>CM077808.1:67939433-70504433 GCA_039764185.1 Tamarix austromongolica | reverse complement strand
ATATCTTAGCATCCATAAACTTTATTTAGTAAGTCAAACCATATATTATGCAAAAATATACAACAATGGCATATTAATAATCTGATTATTAATCAAAATAATATAAAACAGCAATACAAGAGTAATCAGCAATAGAAAATACAACATCAACAACAAATCAGCCAACATTAATCTGATTAACCATAATCAGAGGATTCATAACAGATGATGGTTAATATGGAACAAGATACCAATATTCAGACATCAATCAGCCATAACAACACCATACCAGCATATATTATGCAAAAAATTACAACAATGGCTGATAAATAATCTGATTATTAATCAGACTAACATAAAACAACAACACACCATTATTCAGCAACAGAAATTACAAAAGCCACAGCAACAGCAATAGCAAAAGCAACAGAATATCAGCCCACTAAATCAACTCAGCAAATTCAAAATCAACCAAAGTTGTGGCAGAGTAATTTGATCCAATGCTGCATCAATAAAACATAAAACACATACAGAAAAAAAAAAAATCAGACAAATCAATACAAGAAAACAGGTTAACAAACACTAGTCGAACGGATAATATAACAACAATGAATATATTAACTGATTTAATACTGTCGTTAAGGAAAATGTTCGACAGTAACAACAACATACACTTTCGACAAAAATGGTGACATATGAAGGAGAATCAGCACATGTGAAAAATGGTGGTGGAGAATAAACGAAATCGATGACGTGAGCTTCGGTAGGTTGAAGAAATGTGCTGCGATGAGAATAAACCGGCGAAGACGAGGAAAACAAACGGAGAAACATTGTCAAAAGCGAACGATGAAATCTGGTCGCCAATTGAAAAAATTTTGAAGATCGGTAAAACAATAAAAATTTTGAAAAAATTACATACCTATGTGCTCCTGCTCAGGTCGGGCTGCCGCCGTGTGCTGCTTGTCCACGTCTCCTGTGTGGCACTGTAGTTGTGGTTGAAGTCTCGACGATGAAGAACGGAGCGTCTGAGCTTGCGCAGGCAGATGTAGAGGCAGAAATGGAGATGGAAAGATGGAGTAGCAGTTGCGATGTAGAGGGAGATAGGTGCGATGGAGAGGGAGAGAGGTGCGATGGAGATGGAGAGGCAGGTGCGAAGCTCGGCTGCCCTGTGCGGTAGAATTTTGAAACAGAACGGAGCGTCTGAGCTCGCGCAGGCAGATGCAGAGGCAGAAACGGAGATGGAAAGATGGAGTAGCAGTGGCGATGTAGAGGCCGGGGAGATAGGTGCGATGGAGAGGGAGGGAGGCGCGATGGAGATGGAGAGGCAGGTGCGAAGGTCGGCTGCCCTGTGCGGTAGAATTTTGAAACAGAACGGGGCAGGGCAGAATCACGTGGAATCTCGGGGACGGGGAAGGCAAATAATGTGATACCATGCTTTCGACCGTTGGATCTAATTTAGATCCGACGGTCAGCATCTGTTCCCACGTTTGTACCAACTAAATGAGTTCGCATATGAACTCTTTTCTATATATATATATATATATATAATAAAAATGAATAAAATTATCTTTAACTTGGGTTAGTTAAAAAGTAAAAAAATCGTAATAACTTTTTCCTCATATTGATATATCTTAGACACAAATTAAAATACTCATATTTCATAATAGCCATGTACATCTTATCCAACAATATATATATATATATATATATATATATATATATATATATATATATATATATATATACACACACGTCCTTTATTTATAAACAATAATAGACGAATACATGTGTTATAATTATATATTTTATTAAAAATAATATGTATTTTACAAGATAAATGCGCACCTTATAGTTATAAATGTATATCTGATATCGATAAATGCATATCTTATAGAGATAAAATATATGTTGTACGTATAGTGATAAATACACAAGATATATTGATAGCTGCACATTTGATAGTATCATTTATGCAAAAAGCAACAAGGGACAAGCACACATATTACAAATATACATTTTATAGAAAGAAATACACATTATAGGATACATATTTTATAGTTATAAATTTACATATTATATTTATAAATATGTATCTTATACAGATAAATGCGTATATTATAAAGTTGACATATATATATTATTAGTGACGGTTATACATTATTTGATACCTATAAATAAGGAATGTCGTGATACTAACAGTAGAATGTAAAAATTGACGGTTTAAACGTTGGTGAGTCGGACAAAGCCGACCATACTGCATCTATATCACATGTTTGCTATTATTGCAATGGCTGCATGCATATGGCAAATATCGAATAAGTTGATCTTCAATTAATTACAACATGATAACGTGTTCAGTGAAGATTAATCGTCTTACATGCATCCCATAAAGCACTTGCCTAATCTATACGCCAAATCACGAAACCTCGACGACTGAAAATGTGGAAATCATAATTCAATTTATGAGGCTTCTATTCTATGATTGATTATGTCATGCATGTTAGTCACATGATTAATCTTATATACATCGCCAAATCTGCTATAATGTCAGATTAAGGAGTATATGTCATGAATATACGTGAATTCCTTTTTTTTTATAAAGTCAGTATTTGGAACTAGCAGTTTTCTGTTATGTATCAGCTTGGCTGAGATTCGTTTATTTTATTTTATTGTCAACGTGCAGATCAATAATGAATTATCAGTTGGCAATGGTATCCATCGTCAATCATCTTTAAAGTACAATCTTTCACATTATAGTGCTCTGCATCAACGTTATTATAATTTGACTTTCGGCATTTGTATCGGGATGGAGGCAGCAAATCTTGGGGCCGTTGAGAGTCTTTTCAGTGGGTAACCTCTTCTTCTTTTAGATAGTACAGCATTCAAAAAAACGAAAACAATGTGCTACATTCAAAACTATCAAAGTTAACTAAAATGATAGTACAGCATATAGAAAAAAATAGAAAAAAAAGGTATACAATATTGCTATACATCTAAATTTTAAAACCAAACCGAAAACAAAAGCAATATACAAATATATGGTAACACAGTAATTCCATTTTTAATTGATAATTAGGTAAAAGAAACTAAAAGTAATATACAAAAAGGAAATTATGCTGCAAAAAAAATATACAATAAGTTTTTATTTATTATTGTTATAAAATTATTTGTACTTTTTTTGTGCCATATTTTTTTTACTCTGTATTGGTTTAGTTTGTGTTAAATAATTATCAATAAAAAATAAAATTAATCCATTAATGTACATATTTTTAGAAAAATTTACATTTTGGTTTGGACTTTGAATTTGGGCGAGTAGCATTTTTCCTAAACAAAATGCCTTCAAATAATTATCTTTTATACAAAGATAAATAGAATAATTAAAATTAATAGAAAATTAACAATAATCAAGCTAGATTCAAAAGTAAAAATTTAAATATATGTATACATAAATGATAGTACATCATACGACATTATCAAAGTGCTTTCAAATATCTTTCTTTTATACAAGGGATAAATATAAATGATGGGTCCTGTGATGATCCACTGATGGTGGGGAGCAGACCTCTTGTGCAGGTTTAAGATCAGAGACTATTTTGGGGTGGCAGGCCTGATTTGAGTGAGTAGGCAATCCGGAATTTGACCCATCGGGTTTTATCTTGTTTAAATGTATTTCTATTTGGAAGTTACAAGTATTATTAAACGTTTATGCGTACTCTGATTTTGTTGTATGATCTTTCGAATTCTTTTATGAATTTTTAATTTGAATTTAACATAAATCTTTTCTTTAGCCTTAGCACTTGGTACTGGAACGGTCGGAGAGAACCGGTCTAGTACTAAGTGTGGCGGTAACATTCCCAGAATTCACAGGTTTTAAGTGTTTCTATCTTAATTACTTCCGTTTTAAAAAAAAAATTAGTGAATTTTGGGGTGTTACAAATAGAATAATTAAAATTAATAGAAAATTAACAATAATCAAGCTAGATTCAAAAATAAAAATTTAAATATATGTATACATAAATGATAGTACATCATACGGCATTATCAAAGTGCTTTCAAATATCTTTCTTTTATACAAGGGATAAACATAGTAATTGAAATCGATGCAATCTATATATATATATATTACGTTACCTAAGATTACTAATTTTCCAAAAGATCAATAGATTCCACAAAAATCATATTAATCAATGATATTTGTATAAATGTCATAATATTTATGAAACTATAATATATGTTTCAAGTAATATAATTTAACATAAAAGTTATATAGCTAGCTTATATAATATGTAATTAGCACTAAAATTTTCCTACCATTTATTTGAACAAAGGATAATATATAAAGTATTAGATTACCAAAGAAAAATTAAAATTGATGAATAGCAAAAAGATAAATAAATAAATCATTTTAAATTCTTCATATTTTGTAAAGATCGGCGTAATTTTTTTTTTTATAAATTAGGTCACAAAACAATATTGTGGCAAACATGTAAAAGTTTTTATGAAGCTATAATATAATCGTTAAGTGTTCTAATCCATAATAATAAATTTATAGAATATGTTTGGGGGAACAATAATATGATTAGTTTTTTTTAGTATATTTAGAAAATACATTTACTAAAAGTAATATAAATTTTAAAAAGTTGCGATTAAAAAAATAGTCGTTGGAGCCTAAATCAATCAATTAAACATATTTATATATTAGCTCAAACAAAAGTACATTTAAAGGCATAGATTTTTATCAATGACAAAATTCGTTGAGAAAGATATTTTTGGTAAAGATGGGCTTTATGAAAAATCAATCATTTTTAGCAACAAATTTTTTTGTTATAATAAATATATCATTAATATATATATAATTTTTACAACAAAATAATCATTCCCAAAACTCTTTATTAATTCAAATTTATTATAACTAAAGTTCTTTGCTAATGAAAAATATCATTGTAAAAGCTCTTCAGTAACAAAAAATATCATTGTATAAAGTCTTTGGTAACACAAAAATGTCACCATGAAAGTTTTTTGGTAATGAAAAAATGTAGTTGCAAAAGCTTAATAGAGATGAAAAGATGTCATTGTTGAAGCTTTTTAGTTAAAAAAAATGGTCATTACCAAAAGCTTTTTAGTGACAGTTGCTGACAGTTGCCAAAATAACTTTAAAATCTTTAACAACAAATTAAAGTTATTGTTATGCTCTTTTGTTATGGGGAAATTTTTGGTTACCAAAAATAATTGATAGCTAGAAAATCATTAAAAAAAAATTGATACAAAAAATATACATTAAGCTTTTTTTAAAAAAAAAAACTTGTTTCAACAAGAGTAATACAGTATTATAATTCCAAATATCAAATTGTGATTACACATGTAGTAGTAACTATCACTTTTAAGGTGATATGTGTAAGAAATTGAATAGCAAACAAAAGATACACATTATGAAAACCATGTAAATTGAATTAAACTTGTTATGGTGGCATCAACACCAACCAACGACATAGAAAAACAACAAACAGGGGCTAATCCTAATCTTTATCCTCCATGATACCATAAACTATCATTTTCTTCTCAAATGATACTAAACTTATAGATAAATATAAGCAATATTAATATGTGTATGGATTAAAGGTTCTTAACACACAAAGTGTAATTGTAAAGAACCTAAACTTATAATATATATATATATATATATATATATATATATATATATATATATATATATATATATATATATATATATATATATATATATATATATATCATAAAAGTAAAAAAGGGAATGAACAGGTGCAAGCAAAATTTATAGCTTCAAATTAAAATGTAAGCAAAATCCACAGGCTTAAATTCTAGTTAATATTATCCTTTCTATGTTAACAATGCACTTAAATTTTCGAGTTCTTATTCCCCAATCAATCTTACAAACATCATAAGCAATGTAGAACTACCTTAAGCAGCAAGTAATCCAAGCCATAAGCCTATAATCTCATTCTTAATCACATATCTAAGAAATGAACAAGTACAACTCCCATGGACAACACTAAAAAATTGCTCTTCTAAAAATATTTCAACACTAAAAAAAAAAATACTCTTCTAAAAATCTTTCTTATGCAAGCAAGCTAGAATTGGTTAGATTAATTGTTTAGGGGGTGGTGTGCTTTTGTTTATGCAATTTTCAATGCCCATTGTTGTCATAAGAGAGGTGTTGAGTCACTTTAGATCCTTCATGTGGAGTGGGAAACAACCATTAGTGGCTTGGGATGAGTTGTGTAACACCTCAAAATTTACCACTAATTTTTTTTTGTGAAGCATAATAATAAGATAATTGAGTGCTACCGCCATACTCAAAATGAGTTCGACTTACTATACCATTATCATATAGAAACAAATATACAAAATATTTACAGATTTAAATAAGGTAAACAGGAAAATGAGAGGAATTTTATAAAACTTAGATAAAAGTTTGAAGATAATACTCTAAGTATAGTACAAGTAAAATACAACAAAAGGGATCAAATATAATTAAGAGTATAGAGGGTATTTGGAAAAAAAGGTAGCTATTAGATAATATTGACTCTATGCTCTAGCCCAAATAGATACATCACTCCTCCATAGAAAGTGCAGTAAAATCATGAAAGTAGTCATCGGATTCCTACACATCTACACCTAGATTGTCGGCTCATAGGAATGAATGATATCTATGAAAAAGATGATCTATACTTGCATATTAAGTAATGTAATAATACAAATTATAAGAAACAAAACATAAATGGTACATAAGGTCACATGAAAGAACTATGCATGCATATTCTTTATATCATGAGAAGACTCCAAAGAGGAAATAGAGTAGAGTCCTTTATTAGGTATGCATACATTCTATTTACTTAATTATGTTGAGTTCAGGGATCTCATTATTCTTATTTGATGGAACGAACAATTATAAATCCAGGGGCCAAATGTTCTTGGCCACTATTCTCATATGGTGGAATGAACAAGTACAACTCCCAAGTTAGAAAGCTCTGAGCCACTATTCTCGTACTGTGGAATGAATATTTACAACTCCTAAGAAAGAATTTTGCTTACCACTCTTTTTTTCCCAGTAAAATGGAGTAGTACAACTCCCAGGGAATTATGCTTCTAGCTACTATTTTGGAGCTATGGAACATATAAGTACAATTCAATTCTGATTCACATTATCTCTCACTTTAAATATTAATGTCTTTTAAGTTGTTTGGTTATCTTATTAATGTCATGCACACTTATATTAAATATACAAATCATATACAACATAATCAGAGGTAATTTAGGTCATTCCTCAAGTGAAAAGAGTACAACACCTCGGGTGAAATCCTAAGTTCACAAGTCAAGAGTAATTCTTTCCATAAGACTTTCCAACCCTCGAAATTTAGCACGACTTCCTAAAATATCATTATTTGTAACGTATACAAAAATCAAGGTATAAATCTAATGTTTCACACATGAAATACCAAACATGCCCCTAGGTTTACTACTCCTAAATTAAGAAATTTTCTCATTTTATTTGAACTACACTACTCATAATTAAAAAAATGAATACACATAACATAGTTAACTCTAAATGACCAAAATACCCCCATCTTGCTTAAACACCTCCAAACATCTTTTTACTTAACTTGCGTCATACTCAACCTACACTCTAACATGTTATGCACAAAATTAATTGTAAAACCCTCAACGATTACCATGCCACATTTATTTTTCCAAAAAATCATAAAAATACCCAAGTACCCTTAATATGCTAAATATTTCACAAAAACCCTACAAGTCCCTAACATTTGTGTACTCCCATTCCTCAACACAATAACACTTGTTTTTATTTATACTCAATAACTTAAATAAAATAATAGGTCATGCCAACATTCTAGAGTTATAAGATAAGACTTAACTAAGCAATATCATATAAGCTCATAATTTTGCATAATGTTCATACTTCCCCATTATGATATAACAAGGTCATTGTATAATATCAACAATACGATTTATAAAAGATATATTATACCAACATGATTTCAATCAAATAAAGCATACTAACATAGTATGGAATTTAATCAACACACAACAAACCCTATTCTAATGCATGTATCCTTACCTAAATTTCACCAATCTCTAAGCAAGAAAAATACCCCAAGTCCACTTCTCCAAGACCGCCAAAAGATCAACTAAAAGCCAAGAAAATCCCTTGGTTAGAAGAGTAGTAAAATAAGAAGGAAAAGAGAAGAAAATTGAAGGAAAAAAAGGTGGATAGCTATGTGAGGGGTGGGTGTTGATGGGGTTGAATTGTGTGACCTCCTCATATTGGTGGTGTAGAGGAAACATGAGTTTCTCACACTAGTGGCAGCTTCTAATGTGAGAAGTGAATGTTGGGGGATTAGTGGTTGGGTGGTTATATGAGAAGTAGCTAAAGGTGGTAGTCTAGCTGTGTAGTTGCTCACACTGGCGGATGGTTATAGCATGAGGCATGTTAGCTAAGGATGGTTGTGTAGTGTGAGGTGTGTTGTGATAGGGTGTAACTTGGTAGAAAAATGGTGGAGCTTGGGAGTAGAAAATATAAAACAAAGACTGGGATGGAGATAAGAGTTTAGGGGATTGGTTGGTGAAGTAATAAACTATATGAGAAGGAAGATAAAAAGGGAATATGGTTGGTTGTTTGCTCACAAAATGGATATCATGAGGGAGTTGGGAAAGTGAGGTGAGTTTTAGGGTTGAGATGTAGGAAAAAAAATATATAGAGGGATGGGTATGGGATTGTTGACATGAGAAACAGTTGAATGAGGGTTTAGGAATAGTTAGGTTATTTAGTTTGTTTTACCAAACCAAAACAAAATTGATTGGGGCAAGTAGAAGGCTATGTGGGGAAGATGGGGTCAAGGGAAAGAAAGAGAAACGAAAAGAAAAGAGAAAGGGGTAAAAGAAGAAGGAGAGTTTAGGGTTAAAGTTAGGGTTTAAGGATTAAGAAAAAGGTTAAGATACTAATCACTTAGGATTAAGGTTAGGCTAAATTCACAATATTGCAAGTTATGCCAACTAAAAAGTAAAGGGGGATGTGGGATTAAAAACATGGTGGAATTCATCTCTAATATTTAGATACTTATGGCATATTTTAAATGATACTTTACGGACTAAATGGGTGCATCAATTTTACCTTCCTAGGGGGATGTTAATTTGCACCAAAGTTGATGTTGATTTCAATACCTACAAACTCATATGATCATTTTAATTGTTCTCTACTCTTAACAAGTTAATGCTCAAACAAGATATGTCAAACATCATGGCATCAATTTGAGTTGTTAATTTTTCTACCTTTTACATGAGCAATACTAGATGTTTTAAATGATTTGGTGAGTCATCCCAAATGATTAAGTAATGTGCCATTACACTTCTAGTTTTATACTCACCATTTAAATGCAATCCAACATACCCATTTTTTCCTCCCAAACTAACCCATGCCAAAGCAAATAAGTAGGCAAGCCTATATATAAGGATGGCAACAGGGCGGCTCTGGGATAGGGACCCCATTTCCATCCCTGAACCCACATGATCCCTATTTTTTTCTTATCGAAAAATCCCTGAACCGATCCCCTTAGGGATCAAATCTCCATACCCGATCCAATCCCCAAACTATTCCCCATCCCCGATCATTCCCTAACTTTAAAACCCGACTCGATACCTGTAACCCAACCCCATCCCCGATACCTAATCTTATTATTTTTACAATATATTTTAATTTATATTATGTATAAAAAAATTATATATATAATACTTATAGAATAATATAAAAAATATATAAAATAAATTTCAGGGTTGGTACAGGGATGGGGACCCCAAACCCATCCCCAAAAAAATCATAGATAAGAATCCTTGAACTTGAACCCCATCCTCAAAATCTCTCCCCTAATCCAAACGAGTAATCCTCGATGGAGCCCCAAACTTGCAGGAAAAATATTCATCCGTACCTATATATATATATGAGAAATACATGACAAGCTACATTTTTTACTAAAATTTTTTAAAAAAGATATTTAAAAAAAAATAACCATGGTAACCATACAACCGCATTAGATACTAAGTATTGTAATGGAAACTTCCTTTGAAGCTTAAAAAAAAATTTAAAGTACATAATCAATGTAGCAACCATTTTCATCAACACTCTGACTACTTTGTACCTTTTTTTTATAATTAATCCCTACTATGTATCGAGATATGGGGTTCACATGACTTCTTTTATTTGGAACAACATCTCCATAAACTAAACCAATCTCAAAATGGTTCAAGAGAGTGAAGCTCACTACTCTTTTGAATATGGTAGATAAAGAACAAACAAAGTAGGGATAACTTTGATGAAAATAGAGTTGAAGACTCTCAAGATTACACTTTACATGATGTACATTTGAAATTGAGCCTAATTAATTTAGCAAACAAGTAAGAGATATCAAACTAAAATTAGAGCCCAAAATAAGCTAGTATAATATCAATAAGATATAATGAACAAAATAAATAAAATGATATATAATATGCTCATCCAAAACCATCCCCTTTAAAGAGGAAATTTCAATAGACTACACCTGGTAATCAAAAATCATACCCTTAAGTTGATTTAATAAGTGTCAGGGGATATGTAACAACTAAACAACTTACTAGACTTCATTTGTACTCTATTAACTTTTCCATATCTTTGGAAAAGGCTCTATAAAGTAAATTAGCAAGAATCAAATTCAAAATTACTACAAAAAATAGGTCTCATTTTTCTACAAATAAGGTTTGCAAACAAGGAAGGCACATAGATATAATCAACAATGAAAAAACAATGTACTACAAAATATTTCTCATATAATTAGCAAGTTCCAATGAAAACCCTAACAATATGTCAATGATGAAAACCAGGAATTCAAAAACCATTGATATCATCAACCAAATTAAAGAAGATAGCAATTGTAATTCAACTACAAGTGATAAAGCAACAATTACCAACCTACCCACATGCATCTTACATTCTCACCATTATCAATTCCATCATGTTGGTGTAAAAGCATAAAGGAAGGAGACAAACATAATATGAAGGTAAAATCATAGAAGTCAAACATAGATGCAACACCAGGATATGCAGGACGTAGACTCACTAACCACTATAGTTGCTATTGATCTCCACTTTAAACTATTCATTGAGTGGAAGCTCAAAAAATGAAGTTATTTGAGAAAAGAAAAAGTAGATCAAGATCCCTAACTAAATAATGATTAATAAGTAGATTTAGAAATTAATGAAACAACTAGTGATAGAAATATAATCAACTAAAAATCAAACCATACAAGATTTGAAACACGAAACAAAATTGAGTTAAACCTGATGAATAACTTATAGTTTAAATAAAAATAAATTAAGCAAGCAAAAAGTTATATTTTAACATGTAAAAAAAATGCATCTTCTAGGTTATAAACAATAACAACAACAAATAATAATAAATTGAGCAACAGAGTAGAGAAACACCTTAAAGATGGTGAAAAACAACACTTAATTTGAATAAAACTAAAGTAAAGTAAAAGCAACACTAGTATATGGAAACAAGAAACATGAAATCGAATTAAAAAAAGGGATTTTGGACTTGGGAGTTGTATGGATATTAGGGGAAACTAAATGATCACAAAAAGGAAATATTAACTTTAATTATTATATTTTCCTGAGAATAACATATGAACTAAAAACTTATATTCAAAAATAGGTTTTAAAAGAATTTGAGTAGGCTAAACATCTTTTTTTTTCACAACCTTATTTTGAGTGAGGAACGTTACTAAAAATGATTATATACAAAGTGAATCTCCATAACTTTTGAAAATTGAATTGATTAATGGAAATAAAGTAACAACTAAATTAACACATACACAATTAATCAGTTAGTTTTTTTTTACAGCTATTCTATCTAATTAATACAAAATGAGGTTGAAATCAATAAAAATGATCAAAAATTAGATCCTATAATCATGAAAGGTATCTCCGCCTTGAATTATAATATAAAAAAGAGAGTAAGAAGGTTACCTTAGGGAACCTTCGGCCACTAATATCTAATATGAATATCTAATATTCTTAGAGTAGTCTAATATCTAATATCTAATTGAAACTCAAATTAGATAAATATGTTTCCAATTTCTTCATAGAGTAGTCTCATGGTTGGGAATTCACAAAATGAAATTTAATTACTATAGTAGATAATAAAGAAAATAAAGAAATTATGGAAAAGTGATAAACCTGGAAGTTGCTAAAACTAGAGAGAGACTCAAAATCTTGATGTTGAGAACTTAATGGTGGTGATAAGGAACCAATGTTATTCAACTCATTGTTACCCTATGGTGATTAAATGTTGAGAAGTCAATAATCTCAAAATGCATGATAGGTCAATAAACACATCCATTGTTGATGAGTGGATTGGCAACAGGAGCAGCAATCATCAAGTGAACATAAAGGGGGCTCATTGAAACGAGGAGAGGAAATAATGTGGGAAATGGAGGAGAGAATGCACTCATTGAAGTTTGGATATGGAGAGTGGAACCCCAACAAGAGAAGTTAAGAATTATGATGGTGAGTGACAACTAAGTTAAGGCTTAGAGTAATATATTAGATAAAAGTTTTTAATCCAATAAAAATGATCTATCCTAATATTTAATTTCATACTTCAAATATAACTTGTTATTTTTAATTTTTTTAGCAAAGTTTAAAATAATTTTCCAAAACATAATTCTTTATACCAACGATTATTATGGTTGCTAAACCTAAAATTCAGTGTTTGTAACCATTAAATTGTTACTACATAATAAAATCATATTATATTTAATATAAATCTATAGAAAAAAATTATACCAAAATAAGTGGTATTGAAAATATATTTAATCATAACAACTCTTAGTCATTGCTAAAAGTGGTTGCAAATAATCAATTTTTAGTCATAGTTTTGAGCTTATTTTCATAAATACATAATTTTTTTTTAAAATTTTACATAAAGGGATAAAAGTAGACTTTGTTTCACATTAAAATATTATATTTGTAAAACATTAAATTTTAGGTAATTCTAGCCATTTTAATTTATACCTTAATGGGAAAAAAATCTAAAAATTTATGTTTTTATAGGAACAAACTCAAAAGGTGTGTATTTTTAAATATGCTTTTTGTACATTAGCTTGTTTATAAATATTTTTATATAGTTAAATTATATTATAACAAATCCACATGGTGAGGAAATTAATTAGGGTGATTTCATGTTGAATCCAATATTGAATTAAATCATTTTCTCTTCAATATTCCTTTATAGATCACAAAATATTACTCCTTGTCCAAATGATAGATCCAATTTGCATCTACAATGTGTGTATGTCTATTTAATTATTATATCATAGTCCAAATATCACCTTGCATAGTGCTCCCAGTTTAACATGTTAATTAATTATAAATAGGTCATCATGTTAAAAAGAGATGGATATATATCTAGTGTGACCTAGAAGACGAGCACTCAAGAAAAAATGTACAAAGGAAAAAACTAACGGATTCAACTATCAACATAAAGGAAGAATTTGAAGAATTTCAAAGACCAATGCAAATATGGTATTTTCTAAACAGAGATCCAAAAATCAAACTATAGATCTATGAACGTAAATTTGAATTTGACATCAATGGAAAAAATAACCATCTGGTTGAAGACTAAGATGTTGTACACAATTTAAAAAAAAAAAAGTATTTCTAATTTTCTTGAATAATTAATGTTTAAGATACTCATAAATAATTTTTATAGTAGGAAATGGATTGTAGTGAATCTTACATGTTCTTGCGTGGTTTATTGGACTGAATGTAAAGATTTTCTTCCAAAATCACTATATTTCCATTAAGTTCATCATTTTGTTGGCTTTATTCATCATGTTTTACTTCATTATACACCTTTATGCATCATATTAAGTATTCGATGTATTGCATCCTATAATAACTTAGGTCTTAATACATAACATTGTTACTTTATGTTCATCAAATGTCTTTATTTCTGAACACATGCTTTTAATGTTATGAACATTGATGTTCCAACTTATAAACCTAATCATTTTTCATGTTGAACCTATGGGTGTAAAGTTTTTCACCAACACATAAGGCTTTTTTGGTGAACCTAAACTCTATATAAGATGAACATATATGTTTCATGTCATGAACTTGTGATCTTTTTTTCCATGAACCTAAGAATTTTCTATTATGAACCTCGAGATGAGGCTTTTCTTGTGATGAACTTAATTGTTCCATATCATGTTCATTAGAATTTTATTTTTGTGCTTAGCATGTTGTTAACATTAATCTTCCACTTTATCAGCCTAAATGGTATAATGCTTCAAACCTATGCATTTCTTAGTGACCCTAATCACAATATATGATGAATTCATTCATTATATATAATGAACCCGAGTTTTTTATGTCATGAACTTGTAAGTTTTATATTATGAACCTAGAAGTTTTATGTTTTGAGCCTTTTATGTGATACAAGTGTTGCAATGCACTAGCAAATAGACATGACATAAAAAAAATCATAATTCTTAATCACAAGACTAGAGAAAGAGAAAAATAATACAGATATAAGTAAAGATCAAGTTTAAGTGTTCACAAACCCAACTTAGAGAAAATGATGGTTATGATTTTAAAGATGCACCCTTGAGTGTGTTGAAAAAGAAATGAGCTCAAAAGACCACTAATGAGGAAATTATAAAGGAATATCTTTCTAAAACAACTAGAGAAAATCTAAAAACACTAGCAATATTAGATGGTAACAAAGGGGATCAGTATGTTGATGTTATTGAAGAAGATGACCCTAGAACTCTATTAATTAAGGTTGCATGTCATAAAAAATATATTATTGGGAGCATAATGTCACCATTATATTTCTTTGAAATGGTACATTAAATAAATGAGGATCAAATAAATACAATGCAAGAAATAATATTTAGATCATTTCTAGATCTTGAGATTCAAGAGCTAGATTTCACACTTGGAATGCATTGATTCGAAAATTTGGAGACAACAAGTTGTATAGTCAACCTAGAGGATGGTAAACAACTTAAATTAAGTGTTGATAATGTACACATCTATTTAAATTTACTAAAGACAAATGAACATGTTAAGAAAGAAATAAGGATGGAGATACATTGAATACAAGCAATTCTTAACAAAATTGAGGACAATATGGGGTTTGAACAAATCAAGTCCTAACACAAAGTCAATGCCATCGATAATCCTAGAATTTGGGGTAGCATGGAGATGACTTCAAGAAGTACTTCATAGTATATACAATTAATACTTTCATAAAGGTCCACCAAATTCAAAATTACCACTACAAGCTCTTGTACTCCCTAATGGATGTCAATGAAATATGTACATTGAATATGTGCTGGTATGAAATTGATATCCTTGTGGAATCTATAGAAAATTAGAAAATGAAAAAAAGAGTTTCTTCATTCTACCACTACTATTTTTAGAGGTAATGTATCATATGTATCACAAGTTCATTACATATAACAATTACATTCAGTATATTATACTTATTTGTTCAACATCAGACAATTAAGGTATGCTTGCTTTGTAACTATGCTACCTAAATAGGGTAGAATTCAAGGGGAAGTATGAATAAAGGATTTCCTCAACCATCATAACATGGACGTGAAAATCAATAAGGTATAAAATTCAAGTAAAAATACAACGATAAGGGCATAGATAAGGAAGAGTAGTGGAAATTATCAAAACTCCTAGAGTAAGGGAAGACAAGTCATCATAGAGACTAATGAGGAGGAAGAAAGCTCATAGAAATGAAGCTCAACTGAATGCATCAAACAAATTTGGTATGATGTTAAACAAAAGAAATAGTGAAGTTTAGCAAACAAGGTCAATACCCATATAATATACATTTTAGAAACCATACATATAACATGATGAATCCATGGTCATCAACTATATACGTTTGTGTTTTGTACCTATGTGTTTCTCGTGATGAGAATTTGGGTTCTTTGTTATGGACCTAGGCATTCTATGATATGAACCTAATTTTCCATGTTATAAACCTATATGTCATTAAAGATGAACCTACACATTCTATATTATGAACCTAATCCTCCTTGTTATAAATCTAGTTGTAGTATGTGATGAACCTATATATTCCTTGTTATTAATTTGGCATTCCATATTATGCACCTTTGGGTTATTTGTGATGAACCTATACATTCCCTATTCTAGAACCATGCATTCTTTGTTATGATATTGGCCTTTCTATGTTATGTTTGCCAATTCCATGTTACGAACCAAATCATTTTCTATCTTGAACTTGTATGTTGTTCTTTGTTATGATATTGGCATTTCCATGTTATGAACATGCCAATTCCATGTTATGAACCTAATCATTTTCCATCTTGAACTTGTATGCTTTTTTTTTTGTGACGAACATGAGCATTATAAGTTATGAACCTAATCATTTTTTTCTATGAACCTATATGCTTACTAAGACAAAGATGGCATGTCATTAGGTGGTGTGAGTGTTGGGAGGTGAGGCAAGGGGGGTCTAACACATATTAACAGGGTAAGGCTTGGATGTCGTGTGAAAATTACTTGACTAAGATAGGTGATGATGATGGAGTGAATACTTGGTATTAGTTGGGAAATCTAGTTTGGTTAACAAAATTGACCATAACTCAGTCAATGGGGATAAGAGTACATAAAGGGGGGGGGAAAGTAAGAGAGAAGAAAGGGGGAAAAAAAGGAAATGGTGCCAAGGTTGACAGTCAGAATAAAAAAATTAGGACTAAAGGATTAGGAAGAAGATTAGGATATAATTCTCAGAAGATTGAGGTAAATAAAAAATTAAGATATTATAGGGGGTACTTATATCATTTAATATCATTTGGGGATGGGAAAATAACCGTTGGGTGGGTAGGGTTATTGTGGTAGGGCCAGTTTAGTCATTTTAGGTTCTAAGTACATGAAGGGTATGAAAATCTAATGGGACTTGTAGAGGTTTTTTTGGGGTATTTTAAACTTTTTATGGCTTACTTATAGAGGGAAGAATGGGAATATTAGTGTTTGTTAAAATATAGGAAATTTTGTCAATTTATGATAAATTTTCATTTAAAATTCGTTCATGTTCTGTCCCATTGGAAAATTTAATGGAAGGGTATGTGGTACACGAAAATGAAAAGATAGGCTTTTTTTGTGCAATGTATAATTGTAACACCCATATTTTTACTACTAAAAATTTTTGTTTTGTAGAAGCACTATTTACAAAATTAATATGTGTTACCACTACACTCAGTATACGTCTGGCATCCTCTACCATTCTTATATTAAGTGTTAAGGCTAAAACATTACTTTACTTAAATAACATAATTACAAAAGTCAGAATATCGAGGATAATAGATAAGTATGGTGCTAGTTAAAAGCAACACCAGCAGTCTACCAAAACTTAAGAGAGAAATTACAAGAGGACATGAAATTCCAATTACAATGGGAGACCAGATAATAGAAGAGACATCGGATACCTACGCTCTCAAAACCGACTGACAACTTTAAACTAGACTCGGAAATTGATCTGCAAAGTCCACTGCTCATTAAATAGGTAGAGGCCCACGAAAATAAACCCTTCAGAACTACGGTACTGAGCAATCCTTTATACCAAACTAATATGATAAACCAACATGGAACACTTGCAAGGCATACAATTAATATTGTATAAGACATATACATACACATATGAGGATTGAGATATAGTAGTCATTTAGATAATCAAACTCCATCTAAGTCACAAGCTACTCATATTCATTCATCTAAAACACTGAACTTACCAAAAGAACAACCTAGAGATACTATCTGGAGTGTGATTAGAAGAAAACCTTGACACAATATCCATAAGGCATCACGATAATACATAGTGTAATCTTAAGATATGTATGAGATGATCATGATACGATAATCATTTTAGATAAATCATAATCACTGAAACCACATACTACTCATACTAGTTCATTGAGGACATAGTAAAACTTACCAAACTAACATACTAGATATGCTCTCTAAAGTATGATTAGATCAACCGCAACACAATAACCGTAAAGTATCATGACAATACATGGTATAATCAATGAGATATACATGAGATTATCCAAACACAATAATTATAACAGATAAGAAATAGTCACTAAACTACCTATTGTTCATACGTGCTCATTTAGAATATAATAACACTTATCAACTAAGAATCCCAAGATGCTCTTTGAAGCAATAATCAAAACCCACTCCACACCATAATTATAACCTTTATAGCATAATTCATGTCTCAGCATTAACCCCAACCAATAACATAACATCACATGTATAATATTATAAGATCCATATCATCACAGGTATACTTACAGGTACAATATAATAAAATCCATAACATCACATGTATACTTGTAGTACAGTATAATAAGATCCATAACCTCACAGATATACTTACAGGTATAATATAACAACATACATAACATCACATGTATACTTGCAGGTACAATATAATAAAATCCATAAACTCACAGGTATATTTACAAGTACAATATAACAACATACATAACATCACAGGTATACTTACACGTACAATATGACAACATACAAAATGTTATAGGTATACTTATAGGTACATTATAATAAAATCCATAACATCACAAGTATGCTCACAGACATAATACCAATACAGGTAGGAACGAAGGCTGCTACCGAATCCACAGGTAAGCACAAAGGCTACTACCAACCACGGGTATGCACAAAGGCTATTACCGAAATCACAAGTAGGCACAAATGCTACTATCCAAAATCATAGGTAAGCGCAAAGGCTGCTACAAAACTACAGATAGGAATGAAGGCTACTACCCAAAACTACAAGTAGATACAAAGGCTACTACCCAAAACCATAGGTAGGCACAAAGACTACTATCTAAAACCACAGGTAGGCACAAAGGCTGCTACCCAAAACCATAGGTAGGCACAAATGCTACTACCAAACCAATCCAATATCCAATAATGGTCATTCCAATCAAATCATATCATTTCTATTTTTATTTACTTGAGGGAGGATACAATAATAACCCAGAGACATAAAAGTACACTGGTCATACCGGTGCATAAGCATCACGGTACCCTACCAACCATCCAACCCAGAGGCATAACAGTAATTTGGTCATACTGATGCATAAGGCACACTCCTCAACTCGGACACCTAATCCTTAAGTATGGATACCCCCTATAGGGCTCGTAGGTCACCTATAGAGTAGACTAGGGCCTTACGGGGGCATAACTAACACACCAGAAAACCAAACAAATCGAGGACTCCTACCTCGTCTCTAGGGTAGCTACCCCAAGAGAGAAATCATTCCCAAACTCAAGGTATTCCACTTTATGTATTAGTATTTTTATAGGGTGATCACAGATAACCCATATTACATAATTATTCTCATTTCCATACTTATCCATTTTTCCTTTATTTTCAATTATCCAAGTTAACCCTAAGGTCAACGGTCCAAAAAAAAGGTCAAAGTTAGCACTAAGGTTAACCTGTTAAAAGTATAAGGCCATCATATGTCCAATTATTCACATTTAAGTATATTAGGTCAAAATGACCAAAATGCCCCTAAGATCAATAATTAACAGATTATCATTCATTTAAATGCTAAATCCATTTTATTTATTAATTTGTCGTGAAAAGGCTAAAATAAAATAATCTAATTATTTATTATGCTATTTAAATTATGAGTTATATTATAAAACCATTTTGGCCTTACACATGTTTCTTCATACAAAACCCTATTATATATTTTTGAAACGTACAAAACACATGATCGCATAATCCACAACAGATAATACATGTTAGACATGATTTTCAAGATAAATATCATAATACACAAAAATAACTAAATTGCCCCTAGGGCACACATCCATAATAATTATTCCACAATTACATCTAAGCATGCTCAACCTGTTATTTTATACATAATTATCTTACAAAATATTTTCCCATCATTAAATCATTTTAATCATACTTTCTTACTAAAAATATTTTACATCAGATAACATGCTCATTTTACCCTTTTTCATGATAATAATAATTAACACATAATTATATTGAAATAAATAATGCTTAACATATTTCATACACCAAAAATTCTAATGTGTTGTCACGCAATATTTATCATTTTAATAAGATATAATGGTTACCTGAATTCTAGCAAAAACGTAAAATTAGCGTTATCCACTAAAAATTATTAGATTCAGTTAATGAACTTTTGTACCTAAAAATAATACCACAATTACCAAATTAATATCTATCGGATAAACTAATAATTATAATATAAAAATATTTATTTTTCTAAAATTACCAAAATACCCTTACATTTAATATAGGTACCCAAAATTTCTTAAAATAAAACACAACTCACCCTGCATGTAGCATGAGTTATGCACAAAAGAAAGGGAGCAGGGACTGGCTGGGCAAGGGTTTGGCCAGGTGAGGCAAGGAAAGGTGAGGGTGGCAGCTGATGGGTTGGAGACTAGTGGTGATGGTTAGGCTAGGCGACGATGGTGGTTGGTGGTGACGAGGTGGCTAGTTATGGTTGTAGAAAGTGGTAGGGCTATAACAAGGGAAGGGTGCAGGGTCTGGTTGGTGCTGCTTGGTGGTGGTGATTCGAATTATAGAGGGTGGAGGTAGAGCGGTTCTATCATGCAGAGAAAGGTGGCGGTTCTACTGTAGGTAGCTAGGCAAGAAGGGGCGCACGACAGTCAGGGCTGGGGTGGAAGGGAATATATTGGGGTGTGGTTTGGAGGTGGGCTACAATGGTGGGAGTGGCAGGGTGGAGATAGTGGGATGGTGGTCGGCTGCTTGGAGGTTGTGTTGGTGTGGGCCGGCAGTAGAAGGTTAACTCGACGGGTTGGTTGAGCTAGAGATGGCAAGACTTAGGAATGTGCAGGGGTAGGAAGAAGAGAAAAGGGAGCTAGGGAAAAGGAAGCTGGGCGACGGGGGAGTATGCACTGCAGGGTGGTGGTCGGTTGGATTAGTGGTGGTGTTGTGTGATGGTGCGGTGGGTTGGGTGCTACGTGAGGTCGAGGGTTGCGTGCGTGAGGTTGGTGGCTAGCTCGGGGGCTGGGGAGATCGAGTGAAAAAGAGAGGGGGAAGGTGTTGGGTAGCGGAGAAGGTTGGCTGCTAGAAGGAAGGAGGTTAGGCAATGGAACAAACGGGGTAGAGAAAGGGGAGTAAGGGATGTTTGTTTAGGGTCTGTGTATGTATAATGCAGGGGGCTTTTTGGGTGAGGATGAGGGAGTTGGGAAAATTAAAATGAAACAGAGAAAGGGAAGGGGTTGATTAGAGTGTGTGGGAGTGTGTATCATATGTATGTATAAATGAAGAGGGTGATGATATGAGGTGATGAGTTGAGTGAGGGAGAAAGGAAGAGTGTTGAGGAGGAGGAGATTGGGGTACAACAAAGGGTTGAAAATAGTAGGGTAGGATAGAATTTGTATTTATTTAGTTTTAGGTTTAATTTGGATAGATTAGGGTACCGGGTAGAAAAATAATCCAAGGAAAATAATCTAGATTAGGATAAATTTAAAAAGGGTCGAAAAGAGTAAAATAATTAGGAATAAATTTTAGAAAATTATTTTTGGTTATGGATCAAAATATTATTAGTAAAATAATTTAGGATAAGATTTACGGGTATAAACTATGATTAAATTAAATAACTCAATTTTTGTCAAGTTTTTAACCTGATTAAATTTATACTTAAATTGTCTAGATAATACGAATAATAATAACACTTTTAATATTAAACATCCTAAAATAATAATTATAACTAATCATATTATTATTAATTTATAATTAAATTTTCTAAAAATGGGCTATTATAATAATAGAGTGGGGGCATATTATGCATTTCTTAAAATACAATGGCATATCATTAAGAATATATTAATAAAAATTGTTATTAGTTATGTTATGAATATTAAAAACTATAAACATAAAACTATTGATAGTTTTATTAATCATTATTTTTATTAGTAATGTTCCTATTAATTATTATTTTTATTATTATCAATCATTATTAATTATTCAATATTAAGTATGTTAAACCTATACAAATTACTGGTTTAACATATTTAAAATGCATTTATCTGCTTATTGTTATAAACCAATCATAATTTAGACCTCTCCCCCATATATTTTGAACTTGTACCAATTAATTCATGAACCTACATAGGTTATAATATGAAAAATTACCAATTATATATTAAACAGATTTAAAATGTTTTCCCCACCTCAGTATCACAAACTAGTGTAACAATTTTTTTCGTTATCTAGAAATCAAGGAGTTGTTAAAACTTTATTCAACATAATGAATGGAGCTAGAGTGTATGATAATCACAATAAACAAATCTTGAATATGGTTGCAAATAACAATGGAGGGAGATGACAAAGACAATAAGTTGTAGGCAACTTCTTCATGTTCCCACCAAACAAAAGATCAAGGTAGCCTTTAGAGGAACAACCTTTGATATATATAGTAGAATATGAATAATGTTATATATTGTAGATAATGAAGAAAAAGACGAGGATGATGATGAGGTAGGAAATGAAAAGCATTTGACCATCATATTGGATGAATAAGATGAAGATAAAAAGGAGGAGGAATATGATTTAGAACAAACTGAATCAGATGAAGATGTTACTTATTATTGTTATTTCTATCATCCTCTGCATACTCATCTTCCTCCTCCTCATCTTCATTATAGGAGTAGCTATTTTTTGTTCTTCTTTTAGGTATTTTTTTATTATTATATTAGCAAAAATATGTAACTAATATACAAGGGAACATTTTGTATTATTAAGGTTGCCGAAATATTGATATTATAATGGATTACATAATTATCTTATTATTATTATTATTATTATTATTATTATTATTATTATTATTATTATTATTATATATCTTTTCATATATCTACTAAACATAAATGGCTCTAATGCTAAACATATAAGGTGTATCGAATGAACCTATGAGATTTTATGAGATCCAATTTAACTACTAAACTTAAATGCTTGCAATAATGAATGAATATGAACCTAAAAAAATTACCATTTTAATGTGCTCAACAAAACTTTATTGATCCATTTACAAATAATATAACTCTAGGTAAACATGTTAAATAATGAATCTAAGTGTTCTATGTAATGAACCTATTCATTTTATGTTTGTATATAATATTTTGTCAAATGAACCTATAAGATTTTATGAGATGAACGTTAATATTTTAACTGCTAAACCTAATGATTCCAACAATGAGCCTATTTGATCCTAAGCATTGTATGCAATGAACCAATCCAATTTATGTTTATCTACTTTTTATGTTGAACCAAAATATTTTATGCAATGAACCTAAAAATAATTATATGTTCATCAAATGTTGCTTATAAATATTTCTTGTAATGAACCTGAACATTTAAATCCAAGCATAAACAAGTCCAATGATTAACCTATATATGTTTTGTTATTAACCCAAGCATTTATGCGATGAACCTATGCATTTAGACTTATGCACGTGTGCCTTTTAATTTATGAACTTAATTATTTTACTTTATGAACCTAAAACCCTTGATATCCAAATATGCACATCTCTAATGGGTTTAACATATAAAAAAATAAATATTTATTGGCATATCCATGAAAATGAATACCACTCTACAAAACCCTATTTTATAATGTGAAAAAGGAAATTGACTAGACAGTGGTAGTAATAATATCAAAGAGGAACTACTATCAATTGGGTGTGACATATAATTATTATCTTGAACTAATGATTGCGTAGAATCTTTGGAATGCCTCAATGTAGTTCCCCCATTTTTAGGTCTTAAAAATTTCATTGAAAGAGTTAATTGTGGAAGTTAAAATAATAAAAATTTAAAATATTACCTTCACAGTTGATACAAGTCCAGTTTTCTCTACAATTCTTATACCAAGTACTAAGTCTAAAAATATCCCTCCACTTAAATTAATAAAAGAATAATAAGAACCAAAATAGGAATAACAAAGTTGATTAACATCATGTTGATAATATAAATGGTCAGCAGTTACAAAATTCAAAAGAAAGGAAATATAAGAGAAAATAAGAGTCCATAACTATCCGAATCAAAAGATATTGAACAAGACATTGGATAATCTTAACTCTCAACCTAAAAATACTAGCCTTCAAATTGTTCTTACAAGCTAACCTACAAAGTCACCATTTCCCATTGAACAAGTAAGGAACCATAAAATGAAACTCACTAGTACAACGCTACTAAGTAACCTACTATACAAAAATAAACATGAAAAGATTACATGGAACAAATAGAAGGAATCACAGGACAATATGGTATAAAATACTAAAATAAACATGGAATGACAAAAGTAGAATAACCATATCAAATAAACAAATATCACAAAGGCCAGATACTGCTCATGCTTTCTCCTTTAGAACATAATGAAACTTACCAACCAAACATTCAAAGGATGCTCTTTAAATTAATGACTAAAACCAATCTTAACCTAATAACCATAACATTCATGATTTATCTCATAACTCAACATCTATTCCAATAAATTACATAAAACCATAGTTAGGGCATATAGGCACTACTGATTGCATGTAGGCATGAAGGATACTGCCAACTACTAGCAGGTATGAAAGCTACTACCGACCAAAGGTAGGAACGGAAGCTACTATCAAACCATATGTAGGCACAAAAGCTACTATTGAACCACTCCGACAATCATTCAAACCAACAATAATTATTTCCATTTTTAATTTATTTGAGTAAAATCATATCAACCTAGAGACACAATGGTACTCCGAGCATATCAGCACATAAAGATAACATAGTATCCTCTTGACTATCAACCCGAGGATACTAAGGTACCTTAGTCGCACTAGAACATAAGGGAGACACAATACCTTACTGACAAGGACACTCAGTCCTTAAGTATGCATACTTTATCAAAAGTACAAAGAGATAAATAGAGTAAGATATAGGGCCTGACTAGGGCATTAAGGCACCCCAACGAAAATCCATAACCAACCATTGATTAAACCATGTATTTAGAGTAACTACCCCTAAAGAGCCACATTTTTTGATCTCAAGGTCTTTCAATTTAAATATTAATATTTTATTAAAGGTGACCATGAAATCATATAATGCACAAATAGATCTAATTTCCATACTTAACCATTATTATTCATTTTCAATTATTCAACATAAAAAAATGTCAACACTAGATTTAACTCAAAAATGTACTAAGGTAATCCTATTTTCAACTATTCACATTTAAGCCCATTAAGCTGAAAATGACCAAAATACTCTTGAGGCCATAATTTTCACATTATCATCCATTTCAAATACTAATTCCATTTTATTTACTAATTTTTCATGAAAAGAATAAAATACAATAATTAAAATATTTTAGGAGGTAAATAAATTACCATATATAATAAATGATTATTTTACCCTTATACATAATTTAGCACATTAAACCCAAACATGTGTTTGTAAATCATCAAATCACATACTTCCTTGATTAATAATAAATAATACATATTAGACATGCTTATTGGAATAAATATTAGGTACTCATAGAAAGACCAAAATACCCCTAAGAAATACAACGACAACAACAACAATAATAATAATAATCATCATCATCATACTAAAAATACGCCTAAGCATGCTCAACATATAATATTAGACATACATAACAAAAATAGTTTATTTTCAACATATTAAACCCATTTTATTCACATAATATTTTTCATAACTAAACATGTTCCATTTTTAAAAACTCTATGCTAGCATTATTAGACAAATAATTACAACATAAGAAACATGTTTAACATAATTTATACATCAAAACCCTATTATACTATCATAAAATATTTAATATTTTTATAAAGAATATGGGTTACCTGATTTCCAGCAAAAAGTACAAATTATAAGGAACCTACTAAGAAGTATTAGGCTCCACTAATCTATCTCTTTTACTTAAATATAAAATTAACATTAATCATATTAATACCCAACTTATAAAATAGCAATTAATATTAAAATATAATAAATAAATACTAAAAAAATCACTATTATTTGAGAATTAGATGGGAAAAGAGGTAAAGGAAAAAATCATACATGTAGAACAAAGGAATTTTGGTGCTAGGCATGGTAGTTGAGACTGGGTTGAATGGTAGAAGGTGAAGGGTTGGGTGGAGCTGGTTTAAATGGGTGGTGGTGTTGGCTAGGTGGAGTATATGGGTAGCTCACGCTACTTGGGAGGATGGTGCATGAGAAAGAAATATAGGAGGGATTGGACAACATGAATGGGTAATGCAAGGAGGTGGCAGTTGTGTGAATGAGCGACATTGGGGGTAGGCGGCAATGTGGGGAGATGATGTAGAGTAGATGATGGTGATGAGGGAGATGGTGGATGGTGGTGTTACTTGGCAAGTGTGTGAATGGATGAATGGGATTAGTGAGTGAAGGGGGTGATGGTGGAGGTGCATAAGAAGCCTAGAAACATGGAAATGGAGTGAGTTTAGAAGTTGGTGACAATCAACAATGAAGGAGGTTGCGAACGTGATGGTGGTTTGGGAAATATGGTGGTAACGGTTGAGGAAGTGAAACGTGAATGGTGGTGTCGGGATAAGTTGATGGTGATGAAGGCAATGTTGCATGATGGGGAGCACAATTATGTAAGGGATGGTGCACTGGGTGTGCACTATTGTGTATGGTTCGTGTAAAGAAGGATGCATGGTTGTGCGAAGTGGTGAAATTTTATATAAGGAATGATACCAAAAACTAGACTGGGAGGAAGAATAAGGATAAAGGAAAAAAGATTGGTTGGTTGAGTAGGGTAGAGGAGAAGGAGAAAGAAGAAGGAATGAAGGGAGTAGGTTAGATGGTGATGGTGGATGGTGGATGGTGAATGGTGATAATGTGGTGGCGTTGCTCGATGCTAGAGGAATGATGCTGGGGAATAGATTGAGTTGGAGAAGAAATTGAAGTAGGGAGGTTGGGGCCAGGTCAAATTAAGAAATGGGAGGGGGAGGAGTATATAAGCTAGTTGTGTGGGCTAGGGAAAAACAAATGAAAGATGGAGAGGAGGATGGATTGACAGAGAGGGGTGAGGTATGTTGTAGGAGCATAGGCATGGTTTGACATTAGTTATAGGGGAAAGTGCAGGGTAGTGGACAAGAAGGGAAGGGAAAATGGTACCATGTAGGAGGTATACATGGCTTGAAGAGGAAGGAGGGGAAGCAAGACAATCGAGACTAGAGGAGAAGGGAAAGAAAAAGAAAAACGAAAAAGGGAGAAAGGAGAAGGGAAAAGAAGGAGGGATTTAGGGTTAGGATTACAATTAGGTTTAAATTTAAGATAAAAGAATTACGATAAAAGTTTATTTATCAATCCTCTAAGTTTACAATACCTGGTTAACAAAAAAAATAAATCGGATAAAATAAATTAGTTTAGGGTGGGTTTAATAAAAAGATACAAATAATTAGGATAATTTTTTAATAATTTATCTAGTTTATAGTTCAAGGGTAAAAAAAATTAATATTAGATTTTAGATTTAGGTTTTGAATAAAATGAGAAACACTCAAAAATAAATCTTATAAAATTTCAGGGTGTTACACTCAATCCTTTAGAAGAATTCCTTGTTTGAGATTTAAGTTATTTACCCCTTTTCTCCCTTGTACTTTTATTTTTATAATTACTTTCACCTTTAGGTTTGGAACCTTAGGGGTCTAATATAACATTAGTTTATTGAGATGAACGCCTATTGTCTTCTATTTCCTCACCTCAACACTAGTTTTTTAGGGGTCCAATGTCTTCCAATATCACCTCTTTGTGTAATTCCTCTCACCCTTAGCTTTTTGAACTCATTCATCATAGAAGCATGCATCTGAATGTACGCATCCTTGCATAGTGTCTTGTAATTATCGTTACAATAACTTGCTAAAATTAGAGCATTATATGTTCTCATAATTTGCAATATCCAAATTGAAGGATTTGTCCTCAATTCATCACTTACACCATTCATTAAATTTTTCATAGTGTTACTAACATAAAGATCCCTTTTTTGACCTTTTAGCAACATACCACTCATTCACTAGCAAGGTGCTTCCGAGACTATGATATTAATTGCTATGTCTATCTTCCACACAACTAGATAATATTTCATCAAATTTAACCAAAGATTGTTCATGATTTACATATAATATATATTCTTGGTAAAAGTACATTTATAGTTGTAAATATTTTGGTTTTGTTTTCATAAAAGTATAAACATTTTTTTTAATTTCTTATATAGGCATAAACATATAGACTTTGTTCCCATTAAAGCATAAGAATTTGAAAAAAAAAATTTATCTATAATCGTTCATACCTTTTCATGTTAAGACATAAATAAAAATGACTAGAGTTATCTTAAATTTAAATTTTTGTAAATATTATGTGTTAATAAGAACAAAGTTTAAACATTTGTGTCTTTATAAGAAACTTAAAAACATTCATGTCTTTAAATAAATAAACCCAAAATGATTATGCTTTTAAAGAAACAAATCCAAAATGTTTGTGCCTGTAAATATACTTTTGTCATATATAAAGTGTAATAATCTAGCACACCAACCGCAGGTAATTACATGAAACGTTTTTAGGATTAATGACTAGTGCCACGAATCAACACAAGTTTTTTTTTTTAGTCTAATTTTTATCAACTCACATGCATCCCCAAAAAATTTCCATGAGGTCGTCTGTCCTTAAATTCCTCCAAGTCAAGTACGCTAAATTGTAAAAAAAAATTAATGATAGGTTTCCATAAAAAAAAAATGTATACCTTTTTTAAACAAGTAATCTTGTAAATAATTTTAAATATCCACTATCCACCACTAATTGGGAGTATTACATATTCCCCTAATCAATAATGCAATGTTCTTGTTGCGCCCTGACCATTGACTATCTCATTATAGTATAGTTCAAGAATCATCCCAGTAGGTGGCTGAGTCACTCATCCAAATTTAGCTCATATTTATGGTTTTGCTTTGATACCATTTGTAACACCCTGACACACCGGTTTAAGTATTTACTCAGAGTAATTATAGAATTTATGATTGTCCCCACAAATCAACACAAGTCTTTTTTAGCATTCTTTTTATCAACTCAAACACATCTTAGAAAACTTTCATGAAGGTGATCCATTTTAAAATTACTCCAAGGAAAGTGTGCTTAATTGTTGACTTCTTTAATTATAGGTATTCTAAAAAAGTTTTACTCTTATCAATCGTTTTAATTATCAATTATGCACCACTAATTTTGTGGTATTACATAACAAATAATGAGTGCAGTACTTAGAAGTCCCATCACATACCCTAGCTTTTGTAATGATGAGCTTTTGACATCCTTGGCTTTTACACCTACAACCGCTATAAGTTTTTTTTAATTTAAATTATCTTACTTGATCAAAATATTTCCATCTTAACCTACTATGGAAAAAAAATCCCTTGGGTTGTCTTTGTAGATGCATTATGTTAAATCAAAGGGAAATCTTTTAGATTTTGCCATATCTGGTTCATCACAACTTGGGTAATACCGATTGTCTTATTTAATCCTAATCTAAAAGGGTAAATTTAATGCCCTCTTCGAGTTAATTCAACACATTAACCTATTTGATCCTAATCTACCCATGAAAATTATTACCCTCCTTGACTAAAAATAAACAAGGGAAATTCTATACATTACCTTCTTTGTATGGTCTTCCAAAACAACTTAATTACCTTATTGATTTGGTGTGAGTTCTTCCTCAAAGAGTTGAAGATTCAAAGATTAGAAGAGAGGAATATTCGATGGGTTGAATAAGAAGAAGAAGAATGATGAGAATTTTTAAGTAAGATTGAAAGAAGATTGGAAGAATGGTATGAATCTTCAAGCAAGATTCAAGGAAGAATTAAAGAATTTTAACTTTGAATGTTTATCCTAGAATACATTTAAAGCATCATATCAAATATTACTCTAAGTAGTCATAGTTAGAAATATTCACTCACAAAATAGGGAAATAGCCAAGTATATTACTTGTTTTAGATTTAAATTTTTGACATTCATATGTTACAATGTGTTGACTATGCCTTATATAGGTAGTCATACTTTTCTAAGTATCATACTAAGGTAGCAAGAATAATATAAACATGGCTAACCAGTACACTAACTAGTAAAGCAATATAGTACTAACTTATATAATACATGAATCAAATGAAAAATTATTACAAACAAATATAGATAATTATTATATGAAAATAACTAAAAAGAGTCCTACTTTAAAAAAAAATGATAACTAGATCTCCTTAACTTGTAAGTCTGACTTCCATGCATAATTTCTTCTTTTAACTTTTAATAACTTATAAGATACAAAATCTTAAATATGTTGACATCTTGAAGTGCATTAATCTTTTCCTTGTAAACATGTTACATACCTGCAAGAATTACTCAAAGTACACTTATTTAGGTTAGTCACATTATTAATATTATCATCAAAGACAAATATTTTAATAGGCTTCATAACTAAGTATGCCAAATCTTCATTGTCTTAAGAATCCATAGATGCTCCTGCATCATAATTCATGTCAAATATACCATAATCATACATTTAATTAAAGGGAAAAAATCTATTAATACTATCATTACATCTCTTAATATATATTTTTTCTTAATTACTAATAATCTCTACATTTAATTTGTTAATTTTACATGAAAAAAATAGACTTCAAATAAAATAATTAAATTTCAAAGAAAGATAAATCTCATATTTAATTATAAATCTTCAAAAGTAAACTTCCTAACAAGATCACAACTATATTTATATAAACCTGAGCATATATCAATAATAATTAAGTAACGACATGCTTGAGTACTCATTTATAGAAGAAAAATCATTAAAAAAATCCTAAATAATCATTGAAAATAATTCATTTTATTTTAATCACCTTATAATTTTAAATGAGAGTTAAAATGGTATTTAGAACTAAAATGAATATATTTAATCAAAAGGATCAATAAAAATCTAAAGGCTTAATGTTGCTAAAATGAGTTTTCATAAGGAAAGTCGTGAGAATGATTTATAAGAAAACATTTTAGTTTAAAATAGATCATATCACTTAGGGTATTATTAGTACAACCAAGCAATAGATTGAATATATCATTAATTATATTATTATTCTGGCAATAGCATCAAAACAATGTTTAAAGTACAACCAAGTTAAGCATCAAAACAATGTTTAAAGTACAACCAAGAAATATATTAGCCAAAACTTTGGCAATAGCAAATAACTTAAATATATTATTATTAGTAGTAGGTTTTTAGTTAAACCTTAAAAGGAAAGTATATAAAGGAAATTAATTTCAAAAACTGATTCAAAAATTATTAATTCATTATCATCCAGAGTCTCTTCAATTGAGAATGTAAAAGCTATTTTTGGAGGTCAAATCTTCAAAACAAAAACAACACAAGTCACAAAAGGAGTTTTATCTCTAGTATAACAAACCATAGCCGCATAACGATTTTTTTTATAGTTGCATTGTCAGACGAAATGATTGATATAGAAAACTTAGGGTAAACATGAAAATAATACTCAATAAAATATCTCCCTCTCAAAGTAGTACTTGCACATTGTGGACCATGTCATCAATTATGTAAGCAAAATCTTCCTAGCGATTCTTAATTCAAAATCTAGTCCTCATTTTGAGTAACATTGTCATCCATTGAATGCATATTTAATTATTATTGAACACTATCTTATTTCTTTGCTTCTATATCACTCCAATTATTGCAAAAAATGCGTCGTTCTATAATTTTTTTGTACTTAGAAATGAAACATTGTTAATTCTTAAAGCGAATCAAATATCTAATCAATAAAATATGTAAAATGAATCCAAAATCTGCGATAACATTAACAAAATATGGCTTCAGAATAAAATTATAACGTTAAGATGTAGCCATAATTGAAAATGAAGTAAAAATATTAAAATGTTGTCAGAATATTATTACTCACAAGTGGTAAAACAATTTTATATTTTCAATCCATTATTGGAAAAAATTTTAAATTAAAACTTGTATTTGATAGTGAATATACAATTTCAAATGGAGATCTATCTATATGAGAAAATAAAAGTTGTAGCCATAAACAAATTCATAAAGTAAAATTGTAACAATAAACAAAAAATTATATTCTTAAAATGAAAAATAATAAAATAAAAATGTAGTCATAGATAATATAGTTAATACATAATTGTTAAAAAAATAAAAATAATAGTAAAAATATGATTCACAAATGTCTTTTGACCAAAATTAGCATATCTGCAAAGACGGTCATTTCATTCAAAAAATTTGTAAGACATTATCCAAATCATGCTTTAATTAAGAAATATTGTTTATTAAATATTTTGAAGTATGAAAATAAATACTCAAAGCCTTGATGAAATGATCATTGCAAAACTATATATAGGAGCAATTGAAAATTTTTATCATATATGTTAAGAATAATAATAAATTTAATATGTATACACCTTAGAAAATGAAATGATATATGGATTTCATTCTTTTTTTTTTAGGAAAAACCTTATTGTATTTTAATTCACAACTTAAATGAAAGTTTTTACTCCAATGAAGATGTGATAACATTATGAATCAAAATCCATTAATAAAATTGATGAATTATAGAAATTATAATTTTAATGTATGAGGTATTATAGTTGTATGTTTTGAGATAATAGAAATGGCGTACTTGTTACATGCCTAAGCTAATGGGATAAGGTAAAATGTGACATATTTAGGCCAAAAAAATTTTGTTCAACATTTTATTTGTATGTATAGTATAAGTACTACCTCATTTTTTAGGTATTTCATTTGTATAAAAGGAAAAAATATTTTATTTTAATCTATAAAAAAAATTAAAAAGATAAACATTATAAAATGTAAATATACATCTTTAAAACTATGTCATCCATGTCTGATATTTATAAATCAAATTTGATATAACCTAAATGTATTTTTATTAAACTAATATGAACTATTAGTGTTATATATAGATAAAATGGTAATTATAAAAATTCTATAAATAGGAATAACGTTGAACATAATTACATTAGTAATGGTTAGTAATAGAAAATATTGTTAATAATAAGTAATAAATATAGGTAATTTGTATAAATTAATAATAATTTATTGTTAAAAAGATAATGCTACAAAATTTTCCTACCCCATGTTGAATTCACATTGATGATGAACTCACATTTAGAATTTATAGAAAATAGGTGTTTGTTACAATAAAATGGATGCATGTTTTAAATTGTAAAATTATGGTGAACGATTTAACAATTATTTCTTTAAAATAGATGTATGTAGTCATAAAATGGATGTGCTTTTTTACAAGCTAATGTTTTTATATATATACATGTTTTCTTTTTAATTATTAATGTACTTTTTATATAATTATACATAATCTAACTAATTTTCTAGTGAATGAAGTTACTTTAAAAAATAGATGATGGTTTTTTTTGTTTAAAGCAATATTTCAATAAATATAAATGCTTTTTTCTTAATTATACATAATAATGTGAAATTTTTTTTTATATATTTATATATATAATTTAATTATTTTTCTAATAAATATATTTATTTAAAAATATATTTAATATTTAAGGGCCAGTGTTAACCATGATTAAGTAACCTGCAAGCTAAATAGCACCATTGACAGTTAATGCAATCTACAGAGCACCCTTTTTGTTTTTGTACTAAGATTTTCAAAAATAACCTGTTTTAGTTGGAATAATTACGAGGTAATTCAGGACTGTCTCAACAATATGTAAAGTTATCCTTGCATTTTTTTTTCTCACTAATTCCACTTTTAGTTAGAAACACTAGAGATATACACAAGAGTAAGAGCAATGGAAGAGTACTCTTGTAGTTGTATATATTTATCTTATTAAAGATTACATTCATATATATATATATATATATATATATATATATAATGTAGTTAAATGCAAGAGTAATTAATCCCCTAAAAAACCTATGGGAGAAGCCCATATCCTTTCATAAAAATATCAAAGATATATATAATGTAGTTAAATACAAGAGTAATTAATCCCCTAAAAAACCTATGGGAGAAGCCCATATCCTTTCATAACAATATCAAAGATAAGTTGAATAAGTTAGAAGATAAGGCCATGCATAGATAACACAACATTATCATATTTTCATACAATAGGAGGTTTGATGAAGCCTTCATAAGAACATATGCTACTTGATCAACTGTTGAGGCATGATTAACTATGATTTGACCACTTGCAACATTTGCTATTAAAAAATGTAGATCTAGTCGAAGTGTTTGGTCCTTAGCATGGAGCAATGAATTTGCGGATAATACAATTGTGCTTTGATTGTCACATCATAAACTAAGAGGCATAGGATTAGAAATATAGAGTTCTTAAAGATGCCCCTATATCTAAATCAACTCAGCTGCTATATTTGTCAAGCATTAAAATTTAACTTTGGCATTTGAGTGGGACACCACATGTTTCTTCTTAGAGCACCAAGTGACGATATTTGCACCTAAGTACACATAGAACCCACTCATTAATCTTCTATCATTAGGATCATTTGTCTAATATGCATCACTATAGCTAACCAACTACAACCGATTAGAGGATTTCATTATTAGTCCATATTTAATGATACGCTTGAGATACCTTAGTATGTGTTTCACTGCCATCCATTTTGTACTTAAGGGCTGTTGCATGAATTGTGCGACTTTGTTAACACTAAAATAGATATCTTATTTAGTGATAGTAATGATTTGAAAGGCTCCAACCACATACCTATATTTAATAATACTGCCAATGGGATCTCCTTCTTGTTTAGACAACTTCAACCCACTAATCATAGGTGTAGGAAGATGATTAATGTAATACCCCCAAAATTCACTATTGTAAAATTTCGTTTAATTAAAAGAAAATTAGCGGAAGCAAAATAATAAACCGTGAATTCTGGGGATATTACCGCCATACTTAGTACCAAACCGGTTCACACCTACCTTTTGAGTACCAAGTGCTAAGGCTAAAGGAGAAAAATACAAATTACGAGAAACTCGACTAATAATTAAATTAGAGTGGCGCAAGTAAATATAATCCATCAAGTGGTGGTTACAAAACAACGAATACATTGAAATAGTGAATTTAAAGGGATAGAGTAAAACCCTAATAGTTCCGGATAGTTCTTACGCTCTTTCCCGAGGCCCACTTTAATAACACCAAAAATGACCTGTAAGGGGTACTATCCATTGAATAGGCAGGGGTCCCACGAATGAAACCCTTTAGTACTGTGGTACTGAGTAAACCTTTAAAAACACACTTAAAAACAGGTCCGCAATGTACCACATGATACACTACTATATTCATACATCACGACAGGTATAAACATAACGTTCAGATACATTCGCATATTCAATGAGTCAATCATATATTAATGATGTATACATAACATTCGCTTTCGTCCATTCACATACTTAACAAGTCAACCAAATGTTAATAGGCCATGATGAATAATCGATACTTTTAGGGCCTTAAGGTCATTAGTCCATCATTAATCAATCATCTCATATTATAAATGTCCATGTGAGTACGGGAACTCCACTATTATAGCCATTGGAATGGTCATGCAGGGCAAAATGCTCCTGGCCACTATTATTCGCCGGTGGACTGGTCATGCAAGGCAAAACGCTCTTGGCCACTATTATTCGCCGGTGGATCAATTTGGCCCCGACTCACAAGGTATTCCACTGCAAGTAATTAGTATCTTTCTCGTGTCTTATCATTTTTACGTTTGGTTTGTTGAGCACGGAATCTCCCACTATTATAGCCGGTGGAACGGTCATGTAGGGAAAAATGCACCTGGCCACTGTGGACCGGTCATGTAGGGCACCCTGGCCCTGGCCACTATTATTCGCCGGTAGACCGGTCTGGATCTGGCTCAACATCGTCCTCTTTAAGTGATTAGTTTCTTAAGTGTATCTTATTCGAAAGTATTTCACCCTTGACATGCATGGCTAAATATATCCACACTTATCCTCCAAGGAGGGCCCGTCCCATATCTTGAGACTTCTGCACCTCCTAACTCGCCCCGACATCCTTTCCTTAATCCACTTTCTCACAGCGGGAGCTCGACTCCTAAGTGTGTGAGTTAAGGCCCACACTTTATACCCTCAAAGTCCACTCACCGCCTTACCCTAGGGTTTTTTCCAAAAACCCTAGTTTGGGCCTATGTGGCCCATCCTTCTTTACTTTACACATCCCGACTATTTCAACACCTTACACGTCACGACCCTTAGATCCAACCCTCACTTTTTTCCCCACTCATTCTCATTTATTTTTATTATTTTCTTTTTCTTTTCCACCTTCTCACATCAAGGTTTCCTCCCAACCCTATATTAGTCTCCTACGCACCCTTATACTGTCCCACATACTATTTTTCGCCCGAAGCCCCCAAACACCCAAACACTACTTCTATTACCTTCCTCATGTCCCGAGGCAAATTTCCATACGTAAAGTTTTCCCCCATGCGGACTCTAACCATCCTATGCAAACCCTAGTTCCTCCCATACCTACATTAGCCAACTTACTTCCCCTTGGTTATCTTTTTTATCCCATTTCTCTTTTTCAAGCGTCCATCCCACATCACCACATTAATTATCCTAGCATGCATATCCTAAAAGGGCCACATCACATCACATCATAACTTACAGCAAATTCGTATTATCACATATCAAAACAGGGCACATGAACACATCTTGGTTCCAAGCCACACCACACATGAAACAGTTAAAATAATAGCATGTAGAACACAACATATAAATTATATAGGGCATCCAAGGCATGTAGGACACATAGCACACATTTGGCCTTAGCTACACCCTTTCTTGGTTTAGGTTACCGAGCTATCTCCCACACTTATTAGGCCGCTAATCACCCTTGGTAATTGTTACATTTAATATATTTCCCATTTGGTTGGTTAGATTACTAATTTACCCATTTCCTTTATTATAACTAACAAATTGCCCTTTAGTTGGTCAAATTACCAAATTACCCCTGTTCAATATCCTAATTCCTAATTTACCCCTTTAGTTGGTTAAATTACCAAATTGCCCCTCACACTTATCATGTTTACCATTTTACCCTTCACCATTATTAATTATCAAATTGCCCTTTAGTTATTTAAATTATTATTTTACCCTTCTCAATTATTATAATTACCAAGTTACTCCTTTTCAATTTCCACTATTACCCCCTTTTATTTATAAAATTACCATTTTACCCCTTACTTTCAAAGTTACCATTTTACCCCCTTAACTTCTAAAAATTACCATAACACCCTTTCACTTATAAATTTACCATTTTATCCTTAACTACAAAATTGCCATTTTACCTCTTTTAATTTCCAAGTTACCATTTTTCCCTTCAATCACAAAATTACCATTTTTTTCCTTTAATTACGAAATTATAATTTTACCCTTTTATTATAAAATTACCATTTGCCCTTTAATTACTATTTTTACCCTTTATTCACAAAATTACCATTTTTCCCTTTCATTACAAAATTATCATTTTACCCTTTAATCACAAAAATTACTATTTTACCCTTTAATCACAAGTTTACCATTTTGTCCATTAATTCCAAAATTACCCTTTTACACTTTAATTACAAAATTACCACTTTTCCCTTGCCTCCAAAATTACCATAATACCCTTTTTAATTTAAAGTTACCATTTTTTCCCTTAGTACACCACTTATTTTAAATTATTATTATTACTTCATAAAATATTAATATTAACACCTCATCCATAGCTCTTATAATTAATCTAATATTATTAGCACCCCTATATATATATATATTAGGCCATATTCTTTTACAAGATACATTACTAAAATACCCCTAAGGCTCACAAAACATTACTCATGCATTAAAGATCACAATAGCATAATGTAATATGGATAATGCTTAACATTTTCATTAACAACAAAACTCTTACCTTAAACAATATTTTCATACATATCATATAACCTATCATGCTTCCTTTTATCAACCAACATAAGAAACCACATATAATATATTAAACAATATATATCAAGTGTAATACACATTAAAAATGCCTAATGTGCTAACATACGTTATCCATGCGTTTAAGTGGGATTTAACGGTTACCTTGATTCCCGTAAAAACAAAACTTACCAGTATTCTGGTTAAAGGTTTAAGCTTTGATTATCAAAACCAACACCTAGAAATAATATCAAGACTTATTACATTAGAAATAATAAAAATCAAAGTATAAGGCTTTATAACACTTAATTAACTTAAAATATTATTATACCTTAAAATTTTTACCCAAATAAATCAAGAAGGGTAGCAGCTCATCCTACTCATGTAGCATGAGTTGCATGCAAAGAAAGGAAAAGAAGGGGGCTCGAAGGTGGTGAAAATAGGGAAAAATGGGCATTTTTGGGTTGGGGTTTTGGGGCTAAGGAAAAAGGCATGTGGGGGAAGATTTAAGGCAAGGGAAGGATACAGAGGTGGATGGGGTTGTAAGTGGTGGTCGGGGATGGGTTGAAGGCAGCTAAGGGTAGCGGAGGTGGCGGTAGCAAGATTGCGAAGGTGGCGGCCGAGGAGGGGTCAAAATGGAAGGCTAAGAAGGAAGGAAAAGAGAGGGGGAAATGAGGGCCTGCAGGTGGTGGTTTCAACCAAAGGATGATTTGGGGTGGTAGAGGGGGTTGCTAGGAGTAATGTGGTGGTTTAGGTGGCGGAATAGGCAGCGGAACAGCGGCGGCATTTGGCGGTGCAAGGTGGCTGCCGAGAAGGAAGGGAAAGAAGAGAAAAAGAAGTGAGGAGGAAGAAAGAGGCTGCGGGTGGCTCAATGGGTGTTGGGATGATTCGGGGGTGAGGTAGAGGGTGGCAGGGGTTGGTGCAGGTGGCTATTGAGGTGGTGGCAGCGGCAGAGCTAGGCGGCGAAGCAAAAATAAAGAGGGTGAGGGAAGGAGAAGAAAGGAAAGAAAAGAGAGGGTTGGGGAGCATGGGGAGTTCAGGAAAAAAATGCAGAACGGGCAGGGAAGGAGGAATAAATAGAAGATGAAGAGAAGGCAGGGGATAGGGAGCTCAAGGGGTGCTGGTAGGGGGTAGGGAAATGGGACTTGTAGGGAGAAGGAGAAAGGAAGTATGGTCAGGCATGGGGGAAGGGAGACAGGGATGGTGGGACCGGAATGGGGCAAAGAAAATGACGAGAGGGAGAGAGAGAGATAGGGGAATCAATGGGGGGAGAGGGAGTTGCAGGTGGAGTGGCAAGGATGGCGGTTTGGTCATGATTCTCGTCGGGGATAGAGGAAAAAGAAAGAAAGAAGAAGAAGAAAGGGGGAGGAGGACTGGGTGCGAGCAGGCGGCCGAAGAAAAGAAAGCGGACCGGCCTGGTCGGGGAAGAAAGAAAAGAAAAGAAGGAGGGAGGCGGCCAGGCTCACGCATAAAGGAGAAAGGAGAGGAGGAGAGGAAGCGAGCCAGCGACCCAAGGTGCAGGAGGGGGGGAAGGGCAGGCCGCCCAGCTGGCGGCCCAAGGAAGGAAAAGGAAAAAGAAAGAAAAGAGAAAAAGAAGAAAAGGAGGAGGAAGAAGGGGAAAAAAAGGAAAAAGAAAAGGAAAAATGGGATTAAATAAAATAATTTAATTTATAAAATAATAAGATATAATATTTTTGGATAATAAATTTATTTAATAATTTAATTTAATACAATTAAAATATAAGGTTTTAAAAGGATAATTTTAGTAAAGTAATGGTTTAGAAAATTATTTAAATAAAAAGGGTATGATAAAATAACCAAATATTTATTTTAATTTATTAAATATTTATATCCAATCTTATATATTAAAAAATCCATAACATAATTAAATTAAATATATTTAAAGGTTAATTTATCCCAAATAAAATTTATTTATTAAATTATGGGCTTTTAAAATTTTGGGGGATTACAATTAACTTCACTCTTCTTTACTCTTCCCGGTTGGTCTTGAATATATATTTTTTAGACAAATTCATACCTCTCGTTGTACGAACCACCTCCATACCAAGAAAATAATTGAGACTTCCTAAATTCTTTAGAGAAAATGACTGGCTTAAAATATTAATTAGCCTTTGCACCTAAGTCTCATCACTTCCTATGATTATAATGTCATCAGCATACACCAACACTAAAATAGTAAAGGTCTTTGTATGCTGAATGAATAAAGAGTTGTCTAACTTTGATGATTCAAAACCCACTTGTTCAAGACACATTTTAAGTTTCTCCAACCAAGCTCTGGGAACTTGCTTCAAACCATACAAAGCCTTTTTAAGCTTACACACTAAAGCATTGTTGTCATTGAACCCTATTAGTTGTTCCATGTAAACTTATTCACCTAGATCACCATTGAGAAATGCATTATTTACATCTAAATGGCTCACTGACCATATCTTAGTCAAATCAAAAGTTTGTACAATCCTAATTGTTACTAGCTTAACTACAGGACTGAAAATCTCACCAAATTTAATGCCATGGCTTTATACATAACCCTTGGAAACCAATCTAACCTTATATCGAGATACACTTCCATTTGAATTTATTTTTACTTTAAAGACCCATTTATTGCCAATCACCTTCCTATATTGAGGTAGAGGAACAAGAGTCCAAGTTTTGTTTTTCATAACTACATAATATTCATCTTCCATATCTTGCCTCCACCGAGGATGACACTAAGCTTGTTCTAGTGTCTCTGGTTCATGAGCATACAAATGCATAATATAGACTTTAGGCTTAAATATCCCTCATTTCCCTCTGCTAACCATAGGATGTTGGTTAATTATTTGAATAGAAGTAGTGTGTTGGTTTATTTCTTGATCATAAGGGGACTTTGGGTGAGTTGTTTTAGAGAAGGAATGATATGAACTAGAACATGATTTTAAACAACCAAAGTGCACTTTAGAAATAAGAGTGCTAAAATTCTGATGCAAAGCCAAAGCTAGAAGAGATCTATAAGTGCTCATGTAAAAGACTAGTAGGTGAGGATGAACCTCATGGTTGTATGATGATGGGAATAGTTGCTATTGGAGTATCACTAGAGCCACCTCTTATGTCACAAACCTATTACTTGTGATGAAAAGGAAATTTAGACTCATCAAATAGAACATGATGTGAGATAATCACTTGGCCATCTTTATCCAAGAATTTGTACCCTTTATGAGAGGTAATATAGCTAAGAAAAGTGCATGGAGAGGACCTATAATCCATCTTATGGGCATTGTATGGTCTAAGATAAGGGAAACATAAACAACCAAACACCCTAAAAATTGATAATCCAATATAGTATAAAATAATACCTCATGAAGGGGCTGCCCATGATGAACCTCTATTGGAAGCCTGCTTATCAAGTAGAAGACACTAGCAAAAGCATAGGACCGGTGACTTTAAGGAAGATTGGCTTGACCAAGAAGTGTTAGGCTAGTTTCAATAATGTGTCTACGCTTTCTTTTAGCAATTCCATTTTTTTAGAAGTGTGGGAATATGTAATTCTATGGATCTTTTTAGTAAAGTAGTAAGACTATTAAAATCACCTCCCCTATCAGTTTGAAAGCTTTTTAATTATCCTGTTGAAATGTAATTATGCTTGAATATTAAAATGTACAAAGCATTTGTGCGCTTCAACTTTGGATTTTAGGAGATAGATCTAAGTGTAATGAGAGAAGGCATCAAGAAAGCTCAAGTAATATATGTGCCTATATTGAGAAGAAATAGGAGTAGGTCCCCAGATATTAGCCTCAACAAGTTGCAAAGATTCAATATAAGTAGTTTGAGAGGTGGGAAAAGGAAGTTTATGAGACTTGCCTAAGTAAAAAGACTCACAAACATGTGTTTTATTAATAATAACTAGAATATTACAAGAATTAACAACTTTCTTAACCACTTTTAATTATGGATGTCCCAATCACTTATGCTAAACATCAAAATTAGAATTTATAGAAGTAAGATGAACATGAAAAGGATTGGATAAGACAAACTAGTCTGAGCTTTATTGTTCTTTGTACCATCTTAAACTTGACCCACTTGTGGTTGTAGCTTGAATTGATAAAGGTCATCATGCACTAACCCTTCAAAAAGTAAGTCTCTGGTTTTCATATCCTTCAAAAAATTAATAGAGGGGTGAAATTCAAAGTAGACACTATTATCCCTATCAAACTTGAAAATACTCAACAATTTTTTAGTTATTAAAGGGTCGTGTAAGATATTTTTCAAGGTTAATAACTTAAAGTTGTGAAAGGAAGAAATTAAGGAGTGTCCTATATAGGAAATAACCAAACCATGAACGTTTCCCATATAGACATAATTTTTACCAGTATATTCACCACCAAGGTCCAAATTAGTTAAATTATTTGTAACATGATTTGTAGCACCCGAATAAGGATACCATGTTGAGCAGTTTTATGTAGAATGAGTAGCAAGCACTTGGGTTTTGGGGACTTGTGCATCCAAGGGAGTGTCTTGAATCATGTTGAGAGATGCACCATTGCTATTATCCCCAACAGCTGGTGTCAAAATGCCACTAGAGAAAGAACCTCCTGTTGAGTTAACCCCTATGAAGCTAACATCAAATTTTTAATAACAATTTTGAATAGTGTGCCTAAGTCTTCCATATAGTTGACATTGTGGTATATATGTTACCACAACCACCTCTGTAACACCCCCATTTTCAAAATGAAAACTCATTGAAGAGTATGTGCGGAAGCTAATTACAATGAGGGAATCACCGCCACATCTAGTGTAAATAAGCACCATAGTCCCACTCACACTAGATGCTAAGGCTAAGTAAAATAAGAAAACACACAAAATATATTTATTAATTCAAACCAACCAAACCAAAAATGTTCCTATCATTGAAACTATGAAAAGAGTCTACTAAAATTAATATGATAAATAAAACTTTGGAAGTCACCACCACTCTCAATATTCCCCATCATGCATACCATCAACACCTTGAGTAGATTCATACCCAACCTGTACTACATCATCTGCTCACCATGTACATCATAGATCATCACAGCACCGTTTAAAACATGTAATAAGTTAGCTAGGAGAACAACTAAGTAACGCATTCATACAATGGAATATAATATAGACGCGTATAATATATACAACGAATCATGTAAGAAAACCAAATGGGAATAAATGAATATGTAGATATTAATCTTTACTTTAGGTGATCACAACCTCCAATTATTTAAGTGGGTAAACCAACTAGGGGGTCACCTAGCAAATCAAAGTTCGAAGACCTACCACCAACCATGGGAAGATTGGATATCATACCCGGGCCATCCCAAAGGACAAAGTCCAAAGGAGATAACTAAAGTCCGAAGACCTAGCACCAACCACAAGAGGATTAGAAATCACACCTGGTTCATCTTGGTGGACATAGTCCAAAGGGGATAACAAAATTCCGAAGACCTACCACCTCGATCATCTTGTCCTTATGTGTGCACACCCCCTAATAGGGTCCGGAGAAGCCTATAGAGTAGACTACGAGCCTTAACCAGACATAACTGGCAAAGAAATAAATATACACAAGAGAAAATAGAAAGGTTATTGTCGATCCCCAACTTCAAGAGGCCAAACCTGAAGGACACAAAGCCCACTTTATGTTTCACTTTAAGTTATGGTATTTTAATTAAGTGAAATCACACAATCCACCATATTGACTTCACTTTATCCACTTTTCATAATAGGTAACTTTCCCAAATTAAATAGAAATATACCCACTTGGAGTCACCACTCAATTCACTAGTTGGAATAGAACAGAATAAAATAACTATCCAACCAGTACTTTAAATAAATAAATAAATAATAGCCAAAGTTTCTTAGGGTACAATTATACGCTAACATAAAAAAAAACTTAATTTAGTTATATAAGATACAAGCCTTATGATATATGCATAATAAAGGAACACTTGTATAAAATCAACTCTTTATAACCAGCACTTCAAATAAATAACACAACTATAAAATTACAATATTTTCATGAAATCCATCAGGAACCCATATTTATATTAAATTCATAATAAAAATAAAATATCATCCATGGGGCCTAATTATATAAAATCATATATATTCACGTAAGGTCACATAGCCAGATAAGACCATTATATCAACAAGTGCATAATTAAAATATGCATGAATGTGCGCGCGCACACACACACACACACACTCATATATATATATATATATACATATAACGGTTGAAAGTAATGTTACTTAGAATGCGATCTGATCACAAATGCTCACTAGTTACTAGACCTATAGTTTACACTGATAATATTAACTCTAGACAAAATATATTAAGTAAACATATTATAAGCAGCTTGGATCCAACTTATCAAAATTCTTACATTTACCAATATTTTAGTTTACCGGCCTAATGTTTATATATAAGCCCAAACTCCTAAAATAATTATGTAACTATATGATTACTCAATATATATATATATATATATATAGACAAGTACTAACAACCAGTTTTGATTGAATAAATTGATAGATTGACCCTATGTTAGAATTAATCTATTAGTGATGTTATCGACTGCTATTTTAACAACTTATTTATCCCAGATCTTTATTTGTTATATATAAAAATGAGGAACTAATTAAATATATTACTGTACTAACTAGTATTTAATTATCACCCTTTTATAGTATATTCATCATTATCGTTACCATGAATTAATTGAAAAGATGTCGGATTATGCTAATGGATAACCAAATTTGCTTCCAAACATTACCTATTAATAGAAAATTATGAATGGCCTATTACGATACTTACAAGAACTTTGCATCCACTAACCATGCTATGGAACTACAAGCCTAAGCGTGCTGTAGAAATTTTCCCACATCAATCCGGATAAGTATACTATATATTGTGTATATACATATTTGATTCCCTGGCCCAATGACGTGATAAGTATACTATATAAGACTTTATATGACTCATATTTTAATGTCAACAATTCATCAATCCGGAATTATTTCACGTATGTCATATGTGCTCCAATTCGTAGATGTTATAATAATCATAAACTAAGAGTAATATACCGCAAAAAAATTGGAAGTCTTAACCAATGAAATCTAAACATAGGTACTGAATAGTAAGAAAAATAAGAGTGTGTGGGTTACCTTCACCAATCAGATTAGATGAATGGATTCTTACTCTGTAGAAAACCACTCTTTTTTTCGTTATTATTTTTTCCTTGCGTGCGGCTGCTACATGACTTACAAGAAGCTAACCATGTATTTATAATAATGGGAGGCTACTAGGGTTATAGAAGAAGGTAACTTATCTTTAGAGAATTCTAGAAGTGGTTACTTAATTAAAAAGGCCCATTTACTAATAACCCATTAACTATATCGTGTAACAACATTACTTAATTAAACTCTATTAGAAACCTATTATTTACTTGCTATGAATATACTTAATGAAATACTATAATTTAAATATTTATCATTTAACTATTATAGCTATCAAAAACTTAGTCTTATCATTCAAATAATACACATATATATAATTTCCCTTATATATCTTATTATTGTTGAAGACTTTGTATTATTATTATTATTATTCAAAATTATGGGGTATTACAACCTCTTCCTTTGCCTCTACTTCCTTAACTTCTCTGGCCACTAGAATTCCATCCCTCAGAACCCTAATTTCCATAGTTATTGGGCTTTCTTTGAGGCACCACATTTGTTATCATCTATCCTGCAAGCCTCTAATTAATTCTTCCTTCATGGGAAAGGAGAATATTCCCTACACTCTGTAGGTTGTAGAGTGTTTCTTTAGAGGTTATCATAGCAACAATGACCTTATATTACCCCAGACCACTCAAAATGGCCAATACATTATTGTACTCAAAAACTGTATGGTTTTCTTCTCTTATTTGGTCCACCAAGGTCTTGACCTTCAATAAATAATCATTCATAGAAATCCCTTCCTTTTTACAAGATTGAAGTGGTCATTTATAATACATTACTTTTGTAGTGGAATATGATGTAAATGATTAGGCAAGCATGGTCCAAATTTCATGGACTCTTTTGCATCCAATTAAATAAGGGATATAATTAGAAGACATGCAAAGTTTATCTTGTCTACATTAAAGACAGTAGCCATAAAACAAGAAGTTTATCTTGTCTATGGTACGCCACATATGCAAAGTTAGACATGATAGTACCTATTGCATCAACGATAGTGGTAAGAGTCATGAGTTTTGTGCTAGAAATAAACCCTTTCGATTTGTAACCACTTATGGCATATTCTGGTTGAAATTTCCATATCACATAGTTATCATCATTGAGCTTCATTGTGATGAGTAGACTCAGTGGGTTGGTTTCCATCCTCAAATTTCTTTCTAAGCTGCTTTAAGTTGAAATAGAGTTGTTGAGAATTGAATGAGTGACAGTCACAGGGACATGTTGACTACTATTCTTTGTTGTAGATGCATCACCATTTGTAGGATGCGAAGAGGCTTGAGATCTTAAATCTATTATAATGAAAGAGGACTTATTGATATGACTGTAATGTAGAGATTTCACACTAAGTTAGAAACATTGGATATAACACACAAGAGTAAGAGAAATTGAAGAGCACTCTTGTAGATGTATATATTTATTGATTGAAGATTACATTCCTCGATGATCTCAAAGACACACACACACACACACACACACACATATAATGCAATTAGATACAAGAATAACTAATCCCTTGGAAAACCTATAGGAGAAGCCTATATCTTTTCATAACATTAATAGAGATAAGTTAAATAAGTTAGAAGATAAGAACGTGCATTGATAATGCATCCTTATCATATCTTATGCCTTATTTCTTTTATCTCACTCATATTCATATCTCAATTCCCTCATCCTTTTATTTTCCTTTCATTTTTTTGGTTTTTTTTTCTCACCAAACAAGAAGAATTGAAAGACAAAATCTAGTTTGTTCATCTACATCTTTCAAAGAACCTTATTTCAATCACTACAGTATTGACTGCTACCACCACCACTTCCATCAACTACAGTGCCGACCACCGCTAAAATTTAGTTTTCCTAGCTTTCATTGGTTGTTTTGGTTTATGCTTGGTTTTGTTATGAGGTGTTTGATTAGGTTTTGTGCTGGGTGAAACATGTATTTGGTTTTTTGTTTTTGTTCTTTGTCTTTGGTCTCTTATTGGGGTTTAGGTTGAAATTGATGATGGTGGATACTCATGGCTTTAGTCCCTATGCTCTCTTTGCTTATGGAGGCTTTCAATTGTTTTAGGTTTGATGCTCGTTGGAGTAATTGTGGAACGGTGGGAAGGATGGGGAGTTTGGTTTTGTTGCTTTGTTCTATTGATTATTTTTGCTTAAGGTGGGCTTCATTTTCAATCAACTATGCTAAGTCATGTGCATTCATGGAAGCTTATTGTGTTACTTTTTAAGGATCTATTGCATCAAATCAAACAGAGGCTGCTAAACAACTATAGAGAGAATTGAAGATGATGATGTAGCAAATGAAAGGATATATGTATCCTACAAGATACAAGTTAGCATTAGTAGGGAGATTGTAAATAATATTTGTAAGACTGGTGGGTGCAATGAAGATGAAAAGGCAGAATTATGGTTTTGGAAAGGAGAAACATTGGTGGGGAAGTGATAATAAATCGATGATAGTGAAAGGTGATTGTTCATAAGTTAACGAGGAAAATAATGTGATTAAATTTAACATTGAGCTTAATATATTAATTTTTGAGTTGATGAAATTCGTTTATGGATGTAATTACTTGATTTTTTGAGTTAAAGAATTTTGGGTAAATTTTTAAATAAATATATTATACTTAAATGTACAATAAAAACTTTAAGCAATCTAAAATAAAATATGAACTCTCATAATTTAGTTAAATAAATTAAAGAAAGCTTTATAGTACGATCATAAGTAATTTTTTAATCCCAATCAATTCATAATTAAAAGAGAATTTGTACATTTGAGTATGGGTAAAAAAACCAAAAAAAAAAGAATGTAGATGTAATATTGTCGATAAGTACACATAATTTTATACCTACGCCAGTTCTGGTATAGAAAAAATATATATATTATACATGTAATTATGGATATGACTACGTTGAAAGTGTAAATATGTTTATATAGTCATAACTTATACTATAACAATAGAAAATAGAGCTTTGATATACTATCAAAAAAATTATATAATATATTGTACAAGCATATGAAGTAATTTCTAATGTAATAATTAGTTAACATAAAATTTAAATTCAAACTCAAACAGTAAGTGTATCTAAAATAATAATATTTTAAGTCTTTTATTGAACAACTTTTTCACTCATGAAATTTAAAAGTCATTAGCAAATTGAGATGGTATAAACTTCTAAGCACTTCCAAAATGCAAAAAGTTTTTTTTTAATACAAAAAACTCTTAAAAACACTTATTGACTAAGGAAAAAAATCATATTAAAATGAAAACAAATCACCATTGTGTGAAATAAAAAAAAATATACATGTAATTATACTTAAATGTTCAACAAAAAAGTTTAATTAATATAAAATAAAATATAAATTCTTAGCATTTAGATAAATAAATTAAATAAACTTATACTTAAACGGTTCCAATACTCAATACTATCTAGTTCAAGTTGAAGTATATGTGTGTTTTTTCATAAAAAAAAAATACTATAACATGCAAATTATTATTAAATTAATTTAAATTTTATCCCAACCTAGGTAATTGAGTTACACAAAAGTTTTTAGAATTGAAGATATTCGTGCAACCAATTTCAACAAAAATCTAAAAACAATATACAATTTTGATAACCAATCTTTCAAGTTCATATTTGCAATATACATATAATAATATTAGAAAATTTTGTTATAATATTAAAATTATTATTAAATTGATCCAAATTTTATCTCAAATCAGTTACGTAAGTTCGAGAAAATTTTCTAAAATTCAAGTTAGTTGTGCGACCAACTTCAACAAAATTATAAAAATTCTATAAGACTCCTATAATCAATATATTAAATTTGGTTTCTAATATACCTATAATAGTATTATAAAAAAAAATATTATAGCATTATAATTATCATTAAATTCATCTAAATTTTATGTCAAACTAGGTACTTGAATTTAAAAAAAAAATCTAAGAATTAAATTTTGTTGCGACCAATTTCAACGGAATTGTAAAAAATTTCTAGGATTCCTATTTTATATTTTTAATCAATAGTTTTAAAATCAATTCAATTATTTGTATTATTCATCAATTTATAAACCTTTGCACATGCAAATGAGTGCGTATAAATATGTATTATCTTAAATTTATTTAAATGCTTAAGAAAATATAGTATTTTCAATTAATCAAATAAAAAATGTCATAATTGTATAATCATATTGACAAGTTTTATCAAATATGTTTCATTAAAAATGTATGTATTTCTATATAAATTATTCAAATACTATAAAAATATAATTTTTTTCATGTTACTCTAGAAAATTTATCTAGTAAGAATATTAATTATTATTATTATAAAAATATTATTAATGTTATAATAATATATTATAGATACTATTTATACTATAAAATAACATAATAAGAATGATGAATGTTATGATGATGATGATCATAATAATAATAACATTATTTAAATAACAATGATATATATATATATATATATATATATATATATATATATATAGAGAGAGAGAGAGAGAGAGAGATGGACAAACATATATGATAGAAGAAACACTTAGGGTCGTCTTCTATTGAAACATAAATTTTTTGTAGTGTTTTTTATTAAGTAATAAACGTTTTAAATTTTTAAAAAGTAAAGAATAAATTCATTAAATATTATTATTTATGCATTTATATTATACAAAATACATTGTACAATAATTAAAAACTCTAAAGCATATTATAAATTTAATTAATGCATAATAATATATATAGAATTGTTAAAATTATATAAATTTCTATTAGAAATAGATAATCTTAGACCAAAAGAATATCAAAACTAAAAAGTTTTTAAAAATAGCATAATTAATAGAGAAGCCATTTTAAGAAAAAAAAAACACACACACACACAATTTTAATAAAACACAAAATTTTAAATTTTAAAAATAATATATATTTTTTTAAATCTAATTTATAACAATGGCTTAATTTGTAGATTAAAAAGTAACATATTTTTCTAAATAAATCTTAATAATCAATATACAGATGGAAGAAAGTCTTAAGTGTATATTGTTATAATCACTAACTTTGTAGTGAATTTTGATTTAATCTTATAATTTTCACTTTTAATATTTTTTTATAAAAAATATAATAATTTAATGTTAATATTTTTTTTATAAATCAATATAATAATTTTCCTATATAAAGGAAATATACAAAAAAAAAATTAATGAAAAATAAATCTCTTATTTAACTATAGAATTTTATAATAAGAGTAAATTTTAAGTATGACCGAGACATATAAAAAAAATTTAATTGTATACAAATTCCTACCGTCAATGTAAAAAAAACAAAAAAAAAAAAATAGAGCTTCTTAACAAAAGTTGGAGTACTGTAGAAAGTGTGGGACAAAAATGATGGTCCGCAATAATTTCAGATGTTGCCGCAAATAACCCGTTACCGTCATAATATTTGGCGTTCAGCCGCAAAGCACGGCCGCAAATAACCCTGTCCTTAAGTAAAACAGTAGTTGTGTTAGGCGGTCACCTTGTAAAAGATTACATGCTGACTAAAGCATCTGACAAAATCCAGGTATGATCTTTGCGAGAGTGGCCAGCTATCCCGTGGGTCTCTAGTTATTTGGTTTCATCGTCGGCCGTGGAATGGGCAACATATTAGCAGCCAAGTTATTTGACATCCTGTCGGCTGTCGGTAGTATAGTAGATTATAATGTAGAAAATATATGATTTTTGAAATAAATAAGCAAATAAAAAGTTATTATTATCTAATAATGATATAATAATCGTATCTCTGTAGTCAAATAATACTCATAGCCAAAAAACGGAAGACCAAATAATTGATCCAAGTATAAATAATTTAGGCCGAATTTTTAAAATAATTTTATTTCTAACACAAAATTTAAATCATAAATAATTGTTTTATAAGATTAAAAAATATTTTATTCTTATTATAAACAGTATTATAATACACTAAGACTTTAATCAACTCAACTTATATTTAACAGTATTATGATAGAATTACAATGAAAGACATAGGCTATTGGTGTGGGACGTTCGTCCATTGTCCACGAGTTCAAGTTTAATTATTATACATCTCGATGTATAATTTAGATAGTGAAAGGATATATCAGCTTTTTAAAAAGTCGTAGGGTAAGAAATTGATTTATATCAATAATAAAAAAATAAAATTTTTGAGGAAAAAATAATTGAAATAATTTGGACCATTGTGGTATGGAAGATCAATTTCTGCTAATAATAAAAAGTCATTAGTCGAAAGGTTGACGCACTAATAATCTCAAGCACGTATTTTTTATATTTTTAGTGTAATTTACATAATTATTATGCCTAAAACAAATATATTGTCTAAACATATAAAAATGGTTATATATATATATATATATTTTTTTTTGAAAAGTTATCATTTGTAAATGTTGCTTGGTATGATGTCTGTTGCTAGGCTTCAATGTGTGTTAGAATCTATAATTTTTTTTAGCAACAATCACCCGAAAATTTCTAAATTATGAAAGAAAATAGTTCATGAAACCACACTGACCAAATTGGCACCAACTTCAACGACACTATACCTTTTCAAAGGTGGCAAATAATTTATTATTAAATTTTTTTCCTATTAATATCTAATTATGTGGCATTAATAGTGCTATTCCAACTTTGTTGGAAACAAGATAAATGATTTTCTGGGAAGATAACTTTGGTCTAATAGTGTGAGATGTTTGTTCCTTGTCCACAGTTTTAAGTTTGATTCTTGTTCATCCTCGAAGTATATTTCAAGTGGTGAAAAGATACATGAATCTCTTGAAAAAGAAATGACTTCAATAATTAGAGCAACCATAATATAAAAATTCGATTCCTGTTAATGATAAAAAATCACTAATCAAGGGTCGGCTCCTTACGGGTGGTCGTGTTCACAGATACATATTTCCTACACTCCTGAAGCACATTCCATTATTTACCTCCATCATATTAACCTAATGCAAGGGTTAACGACAATACTTAAGACAAATGTATTACCTTTTGAGAAAGATAAATGGCCATGTATGATCCGCTCCTAACCTAGTGCCCTTTCTCCTTTATTACACCTCTATTTTTATTACTAAAAAAAATATGATTAATAAAAGTGTGCAAAAGCCTAAATAATAAATAAAGAGAGTATCACATCCAATACAGATAGATGTGTGATCAATGTCTAATTAGTGTTAGATGCAAGGCTAAATTGTAAACCTAGATCTAGAGAAAGGTCTGTATATCATTGAACCCATAACTGACGCAAACTAAAACTATATCTTTTGATTGTAGGAAGATTAAACACCAACATGAAGAAATATAATTAATTATTCTATATTAAAGCTTCAAATTATCAAAAGTATGCTGAACAAAAGAATTAACAAAAAAAAGTATGATAATCTCGATATGGGGCGTACTACTCTGGATTACCCTACACTTTAACCTAAGACTAAGCTAACATCATCAATGATTTCAGCACCAACATCGAAAACCTAAAGCATATCATGAAAGGTGGCGTAGTATCATCACACATGCACTAAGTAAAACAGTCTCCCTTATAGATGCAACATACACCCCATAACGTATAGTAAAACATATAACTCAATCCATACAATATAATGACATAGGAAAACAAGTCATTATATGGGAATATAACACATACAATAACATGGTTGAATGTCATAATACTAAAAACATTTAAAAAAACAACCAATATACTCACTCTTCATTTACTTAATCATAGATGAAGGTCAGACATATACTAAAGGAATGCTTTAAAGTGTACTACAAGCCCTCTTTAATGGTCAAATATTTTATTTTATTAATCAAATAGATGCAAGGGCATATACCTCCATCTAAGACAATACTTGTTAAGTATCCCACTGATATAATATTGAAGATAAATCTAGCCAAGACACTAGTGATACTAAGTCTAAGGTAAATCTCACAAAGGACCCATTAAAAATGGTAAAACATTTAAGGGAGGTCTTACCAAGGAACCCGCTAGTGTTACTATGTCCAACATAAATCTCACTAACGACCAACTAAAAAATGATACAATATCCGAGGCAAACCTCACCGAGGAATACATTAATGTTACATTCCACACTAGGTCACTCAATATTTAAGTATGCATACATTATATAAGATTTGTAGAAGCATATAGAGTAGACTAACATCGATATCCTAACCATGACTTAACAATCTTTCATTTTAATTATTCATATTTTATTGAAATAATTATAACTAATGTATGATGCATAGCCCACACATAAAACTTATGATATTGACACATTACTTAACCACCTCATTCACAATTAATTAACTTTTCATCCTGATCTATAAGGAATCAATCATCTCCACCATACAATTTACCTACCACAAGAGGCCCACTTAAACACTTAAGAGAAACATAGCACACTTTGCTTTCCAAACCAACACTTAAGAAGAGTAAAATTTTAGAAAAATTAATGGTCAATGCTCAAAGGATGACATTAAGGTCAGGCTCAACTAAAGTCTACCTATGTACAATTATTGAACACTTGGAAGTATTTTGTTCAAAAAGGGTCATTCACAAAATTTGTAAAATAGCTAACTTAAAAGGGAAATTCAATGGTCCAAGCCCAAAAGTCAACTCAAGGTGAAGGGTCAAAGATATAGTCAAAGGTCTACATGGAAGTCAACCAAAGACAACAAGGAAAAACATAGCATAAAAATCCTAAAAAAAAACTTTACAAACAAACTAGTTAATGCATTTTATTAACTAGTATATGTGTCTAGGTCGAGTGAAAATTCAAAAAGATACAAGCAACAAGTCCATGGGTTTAACAATCCAATCGATGGGTTTAGCAAATCAGTCCATGGTTTGCTCACAACTCATATTTTCATGTACATTTATGCATAGCCAACTTAAGTATGTATTCAAATCAACATTTAGCACCTTAGACTATAACATTATATTATTAAACTTTCTAGATTCAAAATTTAACAAGATAAAAACTAAATCATGATTTGTAACTAACAACATTACAAATAAGTGTCATGCTTCATTTTCATCATTTTTTCCAAAAGTTACAAAAATGACCTAACATACTCCTAATCACATGTTTCATTCTATAGTTACTCAAATGTAAACATATAATATATGAAATTCTGATTAAAATACCTAATGATTAGCATGGAACATCAAAAGTAGATTTACAACTCAACAATACCAAAAATCATGCCAACGGAGACTACCAAAGATCCAATAGCTAAAAGAAATAAGAGCCCACTCTTGAGCACCACCACTTACATCTAGATCACCATCAAAACAAGATTCACATACGTTTGGTAAAAATCATTTAAATGCAAGAATACATAGAGAGAAAAAACATAGTATAAATTAGAGAAGAATGAAGGAGCCTTCAACTTGAAAAGATGATTTAGAATCAAGGAAGAACAAGACTTTCATTTCACTTTTATTCAAATGTTAATCCATTTTTACTTAGGATTAAGCACAAGTGAACTATAATTCCAAAATTAGAAGTAGAATATGGAAACAAATGAAGAAGAAAAAGAGAGGAAGTTTGGTTAGTCTAGAACTAATAGAGAGAAACAAGAAAATAGTCATGTACACACTTTAAAAAAATTATAAATGAAGTGAACTAATTAAAGAAAGTCTAAAAGATCAAAATAAAAAGCAAAACAATTATCCATTCCCCTGATAAACTGATGCGATATCTTCTTATGAAATATGGAAAAGTTTCATTGTGAGTTACTTGATTGGGAAAATGATGGGAGATCAAAGAGTGTAAGGAGATTTAGGTGGATTTGAAGTCAAATGAGAAAAAATAAAATAAAATAGAAATATGATCATAAGTGAGGGAGCACAAAATTATGGTAAGCCAAGGTAAAATTTTGACAAAAATATTTGTTTTAATAATTTCATTCGTAGAAAAGAAATTAAATAGGTATTTATTAAGATTAATGGTAAGTATACTCCAAAAATTATTAAACATAATGTAAATGCTTAAAAAATATTTTAAGGTCAAGTAGAAACTTTTGTAAATTTATGATAAGCAAATCTATTTTTAATACATCATGTTTTTAAGATAATTTCAAATTAAATATCAAAAATATTAAAAATTAGATTTTCAAATGATTATTTTATCATATATAACTCAAAAATATTTTTTGATAATTTTTTAAAATCATATAATGTATTTTTAAGCTAAAAAATCCAAAATTTAAGAATATAAGTAAAAAAAAGTTAAAGTGATTAAAAAGGAACCCAAACCCTCATATATATACTTAAAGTAATTTGGAACCCAAAAATATTTTGAAAGAATTTAACATTTGTGTAGAAACCCTAACAAATATGAAAAGTAATAATTCAAGAAGATTCATCTAAACCTAAAATGGAAAACTTATTATTGAAATTAATTTGTATTACCTTACAGTCATAATATAAGATAAAATAATGTTTGAAAGTTTAATATTCTCTTTCCAAAAATTTATGAAAAAATTTCTATAGTTGAAAGTTGCTTAAATACCCTTACAAAACTAAAACTTGTATAGGGTTTCTTAAAACCCTATAGTGGAGACTTTTGGCATTTAGGGCTTTTATTTGTTAATTAATATCAAATTTTTTTAACATATAAAAATAATAGTTTCAAATATAATATTTTAGGAAACATTTAAAGGATAAACTCACTTAAAATAAATTTTTTCTTTTAAATAGTTTAAATAAGGATTTAAAAAAAAAAGGTATTACACCCTTCCACCTCCTGTCTATCGTGTCCAAAAACAAAAAAAGAGAGGATAAAGACTCATGTCTTTCTAATATAAAGGTTATTTGTCTTGATCATGTAATATAAAAAACAAAACTCTTATGTTGATGCAAGAGTAAAATTAGATATTAACTGAATAATTAACAAGCATAAACTATATTAATAATTAATACTCATTTAAACAAAATAGTTATTAACAACTACTAATTAAATTGTATGTAAATGCATCAAATAATAAATAAATAATATTGATTGAAGAAACTATTAATTAGTAATAAAAAAATTAGTTAGTAGTTTCCATTTATATTACATTCTAACTCAACAATTTCCAACGATATTGTAATATATCACAAGTTTATCGGGCATAACATATTTATGTTCAATCCATTATCTCTCAAATTAATATTTTATAATTGTTAATAGAATATTTATTTATATATGTACATTCTCTATACGAAAGATGAAAAGGATATTCATTCCACAATGAAACTAATTGAGTACGTGAGAATAAAATCACACTTGGATAAGTAGTCTATGGTCTTAAACTTTCTATAGTGATTTTCTATTTAGTTTGTAATTAATTAGTAGGAAAGTCTACCTTAAAAATTTGGTCATCTAGAGTACAGTAAAATAATAAAATAAATACAATTTTCTTTTAGCATAATTAGTTCTCACATTTGTGTTTATTTTAGCCTCATAGTTCCATGTGTCTTTAGAAAATTTAGCCTTACAAAATGTTCAAAGAAACTACCTCTTCCTAACCATGTAGGTGATATCATAATTATTGAATTAATAGATACTCCAATTAAAAATGACAAGTAAAAAGATTCATGCAAAGAATAACTTAACCTTTTCTTCTTATTTACACCATTTCATCGTAAAAATGGGTAATTAGAAATAAGTTTCTTAGTCGAATGGCATGTCATCCATAATTTATTATCTCATTGAACCTAGATCTTGGGATATAATACTAAATAGGGTAGATTACCACCATGCCAACTCTATATACCCATAGGCTTTAAGCCCATCACCCTAAATGGTTTTCTAACTACTTTCTAACTAACGCCTTTATAAATGGATTTGTAATATTATCCTCAGTCTTCATGTAATTAATTAAGATAATTACATTATAAAGAAATTTCTTGATGGTATTATATACACAACAAATATGTCTAGATTTACCATTATGTATCTTACTACATACCCTACCAATTGCATATTAGTAATCGCAATGGATACATATAGGTGGCACTAGTTTCTCCCAACATGGGGGTATCCTTTAAGAAGAATTTAATCCATTTAACTTCTTTTCCATAATTGACCTTGGGATACATGCATGTCAAAGATATTTCACCACTTCCAAGTGTGAATATATATTCACTTTTAGACTTAGAGTCTTTAGGATCCAATATATAATTTGCATTAGTGTATCATTAAACCATGAATGAATGTATCTTATAGTTCAATCCATAGCTCTTGGTGTGTTATAGATATATTAGAGCATGAAGAATCACCTTGCCATGTTTCTTGCTAAGATTGTTAGTGCAATGACTTAACCTCTTCCCCACATTTGTAATATCAGGTCATGCGTAGTTTATAAGATACAGAATAGTGTATATTATAAAAGAATCTTATGGGTATTAAATACTAGCATAAGTATTTTTCATCAAATACATCTTCACCTATAATAATGTCTTAACAAGGTTGAAATTATTCTCCTTGAACCAATAAAGTATTTTCTCAACATATTGACATTGAGATAATATCATTCCATTATATGCTCTAGAAATCTCAATTCTTAATATAACATATGCGAGACACATATCTTTCTTATTAAAACTCCACGTGAACATATGTTTGGTATTGTTAATGATATCATTATTACTACCTCATGTGAGCATATCATTTGCATATTGAAACACTATAATGTAACATTTATGAGTATCTTTGAGACAAACACATTTTTTAGACTCATTTATTTTGATTCCATTTGATAATATTATACTACCAAATTTTCCATGCCATTATTTGGGCACTTATTTTAATCCATATGAGGATTTAACAAGCCGACAAACTATTCTATCATGGATTGGAGTAGTAAGCCCTTCAAATTGATCGATATAGTTCTCTTCTTCAGGTTGACCTATATAGTTCTTTTCTTTAGGTTAAACCACATAAAATATTAAAAAATGTTGTTTTTACAACCATTTGGTGTACTTCTATATCCCTTACAAATGTCATTGCCAATGGCATACATATAGATGCAATTCTTGTTGCATATGAATACATGTTGGAATAATAAACATATTCTCATTACCTGTAGCCTTTACTTGTAAGTCCGCCTTTAATTTCTTCTTAGAGATCCACTTGCATCCTAAGGGATCATTTACATGAGGTAAGTCCACAACTTCTCATGTGTGTTTTTGCATAATGGATTATATTTCACTATTTATTTATTTATTCCTTAGATATTTTAGGCTAAATTTATATCAAATACGTTATTTAATTAGGTCCAAATGATTTGGAGATCCTAACCTTTTTACTTCATCCAATTTCATTGGGATTAACTTTTTTATTCCTATAACTAATAAAATCTCTAGCCTCTTTAGTGAAACTTATTTATTATTTATTTTATAAAGAAATTATTTTGAAAAATCTAGCATCCCTTGATAAAAATGTGGAAATAAATGTCAAAAAATTCTAACTTATGTATGAGATAATGGCATGAGATCTAATTATTTGCATTACCACTTAATACACATTTAATGGTTTTCGGTCTTAGCTTAAGGTTTTTTGGTTTAGGAGTGGCTACTTTTGTTAAACAACCACACACTTTTAAGTATATATAGTTAGGCTTGTGATATTTCTACAACTTATATGGAATATTAAGGGTTTTTTATTGGTCATCTTATTAAGAATATATCTTAATAGTAATAGGGCTTCACTCTACAAATTTCATAGTAATTAAGAACTAATAAATATGGCATTCACCATGTCCTTCAAGATTCTATTCTAGCATTATGAAATTCTATTAGATTAGGGTGCATAAGGAGTGATAGTTTGAAGAATAATACCATTTTCTAAAAAACTATTCAAAAGGATTTTTGTATCTTGGCGTTAATCTATGTAAAACTATTCAAAAAAAAACTCCTCTATTAGTTTTTATTACCTTAATCTTTTTACCAAGTTAGTTATCAACTTTTACCTTGAATTATTTAAACACTTCAACTACTTCATCTTTGAAACATATACATATAGCACTAATATGTTCAATCATTTATAAAAATAATGAAATACTTTTACTAGCTCTAGTTTGCATAATTTAAGTCACACATATATGTATGAATCAAGTCTAGATATTTCGTGCTCCCTTCAACAAAATGAAAAGGGTTTTATTATCATTTTAGCCTCAACACATACTTCAAATTTATGATTGAGATAAAATTTTCATTTGGAAAAACAATATATATCAATTAATCTACTAATAATATCATAATCAACATATCTAATCAATTATGTCAAATAATAAATGACTTAAGGATGTAAGGAGAATAGACATTCTTATTATTATTTGCATGAGGCTCAACAATCATTACATTCATCTTAAAGAACACATTACTAAGATAGTTATTTTCCTACAAATATCTCATTCTTAGTGAGTATAAATTGATTAGATATAAATACCAACTTAAAATCATTCCTACTCGATAAAGATCCTAAAACTAAATTCTTCAAGATGTATGAAATATGAAGCACATAATTTAAGGTAAAATTTCTCTCTCTCTCTCACTCTCACTCTCATAAACTTTAGTATCATTATTGCACAATTGATCACTTTACATGAAGAATTGTTCTTTTCCATCTCAAATGGATACTAAAAAAATCCTCTAATTAGTTATTACCATAGATATGATGAGTGACTCTAATGTCCACCTACCTTCCTTATCATTTCAAATAAGGTTCCATTGCAACACTACTATACATAGGGAGAAAACATTAATATATTTAGAAAACTTGCCTATATTTATGACATTTTCTTGATATTGGATTTCTTTACATTGCATCACTCATTTGCATGATGTCATTATTTACAACATTCGTAGCACTTTCCCTCAAAGTTCTTTGATACAATAGGTTATACATTAAAGCCATCTACATTGTGATTCTTTTTCTTGCTTTTACTTTATCTGTGTTCCACCACAATGGATATTGGTACCATAGGGATTTGAACGCCCATAATTGTAGTTATCTTCCTTTATTCTTAAATGGACTATAAGATCTTCAAGTCTTATTTATTTAAATTTATGATTAATATAGTTCTTGAAGTCTCTCTAAAATGGTGATAATTTCAATTATTACATCCACTTAAAATGATTCACTAAGAGACATACCTTCAACATGAATATCATGAATAATAACTTGAACCTCTTCCACTTAGGATATAACCAATTTTTTGTCCACCATTTTATAAGATATAAAAAAAATCAATAATAAATTCCTTAAATTCAGTGTCTTCTATCTTATACTTTTTATTAAACAAACCCCAAAGTTTCTTTATTATCTTGGAATCATAATACACATTATATATCGTGCCATCTATTTTATTTATAATGTAAATCCTACCTAAGAAACCCAATTCATTCCATGCAAAAACTACAGTCGTGTTGACTACTCCATTATCAGTTTCATTGAGCATAGGAGGACTTTCATTGAGACACCTAATCAATTTTAATTTAGTTAGATATAAAATCATTTTTTTTTGCAAGTAATGCTTAATACACCATCCATTAAAATTTGGTGGTTATTTACAAAGACTTTAGAGTTTGTAGCAGTTTGTAGCATTTATAATAATATTTGTAGATGAATCCATTATGTAACAAACAAAAAAAAGTTTGATAAATAAGAGAATGGGAGTAGAAAAACACAAAGTATGTCTACTTATTAAATAAAATATAAATGTTTTATACAATAACAGAAATGGAACATAAAATTGTATTAAGATTTTTGGAAGTAAAATATATTATATTGTATAAAATATATGATATTTTAAATACAAAGCAAGTAAAAATTTATTAGTAACTGATAATAATAATAACATAGTTGTATCTTATTAGCTAAAATAATAATCAAATTTGAAAGATATAAGACCAAATAATGAGATATTCTATGAGACATCCTTGTGTTTTGCAGTAAATGTATCATATAACCTTGTGTTTTATTTTCTACACCACGTAACTTTGTGTGTGAACAATGTAACATTCTATCTATAAATTAACAAATGAAATATATTTTATGATGCAAAAAAAAAATACAATTTTAACCTCTTATTTCATTTTCTCCACCAACATACTTTTCTTAACCTTTTAGTCATTATCTGTCTCCAATTTTTCATTTTCTCCCTCCAAAACTTTGAGCATTCTTTTCTTGATCTCCAAAACCATAATCAATTTGGCACCCAAATATCTCCTTGCTCAGTCTCATTTTATCTTCATCACCTATTTTTACATCATTCCTCATTCATCCTACTCTTAGACATTATCTCCTACACTTCATCCTTTATAATTATCCTTCTTCTTTGATTCATCTAAGGTTTTTGTTCATATTCACATTCCTTCATTCTAGTGGTTTTCAAATAGAAGGATGGTCACTTTCTAAATAATGGAGACCATGGGGGTTCAATGATATATATATTTTTATTTCTGATTGTAAAATGTGGTTAATTGATATTTTTTGTAGGTAGATTTCAAGGTTAAGGGTTTTGAGTTGCTTCAACTATGATTGATTTTAGGGATGGTTAAAGTAGGGTTTTAAATTTGGGTTTTGTTCAATGATTAAAGTAAGCTTAGTTTGATTCATATGATCTCAAGTTAGACTATGGGTAATTTTTTTGGTGTTTTAGGTTAGGAATGAACATGGTTTGATTAGATTGATTTTGACCTCAAACGGAACAAACCATATTTTTATATTTTAGAAAATTCTCACACCAAATCACATCATTTTGTTAAATGATCCAATTAAACTATATTATTGGTTAATGGTTCAGTGAGGTTTTGTTTACGGTTTATGCATATCAAATATCAAAAATTAATTATTCAACTTAAAATTACTTTAATATTCTTACAAAAATTAGAATTAATTAACAACTATTGTTAAATTATAAGTGAAAAAATACTAGTTAATAATAATATCTAATGTAATATGTTCTTACATAAATATAGTTGCATGTGTGCATGTAAGCATCATTTGTAATGCGCTTGCGTGTGTGTGAGAGAGGATAAGCATAATTCAAGCAATACACAAATCATACAATATTTTTCAAGCAACTCTCTAACAATTGTGAGCATGATAATGAAAAAAGAAAGTAAACATAGATACTTTGGGAGATATAAAACCAAAATCTAGTTATAACAAATGATTCATTATGAATACATAATTACATCATAGCTATTAGCGAAGATTACAAAAAATAATGTCATACTTGATATATATGTAACACCATAATTTAACTTGTTCAAATAATAAACAAACCCAATCATAAGTTTCAAAATCATGGTTTATAGTTTGAAATGTATTACGATCACTCCTATTTTATGTTATCTATTTTAGAATTTGACCTAAGAGAAGTTGATAAGTTTTTGTATTTGTACCATTGTTCTATTTTAAGCTATGACTGTAATTTTTGAAATTTATTTTATGCCTTTTTTTTTTCTTTAAACGTGGTTTTACCTAGCACTACATAAAATCAAGGTTTTAACGATTAGAGTTGAAGGCTAATTTTTAGTTGTTAATGTCAATAAAGACCAAAAAATTATTGATCATTATTGCTCTTTCACTAAAAGCTTTATCAATAAGTCGAAAAATTTGGTTCCTGAAGTAATGACGATATATAATGTTAGTAGCTATAAGCAATAACGATAAAAAAATACACTATCTTAAATAATATTAGAGATCAATTTTTTATGTCATAATTAAATAAATAAAATTTTATCACACCAATACTAATTATTTTTTTCTACTGTGATTAAATAAATATAAAAATCATCACACTAATATTTACCAATTTTCCCATCACTAGTAAAATCCATTTATTATTAGTGACATAATTTAATGGTCACAAATACCATAATTATATATTCAAAAATATAATTGACATTTCAGTATTCTTCCCAAGCCCTGCATTAGTAGTATGCATATTTATGTATTTCAATCTTCTCAATCCCTATACCTATATGCATATATATCTATTTTATCACATATATATAATTTTCTAAATATTTTTCTACAAAAATTCAAATAAATGTTCATACAAATAGTTTGTATCAAATGTCTAGTACAAAAAAATATTTGATCAAAGATTAATATATTACAAAAATATCATAATTAGCGGCCACCTAAAAATTAATCCCACTATTCACGAGACATAATATACTTGATAATTTTGTCAAAATGGATTGGATCTGCAATGATAAAAATATTAAAATAATAATTAATATAAGTATCAAATAAACAATGATATATTATATTAAAAGAAAAAAAATATCACACCAAACAATAAAAACAAAAGTATATCATTACTTTTCAACCCAAGATAACTTCCAAACCAAGTTAACAGTATCTAAAAGGAGCATCACCAACCACCTCCAATATAAACCTTACCCACCAACCCTATTATATTCAAACAATTCTCTGAGATACCTAGGGTAACAAACAACTCAAACAAAGTAAATCTAAAAAATCAAGCAAATACCACTTGGCATAAGAAAAAGCAAAATAATTCCAAGCACACTTATTTGCATCACCAAATCCACTCTCACAATAGGATAAGAACACCAAAAAATAGCTCAAAACACCATAAATTTCCATCCATCCAATATGTTGGTCGCAATGCAAGAAAAAAAATAAAAAATAACAAAAAACTTTAAAAACACAAACCTTTCAAAGCTAACCAACCAACCAATCAACCAACAAAAATAAAACCAAGTTACAAAAGAATTGTACATCTTTTTTTTTTAGGTCATCCACTACTATTATTAAGTGACTTAACACATGCTATCTAAAATAATATACATAAAAATTAATTACATGATATTTATAGTCAATTGTCAATGATATATGGAAATCTAAAACAGAAGCAATGACTAAGGTTCAAGTTTGCATCAGAAGAAAATAATTAGCATTTCATTAAGATAAGAATAAACCTTACCTCGACACAATGAATATTATCATCATCGGTTAGCTTTTCAAAATCAATGGCATTTACAAAAATATATCCACTTGGATGCTATTGGATGCACATTTTAATAATTAAACCAATGGAGCTGAACCAACTATGAAACAAAACTATTAATTGAAAGAAAAACTCAATCTAAATGAAAGCAATTCAAATAACTAGACAATTATCATTAGTATAATGATCTTATGATGATTCTAGTGAAGAATAGAAACACTAATGGAAACATATACTTTCAATCCTTACGAGAAACAAATATATGCCCCAAATCTACTTATTGAGAGACATGCATCTTATGTATGATAGAAATATGTGTCCCATGATGTTTAAACAAAAATGATATTGATATTATGACCTTCTCTTCTAGAATATTAGGATCATTCAAACTTTTAAGAAGTTTTGAAGGCTTCAAAAATCCTTTTGGTACTTAGGGTTTCTTAATAATTTTAGACCTTAAGTGTGTCAAGTTCTTTTTTTTTTCTATTATTAGTTTGGAGGAGATGAATAAGCTTGCAAAGGAAAAGGCTAGCTTCTAGAACTGTGTAAGTGTTCTTGATGGAGGGCCTCTATTAGTTTCTCATAAAGGTGTTTCATCCCTAGGGATCTAGTTCTATTTTAAATTTTTGATTGCTACTATGTTAGTATTTGACTTAAGTCTATGTTGCTACTATACATCTATATTACGAGCATTGGTACACAATACCATCGCACTTACATAAGTAAATTTTATCAAAACCACTTAAACAATTTTGATTTACAACACAAAATGTCAAACCGATCAATATAAATTTCAGAGAATTGGTCTAAATGATAAGTTAGAAACTCAATTTAAATAATCTTAAATTAAAGCTAATTGATTAATATGTGAAAGAATTAAACACCATTAAAATTTAGAAAGCTATTCCAAAACATTAGGGTTTTAAAGCTTAAAATAAAAATTTAGGCAATTCAAATCAATTAATACAAATTGAAGGTTTTAGAATGAAATTAAGGTAATTTAAAAAAGAGGCAACTATACAAATGACCAACTTTATAATTTAAATTTGATAATTAAGATTTTAGTCCCAAAAATGTAATTTAGACAAATTTTATTAATTTATTTAAGTTGAATGTTTATAAATACAATTAGACCTATTTTATAGCATACTATATACTCAATTAATTAAAAATAATAAAAGAAACACCCAATATAGCATAATTAGGGTTTTTAAGCCCATAATGTAAATATGATCAAATCTTGCTAAAATATTTGAATTGACACTTCAAAATTAAAATTAAATATATTCTAATACAAATTGTCTAATCAATAAAAAGAAAAAAGCTTAATTAGATAAATTTAAATAATTCGGACATAATCAAGTCAAAATTTTAAAAATCAAGCATATAACAAACAATCAACAGATAATTTAGTCAAAACAATCATATAACACATAGATACTCAATACAGAAGATAATTTAGCTTTATCAAAGCTAATTCATAGAAGTTTAGCCAAAACAAAAGTTAAAGGTTAGAATAATTTATATGAGATAATATCAGCAAATAGGGCATATAAAAGGTGGTAGTTATTCATTAGAATTCGAGGAACGTACACCAATGATAGGCATTGTGGTGGTTAGTTAGAGATGGCGCTAGAGCAAGGTCTAGCAACCCACTTTACTCCCCTACATGCGCTATTTGTGTAACACCCTCATTTTACTACTTATAAAATTCATTTTGTGGAAGCATTAATTACCGAGATAATGGGTGTTACCGCCACACTTATCATAAGTTCGGTTTCCTCACCTTTCTTATGCCAAGTACTGAGGCTTAAAATAAGTTATATCTAAGAGAAATAATGAAAATAAGGAGATAATAATATAGAGAGAGGTTTTGAATAATATTATCTGTACAATATTGTTAATCAAATTACAATAAGAGATAGAAGAGACTAAAAGACAATCGATTGCAACAAAACTAATACCTAAGAGTATAACACCAGTTTGCCCAAAATTTTAGACCCGAATGCTTATTCCGATAAAGAATCCTCATCACAAGGGATCAAATTATCCTTGCCACTATTATATGTCTCAAACCACTTCATACCTTTCACATAGTCATTTGCAAAAATTATATTAGTACAACTTCCTCGTATTGAGTAAATCACAATACCTCACAAGAAGCAGCATACCAACATTGTACATAATCACACAATAATTCGAAACTCATACTCGAAGCACAAAGCACTTGTCATAACAACATATAATAATTATAGGACAATGTATATAACATCAAAGTCACATGCTCAATAGTCAATCATACTAAATCAATTCACATCATCTTGACGTACATAATAGCCATATCAAACTAATCAAATCAAATCCCAACGTCAATGTAGGGCACTCAGACAACTATTAAATCCATAATCCAAATTAATTCCAAAGTCAAATGTAGGACACTAAGGAAACTAATGAACTAACATATCCAAATTAATTCTTTTTTATATTCTTACATTATAGATACTTCTATTTTCTATTACTTAAGGGTGATAAAATCAACCTAGGGATGTTGAGGTACACCTAGTCATGCTAGTACCCAAAGGCGACATAATACCCTCACTCTAGATCCCAAGGACACAATGATACACCTAGTCATACTAGTGCACAAAGGCAAAACAATATCTTCCAACCTTGTTCACCTAATCCTTAACTATTGATACCCGCTATAGGGCACATAGGTCACCTATAGAGTAGAATAGAGCCTTATAGGGGCACAACGGGACACCAGTGAACCAAATTCAAATGAGGGATATACTTCATCTCTAGGGTAGCTACTTCTAGAGAGCAACCATTTCCAAGTCAAGGTATTCCATTTTAAATATTAGTATTTTATAAGGTGATCACAAATACCACATACTGTGTAATAATTTTCATTTTATACCTAACCATTTTTTCCTTTATTTCTTATTATTAAGGTAAAACCTAATATCATTGATTTATGTCAAAGCTAAAGTCAATAATAAGGTCAACATATCAAAAAATCTAAGAATATCTAAGAATATCAGTATTATGAGAAATTCATCATGAAAAGGATAAAATACAATATTTACAATATTTTAACACTTAGGTAATATTTGTGATTAACTATAATTTTCACTTTTCATTCATTTAGTAAGCATGATATGTACATTTTATAGAATGATATGAAATTTAATAGAACATTTAGCATCATGGTGCATGTAGGAAAATATTTCTAACTCTAGATCATACGAATAACAATTATCGAATTTTAACCCTAATGATGCATGCATGTTTCTATGCTATTTTTAATAACCCTAGCTACCATGCAACAATAATCATGAGATGTTTATCATTGCATTTGCATCATCATGGTATAGGCTTACAAACCCTAACAAAACCCTAGACAGGCATACGTACATCATTTAACCCTAACTTAACAATAATCATATGTACCATTTATTAGCATGTTGTCATTTTATCTTGCATGTCATAATACTTGGAAAATATAAAAACCTAGAATGATTCTAAATCTAAACAATCCTAATATGCTCACATATAAATTTTACCGTATCATGAGTGATTCGATTTACCTAAATTCAAGCTACACAAAAAGAATAAAAGATCTATTCCTCCAAGATACCTCTGGGATTACCTAAGCAACAACATCCAACAATAATTATATTATCATATAAAACAACACAACAATAACTAAAAATATCAATCAAAATCCACTCAGGAAAAATGTTAGCAACTAACCAAGAAAATAAAGGAACAACGACAACTCATGAAACAAAGGAGGAGACAATAGTTGAATATGTCAAAGAAAGGGTATGTGAAACAACACCTTTGGTCATTGCTAGGTAGGGAGCACCATTGCAAAGGGGGTGGATGTAGTGGAGAAGGGTGAAACAAGATGGAGGGGATAGATATAAATGGTCAAAGCCAAGGGAAAGGGTTTAAGTGCTTTTGGTAGAAGGTGGGGTGGCGGATTTAGAGAGTCTATGTGTAGCTAGGGAAAAGTCTTTGGTGGTGAAAGGTGTGGTACGATGGGGACTTTTGGTGGAATTGGTAGAAGCTAAGGGGAGTAGGATGGAAGTTTTAGCCAATGCAAGGGGAGGGTGTTTGGTGGAAGTGGAAGTTGCAAAGGGGAGGGAATTGATGGTGGCGTGGGTTGCTAGGAAAAAAAGTGAAGATGCAAGAGCAATGGTGAAGAGATGAAGGGTTTTCCTTACTTGAGGGAGCATGAGAGAAAGGAGAAGAAGTGCAAGATTTTCTTGGGGTTAAAATAGAAAACAAAAATGGGAGGATGGAGGGCTTAAAAGTATAGTGTTGCAAAGGGAAGGGTACAGCAAAACATGGAGGAGAGGGAGATGTGCAAGGGGTATGACATTGAGGAAGATCATGCTGGAGTAGAGGGAGTAGGGTATAGCCAAAATCTAGTATAGGGTAAGATAATAATTTAGGAAGATTAACTGGGGTAAAAACATCTGATTACTAGAATTAGGGTTACTCGATATCAGTTGGGGTTTAAACTAGGATTAAATTTAGTAACCTAAATTCTATCATATTTTAACCTAATGAAATTTATATCTAATGTGTCATACTAATACATATATAAACAACATATTTAATACAAAGCACCCTACAATAATTATTACAAATAATTACCAATATATATTTAGAATTTCTAAAAATAGGGTATTACATTAGTACTCCCTTAAAAGAGATTTCGTCCCCAAAGTCAAACAAAATAAAACTAGCTCATTACAACCTTGGGTGGTTCTCAAACAAAGGTTCTATGAGCTAGGGTTCACTACCCCCGTAAAAAACTAAATCCTAATTGAGTACATAAATAACACATAAACATGAACAAAACTAATATTAAACAATCACACCCATGTATGCATAATTAACGAAGAACTTTAAAGAACCAAGTGCAAAAAGGTGTACCGGCAATAGTATCTACATATCCACAAACCTACGCATCATTGGTCACATTCAGAATCCTTGGGTACCTCCAGTATCAGACGTTTGACTTGCACTACTCTACAGGTAGGGATGAGGAGCATGCCCCTTGCCCTTAGTACCTACACTCTGGATACTGTTAGCAGGTGTCTGAGTCACTATGGAATACTGTTGTTGATAGGTGGTCCCACCACTAGACTATACTTGATGATGCTAAACTCCAACTCTAAAAGAGTAACACTTAAAGCCTATATGATCCATCTTGCTACACTTCCAATACACCACTGCTCTAAAATACCGGTCCTTGCTTGGGTGGTTCCATATGCAAACCTTGTAGTGATAGTGCCTTGAGGATTTGTTATTCCCAAATCGTGCTCCAAAAAACTATGAAGGATAACCACCATTAGGCTAGCTCTATCGAACGCTTGGTTGTATTATCTTGTCAACTCTCCAATGCTAGATACTCTCTTTTAGCATCTTATTTCCACTAAGGGCCTTCTTCACCACCTGAACCTATCTAAGGCACAAGCCTTCTTATACACCATGAGTACATTTATCGTGAACTTTCCTCCAAATAGCTCTTGGGTACATAGATCCAAACCTTACTCAAAGTGATGAGCAACCATCTCCTCACTATCAACTATCTCTAGGACAAAAGTAGGAAGATTGGAGAACATGCTAAAGTAATCCTTGATCGACATACTTCCCTACTAAAGGGTTAGAAACTCGACCTGCTTTGCACAACACACATGCAAAGGGTAGTAGCGTGCTCTCAAAGCTATAGAAAATCTGTCCCAAGTATCTACCGACTCAAAAACTTGAAGCTAGTATCCTCTCCACCACTTATCTACCTTTACCCACAAGTAGAATGTATTAACATTCACCTTTTTTCATCTAGGAAATATCATTCCTAAAGATCTCCTCTAGCTCTCTAATCCACCTTTCCATCATTTTTGTATCCTCAACTCCCTCAAACACAAACTAATGATGAAACCAACCTCTATAAGCTAGTTCTTAACATGAACTGATGCCAGAGGCAATGACTGAGGTTGTTTTTTCTTTTGCAGATATGGCTCTACCACTCTCTCAATTATTTCCATAAGTAACTCCTCCATATACGTGAAATTAAAGTTTCATGCCATAGCGCTAAAGATAACAAGGTCATAAGGTTACAACCTTAGCAAACACAAACAAAGGCCAACAACAAAACACTAACATTTATCACAAGGGTTTCCCAAGCATCACACACATAAGTTTAAAAGGAATTACCGGCATTCTTATTATAATAGAGGTCATAAAACATTCATGATTATAAAAATTGAAACAAAAGAAACTAGAGACCTAATAAGCAAAAGAAAACCCTAATCTTCTAGGGTTAAACTTATCACAATGATAGATCACTACCTTACCAAGCATCTGCCTAATATCAACCCTAAGCATGGGATGCCTAAGAAAACCCTTGAAACCTATCCATTGCCATCAAAACTTTGAAGGCTTAAATCCATAGCAACGTCGAATGCCCAACTCTTGTAGATCACTTGCTAGAACAATTCCTCATGCATGGTCATCTACACTCGCTCCAGATTGTAAAAAGGCCCATCCACTTCATCTCACTCAGATAATTTGGGGAAACACTTGATGGTAGTTTGAGCCTATCCCTCTACACATCATCGATCAAGATCAACTCTCTCGCCAACTAATTATAATGCAATAGAAAAAAATTCTCCTTTCATAAACCTATGATGTGGGACATTGATCACAAACAAATCTCTATGCACCTCACTTGCTGTAATCCACAACTCCACTATAGGGAGGGTCCTCAATGATTGGTTAGATCAAAACATATAAGGCCTAATGTAAGCTACCCAACAAGAACTATGATGCCCCCATAAGGTGACATCCTAAGGCGCGATATAGATATTCCAATCACTCTAATAGACATCCTTAGAAATCCTACAAAGACACAACAACTCAACTCATAACTTATAGATCGGTCCACTCTCTAACAAAATAATTCCTCAAACTTACAGTTAAGATCAATCTTGTTTCTATGTACCATAGTTCATCCACAAACACACTAGAGAAATAACTCCACCTACACATCCAACTTAACAAGGTAAGACATAAAAATAACACAAGGTCAACTAGGGTACCAAATTCAAAGAGTAAGACCAATATAAAGATAAACTCCCAACTTACAATTCTCACAAGGCTTAATTGAGTTTTATAATATTTAGGAAACATAAACTTTCAAAAACAAAAGATAGGATTTCATAACAAAAAGCTCTGATATCAACTTCTAACACCCCAATTTTACTATTTAAAAATTTTGTTTTAAGGAAGTGTTAATTAACAGAATAATGGGTGTTATTGCCATAATTAGCATAAGTTTGGTTCTCTCACCTTTCTTCTGTCGAGTGTTGAGACTAAAAAAAATTTGGATCCAAAACAAACAATGGAAATCAGGAGACAATAATATAAAGAAAGGTTACGGATAATATTCTCCGTACAGCATTGTTAATCAAATTACAATAAGGGACATAAAAGTCTAAAAGAAAATCAATTATAAAAAACACTAACACCCGAGGGTATAACTATAGGTGGCAATCGGGTCAAGTGGGTCGGGTTTGGGTCAGGTCATTTGACTTTTATGGGTTAGGTCAGGTCGGGTCATTTCAAGTTCGGGTCATTCAATTTGTTGGGGGTTGGTTTTGGGTCGGATCATTTTGGTTCCGAGTCATTTCGGGTCAATTTATCTGGTCGGGTCATTTTAGTTCCAGGTTCATTTGTCAGGTTGGGTCAAGTTCGGGTTAAGAAAACTCAGATTCGGGTCATTTCGGGTTAACTTGACTCGTAGGGTCAAGTCGGTTTCGGGTCATTTTCTAGTTCATATGAGTAGGTGGCTTCAACCCGTTCGGGTCATTTCATGTAATATGGCGGGTTAATCCCATTGTGTCCGAGTTATTTCAAGTTAAGTTGATGGTGAGGTCATTTCATACAATTTGATGGGTTGGATTCGATTAGTTACGGATTAACTTAATGGGTCAGGTCAGTTCGAGTTTTGATGGGTTGACTCAAATTCGAGTCCAGGCAATTATCATTTCATAAATCATAAATATTAGAGACAAACAATCATGAGATTAATATTGCAAATAAAAGAATTAAAAATATTAAATGAGCTTTATTTTTACAAATAAATAGTAAAGATATTTATAAATTTTAATAATAAAAAATATTGCGCTTTGAATTAAACAAAGATATTTATCATTGATTATAATTTATTTGATAACTTAAAATATTTGATTACTTAAAAAAAGATAATTTTATAAAATAAAGGTGAGCATAACAAGAATATACAATGTATAATTATCATTTATTATATTGTAAATATTAGATACAATCATAAGATTACTAGTAAAGATAAATAAACTAAGAATATTATATGTGTTTTATTTTTACAAAGGTAAATAATAAAGATATTTATAAGTTTTAATTGTATTATATTTGATTGCTTTAAACATTTATAAATTTTATAAGTAAAAATATTAGATGTTTATCATATATTATATTTAATTGATTACTTAAAATATTTGATTACTTAAAAAAAATATAATTTTATAAAATAAAGGTGAGCATAACAAGAATATACAATGTATAATTATCATTTCTTACATTGTATATATTAGATACAATCATGAGATTACTAGTAAAGATAAATGAAATAAGAATATTATATGTGTTTAATTTACACAAAGGTAAATAATAAAGATATTTATAAGCTTTAAGATTATTATATTTGATTGCTTTAAATATTTATAAATTTTACAAGTAAAAATATTATATGTTTATCGTATATTATGTTTATTTGATTACTTAAAATATTTCATTACTTAAAAAAAGATAATTTTATATAATAAAGGTGAGCGTAACAAGAATATACAATGTACAATTATCATTTATTACATTGTAAATATTAGATACAATCATAAGATTACTAGTAAAGATAAATGAAATAAGAATATTATATGTGTTTTATTTATACAAAAGTAAATAATAAAGATATTTATAAGCTTTAAGATTATTATATTTGATTGCTTTAAATATTTATAAATTTTACAAGTAAACATATTAGATGCTTATCATATATTATATTTAATTGATTACTTAAAATATTTGGTTGCTTAAAAAAAGGGTAATTTTCTAAAATAAAGGTGAGTATAATTATACTATACAATGTATAATTATCATTTATTACATTGTATATATTAGATATAATCATAATATTAATAGTAAAGATAAATAAAATAATAATATTATATGTGTTTTAGTCTTATAAGGGTCAATATTGAAGATATTTATAAGTTTTAACAATATTATATTTGATTGCTTAAAATATTTATAAGTTTTAAAAGTAAAAATATTAGATGTTGATCATATATTATATTTATTTGATTACTTAAAAAAAAAGGGGTAATTTTATAAAATAAAGGTGAGCATAACAATACTATACAATGTATAATTATCATTTATTACATTGTATATATTATATACAATCATAATATTACTAGTAAAGATAAATAAAATAAGAATATTATATGTGTTTTATTTTTACAAGGTAAATAAAATAATATAGATATTTATAAGTTTTAATAGTATTATATTTGATTACTTCAAATAATTTTTTTACTTAAACAAATATTGTAACACCCCCAAAATTTACACATATTGTTTTTAAAGCGGAAGTAATTAAAATATTTAATTAAAAACCCGTGAATTCCGGGGATGTTACCGCCACACTTAGTATTAAACTGGTTCTCTTCGACCGTTTCAGTACCAAATGCTAAGGCTAAAAGGAGATTGCTATTAAACTCAAACAAAGCGTTCACAAAATGAATTAAAAGATCATAACAAGGAAATCAGAGTACGCGTGAAGAATTACAATCCATTACGAAAGAGAAATAGACTTACTACCGATAAAATAATCATTTGAAATACTCAATACAAGGTAATAGATCCAAATGGATAAATCTGATACAAAGGAACTAAGAAAGGAAATACATAGCATAAAAATATGGCCACAACTCTCGAACCTTGAGCCAAAAACAACTCAACCCATAGCCCCGACTGATGTCTCACCCACCTGCACAAAGTCAGAAAGAGCCTTCTACTCGTGGAAATGAGCAACACCCATGAAATGGGTGATCAGTACGCTACGTACTAAGTAAGGTAACCGAGTAGTAAGGCCGGCATATAACACATTAATTCATACAGGATAATGATCAACATACATTTACAAACTCACACATATGATACATAGAAGCATAAAATGAAATCCATAACTTATAATCAATAAGCCCACACATAAGGCCCAAAAAGGTCCAGATTAATCATTTAATCTTTCTTTTATCAAAAGTCGATACACGCTATGCATTTTATCAAGTCCATGCGGAAACAAGAACACCCCACTATTATTGCCGGTGGGCCGGTCACTTGCGGCACAAAGTTCACACCACTATTTTTCGTCGGTGGATCGGTCACTTGCGGGACAATAGTCCACACCACTATTCCTGACCGGTGGATCGGTCTGGTTCCTACTCACATGGTATTCCACTGTAAGTAATTAGTATCTTTTAAGAACTTAGCAATCCTGGTTTGTGTTTATTGAGCTCGAGTCACCCCACTATTTTTATCGGTGGATCGGTCATATATAGGACCTCATGTCCTAACCACTATTATAACTGGTAGATCGATCACATATAGGGTAAAACCCTAACCACTATTCCTAACCGGTGGATCGGTCTAGACCCAGCTCAATAATCTTCCACTTTAATAGATTAGTGTCTTAAATATTTTATTCATAAACATTTGCCATTCATAAACATTTGCCCAGACATGTATAACTAACTCCATGCAACCCTAGTTCCCATGCAAACCTTAACTCATCGTAAACCACACTTCCATGCAACCCTAGCTCCCATGCAAACCCTAACTCCACGTACCATACTTCCATGCAAACTCTGGCTCCCATGCAAACCCTAACTCCACATAGACATATTTCCATGCAAACCCTAATCCACATGCAAACCCTAGCTTCACGTAGACCACACTTCCATGTAACCCCAATTTATATGCAAACCCTAGCTCCACGTATACCACACTTCCATGCAAACCCTAATTCATATGCAACCCTAGCTCCACGTATACCACACTTCCATACAAACCCTAATTCATAAGCAACCCTAACTCCACGTAGACATGCTTCCATGCAAACCCTAATATCATGCCATTTCATGCAAAACCCTAACATCATATCATTTCATGCAAACCCTAACACCATGCCATTTTATGCAAAACCCTAACGTCATGCCATTCCATGCAAACCCTAACACCATGCCATTTTATGCAAAACCCTAACTCCACATTGTTACACTCCCCATCATTATTTTATAACCCTCATATGCATGTCTTAAGGCCACATCATATAATAATAATAACATAAACATACACATAATCTTCATGCCATGCTTTATTCATACCAACATATTTCAACTCTATAATCATGCCACATACGAAATAATTAATAATAATAAACATAGAATACATGGCATATGAAGCACATAATGCATATAAACACACAAATGGCCTTAGTAAACCCTTACCTAAAACGACACCGGTCTTGGTGAACGCTCCTATTTTACTTGAGGGATTTGACTGGGTTCACCTATTATATAAAAGTATACTAGAATTAAGCTCCCTTATAAAATTTTATTATTCTCTAACTTATTCTAAGATTTGGTTTTTAATTAAAACAATACTACACAATAATTAACTATACATAATATTACTTAAAAATACAAATAATTTATTATCTTCATTCAAAAAGGGTGGTAATATAAGGGTTTCTACCCTTCTCCAAAATAATATTAGTAATAATAATAATAATAATAATAAAAGTAAAACATTATTAATAATACTATTATTAGTAGAATATTAATATTAATAATACCATAAATCTTAAAATTACAAGGTGGTTTTCAAAACCACCCCATTTAATAATAATACAATTCGAAAATGTAATAATGATATTAATATTATATATATATACTTATAATATAAAAGTTAATAAAGATAATAATGATAATATAATTAGTAATAATGTTAAAAATGTTAATAATAGTAATAAAAATCAAAGGTGCGAGACTTAATTAAAATTTTAGGTTTCTACCCCTCCTGAAATAATTACAATATTAAATAAATAATTACACTAATAATAATATTAATAATATTATTAATAATAATAGTAAACATGTAATAATTTTATTAAATAATCAAAATTCGAGAATAGTGATTTATCTAATTCAAGAATACTCCCAAACTTGTCAAAAAAATTTATCAATTAGGATACAGTTGATAACAATAACAATAATAATAATAATAATAATAATCGAATTAACATTAAAATTTAGGATAAAAGCAGAATAATTATCAATACATCGAAAGGAAGTGTTGAAAAGGTCTAGGGTTTCACCTTGAGTTGGAAGGGATGGGTGGCATCAGCGGTGGTTCCCGGAGGTGGCCGGAAAAATGATCTAAGAGGGGTGAAAATGAAGAAAAAGAGGGAAGGGGAAAGGAGAAAAATAAAATAAGTTTATGGGTCGGTGGAGGAGACTTAGCAGGAGATATTGGGTGGTTTAGAGGGTGGCAGAAGTGGCGGATGTGGTGATGGATGGTGGTTTAAGGTTTCGGGGTAAAAATTCCGGTGAGAGAACTAGCAAAATTTGCACGGTTATGGAGGCCCGTGCGAAAGAATCAAAGGATGTGGATGGTTTAGTTAATTAGAGGGTGTTGTAGGGAAGAGTTTGGGAGGAAGAAGAGGCAGCGAGGTTGGCTAACGATGGAGAACGGGGCGTCTAAAGTGGCGATGGAGCACAGATTGGTGCTTAGGGTTTCGGGGAAAGAAAGCTCGATTTCAAGCCATACCAGGGGTATTTATAGTGGTGGAGGGTAGGCTTGAGTTGTGGAAGTTACCAGGAGGTTGAAGCCGGTGAGAAATAGAACGGTTATGAGGTTGATCGGGTGGCATAAATTTGAAAATTTTCCCGACCATTGCGAGGGAGATTGGGAGCAACGTGGGGAAGGAGAAGGGAAGTGAGGCAATTCAAATTAGAGTGTGCGTTGAGAGGAAGAGAATGGGCGGGAGAAAGGCCGGTCACGACACATGTGGCCGGCGGCGCCATTTTCGGGGGATGGAGGTTGAGTGTTATAGGTATGGTGTCAGCTGGAAGAGGAAAAAGAAAATGGGGTGGGCGAACTGGCGGTTCAGTGGAGAAAAGAAGGAAAAGAAAAGAAGGGGACCAGGTAGTAGGGCGTGAGGAGGGGAGGAGTTTAAATGTAGCTCTGCGTTCAGGGGAAGAAGAAGTCAAAACGCGGCATGGAAGAGTGCCACGAACAAGATGGTTGCGCGGGATGGCTATGGCTAATTTTTGTTATAAATGAAATGATGCGTTTTGGGGAAGAAAGAGGCCAAACTCGTCACGCTGGCTGCCGAGGAAAAAAAAGAAAGGAGCAGACGGGCGTGGGCCGCGGTAGGAGAAGAAAAGGAAGGGAGGAGAGTGGGCCGCGCCAGGCCCAAACCGAGGAGGTAAGAAAAAAAAAAGAAAGAGAAAGAAAAAGGAAAAATTGAGAAAGAAAAAGAAAAAATAATTAGGTTAGGGCCAATTAAATTAATCTGATTATTTAGGATTTAGAATTAATAACATTTAAATAAAATAATATTTAAATCCCTTTTTAGGCTAAAATAGGATTTTTAAAGGATTTTTCATAATTTCCATTTTAATTATCAAAGTACTCTAATTTTCTCAAATTAAATTATGTATAAAATTCATATTAATTTGAAACTATTTTCTCTTTCTTAATTTAATTAAAATAATTTATTTAAATAAATTCCCAAGTTAAAATCTTTAATTAGATAATATACCCAAATTTCCTTTACTTAACATGTTTATAAAATATCTTATTAATTTGCCCTAATAAATTTCCTTTTATTTTAGTAAAAATAATTTATTAAATTAAATTTTTAAATAAAACCTTATTTAAATATAATCTTTAAAATTAAAAAATTTGGGGCATTTCAAATATAATTTTATAAAACAAATGTGATAATAAAAATAACTATATAATGTATTAGTGTATAAATTATAATTATCATTTATTATATTTTAGATTGTTTCTAATATATATATATATAAAAACAACCGGTCCGGTCTAACCGGAACCGACCCTCCCCAAACGTGTTTCTTCTTTTTCTCTTTCATTTGTCTGAAACGAAGCCTAGTTGAGCTCGACCCTACCAACTACTATCCATTGGCGTTCTTTTAGTGATGTTATAGGCGTTGTGTTAAAACTTATAAGTGGAATATTCTGATATTGATGCTATTATTCTATTGCCTTGTTAGTTTTTCTACCATTTTTTATGTAGTGGACATTTTGTGTGGAAGTTATTGTTATAGTTTGTAGGTGGTGTGTATGTTTGTGCCTTGATTGTCATTTTGATATTTTTTTCTTTATATATATATATATATAATTTTTTATTATCCATACAGCCTATAGGTTGTAACTTGTAACTTTATAACTTATACATGAATTATGGATGTTACTAGATATTTTTCTGGATATTTTCATTTTGTTAAGTTATTATTGGGTATAGTTATTGCTTGTTGGATTTTGTGGGTGATAACTGATAAATGACACTATTATGCTCTTATATTAAGAGTTTCTTCAAATAGGTGGATCAGTGGATGTAATGAAAGACTTTGTGAAAATTATTTTACAAGCTTACAACTGGATGTTTGCCTTTTTTATTTTAATTTTTTATTTATTAATAATATATCATATTAGGATATCATTAATCAATAAGAATGTCTAGGGTAAAATTATGAAAAATAAGCACAATTTATAAAATACTATATTTTTAAAAGCTTTAAATGAATAATAAATTATGTGTAATTTATTATTATTATTATAATATATTTTGATATCTGATTGGGTGAATGTCAGGTCGGGTTAATAGTGGGTCGGGTCGCTATCAGATCGAGTCAAAAACGGGTCATGGGTCGCTATCGGGTTGGGTCGAGTTTATTTTTATCTGGTCAGTACCGGGTTGAGTCAATATTGGGTTGGGTCTGGTTGCTAAATTTTTTGGGTCTTATCGGGTGGGGTTTCACTCGGGTCGGGTCAACTTTTGCCAACTCTAAGTATACACTAGTTTTCCCTTACTCTTAGACCCAAATGTCCATTCCGAGAAAGGATCCTCTTCCTAAGGCTCCACTTATTCTTGCCACTATTATATGCCTCAAACTACTCCATGCCCTTCACAATCATCTACAAAAGTAATATTAGTGTGAATTTATCTTATTAAGTAAATCATAATACCTCACAAGAGGTAGTATATCCACATTAGATATAATCTTACAATAATCTGAAAGTCATGCTTGAAGCACAAAGCACATGCCATAACAACATATAATAATTATAGGATAATTTATGCAACATCAAAGTCTCATGCTCAGTAATTAATTATACTAAATCAATTCACATTATATCAAAGTACACATTAACCATATTTGACTAATCAAATTAATCCCAAAAGTCAAGGTAGGGTACTAAGGTAACAACCAAACCCATAATTTAATTTATTCCAAAGTCAAAGGTAGGGCATTGAGGCAAATATTGAACCAGCAATTTCAAACCAATTCCTTTTTATATTCTTACATAATAGTTACTTCTAATTTTAATTACATAATACCTTAACTTTATAACCGAAGAACATAATGGTACGCCCGGTCATACTAGGGCACAAAGGCAATACAATATCCTCCAACCTCATTCACCTAATCCTTAACTATTGCTACTTCATATAGGTCTCGCAGGTCAGCTATAGAGTCGACTAGAGCCTTACTAGGACACAACGACACACTATAGAACTAAAACCAAATGAAGATTACACCTCATCTCTAAGGTAGTTACTCCTAGAGAGAAACCATTTTCAACTCAATATCTTCTACTTTAAGTATTAGTATTTTATGAGGTGATCACAAATACCATATACTACACAATAATTCTCATTTCCACACTTAACCATTTTTTATGTTTAATTATTAAGTTAAACCCTAAGATCATTAGTTTATTTCAAAGATAAAGTAAAAACTAAGGTCAACCTATCAAAAATATAAGGCTATACCATGCCCAATTATTTACAAAAGATGAATTAGGTCAAAAATTACCAAAATACCCTTAAAACCCCTAATTTTGTCATTTTATCCTATTTCATACCAAATATTATTATTAGAAGAAATTTTTCATGATAAGGCTAAAATACAATAATTCACAATATTTTAGCAAGTATGTAATTTTTGGGATTTAACGATTGACCATATTTTTTACTTTTCATGCATTTAGTAAGCCTGCTCACAAACCCTAATCATCGACTTCTAACATGTCTTAAATCCCATGCAGCATTTACGTACATTTTATAGCATGATATAAAATTTAATAAGGCATTTAAGATCATGGTGTATGAAGGAAAATATTTCTAACCCTAGATCATACGAATAACAATTATCAAATTTTAACCCTTATTATGTATGCATGTTTCTATGCTATTTTTAACAACCCTAGCTACCCTATAATAATTATTATGAAATATTCATCATGTTATAGGGTTCCAAACCCTAACAAAACCCTAGACATGCATACATAAATCATTTGACATATTACTTATGTATACAGCTTAACTTAATAATAATCGTATATATCATTTATTAGCATGTTATTATTTTATCTTAAAAATCATAATACTTGGTAAATATAAAACCCTAACATAATTCTAAATCTAAAAAATACTAACATTCTCTCACATAAATTCTACTATATTATGAGTGATTGGATTTATCTAAATTTAAGCTACACAAAAAGTGCAAAAGATCTTCTCCTCCAAGATACATCAAGGACTATCTAAGCAGCAACACCCAACAATAATTATATTAGCATATAAAAAAACACACAAATAACTAAAATATGAATAAAAATCCACTTAGGAAAAGGTTAGCAACTAACTAAGAAAACAAAGAACAACACCAACTCACAAAACAAGGGATGAAGCAACGGTGGGACATGTCAAAGAAAGGGGTGAGGAACGTCACTTTTGGTTGTTGCTAAGGGGGTGATTAGCTAGGAGCACCAGTACAAGGGGAGGCTACAGAGGAGAAGGGTGCGGCAAGATGGACGGGATCGGAAGAAATAACCAAAATAAGGGAGAGGGTTTTGGTGCTTTTAGCCAAAGGTGGGGTGGTGGCTTCGGCAAGTTTATGCGTAGCTAGGGTAAAGGCTTCAGTGGTGGAGGGTGTAGCAAGGTGGGTAGTTTAGGTGGAAGTGAACAAAGCTAAAGGGGTAGAATGGAGGTTTCGGTTGGTGGTATGGGACAGTGTTTGGTGGCAGTGGACGTGGAAAGGGGGAGGGAATTAGTGGTGGTGTGCATTGCTAGAAAAAAAAAAGTGTAGATGTAGTGGATGACAAGAGAAATGATAGAGAGACAAAGGGTTTTCCTTACTTGAGGGGTCATAGGAGGAAGAAGAATAAGTGTAGGCTTTGCTTGGGGTTACACAAAGACACAAAAATGGGAGGATGAAAGGCTTAAAAAGTACAGTGGAGTAAAGGGAATAGTCATGCAAAACATGGGAGAGGGAAATATGGAGGAGAGGGAGACGTGTAGGGGGTAGGACATTGGGGAAAATCATGCTGGGGTAGAGGGGATAAGGAATGGTTAGAATCTAGTATAGGTAGGGTAATAATTTAGAAATTTTACCTAGGATAGAAACATCTAGTTATCGAAATTAGGGTTACTCGATATCGGTTGGGGTGTAAACTAGGATTAAATTTAGTAACCTAAATAATATAATATTTTAACCTAATTCAATGTATATCTAACATGCCATAAAAACATCCTACAATAATTATTACAACTAATTAGATATAATTACCTGTTTATAATTAGGGTTTCTAAAAATAGGGTATTACATCTCGTTCGACAGCCACCACTGTAGCCTTACCCATGTGCTGCCATTATTTGATGGTGGAGTTGTAGTGGTGAGGTGGTGTGCCAGCAAATAAAGATCACAAGTAGAGAAGGGAGTTGGAATTGAAAGGAGAAAGGAAGCAAAGGGATCAGGTCTTCTAACGTAAGGAAAACAATAGGAAAGGAAGAGAGAGATTGAAAGAAAAGTGGGAGTTGACTGGCTTGCCTTTTTTTCTTTTTGCAAAATTATCTAAAATATGATAAAGGTTAATTTATTATAAATTTATTTAATAAAAACCGTTGGTTAAAGATCTAATAAATGAATTTTCTTTTTATACAAGTTTAAGTGACTAATAATAATTTTACACACTTTTGACAATGTCCTATGTAAACCAAAATAGAAAAAATGAAAGAAAATTATTCCTAGAAGGAAAATCATAAGTAAGTTGGAAACCTTAAATATACATTTTTTAGAAGATCTTATCAACCTTGTAATAATTAATAAATGCAAAGGTGAAAATATTTTATACATATAAAAACTATTAAGAAATTGAGGAGTTTGTGTGTATTTTTCCTACTATCTTACCTCCCTTTTTTTTTTTGAGAAATTGAGGACTATGTGTATGTTTTTTCCCACCATACTTACTATCCTTTTTTTCATAGATAATTTGATTTTTTTTCACTATATATATATATATATATGAGACTAAATTAATCATTAATAACCAAAAATTACATTGGTCGTATAGATATACTAATAGTAACGATTTTTAGTGGTGGTCATTACTAATATATCAATAGCGACCAAATATTTCCCTCCCCCCTGCTAGTTTCTTGTAGTGTGTAGTAGCCTCGATTCATGTTTTAGACAATGAATGTAGTGTGTTGAAACAACTGGTTGAAAAGTTTCTTAATGAGTTAACTAAGATTCATTAAAATATTCTATTTTTTCTCATGAACATCGTTTGTGCTTTTTTCCTCTCATTAATTACAATGTATGTCTATGCATAAATTAATCCACTTGTCTTTCCACATTTCTTTCTTAATGTAGTCATTTGATGGGGAATCAACTCATCATTATTGTGTTTGGTGAGACCATCCACACTAGAGTGCCTCAAGTTGGAGTAGTCTTACTTATTTTCACACAATTATAATGCTAAAATACTCTTGAGCATCTCAGTTTTTTTTTATCTCCACATAAATGCTCCTTAATATAATATTAAACTATACAATCTAATCAATCTATACTTCACCAAATTTATCAATCTTTAATTCCTTTTTATTTTTATTATTATTTTATGCAATATTTTGGTTTATTAATTAATAAAAATATTTATTTCAAAATTCAGTATTAATATTAATGCTAAAAATAGTAGTATTAAAAATATTAATTTTAAAATTAAATTATTAATAATATCAATTTAAAAAATAAAATTATTACTAACATCACTTTCAAATATTTTTAATTAAAAATAAATTTTTAAAAAGAAAAAAAAACATTAACATATTAGTTTATGCAAAAATCATATTATTAATGTTAATAATTAAATTATCTAACAAATATTTATTAAAAATTTATATTTTAAATTATGTAACAAATTAATATTATTTTAATATTAAAGTTTAAATAAATATTATGATTAATATTATTTTCAAAATTAATACTTTTAATCATGTTATTTTTAATTTATTTTAAATTTAATATAAAAAATAAACTCCCTACCTTCTCCCCTTACGTCTATCCATGTGTGCCTCTTTCCTTCACTTTTTCTTTCACTATGAATTGCTCCAAATTTTGTTGGGTGTTGCACAAAGCTTTAGTGCTCCAAAATGTTTTATCCAACACCTACTACTCCTCCTTTTTTTTTTTAAATCTATTATGGGATGTGAAAGTGACTTGGAAGTTTAGAGCAACTATATTGGGGATAGTCTTAGGCTAAAGAATAATGCGGGTACATACTTCAGCAACATTGAGAAGAGTGTGAGGTATTTTGTATTGGGTAACTACAAGAAATAAAGCCTCACATTGCTCGGGTTTAGATCCAAGTAACGGGATTAGATCCAATATCTTTTCGGGATCTAATATTTGTGTTTAGTTACCTAAAATAATTGTTTTCACTATTCTTTGACTAAAATTCACTTTTCATTACCCATTAATTAGTCTCTATATCCTCATTTTTCATTAGTTATTAATTGGAGGTTGTAGGTTTACTATTCATTATTCTTTGATTGTGGATAGTCATTACACCACCATTTATTTTATTTCCCATTATGAATAGCAATTAGGAAGAAAGAAAAAGGAAAAAGGGAAAAAGGAAAAGAAAAAATAATTAGGTTAGGGCCAATTAAATTAATCTGAATATTTAGGATATTTAGAATTAATAACACTTAAATAAAATAATATTTAAATCCCTTTTTAGGCTAAAATAGGATTTTTAAAGGATTTTTCATAATTTCCATTTTAATTATCAAAGTACTCTAATTTTATCAAATTAAATTATGTATAAAATTCATATTAATTTGAAACTATTTTCTCTTTCTTAATTTAATTAAAATAATTTATTTAAATAAATTCCCAAATTAAAATCTTTAATTAGATAATATACCCAAATTTCCTTTACTTAACATATTTATAAATTTCTTATTAATTTGCCCTAATAAATTACCTTTTATTTTAGTAAAAATAATTTATTAAATTAAATTTTTAAATAAAACCTTATTTAAATATAATCTTTAAAATTAAAAAATTTCTGGGCATTTCAAATATAATTTTATAAAACAAATGTGATAATAAAAATAACTATATAATGTATTAATGCATAAATTATAATTATCATTTATTATATTTTAGATTGTTTTTAATATAAAAAAAAAACAACCGGTCCGGTCTAACCGGAACCGCCCCTCCCCAAACGCTTTTCTTCTTTTTCTCTTTCATTTGTCTGAAACGAAGCCTAGTTGAGCTCGACCCTACCAACTACTATCCATTGGCGTTCTTTTATTGCTGTTATAGGCGTTGTGTTAAAACTTATAAATGGCATATTATGATATTGATGCTATTATTCTATTGCGTTGTTAGTTTTTATACCATTTTTTATGTAGTGGACATTTTGTGTGGAAGTTATTGTTATAGTTTGTAGGTGGTGTGTATTTTTGTGCCTTGATTGTCATTTTAATATTTGTTTTCTTTATATATATATATTCCCTTCCCACTAATGGTTAGTGGACATCAAAACTTCATAACATCTTTCGTGTTAGAATATAAGAGTCTAATGAAGTGTCATTTACAATTTTCTATAATTTGTTGTGCCTCTTCCTATATTTTTGTTCAACAGCATAATTTTTCTCATTCTAGAACATTGATTGTGTTTTCACTCTTGTTGAGATGGATTTATCTCCATACTCAAATCTTGTTTTATATTGGTTATTGCTCCATGCATAATTTTCTACAACTAGCTTTTTTTAGATGGATTTGGTTAGCTACCACCTTTTTAAGCTACTCTTATTTTATGGGTTATTTTATCTACTTTCAATGTTTTTTTAATTGTTCCTTGTTTTCTCTATTATTCTTGTATTATTTTTCCATTGTTTCCTATTCCGCTTCATGTGAATATCTTTGGCTACATATGATTCTTCATATTAGTTATATTGGTTATTTTTTAGGTTTGGTATTCATTTTTTTTTTGGTTTGGTATGGTTTGGGATCTCCCCAATAAAATTGCTATAATTTTAGTAAACAATCTTCATTAACATGGTACACTAAGTATTAATTATTACACTAATTGAGTATATAGGATATTTCTCTTGAAAGATTTATAGAGGGTTCAAATTCTTCGATCCTTAACTTTTAACAAAAAAATAATTTAATAATTTCACATTTGATAGTTGTGGGCTCACAAGATTATTTGATGCAAATGATAGCTTTTTCATTTTAATTTATTAAAAAACTAATTTATCTAATGTAAAGGACATTGTGGTCATTTAGATTGCGTATTAACTAGGGGAAGAGAATAAGATAGTAAGGCATTTATTTTGTTTGGGAGGTTTATCTAGTGCAAAGAACATTTTGGTTATTTAGGATACATATTAACCTTTGGAAGGGAACGAAATAGGTGTTTGGGAATTTATTTTGTTTAGGGGGCCTTATCTAGTGTAAAAAGTAATTTTGTTATTTTTTTTTCTTTAAAGAATATTAGGTATTGAAATTGCTATAGTTATCTAGTGCCAAGGGCAATTATATTATTTCAGTTTCATCATAACGATTGTACCTAAGAAAATAACTATTTTGGTGCATTTTTGTAGTTTTAAGGTCTTAGAAGATTAGTTGGTACAAAAAGGTACTCGTGTCATTTTAGATTAGATGTGAATAAACAAAGGGAAAAATGGGAAAAAAAAACAAACTTTTAGTGGTAATTTAGGGTGTGTTTAGTTTTGAAAAAAATATTTTTTTTATTTTTATTTTTCATGAAAAATAAGGAAACAATTATCTAGAGAAAATAAGAAAAACATGATCATTTTTTCATATTATGAAACTATCTTTTAATTTAAAAAATTTAAAAACATGTTCATATTCTTTTAAATTGGATTATTATTATTATTATTATTATTATTATTATTATTATTATTATTATTATTATTACCAACTTTAATCATAATAATATTATTAATTTTAATAATAATAGTATTTTTATTATTAATATTACCAATGATAATAATAATAATAATAATAATAATACTTATAATAATCATGGTAAAAATAATATTAAAATTAATAATAATAATAATAATAATAATAATAATAATAATAATAGTAATAATAATAATAATAATAATAGTAGTAAGAACTAGTATAACATATTAATTAATATAAAAATTATCATAAATAGAAAATTTATTATTAATATTAATGATAATAATAATAATAATAATAATAATAATAGTGGTATTACCAATATTAATACTCATTATATTAATATTCATCATAATAATAATATTAACTTTACTAGTAATACTGATACTAATTACTAATTAATATCATTAATCATGTTATTATGAATGTTAATATTAATAATTAGCATATTATTATTTTATGAATTTTAATGTTACAATAAATTAATAAAAATACTAATATTAAGTTGATAATAATATTACCATGAACATTAATGGTAATAATAATAATAATATATAAATTATTATTAAATGTATTAATAATGATAATAATAAAATTTTTAATTGAAAAGCATGTAAAAATTAGGGCATGAATTTATATAGAAAAATAAGAAAATATAGTTTAGGTTATTTTATACTTTTCTTTGTAAAATTGGAAAAACCATGTTTTTTATTGTTCTAATTTAAAAGATAAGAAACAAAATTTATAAGCACACTTTTGAATATCTAAAATATTGGAAAATATTTTTCAAAAAATAACATTATTTTCTAAAATTAAACACACCTTTTGTTTTTCTAGGGATAAATAGGGAAGGAATTTAGTTAAATTATTGGTAGTTAATAGTGAAGGATATTTTGGTCACATTAGCCAAAAATTAACCTAATTTCAACCAATTAGGGTTATATTATGTAAAGTTTCCCAAACACAGGATTATATGTTGTTGTGCAAAATGGGGTGGGGCTATCTTGTGTAATTTCACTAAAGCATAGGGTCATCCCATGTAATATCTATGAAATAATGTATCGAATCCTAATGAATTCATGTTGTGTTCGATAATTTTGTTCTATAACATGATACTTAAGGTTGTAAACAATTATCTCATAGAATAAAAGAGATTTTCGATTTTATTATAAGTAACACTCCAATATAATAAGTTCCCAACAAAATCAATGTATACATTATACTTGATTAGAAAGTATTAAAATAGAAATAGAGCTTATCAAAGAAGAAGACGGCATAAATAGAAGAGTGAGTCAGACAATTTTATTTCCTTAAGAAAGATTGATTTTTGTTTTTCCTCTTGGTAACCATGTCTATTTTTATAGGCTCTAATGTGATTGTTAGAATATAAGCGAAGTTTATCTATGCGATTTAATTTAGTGGCAAAAAGTCAAATATTGTATACAAGAAGTATCAAATCTTAATTTTCCTCCCCCATTTTTTTTCAATATAATAACATTTTAATAATAATCAACACCATTAATCTTAAAAATTTTGAGTATGTACTTTAGTGTATCATGCAAGATATACTCGCAGGTAGCAATGCGGCACATAGGTGTCTTTTTTGATAAAAAAAAGATTTATAATAGGGAGCACGTATGATTAAGACATGGAACACATAATCATATACCACTTTTGAGTGTTATATAATTATTACACTATATGTAGCATATATCACTTTTTTACTCAAATAATTATCTGGAGAACGTGGCATGGAGATGTCATTAATGAAAAAATCATTTATAATATGTAGCTAAAAAGAACAAAAAAGGATATATACAATTACTTATGTGTACTAAATAATCACTTAAAAAGCCCAGAAATCACTTTAGCCAGTGATATATCATACATGATCTTCTCGTTTGTGTGTGTGTGTGTTTTATGATTCTAAATAGATATTTTATTATCAATCTAATTTCAGCAATGATATTAAGTTTCATATGCTTATACTATATTGGGTTCATATAAAAAAAAAAGTAAAGAATAAATATATGAAACACATGATTATCTAAGAGTGAGAAATAATATCTTAAGATGGTTAGCTAATGACTTGAGCGGATGAAATAATCACCTATAAGTTTTATGTGTTATGTAATTCTAAACATATATTTGAGTATGAATCTAATTCTATCAATGAAGTTAAGTTCCTTACGCAAATATTATATTATATTCAAATTAAAAAAATAAGAATAATACTTTTTGGATTTATACACATTATTTCCATAAACTATTAAAAATAAAGAAGAAGTAATCACCAAAGAAACCATTTCAATATCTTTAACTATTTGAACATTATTAAAAATAAATTAAATTACATATGTAAAACATTATTTTAGATAATGATTAAAATTCAAGTAGGATGATTTATTAATTTGATTCAACTTATTATATGTAAATATTTTAAGAAGAAATAACCATATTCTAATATAAAAAAATATGAATGGGTGACATAAATTTTTAAAAAATCTAAATAATTATAGTAAGAACGACAAAAAAAAATGTGAATAATTACCCTTTTTTTTATGTATCCTATTGGATAAACTTACATGCATAATGCATTGTCCACCCAATGCTGTTTTAAATTGTCTTCTCCCACTCTCGACGGTCACTTGGAAATTGAGATGAAAAAAATGAAAATAGTTCACAAAGCCAGACTTTGACGCGAGTGCTGACGTCACTTCTCAAAGGTAACCAAATCAATTATTACTAGTTCTTTATATATATATATATATATATATATATATATATATATATATATATTAAATATGTCATTACGTGGCCTTTCTAATTGACAGGTTATTTGTCTTTCGCGTGGAAGACAACCAACAAGACTCATGTTTTGATCTAATGGGTAAGTTAGATAGCAATTAAATAATTTATTGGCATAGACTATATCAATAGTTTATACTAATTAATTTTTTTAGATCAAATAATGAGTAACTAATACTAATTGAAGTTTATGAAAGCACAACAAATAATTAGTAATAAAATAATTATAATAATTTGTTAATAAGTAATTTCCATTATATTGCAACACGTCTGGGCCGCATGACTACTCTGAAACTTGTCGTCACTCACAAGTCACACCGATGCTCTACCTCATTTTATGTTGTGTCATCTCTGAGGTTGCAGTTCAATCACTCAATGACAAGTCTCCCATGCATACACCATTCATAGTCCTTCCCTAATGTGATCTGGCTTGACTTCTCTGTAGTTCACTAGTGTCGAGAATCATATCTGGCCGCGGGAGACTAGGATCACATTCACACCGGGTACTTCAAGAGTCCAAATCCCACATGATCTGCCATGGAAATTAGATATTAAATACTATTTACTGTAACGGATGTTATCCTATATTTGATAATTTAATTCAGTATTTAAATTGATTTTACAAATTACATAATTAATTTAATATTTTTTTAAAAATTATATTGTTAAATTAATTAATAAAAGAATAGATAAATTAAATATTTAATATCATAAATATAAATAACATAAGATCTGTTATATACTTCAAATTCTATTTATTTTTTAATAAACTTTTATTGTAAATGAATATGTACGTGTGTGTATAACTTGAAACGAAAGTGTTTATTATAAGGAATTTTTATATATTTTAATTATTATTTTGACTAAATATTTAAATATTATCCAAAATTTCAAATTTCAAATAGAATATAATTAAAGTTAAGACTCAAATCAAATCAATAGATCATATTAATTTAAATTGAATTATTTTATTATTTTTTGATCAAATAATTATTTATCCAATAATTTTTATTTATAACATGTGTCAAAAAATTTGAATATTTGAAGGTTTTTTTTCAAATATTCAAACAATTTTATTGAATATCCAATCATTAGATATCCGAAATACCGAATATTTGATTCGTGAACGTCTCTACAAAAGGGTGGTAGCTAGCTTCCCATTATTTAGAATGCAATCGAATAAAAATAAGAATTTATTTCTAATTTCAAAATATTAGAATTTTATTTCTTTCTTTTGGAACTTAATTAAAAAAAGAAAAGAAAATTGAAATGATTTGTATGAGATTTGGGACAAAAATAGAATTTCAATCCCTAAGTGCTCGTTTGGTTAGAGAGTAATAGAGATGAAAAAATTGCCTCCATATTTTATATATCTTAAATAATTTAATTAAAAATAAATATTATTATTTTAATGAATATCCATTTTAGATCTTAATTTAATCTGAAATGGATATTTCATTAAAAATATATTTATTATTATTAAATACTTAATATAAAAAAAAAATTTTAAAAAAAAGAAGAAAAAAAATCGAAATAATTTGTACGAGATTTGGGACAAAAATAGAATTTCAATCCCATAGTTTGTGGTCATTCCGAATAAGTGGTCAGTTTTTCTTGCTTTTGGATTTGCCGTATATGTTTGAATTCCATTAGGGTATGTTTTAGGACGTTGAAGTTGTGCTTCTATGTTAGCTGTGATCACTTTGTTTTTGTCGGCCGATTGCGAATATTATTGGAGTATGCACGTGTTATTAATATGTTGCAGGAATCGTTTAAGTGGAAGTATTTGAGGAGTTTTGAAGGTTTTAATATCTGAACTTTAATTTTAGTAATTTAAGAATCTCTCCAAGTATTTTGGTAAATATCTTGACCAAACACATTATTATACGAAATTTATAGTAGAAGTATAGTAAAATATCTTAAATCATAAATTAATATTTTTCTTGTTGTCTCATTTAGATCAAGTGCAAATAAACAATCACACTTAATAGATACTACTTCATCAATTTATTTATTTCTTTTAATTTAAATTAGGTGTTGACAAAAAATATTTGAATTGGCAACAAAATTTATTATATGTTTTTCGAGCTACTACATCTATGTAATTACGACTTATTGATATTACACTATTAAAATCATACAATAATATTATTTTCATCTTAAATGTGTATATTCTTAGAATTTTTTTATTATTTAATTTAAATTTATCATTAAAATATGTCTTATGTGGATAAAATTATAGATGTTTACAATAATTAGTTAGGTTAAGGTTTTTAAATAATATATGTAGAAACTATCATTAAATGAACAACTAAATTATATTTATACAATATGGTGACGATTATTATACATGTGCCACTGCTACTTTTAGGGTATGGAATTTGATCATAAGTGGTCAAATATCTTATTTGAATTTTATCAATGATCATTTTCCTTATTAACTCAAATTTAAATTTATTTTGCACTAATTTATTTTATTAACTAATGAAAGTCAAAAGACTAAAATATGAGACTTTATTATTTAAATTTGATAGAATAACGTATGTGTGTGTGTCTATATATATATATATATATATATATATATAAATGAATTTAGTGTATCATGTGAGATATATAGAAAATTAATTGTATTACCTTTTATTAATTTAAGTTGACTTTTGCTAAGAACCCGTATGGATTAAAATAATTAAACTAATTTGGTAATACCTATCAACTAATATAATTAATGTTTATATTCCATGTATGTGAGATAGCAAAAAAAATAAATATTCTTTTTATTTATTTATAAATAGCATTGAATTATCATTTATTATTAGTGTATTCTTTTGCATTATATTACATATAAAAAATATATTTAATTAGAATACTAAATGAAATATATGTAGAGGCCCTTAAATTGGCAAAAATAAATTTAGGTCCTTTATTCTCCAAAGCATAAAAGTTTAGTTCCTTGAAGTATACTTTAGTTGGAGAATATGACCTTCACATATATTAGATATTTACTCAATTTCACAATGGTTAAAATCAATCTCAAACATGAAAATTTAAATGTTGTTTTCAACAAAAAATAAATATAAGAGGATATTTAGGTATGTGAATGATGGCGTTGTCATTTACACTTTTTTTTAAGCTGGTATATCATGTATCATAAATATTAGGTTTGCAGTTGCCTATCTTGGTTTTTATTTATATTTATAATTATTGTTGCACTTATATGGTTGATTGTAACACCCTTGTATGTGCCATGTGAATAAAATAAATGTTTTGAGCATAAGTGTCAACATTTTTTTTTTCGACCAACCACTATTATACTTTGAAATAAAAAAAAAAAATTATTACTAAAAGAAGCCTACAAATCATTAAAAATGACATCAGACAAGAAATCTAGAAATCCATCAACCCAAGTTGAGTTACATATCTTAGTGGTAGCCAAAGAAGCTAGGTTATGAGTAGCTTTGTTTGCCTACCCACTATTTCTCACAAGCAAGAAGTTTAGAGTTATGTGAAATAGTGACATGCATCTTTTTGCTACATTGTGTATCTCCCAAGGGATGTATAACTACACATCATTACTCAAGGACATAAGTATTGCAAAATTTGACTCGAACACACAATTACCAAGGTCACTTGACGGTGCTAGAACCATGCCCATTTGCAAAGCCAATAGTGGAGTTATCATATCCATTGGGTTCCATTAATGTGTAGTTCGGCAAGCAATCACTCTTCCATTATAATTTCATATGATGATTCCCATACCAATGGGGCGTCTATATAGGAGCCATCAACATTACATTTATATATAATTAGAAGAGATAGAGATCTCTCATTAGACATCAGTTGCGAGAGATTATCTTCATTGCTTTTTGTAGCTTAAGTGTCAATTAGTTCTGTATCTTCAATCTACGTATCATGGAAGTGCACAACTTCAACTATCTTGCTTTGTACATTAAGCATCTAACCATCAAGAATTATGGCATTTTGGGGCTTCCAAAAAGCCAAGATGATGGTACATGTCCACTAGATGATGGTGTTGTTGTGATAGCTACACAACCATATGACGAAGCATTATTTAGGTGTGTTTTCAACTAAGTGATAAATAATCACACTAATCAGTGTTCCAAACTAGACAATTGTGATTACTTCACAATATAGGAGTAGATGGTCATTTGTTTATTCATGTCCATGACATAATGGGCATAAGAGGTATGTTATGGGAATTGTTTTTATGATCATGCTTCTAATAATGATGGCTTAGGTGGGGGATCTCCATGTAAAATGGTGTACTTGTAGCTCATTATCAATTGTTTGCCATAACTATCCACATAAATTGCAATCAGATGTTGTGATTACAAGAGGATGGGGAGGTTTTGAAAAGGGACTAGTGGAAAATTTTGGGTAAAATTTTTTTAGAGGTGCAATAGCCACACCATTTCATTTAGGTTGTTATAGAGTCTATCTATGAGTTCCATACTCAAGATTTAGCAAGTGATACATATTAGAAGCGCACAACCAAAATAAGATAACTGGAATTGATTTACATAAGAACTTAATCAGCATTAGAAGAAAAGAAAGAAGATTTTGGTGTTAAGGATTGAAATTGGTGATTTAGAGTTTATTGTTTTGGCTAAGGTTTTGGGGTTAATTATGGTGGGTAGTTCAATGGCTAATTAATGGTGTTATTAATTATTAGGATGGAATCACCAAAAGTATGGTATACCATATTAATATAAGTAGCCATATAAATTCTTATAATGCTCCACTCAATTTTGGGGTATTAAAAATAGGAAATTAATTATGGTGCAATTTGTTAGTGCAAGAAAGGGTATTAAGGTTAGGGCTTTAAAGGAAAGAATAAATTTGTAGGATTTTTATATATGGGTTATGATGGATCATTATGGGAAAAAATTGAAGCTTGGTTAATGGTGGATTATGGAGTTTCATTGAGGTTAAGAAAGGTGGATTAATGGATGCTATTAAAATGGTAATATTTGTTGGTATGGAGGAGGGTTAGGGTTAGGGTTTCAAAAGGTTGAAGATGAAGATGTGGTTTAGTTTTTGTATGGCAATGGATGTGGATGAATTTGATTGTGGAGGGATATGAATATGTTCAATTGAATACAAACTAAATCTCATAAAACCACATAAAAATTGATTATGAATCACACAGAAATTACAATTAAGGAGAAGAACTCACAAATATATCAGTTTGAAGATTCAAACTTCTATTCAATTGCACTTGATGATCAAAATTTTTGCATGGATGTTTTATATACATCAATTAAAAATCATAAAATTTGAATTATCTATAAAATATATGCTAAAATCTAAAAGATAAATGAAAAAAAGGTGCCATAATTAACACACATGCATAAAAGGGAAGATTTCCTAACAAGATAAACTTTCCATCTAAATATTCTAAATAATCAAATATTAACCAATTACATAATATGTGATGCATACGAGATCCAACTTGGATCATTCTAGGAAGTGGTGTCTAATTAAGATTAGATCAACCAAAAAATAAGAGTAGAACAGGGAGAGATTTGAGAAGTTGAAATTAATTCTTGGTAACTCCTTGAATCAATACTCATAAGAACCACCTAAGGTTTAAAATCTTAGGATAAATCTTGGAAGATGTTTTCTAAGCTTCAAACTCTTACACTAGAGTTGAAGATGAGAGACTCTCGGTTTTGAAAGAAAATATGAGCAGCCAAAAATAACTTGGTTTCTATTTAATTCTTTCCTTTGCACTTATATATGGAGTGCATGATTAAAGGTTACAATTTATCCAACTAATACAAGTGATTTGAGCTAAAACAAATAAAAGAAACTACCTAATACACGACCTTATGTCACTTGGCCATGAGGTGTTTCTCCATGCTGATTTCGAAATGGTTGAGCTCTTCTTCATGTGTCCAACTCATGCAGCTGCCACTTGATTCATAAGGAAAGAGACAAGGCTCATTTTAATCTTGTAAATGAAAAAAAGAATTAAATAATGTCTTCTATTATTCCTTGTTCTTTCCAAAAAATCTACATTGTTCTTCCCAAGCGCTGAAAATGACTTGTCATGTGGCTTGAGAGGGACTTGTGGTTTGTTTTATATCGCTATTGTAGGTGCATATTGGGATGTGTTTTTGGAGTATTTTTAGAGCTAAAATAATAATAAAAAATAAGCTAAAAAGGGTGAAAAAACATAGAAAAAACTTGGCTAAAAAAGGTGGGGATTTTATTATGTGGAGGTGATAAAACTTGACAAGGTTTGCATGGATTCATTGTCTTGCATGAATTAGGAGTGATTAATTTATCCAAGTGAGGAGGATTTTGTGACTCTCAAACTTGAGAAAATTAAGGGTAATAGTCTAATCATTGGATGAGGATGCTCCCGCATCAATGTGGAAAACCCTATATGCCTAATAGACTTCCTTCCCATGATCCATGCATGTGGTTCATTAAAAATTAACTTAATGAACATTAAGTCCCTCCTTGGTCCATAATTAAGCAAGTAAGAACATTTTTAGGCCCAAGTGAACTAGTTTGGCCCAAATCTTCCATTAGTGCCAAACTAATATGCTATAATATTAAATAATCTAGACCATAGATTATATAATTTTTAGTACATTCCCCCGCATAATTATTTCCTTGTTGATAAGAATTTGTCCTTAAATTTGCACGATTGGACTTAGACACTCTTTGACTTTCAAGGAAGATCTCTCGGTGAGCTATGTCCTTGAATTCTTTGACTATCCATTCAAAAGGACTATACTTAGTCTTGAAAATCACATTCTACTCATATCCTTCTAATTCTCACATGATTTTAACCACTCCTCAAATTGATTTTTGAAAAGAACCTCGCTTTGTACAACTCATATAACATATCATATAATCTTGGCATAGGAAATATGCACTTGATTGTGATAGTGTTGGTTTCCGTCAAATCAATTCACATTCTCCATATCTCATCCTTCTTAGGAACCAACAAAGTTTGAGTACAACAAGGATTTATCCTTTCTCATACATATCTATTATCCAAAAACTCATGCATCTCCTTTCGATCCTTGAGATTGCATTGATATACGACCTTGTTTGGAAAAGAAGATTGTGCCATGAGATCAATGACATGCTATATCTCTCTCAATGGTGGTAATCCAAGTGGAAACTATTAGGGAAACATATCAAAAAATTATTCCAAAATCTTGATGAGATTTAGTTGTAGCTTGTCATACTCCCATTTATTTGCTTTCTTATTTCACTACTAAAGCATAGAAAACTTCTTCTTCCTATATGGCCTTCTACATGTCATTCTATTGAAGGAAAAAGCTATCAAATTTGGACTTCATTTATGGCTTCTTAGAATTAGTTTCTAGCTCAACTATTGGCTTCAAGTTCTTGTTCCCTTTACAAACTATGTATTTGTTGAACACTCCACCACAAGAAACCTCTCAATCATATTACCATGGAATACTAAGTAAGATATGTACATCAATAGGTAATATGTCACATAGCACAACACCAACAGAATTGCCCATTTTGAAATTTAAGAGCAATTGTTTAAAGACTCTTACCCCTTTAACTTTATTGAGTAATTATAAGGAATAGGTTCTTGGGTGGTTTATGGTCTACAAGAAAATATTCTTCACCGTGTCCTCAGTTGCAACATTGGTTCACAAGATACCATGTATGATGAACTTACACACTTTGTCTCCCACCTTGCACTTGGTCTTGAAAAGTTTTTCTCATTGGGTTAAAGATGACCATGGATGCACTTGTAAGATCCTTTACACAATGCAAAATTCTTAGCTCTCTTACCCATAAGCACTTTCTACACCATCACTCTCTTTGTCCTATAAATCAATCTCATCATCATGACATGGCTCCATGATAAAAACTTCTCTCAAAGTTAGGGCCTTTTGATTGGGGCAGTATTTAGAAAATTGGTCATAATCTCTACACTTGAATCATTACTTTGTAGCAGTCTCTCTCATATTCTATTTTCCTTTTTCCATTTGGTCCCCTCCCTTATTTTTTTTTTCAAAATTTGATCCTCCACAAGGCTTGGGTCTATACATTGTAGAAGATGATGGATTGAATTTATCTTGGTCTTCATCAACCACTTCTCAAATGTCAAAGCTAATTTCACTAATTCTTCCAATGTGTTGTATATGCATATTTCCAACTTTTCCTATATGTTTAAGTTGAAACCTCCAAGGAATCTTGAACAAGTTTTCTCTTTTCTCTCTTAGATGTCACAAAACAACTAAAATCTTTTGAACTCTAAAAAATAGTCTTCCACTCTCATAACTCATTTCTTGAGTGTAATCAACTTGATGTAGTTGTCTTACTTGAAATCTCATGGTAAAAACTTTCTACAATGATGCTTCTTCAACTTCTCCCATAATTTGATCTTAAACTTTCTTTCTCTCCCCCATTCCTTATTAAAATTCTCAAACCATATTCTAGGAAAGTTATTGAGTTTCAAAACTGCTAATTTGTATCTCCTCGTGTCATCTAGTTCTTTTGAACTCCAAAATCTCCTCCATAGTTTGTTACCAATATAGATAGACCTTGAGATCTATATTTTAGTACCCTGATATTTTTTCTAACCTAAATTATATAGGAATATAATTGGTAGAGATTAATTTTTCTTACTTTGGTCATTTATCACACCATTTTAGAGGTTTGAAACCCTAGATGCATTTTTAGAATATTTTGTTCAGAACTCTTTGTCATTTTTTACAATTTTGTGCTTTGTGGGACTTTAGAGCCACTCTTGGCTATGCAAATTTTCCAAGGCTCTTATTTTATGTGAATATTTAAAATCTTCATATTTTTCTAAGTCTCCTAGCAAAATGCTAAACCGATTTGTAAATAAAAACACCCTATTCATGCCTCGATTGGCCTTGTTTCAATGTTTTTATCCCTATAAGCCTTTTTGGTTATCTAAATTTTACTAAAATTTTGGAATTATAGTATCCTATTATTTTTATTATTATTGAGTTAATTATCTAAATATATTCCATTATTATTCTTACATTTTTAAAATTTTTTAGATATTTTTGGGCCATAAAAGTTGCCAAGTTTAACTTTTCTTCCTCAAATCATATCCAAAACTCATGAGACTTAAACCTAATATTTCATTATTTTTTTTATTATGTATGATAACTTCACATTTTCACCTTAGTAATTTCGTGCCCTTGGTGGTTGTAGCAAAGTTGGCCTTTTCTTCTATGTTAGGTATTTATGAAAAATATCTCAAGGGTAGCAAACTAATCTTATCCCCCCTCCTACACTCAATTTTTTGTGTATGGATCAAGGATAACCACTCATATTGGCATCCCAATTTTGTGTCTAACCTCTTCTTCCAATTATGGTGCATGTTTATATATGTTTACAAGTAAAATTACCATTATTCTCTTATTTCCTTAACTTAATTCTTAAGTCTTTTACCTGAGCAACACATGGTCAGATTTTCCATCTCCTTCTTCTCCATTCTACAAAACATTCTCCCCTCCTTTATCATTCAAAAATTTTTAACCTTCATATCCAACTGCTACCATTAATGGAGCTTTATTTATCTTCCAAAAGTTAAGATAAGTAATGGTTTATATTCCTCTTCAATTCTACTCCTTTAATTATGATTTTGTGAGATTATTTCCCTAATATCTTATATGGTTTTTCTAGGTTGTATTTTTTTCTAACGTTAAAAATTGGCATTAAAGGTAAACCTCCAAAACACTAAGTAAATAGAATTGATATTTGCTATATGCTTTGGCTTCTATTTAGTATGATTTTTAATGGTTTGTGGTGGTTGCGTATTTTTGATGGATTTGTGGCTTTTTGATCCTTAATTTTTTTTAATAAATTAATGATACTATGTTGTATATATTGAATCAAAGATGAAATTTGATGTTAAGTATGCTTTGATTTGAGTATATTTTGATGCTCTAAATTATTCATAAAGATTTGATAAGTTTGTATGAGTTTTAATGTTCTTGAGTGTTTTCGAGGGTTCATAACGAATTTGTGATATTTGATTAATTGGTTGATACCATGTTATTCCTTTTAATTTGTAGATAAAATTTAATATATATCATCATTATCAATGATCAAGTTTAAAGTGTTTTAATTTTGAAAGAAGTTTTAAAAGCTTAAGATATGTCGAAGAATGTTCTTGGTTTTTTTGGCTACCCTAAGTAGGGTTTAATCTTGATTAATCATTTGTATAACACTTATTATCACTAAAATGAATAATTAAGCTAAAATATCTTTTTATCATGATTAGGGATCAATGACCAACCTTTGACCAATAACTTTAACTTTATAAATTGTATATTAGTATGAATAGTAAATCTTGATGAATATTATCTTTTGGTAATAAAATATTTTTTTTTAGTTTTTATTTTTAAGCTTCTTAGTGTAAAATGATATTTTCTATCATTTGTGAATATTAATTTTATAAAGAGTGAATCTTTCCAAGTTTAATATGAAAAATTATTTTGACTTGGTTAAGTTATACAAATCTAAGTTTTTTTTTTTTGTTAATTTTGGTCCAAACTATAGATAGTAATTTTTTGTGTTTTTACCCTAGTTTGGAGGCATTTGAACCTATGGATTGATTTTTAATTCTTTAAAGTGTATTTTTGTCTTTTATGATCCCAAATGTGATTTTTTGTATATTAAAGTATTTTGGGATCATTTTGGCTTATATGTCTTATAAATTGATTTGTTTGGTTTGACCCATGGCCTAGTTTAATCTTGTGATGATTTCTCACCCTGGGATTCTTTTAAGTGGTTTTGATATCTAATGACACGTGAGTCATCTTATGTGTTTATGTTAAAGAGGTTATGGATAGATACCTACCCTTATCCTTTTATGAATAGTTATTTGTGACCTTGAGTGGTAAATTTTATGGAGGACTTTATTTGTTGTTATGCATGGACCTTTGTATTCCTTAGTGAATAGTAAACTATTTTTTGAATAAACACTAATTAGTAAAGTAGAAGATTTCATGTTTGTAATGGTTTTCTCTTTAGGGTTAGATACCCTAGAAATAAGATAAGACTCCTCAATTTATTTAGGCTTCACTGTAGTGCCTTAGTGCCCCAATAAGGTCCTAATTTACTCTATTAGTGACTCTTGAACCCTATAAGGGGTATCAATACTTAAGATTTAGGTGATCAAGGATGAAAAGGTATTGTCTTACTTAGAGAATGCCAATATGACTGAGGTATCTTAGTATACTTAGGTTACATGGATGCAGGGCATTGGTATTATTTGGATTCATGATCACTATATCTTAGAATCTCCTAATTATACCAATATACCTAAGGTATCTTAGTATCCTCGGGTTACGTAGGTGTAGGGTATTGGTATTATGTGGCTTTATGATTAGTATATCTTAGAATCTTCAGGTTACACCAGTATGACTAAGGTATCTTATAATCTTTAGGTTATAAGGTTTGGATCTCTCTCAAGTAATAAATGAAGTTAAATTTGGGTGTTTTTTTTTTACATTATGTTCACTATATCATATTATTTTTTTTTAAGGATTAATTCATGTAATTATAGCCGGTGGTTGTAGCCCACCTATGTTTGTTGAGATATATTGGTTATCTATATTGGGTCAGATAGTGGTTTTAGTCTACCATTGATTTTTGTTTATGGTTGTGCTAATTACCTATATTAGATTAGCTAGTAGTAGACAATCCACTTTATTTGAGTATGAGATTTGTACAGTTACTAAAATATTTATGTGATGAACATGGTTCAAGAGATATATATGTATGATTGGGTATTATCCATGGTATGTGGTTTATTAGTTGATTACTAACTCATTTCTTGAGATGGTTGGTGATATTTCATGTTGGTACATGTATTACTTGGAGTTAATGCGGGACTTGATGTTACTACATGTGAGTTGTTAGTTCTGCACGATTTTACACCTTTATGTGTTGTGTGATTGTATAAGAATGCTATTTGCTTAAGGTTAGGTGTTTTTAATCAATACTTTTTTACTAAACAAAATATTTTTAGTGGTTGTGACATAGGTGATTCGGATATTATTAGAGCTTAAGTTGGAGTCAGAGAGTAGGTTTTTCCGGTGTTTTGCTCTATGTTGGGAATTTCTAGTTTTGATTATACTTGGTGTAATTTGACTCTATAACATTGTGTTAAGATTTAATACTTTAAAGAGTTTTACTTTGCAACAATGTCCTTGTTGTTTAATGCTTTCATACCCAACCTTCCATTCGTCATGGATTGGGTGAACACATATACTTTTCCTTATGATAGGTGTAGTGGTAACATTTCTCATTTTTGGCTTTTGCTTCTATATTGTACCTTCTAACTCAAAAATGTAAAATCGAATTCATTTCTCTAAATTATCATGGGGTCGTCTTGTACTTAAATCACCCCTCCAATTATTGCAAATGCTCTCATCGTCATCATTCTTATCACTTTGGTTATCTCCATAGGGTGGTTCTTGGTAAGCTCTACCTCACAGCCTTTTCCTCCCATATACTCCTCCTTGATTTTTGGCCTCAACATGATTAGAGAGCCCCTCTTTAATTCTAGACAAATGTTCATTGAGTCTCTCATATTGTCTACCTATTATTTGACTAGGTTGTTGAATTTGAGCCACTAATGAATTAATTCTAGCATCCTTCTCCATGTTTTGGTTTGTTTTTGACATATTTATGTCAATTAATCAAAAAAAAATTCTACTCTAATTTAGAACAAAAATCCTTCAACTTGGAGGATTTTTGATGAGTTCTTGATGAAGTATTGGTTGAATCTCGGAAGAATCTTGATGGTAGATGTTGATTTCTAGAAGAAAAACTCAAGCCTTGTATAGATGAATTTTGTCCTGTGATAGTGGATATTCAACCAAATATTTGATATTACTTTTGATGCGTATTGGAATCACACACAACCAAAATGACATAATTGGAATTGATCTACACAAGAACCAAATCAAAATAAGAAGAAAAGAGATAGAAGAATTTAGTATTTAGGGTTCAAATTGGTGGTTTAGATTTAGGGTTTTTAGGTTTGTTATGGTGGGTGTTATACTTGATAATTAATTGTGTGATTAATTCTTAATAATTTCAAGTTAATTTGTGGTCAACAGAACAATTAATGGTGGTGGAATTCATTAGTACAAGACAGGGTATTAGGGTTAGGGTTTTTAAGAATAGGTGTTTGGGATTTGTATGTATGAATTATGATGGATGGTTATGGGAACTAATTGAAGGTTGGTTATTGGTGGATTATGGATTTTAATTAAGGCTAACAACATGGATTAACGAATCTTATTCGGGTGGTATGATTCATTGGCATGGACGAGGGTTAGGGTTAAAGTTTCAAGAGGTTGAAAATGAAGATGTGGTTGAGTTTGTGTATGGTTATAGGTGTGGATGAATTTGATTATGAAGGGATATGGATGTGTTCAATTGAACACAAACTAACTCTTTGAAAAACACACAAAAATTTAAGAAGAGAAATTAATTATGAATCACACATAAATCATAATGATGAAGAAAAATTCTTAAGTGATTAATTTGAAGATTTGAACTTGTATTCAATTGCATTTGATGATCACCATTTTTACATGGATGGTTTGAATACATGAATTGAACCTCCTAAAATATAAATTATCTATTAAAGGTATACTAAAAATATAGAAGGTAAATGAAACTAAAAAAGGTGCCATAATTGACAAATACACATGCACAAAAACATAGAAATTCTAACAAAATAATCTTTCAATATAAGTCTTCTAACTAAATCTAAATAAATAAATCTTAACCAATTAGATAATATTGGAAACCCTCTATGCCTCATAGATACCTCTCCGTGTTTCATGCATGTGGTTCAGTAAAAATAAGCTTAATGACCATTAAGTCTCTCATTAATCCATTATTAAGCAAGTAAGCACCTTATTTCTAAGAATGCTAGTTTGGGTTAAATCTCGCACCAATGGAAAACTAATGGGATCTAATATTACATAATCCAACCCATAGATTGTAGAATTTGTAGGACATGCCCATGTATAAGCAGACCTCAATGGGGTAGAAGATGGAGTTTATTAGGTTGCTGTTCCATCTTATATTTTGGGCGAGGGTGATGTCTGAGATGTGAAAGATGTTTAGAGGGGATTTGTTCGTTTAGTTTCACAAAATGAATGGATTGTCAACACACTAGGGTATTCCTAGATTAATATGGATGCTCCATTATTTACTCTCCTGCAAATGAAAGGTCGAAGCTCATCTTTTGTTGTAAGTATCGAGCATCAGATTGAGGAGTTATGTCGTTTCAACTTAGTGCCCCATATATTACACCAAACACCATATTTAGTTGTGAGGAGTCATACCCAGGTCTACATGGGATTGGTTATCATCCTCTAGAATAGATTTCCAACTAGTGCCTTGTTAACAACATCTAATCTTCTAATGCCAAGGCCCCCATATTTTTTTAGAGTGCATATCTTATCCTAAGCCCTTGGTATTGTGTGAGGTGTGTTAGCAAAATGGTTCCACTAATAGTCTTATTTGATGTTAAACAATTTTTGGATCACCATTTTGGGTAGGAGTTAGTATGAAATAAAATAAATTGGAATGGATGATAAGGTTTATTGTATGAAGGTGAGTTTCCATGGATGGGAGATGATTTTATGTTGCTAGCCTTTCAGCTTTGTGGTGAGATTCATATGTGTTGGTGAGGTGTTTGTGTTTTCGTAAGTAGTGCCAAGGTATTTATCATTGCTTGTCATTTTGCTAACAAAGAGGATGCTTAGGAGTTGTTATTGGTTATTCTGGGTGACGTTAGGGATGAAGTAGATGGATGATTTTTGGTAGTTAATTTTTTGACCCAACCAAAGAGCATAGATAGACAATATTTCATGCACCATGGATATACTGTAATGATATGCATAACTAAAGATAAACAAATCATCAACAAATATAAAAAGATTTAAAATAGAAGGAGCGTAGTGATTTATTTTAAGGCCTTAGTAGAGGGAATCTTTTTCATAAGTATAGAAAATTCTTGCTAATATTTAGGAGCACAAAATAAAGAGATATAGTGAAAGTGGGCATCCTTGGCGTAATCCCTTTCTAGCTTTTAAAAATCTCTCTAGTCTCCCATTGATGATTACTGAGAAGGAAGTGGTTGTGGCACAAAGCATGACATGGTCTAGCTTGTTATCTCTAAATCTAATGCCATAAAGGAATTGTCTTAGGAACTCCCAATCAATAGACTCATAGACTTTTGAACTATCAACTTTTAGAGAAAACATGCATCTACAACCTTTGAAGTCATTGATGGAGTAGATATGTTGTTGTGCAATGATAATGTTTTTCATAGTTTGGTGGTTTGGGATGAAGGCATTTTGGTTTTTGTCGATAAGGGAGTGAAGGAAAGGTATGAGGCAATTCGTGTTGATTTTGGAAACCACTTTGTAAAGGACATTGTAGAGGGAAATAATCTAGAAGTCATTGGGAATGGCAGGGATTTTAGTTTTGGGAATGAGGGCAACATAGGTGTGGTTGAGGTTGTGTGGGAATGTTTTGGTTACAAAGATGATTCGGATGAAAGATCATACTTTTCACCCACTATGTGCCAACATTTTTGGTAAAATATTGAGGGGTATCCATCTAGTATAGGATCTTTGAGACTACCTATGCTTTTGATCACACCAAAGATTTCCTCGTTTAAGAGATTAACATTTGAGTGTCATGTTTTAATCCTTAAAAAGTGGGGTGGTTTGTAAGTCTTAGAAAGGAAGGGCTGGTGGTGTTTTGGGTTTTGGAGAGGAGGGATTAAAGTAGTGAATGATGGTGGAATTTATGGTTGCCTCATTTAAGGTCCATGACTTGTCCTTAAGACGTAGGCTATGAATTTCTTTCTTCCTACCTCGGTGTGCAACATATGCATAGAAGAATTTGGTGCATCGATCCCCATATCTTATCCATCTATATTTAGCTCTTTGCTTCCAAAATGTCTCCTCCATTTTAAGGAGTTCGATGAACTTAGATTCATGCTGCTTACTTGCTGCCAAGGTGTCATTATCTGGCAGCATATTTTGGTAATGGAGGATTAGGCTTTGGGTTTTCTCGATTTCTTCGTGGAGCATGCCAACATTTTCTGGGTGCCAACTTTTAAGTTTGGTTATGCTTCACTTCAGTTTCTGGCTAAGAGGGGTCAAGGAGTTTTGGTAATTAGTCCGGATGATGCGCTAGGTGGTTAAACAGTGTAGATGTTGCAGCTATCAAGCTTCAAAACAAGATGGAGGTTTGCACAAACAAATGAAAGCATGGAAAAATAATATTAGGACAAACAAATGAAATTAGGGGGAAATGGTGGTTTGCACGATGGTTGCAACCTCCGTTATATATTAAAATGAAATCAGTGAAAACAAATATTTAGTGCACAAACAAATGATTATAAAACTTGCAATTTACATATGACGGAACTTGGGAGGATCAAAATTAAGAAAAATAAGGAATAAGAGGAAGACCGTAAAGAGGTCAGAAAGAGTAATTTATTTTTAAAATAAGATAAAACATCAAAAAAATAACTTCCTACGGCCAATTGCGACCACTCCCAGAACATAAATGTAATAAATGGAGTCGTCTTCTCCGGCTAATTAATAATACCAAGAGGCAGGCGGTAGGAAGTAGGAGCCTAGAAATTAAAAAATACACATAATAGAATGAGAATATCGGTGTATACTTCCTGTTATCCTTCTAATCAGATTCTTATTCTATTAGTATAAAAAAAAAGATAAAGGGAAAAATATAGTTTACCATAAATAACATTTCAGCATACATGATAGAACATGACTTAGTGCTCTTTACTTTAAGGAAATTCACCCCGGGACGTAAAGTCTAAGTCCAAGTGAAGGACGTGACAGAGGCATAGTTGGAAAAAATGGAGCGACCCCTTAAAGGCACGAAAAAAAAAGAAGGAATATTTATTTTATGGTTTTCTCTACATACATTTTAAAATCGTTCACTAAATATATAGAATATATATTGATACTAAATTATATGGTGTGACTGTTAAATTTTGTTTTCATATATTTAAGTATATATATATATATATATATATAAATTTAGTAACAAAGTTTATCAATATATAATGGAAACTCTAGTACTCATATGTGTTGTATTTTGATACTAATTAACATACTACCATTTGGTATTAATGCTATATTATTTAGCAGCAGAACATCCATATTTTGTAGTTGTTTTATTAAATAAAATTACACCACCAATCACAATTTGTCATAATTATAATTAAATAACCATCACAAATAATATTTATTATAATTTAAAATAGTTAATTAATAAAAATATATTTAATTGTAGATATAAATAAATATAAATGATTACTCATAATTATGAATTGTTAATAAATTCAAAATATATTATTATCATTCATAGAATTAAAAAATAATATTAATTATTAATATAAATTAATAATAACAAAAAATATTATTATTTTAGTAAATAAATTCAAGCAATATTAACTTTAAAGATAAATAAAATATTTGTATCACTAATATTAATCATACTTATTACAAAAATTCTAATCACAATTATGAATAATTAATAAATTATTAATAATAACAATTTAAGCTATAATTATTAATTATAATTAACAAATTATTATTAATCATAATTCTATTTTCATAATTAGATAAAATTTTATTACTTACAATTAATTGATAATATTAATATTAATTTTTAAGATCCATTAATAAATATTAAAACTAATATTGATCATAATTATAATTAATTAATCAATACAAAAAATATTAGTTATAATCTTACATAGAAAATTAAAAAGGATATATTTAATATATATATATATATATATATATATATATTAACAATAATTAAAATATCATTACTCATAATTAAAATAAGTATCAATATAAATAATATTAATGATATATGAAGTAGCCAAGGTATACAACTCAAGTCTTGTCTCTTGACACTTGGCCCTTTAGTTGAGGGCTCCCCCTCCCGCCGGATATATCGATATGTACCTCTCAAAAAACAAAACTATGCATTGCATGGGTATGTAAGCTAGCTTCTTTATAAAGTACGTACATCTTACATAATTAGATTTTTTTTTTTTGCATGCATGTTAAATTACTCATCATAAAATTAATAAAATGTGTATAAGAATGGATTCTCTCTTAGGGTTATGTTGTAACATCTCCATTCTTACTACTATAAAATTTTATTTTAGCATAAACTTAATCACAAAAATAACAAGTGTTATCACCACACTTAACCTAAATTTGGTATCCTTACCTTCCTTATATAAAATGCTAAGGTTAAAACAACTCAACATAACCAATACAATAGAGGAAGGGGAGATAACAACATAGGTAAAGAGTTACCCATAATATAACCTTCATACAACAATACTAGTTAAAAGATAACTAGGGACATAAAAGTCTAAAGAAAAATTGACATAAAGAAATACCTAAACAATGCGCGCAACACCGATTTTTCCTCAGACTCATCCAAATGACAATCCATAAAACAACCTATACAAGTCATAGAAATGGGGACCCTCATTCTCTTGTCCCTTAAGATACCGCTCGTCAAATTCCTTTAACCAGTGCATATTGCACGTATTTTCATCATAAAAATGGTAGTATCAATACGAATTGCTAGTACATGGTAAATCACAATGACTCTAAAGAGGTAGCATGCTCACATTGAAAAAAAAAAATCATACAATAATGAGAATCATACATCAAACATCCAATCATATGCAATCACAATATGTAAAGGTATCTTGCTTCTACAAATCCTCTGGAAAAAGGATTAGCAATACCCTACAAGGGATAAAATCAATATGACTCCAACATCTCCCAAATTATTACTCAAAACCCCAAAATCAATTATTACAAAGGTAACTTGATGATTATGTAATTTAGCTTCTAATTCAATCCATTTATTACTTCTTAATAGGAATACAATCCCATGTTCAAAAGTAATGATCGCTAGGAATGAATAAAAAAATCAAGCAATTAACATTTTGATAAAAAAGTCAAATAAGTCACATGACCAAAGTCATGTATACACACATCAACACTCAAATCCTTAAGTATATGTATCCCGTATAGGATTTTTGAACCCCTATGCGAAGAAATGAGGCATTTGACTCGAAGGTCTAAATGTGCACTCGAAGGCCTACCAAGGCACAAGAACCCTTTCAAACTCTAGTCTTTCACTTTAAATGATCTATTTTTTTATTTATTCAAAGTTAATATTATCATTCCCCAAAGTATATAAGGATTCACTACAATTTAATTAAACCTCCTTAATAAGGTTCATCAATGAACCAACCATCAAATTGAATCAAAAGGATCTCAAGGGCCACTATAACTCCAAGCCATCTAAGCTTAGGGTTAGGTATCATGCCATAGCCTGAACACTTAACCACTTTAACTTAATTCAATATTTTCCAACCTTTTATTTCTAATTATTCAAAAACTAAATATAGAGTTAGCTATAAAGTCATATGAAGGGTCCATGCTAATGCCAACAAAGGCCAACTAAATAAAAAGATATAAAAAATGGTCAAATATATGCAAAGGTCAACCAGAGTCAAATCATAGGGTTAAACATAAGAAAATCAATAAAACAATCCCATGGGGCAGTTAACTAGTTGCTCTAGAAACAACAACAAATAACAAATTAAGCAAAACAACTACATTAGTCAACTAGTTATTGCCTTAACTAGTATATTGATTAAGGTCGAAACCAACAAATAAAATTCTAACTTAACCAAGATACTAGTGAGCCAAAACTAACCCATTGGTTGGCCAAATAACCGGTTTTTCTCATACTACTTTACTAGTTTATTTAGGAAAAACACACATACAACATATGATTCATACATAAATAAATTTTAACCTATCCATAAAATCTTAGCATGCTCCTACATTACTCAAAAACATATCAAAACATGCTTAGCACATTAAACCAAATCGATTAATGCTTAGTAGTCAACTACATCATATATCTCATGCTTAAATCATCAATCATGATGTCAAGACTGAAATGGCTAAATTATACTCATACTCATATTCATATATATCGCTAAAAAGATGAGGTGCATGGTAATACACATAAAAGCATGCGCTGAATACAATTTAAAATGTACGATTATAGACTCATACACTTTCTCATGCTCTGAAATGTAATATCAAAAAATTATCATAATAAGTACAACCTATCACAATGTTGAATCTAGAAAGCCTAACATGCTCACACAGATATATTATACCATCTTAAGAAAAGTTAGATTTATATATATCTAATGTTTAAGAAAAAACATAAAAAAATACTTTAATCCAAGGACACCTCAAGCATGACTTGGATTACCTTTATGCCAAAAATATAAAATAAGACACATAATAACAATTGCAAAATAGACAATGAGATGAAAAGAATATCCTTTTGAAAGATAAAGAAGGAGAACAAAAAAGAAGATCAAGGCGTCTAGATTTACAATTATCCACAAATCTAACCTTTTTTATTTATTTAAAAATAAAGAGAGGCTAGATAAAGGAAAATAGTAGAGAAAATAAAAGAAAAAAGAAGGAAAAGAGGAGGGCGAGGATCGGTTTTAGGCTCAAGGACACCCAACACTTAGCTAATGAAACAACAAACAAAGTGAAGGGAAATGAGGAAGCAACCAAGAGGAACAACTGCTAACTAAAAAAAAAATCATCAAGATAAGATGCGAATGGGATATCTTGGACAACACTTGAATGAAAAAACAACCAAGTAAGGTGAGGGTGTAAGATAGGAAATGTGTAGGCAACCCTTGGTAAAGCTTGTTAGAGTCAGCTCAGCTTATTTTTGCCACTAATGTTGTTGCACGAGATCAAAGGGGAGAGAGGAGAGAGAGTGGTTAAATTTGGTAGGTAATGAGTGGTAAGATACAAAATAATTGATTTTGATATATTTTAGGGTGAACTAATTGATATAAGGTTCTTGAAGTTAGAAAGATAATCATATAACTTCTAAAAATGATTATCAATAAGGATACAATAATATTGGAATATTAGGAAAGGACTTGGTCATGTTTGGAATAAAAAAAAACATAATCGTAAAAACATAACCCAAATGTATGAATCGACCAGTGGATCAAAACCATTCGATTAGTGGATGTGTCAAATAAATTTGTAAGACTAGTTGACTAATACGATCACAGACCTAAAAAATAAAACAACTAATAAATTGTTAATCAGTACACACAAACCATTCGGCTAGTTTCACTACAAACCAAAAATTAACAAAAATAAATACAATATACCAAATCACACATAAAGGGGTGAGATAAATTCCTTATTATTGGAATGTAATATGGAAAATAAGGTTACAATATTTGGGGTACTACATTTGCCATCATGGTTATGTTTTTTGTTTATAGAAGAATGGGTTCTCTAATCTATTTTGCATCAAATATTCTTATGAGAGGCATCAAGTTCTATCATTCTACGTTAACAACAACAAGAATTTCTAGTTCTTTTGGATTGTGAATCTATTTTGGGGTACCAAGATGGAAAGAAAGATTGAGAATATTTGAGTATAGCATACTAGAACTATAGGATAATCTTAGTTGCTCTAACATAGGAAGAGGTAGTGATGATGGTGCCAATGAATACATAATATCTATATCTAGAGGCATGATCGAGTGTTTTTGGTAGGGAAGGTGCACTATCAAGGGAGTTGACTATAATTGAAATACCCCAAAACCCTAATTTAAGAGATTATGGAAAAATAAGGAATTATTAAGGAAATTAATTAAATTAATTATTTTATTAAAATAAGAGGAATTAATTAAGGAAAAATCAAGAGAAAAATAATAAATAATTTAATTAGAAAAAATTAGGGTATTTTTCTAATTAAAATGGAATTAAGGGAGAATATTTTAAAAATCCTAAATTAACCTAAAAAGTTAATTTAATTATTATTTTATTAAAATAATATTATTTTAAATATCTCATAATACAAAAATGTCCTAAATACCCCAACCCATCCATTTTTCTATTTTCCCTTTTTTCCTTTTCTTCTTTTTCCCCTTCTTTTTTTTTCTTTCCTTCCTCTCCTTTCTCCTTTTCTTTTTCCCTTCCAACTCGATCTGGGCTAGCCCTCCCCTCACTGCTAAGACCTCTTCTTTCCATCTCTCTCTTCCTAAATACACCATATCCTGCCATTGGAATGAAAATCATAATTGCTATATCTCAACCATTTATGTCCTAACCTTTCACACGTCTTATCAGTCTTATTAATTTTAACCCTTATTTCTATCAAACCCATAAGTGACACCTTATGCACTGATAACCAGTGCTTTAGTTCTTTCTGTTTATAGGTTTTATCCAAACCTCGAACATTCCAAACCCCTATCATGCACCTGATCCATTAAAGAATGTAATAGAGGAGAATCCTCTAACTGACAAATACCTTTCCCTTTTGGAGAGCAAGATTGTATTATGCTGTCAACCCCTCCTTCTTGCAAGCACTGAAACCTATTACCAGTGGCCAAGTCCATCTTCCTTTTCCCTTTGTGAGAACTAGCCTGCTGTAAGACCTCCAAATGGCCTTCTTTTGAACAGTCAGCTCTATCAGAATTAACTTTGTCCCCTTTCTCAGTAGTGACAGACGCCTTAGCATTGGGGTTGTCAACATTATCCAAAGACCGAGCAGTATCCTTTTGGATCTTTCTCCACTATTGATTCCCTTTCTCAGTCCTATGGTTTCCCTTAGGGTGATTAAAATTCCTATTAGACTGACCTTTAGACTCTCTCAGCCTTTTGTAAACCTCAGATGAGTGGCCTGACTCATTACAATTCTCACAAGAAGCTGGTCACCACTCATATACAATCTTTTGGCAAATAATCTCACCATCTAGATCCAAAATTTCCACTGAATCCAAAATTTCTTTGATACATCAACTTCTATAAGCATACGGGCATAGGATATCCTTTCCCCAGCTAATGTAATACCATCCAAATATAATGGCCTTCCCATAGTACTACCAATCCTGCTTAAAGAGTCCACATCCCAGAAATTCACAAGTTTTATTTTACTTGCTTCTATTGAATCTTTTAATAAAAAAAATTTTTCAGTAGTGAATGTTGGGGGTGTTACAATAATATAATGGCATTCAAGAGAACAATCCCAAACATTTGAAAATTGAAAGAAGGGTTGGAAATCAACAAATTCTTGCGTGAGTTTGATTCATAGTGAACCTTCTCAATGAGTTGGCCCCATAATACACTATATTTATGTGAGTGAGACTCACTATGAGCTAGATTCATACAAAAGTTGCTCATGAAAATCACCGAGTTTGGAACTAACATGTTCATATTCAAGTTAATTTGACATTGAAAGAGACATAGAAAGGATAAGTTTGTTGTATCCTTGATCCTTTGTTCCAAAAATCTCTTTATCATGCATGTGTCATATGTCTATGAACAAGAAACCATGCCAAGCAATCCTAAATATCTTAGCATTCTAGGTTCAAGTCTATGATCTTCTAGTGGTCTTGATGAATCAAGCAGTTGGAAGAAAGGTGATAGGCAATAACATACATAAGTACCTCAAGTAGCTTTCATAGGATTTGTGTGGAACCAAACATAGAAGAAATATTGAAATTGATAGTGAAAATCTAGTTATCGTAAGAGATGGATACAAAGTTTTGTTATGTTATGAGAAGATTCCATCATACTATTATGCCCGCAAATTGATTGGCCACCAAGAAACATATTTTAAGGTATCCCTCAAACACCTACCTAGAAATCCTTCAGAAGGAGAGACTTTGTGGTCTTGCTTAAGTGACAAGATGCTTAAGAACATATTTTAGGCACAGTTTCCAAAAGTCTAAAAACAAAGTGTGCATAGTCAAAGAGTAGGTTAAAAGGAAAGTGGGATGTAGGGTTCAGGATATTGGTTCATATATAGCCTTTGGTCTATATGATGGGCATGGGCATGCACAACAAGAAGATTATGTAAAAAAATAAGTTTTGAGTGTCAATAAGGGATATGGGGTAACGAACTGCTAAGGTAAAGTCATAGAAAAAGATAAAAAGAACATAACTTTTTTGTAGGGTAAATACTAAAGAGTAACAGAGTTGGGGAAGAGGAAGGCAAGGGAGGAGGGTTGGTGTAATCTCCCCCAATTTTAGAAAATATGGTATTTTAAATATTTTGTAAGGTTTGAAGTTGATGTGATGTGTTTAAAAGATTTTGTATAAAATTTAGACTTTTTTCTACATCGATCTTTTTGAAAACCATTATAGTTTGTTGATTTTATCCTTTTTTTGAGTCTCCCGGTCAATTTTTAAATAAAATTTTGATATTCTGAATAAAAATTACTATGCATCATACCATTTTACCCAAATTGCTTTTGTTGCCCCGATAGTGACTTTTTAGCTATCACAAATTTACCAAATTTTGAAAATTATAATATATATATTTTGATGTTATGAAACTAAATTTAATTTTTAAAAGTTATACAATTATTTTTAATATTTTCAAATTTAATTAGCTATTTTTTTTCATAATTGGACTTTTACTCAACTAATTGTTAAGAAATCTTCCTAACTTTTATTTATCATCAAGTGAATAAGAATCACTAATTTTTTTACCTAAAACCTAGCAAACCTTTATTTCTTTGCTAGACATTTTTCAAGGCTTAAAGACTTCATAATCACCTTTTGGTCTTATCTCTTCTTCCAAAAATATCTAACCTAGTTTTTCTTCTTCTTTTTCCCTTCCTTGATGTGAGTTCCCCCTCCATTTCCCTCCAATTTTTTGGCCTCCTCTTTGCTTCTAAATTTTATTTTTATAATTCCTTATACTTTGATTAAGTAAAGGAAGCTTAGACTTTGTGAAAGGTTAAATGTTCTTGATATTTCTCCTCATTGATTTCAAACTAGCTTTGGATTCTTTCTTTCTTTCTTCTCACTTCAATATTTTCTTGAGATAAGGCTCTTAAACTTTTAGTTAATAGGTTTATATGTGTTTGTATGCGTTTTTCATGACTTTTACTTGTATAAGAGTATTTGTTAACGTATTTTACATAAAGAATATATAGGGGTAAGTCTTAGGAAGATTAAATACAAAAATGTAAATATCTTTAGCAACCAAAAGATGTTACCAACCTGAAGTTAGTAAATTATAAAATATTATTTTTGGGGCATGAAAACTAAGATTACATAAGTGAATAAATAATAGGTAAATTCATTAAAATCCATACGAGCACGCACTAAAGATCCTTCTAATTGGTGATCTCATATAAGTGGAATAAAATATTGGAAAATTTACTATCAAGATGTCATATTGCAAGTAAAATGTAATATTCTATGTCATTGATAAAATTCAAGTGGATACATCCATCTAATTATATAATAATATATAATAATGCATCAATATAATAGTCACATGTTATATTTGCTAACATTGGATGTTCCATTTGTAATATTGACACATAATTGAGTAGGTATCTAGTTGGGATATTATTAATATAATGGTCACATTTTATATTAGGAAACTAAGGATGTTCCATTTTTAATATTGTCACAAAAGTGAGTAGTCATCTACTTGGGGTGATAATGTAATGTTACTACTTCAAGTTGCATGCATAATGACACAGTAAAGTAATTAAATATGCATTTGATTGATAGATCCATGTTAATGAGGTCTGGGTGTGATGTTCCAATATGCATTCAAAGGTTTAGTTTTTGGTACATAACAATTGCATATCACATTAACCCTTAATATTAGATCTCTTGGAATGAAACTAATACCCATGTAAAATTTTGGATGTGTCATATATGTGCCTTTAATCCTTCATAGATATTAAAGTAGGCCACAAATAATGTTGGAAATGCTATTTTTCATAGACTTAGAGAAGGATAAGGATATTGTGATTCACAGTAAACAAGGACATAGAAGATGTCTTCTTAAAAAAACATGGACCCATGGAAAATCAAAGGGCACTTAATGCTTATGCTTACTTGATGTAGACAAGTTAAAAGCATTTATTATGACCAATACATTGTGAAATTTATAACTATTAACTAAAGTTCTAATTTATATAAAAATCTATTTAAAGACTCTTATTAATCTCATGGCAAGTAAGTAACATACATGCATGAAGAATATAATGTGGGTCCAATTGGTTTAGACCCAAAAATGGGAGTTCTAATTCTCAAAAGAAAATAAACTTGCCACCAATAAACAAGAAGGTTATTGGATGAATCAACATGTCTGTAAGAATGGAATATGAGAAGAGATTTAGCCAACAAATAAAATTTCTAGATATTATCTTACACCGATGCAAGATGGTGTAAATTAGACATTGGTAATATCTTTACCCAAATAGTTGCAACATCTTATGGATAATGAAAGAACTTTTTTTATTCACTATAGAATGTTACATAAATGATTAGAATAGTTGGAATAGGTGAATAATGTTTAATTTATTCACTCAATCAAATGTGATTTATATGGATATTCGAAGTTGATCGACTAAGTGGCTTTGAGTGGGTGGTAAAAAATAAATGATACAAAAGTTAATATTGGGACACAAATATTTACCCAAAAGCTAGGTTTTTGTCCTATGAGGTTTTTCTGGTATAGTTTCAAATAAAAACATTCGAAGTGTGCACTCATGCATGTAAATAAAATCATATGAAATACAATGTATGAAGGACAAATGTTAAGTTGGAAGAGGAAAATGTACTCTTTTCCTTGTCCAAGTGTTTTCCTAGAAACGTTTTTAATGACATAGTGTTTGAATGTGTACTCTTAAGGGAAAATATCATATGTCAATGGATGAAATACTTTTACTTATATGGATGTATGTATTTCGATGCCCCTCATATATAATTGTAAATACTTAATAGATATGGGGAGTGTTGCAAATATTTTGAGATGTATATACAAAGGAACTAGTGTAAACATTAGCAGACATATATCCCATAGAAAATGTTGTAAATAACCAATTTATATGGTGAATCTTTTGTCTGATCTTTCATAATCTTATCTAATGAATCAATATGTAAATCTACATCTACTCTCACCCCTCTACCTTCCTTAACTCTTCTTCACATATTATATATATGGGCTAGTAGCTTATGTACACTAACCTATGAATATCAATGAGAATAAAGTTCCCTTTCCACATTTCTCTCTAAATTGACTTTGATTACTTTAGTTATACTTTACCAACCATAATATTCAGCGGCCAACAAAATCAACTTCCTTGAACTATTCTTTAGATCCACACAATAGCTGAATAAAAGTTCAATTATGCAATCTAGTTACCATCAAGGACCCATTCAAAAATGATATGCCTTAACTATTCTCATCACCATGAAAGATTTGTGTGTGTGTCGATACTTCGTTTTTCTAACGATTGTTTATGGAGCTTAAAGACATAAACATTTTAAATTTATTTTCATACAGGCGAACATTTTTTTTAAAGGTACAAACTTTTAGACTTTATTTCGATTAAAATTTAAATGTTTTAAAAAAAATAAATAAAACATAACCATTTAGACTTTATTTATATTAAGATGTAAAAGTTTAAACTTTATTTCCATTAAAACATAATTAAAAATGATCAAAATTATCTAAAATTTAAAGTTTTCAAAATATTATATCTCAATTGAAATAAACTTTAAAGGTTTATGCTTTTATGAAAAAAAAAAGATTTATATCTTTATTGAAACAAACCTAAAATTTATGTCTTTAAATATACCTTTATCCATTTATTAACAATACTAACTATTATATCCAAGTAAATTTTCTCATTAATTGTACTATTTTGTGAAAAACTCCTTTTGTATGAAAAAAAAAAGTATTTTGTAGTAATTTACACACCTTTTAATAATGAATAAAATTGTAAGTCTTTATTGAAAATAGAAAGACAATTAATATGTAAAAAGTAAAGAAGGGAAGATTGGAATAAAAATTGAAATTAGGGTAACTTTTTTGAAAGAAAAAGAAACTTTCTATTTTATACAAATAATCACACTTAAAAAGAATTTTATTTTTTTTTTATACGGAGAGTTTAAAGTTTTAACCTGTAACATACAAAGACAAATGCTGACAATCTATTTTATTACTATTTTTTAACCCGTTCGATGGAAATTTAAAGTTCATGCACCCGACCACTATCGCGACAATATTTTCCTTTAATAATTATGGCGAAAATTAAGCAATTGAACCTATACAGATAGAGACAGGGAATAAATGTGGAAAGTGAGCAAAGGTTAATTAGACAGTCGACACCAAGCATGACGACAAGGTGTCTGCAATGAAATTAGTGGTCATTGATGGATGCCTTCTAACTTTTCCCACTATGCTAATCTTTTGAGTAATCAGCCAGTTATCCTGAAAACAATACGTGTACTATATTACCGATAGCACGTAGTACTGTAATTGCACAAATTTAAATCTTGTTCGGTTTTAATTAGCAAAAGTAGTTTTGTATATAAGTAGTTATAAAAAGTAATTTTAGATTCATTATTATTGTTTGTTTTTACATTTAAAAAGTTATTTTTAAAATTAATTACTTAAAACTACTTTTTATAAGATAAAATAAAAAAGTTGATATGAGCCACTTTTACCACTTAACCAAAACTAATTTTTGATAAGACACACCATTATTTAGCTCCATTGTAGTATATATTACGGCCATTCACAGTTCAAATATTTAAAATTTTGAGTATCTAAAAATAATATTTGATATTTAATATTTGATTTAAAATTTTTGAATATCTAAATTTTTAGATTGGATATCAAATATAACCGATATTATCCGAATAAAATTTTAAATATAAAAAAGCACTAAATCACAAATATATTTGATATTATCCAATCTACTGACCAAATATCTGATCCGTTTAGCAAATACCCGATTTTTCAACAAATGTCTGATGTTAAAACTAAAATTAAAGCTACTATATCACAAGATTTAACAGCTTTAATTGGATTCTATTAGATCTAAAAAGGAATTATATTTTTAATATAATTTCAACTAAATTAAAATTTGGCCCAAATAGTAAATCAAGTAAGTAAAAAATTACATATACACACACACACACACACACACACACACACACACACATCTAAATCTATTTATATATAGTTATATATATAATAAAAAATTATAAAAAAAAACTATTAATAGTTTTCTTTGAATAGAATATTATATCTATTTGTTAGATCGAATATCTAGTTTGTTTGACTTTTCATTGACCGGATCAGATATTTGATTTAAAAAAAATCAGATTAGTTATTAGCTTTTTCGGATAGAATTGCTTGGAATATCTGATCGAATAAGCAGATATCAGATAATATGAACAACTCTAGTATATATACAAGCAAAAAGTAAGTATAACATTAGTTTTAAATAGCATGATCAATGGAATGTTATACGCCTCTGCTCGAATAACTTTTCGGTTTAGTCCTCATATATTATAATTTTATGTGCTCCATGATTCATATATTTTTAGCTATAAGACGTGTATTTTTAACTATATATATATATATATATATATATATGTATATGTATATATATATATATATATATATATATGAGAAAAAAGATGTTTTTTTCTAGATTAAAATTATAAAATATGTATTTCTCAATATAAGATATACATTTGTTGATAAAATATATGTGCTTACAACTATAAAATGTGTATTCTTGATTAAAATTATAAAGTGTACATTTCTCAATATAACATATGTATTCATAACTATGAAATGTGTATTTATTGATTAAAAAAAGTATTTTTGAACTATAAGATGTATATATATAATAAATATATTTGGGCCTTGTCTTTTCTTCTTTTTTTACAACTAAAATATGTGTGTTTATATTCAAAATATGTTTATTCATAATATTTATATTATGAAAGATGCAGACACTTAAAAAACTCACAATGTGTATTTTTATTTATTTATTGAAAAATGTGTATTCTTGACATAAAAATATGTGTTATTAACTAAAATTATAAGATATGAATTTATCATTATAAGATATGTATTTAAAACTATAAGATGTGCATTTATTGATAATAAATGTGTATTTACAGCTACAAGGTATGTAATTATAATAAATGTATTTGTCCCTTGTTTTATAAATAAAATATGTCTATTAATATTTGGAAGATGTGTATTTTGTGATGCGTATATTTTAATAAGTAACACATGTATTCTTATTTGAGAAGATATATATATATATATATATATATATATATATATATATATATATATGTATGTATGTATGTATGTATATATATCTGTATATCCGAAAATGTATATTTGATTGGATAATATATGAATTGTTTAAAAAAATTGTTCAACAACGTTATAAAAATGTCACATTTTGTAACACCTCGAGTCGATATGATTGTGTGGGACTACCCTGTAGTGTTTTCAGATTGATTGATTGATCCAACATATTAACACGAGCCATTTCAGTACCCTTCGTCCTCACTCACACATTTTTCGATAATTTTTTTTTTAAAAAATTGAAACATCGGACGATGGTTACACATCCTAAAATTTGCTCAAGGCAAAGCACACTTAACTATGGAGTTATTATAATAAAATTACTAAAAGGATAGTATACTATGTTCATATAAATAGACATATCATACTTACTCAAAAAATGTAATACCCTCATTGTGCTTCAACCACTAATTGTCTCAATACAGTTTATCCCAAGAATCATTCCGCTAGGCAATTAATTGGCTTATCCAAATTTAGCTTGCGGTTGTGGTTTTAATCTAATACCATTTGTAACACTGCAAGTCAATACGACCGTGCAGGAGCTACCCTGGAGTGTTTTTGAATTAATCGGCTAACCATACAAATCAACATGAGTTCTTTTAGCGTGCTTTGTCCTCACTCATGAACTTTCCCAGAAATTATTAGAAAATTTTTAAAACTTTCTAAGAGGGTCACCCATTCTAAAATTTGTTCCATGACGCTTAACTATAAAGTTCTTTAGACATAATCACCAAAAAAAATGGTATACCATATTGGTATAAGTAGTCATATCAATCTGTATAATACTTCCTTTAATTTGGGGTATTACACATTATCCACCATAATTCTAGAAAATTGTGTTTTATGGCGAGCATTTATAATGTGAAAGATGTGTATTATGCATTATAAGATATACATTTTTCTAACTTTCTTCTATACTAGTAGTAATATGTGTTTTATTAATGTATGTAGTTTACAAAATTACCACCACGCCAAAGTATGATGATTTCTGCTAATGATAGGATATAAATTACAATGCATTTTGCAGCGTATATATAACTAGAGCGGTTGAAAGTTGACTAAACCCGACCTGTCATAACCCGAGGAATTCATCAACCTAACCCTCATACGAATATAATTGATCTAACCCAAACTCAACACATGACCTGAGGACAATAAAAAAAAATACACATATTTTATTATTCATTAAAAACTTTTCAAAATATTTTTTTTTTATAAATTTCACTTTTTTTTTTTTAACTTTTAGTGTGAACATCTTTATTCACCAATAATATTCTAATATCATTGATTTTTTTGCACAAAAATACAACATTAAAATGTCATAATAATAAATAAGTAGCAATTAATAATACCATTTTAATTGCACACTTACATAAAGTTAAATTTAATATTTGCTTACAAAATTAATGAGTTGGATTAATTTTGATGGTCAATGTCCGATTTGACCTAAACCCAAATTGATCCAATTTATGTTTAGCTCAACCTAAACCCAACCAAATCTATCAAAATTCAAAAGATCCCACCCGTCAACCAAACACAAGCTAGCTTAGTCTAAACCCGACTCAACAAAACAAATTAATATGAAATAACTCGAAGCCTTAATGACTTGAACTCGAACTAGATCAACCCGAATACAACCTGGTAAAATCTTAATTTTCATCGATCTGACTCCAACACTGACCCAAACAATAAAATAATTTAAACTGAAAATGGCACAATTGGACTTACTAACAACCCACACAACCCAACATGTGATCGATCCTATCCGCAACAATTTGACCCAAATCTAATCCGCTTGACCTGACTGTCACCACTGTACGTAATACTAAGTTACGAGTACAAAACATGCAATATGATCGGACTGTATTAATTCTCAAGTGAATACTAGATTTACTTCTATGGGAATCGACATTACGCTAAGATAATCAAAGGAAAACAGTGGAAGGAGAAGCTGCTTACCTCCTCAAAGACCGTCAAGGAAAAGTTTTTCTATTCTCACTACGTCGGTACACCAACCTCCAGGGCCTTCATATAAGCCAAAACTGTAAATTATGAGACAATTCCATTTCACTCTATTCTAATCTTTCCTCCTAGGATATGATTCAGGTGGCTCAATTAAATAGATAGAGATTACAAAACAATCTTCCATCCAGGTCTTAAAGGATGATAAATGTGGTCATTAATTGCTAATGAAATCGAACTAGTTGTATTCTTTTTATAGACCAGTCAGTTGTGGTATTATTTTAGGGCTATATAATGACCAATTATTCTCATTCCCTGATATAGATATTACGCACCTAGGTATACCTTCTAAAGTATTTTTGTTCTGTAAATAATTATAATAAGTATAATGATACCTAAATTATTTTATCTTTAAATCATAACAATTATAAATATAACTGTATTCTTTGATTCTAACAATTATGATTTTAATTTTAATTTCATAAAGTATTATAATTATTGTTATTATTATAAATATTGTTTTTACAAGAAGTGTAATAATAAGATATCAACCTAGCTAAACTAAAAATAAAAAAGATTAACCTGAAAAAAAAATATAAAGCAAAATTTAAATAAATATCAAATTAAAGAATGAAATATATAAATCAAAGTTTAATTCAACATTAACCTGAATAAGGAAAAAATCAACATATGCATGCGTGAATAGTAGGATTATTTATGTTATTCAATATCCGATGAACCAATTGAATAAATACAAATAATATCCGATTCAACAAATTATATGCATATATCCTCAAAAAATTGTTTATTTCTCATAGCATTTTATTTTGTGTGTGTGTGTGCGCGTGTGAGTATAATTTGAAAATAGAATCTTTATTGTGAGTAAATTTTATATTTTTTAAATTAATATTTTTATTAAATATTTAAATATTATCTAAAATTTGAAATTATTAAATGAATATAATCTAGTTTAAAACTCAAATTAAACCATTTGATCGAATTGGATCGATTTATTATCTTTTTAATTAAAGACTTTTTTATACGATATTTCTCATTTGTGGCATCCTCGAAAGTTTTGGATATCCTATTCAAAATTTAAAATATCTTATTCAAAGTGTCAAATATTCAAAACTTTCCCCCAAACATCTAATGCTTTTTCTCAAATATCCAAACCATGAGCACCATTAATAAATAGTATGTTTTTCATTTAAATATTACAAATTTTCATTTCGAATGCACTTAAAAGGTATTTTTGGGTGCATATTAGGATTTACCTTCCCAAAATTCCTTAAGGAATAGTTAATTGCATGCTATATTCACTTCTTAATATGTGTAAAGTAATACCCTATTTTTAACTAGTTCTAATTATATGTACTTAATTACATAAATGATTGTAGAATATTTTATAACCTCAATATTATTTTGGGTGTTTCTGTAGTAATTGTGATTCTGCGGTTAAACACACTATGCTTATAAAATACTATTTGTGTATGTGGACTTTTAAGTTAAATCTTGTAAAATATTCTTATAAAATTTTATTCACATCCCAAATGTGTTTAAATGTAAATCTAAAAATTTTGATTTAATTTTATTTGTGTCTATTATCCCTTTTCAATTTTATATGCAAAATATATAAGTAAGGTATGATAGCTAAATATCATATCAAATGTGTGTTAATTATTATGAAAATTTATATGTAGATTTTAAATGAGTAAATAAGGTGATAAGAAAATTTTTGTGATTTTAGGAATAGTTTTGGTAATTATGTTAGTAATTACCTTGTAAGCTTGTTAGTTAACCATCATTTCAACATTTTATATATCAAATCTTGTTGTTCAAAATATTATTTTAAGGGTTTTAATAAATTTTTGTAATTTTATAAGCTTTTTTGCTATTTTATTATTTTTATCCTCTTTATTGATCTTTCCACCGGCAAAAAATAATCTATAATTCCTATATTACCGTTCATGCACAAAATTACTTCCCTACACTTCCATGATCAGATTTTGTATCAAGCTGACAATTGTCTTATTCATTCAACCAAATTTTGAGTCAAAGTCACTTTCATACACTTTCTACCTATCCTAGTTATGTCACTTTGACTTTTATTGCACTCAACCTTCTTCACTTGCATTCCCCGTGCTTAAATCTGACCTTGGACCTACACACCATCACCTCCCCCATCCCTTGGTTGATTGATTGGTTTTCATAACTTCATTAAACCTAAATACACTCCACCACCTTACACACTCAACCACCTTGTCCTTTATCATTTACTACCTCTCCCTCCCTCTTGCAATTGCATATTTTTGGCTCCTCCATTCCCTATTTATACCCCATTTATCTTTCTTTGTTTTCATTCATCATTTCTCTTATTTTCTCCTCTTGGATTCTCCCATCTCTCTCTTCATTTTGGTTATTTTTTCTAAGTGTTATTAAGCTTTGAGCTTATAACCAAGACCCATCATCCTCTTTTTATCCTTATTCTCTTATTTTCACTTCTACATTTCCTTCTATGTATCCATTATTTATTTTTAAATAAGTAAAGATGGTTAAATTTTTAGTTAAATTGTGAAGTTGTCATATTTTGTCTTCTCCTCTTACGTCTCCATCTTTCGAAGGCACTGATATTATTTTGAAGGTTTTTTGTGTTATTTATCTATTTTTGCTTGGAAAGACGTAACCCATATGCTCCTACTAAATATATAAAAATAATATGATAGCATGTTTTGAGTTTCTTATGTTATACTTAAGTGTAATTTATACTTTCTTATAATCTCATAAAAAAGTATGCATGCACCATGTATTGTTATTAATTTCTCTAAGTGTGTGACCATGTATTTTTATGCAAGGTTATGTTAAATTTATTTATTTTAAATATATGTATGATAGAATATTAAAATAGGATTGTTTATGTTAAAATAGTTATGAATGATTACACTTTTATGTGCTAAATGAGCTTACTTGTGTTTTAGGGGAAAAAATGGTATTTTTGTCACTCTTGAAAATTTCTAGAATTGAAATTTTATATTAATGTACCTATTTTAATATTATTTAGTCATACCAAAAATTTCACTTAATTCTAATAATAATTTTTATTAAATTGGGAAAGTATTAAGTAAATAACATATAAGGGAATTTTGTTCATTTATGACCTATTATGCCTAAAAGTGTGAATAATTGGAATAGGATGGCCTTAATGGATCCCTAGGTTGACCTTAGTGTTAGCTTTGATTTTGGTTTAGACTGTTGACCTTATGATCGACTTGAATAATTGGAAATAAAAGGAAAATGGTTAAGTATGAAATTGGAACCGTTTTGCATTATGTGATGTTTTATGATCACCGTATTAAGATATTAATATTTAAAGTGGCAGATGTAACACCCCATAATCCACTATTTTTTATGATCATTTTGCATTGGAGTGTTTGCAGTTGCATTGCTTTTACTTTTTGAGATTGCCACATTTTGCTTCACTAAATGCCCCAATGCTAGAAGACATGTAACTAAATGTAAAGAGAGTATAGATTAAAGAGAGGGAGTAGAAACAACTAAAAGAAAGGCATGGAAAGTAGAACAATAAAAATCTAAACTTATATAGCATTGAATTTTTAACTTGAGGTCTCCCTAAATTGCTTATTTGTAGACATAAATTTATTTTTCTATGAACTACATGAGCACATGTAGTTTCAAAAATTCATCAGGTATTGAGTTAAAATAAGAATTAGCATAAGGCTGAAACTCTATACAACTAAAAGTAGTTGTGGTCCAAATTTATTATCTATGTATTTCAATCTGATTTGGATAAATTGCTCGTCAAATGTGAGATGCTACAGTTCTATATGATTGGACACATGGAGAAATTTGATTAAGTGTTATATGACATGCTCTAATAACCTAAAGCTAAGATTTAGAGCTAAATCCTATGATAATAATTTATAAAGCTACAAGCCATATTCTTGAAATCCAATTTTTCTACTACTGGTTCCTTCTTATTTTATCTCAAATTCAGTATGCTTCTAAGACAATAGAGGGGCTTAAATAATGAAGGAAAGAATCAAAAAATTATATACTGAAGAGGGTTGAACTAGGTTATTTTTATACGTTGCTTATGAATGCTTAACCTATGTTTACTTGCTATTACTGCCATATCTGATTTTTTATGGTTTCACAAGCTAAATGCATGTTTATAGACCTATCAAATGATGAAAAATTTAGTGCACTATGTGCTAATAGATTTAGCTAAGTTTTGATAGGTTTTGATGGTTCGAAGAGGCATTTTTCTTCATGTTTTTACATTGTTTTTGCAACATTATGCAAATCTAATTTTAGACCTAAAGTCCACTCACTTTCAATTTCTAAAAAAAAGTACAGACCTATAGTACACTAGGGAATGCCATTTATAAAGTTTAGAATCCAGTAAGGTTAGTTTGGATGAGTTCTTAAACATTTTTGGAGTTGATTTATTCATATTTGGGACTGATTTTGCTAAAATACTCAAACCTAATTTTAGATATAAAAATAGGTTGTTGTTACCTTGTAAACACATTTAGAGGCATGTCATGTGAGTAGAAACTCAGTATTTTAATAGTAGAATCAAATGGGATAAGTTTAGATAGATTTTTCAAATTTTCAGAAATAAAAGCTTTAAGTTTTGAGCTGATTTTTTGGTTTAGCTACACGTCTGATTTTTTTTTTGTTCTAGCCTAATTTTGCATAGGTGTACAGAAGCATAACAACACCAAATGCACAAAAGTGTATAAGTAGATCTTGTATGTAATTCCAAAACAATAGATCTCCCACAAATCATCCAATTTTCAGATGAAACTTTATAGGTAAGCAAAAGTGAATACAACAACAAACATACAAACAACCTATAACTTCAAATTTCAACCATACAACATATAATTTCAAATTTCAATCAAACAACATGTAATTTCAATTTTCAACCAAACAACTTGTAATTCCAAGTTTTTAACTTGCAATTTCAATTACCAATACCTGCCTTAGCTATAAAAGTCCAACAAAAAAACAAATACCAATATTAAAAATGAAGTGATTAGCACATAACATCATTTTGAAACAACAATCAAACAAGTAGTTGGGCAGAAAAATTACAATGATGATAGTCGTAGAAGGAACGGTCATTACAGGAAGATGAGAAAACAAAGATATGCATTTCAAATAAGGAGTCAGGTTGATATACATGACAATGGATATAGATGGAAGAAATGTGGTCAAAAGGCTATTAAGAACAACAAATTTCCAAGTTATATATATAGTATATATTATGTAGGCATGGCTGCCGCTAGCAATCTGATTATCATTAATTATATTATTAAGTCATTCATTTCGACCTTAATTATGTGGCTTAATAATTACTATATATCTAAAATGAAATTGAAATACTAGCTAGTAGCTACTACCTACTAATATAGGTTACTATCTTCTACGTACTCAATTTATATATACTACTAGTAATCAAAGTGTTTTTTAATAGTAATGAATGAATGAATGGATGATGGTCTTGGAAATAATTGTGTCTCCAGAGTTGATGAATGGCAATCCACTCACCTATTCGTATCAATTTTGTTCTTACTAGCCAGTAGTATTAATATTATGTAGGTAGTAGCGACGATGATAATAACTTAAAAATATATACTAAAATTATTCCCATGAAGTAATTAGGATGCTAATTTTACATACACTTTTGGATACGTAAAATTTATGATAATATGTAGACATACAACCCCCCAAACCCACAATAAGAACAAGAATGGAAGGAATGAGAAAGAAAGAGCGCTCTTTACCCTAGAGGATGATGCAGAAGTCCCACTAAAAGTTCAACTGCAAGTGCTAAAGCAATGGGAGCAAGTCCTAGATGTGTAATGGTGCATTGCTTGTTTAGGGTGCGATTGGTAGTGGACTATGCAATACAAAGAAAATATAGAAAATGGACATCAATGATCAAAACCAATATAAAATTAAAGAGGATGAAAGGGTGAAAAATGGCCATTACATCTATAGGGGCAACCACATCATTGCAGAAGTAGCAGCCCAATCTTTTCCTTCCTTCTTTATCATGCTATGAAACCTTGCTCATCTCAGGAGATAATATATAAGAATCTTCAAGACTAGAACGGAAAGGACTAGCTCCATGACGCATGACCAAGAAGCTATCAAACCCCAAAGCTTCTATTATGGTAATCTATAAATGAAATAGTTAAAATAATAGGATATACTATGCAGTGAACTTTATCAGCCATTAGTGTATCCAGCATGAAGGCATCTAAGATTCAGCATGCTGATTCTTGATATTCATTCCTTAGGTTGGTCAAGCTAAATACATTCAAATGTACTACCTTCAGGTAGAGTACAATACCATGATATATCTCTTGATTAAGTAAGCTAATGCAAAATATACAGAGTAGGGCATTGCATAAAACAATCTTCCGAGTAGCCAATTCAAGACTATCAAATTTTGAAACTTGGGTTTCAAAGCCCAAGACACAAACTCGGATAGTTCAAATCAATTAATTCTGATTAAAGGTGTTAGGATGCAATTAGTACCATTTCAACTATTTCTATATATTCAATTTTAGAAAAACAACCATACAAATGACCAATTTCATAATTTCACTTAAACTCAAGGGTTTTATGCTCGAAAATGCAATTTGGTTGAATTATATTAATTGATTTAAATTGAATGTTAAGAAATACAATTAGACATATTTCATAACATAACATATAATCAATTGCTCAAAACCAATAAAAGAAATACCCAATTTAGCATAATTAGGGGTTTTGAACCCGGAACGTAAATCCGATCAATTCTTACTAAAGTACATGAATTGATGGTTCAGAATTGTAATTAAATGTATTCTAATGTAATTTATATAATCAATTGAATAAAACAACCCAATTACACAATCCAATTTAGACTCGTAGAGTTTTGACCCAAAAATCCAATTCCAATCAATTTCACACAATTTTTCGAAATCAACATTTCCGATATGAAATTAAATACATTTCAAAAGATATATTAAAATCAATTGAGTGAAAAAACTTAATTATGTAATCCAATTCCATTACACACACATTTTGACCTAGAAAGTCAATTTCAATGAATTCCACATAAATTTTTCAAATCGACGGTTCAAACATGAAATTAGAAGCATTTTTAAAGCATAACATAAAATCAATTTACCCAAAATAGCTTAATCGGACGAATCCAGAAAATTCAGGCACAACTTGACTAAAAATCCGATTTTCACAAATCAACCAAATACACTACAATTAACCACTCTAAATTAATTATACAATATATATATATATATACATAATTACACAATCGCAGCTTATCATAAGTAAAGTCATACTCAATTAATCAAAATAAAGGTTAGGGTTTTCGGAAATTTATACCAAATGAAACTAACAAATCGGAACAAGTGAAGGTCAGAGAATATGGGCTGGAGGTTAAGGACTGCTCGTCGGCAACCAATGAGCCTTGCTGTGGCAGGACAATAGCAGCATGACATGCGCTGCTGCTCATGGCTGCTGCTGCGCACGGCTGCTACTTGCTACGGTGGTGGAGCTGGTAAGGATGACGGTGGTGTGTGGCTGGAGTGGCGACGTTGAAAAAGAATATAGGAGAAGGGAGAGAAGAAGAGATGGAGGAGCAATAAGGGCGACAGTCAGCTGTTAGCAATGGAGGAGCGAGGGAGAAGGAAGCAAGATGGGGTATTGGGCACAGAGGGCAAGGAGCCCGATGGGAAAAAGAATATAAGAGAAGGGAGAGAAGAACAGAGAAAAGGAAAAATAAAAATAAAACACTTATCCGAATAAATATTTTTAATTTAAATAAATCATAACGCTTATTAAAATAAAAAATACAATGAAAAAAATAATATTTAAAATAAATCAAAAGAAATATTTTTATAAATTTTTGGGCGACTAAAAATAAAATAACACATTTTCAAAAAGTCATTCATAAGCCATAACGGAAAAACAAAAAAAAAATCGAAAGAAAAACATAAATAAGTTGTGAAAATATTTAATTTAATGTTTTTTTAAGATATTATCGACCTCGTAAAAATAAATATATTCGAAGATAAAAATATTTACTACGGATAAAGATATTAAAAGGTTCTATAATAGATGACGTTAAAGATAATATTTCAAATACATGAGAGAAATATTCTTATAATAGTTTAAACGACTAAAAATAATTTAACACATTTTCGAAAAAGCCATATGTAAGCCCTAAAAAAATAATTCTATTAATAATAATTAATTATTATAATATTGACTATAATAATTATAATTTTTTTCTTACAAATAATATAATTAATTTTACTGCTATTAATAATATTATTATTTAATAATATTATTAAATAATAAATTGAAATGATAATTAGTATTATTTAAAAATATTTAATATAAAATTAATATTTTATAATGTATTATTAAGATAATATTAATCATAATTTATAATAGAAAAATAATAATGATTATTAATAATTAATAATAAAATATATGATTAATATAATAATTGTGAATAATTATTAAAAATAATCAATAATGGGAAATAAATATAAATATTAATCATAATTTCCAATAATTAGTAATAATATTTTTTATTAAAAACAATAATAATAATAATAATAATAATAATAATAATAATAATAATAATAATAATAATAATAATAATAATAATAATAATAATAATAATAATAATAATATCCTCAAATAATTATTCTTAGTAATAATCAATAAAGAATTATATTAATAAGAATAATATGAATCATTATTTTAAATAAATTAATAATAGTATCTAATAATTACTAATATATTATTAATAATGTGAATGATTATTGATAATATTTATAATTATTAAGATAATATATATTTTAATGATAATTGGTAGTATTTAATAATAAATTAATTTAATAGTAAATGATAATAGATATAATATATATTATTTCATTATAATTATTAAAAGACACCATTATGAACAATATTAATATAAAAAATTAGAAATAAAATAATAATTAATAATAATATATGTAAACTATTATTTCTAATAATGAATAATAAATTAATTATTATTATTATTATTATATTAACAAGAAAAGAATTAATCATTATTCAAATTATATATAAAAAATATTATTGTTGTATTTCATAAACACTCATACCAACAGATGTAAGAGTGGGTATTAATTCTGTTGGTATAATGCTACTAATAACTACAAATATAAGAGAAGGCAAAAGATATGTTGGCATAACATATTAATACCAACAAATAAAAAATTTCTATTGGAAAAAGTACATTATTGCCTACAGAAAATTATCTGTTGGTATTAGTTGCTATTACAAACAGAAAAAGTATCTGTGTCTAAGTTTATGTTAGCAAAAGTCAATTATTTTGTAGTGTTTTTGTTATTACCATCATCATCATCATTATCATCATTGTTACTAATAGTACTAGTAGTAATAATAATAAGTTTATCATGATTATTATAAGTATTATTATTTTCATTATTAACATTAATAATAAAAATATGATCACAATTGAAATTATTGTCATTATTATTATTATTATTATGACTAATTTTTTTTAATTGTCATTATTATCATCATAGTCATTATCATCATTATCCAATCTAGAAGAAGATTTAAATTTTAAATTAATAGGTAGTATTATAAAATGAACAAATTAATACATTTTTCTAATTTTCTATATATGAAGAGTTTTTTTTTAATTAAAAAATTGTAGATGAAAAAAAAATGTTTTCTCAACTAAACACCTAATGTTTTCATTTTTATTTTTATTTTTTGTCTATTAATATGATAGTTCGCAAGAGGTGTTCCCTTAATAACATAGTATAGGTTTCCATTCAATATACAAATATAAAATGTGGAAGACTAGAAAAATGATTCATCTCTGTCTTGAGACGATTACTAGAAGGAAAAATTAGTTTGAGGTCCATTTGAGTTAAATTAATAGGATAAAAATTAATATTTCCCTAAAGTATTTGGTTTCAAGTATAAAATATTATGTACATATAATTATACTAATATATATACCTAATTATGAATAAATGTACAAATAATATTCTCTATATATACATTTAAATTGGATAATAAAAAAGTGACTTAAATACCAAATACATTATTTAACTTTAAATAATTTAACTTAAATAGACTTTAAAATAATTTTCTCTTACTAGAATCCTTTTTACATCCATGGCGCCAAAGCCTAGAACTTAGATGGTGCCTCTTGTGTGCGTCTCTTGTCATTGGTCTCACTCTTAACACTAAAGCAAATCAGCTTATATATATACATACAAAATTGTGACTGAAAATGATAATATATAATTATGACCGAGGATATTACAATTACAATTATACTAATTGTAATTTATTACATTTACAAAGTATGGAGGGATTGGATTCGTACAAATTACAACTGTTAGATGCCTTTGTAAAAAGTTATTGGTCGCAATGACCTACCTTGTATATGAGTCTATAATTAACGGTTAATTACGTTTCCTTTTTGTATTTCAAAGAACACGTCTGCTCCGGTCACTTTTTGTCAGAAGAGGATTCCTGTCCTGTCCCTAGGTGGATATAGAAGGATATCGATGTTTCAAAGTTCAGAGTATTTGCATGGACATGCACTCCGCTCCCAATATTAAATATTAAGTCCTTCATTTTCCGCAACTGAGGCATCAACGATGACCAAAAGACGTAAACGGAAATAAAGGAATGCCCAGGAGCAAGCAATTATTCCAATTTCAGACCAATCGAACAACTCTGGTGGGTGCCCAACATATACGTACGTTGAAGTCGCTGAAAATGGCGGCCGGCTTTTATCGCGTGCGGATTTAGTACGTAGCATGAAGCCATGAAGCGAGCACGGCAATTGGTTGATTCTTGAGATGACTAGTTGTCACTAAACAACTGCGCTATAGCTTTGGTCTTTTAAATAGATCAAAACAGATCAAATCAATAAATTTTTCATAATGATTATTAAAAAAAAAAAATAATTATTATATGGCTGAAATAGCTATCTTTGACTTTTATATTGAACAATTAATTTATTTGGCGTGTTTCTAATTTAGAATTAATTATTTCAAAAATTGATTTCTTTGAGTTTCTCAATTTTTTCAGAAGTATTTTGGTATTATGCAATCAAGCATAGATCAGACCCATCATTTTAGTATCGATACTATGTTCCAATTTTTTTTTAAAAAAATTATAAGTACCGAACCTTATTAATTTAATGTTAAATAAATTGCCCATCAAGCATACGAGCAAAATCAGATGCCCCGCCTTCGTTATTAGCCAAAAGGTAATGAGTTTGTTTTATACGCTGCCAACGATCTTATCCTACGCCACGTAAATCACAGCATGTGTCTCACATGTATGGTGGCGTTCACAACTCAAGTAGCCGATTCCAAAACGGTCGAAAGCTAAACTCTACGTTGAATCCAAAACAGTCGCATACTGCGAATAAAATTCAATTCGAAAGCTAAACTCTACGATCCCTTTGCGGTTCATTACACCACTACACTGCGTTGGATGACTCCGACTACAATTCAGTTTCTATAAGTCGTCGCAGCTAATCCTTCTGCCTTGTCGGCGTACATGCCATATGAATGGTTTGGACATCCGCTTGATTGATTTCTGCCAAATGTATAGGAACAGAGAAAACATATGAAAGCCTCTCATCATCCCAATCACGTAGAACTCCTCCAATTGTTGCCCTCCTCCTCTCCATACAAACCGAGGCATTCGTATGTAGAAAATGAAGTGTTTCAAAATACTTAATTATTATTCATTAATGTTGATATACACAAAGTGTTGTAACAACTTACCTAAGAATACTTAGAGATAAGTTGCAGTTGGACTATCCTAAAGGTTAGGAATACTAACAGCAGAATAAGATTACATAAGTAGTTACGCAAACATAGGAAACTAACTAGATAAAGATAATAGCTTAGTCAGCAGTATAACTAGATTAGGTATCCTTAATACACCCCCTCAAGATGGACGACCGAAGGGTAAGACCAATCTTGGAAATAAGATGAGTAAAGCGATCTTTAGATAGAGGCTTAGTAAGAACATCAGCCAGTTGATCATCCCCATTGATATGAGTAACCCGAATGTCTCCACGGTGAACTAGAGCACGGACAAAGTGAAAAGCAATGGCTAAGTGCTTCATGCAGGAATGAAAAACTGGGTTGGTACCATAGTGTGTAGCACCAAGATTATCACAGTAAATTGCCGGAGCCAGTTGAAGCTTAATACCTAGCTCATAAAGTAATGACTAAAGCCACACTATTTCAACAGTTGTGGAAGCAATAGCTCGGAATTCAGCTTCCGTAGATGAGCGAGCTAAAGCTCGTTGTTTTTTGGAACTCTAAGAGAGAGCATTTCTACCCAAATAAATGATAAAAATCCGAGGTAGAGGTATAGTCGTCTTTGTCACCAGCCCAATCAGCATCTGTATACGCATGTAGCTGGCGTGGAGAATGGCTAAATAGTTGAAGACCAAGCTAAATAGTACCATGAAGATAGTGCAACAAGCGTTTAAGGGCAGCCCAATGAATATCCAGCGGACAATGCATATATTGAGAAAGCTTATTGACAGCAAAACCAACATCCGGATGGGTTAAGGAGAGATACTGAAGACTCCCAATAATAGGACGGTACTCACTAGGATCAGAAAGAGGAGAACCATATGAGCTAGTGAGATGTGGTTGGACAGCAAGAGGAGTAGCTACCGGCTTCGCTTTATGCATCCTGTAGCGAACTAAGATGTCAGAAATATATTTGGATTGATTTAGATGCAGTCTTGCAGCACTAGGGATAACTTCAACACCTAAGAAGAAAGAAAGGGGGACCAAATCTTTGATAGAAAATCTGTTAGACAGCTTAGTAATGAAATCAAGGATATGATCATGTGATGGACCAGTAACAATGATATCATCTACATACACGAGGAGAAAGATAAGAGGCTTGTCCACACCAGAGATGAATAACAAGGGATCCGAGATGGAGACACAAAAACCATAGGACACAAGATATGCTTTGATTTTGTCATACCATGCACGAGATGCTTGATGGAGACCATATATGGCTTTGTGCAGTTGAAAAACATGCGTCGGATGAGTTTTGTCTTTGAAGCCCGTAGGTTGAGACATGCATACTGTTTCATGCAGGGTGCCTTGAAGAAAAGCATTATTTACATCTAACTGACGAAGAGTCCAATGTGAGCTTACGACGAGAGAAAGGAGCACATGCACAATAGTGGGCTTAATGAATAGACTAAAGGTGTTAGCATAATCAAGCCTTGGCCATTGATGATAACCCTTAGCAACTAAGCAGGCTTTGTAGCGATAAATGGAACCATCAAGTTTGTGTTTGATGCGGAAAACCCACTTTTGACCAATGACATTTTGAGCAGGATGAGGAGGCACCATAGTCCAAATGTGATTGCGTTGGAGAGCAGAAAATTCATCAGCCATGGCAGAGCGCCAATGAGGGTCTTTAAGGGCTTGGGTAGCTAAGGTGGGAGGAGTAGATGCAAGTGAGGAGGAAGTGTGGTTTGTAGAAGTGGGGCAAGAGGAAGTAAGCGTGACGGTTGTGCAAGTTTTATGACCAAGAACATGATAGTCACGAAGAGTAGTGTTTGGAATAATAATATTGTTCCGAATACGAGTAGTCATGGGATGAGAAGAACGATGTGGAGGTGGAGTCGAAGTGATGATGAAGCGGAGGGGGTGATGGAAGTAGATGGAGACAGAGATAAGTGTGAGGAGGAGTCCAGAACTGGAAGGGATATGTTACACCACGAGTCAGGAGTAGGTAGCGGAGGTTGGGACATAGCAGAGACAAGAGAGGGATAAGGAAACTCATTTTCAATAAACTGAACATGACGAGAGACATGGAGATGATGAGTGACAAGATCAAGACAATAGTATGCTCTTTGAGTGGGCAAGTAGCCTACGAAGACACAGGGTGTAGAACGAGGTTCAAGTCCGTGAAGGGAGTATGGACAAAGCCATGGATAACAATGACACCCAAATTTCTTGAGTTTAAGGTAGTTTGGTGGAAGTTGGAATAGTTTGAGAAAGGGTGAGGAATGGGAGAGAGAGGGTGTAGGCATGTGATAGATGAGATAGGCTGCTGCAGTAAATGCATGGGACCAAAACAAAAGAGGGAGACATGCATGTGTTAATAGAGAAAGATCTGTTTCAACAATGTGACGATGATGACGTTCAACATAGCCATTGAGTTCAAGTGTATGAGGAGGAGTGGTGAGATGAGTAATACCATTGTCAAGGAGATGAGGAGTGAGCTTGAGATACTCGCCCCCATTATCCTAGTAGACCTGGTGAATGGGTGTGTTAAAGTATTTCTCAACCAGGGAACGAAAATGAAGGAAGATAGCATATGTATCAGATTTCCGTTTTAAGGGGTAGAGCCAGATATACTTTGTATAATGATCCACAAAGATCATATAATACTTATAGTGATCATAAGAATAGACAGGAGAAGTCCAGACATCACTAAAAATTAAGTCAAGAGGTGCAGCGGAAGACATAGTAGATTGGGAGAATGGTAATTTGTGACTTTTATTGATGTGACAAGAATTACAATAATAATGATGCTTTGAAGGAAAAATAGGAAGCGAAAATGCCGAATGTAGTGTGCGAAGAATGTCAATGGACGGATGACCTAAACGATGATGCCAGTCATAATAATTTAACTTGATACTTAAGGAGATAATGGAAGGAGGACGCCAGGAATAGGTGCCAGTATTAGGTTTCCCTTGGAGTAAGATCTTGCCCGTCAGAAGATCCTTAACACCAAATAAGTGATTTAAGAACTTAATAGAAAGATGACTATCAAAAACAAACTGAGATATAGACAAAATATTTTGGGAAATTTTAGGAACACAGAGAACGTTAGTAAACTTAAAAATTTTGTGAGGAGTATGAAGAGTAAAAGAACCTATGTGAGTAATCAGAAGAGAAGAGCCATCACCAATGATAAGTTCATTAGAACCATCATAAGGAGCATGAAGAGAGAGATTCGAGAGATCATTGGTGATATGATGAATGGCACCACTGTCCAATAGCCATGCAGAGTTGGGAGCGAAAGAGGAGATATGAGCAGCATTTGCATGAGGGTGGTAGTTAGGAGCCTTGGGTTTAGATTGGTGAGGCAATGGAGAGGGAAGAACAACTTGTGGATATTAATGCTTGAATTCGGCACATTGATCAAGGACATGTCCTTGGATACGACACCACTAGCATTTTCCTAAAAAAAGGTTTGGGCCGGTACATCAAAGTAGGCGAGGATGAAGATTTAGAGGAGGAATGATGAAAAGTATGTGGCAGCTGTTGAGAATGAAATGAACGAGAATAAGATCGAGTTTGGGAAATATTAACCGAAGCTGGGAGGGAAAGAGAGGGGCTCTGAGTGGGTTTATATATAACGTCAAAAGTGAGAAGTTTTAAATGAAGTTCTTCAAAGGAAATGGAAGCGTCACAGCCACGAATAGAGATAATGAAAGGTTTGTAGGCTTCATATTCAAGACCATCAAGGACTTTGGCTGTGATATCCTCAATATATATCAATTTGTTCATGGCTTCTAGTTAATTGGTGCATCACTTAATGGCTTGCATATAGTCAATGACTATTTGTGAAGATTTTGTAATGTGTTTGAGAGTATCCTTAAGTTGCAAAATATGGCCACGAGATGGATTGGCATAGGTTTTCTCTAGAGTGTGCCATGCTTGCGCGGAGGTGGTAGAATGAAAAACAAGAGAAGAAACCTGAGAAGAAAGAGTACCAAGAAGAGATCCAAGGATGAGTTTGTCTTAGCGAAGCCAACAGACATATGCTAGGTTGGGAGTGATTTCTCCAGCGGTGGAAGTCACAATGGGAGGGTGAGGAGTTGTAGTGCCATCGACAAAGTGATAAAGATCAAGACCAATGAGTGTGGATTGCATTTGGGGTAACCAAGAAGTGGTGTAATTTGAGGAGGTAAGTTTAGTGATGTTGGTGAGATTAATAATAAGAAGTGGTTTGAGAGGTTCATCAAGATTGGGAATGGTGGTCGGTGGATTGGCCATGGAGAATGATTTCCGCAGGTTTGTTGTTGTTTTTTTTTGTTGAGGAATCAGAGGTTTATTATTCATTAATGTTGATTGTATATATACACAAAGTGCTGTAACAACTTACCTAAGAATACTTAGAGATAAGTTACAGTTGGACTATCCTAAAGAATAGGAATACTAACAGCAGAATAAGATTACATAAGTAGTTACACAAACATAGGAAACTAACTAGATAAAGATAATAGCTTAGTCAGCAGTATAACTAGATTAGGCATCCTTAATATCGTATTCTATTTCAACAAACCCGTCTTTGGTGTCTCCCATTCACACCCCGATGTATCACGTTGGCCAAGATCATCACATGGTTGGAACTCCAATAAAACATTCCGAAGTATGAACATCCTCCACCGTATATGGAAAAGCCGGCATCCACCACCTTGATCCACTTACCCAACCTAGGCAAAACTATCTCCTGGATGCCTGTAATCGGGGCCGCTTGATTTTTGAAGATCCTAAGATTACGTTCCTTCCAAATCGACCACAAAATGATACCGAGCACTGTTTTCCTGAGTTTACCTCGGAACTCACCTCTGTTCGGCCCTCACCAATGGTTATAGAGCCAAATACTTTCTAGCATCACCAAGGTTCAACCAGCCTGGACTACATTCGTAAGGGAGCAATTGAACATGATACGACGATCGATGATGGTGGAGGAGAAGGAGGTGGTTATGGCGGTGATGGTATTTATGGTAATGATGTGGGTAGTTGGGTTGTAGTGAGAGCAATTGGGTTGGGGGTAGATATGGTTGGGGTGGTACCGATTTTTACATTGTCATAAGGGGAGTTCTCGGTTGATCTTCACCAAATACGTATATGAATAAACGAAGATATGAATACAACATGCTTTATTTGTAGATATGTGATATTTCTTTATAATTCATACACACATAAACTGATAATAATTTTCCATTTGATATAAATTAGAAAATTTAGATTAACAAAAATAAGAGCAATCTAGAGAGAAAATGAGGAGGGATATCTTTTGATGATCATTCATACAACATTACGCTCTTATTCATCACTCTACGACTCATATTAGTTTACACTCAAACAATTATTACATATCACGACGGCTCTTTTTTGTCCTTTTTCTTTTCTTTTTCTTTTTCTACATCAAGGTATAGATAGACCAAACAACAACGTGTATAGTAAGGTACATTTTATGGTTGTATAATAATAAAATGAAGAGTCATCGTAAATAAATAAATAAAATAAAATATTGCGACAACAATGCCGTTGTAAATGATCAATAATATATACCATTTTACAATCACAAGTTCTTATTAACCATACACTAGTAAACAGGAGAGTACATAACAACCAGATAAGGCGGTTTAAAGCTAACTTATCGAGTATAACCTTACCCAATAAGAAAAATCACAAAGGAGAATTTTTTTTATAAAAAGATGGTAGTATAAAAAATGGTTTGGTATAATATCCATTGTGTATACCTTTACTCAAAAGTACATTTTTAGTCAAGGTAAACAAGACAGCTATTACACTGAACCGTCATGTATACTTCTTTTTTTCCCTTTTTTTCAATTTGAAATATAACTATACATGGCATTTGGGTGAAAGAATTCTTGTGTGTTCCATTACTAAAGAAGAGTTGTTATAGTAAGGTATACATGGCAATTATCACACCAAAACCACCACATATTTCTTTCTTCCCCGCCTTTCTCCTTCAACGTTTTTTACCCTAATCTCTTCCCATATATTTTCATTTACTCAACCTGATAGCAAAAAGACCATCGGCGTCATTTGAAGTGAACATTCCCCGCCCCTATTTTCATCTCCGTTAGCATGCACCTCCGTCCTTAATTTACTTCTTCTTCTCTTTGCAATCATCATCCTACTCCTCCTCTATCCTCGGTATGCTACATTCTTCCTATCCTATTTTTGAAATTAATGTCTTGTTGAACAAGTATGGATTTTTAAAATACTATGAATTTTACTTTTTTCTTTCAAACTTGAATGAATTCATGTATATTTATACTGTAAATGTTCTTGTGGTCCATATCTATGTAGCGTATGCTTGTGTTTTTTCTTTGATATGTCTTGTGGAAATAAATTGATAAGAGTTATACTAGGTAGACATAGCATGGAGAACCACTTCTTAATGAACCTACTATTGTTGACTATGATAATGATGAAACTATTGATGATTTTGCTTACATGGAAGACTTGATAATTAATGTTGAAGAATATTTTAAATATCTTTCAAAAATGTTTAAAAAGTTGGTAATTGACTTGAAGATACCCTTACCCAATGGTTATACTAAATTATCAGTCAAGTTACAATTCTACAGCTTGAAGGCGAGTAATGGATGAAGTGACAAAAGCTTCACTTCTCTTCTTAAGATTTTGAAAGTGATGCTTCTAGAGGACAATATCTTCTTTCTTGAACTTATAAGGCTAAGAATTCACTATGGATTTGAATTATAAAAAGATTAATGATTGTCTTAACGATTGTATTTTGTATAATAAAAAAATATACATCGTTAGATGGTTATCCTCGGTGTTGAATGCCACAATATAATAGGGCTAAGGTTCCTAATAAGGTGTTGTGGTATTTTTTTAATTATGCCATGATTTTGACACATGTTTTATAATGAGAAAAATATAGAGAAACCTTACATGACACATGAAAGATAGGATCACTTATAACAAACTTAGACATTCAGCATATTCTCCTTAGTGGAAGATAATAAATTATGTATAACCTGATTTTGGTGATGAAGCTAAAAACCTACTACCTACACTCTATTTAGAAGAAATGAACCCGTTTAGTCAAAACACCAAATATAGGCTATGGCCCATTATTCTAGTAATTTATAATCTTCCCCATAATTATACATGAAGGGAATATGGTTGATGATATCCTTGCCTTTATCATGTCTAAATCAATTCATAATGATAGTGATGTTTATTTTTCTCCCCTTGTTGAAGATTTGAAGTAAATGTGGGATCACAAAGTTGAAGTAGTTGATGCACATAGCCAAGAGTCTTTTTAACTTGAGAACAACTTCCCTAATTGTAGTAATCTTTCTGAATATAGTGTGTATGTATACTATGTATACCCTATTTGTGAAAATAGCAAAAACTTTCTCTGACTACAAAAGAGTAAGAAGACTGCTATCTTAGACATCATTGATTTTTGCTTACTAATCATCATTATCGTAGATAGAAATAGGTTTTTAATAGAAAAGTTAAAGAACTAAGAGTTTCAAATATACTCATGGACAAATTAATACTTAAAATTTTATAGATTGGAATGGTCCATTTTAAAAAAAAAACAATCCCTTCAAATAAGTGGAAGAAGAGGTCAATCTTCTTTGACCTTCCATATTGAAAAGACTTGTACATACATTATTGTTTTGATGTGAAGCATATAAAAAAATGTATCTAATTGTCTAATTGGTATACTTATAAATGTGAAAAAAAAACAACAATAACAATAACAATAACAATAACAATAACAATAACAATAATAATAATAATAATAATAATAATAATAATAATAATAATAATAATAATAATAATAATAATAATAATAATAATAATAATAATAGGACAATGGATGGTATCAATGCTTTGTTGAACTTGGCCGACATAGGTATAAGAACAAAGTAACATCCATTGAAGGTGGTAAATAGAACATTTTTAACTCATCAATATTATACTCTTTCCAAAAAAGAGAATATATCATTCTATGAGTATTTGCATAGAGTGAATAGTACCTATGGGTTTTCATAAAACTTCAAGAACCATCTTTTAATAATAGATTTGAAGTTAGTGGATATAAAATATCATGATCATCATATTCTCATTCAATACTTACTGGCGATTGCTATATGGTCTATCTTGTCAAATTGGGTTTAAAGTGTTGTCACTGTATTTATTTATTTTTTCAAGAAACTATGTAGTAATGTTATTGATCTTGAAAGGTTGCACAAATTGTAGAGTGAGATTGTGACTATATTATGTCAACTTGAGGTGTATTTTCCTCTACCATTCTTTATAATCATGATTCATTATATGTATTCAATGTTTCCCTTGGTTAGGGAGGTTATATTATGTGAGTTGGTTCATTTGCATTAGATGTATCTATTGGAAAGGTATAGGATATTCTTTAAAGAGCGCGTGAGGAATCCAAAAAAGCCTATGTTATACATTTTTGAGATTTATCTACAGGCAAAAAAGGCAAATTTGAAGCAAGTTGAAGAACTCAAGCTAAGTGGAAGTGCGGAACAAGTTGATGGTGCAAGGAGTGGTGTTGTGTGGCCGCGTTGGTGCTTGGGAGGTGGTGAAGGGCGTAGTGGTGCATAGGTGGTGTAAGGGTGGTTCCCGTCTCATGTGAAGGAGTAGTTTGATGGGTGGTGCAAGGAGTGGTGCGATGGGCAGTGAAAGGAGTGGTGTAATTGGTGATGTGTTGAAATGGACAAGGGAGGGTGTGCACGAAGGAGAGCATGGTTCTGTGCATGAGTATACATGCATGGCCATGCGAGGGTATGTATGGTCGTTCATACATGGATTTGCCAGATGTGTGCTTGGTTGTGCATAGGGGTGTGTGGGGGTGTGCATGGTTGTGCGCAAGGATGTTCGTGTGGTGTGCATGGCTATGATCAAAGGGGTGTGCATAGTTGTGTGTGCATGGCTATGTGAGGGTGTGTATGGGAGTGCGTAGGGTGCTTGCATGGTTGTGCAAATGGTGTGCACAATTGTGCATGTGTGCGCATGGTTGTGGTATTCAACAAAAATAAGGCCCTTGAGAATGGAGGAAAGTGGATGGTTTTAGGTGGTGATGGTTGGGAGATGACTAAGAAAATTAATAGGGAGGAAAGGTTGTTGGTTGCTGGGGGAATTGGTGGTGGAATGATGATGACATGTTAGAGAGAAGGGGAAGAAGGAATGTTCGGGGTTGGGGGTGACTTTGACAAAAAAAATATATGAAAGAACAGGAGAAGAGAAGAGAAGGGGAAATTTGTGTGTGTGTGTGTGTGTGTGTACATGGGGTTGAGGTGAGGGATCCAAATGGTGGAGGTTGGCATGGGTTTGTGATCGATAGGGGTATGGGGAGAAAGGGATGGCATGCATGGTTGGGTTTCAGGCTAGGGTAAGGAGTTGGTGGGAAGTGTAGGCATTAGTGTAGGTGGCGCAAGCTCATGGCTGGGAAAGGAAAGGAGGAGGAGGAGAAGAATACATGTAAGGGGTGGGCTTGCATGGATCAAAGATGAACGGTGTAGGTTGAGTGGGACGAGGAGGAAGAAAATGAAAGAAAAAAGGAAAGAAGAGAAAAAAAAAGGAGAATGAAAAGGAAAAGGGAAAAAGGAGATTTTCAATGTTTGGATTAAAATTAGGTTTGAATTAAGAATTAAGATTTTAGAATAAAATTAATTTATCAATATTCTAGGGTTAGGGTATCAAGTTAGGAAAAATAAACTAAAAAAAACTTAATAGGTTACATATGGGCTTAATAATAAAAGAGAGCTATAAAAATAATTAGGACAAGTTATTTAAGAATTTATATGGGTCATGGATTGAGGATTAATGAAAAATAATTAAGCCAAGGTTTAAGAATTATGTTTTAAATAAAAGGCTAAACACTTGAAAATAAATGTTATGAAATTTTGAAGTGTTATAATGATAGATCCTTTAGGATTGGGAGGGAGTTAAAAGAAAAATAATGGAAACATTTAGCAGTTATTAAAAATTAAGAATCAATCATGGTTAATTAAAATTTGTTGTTAAAGTTTAGACCATAATTATTGGTGTAAGATGTTATGTTTTAACAACATTTGTTCAATATGTGTTATCAAAACCCTCAATTTTTAGTGTGCTCTCAAATGTCTACACTTGTTATATTGGTTTTAGTGCAATCATTGTTTTATTACAATTATTAAATCATGGTTCCATGGTAGTGGTGTTAGGTAGCAAGTTTTGGTGATGTATATAATGCTTCTATGTTTATAAATAGATGTATGTGACTAAGTTGTGTATAAGCAAGTCTCACAAATTTTGATGGCACTTTGATTTGTATGAATGTTTTATTAGACATTATTTTTATTGTTGAGTTGATATTTAATATTATTATTTTGGTTGAGTTGATATGTAAATAGTTCTCGCCAATCTTATTGGCTTTTTTAATTAATATTAATAATGTTGTTTTGGACAATATTGAAATTATATTTTTGGTTATTGATTTATGTGATGAAGATGACATAGTTTTTGGGAGGGGGAAGATTAGGGCTTGTGGCCAATATTTTGGGTGGAATAATAATATAATATGTTTTATGTGGAATAAATGTTGGGGGACACTATTCGTTTATAGTGCATTTTTTCTATTTTTCAATGGATTACGTGTGTAAGAAGGGTGCCACTTGTGTATTATTTTGTATTTGGAATTGACTAAGAATAATCAGTATCCCATTCAAATTCCTATAAGGTGAGGGAAGTAGCCTAAAATTATGATGTTACATGATTTTGCTTTGGTTTTCTAAACATTAATTATATAAAAGATGTGGAAGAATTAAAAAAGGAGCTAGGTTGAGAAGAAATAGAAAACAATGTGTCAGAAATAGTTTTAGAATGAAATAGGAGGTAAGCACAGGAGTAAAGACATTTAGTGTAAAGGGATACTAAAAGAAAATGTTGGTAGTTGTTTGAAATATATTTTGGTCTATTAGGGGTGATTGGTGCATTGAAAATTACTATTAGTTACTAGTTAGTTTATAAGTGTATATGGTGCAAAAGGTATTTTTCTCATTTTAGTTTATTCAAGAAAATCAAGTTTGTGTTAGAAAAAAATTAGGTATTTAAAGTCAAAGGGTGTATGGTATTTATTTTGTTTCATTTCAATCTTCTTGCGGAAGTAAATCAAGCGAGAAAATGGTACAATATGGAGGGAATTGGGTTAAATGATTAGTGATTATAATCAAAGGTATTTTAATCTTGTTGGGTCAAATTTTGTTTCAATTTAACTATCATGTAAGAAAAGTTAAAATCAAAAATATATTTGATAGGCATATGATATAATTTCCTCTGAACAATGGGGGTTTTGTTATCACGGAAAAAGTAATAGACACCGCTACAAAAAGAGGTATAGATGTTGGTACAAAGGAAAGAACAATAGTGAAAGACAATGATCATATAGGCTACGATTATCTATACTATGGATAATAGTTCAAAATACAGTTGTCTATAATGAAATAAAAGATAAAAATGGCCCATTACAAAAGATAATAAACATCAGTTGAGGAATAAAACCGTCATTTATAGTCTCACATGGAAGACTGTTTTGACCAACAATTATAGTCCAAAGTCTTATCATAATTTTTCATTGAGCTATATACAATGATTTTTAGTTATAAAAATCGTCTATGTGGGACTATAGATGATGGATTTTGGATACAACTATTGTTTAAAACCATCCAAACTTAATTGTGAAGGAATAGACAGTGATGATGATCTATAACTGCCATCTATAGTGGGGGGTTTTATAAATTTATATTTCACCTACTGCCTACACCATTCAAAATTTCCTACACACAGAAACCTACATACATTCCTAACTCATACACAAGCATCGGTATTATGCATCTCATCTCAAAATTTGAAATTTACAATATATATTTGCATCAACTAGCCACATCATAACTTTTAGTATACATATATACATTAACCATCCACTCATAACATCTATCAATTTACATTAGAATTGTTTATATCAACTACATATATATAAATAATAAAAATAGAGCAAATAATAGAATTCTTAAACAAAATAGAAATAGATAAATATTTTGTAAAGAGATATTGATCATAAATGAATGTCATTGTTATCTACTTAGTATCTCCATTTCTCATGGGCTTAGCAAGAGCTCTTCCATATTAAATGAAGATACCAAGCTAGATAACAAAAGCTTTTCTTGTGGAATCATAGGCTTTTCATCTTCATCATAACCATAAAATATCATACCTATATCAAACCATCAAAGTAATACTCAGGCATAAATTTTATTAAGGCATTGATCACAAATACAGGTCATTTACAAATTTAATATACAATTTAAACAATTAAGGCATGCCTCCAAAATTCACTGCATTAAAATTCTGTATATCATATTTACATTCATCATTCACATACGTCGCTTTATGTTGTGGCGTCTCCCTTTCTTATACACAAAGTCTGATTCAAATACATAAAACCCTTCTTTGTGATCATTTTTCATATAAACTTCATCAATATTATATGATGATGATAGGTCTATATTCAACACATTCTCCCATTTAATGTTATCATCCCATTTCTTTGCTCAAAAGACTATATATCATTGTTTATTGACTAGATCGGTAACGTAGAACACTTGTTTGTCTCGTGAAACCAATAAAAATGGCTCTTTTGTATCACTAAGTCTGGATAGTTTCACTCTTGTAAACCTTGCTTAGTAGAAATATTATTTTGATTTTTAATCCATTTACATCTAAATAAATGAATCCTAAATGAGGTGTCATCCAATAGCCAAATACACCCAGTCACCTCATAGTACACCATAAATGTATAGAAATATTTTTTTCCCTTAAACACTTTCTATATGCAAAGCTTGACATATTATACTCACACTACTATTTAGCAAAGTACTCTTGGCATCTCGCTCTTTTGTGTAGAAAGTACTTCTTGACGAAGGGTCACATATTAGTTGCAGCAAATTACTTCTTCACAAAGGGTGTGATAACTACTACAAATTGGTATCAATATCAAGTACTTATGAAGCCATCCACTCTAGAGTTGTTGTGTTTCTGTAATAACCAAATTTCTCTTCTAGATGAATTTGAAGCCCTGTTAAAATACATGTAATAATGGATAAATGGTTTAACATCATATGTATTATAAAGCACATTGAGTGAGATTATCTTAATGTGTTAGAATCATTGACACCAATGGACTCTCTAAAATGTTCTTTAGTGGTATTTTTTGTGTCTTTCATGTTAGAAATATCAACATATTCAAAATCATTTCTTTCGACACAACTAGTATAGACATCGATGGACTCTCTATGCTATATCTAATTAGTGTAACTCCTATCATATTCACTCATAATAAGATGATATCGTATTTCGTCAACTCGCTCTTCTTACTATTACTACAATCAATGCAAGGGCCACATGTTTGCTGGAGACCTACAACATGTTCAACCTCAAATATTGGAAAGTCATCTACGTCATCCATATACCATCTAGTCAACCTTCTAGAGTATACCCATAATTGATCCATTACATCCTATGTTAAAAATAAAGTTGAGTAGAATAATTTAGGAACAACGACAACACTAATAACTAGTCCAAAAATATATAAAACATATATATGTTAGTATATATATTGCTAATAACACAAGGGTTTCTCATGTAATACACTAAAAAAAACCAACAGCAATAACAATTATCTCTAAGCTACACTTATATAAAACATATCACAAAGAAAAAATAAAGATGCATAATGATGTCCTAATGAGTAAAAAAATGGTAAAATAGGTAATATATATCATGTTAGCAATAAAGAAGAGTGAAAAAAAATCTAAACCTCTAAGGGAAATGTAATGAGAATAAGGACATTAGAAGAAGAAAGGAAAGCAGTGGTGGATGCAGAGGAAACCGGTAGAGATGAAGGAGAAGGATATGGAGGAAACAACAATAGTGGAATATAGAAGAAAATAACTAGGTTTGTAAATGAGTTGAGCCGGCTCACAAACTATTTGGCTTGACTTATTAAAAAGCTCGACTCATTTTGCTAAATGAGTTGAGCCTAAGCCTCACTTTCAGACTCATTTATTAAACGAGTTGAGCTAGAGCCCAAAAAACTTTGACTCGGCTCAAGTAAAACTTAGGATGGTAAATATGGATCATCTTGTTAAAAGTTCAATTCGACTCATTTGTGTAGATGAACAAAGTGAGCCCAAACCTTATGTCAAGATCTCTTATAAAACAAGTCAAGACCGAGCCTGTGGGTATTCAACTTAGCTCGGCTTATTTACAACTTTAGAAATAACTTGTTCGCATGACTGTTCTATATGATTTTGTGTGAATGAGAGTATACAAAATAAGGCCCTCTGGGTTGAAAGTTGAAAATAAAAAAATAAAATAAAAATCTTGATAGGTATAGATGATTGTTTTATGTCAAAATCATTGCCTATATCCTTAAAAAATGCTTTATAATAAACAATGGTTTTTTCTTAGAATTGTCATCTAAACTACCAAATTTATCATTTAGATTTAAATGATGTTTTTAAATTTGTAACCACTATCTATATTGTTAAAAATAATCCTCCCCTTAGTTCCCCCACTTTTCTTTTTACTAGGAAAGTTGTATGGACATACTTTATTCTAACAATAGTATATGTGATACCTGTATTTCGATTTTTGTAGTAGTTATGTTGTAATTGTTTCTAAATGCAAAATTTTGGTGCAATATTTCTCTCTTTACTATATAATAATAATAAATGAAATTAACATTTTATTAGAATTTTCTTATTTCTTCAATTCCTATAATTTGTATTTCCCTTAACAAAACACTATATTCTTATTGTTCACCTTCCTAATTCATTTCTATGACCCATTAATTAATTACTATATCTCACACCTAGATAGAATTAAATTTAATATTTATAGGTTCTTAATTAATCTTCTCAATATAATAAAAGAGATAATAAACCAAGTGGAATATTTATTTATGTGTTATACATAACAAAAATAAGGATTAGTATAGTAAATTGATATTTTTATAATCTTTGGCCAATATAAAAAAAATTATATGTACAATAAATTAATTTGTACTCAAAGTAATTTCTAATACATAGAAATCATATAATAATTTAAATTCAATTATTAAGTTGTTTCTCTGATAAAAAAAATGTGTGCAAAATTAGTTACACCCAAAATTAAGGTTGGGAAACCAAAAAAACGAAGCCATCTAGTCCAATTTCCAAAACATCCAATCGTCTGGTTTTTGACCAAGTATCAGAACAGGTCAAATATCCAATTTTTTAGGGTATCATAAAGTAACTGGAGCACAATGTACTGTAATTTTGGTATATTATGGTGTATGTCCTATATATCATTGTGTATTGTATTACATATAATGTATGATTGAGAATTAAACTGTATTTGGAATATAATGGAGCACATACAATACTGTATATTTATTATAATGTACTATATTATGTGGTGTATCATATTGTATTGTGGGCGCATTTTTTCTGATAAAAGGATAAGAGTATTATAGATTAAAATAGATCCGCGCTTACGCTAGACATTCCGAGAGAATACAAAAGTGAGACTACTTAATTTTAATATATACATCAAATGCCCTCAGCCATAAAAAAAAATTAAAAAAAAAAAGCTTATGGCCGTGTGCATGCATAAGAATCATATAGACTCCCGTACGCAAATAAAGATGTTGACCTGCATTACAATCAACTTTTAGACAGACCGAGAGGTTTAGATGTATGGTATTACTGTTATATTTGTTCTATAAATAATATAGTAAAGTAGATAATAAAATAAAATAATATATTTAGTTTGAAAGTACTTAATTTTAAATGATGGTTAAAAGGACAATAAATGTAAATATGGAGAAATAATTATGAAATAAGTGTATAACCTATTAAAAAACTTATAGATAAATATCTAACTAAAATACTAAATCTAATATTCTCGGACTAATATGACGAACATAAATTTATTTTCACACAAACAGAAAATGATCAAAGCAAAAAAATATGTTGATGTACTACCTTAAAAAAATTGAAAAATCAAAAAGGATAAAAGAAAAGTACCAGTATAAGAAAATGGAGATGATGAAAAATACTATCAGTAAGTAAAAGAGGAGGTCAGATCAATGCACTACTCGGATTTCAAATTTCTATTCTTAAGCCACATGTTAATGGGTATGCCTTGTCTATGGTGTCTCGGGACACCATGGACCTAACATATATATATATGTTATGTGTGGATATTAATTGCAAATAATTAAATTAGTGCAGTGGTGCACCCCTTTTTTTTGGTTTTAGTGGTTTCTTTAATCTTACTTTTAAATGAAAGTCTAAGTCTGAATTAGATTAGCTATTGGTGGGGCTTTACTTGGTATCATGTTTATATTAATTTAAGTCAATTTCTTTTATTTTATTTCTTTAAGTGGATATCTTATATTGTTATAATAGGTAAATTGATTTCTTTTATCTTATTCTTTTACTAGGTAAGTTATAGTAGAATTAGCTAATCAATCATTGGTTATGTTACTCAGAAAATTAAATTTAGAATTCTAGTAAATAAATTGATTAGTGATTCTAAATATTTGATATTGTTATTATTAAATATGGATATTTCATTTATCATTTTTATAATATTTTATTGTTTGATAAGCCGTTTGAGTTTTAATTGAAAGACACAAAATCAAGCTAATTAATTTAGTCAATAAATTATACGAAATAAATTAGCCCAATTATCTATAATTTTATTAAGATCAAGGTATAAAATTTAATGAGCAATCGGTAACTGAATATATTCTTATTATAATTATAAATATATTTGTATTTGATGTCAATAGTAGTAAAACTTATAGCTAATATAAAAAAATTATTAAAAAAATTGTCTATTAATTTTGTGTATTTATATACGACACTAAAGAGAGTATAAAATTAAAAGTCTAGTTCCGCGGCTGAACCAACCAAATAGTAGAGACTATTACTATAAGAACACAGTTGTTTCTATTATTTATGACTTCGATAATGTTCCAGGGCCACCATAAAAATTCCCCGGCTCTCTAGGGAACAAGATTTTCAAAAGCATGCAGCTCGATCGGTTCTAAACATTCCAAAGAAAGTAAACAGTAGATGCAAAAGCTGGCTAGCTAGTTTCCCAGCTTTACAATGCATGTTTCGGGTCTTTTTGTTTCTTCTGGTTGCTCGCACTGTGGTAGCGAGGGCAGTCATGCTTCCTCGATTGCCGAGCCATGTCTTGAGGGTATTCCACCCATTTCTGCTATATTGTTCGCATTCAAAATACACGTGCTTTTATGGCCTCTAGCTAGCAGCCGCAGCACATAAGGAACAAGTTCCTACAATAATGTGGAGTGTCTCTATTTTTTAGTTCTCTCAAATTTATGCTCATTATTGCGAATAATATGATTAAAATTGTACTTTTTTTATTGGATGTATCTGTTATTTGACCCCATTTTTGGGATACTTGATTTGATGGATCAAATATCGGACTTCGCACATATTTAAAATAGAACAGATTATTAAATTGATATTATAAAAAATTCAATACTTTAGTAATGTAACCGTTCGTACATATCAGATTAAAAATATATAATATATATATATATAATAAAGTATATAAGAAACTGATTGGTTTCTGACATATTTTTGACCAATTGTGAATGATCCGAACGATTTATAACTCCTAATAATTGATATATAGAATATGTCTGGTGATTTGATCTATTTGTTGAATTACCGGTATGGTATGATCGGATTTTAAAAAACTACTGTTAATATATCCATGCCAGGTTGGTAGAATAGTAAAAATAATCTACCAATAAAATTTTTTTAAAAAAACAAAAATATGAAGAAGAAGGAAAGAGAGAGAGACATCAACCAAATAAACAAGTTACTGAACAGACTTATGGCGTCGTCTCCTCTGTTAACCCAACACAATAATCGCCCAACCCCATGCATCAAAAGATATATAATGCCCGTGGGAACATGGGATTCACAATGCACCGTTAAAATATATACACACAGCTAACATGCATAAGGTTTAAGACGGTCATGCGAGCGTGAACTTAAGCCATCATCAGCTGTGATGCCTATCCATATAATATACTGCTGGGGTTGGGGTTGGGGGGGTTGGACTGTGAATGCGATTCTACTCATTGATGGATATTATGCTTACTCACTGGCTGAATGGAAAATGGGGTCCGAGATTCGCGGGACCCGCGTGAAGGGCAACTGTGGAACATCTTCCGAAATTTGATACCCCCTCCCTCCCTCTCGTGGCCCCCGTTGGGCGTTGGTGGGTGGTGGCAGAGAAAGGAAGACTCAAAATGGCGTCCAAATCCCATTCCCTAATCATTACCTTCTTCCCACTAACAACACATCTCCGGTTCAATACAATATATTCGACCCGACAAAACTAAAGGTGAAGGTGCAACAAACTAAACGGCTCCTTTTTTCCTTCACCCTTTCGTCGTTTGCTATACAGTTCACTATTTGTTATATTTTCTCCATTTTTTTATTATTATTATCATCATTTTTTTTTTAAAGCAGTAGTATCAGAATTTGATATCTAGCTAGGTGGTGATTTAGTATTAATTATCCATTCTCAATCTTATCGGTTAGTAAATGAATGGCACGGGCCGGCCGGGGGTCAATTCAGCAATTTGGAGAGGTCCAAGTACTGCAAGCAGGGTAAGGTGGCGGGCCAACGAGCCAAACCCTCACCAAGCCGACAGTGTCCCGATTGAAGGGAGGAACAGACATATATGCATGGGGAGAGAAAACGGAGAAGAGGGAGAGGAGGGGGACTGACTGTGAGACATGCATTTCTTCGTTCAGTGAAGCCCCAATAGCATTTGCCTTCCACCACCACACCCTCGAGGCTCCACCGCCACTAGTTTTGCCACCAAAACGCCACCATCGTTCGATCACTACCATTATGGCTTTCATTATCCGTGTGACGAAGCCTTTCCGTAAGACCTCTACATTGACATGTTGCCTCAGGCTGTGTATTTACCCACACACGTATACAGTGCGATGATGACAGAAGAGAAGAAGAAAAAAAGATCTATTGATATGTGCCTTAGTTTGACAAAATAATATGCTGAACTAAAATTAAAATAAATAATTACTTGTGATATGTTACTTTATGTTTTTAGGAAACGATGTTCTTAATTACTAGCTCGTGCTTGACTGTTGCGTTAGTTGTTCATGTTTATTAGGAACGTAAACTTAAAAAATATATATATATATATATATATATATATATATATATATATATATGGTATGAATTCGGTTGGTAACACGTTCAGGTCACAACGTTTTAATTCCCAGACAAATTCCACAAAAATAAGAATTTATCTATGTATAAGTAATTAAATCTTGCTCCAATGAAATGACATGATTTTTGGGCTTTTCGGTCATATATGTATATATTAAATTTTCAGAGTTTCTCGATCTCCCTTCTCCCTGATATCCTCTGTCTTTTATATCCTAAGCTAAGCTGTAATATAAAAGGCCAAGGCCCACCGTATAAGACTAATTACAGACCAAATAAAATACAAAATTACAAAATAGTCCTTATACCCCCCTCAAGTTGGAGCATGGAGATCACAAATGCCCAACTTGCGGAGTAAGGAGATAAACTATTGTTTACCCAAGGCCTTAGTAAAGATATCAGCAAGCTGCTCATGTGTAGGAACATGGCTAGTGCGAATAAGCCTTTCTTGGACTGCATCTCGTACATAATGACAATCGATTTCAATGTGTTTCGTGCGTTCGTGAAACACCGGATTCTAAGCAATGTGCAATGCGGATTGGCTATCACAGTAAAGACACATAGCATTAGGATGCTCCACACCAAGACTATAGAGGAGACCCTTCAACCACTTGAGCTCTGAGGTGATGGAGGCCATAAAACGATACTCGGCCTCTGCAGAGGACCGAGAAACAGTATGTTGCTTCTTGGTCTTCCAGGAAATCGGGGAAGAGCCAAGAAAAATAATCCATCCCGTCAAGGAACGACGAGTGAGTGGACACCCTGCCCAATCTGAGTTACACCAGCCAGATAAGGATAAATTACAAGCAGAACTGAGAAGAATACCTTGCCCAGGACAATTTTTCAGATATCGGACAGCCCTGAGAGCAGCATCCCAATGGTCCTGTTTAGGCTCTTGCATAAATTGTGCCAAAGTGTGCACTGTGTATGTGATGTCAGGACGCGTGAAAGACAAATAGATAAGACGACCAATGAGCCTCCGATATTGCTCCGGGTCAGACAACAGCTTACCTTTGGCAAGAGCCAGATGATGGTTCTGCTCAATGGGAAAACCTGCAGGTTTGGCTCCCAACAACCCCATTTCCAAGATAATATCAAGAGTATATTTCCTTTGACATAAAAAAATGCCTTCTGGGCTTCGAGCTACCTCGATGCCTAGGAAATATTTTAAATGACCCAAATCCTTCATATGGAAGCATGCACCAAGATAATTTTTAAACGATTGAAGAGCAGAAGAATCATTACCAGCAATAATCAAATCATCAACATAGACAAGCACATTGATTTGGACTTTCTCTTGATGATAAGTAAACAAGGAATAATCTGAATATGATTGAGTAAAACCATAATTCTTCAGAGAAGCAGCTAACTTAGCAAACCAACATCGTGGGGCTTGACGCAAACCATATAAGGATTTTTTAAGACGACATACCATATTTGGTTTCGGCACACCGAACCCTGGAGGCGGTTTCATGTATACTTCCTCAGCAAGATCACTATGCAGGAAGGCGTTATGAACGTCCATTTGATGCAACTCCCAATTCTTAGCTACCGCAACAGCTAAGAAGGTGCGAACAGTCACCATTTTCGCCACTGGAGCAAATGTTTCATTATAGTCAATTCCTTCTATTTGATGATTCCCAAAAACGACCAATCTAGCCTTATGTCGCTCGATAGTACCGTCATAATTGTATTTAATTTTGTACACCCATTTGCACCCAAGGGCCTGTTTTTCTGGTGGTAGAGTGGCCATCACCCAAGTGTCATTATCTTCTAAAGCGCGTATCTCTTGTTGCATAGCTTCTCTCCATCGAGGGTCAGCCATAGCCTCCTTAAAAGAGCGAGGCTCAATTCCTGTTGTCATAGCTACAAGAAAAGCACGATGGCGCAAAGAAAATTTGTCACAATTCACAAAGTGTGCGAGAGGATAAAGAGTACCTGGGGAGGAGATAGGAGGTGATGAACTAAGGGATGGACTCAATTTTTGGACAGTATGTAACACAAAATCACGAAGCTTGACTGAAGGAATTTTATTTCTCATGCCACGACCCAGATCAGGCTCTAAGGAAACGCCAGTGCTGCTGCCTGACTGCTGCAGTGCATCAAAGGAGCTGTGATTATCACTGACCGGCTGCTCGCATGCATGGATCTCACCACTATTGCTAGGACTGTTTATAGTGGTGGCTGCAACCCCATTATCCACTACCTGCCCAGTATGAGGGGGATTGTCCTCCTCCAAAAACGATGGTAAATCATCAAGAAGAACAGCATCAACCCCCACAGTAAGTTGCTGGTCATAAATTGCATCTGAGGCGCCAATAGAACCATCATTTGTCTCAAAGGGAAATTCACTTTCATAGAATTTGACATCACGTGACACAAAGTATTCACCTGTTTCAAGATCATACAATTTCCACCCTTTCTTGCCATGAGGATACCCAACAAAGACACACTTTCTACTTCTAGATGCAAATTTATCACCCTTTTCCCTTTGATTATGGGCATAACACAAGCAACCAAATACACGCAAAACATCGAAATCAGGTGCTTTACCAAATAAGACTTCAAAAGGTGTCTGATTATTGAGCTGAACTGAAGGAGTACGATTGATTAGATATCCTGCAGCAAGCACACATTCCCCCCAAAATTCAATAGGAAGATGCCCCTGAAAGAGTAAGGCACGAGCTACATTCAAGATATGTCTGTGTTTCCGTTCTACTCTACCATTTTGTTGTGGAGTACCAACACATGAAGTTTGAAAAATTATTCCATTAGTGACGAAGTAGTCCAGCATACAGTTAAACTCTGTCCCATTGTCACTCCTAACCCTTTTTACTGAAGTTTCGAATTGCCAATCAATAATCGCAAAGAATGAAAGAAATGCTTTATGAATTTCCTTCTTATTAGTCAATAAGTAAACCCAAACTGCTCGAGAAAAATCATCAACTATAGTCAAAAAGTAAGTAGCACCACATGAAGAGGGTGTCTGATAAGGACCCCATAAATCACAATGTATGAGCTCAAAAATTCTAGATGCTTTATTCTCACTGATAGGAAAAGAATCACGAGTTTGCTTGGCCTTATGGCATATTTCACAGGCAGTATTTATTTTCTTAGTATCAATACTAGAACTAACAGCAGGTACTAACTTGACAACTCTATCTGAGCTTGTGCCATAGATCAAAATTTGTCGTGCCTGCCACTGCATGAGCTTTAACAGCAGCCGGAACATCCTTGAAATAGTAGAGTCCATCCCTCCGTTCACCTGCTCCAATCAAGCTCCCCGAGCGTTGGTCCTGTATAGCACACATGGACTTAGTGAATAAGACATTACAATGTGTGTCATCAATCAGTTGTGATACAGAGATTAAATTGCAATTCAACTTTGGAACATAGAGGACATTATCAAGAGTGAGGCCCCCATCAAGAGCCACATGACCCTCCTTTGTCGCAATGGTCTTTTGACCATCAGGAAGTCCAACTGGATACTCATAGAGTTGTTGAATCTGTGACAGACATGATAATTCTCCTGTTACATGATTTGAGGCCCCTGTGTCTATTATCCATGACTTACCAATCATCCTATCAGTAGTGTTTTGTTCTTTACCAATCATATTAAGAAGAGTCTTCCACTGTGCAAGACTGAGGTCTCCCAAAGATGTTGCAGCTTCACTTGTTACTTGACCAGATGCAGCCTCACACCCTGAGTTATTACCAGCAATAGCATGAGCGCGCACATCACCGCCACGCCCACGCCTTGCATCTCGGCCACCACCACGCTTCCTCTCCTCCCACCATTCCGGGTACCCATGAAGCAGAAAACAACCACTTACCTCATGCCCTGTTTTCTTACAGTGAGAGCAAGAGAGTGCAGATTTATCCTTCCGTTCGAATCGAGTTTTGCTTCGTTCAGATTGCACTGAAAAAGTGTGGACTTCATCTTTATCCAATTTGCCCCGAGAAATACCTCAAACCCGCTCCTCCTGAACAAGGGTTTGATAGGCACGATGAAGAGGGGGCAGCGGATCTTGCGAGAGTATATTTGAGAGAACCATGCCATAAAATTCATCATCAAGACCGATCATGAACTGATGAAATTGTTCCTCGTCGCGAATATTTGCATATCTTTGGGTGAGACCACAGGTGCACATTCCACACTCACAGCCGGGAAGAGGACTCACGCTCCCGAGGGCATCCCACAGGGCCTTCATCTTCCCATAGTATTGTTCGACAGACATGCCCTTTGTCTGCTTGCAATCTGAAATTGCCGCCCGTAATTGCTGTATTCTTGGTCCATTTACAACACAGAATCGGCTTTTCAAATCGTCCCAGAGCAGTTTGGCTTCATCATAGAACGAAATAGAAGATGCGACCTTAGAATCCATGCTCTTCATTATCCATGAAACAAGCATTGAGTTCACAGTGATCCAATCAAGAAGCTTCTTTGGATCCGTCGGTTTGGTAATCGTTCCGTCAACGAACACAAATTTCCGTCTAGCCTGAAGAGACAATTGCATAGCCCTTGACCATTCTTCATAATTATCCCCACGCAATAGCACATGTGTGATCAGGTTGTCGGGTTGATCGCCAGAGCCTAAGTAGTAGGGTGAAGAGGGATCGATTTTTCCGTCGTCCGTCATTGGGACGAACAGGATTAGGGTTAGGGTTCTGGTTCTGTAAGAATCGCAGAGAAGGGTTTTTAATTTTCGGGTATTGGTTTCTCCGGCTTTGATACCATGTTAAATTTCCAGAGTTTCTCGATCTCCCTTCTCCCTGATATCCTCTGTCTTTTATATCCTAAGCTAAGCTGTAATATAAAAGGCCAAGGCCCATCGTATAAGACTAATTACAGACCAAATAAAATACTAAATTACAAAATAGTCCTTATAATATATGTCAAATATTAAACAAAAACTCTCCTCACATAAACTTCAAGGATCCTTGCAAAATATTGAGCATGAATTATATATTGATATTTCATCACAGGCGCACCTTGTCATGTAGATTATTAGCAACAATAATATATCAGGATGAGCATTTCAATTACATTATGCATCAATCTATGTCCACATGAATGCATTTAATCCGACGGGAATACATGCGTCCAGAAGGTTTATAATATATATTATTATCAACGAAAATGTATCAGGATGAGCATATTGTTAGGCAATGGTAGAATAGCAAGATTTGTCTTGCAACTATTGTTTAACGATTTTTGTGTGACCCACATTGGCGTACAATTTAGTTTATGAGATGTTTTTACATCCCCTCATCCATTGGTTGTTTTTTATCTGGTTAGTGCTTGGGTTATATACTACACATGTGCACCCGTCACAACCTATCTCTAGTCCGCATGTGGCATGTGTGGGTTATAAATTCAGACGGACCTGACTTTTTTTTTGCTAAAAACTTAAACATTTTTCTAGCACATTCTTCTTCCATTGCATTTTTTTTTGTGTTGGTTTGAATGGTTCTTGAGGCTATTACCCTCATGTGATGAGCGGAGGATGCTCCAACTCTATAATACCCCATTCCTAGAAATCCTAATTATAACCGGTAATTATGTGTATTAGATGTAATAATTATTTTAGGATGTTCGATAATAAATATATTGTTAATATGTGTAATAATATTACAATTTATTAGTTATAAAATTTAATTAGGTTAAAAAATACTATAAGGTGCGTATTAAAATTTAAACCTAGGTTAGGTCATAATGGGTATCCATTTTGTCAAATAAACCTATTCTGGTAACCTTAAATTCTACCTAGATATTTTTGCCCTAAATCTTTACCTAGATATTTCATTCTAACTTATCCCTACCTTATGCTAGATTTCCCTAACAATCACCCTACTCCCCCTTATCCCCATCACATTACCTGCAAACCATCTCTCTGCACCATGTCTCTCCTCTCCCCATATCTTGCTCTCCTGGTTTTGCTCCTTGTTTCCCTACACACAAATCCCCTACTTATACCACTTATTTTCCCTCATGTGTTGTGCCAAAATCCCTCAGCATCTTGCAAAATTCATACCTCACCCAAGCTCCCTCTCACACACAAAACGTCCCTCCATTCTCCCCGTTGTAGCTCCTTATGCCACTAATTTTTATTCTACAACACCAACCCAAATCGATTTCCTTAACCAGCCACCAACCACCATCCCTAAACCTCCATGCCCTATACCACTATCCATGTCGTAGCCTCCCCTACACCCATGCATAAGCACCCCACAACCTCCATTTCCTTTACAAATTTTTCCTTCCTTTCTTACCTTCGGTGCCCCTCACCGTTTCAACCTTCCCACCACCGGCCTTTTATGTCATTTATTTCCCTTTTCCTTCTCCCATTGTTGTCATTCCCTCCCTCTTCCATTCAACCATAACTCCCGAAGCACCACACACCTACCTTCAACCATTTTGGCCAAAGCTCCCCTATTTCCCCGTACCCTTTATCACTGAACCAACTCCCCTTATTCGACCCTTTGTGTTGTACTTCTCCTTATCCCTTTTTTTCACCACTACTACCATTATCTCCTCCTTATCTTCATCCATTCTCGTTATTTCTTGGTCCCATGAGCACCGACCATTCTCTCCATTACCACCCTCCATTCTTCTTAGTTGAAACTCCTCATTTGGTGTTAAGTTTTTCCTTAGATTTTCTCTTGCTTATTTGACCGATTAGTAGCCCTAGATTATTTTAGTAATTTTAGATTATTATTATGTAATATTATATGCTAATATATGTATGTGTTTGGATGTTAAATTCTCAGGTAATCCTTGAGAGCTTTGGAGAAGACCTCTTTTGTATAAGCTTGGATTAGGTAAATCCAATTACTTATAGGATGGTAGAAATTATGTACGAGCATGCTAGGAACTTCTAGACATAGAATCATGTCAGGGTTTCATGCTCTTCGAGTATTGTAGCATGCATGTCATAATGATAATATGCTGAAGGGATCATATGCATGATTATTAATAATTGAGTTGTATACATGGTAATATGTCAAATGTTCGCATGTCTAAGATTTTTTTAGGGTTTTCATTGTTATCAAATTATGATTCAAATTCTATGATATATGCCTCATGATTGCTCATGCATGGAATTTAGGGTTGTGATAATTCACATGGACACATATGCACATGATTAGGGTAAGCTTATGGTAAATTCTATTTGCATAGCCTAGGGTTTATATTCTCATGCATGTAATGTGATGATAATATGCCTATTTAAATGATATTTTATGCTTTAAATGTGTATGTATATGGTGAATGGAATATGGGACATGCGATAGTTGCATGAATAAGGTGGCCACAACTCACTAAATGCATGAAAAGTGGAAAATATAATTAATCACTAAAATTTAAAGATTACCTATGTGCTAAAACTATATGGAATATTGCCTTTCAACCTAGTCAAGACAAATCTCTTGTTATAATTATATTTGGTTAATGAATAAAATGTGAAAACTAGGGTTCTAAAGGGTATTTTAGTAATTTTGACCTAATGTATCTTTTATAAATAATTGAATGCTAGGACAACCTTAGACTTTTGATAGGTTAACCTTAGCTTTAACTTGGCAAGACTTAGACCTATAACCTTAGGGTTTATCTAAATATTTAGAAATAAAAGAAAAAATGGTTAAGTATAGAAAAGGGTAATTTTTGTGCCATATGTGGTTTATGTGATCACCACATAAGATATTAATGCTTAAAGTGGAAGACCTCGAGTTGGATATGGTTTCTCTCTAGGGGTCGCTATCTTATAGGTGAGGTGTTCACCCTTGCTTTTGATTCACTGGTGTGTTATTAAGCCTTAGTTTTAAGGCCCTACTCTACTTTATAGGTGACCAACGGGACCTATAGGGAGTATCAATACATAAGAACTAGGTGATCGATGTTGGGAGGATACTGTGTTACTTTCAGATGCTGGTATAACCAAGTATATTACTATGTCTCCAGGTTAATTTGTATCCCTCTTGAGTTAGAAAGTAAAAATGGAAATGATTATTGTGTAATAAAATGTAAGGAATGGATTGCTGGTTTGGTAGTTGCCTTAGTTTCCTACCTTGGTATTGTGATGGATTGTTGATTCAGTAGTTGCCTTAGTATCATACCTTGGTATTGTGATGGATTTTTAGTTCGGTAATTGCCTCAGTGTCGCACCTTGGTATTTTAATACCCCAATATAAGTAAACTATTATAAGGATTGATCTGGCTACTTATATTCACATGAAATACCATCCTTTTGGTGATTCCATCATAAGAACTCCATGGCTAAGCTTGTAAATTTTTTTTTAGGAAGCACGTGAGTGAGGAAAAAGAGTATTGAAAGGACTCGTGTTGATCATTGGAGCCATCCGATCAATCCAAAAGAGCTCTAGGATATCTCCCGCATGGTCGTATCGACTTGGGGTGTTACAAATGGTATCAAAGTGAAACTATGACTGTAAATTCAACTTTGATAGCCAGTCAGCAACCTCGAAAGACGATTCTTGGGATAAATTGTATTAAGGTACAGTTAGTGGTTGAGGTGAAATGAGGATGTTGCATTATTTGAGTGGGGGTAAATGTAATACCCCAATTTAAATAGAGTATTGTAAGGATTGATCTAGTTACATATATCAACATGGTATACCATCCTTTGGTGATTCCATCCTAAGAACTCAATAGTTAAACGTGCTAACAGTGGAGTAATTTTTAGGATGGGTGACCTTTCTAGGAAGTTTTAAAATTTTTCTAAAATTTTTACATGGAGTGCATGAGTGGGAAAAAAGCATGTCAAAAGCTAGGGTAGCCCCCACTTGGTTATATTGACTCAAGGTGTTACAGGTATTGTGATGGATTGTTGGTTTAGTAGATGCCTTAGTGCCCTATTGTAATGTCCCAAAATTTTGCTTAACCTAATCCCATGTAGTTAATACCTTAATTTGATTCTAATCTCAAAGAAATCTTATTTTAGCCTTAACCAAATGTCTTAATCCCAAAATCTCAACCTATCCAAATCTTTGACCTGGATAAATTATATTTCATAACCCAATCTTAATTCTGGTAAATTGTATCACTCATCCTACCTATTTTGTCTAATCCAAATTTTATCTAAAACTATCTTAAATATTTTTCTCTTTTTCCTTTTATTTCTCCTTTTGTTTTTCCTTTCTCCTTACTCATGTCTCCTTTTTGCTAGAATTCTTGACTTTAGTATTCTAATACTTACAACTTGCACCATTACTCTCACCTCTACAGTAGCCACCATCATCACTATCATCCCTCACCCTCACTGTCTCATGCTACTGTTGCCTCGACTGCACACCCTTCCCTGCCACTCTCATCTCATGCAATACACACACATAACTATCACCCTCATGATGTAGAACCTACCATCTTAACCCCAACACTCCACCATCCCCTCGTTGAATTTCCTCTCCACTCTTCTCTACCATCCCTTGTTCCCCAACTACATCATCCCTCTGCATCCTCACTCGTCGCACACTACATACTTATACATATACATATGCTACACTCTCTTTCTTCTTCTTCTTCTTCTTCTTCTTCTTCCTCCTCCTCCTCCTCCTCCTCCTCCTCTTCTCTTCTTCTTCTTCTTCTTCTTCTTCTTCTTCTTCTTCTTCTTCTTCTTCTTCTTCTTCTTCTTCTTCTTCTTCTTCTTCTTCTTCTTCTTCTTCTTCTTCTTCTTCTTCTTCTTCTTCTTCTTCTTCTTCTTCTTCTTCTTCTTCTTCTTCTTCTTCTTTCCTCGCATTTGTAGCTTTTTTTGAGACGCACGGCCTCATGCACAGCTATGCACAAATAATTTTCCTTATCGCACACCCATGCAAACCTATTCTATGTAATCAATTGCTCGAGCACAACCTTACCTCTTCATACAACCTGCTTGTGCACAATCCCAACTCACGGCCTGGGTGTGCACCACCTGCCGCACACCCGTGATGCCTCCCCATTTTGTTTGTGAACCCTCTTTTTCACCCCCAAACTCTATCCAAACACTACCAAAATTTCACCATAGCTCCATCATATAGTCCACCACACCTCAAGATTCCCTTTGACTCCGGTTATTTTTATATTTACCCTCCTTTACCTTAACTTTTTCCACGATTATAATATTTGAACCTAACCATATATTATCTTATTTTTAAAAGGTAATTTTCTGACAATCTCGGAGGAGGAGGCTTAAGATTTAAGTGAATAGTGCTCGATATCCTTGTTGGTAAAGATACTAGTTGATGTTTGGGATTTTGTGTTAGTGCTTGTATGAATATGTTTATTATCATGTTATGTTTATTTCACTATTTAATGTATTTTGTTGATGATATGTTGTGATAATATGGATTATATATTATAAAGTAAGTAAGTATGTGCAAGATATATAGATATGATTTTGTTATGCTAAGTCATATTGTGGGAAATATAACTTATGGAATGGAATATAGGCTAAGTATGCTATGATAAGGGGAAATAAGCATATTTAATAGGTATGATGATAAATTGAGGATTTAGAAAATAATGGTTGTTGAAGGTAAAAGAATTTATAAAATAAAGGGTATTAGTTATCCTTAAGGGCATTTTGGTCATTTTAGGTTAATGTGAAAATTTTGATATTATAATGTATTAGGTGAATCACAATATGATAATGATATTCTAAGAAGTGTTTAGAGGGATTATTTTTTGTCGTAGGTTCCTGAAAATGAGATAATGGTCTAATTAGGGCATTGTAACCTAAAATGGTAGTCTTATTATCTCATAAGTAAACGCTAGAGTTAATCCAAAAATTCTGGATATGTTGCTAATGTTGGCATTATAAGGGTGTATATTGAATTTGGTAATCATAAAAACCTTATGGGAAGAATTATGACTAACCTATGAAATTGGAATTTTGCTAATTTTGTGAGTAGTACTTTGGGATAAGATTATGATTGTATGTGTAAGACGTGGATATTAGATCTTAAATATTGAATAAGTTAATGATGAGAATGATATACTATATTTGGGGTTTCAATGATCAATATGAGATAATGATGTAAGGAGTGTGAAAGTAGGGTTTGAGAAAATTAAGGATCTTAACCCTAGAGATTGACTTGATGACTTACGTAATGTGTTTATCTGCCTCAATGTGTTTAATGCATGTGAATCAATCATGAATAAGATATTAATCATTTAAAGTGAAAGATCACTCGAGTAGAGCCAAGGTTATGCTTTTATATCCATTCTACCTAAGGATAATAGTAGCATAGGAGCATTTTGCCTAGAGAATGATGTTTTTATATACTTATTCCATTAGAAGATAATAGTGGCTCAGAAACATTTTACCGCAAGAAGGTGTTTCAGTCCATTCCACCAGTTTAAGAATAGTGGGGCCCTTGATCATCATGAATAAAAATATAATTGTCTAACTTATGGATAAGACACTAATGACTTAAAGTGGAAGAGTACGTAAGTCAAGACCAAGGTGATATTTTTATATCTATTCCAACTGATGATAATAGTGGCTCGGGAGCATTTTGCCCCAAAAAGGTGATGTTTTCATATCTGTTCCACCAGATGATAATAGTAGCTCAAGTATGTTATCCCTAAGGATGTGCTTCAGAACATTCCACTAGTTTAAGAATAATGGGGTACGTATATAAAAGAATGAAAATAGTTATATCTAATAACGAGGCCTAGATCGGTATTTATCTTATGAGACTTTTCATTAGTTTGAATGTGTGCCCATCATCAATTGTAAATGCATGTGTTACCTATATCCTTGATTCGATAATATTGTCACCTTACTTAGTATATAACATTCTAACCACCATTTTCATAGGTGCTGCTCATTTCCACGAGTAAGAGACCCTAATTCTTTTATTCGGATCTTAGAAGACCCGTTAGATGACTATGATGCTTTTAATGTACTATGTGTGGATGAGTGATTTATTATATTTACTAGGTGTTTTGATGAAGATTTATGTTATCTGGTCGATATATTTACCTAGATACCTTTTTGGACTCTTTGATTCATGGAATCCCTTACTTTGTATTTTGTTATTGTAATTCAGAGTTAAGCTCCAAACTCGTATTGCATTATAAATGTTTCTTCCATATTTGATTTCATTGTTTTACTATAAGTGATTTTAGCCTTATGATTGATGTAAGGATGGTTGGGCAAACCAGAAGTAAATCATTTATGGTGGTAACACCCAATATTTTGCTCATATACTTCCACTGTAAAACAAAATTTTTCAATTTTAAAAATCGGATTGTTACACCTACCCTGGTATTGTTTTGGATTATTATTAATAGTCACCTTAGTGCCTTAACACCATGATCGGAATTTTTTTAACTAATTGAATATGACTTTGCACTTTGAAATGTTGAGAAATGGTTTGCTATGCTTTATTATTGAGAGGAGACTTGGACATTGATATATGTTTCTCTATGAGTATTGTTCGTATGGTTCATGCCTTGTGCTCAAGTATGCTTTTTAGTTTTTGTGTGAATATGTAAAGTGTGGGTATGCTGCCACTTCTGAGGTATTGTGATTTACTCTATTATATATTATTTCTATTTCCGCTAATTTACTCTAGTTATGTTTTATTTTAGCCTTAGCACTTGGCGTAATAAAGGTGAGGGAGCTAGAATTATGATAAGTGCAGCGGTAACATCTGGTAATTTAGTAATTAACACTTCTGTAAAAAAAATTAAGCTGGTAATATGGTAGTGTTACAAACTCTTCCATGATTTTCTATCTATTTAATGTCTATACTGGCTTCATTTTACATATAAAAAATCAGGCACTTATTCTGCTTCCTAAGCTTCTTGTCCCCTATTTTTTTAAAAAAAGGCATTGATTTGTTATTTCCATAGCCTTTTCTCCCTTCTGTGTGAGAAATGTGGACATTATGTTAACCTTGGGGGTGATCGTATACAATCCGATTTGCACCACGATCGAGAAAGTTAATCGCTTTAGAATAGTGAATTCAATTCACCACAACAAACTATTTGATAAGTTTTTTCTTTTGCGCTTTTAATTCTAGTGTTTTAGATTCTTGTTTGCTACATATATTGTCGTTATCATCTCCATCATTTTGAAGTAATTTAGTGTAATATACGTAGATTATTTGCTCGTTATACTAAATTATGTTTGCTGGCATCTAACATTGTTACTCTGCTTTTCTAATATGTTTGATAAGATTGAATTAATTCTAATTCCTAACTAATTAATTTGCTATGAGTGTTATATTTTTTTCATGTTGAATCATCATTGAATTCAAACAAACTAATTGTGATTGATAAATTAATTTTGATATTGAGGATGGTGAAATTAACTTCTCTTCGAATTCTAATTTTAGGGCTGTGGTTTTAAATCAAAGTTATATTTTTTACATTGGTGTTATGTTTATTCAAGTGGTTGGTTAAATTGATTTGATTAAGTGCTAAATTTGGTTTAGTGATATGGCTGTTGTAGTCCTAAAAATTATCCTTGATATGTCTAATTTGGAGCCACTCAATGGTACTAATTACCGTTGATGGTCATAAAGGCTCATAATTTTTATTTGATGTTCTAGAAGTTGTTGCAGGCACTCCCACTACTACTTGAGTCACTCCTCCAACAAAGAAATCAGATAAGGATAATAAGGAGAAATATGATAGGGATAACAAGATAGTACCTGGACACTTGTCTCATATGACGAATAAGATGTTTAATACATACATTGATGTGGGTTTGGCTAACGAGATTTGGGATTTAATAAAGAAGCATTATGGATCTAATAAAGCTAGTATAAAGAGATACGTTATTGGTAACTTGATGAGATTTCAAATGGTTGATAACAAGTCCATCATAAAGCAAGTCCATGAGTTTGAAAACTTAGTTGTTGATGTGTTAGTTGAGGGATGAAGTTCTATGAGATATTTTGGGCTAATGTTTTTCTAGAGAAATTTTCAACATTCTAGAACAACTTCATGAACCACCAAAAGCATAAGAAAAGAGGCTTGAATTTAATGAAACTGACAAGCCATATGATGATTGAAGAGGCCGACCGATTAAAAGATAAATGAGTTTCTTATGTTACTTGTTGATGCTAACTTAGTTATGTATGATTCTAATAAAGACAGGTTCAAGGGAAAGGGTGAAGATACCCTAGAATAAATGTCACTAAAAGAATCAATATAACTTCAAAATGGGGGACAAGATTTAGAAGAAGAAAGTGGCATGCTATATTTGTGAGAAGATAGGTCATGAGGGTAACCAATGCTACAGGAGGTAAGGTCAAGGAATTCATACTCAAAAGGCTTCTGCACCTCCAACTCCTCATGTTAATGTTGCTGAGACTAAAGTTGTTATTACAATTGTGGTTGAGGTTAACATTGTAAACAACAAGGCAAACTCAATTTTGAACACAGGCACTCCAAAGCAAATATGTGATAATAGAGAGATGACCAACTAGTTCAAGGATTCTGATAAGGGCAAGCTTGTCTGCATGGAAAAACAAGCCACATCTATAGTTATTTGCAAGTTAAATGTTCTTTTAAAATTTTCTTATGGAAAGAAATTTTCCTTGGGTGATGTTAATTTTGTACCTTACCTACATAGGAACTTGGTTTCTGATAGATTGTTGATTAGAGCCGATATGAAACTCATGTTTGATACTAATAAGTTAGTAACAACTAAAAATAGGGTACTTGTGGGCTAGGGGTATTTAGTTGATGGTCTTTTTGTATTCAACATTGTTCCTTTTGATTTAAATGAAATACCTTCTTCTAGATTTGCTTGTTTGCGTGTCTATTGGTATTGGGCATGGTAAGCTAGGGTATTTGTGAAAGACAATAACAAGTATGAGAAGTGTCATAATTGAGTGGAAGCTAAGTTTACTAGAAAACTTTTCAAACAGTTTACCAATAGAACAAATGATCTATTTAAATTGAGCTATAAGAACTTGGTAGATTTTAATAACACTATAAGTATAGGAGGTAAACGACATTATGTGACTTTTATTGATTATTATTTGAGATGTATCAAAATTTACCTCCTTAGGTCTAAAGATGAGACTGAAAAGATGTTCTTGAAATATAAAACATAATTTGAAACTTAGTTAGACGGTAAGACTAAGAGGCTTAGATTTGACAGGAGTGGTGAATATGGAGCTATTTTACTAAATGACTTTTGTGATAATCATGGTAGATCGATGTCCCTTGTGCCCCATAATAAAATAGCGTAGTTGAAAGAAAAAAGGGGAATATAAAAGAAATGGTGCATGTTATGCTTTTAAGCTCCAGTATGTCTAACCATATATGGGATGAAGCAGTTTTGTGTGCTTGATAAATATTAAATTGTGTCCCTTGTAAGAGTCTAGATAAAATACCCTATTAATTATGGAAAGGTTTTGCACCTAATCTAGAAATTTTAAAAGTATGGGGTGTCTAGGTAAGGTTGGCTTCCCAAATTTGAGAATGACTTATATGAGCACTAAAATGATTAAGTGTACATTTTTTTAGTTAGTCTTAGAACGATGTTTCTTATATATTATTATCCTTAAGTGATAATTCAATTTTGGAATCTAGGATATAGACCCATGAAAAAGAATGCATGTGATATAGCTAGTTCTTATAATGTTGTTCTTGTTCCTTTGCCTTTATCTTCTTCCTTTGTTGCTATAAATGATGATATTGTTGTTGAGCCTAGAAGAAGTAAAAGGCATAGGATAGAAACTAACTTTGTACCTAATTTTGTGGTTGCCTTTCTTATTAAGAATGATGATCATATAGAGATGATCAATGATGACTTTGTGTTTTCCTTTTTGATTGAAGAAGAACCTAAACCATATAGTGAAACATTAACCTCGATTGGTGCTTGTTTTTGAAAAGAGACAAATAAAAATCAATTAGATTCAATTATGCCTAATCACATGTAGGATTTAGTTGATTTTCATAAAAGATGTAAACCGATTAGATGTAAATGGGTCTTTAGAAAGAATTTGATAATTTGTGGGACCATTGATATTTTTAATGTTTGTTTGGTAGTTGCAGGCTATAAATAAAAGAAAGATGTTGAATTTTTAAATACTTATTGTTCTATGACTAAATGACCAGTATTCACTCTTTTGTTTGCTTTAACTTCTATCCATAGATTTATAATTCATCAAATATATATTAAAAGCTTGTTTTTAAAATGGTGACCTTAAAGAAGAATTTATGTGGAACAACCTAAAGGTTGTGTGGTTGAAGGTTAGGAGAACAATGTGTATATATTGAGAAAGTCCTTATATGACCTTAAATAAGCCCCCAAATAATGGAATGAAAAGTGTGACCAAATTTTAGTGAGCAATGGTTATGTTGTAAATGCATCTAATTTTTGTGCTTACTCTAAGATGTTTGGATATAACTATGATTATATATTTTTATGTTGATGATATGTTGATTCTTGGCACTAATGTGAGTGTGGTCAACGAGAGAAAATTATTTTTATCTTCTCACTTTAATAGGAAAGAGTTAGTGGAAGCTGATGTAATTATTGGTATTACAATGAGAAAACTAAGAATGAATTTTCCTTAAATTCATCACACTATATTGATAAGATACTAAAAAAGTTTGATTGTCAAGATGAAACTTCTGTGAAAACTCCCTATGACCATAGCATGAATCTGAAAAGGAACCAAGGTTCTAGTGTTTTATAAGAATAATATGCTGACTCTCATGAGATGTACTAGATCTGACATAACCTATGCAGTGAGTAGACTAAGTATGTGTTAGTAGGATTTACTTAGCATTAGTAGAGATTAATTAGGTTGCACTTTATCATTACTTAGATACCTTATGTTGTGATTCACTTTTAGTTTTCCTATTGGTGGGGGATTATTGGGCAATAGTAGAACAACATGAATTATCTTGCAACTGTTGTTTAGTGATTTTTCTATGTCCCTCATCGACGAACAATCTTGTTTTTAAGCTATTTTTATATCCCCTCGCCTATTGAAATGTTTAAGTTAAAAGCTTGGATTATTTTGTCTAACAAGTGGGTTAGACTATATACCATACGTATGCATGCTGTCGTCCGCCTGTCTGGTATGAGCTAGGTGTGGGGCGCCCAAGTCATAGATCCAAATGGGCCCGACTCTCTCTTTACTAAAATTTTGAGCTTTTTTTTTTTTGCTCGATATTCTTCTGGTACATTTTTTGCATTGGTTGGAACTGTTGTTCAGGCTAATCCTATCGTGTGAGTGGAGGACGCTCCAACTCTTCCATGATTTTCTATCTATTTAACTACTATGTTGGCTTTGTTTTACACATACAACATCGAGCACTTCTTCTCCTTCCCAAGCTTCTCCCTCTTTGTTTTTCGCAAAAAACTGGGCATCGATTTGTGAGTTACATAGTCTCTTCTCCCGAGTGCACAAGAAAGGAGGTTGTTGTGTTAACCTTGGAGGTGATCCTCTACAATCCAATTTACACCATGGTCAAGAGAATTAATTGCTTCAAAGTAATGAATTTAATTCACAACACGACAAACTATTTGATAAGTGTTTTTTCCAAGTGCTTTTAATTCGAGTGTTTTCAAGTCTTGGCTGCTATGTATACTGTAGTTACTATCTCCAGCACGTTTCAATTACATTATGCGTCAACCTAAGTCAATACAAACACGTTTAATCTGATGGTAAGACTTGGTAAACGCATAGGGTTTATATTTTTGGACATATACCGAGTGGGACCTATCCATGTTCCTCCATCAGATAATTACAGCAACTGTATTTTTTATTTTTTTTGGTTCTATAAAGCTGGTAAGTCAATGGGTCAAAAATATGCAATTCACACTTTTATGATTTATTCCACTGGCATGAATCACGGTAAATGATATATTATTATTTTCGGCATGCCTTAAAATGATCCACACCTCCCTTCCTTTAGACCCACGAATTGGGAATGCGTGGATATATTGCGCTTGCTGCAACCAACCATCAATTCCCCTCTTACATTTTGGTCTCCCTACGTGTTCGTTACCTTTTTCTTTTTTCCTTTTCTTTTCTTTATTTTTTTTACTTTATTTATTTATTTATTTATTTATTTTTGAGAACAAAAGGTAGGCGTTCCCACCAAATTAGGAGGAAGAGAAAAGCGGATGAGGATTTTAGGAAAGGGAGGCATAAAATGCAGCTTATGTCGATTTATCCTTTTGGCTTTAACTTGTGGAAGAAAATTATGTCACGCAGTCGTTAGCCATTTCCTTCGTATCATCCTATGTGTGTATGTGCGGGAGAGGCTGGCAACGGCGTGCCCAAGCGCGGGGCCGAAATGGCACGATGCAGGTGTTAGTTTCGCTTTAATTAAATACACAGGGTAGCTTGGTCATCGGAAAGAAAGCCTGTGTTTAAGCCGCAGTTGCTGGTTAGCCGTCCAGTTTGCTTTTCTTTCCATTGAGGTGAGGCCAGCTCCACTTTGCGAGCGCACGCTTCCCGCCCGGAACCCGATATAACATCATATAACGGCGTTAAAAAGGGATTATGACTTACGCGGAGGCTTTTATGCTTTGATGGTGCGCGTGTGTAGCGGGTTTGCTTTAAAAAGCATGCCGGATTGGGTTGGGGCCAGCCTGGATCGGCTTGAGCCAGAATTTTGATTGCTTCTCTCAAGAATGTGAAGGGTGCGATTTCGGGTTCCACGCAGCGCTGCGCCGTTGGTGGTAGCACGCCGCCCCTACTATTACTCTATTAAAAAATAAACTATTTTATTATTAAAATTGCATATATAAAAAAATTTACTTTAAAAAAATTCAAAATATATATGTTTTATTTTATACATTAAATATTTTGTTATAAAAAAATAAATAAATATTAGAAGACATTTGGTAAAAGTTGACTCGACTCAACTCTCACAAAATCCGACCCGAAATGACCTGAGAAATTCATCAACCTGATCCGATCTAAGTCCAACCCAAAACTAACCCGACTCGATGCTGACCCGAATATAAGAAATTCGACCTGATCCAAAACCAACCCGACTTCAACCCGTAACCTAACATCAACCCGAATGATTATCAACTCGATCGACCACCAACCCGACTCGGCAAAACCACATTCGATATTAATCAGTTATAATAATAAAAAATACATATGTACTATTATTTATTTAAAAATTTTAAAATATATATTGTTATTTAATTTTTTTTACTTTTATTATGAAATTACTTATTCACCAATAATATTCTAATTTTATTGATTTTTTCACATAAAAACACAATATTATAAAGCTATAATAATAAATAAATAGCAATTAATAACACATTATTAATCACATACTTATATGAAGATGAACTTAATGCTTGGTTACGAGGTTAATGATTTAGATTAATTTTAGTAGTCAATGTCCGATTTAACCCAAAACTAAAGTGATTTAATCTAGGACTAGCTCGACCCAAATCCAACCCCACCCGTCAAAACCTAAAACACCTGATTCGTCAAGTTAATCCATACCGAACCCGTCAAGTTAACTTGAACACAAAATCACCAGAATAAGAGGTTTTTTACCCAATTCCAACACGATAAGGATATAAACGGGGCACGTACGTCCATATCCGCATCAATATCCATACTCGTACTCAAATTCTTACTTATATCGGAATAGGTATCCACTTACAGGTCCATATCTGTGTCCGTTGGATATCTATTACCAAACAAATAATCCATTTACCCGTTAATGGATATTTTATAGAGGATAAATCCATTTAGAGTTAAGCCAAATGACAATTTTAACCATAATTTATACTATATTTATTTTAAAATTATGGGTAAAAAGGTAATTATATATCAGATAAACGGATATCAATATGGATACGGATATGGGTATAGGTATGCATATGGATAAACTAAACCCGTATCCGATACGTATTTTTTCCATTATCCATATCCATTTAAGTATCCACCGAATAAAATCTATCATGCTTCTGATAAAATCTGCCCTATTTACATCCATAGATTTGACCTAACTCATTTTTAGAGTAAAAGATCTAGCATAGAAAGCTTTGGAAGAGAGTACATCGACCCAACATGTGTTATGGAATTGTGTTGAAGCTAAAAGAGCCAAAGATCTGCCAAGAAAGCCTTAAGAAGCATGGAAAGGGAGTTGCATACTCGGCTGTACAACCGTGCAGCACTCCCCTGTTAATATCGAAGAAAACGGAACTGCACCGCCAAGCAGTGCACTGATGGCACAACCGTGCGTAATTCTTAGCTGAAAAGTCGAGGCTTAAAATCTTGCATGGTCAGGCCATGCCAAACTTGCACGGCCGTGCAAGATCTGAAATTCTAAAAAGCTGAGAGTTGAGAAATTGCACGGCTAGGCCGTGCAAAGGCCGCAAGGCAGTGTAACAATGATCTTCCCCAAGAATCACGTGTGGGACATGGTCGACGTGATGGGATTTTTCATGGCACGCCTCAGGGACTTCTTAAGGGGGGAGAGAGAGAGAGAGGGAGGAGGTTTTAGGGCATGATTAGACCCCTCATTACCAAGCTTTAGCTTAATGTAATTTGTTGTTCCATTAGTTTTGATTTTTTTGGATATTCAAGTGTGTAATTCGTGTACGATCGACTCATAATCAACGTTGTTATCTTTTGGATTACAGTTAACTCAATCTAATTCTTCTTCTTCATATCTTTGTATTGTTATTATGATTATCATGTTATTTATTTCATTAATTTCATTTAAAGATATGAGTGAGTAATCTTCTTTTCTAGGATCGAACTAAGTTCCGTTTTAGTGATCAATATGATGAATTGAAGTATTATGTCATATGTTTGATTCATTTATACTGTTGTATATGCTAGATTTAATTGTTGTAAAATGGATTTGATGAAATCCGACCTCTTTAGATGTAATCTACAACTGAAAAGCTAAGATTATTATCGAAAATTAGCATGTGTACGAGAATTTAAGCAATCATGAAAATATATGTTTAATTCTTAGGGACTTTAGAATTGGTAACGCTTAATGGATTTAATTTAATTTGTGAGTCACGAAAGTAGTCGGCAAATTAGATTAAATACGTTCTTAGACCTTGAAAGAGGCTAATGAATATAATATGACCAACTGTCCACAATTAGGGAATTAATCTATGACATAAACATTGCTTCGTTATTGATTATTAATTCAGAGATCGAAGTTCGATCCTAGGTTTCACTCTTATAGTTTAGTATTTGCAATTTAGAAAGCTTTTCGTAATTATTCTTTTTATCTAATAGCACACCCTCGATTTATATAGATTTAGACAGTTAAAATAGTAAAGAGGTGTACTCAATTACGAAGTCTCCGTGGGATACAACCTTGAAATGTTATAACAAACCTGTGTGATTGTAGAAATAGCACAACATCGACCTAAAATGATTCAAACCGAAATGATCCGACCTGACCCACAAAGGAGAATGACTAGCAAACAACCAGACCCAGAACAACCCAACCCCAACCCGATCCGCCAGACCCAATTGCCACCTATAGATTTGGTACTAGCTAGGGATAATAATCAAAGGGATTTGGATTAGTTCTGGCTAGGTCTAAACCCATATTTTTTGGATCTTAAAACTTAAGACTCAGATCCATTGGGTCTAATAAGTAAACAAATTCTAAATGTTCCTGACTAATTTTTAAAAAAGAATAATTTATACAAATACTTATATGTTTATATTTTATATCACTTAATTTTTTTGTTCAAATATTTCAAAACATGTACTTTAATTTTTTCAGGTGATATTTCAATACTTTTTGAATAAAATTTCTTACAAATTGTTTACAAAAAAAACCCAAAAAAATAAAATAAGACCCCCAAACAAGATCACAAGAAGATGATAAACATGAAATTAATGTGTAAGAGTGTGTGTCTAAGCACTCACACGCAAGCACGTACTAAATGGATATGACAAATATAGATCATGTCTAAGTATTGAACTATTGTTTCCAAACTCAGATATTTTTACGTATATATGAACCCAGACCTAACTCATACTCGTTAGAGTGGAATTTGTTGTACCTAAACCTATTAGAAAATAAGATCAGTCATGTAGTTCTTGGTTGGGTTGGGTTCGAAAGTCATTATTATCTCTATTAGTAAGGTTGTTCATGTTATCCTATATTTGATGATCCGATCAGATATTCGAATCAATCTGATCCAAAATATCAAATAACCGATCTGATATTATTTTTTTTCAAATCAAATGTATGATTTAATAAATAAAAGATCAAATAAATTGAATATCTAATCTGACAAATACAAATAATATCTTATGCGATAAATATATACATATATACTCTAAACACTATCTATCTTTCATAAAATTTTATTTTATATAATCATGTATGTGTGTGTATAACTTAAAATGAGTATTTATAGTAAGTAAATTTTATGCTTTTTACTTATTATTTTGATTTAGTATTTAATTATTATCTAAAATTTAAAATTACTGATTGAATATAATATAATTTAATACTCAAATCAAATCATTAGATCATATTTGTTTAAACTGGGTCAATTTTTTATTTTTTAATTGAATACTTTTTTTATTCAATATTTCTCAATTGTGACCTTCTCGAAAGTTTCAGATATTCAATAGATTATTTATTATCCAATCCAAAACTCTAGATAAACAAAGATTTTTTTGAATATCTGATCTTTCAAATATCCAAAACTTTATATAGGATATCCGATAATCAGATATCTGAAACAACATATATCTTATCCATGAACATCCCTACCTCTTAGTCACAGAAGTAAAAGGGTAGAAAAAGATAGTCTCCCACGTTAAGTCTCTTAGAGTCTTATATGATGTATTTGTAATAAAATAAAAATCTAGCACAAAGTAATGCATCACTTGATTTACTCATCATTATAACACTTCCACTAACTTAACACATGGGTTACCACTTATCATTTGTTACATGAAATACTAAGGGTCTATTTGTTTCTAAATAAAAATTTTAAGGAAAGAAAACTCAAATCAAAATACTTTCTTTCAAATTTCCCTCAAATAACATTAAATAACTAATCTTTAAAATTTTCATTCCTTATTCTTTTCCCATCTCATAATCTTGTATAAACCAAACACAAAAAAAAAAAATTTCCTCTTCATTTTCTTTCGTTTCTTTAAAGGTTTTCAAGAACCAAATGGAGCATACGTATTACTAAATTTATTTAGAAAAATATTATTTTAAATGTTTGGAAATTCATCATAATTAATCAAATCAAGCATGTTATAATATTAGAAAGCAATGACAAGACATAAAGTAGACAATGAGCATAATATGAGATATTACAGAAATGAAAAGACCATAATGTCCTCATAAAACCCTAATTAACCATCAACTCATAACTTCACTCATAAAACTCACAAACTCGTCAAAACTAACACCACACTCTAATATATCATGAGTAACAACATATCTAAAAATCAAGATTCAATTCCAACGTTTCACACATAAAATACTAATCACACCCTTAAGATTTGTAAGCTCATTTTAAGTCATTTTCACATAATATTAATACTTGTGTTAACTTTAATTATTAACCTAAGCTAATCACATGCTGCACTTATCACATTTTAAAAAGAAAACAAATGCCTAAAATGCATCAATGCAAAAAAACTCTCAGTGACAATGGATTATCACTATATGTTCCAAAATTTTAAATTAACAATAAAAAATAAAAATTATCGTTGCAGTAATCTTTTGGCAATGACTTAGTGTTGCTATAATTTACAAAATTATAAAAAAAAAATTCAACAAAAATTTAAAAAGTGTCATCTCCATAAAAATATCTGGTAATGCCCATTGTCATCCCTAGAAATATTATAGCGACAATATACTTATTCATTGATAAAGTCATTTCTAAGCATGAATTTGTAGTGATGATTTTTTTTACAATGATGACAAAAGTCGTCACAACATACACTTATTCTTGTAGTGCGGGTTGGGTTGCTTGTGAGTCATTTTCCTTTGCAGTTTGTAGACCTCACAAAGCTTAACCAACACGACCGCTCTGACTCGAAACCCAATCTAGTCCTTAAATATTAAACATAATATCAACACAAAATCTAAAAACATCTTGAATCAATCTAAACCTACCTCGAATTCAGCTAATCTAATAGTGACTTGTATATGAAATGGACTCAACCAAAATAGTCCAACCCTAGAAGTACCCGACCTATGCTCGGACAAAAACCTTATAATGACACAACCCAAATATACTTAACCTGAAATGATCCGACTCATACCTAACCTATACCAAAACATAACTTCAAAGTTGATCCACACTAAAGTCAAATTTGATGTGCAAGAGTTACATTTTATCTCATATAAATTAATAAATAAATACCAATAAACTATATTATTAATAAAAATTTATATAAACAAAAATATGCAACCCATTTTTGAAAAATGATATGAAACTACCAAAACTTTGTTATCCTCATTTTATTTTAATATCTAGTTAGCATCGATTTGATTAAATTGTAAAAATTCTATTATTACTATAATTTTAATTACTATAAACATAAAAAATTATAATTTTACATATAATAATTATAATATATATTATTATAATAACAATAGAAAAAATTTTATTTGTATTTATGCTAATCATAATGACAGTTATATATTTAAACATAATAATAATAATTAATTAATTAATAATAATAATAATTAACATGATTATTATAATTACTGTAACAATCATTATACTTGTGTATATAATAATAATAATAATTGTATTTATAACAATAACTATAATAATAATATTAATAATGTTAATAATTTATTACTATTATTATATCATATTTTATTATAAGAATTTGTTACATCATTACATATATTATAATCAAAATTACAATGATAAGCGTAACAATAATAATAAATTACAAATTTTAATTTATTAATTATGTTAAATCAATAACAATCTACATCAATACATATTATAAATTGAATTAACTTACCCAAATCCAATACGACTTGGAGTGTGTAGACACGAGTCCACTTGATACTACCCTGAGTTTGTATCAAAAAAAAAATTTGATGAATTAGACTTGGACCCGACCCAAAATGACTTGACCTAATACAAACCCGACTCTAATCACTATTATCTGAATTGAACCAGAACCCAAACCCTACCCAATTGCATAACAACTCAATTTTAATTCAACCTAAAACTAACCCATTTGTCACCTCTAGTCGAGTTAGGTTATTTTATTGTTTGTGTATAGGTCGTTGCAATTTTGGATTGTATCTAAATAATTAGATGTGTTGAATCGGATTCATGTTGAGGGAGTTCTTGTTCTATAAATTTGGGTTAAATTGATTAGCTGGGTCGAGCTAACTTGTGTTCAGATGATTTTAGGTTCAGGCTAATTTGACGAGTTATGTCCGGGTTGAATTAGCTTAGATTCGGATTATTTTGAGTTAATTTGGCTGATAAGGTCTTTTCAGATTTAGATGCATTGGATTAGGTTCAAGTTGAGCTAATCCCGAATTAGATAACTTTGGATTTGTATCAAACTGGACATTGATTGCCAAAATTAATTCAGCCAATTAATCTCATAAACAAACATTAAATTTGACTTCATGTAAGCATATAATTAAAAATGTATACTATTTGATTATTATTATGACTTTTTAATGTTATATTTTTTTTATATAAAAAATAAGTAAAATAAGAATACCATTGGTCAATAAGAATGTTCAAGATAAAAGTAAGAAAAAATAAGTAACATTCATAAAAAAAATAATATAGATATAAAAGTTTTAAATGAATAATAAATCATGTGTAATTGTTAATATCATAACTAGTTAATATCGAATTTATCTTATCAAGTCAAGTTGATAGCGGGTTTTGAGTTACCTAGGGTCACAGCTTGGGTTTGGGTCAATGTGATTTAATAAATTTTTTGGTTTATACCGATCGAGTTAACTTTTGTCAACTCTAGTAATATATTTTTTTTTTCTAATGAACATCCATTGACACTTGTTAAAATGATACTCCATTCGCATAAAAAAAATAAATCATTCTATCATGAAATTTTTTATATAAAAAAATTATTTTAGAAAAGTCAAAATCTAGTTTTTACTTTTATCCTTACACTTTTTTCTTCATTATTTATGCATTGAATACTTTATTATAATAATAAAGGGCGTAAGTGATGTTTTAATATTATATTTATGAGTTCCTAAAATATAAGTAAATTATTAAAATGACATTCTTTTTTACCAACTTTTTTACCTAAAATAATACTCTCTTTGTATTAAAAAGGAAGTCATTCTATCAATTTGTATAATTTTTAAGAAGGTAATAAAAGTGGTAGTAAAATTACACTTACATAATTTATTAAAAAATAATTAAAAATAAGGGTAAAAATAAAAGTATGGTTTGATTTTTTTTTTAATATGGATAGAATATAATTAGGTACTTAGCATTGAATATTTCTTTTTATTTTTAGTGTTAATAACTGCCTATTATTAAAAGTGGACATTCAAGGCTGATTGATTGCTTAATTATAGTTTATTGTTATTAAAGCCGACAAAAGAAAATAGGAGTAGAAGTCAAGATGCGGAGAATTCAGAGAAAGGATGGCAGGGGCGTGGATATTGGGAAATCATAATTCTCTCTCGGTACTGTTACAAATCGAAGTGTGGATCTGAACCGCCGTACTGCCCCTGGATTGGCACGGAGAGACAATACAATGATGGTAGACATAAAAGTGAGAAACAAGTTCTGATTTCCACATTAATTTACTTCGTGCCACCTGATCTGCGCAGTCCGAGAATAAAATAAATTCGTGGAGCACTTGTTTGCTAACAGTAATAGGAAAGAAAAATACAGTACATTACTAATTTAGGTCGATGACTCAGATTATTTCATATTTTTAGCTTGATTTATAATAACTATGTAGATCATTAACCTATTCTTCAGCATATGGATTTTCCACAAAAAATGGATCATAGAAATTTTGCGAACGCTGTTTGTTACATTTTTTATTATTATTAAAATGAAAGAAAAATATTACTGTACGATTTTGTATTTGATATATGTTGAAATTACAAAATAAAAATAAAAACATTTTTCTATAAAAATTAAGAAAATATACAAGTTTGGGCCTAGCAAATAGATAGGCAATAAAGCATAAGACATAGATTAGAGATAAAAAATATATTCAATCCTTCCGTTTGAGGGGGGATCCTTTTATGATAAAAGTTTTGTTTAAAAGTAATTTTTCTTAAAAAAAAAGGTCAAAACCTACATTTTGGTTTTTAGATTTACCATTTCTTTTCTTTCTACTATACAATAATTGTTATGTTAATTTTTTTAATGAATGATGCGATTGTATTATCTGGAGATAAATTGATTACCTCCTAAAATAATATACAAATTACAAAAAATACTTTGTTTTGATAACGGATGAAGTAAAATATATCAAAAATTTTTGGGGAATACAATTGAAGGCAAGTCTTTTAATAAAATTAATCATCATTTAGAAAAATAGTCTTTTGTTGAGTTTCAAGCCCACTCGTGTAAGCTAAGGAGAGCTCAAGATGGTGGAAATTGAAGAGAATGAAGGTCTTCAAATCGAAGGTGTACACGGCCTAGTGGTGTTGGCAGGTACATTCATGTGGAAGAGGAGTGAAAACGAAGAAAAACTTAAAAGAAAATGCTAAACACAGGGATAATGTTGACCAACATGGTCGTGCTATTGAACATAAGTGACTTGTGCCAACGAACATGCCAATATTGAGGCCTAATTTTCTTGCAAAGCATTTTTCAAACCCGATTTCCGCCATATTCTTTTACCATAGGTCAGCTTCATCCTTTTTAGTTGGTTTTATGATTTTCTTAGCCTATATAAGGGATTATGCTATATAGTAGCTAGCACTGATATGAGAAATAAGAAATGGGAAAGTTAATTATTGTGTTCAAGATCTAGCGGTCTGATCTAGAAAAAAAAAATCATAATTGGAAATGGAGTTTTTAATTGAATGGATTAAATGAGAGATTGATCTTGCTTAATACTGGTAAGAGAAAATGTGCGTTGAGTGTTCATACAGCTTTTATTGCTTGAAAAAATAGTAACAAAATATTCAAGTGTTGGTACCCGTTATTAGTTCCTTGATTGAAAAATAATGCACCAATCAATTGAAATACTAAATGATTGATTGACAAAATAAATAAACAAAAAATATTAAAAAAAAGTATGAATGCAAAACGTGCTTGAGGATCTTAGTGGAGGCATAGGGTTCTATGTTAGGCGAATGGAACAAGGGATGAACAAGAGAAGGCGACCCATTCAAATGTCCGGGATCAAATCACATCGTCGATATAGTTGTAACCAATATTATTTCAAGAAAAAACAATATAACCGATTAGGCTAACAAAAAATTAAATAAATTATAAATATAGATACTAATATTTAAATTACATATATATATAAAGTAAGATTATAAAAAATAATCCATATAAAATAGTAAAATATTATTTATTTTTGAAATAGTTATATAATTATGTTAGTAGTAATTTTATGGCCTTTTAATGATCATTATAATATAGAATTTTATTAAGTGGTTAGAATTTTTTTATAAAAAAATGCATACTTATTTTTATTAGATTCAAAAGTTGACAATATATTTTAGTATTTATTTAACTGTTAGATTAGTATTTAATCAACGGTCAAGATTTAGTACATATCTAACCTAAATTTATTTTAATTTCAACTCTTGAATCTTTAAGATCTAACGGTTATTAAATGTTCATACATTTGTATTTTAAATAATCGTTTGTACAAGATCCAATATATATATATATATATATATATTTGATCTTTATTTTTAAATGTTTTATTATAAAAAATTTTAAAATTAATTTATTAGAATATGGCTACGAAAACCGAATATTTATAGGGATTAAATTGACGGGAGGTGTTCGGACACCCAGGCCGATCACGAACGTGATTTCGGACACCGTTCTAATAGGACAGGGTCGGGTCGTGTACCGACCGACGTATATGGGTATCGCTATCAGGCGACTGACAATCATAGTTAAGTAAGTGGTGCGTCACCGCCGCTGTATGATCCGAAGCTGGAGCCTCGTGGGACGAGTCCAGGATTGAGCAGGGCTCGTTAGTGGTATCACTGACGTATTAATTATACGGACGATAAAGAAACAGACGGATCCGATTGATTGACCTAATTTCGGCATCTGCAGCAACAAATTAAAAAAAAAAAAGGAATGTAATGCAACGGCATCCTGGATGAATGTTTTACCGCTATTACCGCTCATCTACCAACCCTTAATTATCTATCTGTGTACCGGAGTGAAAGAAGTCAATGATGTTTGTTAGATTTTAGAAGAAGACGAGAGGTCGCGTAAAAGTTTCTACCGAATAAATTAATAGCAAAAAAAATATATATAAAAATTATTAAGAAAGAGGTAGAAATGAGTTTAGCACATGGCATGATTAATTTCCAGTTAATTAATGAAATAGAGTGGATTGCTAGTGGCAGTAGACTAATAATAATAGTATATACTGCTTTGTCAGTAGTCAGTAGTGGAGGAGAAGGTAATAATAAGAACTGATAAGAAGCGCCGGGGGTGGTGGGGGTGGTGGGGGTGGGGGGGAGGACTGAAGGTGAAGCAAAGCCAGTCCAAAGTAGTATATAAGAAAGAGCCGTTAAGGCTGCGGATTGAGAGGGTCTATAAACAAAACAAAGAAACCAGGCACCGTTAGCGCTGTGTCATTTACACTCCCTCCCTCTTGGAAGAAGAAGAAGAGAGAAAATAATAACTATTTTTTCATTTCTCCTTCACAGATTGCCGAATTCTCAGATCTCAATTCTCGCTCTCTCTCTCTCTCTCTCTCTCTCTCGGTCTGCCTCCGAACAAGGCACCTACCGATTCAACCTCCAGGAATCGACTCGCAGTTGAGCAAATTGCAAAATTAAAGACAAAAAGGCGGAATTCCATCTGAGGATGAGTGATACATGCCATTAGAGATCACCCAGCTCCTCGGGAATCCGCGGAAGAGTGATAGCTAGTATTCATTTACTATGACTAATTAGGTGCTTGTGAGTACTTCCCGGAGCAGTCTTCACAAAAATCTGCGTTCGGCTCTGCTCGGAGAAAAAGGCTCGCCAGGGAAAAAAAAACAAACAAAAAGATTAAAAGGACAAAGGTACAACAGTAGAAGTCGTGCAGAACTGCTGCTGCTGCAGCAGGCGTAGGTACAGATTGGTGGCGCGCATTTAAGAAGAAGAGTGGTTATTGCTATCACCGCTTTTTATTTTTTCTTTTTTTGTTCCTTTTGCTCGATCAGCTCAAAACTCAGCAGTGAAACGGCGGTTGGGGGGAAAAAAAAAACAATTTCTTCTCTCTAAGTTTTGGAAAGAAAACGAAGCCGCAGAGCAGTTACAGAAGCGGACATAATACCATCATAATTCGCGTGTGTATTTCACCCCACCCCCACCCCCACCCCCACCTCCAACCAAAATCATCGATCAACGCTCTGAGACTCACTCCCCACGCGAAAGGGACGTTTGTGCCAAGGTAATTCTGATATTATTATTATTTTTCCCCTCGCCAGCACACTTGTTCTGCTACTACTGGGTTTTGTTTCAACTTTTTTTACAGTTTTCCTTCAATTTGCTTTGCATTATTTCCCCTGTTCCTTCCGGTTTCGGATCTGGGGTGCGTTTAATATGCGACCGTGTCTTCTTTTTTAATAGTATTAATTAATTAATAATTTTTTATTTTTTTTAATGATTTACAACTAGTGTTGCTGCCATGCCAGCTTCCCTTACTTTTGGTGCGTTTGAATAGCTCTCACATGATGCTCATCTGTAGCCAGATCTAGCTAGCTAGGTATACAAGTTTGGATCGGGGGAAGCAGGAGCTCTAATAATTTAAGGGAAGTAAGAGAGAATGATGGGTCAGAAACAAGGCGGAGAAGAAGCAATTGTATCCGATCACGACGCAGCTGGTAATTACAATCACACTGATCCGAATTCTAATGGCGGCAAAGAAGTTGGAGGAGATGAACAACAACATTCCAAGCCTAGTATGAAGAGCCTACTCTGGCATGGCGGTTCTGTTTGGGATGCGTGGTTCGCTTGTTCCTCCAATCAAGTAATTAAATTAATTCTCACAGAGTTCAATTACAATCTTCTTCTTCTATTTCCTCAATTGACTTGTCTCTAAATTAATTCGATATTTTAATGCATGTATGGACAGGTTGCACAAGTGCTGTTGACATTGCCATACTCATTCTCACAGCTTGGGATGCTATCTGGTGTTATTTTTCAAATCTTTTACGGTCTTGTCGGTAGCTGGACTGCTTATCTCATCAGTGTCCTTTATGTTGAATATAGAAGCAGGAAGGAGAAGGAAAATGTTAACTTCAAGAACCATGTTATCCAGGTACTTTGTTTATTTCTCTCTTTCTTTCCTCCCTTCTTGATCAGTCTTATTAACATGCACCACTTATTCATGGATTAGTGTTGTACACTGTAGCTAGCTGACACATATATGATTAAAAATTAATAATAATCAAATTGATGTGATGGATTCTTTCGTAAATCATACTAGTATAAAAATAAAATGAAAAAAAATAGAATGATCGATTATATTTTTATTATTAATTGGATGATTCCCATCGATATGTGGATGGCTGCAGTGGTTTGAAGTTCTGGATGGATTATTGGGTCCATATTGGAAGGCCGCGGGCCTTGCCTTCAATTGTACTTTCCTCCTCTTTGGATCTGTGATTCAGCTCATCGCTTGCGCCAGTAACATCTACTACATCAACGACCATCTGGACAAGCGCACATGGACTTACATATTTGGTGCCTGCTGCGCTACCACCGTCTTCATCCCTTCCTTCCACAACTACCGTATCTGGTCTTTCCTCGGTCTCGGGATGACTACCTATACGGCTTGGTACCTGGCCATTGCCGCCCTTGTTCATGGCCAGGTACGTAATTAATTTACTACTGCTAGGTATAGGAGAGTGACTTATGGTAATTACTACTAGTAGTTACTTAAGTGAGCGTGTTTGGGTTTTAATTTTAATTTTATTATTATTTAACGGCTGGTTAAAATTTACAGGTTGAAGGCGTGACACACAGCGGGCCAACCAAGCTGGTCTTGTATTTTACCGGTGCCACCAACATACTGTATACATTTGGTGGGCATGCTGTCACTGTGTAAGATATATACTGTATATCTTTTATATATATATATATATATCCTTTTTATTTATTTATTTATCTATTCATTCATTTTTGGCTCAGCCGAATTTCATTTTGTTCGTGTATGTTTTTTTTTTGGTATGGGCTTAGAAGAAAAATATAATACTACAAATAAAAGATATCGAGTGTCTCGTCTTCATATATGCACGGCTTCAGGTTCCATAATTGGGGATATCGAGTGTCTTCTCCTCTTTCTTGCAGCTTTTGCCGGCTCCAGGTTCCATATTTGGGGATTGGGACATTATTATAGTTGTTGTTTTACCCTTTAACATCTCCCCGGTCCCCCTCCCCAGTGTACTACCGGAGACATTGCACATCCATTACTCTTCCACACCCATGCCTAAAAAGTATCGTCACGGTTCTTATCGGTAAACTTATTATTATTATTATTTTTCTTTCTTTTTTCCCCGGACGATGGGTGCTGTTAATAATAATAATATTATTATTATTATTATTATTATTCTGCATTTCCCCTCAAATTGTCTACCCCCGCTCGACCACTAGGGTATCTTAATCTTAGATTATTTGAAGACCTACCGCTGCTCCTACCTTTTTCGATTCAATGACCAAAGTGATCGTTTTCACTATTTAATCTCAACCAAGGATTTAGTTTAGTTTAGTGGCACTAAAACATAAGAGTATATATCTAAAAATCTAGATACACATTGGTTTGGTGCCGTTTCTCGCTTTACAGGGAAAAAGGTCTTATTATACTCACTTTGTATGATTTTCATAGATTGCATGTCTGCCTAATTTTTTTTTTTTTGACCCCTCCCTCGTGTTTTCGCTTGTCGACTGTACTGGTGCGAGTGTGAGAAACAGTTGTACGCATGATTGATTACTCTAATCTTGTTCATTTGATTTCCTCCCCCGTCAGGCCGTCCTTCCCTTCCTTTTTGAGTTTTTCTTCCGCCCTTTTCTCTTTTCACCTAATCATATATATCATCCTTTGTCAAATATTCATATACACTAAATTTGACCCATGCCCCGTTGTAAATTCTCGTGAATGAATCAAATTATTGTATATAAGAATCCAAGGCGGGCATGTAACGTTATCTGACTGAGGGTAATTTGGTCATTGACTCTCAGAAAAAGAAACAATAGAAAAGAAATAGCGTACAAAATTATTAGGCACTTAATTGTTATTTAATAAACTGCTTATTTTTATGACTGAAACGGTACAAGTGTTTGTGAATTGGGATGATATATGCTATGTTTGATTGTTGCAGGGAAATCATGCATGCGATGTGGAAGCCCCAGAAATTCAAGTACATATACTTGTTGGCAACGCTCTACGTCTTCACACTGACCATCCCCTCGGCAGCCGCCATGTACTGGGCGTTCGGCGACCAGCTCCTAAACCACTCCAACGCGTTCTCTCTGCTCCCGAAAGACGGCTTCCGTGACGCCGCCGTCATATTAATGCTGATCCACCAGTTCATCACATTTGGATTCGCCTGCACGCCGCTCTACTTTGTGTGGGAGAAGGTAATAGGGATGCACGATACGAGGAGCATATGTTTGAGGGCGCTGGCTAGGCTACCCGTCGTGATTCCGATTTGGTTCTTGGCTATCATCTTCCCCTTCTTCGGGCCCATTAATTCAGCGGTTGGGGCCCTTCTCGTTAGCTTCACTGTCTATATCATACCTGCTGCAGCTCACATGCTCACTTACAGAAAGGCCTCTGCTAGACAGGTAATTTGATTCGATATAATTATTTATTTAATTATTATTATTATTATATGCTCGTTCTTTACCCCTAGCTAACTAATTTGCATTAATTTACATTGCAAAGGGCCATAAAATCTGGGGCCTCTTGAAGCTTCTCTGACACTGTCCCTGTGATCCTTATCCACTACTATATATGCATATGGTTTACTGACAATAACTCTTTTATCTCCTCTTGCTTTGGGTTTTGCCCCCTTTGATTGAAAGAGTAGTGCTACTAGTACTAGTACCGAATGAATGAATGAATAATAATAATAATAATAAGTGGAAGGAATGTGGCAGTGGGGAGTCCCTCCCTCCTGCTGCTCCCCAAGTTTTTGATGGGGATTTCCACATTCCCTTGCCCTCCTTGTGGGGAAGAATTAAGATGACACTAAATAACAAGAAAACATTTAAGGCTTGGTGGGTGGAGGGGGGCTGTGGACATACTACTATTAATAGTAGTAGTTGTTTTTAATTAGCTGGGGAAGGAGGGGGAGAGGGGAGAGGGGAGGGATGTATAGGTGAGATGTCTTTTTCAATTCGTTACACTACTTCAGGTTACAGCCAGCTAGGAGATCAATTAGTGTCTAGTTCAACTTTACCTAACAAAAGAAGCAGCTGGAAAAAAAAGAATGCCTTAGCGGCATATGTACGCGCGAGTGCTCTTTTACTTAACCCACGACTACGACCAGTAATAGTTACATCGACATCTTTGACTCACATGCATCTTTAGTTTGATTATTGATAAAAAGTAAAAACCCATATAGAATTGCCATATCTATCCAGCTAATTAATTACTTTATCTACGCTAATCGACCGATGTACGGTCTATATATTTATATTTATATTCATAATAATACTAATATTAATTCCCGCGGATTACCCTGTTGCAGAATGCCGCTGAGAAGCTACCACCATTCCTGCGAAGCTGGACAGCAATCTATATAATCAACGCGTTTGTAGTTGTATGGACGTTCGTGGTTGGATTCGGTTTCGGGGGATGGGCTAGTGTTGATAACTTTGTCAAGCAAATCAACACATTCGGGCTCTTTGCTAAGTGCTATCAGTGCAAGCCTCCTACACCAACTGCTGCTACAGCACCTCCTACTCACTAGAAGAAATATATTTCATGAACGTTGGTCGGACGGCATAGTAAAAAGGATAAAAAGAGGGGGGGGTGGAGAAGGGAAGAAAAAACTTTCTTTGTGTAGTAGTAGTAGTAGTAGTAGTAGTACTGCTGTATTATACGTAGGGGTGATAGTAATATCTTCCCTTGCATGTTGGCGTGTGGTTACACCTTTTTTTTTTTTTTTTAATTATAATTTTGGTGTTGTTTATTGTTAGTGTTCAATTTAATTAGATTTTGAAAAAAAAAATAGCGTGTGTTTGAACTTTGAATGGATTGTGATGAATGATTCCTTTGCTAGTCAAAGGCATATATAATATAAGAGTGGGTTGAGATCAATTAATCAAATCCTGCAATGTATGCCTCGATTCCTACTCCTTATATATTACTAGTGATCTACGTTACTCTCTTGAGAGTGTGTGTGTGTGTTTTTATTTCTTCTTTACTTTTAATATTCCTTGGAACAACGTAATAGTATTGTAAATCTAGTAGCTATCGCGGCCGGGTGCGATTGAAGATAATGCTATATAAGTAGTAGCTGTTTTTCAATGCCATTATTACGAGCATGTTGCCAACCTATCTTTCTATCTTCCACCAATATAATATTCACCAGTATGTGCAACACTAGGTTCCTTACTTACTGCTATTATTGCGAGCTGTTTTTTCGGATGATTTATTATGTTATTATTCACTATATAAAACTCTTATATTAATTATAGCTTTCTTTAATAAATAAAAATTATTTTTTAGATAAATGTAAATAGTATCTAGTTTCATCTTCAGATAAAGGTATAATATTTTCCAAAAGATCCTACAAGAATAAGGATAAATTAGTGACAACATATTATCATCGCTAATTATTAGCGGTGATAAAGTCTCTAAAAGTAATTTTAGAGAGCTTAAAGTTCTTGGAAAAAATATTATCCCAATAGAGTATTAGCAATGACAGTGGCTTGATTATATAAATGGTGAAAAAATCACCCCCAAAATTTTCATTCGCCGGAATTTTTTGCTAAAATACTATGAGTGAAAGCATATTAGTTAAAAATTTGACAAGGCCAGTTGGATGGAAAAAAAATAATCAACAATGCACTATTAGCAATAATATATTGTCGATGAGAACCATAAAGTCATCACTAATGGGTCACATAACTTGCACATAGAATTTTTTTTTCCAACTATTGGGGACAACAATTCCCCCCCCCCCTAATTTTTTTGTTCACTGGATTTTTTTTTGCAAGGTTAGGGTGAAGGGAAGGGAAAAAATAATGGGAAAGGGGATTGAGTTAGGTGTGCAAGGGCAAGCATGCAAGTGCAAGTGGCTAGTGTTGGGACAGGGAGTTGTGGTGCAGAGAAAGATCAACCAAGGCAAGAGCTGCAGGGGTGGCAGGGACATTACAGGGCTGGGAAGGAAGGTAATGAGATGTAGGTGACTAAGCTCATGTTTAGTCTAAAAGGGACAAGGGTAAGGAAGAAGGAGAAGGTCAACAGGGCTAAGAGATGGGTTGGGCTGGGGCACAGGCTAGGGGAAAGAGTGAGAAAAAATAAAATATTTTTGGGTTTAGGATTAAGATTAGGTTTAGGTTTAAAAATTAAGAAATTGATCTAAACTTTAACTTATCAATTGTTCGGGATTAGGGTCGGAAAAAAATATAGTGACCAAAAATTAGAATTTAGATTAGGTTAAAATAGTAATTAGGCGAGTTTAAAATTAGATAAAATTTTGGGGTATTACACCCTACTGGAAAATGAATTTGTTTAAACATAATTTAAATGTTATTCATGTTGAGAAAAATGTTTATTCCAATATGCTTGGGACAATAGTCCATGACAAAGAAAAATCACAAGATGACGGTAACGCAAGACATGATTTAAAGGACATAAACATAAGAAATGCGTTATGGATGTATTATGAGGGAAATAAGTCAATTAAACTTGAGGCACAATTTACTCTTGATTATGATGATCAGAGAAAGTTCTTGAGGTTTTTGCAGGAATTGATAATAAAATTAGCCAACGTGGTAGCAACTTGGCTGATATTCAAAAGAAAGAGTTTGCGTCTTGATTTGATTACAAGGTAAAGTGTGATGGCTTCGTGTACATTTAGTTAATATAATACTAGTTATAACATTTTTACAACATCACTTTATTTAGAGATGTACAAGAGACACAAATGTGGATTAGCTGAATGTAATGATGAATTATTTGCATTGTCTCGTTGGCCATTTAGTATTGTCTCAATTTATAATGGTTCTATAATTAATGGAATTAAATATTTAACACATCATAGAGATATGGATATAAAAACATAAAACAACGATGTATGTGTCCCTAGAATCGATGACACTTTTTTTCTATGGACAGTTACTGGAGGTCATCAAATTATATTACTTTAATGATTTTTTTAATTATGTTATTCAAGTGTAAATGGTTTGATAGTGATCTGAGAAAAAAAATTAATCAAGCGAGATGACAACATTGCAAGTGTGCATACGAGGTTTGAGTGGTATAAAAATGATTAGTATATATTGGGATCTCAAGCAAAATAAGTATGGTATATTGACGATTCTCTTAATGGATCTAATTGGAAGGTGGTTTGGGAAGTAAGTGTTTGAGATTTGAATGATGATGATGAGATTAACGTGGTGGATGCTATTGATGGAATTGACTCTTCTACCATAGCGTTCAATATCAAAATTAAAGATATGGAAATCAATCAGACCATATCAAAATTAAAGATATGGAAATCAATCAGACCACAAATAGCATTGTCAATGATAAGATATCGGAAGATGAAATAAAAGATAAGGGCTTAGGTTATTTGGATTCAGATATTGATAACACTGAGAGAGAGGACTATAATGATAATTCTAGTTTTTGTTATGATCGGTGTGTATTTTGTGTAATTTTCATATTGACTATTATTGTTAAACTAGACATATGTAACATAGTTTTGTAGCATATGATATAATAATTTGATATAATTTATCCTTTTTTCATTACTACTTTAACTTTTTTGCTACAAGATATAGTTATAGACAACATTAATACTAGATATCACGGTGGAGACAAAGCAGATGATCCCCTTCCCACACCTCATAGATTGCCTTCTTCATGCAAGTCTAATTGGATAATATAACACAAAAAGCTTGTTCGCTAAACTTTCAATAACTATTTAATGGTAATAATATTGACTTTGAAATTTATTTTTACACCACCACTAACACAAAAAAGAAAGGGGAAAGGCAAAGAAAAGGATTTGGATCTATATGATTTATGGCCGACTAACAAAAAAAATCCATTGCATATAGAATAGGCTAATAAAGATGACACGTATAACCTTGTGGAGATATATAGGCCAAAAAATTTCATCGTGCTTAAAATTTCATAGAGGAGTTCATTCCGCCATTTTATAATTTGTGGGCTCATGTTCCTAAAAATTTAAGCTCTAATATTATTCTACGACTTGAGGTATTTATATACTGATTGTTTAAATACATGAATAATATTATTTTATACATTGCTACTATTGTATATATTAATTTTGTAGCAATATTTTAATCTTGATTATTGGAGGCACAGTTGTGTAGGATCACTTTCTGCTTGGTCTTAAAAGGTTGTTTTAGGATCAATACAAGAACAAGAAGAACTGTAATACTCCATTTTTAGGAACCCTAATTAAAATTAATAATTACGTATGATTAGTTATAATTATTATTTTAGGAGGTTTAGTATTAAACATGTTATTATTATTCGTATTATTACGATGGTTTAGAGATAATAATCAGGTTAAAAAGTTGATAGAAATTGATCTATTAATTTTAATCTTAGTTTATACCTGTAAATCTTAACCTAATTATTTTATTAATAATCTCAACCCATAACCCAAAATAAATCTCAAAAATTTATTCCCGATTATCTTATATTATTTCTTTCTATTACACCCATCCCAATCCCAATTATTTTTCCCTAATTATCTTTCAATTCGGTACCCTAATCTACCCGAACTAAACCTAAAATAAAAATAAAATTATTTTTCTACTCTACCATCTACTCTCCCTGTCTCCCTCATTTCCTTACTTCACTCAACCCATCACCTCATCGCATCACCCTTTTCATTTATACATGTATATACACACTACACTCATTCACACTCCAACCCAACCCCTATTCCTTTTCAGCCCATCCTTCTAGTAGTTCCCCAAGCCAACTAGCCCTCCCAACCTCACACACCTTACAGCTAACCTGTCAACCAAACAAGCCCCCTAAATTATACATACACATGTATACACTCACCAAACAACCCCTCTCCCTCTGTTTTTGTTTGGCCTTCTCAACCCTATAGCTATCACATGCTCCATCCCACCTCCTTCCTTCCCGACCATCATCAACCCAACCGTCGCCCAGCCACCTTCCTCACTTCTCCCCTCCCCCTTCTCCCCTACATGCACCAACTGCTCGCATCACCTTGTAGCCCCAACCGCACACAGCACCCAGTCCACCGCACCATCGCACAACACCACTACCAATCCAACCGAAAACCACCTTTCTTCGTACCCCAGGCTCCCATCTAATGCGGCCAACCTAGCAGCCACCGAGCAGCACCCATCTCCCCTCCCTATTGCAGCCCCCAACCAATCCAACCGACCACAACCAGTAACCGTCCTCTCCCACTTCCTACATTCTCCTCAACCCACCTACACCTCCCTTCGATCCACCACCAAACTGAGCCATACAAGCCAACCTTATTCCCTACATCAGAGAATCACCCAAGTATCCACCATGCCACTTACAACACCACATCCACCATCCGTAGAGCCCAAACCTAGGAGAACCGTCACCCTCCAGCGCAACCTCCCAATAGTCGACCACCATCCCACCATCACCACTGAGCCATCCAATGCAACCCACCCATCACCACCAACCAGCCCCTACAACCTTCCCTGTCGTAGCTCTACCACTTTCTACAACCACAACCAGCTACCCTCCACCGCCGACCAGCCACTAGTCTCCACCGCCCACTACCTCCCTCTCCTTCCCTTGCCTCACCCTGTCAATCCCTCGCCCAGCCAGCCCTGGCCCCTCCATCCTGCACTGCTCACATTGTGCATACAGCCAGAGGTAGTTTTGGATTTTGGCAAAACTTTTGGTACCCATATTAATTGTAAAAGTATTTTGGTAAAATTTAAAATATAAATATCTTAGTATTATAATTATTATTTTACCTGTTAATTCGGTAATTGCAAAATTATTTTTAGGTACGAAAGGTTTATTAGTAGGATTCGATAACTTTAGTAGGATACTGCTATTTTTTACATTTTTGCTGAAATTCGGGTAATCTTTATAACATACTAAAATGATCAATATTGCGTGATAGCACATTAGGATTTTTGGTGTATAAAAATATATTAAGCATGATTAATTTCAATATAAATATGTGTTAATTATTATTATCATGAAAAACGGTAAAACGAGCATATTATCTAATGTAAAATATTCCGAGTATGAAAGTATGATTAAAATGATTATAATGATAGAAAAGTATTTTATATGATGATTATGTATAAAATAATAGGTCAAGCATATTTAGATATAATTATGGGATAATTATATTGGATGTGTGTCTAAGAGGCAATTTAGTCATTTTTAGTATATTATGATATTTATCCTAAGAATCATGTCGAATATGTATTATCTCTTATTGATTATGCGATCACGTGTTTTGTAGGTTTTAAAAGTGTATGATAGGGTTTTGGTATTCAGAAACATGTGTAAGGGAAAAATAGTCTTTTGACATAGCTGATAATTAAAGTTACATAAGAAATAATTAAATTACTTCATCTTATCCTTTTCACGATAAATTAATAAATAAAATAGATTTAGTATTTAAATAGATGATAATCTAATAAGTATTGGCCTCATGGGCATTTTGGTAATTTTCGGCTTAGTGTGCCCAAATGTAAATAATTGGACATAGGATGGCCTTGTACTTTTAATAGGTTGACCTTAGTGTTGACTTTGACCTTATTTTGGACCGTTGACCTTAGAGTTGACTTGAATAATTGGAAATAAAGAAAAAATAGATAAGTATGGAAATTAGAATAATTGTGCAATATATGTTATCTGTAATCACCTTATAAAATACTAATACGTAAAGTGGAAGACCTCGAGTTTGGAAATGGTTTCTCTCTAAAGATAGTTACCCCAGAGATGAGGTAGGAATCATTGATTTTTTTTTGGTTTTTGGTGTGCCGGTTATGCCCCACTAAGGCCCTAGTCTACTCTATAGATGACCTATAGGCCCTATAAGGACTATCGATACTTAAGGATTAGGTGTTCGAGGTAAGGAGGGTACTGTGTGCCTTGTGCATTAGTATGACTAGAGTGTTGTTATGCCTTTGGGTTGGATGGTTGGGAGGGTACTGTGATGCTTGTGCGCCGATATGACTAGTGTACTTTTATATTTTCGGGTATTATTGTATCCCCCTCAAATAAATAAAAATAAAAATGATGTGATTTGATTGGGTTGATTGTTATTGGATATTGGATTGGTTTTGGTAGCAGCCTTTGTGCCTACCTATGGTTTTGGTAGTAGCATTCCTACCTACCTGTGGTTTCGGTAGTAGCCTTCATGCCTACCCGTGTTGGTATTATGTCTATAAGCATACCTGTGGAGTTATGGATCTTATTATATTATACCTGTAAGTATACATGTAATGTTATGGATTTTATCATATTGTACCTGTAAGTGTACCTATGAGGTTATGAATTTTATTATACTATACCTGTAAGTATACATATGATGTTATGTATTTTATTATATTGTACCCATAAGTATACATGTGATGTTATAGATTTTGTTATAGCATACATGTGAACATACTTGTGATGTTATAAATTTGGTTGGGATTTATGCTGAGATATGAGTCATGCTATGAATGTTATAATTGTTATGCTGTAGTTTGGGTTCTGATTATTACTTCTAAGAGCATATCTGGTATGTTTATTTGGTAAGCTTTCGGTTGTTTTAGACAAATGAAAATGAGTAGTATGTGACCTTGATAGAATTTTACCGTCTAAATGATTACTGTATATCAATCCTCGTATAAATACTTAAATGTCTTGTACCATATTAGTTGTATTCCTTGCATGTGTTTCATGCTAGTTTTTCATATTAGTTTATTCAGTATCATAGTATTGACGGGTTCCATTTCATAGTCCCCTACCTATTCAACGGGCAGTCTTTATCTTGTAGGACTACTTTGAGGGTAAGGTATGAAGACTTCAAATAGAGGGTTAAGAGTTAGGACTATCCGGTGTTCATCCTGACTTCTTTTGATCTGGATATTTCATGGACTCTTAAGTCCCCTGCTATTTCCTTTTGTTATATTGCAACTATGTACCTGATATTTTTGTATTTATCAAGACAATGTAATTTGTAATGAAATTTCTATCCTGCCTTTGTTATAAATGTTATTTAAGTAAAGTAATGTTTTAGCCTTAGCACTTAATATAAGAATGGTAGAGGATGACAAACTTATATTGAGTGTGGCAGTAATACCCATTAATTTTATAATTAACGTTTCCACAAAATAAAAAATTTTGGTAGTAAAAATGGGGGTATTATAAGAACAAGATGAAAACATAGTGGCTAAAGGATAGCAACTAGAAGCCAAATAACTTTAACCAAGAAACCTAGAACAAGTGTGTAGACTATTGGACAGCAAAAAAAGCAAAGGTAAAAATTTAACTCTACTTATGTAAATTTTGAAAATTATAAATCATTTATTAAATTTATTTTATATGTATAAGCAAGGTTTGAAAAAAATAAAAAAATAGGGATAATCTGACAGATCCTAATCTCCATCGATCTAGATCTATTTTAACTTATCGACATATAAAGGGGTGGGTGGGTGTGCGTGTGTTAACAAATTAGTGCTCTTTAATACGATTAATGTATTAATTTAACCAAATATAATAGGTTGATCAATAGACCCAACAATTGTTTTCGCTAATCAAGACTTATAAGGATCTATAAACGAGGGTTGGCTAATGAATCATTGATCATGCAAGAGAAAATTATATAAAATTACAAATATTATCCTTTGTTTTATGAAATAATATTTTTTTTCGTATTAATGTAATATTTTTATATTTGTAGGATGAGATGGTGAAGTAATGTGATGAGACTCAAGCAACACTATAGGAGGATGTGGTTAGGATAACTGAGAGCTCCTCCACTAGTTTGATATACCCGTTGATGATTGACTAGACTAGAATAGTGGATGGAGTTCTTGGTCATCGATAAAGCTTCAAGAAAGGTGTTGGATGCATATTACTAGATGGGTCTTCATCATCTTATGATGGTAGTCGAGCTCCACCGTCAGAGACTTGTACACCATTGTCCACTAGTGTTGACCCTTTTCCTGCAATGTCAAATATGTATGACATTATTCAATCTCAGTAGACTTTGATAAATTATGGAGGATAGTGACACATACACAACGACATCTGTCTATCTCTCAGTCATCAATTCAGGTTTAGCTTCCCTATAGTCAGCCCCAGCCTTCATATGGTTATTCATAGTACCAAATTCATCTTTTCCCAAATTTCCTTTAGCAAAAAAAGAAGAAGATGATAATGATTGGTTATAAACAATTTTCATTTGGACATTTTTATTTGTACTAAATTCAATCAATTTCTTCCATTATAAATATTTATAGTATTAATGTTTTGATTGTTAATTATTTATAAATATTTCAATTTCATTTTAAATGATATTGTATTTTTTATGGAATTAAATAAATTTGTTGGAATTTTTAATTTTGTAGTGGCACAAATTTTTAAAAGTCGTCCCTAAAACACATATAAAGGATGACATGTCATGGGTATTTTTTTTAATTTCAGCCAAAATTTAATAATTTTCGGCAAAATCACAAAACATCATCACTAATACCCATATTAGCAATGACCCATAGTGGCCAAAAGTCATATTTATTTACATTTTTCAGCCAACATTATCATCTAAAAAAAGTTAAATTTTAGATTGCTCACCGAAATTTTAAACTACATTTGTCACAAATAGTATAATTAGAGACGACATTGTCGTCACTAAATTCAAATGGGTGAGTGTCATTCTATCATCCTAATTTCATTTTCTAGCTACAAAATATTAGGAATGACGTTTTAACAAAGGCTTATCATCATTAAAAACTAATAGTGACGAGTAAGGAATTATCAATGAAGACAAAGTTGGTTGCTAAAGACTCTTTTCTTAGCAGGGAGAGTTAATATCATGATTTAGTCTAAATTGTTGGAGCCCCAACAAGGCCTTCATGACCCCTTGACTTGAGCCCTTCAGATGGTTTTATTTATTTATTATTTGTCATGGTATATATATATAATTAGGCATATGGGGTCGGGAGGAGGATGGTGCGTAGTGGACCATGGACCCCATTTAATTCAGCAGTCTCACATGGCTTCCATGTTAGTTCATCTGCATGCATGTATCTCAGTCACGTGCCGCTTCCAATTCTTCTTCCAAAATCTTCTCCCCAAAATCAAACTAACTAATTATAATGTGATTGATTCTGCATCCACATGCCTGCTGCTAGCAGGTCTCGTACTTGAACATGGATCTGAAACTCCACCACCAGTTCATGCATGGACCATGCTTAGTGAGTATTATTATTTTGGTCCTTAATCATCAATCCTAGAGCTACTTCATGATCAGTAGAAGGAAATGGGAGGCTCCAGCTAGCCTAATTAAGTGCGTGAATTCAAGAACGCTCTATTTTCTTTCTATAAACAAATTAATTTCATCCACTCATCTCTCTAATCCTTCCTTATACTATACATATGGATAGGGTTGTAAACTAACCGATCTTTTAATGAGAAAAGATTACAAGCTTTTATACTACAAATATGCTTAGGCTCGGCTTCTTTATTAGACAAATCAAACTCAGATCTTATTTGTAGATTCGTTTAACTAAAAAAACGAGCCGAGCCAAATACGAAAAGTTCACGAGCCGGCTCTGTTTGTTTGGGATCCTATATATAGAAATCCTCATTTCCATTCATCGGCCAATCCAACATTGTAAACCCTGAAGCGTTCTCTCTAGAAATTTAAATGAATCTTCTTTTCTTCTTTTTGTTTTTCTATCTCTCCCTATTTTCTCTCTGTGAGTTTGTAAGTTTAGGTGTTAGGTAACATATCTCGACGATCGAAACATGACCCCCCTAAGAAGGTCAATATCAAGCCTAACTTAATCTTTCAAAAGATATCTTCTTAATGGAATTGGCTCAAAAAGCCAGTCGGTAATTGGTTCAACTTGGTCGAACCGGAACCTGCCTGGCCTCGGGCAGGTTTGTTTAAAATTAAAGAAAAGGCATCGCCAGTTTTGATTAAGCCACCCTACGTAGAGGAATGTGAAAGATGCCCGCCCACTTGTTAAATTTTTGTTTATAACTAAAAGCTTCCAACGTATCTCCGACGCATTACGGCCATACATACGGTCCGGAGGTGGTGGTGTTGACCATCCCACTATTTCAAATATTATTCTTTTTTTTTTCTTTTTTCTATGTTTTTTTGCAGAGAAAAGCATCCTCTTGGCGCCGATGGAACGGAACATCACAATAATGTATCTTACTATTACGTCTTGCCCGCTTTTAATTGCTTGATTTGGAGGCATAATTAATTTTTGACTTACGCGTGAGACGTCGTTAATTCACTCAGATCTCATTATCAGTATACTAATTAATACTATCACCACTTTGCTTCTTCCTTAATTCTTCTTCTTCTTCTTCCTTCCCCAAAAAGAATTCGATACAAGGGCAAAGTCAAACTGTACACTTCATTTAAGGATTTACATACACCAACAACAACGCTTCCGCCTAAAATTTCCCCTTCCCGTATGTGACTGGACCCAATTTGATAAATAAATTACATAATATCATGAAATAAAAAACCAAGATACCTATTTTACTATTTTTTATATATGAAAATCGAAAACATGGTTTCCACTTATTTTTTTTCTATTAAATTATCTATTCAGTAATTATTTTATCATTTTTCCATAAATTATAGAAGCGTAATATTAAGATTAGTTTTATTATAACGATGGTAAACAAACAAAGCTAAGCAAAAATCCAATAAAGACAGAAATCTCCGCTTCGTGCGTCTGTCTCCAAGCTTGCCTTGATGCTCCCCCCCCCTGTGCATATATATAGATATATGCATGTACATAAACACATACGAATTACATGTAACACTATCGCCCTCGTACCTACGCCATCACTGCTCAACCTCACCAGGTGTGAGACCTCGTGCGGCCACCACCGGAATGAGCAATTCAAAGAATGCATATGGAATGAGATGGCCCTTAATTCCAATATCCCACCTTGTCCGAATAAAAGAGGAAATCTCAAACTACGAGAACAAATACCAACTTAAAATTTTTCAACCCATGAGAAGGCATGTGGGTCACAAACAATGGAATGGAAGCCCATACCTCTGAGTCAACTTGTACACCGGCACCAAGCAAGGATCATGGGTTGGGCAGAGCATCTCCTAATGTTGGATATATATAGTGCCCGTATCTGATTCCAATAATCTGATATTTGTTTTTGAAATAAATTAGATGTAACTAAATATATCTTTGAATGTCAAATTATCATTACCATCATCATCATCGTTATTATTATTATTATTATTATTATTATTATTATTATTATTATTATTATTATTATTATTATATATTTAATATTTATATCAGCCAAAAATTCAATAATTTCAATCGAAAATAACATCCGATTTTTCACACTAGTAGAATAAATAAATTCAAAAGAATTACGTATATTCATCACAAATAGTTTCTGGGCAGCAAAGCCCCCTAACTTTGCACACTCCCGATTCACCTCATATAAAGGCCTTAAATGATATCAGGCTGGAAACTACAAATTTGCCTTGCATGCAAGAGTCTACCACGGGCCTACTTACTTTGCCAATGAGACTGTCACTGAAACTCATTGGGCTTTGTAGTTTGAGGAGCCCAATTAAGTTTCATAATGAATGCATGCTGCACTATATTTATTCCCTCATGCCAGCCTACTCCCCAGACCGATAGATTTCTTCCCAACCTTCCCAGGAAATTCTGTCGCTACCTACCTAGGCTTTTGTGACTCTAGCTATATAGCTAGAAGCAGCAATCGGGTGGGGTGCTCGAGTTCATATTAGGACGTGTTTGAGCATTTCTAGTTCATGGTGCTCTAGGTCATTTTCCCTTCGCGGAACATGTTAGAGTTGGGTCATATCATTTCAGGTTTGGTCATTTTTAGTTTGGATTTAGTGGGACGTTTAAGGTTTGGTTCGGGTTATCATCAATATATGCCAGTTACCTTGGTTTTGGGTTTAGTCAAGTTTCAAGTTGACTTGGTTCAAGATAGTCATTATGGGTTTAGTTTATCTCAGGTTGATTTATTAGTTTAGGTTGGGTTACTTCACATTTGGGTTTGCTCAAGTTTCAAATTTGTCTTGGCCAAGTTGGGTTGATTTAGCATATTCCAAATTTTGAGCTATGGTCAAGGTGAATTCTACACCGTGTAAGTCTAACGCAGCCTACCTCATTCTTCTTGGTAGTTACAATGTGTTTTAGTTATTAAGACCCTTTTTTTTTTTTATGTCAACGCTTATTAAAACAATTAAAGATATCAAAAATAAAATATAAAAACAATTAAAATTAAAAAATAAAATATTCTCGGCTTCTTTAAATGAGTTATAAAACGTGAATACGATGTGTTTTATTTGTATTATCATAGTAGGTTTGTTTTTTTTAATTGATATCAAGTCGGATTGATTTTGGGTCAAGTTAGTGTCAGGTTGACTCATGCCTCAAGTTATGTTTGGGTCAAATTTAAACCCGATTAATTATTTTTCGATCATTACAGGGTTAGGTTAGTATTGGTTTAGGTTCATGTTTAATCGATTTGGTAATTTTTTTTTGTATTATTTGGATTGGGTCAACATTTACCAACTATATTATACTATAGCTATTATTCAAACAAAACACCATATTATACTCTAGCTAGCTATTACTAATCAAGTTTGATCTAGAGATTGAAGATTGAAAGTTAACTAAGTTTTAACATATTAAGAATCAATTAATATTAGAAACTTTGACACCTAAATGTACAAATATACCCTTACATTAATTGTACTCTTCTAGTTAATATTCTAACCTTATGAGTAATTACCATTTAAAATTAGAGGGCAAAATTAGTAATAAAGCATTTAATACTCTCTATTTTTTGTAATAGCCCTTATATTATTAAAAAAAAAGATTAAGAAAATTATAGATGTTAACGGAAGGAGCAGTTCTTGCTAAGACTTTAGTTTCTTACCCAAAAGTAGGGCTGTAAATGAGCTGAGCCAGTTCGGTATTCGGCTCGGCTCGGCTCGTTCGTTTAATTAAACGAGCCTTAAAATGAGGCTCGGGCTCGGCTCGTTTATTAAATGAGCTGAGCCCAAACAGGAAAAAGCTCGGCTCGGTTCATTTTTTGGCTTTGGTTCGTGAGCTCGGCTCGGTTCGGCTCGTTAAAAGCTCGGTTCGGCTCGTTCGTTTAGTTAAACGAGCCGAGCCCAAACATCATTTTAGGCTCGTTTAGTTAAATGAGCCGAACCCAAGCCTGGGGGTATTCAGCTCGGCTCGGCTCGTTTACAACCCTACCCAAAAGAATATAACTAGTGCATGAATTATAAATACACAAATTCATTTAAGATAATAAGTGTTAGTTTTCTTTCCTCCTTAATAATTATAATGAGTGTCTATTGGCACTCTTTAGAAAAACCTATATATATATATATATATATATTAGCATTAAAAAGCCTCTGCATATGTCCCAAAATAAAAATTGACTACATTTATTTATGAATTTAAGATCCTAAAGGCTCACCCCAGTCAATTCTAGCTAAAAAAAGACCAAGATTGCATTCATAGAAGTATCCACTAGGGACCAAAATTCAAATGCCAGTCTCAATATTCAAGTTCATATCAAAGCAAAACGTGCTTGGTCACGTCCAAATTACTAACATCATTATCTTCTGAGCATCTTATTTTAAAAAGGGCTTACTTACGAGCTATACAACAACGACTAGGAGCAACCAACTCCAATCAGAAGGCCAGAATGTCGACATAGTACGGCAGTCCAAAAAAATTGGACATCAATAACAACTGCAAAAGTGAGAGGAGTAATTACCCCCAAGGTCAACGATTTTGCTTCATTGAGTTTTCTTCCTCCTTGCAATTGCAGCAGCCTAATGCAATTGAAAACGCAAAGAAGCTGAAGCCTTAATTAGTGTACATCAAAATTTAAATTTAAATTTACCAACACCATAATGAAATCATAAAAAACGTAAATATCCAAATGAGATACCCGAGTAACCCCAAAAAATGCATAAATTATTCGATGCCAAAACTGATTACAACTTCGGCTGGAAAATTGCGGGAAAAGACAAGACAAAGGGAAAGGAGACATCTGGTGGTGGATCCCTGCTCGACGGGTCACTATCACCTATCGCCATCTGCAGACGCAATAGACACAGAGATAGACGATAATAGAGCGGATTGAAGAATTGACTGAAACTCTCAATAAACAAAAGGGATGGAAGTAGTGGTTGATGATGAAACGAGAAGTCAAGCAACTTCACCGCGCACAGGGAAACCAACGGCGACGAACGGGAAGGATGATCAACGGTAGAGAAGGAGACGAGTAGAGCAGTGAAGTCCAATTGAAAAGGTTTTGGAGGGAGATGAAAATTGGCTAGGGACTTGGGTATATAAAATATAAGGTTGTCTTTTTTACTTATTATCCTCGTACCATATATATGCCCCAAGACGTAAATGGCTAGTACATGGGCTCAAGAAAAGAAATTTTATTGTGCAAAAAATCACAATCACAATAGAGACACCAAGGTATAGCTTGTTAAGTGGATTACCCTGCAACCAAAACATTTAAGATTAATACTAATGGATCATACTTTGTAATTGTTGGTTTGATATAGGGACAATAAGTATGGAAAAACTACCTCAAAATTTATATCTCTTAAATAATATAGTCAAAATATTTTCAATTACATATTTATTTCAACCCTAAGATGTTGAGTTTGTGCCTCAAATCCCTAGTTTTAGAAGGTGTAAGTTAATATTCTTGAGCCAAATACGACCTAGGCGTGTCTTCTAATACACTTGTGATGAGTTTTAGCAGAGAATGAGACAAAAAAAGGATTCCAAAGAAGATTGTGTTGAAGAACAATGTCATACGCATGTTCCCCAACACAACTGTGTTGACCTCTAATTTTGCGATTTAAGTTTTGGCATCAGATAACATGGCATGGTTCTGTTAGCCCTGATTTCACAAAAAAAAAAATTAACATCGCCTCTCTTGCTTGGAATTCCTTTAGGTTATTTCTTGGGGGATATATATATGTATGTATGTTTGTATTGACCCTTTCATAGAAAAATTATTAGCCACATACAAATTTTCTATTCCTTTTGAGAGAAAAATAAATTGAGAGTGAGCAATCTCTACATCCTCCATTCAATTGATGATTCTTGTATTTTTTTTTCTCTATATATTGAATTTGATTTTCTCATTATTGTCTGTGAACGTAGCCCACATCACATAAACCACATTAGTGTTTTGTGTTCTTTTTTTTTTTTTATTCTTGCTTCTTAGGTTGTTTTGTTTGATCATGCATATAACACCCCCAAAATTTACACATTTTTTTAAAACAATATTTATAAACTAAAACCGTAAATTTCTAGCGAGAGAACTAGCAGACTTTGCACGGTTATGGAGGCGCTCGTGCAAGGAGAATCGAAGGATGTAAATGGTTTAGTTAGCTAGAGGGTGTTGCAGGGAATAATTTGGGAGGTCGAAGCGGTGTCGAGGTTGGCTAATGGCGGAGGAAAGCGTATCTAAAGGGGCGGTGGCGCACAGACTGGTGCTTAGGGTTTCGGGGAAAGAAATCTCAAACCCAGGCCATACGAGGGGTATTTATAGTGTTGGAGGTTAGGCTCGAGTGCTGGAGGTTACCAGAAGGTCAAATTCGATGGGAAATTGGGTTGGTTATGCCATTGATCGGGCGGCACAAATTCAAAAATTTGCCCGACCTTCGCGAGGGAAATGGGGGCATTTCAAATTGAGTGTGCGTCGAGGGGAGAAAAATGGGCGGGAGAAAGGCCGGTCACGACATGTGTGGCCGGCGGCACCATTTTCGGGAGAAGAAGGTCGCAGGTTCAACAATGGCGGAGGAGGGAGGAAGAAGAAAGGGATGAGCCGGTGGTTCGAGGAAAAAGAAAAGAAAGAAAAGGGAGGAAATCGGGCGGTTCGGCGCGGGGGTTAAGGCTATTAAATGACACGATGTGTTTTGGGGAAGAAAGAGGCAAAACTCGGCTCGCTGGCTACCGAGGGAAAGAAAGAAAAATATGCGGACAGGCGTGGGCCGGGGAAGGAGAAGAAAATGAGGGAGGAAAGTGGGCCACTCCAGGCCCAAATCGGAAAGGTAAGGAAGGAAAAAAAAAAGAAAAAGAAAGAAAAAGGAAGAAAAAAAGGAAAGGAAAAATAATTAGGTTAGGGTCAATTAAATTAATCTGAATATTTAGGATATTTAGAAATAATAATATTTAAATCCCTTTTTAGGCTAAAATAGGATTTTTAAAATATTTTTCAAAATTTTCATTTTAGTTTAGTAAATCGCTCTAATTTTAATAAATTAAATTATTTATGAAATTAACATTAATTTGAAACTATTTTCTCTTTCTTAATTTAAATAAAATAATTAATTTAAATAAATTCCCAAATTAAAATCTTTGGTTAGATAATATACCCAAATTTCCTTTACTTAACATATTTATAAAATTTCTTATTAATTTTCCCTAATAAATTCCCTTTTATTTTAGTAAAAATAATTTATTAAATTAAATTTTCAAATAAAACCTTATGTAAATATAATCTTTGAAATTAGAAAATTTCGGGGCATTTCATCACTACCCCCTTAAAAACAGACTTCGCCCCCAAAGTCTCCTGCAGCTACTAGGGTTAGGGTTAGGGCATTCTAAGCAACCAGAATAATATATCACTAACCATACCTAAATCAACTACCCCCTTAGGGACAAACTAGTAAAAGGATTCTAGCTTGCAGCGAAAAGCTCCGGATATGCTTCTCGCATACCTTTCTTTGTCTCCCACGTAGCTTCCTCAGTTCCATTCCAATCAGATCTACTAGAAGGTCTACCCCTCCTATATCTAAGGTCACGTCGGAAAACCTCCGACTACACTCCATATTATCTCCCGACGGAAGAATAATAGATAATTCTATTCTAGAAGATGATGACAATCCAGCTTTAGCGGCAAGTACAGAAGATATGGAAGACAACGTAGCACCCGAATCAAATAGCACATATGCTGGCAATGAATAAATGGTGAACATACCAGTAATGATATTCAACTGTCGATCCACCTCGGCCTGACTGATGACATTCAGGCGCCCTCCTGACGGGCCTCCATTCTGAGGGTGTGGCCTCGATCCCTATGGTCTTCCCCCTATCTCTCGAGCTAGGGCACCAGATGGAGCGGGTGCTCTCTGATAGTACTGCTGAGATGGGTCCTGACGGTGCTGCTGATAGGCCCGCTGCTGAGGAATCAGTGTTCCTCCCCGCTGAGATAATCGGGGCTGACTCTGCTCAAAATGAGGGGGCCTCCAACATTCTATCGCTCTGTGTCCTCGCCTCCCACATATCTGGCAAGTCACCAACCTGCCGTTGCAGTCTCTGCCTGGGTGATTACGGTTGCACCTCCTGCAAACAGTTCCTCTTGGGGGTCCTTGGTCTCTGTAGTGATCTCTCGATGGTGGCCTCCTAAACTCTCTGACCCTAGGTTGGGTCCTATTCCCGGAACTCTGAGCTTCTAGCTTCCTCTTCCCAAGGATGGCGACCTATTCATGGACTAGTGTGTCTGCTATGCAGGCACGCTCATACAAGGATGCTAGGTCTGTAAATGGCACGGCACCCATCTTGCGGTGAATGCTAAAATTTAATCCTTGGTCAAACTGGAAGACTACTGTGGACTCATTGGCAGCGATCCCTGGAGCGAATCGGAGCAACTCCGTAAACAGAGCGTAATATTGGCGAACCGTCATCGGTCCCTGCGTGAGATGCATAAACTCCCAAATATTGTCCCTCCTTAGGCTCTCGGGATAGAATCGAGTACGGAGGGTGGTCTTTAATGCCTCCCAAGTAGCTGGAGGATCTTCTCTGGTACGGAACTCCTCCCACCAGGCGTCTGCTACGCCCCAAAGGAAAAAGGCTACTATGTTAGGCCGTCGGTCCGGTGGGCAGTCCACAGCCTCGAACGTACGGTCCAGGTCCCGTATCCATCATTCTAAAACGACAGGATCTTCCTCCCCTGAGTACGTTGGAGGGCAATTTTCGGTAACCCTCCTTAACCAGTGTTCTCTAGCGCCTTGAGACCATTGGGTGAACTCTAAGAATGCAGTGACTGCTTCCTCTAGGCGGTTGATTCTACCGTTGGCTGTCATTTCCCTATAAAAAAGGAAACAGTTTAGAAGCGAACCCACTAGTTCGAGATTGATTTAACACGATTTCCTATTTCTAAAGGAAAACCCTAATATACCCCCGTACTCCTCACCGTGGCCGACTCCAAAACTTAAAATAGAAAGAGTTCTTGATTAGGGCAGAAATTCTTTTCAAAATTCACATAACTTTTCAAAATCAATTTCATTCCCAAAGTCAACTTAAAATATTAGAGACCGAAGAGCTTTCGAAATACACTTCAAAATCTAATAAAATTTTCGTAAACCAATTTCATTTTCGAAAACGACCGTGGCCAATAAGGACCAATCGCTTTGATACCAACTTGTAACACCCCCAAAATTTACACATTTTCTTTTAAAACAATACTCATAAATTAAAACCATGAATTTCTGGCGAGAGAACTAGCAAACTTTGCATGGTTATGGAGGCCCGTGTAAGGAGAATCGAAGGATGTAGATGGTTTAGTTAGCTAGAGGGTGTTGCAAGGAATAATTTGGGAGGCAGAAGCGGTGTCGAGGTTGGCTAACGACGGAGGAAAGCGTGTCTAAAGAGGCGGTGGTGCACAGACCGGTGCTTAGGGTTTCGGGGAAAAAATCTCGAACCCAAGCCATACAAGGGGTATTTATAGTGTTGGAGGTTAGGCTCGAGTGCTCGAGGTTACCAGAAGGTCAAATTTGATGGGAAATTGGGTTGGTTATGCCGTTGATCGGGCGGCACAAATTCAAAAATTTGCCCGACCTTTGTGAGGGAAATGGGGGCAACGTGGGGAAGGAAAAGGGAAGTGGGGCATTTCAAATTGGAGTGGGCGTCGAGGGGGAGAAAATGGGCGGGAGAAAGGCCGGTCACGACACGTGTGGCCAGCGGCACCATTTTCGGGGGAAGAAGGTCGCAGGTTCGACAATGGCGGAGGAGGGAGGAAGAAGAAAGGGATGAGTTGGCGGTTCGAGGAAAAAGAAAAGAAAGAAAAGGGAGGAAACCGGGTGGTTCGGTGTAACACCCCCAAAATTCACTACTGAAAAATTTCGTTTTAAAGGAAGGAATTTAACAGAAGCGAAATAAAAAAACCGTGAATTATGGGGAATGTTACCGCCACACTCAATACCAGACCGGTTCACTCCTACCGTTCCAGTACCGAGTGCTAAGGCTAAAACAGATTACCATCAGAAAAAAGCTAATACTTAAAACAAGGATTGGTAAGGAAGTTAAATAGTTCATAATATAAAATTCAAAGTACGCATAAAAAGGTTTACAAGCCAAAGGGGTAGATAAACCAGGTTCTCAAGGAATAAAAAGTATCGTACGACAAAACAGAACTAACATAAAACGATACAGGGTAAAATAAAACGAAAAGGGGAGTCCGGCCATGTCGCTCTCGGTCCCCAGGCCAAGTCTAGGCTCCACTCTCAGCCCTGCCCGATGCCTCGTAAGAGTCGTAGGCATCAAAGATATCGTCTCCTACCTGCACAAACTCAGGTGGGTCATCTGCTCGTGGGAATGAGCAGCACCCATGAAACAGGTGGTCAGTACGCTACGTACTGAGTAAGGTAACAGATGCGCTAAGTCCAACATACAAAGCACACAACACAGTATTCATGGCAAATCACGTGAGCGATAAGTAGTAAAAATAGATGATAGGCCAGCTACAGTCCGGATAGTCTTATTCTTTAAATCTCTGGTAAATATAGTCGATTCAGAGCATAGTCTTTATCAATTCATGTGAGTGCGAAAACCCCACTATTATAGCCGGTGGACCGGTCGTGCAGGGCAAAACGCGCCTGGCCACTATTATAGCCGGTGGACCGGACATGCAGGGCAAAACGCTCCTGACCACTATTATTCGCCGGTGGACCGGTATGGCCCCGACTCACATGACGTTTCACTGTAATTACTTTGTGTCTTTCCCATGTCTTATCATTATTACGTTCGGTTTGTTGAGCACGGAATCCCCCACTATTATAGTCGGTGGACCGGAAATCATGCAGAGCAAAACGCGCCTGGCCACTATTATAGCCGGTGGACCGGTCATGTAGGGCACCCTGGCCCTAACCACTATTATTCGCCGGTGGACCGGTCTGGGTCCGGCTCAACATCTTCCTCTTTAAGTAATTAGTGTCTTAACATATCTTATTTGAAAGTAGTTTACCCTTGACATGCATGGCTAACTTTATCCACACTTATCCTCCCAGGAGGGCCCGTCCCATATCTTGGGACACTTGCGCCCCTTATTACACCTCGTTATCCACTCCCCTTTTACTCTTACACATAATGAAGACCAACTCTTAAGGGTGTGGGTTAAGGCCCAACACCCCATGACATCCACTCCACATGCTATCTTCCTCTAGGGTTTTCCCTTGAAAACCCTAATTGGACCTATGTGGCCCAACTTTCTCTCCCTTACACTACCATTACTCCATTTATCGTCCCACTCCTTATCTCATTTAGGTCCAATCCCAAATCATATCACTTTACCCCTCGATTTCACACGTGACCGAAAAACCCTAGTTGGCCACTTCAACCCTAGCACCTTTCTTCTCCCACAAGTAACCCCTCTCTTTTTCACCCAATATCTCTTCTCTCCCATGACACCCATAATCACCCCTTATACAACAATTCCCACTCTTAACCCATACTCCACTCTCCCTTAATCATTCTTACTTCCACATTTCCCAGAGTACTACTTTCTCCCAAAACCCTAATCGGGTCCCTTATACACCCTTACAGCAACCTACGTATTATTTTTCATCCCAAGTCTCCAAACACTCCACAACTCTCCCTTTAGCTTATTTACACCTTAATACAACTTTTCTCACGTAACGATCATCCCCATGCAAGCTTTATCCAACTCATGCAAACTCTCGAAGTTCCCATGCAAACCCTAGAATTCCCATGCATGGTTCTCATCTCTTATTCCTTTTGGTCAACCTCGTACCCCCCCTTTAGCAACTCACTTTCCATTTATTTCTTTTATCTTTTCATCTCCATGTCATAATAATAATTACCCTAACATGCATGTCCTAGAGGGTTAAAATCATGTCACAGCACATCATAATCACCACGTATGGATATCACATTCATGTCATGAGAAAACACATACCACGTACCTTAACTCCAAGCTGCGCTACGCATAAAACACGTTAAGGATAATCATGTGATACACAACAGGACATGATATATATATATAAGGCACCCAAGGCATACAAGTCATATAACACGTAAGAACCTTAGCCACATCCTTACCTAATACGACACCGGTCTTGGAGCACGTTCCTACGCCTCCTCCGGGTTTTGACTTGATTCGCCTATAAGAGGGAAGGACTATGGATTAGCTTCCCCCTAACCAAACTGACTAGCCTTCCTACCTTACCCCTACCACAACTTACCGTTAGGGCTAAAATAATATTACTAATGGTGACAAGGAACTAAAATAATAATAATAATAATAACCATAATAATAATGATAATAGTAATACTAGTAATAATAACAATAATGATGTTAAAATAATAATACTAGAGTTATAGGTCATTAATAATAGTAATAATAACAGTTATAATTATTTCAAGGTTAGGTTAAATAATAATATTAATAATAATAATTATAACATTAAGAATAATATTAATAATACTACTAAAAATATCTAGCATTTGTATAACAAGGGTTTAGGGGTTGGGGAGTTTAGAGGACCACCTAGGGGTGTTGGTGGCACAGGCAGCGGCGCACAGTTCACGGCGGTGGCGGCGGTGATGGGGGAGAAGAGAGGTGGAGAAGTGGTGGAGGGAGGAGAAGGGAAGAGGAGAGGGTGGCAGGGGAAAAAGAAGATATGGGGAGGTAGAGGAAGCTCCCCTGGTGGTTTTAGAAGGCAGAGGGGGTGCTGGAAGTGGCGGCACCGGCGGTGGGCGGTGGTGAGAAGGGCGGCGGGGCTCGAAGCAGTGCTAATCGGGAAGAGCTCTTTGCACGGCCGGGGTGGCTCGTGCAGAGAAAACCGAGGGGTGAGGGAGGCCTAGGTTGGTGGAGGGTGATGCAAGGGAGGATTCCGTGGGTGGATCTGGCGGCGGCGATGGGCGGCGGCGACTGGGTGGCTGTCTGAAACGAGGATGGCGCAAGGGTGATTTTCTGGGCTGGGGTTTCGAAAGAGTCTAATGCTGGGCTCGTGGGTATTTATAAGCTCGAAATGGGGGAGGATCGAGAGAGGGGGCAGAGGAAGGTGCGAGCAGGCGGAAAGTTTGGCACGCCGGCCGTCGGTGGCAGGCCGACGCGGGTCTGTCATGGCAGACCTGTGGCTCGGTCGGGAAAAAGGAAGGGGGCGGTGGCAGACCTGTGTGAGGTGTGGGGATGGTCGGTCGGTCGAGGAGGGACAGGCGGGCGGTGCAGAAGAGAGGGAGAAGGTGTGCAGGCGGCGCAGAGGAGTTGTCGGCACAGAAGAGTTGTCGGCGCAGGAGGGCGGTGATTTGCAGCGGGGCGCGGGGAAGAAGAAGAGGGGAAAGGGGCTGGACCGGTCGGTCCAGGCGAGAAAAGAAAAAGAACCGGCCGTCGGTTCGGGTGAAGGAGAGGCAGGGCAGGCCTGCGTGCGAGACGGGGGGGAGGGAGAGAGCCGACCTGGGCCGGTGGGCTGGCCCAGTCGGGGGAAATGCGGGAGAGAAGGGAGAAAGGAGAGGGGGAGGGAAAAAGGAGAAAAAGGAAAATAAGGGAGAGAAAAAAAAATATTAAGGAAAATAATTAGGGAAGAAAATAATTAAAATGAATTATGGGGTGAGTCCTAGTATTTTTGGTAGATAATTAAAATTTTAGTAATTTATCTTATTATATTAGTTTAAAGAGGTAGCTTTTAGAAAAATATTGGTTTGAACCTTATTTAACTAAAAAAATGAGTATGATAAAATAGCAATCTATTTATTTTAATTTATTAAACACTCACATCTAATTTGGTATACTTAAAACCCACAAAATAATTAAGTTAAATAAATTTAAAAGGCAAAATCCTTAACGTAATTAAAGTAAATAAGTTTAAGAGTTAAATTATCCCTAATAAGAGTAAGTTTAAAAATATAGGCTTTTAAAATTTTCGAGGGATTACATTCGGCGCGGGAGTTAAGGCTTTTAAATGACACGATGCGTTTTGGGGAAGAAAGAGGTGAAACTCGGGGCGCTGGCTACCAAGGGAAAGAAAGAAAAATATGCGGATGGGCGTGGGCCGCGATAGGAGAAGAAAAGGAGGAAGGAAAGTAGGCCGCTCCAGGCCCAAATCGGAAAGGTAAGGAAGGAAAAAAAAAAGGAAGAAAAAAAGGAAAAAGGGAAAAATAATTAGGTTAGGGCCAATTAAATTAATCTGAATATTTATGATATTTAGAAATAATAATATTTAAATCCCTTTTTAGGCTAAAATATGATTTTTAAAATATTTTTCAAAATTTCCATTTTAATTTAGTAAATCACTCTAATTTTAATAAATTAAATTATTTATGAAATTAACATTAATTTGAAACTACTTTCTCTTTCTTAATTTAAATAAATTCCCAAATTAAAATCTTTGATTAGATAATATACCCAAATTTCCTTTACTTAACATATTTATAAAATTTCTTATTAATTTACCCTAATAAATTCCCTTTTATTTTAGTAAAAATAATTTATTAAATTAAATTTTTAAATAAAACCTTATTTAAATATAATCTTTAAAATTAGAAAATTTCGGGGCAATTCAATGCATGCTACTCTCCATGAATCAATTTAGGTTCAAGATGTCTAACATTACCAAATTGTTATATACCTGTACAAGTGGTATCAAATCTTTGGGTTTAAGATGTCTACCATTACCAAATTTGATATCAAGAAGTTTGATGGTAAGATTAGTTTTATTCTCCAAAGAGTTCGGATGAAGGATGTACTTACCCATTATGAAATGAAGAAGGCTCTAGAAGCAAAATCCAAAAAGCCTATAACTATAATAGATGACTAGTGAGACAAATTGGATGATAATACACTATCAACAATCCAACTGTCGCTGCCTAAGGAGGCCACTACATATAGCATTTGAGTATAGCCTGAAGCACTTTATATGATAAAGAGTCTTGTGAATAAGCTTCATCTCAAGGAACGTTCACCTGCTCTATATATAATTAAAGGTAATCCTATTCAATCCCATCTAGATGAATTTAATTTAATTATTATTTATCTAGATAATCAAGATGTGAAAATTGATGATGAGGATAAAGTTATCTTATTAGTTGTCTCTTTACCATTTAAGCACTTCAAGAAAATTATGTTATATGAGAAAATTATACTCTTTCTTTTGAGGATTTTAAATCCAATACACTAAGAGAAATTTGATCTTGAGGTTTATTCTAATGAAAAGGCTAAGGGCTTGTCTATTAAAAGTAGTTCTAATGAATGGAGTGATAAAAATAAGAAGAAGAATATGTACAAGTCTAAAAGTCAAAATTCTAATGAGAAAAGTAAATATTGTAATAAATTTTGGCATCAAAATATCTACCTATGTTAAATTGAAAAATAAGAAAAATAAAGATGAAAAGAGAAAATAACAACACAATTCTAATAATTTTGAAGCGAATGTTGTTACAACTTTCTCTAAGAGTGATGTGCTCTTAGATACTTTTTATGACAAATGGAGCATGTTTTAATGGGTTTTATACTCTAGTTGTACCTACCATATGTGTCCCAATAGGGATTCGTTCACCACTTATAAGGAAGTTGATCATAGTGTTATTTAAATGGGCAATGATGCCAAAGTCAAGGTTGTTGTAGTAGGGAGTGTTCAGATCAAGACCCATGGCAACTATATGAAGACATTGAATAATTTTAGGCATGTTTCTAATTTAAAGCATAATTTGATTTCTTTGGGCATCATTGAGTCTCTTGGTCATAGGTATTCAACTGAAGGTGTAGTTTTAAAGGTCTCTAAAGGCGTCCTTATTTTAATAAAGGGTAATAAACATGGAAGTCTTTATATCTTGCAGGGCTCTACAATTAATGATTTGATTGTAAAACCATATCCATGTCTGATAAAGACATCACTTGATTATGGCACATGCACCTAGGCCATATGAGTGAGATGGATTTGAATTTTCTGAGCAAGCAGAGTTATCTTAGTAATGGTATAGGGAAGTTAGAGTTTTGTGAGCATTGTTTATTTAAGAAAAATAAAGTCATATTCTTGTCTACAACGCACTATACTAAGGATATTTTGGACTATGTCCAGTCTAATTTACAGGAGAAGTTGGACTATATCCGTTCTTGTCTTTCCCACGGTGGAAAAAATTATATGATTACTCTAATTAATTACTTCTCCCACAAGATTTTGGTTTATTTTTTATGCCACAAGAATGAAGTCTTCCCTACTTTTCAAAATTATAAAGATCTATTTGAGAATCAAACTAGTAAGAAAGTGAAGAAGCTCAGAATAGATAATAGGTTTGAGTTTGTTGAGACTGATTTTAATGAATTCTGCATAGATCATGGTACTACTAAACACAAGACTTTGGTTGACAAGACTTGATAGAATGGACTTGTAGAACACATTAATAGACCTCTATAGGAGAGATCTAGGTATATGTTCTCCAATTTTGGATTGTGGAACCGGCATGACTTTTAGGAAAAAGCATTTTCTACAATTTGCTATATAATTAATTGATTTCCACATTCATCCATCAATTTCAATATTTTAGAAAAGTTTTGGTTGGTTAATCTTGTTGATTACTCTAATCTTAGAGCTTGTGGGTATCCTACTTAGATATATATTAATCATGGTAAATTAGCTCCTATAGTTCTTAAATACAGTTTTCTTAGCTATGCTCTAACTCTAAGAGGAATAGATTTTGGTTTCCTAACTGTAGAAAAATTATTTTGAGTAAGGGTGTTACTTTTAATAAAATTGCACTATTATCTTGTGGAAAAGAATATGTAGTTTTCTCATTTGGTACAGGTGATCAGCAAAGTACTAGTGAAAAGGTAGAGTTAGAAATGAGGTCTAGTGACAGTTCTCCATCTTCCTCATACATATAGTCTAGTAGTGATGCTAGTGATGTTAACCATGTAGCTAATACCACTAGTCCCATCTTATAGCAACAGGCTGGTTACTCTCTTGCTCATGATAAGCCTAGGAGTATAGGCCTACTAGATATGGAAATGAAGATGATGATAGTTTTATTGTTTATGCTCCAGCGGTTACTAAAGAGATTCTTGAAGGTGTTGAACCTTATACTTATTCTAAGGTCATATACAGTATTGATTCTTATAAGTGGTTATTTTCCATGAATGAAGATATGAAGAGTTTACATAATAATGGTACTTAGGATTTGGCTGAGTTGCTCAAGGGTTGAAGAGCACTAAGTTGCAAATGGATCTTCAAGTGGAAGGAAGGAAAACCTAGGGTTAGAGATGCTAGATGGAAGGCAAGCCTCATTGTTAGAGTATTTAGTCAAAAGGGCAATAAGTATTCTCATCTATTGCTCATCATACATCCATTCAAGTTTTCCTTACTTTTGTTGCTCTATTTAACATTTAATTTGAGTAGTTAGATGTCAAGATAGCTTCCTTTGAGGAAATTTGGAAAGGAGATTTACATGCATCAGCCAAAAGGTTTTATTGCTACTAAAAGGAGAATTATGTGTGCCAGTTGAAGAGGTCCTTACATGGTTTAAAGCAAGCTCCAAGATAGAGGTACATTAGATTTTTTTTTCATTTATGATTGGATAATGCTACACAAGAAACAAGTTTGATAGGAGTTTTTATTTAAGAGTATTTGAATATGGCTCTTTTGTTTATCTATTAATGTATATTGATGATATGTAGATCACTTCCTAGAATAGGTCCTTGATAAACAAGTTGGAGTCACTACTCAGTAAGGAATTTGAGGTGAAATATCTTAGTGCAAATAGTAAAATTCTTGGCATGGAGACTATTAGAGATCAAAAGTCTAAGAAGTTGTTTCTGCCACAATAGAAGTATATTGAGAAAGTGTTAGCCATGTTCAACACAGGAGACTGCGAACATGTTTTGACCTCTAGCTACTCACTGTAAACTATCATCCAAGATTTGTCCTAATATGGAGGAAGAGAAGGAAAAAATGTCTATCACTCCTTATTCTAGTACAATGGATATTTTGATGTATGTTGTGGTATGGACTAGACATGATGAAGCTAATGTTGTAAGCATAGAGAGCCAATTTATATACAACCCTGGGAAGGGTCATTGGAACATAATCAAGTGGATTTTGTGATATTTGAAGGGTTCCTCACACATTGGTTTGGTATTTGAGAGGAGTATAACAACAATCATTGATTTTGTTTGTTTCGCTAATTTTGATTATGCCACTGATTTAGATAGACATATATCTATTTATGGCCATATCACCACATTGTGTTATGATGTTGTAGTTGGAAAGCAACCCTACAATTTATTGTTGCCTTGGGTACTGCAAAAGCAAAAGATGGTGTAAATGTTTTTGGCTACATTGTTTAGTTATCATGCTTAGTGTTGCATAGGGTACTACCATTATGTTTTCAACTAGTTAGTGTGTTATTTGTTTAACCAAAAACAATTCCTATAACACATTGATGTCAGCTTTCACTTTAAAAGAGATGTTGTTGATGTGGGAAATATTAAGATGAAGAAAGTCCACACATCGGATAATCCTACAGACATGCTTACAAATCCATTTCTTATTCATTGATACTTGCCTTATTTATCAAAACTTGCTTATTATGGAGTTATTCCAAGGAATCAATGTAGATTCTTCATTAGACACTTCTATAAAAAAGCAAATAAAGTCGTAGATTTGTTGGTCAAACATTGTTATATATGATCATCATGTTGTTATGCATTCTTTTGCATTCGATTTTATCATTAATAATCTAAATGTGATGTAAAAGAGACATATACTAGAATTGTGAGACATACTGGCAAAATCTTGGTACAATTCCTATCCTATTCTCTTCGTCGGTATTGTTGTTAATAAAATGGGGGGGGATCACGAGACATGATGCCTTGGTATAAATAAATTGCATTTTTATTAGTCAAAGGAAAACCCATTTAGACATATTGCCTTTTACTATGTCCACCTACATGATCACAATGAAAAAAAATTATTTTGTCCATAAATAGATTGTCGATGTGTTCACTATTATCTTCTCAATACTTTGACATTTTACCCCATGTTTGGTACTGCTTACAAAAGATAATTATTGTTGGCAAGTAGATTTAAACAAGTTGATGTAATCAAACCCCATCCTTACATGTTTCACAACGTGCACAAGAAGAAATTAACTTATATACATGTATGGGTGTGTGTGTGTATGAGACTACATTCCGAAGTTTGAATGACAATAAAGATGCAACGGAAAATCAGGAGAACAATTTCTCCCTGCAGTAAAGGAAATTGCTAAAGCAGAAGACTATATTTCTCCCTCCGCCAGAAGAATCAAGTTTGACTACTTGCTAGCTGGCTTGATGAAGCAAGTCAGTCATAGATATACATGCTTGCAGATGACACAATGATCTGAAATCAATCTTCCGATTATACTTCCCTTTTCAATTCTTAATTTACTACTCCTCTTGTTCCACAGATGTACCCCATAGGTCTCCCTAGAAATCCTACGCACTTTGTTCCTAGCCCATTTAGCATGGGCCTCGGTCTTCGGCAGCTCGAAAAGCCTACCAATCCGTGTCCAATCCACCGGATAAAACGCCGTCGGAGGCAATACAGTGAAGTTATGAATCCCATGCTCTTTCTTGGAGACTCTATCGACGACCCTCGAAACAAGGTAAGGACCATTATGACCCCATATATTGCCATTGAAAGTAGAAGCAAATTCTTGAATGAACTTGAACAGAAGAGGATGGTTTTTATCAAAGACGAGGACTGCATTATTAAGCCTTGTCCAATGACCAGTCTTTAGATTCATGCTCTGTGCTCCAAGACAATTTCTCAAACCAGAAAAATCTTTTAAAACTATGAAATCAGTGTCTAAGTATATACCACCGTATTTGTACAAAGCTACTAGTCTAAGTAAATTGGATAGGTTCTGGGCTAATGAGATATGACCAGGATCAACCTTGCCTTTCTTCATCTTTTCATACCACTCCTCAGCTGGGTTGCCTTTGAACAAAAAGGGTATGTCAGGAGTGACGGGAAATACCCGGAAACCACGGCTGAGGAACGGGCTTAAGATCTTCATGCCGCGTTTGGAGTCCATCGATTTCGAGAGGATGATCAGACATGCATGTGGGTGCGACTTGAATAGAGTTTCTAGAGCAAGGTTTTCTCTGCTTCCGAATGATCCCGCTGGTGAAATCCATGTCATGAAGAAACGGACGCTGCATTCGTTTCTGGCGAAGAAAGATACAAGCCTTCGGCTGAATTGACGGGCTTGTTCTGTGGGCTTGAACATGAGGATGTGTGGGAACTTCTCCTTCAACCACGAGATCCTCTCTGATTTCGTGAAATTCGATGGCGGGATCATTTGACCTCGATCGTCATCTTTCTCATCATCATGTTGGCTGTGACCGTGATTTTTCGGATATTCAGAACCGCCTTTCTCTTCTCGTACGATTGCCGAAATCACTTCGACTTGAGTAGCCGATGTTGAAGTCAATGCAGCAGAAGCTTCCTGATCATGAACGCCATGAGGAACGTGCCCCTGGATATGGCTCTGATCATCAGAAGGTTGGAAATCCTGGCTAGTGATTGTGGCGGTAGAGGAACGGAACGAAAAATTAGCAATGAAGGTAGCAATGAAAACGAGGATAGAGAAGACGGCGACAAAAGAAATAGTGGAGAAGACTGAACGCTTTGCTTGTTGCCTAATATCCACCATCATGCAATAATTATGAAAAATTCTTCTGATCATGATTATGGATCGATGGTTCTATCACATTGATGAAGGCGTGCAAATTTCATGTCGATACTGGCCAGTCTTGTAGCTAAGCAAAAGGTCAATAAGGTTCTGTGAGTGTATGTGTGCAAATTATTGAGTCCATAATTATTTATTAATGAAGGAATGGAATAATATATATGTTGCTTCAATCCTATGACTAATTAATCAAGGAGTAAATGATTAATGAAAAATGCGATCAAGACAAGGAGTTGTGCAGAGAAACAGATGAGGGTGTGCCTTTACGGACTATGGCGGCTACTAGGAAAGTGATATTATGTTTGAGTATTATCCAATGCAGGGTACGAGAAATTAAATTATTTGACATGGTACTAGTATCTCCCTAATTAAGTGCCATGAGAGGAATGTCCTATTATTTTGTCTTAATTAATAGGCAATGGCGCTTGCGTACAATAAATATATATTCAGGTGAATGTGACTAATTCTTCGTTGTTAATTGTTTCCCTTATTTTTAAATGAATGATTCTTTTGTACATGATATATATAAATTTATTTATACATAGCAATGTCAAATGCTCTACCTATAATAATAATAATAATAATAATAATAATAATAATAATAATAATAATAATAATAATAATAATAATAATAAAAGGAAGTTCGTTTTTCAGTACTAATTAAGCGAGAACGGTCGTGCATGAAGCACAACATTGTTGCTTGTTTGATGATGTTAAAATGTGTACATATATATATAGTATAGTTCCCTGAAAAGAGCCAGGTATGATTATAAAGACACCTCATCTTACTCTTACGTTTCTTTTGTTGGGCGGTGGGTGGGGGTAGAGCCGTAGAGGTAAGAAGGTGATGAGATCTTCAGCTGTTCAATTGCCGAGGTCAGCTATTGATAGTATCAAAAATATCATGAAGCAAGGCTTTTCAGTTTATTGACATTTCCGCGACCCCAAATTTGATAGGTAGGACTTGATATGGGCTTGGTCTCGAAATCTGGGCGTCGCCGCATTCTAGTTGTTTACTGATTTTCACCATCGTGCGCAGTGTGGTAAAGTTGAAGTAAAATAACTTTCGAGTCAAAGTCAACGTGTCAGAGGTTAAGAATAACCTAAAATAAAATAATAAAAAATTAAAAAGGATCCCAGTCGGAGACTCGGAGTGAAACCGGGGGTGGCCAATATAAGTAGAGTCCAAATCGGGGCGGATGGAGTTATTATTGGGTTGAATTATGCGGTGTTCGAATCATTTTGATTTAAATTAATTTAACGTCGGATAATTTTGAGTTATTTTAAGTTTTTGGATCGGATCTACCTAAAATTGAATAGATTCGGATTAGGATAAATTTGAATTGTTTTAATTTCAGTTTGGATTTAGATCAAGTTTGGATGAGTTTAAATTATTATATTTTTTGGTTGAGTTTAGATCAGATTCAGATCATTTTATATTTTTTTCATGCTTGTACCATTTTTTTCTTTTTTTATTCTAAGATGTTATTAAAAGCTAATTATTTTTATATTGTTTATTTTAATTTATCTTATTCAATTAAAAGTGAATCATTATATTGATTGTTTTGAGAGCTTAGAATTTTTTGTCATTATTTTATTTTTTGAAATATATTTAACATTTTAAATTTAAAGGTTTTTTAAATAGGATCACTTTCCTTTTTATAATAAGGTATAGTTTATAATTCAACTCCATTATAAGCTTGATCATATTGAGTTCAAGTATTATTTTAATTTTATATTATATTTATATCTCGTACAATCCTTACATAATATTAGCTTATAATGACCATTGATAGTTAATAAAAAATGAAGGCTTCTAAGGTTGTACTTCTCATATTATTTTTATAACAGAATGATCACATCATATCAATATAATTTTAATAACAATGACAATAACAATAATAACAATAATAATAATAATAATAATAATTTAATGATAACAATAATAATAGTAATTAATGAATATCAATTATGGCAAAAACAATAACAACACATTAGTTTTTTTTAATATTTTGATTAAATCATATCAAGCCAAATCATATAAAAATTAGATAAAGTAAGTAATGACCATTATTGATAACATACCAACTAATATTGACATCTTACTATTTAATCTAGTTGATGTAATAAAAAAAACATTCATCTTTAATATTTATAATGAGTAATTAACATCCTCCCTCTACACTTTCCCTACTTTCCTATAATGTTGTAGCCTGTAGCTACTATATTGCAAAGTATAGATATTAACATATAGTAAGGCTACAAATTTTTATTGATGTGTACTTATAATAGAATTGATAAAATGTTTCCCTTGTTTGATTAGATTTCACTTATGATGCAATCTTCTTCTTCTTTTTTATATACACTTTTACAGATCTGTTTCAAATATTTTAAATATTAGAATTAGTATTATTCATAACTATATTTTGAATAATTGAATAAACTATGATTATATAATATTCGTTTTAAGTTACAATGATAATTGATTCATATTATAGTTGTTGTTCGGGATTTGGTTCCTAGATCGTGGACTTGAAGGCTTGGTTGGAACTTTTGGTGGACTTGACCAATCAAAATATGTTGGATATCATATCACTTATGGCCTATAGGGCATATTCTATAGTCACGAGGCTTAATATTATAATAATTAGTTTTCAACACTAACATCATATTATATTATTAACTAGTTGGGCTAACTGATACTTCAAGCTTATTTATGTATGTTAATGTATATAGTTGGTTTCAACTATTTAGTTGGACTATATATTGTATTGTGACTCATGAGCTAAAGTGCTCCTTACCAATTGCTTGAGTTGATAAAGGTTTATAGTGAAGGATTTTTCTTCCTTTTATCCCCAATTCTTTAATGTTTTTTATCAAATCACTTTAGTAGTGAGTTGAATTTGATGGATCTTTTCCATATTTGTGAGTTTTTCTTTAGGGATCATCATCATTACAAGCATATTAACAATATTTATATCACATACATATCATTATAAGTATGTTCTAATATTTGATAGAGTGGGTTATGATGTTGGCTTTAAAAGCATTCATAATTCCTTGACATTCCCAAGTTGAAAAGATGATAAGAAGATATCATTTTAGTTGGTAATCTCGAGTAGTATCATCCATGTTTGATAAGAATATATACAGAGGTATATCTAGTGAAAACCACTAATTATATTGAGAATATAGAATCACTAGTTTCATAAAACAATTATGGCAATTTTATAAAACTATTACACTTGGTTCATAAACTAAAATGAGTATTTTCCTTAATAACTTTAAGTATTTTAATAAGCTGAGACAAGTAGTTTCTTTAGGAATTTAGAGTAATATCATAAGAAATACTGACTAATTTCATAAGATAATATAAGTAGTGTCATTAGAAACTTAGAATATAGCCACACTGATAGTTTCATAAGCTAAAACATGTAGTTTTATTAGAATCTTAACCTAGTTTCAAAAGCTAAAATGAGTAGTTTCATTAGAACCTTATAGTAGTCTTATAAATCAAAATAAGTAGTTTCATTATAAACTTATAGTAGCTTTTATTGATAGAAATCAGTAGTTTCATTATAAACTTAGATTAATATCATAGATAGAAACTAGTAGTTTCCTTAAATTCATAGAGTAGTTTCATAATTTCATAAACCGAGTGGAGTAATTCAATTAGAAATTAGAGTAGTTTTATTTGTAGTATAGAAAGACTAGCATTGAAATACCCCAAAACCCTAACTTAGGAAATTATGCTAAATAGGGATCTATTAGGGTAATTAATTAAATGAATAACTTTAATAAAATAATGGGAGTAATTAAGACAAAAGAAGGAGGAAAATTATAAAGATTTTAATTGGGGAAGATTAGAGTATTTTACTAACCAAAAATAGAATTTAGAAAAATTACCCAAAATATCCTAAATTAATATAAAAATAAATTTAATTATTATTTTACTAATTTTTATTATTTTTAAATATTCAAAAATACCAAAATATTATAAATACCCCAACCAACCTATTTTTCCTTTTTTCTTTTTCCTTTTTTCCCTCCTTTTTCCTTTTTCTTTCTTCTTTTTCTCCTTTCTCATTTTTCTTTTTCTCCTCTCCCCGAATTGGCCTACCCCTCGCGGCCCAACCTTCTCCGCCCTCTCTTCTCTCCCCCGCGCAGCCCAGCCCACTTTTCTTCTCCTTCCTCCCTCACCCACCCGGTCTCCCTTTTTTTCTTTCTTTTCTTTTCCCCCAGACCGGCCAGCCAACTCCCCTCTTCTTCCTCCCTTCTCCCTCCCATGCGTTGCAGGTCAAGCTTGCAACTCTACACCACCCGACCTGCCCTGCCACCGTACCGCTGGCCAGCCCCTCTCCCCTCTCTCCCCCATCCCTTTCCTTTCCAAATCGAGCCCAACCCCATGCATCTGCCCCCTCGTGTGCCCCCTTCCCTTCCTTTTTCCCCCACATGCCGACCTGCACCCTAAAAATTCCAGGCCCATACTAGCCTACCACCGCCGCTTAGCAAGCCCTACCTCACCTTCCCCCTTGTCCTCTTCCTCCTTTGTCTTATCTTCCCTCCAATGGCTTATAAATACCCCCAACCAATCCCATTTGATCCCCTTTCCCCTACCTAGAAAATTCAGCCCACTTGTGTCACCATCGCTTCAGACGCTGCCCTCGCCGCCGTCGGGCAGCATCGTCACCCGAAACGCCACCCAAACTCTTCCTTGCATTGCCCACCAACTAACTAAGCCACTCACCACCCCTGTTTTCCCTTGCACGAGCCACCCTAATCATGAAAATTTAGCTACTCGACTTGCCACCTTACACCCCTCGCTGCCCTTCTCGCCACCGTGCGCCACCCCCTTTGCTGCAATCACTGCCTCCCCTACCACCGAATCAACTCAACAAAGACTCCCCTACCTTCCCTTCTCCCTTACTCCCTCTCATTCACCCTTCCTCCTTCTCCACCACTATAACACCCCCAAAATTCACTACTAAAAAGTATTATTTTTTTAAAGAATTAGTGGAAGCAAAATGATAAAACTGTGAATTCTGAGGATATTACCACTACACTTAGTACCGGACTAGTTCACTGCAACCATTCCAGTACCAAGTGCTAAGGCTAAAAAGGATTATTGTCAAACACAATTCAATAAAAATAAGAATTCATAATAGAACTAAAAATTTCATAATATGGAAATCAAAGTATGCGGAACAGAGTTTACAAACCAGAGTACATAATTAAAATTCTTTGAAATGAATTTTGATTACAACACCATAAAAATGAAGTCTGAGATAACCGATACAATGTAAAAGAACATGAAAGGTAAATCCAGCCACAACACTCTCAAATCCCAAGGCCAAGTTCATGCTCAACACTCAGTCCCACTTGATGTCTCTTAAGCATCGTAGGCATGAAAAATAGTATCTTTGACCTACACAAAGTCAGCAAGATCTTCTGCTTGTGGGAATGAGCAACACCCATAAAAAGGGTGGTCAGTACGCTATCGACTGAGTAAGGTGACCATGCAGATAAAACCAAGCATACAAAAACATGCAACATGAGTATGATCACATAAACGACATCCAATCATTGCATATGAATAAAGGCCAAGTTTTAGTTTGGATCAACTAATTCTTTAACTCTTCGATCAATACTCATTTCAAACCATGCTTATTATCATTCCAAGGGAGTGTAAAAGCCCCACTATTATAGCTGGTAGACCGAAAAACATACAAGGCATAATGCTCCTGACCACTATTATTGTCAGTGGATTGGTCTCCAAGGCAAGATGCTCCTAGCCACTATTATTCACCGGTGGACCAGTCTAGCCCCAACTCTCATGGTGTTTCACTGTAAGTACTTAGTATTTTTTCCATGTCTTAGCATAACTATATTTGGTCTGTTGAGCACGGAATCCCCATTATTATAGCCGGTGGATTAGAAAACATATAGGGCATAATGCTCCCGAATTTGTCGGTGGATCGGTCTCCGAGGTACTCCGGCTCCTGGCCACTATTATTCGCCTGTGGACCAGTTTGGGCCTGGCTCAACATTCTTCCTCTTTAAATAATTAATATCTTACTATATCTTATTCAACAAGTTTTGCTCTAGACATGCATATCACACTCCTTCTACACTTATCCTCCCTAGAGAGCCCGCCCCATATCTTGAAACTCTACACCTTTTAACACGCCCTAGCAACCTTTCATTCCTCCTCTCATTCACACTAGAGGCCCACTCCTAAGTGTGTGTGTCAAGGCCCACTACCTAACTCCTCCAAGTCCAGTCACTGCCTTACCCTATGGTTTCCTTTAGAAACCCTAATTTGGGTCTATGTGGCCCATCCTTCTCTACCTCATACAACCAAGGTTGTTCAACACCCCACACATCACATCCTTCTCCACCTGTCACCTCTCCATTTCTCACACCCTTGCTCCTCCAATAATATTCATACTCACCCCACACATGACATTCCTCCATTCTCATCCCGTACACCATTCAGCCTCCATTTATTTTTACTTTCACCACCATCTCAAACTAGGGTTTTCCTCTCAAACCCTAGCTAGGTCTCATGTGCACCATTATACTAACACACGAACTATTTTTCACCCAAAGCCTCCAATCACCCAAACAACTCTTCCCTTACCTTACTTACATCACAATACAACTTTTCACATGTAAAATTCATCCCCATACAGACTCCATGCACTTCATACAAACCCTCAAAGTTTTCATGCAAAACCCTAGATTCTCCCATGCAAACCCTAGATTCTTCCCTACAAGGTTCACCCATTCCTTTATTTTATTTAGATCCCCTTTTTATTCTTCTACTCATGGATCATGGGATACTTAGGTCAATTCCACACTCCTTGGTTAACTCACCTCCCCTTGGTCAACTTACTTCCCTTTGGTCAACATACTTTCCCATCTCTCTTTTTCATCTTTCCACCCCATATTACAACTTAAATAAACTAGCATGCATGTCCTAAATGGCCACATCACATCATATCACCTGAGCATACTTTAACTCCAAGCTGCGTTACACATAAAACAATTATAATAAAAAAACACACAAGATACATAACATATCATGATACATGGCATACAAGGCATATAAGGCACATAGCACACATATGGCCTTGGCTACATCCTTACCTAAAACGTCACCGGTCTTAGAACACACTCCTACGCCTCCTTAGGGTTTTGACTGGTTTCACCTATGAGAGGGAAAAACTAAGGATTAGTTTCCCTCCTACCAAAATAATATTATTTCCTATTTTATTCTAAGATTAGGGTTACTATTATTAAAAGAAACTCTACAAGTGAAAAGTAGGGTTTTTATCCTCAAGTTAGCCTACTAGATTATTACTAGTCAAAATAGATTTATGTTAATATTTATAGCCATATTTATGTTATTAAATCTAATAACTTTATTTCTTCTAATAATAGTACTAACATTAGTTATAGCAAAAATAGTTATATTAATAATAATAGTAATACTAATACTCATAGTAATAGAAACCCTAATATTTTTAAAGCTAAGGCTAATAATAGGGTTAGGGACAAAATACTAATATAATAATAGTAATATTAACGAAACACTAATAATGCTAAGGATAATGATATTAATAATAATGTTTGAAATAATGATAATATAATAATAGTAATAGTAATGATGCTATAGTACCAATGTTAATAATAAAGGTATTAGGAATAATACGAGCAATATTCCAATAATAAATAATAATAATATTAAGGTTTGAGTATTCTTCTTTTATAGCAACAAAGTGATAACATGTCAAATATAGTATCAATAATAATAATAATACTAATAATCAAATAATAGTAAAATAGGGTTTTGACCGCTTGATAATAATAATAATAATAATATCTCGAGGTTGAAAATAACAGTAAATATGATAATAATGATACATAATAATGATAATAATCATCGAAATAATAGCAAAATAGGGTTTTGACCCCTTAATAATAATAAAAAATATTCTGAGGTTATAAATAATAATAAATATGATGATCAATAATAAAAATTAATAATAATAATAATAATAACAAGATAAATACAAATAAAAAAGGATAAGGTTAGCATAATTAGGGTTTAAGGGTTGAGAGGGGTTAGGGTACCACCTAGGGTTGGTGGTGACCGGTGACACCAGCGGCAATGCACGGCAAGGAAAAGGGGGGAAAAGGGTGATAGTTGATTGATGGGAATAGGATATGGGGAATGAGGGTGGAAGTCGGGGTGATTGAGGTTTCCCAAGTTGAGAAGGTTGGAATGAGGGTGGTGGCGCAACCAAAGGCGGCTGCGCAGGAGGCAGTGTTGTGGTGGTCGAGGTTGGTGGAGATGGAGGAAGGGAGGAGGAGAGGGAGGAAGGGAAAACGGAGGGTAGAGAAAGGTAAAGGAAGGCCTGCAGGTGATTTTGGGGGTGCAAGGTGTAACACTCCCAAAATTCACTACTAAAAAATTTCGTTTAATTAAAAGGTTTAATGGAAGCAAAATAACAAAACTGTGAATTATAGGGATATTACCGCCACACTTAGTACTAGACCAGTTCACTCCGACTATTCCAGTACCAGGTGCTAAGGCTAAAAATGATTATTGTTAACTTAAGTCAATACTTAAACCAAGAGTTCATAAAAAGAACTAGAAAGATCATAACATAGAAATCAAAGTACGTGTAAAAATTTTGCAAGCCAAAGGAGTATAATCAATTATAAGATAGAGATCAGAGTGCATGAAAAGAGTCATAATCCAAAATATGTAGTCAACGTTCCTTGAAAGGAATAAGATATACAAATGATAATATTTTAGTTTTGGGAAATCCAATACAAAAAGGAATAACATAAAGAAATAGAAGAACATAAAGAGGAAATCCGGCCACGCCACTCTTGATCTTCATGCTAAGTCCATCCTCAACACTCAGTCCCGTCGATGCCTCACAATCATCGAAGACACCAAAAGCAGAATCATCAACCTACACAAAGTCAGAGAGGCTTTCTACTCGTGGGAATGAGCAGCACCCATGAAAAAGGCGGTCAGTACGCTACGTACTGAGTAAGGTAACCATGCACTAAGGCCAACATACAAAACACATAATCCAAGCAGGATAATATAATAATATATGATCATTCAAGTAAATACATAAATGCCCAATTATAGTTCGGATAAATTAATTATTTAATCTCTGATCAATACTCATTTTACACCATACTTTTTTATCAATCCATGTGAATATGGGAATCCCACTATTATAGTCGGTGGACCGAAAACATACAGGGCATAAAGCTCCTAACCACTATTATTCGTCGGTGGATCGGTCTCTAGGGCAAGATGCTCTTGGCCACTATTATTCGTCGGTGGACTGGTCTGACCCTGACTCTCATGGTGTTTCACTGTAAGTACTTAGTGTCTTTCCATGTCTTATCACAATTATGCTTGGTTTGTTGAGCATAGAATCCCTCATTATTATAGTCGGTGGACCGAAAACATACAGGCATAATACGCCTGGCCACTATTATTCACCGGTGGATCGGTCTCCAGGGCACTCCGGCTCCTGGCCACTATTATTCGCCAGTGGACCAGTCTAGGTCTGGCTCAACAGTCTTCCTCTTTAAATGATTAGTGTCTTACCGTATCCTATTCAAACAGGTCTTCACCCTAGACATGCATAACTAACTCCATCTACACTTATCCTTCCAAGGGGGCTCATCCCATATGTTGAGACTCTACCCCTCCTAACACACCCCCATCATCCTTTCCTTCCTTCCCTAACTCACACTAGAGGCCCAACTCCTAAGTGTATGGGTCAAGGCCCACTACCTTACACCTCCAAGCCCAATCACTATCTTACCCTAGGGTTTTCTCCAGAAACCCTAATTTGAGCCTATGTGGCCCCTCCTTCTCCACCTCACACAACACAAACTATTTTAACACCCCACACATCACAACCCTTAGATTCAACCCTCGTCATCTCACTTTACTCCTCAAGTACATGTGGGACCATGAAACCCTAGATGGTCACACCAAACCCTAGTTGGTCACTCCAAACCCTAGCATCCTCATTTCCACATGTCACCCCTTCATTTCTCACCTTCCACTCTTATTTTCCCATGATGCACATACTCATCCCTCGCATGGTACTCTTCCATCCTCATCTCATACTCCACTCATCCTCATTTATTTTTTCCCTTTTTACCACCTTCTCATATTAGGGTTCCCTCCCAAACTCTAGCTTGATCTCCTATGCACCCGTATACTATCCCACGTACTATTTTTCTCCCAAGTCCTCCAATCACCCAAACAAATCTTCCATTACCTTCCTCACCCCCCAAATCAACATTCCATACGTAAAATTAACCCCCATGCAAAATTTATACATCCCTTGCAAAACCCTAGAAGTTTTCCGTACAAAGCCTAAAACTCACATGCAAAACCCTAGATTCTTCCAATCAAAACCCTATATTCCTCCACTCATGGATTATACAATATTTAAGTCAACCCACATCTCTTGGTCAACTTACTCCCCCATTTTTGTTTTCTATACTTTCACCCTATACCATCACATTACATATCCTAGCATGCATGTCCTAAAGGGTCATAACACATCACATCAAAATCACAGTATATACATATAATACACATGCCATAAGATACACATGATCATACCTCAACTCGAAGCTACGCTACACTTAAAATAGCTATAACGATAAACATAAGATACATAACATATCATGATACATGGCATATAAGGCACATATCACACATAAAGCCTTAGCTACAGCCTTACCTAATACGACACCGATCTTGGAGCACGCTCCTACACCTATAAGAGGGAAAAACTAAGGATTAGGTCCCCTCCTACCAAAAATACTATTATTTCCTAATTTATTCTAAGATTAGGGTTATAGATAAAATAATAAGATAATAATAGTAACGCTAACAAAAGACTAATATTGCAAGGATAATAGTAATAATAGTAATATTGGAAAAGATGATAATATAAGGTTTGAAGATTTTACCCTAATAATAATAATGATACTACTACTACTAATAATAATAATAATGGTATAATTCAAAATAATATGAAATAGGGCTTCAACCCTTCATTGAAATAATAATAATAATAATAATAATAATAATAATAATAATAATAATAGTAATAATACGTAATAATAATAATAATGGTATTAATTGAAAATAATGTGAATTAGGATTTCGTCCATGCATTGAAATAATAATAATGTTAATAATAATAATAATAAATAAGAATAATGATAATAATATATAATAATAATAATAATAATCGAAATAATTACAAAATAGGGTCTCGGCCATATATAGTGATAATAATAATAATATAATACAATTAAAAGGAATAATGTTTAATTAATTAGGGTTTAAGGGTTGAGAGGGTTTAGGGTACCACCTAGAGTTGGCGGTGACTGGCAGCACGGGCGGCAGTGCACGATGGCGGCGGCAGGGAAAAAGGGAAAAGAGAGGGTTAGAGGAGTGTTGGGAATAGGAGAGAGGGAATGAGGGTGGAATTTAGGATGGTAGAGGTTGCCCAAGTTGAGAGGGTTGGAATGATGGTGGTGGTGCAGCCAAAGGCGGTGGCACACGACAGGAGGTGTGGTGGTCGAAAGTGGTGGAGAGAGGAGAGGGAGGAAGAGAAAAATGAGGGTAGGGGGAGGTAGAGGAAGGTCTGTAGGAAATTTTGGGAGGTGTAGGAGGTGGTGGTTACGACGGAAGTGGTGGCAAATGGTAATGCGAAGGCGGAGGAGGTGGAAGTGTGGCTGATTGGGAAGGAGACTTTGCACGGCCGAGGTGGCTTCTGTAGGGAAATTTGAGGGAGGAGGGAGGTGTAGTTTGGTAAAGGGTGATGTAGGGAGTGGCGTTGTAGGTGGCTCGAGGGGCGGCATTGAGCAACGGCGGCAACAAGGGCGTTTGAAAGGGCGGTGGTGCACGAGAAGGGTTTTCTAGGCTATGAAGTCAAAAGCTCAATCAATGATGCATATGGGGTATTTATAGGCTAGTTGGAGGGGATAAGGTCAGGGGGAAATAGGAGAATAGGGGCAGGTAGGTTAGGGTTCACCGACAGCAAAGGCAGGCCAGCGTAAGCTACCATGGCTGGTTGTGATTGGCTTAGGAGAAGGAGAAATCACGCGAGAAGAGGGGAGGAGCGGTTGGATCGAAACGGCAGGCGAATCAGCAGGGAAGAGAGAGGAGAGATGGTCGGTCAGCGATGTGGTCGGCGGTAGAATTCTCAGGGCAGGTAGGGAAAGGAGTTGCAAGTCGATGGGGAAGGAAGAAGAAGGAAAAAGAAGGAGGAGGTGGACCGAGTGGTTAGGAAAAAAAGAAAGAAAAGAAAAGAAAAAGAAGTTGACCAGTCGGGCGGCTGGGGGGAAAATGAGGACGAAATGCGGCGTTCTAGTCTGTGCTGAAGGAGAAGGAAGGGGAAGGGAAATGGGCCGCTGGGCTGCCCCAGGTCGGGGGAGGAGGAAGAAAAAGAAAAGAAGAAGAAGGAAAAAGGAAGAAAAAGGAAAGAAAAGGAAAAAAGGAAAAGGGGAAAAAATAGGTGGGTTAGGATATTTAGAATATTTTGGTATTTTGGAATATTTAAAAATAATAATATTTTAATAAAATAATAATTAATTCTATTTTTAGGCTAATTTGGGATTTTTGAAAGATTTTTCCTAAATTACATTTTAATTAGCAAACCACTCTAATTTTCTCTAATTAAGTTATTTATAAATTTCCTATTTATTTGGCCCTATTTACTCCCTCTTATTTTACTAAAATAATTTTTAATTAATTTTCAAAATAAATCCTTAATTATCTATAATTTCTTAAATTAGGATTTTAAGGGTATTTCAACCACCCCGGTCACCACCACAACCACCACATGTGTCGCTGCCTTACTGCGCCACCACCACCACTCCAACCCTCTCAACCTAGAGAATCCACCACCACCACAACCACCCTCTCACTCTCCCTCTTCTATCCCCAAAAAGCCACCTTCCTAGCCCTTAAGTATAATTAGTGTAATTATTATCATCATCATCATCATCATTCTTATTAGTATTGTTATTGTTATTGTTGTTGTTGTTGTTGTTGTTGTTGTTGGTATTAACATCGGCGTTACTAGTACTATTATTATTATTATTATTATTATTTAAACTATTATTATTATTATTATTAAAGTCATTATCATTATTATTTCTAACACTGTTAATAATATCTTGTCATTGACTACTATTATTATTAATATCCCTAATACTAGGTCATGGTAATGGTAAGTAAGAAATAATTATAAGGTTGGTAAGAGGGAAATTAACCCTAGTATTTCCCTCTTATAGTGAATCGAGTCCAGTCCCTAAGGAGGCGTAGGAACGTGCTCCAAGTCCGGTGTCGTTTTAGGTAAGGATGCAGTTAATGCCTAATATGTGCATTATGTTCTTTGTATGTTGTGTGTGATGATATGTTTGCGTACTTTATGTAATTATGACTACTTTCATGTAGTGTAGCGCAGAGCTAAGGTACGTATATATGTTCTCCTTATGGCATGTGTAAAATAATATGTATGTTGTGCCTTGTGGTATTTATGTAATATAGCCCTTTAGGACATGCAAGCTAGGAGGCTTTAAAAGATTAGGTGTGGTGATGGAAATACGAAAGGGGTAAAGGAAATGATTTAACTAGAGAGAAGTGAGAATGACCTAATTACCTCATGACTTATGGGTGAACAAATAAAAGGATAATATAGATAAAATAAGATAGTAAAGTGAATCTTGCATGGGGAGTCTAGGGTTGGCATAGGATGGATTTTATTTGCATGGGGATGATCCTTACATGGGAAAAGATGACTTGAGGTTTAAGAAAGGTAAGGGAAGAGTTGTTGGGGTGATTGGAGTCCATGGGCGAAAAATAGTACGTAGGTTGGTATAAGGGTGCATAGGGAACTTGGCTAAGGTTTGGGAGGAAAACCTTAAGTGGAGGAAATTGTTGAAGGGAGAAATAATGGAGAGGATTGAAGTATGGGATGAGAGTGGGAGAATGTCACATGGAGGGTGAATGTGTGTCATGGGGAAGAGGGAATGGTAAGTGAGAGTGATGGAGGGACATTGTATAAAGAAAAAGAGATGCTAGGGTTTTGGGATGGCCAACTAGGGTTTCATGGCCACATATACAAAATGGGAAGTAAAGTGGGATGTTTGGGGATGAATCGAGGGAGGTGATGAGCTGGCGGCAAAGGAACATGGGTTGTGTAAGATAGAGGAAGGTAGGGCTATATAGGCCAAATTAGGGTTTCTAGGGAAAAACCCTAGAGGGTAATAGTGAGTGGACTTGGAGTTATGGGAAAGTGGGCCTCCCCCTACGTACACATGTGTTGGGTGTCCATGACAAGTAAGGAAAAAGGCGAAAGGATGTTGGGATGTACTAAGAGGTTTAGGGGTCATAAGATATGGGACGACTCTTTTAAGAGAGTAGGGGAAGATGAGTTGTGTGAGCGGATAGTCCTAAGGACATGCATGTCTAGGGTGGAAATATCTATCGAATAAGACATAAATAAGATCCTAACCATTTAAAGAGAAATATTGTTGAGCTGGACCCAAACCAGCCCACCGGCAAATAATAGTAGCTAAGTGACTTGTGCCCTAGAGACCGTTCCACCGGCGAATAATAGTGGTCAAGTGTGTTATGCCCTGGGGGTTTCTCCGGTCTACCGAATATAATAGTGGGGGAATTCGAGCTCAAAAAACCAGACCTAATGATGATAAACCGTGGGAAGATACTATCTACTTACAGTGAAACACCATGAGGGTCGAGGCCAGATAGGTCCACAGGAAAATAATAGTGGTCAGGTGCCTTGTGCCCTAGAGACTGTTCCACCAACAAATAATGGTAGACAAGTGTGTTCTGTCCTGGGTGTTTTCTGGTCCACCAGCTATAATAGTGGGGTTCCCGTACTCACATGGACTTATAAAGAGCATAGTATGAAATGGATACATTGATCAGAGATCTAATGATTAAGTTTAACCGGACTATAATATGATATGCACTATCTATATTCCATGTATGGTTCATCGGTATGGTTACATGCTTGTGTTATCTATATTCTATGTTTGGCCTTAGTTGCATGATCGCCTTGCTTAGTACATAGCGTACTGACTACCCGTTGTATGGGTGATGCTCATTCCCACCAACAGAGGACTCTTCTGAGTTTGTGCAGGTAGGAGACGTTGTTTTCGATGCCTATGACACTTATGAGGCATCGGGTGGGGCTAAGAGTTGACCTTTGAGACTTGGCATAAGGGTCTAAGAGCGATATAGACCGGACTCTTCCTATTTTGTTTTCATTTTATTATGTTGTACATTTTATCCCCATGGGGACTTTAACTATGTAACTCCTTTCTAGTTATAATAACTTTTAATCATGAACTCTGATTTTCTGTTATGAATATTCCTATTTTCTATGAATATATGTCTTAAGTGTGATTGACATTTTGGCGAAATTATTATTAGCCTTGTGGTTGGTACAAGACTGGTCGGGGGTCGGGCTTGTACTAATCACGACAGTAAAACCCCCGTGCTTGTGTTTGTTTTAACTAAACGAAAATTTTCAACTATGATTTTGGGAGTGTTACAAGCATAGTTTAATAAATTGAAATAAATAGTTTCATTAGAAACCTAAAGTCATTCCATATACTTTATATGTTATTGTCATATCTTAATACTTAGATCCATCTTTTAACTTACTCTGTCCTAAATTAATTTTTTTAGTGAAAAGGTGTAAGGATGATTTATAAGGAAAAAAAAGTAAAGAGAAAAGTAGAAGAAGCACAACATACACACACACACATACACATAAATTAATTATATAAGCTCCATCACTTCATTTGTAAGGAAAATCAAGTTTTACTTTATTAGTAAAGCATCAAAATCGCGACATCCTTTTTCAATAAATTACTTTTTAGTTTCGTATTAAATAAATAGGAAAAGAGAATTTGGCTAAAAATATTAATTGGTTTTGGGTATGAAATAAAACTTCACTAAATTTACTTTCTACCTATTAACCAAAACTATAAAATTAGAATAGAGTAAAATTTTATAATTTGGTTTATAACTACAAAAAATAATAATTGATTTGAACTTTTAATAGGACTTCATTATAAAATAAAATTTTAATAAATTTAGCTTTATCCTATTAACCAGAATTATAAAATTGGATCATAATAACATTTTATCATTTGGTTAATAACAAAAGAAAATATTTATGACAATTTAGTTATGAAATACAATTTTGATTGATTTACTTTTAACTTATTATCCATAATTACTATTTTTTAAATAATTTTATAAGTTAACATAAAATTATTATCATAAACTATTCTCATATTTTATTTCCATTTCCTTGGGAGGGAAATATTTATTTTATTTTATTATTTGGATCCCTCCCTCCTAATCTAAATTGAAAAATCTAGCCTAACTATGCACCTTCCCCCCCCCCTCAGAAAAGTTATATTCTACCACCAAACACACGCACGCACCTTGGCTCTTTCTACTCCTCCCTCTCAAATCGAGCATTGAACTCGTCTGCAATTAGGGCCATCTTTGCCGCTGAGCAATAGAATGTCAAACTATCTCCTATCTCCTGCACAATTCGAAGTTCCACCAGCTATACCTATGTTTGTGCCATCTGACTCGTCAAGCGGTGGAGGATCAAACTTTGCAGCTCTCTCCTACTAACACACCTCTCTCTAATCACGCACAACCTAATTCTACACGCTCTCCACTGTCCTCGCCATCACTCAACCTAAGTCCCGCTACTCGACATTGTGTCTTCCATCACACTCCACCTAATCCTCTCCCCTACTCAACAACTTGTGTCATTTGGCTAAGTAACGGAAGGTCAAACTCTCTACGACATTGTTCAAAGTTCCGCTAGTTGTTCCTATGTTGTCTAACTTGTCGAGCAATAGAGGATCGAACTTCGTAGCACCAGTGCACCACACCTAACACCACATCATTGTATGACTCACCACCCACTTCACCGGCGCATCACACCACATCATCTCTACTTCTCCTGTAAATATTAGATATAGATGAATTGTTTTTCTTATGGAAATTTAGCTTCTATCCTATACATTAAAACTCCTTGAAGATTAGAAATCTTGTAGATGAAGTTTATGGCTATTGTTTTGGACTTGCTCTGTGATGATCATCCTTGCTAAGTGCTACTTTATCTGATAAGCCATCTAATTTTAGTTGTTGGTGTTGTTCATTGGTACGATTGATTTATCCATCAATTATTCAGTAGTGAATTTTATTAGGTTGATGGCTATTGTATTTTTTCTGAGTTGGTTGCTAACTTTTGTTACTATCATAAACTTAATTTGTGTTTAGAAATTATACAACCATGAGTGTAGAGGTTGTACAAATCAACAACCAACTCAACAAAATTGAGCAACAAAAATTTTATGATTTATTTTTGGTAATATGTCATTATTGTAGTGTTAAAATTCATGGAGGAAAATTTTACAATTTCACAACAAGAAGAGCATTTTGACACTTATGATTTCTCATCTGTTGCTAGTAGAGGCATTGATTTACCTTTAATCTTTAATATTAGTAATATTTATTACTTATTATTGTTTGATGAATTATATTATCTCTTATTATTTTCACATTTTTAAAAATTACAGCCCCTAATGTTGAAGATATTGAAAATGATCAAGTGTCAACTCCAACTTCAATCCTTAACGCAATTTGTGATGGTTGGTTCCCTATAAATCTAAAGAGAAAAGCTGAGGTATAGAAAGAGTATAATTGTTATGAAGATATTCAAAAAAAGTTGCATGGTGTATGTAAGCATTGCCAAGAGATATTATATAGAGCTGAATCAAAATGGCACATCTAATTTTAAGAGGCACTTAGTAAGTTGTTCAAAGTACAAAAATATTGACGGGTCCTGCATGACTACATCTCAATTTGATCAAAAAGTATATAGTGAGTTGGTTTGTGAGTCAATAATAAAACATTGGTTTTCATCCTCACACGTTGAGTACGAAGGAGAGAGAAAAGTCCATCAATATTTTGATCCAAAAGTCAAACCTATTTGCAGAAATACCGTAAAGAAAAATTATTTGGGGAAGCACGCTGAATTTAAGGAAATTCTTAAAGCGACTTTAAAAAAATTAAGTAAGATTTGTTTAACTTGTGACATATGGATAGCATGCACAAGACGTGTTTATCTTACTCTCACTGCACATTATGTTGATGATGATTGGAAATTGAACTCTAAGGTGTTAAGTTTTTGTCATTGTCCTCCTCCCCACACTGGTGTAGAGATATATAATTTGTTACATTCATTAATAATGAATTGGGACATTGAAAAAAAGTTTTTACCATGAATGTGGATAATGCATCAAATATGATCAATATAATTATGAATATGAAATCCAAGTTGCTCGAAAACTTAGTTTGTGATGGGAAATATTTTCATATTTTGAATTTGACAATGAAATAAGGAATGAAAAACATTGAAGAATGTGTGGTGAAAGTTCAAGAAAGTATCAAGTGTATAGATGGATCAAAAGGTAGGATAATTAGCTCTATGAATATGTTGTGCAATTAAACATATCTTTTTCTGCAAAGTTGTGGTTGGATGTTGCAACCAGGTGGAATTCTACATATTTGATGCTCAATAGAGGATTATATTATATTCGAGCTTTAAACTATTATGTATTGAATAAACCTAATTTTAAGTGGCATGTTTCCAGTAGTGAATGGACCAAGGTAAATATATGATTTGTTACAACCATTCTACGATATCATAAATTTATTTTCTAAAACCAAGTATCCAACATCCAATAAATACTTCTTCAATGTATGGACAGTTCAAGGGTGCCTAGAAAAGGTAATGTCGTGTAATGATATGGACATTTGTAAAATGGTGACTCAGATGTAGAAAAATTTATGAAATAGTGGTTAAACTACTTATAATTATAGTTTTTGCTATAATTTTTTATCTGTATTACAACTTTGATTTCGTGGCATTTGCTTTCACAATATTGTATAGAACCGACAAGGGTTCATGAGTGGCTAAAGAAGTGTATGCTTAAGTTTTTGACTTATACAAGTATTATGAACAAAATTATCAAGTAGATTATTGTGTTCCAAGCACGTCTACTCAAAGAGAAGTCAACCCTTGTCAACAAAACGATGACATAGGGGTAAAATATTATTATTAGATATTAAGTTTACTAATATATTTTATATTCATCCTAATATTTATGTAAATTTTTTATTATGTTTTCACATAGTCTTATTCTTTGTTTTTTTTCCTTTTTATTTAGGAATTTGACTCTTTAATATTTCTTGGAGCTAGCTATTGGAAAAACTAAATTGAAGAGCTATCATGAAATTCAAAGAATGAAGCAATTGATTAGGCTTAATAAGCTTTCTTATTGAAAGGATAAATCTAGTTACTTTCCGATACTTAGTTCCATAGAAAAAGATATTCTTGTGATTCCAATTACCACAATTGCTTTAGAGTCTACTTTCAGTACAGGTGGTAGGATATTGAATGAGTGGAGAAATTATTTTTTGCCAAAAAATGTTGGTGCGTTGGTAGCAACACATAATTAGTTATTTAGATATGGAGATAATTTGATTATGTAAATCCATTTATTTTATTATGATTATGTCTTTTGTGAAATAACTTGTATTTTTAGTATTTGCACGGATCTTGAAAAAAATGGTTCTATTGTGGACTTGTCTAAACCAAAAAATGGGGCTAATTGAAGAGTTGGAGGTAATTTTTTTAAGCTACTATATTTTTGCTGAGTTGAGAGTAGTATTTGATGGCAATTGTATCTCACAAATTTGTATCATTTGATGTCTTTATTTATTTCTTTTTTGTTGAGGTGAGAGTAGTATTTGATGTTGGATAATATGTTGTTAGTTGTGTGGTTTATGCAGGTTAACATCAGATGGCTGCTTATATTTTGATGTTGAAGCTTATGTTCTGATGTTTTGTGGCTAGTGTTAGCTCTCAAGGCTTAGCAGGTAAGGGACTAGAAACAACTTATGGTTAATCATCTTGCATATAATGGTAGAATGTAGATCGTATCCACTTATTCTATATTTCCTTCGTTATCATATCTTAACTTTTGTGTATATCCAAGATTGTAGAAACTTTTGAATATTAGAGCTAGTTTAAACTTGTATAGTTGTAAAGATTTAGTTTTGTTACTAGAGCTAACAACAAAAGGTAAGCCTATAATGTTATTGATCATCCTGCTTTAAGCTCCATGCTTTTAGTTGTAGTGCTACCAACATGTGGTCAACCAACTACTTTTTCATCTTCTAGGAAGCTAAAAGTGTCAATTATGTAGTATTTTTATCGTAAAGCTACCAAAATGTGGTAAATTCGGGTTTTGATTAGTTTAAGTACACCCGGTAAATTAAGTGTTGGATGTGTGTCTTTTAAGGCTTTTCAAAAGCTTATACAGTCCCTTTTGAGGCTTTTTTTTTAGTTACATGTGTTGGATATATATGCATTATTATTATCTTATGATGCCTTTTGAGGATTGCATATTTGTATTTTGGGTTACACGAGTATTGTAAGTGCTTATATGGTGCCTTTGGAGGCTTACATATTTGTGTTTTGAATTATTGATGTGGAGATGTACATTTTGAGGCTTTTTAAGTGCAAATATAGTATCTTTTGAGGCTTGTATGTTTGTATCTTGAGTTTAAGGCATTTGATGTATTTACATTGTTATTATCTTATGGTACTAGATGAAAGTGAACTAATATTTAGATGGCGTAGCAGAGTTTTTCCTTTTTTTTCAACTTTTATCGCTGTACTTTAGTATTGGTATCAATAGATACTGTATATACATAAGAAGAGATATACACTTTAAGAAAGTATATAAAGTTTGATGTGAGTACTAGATTGGATTAGTTGCACATCTATATTATTTCATGTTTTATAAAGTTTTGGAAACTTCAAGTTATTTTAGTTATAGGTTAATGTTAATTTTTAGATAGTACCAGGTTGAATCTTTTTAGATTTATAATTTTTCAGGTTATATTAGATTTTGGATAAATAATGAATCTGGTCAGGTCATTTCAAATTTATAGCTTTTCGGGTTATATCGAGTTTTGGATAAGTAATAGGTCGGGTAGGGTTTATTTCAGTCTTATGATTTCTTGGGTTATATCGAATCGAGTAAGATAGGTTTTGGACTCCTAATTATTTGGATAAAATTGGATCTAATTTCCGACGGATTGAGTCATTATTTGTCATAATTTTTGGGTCGGTCAACTTTTATCAGCCCTAAATATAGGCAACGTTGGTGAACACATGAAGGTTGTGTCAATCAACAAGAGTTGTGTTGACCCCTAAATTCTCATGTCTATTTTTTTGTATGGTACTTTTTCTATATCTTTTGTTAGGTTGATTTTTCTATTTTTTATATTTTAGGCTATTTTTAAGCCTATATATAGACTCTAATTGTATAGAGTTGCTAATTAAAATTTGCTTGTATTGTGAGGAACAAGAATTAAGTGTGAATTTTTGTAGTTTCATATCTGAAAAAATCCCAATTGGGAATAGAATTTTGTAATTAAGTAGATTAATCAATAAGGTTATTCTTGATAATCATTGTGAGAAAAAACTTAGGAAGAGTATTCTTGAATCCATAATACTTTCAAATATCATAATAAAAATTAATTTTTTACAATTTAACTCTTGAATATATTCTTCATAGTTTTTATTTATTATCACAAATTATCCCAACAGTAACCATAGAATATCTATTGGTATTACAATCAAAGCAAAACAAATGAATTTTCAAGTAAAAAGTTACAATCAAATGATCCATAATGTACACTAAAATAAATAAGTTTTAAAAAATATATATGAAAGAAACGATGTGCCAATTTATAAAATGAAATAAATACACATTATTAAATATATTTTTCATTGAAAACAAATTTAATGCGAAATATGTTGTAATCATTCAATAGGTTTGGGCCTAATCTCTTGACCTTACTTTTAGAACATATCATCAACATTAAAAATAACGAGACAACTATTAGCACATAGAATATATTCATAATACTTTAAATTTTGAATATATTATATACGATAATAATAATAATAATTAACTCTCAAATAATAATATTAATATTTAAAAAATATGATATTTTTTTCAAATCAAATCAAAGCAATAAAAATAAATGAAGAGAACAAGTATATCATCAATTATAATATGGCTTAACCTATAATTTCGGTGGAAATATATATATATATATATATATATATATATATATGACTTTATATATTATATAGCCATGGGCATGATTCATGCGAGTTTGATTACATAATACCTTAATTTTTTTCTAACCCTAACTACTATACAATTATGTTTGTAATCTATTTCTAAAAGTTTTAATATGAATTTCAAAGCTATTCATATTAAATATGATCCTTCTATAATTCAATTGAATTGATTGTAGAAAGTTGTATTTTTCATGATTCTTCAAAATTGTTTGTTTTCATGTATTTTCAACTCATCCAAAAATTATAATCCATTCTAAATTTATTCCTAAACTAATCGACTCTTTCCATTCTATTTTATTTCACCTGTTCCTTTCGAGTTATTAAATCACAAAATTTTTCATTTATGCAATTAGACTATTTTAATCAATTTTTTAATTTTTTTATCCTTTTGAACTCCGAACAAAGTCCAAGATCATAAAAACTTACATATTTTGTTTTTCTAAAAATTTATGCCTCAATCCATAACCTTTCGGACCCTTCATTATTTATTTTGCCCATTAGCGAAAAAAATTGTTTCCACGAATTATCTGATTTTGTTATTTTCACTTAGTTTTCATTCGTCAATATTCAAACTGAATACAATACTGAATATTTATATATATTTGGGTTCCTAAAATTATATTTCACATCCACACAAATTTTTGTAATTTTCAAAGTTCATTTACTATTTTTATCCAAAAATACCTATTTTTTAACCTTCTTTACAATTCAATTTATTAAATTAATTGTAATCAACCTCATAACTATATTTTTTGATCCACATCAGCTCTCTAACTAAACCAAATTATATTTTCGTCCTAGTTACATTTATTCAACCCAAAACTTGGTTAAAAGTGCAATTGTCATAATTTTATGATATTTTCTCTTACACTCAACTATAGCTAATCTCTCTCACTTACACACCCATCATTAAATCCTTCATTTAATTTTTAGCATGGTTAAAATCACCCCAAAATCCTTGTAATACTCTCAAATTAGTAGTGGATGATGGAAGGCTTAAAAGGATTAATAATACTAACTATATGAACAAGGTATACCTTTTTTTTAGAAAATCTAGCATTAAATAACTTCACAATTAATGGTGCTTAACTTTGATTAATTAAAGGATACGTAACCTTGTGGAAAAAATTTTGAGATGCGTATGAATTGATATATATATATATATATATATATACACACACACACACACACACACACACTCAAAAGGATTTATATTGATATGGGTGGTCAATCATCGATCCCTAAAGCACTCCAAAGTAACTACTTGCAGACATTGTGGTGTCAGGGTGTTGCACTCTTACCCTATCAAATCCCGAGCCCTTTCTCCAAGTCCTTCCTCATCTATATTATTGTCACAAAAAAAACAATTTACTTGATGTCGGCACAATTGATTTTTACCTGACTTTCAACACCTAGTTCTCCTTCATTACTCAACATTTGCCTCTCTTTTTGTTTTCTTATAACCCTTGCATTGTATACTTTATCTTCCCACTCTTGGTATGCCTAAAATCATGTTTTATAGTCTTTCTTTTCCCCTTCGCAGCCAGTCCTTACATATGTCAAGTTATGCATCAGGCTAGTTTTCTTCCACTTTTGTCCATATCCTTGGCTTCATCTTGGATCGATTCTTCTTGATTCTTATTGGGGTATTTTCCTTGTAATTTATACAAAATTTAGTCATCATTTTCTCCGTTGAAATTGTGCCCCTTTATTTTCTCCCTCCTTTCTCTACCTAGCAACCCACTATTGTGGCTGCCACTATTGATTTTAGTGAGTATTGTTGTTGTGATTTGGGCAGCACTTGTTTGACCCTTCTCATCATTGTTATCATTTCATTTCCCCTATATGTATCTCCTATTTCACCCTTGATTTCCCTTGGTTTTAAATCTGTACACTCTTACCCCCTTTGCCCTTCCATTCTTCTTCATTTGTCTTGTGTTTCCTCTTGCTTTTCCCTCGTTCTCCTTCTCAGTTTGTTGCTGCTATTTTGTGTGTTTCTATCCATCATTTAGCACCTTTTATTAAGTTCCATGACCTCTCTTAGAGGAAGGATAGCTAAGTTGAAGAGTGAGTCTCTCTCATTAGGTAGTAGATAAATCCTTGCTAAGTCAGCTTTGGAATTTATCCCTATTTACCTAAAAAAATCACAAATGAGATTTATAAGATCACTAGAGGGACCTTTAGGAAGCAGCAAGAGCAAGCCAAGAATCCATCATGTTATCTGTTGCACTGTCATTCTATTCAAGGATAAATGAGGTATAAGATTGCGCTTAGCTGAATTGAGAAAAATACACCTCACTTCCTTGACCTAGCTTGGAAACACCTAACCGATAGAGATTCAATATGGTCAAAAGTGTTCAGAGATAAATATGAAGTTGCGAATAGCATAATACTAAGAAAAACAAGACGACAACTTGGAGTGCAACAGATGAAATGAAACTTGAAATACCCCAAAAATCCTAATTATGGAATTATGGCAAAATGATGATTTATAAGAGAAAATTAAGAAAATAAATTACCTTATTAAATAAAGAGGAAATTAATTGAGGAAAGTAAGGAGAAAATAATAAATAAGTTATTTAGAAAATTTTGGACATTTTACTAATTAAAATGGGAGTTAAGGACAATTTACCCAAAATAGTCTAATTAATTTAATTATTATACTTAAAATAATTATTATTAAAATTAAATATCTAAAATAAATATATAAATAAATAAAGACCAATACCCCAACCCAACCATTTTATCATTTTTCCCTTTTTCTCTTTTCTTTTTCTTTTCTTCTTTCTTTCTCCTTTACTCATTTTCTTTTTCCCCATTTTTCTCCCCCGACTGGGCCAGCCCATCGGCCCAGATCCCTTTCTCCCCCCTGTCTCACGTGCTAAGCCCGCCCAGCCTCTTCCCCCTCCTCTTTCCCTTCCCGTGGCCCAGCGCCGTTCGACGCCTCCCTGTGAATCCAAACGCAGCGTTTCGGCCATCCTTCCGCTCAGACGCTGTGTTCCGGTTACTGAAGATAGCCGTTGCCAAACGGGCAACTCGACGCAGCGCTCTGTCCCCCATACTGTTAAAACTCCTCGTTTTGGTTTAAACCTTATAAACGTCACCGAACCGGCCGGTTTCCCCCTTCTTTTTCTCTTTCCCCTGGACCACCGGTCCACCCTGCCTGTCTTCTTCTTCCCCGACCTGCACCGCGACCTGCAAGTCGATGCCTGTAGCACGATCTTCGCCGGCAGCCAGCAGCGCCGACCGTCCTCCCCTGCCTCCCTGTCATTTTCTTTCCCTTTTTCGACCCCAACAAGCTCCACAGCTACCCTCCCCGCGTGCCATCTCCCTTCCCTTTTTCTCCCCTCCTCCCGACCCAACCTGCCATGGCAGGACCTGCACCACCTGCCACCGATCGGCCACCTGCACACCTGCCCCTCACGCCTCCTTCTTCCCTTGTCGTTTTTCCCTCCCAATTGCCTATAAATACCCCCCATCGACAGCCATAACCAGTGCTGCGATTTTTACCCCGAAACTCTGCCTCTCTATCACCTAAAAAACAGACGAGGTTTCCGCCATCGCCGGTGATCTCCGCCCCACCGCCGGCCACCAAAAACACCCCTGCGCCTTCCTCAACAAAACCAAACCACCGCCGCCCTCTGCCTTGCCCTGCACGTGCCGCCCTGGCAGTGCGAAATGGCCACCCCGAGCACCCTCCTTCCAGCCATCGCCGCCCCTTACGCCGCCCGAAGCCGCCATCTCCGCCGTGATCCACCCTCCTTCCACCTCCCAAAGTAACCTACAGGACCTCCCTTACCTGCCCATACCATCCTTACTCCCTGCCTCCTTCTCCACCAACCTCCACCATCTTCCACCACCCTCCTCCACGTTCGGCCGCCACGTCTACCACCGCGCGCCGCCACCTTTCTCACGCCACCACCCTCATTCCACTCCCCTCTCCCTGCTGTCTCCTCCCCCACACTTAAATTTCCTTTTTCCTCCTCCCATCTCACCACCTCCTCCATCTTTTCTCTCTTCTCCTCCCCCATCGCCGCCACCACGCGCCGCCGCCGGACCACCACCGTCCTCAGGTGGTCTTCCACTCACCTGAACCCCAAAACCTTCCCTTATGCCACCTATAGTAATTTTAACTAATATTAGTATTATTATACTTATTATCATCATCATTATTATTATTATTATTATTATTATTATTATTATTGTTTATTAATACCATTTTTATTATTATCCTTAATGTTATCATACTATCACCCCTTCCAACCCTAACCCCTATTATACTTGACTTAGAGTTAATGTCATTACCTTTATTATTAACATTTCAACTATTATTATTATTTTTTTATTTTTTTTGTTAATATTATGATTACTATTATTGTTATTCCTATTATTATTATCATTATTAATTTCTCTATCATAAATGTGTTATTTTCTTACAAGGCCATCATCCCTCCAAAACCCTAGCTTTCATCATACTTAACCATTAGTGTTGGTATTATTATTATTATTACTATCCTTATGGTTATTACCACTATTAGTGTTATTACCACTTAATCCAACCTTCTGTGGGTATTGTACTTATATTAATATTGTTTTACTATACCTAACATCTTTGCCATTATTGTCATTACTATTATTACTACTACCATTATTCTATTTCTATTAGGGTGACAAAATATGGGAGCCCTTATACTATTTATTCAAAATATGACTTTTATCGTTACTACCTCTAGGAGTGTTTTAACTTGTTGATACTACAACCATTGTATTAGTATTTTAACACTAACACCGTTATTAGACTTAGTCTTAAAAACGCTAGGGTTTTATTACTCGAAACATAAGCGTCACTATTAGTAGTCTTATTATTATTATTATTATTATCACTATTTTACTATGACTAGCGAACACTAGTATTATAAGAATGGAACTAACGGGTCTAATAATATAAGTGTAACAATAAGTATCAAAAATAAATATATTTTGACTACTAATATTTAGTATACTAATTCTAAGGTAAAAACCCTAGTTTTTGTATAATACCCTTTTAGTTAGGGCTGTGCAAAAAATCCGTAATCCGAAAATCCGATCCAATATTTAAAAAATCCGATCCGAGTTTTAGGATATCCGATCCGGGTTTTAAAAATCGGAGCGGATATCCGATCCGGTCAAAATTAAAATTTTTCGAAGCGGATATCCGATCCGATATTTTTCCGGATTATCCGATCCGATTAAAATATCCGGTATATAACAAAAATATTTTTTAAACATAAAATATATAAATATTTTTTGATTAAATAAATTATATATATAATTATTTAACCCAAAAATTATGAATTTATGGACTTTAGATTATTGTTGTATTTGCGTTATGGACTTTGGACTTTGGATTATTATTGATTTGTTGTATTTGTTATGGACTTTGAATTTTAGAATTTATTTTAATTTAATTCTACCAGGTTAAAATATCCACATTTGGATATTTCAATGCAGATATTTGGATTATTATTGATTTGTTCTATTTGTTATGAAATTTGGATTTTTAGAATTTATTTTAATTTAATTCTAGTAGGTTAAAATATCCACATATGGATATTTCAATACGCATGTTTGGATATCGGATACTGGATATCCGAATTTAAATTATCAAATTTTCGGATATCCGGTCATAAACAAGTCTTTTTTGTTGAAAAATAAATATTTTTCGGATAATCGGATATACCGGATATATCCGATATCCGTATCCGATTTTTCGGATATCCGACTATTCGGATATCCGCTATTAATGGATACGGATATCCGGTTTTGCACAGCCCTACTTTTAGTAATAAAAACCCTAACCTTAAACTAAAATAAGGGTTGATGGCACGTTTGAGGGAAACTAATACTTAGTATCTTTCCCTTTTATAGGTAATCCTAACCAAAGCCCTAAGGAGTTAGAGGAGCGTGCTCCAAGCCCGACATCGCCTTAGGTAAGGACGAAGCTAATGGCCTTGTGCTATGTGTGACATGGATGTGTTGAATGTTGTGTATGCCATGCTATGCCATGTATTATATGATTTGTGGATAACTTGTCTTATGTGTAGCGCAACTTGGAGATTGAGGTATGTTGTATGTGCTTCTGTGACATGAGCATGACATTTATATGTATGATGTTTATGATGTATTATATTATGGCCCTCTAGGACATGCATGTTAGGATTAATGGTAATATGAGTTGGGAATATAAGGATGACCGAAAATAAATGGGAAGTGAGACCACTAAGGGGGATATGAGGTTGACCTAAGTACCTCATGATCTATGAGAGAATATTTAAGTGGGAGGAATGTCCGAAATAAATGAGAGTTGGGAACCATGCATAGGAGTCTTGAAGTTTGTATGGTGGTGTTATGGTTTGGTGGTATTAATATTTGTATGGTGGTATTAGTGATTTCATGGTGGTATTAATGGCTTGTGGTGGTATTAGGGTTTGTATGGTGGTATTAATGATTGCATCGTGGTATTAATGGCTTATGATGGTATTAGGGTTTGCATGGTGGTGTTATGGTTTGTGTGGTGGCATTAATGTTTGTATGGTGGTATTAATGATTACATGGTAGTATTAGGATTTGTATGGTGGTGTTATGGTTTGTGTGGTGGCATTAATGTTTGTATGGTGGTATTAATGATTTCGTGGTGGTATTAGGGTTTGCATGGTGGTGTTGTGGTTTGTGTGGTGGTATTAATGTTTGTAGGGTGGTACTAGGGTTTGCATGGTGGAGTATGGGGTTGAGAGTGAGAACTCACTTATATAAAGGATGAGCGGGGGTTTCTAAATGAGAGAAGTGATTTTGGGGTGAAAGAGGGAGGTTACTTGTTGAAGAAGTAAAGTGATAGGGTTTGGTGCGGCCAACTACGGTTGGCGTGGTCAAATAGGGTTTTGAGTGGCCAACTAGGGTTTTGTCGGTCACACATGAACTTGGGAGATAAAGTAACACATTTGGGGAATTTCCTAATAAAAGAATGAGGTGCGAGATAGAGAATAAGGTAACGTTTGGGTAAGTAAGAAAGAGTTGGGCCACATAGGTCCGATTAGGGTCTCCGAGGAGGAACCCTAGAGGGATGAGGACATGCGGAGTCGACATCATATGTATTGGGATGGCCTATATTCTTGAAGATTGTGCCTTACTATACGCCACTATGCCTAAGTCTACGGGGGATGGATGTCGGGTGTGAGAAGAGGTACGAGTCTCAAAATATGGGACGGGCCCTCTTGAGAGAACAGTAGTAGAACATCGATGACATGCATGTCAAGGGTGGAATGATATCTAATAAAACACGGATAAGACACTAATCATGTAAAGTGAAAGATTGTTGAGCCGAGCCCAGACCGGTCCACCGGCAAATAATAGTGGCCAGGAGCCGGGGTGCCCTGGAGACCAGTCCACCGGCAAATAATAGTGGTCAGGAGCGTTCTGCCCTAAGTGTATACTTTCCGGTCCACTGGCTATAATAGTGGGGGATTTCGTGCTCGACAAACCAAAGTAAGTAAGTTAAACCATGGGAAATACACTAAGTACTTACAGCGAAACACCATGTGATTTGGGGCCAGACCGGTCCACTGGCAAATAATAGTGGTCAGGAGCGTTCTGCCCTGAGTGTATACTTTCTGGTCCACCGGCTATAATAGTGGGGTTCCCGCACTCACATGGACTATTAAAGAATATGTGTGGAATGAACGTGCTATTAATGAGAATAAAGAAAAGTCATGGAAAATACACTAAGTAATTACAGTGAAACATCATGTGAGTCGGGGCCAGACCGGTCCACCGGCAAATAATAGTGACCAGGAGCGTTCTGCCCTGGAGACCGGTCCCCGGCAAATAATAGTGGTCAAGAGCGTTCTGCCCTGAGTGTATACTTTCCAGTCCACCGACTATAATAGTGGGGTTCCCGCACTCACATGGACTACTAAAGAATATGTGTGGAATGGACATATTATTAACGAGGATAAAGAATAAGTCACCGGAAAGTATTCCGACCTTATCTTGTAGGTTATAGCATGTTGTCTATATGATTGTACTATGTGTGATGTGTGGTATGATTGTATGCTTGGCCTTAGCGCACCAGCGCCCTTACTCAGTATTGGACCCGTACTGATACTACCTTGATTAAATGGGTCCTGTGATGATCCACCAATGGTGGGGAGCAAACCTCCTATGCAGGTTTGATCGGTTACTATTTTGGGGTGGAAGGCTTGACTTGAGTGAGTAGGCGATCCAGATACTGATCCTTTTTGGGGATTGTTTTAATAGCTATATTTTGTATTACGTTTCCCTTTTTAAAGAAAAAGTATTATGGGGTTGTAATCCTAAATCGTATTCAAACTTCTATTTGACTTATATCTTATTAACGATTTATGCTAAATGTCGTCTTGCATTTTATGATACTTCGTACTTATTGATGATCGGATTTAGCCTTAGCACTTAGTACCGGAACTGTAGGAATGAACCGGTATGGTACTAAGTGTGGCGGTAATACCCCCAAGTTTACGGTTTTAATTATCTCGCTTCCACTAAACCTTTTGATTTAAACGAAATTTTTCAGTAGTAAATTTGGGGGTGTTACAAAACTGCTTCTTAAACATGGGATAAAATGGGCTACTTCAAATGGTAAGAAGGTTAATTTGTGGAATTATACTTGGTGTGGATCAATGCCTCTTAGGGAGACCTTGGAAGACCCGCTAAATTATAATGAGGATTCTCTAAGTATCATTGACATGCAGGATCAAGAGAGCTAGTGGGCCGATTGCCTATCTATGGAACTACCTCATAGTATTGCCTTTGAGATTAGATGTAACACCCCCAAAATTTACACATTCTTTTTTAAAAAAAAAAACACAATACTTATAAATTAAAACCATAAATTTCTGGGGATGTTACCGCCAAACTTAGTACCAAACCGGTTCACTCCTACCGTTTCGGTACCAAGTGCTAAGGCTAAGAAAACACTACAAATAAATACCATTAATAATCCAAATTCATAAAAATGAAAATCAGAGTACGCGTAAGCCTTATATAATTCGAAATACTAGCTATTGTTTTTTTAGATAATAACTAAACAACATTAATAAAATTGTTTCTACAACTCAAACATAATAAAAAGTAACAAGAGTCATAAATTAAAAGGGAAAACGGCCACATTATTCCAGGGATTAGTCTAGCCCAAATATCACTCAGCCCCTCCTGATGTCCCATAGACATCGATGGCATCAAATTAAGTGTCTCCTACCTACAACATATTATACAGGCCTTCTGCTCGTGGGAATGAGCAACACCCATGAAATGGATGATCAGTACGCTACGTACTGAGTAAGGTAACCGAGTACTAAGGTCAGCATACATATTTCACACAACCAATACATAATAATAAAGGCATAAAACTCAATCATAATAGTACAAAATAAATGCTTAGATGAAATGACATGGTTCAATACGGATCAAATTATTTACTTCATCAAGCTTTATCGAATTTATTTTCACACCATGCTCTTTATCAAGTCCATACGAGTACGGGAACCCTACTATTTTTTCCAGTGGATCGGTCTCCAGGGCACTTTGGCTCCTGGCCACTATTATAGCCGGTGGATCGGTCACTTAGGGTACATGCCCTACCACTATTATATGCCGGTGGATCGGTCTGGCCCCTTCTCACACGGTGTTCCATTGTAAGTCATTAGTATCTTCCCACATCTTAACAACATATATAGTTTAGTTTGTTGAGCTCAGGATCCCCCGCTATTTTAGCTGGTGGATCGGTCACTAAGGTTTTATACCCTACCAATATTAAGCCGGTGGATCGGTCTCCAGGCTACCATAGTACCTGGCCATTATTATGCTGGTGGATCGGTCAGGGCCCGACTCAACATCTTCCACTTTACGTATTTAATATTTTAAGTATCATATTCAGATGTTCATTTCAAGACATGCAAATCAGGCTCTTACCATGCTTACCCCTCGACTCAGGTTAACCACTTTAACCCTAGTTAATCATCCCACCATAGTTAACCATGACATACCCTAACACCCCTGCAAACCCTAACTCCACGTAAACCACACTCCCATGCAAACCCTAACTCCATGTAAACCACACTCCCATGCAAACCCTAACTCCACGTAAACTACGCTTCCATGCAAACCCTAACTCCCATGCAAACCCTAATACTATGCAATATTAATACCGCCATGCAAAACCCTAACACCATACAATTTCATGCAAAACCCTAACCATACCATTTCATGCAAAACCCTAACCATACCATTTCATGCAAAACCCTAACACCACATTGCTATACTTCCCATCATTATTTTACAACCCTAACATGCATGTCTTAAGGCCACATCATATAATAATAGTAACACAATTATACACATAATTCTTATGCCACAATTTATTCACACCAGCATACTTCAACTCCATGATCATGCTGTATTTACAACAATTATACAATATTCACATGAAATACACTATAATTCATAGCACATGGCATGCATAGCATAAAATCACATATTACACATATGGCCTTAGCACCCCTTACCTAAAATATCACCGGTCTTGGTGCACGCTCTTATTCCACTCAAGGGTTTTGACTGGACTCACCTATTATGGGAAAAATACTAGAGTTAGGTTCCTCCCTAAAAATTCTATTATTCATTAACTTATTCTAAGACTTGGTTTTTAATTAAAATAATATTATACTATAATTAACTATAAAAAATACTACTAAAAATACAAATAAATTACTACTATAATTCAAAATGAATGGTGATATAAGGGTTTCTACCCTTCACCAAAATAGTGTTAGTAATAATAATAATAATAATATTATTATTATTAGTAGTAGTAGTAGTAGTAGAATATTAATAATAATAATAATATAAATCTTGAAATTACAAGGTGGCTTTCGAAACTACCCAAAATAATAAGAATACTATTCGATAATAGTAATAATATATATATATATATATATATATATATATATATATATATATAAGTTAATAAAGATAATAATAATATTAATGGTAATAATAGTAATAAAAATGCAAGGGTGCGAGACCTAATTAAAATTTAAGGTCTCGGCCCCCCATTAAATAATTATAATATTAAATAAATAATTATACTAATATTATTATTATTATTAATATTAATAATAATAGTAAACATATAATAATTCCATTAAATCCCTAAAATTCGAAACTAATAATTTATCTAACTCAAGAATGCTCTCAAACCTGCCAACAAAATTTATCAATTAAGTTACAGCTAGTAACAATAATAATTATTATTATTATAATCGAAATAACATTAAAAATTAGAATAAAAGTAGAATAATTCTCAATAAATCAAAAGGAATGGGTGAGAAGGTCTAGGGTTTCACCATGAGTTGGCAGGAATGGGTGGCACCGGAGGTGGCCAAAAAAGTGGTCTAAAAGGGAAGAAAATGAAGAAAAAGAGGAAAGGGGAAGGAGAAAAGGGGAAAGAAGGTTATGGTTCGGTGGAGGAGAATTAGTAGGAGTTTTTGGGTGGTTCAGAGGGCAATAGAAGTGGCGGATGTGGTGATGGAGGGTGGTTTCAAGGTTTCGGGGGTAAAAATTTTTTGAGAGGGATAGGGAACTTTGCACGGCTATGGTGGCCTGTGCGAGAAGAATCGAAGGAGGTGGATGGTTTAGTTAGTTAGAGTGCGTTGCATGGAAGAGTTTGAGAGGCAGAGGCGGCGGCGAGGTTGGATAACAGCGAAGAAAAGTACGTCTAAATTTGTGGTGGCGCACAGGCTTACACTTAGGGTTTCAGGGGAAAAAAACTCGAATTCATACCATATGAGGGGTATTTATAATGGTAGAGGGTAGGCTCGAGTTCTGGAGGTTAGCAGGAGGTCAAAGCCGATGAGATAATGGGGTGGTTATGGCGTTGATCGGTCAACACGATTTCAAATCGTGCCCGACCTTCGCGAGAGAAAATGGGGCGATCGTGTGGGAGAAAAGGGGAGTGGGGCAGTTCATGTTGGAGTGTGCGTCGAGGGGAAGAGAATGAGTGGGAGAAAGGCCGGTCAAGACACGTGTAGCCGGTGGCGCCATTTTCGGCCTTCGAAGCTACAGGTGGACGACACCGGAGGAAGGAGGAAGAAGAAGAAGGTGAGCTAGGTGGTCGAGGGGAAAAAGAAAGAAAAGAAAAAGAAGAGAGAACCAAGCCGGTCGGCAGCGGTTATGTCTTTCAATGAAACGCGGCGTCCCAGGGCAATAAAGAACAGAACGCCGCGTTAGGAGAATGAAGAAAAGGAAGAGCGGCGTTGGGCCGCGGGAGGAAAGAAGGAAAAGAGAAAGGATTGGGCCGCGCTCCAAGCCCAATCCGGCAAGAGGAAAGAAAAAGGAAAAAAGAAAGAAAAAGAAGGAAAGAAAAAGAAACTTGAAGTGGTTTGGGGTTAAATAAATTAATTAGAATATTTTGGGTAATTAGAATAAAATATTTAATTAAAATAATATTAAATTTTCTTTTTAGACTAATTTAGGAATTTAAAAAAAATACTTCTCTTAAATCCCTTTTTAATTAGCAAAAAGCCCAATTTTTCCTTTATAAAAATTTTACAAATTATTATTAATTTTCCCTAATTAATTCCTTCCTATTCCAAATAAAATAAATTAATTAATTAATTTTCTAATAAATATTTACTTAATTATATCTCATAAAATAAATAATTCTGGGGCATTTCATTAGAGGGGTACCCATAGCTTGCATTCTCACATAGAGGGAAGATTAGTCCTTTTGGAAGCTCACAAATTCAAGATATTTTAGTTCAAACTCAACCTATAAATATATTATGTGCAAAGATAGTAAGGGAGTGATAGGAAATTAAGATTGGAACTAACAAAGTTAACGAACCCGCTACAACCCACATCATGATGTGACTTCTCCAATACTTCAAAATTCCTACTAAGGAATCTCTATATCAAAGGAAAATCATCTTGCAAAATTCCTGCCCCATTTATCTAATTGCCACGGAAACATATCATACACAAATTTTGGGATTGCATAACTTCTAAACCAAATTGGGAAGTCTTGGCTGCATATAAGGCTCCAGTTTTAATGATGTGTTAGATTTTATGTATTGAATGAAAGTCAACTATACCTACTCCACAAACAGAACTTGGAAAATTTCCTAGAGCCGTACTTTTACTCTAGTAATATTGGCAATTTGGTATTGAAGGAATAAGTTCATTTTCAACTTTGAAGACACCTATACTATCTTCACCCAAATCAAAAGATGGGTGTTCGAATGAGGTTTCCTTTCTAACAATAGAAATAGGAAAGTTAAGACAAATTTGGAAAAGACTTTGGGTTGGGACCTATCCGATGGAGATTAGGTTAGGCTTAATACAAATGATTTGGTTTCTACTATTGTAATGGACGATTGTAAGGAATGTCGTTTCTGACGATTTGTAAACACTTTTCCATAATTTATAGATTTCATATAATATACATGTATGTATGTATGTATGTATGTATGTATGTATATACACACACACACATGGGTTTCTTTAGCTTTTACTTGAAAATTTTGTTGTTTTTAAACGTTTACGGTTTTATTATATTTGAAATATAGATCTTCTTAACTTGACAAAAAAATTTCAAAAGCTGAGAATGAAAAAGTATGATTTGAGATCAACCTTTTTATCAAACATAGGCTTAATGATTGATACATTTTCTATATAGCGCTAATGGATTAGTACGTAGACTTTTTCATTGCTTAAAATAGAAGGATAAGATGGCATCCATCATATTTTATGTAAACAACGAGGACAATCTATCTCGTAAACCAGACTTAAGAAACACAATTCGTAATACCCTCTGAAAATTTGGATTGTATAATATTAATTAGTACGAAATGATGCTCTTCAATCCTATCATAAATTCACTTTGCCAACGAGATATATATCTTTTCCACATAAACAAATAGGTACATGACAATCACATTTGTCATAAATAATGATGTATATAAAAACAAAGATTATATCATGTAAAGATTTGTCGACCTATCTCTACCGATGATGAGTCAATGACACGTGAATCGTGATAACACAAAAAAAAAAAATGGATTTCAGAACTAGAGCTTGTAAACTCAATTTCAGCATGATTTTATGTTAGAGGAAATTGAAATATATAAGACAAATTAAATAGCTTCAACGCGTGGTATACCATTTTCTTAAAGATAATAAATACAGCAACAATTCACCCTCACAATAACAGAACACTCTCAAAATCTCTCAGAATTGTGCATAAGCTAAAAATTTGTAATACCAAATTGAAAAGTTGATAAAATATCTCACAACTATGGATACTATTTATAATAAACAAAGAGACATCCGAAAATATGCAGGGTATGTAAGGGAGAAAACATAGGCGATATGTGGAAACAAATTCTTGATCGATTCAAGGAGAGAAAGGCATAATTAATTCAATTTAACATAAATAGAAATATTGAAATAATGCCAAAATAAAAGAACACACAATTTCACGTGATTCACCCAATGTGGACTACGTCCATGGACGACAACGAGAAAGAATGATTTTACTATGTAGAGAAAGAATACAAGATATCCTCAATTGAATGGAGGATTGTAGAGATCTATCACTCTCAATTATTCTAACTCTCAAAATGAATAGTGAATAAAATGTGTGTGGAACTATGACAGTTATTGTATATCATGATCTAAGAGATGTCTAGAAACTACATATAAATAGTCTTAAAAAAACCCCTAAAAAAATTACTAATTAATGGAGATTAAAAACTTTAACTCTCCATTAATAGCAGTCAGTACTACCAATTAATTTAGTAGTAAAGTCTTCGATTACTTTAGCTTTATATTAAAGTCTTCCATAACCACAGGATTTGAGGCACAAACTCAACAAGGTAAAATATCATAATTCTCATTTCTTTTATACCACTTTTCAATTTAAGGTGATATATCAAACAATCAATTTGGTTCGATATTATTTGAAACAAATTCAGATTCATTAACTGCCAACTAATTCAAGTCGCATTAATTGAACTTAGGCCATACTCTTCACAACCATATCGGTTGCAAATAACTACCACTAAATTCATTATAGAGTCAACCTCATCAATTCATGACTTCAATCTACATTTGTATTTTCAATTGAAAGCACTAGACCATATTTTTAACAAAGGCACATAACTCAATCTTCCATTTGTATAACCATTGTCATCAACATATGATGAAAATTTAGTAGCATTATTAATCACTAATAATTCAACTTAGGCATATTTAAGTGAACCAAAGTTTTCACTAACTTTATATTAGTCTAATCTAACTAATAGATGTTGAACACGGGTATCACCTTTGAGCATGGTCAACTCCAAAGGGAAAGGGGGAAAAGAGGAAAATTATGCGCAAATAAATGTTAACCAACCTGCTTCTTCCTTCATGTATCCATTCCTAAATAGAGAAATTACAAATTAATGGAGTAAAAACCTCCGAGTACAACCAAAACAACTTAGCACCAGAATTCTCCCAAATAACCAAAAGGATCATGTTAAGCTCTCATTTGCATAACGACCTTCAAGCCTATACAATCTATAAGTGTCCAGCTAATTCCATTAGCAAGGATTCATTGTGATAGCATGTATTACATAGTCATGCAACTTAGGTTGTAGCTTCTTCTCCCTACTAGGTTGCTAGCCAATATTGTGTTGATTGTTGTTGGGCCTAGGTGTATCATTAGTTTCTTTTGAGAAATTGAATTTGTCCTCAAGGTCAAAGTTGAGGGTACTCGGCAACGAATGAAGCATGGTCCAACCAAGTAGCCTCTTCCGAGATGGAGCCTTCCCAATGCACGAGTAGTTGATGAACCCAAGAATTGGCCCTAATTCATTCTATGAGAGCTCAGCACAAAGTAGGGAATGGGCAGTTCAGAAGTTACAATCCATTTTGTTAATGGAGCAGAAGGAGAGCGAGTCAGATTGGGACAAAACTTGAGGACGGAAATGTGGAACACAAGGTGAATGTAATCTTCTTGGGGGAGTTGGAGTTTGTAAGCAATAACCACAAATCATTATATAACCTGAAAGGGTCCAAAGTACTACCTTGCAAGGTTGTAATTACGTCGGTGAGCTAATGAATCTTGTCGGTATGGCTGAATCTTAACATATACCTAAGTACCAACCGAGAACTCCCTATCACGTCTATGACCATCAACTTGGTGTTTCATACCTAAGTTAACCTTAAGACATTGTGGTATCACTTGGAGCTTAACCAGGTGGTCTTCAAGAGACTAGATTGGAGTTGATCCCTCAATATAGTATCCTAATATTGATGGACGATGCCCATAAAGGGCTTAAAATGGAGACATTTCGATGGAGTGATAGCAACCCCTAGTGCTCTGCCCATGGGAGGAGTGAAAGCCACTTGTGGGGGTTCTCCCTCGCATAGGCACACAGATATGTTTCCAGGTACTGGTTCACCACTTTAGTTTGACCATCGGTATGGGGATGGTAGGTGCTACTTAATTTCAACTAAGTACCCTGCAACTAGAACAATTCTCTCCAAAACAAGCTAGTGAACAATTTATCCATATCAGATATAATTGAGCGGGGAAAGCCATGGAGCCTCACAACCTCTTAGATGAAATGCTTAGCCAACTTGGGAGCAGTGACATGATTAGGTTAAGCCACAAAATGGGTGTACTTAGAAGGCAATCTATAATGACCCAAATCGTACCTCGCCTAATAGCTAACGGAAGTTCTGTAATGAAACCCATTGAGAGGTCCACCCACACACACCTTGGTACTAGAAGGGGTTGGAGCAGATCCTTCAAAGCTTGGTTCTCTAGCTTAATTTGTAAATAGATGGGGCGAGCACTTATGTATACATGAACATCATATCCCATCTTATCCTAGACAAAATTCACCATCAGTCAGGCTAATGTTTTGTGAAACCCAAAATTACCCCCAATTCTAAAGTCACGAAACAAAAGTAGCAATTAATTTTTCAATTCCAATTATGGGGAAATCTTAATTCATCCACTTTGTAGTAAGATCCCATTGTGTACCTCGTACCTGTTGTCCAACAGCTCCTCTACTTGCACCTTTTGAATTACTCGATGGATTTCAGGACTTAGACGAGTAGTTACACGTGTGTCATCCAACAAACCAAACACGGGTTGAAAGGAGGATAGAGATTACAGCTGAGCAACATCAGACCACCTTGAAAGTGTGCCAACTCAATTATTCAAAGTACCTGATCGATATTCAATAGTGAATTCAAACCCCAATAGCTTCATGAGCTATTTTTATTGCTCTGGGATATAAATGGTATGGGTGAGAAGCTCCTTGAGGCTACGATGGTTTGTAAAGATGGAAAATGGTTGGTCGACCCAATAGATATTGATAACACTTTATCGTTGTTGAAGTGATGGTGTACATTTCTCAATTGTAAGTGGACGTTGCAACCATGTGAGGAGAGACACCTGATATAAAAGGTTATGAGGAGGCTAAGCTGGGACAGAACAACACTAATGGCAACTCCAAATGCATCAGTTTCCCTTGTGAAAGTTTGGGGGAAATCAGGTAGTGTGAGAACCAAAGCATAAGTGAGGGATGATTTTAGTGTTTGGAATGCTTTTTCAGCCTTGGCCCCCACTAAAACACCCCATTTTTGAGTGAGTAAGTCAAAGGAGTCGTCATTGCAACATAAAACTGAATAAACCGCGAATAGTATCTTGAGAGGTTCAAAAACCCACGATCTGAGTGGTATTGGCTGGAACATGTCATTCGATAATGCTTTGGATTTTGGCAGGATCAACTTTAACCAGTCCATAAGAGATGATATGGCCCAAATAGTTAATCTTTGTATATCCAAATATGCTTTTGGACTTCTTTGTATAAAATTGATATGCTACCAATGATCCTAGAACTATCCGCTGACCTTAGAACTATCCGCAAATGATGCAGATGAGCAAACCAATTAGGGTTGTATACCAATATGTCATCAAAGAAAATGATTAAAACTAGCGGAGATGAGATTTGAACAAATCGTTCATGGTGGCCTAAATATAGACATGGTGTTAGAAAGCCCAAAAGGCATAACAAGAAACTCGCAGTGACCATCAAGTGTGCGAAAAACCAATTTATGGGCATCCCCCGATTGAAGTATTACCTAATGATACCCGCTCTGAAGATCAATCTTGGAGAAATATATTGCTCCAGGTAGTTCATCAAGGAGCTCATCAACTATTGGGATAGGAAAATGATATTTAATAGTGATAGCATTTAATAAGAAGTATTGTGGAAGAGAAGAGACTTGTAGAGGGATGTATTATTTTATCCTAGAGCATATCATGAACTTAGGACTCAATTTCTTCTTTTTGAAAATATGGATAGTGGTATGGGAGAACATTAATGGGCTGAAAATTAAGTTGTAAGGGGATGCGGTGATTATTAGGTTGATCCGGTGGTAAGCTATGAGAGGTGTCAAACAATTGAGAAAACTAAGCCAAGAGGTTCTATAGCTCTTCGAGAAACTGAGAGGGTAAGGTTGTGTCGTCCATTGGGCCTTGAATCTAGACATGAAAGAAGGCCGAGAAGGAGCCCATGGCCCACCTCCTTTTGAATTAAGGCACTCAGAGTTCCGTGGGTTGATTGTTTGGCCTTTCCCCTTGAAGGCGAACAATGCACTCCCCCAATTGAACCTCCATAATTAACTGATTATAATTAGTAACAATTTGTCCCACTATTGCAAGCCATTCCACCTAAAGGACCATGTATGCCCCTAAAAATCGTAGAAGGTGGAAGGTGATTCCAAATCGTTCACCCTGTATTTCTACATCGAAAAGTGAACACTCCCCTTCACTGCTAAGTCATTCGCCATTTCCAACCATAAACGAGATTTACTTCGTTTGATCTAGCATCAACCTAAGAAAGGAAGCCGCCCGGAGATGCATGAAGTTGTGGGTTCTCCCAAAGTCTACCAAAGCAAGCATTGGTAGACCGCCACCATGGAAGCCAATTTAAAGGCTTGAGGCGTGTCAAATCAAACTAAGGCATTCAAGGAAATTTTGACCTACTCATAGTCTTGCAGCTCCTCAATTAGGTCAACCGTCAATTCTATAGCCAATTCGAGCTCAAGATCTTCCTCTATTGTAAGGAGGAATAGGTGAATGTTGTTTCATCTATGCCTAGGTCTATACCTCTCGTCACACATATAATTGAGACCTTATCCATGACGACGATGGAGTTCTTCAAGTGGAAGAGGGTGAATGATGGTGGTGGATTAGGAAGAGGGTGATAGTGGAGTAGGAAGGAGTGGTGGTTTGGACAGTGGTTGAAGTAGAATTAGGGATTTTTTAAGAAACTTTTAAATGCGGCTCCGATTATCAGCTAGCTTTTCCTCCACCATTTTTGCCATGGCTATGGCTTTAGTTATAGACTTATAGTTTAGGGTTTAAAAGGTGTGATTTCACTTTGTAGAACAAGTTTAAGCCCTAATATAAAGCAATTCAATAGAGGTTCAAGGGCGAGGTTGTACACACGGTGTAACACCCCTATTTTTCAAAATCAATTGACTAAAAGAATAATAAAAAAATGTGGAATCTAAATAAAATAAGGATATTACTACCACAACTAGTATAAGTAAACCCCAATTTCCCACTTGCACTAGTTGTTAAGGCTAAATATAATAAGGAAACACACAAAAATTTATTTCGAACCCAATATAATATAAAATATAATTTTTTAATAAACTCAATAGAAATTAAAACCAAATAAAAAGGTAAAAATAAAAGTATCAATTACAACTGAAAAGTATGAAAATAGTTATTGAAATAAATGATGACAAGCAAATCTCTTAAAATGGTCACCACTCTCACTTTTTCCCACTGCGCATATCTTAGACACTTTGAATAAGTCCACACTCAATATGCATTAGGTCATCTGTTCATCATGTACATCTTGGATCATCGCATCCTTATTTAAAATATATGACAAGTTAGCTAGGAAAACAACTAAGTAACACATTAGTACAATAGAATATAATATAGACGTGTATATGTATACATCAAATCATATAAGAAAACCAAATGGGAATATATAAAACATCCAATTATTAATATTTACTTTAGGTGATCACAACCACCAATTATTTAGAAGGGTAAACTGAGTAGGGGATCACCTAACAAAACAAAGTTCGAAGACCTACCACCAACCATAGAATGATTAGAAATCACACTTAGGACATCCTAATGGGCATAGTCCAAAGGGAATAACAAAAATCTAAAGGCCTACCATCAACTACATGAAAATTAAAAATCACACTTAGATCATCCCAATAAACAAAGTTCAAAAAGGATAACAAAATTTATATGACTACCACCTTTGTCTTCATACAGGATTCGAAGAAGCATAAAGTATACAATGAGCCTCAACCAAACACATCTGGAAAATAAATAAATTTTCACAATAAAAATGAAAAGAATATTATCGATACTCAACTTTAGGACACCAACCCTGAAGGACCCAAAGCCCACTTGTTTCGATTAAAGTATTAATGTCTTATTAAGGTAATCACATAATACACACAAGTAATTATTCTTCATTAAATCTCTTTCTTTTATTATCCACTCTCTAAACATGAAAACTTTTCAAATAGAAAACTCTCCAAAAAATATAACTTTCCAAATATATAAAGTTCCAACTAGAATAACCAGCTTTCTAAATCTAACTCAAATATTTAACAAAAATATTAAAACCACACTTATATAAAAAGATCAAGCTCGATCAACCTAGGTCAAACATTAATATTTAGTGTTAACATAACCACCAAAACTCAAGCATCGGTCAAAACCAACATAACCAACCGAAAGTTCAATTTTGTAAGGAACACTAGTGTTATAAATTCAGCCAATCTTTACTATAACCCCATCTGTTTTTCATACATAACTCAAAATAAAGAAACAATATTTTTTAATAAAACTAGACTTTTGAGGCTTTAATTTGATATATTATATGATGGGTTAACTCATTATTGAATTTTGTGTAATTTTTATAACATAACGCAAAGTTGAAGCCAAATCGAATTTACCATAAATTTAACATAAAATCATATATACTTAGACTAATCATATTACATATCATGATCCATAAAATATAGTCATAAGAAGGTATAAAATTATATAATAAATAAAAATTCATACTTTATGGCCATCATATTCCACACATATGTATAATATATGAATATAAGTTTAATAAAATAATATTACTTAATGTAAAATCTTTATATATAGAATATAAGGCCTTCAAACATAAAAAAAATAATCTTATGACACCAAAATAACTTTGAATTGATGCTCTTGAATAATATTTATTCCTTGAACTCAAATGAAGAAGAAGAAGATAAAGAATTAGTTATTGAATCCATAATCTTGAAGATGATTTAACATTTTGATGAATCAATCAAAGATCGTGATGAATTGGTTGAAGATATGAAGAAAATTTGTAGAAGATGTAGAACATAAGCCATGACACATGAAGAGAAATAAAAATGTAGGTTTGTCTATTACCTATTAGGTATTAGATTATATAGACTTTTAGAATAAAAGGATATAATAAAATCACACAAGTAAATTATTATCAACATTAATTGATATTTTTCACTAAGTTCTTTTTAGATATTAGAAAAACTTAAAAGATAAATGTAGAAATTAAATTTAACTTTCTCCAAAACTAGCTAAACAATATGTTGCTGAGTGCTAGGAAGATTGAAATTGCAGTTTTTAGTGTGCTAATTTAACCCCATTTTGCAGCTAACAAATGGCAATTTAAGCCACAAGGTCCTATCATTTGAATTGAAGATCAATGTATATCAAAAAAATATAACTGGATTCGGAAGCATGGAATATCAATTGATCAATTGCTCCCTCATATTAGTCCAAATGAATGATGGGATTCTCCTGCATATGTCGTCATGAGCAAAGGATGATCCAGCATTAAAAATGAAAAATATGTTTTTCATTTTCAACATGTCTTCTTCCCCAAACTGCCACAGAATAACATTGTTCAATAACTGCCAACATCAGCGAAACACAATTAGAAGGCCAGAAAAGACACTCCAACTGAGCCTTTGAAAGCTAGTCATATAAACTCTCTTAGCTACAAAATAAAGACTCGGGTGGCAAAACCATAAAACGCGTCCAAGAATAACACAACCATCATGACAGGAGGGCCACAGATAGATAACGATTTGCCGATCTCTAGGTGACAATTCCATGGAAGCATTTATTTATTTAATTTTTTGTCAATTGGAGCGTTTTGCATTGCAGCTGTGGGTGGTTTGAGGTGTCGGGGGAGGGGTTTGTGCTCTGCCGCCTGCCATGTTGTGTTCCTCTGCTGCTAGTTTTTAGTGCGGGTGGTCTGTAGCAGCGGTTGTGCTGATTTTGTTTTGACTTTGGTGTTTTCTGTTGTGTTCTTAAATAAATCCTACTTATCAGGAAAGAAAAAAAATAAAAATAAATAAATAAATAAATAAAAACTAACATTGCAAACAATCAGCGCCTAAGCTTCAGTGGCATTCATTTCACCTTTGGATAATGACTGAAAGATGGACTAAAATTTTGAAAGAGAAGATTTTATAAGAAACTATTTACTACGATTGTACAGAATATAATTAAGCTGTCACACCAAACCATTATTTTATGGTTTGGTTAACAGTTAAAAAATTATGGTTTGGTTAAAAAAAATAAAATGATTTAGTTAATGGTTAGGAGATCAAATTTTTGGTTAATTAACCATTAATCATTTAACCGTATTATATTTTTTAATTTAAAACATATACACACACACTTGCTTAATATTAGCTAGCCCTAATAGAATGTATCTAATTATGGCAGACCTTGTGGCATTGGATGGTTTGTGGCTTAATAGTTTAATATTTCTCGAAATTATTTTTTAATGACAAGATATATCTATATTAGTGGGTAGTAATATCTTCATATTCTTTTTAATTTTTTGATTAAACATTAACCACACCAAACTAAAGTGAAAAATTATGATTTGATATGGTTTGGTTAAAGGGAAAAAAATTAACCACAAAATATGGTTTGGTTTGGTTAAGGGTGTTAGGCCAAATTATAATTTTAACCTTAGTATTATACTAAGTTCATTCTAAAATCAAGAGTAAAAGAATAATTATATATCGGATAAACACATAATAATATAAATACAAGTGTACAAGTATGATTATGGATTCGCCTTTATTTGTATCCATACTTGAACACAACAGATATTTTATTTTTTCTTTCTTCATATCTATATCCATGTTCGTTTAAATATTTTTTAGGTAACATCCATCGGATTTCAAATAAATTTCATTCTGTTTATATCCCTAATCCAATATGATTGCATATTATGAGAATTAATGTAAAAGTAACTAATTATTATTATCATCATAATTATTATAACAAGAATAATAATAGAAAATAAAATAATATTAATGACAATATTATTATTCACAATAATAATATAAATTAGAGTAATAATAATAATTACTATAACTATCATATAATTATAATTATTTGGGAAAACATACTAAACAGCCTTGAATTTCAGCAAAATATAAGAAACAAACTCTGAATGTTTGGCAATTCATCAAACAACCTTAAGTTTAAGCAAGATCAAATGGTGATCCAATATGTAAATTTAGATAAAGGAAATTCACTATATAACCCTACATATTTAGATGAAAGATCGTCCAATATGTAAAGTTCAAAACTCAAGGTTGTCACTAATCACATATTTTCCCTAAACTTGGGATTATTTTGTGCATTATCCCTAATTATTTTAATCAATATAATGATGATGATGATGACGACGACGACAGAAGTAATTTTAATAATTATTATTATTTTCATGAGCATAAATATAATAACCATTCATAATAATTCATATTATTATGATCATCATTATAAATTATGATAGTATTAATTTTATTAATAAGTTCATGCAAATAATAGTTATTAAATTAATTACTATAATTATATGTATAGTAATAATAATAATAATAATAATAATAATTATTATTATTATTATTATTATTATTATTATTATTAGTATATGTATGATAATAATATTCATAACTGCAATTATAATTATATGTATAAATATAACTATAATTATTTTTATTGTAATATTAACAACAATAATAATAATTATAACAATAAAATTAATGTAATTTTATTTTCATTAACATTATTACTGTATTATTTTTTTTTTATTAATATGAATACATAATTACTATAAATAAAATTAACATTATAATTATAAATTCTCATAAAAAAATAATCTTATTTAAATAAAAATATAATAATACTCATAAATATAACAATAGTGAAAATGATAATCATAACAATAATATAATTACTATTTTATTAATATTATTATAAATAATAATATCATAATAATAAAGACAATAATAGTATTTGTAATAATAGTAATATAATAATCATTATTATTATATTACATATACTTATTATTATCCTCATGAACATATATTTATTATTATCCTCATGAATAATAATATTAATAATAATTACTATTATACTAGATATGATTGAATTTAATTGGATCGGATTAATGTTGTTGATCTTATCTTATCTTATGTGCGACTGCAAATAATAAAATACACATAAACACGGCAAATTGACGTACCCACAACTTGCTATTCAAAACAAAATTTAGAATAAGAGCATAGCTTTTCACAATCACTTTGCTTGCCTTTTTTTCCTATTTTGGGGGGGGGGGGGCAAAGAACAAGGAAAGGACGCAAATGGAAGAGAAGAGCCAAATGAGATCGGGAAATATATATGCAACACGATTACCAGAGCTATAACTAAAAGTTCACCTTAGAAGATAAGACTTATCAGCTAAAATATCCAATGAAAAAGAGAGAGAAATCAAAATTAGTAACGCAAGTAAGCTATGGTGGCAATTTTTTCCCTTTTTTTTTTGAGATTTGCTTATTTCTTTATTCGGTAACAATCCAATCCTGGAATGTAATGATAAACCTACCAAAAAGATTTATGATTGGTACTACGTGGTGATAAGATTTACCTACCAATAAGGAAAAGGAAAACGGTTAGGCTCTATACAATGAAGATATACCTCTTCAAAGGCAGCTACATTTCACGATCCATCTGTCAAAAAGAATCTTCTCGTTCATAAAACTTGTTGACCATTTTTGAACTGCCGAGAAGAAGAAAAACCCTCTGAGCCCAGTGGTTGCTCTCCCTTCCATCGTTTGCTAGGAATTGATTGCAATCTATTAAGGAGGGAGGAAAAGGAGGGTGTAAGACAGTGGTGACTGGTGCGAGCTACTATCTGTTAAAGACAGCACTGCTTCCAAGATGCACATCAAAAAGCAAGTTTAGATTGAAAAGTTCGTAAAATTGAAGCCAAAACTATAAAAGTAAACACAAGGATTAAGAAAGTTTTTTGCTAGAATGACCCCAGTAGAAGGGGTAAAAGATATGGCACACAAAAAAGAACTCCAGGATAACATGAGAGTCAGCTCAGCTCTGGCAACCTAAATATATATATATACATATATAAATCAGGATATTACACCATATGCCTCTGTATTATGATAAATCACAAACCCCTATATTCATTCTTCGGACCAAATAGGCAAATAACCTAGTCTCGCACCAGTCTACAGGTAGTTAGATACCCCTCTGTTCATTTTTTCACTTGTCTAACAGACTTCATCTTCCATAACCTCAATTTTCTTCATCCTCTCTTCACTAATCTTTGAAATGATTTTTTTTAAACAATTAACCAAATCATAAAAACAGGGATTCCCTATTCTAGATGTATATTTGAATACCCCCCCCCCCAACTTCAATTTTCCACATCTCTTTCCCATTCATCTCTCGTTAATTTTCTCATCCTCTCACTGCAATATCTATCTCCAACCCACTATTCCTCCTAAAAACTAAACAATACTGATAGTTAAATTCCCTAAACTCTCCTTCCCACACCCACTATCATTCACCAACAATACAATTTTTATCCCCTCCCGCGCCAATCAAAATTACACAGCGGTTCAATGGACAGAGATTTGTGAAATTGACAACCCACTCAATTTGAGGTATTGATGGCTGGAAATGTGTAGTAGCTTCTTTTTTCCTCCTTTTTACTTTCTTAGTTGATGATTTGCAAAAAAGGAAAAAAGTTTGGATGCAGTAGTTGGGATGGAGGCGTACAGCTTTGCTATAGAACAAATATTTTAGGGATTTGTCCCACTGGTGCAAAACCTATTTTAGGGACCAATAATTATTCCAGCTCAAGACCTATTGTTTCAGCAGGCAGCCAGGAACTTGGTATGATCATAACTTAAAATCGAAGAAAAGAGGGAATTTGCTTTATAGATCTCAGAGAATCGTAACATGCAGGCTATATGAGGACCTGGAACCTCCTACAAGACTTGACTCTCCACCGTCCTACTCTTCCCCTCCTGCTCTTCTATATACTGCCTCAATTTTTCCCTAACCGACTTGTAACAATCACTAATATTAAAGGAAATTAAGAAAAAAGATATTCTAAATAACAGACTCAATAACTGAAAGAAATAACAGAATTGGCTGACTCAGCATGGCTTTACTCAGCTGTGTATGACCCTAATTTCCCTCCTGTGCAGAACACACCCTCTACCCTTAGACTTGTTCCTCCTACATATGTCTATTTAATGAGGGGCTTATCAACACTCCCCTCCCAAAGTTTCACCTTGTCCTCAAGGTGGAAGTCAGGGAATTGTTCATTGATGATCTCAAAATTTTCCCATGATGCTTCAAAGGAAGGTAGCTCATGCCACTGAATCAGAACTTCCAGCTGCCCTTTTTTGTTGTATCTGACCCCTTGAACTGCTTCTGGCCGTGCTCTTCATTCCAATTCATCAGTGAGGATATCAGGGATAGGTTGAGCTTGTTGTCCAGCCCCTAGAGCCCTCTTCAGCATAGAGATGTGAAAGACTGGGTGTATTGATATGGACGTTGGCAATTCCAAGTGGTAAGTCACATTACCCACTCTTGATGAGCTTCTCATTGCCCCTTTTGGCCAGTGACTTAAGGTCTGAGTTTCACATATACCCACTCCTATTACCAGCTCCATGTCACGCCGCCTCCTATCGGCTATGGCCTTCATCCTCTACTGGGATTTTTCCAAGTGGAGCTTAAGTTCTTCCAGGATCAGATCTCGAGCCCTGAGTTCCTCATCCACAGCTGCCACTGAATCAATTTCCCCCTCATACCTGATCAGAGGAGGGGGTGCTTGCTTACATATGGCTGTGAAAGGTTTGGTGTGAATAGCTGTATGGTACAAAGTGTTGTACCAGTATTCTGCCCATGGAACCCGTCTCAACCAGTGCTTAGGCTGCTCTCCTGCAAAACACTGGAGGTATGATTCAATAGTTCTATTCACCACCTCAAATTGTCCATCTCTTTGGGAGTGGTAGGCCAAACTCCTTTTAAGCATAGTCCCCTGCAGCCTGAATAACTCTGCCCAAAAATTGCTAATAAAAACCTTATTCCGGTCCAAGACAATCGAACGATGCATCCCATGAAGGCAGACTACTTTAACAAATATGGCAGCAATGTTTACAGCTCTAAATGGATGCCTTAGGGGAATGAAATGAGAATATTAGCTCAAGCAATCCACCACCACTAACAAGCAGTTATACCCTTCTGACTTAGGCAGCCCTTCAATGAAGTCCATTGCAATGTCTTCCCAAATTTGCTCGGGAATGGGAAGAGGCTGCAACAGTCCAGCTGGAGATAGGTTAGATGATTTATTTTGCTGGCAAACAGCGCACTCAGCTACATACTGCTGAATTTGCTTCTTCATACCCAACCAATAGACCTCCCGAGCAATGCGCTGAGATGTCTTAAGTACCCTTGAATGCCCTCCAATTTTGCCCCCATGAAATTCTTCAAGAATCAGTGGAATATACCTGGATCCTGCTTGTAAGGCCAGCCTGCCCTTGAAAAATAACTGCCCTTGGTGTAGGCTGAAGCCCCCTTTTTTTTCTGAATTCTGAATCAGGTTTCTCTTTAATGGCCCTTAGTGGGGGTCCTTATCCACATCTGAGATCAGCTCCTCCCAGGCCCCCAGCCATGTCACAGTCATTGCCAGCACTAAACCACTACCTTCCAGCCTTAACAAGGCATCTGTTGCCTTATTAGTATGCCCTGCCCGGTACTCAATATCAAATTGATAACTCCAAAGTTTTGCAAACCATTTCTGCTGACCTTCCAGCAATAATCTTTATTCTAAGAGATATTTAAGACTCCTTTGATCCGTTCGGATCAGGAACCTTCTTCCCAAGAGGTAATGCCCCAATTTTTGCACAGATAGCACTATGGCCATTAATTCCCGCTCATAAACCGACTTAAAGCACGCTCTTTGACCCAAGACTTAGCTGTAATAAGCAACAGGTCGCTGCTCCTGTATCAGGACAGCACCTATTCCCACCCCCGAAGCATCCGTCTCAACCACAAATATCTTGGAAAAATCCAGAAGAGCCAACACAGGGACTGAAGTCATAGCTGATTTCGGGGCTTCAAATGCTTGTTGAGCTTGAGAGTTCCAACCGAAATTATTTTTCTTTAGCTGATCGGTTAGTGGGGCTGCAATTTGACCATACCCACAAACGAACTTTCGATAATACCCAGTAAGCCCCAAAAATCCTCTCAACACTTTAAGATTTTTCGGAACAGGCCACTCCACCATTAGCTTCACCTTCCCAGGGTCAGCAACCACCCCTTTTGCAGAAACTATATGGCCAAGGTACTCTTAACTCTGGATGTCCCAAAATGCACTTTTTCCCATTCGCAAAGTCTTGTTTCCTCAACACTTCCAATACCATTCTTAAATGTTGCTTATGCTCAGTCGAAGACGAACTGAACACTAGTATGTCATCCAAAAACACTAACACAAATCTCCTTAAATACGGCTTAAATAACTGGTTCATCAGGCCTTGAAAGGTTGTTGGAGCATTAGTCAACCCAAACGGCATCACCTGAAACTCATAATGGCCTTCATGGGTTCGAAATGCAGTCTTGGACACATCAGCTGGGTTTACTCGAATCTGATGATAATCTGAACGGAGGAATAGCTTTGAAAAGACCACCGCACCATGAAGTTCATCTAGAAATTTATCTATCAATGGTATCGGAAACTTGTCTAGGATTGTCACCTTGTTTAATGCCCTGTAATCTACGCAGAACCGCCAACCCCCATCCTTCTTTCTCACTAGTAATAGCGGACTGGAGAAAGGGCTCCTACTTGGTCTAATTATCTCTGCTGCCAACATCTCCCCTAATAGCCTCTCAATTTCATTTTTCTGATCATAAGGGTATCTATAAGGTCAGACAAGTTGTTGTCCCTTGTTGCAGATTGATCTGGTGACCCATCTCTCGTTCAAGGGGCAAGCCTATGGGCTTGGCTAGGAGGTCAGAAAACTCTTGGACCAATTCTGATATTGCAACAGGAACAACAAATTGCTCCTTCCCCTCCTCTGTAACTCCCTTCGAGCGACATTCCAGTAAAACCCCCTATTTTTCCTCGGCCATGGTTCGCAGCAGGGACTTGAGAGATACTTGGGCACGGCATAGGCTAGGTTCCCCCCGCAGAGATACCGGGGCCAAATGCACAGAAAATCTCATTACCAACGTCTTCCAATTGTCCTGCATCATTCCCAACTTCTCGAACCACTGCATTCCTAGAATGATTTCTGCACATCCTACAACTGCACCTTAACATTCCTACAGACCCCAATAGTCGTAATGGACTTCCCTATTCCCAGCAAAACACCATAAGGTGTTGTAGGAAAGATGGGCAAGGAAAGCTTCTTCACAACCTCCCGGGAAATAAAATTATGGGTGGCTCCACAATCAATCAAGATAATCACCTTCTCCTCCTTAATCTACCCATGGAGCTTCATCGTGTGGGGGGTGTTGATTCCCACTACTGAATTTAATGAGAGCTCCACTGAACCTTCCACCCGCCCTACTTCTTCTTCTTCGACTTCCAGCTCCTACTCAGCTATCACTTCTTCTACCTCCACCAAGATCACCTAGAGTAGTCGATTTCGGCACACACGGCCAGGAGTGAATCGCTCCTCACACTTGAAGCACAGCCCCTTCTCCCTTCGTCGCTGAATTTCTTCATCGCTGAGTCTGCGAGTGCTAGAAGGCTTTCAAACATCCATTTTTGCACTCTATTTTACAAGGGCTGCCCAATTTGGGCTTCACTCAGCTCTCACGAGCCCGGTGGGCCTACCTCCAATCTGGGTTGGTGTTGTGTAGCTAGGGCTGTTGACAAATCAAGCCGGCTCGCGAGTCGGCTCGGCTCGGCTCGTTAACGGCTCGACTCGGCTCGCTTGATTAGATAAACAAATCAAATCCAAGCCTTGATTTTAGGCTCGTTTATTTAACGAGCCAAACTCAAGCCTAGGTTGACTCGGCTCGTTAGCTCGCAAATCGGCTTGATTCGAACCCGACTCGAATTCGGCTCGTTTGCTCGTTTATCAAATAAGTTTTGAAAATATATATAAATATAAAATAAAGTAAAAAAGAACTAATTATTTTTTTTACAAATAATTATCATAATTTAAGTCTTTTTTAACAAAAATAATTTTTATAAGTTTTTTTTACTAAAAATAATCTTCATAATTTTCGAAGTGTAAATACAGTTGAACCGGGCTTCCGGGCTGGGCGGCCCGGGCTTGTCTCGTTGAGCGGTCGAGGGAAGTCACACAGGCTTTTTTTTTTTTTAATTTTTCCGGTCCTGTGCGGCTGTGCTGTGTTACTTATTACTTGTTTCCTGCGTGCTTTACTTTTCCAGAGTCCAGAGACTCCAGACGAGCGCTGCCGACTCCCCACTACCCAGTCCCCTCGAGGCCTCGACCCTCGACCCCGTCCCGACCAGTCGACCACTACCAGCCACCAGGCGAAAAGTTGAAGACGACGCACGGCACGTCGGCACCTCTCACGCACAGCCACAGGCACAGCGGCACAGGCCCGGCACGAGCAGGAGCAGCACAGTCGAGCACTCAGCCGCAGATCCCGCTCCCGCAGGCGCAGCGAGCCAGGCCAACGGCGCTCTCCAGATCTGCAGATCTTGAGCGGCTCGAGCCCTCTGCCGGTCTGCCCTCCTCACCGGGTCTCCCTCTCCCTCTCCCTCGCGGCGTTGCCCCTCCACCAGGACCACCACGGCACCACTCGCGAGTCCCGTCCTCTATTCCCGAATCCCACTTGAAAACCGACTGTATACTAGTATACTACAATCTTAACCTAACTCTGTTTTATGTGTATTGTGAGGTATATTGCATTAATTTTTTTTTATGGCTTGAGTTATCAATAATAAACATAGATGCCTTGAGTTTGCGAGGGAATAAATCAAATCCCATCCTTGATAGTTTATTATTGATGTTTATTATTAAATTTGTTGAATAAATCTATGCTCTATTCATTTCTGATTCTGAATCTATGCAATGGTATTAGGTATTGAAAGTTACAGGTTTAATCGACTAATTTTTTTAATAAACGAGCCGAACAAATCGAGCCGACCAAACCGAGCTCGAATCGAACCGACCAAACCGAGCCGGTTTGGCTTGTTTAAAATTAAAATGAACCGAGCCAAACCGAGCCACAAATCGAGCCACGAGCCAAGCCTAACGAACCGAGCCAATTTGGTTCGTTTTCATTAAACAAAACCGAGTCGAATAGCTCGCGAGCTTTTTCGAACCGAACTCAAGCCTCAAATACTTGACTCGATTCGAGCTCGAGCCGAACTCGAGCCTTACAAAAAATTTAACGAGCCGAATCGAGCCAGAGAAGGTTCGGCTTGATTCGGTTCGTCAACAGCCCTATGTGTAGCTACCTGGGCTCTATTACTCATTCCCCCATCCCCAACACTAGCCCAGTTATTTTCCAAGACCACCTGATTCTTATCTTCCACCATTTGCGCAGCCTCCATGAGTTCAATTAAACCCTTCGGTCTCATCATTCAAACTTCCACTCTAATATGAGGCTATAATCCATTGAGGAAGGTAATTTATAAAATTTCCCTGGATAGCCGACCTTAAAGAGGAGACGCGAGCAATTCAAACTACTTGATGTAAGCTTCCACAGTCTTTGTTTGTCTCACTGCCGGGAATTTTTCACACAAAGACCCTTCCTAGCATGATCTAAATCTAGTCAGCAAGGCCTCTTTAAACCTAGGCTAGGAATCAAAGTAGCGGCTATCCTCTGCATACTAGAACCAGGCTAGAGCCTTACCTTCCATGGCCATAGCCATCACCTCCAGCTTCTCTGCATCTGGTTCAATGTAAAATACCACTCCACTTTGAAGTTCCGGCCATCGGGGTCCAGACCATCAAAGATGGGGAACTCGAGCTGGCAAGGTGTTTGGTTCTCCATCCTCAGCTCTAGGACGCCAATGGGCATGACTGAAGTTCAGGGAGCCACATTTTCCTCAACCCCTTTCTGCTTCCCTACATCCTTGATGGAAGAGCTCAAGCCGCCTAGCTTAAAGTATTGGTCTAACTTCCCAGCTATATCTCCCATCCATTTTTCAATAGAATCGATCCTTTCTACCAATTTCAAACTCTCACTTTGGGCCTCTCTCCAGTCAATTGCCAACTCTTCCTGCATCTTTGCAAATTTTTCTTCCAGCATTTCCACCTTCCTAGAAGCCGTGTTTGTTTGTTTTGTTTTGGAAATTAAAGTGAGCTCTGATACCAAATTGGTATGATCAGACCTTGAATCAAAGAATTGAGGGAATTTGCTTTATAAATCTCAAAGAATCGTAACATCCAGGCTATATGAGGACCTGGAACCTCCTACAAGACTTTACTCTCCACCGTCCTACTCTTCCCCTCCTACTCTTCTGTATAGTACCCGAATTTTCCCTTAACCAACTCGTAACAATTAGTAATATTAAAGGAAATTAAGAAAAAAGATATTCTAAATAACAGACTCAATAACTGAAAAAAATAACAGAATTGGCTGACTCGGCATGGCTTTACTCAACTGTGTATGACCCTAATTTCCCTCTTATACAGCCACGCGCCCTCTACCCTTAGACTTGTTCCTCCTTACATATGTGTATTTAATGAGGGGCATATCAGAACTTTTGTGCACAAGATCTAGGCATATGATACATTCACTGAGAAATTGACAAGCGCACCTAGGTGGAGATGGAAAAACCATACTGTACATTACCTCTATGACTAACCGACCTCTCAGTCTCTTTTCCTCTATAAGAATTGAACATCCCCTAAAGAAAGTTTGAGAATCCATCCTTTTTAATATTTTTGTTTGGCTTAATATATAACTAAACGAGGGTGAGATTGTCATTCCACGCTAACAGAAGACAGCGAGATTCCTGTTCTCTCTAAAATGTTGGGCATTGGATTGGCACTACATGAAGAATTTACATGGACGGAAAAGGGTGTCAATTAATTAAAATTAGAGGTGAATCCAAGGACTGAAACTGTTCAGACATTAATTCTCTTAAAAATCTCATTAAGTCTAACCAGGAACAGTAGCCTGCTTTCGTTGTTGTCTTATCTCCCCTTGCTGCTTAATGTTGGTACGAACATGGAAGGAACTAGATGGAGAATGAGAAAGATGAATACCTATATCATGGAGTAGATAAAGATGTGAAAGAAGTGTGTAAGGTTAGAGTTAACACAAGGGTATTTTAGTCCTTTAATATCAGGGTATTTTTTAGCTTAACTGACATGTCATAACAGATGACAGAAGAATAGACGAAGAGGTGTAATGTATAATTTTCACATATATGCCACAATGAATATGGGTTGAGGGTATGTGGTGCAACTTCCCATGATATAGAATTATATGGTGCAATATTTTCTAATTGACATGAATATAGACAAGGCATGTCAATGATCACACAATAGAATCCCTGAAGAAAGCTCAGAAGGGAAAATCAGAGGGTTGCAATCTCCTGAAATAAGGCCGCCATAAAAATATGGCTAATTTGATACCTCAAAAATAACCTTGCTGATTCACTTGATATCATAGAAGTAAACAGGTCTAGAATCTAAATAACCACAAAAGACAAAGTTAAAGGTTGTGAAAGGGGTCATATTTGAATTCCCTGAACATACAGTAAACCACCCGAAGGTATCTCATTAATAGTTGTTTTCATCTTTTTTCACATAAAAAAAAAAGGTGATAAAACATGGAAAATCATGGACCATGGACTAGAAGAAATATATTGAGTCCACTGACTGATTTCAAGGAACAGATTGAAAGGGCGGCATGCAAAATAGCAAACCCAACAAATGTTATAGCAGACATCTGCACGTACACAACGTCGGGACTTCACACTACACAGGAGGTAAATATTTACAGCACAAGGTATAGAACAGAGCTAGTTATCAACTTTTATAGGTTATATAGACATTGAAAAAAGACAGGAAAAAGGGGACAGCCTCAGTTGAACAACGGAACAGAGAAAAGCAGATTTCATGAGTAAACTAAAGTAAATATATATCTTTCACATACTACCTTGGTGAGTTGCCACGCTTCTCTGCCTGCTGATTCACCAATTTACAGGAATTACTTCCACAAGCCACCTCTGCAACCTGCAATACATTTATCGGTAGATGTAATATAAACATAATACATCCAAGAAAGCAGTCAATTGGTTTTTCTTTCTCATCAATACTTCATAGATGCAAAACATAATGCACACCTTCAAAACAATAATCCAGAACCAATGGGTAAATGAAAATCATCCTGGTGAACAAAAGGACTGGGTTTCAAGGGGAAAAAATCCATTCAACATGACGTTTATGACATTGCTAAGTGGCAAGAAAAGCATTGGCAAGGGCAGATGTGAGCCTAGTCCTCCCTAAATAGTGAAACATCAATAAATGCACAAAACCATTCTCCACAGACCAAGTGAAAAACTTCATTAGTTTATAAATGCACCAAAATGAACAGGACTCATGTTATTAAGATAGAGACAGATATAGCCATCTACACAGGGCCTCCACACTTAGCATCAAAATTTGTTGCATGTACCCCTAAAAGCATTACCAATGAAATTAAGATGTTGTAGTCCAAGATTGAAGGATAGATATATGGCCACAACTTATATTTAACTTTTAGACTTTCGATGAATTATTAGAGTTTGAATTTATTTCCTCTAAATTTTCTGTCTAGTTTCATCTTCCCTCGCCTTCTTTCTCTTACCTGGTTCCCTTCCTTCCATTCTAATTCTATTTCCTTTTCCTAATTCCTCATTCCTCTTGCTAGCCCTACATCAACAAACTCTTTGATAATAATGCTAAAAACTAGTTTCAACAGAGCATTGTTTTGGATTACAAGTTGCCTAGGAGGGTACAAAGATACGTCTCTGAACGATATGATTTTTCTTCAGCACTGCAACTCCTCTATAGGTCTCCCAGAGTGCTAAACCAGTTTTGGGACCAGAGTGCAGATAGGTCATCAATGATAGAGGGACCTTGCTGGCAACAGCAGAAAATATTAAAATACAGCACAGGTGCCATAGCAGAATGTCACATCCTTCTAAGCAGTAGGCAAGTGGTCACAACTGGATGCACAGTGAACCTGAGAGCCTAACAACTTTGCAATCAGGTTTCTAACTTGCCACCTAGTTGGTGCTACAGCAACTTTTAACTAAAACAGTTGAGGCAGTCATCAACAGAACCCATAGGCATTATCAGCATTGTTATCATCAAATGCCTTCACATGACACACCCTAATGTCATTTCTTGTTCACAGGGAAACATAACGGCAGAGCAGCAGACCTCTTTGCGATGGCACAGAACCACAGAAAAGTATCATCCACAGAAATATGTTCATAATTGTCACTTGTATAGCTTCAGAGCAGTTGACAAATGAAATTTTGCTGCAGAAAATAGGGATATGACTTTCACCATTTAAATTAAGCATGGTTTACATCTAGTAATAGTTCAGGCACTACCATTGACAAAATGATTGATTAAAATTCAGCTCAGAACGAAAATCAGTTTCCTTAGTGCTCTATACTGCCATGTCAGGGTGCTGCCAGGCAGACCAACTTCCTTTTTATGCTTCCTAGTGTTAGTTCTCTTCTATGTTAGCTTGTGCTCATCCTTCCCCTTTAAAGTTATGAACGCTTGTGTTCATTGACCCCCTCTATCAATCAAGCATCAGATAGAGGCTACGACACATGGCCATCTTTCTGATTTCTAATACATTTTTGCCAATCAAAATGAATAATATAAAGATAATGAAGAGTTCTTCTTAACAAACTCTTACAAAATTTGCCATCTAAAAGAAACAGACAGAATACTATTGTTTGATGCAAGATAAACAACACAGTAAATTACCTACCAATGAAGAACTTTCCCTAAGCAGTTTCACATCTGTCGAAAATTCACTCAATTCTGGGTCAACATCATCCCAGATAAACCCATTTTCATTCTGAAGGGAAAGCTTATCAAAATCTGTGTCCGCAGATTCTGAATAAGGTCCAGTGTGTGATATATATATATCTGCAAAATCATGAAAGACTAGCATTCACCAAAAAACACAACGATATAGCAACAATTAGGTGAGTATTAAATTGAATCAAATATATAGAACCACACAAGAAGAAACCCAGAGCACTGTCTCAGAATATGTTTATTCTCACAAACCATTGCATGGATTTCAACGTATGCTAAATTTTGTGGATGGCTCATTAGGGAATAAACCCAACACCTTAAAAGGTCAATAATGATTTGCCTTCAATAATTCTGGACTCTATGGACTACAACTTTATGTTGAGTGCCAAATTGCCAATGTCAGACACATGATCTTTGTTGACTTTTAGCTCATATTTGAATATCAATCTCCTAGATTAAACAGCAAGTGTTTTATGGGATTTTGGGCTTGGGCCTTAGGATTGCTATGCAACCATATGTAGGGGTATGGTTACCTATCTTGAACTTCCTCCTACCCCATTACCAAGCGTTGCAGCATGAGGGATTATTGCCCCGTAAACTTTCTCCCCGGTTGCCCCACCCGGAGCCTGGGGGTGGCCCTCCACACGTAGTGCGTAACAATCTCCAAACCCAGAACAGGCCACAATTTGCATGTGACTACAAATCACTTCAACAATCCACCACAGCAACCGCCCAACTAATGTTGTGCCACTGCCATACCGCCACGAAAGGGTTCACAAGTGCTCAACAAGGCCAGAGTGAAAACAAGGACCCGGGGTCCACAAAAGGCCATGCAGACAAGGGTCCAAAGCATGTTTGAAGTGTGGGTAAACAAAAAATTAATTCAATTTCATTGAAAATAAAATTTATTAGAAATTAGTAGTTATCAGCAGTTAACACAAGTTCTCAATATATTTGGATGATTACAAGATGACGAAAACTTTTAGTGGCCTTGTTTAGTGGAGTGTGAGGGGCTCTGTTTGATGTGGATGAGGTTTGCCTTGCTCAGAGGGTATAGTCTCATCTGACCCAGATGAAGTGTTGGGGTTTTCAAAAGTGGGAGAAGAACTCATTCCGTAGTTTGATATAAGTGGATAAAAACAGGAAGAGGGAGGGGGAGATCAGCAGTTCAATTCAGCTCTGCCAGTCAAGGAAAATTATAAAAGAAAACTATTAAGAATTTGTACCAGCCAAACTATGCAGAGCACTCTCAGCAGCTTGCTGTTGAGCATCCCTTCTCGTCTTGCCCATTCCGACTCCAATCTTCTCACCAGCGAACAACACCTGAACAAAGACTAAACTGTAGTTCCGTCAAATTCAACATACGAAAAATTGCAGAGTCAGAAGTTAGTAGCTTTATAGCAGTAGTCCTGGGTCAAAAGTAGGGTTGTAAATGAGCCGAGCCGAGCCGAGCCAAACTCCACGGGGCTCCAGCTCAACTTATTAATAAATAAGCTTAAAATAAGGCACAGGCCCAGCTCATTTAAATAAACAGAAGAGTCAAACCAAGCTTTTAACAAGTATTTACAGCCCTAGTCAAAAGTACACCCAGCAACAGAGAGAGAGATATCAAAACATTAATTGGAAGGTAAGAAAAATTCAATCAATATTGCTGAAACCCAACCATTGATAAATAAATAAAAATGAGAAACGCAAGCAAGAGGTAGCTGTCACTGACCTCAACAGAAAACTGCAAATCCTTACTTGTACTCATAACAGGTCTGAATTCAACCTATATTATATAACCTAATATCAAATTCCCACAGCTAAGACAACAAAAATGTTCTTGATCATTATTCACAAACCTTGGAGCTGCACCGCCTACCAATTTCTTGTAACACGCTAATATACAAACTGGATGGCACCATATTAGCTTTTAAGGCACTGTTAGAAAATTCTTCGTTATGTCCGAATGCTTGATTCTGAGAAGTAGCTACCTCAGAAATTCCTTCCACTACCAGGAAAAAAAAGCAAGAAATAAGATATGGCCTGAAAATGTTGCAGTGTTATCAAAAAAATCCAAAGAAAATATATACAAATAAATTAGGTAGCATCAGGAGTATCATTTGACAACTATGTTGTATATCTTGGATTTTGAACCATATATTGGCTCACAAGACCATACAACAGACAGAAAAAAGAAACAGGTCTATGCAACTATACCAAAGGTTCAGGGGAGAAATTCATTGTTGCACATTTTGCAGGGAAAAAGCTTTAACATAGAACTCAGAGAATAATTAATACGACTACAAGAGATAGGAGACATGCAGCTTCACAGAATCATATTGAATCAGAACTCCAACGGTAGGAGAGTTGTATAACAGTTTTGTATTCCCACATTCAGGTTTCATGCTTCTGAACATGTGATCACCTGGAAAGTAAATACCTAAGTAGCCTCATGCTACTGTCTTTTTCATAATTTTTTTATAATCAATAATTTTAATCTCTTCATCCTTTGCTACTTTTCCAATGAAACTATTACCTTACATCAACCAAGTTACTGCCATATCTGGACTTCAAACTTCCCACCGAAATCTAGACTTCAGACTTCCCACCATGGTAAATATATCGACAAAATAAATCCTGCACTTGAATCTCTGCAGGAATTCTGCGTATATTGCTGCAATGAAAGTGGCAACTTGGGCCTCGTTCTCTTCATCATACTTTTGTAGATCACTTCATCTGAGGTGATCGGATCCGATCATATTATAATGATTGTGATAATTATAAATAATAAAATTAATCATAACTATAAATAAATATTATCAATATGTATAGATATTTTCTAATATTATTAAATAAATAATAATATCATTAACTAGTGTTATTATTATCATTTAAAGTATTAAATTAGTTATTATTATTATTATTATTATTATTATTATTATTATTATCAAATGATATTAACAATATTATTAAATATTATGAATTATTATTGTTAGTATTATTAATATTATTATCATTATAATTATCAAGAAATTATGAATTGTCATTATTTGATGTTAATATTATTAAATATGATCATTATTTATATTATTAAATTAAATGAGATTATGATGATTATTTAAATTAATTATGCTATCCATATTAAATATTATTAAGAATAATATTTATTTTATTGAATTAATCTTATTATTATAATTATTATTATTATTTATATTGTTAAATTAATTATAATTAATATAAGCATTTTTATTAGTTATTATTTTTATTACTATTAATTATTAGTTCTTAGTATTATTAATTATTATTATGAAATTAATATTAATATTAATTGTTTTCATTGTTAATTATTATTGACATTATTAAATTAATTAAATTATGATTATTATCTATTGATATTATCAGTATTAATTATTACTAACATTATTATCTATATTCTTAATTTAATCTTAATATTATCAATTATTATGATTCAGTTGATTAATATTTATACTATTAAATCATTATTAATATTAAGTCCATCTTAATCTTAATATTATCAATCTTAATTTTAATCTTAAAATTAAATCAATCTAAACATTAATATTTATACCATTAAATCAATCTTAATCTTAATATCATCAATAATTATTGATAATTATTAAACTAATATTTTCGTTATTATTATTATTAATTATAATTATTATAGTTGTTGAATATTTTCATTATTTTATTACTATTATTATTTTTGTTATGAAATTAAAATTAAGATTATTTTCTATCATTGGTAATTATAATTATTTTTATTCAATTAATTAATTTATAATCTATTATTTATGTTATTAATAATATTATTATTGATATCATTAATAATATCAATATTATTATTCATATTATTAAATTGACTATTATTAAATCGGTTATTATTATTAATATTTATCATAATAATAAATTGATAAATAACTTATTATTAATAATAATATTAAAAAAATCTAATTATTATTTTGATATTGTTAAATTAATAATAATTTTAATAATTATTATATAGATCTTATCTTTTATTGGTGTTGATCTTATTAGTGTTAATTTGATTTTATACATCATAAAAATAAGCTAAGGAGAACAAGGCAGTCAATGGAGAAGACTTAAGTTAACAGCATAAAATTAAATATCGGTCCCAATATGCAGTATCAACTAATATTTATCAGATTTTGTGTCGGCCAATATACAACCACGGTTTTATTGGTTTTATTGATTGCTTAACAACAATAAATGTAAATTAACTATGTCATCATAAACACACCTGGAAGCAGACTAGGTGGAAGATTTTGTTTCTGCCTTTCATGTACTGAACCAAGCTGCAAGAGCAAAGGATGACCTCATTTGAACTATCACAGAGAACCTACTGCACTTATGATAGCATGTCATTCTAGGGGTTTCCAAAGCATAATGTGATAAAACAATGGTCAGAAAACGGACCTCATCATTCCTCCCCCTGGGAGTATCAGTATGTTGAGCCATTTGAAGTTTACTTTGGCAAGTTTTATTCTGATATGGGCACTGCTTCTCAGTCTTCAACACATCATATTCCTGGGGACTTCCTAACACACAGCAATTCCAACCCCCCCTAATAAATTCATCTTCTACAACATCTCGTACTTGATTAGAAGTTGATACTTGACCAGGTAATTTCAGAGTGGGTGGAATGCCAGACACTGGATTTTGAGTATCTTGAGCAGGCCTTAATGTCCCGAGTCTTTTCTTCATGTCAAGGTTGGTTTCAGAAGGGAAGCTATCTTGGCCATCAGGTATCCCAAGTAAACGAGGCTCTGAACGTGCAGTGTAAGCTATGAGAACAAATATGTATGCCAGAATTTATCATAGTACATCGAAAATTACAAGGTATAATTACCCTGAGGAGGTATAATTGTTCTCTGGTATGTTAGACCAGTGGCGTTTGAAGCGGATATCACTGGCGGCAGAGAAGCCTCTGTCCTCACCTCGAGACCATGTGATGAGGGATGACTAGCAGAATTCACGCCAAGCTTTGTGTTCTGAAATATCAGGAACATAATGCCTTCTAGGTAGTCCATGCTTATGTAGAAATGATAAAAAAAAAAATACACAAACACTTACTGCTTGCTGTAATCTGTGTCCAACTTCAGCACCATGCATGCCCTCGGGAATAAGATTGTTTCCATTGCCATTTGGCCCAGGAATAAATTCCTAACAAGAAAGTATGTCAGCATAAAAACGCAATAACACACCTTTGGCTGCAGAAGGTGACAATTCACACACCTCTGAAATCAAGTAGTTGCTCACATCTGGTGGATATGGTAAATTCACAACCCCATCCTCATAAAAGAGCTCAGAGATTTTCCTCAGTAAATTCTCATCAAACTCCCTAGTTAGCCATGTCAAATACATACATCGCAATAATATATCATTGCAAGGAATCCCATGGGAAAAGAACTAAGCAGCATTAAATCAGGATAAAAAGAGAACTCACTTGAAAAAGCCAGCTCTGACATTGCAAGCAACATTTCTTGCAACACATAGAACAGGTACTGCATTTGCCGTCTATGGAAGAAGGAAAATCGGTCACACTTTGCAAGCGCACCCCAATTATGGTACAAATATTAAAAGAAAGACAAGCATCATCACCTCTGCTTGTGGAGCATAGTAAGGAGTGAATGCCGGCACCACATGAACCCGTGGTTGATCTTTATCTTCCCATACCTTTAACCGGTCATCAATCACCATCGCCATGTTTGGATGGCATATACCACCTTGGAATACATTTAGCAAAGACTTCCTTGCACCTAGCAAGTTAGAGAAGGGTAAGAACAGATGGTAAGAACACAAAAGATTCAAAATACCAATCATTAGTGGCAATTGAACAACTCAACTCGCTTCAGGCGCACTACTACTCTCTCTACCATAGGGTAATACTTCGGTAAGTAAACACACTTTTCACTTTCCACCAAAAACATAGTTTTCATAAATGTATTCAACTATTCATATATGAGGGCTAGTTGAGAGAAGTCAGTTTCTTGCTCCTAGAAACTTAGATGTATGGGTCAAAAGATTCTGATCGATCAACAGAAAGGCAAAAGAAAGCAGATTCGAGAAATACATCAAGCTTCCATTAAATGGTTGACAAAGTTTTAGGACCTACGCATAACAGAACAGGGCAATATGCAACCAGATGCTATCAGACCCAAGTAATTCAAGGTAGACTCTCAAAAAAAGTTGAGTTCTTATTTTGAGTAAGAAAGGCCACCTGAACAAAAGCTAAAGGCACAGCAATTATACTGATTAGGGAGAATGAGCATGTGCCATTAAAACAGCAGAAACACCACTGATTTAATGCCAACATGCATCTCCATATACTACCACACAAGTAATGATGTGCCAATAGTGCATATAAGCATCCAAGTTTAAAGCAATCACAGAGAACTATGATCCTTACCGGACTTCACACACACCACCCGCCTCAACAGTTCCTTTGAATTAATCAAATTTGCCTCTGGATCAAGAAGCCTCCACATCTCTAAAGCATAATCTCTTTCTGCCATTGTACAGACATAAACTTCAAACCGTTTGCGGCCTTTTGCTGTCAGGTAACTCCTGAGTTCCTCCCAAGCAGGTCGCAATCTCACCAGCACACTAGTATCACGAACCTACAAAAAGGCAAGATCAGATGTTGTATTTCATGGTATGCACTAAGCAAAACTGAGGAAAAAAAAAGTAGGCCCTCAGAATTCACAATATCGATGAGAAATGTTAAAATATCATAATTAGTTATCCATAAACTGCGAAAAGCTCATAAAGGAAACCAGGGAATCATGATTCATGGAAAAGAAAAGACTAGATTGCTCTGCATTACCTCACACTTTTCCAGATAAAGTAGTACCTCATATTCTATTAAAAAAAAATCATATTATTTACCAAATATCAGGCAAACTAGGATGCATCACTGTAAATAGCATGTGCATTGAATGTAACTGGCATGCAAAAGATAAAAGTTTGGCCTACAGATATTTTCACGAAAGTTGACGCATTCAAACCATTGAATCTTTGAATATCTAATTACTGCCACCTACAGTAGCCCTCACTCTGATACAAGGAAAATACAAGAAATGGCAACCTTAGAACCTCAGCCATACTGTTCTCAACATTTGAATGCCCCAACATTAGTCTGGAACCTCTATCAAATAGTACTAATGAATAATCAATACCTTTATTCCTATCAGTGGGAATAAGATTTCAACTGGCGTCAAAAACTCATGTTTTGTAGTCTTTTTTGTATTCTTAAGGAACCCGTGAAGTAAAGTACAAAGCACTATATAGATTTCGTCCCCATAAAAGTGTAACAATACTAAGAGGGGGAGGGGATTCGAACCTACTCAGGTGCTTTATAGTCTATTAAATTAACGCATATTTGAATTGCAAAAGGCATAATTTGCAAAATGACAGACACAATAAATGAACCATCCCGCAAAAAAATTACTACTAGAATAACACGTAATTCAAGAAAGCACAGTTGTTTAGCTCAACAAATTTTAAATCGATAACACGGTCGCGATGAACAACAAAATGAGACTCGCACAATAAGAAGCCTCACAAAAAATACTTTTCACGAAAGATTATCAATGTATTATATCCTCCATTCTAACCTCGGGATTGATGCGAGTAAGGACAATATTTTTCTCCGGCAACCTTATAACAGGTCTAGAAATTTTTTCATGATTACCAGAGTAATAAGAAACTTCTTCCATTTGAATCTTATAGGCATTCCCATTCTCCACAATAGAATCATACTCTGCATATTGTTTAAGCAACGCTCTATCATCCATATACCGCTTTAGCTCAGCAGCCATACCCGAAGCCCGAATCGAATCCACCTCACGCGAAATCCAACCCTTCAAGGCTTCGATTCGGTCCTCAAAGGATTTAAGAGTGTTCGCGACAATCAGTGTCTCATCGAGATCAAAAACAATAGACAAGCATCTCATATTCAACATCCCCAAAGAAGCATTGTACAAGCCACAAGGAACTGCATAACACCAAAAACAAGGAAATTTCTTCTGCTTACTCGGCATTGCCACCAAATGTACCTCATGATCTTCGAACACCGTCACTGCCGTCTGATCAGATGAAATTCGTACCAACATTAGCCAAAACACAAAAAGAAATAGAATGAAAAATAGAAAATAAAATAAGAAAGGTTTACTGTCCTGACAGGCTAGAAAATGACCTTCAGTTCATAGAAGCACGAAGCGTGGAGTGCAAGAAGCTGAGATTGTTGGTCGGAGGGCAAATCTGACTCAAGCTTGCAAAGGACAGAATAAGAAGAGATAGTCTGAAGAATAGAAAGAGGAGAACATCTTTCACTGAGTGGAGAAATATAACTGATTCTAATTTCGTTATTAGGGAACTGAAATTTCGAATCCTTCACCGGAATAGCCACCAACTCTCCCAATCGACTATCACCATGATACACAATAGATTTGAACCCTAGATGGCTCATTTTTCTCTGCTTATAAACACTAATTTTCCGATCCGAGAGGAAGACTAAGTGCCTTAACAAGTTAAAGCTTTAATTCTAAATTAAGCGATCGCAGACAGAAACATATTTCCATCTCCATCCACTGCTTCGCTTAGAGTTAGGACAATCCCAGATTCCCAGCGCTCGGGCCGATTTCTCTCTCTCCTCCACCCTCACTTCGCTGAGTTCCCTCAGGCATCTACCACGTAACCCTCCCTACATTAGCAGATTCAAACAATGAGGTCAGGGGCCGGCATTTATAGGGTTGAGGATAACGGAGTCATTACATTATGCGGTAAAGCTTAATTTGGCTCTGTTATATTTCTCAAAACTCACCGTTTCACTGATTCCCTCTATTTCCTCTTAACCTTATCTACAAAAAAACTGCTTCTTATTTCTTCTCAAACAGAATCGATTCTTTGTAGAATATTGGGTGAGTTTTCTGCTCCGATTCTTTGGCCTTCTTCCTTGATTCTCTGTACCAGAAAAGTCATGGAGATTGTGGGGATTTTATTGCCTATAAATGGGAGAAGCAGAATAGCCGAAAAATAGATATATATATATATATATATATATATATATATATATATATATATATATCATAATTCATTCTTCCTTCTTTCGTTCTTCTTTTTTTATTTGAAATTTCCTGGATTCAAAGTTTGTTTTGAATCCCCTACAAGAGTGCACTTGAAAGGGGACACATTGTGGAAACCTTGGAAGCCAATCGCATGAATCAATTTGCACATGAGATTGAGCAAATTTGGCTTCTAGGTCAGTGGCAAATTGCTCACGACACGGTTATTTTTTTCCTTTTTCCTAACAATCTAAAAGCCAAATCTCCAGTTTCTTTAACCCGTCTCCACCATGTCCTCTCAACCTCCCAAACCCAAGCTGCCTGACCTCTCAAAGCTTGAACCTTTGAATGGTGAAAACTACAAGTGGTGGTCGCAACGGTTGCTAATCTTCTTCGAACAACTTGAAGTAGACTATGTGCTGCAAATGGACCTCACCGATGAACAAGTGGATGTTGCGTCTGGATTGATCACCGTGGCTGAGAAGGGAAGTCAAGCTAATGACGGACAGGCGTCAACCCAAGGGAAGAAGAGCGAGAAGGATGCTGAGACCAAGCTGATCAAAGACAACAAGCTGGAAAGAGGGCATCTTTTAAATCATATGACTGATCCCTTGTTTGATATTTTTGTAAATCAGAAGAGTGCCAAGAGTATCTGGGATGCGTTGCAAGAAAAATATGGGGGAGGCAATGCTGGGAAGAAGAAGTATGTGGTGGGCAAGTGGGCACAATTCCAAATGGATGATGAAAAGCCCATAATGGAGCAGGTTCATGAATACGAGAATCTTGTAGCCGATGTGCTGAGCGAGGGAATGCAAATGTGTCCAGTTATGCAAGCCAACATGCTCCTTGAGAAATTCCCACCGTCATGGAGTGATTATCGGAACCGCATCAAACACAAGAAGCGAGACATGACTTTGAGAGAGTTGATCTCACACATGAGAACTGAAGATGCAAACCGCCAGAAAGATAAGTCCCTTTCATTGTCTTCTCTTTCTATTAAGTCTAATCTTGTTGAGACTCCATCTTCATCAAGAGATAGGTTTAAAAACAAAGGGAAGAAGCTGCAAAGTCCTCGGAAAAAATCCATCCCGTTCAAGCCTAAAGGAGACAAGACACAGAAGGAAAAATTCACTTGCTTTTACTGCGGCAAAGTGGGACACAAGGCTGTGAACTGCTTCCAGAGGAAAGATACAAAGACTGGAACCAAACCTGATGCTCAAGCCAATGTTGCTGAGATAGAAGAAGTAATAGCTGCTGTGGTGGTTCAAGTAATGCTGGTCGAAAACAAGAAGGACTGGATCGTGGACACTGGAGCCACAAAGCACTTCTGTTCGGATAGGAGTCTTTTCTCTGAGTTTCAAGAGGCTGCTGAAGGCGAACATGTCTTTATGGGTAATTCTGCCACTACAAGTGTTATGGGTAAAGGAAAGGTCACTCTTAATCTCACCTCTGGAAAGAAACTAGAACTTAATGATGTTCTGTTTGTACCTTTTATGCGTAGAAATCTTATCTCAGCTGGTTTGCTTAACAAAGTAGGATTGAAGCTTGTTTTTAAGGGTGATAAGGTAGTAATTACTAAGAATGGGACTTTTGTGGGAAAAGGGTACTTAGTTGATGGCCTCTTTGTTCTTTCTGTACTTGCTGGAAATAATGAAAATGCTTCAAGTTCTGCTTATACTGTGGAAACAATTAATGTGTGGCATGAAAGGTTAGGTCACGTTAATTATGAATCTGTCAAGAGACTAAGAAACTTAAAATTAATTAACACTGCCAGCAGTAATGAACACACAAAATGTGAAGTTTGTGTAGAGGCTAAGTTCGCTAGAAAGCCTTTTAAAGGTGTGACACATAGGTCCACTGATTTATTAGAACTTATTCATTCTGATTTAGCTTAATTTAGATCATGTATGGGCAAAGGTGGAAAGTTCTACTATGTATCTTTTGTGGATGATTATTCTAGATACACCAAGATTTACTTGCTAAGATCTAAAGATGAAACAACCAGCATGTTCATCAAATATAAAGCTGAAGTAGAAAACCAGCTAGACAGAAAGATAAAAAGATTAAGGTCTGATAGGGGAGGAGAATATGGAGTAGACTTGCTTAAACGTACTTGTGAGGAATTAGGCATTATCCATGAATGTAGTGCTCCATATGCTCCACCTCGGAATGGTGTAGCTGAAAGAAAGAATAGAACACTTAAAGAAATGATGAATGCAATGCTAATTAGTTCTAGGCTACCTAATAATATGTGGGGGGAAGCTATGTTGTCAGCCTGTTATATACTCAATCGAGTTCCTCATAAGAAGCTAGATAAGACCCCCTATGAACTTTGGAAAGGATTTGAGCCTAATTTGAATTTTCTCAGAGTTTGGGGATGCTTAGCTAAGGTTGCTTACCCTAGTTTCAAGAAACCTAGCATAGGTTCTAAAACATTTGACTGTGTATTTATTGGTTATGCATCTAATAGCTCTACATATAGATTCATGAATATAGAAGATAAATCCATATGTGAATCTAGGGATGCTGAGCTTTTTGAGCATGTATTTCCTTTGTACAAGAAAATTATCTCCAATGATATTTCTACTAATGTCTCAGCTGCATCTTGTTCTCTGCCTTCTACTTCAACTAATGATGCATCTATTAATGATTTAAGAAGAAGTAAAAGGAAAAGGACTGCACTTAGTTATGGCCCGGATTATGTATGTTCATATGTGGATGAAAATTGTGATGATTATTTTGATTATGCTTATTTGATTGATGATGAACCAAAAAATTATAAGGAAGCTGTGGCTTCACTAGATTCATCCTTTTGGAAAGATGCTATAAAGAGTGAAATAGACTCTATACTTATGAATCAAACTTGGGAACTTGTAGACTTGCCAAAGGGATGTAAACCCATTAAAAATAAATGGATTTTTAAGAAAAAATTGAAACATGATGGCAGTATTGATAGGTTTAAGGCTAGATTAGTTGTAGTGGGATATTCTCAAAAGAAGGATGTTGATTATTTTGACACATACTCTCCTGTGACTAAAATAGCTACTATAAGGTGCTTAATTGCAGTTTCAGCTATCAAAGGGTTGATAATTCATCAAATGGATGTGAAAACGGCCTTCCTAAATGGAGATTTATAAGAAGAAATTTATATGGTGCAGCCTGGAGGTTGTGTAGTCCTTAGACAAGAGCACAAGGTATGTAGGCTCAAGAAATCATTATATGGCCTTAAGCAGGCACCTAAACAATGGTATGACAAATTTAACTCTGTTTTGCTTAAGGATGGTTATAAGGTAAATGTTGCAGACACATGTGTTTATTCTAGATGGTATGATTCTGATTTTGTAATAATCTGTTTGTATGTAGATGATATGTTAATTTTTGGTACAAACTTAAATGTGATAAATAAAACCAAGAATTATTTGTCATCTAATTTTGACGTAAAAGACTTAGGAGAGGCTGATGTTATATTGGGCATAAGACTTAGGAAAACTGAGAATGGATTCTCTTTAAGTCATTCTCACTATGTTGAAAAATTATTAAAGAAATTTGATAGCTTTGAAGTTTCTGCTGCTAGAACACCTTATGATCCTTCCATGAATCTTCAAAGAAATTTAGGTGAAAGTATATCACAAGTTGAGTATGCCAGAAATATTGGAAGTTTAATGTTCTTAATGAACAGTACCGGACCTGACTTAGCTTATGCAGTGAGTAGATTGAGTAGATATACTCACAATCCTGGTAAGGAACATTGGGATGCTTTGCATATATTACTTAGGTACCTTAAAGGTACTATGAGTGTCTGTTTGTGTTTTAATGCATTTCCTGCAGTGTTGGAAGGATTTTGTGATGCCAATTGGGTCTCAGATAATGATGAGGTAAGCTCTACTAGCGGATTTGTGTACACACTTGGAGGTGGAGCTGTAGCATGGAAATCAGCGAAACAGTCATGCATAGCAAGGTCAACTATGGAATCAGAATTCATAGCCTTGGAGCTGGCATCTCAAGAAGCAGAATGGTTAAGAAATTTGCTGCATGATATTCCATTGTGGGGGTCGAATGCTCTGGTGTCCATTCACTGTGATTCTCAAGCCACATAGTAGAGACCAATAATGATGTGTACAATGGCAAGAGAAGTGATGAGTTCATATTTTGACACATTTTATACCCTTATAATCTTAGTTTTTGGTAGTTTATTTAGCTAATATAGGGAAATAATTATTGTTTTATGCTTAAGTGGTAAAAATTGTATAAATTTTATTATTTGAGCTAAAATGATATAAATTAAGTAAATTTAGAATAAAATATTATTTATTAATATTTATTGAATTTTATTTTGCAGGTTTTGTTTTTAAATAAAAGAAAAAAAAATAAGACCTTTGGACCAACGGCCGAGGACCGAAGGCCCAAAGGCCTGAAACACAAAACGACGTCGGCACAAGAAAAAAAAAAGAAACAAGCCGCTCGGAAGGGAGCAAGAAAAGTCAGCCGTAGGGCTGACATGGCAAAAAGAAACAAAAATTATAAAAAGGGAGAAGGAGCCGCAGAGAAATAACGAAAAGGTGGGGCGCGCGGCACGAGAGCCTTCAGGGCTCGACGCTGAGTAGCGACGTAGGGCGAGACGGGACAGAGAGGGAGAGACAGAAGGACGCAGCACGGAAACCAAGGGCTCGACGCTGAGGAGTACGAGCCGCCACACGGAAAAGCAAGGCAGACGGAGGACGCCGCACGGAAACAGGTCGTCCACATCAGCCGCCAGCCGGAAAGAAGAAAAAAGAAAAGAATTTTTATACGAAAATTGAGGTGCCGAGAGAGAAAAAAAATAAGGAAGAAATTAATACCGGTAGAATTTATTTCAGATAAAATTAATTTTTATCTGAATAAATTTTTGATCTTTAATTCAAAATTAATTCCGGTTATTTATTTCTCTTATTTTTAATTTATATGTTAGATATATATTTCTGTGCAATTAATTCTTTAATTATGGTTGGCTGATTATTTATTGTTAGGAAATGAATTGAAACCCTAGACTATGGTTTGACTTATAATTTTATTTTCTTTGTTTCGTGAGATTGTTTCTTGACTCTATATTAATTGCTATCGTTTATATGTATAATTCTGTCAAGTATAGTTTATTTGGTGCATGCCTTGTTCTGGTACCTCATAAGTGACAATGTGTAGGATTAATTGCTTGCTAGGTGGCCATCTAAATATACTAGAATTTATATGTATAAATTGCAGCTAGGTTAGATAACAATTCACCTAATCGTTTTGTGATTCTAACCTAAGTGGTAAAACGTTTCGATACGTGTGGGTCAAGAAAAGGAAATACAGCTAGACATGCTTTTTGTACTAGTATGGGTACTTAGATTGACAGCCTTCCACTTACACTTAATGCATTAAATCTAGTTAAATATAGGAGCCGCTTGTTGCTGCTATACTGCTAGTATTTAATAGGGTTAATATTGGCGCTTTGTCATATTAATTAATTAAGGGAAGTAATATAAGGTGTATAGACCTGCTTTTGGTGTGCAACTTGGTCGATCTCTTTCTCACGATTAAAAGATGACTTAGAAATAAATATTATATTTTCAACCTAATCTAGTGGTGGATTTTTATTTCCCTAACATGTTTCTAATATCTGCGAGTTTCCCATTATTTTTATTATTAGTTTATTTTATTTTATTTAATCCTTTTATTATTTTATTATTATTTTGATAAACCCCCATTTATATTTTTCTTATTTATTTATTTTAGGTTATTCAGTGTTTTTATTTTATTTATAGTTTAAGCTAGTTAGATAGAGGTGAGCCCTCTCAATCCCCGGCTAGAACGATACCCTATTTACCAGTGCTACAATTGACGACAAGAGGGTTTAAATTGCGTGCCGGCTACGGTTGCACCAATTTTTGGCGCCGTTGCCGGGGATTGGTAACTTCACCTTTATTTTGCTAGTATTTTTAGTGTGTTTTTATTTTTAGTGTTTTTGTATTTTTTTTTCTTTTAGTTTTGTTTTAGATTTTCTTAGAATTTTTAGTGTGTTTTGTTTTGCTCTTAACCTTTTCCTTTGAAGTGTTAGTATTTTCAGGTAGCTATGAGAGGATCCTTTGGTTATGGACAACTTTGCTCGAATCTTAACGCAAGAGTAAATGAGGTAAGTATGAGTAGTCTTGAAGATAAACTTAACAAACTCACTACTCTTGTTTTACAGGTAGCTGAAGCTAGAATTATTAATACAAGTGGAGTGTGTCATACACAAGGAAATCCATATGCCTACCATGAACAAGCTATGAGAGGAGGAGGATGGACAAAATCCGGTGCTCAATCCTTCAATGGGTTTCAAGGACATGATCCTTATACAAGCACATACTATTCGGGAATGAGGCATCAACCCAACTTTGGATGGGGGATGAATGATCAGTATCAAGTGTCATATCAAGACCCATACATGCACGAATATGAAGCTTCAAAACATTATCAACATCCTCAACAATATTCTTCTCCAGTTTCAGAACCCTCAAGTTCAGAAAAAATGGATAAGATTCTTGAAGAACTGATATATGGTCAAAACCAGTTGGCAGAAAGCCAAAATCAACTGATACAAATGAATGATCATTATTCAGTGCCATATCAAGAGCCTTACATATGTGATTATGAAGCGTCAAAACATTATCAATATCCTCAACAAGAATCTTCTCCAGTTTCAGAGCCTTCAAGTTCAGAAAAAATGGATAAGATTTTTGAAGCATTGACAAACAACCTAAATCAATTGGTGCAACGTCAGATTATGCAAAATGAAAGGGTGTCAGTGATAGAGGAGAAAATAGGCTATATGGTCAACCTAATGAATCAACCACAAGCACAAGAAGAGCTCTCTAGTACTTCAATTCCAAATTCAAGTGAGAGTTATGAGGGTGATGATATCATATCTGAATGTGAGGATGAGCTAGTTGAGGAGGTTTCCATGAAAAACATTGAAGAGCAAGATCAAGTGGAAGAAGAGCTTATAAAAGTAGAAGAAGAATCTCATCAAAATGAGGATCAAGTGAACAAAGAGAAGTATATGGTAGACAAGACTATCACTTTCACCTACCATATACCATCTTTGAACATTTATTCCCCACTTTTGCTTGGAGATGACCATGAGACACAAGGTAAGCCTTTGGACCATTTCGATTTTATTTATGCTAATCATACTCCTTGTTTTCCTTCTTTTAGCAGGTTAGATGGATCCAAGAGTGAAGAGAGTAATCAAATCACCTTGGATACATTTAATAAGAAGCGTGATGCTCCAAAGGAGAGGTTATGTTGGAAGGATGTGTTTAAAGATTTTAATATGGGAAAATATGTTCCTTCGATAGAGAGATTATCGTACATGGATATTGGGAAAAATATTCTCTCTTTACACACCAGCTTAAACTCCAATCTAGGTAAGTTACGTTCTTGCTGGATCAAATCTTTCATTAAATCTAACCTTTTGTCTTTTTCTTCCTTGCAGGATAAAGATGATCATCACAAGGAAGGATTTGGTGAAGCAGCTCTCAAGTGGACGTATCCACCTTGAATGAGTAAACCGAGATCATGTCAGGCTGAAGACATAAAAACAAGCGCTACTTGGGAGGCAACCCAATGTTATAAGGGAGTTTTCGATCCTTTAGTTATTTAGTTATTTAATTATTTTGTTTTCTCCATACATTAAATTTCATGTTTCCTTAGTTGTTTACACATTGAGGACAATGTGTGATTTAAGTGTGGGGGTGCGTGTGTTTTATAAAAAAAAAATTGAAAAAAAAATTGTTTTGATTTTTTTTAGAGTGTTTAATAATTTTAGAATGTTTAGTATTTTTAGAGTCGTAGGAACCCTTAACTAGTTAATGAGGAATATATCTTTGAAATCTAATTGAAAAGAGGATCATGAAATCGAGATAAAGTAAGTGGAGATTTTTTGTGTTGATTTTGATATAGGGAACACATATCTATGTGCCTAAATGTGAATGGAGAAAGAACGTGTATGATTTTCTAACCACCGACATGGCATGTTGAGATTCATCACATTCCTCAGTGATCATTTGAACCATATGTACCTTCTTTTTCTGAGCGAATTTACACAAAATCATCTACTATTTCTTGGCTTCAAAATTTTCTTTGTAAACCTCATATATGTTTAATTGCTTTGATCAAATTATTTGCCATAGATCTTGTAATGGACTATAGAGATTACTAGAACTTACTCTTGTGCTAGTCAAAGCTTATAGTCAAAACATGCTCTGATTGAGAAAATGATAAAGGCAGCTTAGGAATTTTCCATCACATGACCAAAGAGCTTAACCTAATTTGTGTATCCATGATATACATCCCATAGAAACCCTTTTGAGCCTATACATGGAGCATACATTTTTTTATTACCCACATTTAATAACCTTCGGGCCTTAATGTCCTTACCTTTGCTTAAAGCTAGTGGAAGGAAATCAAATCGTTATGGATATAAAGAGTGGTGGTAAATGTGTGTGTGAAAGAAATATATGTATTGATGCTAAGAAAGGGGATTGGTTATGTGGAAAAAAAAATGAAAAAAAAAGAAGTAAAAAAAAAGAAAGAAAGAAAATTTGAATGAAAAAAAAAATGTTGGGATATAAGGAAGAGAGGGAGTTATAGAGATGATGTTGAGAATTTTCTATTCATGTTACATCTTATTTTGAAGGTGGAGAGGTGTATCATTAATCATTGATGTGGAGATATGCTTATATTTCATCTAATTATTAGATTCCACTAGCTCTTGATCTTTTTAGCACCACACACCTAAAATAATCCATACCCTTCTTTACCTTAAACCCCATTACAACCAATAAGTAAGTCCTATTTGATTCTTGAGATGAGCAGCCTTTGATCTGTTGGAGATTAGTTACAAGAGTTAAGCATATGGTTCGGTCCATTTGGCAAGTATTTGATATCTTTCATGAGGTTTTATCCACAAGAACATGAGCCTTATTTGTTTATATATGTGAGTCGTTTGTATATTTATCATCTTATCTCACATACATGAGTGTTTCTATACATCTGTAGCCATGAATCTAAGAGAGAGAAAAAAAAATAGAGGGTATCCATAGTGAGGATGGATCTTGATGTAACTAAGGCGTGGTAGATTTTCATCCATAATATTGATCTGTTCATACCTGTCATGTTTATGTGTGAACCATATGTTGAAATTGATCCTTTAAATCTCTCAATACTGAATCTTGGTTGATTGCTAATCTTGACGTTTGAAAGTAAAAGACTCTGAGATAAAAATATGGTTAAGGGTGTTAGGTATATGGTTTTAGTTATTTATTTATTTATGTGTGATTTTTCATTTTATTTGTGTGTGATTTTGTGGGTAAATCATCTGCGAAACCCTCACGAGACCTTACTCGTCCTCGATGGGTGACCTAGGGGTTTAAAGGGCTTGTTACACATGCTAAGTGTAATCGTGAGACCTACGAAAGTGGCTAGTTAATTTAATTTTATTTGTTTAGAATAATAACTTGCTTGAGGACAAGCAAGAAGCTAAGTGTGGGGGTGTGATGAGTTCATATTTTGACACATTTTATACCCTTATAATCTTAGTTTTTGGTAGTTTATTTAGCTAATATAGGGAAATAATTATTGTTTTATGCTTAAGTGGTAAAAATTGTATAAATTTTATTATTTGAGCTAAAATGATATAAATTAAGTAAATTTAGAATAAAATATTATTTATTAATATTTATTGAATTTTATTTTGCAGGTTTTGTTTTTAAATAAAAGAAAAAAAAATAAGACCTTTGGACCAACGGCCGAGGACCGAAGGCCCAAAGGCCTGAAACACAAAACGACGTCGGCACAAGAAAAAAAAAAGAAACAAGCCGCTCGGAAGGGAGCAAGAAAAGTCAGCCGTAGGGCTGACATGGCAAAAAGAAACAAAAATTATAAAAAGGGAGAAGGAGCCGCAGAGAAATAACGAAAAGGTGGGGCGCGCGGCACGAGAGCCTTCAGGGCTCGACGCTGAGTAGCGACGTAGGGCGAGACGGGACAGAGAGGGAGAGACAGAAGGACGCAGCACGGAAACCAAGGGCTCGACGCTGAGGAGTACGAGCCGCCACACGGAAAAGCAAGGCAGACGGAGGACGCCGCACGGAAACAGGTCGTCCACATCAGCCGCCAGCCGGAAAGAAGAAAAAAGAAAAGAATTTTTATACGAAAATTGAGGTGCCGAGAGAGAAAAAAAATAAGGAAGAAATTAATACCGGTAGAATTTATTTCAGATAAAATTAATTTTTATCTGAATAAATTTTTGATCTTTAATTCAAAATTAATTCCGGTTATTTATTTCTCTTATTTTTAATTTATATGTTAGATATATATTTCTGTGCAATTAATTCTTTAATTATGGTTGGCTGATTATTTATTGTTAGGAAATGAATTGAAACCCTAGACTATGGTTTGACTTATAATTTTATTTTCTTTGTTTCGTGAGATTGTTTCTTGACTCTATATTAATTGCTATCGTTTATATGTATAATTCTGTCAAGTATAGTTTATTTGGTGCATGCCTTGTTCTGGTACCTCATAAGTGACAATGTGTAGGATTAATTGCTTGCTAGGTGGCCATCTAAATATACTAGAATTTATATGTATAAATTGCAGCTAGGTTAGATAACAATTCACCTAATCGTTTTGTGATTCTAACCTAAGTGGTAAAACGTTTCGATACGTGTGGGTCAAGAAAAGGAAATACAGCTAGACATGCTTTTTGTACTAGTATGGGTACTTAGATTGACAGCCTTCCACTTACACTTAATGCATTAAATCTAGTTAAATATAGGAGCCGCTTGTTGCTGCTATACTGCTAGTATTTAATAGGGTTAATATTGGCGCTTTGTCGTATTAATTAATTAAGGGAAGTAATATAAGGTGTATAGACCTGCTTTTGGTGTGCAACTTGGTCGATCTCTTTCTCACGATTAAAAGATGACTTAGAAATAAATATTATATTTTCAACCTAATCTAGTGGTGGATTTTTATTTCCCTAACATGTTTCTAATATCTGCGAGTTTCCCATTATTTTTATTATTAGTTTATTTTATTTTATTTAATCCTTTTATTATTTTATTATTATTTTGATAAACCCCCATTTATATTTTTCTTATTTATTTATTTTAGGTTATTCAGTGTTTTTATTTTATTTATAGTTTAAGCTAGTTAGATAGAGGTGAGCCCTCTCAATCCCCGGCTAGAACGATACCCTATTTACCAGTGCTACAATTGACGACAAGAGGGTTTAAATTGCGTGCCGGCTACGGTTGCACCAAGAAGACACATTAGGATAAGACATGGAGTTGTGAAACACTTATTGAAGACTGGTGTTATATCCCTAGACTTTGTAAGGTCAAAGAAAAATATAGCTGATCCGTTGACAAAGGGTCTGACCAGTAAAGTTATCCAAGAAAGCTCAAGAGAGATGGGACTCAAGTATTTACCCTAAGAAAGATTGGTAAGAAACTTGAGACATCTAAATTCTTTTAGTTACAATGAAGTTTGAGCGTTGTTTTGAATTGTTATTCAATATGCTGAGTTTATATTGGAAATTTTGAATTTTTGTTAGAACTTCATAGCTCAATTTTGAGTGGTCTGGTGCTTGTTAGCATAGACTTGATGAAGGTTCTGGTTCATTTGATTTATGAACTTGTTGTTTGAATCTTCATAGCTCTAATGATGAGTGGTCCATTGGACTTGATGAAGAATGTATATACATGAAAAGGCTTTGTAAGCTTGAACTATTGTATAAACTGTCATGTTCACAGCTTTGATAGAATGAAATTATTGAGTTTGATTTGCTTCATAGCTCAGAAATTGAGTGGTCTTTATAGACTTGATGAATGCATGTTTGAATGGTAGGTGGGCCGCCTGTCCATTATTGAGTAATACTCAAAGAAATCAAGGTATAGATGCACAGGGACATTAATAGTGCATAAGTTTATATCGAGAAACTAACTTGCTAAGATTAATGTGCAGTGTGAGGGTCTCATGATATACTTGGATAGTTCAAGAACTCATTTCACTCTCTATAGTTGTCATGTTGCCTTACATTGCTATATATCAATTCAACTCGAAAGAGATTGATATTTAAGCATAAATGATCTTAGTTTCCAGAAATACAATTAGGCATTAGTGGGGGATTGTTGGTAATGCCTAATTTGGCTCTGTTATATTTCTCAAAACTCACTGTTTTATTATTCTCAAAACTCACCGTTTCACTCATTCCCTCTATTTCCTCTTATCCTTATCTATAAAAAACTACTTCCTATTTCTTCTCAAATAGAGTCGATTCTCTGCAGAATATTGGGTGAGTTTTCTGCTCTGATTCTTTGGCCTTCTTCCTTGATTCTCTGTACCAGAAAAGTCATGGAGATTGTGGGGGTTTTGTTGCCTATAAATGGGAGAAGCAGAATAGACGAAGAATAGATATATATATATATATATATATATATATATCAGAATTCATTCTTCCTTCTTTCGTTCTTCATTTTTTTCCTGAAATTTCCTGGATTCAAAGTTTGTTTTGAATCCCCTACAAGAGTGCACTTAAAAGGGGACACACTGTGGAAACCTTGAAAGCCAATCGCAGGAATCAATTTGCACCTGAGATTGAGCGAATTTGGCTTTTAGGTCAGTGGCAAATTGCTCACGACACAATTGTTTTTTTTTTCTTTTTCCTAACACATTACATTGACATCGTGGCCCTATGAGGCTATGATCAATTAGCTAACCTGTGTACAGGTGGATGAGGTTGCCGTAACATACTCAAACTATTTTATAAAATAACTTGTATCTTGTTTTAAATTAAATATATTGGTTAAGTAATTTTTTATTTATGCCTTATAAATTTTTAGCTAGTTTTATCAACTATATTGTAAATGCTAAGTATCCAAATTTAAAATTCAAACCAAAATCTAAACTTGTGTGTGTGTGTGTGTGGAGTATTAATTTAATTTTTTATATTAATAATTAAATAATACAAAATAAAAATAATATAGAATAAAAAAATTATGACACATATACATGTCATGATAAGTAAATGTGGACAGTTGTAGTATAAATAATGCTAATATGAGCCATATGAACATTTTAGTAATATTACTTGTACGTAGGGTGTGATCTAAATAAATGTGCATGGTAAATGATAATATTTATTATTAATGGATAATAAAGGTGGTGGTGTTAGATGATGCATGTGGGCCATGGGAGATAATATTTCATGTGTTAGGGGTAATTTGGTAAATTTATATGAGAAAATGGTAATTTGGTAATCTAATAAATAATAAGGGTGGTTTGGTAATTTTGCATGAGAAAGTAATAACTTGATGGTTTAATAAGTAAGAAGGGTAATTTGGTAATTTAATGAATAAAAATTGTATTTTGGTAATTTAATAAGTAAGAAGAATAGCTTGGTAATTTTGTATGAGAAAGAGGTAATTTGGTAATTTTATAAGTAAGAGGGTTAATATGATAAATTTATAACTAAGAAGGGTAATATGATAAATTTATAACTAAGAAGGGTAATATGATAAATTTACAACTCCAAAGAGTAATTTGGTAATTTTGTATGAGAAAGGAATTTGTTTTTACTTATTCACATGCTATAATAGGTTATTGTGTCATAATTATAATGCTGATCATGGAATCAAATATTGTACACACCAAATGATCATTGAACACATAAATCCTAACATGTACTTCTAGCACAGCCAACACACATTTCCATGCATAATTAACAATTAAGACATTTCTTGCATGATTATGAAATTAACATTATAACACACCCTTAATTTTCCCTTCAACTCTAACCCATGCATTTTTCTCATGATACACACCAATTTATTGAAATACCCTTATCATTATAATATACATGACTATACTTAAACAAGCGATACTAATGCCGTAAACTCTTATTCTATTATTCAATATACCTTATGACTTATTAGGAAGGTTTATTAGATGAACTGTCATATTATATGCAGATTATTGATTTACCCCTTCTTACTTACAAAATTACTAAAATACCCCTATTGTTTGTAAAATTACAAAGTGACCCTTTTTACTTGCCAAAATTACTAAAATACCCTTAACACATAAAATATTAACACACATGGTCCACATGCATCATCTAACACCATAAACCCTTATTATTCATTATTAATACCCATTATCTCATACCATGCACATTTATTTAGGTCACTCATTGTGTACAAGTAAAATTACTAAAATGTCCTTATGGCTCATATTAGCATTATTTATACTATAAAGTGGCCATATTTACTCATCATGTCATGTATATGCATCTAACATCATTATTAACAACAAGTATCCTTTCTCAACCACCATTTCCACACATATCACATTTCATACAATATAGCATGCTTTTTATTCTATCTCCCACATAATATGTGAAATCATAAGATACTTAGCAATACATAATATACACACAAAGCACATTACAAAACTACATAATATACACACAAAGCACATTACAAAACCCTAATGTGCTAGCATATGTAAATCCACACATTTTAGTAAGGTATAATGGTTACCTCATTTTCGGAAATAACTAAACTTTACCGATACCCCGATTAAAAGCTTTAACTTGATTAGTAAAAATTTGTATCTAGAAATAATATCAAAATTAGCATATTAGTAATAGAAAACTAAAAGAATAATTTTTTTATCAAAATGATTATTAAATACATACAATTGATAACTTTATTATACCTCAAAATTTTGTTTAATAATCTCAAAATATGCAGCAAGTCTCATGATGCATGGGCAAAGCAACCTACATGAATGAAAAGGGGTAGAAAATTGGGTAAAGAGGAAAGTTGGAAGAAGGGGGAGGAGGTCTCGGGTAAGGGGGTTTGAGGGAGTAGTGGAGGGGAGCTGGGGTAGTGGTTGGGTGTAGGAAGGGTGGCAGGGTGTAGGTGATGGCCGGGGTCAAAGAGTGGTGGCTCAGGGTGACGGAGACGGCAACGACAAGGGTTGGAAGATAGGTGTAAGGAAGGGAGAAGAAGAAGAAGGAATGAAGGAAAAAGAAGAGGAGAAAGGAAGGGGCTACAGGGGATTTTCAAGTAAGGCGTGGTAGGGAGGTGGTAGGGGATGTCAGGTGGTCGAAGTGCAGCTTCGGTAGTGACGGAAGAGGGAGAATGGGGGGCGTAAGGTAGAGTGTAGGGAGGAGGGTTGAAAGGAGAAGAAAAGAAAAAGGAAGATGAAAAGTGGTGTAGGGGTGTGTGGTAGCTACTGGGCAGTGTAGGGAGGAAGTAGGGGAGGCAGGGGAGTCGAAGTGGTGCTTGGTTGGGCAGCAGAGACGATGGTTAGGGGCGATAAAGAAAAAAGAGGGGAGGAGGAGAAGAAGAAGGGAAGAAAGGAGAAAAGGGGGATCGATAGGGGAGAAGGAGAGCTTCAGGGGGATATAGGATAGAGGAGAAGGAAATAAGGAGAGAGAAAAAAAGAAGAGGGAAAGGGAGGCAAACAAGGGTGTAGGGTTAGGTGGTTGTAGGGAGGAGGGTGCTACAGGTTAGGGTAGGGTGGTAAGGAGAATGAAGGAATAAAATGGAAATGGGAGGTATGTGGAGAAGCTGTGCATGGGGCATTTGGTCAAATTTAGAAGGAAATGGATGGGAGAGAGAGAGAGAGAGGGTAGCCTAGTGCTACCATGACAGGTGCGGAAGGGGAGTTGTAGGGGTAGGTGTAGGCATGGGGGATGGTTTGGCTCGACGTGCAGGGGAGAGAAGGAAGGAGAAGGGAAGAAGAAGGGAGGTAGGTCGGGTGGGGGAGAAAGAAAGGGCAGGCGGTTCGTGGGCGAGGGAGAAGGAAGGAAAAAAGAGAGGGAAAGTTGGGCTGGTCCAACTGGGGAAGAAAGATAGAAGAAGAAGAATAAGAAGAATAAGAAAGAATCAAGGGTTGGATGGTGCGGGCTGGGCAGTGAGGAGAAGGGGAGAAGAGAAACAGGCAGCCCAACGGGGAAAGAAAAAGAAAGTGAGGGGGTCGATCGGCCCAAGGAGAGGAGAAAAGAAGGAAAAAGGAAAAGGAAGGAAAAAGGATAAATGGAAAAAAGGAAAAGAAAAAGGGGGAAAGAAAAATAAAATAATTTTTGGAATTAGGGTTAGAAATTATTTAGATGGAGAAATTTTAAATAAATTAATTTATTTAAAATTAAGGAGATAATTTTATTAAATTTATGGTTTGAGAATTTATTTAAACAAAATAGTATGATAAAATAATAAAATAAATAATTTAAGATTAAATTAGTCAAAATAAGGATTAATCATGAAACTCTTGGTTTTACAGATTTTGGGATATTACATCACTATCCCCTTAAAGAAAAACTTCACCCCCGAAGTTTATGCCTTACTGTTAAGGATACACAAGAGGGATCCTAGGGTACTTGGGGTAACTACCTCCATCCAACGTTGGTATCAGAGCGTTGGTTCGGATGAATTTGCTTTATTTTTCAAAAATATTTTAGATTAACAAGTTTTTTCCTAGTTTTAAAGATGTTTTATACCATAACAAAGTTTTCTTGTTTTAAAAACCCTAAGTCCGAGTCCATTAGTGAGGAAATGAAAGGGTAGTATAGGAATTCCCCATAAGGAAAATAATGTGTTGTAGATGTAACGAACTAATAGGTTCCCTCTTAACATATATTTTCTTTTGTAGCATACCTATATAATGAATGGAAGGGTTGGGCGTCTGGAGGAGGCATCCGAGGCCTTCATAGAGTTCATCTAGTGCCAGATGATTTAGCCACCACCCCCACCTCCACACCATCACTCCGAAGGTGCTAGGGAGGACTGGCTCTAAAGGGTCACCATGCATCACCCTCCGTTATACACTGGTGAGGAGGACCCCATGGTTCTATAAGGGTGGATTTGAGCTATGGATCACACCTTCGAAGCCATGGACTGACCTCTATCCAAGCAGCCTAGTATTGTGGCTTTCTTTCTAAGAGGCATAGCAGACGCCTAGTCGGCTAAACACCGCACCCCAGGACGGTCCCCACATGACCTGGGAAGCTTTCAAGGCTTCCCTACGTAATAGATTCTATCACAAAAGCTTGAATAGGGACAATCTCAAGGAGTTTATGCAACTCACTCAAGGCTACATGACAATCTGGCAATACTACACTCGCTTCACCGAGCTACTCGGGTTTGCTTTAAGGATTGTTATCAGCGAGTCGACAGTTATACCAGTTTGAGAAAGGGTTGCACTTCAGTATCCGCTGCATGATGAGAGTGGTTTCCTTCTTAGACTTAGCCACCCTGTACAAGCGCACCTACATTGCCGCCACTCTAATGAAGGAGTATGTATCCATCCTAGGGAAGAGGAGACTATAAGGCTAGAGTTTCGAGAGTAGGATCCAGCCCCGAGTAGGAGGAACCTTAGGACATCAGCCAAGGGGTCAGTTCAAAGGTCAAGGACCATCTAGGGGATCCTCATGTGGGCGTTATGGTATAAGACACTCGAGTAAAGACTTTTGTAACACCCTCAAAATTCATTACTGAAAATTTTATTTTTATTAAAAGATACAGCGGAAGTAGGGAAAAATAAGATTGTGAAATTCATGAATATTACTGTCGTGATTAGTATAAGCCCAGCCCTTGGCCAGTCTCATACTAATCACAAGGCTAAAGAAGATTATCATCAAATATGAGTCAATACTTAAAATAAGAATTCATAAAAGAACTAAATCATTCACAATACAAAAATTAGAGTAAGCATAAAAGAGTTACAATCCAAAGAGTATGTGATTAAAGTTCCCAAAGAGACGAAGGGTACAGTACGACAAAACAACACTAAAGGAAAACGGTACAAGATAAATTAAAAGAGAATCTGGCCAAATCGCTCTCGGTCCCCAAGCCAAGTCTAATCTCAACTCTCAGCCCCACCCGATGCCTCGTAAGTATCGTAGGCATCGAAGGTATCATCTCCTACCTGCATAAACTCAGGTGGACCCTCTGCTCATGGGAATGAGCAGTACCCATAGAATGGGTGGTCAATACGCTACGTACTGAGTAAGGTAACCATGCAGCTAATGCCAAACATATAAGGTATATAACACAAGCATGATCATACAAACATGATACAACAATACATATAATGAAGGTCAAGTTACGGTCCAAATAAAATTATTCTTTAGATCAGTGGTCACTATACTCATTTCACACATACTCTTTATCAATCCATGGGAGTGCGGGAACCCCAATATTATAGCCGATGGACTGGGCAGAATGCTCCTGACCACTATTATTGCTATTGGACCGATCTCTAGGGCATAACGCTCCTGGCCACTATTATTTACCGGTGGATCAGTCTAGCCCTGACTCATATGGTGTTTTACTATAACTATTTAGTGTATTTTCCATATCTTATCAACATTACGTTCGGTTTGTTGAGTACGGAATCCCCCATTATTATAGCTGATAAACCAAAAATATGCAAGGTAAAACACTATTGGCCACTATTATTCGCTGATAGACTGGTCTGGGTCCGGCTCAACAATATTCCTCTTTAGATGGTTAGTACTCATTCGTGTCTTATTCGATAAATATTTCACCCTTGACATACATGTCACCAACCTTCTACTTTTATCCTCCCAAGAGAGCCCATCCTATATCTTGAGACTTCTGCACCTCCTATCAGAGGTAGGTTAAGGCCCATACCTTATGACATCCAAATCCACTCACTATCATCCTCTAGAGTTTTCCCCTGAAACCTTAATTGGACCTATATAGCCCAACCTTCCTATGACTTACACAAATATTATTTCTTTTATTGCCCAACACATCATCTCATTTAGATTCAACCCTAATCATATTACTTTACTCACTAATTACACATGTGATCATGAACCTTAGTTGGCCACTCTAAACCCTAGGACCTTTCTTCCCCCACAAGCCTCTTCTTTGTTTTTCTCCTAACATCTCTTATTTATGGAACCTATACTCTTCCTTCATATAATAATTTCCACTCTTATCCCATACTCCACTTTTCCTCAATTATTTTTACTTTCACAGTTCCCCTCATATCAGGATTTCCTCCAAAACCCTAACCAGGTCCCCTGTACACCTTTATACCAATCTACGTACTATTTTTCACCCTAAGTCTCTAACCACTCCACAACTCTCCCCTTACCTTAATTACACCCCAAGATAACTTTTCTCATGTAAAGATCATCCCCATGCAAACCCTAGAAATTTCCCATGCAAGATTCACATCACTCGTTCATTTTGATCATAACCTATTTCTATTTTTCCCCTCATAGGTCATGAGATATATAGGTCAATATCATGTCCCCTTAGTCAACTTACTTCCCATTTTCACCTCTTAATCCTTCCACCTCATATCATATTATTAAACTTCCTAGCATGCATGCCCTAGAGGGTTACATCATATAACGTCATAAGCACAACATATATAATCATTATACACATGCCATAATGAACTCACATAAGCATACCTCAACTCCAAGCTACGCTACAAGTAATTATTCATTATAACCATAAAGTACACAACATGGCATAACACATGGCACAAAAGGCACATAACACACACATAGTTGGTCTTAGGCACATATTTACCTAATACAACACTGGTCTTGGAGCACGTTCCTATGCCTCCTTAGGGTTTTGACTTGATTCATCTATAAGAGGGAAATAATATGGGTTAAATTCCCTCTTACCAAAATTACCATTATTCCTACCTTACCCTTATCATAACCTACTATTAGGGATAATAATGATAATAATACTTTTATGAGTAAAGTAGGGTTATTATTCTTAAGGTAGCTAATCATGCTACTACTAATCAAAGTAGATATTAGTAGATACATAGATTCATGTTAAAGTAATTATAGCAATATTTATATTCTTAAGGATAATAGCTTCAATATTACTGATAATAATAATAATAGTTGTAGTGATAATACTAATAACAACCTAAATCCTAGAAATAATAATAGTGATATTAGTAATACAAAAGTAGTGACCATAATGTTACTAATAATAATCATAATGCTAGTAGTGATAGTAATGTTAATGATATATGTAATATTAACAATAATGACAAAGTAATAATAATAATAATAATAGTAATAATAATAGAAGAATTGTACGAGTGAATGGGAGAAACGAGAGAAAAGCTTGCGGTTGTTTGCCATGGCAAGAAACCATCGCTAGAAGAAGAGTGCGCCCATGATCAATAAGGGCTCCCCATCTCAAAGATCCAGTCTATTGCCAGCTGTAGTGAATCAAGAAACATCTACGAAAATCCCTAACACTATGGTAGAGAAAGAATTGAATGTTGCACGCAAAATTTTGCAAAATCCCCCGATGGAACTGGTATTGGATTGTGAAAACCATAATTCTCTCATAAATTCTTTGATTCAGGAGAATCTATCTCCTGATAATAACAATGATATTGGTTTCCCAACACGAAGTCGGAAAGAAATCCTTATGCAAAATCGTCAAGAACAAACCATTCTTAATCTTACCTATTCGCCTCCTGCAAGTGAGGATGGAGTTATGAAAGCAAAACTTTTACCACAAGAAATTGCGAAAGAAGAAGCGAAATGGGCTCATACTTTAATTAGGATGGTCGTTGGTTATCCACCATCTCTCAATCAACTAAAGAAATTTGTTGAGCTTAATTGGACTACTTTATCTCCCCCGTAGATTTTTCCATGATCAGGGATTCTTCCTTTTCAAGTTTCAGACTGAATTAGAATGCCTTGCAATTCTTGAAAAAACCATTTTAGTCTTTTGGGATTTTACCTCTCTTGCTGAAGAAATGGAATCCCATGATGTCTTTGGATGATGCAGAATGGATGAAGATGCCCCTATGGATCACCCTTCCAGGACTTCCATTAACTTGTTAGTCTGCAGATTCTCTAAATAGAATTGAGAGTTGTCTAGGGATCCCAATTTGTACGGATATGATTACTGCTACTCGTAGCAGAATATCATACCCCGGGATACTTGTTGAAATGGACATCATTAAACCTCTTGTGCAATCTACTATAACTAACACACCTATGGGCTCGAGAACTCAAAAGATCAGTTATGAATGGAGACCAAAATATTGCACTAAATGTGATAGAGCAGGACATGACACAAAACAATGTAGGCCACCTACTCCCATGCATCACAAAAGAGAGGAGAAGGTTTGGAGAACCAAACAGATTCAACAACAGCATCCTACTTATGTCCCTAAGACTTCTCTACTTGACAAGGATAAATATATCTGTAACACCCCCAAATTTACTATTGAAAAATTTCGTTTAATTAAAAGGGTTTAGCAGAAGCGAAAAGATCAAACCGTAAACTCGGGGGCATTACCGCCACACTTAGTACCAGATCAGTTCACTCCTACCGTTCCAGTACTAAGTGCTAAGGCTAAATAAAGTTAACATTAAACACGAATCATTAATAAAACACAAGTCATACAGAAATCAGAGTGCGATTTAGGGTTATAAACCAAAGAGTACGTGACTAGAGTTTTTTCAAAATATAAAGCATAGCACGATAACACAACTAAATATGATAATACAAGGTCCAATAAAAGAAACAGAGTCCGACCGAGTCGCTCTCGATCCCCAAGTCAGGTTTAGGCTCAACGCTCAGCCCCACCAGATGCCTCGTAAGTGTTGTAGGCATCAAAGATATCATCCCCTACCTACACAAGCTCAAACGGGTCTTCTGCTCGTGGGAATGAGCAGCACACATGAAACGGGTGATCAGTACACTACGTACTGAGTAAGGTAATAGACGCACGAAGGCCCACATACACAGAGATACATGACATAACAGACATAGCATAATTACGTAGATAGCATGCAATAACACAGATAAACAATACTGGTTATGAACCAGATAACTTTTTCATCAGATCTATGATAATTATAATCGATTCACATCATAGTCTTTATCAGTCCATGTGAGTGCGGGAACCCCACTATTATAGCCGGTGGAACGATCACGAGGGTCATGCCTTGCCACTATTGTAGCCGGTGGACCGGTCACAAGGGTAACATACCCTGCCACCATTATTTGTCGGTGGACCGGTCTGGCCTCGATTCACAAGGTGTTCCACTGTAAATATTCGTATTTTTCTCATGTCTTATCATTATTATGATTGGTTTGTTGAGCACGGAATCCCCCACTATTATCGCCGGTGGAACGGTCACGAGGGCACATGCCCTGCCACTATTATAGCCGGTGGACCGATCACGAGGGTAGCATACCCTGCCACTATTATTTGTCGGTGGACCGGTCTGGGTCCGGCTCAATATCTTCCACTTTACGTGATTAATGTATTAAGTATCTTATTCAAAATTTCTCACCATGGACATGTACGAATCATTCTCTTTATACTTCACACCTCACAAATAATAAAATTCCACAATCATAATTACACTTTAATCAATAAGTACACATGATAACACAAAAACTCTAAGCAGCCATAACCAACCCTAATTGTCCACACCAAACCGTGGTTGACCACTCCAAACCCTATTTTACCATAACAACCATAATTAGCCATTTCAAACCTTAATTAACCACAACAAATCACAATTAGCTACTCTAACCCTATTTAATCACAACGACCCACAATTAATCACTCCAAACCCTAATTTTGGCTCATCCATACCCTTATAATACTCCACGTACTATTTTCCATCCAACAGTTCAAACACCCAAATAATACTTGCATTACCTTCCTTACCTCCCAAATCAACCTTTCATACGTAAATTTCGCTCCCATGCAAACTTTACACATCCCATGCAACCTCTTGAACTTTTCACACAAACCCTAAATCCCATACAATCATTAACTCCCATGCAAAACCCTAACTCCACCATGCAAACCCTAATACCACCATACAACCATTAATACCACCATACAAACCATAATACCACCATGCAAACCCTAATACCACCATACCACCATTAATACCACCATACAACCATTAATACCACCATATAAACCATAATACCACCATGCAAACCCTAATACCACCATGCAACCATTAATACCACCATACAAACCCTAATACCACCATGCAAACCCTATATTTTGTCACACAAAACCCTAAATTCAGTCCACACAAAACCAAAGATCCATCCATACCAAACCCTAGATTCAAACCATATAAAACCCAAAGATTTGTCCATATAATACAATTGATTAGATTCCCCCATTCATAACCGCAAATTAGATTCTTCCATACAAGATCATGAGATAGATTCTTCCACATAAAATCATAAATTAGAATCTCCCATATGAACCCTAGAATTCTCCATTTTATTCTGCCACTCATAGATCATTAAAATAATTAGGTCGACTCACCTCCCTTGGTCAATCTCTTTCCCCATCCTCCTTTTTAAACCTTTCTCCCACACAAAACACATCAACTCCCTCACATGCACGTTTTATAGGATCACGACACATATCATCACATATACATAATACACATGCCATGTAAACACACCACACATACTTCAACTCCATGTCATGCCACACACGACATAATTAATAATGATAAACATAGGGTACATAGCATGTGAAGCACATAATGCATATAGACACACAAAAGGCCTTAGTTACGTCCTTACCTAAAGCGACGCCGGGCTTGGAGCACGCTCCTACAACTTCTTAGGGTTTTGGTTAGATTCACCTATAAAAGAGAGAATACTAAGTATTAGTTTCCCTCAAAAGTACCATTACTCCTTATTTTAGTATAAGATTAGGATTGTTATTATTAAGGGGAGTATTATACATGAAAACTAGGGTTTTTATCTTCAAGTTAGCCCACTAGATATTACTAGCCAAAATATGCTTATAGTGATAGAAACCCTAGCATTTTTAAGGCTAAGTCTAATAATAGTATTAAGGTTAAAATAATAAAATAATAATATAATAATTACTATACCAACAAAGTACAAATATTCCTAAAGATAATAATGATAAAAGTTGTATTTGAATAATAATAATATAAGGGTTCAAATGTTTTTGTCACAATAATAGTAATAAAATAATAACAATAATAATAGTAATAATTAATAATGATACCATAGTAATAATGTTAGTGATAAAGGCATTAGGAATAATATTAAATGGTAAGGTACTAAGGTTTAAGTGTTTTTCTTATTTAACAACAAAATGATAATACAACAACTTCAGGTTAAATAACATTAATAATAATAAAAGTAGTAGTAATAATAACAATAATGATAAAGATGTTAAGTATAATAATAATAATAATAATAATAATAATAATAATAATAATAATAATAATAATAATAATAATAATAATAATAATAATAATAATAATAATAATAATAATAATAATAATAATGATAATGATAATGATAGTAGTAACCAAAATGATAATAATAATAATAATATAAGGGTCCAAATATTTATATTAATATATAAAAGTGATGATGGACAAAAGTAGTTTTAACAATATTAGCAAGGAAATAATGATTATGATAACGGTAATAGTAATAGTGATAATAACAACAATAATAAAATAAAGTTAGGTTAAGTAGTAGTAGTAGTAGTAGTAGTAGTAATAACAACAACAACAACAACAACACAACATTAATAATAATAATAATAATAATAATGGCAATATTATTAATATTACTAAAAATTGTTAACACTTACATAAAAAGGGTTTCTAAAGTTAGATTAACTAATGATAAAGATAATAATAATAATAATAATAATAATAATAATAATAATAATAATAATAATAATAATAATAATAATAATAATACCAACCATAATAACAACAACAACAACAACAACAATAATAATAATAATACCCTTAATATTAGTAAAAATTATTAATCACTTGTGCTAAAAAGGTTTAGGGGTTGAGGAGGTTAGAGCACCACCTAAGGTTAGTGGTGGAACCGGCGGCGGTGGAGGAGGAAGAGAGGGGGAAAATGGGTATATAGGCTAAGAGAGAGGGAGTGGAAGGGTGTTTGAGGTGGAGGAAGGTGCAGCAGGTGAAGAGGGGTGGAATGAAGGTGGTGGTGCAGCTGGGAGCAGCGGCGCACAGTGGTAGGTGTCGCGGCCGAAGGTGGTGGATGATGGGGGAGGCAAAAGGAGAGGGAGGCAAGGGGGAGATGACGGTATGGGAAGGTAGGGGAAGGTTCCCTGGGTGTTTTGGAGGGTGGAGGAGGTGCTGGCTGCGGCGAGGGTGGAAGTAGAAGGCGGCGCAAGGGGCGGAGAGAGGTGAAAATATGTTGATTGGGTTGGAGGTTTTGCACGGCCGGGGTGGCTCGTGCAGGGCAAATCGAGGGGGAAAGGAGGGTCTAGTTAGGTATATGGTGGTGCAAGGATCGGTTCTGGGTGGTTTCTAGGTGGCGGCGATAGGCGGAGGCGGCGGAGGGCTCGTCTGATGAGGCAGCGACGAGAATGGTGGCTTTCTAGGTTTCGAGACCAAAATTCAAATTTGAGGCAGGCTATGGGGTATATATAGACCAATTGGGGTGGGTAATGACAAGGGGAAGGAGACAAGCGGTGGCAGTTGCCAGGCATGCCGCCGGTTGTGGCAGTCGAGGTGGCACTACCATGGCAAGGGCGACAAGCTTGAGGGAAGAAGGGAAAGGAAAGGGGCAGGTGCTCGGGAGAGGGGAAAAGGGTCGGTTGGGGCTGAAAGTGTGAAAGAAAGCGACGGGAGAGGGAGGGAGAGGACAGTGGTAGCGATAGCGGCTGGCGGAGTGCTGGGTTGCAGCTCCTCGGTCGCCGCCACGCCTCAGGGAAGAAGGAGGGCTCAGGACCGGGTGGCTCAGGGAGAAAAAGAAGAAAAGAAAAAGATGACCAGACCGGCCGGGGAAGGAAAGAAAAAAGAATGGGGGAACGACGCAGGCCTGGGCTGCGCAGAGGAGTTGGGCCGCACGACGGGCTGGCCTAGGTCGAGGGGGGAGGAGAAAATAAAAAGGAAAAAAGAGAAAGAGAAAGAAAAAGAAAGAAAAGAAAGGAAAAAAAAGGGAAAATATGTGGATTGGGTATTTTGGTATTTTTATTTATTTTTTATATATATTTAAGTTAGATATTTAATTTTAATAATAATTATTTTAAGTATAATAGTTAAATTTATTTTTTGATTAATTGGGCTATTTTGGATAAATTTTCCTTAACTTCCATTTTAATTAGTAAAATGTCCAAAATTTTCTAAAGAATTTATTTATTATTTTCTCTTTACTTTCCTCAATTAATTTCCTCTTTATTTAATAAAATAATTTATTTTCTAATTTTTTCTAGTAAATCATTATTTTTCCATAATTCCTAAATTTGAATTTTTGGGGTATTTCAATATATTAGATGAACTTCCTAACATACAGTAATGCAAAGAACCTCACAATGATCATATTTTCCCCACAACTTGGAATCATATGAAAGCAGGTGTATCCTCTAAAGGAGGGCATCCCTCTACTTTTCAATGAGGTTAGTAGCATGGAATATTAGAGGAGGTTGCTCTCCTCTAAAGTAGAAAGAATTGTGTAAGTTTATTCAAACATATGCTCTTTCTATCATTGGTCTTATTGAAACTCAATTAAAGAATAATAAGGTTTTAACAGCTCAGAAAAAAATAGCCCCAAATTTTAAGTGTATTACTAATCATTCTTCTCATTATAATGGAAGAGTTAAGATTCTATGGAATCCCAATGCTATCTCTCTTAATGTTCTAGATGAGGATGGACAGTATATCCATTGTGTAGTAAAGGATCATATGACTCATGATAGCATGTTAGTGACCTTTATTTATGGTTCTAACTCTGGTATTGAGAGAAAGCATCTTTAGAATGACCTAGAACTGCTTAGTGCTCAAGTGGACAAAGCATGGATTATTCTAGGTGATTTTAACACTATCCTATCTGCTACTGATAAATTTGGTGGGATGATCCATCAAGGAGAAATGGATGAGTTTGCCATTTGCTTGCAAAGATGTGGAGTTGGTCATATCCCTACCGTTGGCCCTCTTTTTACATGGTCTAATAATCAGCAGGAACCCTATCGAGTCCAATGTAAACTTGACAGAGGGCTTGGTAATCAGATTCTATTGCACAATTTCCCAACTGTAGGCATTGAGGTAGTGGAACATTGCATGTCCGATCATGCATGCCTTATTTTTCTTGTTAAGGAGAATGAGCAAAAAAGGAGAAAACCTTTAAAATTCTATAATTTCTGGACACAACATGACCAATTCCTTACATTGTAAAATAGACCTAAGATACTCAAATCTCGGGCTCCAAGCAGTTTCAGATATGGTAGAAGCTTAAGATATTGAAAGAGGAGCTTAAAAAGTTCAATGCAAACTATTTTGGCCATGTGACTCATGAAGTAGAAAAGGAAAAAGTAGAATGGAAAAACATAAAGAATATCCTTCAAAAGGATCCCAACAATTGCCACTTTTTATCCAAGGAAAAAGAAGCTAAGAAGAAATGGTGGAATAAACTTCAAGTTGAAGAACAGTTCCTTCAGCAAAAAGTAAAATTTAATTTTATTAAACTAGGAGATGGGAATAATGCATACTTTCATGCAAAGGTGAAAGAAAGACAAAGTATCAACTCCTTAAATCAGCTTCATAGCCTCAATGGGTCCAAGCTCACATCATGGACAGATATTGAGAAGGAAGCTACTGATTATTACATGAACCTACTGGGTACCAAAAGCACTCATGTTTTTCATCCTGATCTAGAGGTTTTCAAGGAAGGTCCTATGCTATCTATAGAAGGGAGAATGTACTTACTCAATCCAGTGTCAGCAAGTGAAGTCAAGAAAGTAGCATTTAGAATGGGGGATAACAAAGCCCCTGGTCTGATGGCTACAATGCTCACTTTTTCAAAGCATCTTGGCACATTGTAGGGGGACATTTGTGAAGCAACAAGTCAATTTTGGAACTCAGGGATTCTCTTAAGAGCTCTAAATTCCACTATTCATTTGATACCAAAATCTCAGCATGCTTCCTATATCACTGAATATGGACCCATTACTTGTTGCAATGTGATCTATAAAATAATTTCAAAAGTCCTCACCAATAGAATCACTGAAGCACTCTCTAAAGTAGTGAGTGACACTCAATCTGCATTTGTACCTAGAAGATGGATAGGAGGCAATATCCTAATGGCCCAGGAGCTTCTAAGAAAGTATAACAGATAATCTATAAGTCCCAGGATGATGATGAAAGTGGATTTGCAAAAAGCTTATGATACTATTGACTAGCAATTTCTACAGATGGTGTTGGAAGGCCTGGACTTTCCTTCTCATTTTATTAAGCTAGTCATGCAATGCATTTCTACTGTGAGTTTCTCTATCAGTTTATAAGGGTCCCTACGTAATCCTTTCAAAGGGAACAGAGGATTGAGATAGGGTGATCCTATATCTCCTTATCCTTTTGTACTGGCCATGGAATATTTCAATAGGATGCTAAAAACTCTATAGAGGGATAAAAAATTTAAAGGGCACCTTGATTGCAAAAAATTAAGAATGACCAACCTTTGCTTTGCAGATGATTTGTTGCTATTCTAAAAGGATCATTTGAAGTCAGCCCACCTCATTAAGGAGAAGATAGAGATATTTACAGCAATGTCAAGATTAACGGCTAATCCTCAAAAAAGTTTCATCTATTTTGGAGGGGTTTATAACGATATGAAGAGACAGATAATACAAATCTTATAATATAGTGAAGGAAGCTTACCTTCAGGTATTTGGGGGTTCCATTGAGCAGCTCCTCACTATCTATTGTCCATTACCAACCTTTAATTGATAAATTTAATCAAAAACTAAAGGCATGGACTCTGAAGCTATTAAGCTATGCAGGAAAACTCCAAGTTCTTCAATCAGTCATTTGTGGTATTACAAACTTCTGGATGCAAGTTTTCATGTTACCTAAAGCTGTTGTGCATAAATTGGAATCAATTTGCAGAAATTTTTTCTGGAATAATATGGTAGAAGGCAAAATAAAGGCTCCTATCTCTTGGACTAGAATATGTCATCCTAAAGATGAAGATAGGTTAGGCATTCGACAGCTGGTACCATGGAATGCAGCCTGTTTCTACAAAAACTCATGGAGGTTACAGGTGCAAAAGGATAATGTTTGGGTCAAATGGATCCATGAAAAATACTTAAGCAGATTGAATATTTGGCAGGTTGAGATCAAAGAAGATTCATCCTGGACAACTAAACTCATCTTCAGGATGAGGACTATGAGGCATAAGATATTAACCTTCAACAGTGATAATGGTACTTTTAGTATTACTAAAATGTACCACCTTTTGAGACACAAAAGTGATAAAATAAAATGGTATAATCTTGTGTGGGCTCATCATGGAATGCCTAGACATAAAATTATATGTTGGATGGCCTGCCAAGAAGTGCTCCTTGTGAAGGAAAAACTCAAATCATGGCAGGTGATTGACAATGATACATATGAAGTCTGCTAACAGGGAGAAGAAGACCTAGATCACCTTCTAGTCCAATGCACTGTTGCACATCATCTTTGGAGACATATGCTCAATTGGATGTTCCTACATCATTTTTTTACTACATGGAATAACTATATTCATTGGATGATCAGGTACACAAAGGGTAAAAATGGAAGAACTGAAGTGCTGAAGATTGCATTTACTGCCTTGGCATATAAGTTGTGGATCAATAGGAATGATGTTGTGTTCCAAAAGAAACAACCTACCCTTGAAGTCATATGCAAGTAGATTGTCCAAGAAATCTTTATGAGAGGAAGCCTTGCAAACAATGGGAAAACACATGAGTTTTTGAAGATTATAGACCATTGGATGTAGTTGTTTCTTGCCTTATTTTTGAAGGGTTTTGGTCTTTTGTATCGTTTTTGTAAGCCTTCCTTTTTGTAAGGATTTTGATGTACAAATTGCTTTTTGGTAATAAAATTTATTTATTTACCAAATAATAATAATAATAATCATAGTGATAGTAATAATAATAACTATAATAATAATAATGTTAAGAATAATACCAATAATAATAATCGAAATGGTAATAGTCATATAAGGATTCAAATATTTACAATAATAATAAAAGTGATAATGTGTTAAAGTTAGCATTAATAATAATAATATTAGTTAGATTATTCTGGGGTTAAGTCAAATAATAAAAATGATAGGGGTAATAATAATGATAACATAATAATAATGATGATGATGGTGATGATCATATTAAGAATAATACTATTAATACTACTAAAAATAGCTAACACTTGTATAAAAAGGGTTTAGGGGTTGGGGAGGTTAGACTACCACCTAGGAAAGGTGGCGGCACCGCCGGTGGAGGGAGAAGAGAGGTGGGGAGATGGTTTTCTAGGCTAGGAGAGAGAGAATGATGGGGTGATTGAGGTGGTGGTGGGTGCCTCAGGTGGAGAGAGTTGGAATGGAGGTGGTGGTGCAACCAAATGGGGCAATGCACAACGGCAGGTGTGGTGGCCATAGGTGGTGGAGGGAGGAGAAGGGAGAAGGAGAGGGAGGCAGGGAAAAAGGGAGGTGTGGGGAGGTAAAGGAAGCTCCCCTGGTTATTCTGGGGGGTAGAGGGGGTGATTGTTGTGGCGAAATTGGAGGCGGACAGTTGTGCGAAGGGCGACAGTGGTCGAGGTGCGGCTGATCGGGAGGGGGACTTTGCACGGCCGGGGTGGCTCGTGTAGGGTGAATCAAGGGTGATGGAGGGTGATTCAAGGAGTGGTTTGGTAGGAAGCTCTGGCGGCAGCGCTGGGCTGCGGAGACGGGGCGGTCGTTTGATCAGGAGGTGGCGCATGGGTCGATTTTTCTGGGTTGCAAATCAAAGGGTCGATTATAGCTGCCTTTGTGGTATTTATAGGCCAATTAGAGGGGAAAACGATAGAGGGGGAGATGAAAAGAAGGGGTAGGTGAGGCAGGACCACTAACCGACGATGGTAAGCCGGCATAGGTCTGCCATGGTAGGGAGAGTTAATGGTTGGAGGAGAGAAAGGAAAGGGGGCAGGCATGCATGAGGAGGGAGAAAGCTTGGTTGGGTCGAAAAGGGAAAGAAAAACGATGGGGGAGAAAGGGAAAGGATGGTCGGTGTGCAGTCGGTGGCTGCTGGTGGGAATCGGGCTATAGGTTGGGGTTGTAGGTCGAGCAGGGGGAGAAGGAAGGAGAAATGGATTGATCGGGCAGTCTAGGGAGGAAAGAAAAGAAAAAGAAGAGGGCCGACCAGGCGGGCGATGGGGAGGAAAAGAGGAGGGTGTGCGGGCTTGGGCCGCATCGAAGGAGAAGAATAGGAGGAAAGGGTTTTGGGCCGCTAGGGTTGGCCCAATCGAGGAAGAAGGAAAAAAAATAAGGGAGAAAGGAGGGAAAATAAATAAAAAGGAAAAAGAAGGGAAAAAGGAAAGAAAAAGAAAAGGAAAAGGAAAAATAGTTTGGTTGGGGTATTTAGAGTATTATGGTATTTTTGAATATTTAAAATAATAATATTTAGTAAAATAATAATTAAATTCCCTATTTAGATTAATTTAGGATATTTTGAATAATTTTTCCCAAATTCCATTTTAATTAGCAAAACACTCTAATTTTTTCTAATTAAATTATTTATTATTTTCCTCTTGATTTACCTTAATTCATCCCCTTTATTTTAATAAAATAGTTTATTTAATTAATTTTCCTAATAAATCATTATATTACCATAATTTCCTAAATTAGGATTTTGGGGTATTTCAACTATAAGGGCAGAGTTGTGACTTGCATGAACTGTGGTAGGCTGGGCCATTATTCTTTCAATTATTAGAGGTCGCAGTGCTTCAAGTAGCCCTAGGGTCAGCAGCTCTAGCAGAGGAGACCCTTGATACCCTAACAATAGGCCTGTCAGCAGCAAGCTCATACGGTCATACCTCATCCCAATAGATCCAGTAGAGAGCACCTACCCCAGCGGGTGCACCAGTTTAGGATTTTAAGGGAAGGCCTCAGGGATCATGACCTTTCCCTTAGAGAGGAGGTCAAACTCAGGGCTCTAGAGGATATCAAGGAGCCTACTAGGGAGGTCAGTCAAATGGGTGTCTGAATGTTATTAGCCAGACAGAGGTTGATCGTCAGCCGGACATCGTCACTAGTATGTTCACCATACTATCTTTACCAGTGCATGTTTTATTTGATTCGAGTGTATTCTTATCATTTGTGTCCACTTCATTTGTTTTCTAAGGATGAGCTATTATCATTTTCTAGTGTATCATTATCTATAATGTTGCCTTTGGGAGATAAGATGAACTATACTGAACTTTACTCATATATGGCATTAGTTATAGGCGAGGTGGACTTCTTAGTGGGCTTGATGGGTATAGACTTACGGGATTTTGATGTTATTCTGGGAATAGATATGCTTGGGAGGTACCAGATGGTGATTGGTTGCACTCAAGAGCGTGTGGTGTTACGAGGCCTGAAGGGTATTAAGGTTTCGTATAGAAAGACTAAGTCCAAGCCCACCACTAAAGTGGTGTCGATAGTTTCACTACACTCCCTGATATATAAGGGGTATCCACTGTATTTATGCAATGTGCAAGAGCTGAACAAGGATCTGACAGCTCTGGATGACATTCCGGTAGTCAAATATTTTCCGAATGTATTCCTAAAGGAAATACCGGGTATGCCCTTGTGCGCGAGATTGACTTCACAATTGAGCTGGTATTAGGATCTAAGCTCATGTCAACAACACCCTATTGGATGGAACCCGTTGAACTGAAGGAACTCAAGGGTCAGCTGGGGGAGTTGTTGGAACATGGGTACATTCAACTAAGTGTGTCACCTTAGGGAGCACTTATCATGTTCGTAAAGAAGAAAGACAAGAGTCTCCGTCTCTGCATTGACTACCGGGGGTTGAACCAATTGATAGTGAATAGCCAATATCCACTCCTAAGGATTGATGATCTCTTTGATCAGCTATGGGGTGCCACGATTTTATCTAAGGTCGACCTGATACTAGGATACCACTAGTTGTGCATAGCAGATGCTAATATTATGAAGACCGTATTTTGGACTCGATATGGACACTATGAGTTTACAGTAATGCCTTTTGGGCTCACCAACACTCCTGCGGTTTTCATGGATTGAATGAAAATGATATTTAGGCCTTTCCTTAACCAGTTTGTGGTGGCATTCATTGATGACATCTTGGTGTACCCAAGGGAATGAAGAGCTCAAGTAGCATCTCCATACCATATTGTCCCTTCTACGAGAACACCATCTGTAAGCGAAGTTGTCCAAGTGCGAGTTCTAGCTTTAGGAAGTGGCTTTCCTTGGGCATATAGTGTTAGTCAGGAGAGGATTGGTTGACCCAAAAAAGATCGTGGCACTCACATAATGGAAGCCTCCTAGGAACATGTTAGAGGTTTGTAGTTTTTTGGGATTGGCCGGATATTACCACCATTTTGTGTAGAATTTCTCAAATATTACCCGTCCCCTGACCAAACTCTTGAAGAAGACCACCAAGTTTTAGTGGGACGAGTATTGTGACGGGGCTTTCCTGGAACTAAAGAGATGGTTGACCACTGTACCTATCCTAACTCTAAGGGTTTCGAGGGTTTTGAGGTCTATAGTGACGCATCCAAGCACGGATTTGGGTGTGTGCTGATGTAGAATGGTAGAGTGGTTGCATATGCCTCCTGTCAATTGAAGAGGCACAAGCATAACTGTCCGACTCATGATTTGGAGTCATCCGCAGTAGTTTTAGCATTGAAGATTTAGAGGCACTACCTGTATAGGACCAAGTGCAAGTTCTTCACATATCACAAGAGCCTCAAGTACATCTTCACACAAAATGAGCTTAATATGAGGCAAATAAGGCAGTTGGAGCTATTCAAGGACTATGAAATGGAGTTGACCTACCACGAGGGTAAGGTCAACGTGGTTGTAGATGCACTAAGCAGAAAGACCACACACTTTGTGAACTCCTGTGTGGTTGCTAACTAGATGCTAGAGAAGTTGTATGATATGAAGATTGAGTTGATCCAGTAGGGTGACATCGAGGTTTTGTATGAGTGCACTGTGTGGTTGCTAAAATAGAAGGACTTTGAAGGCCCGCTAGATGACTATGTTGCTTTTGATGCACTATGTGAGGATGAGTGACCTGTTATCTGTACTAAGTGTTTGGGTGAAAATTTATGTTATCCGGTTGATGTATTTACCCGAATACCTTTTTAGACTCTTTAATTCATGGTATCCCTTACTCTATATTTTGTTATTGTGATTCAAAGTTAACTTCCAAACTCATATTGTATTTATAAATGTTTCTTCCATTTCTAATTTCCTTATCTTACTATAAATGATTTTATTCTTGTGATTGATGTAAGGATAATTAGACAAACCATACTTATGTCAATTATGGTTGTTACACCTAATATTTTGCTTATATGCTTTCGCTATAAAATGAAAATTTTTAGTTCTGAAAGTCAGGGTGTTACATATATGATTTGATATTTATTAGATTTGTTTATATTTTTTTATTAAATATGTTAAATATTGTTATATATTTATTAGATTCGTAATTTTGGAAATCAATACAAAAAATGACTATCTTGATTATGGAAAAAAAAGGAAAATAATGATGTCGAGTGGGGTTTATTGGTGGATGTTTTTAATTATATTGATTAGATAATAAATTATATTTATTTATTTATAAAATATGTTTATTAGATTTATTTAGTTTACTAATTTTTATAGAATATCTTTGGATAAATTTTGGTGGGATTATAATTTTGGGAGTTAGTCTTGGTTTAAAGATACCATAATTAAGTGTATTTAGTTGTTATATTATACTAAACTACTACTAGTAATTAATATAATTATTGTTGATATATTTATTTAATAAAATAGAGGAATAGTTTAAGAGATCGCATTTTAGGTATAAGGTTGGGTATATATATCTCTTTGGCTATCATAATATGGGTTAATATTATAATATCTAACAATTACATTACTCTGATTTATGTGTTTACTTTTTATTTCTATGATGACTTATTACCTACAATTCATATACTTAATTTTAATTATACCAGTTTTATTATTGAAATTCAGATGAGTCGCAGACAAGACAAATTAGTAGATAGAGCTAAATGCCGTAACAGAAATACTTCAGAATAACCTGCTCCGATGTCTCATTTGAGAATTCTAGGAAAAACTCTTGCCATAGGATTACAACAAGGTAAAAAAATCTGGCCAACAATAATCGAAAGAAGCTCTAGAACAACAGGAAGATGAAGAAGCTCTCGAATAGCCAATGTCTAGTCACCGAGCTCCTACCATTCCAACATTTGCAGACTATACAGATCTTCCATCATTTATGGTCGATGTTGACGGTTCAGGGTACAGAGGTTCAAGGTATAGAGGTTCAGGCTTTGAAGGTTTGAGGTATAGATGGTTGGGGTATGGAGGTTTTCCATTATCTACATAATATGTATATTTTCTTACACCACCGATGCCAACTGATATGGGAGGAACATCATCCTCAGTTCACTCGGCTACTGTGGGTGGTTCTAGATCATCGTTAGATTTTCTAACATCATTAACCCACATGACTGATCAACCATCCTCATCGACATATGTATGTCATGACGACAACGCCGACGATAATAGGGATGTTGGTGATGCCAGTAAAGATGAATGAGGTATACGGCTAAATAATGAATGATAATTACTTAATCCATGTCTAGAAGGTCCAATGATCCTTGGCTTTATCCTAAGCCTTGGCGATCACGGAACTTTAAATTTATGGTTAGGAAGGATAAGTTTAGCATATTTATTATTTCTCATTTCATGTGTAACTAATCATATGTTCATTACGTATTTTTTAGGATCATGGTTGTCTCGTGATCCACACGAAACAAAAGGTGTTGAAAACTTTTATCGAAAGTGTTGATAAAAGGATGATCACTTGCACATTTGAGAACATGTCAACTGTATTAGCATTTATAGAGAGATGTTATCCAAACACCAATAGCTTTCATATGCCTTTGGGTGATATGACAATCACTATTTTAGATGTACATCATATACTAGGGCTACGAGTTGATGGTCATCCATAATATTTAGATATGACAACCGACATGCTTGGGCAAAGGATTGGTGCATTAGGTGCCTTGTTTGGGATGGAGAAGTGCAAGTGAATCAAATCACTAGAAAAGAGTAGGCTTCCATTTAAATGGCTACACGAAGTATGTAAATCATACTAGTTAGGGGATGAGAAAAATCGATCGGGTATCTATTATGGTTGATCGGCCTAATGTTGTTTGTTGATTAGTTGGTTGATAAAATCAATCCATACTATATCCTCTTTCTTCAAGATCTTAGCCATGTTGAATATTATGCATGGGGTGTAGCTACACTTTCGTTTCTATATCAACAACTTGGTATGAGTTCTAGAGCTGCCACTACTCAAATGTTAGCATGTGTCACTTTATTACATGTAATTTTACAATTATTATATGTATAGTATATACTTGAATACATTAGTTATAATTCTAACAACTGAATATTATAAAATACATGGATTTATAAATACTTTTTGGGGGTTTGGAGTGGAATGATCCAAGTATGATCTAGATCATCCCCATTATATAAGGTGGTTTTGTGGACATAAATTTGACAATAAATTAGAGACGCTCAAGTATTTTCAAGCTAAGATTGATCTGATGTTTGCATCAAAGGTATGCTCAAATTATCATATTCTTTCTATATTATGTTAGCAATATCTATATTTAGATTTTTTTTTGTGATGGGTCATTTGGGATCCCTATAGAGTATCTAATTCGTATAGGGATTATCTTATGGCATTATATCATGGTTGTTTACACTATTTGGAAAAAGTGAAAATGTATATGCTAGATATAGTAACATACCAGTTTGTATATACACAAGTGATCTATGAAAAGCCTATCAAGCCCACTAGGAATACGTACAGAGGTCATTCCCTCTAGAAGCACAAAGTTTATTATACACACATGTTTAGCCAATGGTTCTTGAGGCGTGAACACATATTGGCCCCGAATGTTTTCTGACCACTAACTTAATACCTATAGGATGTGGCTCATGACTATATGGATTGATATGTTCCTATAACTCATAGGTATGTATTGACAACAATAGATAACTTTTTAGGTAAACATCTTAATGATGAGCAAGAAATTCCATCCAAAAGACGTCTTAGTAAAATTATCTGTCAATTCTATTGGAGGGGTGAGCTAGCTCTAAATTATCAATATCGAGTTATATGTATTGAAAATCTTGTGCATAATTTAGGAGTTACTCTACCTGGGTGTAGGTGTTTGCAACGAGCTTGATTTATTACTTTATGGTTATGTACTTTAATTAAAATATGTTTGCTACAATTATATAATGCAGTTTTTATTTTATTTCATAATTAAGAAAGTATAATTCAACCTACATTGAACACGTCGAACACTGAGATTCTTAAGCTGAATAACATACAAATATATATGATTACCATAGGTTAGATACTTAAGCTATCATGGAAAGTTAATAAGAAAATAAACACAAATTGGCAAAAATCCATCATGTCGATGTTTCAAAGGTCAAATACAAGTAAACTAAGAAAAAAATACAATACTTCTAGATAAAATTCGAGTTCGAAGATAGAGGGTGTGGCTCTTGTATATCATCATGTACCAATGAGTGTAATTATTGGAATATTGAAGAAGTGTATTCCATGTTGAAACGATATTATCACGATATCTGTTCCAATTTGCATGTAGTGGTAGGAGTGGACAATTGTCCAAAATATATACCTACCAAACACAAAAATATAAGAACTGATATTGATATGAAAAAAAAAACATAAAACACCCACATATCGATATGTAGTGACTCATATCTTACAAATAAAATATATATTCACTTGATTTTCAAGACCTTGAATCCCATGTCGTGTTACTAAAGGTAGGAATAAACTGCACGTATTCAACAAATAATATGCAAACAATACACAGTAATGGGTTACAATGACATGATCAATATCTGATATTTCCATCCAGTGTGTTATTGGAGCTAGCTCTTCCCAGTGGGAAATAGTATCGAGAACTTGATCAATGCTATCATATACAAACACATTATCGTACAGTTGTCGTCTAACAAATATCTCATGATATAAGTCAGTATGAATTCGAACCCACAATTCCTCGTCTCCTATTATAATATATGTTAATGGTATGAAACCACAGTTTCCATCTCTTAGCACATTATACTAGGTACTAATATATGGAACTATACATCAATTCATATGACTCACATATAGAAATTGTAATTGGCTTGATGACATAGATGTCAATTGCCGTCTTTAATCCCAACCCCGACCCAGACCTCGTGTTGATCTTGAATGACTTGAAGATTGTTGTTATATGTACTCCCAACTAGATTGTTCTCTTCTAGTGGATTTCCTTGGGCAACCCTTATGGTTTCATACTGGTGTCTTCTAGAGAAGTGTTATATAGGAAAATAGAATATTAAATATCTCTCTTACCAACTAATTCTATATTGTTGGTGGTTGGCTCATAAAAGCTTCCATGAAAATATGGAGTAAATGAGGTGCAACCTCTGTTCGTTCTTGTAGTGTCGGTGGATTAATAGATCCATCTATATTGAGTTTTTTCCTATTCAGATAAATAGATGATAGGGGGATTGACTTGTAGTTATGAATGTAAGTATTAATCTTGTGCGCATATGGTATCTCGTGCATGCACCGCATATAACATCCGCATAACTCATCATATTCATCGATACCTACATAATTACTTATTTGATACTATTTGTTGATAAACTCCATTACATATAAAGCAACATGACATCTTAAATTAGCATAAATAGCACTTGTACATGGTGAGGAGTATTGAACCGAGACCTCTTTAGCGGTTCTTTTATCTCATTATGTTACTTTCTCAGGAATGTGTGTGTAACACCTCTAGAATTCACTACTGAAATTTTTTATTTTAAGCGGAAGTGCATTATTAAATAGTTAGGTGTTGCCCTCGTAGTTCACATAAGTCTAGCTTACTATGACATCCTTACATCAACCACAAGGCAAAACAATTAGAAAGTAAATCATGAAAAATATAAAATGAGGGAATTTTCATAAATATTAAATAAGAGTTCGAATATTTACTCCGAGTACAATAATCCAAAATATAAAAATGGATACCATGGATCTAAGAGCCCAAAAAGGTATCGGGTTAGAACTATCATCTAGATAATATGACTTTATACCCAACCTCTAATAAAAAAATCACTCCTCCACATAATAAGCATTAGAGGCTACAAACTCATCCACTAGGTCATCATCGACCTGCACAAAGACATTTAGGTCATCTACTTGTAGGAATGAGCATCACTCATGAAACAAATGATTAGTATGCTACGTATTGAGTAAGATAACGGTACAATTGAAGTAGGATTACACATAATACATGAATTCACATCAAAAAGTAAGCATACGTGTGGTAGGTAAATACTAATTTTGGGTCTCACTAATATTTATATTTTTTATTTACGTTAAGTTTAGGGGCCCCATTATTCTTAAACCAGTGGAACGGTTTAAAACACCTCTTAGGGACAACACACCTGAGCCACTATTATTATCCGATGGAACGGACCCAACAGCTCTCAGAGAAAAAAAATGCTCAGCCACTATTCTTAAACCAGTAGAATGGTTTAAATTACCTCTCAGGGATAACACACCTGAGCCACTATTATTTTTCAGTGGAATAGACTCAACACCTTGGTCCTGACTCATGTAGTGTTTTACTTTATATGATTAGTATCTTTTCCATTAATTCTTTATCTCTTAATTATATTTTCATTCATATTGAGTATGGGGCTCCACTATTTTTAATTCGATGAAATGGATTGATGCACCTCTCAAAGACAATGCACTTGAGCTGCTATTATTTTCCGGTAGAACTCACGTGATCTTTCACTTTAAATAATTAGTATCTTATTAGAGTTTATTGTATATTTGAGATTATCATGTGGGACTCATATAGATATAATATAATTACGACCACATAATTATCGTCAAATTACCATAATACACTTAGGTAGTTGAAATGCTCATATTCTCCCAATATTCATTCGAGATATATATATATATATATATATATCCTCAGTTATTTACATAAATGTATATCCAATATTATCCCAAAAACATACTTCCACTTTCATCACTATCAATATATTATATCATAGGACGTCATCATTTATATAACATATCCAGCATAAAAGCACATACATATACACATAAAGTCCTAGCTATGACATGTATCCTTACAGACAATGACATCGGGCTCTATGAATGTAAATTCTTAACTGCCTCATCTGAGATCGTAAAAAAATCACCTATTGTAATACCCTGTATTTTTAAAATCCAGATTTATTAAGTTTAATGATTTTATTAGCGTAATTTGATGTAAACAATTAATTATTTTAATTTCGATTCATTTTATGGATTTATCAACGATTTCGAATTCATAATTGAATGTAATTAATCATTTTCGGGAAGTAATATTTTATCGACGTTTTAATTAATTGAATGTATTATTTTCGGGAAGTTTAAATTAAAAATATTTTCGGAACTTATTTAAGAATTTCTTTTTGAAATTAATTTTCTTCCGTTCTACGCTTTTTAGTTTGCAGAAAACCGATTTCGGAAATTATTAAAATTAGTCTTGATTTATTAGAATTTGACTTAAATATTTTATTATAGGTTTTTAAATATTATTTCAGGGTCTTATAATGTATTTCCGCAAATGATATAAATTTTTACGTTCGTTGATAAATTCTTCCGAAAATACTTTCGAAATTCTTTATACAGCTTTTTATTTATTTATTTTAAGCGTTCGGATCATTTTGAAATAATTTTTGTTTAATAAATTTTAAATAAAATCTTCCAGTAATAATTTTAAAACTTTAGTATTTTATTTTATGGGTATTTGTAAAAAAAAACGGACCAAACCCAGCCCGTGCCCCCGACCCCCCTCTCTTCCTTTTCCTTTTCCCTGCTTCCCTTCTTGACAGTCCCCGACCCCCTGCTCTATTCCCGTCGGCTCCCCATTCTGCAGCCCAGCCCCAGCCGTCACCTCCTCCCCAGCACATCCCTTCCCCTTCGTCGACCGTCGGCAGCCACGACCGACTGCCGCCAACCACGAGCTGCCGCACACAGTATCCAGTAGCAACGGGCGACAGCAGCAGCAGCAACCGGTAGCAACGGGCGACAGCAGCAGCAGCAGGTCGCTGCAGCGGCGAGCCGCCGTCCGGCCATGGCGAGCTCGGGCGACGACCGGCGAGCCACTCCCAGCCTCCGACGAAGCTTCCCCAGCCCTCCTTGCTCCGATTTTTACTGATTTTGTTTGGTATAATTTCTGAAAAAACCCTAACCCTTATTTTGATTAATTGGGTATGAATTAGCTTATAAAAAGCTAAATTGATTGTTTAATTGTGTATATATGTGCTGTAAGAATGATTTGGATAGGTTAATTGTATTGTTATGTTGAGATTTCGGAAAAATTGGATTTTTGGCCGGGTTATGCCCGAATTTTTCGGATTCGCCCGTTTTAGCTATTTTTAATAAATTTATTATACAATATATTTTAAAATGTATCCAATTTCATTTTGGAACCGTCAATTTGAGAAATTTATGCAGGTTTTATCGGAATTTGATTCCTAGGTCAGATTTTGGGTATAATGAAATTGGGTCGTATAATTGAGCCGTCCCGCTCAATTGATTTTATAATATCGTTTAAAATGTATTTAATTTTATATTGGAAGTGTCGATTTGGGAAAAATGTGCGTAATTGATTGAAATTGGATTTTTAGGTCAAAACTCCCGCAGGTTTAAATTGATTTGGGTAATCGGGTTATTTTATTCAATTGACTATATAAATTACATTAGAATATGTTTAATTACATTTTCGAACCGTCAATTGATATGTTTTGGCAAGAATTGATCGGGTTTGCGTTTCGGGCTCGAAAACCCTAATTGTGCTAAATTGCGCATTTCTTTTATTGGTTTTGAGCAATTGATTATTTGATATGTTATAAAATGCGTTTAATTGCATTTCTAAACATTCAATTTGATTATATTTATAGAATTTTAACGAATTGTATTTTCGGACCTAAAACCCTAAATTTCAAGTGAAATTATGAAATCGGTTACTTGTATTGTTGTTTTCTAAAATTGAATGTATAGAAATAGTTGAAATGGTATTAATTGATTTCTAATACCTTTAGTTTGAATTAATTAAATTGAATTACTTGAGTTTGTGTCGTGGGCTTTAAAACCCTAATTTTCGGGGATGATTTTATAAAATTGATTTTTTCTATGTGTATCTTATCTAATCGAATTCTATCTTTGGGTTTTAAATCATTTAAATTCTGTTTTAACTTAATCGGTTTGGATTTGGTTCTATGTGAATTATTAGGCTACCTATTTAGTTGTAAAACCTAGTAAATAAGTTATTTTCGATAAATTAACTTATGATCGATTATTCTTTCTCGGGCTTTCCAAATTAAGTTGAAATGCCCCAAGTGATATTTGTATTAATCCGTTTTGATTTAGTTTTAACCTTAAATCTTAATAAAGCTATGCTTTTAAGTTCTAAGTTTTGGACACGTTTTCTAAGAAAGATCATTTGTGTTGTTTGTGTTTATTTAATTAGAATATGTGAATTATTGATTGATAGAATAGTTTCTAATTTAGTTTCGATTTCTATCGAATCTAGGAGAGCTTTCTAGTGGATCCACGAGCTAGTGATCTCTCTCCCTCTTATCTCGCTTAGCTAGCTTCGGATCCAGGTAAGTCTCTACTTACCTCTACTTATGGGTGTTTAGTAAGGACGAAGCTATGGCCTTGTGCTATGTGTGATGTGATGTGTTGATGAATGATGAGTACGCCATGTTAATGTGTATTATGCATGTGTTATGAATAACCTGTTTTGTGTAGCGCAGCGTGGATAATGAGGTATGATGTGTGTGCCTTATATCGCATGAGCATGACATGTTTATGTATGATATTGATGATGTGTTGATATGGCCCTCTAGGACATGCATGCTAGGGTTTTTGGGTAGCAAGAAATGATAATAAAAGAACAACGGGAAAGTGGATGTTTGGGAAGTTTGCATGGGGGGACTAGATCTTGCATGGCATGATCCTTACGTGGGAAAAGTTGATTTGGGTCGTAAGTAAGAGTTTTGGAGAACCTTAGAGTGATTGGAGACTTGGTATGAAAAATAGTACGTGAGTTGGTGCATAAGAGACCTGATTAGGGTTTTGCGAGTAAGTGGGTGTTGGGGAGTCTGCAGTGAGTACTTAAATTCTGCATGGGGATGAATCTTACGTGAGGAAAGTTGATCTAGGAAGTAAATAAGATAACGTCAAAGTTATGGGTCCATTGGAGACTTGGGTGCAAAATTTTACGCGGGTCGATGTAAGGGTGTCTAAGGGACCCAATTAGGGCTTGGGAGAAATTGGGGAATTTGAAGGGGTACAAGAGTAAAAATGATTAAGGGAGAGTAGAGTATGGGTTAAGAGTGAGAATTCTATTATATAAAAGATGAGTATGGGTTTCCTTGTGAAAGAAGAGACATGGGGATGAAAAGAGAGAGGTTACTTGTGGAAGAAGTAAGGTTCTAGGGTCCGATGTGGTCAACTAGGGTTTTACCGAGTACATACGAGGTCGAGGAATAAAAGGATATGCTTTGGGCTTTGACTTAATAAGGGTGAGATGTGGGGTGAAGAATGAGTAATGGTAAGGTAAGTGAGAAGAGGTTGGGCCACATAGGTCCAACTAGGGTTTCCAAGGGGAAAACCCTATAGGTTGAGAATAGGCGAGATCAATGTCGTAGGGTGTTGGGTTTAACCTACACTTCCAAGAGTTGGCCTTTCATTATGTGTGAGTTTAAGGGGGGAAATAATGTCGGAGTGTGATTTGGGGTGCATGAGTCTCAACATATGGGACGGGCCCTCTTGGAAGGGAAAGCAGTGGAATGTAGTGGGCATGCATGTTAGGGTGTGATGTGATTCAATAAGACACGGATAAGACATTAATTACGTAAAGCGAAAGATGTTGAGCCGAACCCGTGATCCGGTCCACCGGCTATAATAGTGGATCAGAGGCGTTCTGCCCTGTGCGTTTATTTTCCGGTCCACCGGTTATAATAGTGGATCAGAGGCGTTCTGCCCTGTGCGTTTATTTTCCGGTCCACCGGCTATAATAGTGGATCAGAGGCGTTCTGCCCTGTGCGTTTATTTTCCGGTCCACCGGCTATAATAGTGGGGGATCTCGTGCTCAACAAACCAAACGAATAAGTTAATCCATGGAAAAGATACTAAGTACTTAAAGCGAAACACCATGTGAGTCGGGACCGTGATCCGGTCCACCGGCTATAATAGTGGATCAGAGGCGTTTTGCCCTGTGCGTTTATTTTCCGGTCCACCGACTATAATAGTGGATCAGAGGCGTTCTGCCCTGTGCGTATATCTTCCGGTCCACCGGCTATAATAGTGGGGCTCCCGCGCTCACATGGATTAATGAAGAATGCTTTGAATGAAAATGAATGAAGTAATCCATGGAAAAATACTAAGTACTTACAGTGAAACACCATGTAAGTCGGGGCCAGTCCGGTCCACCGGTAAGAATAGTGGTCAGAGGCGTTCTGCCCTGTGTGTTCATTTCCGGTCCACCGGCTATAATAGTGGTCAGAGGCGTTCTGCCCTGAGTGTTGATTTCTGGTCCACCGGCTATAATAGTGGGGCTCCCGCACTTACATGGATTATTAAAGAATATGTGTGGAATGAACATATTATTAATGAGAATAAAGAATAAGTCTAATTGGACCACGACCGGCTTTTATTATCTGTTGCTACATGCTGCTTGCGTGAGTATGCCACGTATTGAGTTTTAATAATGTGGATTACTCCTACCTGAGGCGTATGAGCTACTTTATATTTCGGTTATACCACGTTTATCTGTTTAAATAGGATGTTACATATGTTTTATATGTTACTCTATGTGTATGGCAAGATACTTGCTGTGGGTTGTGAATATGTATGATATGGTATCAATGTGTTGTACCAAGATTTAATATGCACTTGACGTATAGTTATATCCCTCCTATATGATAGGGTAGCGAGACTTACTCAGTATTGGACCTGTACTGATACTACCTTGGTTGAATGGGTCCTGTGATGATCCACCGATGGTGGGGAGCAGACCTCTTGTGCAGGTTTAAGATCGTATATTGTTTGGGGTGGAAGGCCTGACTTGAGTGAGTAGGCAATCCGGATATTGGTCCCTTGGGATCTGTTTCATTTAGCTATATTTTGTACTACGCTTCTTGTTTTGAAACCGTACTCTTAAGTTGTAATCTTAACGATATTTTAACTGTTGTTGACTCGTGGTTTTCGTGAATGGTCTATGTTAACTATGGACCTATGTTTTAATGACTCTTACTTAACGATTGTTTAGTTTAGCCTTAGCACTTAGTATCGGAATGGTAGGAGTGAACCGGTCTGGTACTAAGTGTGGCGGTAATACCCCCAAGTTTATGGTTTTAATTCTTTCGCTTCCGCTAAACCTTCTGATTTAAACGAAATTTTTCAGGAGTGAAATTTGGGGGTGTTACACCTATAGAAACAAGATAATACATGATTAGGCTAGAATATTATAATCAAAGAAAAATTTAAGGTAAAAGTGGAAATAAATGGAGTTAAAGGGAATCTTGAGTTGCATGGAAGTGTGGTGGAAGGTATGGTGGTGCTATGGTGAAATTTTGGTGGTGTTTGGGTGTGTAAAAAGGGGTGCACGACTGAAAAAAAGAGATTGCATGGGCATGCAACAGGCCGTGCTCACCCATGCTGTGAGCTAGGGACTTGCACGGGCAAGCTATGCGAAGGAGGCACAACCGCACACCTCATAAAATATAGCAGCACAGGAGGAAAGAGGAGGGGAAAACGATAATGGTGGACGACAATGGGCTGCGACGGTGAGGGGGAGTGATGGGGTGGTCGTGGTGGACGATCTACAAGCCATGGGAGACTCTTGGTGGCTGTGGTGGTGGCTTGGCGGTGAAAATTGAGAAGAAGAAGAAGAAGAAGAAGAAGAATGAGGGAGGGAGAGAGTAGAGAGTAGTGTATATATATGTGTATGGTGGTAGCATGCGATGGGAAAAAATATAGTGGATGATGATGCTGATGGTGATGATCAACAATACTAGAGGCAAAGGCACAATGGAGTGGCAGAGGGTGATGGTTGATGGTGTCATGGTGCACAAGAGTGGTAGGGAATTTTTCAATGAAAGAGGCAAGAAATGACGATTAAGAGTGATAGTAGTGCATTATAGAAGATGAAGAAGACACACACAAAAAAAATCCGGCTGTAGATAGGAGAAGGAAAAAGAGAAAGAAAATAAAAGGGAAAAATCTTAAGGTTAGGATTAGATTTTGTTTTGATTAGCTAAAATAGGTAATATTAATGATATAAATCCACCAGAATTAAGGTTGGATTAAGAAATATAATTTATTCGGGTTAAAGATTTGGATTAGGTTAAGACTTTGGGATTAGGGAATTCGGATAAGGCTAAAATAAAATTTTCTCAAGATTAGAATTGGATTAAGGTATTAATTATATAGGATTAGGTTTAGCAAAATTTCAATGTATTGCAGTGTGCATTTGTTTTAATACTATACTGAAGATGCATTGTGATGTTTCTAGAAATTTCTTTAAAAATTCATGAGAATCTTAAACTCTGTTGACCAAAAAAATAGTATATTACTTTATCAACAGAAATAAGTAAAAGAAACTATACTAGGATATAAAATATAAATCATACCTATTTGTTGTAATTTGATGGATATGAAATACGTTACCGAAGAAAACATAAACAAATTTATATTTATATAGTTGTAGCTTATTCTTTTTTTAGATACGAAATTAGGCTAGATATATACCTGTAATCTTCCTCTAATAACAAGAGTCATTCCTTATATATTTGTTCATCACTGACATCTATCATATTTTTCTATCGTAACATAAAAACCACGTACGAATGATAAACAAACAAATACTTTCTTATGCCTTTTCTCTACATTCTTATTAACATGAAACTACATAATGTTTTGAAATGGGAAGAATATGTTCCATAACTAAAATGAGAAAAAAAAATTGTTCGGCAATAATAGTGGTTGGAAGTATAGATGATTCTATTAGGGTCTTCAACCTCTCAAGTACCCATAAATAATTTTTCTCTTTTTCAGATGACATGTATGCACATGCAACGTTTAAATCCAATTATATTGGTGTTACTCCAACAATTTCAAGCAAAGACATTCAATATATATTTGTTTTTAAGTGCAATCCATTTGTAAAAAGAAGAAGAAGGAAATGTACCTAAAATATTAATAGATACGGGATGTGCAAATAGATGTTAGCTTATTACATTTAATTTCGGCTCACTTTGATACCACTGAAAATAATAATTCTCAACTGACATACTCATAACATGTTGTAACATTATTTGACCGTCCATTTTTTCGGACCTAATCTTCTATCAGGCATTATAAATATGTATTCTCATACCTATATTTTTTTCCAATTTATTTTTTAAGAAGCAGTATGATTTGTCATGACTTTACGTTAGATGTGATAAGTTCAACAACAAATTAAACTTTATTTTATGTCAACTTACCCAGAACAACTCATTCTTGTTCATAATTTACCAATTCGTGAATGTGTGTCTCATTCCTAACTACCACTTGCCATCCATCATTATTATTTTCAACCCTAATAATAAAAAAGGAAAAATTAGTCTTTTTAGAACCTATATTACATACACCTTCGGTGTCTATAGGTCTAGTACGCAAGTACCTTCTATTTATTTCACATTATATTAATACTCTGCTCGCCCTCATACCATTTTTTTTAGAACATTTGATGATCAAAATCATTTTTATGAGTTATACATTTGTTTAACTCATGTTATAAGTTATTTACGATCAGAAAATATTTGATATGTTATAAAAAAAATTCTGATAATTTTGGGTTATAAAACATGTATTCATATGTTCCATATCTTGAAAAAAGAGTTCACCATAATAATATAATAAGAAGAAGTATTAATTTCATCAAACCAAATTCGCCCACACAATTTAGAAAAAAAAATATTCTACCTTTTCGTCTAAGTTGTAATTAATATTTGGAGAATCTATTTATATTTCTTTTGTGTATCCATAGCTTGTTAGTATTCTAAATCCATCATCGTAGTATGTTGGGGTTCTAAACTTATAAACGTAGTTCATCGGAGTTCAAAATCGTCGTAGCTTGTTGGAGTTCCAAATTCATCGTAGTTTGAAGGGCTTCCAAATTCATTTTTTATTGTGAGTAGTAAAAAAAAGAATTTAAAATTTTATAGGAAGATTGAACAATAAAGTCGGTTTTTGGAAAATTTATATCAAAATGAATGGTTGATTTCTCTACGACGAAGAATAAACCTTATAAATTTGGTCGTAGTTTGAAGCTTATATAAGTATTTAGACGATACAAACCGAAATGATAAATTTGTATTAGATAAACTTTTTTTTCTACCCATAATACGCCCCTGACCACCTATATCCTATATTTTTTTACCAAGTACAACGATTTAGATAAACCTTTTTTTATACCCAAACTTAAGCTACATAATTTTCGTCTTATATAACCATACCCTATATTTTTTATTGATAATTTATTGTCATTATTCATAATAATTGTCTGAATAGATGAGGAAGAGGGAAGAAAGTGGTCGTATACACTAATTTTTCTATAATTATCTATATATAATTTTTTTTATAGGGAATGCAAAACTTCGTTGTTTGTAGGGGAGGGAAAACGACAAAAATTACTGATGGAAGGGGAAACGGAATGGAAAAAATTGCCAATGGTAGGGCTATAGTAACAGAAAGAATTGTCGGTGGTAAGGGTAGGGTAGAGGCAAAAATTGCCCATGATAGGAGGATGAGACCACAAGAATTGCAAGTGGTTGGAGTAGTTGGTGGGCATAGGTGAGGGTATATTCCGGCTTTGTTTTTCACGAAATAAAAATTTATTTCCAAATAATAAAACCCTAAAAATATAAGAAAGAATCTCAATTAATATGAATATATTATTTCCTTGATTTCAGTGCTTTTTTTTTCTTGTACAAATATTAATATAGAATTTAAGTTATTTTGAGCCTACTTGGAATAAAATTCATTGGAAACAAAAAATTATTTCTAACTCCATATAACTTGTTTTTCTTCTAAGTACCAATAAAAGGGGAAATGGAACGGAAAAAATTGCCAATGGGGAGACTATAGTAATATAAATAACTGTTGGTGGTAGGGGTAGGGTATAGGCAAAAATTGCTCGTGACAGGGGAAGGGAAAGACAAGAATTGCAAGTGATTAGAGTAGTTGACGGGCTAAAATTGCCTATGGTGGAGGTAGGTGAGGGTGTATACCAACTTTGTTTTCTACAGATTAAAAAAATTGTTTCCAAATAATAAAACCCTAAAAATATAAGAAAGAATTTCAATTAATATGAATATATTATTTCCTTGATTTCAGTGCTCTTTTTATTTTCTTGTACAAATATTAATATAGAAGTTAAGTTAAGGTCTAAATATTTTGGGCCTATTTGAAATAAAATTCATTGGAAACAAAAAATTATTTCTAACTCATATAATTTGTTTTTAATATATGTACTAATAGAAGGAAAAATGGAACGGAAAAAATTATCAATGGTAAGGCTATAGTAACAAAAATAATTGTCGGTGGTAAGGATAGGGTATATGCAAAACTTGCCGGTAACAAGGGGAGGAAATGACAACAATTATAAGTGATTGTAGTAGTTGATGGCCTAAAATCGTCTGTCATGGGAGTAGGTGAGGGTATATTCCGACTTCATTTTCTACAGAATAAAAAATTTGCTGTCTAATAATAAAATTCTAAAAATATAAGAAAGAATCTCAATTAACATGGATATATTATTTTCTTGATTTTGGTGTTCTTTTTTTTTTCTTGTACAAATATTAATATAGAATTTAAGTTTAAGTCTAAATATTTTGAGCCTACCTGAAATAAAATTCATTGGAAACAAAAAATTATTTCTAACGCCATACAATTTGTTTTTCTTCTACATTCTTTTTAGATAGAGTTATATTATTATTATTATTATTATTATTATTATTATTATTAAATCAAACAAAACAATTCCTAAGAAGGCAGAAATAAAGTTCAGTTTTCATAGTTTTAATGGCATTCCAAATAAATAGTTAATTTCAACGCCGCTATCTATCATAGATTACTAATTAGTGATTGCACTGAGATATAGTATCCATTATTAGGCCTAGCCTTGTTTTGTTTTTCTGAAATGAATGTTAGATGAATCACTGTATATTTATGTTTCGATCTTATTTTATTGCCCACTAAAGAATATACTTTGTTGTGATAAAATACAAGGATATTTTTAATTATTTTTATAAAAGCTTTTTTATTTTACCAGACACATTATTATAAATTGATTACTTTAATACTTTTATAAAGAGTATCTGAATAAAATCAAAACAAGTATATTTTCTTATTTTAAAATGTCGCAATTACTAACTATCCATATGTATTTTTCCGCCGGTATTTTTGTTTATTTATCGTTTCCTACGTCAAATTGACACAGATAAGGAATATTCCAGGAGGAGTAGCGTATGAACTACGGACTCCAGGCGCAGACATGTCAAATACTAATCGTCGCGGGGGCCTTGATCAAGCGCGCTATATTCTTCGTTTGCCACCAAACGGACATTTTGTCGTCACTCATGACAAAATGCAATTTGCCGAGTCGCTCGTGAGTTATAAGACCGAGTCCAAACAACTGGTTGTACCGTATGGCCTAAGTTTTCAATCCATCGTTCCGTCTACCCAAAACCCAATGAAATTCTGCCCTGTCAACTCCTTCCACTGAGGACGACCGCTTCAGAGCACTGCTCTATGCGTAATGCATAGTTGTTTTATTAAACTGCTGCCAGGGGTGACCGGGTGATACGAAATCAGGTAGAAGTGATACGCACAGTACAGTGCTGTATCTACGCCTTTGAAGTGACCAGCTAGGGTTGTGCAGCGCAGATGTCGACTTTCACGGGATCATTCGATTCTTTTGAAGCTGAGTCTACGAAGGAATCGGTAGACGGCGATGCTGTTGCGGTTGAAGATGTCTTACCGTCTCAGACGGCACCGGTGAGTGCTGGCGTTTGGGAAGGAGTGTCGGTGTTTCCTGAGGAGAGTATCGACGGTGAGTCTAATGGACCTGTTTTGCCTTCGCCGTCGGAGGAAGGATTTGCCTTGAGAGAGTGGCGGAGGTGGGTCTCGGAACTTGTTTTGATTTTTGGGTTGACTTCATTTTGACTTAATTTTAAGTGGGTTGGAATTGTTTTGATGATTTATGTGACTTTAACTTGGTGTTCTCTGCTTGTTTACATGTTGATTTTGCTTCAATTTACATCCCGAATATCTTGCTATCTTGTTCCAAGCTAGGTTCGACTGTGCATGTCGTAACTATTCAATATGCTCTGATATTCATTGAAATCGTAATTAAACTGTCCGGACTAGTCCATAAATTTGTTACTTGATTTAGTTGTACCACGATAAATGGGAGCTTTCGGCCCTCTAAGCTTACTTAACAGAATACAAATCGTGGAGAGTTGCTAAAATTTAACCTTCCGTTTGCTTCCATGTTATGTTGTCGGCTGAATTTGGTTTCGCTGTGCTCTGATGCCATCATGATCGAAACATGTAACTAAAATTATTGATCTCTGAGCTTCTGCTCCTGTAAGTGCAGATTGAATGCAATTAGGCTGGCAGAAAAGGAGAAGGAAGAGAAAGAGATGTTGAGACAGATCATCAAGGACGCCGACGAATTCAAGGAGGAATTTTATCGGAAACGCCAGATTTCTGGGGACAGTAGGAAGGCCTCCAATAGGGAAAGGGAGAAGGTAAGCGACCAATCTGCTAGCCTTGCTATAAGCTTTCTCCGAGCATATGATGAATCATGAGTATATAGAGAATTTTGGACTGCTTGTTCTTACCTGCTCTTGGCGTTGTATCAAATTCACTTGTTTACTCGTTCCTTGTTCACACTTCCAAAGAAAGCCTTATTAGTTATGTTTCCCGAATGATTTCCGAGGCTTACATCAATTGTTGATTATTGAAACCTACTCACCAGGAGATGTACATCACAGTCTGCTACAAACCCCGTTGGTGTTGGACTTCACAACAATAACAACAAATATACAGTTTTACAGTTACAGCGACTACCCTGGTTGCTATTGCTAGTGATGGACTGATTTGGGTAGACCCACGGAAACCTTGGTGAGAGAACAATATCATTATTGGCTAAATATTTTTTTTTTGTTTTGAGAGGATTATTGGCTAAATACTTTTGGTTTAGGCAAACCGTAGTAATCCAAAATAACATAATAAAACAAGTTAATAGTAATAATAAATAACAAAATAATGCTGATACAAATAGCAAACAAACAAATACCAATATTAATCCTGCCATAAGCTCAAAACACGTACATGATAAAAGTAATGCTTACTAATTAAGAGGACGACAAGGTACACGACGAACCCTAAAAGACTTAATGTATCAACCCGACTACTATAAGGGATTCAACATGTTTAAACTCCTAGGTGGCTAGGCATGTAAGAAAAGGACCTACATTTGTTCCTCTACCCGAATCCTAATGCATCATTTTACCTGTGGACATGTTCTTGGAAAGGGTATTGACCGATTACCTATCTCCTACTCTTCTTAGGTCTAGCTCTGTGAGTCATACTGAACCAGAAAGTTGAGACAGGCAAATAACAAATTGCTGCTCCCACTGCCCTAGATTAGCTGCTAGGAAGAATTATTCAATAAAATCGAACATATAATATTCCATATCTTTATTAATAATAAGAAGAACAGGCTATAACATTGAAAAAAAAAAAAAAACAACGCTTTGTGCTGTTGGATTTCTAGACATTGAATACCATATTGCATTGCCCTGTTGATTAATTAATGAGATTATCCCTGAATCATGCTACTATGGATTGCTGGCTGTATCTGGCATCTTCATTTATTGTTTAATTAATGAGAAGATCCTTGAATCATGCTACTGCGGTGGCTGGATCTGGCATCGCCGTTTATTGTCAGGTGACAATAAGTCACCGGAAAGAAATTTCTTACATTATTTGTCTGTATTCCTCTACTTTGCCAATGGATGAGAGCAACACCTTCAAAACCCCAGCTGTTTATTTATGGCAGCAAATTCTTGTTAGCCAAGAGAAGTTCCATGCTGAAGCTCATAACCATTACTGGAGAGCAATTGGAGAGCTTATACCACATGAAGTACCCACTATAGAGAGAAGAGGGAAGAAAGAGAAGAAGCCAGTAGTTGTTGTTATCCAGGGTCCCAAGCCTGGGAAACCTACTGACATGTCAAGGATGCGTCAGGTTCTAGTGAAGCTCAAGCACAACCCACCCCCTCACATGAAGCCAAAAACCCCTGCAGAAGTTGCGAAAGAAGCTGAAGTCGGTACTGCTGCTTCTAACAATTCCACGGACACCAAAGCTGGCACAAATGCATCTAACTCGCCTGCTAATACTTCTACAAATGGTTCAAAATAGCAGGAACAGGTCTGGTCTCACGGTTCATCGCTTGAAAAACCCGCTGTAATGTATAGAAGTAACTTCTGCGCAATCCTGATCCTTCCAGATGGAAGCTCTGATATCTGGGTGGGATTTTGCTTGGCTTATGGTTATTGGATGTATCGTGTATGCTTGTATGGCGCTTTGATGGAGATTTTATTGCTTATTCTCTGAGCAACGATATATCTCGCGGCCCTGTAAATATATCCCAACTTGTGAATTCATGTATTACAATTTGAGGTCGTATGCATGTTTCAGTTATATTTATTGTTGAGGTCACTCGTTGGATCGGCGATCTGTTGCACATCAAAGGTTCCGAGATGATTCTTGCCCCAGCTAGTAACAGCTAAGAGTAGACGAGACTGGCACAACTCGAGCGCACACGTTTCCAGTGTTGCTGCTGGTAGTATTGTTGCCATCCGGTAGGATATGGAGCTAGATAATAAGAACATGAGCCTCTAGGAGTCCTCATGGAGCCAAACAGCCACATTTACTACAGACGATGAAATACTTAATTGAGATGTTGAAGTGGAGGAGGTTCTTACTTATTTCTCAATAAAATACAGAGAACAAGGCGTGAAAAAGGTAAGATGGCGCCCCGTAGTGTATAGTCCAAACTCTCTCCCCTGACATAAGTTTAACCTCTGGTTAGTGGTAGTAATTAAGAAGACCTATCTCGCTTTTCAGAATGCAGTCCTGCGGGTTTTGAAGTGCTGCTCGCACGTGTTCTTTGTGAAAATCGTGATGATGAATCTTTAGCGTTCATTCAACGTTCGTACCCTAGTGCGGCCATGGACCACGTTTGCAGATTTTGGAGTTGAAACAGATCATAGATAGGGGCAATAGATAGATCTGATAAAAAAGGGTCATCCGAGGTAGAAAAAACAAAATAATAATAATAATAAATTATATACGCTTCAAAATGATTATTTACAGACTACGAATGGTTTATGCACAGAAAACCAGGCGATATATGCATATATAAACAAGTTCCTTCTGATACCTAAGAACGGCATCTATCACCTAAAATGGTTCATAATAAACAAAAATTGGATCAGGAATGATGAGGGGCAGCTTATCAACGTACATGAATAGCCTCTTCAAATTTTGCTGGTTGATGAAGTTGAGATCAGCAATCTCCATACTGTTGGTGTAGATCCACAGATCACCTGATTTCACCCTTTTGAGGCTATCACGACAGAAGGGGCACGACGGCGAATGCTTACGCCTAGAGATAATAATAGAAGATCCATCAGATTTCTATAGCCTTAATAAAAGTTTTAATTATGCCGTCAAAATGTGTAGAATCAGAGATGAGGTCCATGTTCTCCCCAACTTATTTTAAGTATGTATCAGATTTGATCGGATGCAAAATTTTAATAATAATTAAAATGAAAATAATAATAATAGTAATAACAATAACACCAGTAATACCTGTTATAAAAAAAATTATTAATTACAACACTAACATTAGTAAACTTATAGTAATAACACATAACACTGCTTTAAACCAGAGCAGATCACATCAGCAAAATTAGGCAGATAGGAACGCGGCCTGTGTCCAGGGAATTGCATTAAAATACAAGGGATTTATCACAGACTTTCAAAATTTGACATTTCAGAACCATAAGAGTTATGCCGACAAAACTGAACGGAAGCTCTCATAAAGTAGGTAAACTACTATGGAAACAATCCCTTAAATAGCCCACAAGTTATTGGAGGTGAGATTGCACATATTAGGCTCCCTAACAACGCCAGTGGCATGATTTCCTAGATGCTACTGGGTCGTCGTCATCGTTTGTCACCGGCAAATTATTTTCCTTAAGCTACTATATTCAATGATCAACATTTTTCTCTCACTTTTCCTTCATCACTCGTCAACATCATTTTAGAGTGGCAGTGTGGAATATGAGAGCTTTGTCCCTCACTGCCCCATGCATATTAGCAGCTTCTATTGAAAGTTTTAAAGGGATCGTCAATAATCGAGTAAAAATCCAGTCTGAGTAGACTAGTAAAAGGATTAATGAGAATCGCAAGCCTACCAATTTCGGTAGCAGTTAATGCACATTGAGTGGTTGCAATTTGGCAAAACGACTGTCGTACCAATCTCCATGCAAATGCCACATTCTTCTTCCCATTCCATGTCAATTTCAGTTAGCTTTCCTTTGTATGCGTGATCTTCCCTTTGGTACTTGGAAGCACATACGTCCCTCTGCTTCTTATCTTCCACATCAGTTATGCCTCCTTGAAGTTGCAATAGCGACGGAAATATAACACCTGTCAAAAATGAAATCAATGATACATAAACTTCTCTTCAGGTTATACATTTTAAGGCCCATACATAATCCCAACAGTTTTTTTTTTTTTTTTTTTAATTTAAAAAATTGCCACTTTTTCCCCCGCCTCAGAATCCTAGTTTGATGGTTTACAGCAGGTTTTATTCATGTGTGCACTTACCATAGAACTGTCTTAAGCTCGCTTTTCTCTCGCAGATAGACACAGTGGTCTTGCCATCGTCATAAACCTGTACAATTTCATTAGTTATGGGCCCCAAGATAGATTAACTAAAGGATCAAGGTAGGCACGTCTGTGACTTTCACCTCATAAATTAAAATCCTAAGCATGCCAAGGGCACCAGCAAGGTGACAATCAGTCCACTGGACAAGAAAAAGAAATAGTTGCGCAAAAGGACTGAAGGATAATCGCATCTGCAAGCAGGCTCCATCCCTCCAAAACTCAGAAGCCCTGCATTCCTCGGAAAACAGAAAAATATTAATACGCGTCGGAAAACAGAATACACACACACACACACACGTGTGTTGAAGTTTACTGAGTTTTAAGTTAAGTGGGAGAAAAATAAAGCACTATATGATTCCCGCACCCACATAGGTGAGAAAAAGGCTCACGATCAGGAAACGCCAAAAGGTGTCCAAGGCAGCTGATTTCTAATAGTGAGCTTCCAGTGGTGCACTGAGAAAGAATTAGAAGAAGAAGAAGAAGAAAAAAAAAGGTGTACATGAGATGTGAGAAGCCATGGCACCTTGGGCCAATTCAGCGACACTTCCAGGTGAAAAATTGATGAGATGCTGTCGGTCCTAAAAGATCATTCATCCCCAAATTTAAAAAAAAAAAAAACAGAATCTGTAAAAACGCACAGATTTGGAGGGCTGCCGGAAACAGCACGAGGCGAACAACAAGAAGTGACCGTCCGAACCTGTACATGGCAGCGACTCTCGTACGGTAGGTCCGTCGAAACACACGAATTCCGGGCGTTAAGGCAAGAAATCAAGCCAAGAAGTTTGGGTCGTGGGATTTAACCAAGAACAAGACCGGGGCGAGGTCCTAGCAAGTTATATCCTTTGTAACAATGAACAAGACTTGCATTAAATTACGCGGCGAAAGAACTAACAAAATCAACTGGATTGCAAGCACAGCCTAACAGTAAGCACTATACCTAAACAGGGGGGGGGGGAAGAGAAAAAGAAAAAGGAGCCGCAGCGGAGCCGACAAATAGAAACTGCTCGTATGATCCTCGAAACAGGACGCGGCTTCCGGGAACGAGGATCGATCATATTGGTATCGTACAGCAAAACCCCGAAATTACTATACAGATAAACAAATAGATATAAAAAATAGAAATTTGATCGGAAAGTGGCTACTGTGTGTCCACACACACACCCACACCCCCTCCCCACCCACAACAAACCAACAAACCCATAAAAAAACTATGAATCGACTAGATGGAGAGAAAGGAGCGAGAGATTACAGACAGTGTATTGGCGTGTTCAATATCAGCTTCAAGCGCCTTGATAGAATCCTTGAATGTGTTCGGCATCACCATTCCCTGCTTTCTTCTATCTCAATTCTTCTATAGAGGGAAAACAAATAAACAAATAAATAAAAACTGGAAGCCACTTTTCTAACAGTCGATGCTCGGTTTTCCCGGTTCCTATCAATTTACTCATGCACTCATATAACCTGTTTGACGAAGGGCCTGGCCCGATCGATTCCGTTGACTCGTGAGCTCATAGATTAATTTTCTTTTAGTCAACAGATCGGAGGATTAGTGTGTCGAAGCGTCTATATCTGTGTGCGGGTTTCAGGAATCGCAGAATCTGGAGAGACCGAGAGAGCAGCAAGCAATGAGGACCGATGAGAGAGACCGCCGATACCGCTTTCTTTGGTGGTAAAATATTTGGGCCCCTAAAGTCAAGGTAAACAGCAACTGTTTTCTTCGGTCGTCTAAAATAGTACTAAAAAAATATTTTTAACATAATTATGGTAGTATATATATATATATATATTTATAAAAGTATAACAAAAAAGTATTAAAATTATATGCGTTAATATGATATAATTATATTAAATTTTTAAGCAATATATTCAGTTTTAGGTGTACTGATACTGCGGGCTTCAACAGCCGATAAGATTGTAATTTGCAGACAAAGGGTTTGAGCCAACCACGACACGACACGAGTACATCCAAAACCACTGTTTTTGTTTTGTTTGTTTTGTGTACCCTACTTAAGTTTGTTCAATTAACATCACTTCTCAGTTTGTTCATTTATATTTGTGATTATGACAGTGGCCTGCCTATACAGTGTGCTTTTGGATAAGGTAAGTTCAGATAATTTTTTCGGTTCAATTCCATTAATCTTTCTTGAAATAATTGACAGTATTCTAATTATTGTGCTTAAGGTGGTCTTCGGTTATTATTACAGTAGCAGTGTGATTGAAAAAGGTGACAATTAATGTTTAGTTATAATTATATATATATTATTTTATTTTATTTAGAATAGAATGAATATTTCTTCGGTCTCCCCCCCCCCCCAATCAAATACATTAGATAACAGTTACAAGGTATGCGAGGATATATTTTTCTTTTTTTTTGGTAACAGATAAATTCCTTTTCAGGCCCAACGTTAAAGTTTTCCTCATTTATCGTGAATCTTCTTGATCTTCCCAGTTGGCTTGCATACGCACCTCGCGTCCGTGCTCATCCAGTGTAGTTTAGAAAAATAAATAAATAACAAAAAAGTCGAACTTGATATACGCGATTAACATATGATGTTTAGAAAAAATTCATGCTCGGTTGGTAAACTTCAACAAAGGCTCTGGCTTGAGACTAAAATTTTCTCGTCTAATTACTTCTATTTTGTCAGTAAGGTCCGTAATTATTGAAAAAATTTTACATTATGTTTTCCGTATTATATATATGTACATATATAATTTTTCACATAAATATATATATATATATATATATACACTAAAAAAATTACCGGTTCTTATTTAATTTTAGCTGCTTATATATATACATATAAATTTGGAGAATATTTTATAGTTGTTTTGGAGATGGCAAAGTTAAACACAATTTTTTTTAAGGAGTTTATTTTTGTAGGGGAAAAATAAATAAATATATATACTATATTTGTATTGTCTAGTAGTTATTTAGATAATTATTGGTAGTTTTTGTTTTTACAATATAAATAGGCAGACAAAATTAGAAACATATTTCTGACGGAAAACAATCTATATTGGCCGACGGTCGAACATCGGTCATGATAATCTTAATATTTTATTGGCATAGATAAATCTAGACCTTTGATTATTATTATAATTTTTTAAAATTATGAACTTAAAAAATATATTAATCTTATTACTTAAATAAATCATAAAATAACCTTTTGGATAGGGTATGTTTTATCTTTTAGAATTTATTTGGTATGAGAATAATAAATATGAAAATAATTTCTCCCTATTCTATATTTTTTATATTAAATATTTAATAATAATAAATATATTTTTATTAAAATATTTATTTTAGATTAAATTAAAATCTAAAATAAATATTTATTATAAAAAATATTTAATTATAATTAAATTATATAAAATATAAAAAAAAATTTCACCGTTATTATCCCTAACCAAAGGAGCACTTAAATTTATGTCCTCATTGACGCAGAGTATTCTAATTTCTGGATCAAATTCACCGGACTCCGACTGCCGTTCTATGTCCTGTACATTTTCATCTTACACAGCAGCTTCGACGAACTTCTAGATCGAACGGTCGCCAACACTTAATTCGCTTCGCTATCCTAACAATGACGCTGACAGGGGAATAATTGACCACCATCGCCTGAGGCGGCGGCTACCGCTTTTCATACCACCGCCTTCTTCCACCGTGTCCGCCACTGCGTCTGCGGTGTCACATTTTTCATCATATAAGAGAAGTCGAAATTGGACGTTGATGAGACAGCTTGCTATGCAGCGATTATAGGGGATTTTCATTTTTTGCCTGATGATTTATATGAAACTTTTTTACTAGATTGGCTGATCTAAATAATCGATTGTTTTGCTCTCACACGGTCACAAAAATGCCCATCTATATTGTGTGAAGAAGCGTTTGTAGGAAAAACAATGGTGCAGTATAAACTTATCAGAAGTTCTATTGTTGCGCCGTAAAATGAAGGCTTTTGAAGCGAAAATTGGACCCGACTTCGGTGATTATAAACTTGTGCTGTAAAGGAAGCGTTTGTAATTTTGACATCGGTTCGCCTTCAAAGCGCTTGTAAAGGAAGAAGAACGAGTTAATTGCAACTGAACCTGAGTCACCTGACCGAGTAGCGGTTTCAAATAAAAAAAAATGTTCTATTTAGTTTATAGAAAGTTTTAAAGAAAAAATAAAAAATTAATTTTTTTATAATTATGTTATGTGAGATAATAAAATTAAAAAAATAAAAATAACGTTGAATCCAATTTAATATGTCTGAAACATATAATTAAAAGAAAAGACATATAAATACTTTTAAAATTATATTTAATATTGATAAAAAATTATAAATAAAAGTAGAAAAAACTGATTTCTCATTTTGCTTTACACATTTCCAAACAAAATTAATCAAAAATTCTATGTCGTGTCTACAGTAAACAAAGTTACGATATGATGCAGCAGTGGAGAGTGGTCGATTGACGGTGAAGAATAGGATTGAAGAAGCTGTAGTCAATCATAAAAATCGCAGCTTCGATATGTTTTTTAAAATAATGATAATAATTTATTAAATTACTCTGTTTTTATAAAAAAAATTATTATTAATTTTTATCTTATTTTACTTCGTTATTTATATATTAAATATCTTATTATTTTTTAATAAAAATAAAAGTATAATTTTAAAGTTACTATATTAATTTTTAAAAAACTATATAGATTGGTAGAATTTTTATATTGATTAATAGTTCGAATTCAAGATTGATATTATCCTCTTGTATACTAGCAGACAAGATTTGTGTGCTGCTGACCACCCTTAGACAACTTGAGTCATCCACTCTAAGTTTCATTGGTACAAACACAATATAAAAAAGATTTGATCATTATCTAATGTAGTCATTTATTTCCGTGATTATTCTGCTGATTCAATAGAAAACCAGTGGTTGTTTGTACGGTTGTACTGTACCTACATACCGAATGATGCAAGGGTGAGAGGGAAGAAGGAGAAATTGAGAGGGAAGATAGAAAATCACTTAGGATTAATTAATATTCATTCAAAATTGTCCTCAAATACCAACCCTAAGACCCCTTTATATAGAGTAAGGGCCATAAAAATAACGATAGTAAAAATCACTAATTACTAGCTAAGATAAGATCATCATAAATTACTAAGGTAAATAAAATAATTACTAAGGTAAGAAAATAAGATAGGAATCTATTTTTTATTCCTACGTTTATACTTATTCCTATAAAAATCCTGTTTAATTACATCATTCTCTCCCACCGGAAAAGAACTCGACTCCGGCGAGTGAGATCGAAGAAAGTCATTAAGCAATTCTGGAGCCAAATCTCGGAGATCATCCTCAGTAACCCAAGTAGCATCACAATCTGGACGGTTCTTCCACGTGATCCAAAATCGGCGAAACCCTCCTTGAGAAGAGGAAACATACTCCACATCATCAATAGAAGCAATCTCATCCTTGGGTCGCTGAACAGGTGGTACTGTCGGCTCCTGCAGACCTGCAGGCACACTAGAAGACAAGGCAGGAGGCTCAAAGTTGCCTCTGTAAGGTGACAAATCACTCACGTTGAAAACAGGACTAATACCTAAATCATCAGGTAGATCTAGCACATAAGCATTCAGTCCTTGTTTTTTCAAAATCTCATACGGGCCCATGGCACGCGCATGTAACTTTTTAAAACATCCTTTTGGAAAACGTTCAGGACACAAGCGTACCATGACAAAGTCACCTTCATTAAAACCCTTATCTCTACGATGCACATCAACAGCAAGTTTATAGTCCACATTACTCAACATAATCTTACGCCTAATCTCATCATGCAAAGAATGTATATGATCAGCAAAGGACTCAGCAGACGCAGACACACGTGCATGTGGGGAGAGGGGGCCAAAGTCAACAGGAGCACGAGGAGCATAACCATAAACAATTTCAAAAGGACTCTTTCCCGTGGACCGATTAGACGCATGGTTATAAGCGAACTCAGCTGTGGGTAACACTAAATCCCAAGTACGAGGTCGATCTCCGACAAGACAACGAAGAAGGTCACCTAAACCTCGATTTACTACCTCAGTCTGACCATCGGTCTGGGGATGATGGGCGGTAGAAAACTTTAACTGGGTTTTGCTCAGAGTCCAGAGTGTCTTCCAGAACCAACAGACGAACCTAGAATCTCTATCAGATACTATGGAAGAAGGAAGACCATGAAGTCGGATTACCTCACGAAAAATCAATCTAGAAACGTGAACAGCATCGGAAGTCTTGCTACAGGGTATGAAATGGGTCATCTTGGAGAATCTATCTACTACTACAAGGATCGAGTCATGGCCTCTGGATGTTTTGGGGATACCTAGAATAAAGTCCATGCTAAGATCCTTCCATGGCTCATGAGGAACAGGTAAAGGAGTATATAAGCCCGTGTTTTGCTTTTTAGTTTTAGCTAACTGACAAGTACGACACTGGGATATGACTCTCTTAACGTCTTGTTGCCAAGAAGGCCAATAAAAACGATCACGTACCAAGGTGATGGTACGATCCATACCGAAGTGACCTGCAAGGCCACCTGCGTGCAATTCCCAAACAAGAAAGTCTCTATATGAGGGTTGGGGAATGCATAATCTAGAGGCTCTAAAAAGATATCCATTATGGATGACATAATCAACGAAGTCCTGACGGTTACCATGAGAAACTTCTCGGTAGATGTGACCGAAATCGGGACAAGAAGAGTAATCATCCTTCATTTTATCAAAGTTAGTAGCCCTAATATTCCATTGTTGAAGGATAGCACCTATCTTGCTAAGAGCATCAGCTACTCGATTCTCGGTTCCTGAACGATGTTTTAGGACGAAAGTATATTCGCCTAAGAATTCCAGCCATTTAGCATACTTCTTTGGCAATTCTTGCTTTGAATGCAAATACTCTAGTGCTAGGTGGTCAGAATAGACTACAAAGTCTTGGGGTAAAAGGTAATACCGCCAATAATGGAGGGACCTGACCACATCATATAACTCCTTAAGATGGATGGTGTACTTTTGTTTAGACGCATTGAGTTTCTCATTGAAAAATGCTATGGGATGTCCTTCCTGACCTAACACTCCGCCTATGCCTGTTTCGCAAGCATCACAATGAACCTCGAAGACTTTACTAAAATCGGGATGCCTAAGGACAGGGGCCTTAGTCATACACTCCTTAATTTCCTGAAAGGCTCTAGAAGCTTTAGAAGTCCACTGAAATGATCCCTTCTTTAGACAATCAGTGATGGGGACCATAATAGAGCTAAAATTGCGGATGAACCGACGATAGAAGGAAACTAGGCCATGGAAGCTACGTACTTCCGTAACAGATTTTGGTTCAGGCCATTCCTTAATAACTCGGACTTTCTCAGGGTCAGTAGAAATGCCCTGAGAAGAAACAATAAAGCCTAGAAAGAGAACCTGAGACTGAAGGAAGGAACATTTCTTGAGATTAGCATAAAGCTTGGCTTCCCGTAAAGTAGTGAAAACTTGTCTAAGGTGGGACGGGTGATCCCTTTGAGACTTGCTATAAATCAGGATGTCATCGAAATAGACCACGAGGAATTTTCCCATAAATGGTTGGAGGATATGGGTCATAAACCTCATGAATGTGCTAGGGGCATTTGATAACCCAAAAGGCATAACTAACCACTCAAAAAGTCCATCCTGCGTCTTAAAGGCTGTTTTCCATTCATCCCCTGGCCGAATACGAATTTGGTGGTACCCGCTACGTAAGTCGATTTTAGAGTAGTAACTAGAGCCAGCTAGAGTGTCTAACATGTCCTCTAGTCTAGGGATAGGAAATCTATACTTAACCGTGATTTTATTAATGGCTCTACTATCCACACACATTCTCCAAGATCCGTCCTTCTTGGGAGTGAGTAAGGCGGGTACTGCACAAGGACTCATGCTATGCTTCACAAATCCCTTACGAAGGAGCTCCTCAACTTGTTTATTTAATTCAGCCCGCTCAATAGGGTTCATCCTATAATGGGGAAGATTAGGTAACTGAGACCCAGGAATAAGATCGATGGCATGTTGAATTTCTCTCATGGGTGGCAACTCTTTAGGTAACTCTTCGGGAATTACATCCGAAAAGTCACCCAATAACTTCTGAACCTCAGTGGGAATGGGTGAAGTGGAGTTTAGGGAGACCTCTTGAGCGACTATGGCTAACATGAAATTGGTTTTCCTACTCTCCTGATGAAAGGCGTGAGGGGTGATGATTTGAACCCTATTTATAGAAGCTTCCTTAGGCGGAGAAAGGGGTTGGGGGGTGAGGGATCAGATGGTTTTGCAGGATTAAGAATGATACGCTTTCCTATGAAGAAGAAGTAGTGAGTATTTGGTCGGCAATCAATCTTAACTGAATGATCATAAAGCCAAGGTCTACCTAAGAGAATGTGGGCGACATCCATGGGAAGGACATCAAAATAAAGATCTTCTTTATAATGTGGGCCTAGGTGGAGGGGAACGAGGCATCTTTGGTCAATGGGGAGAGTGGTCTTATTTACCCAAGCTACCGTAAAAGGATTAGGATGAGGTTCAGACTTAAGGTTTAGTCTTTTTATGGCGGATTGAGATACGACATTAAGGGTACTACCACCATCTATGACCAACTTGGCAGATTTTCCATTACACCTAAAGAAAGTGCAAAAAATGGAAGTTCGTTTCCACTCATCGAGATGGGTGCCTTGTGAGAGAACACATCTAGCCACATTAGAATGTTTTTCTTGTTGAGGCCTGATAGTCCGAACAAGGCTACAATGTGGAGTGTCCTCCTCTTCGAGTTCTTCATCATCACCTGAATATTCACAGGGGTCAACTATAAGATCCTCAATAGGTGGCTCATCACCCTCCTGTTCTAGTATCATGGTACGGTGAGGACAACGAGACGCAATATGCCCTCGCTCATGACAGTTATGACATTGGATAGAGTTAGCAGTCGATTGAACGGCGTTAGATCGGTTACTAGGAGCAGAGTTATAGGTGTTGGATTGGGAAGCACCCTTGTGGTTAGACTTAGAGGATGTAGGCGTGAAGGACTTGGCCTGACGTGAATCGCTGGAATAAGGAGATGAATATCGAGTGGACGAGCGTTTGAAGCGTCTTTCAAATTCAAGAGCCAATTTGAAAGCATCTTCGACACATGTAGGCCCATGGAGCTTAACGTCTTCCCTGATGGACTCCCTAAGACCATTAATGTATCGAAAGAGGGTAATATCGGTAGGTTCAGGGTAGTCACACCTTACTGAATAATCCTTAAACTTTTGAGTATACTCAGAGACACTGGAGGAAGATTGTTTAAGGTTGTACATTTGCTCTAGGAGCTGATTTCTATGAAAAGTAGGAAGATATTTTTCTTTTAGCTTTTCTTTCATAACGGCCCATTGACGAATAGGTGGTTCTCCTAAACGGTCCATCTGAGTTTGGACCATTTTCCAGTACCGTTTTGCAGCCCCAGAGAGTTTCATCTTAGTAAAACGGACTCGCTCGATATCACTCATGTTATAAAATTCGAATTAATCCTCCATTTCTTCTAACCAATCAGTAAAAAGGTTTGGGTCAAGAGTTCCATCATAGGAGTTCACATCGATTTTGACTTTCCGAGTAATGTCGTCCTCATATCTATGATAAGGTGGTCTATCATGATGGTTTCAATGTCTACGATTCCTATGGCGAAGGTGTGCTACGTCTTCTTCCGATGTGTCATCCTCTGAATAATTGAGATTAGGCGGATCTACGGGGCCTTGAGACCTAAGGTGTCTATGGTGTGGGGGAACGTAACCAGGGGTTTGTTTGTAGGACCCGAGAATACTACGGTTTGAGCCAACTAAATTGGAGGGAGGTAGAATGGGTTGTCTAACGGATTGAGGGTCAGGCTAATCAATGGGGCGCTTTTCCATCATCCTTTCTATACTGTTAGCTAGCTTAAAAACCAATTGTTCTAGTTGGTCCATACGGGAAGGGTCGGATCGATCATCAGACCCCTGACTCTTAGAAGATGAAGGCATTTTTTTTTTGAACGATATGAAAAGAGAATTAAGAATAAAATAGAGACTAGTAGATAATCTAAAAGATAGGATAAACGCTAAATTAGGCGAAGTAATAATGATGATAAACCTGCCCTATGAACGTCACAAGGATAAGAATGTTAATAAAAGGGACGAAGCTAGGTAAAAGTGTCCTGATTTTTTTTTGTTGAAAATAAAAATTAAGGACCTAAGCAAATATACTAAATAAACCAAATAATTTAAATAAGAGCCGAGGTTCAAGTGAGAAATTTAACCTTTCAAGAACGGATAAGTTGCGGTCAAACCCCGAGTTGAACTGTACAACGGAAGGAGACGTTGTTGACTGTTGGAAGATTTTTTTTTTCAATGAAGCACACTGCTGAACAAGCTGCTAAATTTTTTTTTTCAATGAGGCACGCTGCTGAACAAGCTGCTAACTTTTTTTTTTCACTGAAGTACGCTGCTGAACAAGCTGCTAACTTTTTTTTTTTTTAATGAACCCGGTTCGGTTCCCTAAAGATGCCCGGTTCGGTTCTTAGGCAACCGAACGAGACACAGTCCCGGTGCTGGTCGAACAGGTACGTTCGGCTTACCAGCCACGAAACCAGGCGGCGACTTCGGCGGCGCGACTAGGCGGCGAATGTCGGCGGGAGACGGCGACTTTGGCGGCGGCGGCGACGCGCGGTGGCTGCGAAACCCGGAAGGTGGCGGATGCTGATACCGGCAAAAGACAGGCGTTGTGGCGCGCGGATTGCCGGCGGAAAAAAAAAATTTCCTAATCTATTGTGTTTAACTCCCTCACAATCACTCAAATCACTCTCTCACACTTGTTGGTAACTGTAAGTGATGTTATTGCACCCTCAATTTCCTCCGATTCTGTCGATTTTTTGTATTTGAATCTAGGGTTAGGGTTCGACGAATTCGGTCGATTGGGGAAGGAATCGATCGATTTGGTTTATGATTGGAGTCGTTTTTGCATGAATAAGGCTCGAATTGAAGGATTTTTGCTTCGATTCGGGCTAATTTTTGGGTTCTGCAGACACGAATTGTGGGATGAGGTTTGATTCGAATGGAATAAGTTTGGGGGTTGGGCGAGGGTCGACGATGGCTGACAGGGGGTTGGCTGTGGTCGGCGAGGCGGCGGTGGGGTGGTGGCAGTCGATGGTGGCGGTGGCGGTTGGGTGGTGGAGGTAGGGTTTGGGTGGCGGCTGAGAATCGATTAGGGTTAGGGTTCGAACGCTGCTATTTTTTTTTTGAACAGTGCGTCACAGTATAAGGATCTGAATTTGGGCTCTGATACCAAACTGATGCAAGGGTGAGAGGGAAGAAGGATAAATTGAGAGGGAAGACAGAAAATCACTTAGGATTAATTAATATTCATTCAAAATTGTCCTCAAATACCAACCCTAAGACCCCTTTATATAGAGTAAGGGCCATAAAAATAACGATAGTAAAAATCACTAATTACTAGCTAAGATAAGATCATCATAAATTACTAAGGTAAATAAAATAATTACTAAGGTAAGAAAATAAGATAGGAATCTATTTTTTATTCCTACGTTTATACTTATTCCTATAAAAATCCTGTTTAATTACATCGCCGAATCAAATCACAACTTAAGTTTTCCATTTTACGAATCCATTTTTTTCTACTAGCGATATGGTTATTATGAATATCAAATAATTTTTTGGGATAGTTTTTATTCAAGTTTATTGATATTTAATCAAATATTTTAAGATGTTTATGCCTATCGATTAATACTTACTCCCCAACATTTAGCTTAATTATATTGGAGTTATTGCTATATTAGACGCCTATATCTTATGGGCTATTCATGTGCCACTACTTAAAATAAAAATAAAAATTTCTTTATTATGTTATGATTTATTTTATCAATCATTCATTTAAAGTACCCAAAAAATTAATAAATACTATAATAACTACATTTCTTTATATACTAATATCATTTTTTTAGATGTAAGAAAAATAAATAAGATATTTTTTTTATTCTTTCACTCTTTCTCTTGCAGAAGATAGATGAGTAAATATGCTATTTTTCTTCGTACTAATTTTAAAATAAATGTTTAAATTTTCTTCTAAGTATATGCATATTTGTGGACATATTCCATTTGAAGAAGCAAAAATATGTATATAGTCAAATTGGTAACAAAAAAATTTATTTGTCTTTGTTCATGATAATTTTACTTATGTGCTTTTACATTCAATTAATTTGTATATAGGTATCTGAATGAGTACCTTAATAAAATTAAAAAATAATATAAAATCAACCTAATTTCTTTCTATCCGTGATATTACAAATGTCCAACCCTTACTCTTCTGTTTTCCCATTCTCTTCTCCCTTCCCTTTGTTGCAAACACTAAAAACAAAAGGACCATCTCTTAAAGGACTGGTCTCATCTTCATGGTGAGTAATATTTTCTCTCTTCCCTCTCTACTTTCTCTCTCCAAGACATTCTCCTCTTTTCTCTAATATCCAAAAATGAAGGGTGCTTTGAAGCGAAAATTCGATAAAAAATTTAATATAATTTTGATGCCGGTTCCTATTTAAAATTAACATAATAATCTATTATCTTGTGCACTTAAGATCAAACATAATTAAATTTGTAGATTTTTATCCAGCTTGTTTTATTTGTTTGTAAAAAGAAGACGAAGAGAGGAGTGTGGATGAATACTGCATCTAAAAAAGAAGCTTGATTTTTATAAATTTATAGGACAAAAACAGAGTTGAAAAAATTGGCGAAGAGAATCGTTGTTTTATTATTGGTTCCATGACTTGGAACGGTTTCGAAGAAGAACGAGTGAAGCACAATCGAACATAATTGAATAGTGGTTTCAAATAGAAAATAAATTACAATTTATTTTAGTAAAAATAACGTCGGATCCTATCTAATATGATATTCTTAAACCGGTCGGGCCACGGAGGTCACAATTGCATATGCACCGACAAACATTAATTCTAACATCAAAATTATTCATATTACTCAACTAAAATATATAATTAATGATGAAAATATTTAAACACTTTTAAAACGTAGATAAAGGTAGAAAAATGTTGCTTTTTACACATTTCCAAGCAAAATTATCCCAAAATTCTATGTCCATGTCTACGGCGAACAAAGTTGGTATAGGATGCAGAAGTGGAGTGGTCGATCGACAGTGAAGAATGGGATTGAAGAAGCTGTAGTTAATTATAAAAATCGCAGCTTCGATATGTTTTTTAAAATAATGATAATAATCTACTAAATTACTTCGTTTCTATAAAAAAATAATTTATTATCAAATTTTTCTATAAAAATATATTTTATTTTTAGTTTATTTTTTTCATTAATTTTTAATAAAAATATAAGTATAATTTTAAAATTACTATATTAATTTTTTTTAAATATATAGATTGATAGAATTTTTATTTTGTAGTTCGAATTCAAGGATTGAAATCATCCTCTTATATACTAGTAGACAACAATTGTGTGCTGCTGACCATCATTAGACAACTTTAGTCAACCACTCCAAGTTTCATTGGTACGAACGCAATATAAAAATGAATTGATCATTACCTAGTCTAGTCAGTTATCTCCGTGATTGTTCTATTAATTTAATCGAAAACCAGTGGTTGTTTGTACCTACATACTGGAATCAAATTACAACTTAAGTTTTTCATTTCACGAATCCATTTTTTTTTTCTACTAGCGATATGGTTATTATGACTATAAAATAATTTTTTGAGATAATTTTTATTCAAGTATATTGATATTTAATCAATTATTTTAAGATGTTTATGACTATCGATTAATATTTACTACCCAAGGTTTAACTTAATTATATTGGAGTTGCTGCTATATTAGACGCGATATCTTATGGACTTTTCATACGCTACCGTCTAAAATAAAAATAAAAATATATTTATTATGTTATGATTTATTTTATCAATCATTCATTTAGAGTACCCAAAAATTAATAAAGAGATTAATAAATACTATAATAACTACATTTCTTCATATACTAATATCATTTTTTAAGATCTAAGAAAAATAATTAAGATCCCTTTTTTTTAATTCTTTCGCTCTTTCTCTTGTGGAAGATAGATGAGTGAATATGCTACTTTTCTTTACACTAATTTTAAAATAAATGTTTAAATTTTCTTCTAAGTATATGCATATTTGTGGACATATTCCATTTGAAGAAGCAAAAATATGTATATAATCAAATGGTAACAAAAAAAAATTCTTTATCTTTGTTCATGATAATTTTACTTACATGCTTTTACATTCAATTAATTTGTACTTAAGTATCTGAATGAATACCTCAATAAAATTAGAAAGTGATATAAAATCAACCCAATTTCTTTCTATCCGTGATATTACAAATACCCAACCCCTACTCTTCTCTTTTCCCACTCTCTTCTCCCTCCCCTTTTTGCAAACACTAAAAATAAAAGGACCATCTCTTAGAGGACTAGTCTCATCTTCATGCTAAGTAATATTTTCTCTCTTCCCTCTCTACTTTTTCTCTCTAAGACATTCCCCTCTTTTCCCTTGGCTTACTTTTTAGTTTCAACAATTGACACTATTAGTAGGGACTCAGATACAAAAAGTTATTTCTATATCATAATGGCGTAACTCTCCTCACATCGATCACCTACCTTGTGAGGCAGATGTCAACTAGGATAATTTAGAGCATCTAGTCAGTATGGTGCTCATATGTAAGCTAACAATAAAATCTTGAAAACCACTCTATATGAAATGTTGAATGGCCTCATCATGGCCTTAACCCAAACTTGGCTAGACATCACCTCAACTCGACATATTAAGCAATATAACAACCTTAAGGGAGATAGGAGAATTGATATTTCCCCAATTCAGCCCTAGATGCATCATCTTAACAAAGATCTAACTAGAGCAACAAATACCCCATTCATTAGTATGGTCATTAGAGAAGAACAAGAACCACACATTATGTCGAAAGGAGAGGAGTTGGTAGTAGAGTCTAGGAAGCGTAAGCATAAAGGGAGTTTAGAAGCTTACAGACATCAAGTATGACATGAGGATTCCAAGGGAAGAAGAGGCCCAGACATGACACCTTGGGAAAAGAGCCCCTAATATAGAGAACAAATAAAATTTGAGATTATAGTACCCTAAAATTTTATAACCTAAAATTTAATAATTAACCAATTATTTGGAATAATTTAATATTAAATTATTAATTTAATTATTTTATAGACCTTTAATTTATAAAAATAGATAGGATTATTTAATAAATTAAAATAAATATTTTATTATTTTATCATACTCTTTTTATTCAAATAAATTTCTAAACCTTTAATTTTACTAAAAATATTCTATTAAATTAATACTCTAAATTTTAAATAAATTAATTTAATAATTAAATTTCCATCAACCTAATTTCTAATTCCAAATCTATAAATAATTTTAATTTTCTTTCCTCATTTTCCTTTTCCCTTTTTCTTATTCCTAATTCCTTACTCCTTTTTCCCTATTTCCTTTATTTCTTCTTGGGCCAACCAGCCTCCTTCCCTTCTTTTTCCCCTGTTGGGCCACCTGTCCTTCTTCTCCCTTCCTCCTCCTCTTCCCCGTCGGCCTATCCCCTCTTTGTTCTCCCTTCCTCTTCCTTTCTTTCTTTTCCTTCTTTCTCCCCTTATTGGGCCAGCCTATCTCCCTATTTTTCATTTTTCTTTTCTCCCTCGCACATGCTAGCTTGCCCACTCCCTTTCTCCCCCGCTCGACCTCCTTCCTTCTCTTCCCCTACATTAAATAGCCAAATGCTCCCATGCTTGCACATCTCATGCTTGCAACCACCTACCTTCCACTTGCACTTGCAACCCTAGCCTGCTCCTCTTTCTTCCGTCCCTTTCCTTCTATTTTCAACCAAACACCCCTTGCAACCCCTTCCCACGTGCCCTTTCCTTTCCCCTGTCTTCTTCCTCTCCCTGCCACTCTGCATGCCGCCTGACACCTCTCCCCTACACACACCTAACCCTTGCACCTCTAGCTCCTTCCCTTCTCTCCTCTTCTTTTTCTTCACCCTCTCTTCTTCTCCTCTAGCCCATCTCTCCCCCTTGAGCCTTTCTTTCCCTATCAATCCCCCTTTTCTTCTTTCCTTTCTCTTCTCCCCTATTTTTTGTGTGCTGCCCCTAGCTGCCATCTCCACCACCCAACTAACCACTACACCGGCTCCTCTGTCTCCCCTACTTCCTCCCTGCACCACCCTAGGCAGCCACACCTTCCATTTGCAGCCAACTCTCCCTCTCTTTCCTTCTTTTTCTCCTCTTGATCTCATCCCTCCAAGCCACCTTGCACTGCCCGTTTCCCCTCTTTTGCAGCCGTCGAAGCCACCCCTCGACCACCTAACATCCCCTACCTCACCTTGCCTAAACTCCCCTTGCATGCCCTCCTTTTCTCCTCCTTACTTTCCTTTCTTCCTCTTCTCCCTCCCTTCTTGCACCCCCTTTCCAACAACCGTCACCGTTGTCTCTGCCACCTTGAGCCACCACTCTCCGACCCCTATCCATCACCTACACCTTACCTCACTCTTGCTCCCAACAACTAACCCCAATTCCTCCCCACAAGACACCACCTGAGACCATTCCCCCCATTTGTCTAATATCCTTCCACCCCATTCCCCCCTTTGTGCCATGCAAACTCACACTACCCATGTAGCATGAGTGTTGATGAATATTTTAAGGTTATTTAAGAAAATGTTGAGGTATAATATAGTTAGTAATAATATGTATTTAATAAGCATTTTTTATAAAAAAAATATTCTTTTAATTATCTATTAATATTCTACTTGTGATATTATTTATAGGTACAATGTTTACTAATCAAAGCTTAATATTTTAAACTGGAATATTGCTAAAATTTAGTTGTTGCCAAAAATAAGGTAATCGTTATACCCTACTAAAATGTATGAATTTATGTATGTTAGCACATTACGATTTTTGTATGTGTTTTGTGTTTATAGGATGTGTTGCTAATCATATCATGATTTTTAATGTTATATTGAAAGGTAGAAGAAAAGTATGCTATCTTGTATGTAATGTGACTTGTGTGGAAATGATGGTTAAGAAAGGAGATTGATGTTAATAATGATGTTATGTGCATATGCATACTATGCTAAGTAAATATGGATACTTGTAGTAGTAAAAATAATGCTAATATAAGCCATAAGGGCATTTTAGTAATTTTACTTGTACATAGGGAGTGACCTAACTATATGTGCATTGTAGGTGATAATGCATGTTAAGAATAATAATAAGAGTTTTGTGGTGTTAAATGATGCATGTGGACTATGGATATTAATATTTTATGTGTAAGGGACATTTTAACAATTTTGCATGAAAGAGATAATTTGGTAATTTTACAAGTAAAAAAGGTAATTTGGTAATTTTACAAGTAGAAAGGGTAATTTGTTAATTTTATAATTAATAAGGGTAATTTGGTGATTTTACAAGTAAGAATGATAATTTAATAATTTTACAAGTAAGAAGGGTATTTTAGTAAGTTGAAAAGTAAGAAAGGCATTTTAGTAATTTCACAAGTAAAAAGGGTATTTTGGTAATTTGGTAAGTAAAAAGGTATTTTAGTAAATTTTCAAGCAAGAATGATATTTTAGTAATTTTGTAAGTAAAAATGGATAATTTGGTAACTTTGCATGTAATATGGTAATTGGTCTAATTAACCTTCATTATAAGTGATACGTAATGTTAAATAAGAGAATAAGGGTTTATGGCCTTAGTATCACTTTTTTAAGTATAATCATGTATATTATAAGGTTAGAGGTATTTTAGTAGATTGGAGTGTATCATAATGAGTATGGATGGTCTAGAGGTAAGTTGGTAAATTAGGTGGTGCTATGATTTTATTCCTATAAACATGCAAGGGGTACCTTAATTGCTAATCATGCATGAAAATGTGTGCTAGTTGTTTTATAAGTGCATGCTAGGGTTTATGTGATAAATGATAATTTGGTGTGTGGGGTACTTTAACTTCATAAGCAATAATATAATCATGATATGTTGACCTACTATGGCTTGCTGATGAATAAAAATGGATTATGTGATGAAAGTGGATGATAAGAAGAAGCCTTAGCCTTAGGATAATTTTGGTCATTTTGGCTTAAGGTGCCTAAGTTAAGTATTGGAATCTAGGATGGCCTTAGTGGACTATTTAAGTCCACATGGACAATAATACTAATAAATATTACTTAATAATAATAGAAACAAATAAAAACGATTAAGTATATGACTGATGTGTTTCTCGTGGTCACCTTAATTGAGACATTAATACTTAAAGTAAAAGACATTGAGATTGGGGAATTGTGGCTCTTTAGGGGTCACTACCCTAAAGATGTGGTTTAACCCACAATTATTCTAAATTTTGCTGGTGTGCCTTAGTGCTCCAGTCAGGCCCTACATCTTACTTTATTTATCTTTACGAACTTACTTAGGGGGTATGCATATTTATAGATTAGCTGTTCTTATTGGTAAGATATTGTGCATCTTTATACACCAGTGAGACTAGGATACTTTTGCATCCTTAGATTGACAATCGGGAGGGAACTGTGCTACTTGTATGTGCTAGTATGACCGGTGTACCTTTGTATCTTCAGGTTTGTGATCTCCCCCTCAAGTTAATTATATGGAATTGGTGTGTTAAATAAATGGAAAGATACTAATCACTTACAGTGGAACACCATGTAGGTTAGGACCATATGGATTATATCATTTGTATCGGTCCACCAGTTATAATAGTGGCCAGGTGTGTTACCTGGGAGATTGTATATGTTTACTGGTCCACTGGTTATAATAGTGGTCAGGCGCCTGTTGCCCTGGAGACTGTATATGTTTAGTGGTCCATCGGTTATAATAGTAGCCAAGTGCATTTTGCCCTAGAGAATGTTGTGCCTGTTCCACTGGTTATAATAGTGGGGTCCCCAAACCTATGTGGATAAATTTGAGAGATGATTATGTTTGATACCCAATTAATGGATTAAGCCTATATAATGATGATTGTATTGTGATGAACTATTGTTATGGTATGATAACAGCCTTAGTGCCTGCCTTGAAATTGATTGGTGGTATGTATTGATCGAGTGTAATGTTGAACACTTAATTATACTATAAAGAGCTTCACTTGGATGCTTTCTTGGCAAGTGTTGTTAATGTTAAGTGAGTGAACCTTGTGACATATGATTCTTAAAGTACGAGTCCATCCTAGTATTTATTGTATCTCTTTCCATGTATATGTGTAATCTATTGTTCTTATGTTTAGATTGATGTGTTGCGTGTAGGTGCCACCTTTTAGTTCTGTATAAAGGGTTACTCAGTACTGTAGTACTAAAGGGTTCCTTTTGTGGGCATATGCTTATTCAATAGGCAGTGCCCTTTGTAGGTTAGCCCGCAGGTGTTATCCAGGTTTTGATTTTGGGTTAAAAAGCGTAGGACTATCTGGGAAGCTTTCAAGGTTCTCCTTTAACTTTATATTCCCTTGTTTAATGATCTTTCTTTTGTAACCATTAATAGTTAATTTTACTCTTGTAATATATTTAATTTGCTATTTTGATTTAGTTTTGTAACCTTAGCTTTGTGTAAAATTAGTTCTCTTCTTTTTAAGCCTTAACACTTGGTACTGAAACGGTGGAAGAAAATTGATCGGGTACTAATTGTGGCGGTAGCATCCCTGAAATTAACTATATTTGCTTCCATTCAAATTTTAATAAAACAAAATTTTTCAGTAGTGAATTTTGGGAGTGTTATAGAGACAGATAAGAACATATAAGCTTGTATTGATCGAAGAATGATTTAGGGTCTAGAAGGCCAAGAGACAACAAATGACAATTTAGGCTAAGGGTTCACATGATTTTTTTATTGAACTGTGCATGAATTTATATGGTTTTAAGTTAGTTATATGATTCATGTCATCAATATATATTAGAACCTAATTTTCCTTTGCATTGTTTGATATGTGGTTGTGTGTTTGATGAGAATATATTAATTTTAGTCGTCATTTTTTTACTCACAGGACGGGCTACATGGTCGTACTTCTAAGCACGTATCAACCTTTTTTCTCTTATATGTGTTATTAAAAAAAACAATTATGTACTACAATACTTGATATCGGGATCTTTTGTAACACCCCCAAATTTACTACTGAAAAATTTCGTTTAAATCCAAAGATTTAGCGGAAGCGAAAGAATTAAAACCGTAAACTTGGGGGTATTACCGCCACACTTAGTACCAGACCGGTTCACTCCTACCGTTCCGATACTAAGTGCTAAGGCTAAACTAAACAATCATTAAGTAAGAATCATCAAAACACGGGTACATAGTTAACATAGGTCATTCACGAAAATACGAGTCAACAACAGTTAGTATATCGTTTAGGAATACAACTTAAGAGTACGGTTTCAAAACAAGAAGCGTAGTACAAAATATAGCTAAATAAAACAGATCCCAAGGGACCAATATCCGGACCGCCTACTCACTCAAGTCAAACCTTCCACCCCAAATTAGTAACCGATCAAACCTGCATAGGAGGTCTGCTCCCCACCATTGCTGGATCATCACAGGACCCATTCAATCAAGGTAGTATCAGTACGGGTCCAATACTGAGTAAGGGCGCTGGTGCGCTAAGGCCAAGCATACAATCATACCATATAGCATACATAGCACAATCATATAGACAACATGCGATAACCCGCAAGATAAGGCCTGAATACTTTTCTGGTGACTTATTCTTTATTCTCATTAATAATATATTCATTCCACACATATTCTTGAATAGTCCATGTGAGTGCGGGAACCCCACTATTATAGCCGGTGGAACGGTCACGAGGGCCATGCCCTGCCACTATTATAGCCGGTAGACCGGTCACGAGGGTAACATACCCTGCCACTATTATTTGCCGGTGGACCGGTCTGGCCCTGACTCACAAGGTGTTCCACTGTAAATGTTTGTATCTTTCCCATGTCTCATCATTATTCTGATTAGTTTGTTGAGCATGTAATACCCCACTATTATAGCTGGTGGAACGGTCATGAGGGCCATGCCCTGCCACTATTATAGCCGGTGGACCGGTCACGAGGGTAACATACCCTGTCACTAGTATTTGCCGGTGGACCGGTCTGGGTCCGGCTCAACATCTTTCTCTATAAGTGGTTAGTGTCTTAACATATATTATTCAAAGGATATTCACCATGCATAATTCGTTCTCTTTACGCTTTACACATCACACACAATAAAGTTCCACATCCATAACTACACTGTAATCAATAATACACATGATAACACCAAACAACTCTAAGTAGCCATAACCAATCCTAATTGTCCACACCAAACCGTGGTTTACCGCTCTTAACCCTAATTTACCATAACAACCATACTTAGCCATCCCAAACCTTAATCATCCTCAACAAATCACAATTAGCTACTCCAATCCTACTTAATCACAACGACCCAGAGTTAATTACTCCAAAACCCTAATTCTGTCTCCTCCATACCCTTATACTACTCCACGTACTATTCTCCGTCTAAAACAGTTAAACTCCCAAATAATATTCGCATTACCTTCCTTACATCCCAATTCAACCTTTCATACGTAAATTTTGCTCCCATGCAACCTCTCGAACTTTTCACACGAAACCCTAAATCCCATACATTCATTATCTCCCATGCAAAACCCTAACTCCACCATGCAAACCCTAATATCCACCATACCAACATTAATACCACCACACAAGCCATAACATCACCATGCAAATCCTAATACCACCATGCGAACCCTATCACCACCCTACCAACCATAATACCACCATGCGACCCTAATACCACCATAAGCCATTAATACCACCATGCAATCATTAATACCACCATACAAACCCTAATACCACCATGCAACCTATAATACCACCATGCAAACCCTAATACTACCATGCAAACCATAATACCACCATGCAAACCCTAATACCACCATAAGCCATTAATACCACCATGCAATCATTAACACCACCATACAATCCCTAATACCACCATGCAAACCATAATACCACCATGCAAACCCTAATACCACCATGCAAACCCTATCACTACCATGCCAACCATAATACCACCATGCAAACCCTAATACCACCATAATCCATTAATACCACCATGCAATTATTAATTAAACTCCCCCGTGCAAAATCATAAAAATTATAAACCTGATTCTCCCACACGAACCCTATAATTCTCATTTCATTCTTTCACTCATGATTCATTAAAATAAATAGATCAACTCACCTCCCTTGGTCAATCTCCTTCCCCATCCTCCTTTCTAATATATCAATTCCCTCACATGCATGTCTTACAGGATCACGACACATATCATCACATATACATAATACACATGCCATGTAAACATACCACACATATTTCATCTCCATGTCATGCACACACAACATAATTGATAAAGATAAACGTAGGGTACATAGCATGCGAAACACATAGTACATGTAGACACACAAGAGGCCTTAGTTACGTCCTTACCTAAGGCGACGTCGGGCTTGGAGCACGCCCCTATAACTCCTTAGGGCTTTGGTCAGGGTTACCTATAAAAGGGGAAAATGCTAAGTATTAGTTTCCCTTGAAAGTACCATCATCCCTTATTCTAGTTTAAGGTTAGGGTTTTTATTACTAAAAAAGGTATTATACAAAAACTAGGGTTTTTACCTTAGAATTAGTATACTAAATATTAGTAGTCAAAATATATTTATTTTTGATACTTATTGTTACATTTATTTTATTAGACCCATTAGTTCTAATCTTGTAGTAATATGGTTCATGCTAGCTATAGGAAAATAGTGTTAGTATTAATAAAATAGTGACACTAATGTCTAGTGATAGAAACCCTAGCGTTTTAAGGCCAAGTCTATTAATGGTGTTATATTTGAAATAATAATATTATAAGGTCACAATATTACAAGTAAACTATTCCTAAGGGTGATAATAATAATAGTTGTATATTCTTGAATAATAAAAGGGTTCAAATGCTTTTGATTACAACAATAAGGTAGTGATGGTAGTAGTAATAGTAATAGCTAATAATAGTGTCATAGTAATGAGGTTAGGGTTAATGCTAAGTGGTATGGTAATAAGGTTCAAGTACTCTTCTTAGTTAATAACCACATGATATTTACTAGCTTGAGTTAAGTAACATGGATAAGGACAAAGTAGTATTATTATTAACAATAGTGATAATGTGTTAAGTATAATAATAATAATAATAATAATAATAATAATAATTATAATAATAATAACACTAAAGTTAAGTGTAATAGAAGCTAAGGTTCGAAGGGATGATGGTGTTGGTAAAAATGATATTTTTAATAACAGAGATAATAACATTAGTAATAATAATAATAATAAAAGTAATACTAATAATAATAATAAAAGGAATAATAATAATGATGATAATAAGTATAATAACATTAATATTATTTAAATTTAGTAGTAGCTATATAAAAGAAGGGTTAAGGTTTGGGATGAGTGGAAGACCACCTGGGGTCGGTGGTGGTCCGACGGCGGTGCGTGGCGGCGACGGCGGCGGCGGTGGAGGAGGAGAAGAGAGGGAAATATTAAGGTGGAGGTTAGATGGGAGAAGGAAAGGAGAAGTTTGAGGTGGGGGAAGAATCAGCAGGTGAAGGGGAGTGGAATGAGGGTGGTGGCGTGGTAAGGGGCGGCGGCGCGCGGTGGTTGGCGCGGCGGCTAAGGGTGATGGAGAGAGGTGGAAAAAGGGGGAGGTAGAAGGAGAGGGAGGTAGGGAGTAAGGATGGTATGGGCAGGTAGGGGAGGACCTGCTGGTCACTTTGGGAGGTGGAACGGGGGTTAATTATGGCGGAGGTGGTGGCAGAGGGTGGCGCAAGGCGGCTGTGGTGTTTTTTGGGGTGGCACCTTCACACGATTGTGGTGGCTCGTGCGGGGCAGGAAGGGCAGTGGCGGTGGTTTGATTGCGTGGGGGGTGGCGCAAGGAGAAGTCTGGTGGGTAGCGGTGGTCTCGGTGGAGGCTGGAGGCGGCAAAAATGGCGTCTGTTCTGGCGGCGGCAAGGCAGGGTTTCAGCAAGGTCCAGGGGAGGGACTTGCTGTGGCTGTTCGGGAGGGGGTATTTATAGGCCATGGGGGGAGGAAAACGACGAAAGGAAGGGAGGTGGCACGCGGGGCAGGCGCGACAGGTGGCCGGCAGGCGGTGGCAGCGCCATGTGCCCTGCGATTTGTAGGGTACGTTTGGCCATTTTCTGGAAAAAGGAAGGGGCAGCAGGACGCGTGAGGGAGTGTTGGGTCGAATTGGGGAAGAAAGGGACGGAAATGGCAGGGGAGGACGCCGGACGGCAGGCAGCAGGTGACAGGCGCAGACCTGAGCGGGAGGGGAGGCAGAAGACGACTCCTGGACCGATGGTCCAGGAGGAAAAGAAAATAGGGGAAAACCGGTCGGTTTGGCAACGGATATAACATCCGTAAGTCAAACGCGGCGTATTGGGGGTTGTGGGAGGAACACGCAGCATCACGTCGAAGGCTGGTAGCGGTCATAAGGTCGTTTAGCGTGACGCGGCGTTTCGGCGGCTCTGAGGGCAAAACGCAGTGTATTGGGCGCACGGCGGCCAGTAGACGACGCTGGGCCGCAGAAAGGAAGAAAGGAAAGAAGAAAGGCCCAACCGATGGGAAAAAGAGAAAAAAAAGGAAAAGAAAGAAAGGAAAAGGAAGGAAAAAAAAAGAAAAAGGTTTATTTAGGGTTTTGGATTTTGCATAAATTATTTAGAATTTTTTGGGTTATATACATTTAAATATATATATATATATATATTCTTGAATATTTAAAAAAATTATTTAAATAATAACTTAATTCTCTTTTTAGATTAATTTTGGCTATTATGGGTAATTTTCCTCCACTTTCATTTTAATTAGTAAAATGTTCCAAAATTTTCTAAATAATTTATTTATTATTTTCTCCTTATTTTACTCAATTAATTCTCTCTTTATTTAATAAAGTAATTTATTTTCTTAATTTTTTTCCTAATAAATAATTATTTTTCTATAATTTCTAAGTTAAGATTTTTGGGGTATTTCATCTTCGATGTATTTATTATGGCTACACCATCTAGGCTACACGTACTACAATACTTGATCTCGAGATCTTTGTTGTATCTATAGTGGCTATGTGCAATACTTGATGAACAACCATGTTTGTTTTATTTTATAACTTAACAGAGCGTGTAGTATGTTGACATAAAAATAGAGGCAATGTCAATGGGGATTTGATCTCGTGGCCATTGCCCTAATACCCTTTGCCCACATTGCTCCTTCTACATGAGTTTGGTGTTTATAATGTGCATTTTTGACTTATATCATGTGTAGTTAGGCGATGTTTTTGGCTTTGCACTGATTGAGACACGATTATTCCTCTTGCTGTAGTTTGGTTGTATTATATATTTTAAGGTTTGTTTGGCTTCTTTTATTTCATGGTTGTATTCCCATGTACCTTAAGACCATGTTTGGATAATTTTTATTTATTTATTTAAAAAAATATTTATGTGTAAGTATCATATGTGATAGTATAATTTTATGTGATTTGGACTTAGCCACATCACTCTAAAATCATATAAAACTATAAATTAATGTGTTTAATTAATTAGTCACATGTAGTTAATATGATACTGATTGCAATATAATAATAATAATAATAATAATAATAATAATAATAATAATAAAGTGTTGTTGCACATGATTATTTATTATATATATATATACTATACATCGAATTAAAATATTAATTCATTATTTTAATTTTCCCACAAGGATTGAAGGATTATGGGATGACTTAATAGTTTTAATATTAAGATGCATGAATTTATTTGAATTAAATACTTAACCTACATGTAGTTTTAGTATCCTTAATTCATGTTAGTTTCATTTTTGATATATTATACATTAGTAGAGCATATGTGTGTATGTGTGTGTGTGTGTGTGTTGGTTTCAAATTGATCATGAGTATATGTGTGTTTAAATTTTGCAGTAAATTTTTGTTGTTTATATTTGATGTCTTATATTAATGTTGAGGTGCTTGAGTTTAAAGGAGACAACTATAAGATTTTGAAGGAGAGGATTCTCTTGAATTTTAGTTGCTATGACATGGATGATGCTATTGAGTATCCAAAGCCTATGATAACCAAGGAAAAAACTGAGGATAATATTGCACATGAGTATCCAAAGTTTAGTTACGAAGATGTTTTCTTCCATTAGAGTCTTAATTGATCACCATCAATATGTTAATGACTTGCTAAGGGCCATATAACAGTTCATCCAATTTGACAAGGCTTTAGCTATTACCTTCATAAAGAATTTTTCGTTCATGAAGCTCACTGCTGATGTAGAAGCACCCCCTCATATGATAACAATAATATATTCATAAATTTATCTAAGTTAGGAGAATCTAAAACTCTCCTCACTTAGACTAATATATGAGCTAGATTATGAGAAGACATGCAACAATAAATAAAATTCATTACCTCACCACCTTTACTTAGCTTCATTATGGCTCAAAATATGACTTGGGAAAGCCACATACTCACTCGGCCAACCCAGCCTACATGCAGCCCCATGGAGCACTAATTTTTGAAAATCCAAGACATGCAGGTTTATATTTTGTGCAACAAATTTTGGGGTTAAGATTTATGTTTTCCAAGACCTTAATTAGCATGAATTAAGGGGACTTGATGGCCTAGTGTTTAGCCATGGCAGTCAGCTAAGAAGAAGGCATGGGGAAGGGTTACTTTGTCTATTTAGTTAAACATAAGTGAAAGTAATGTACTAGTATTTCCTATCTTGTAATTTATGTTTCTTAAGTCCTATTATTAGCTTATAAGCCTAATGTATCAGCTAATGTATGGGTAATGGCCTGTGGAAAGCTCCAAAAATCAGCTCTCATGCTAATTATTTGAGTGGGTTTATTCCTACTATAGTTAGCATATATTAGAATAGTGTTTAGTTAAGTTTGTACCTTTATGGTTACCTAAGGATTGGTTGTAATTTTCTCAAGCTCTTACACTCTTTATATGAGTGTAGAGCTGATTGTAAAATGGGTAACTCATTGGTATTTTGCTGGGCATTTTGACATCCTTCAACCAACAAACATAGTGTATGGTTTGTTGTCATATCCAAAATCTTACATTTTTTTTATCTTAAGAGTTAATACCTTTAGTCATGATTGTAAGTATTTGATCTCAAAGGTTACTTGAAGATCAAATCTTTTCTACCATCTCATTCTCTATTTTATTTTTTCTTTTATTGGAGTTCAACCCAAGTTCCATCATTAACTCTTAGCAAGACCTAATTTGTTTAGCAAATTATGCATCAACTACTATCAAGGTTGTCTGTGAGCACATCATGAAGATGTGGGACTCAGTGGCACAAATCAAGTCAGTGGATGTTTACAAATCATATGCCTTATGGGTTCTCTTCATCTTGAATTCGCTCCCAAAGGAATATACACCATTCAAAGTCCCCTACCTCACATAGAGGGAGCAATGGTCAATTAATAAACTCATGACTATGTGTGTGAAAAAGAAGGAAATATTTTTTTATGGATCATAACGATACTATGATGATGAAAACCAAGTGTAAGAAAATGAAGAGGAAAATAGGCCAAAAGGATAAAGGTAAGGTACCATCCTAGGATGAGATAAAGAAGCAATCTAGTTGTTTCTTCTATCAGAAGAAGGGACGCATGAAGAATGATTGTGTTTGGTATAAAGCCTGTCTTATGAATAAAGGTAATGTAACCTCTTTGTTATGTTTTGAATCTCATACAATAGAAAAAAATGATAACACTTGGTGGACTAATTCGGGTTTAACAGTCCATTTTTGTAATTCCTTGAATGTTATGACAAGGATGAGGGGAATAGTGAGCAATAAATGAAGTATCTTTACCAATAATAAAATACGTTCAGAAGTTTGAGGAATAGGCTCATATATGCTAGTTCTCTTTAGTAGTCACAAATTGATGCTATATAAGACATTTTATATTCTAAGTTTTCATAGAAACTTGATTTATGTTTCAAGACTTGTAATGTTTAGGTACTCATTTATTTTTCAAGACAATTTAGTAAGTTTGTTTTATGAAGAAAATTGTGTTGGGTAAGATACACTTTTTTAAAGTCTTTACTCAATTAATTTAATGCATGCTAATTCAAATATTGTAATGAATTTGAACATTGGTGCAAAAAGATTTGGCATGAATGAAGACTCATCAATGATTTGACACAGAGGATTAGGTAACATCTCCATTGAAAGCATAAGGACATTGGTGACTGATAGAGTAATTGGTGCTCTAATTTTTTTTGACTTTAGTACTTGTATAAATTGTATAAAGGGAAAATAAACAAATAAGTCTAAAAAAAGTGCCAATAATAGTTTTCAACTACTTGAGATTGTGCATATTGATATATGTAGTCTTGATATGGACTCACATTGTAACACCCCAAAATTTACAACTGAAAAATTTCGTTTACAGAGTTAAGTGCGGAAGCCAAAACAATTAAAACAAAGGGTGTTACCGCCACACTTGGTAGAAGTCTGGTTTCCTCTACCATTCTCATACCAAGTGCAAAGGCTAAAATCATAAATCTGCTTAAATTAATATCATGATTATAGAAATCATGATAGAGAAAACATTAGATAAATACTGTTAATTAAAAACGACATTAACAGTTTACGAAACTCGAGAGAGAAATTATAGGAGGACACGAGGGTCCAAATACAACCGGAATTAAGATAACAAAAGAAACACCAGATAGTCCTACGCTCCCAAATCTGAACTATTAGCATTTGATTGAGCTCAGAGGCTGACCTGCAAAGTCCACTGCCCATTGAATAGGCGGGGGCCCACGGAAATGAACCCTTCAGTACTGCGGTACAGAGCAACCATTTATACCAAACTAATACAATAAATCAACATGGAAAACATGCAAGGCATACAATTAACATAGTATAAGATATATACATATAAATACGATGATTGAGATACAATAATCACTAAGATGATCAATTTCCATCAAGGTCACGTACTACTCATTTTCATTCATCTGAAACAACCAAACTAATTATTAAACACCCTAGAAATACTCTCTGAGTAATAATTAAAAACCCAACTTTGGCATAATTCACGTCTCAGCATAAATTCCCAAACAATCACGTACATCACAGGTATAATTTACTAAGATTCATATCACCCCAGACATACTTACAGGTACAACATAATAAATCCATAACGTCACAAGTAAACTTACAGATACAACATAATAAGATCCATAATATCACGGGTATGCTCATAGACATAAAAATCAACACAGGTAGGCACGAAGGCCGCTACCAAATCCACAGAAAACCTCAGGTAGGCATGAAGGCTACTACCGAAAACACAGAAAACCTCAGGTAGGTACGAAGGCTACTACCAAAACCACAGGTAGGCACGAAGGCTACTACCGAACCACGGGTAGGCACGAAGGCTGCTATCGAACAATCCAATAATCCGATAATCATTATTTCCATCAAATCATATCATTTCCATTTTTATTTACTTTCTTGAGGGGAGATCAATCAACCTGAAGACACAAAGTTACTTCAGTCATACCGGCGCAACAAGGCAACACAGTATCCTACCGACTATCAACCCAAGGACGCAAAGGTACCCTAGTCGCACTGGTACACGAAGGTAACACAGTATCCTACTGACAAGGACGCCTCTGACCACTATTCTTACCGGTGGACCGGACTGGCCCCGCCTCACATGGTGTTCCACTGTAAGTACTTAGTATTTTCCCCGTGGTTTAACTTATTTACTTTGGGGTCTATCGAGCCGAGGCCCCCACTATTATAGCCGGTGGACCAAAAATAAACACACAGGGCAGAACGCCTCTGACCACTATTATAGCCGGTGGACCGGAACGAAACGCACAGGGCAGAATGCCTCTGACCACTATTATAGCCGGTGGACCGGAACGAAACGCACAGGGCAGAACGCCTCTTACCACTATTCTAACCGGTGGATCGGACTGGGCTCGGCTCAACAGTCTTTCACTTTACATTATTAGTGTCTTATTCGTGTCTTATTGAATCACACAACACCCTTGACATGCATGTGGTTAATACCCTACTACTTTCCCCTCCAAAGGGACCATCCCATATTTTGAGACCCGTACCTCTTCTCACACCCGACATCCATCCCTCTTAGACTTAGGCATAGTGGCATATAGTAAGGCACGATCTCCAAGAATATAGGCTACCCCAACACATATGATATCGACTCCGTATGTCCTCATCCCTCTAGGGTTCCTCCTCGGAGACCCTAGTCGGACCTATGTGGCCCAACTCTTTCTTACTTACCCAAACGTTACTTTATTCTCTATCTCGCACCTTTTTTTTATTAGGAAATTCTCTAAATGTATTACTTTATTTCCCAAGTTCACGTGTGACCAACAGAACCCTATTTGGCCACTCAAAACCCTAATTGATCGCGCCAACCCTAGTTGGCTGCACCAAACTCTAGCACTTTACTTCTTCAACAAGTAACCTCCCTCTTTCACCCTAAAATCTCTTCTCTCATTTCGAAACCCTCACTCATCCTTTATATAAGTGAGTTCTCACTCTCAACCCCATACTCCATCCCTCCTTGATCATTTTTACCCTTGTACCCTTCAAATTGCTCATTTCCTCCCAAAAACCCTAAGACACTCTTACACCGACCCACGTAAAATTTTGCACCCAAGCCTCCAACGGGTCCATAACTTTGACATTATTTTATTCACTTCCTAAATCAACTTTCCTCACGTAAGATTCATTTCCATGCATAATTTAAACACTCCATGCAGACTCTCCAACACCCACTTACACACAAAACCCTAATAAGGTCTCTTATGCACTAACTTACGTACTATTTTTCATACTAAGTCTCCAATCATTCCAAGACTCTCCCAAGCTCTTACTTACAACCCAAATCAACTTTTCATATGTAAGGATCATGCCCATGCAAGGTCTAGTCCCCCCATGCAAACTTCCCAAACGCCCACTTCCCCGTTGTTCTTTTATTATCATTTCATGCTACCCAAAACCCTAGCATGCATGTCCTAGAGGGCCATAACAAGTCACCTCATCAACATCAACAGCAAACATGGAACATGTTATACACATATAATATAAGGCACACACAACATACCTCATGATCCATGCTGCGCTACACAAAACAGGTTATTCATAACACATGCATAATATACATCAACATGGCATGCTCATCATTCACCCACACCTTACATCACACATAACACAAGGGCATAGCTTCGTCCTTACCTAAGGCGATGCCGGGCTTGGAGCACGCTCCTCTAACTCCTTAGGGCTCGGATCGGGGTCACCTATGAAAAGGGGAAAAAGCTAAGTATTAATTTCCCTTATAAATACTATCAACCCTTATTCTAGTTTAAGGTTAGGGTTTGTATTACTAAAAAGGGTATTATACAAAAACTAGGGTTTTTACCTTAGAATTAGTATACTAAATATTAGTAGTCAAAATATATATTTTTTTTGATACTTATTGTTAAACTTATTTTATTAAATCCATTAGTTCTAATCTTGTAGTAATAGGGTTTATGCTAGCTATAGGAAAATAGTGTTAGTATTAATAAAATAGTGACACTAATGTCTAGTGATAGAAACCCTAACGTTTGAAGGCCAAGTCTATTAATGGCGTTATATTTGAAATAGTATTATTATAAGGTCACAATATTACAAGTAACTATTCCTAAGGGTGATAATGATAATAGTTGTATATTCTTGAATAATACAAGGGTTCAAATGCTTTTGGTTACAATAATAAGGTAGTGATAGTAGTAATAATAGTAATAGCTAATAATAGTGTCCTAGTAATGAGGTTAGGGTTAATGTTAAATGGTATGGTAATAAGGTTCAAGTACTCTTCTTAGTTAACAACCACATGATATTTACTAGCTTGAGTTAAGTAACATGGATAAGAACAAAAGTAGTATTATTATTAACAATAGTGATAAATGTGTTAAGGATAATAATAATAATAATAATAATAATAATAATAATGATAATAATAATAGTAATAATAATAATAATAGTAGTAGTAGTAGTAGTAGTAATAATAATAATAATAATAATAATAATAATAATAATAATAACAATAATACAACCAAGTAAGGTTAAGCAATAATAATAATAACCATAGTAAGGATAATAGAAATAATAATAATAAAAATGTTAATACTAATAATTATAAAAATAAGACCAAAGTTAAGTATAATACAAGTTAGGGTTTAAAAGGGATGTTAGTATTAGTAAGAAAATAAGAACATTAATAATAGAGACAATAATAATGGTAATAATGATGATGATGATGATGATGATAATAATAATAATAATAATAATAATAATAATAATAAAGTAATAATAATAATGATGATAATAATAATAATAATAATAATAATAATAAGTATATTAGTATTAATATTAGTAGAAAATAGTAGCAGTTATATAAAAGGGGTATTAGGGTTTGGATGAGTGGAGAACCACCTAGGGTCAGTGGTGGTCCGGCGGCAGCGCGTTGCGGCGATGGCGGCGGCGGTGGAGGTGGAGAAGAGAGGAAAAGATGGAGGTGGTGGTTAGATGGGAGGGGGAAAGGAGGAGTTTGAGGTGGGGAAAGAAACAGCAGGTGAAGGGGAGTGGAGTGAGGGTGGTGGCGTGGCAAGGGGTGGCGGTGCGCGGCGGCGACGGCGGTGGCCGAGGGTGGTGGAGAGAGGTGGAAGATGAGGGAGGAAGGAGGAGAGGGAGGCAAGGGAAGATGGAGGTATGGAAAGGTAGAGGGAGGTCTTCTGGGTATTTTGGAGGGTGGAGGAGGCTCTGGTGGCGGCTGAGCTGGCGGTGGGAGGCGGCGCAAGGGTGGCGAAGGCTGGAGGTGGTGGTTTCGGGATAGGAATTTTGCACGGCTAGGGCGGCACGTGCATGGCAAGGGGAGGGGTGCTGGTGGTCTGGTTTCGTAGAGGGAAGTGCAGGGATGATAACGGTGGGAAGCGGTGGCGGCGGTGGTCACCGGGGACGGCGGAAAGCCCGTCTTTTGAGGCGGCGGAGAGGCAGGGTTTCGGGGCAAAAATCGAAAAGGGAGCTGATTAGGGCTGCCAATGGGGGGTATTTATAGGCAATTGGGAGGGGAAAACGACAAGGGAAGAAGGAGACGAGCGGGGCAGGTGTGCAGGTGGTCGGCCGGTGGCAGGCGGTGCAGATCCTGCCATGGCAGGTTGGGTCGGGGAAGGGGAGAGGAAAAGGGAAAGAGATGGCACGCGGGAAAGGGAGAGAGGGACTTGCTCGGGGTCGAAAAGAGAAAGAAAACGACAGGGAGAGGGGCAGGGAAGGACAGCCGGCGGTGCAGAGGTGGCCGACGTGCGCAGGGGTGCAGGTCGGCGGCTGTGCGGGGAAGAAGAAGGAAGGGGAAAGGAGGAGGACCGACGGTCTAGGGGAAAAAGAAAAGGAAGGGGGAACCCGCCATCCTCGTCGGTCTGGAAACGGTTAATTTTTTTTTTCTTATTGTGACGCGGCGTTTCAGCGACTATAGCGTTGAAACGCAGCGTTTGGTTTCACGGGCGGCTGGGCTCGCTGGGCCGCGGGCGAGAAGAAGGAAGGAGAGGCGGGGAATTCGGGCTGCGCGTAGAGGCGTAGGGAGAGGGGAGGAGAGGGGTCTGGGCTGCGCAGGCTGGCCCAGTCGGGGGGGGGGGATGAAAAGAAAAAGAATAAGTAAAGGAGGAGGAAGGAAAAAAAAGAAAAGAAAGGAGAAAAGGAAAAAAGGGAAAATGGAGAAATGATAAAATGGTTGGGTTGGAGGTATTTGGGTCTTTATTTGTTTATATATTTAATTTTAATAATAATTATTTTAAGTATAATAATTAAATTCATTTTTAAGTTAATTAGGCTATTTTGGATAAATTGTCCTTAACTTCCATTTTAATTAGTAAAATGTCCAAAATTTTCTAAATAACTTATTTATTATTTTTTCCTTATTTTCCTCAATTAATTTCCTCTTTATCTAACAAAGTAGTTTATTTTCTTAATTTTTTTCTTCCTAATAAATAATTATTTTGCCATAATTTCTAAATTAGGATTTTGGGGGTATTTCAGCCGGAGGCTGGGGAAAGGTTGCGTACGACACTACTCGGCTGAGTTGGTTGGCTGGGTGAGCTCCTCGGCTGTGCTGGTGGAGTTGGTTGCTACGGGCTGTGGTGGAGTTACGGGACGAGAGGGAGGTGCAGGGTGACGGGCTGCTGGGAGGCTGCTGTGACTGTGAGAGGTTGGTTGCAGGAAGGCAGGGTGGCAGCTGGCTGGCGGGGCTCGGTGGTGATGTGTTTCGGTGCTGCAGGGATGAAGGGGGAAATGTGGTAGGGAGGTTGGAGAATGGGAGTTGCAGGAGAGGGTGGCTACATGGGGGCTGGTCGGGGAGTGGTGGTGATGGTGAGGTGGGAGAAAAATAGGGGCTGCAGGGGGTTGGGTGACGGGTTGGTGCACGGGAGAAGGTAGATGTAACACCCCCAAATTTACTACTGAAAAATTTCGTTTAAATCAAAAAGGTTTAGCGGAAGCGAAAGATAAAACCGTAAACTCAGGGGTGTTACCGCCACACTTAGTACTAGACCGGTTCACTCATACCATTCCAGTACTAAGTGCTAAGGCTAAATCCGATTAACATTAAGTGCGAAACATCAAAACATGGGTCGACATTTAACATGAATCATTAACGAAAAATCAGTCAAACAAAATTTAGAATACGATTTAGGATTACAACTCAAGAGTACGATTTTCAAAACGTGAAGCGTAGTACAAATTACAGCTAAATATGGAAATACGAAACCCGATGACAGCAATAGAGTCTGGCCAAATCGCTCTCGATCCCAGGTCATGTTAGGCTCAACACTTTGCCCCACCCAATGCCTCGTAGGTATCGTAGGCATCGAAGACATCATCTCCTACCTGCACAAGTTCAGAGGGGACTTCTGCTCGTGGGAATGAGCAGCACCCATGAAACGGGTGATCAGTACGCTACGTATTGAGTAAGGTAACAGACACACTAAGGCCCACATACACAGAGATACATGACATAACAGACATAGCATGATTATGTAGATAGCATGATACATAGATAAACAATACCGGTTATGAACCTGATAACTTTTTCATCAGATCTCTGATAATTATAACGATTCACATCATAGTCTTTATCAGTCCATGTGAGTGCAGGAACCCCACTATTATAGCCGGTGGAACGGTCATGAGGGTCATGCCCTGCCACTATTATAGCCGGTGGACCGGTCACAAGGGTAACATACCCTGCCACTATTATTTGCCGGTGGACCGGTCTGGCCCCGACTCACAAGGTGTTCCACTGTAAATATTCGTATCTTTCCCATGTCTTATCATTATTATGATTGGTTTGTTGAGCACGGAATCCCCCACTATTATAGCCGGTGGAACGGTCACTAGGGCACATGCCCTGCCACTATTATAGCCGGTGGACCGGTCACGAGGGTAACATACCCTGCCACTATTATTTGTCTGTGGACCGGTCTGGGTCCGGCTCAACATCTTCTACTTTAAGTGATTAGTATCTTATCCGTGTCTTATTAGATAACATTCCACCCTTGACATGCATGTCATCAACGTTCTACTCCTTCCCTCTCAAGGGGGCTCGTCCCATATTTTGAGACTCCTGCACCCCTTATCACGCCCCGACATTCGTTCTCCTTATACTTACACATAATGAAAGACCAACCCCTAAGAGTGTAGGTTAAGACCCAACACCTCATGACCTCAAACGCCACCCATTATCACTCTTTAGGGCTTTCCTTTGAAAACTCTAATTGGACCTATGTGGCCCAACTTCCTCTCACTTACACTACCATTACTTCATTCATCGCCCCACATCTCATCTCAATTAGGTCCAATCCCAAAACATATCACCTTACCTCTCGACTTCGCATGTGACCGGAAAAACCCTAGTTGGCCACTTCAAACCCTAGTACCTTTCTTCTCCCACAAGCAACCTCTCTCTTTTCACCCCAAAATCTCTCCTCTCCCATGAAAGCCATACTCATCCTTTATATAATAGATTCTCACTCTTAACCCGTACTCCACTCTTCCTTAATCATTTTTTTTACCTTTGTACTTTCCAGATTACCACTTCCTCCCAAAACCCTAATCGGGTCCCTTATACACCCTTACAATGACCTACGTACTATTTTTCATTCTAAGTCTCCAATTACTCCACAACTCTCCCATTAGCTTGTTTACACCCTAAATCAACTTTTCTCATGTAAGGATCACCCCCATGCAAGATTTATCCATCCCATGCAAATACCCCAAGTCCCCATGCAAATTTTAAGACTCCCATGCATGGTTCCCATCTCTCATTTATTTTGGCCATTCCTTCCTCTTAATTTTCTCTCATGGATTATGAGGTACTTAGGTCAACCTCATATCCCCCTTAGTGAACTCACTTCCCATTTCTTTCTTGTCATCCTTATATTCCCAATTCATATATTTAGTTGTCCTAACATGCATGTCCTAGAGGGCCATATCATATCACATCATAACATCATACATACATATACATATCATGCTCATGTCATAGGAAGCACATACAAACATACCTCAACTCCAAACTGCGCTACACATAAGACAGGTTATCCACAATCATATAATACACAACATAGCATGGCATATACAACATCCAAAGCATATAGGTCACACATCACACAAGGGCCTTAGCTTCGTCCTTACCTAAAGCGACGCCGGGCTTGGAGCATGCTCCTACAACTCCTTAGGGTTTTGGTTAGGTTCACATATAAAAGGGAAAATACTAAGTATTAGTTTCCCTCAACAGTACCATCACCCCTTATTTTAGGCTAAGATTAGGATTATTATTATTAAAGAGAGTATTATACAAAAACTAGGGTTTTTACCTTAAAAATAGCATACTAAATATTACTAGTCAAAATATGTTTATTTTTAATATTTATTGTTACACTTATATTATTAAACCCGTTAGCTCTATTATTATAATAATAGTATTCATGCTAACTATAGTAAAATAGTGATAATAATAATAATAAAACTAATAATAGTAACGCTAATGCTTATAGTGCTAGAACCCTAACATTTTTTTAAAGACTAAGGTTAACTATAGTGTTAAGATTCGAATAATAATATAACAATTGAAATATCAATAAAGTACTATTATTCCTAAAGATAATAACGATAAGGGTCATATTTTGGATAATAATAACTTAAGGGTTTAAAATTTTATATTAATAAAAGTAATGATGGACAAGGTCACCACTAATAATATTAGTAAGGAAATAAGGATAATGATAATGGTAGTACTAATAGTGATAATAACAATATTACTAAAATACTTTTGATTTAAGTAATAGTAACAATAATAGTGTCATTAATAATAGAAATAATAATACTAATAGTGATAATAATAATAGCAATGATAATAGTAATATAAGATTTCAAATGTCTATCACATATAGTAGTAAGATAATGATAATAAGCCATATCTAGTATTAGTAGTAGTGATAGAGATAGTAATAAGAGTAATAATAATAATAATAATAATAATAACAACAAGAATAAGGATAACTATCTTAATGTTAAAGTTGTTTCCTTTTAATAATATACCCTAGTTAACTATCTCTGAAATTAGGTTAGGAAAATAAGGATGATACATAGTAATATTAAGAGGGTAATAATAATGATAGTAATAATAGTAATAATAATAATATTATTAAGAATAATATCATTAATATTAGATAAAATTACTAACACTTATAGAAAATAATTTTAGGGGTTGGGGGAGTTGGAAAACCACCTAAGGTCAATGGTGGACCGGCGGCGGCGACGACGATAATGGAGGAGGAAGAGAGGTGGAAAGATCAAGGTGTAGGCTAGAGGAGAGGGGGTAGAGGGGTGTTTGAGGTGGAGGAAGATGTAGCAGGTGAAGAGGGGTGGAATGAGGGTGGTGGCGTGGCTAGGAGTGGCGGCACGCGGTGGTTGGCGCGGCGGCCGAAGGTGGTGGAAAATGGGGGAGGTAGAAGGAGAGGGAGGCAGGGGAAGATGGAGGTATGGGAAGGTAGAGGGAGTTCTACTGGACGTTTTGGAGGGTGGAGGAGGCGTTGGTTGCGGCGAGGGTGGCGGCAGGAGGCGGCGCGAGGGGCGGCGAAGGGCTGGAGAGGGCTGTTCGGGGTGGTGACTTTGCATGGCTGGGGCGGCACGTGCAGGGCAAGGCAAGGGGTGACAGTGGTTTGGTTTTGTAGAGGGAAGTGCGGGGAAGGTTTCGGTGGGCGGCGGTTGTCGCGGCGATCACCGGCGGCGGCGGAAAGCTCAACTTTTTGGGCGGTGGCGAGGCAGAGTTTTGGGGCTTTTTCGAAAAAAAGGGGAACAACTATGGCTGCTAATGGGGGGTATTTATAGGCAAATTGGAGGGGGGAAACGACGAAGGAGGGAGAGGGCACGCGAGGCAGGTGTGATAGGTCACCGACTAGCGGTGGCAGCCGGCGCATGCCCTGCGAATTGCAGGGTGTGTTTGGCTCGGTGTGGGGAAAAGGAAAGGGGACAGTACGCGTGAGGGGAAAAGACGAGTAGGTTGGGTCATAATGGGAAAGGAAAGCGACGGGGATGGCAGGAGAGGAAGGCCAGACGGTGCAGGTGGCCACTGGAGGTGCAGGTTGCGAGGAGGAAGAGGATAGGCGCGGGGTGGACCAGGCAGTCCAGGGAAAAAGGAAAGGAGGGGGGATCCGGCCGGTTGGCAACAGTTATATTGTTACTAAATGAAACGCAGCGTTTCAGCAGATAGAGGGACAAAACACTGCGTCTTGTTGCCGGTTTGGCAACGGTCACATTGCCACTTAACGCGATGCGGCGTCTTAGCGAATCGAGGGACGAAACGCTGCATCGCGCTTCTGCGATGGAGGCCAACGGCGCTGGGCCGCGGGAAGGAGAAGGAAGGAAGGAAGGGAGTTGGGCCGTTGGCTGGCCCAAACCGGGGAGAAGGGAGAATTAAGGAAAGGAGAAAGAGAGAAAAAGGAAAAAGAAAGGGAAAAAGGAAAAAAAGGCTAAAATGGTTGGGTTGGGTTATTTGGTCTTTATTTATTTATATATTTAATTTAGATATTTAAATTTAATAATAATTAATTTAAGTATAATTTTTAAATTCATTTTTAGATTAATTGGGCTATTTTGGGTAAATTTTTCTTAACTTTCATTTTAATTAGTAAAATGTCTAAAATTTTCTAAATGATTTATTTATTATTTTCTCCTTATTTTCCTCAATTAATTTCCTCTTTAATTAATAAACTGATTTATTTTCTTAATTTTCCCTAATAAATCATTATTTTTCCATAATTCCTAAATTAGAATTTTTGGGGTGTTTCAGTAGAGGGCTGCAGCGGTGGAGTGGTGCAGGGGCAGCAATACAGGCTGGTCGGCTTGGGCTGGGGGTCGAAGCTTGCAGAGAGCCGGAAGGAGTAGGAGTTGGGGGCTGTTTGGTTTGGCAGAGGGTTGATGTTGGATGGGGAGTGTTGCTAGTTCGGGAGCTTGGGGCAGGAAGAAAGAGAAAGAAGATGAGGGAGGAGCTGTATACGTGTGTGTATATGCATAATGGTAGGGGGCTGGTAGGAATAGTGGGGGAAAAAGGGTTGTTTGTTTGGTCGAGCACAAGAAGAGAGGGGGTAGAGTACTGTGAGAGATTATGTGTACTGCATGCGTGCGTAAGTGTGTATAAATGACAGACGGAATGGGGAGGTGATGGTAGAGTGTATGTCTGTGTATAAAATGTATGAAGGAGACAGAAAAATATTTAAGATAGATATTTGGGATAACGTAGAAGGAGTAGATTAATAATATTAGATATAAAAATAGTTTCGGAAAAATTATTAGAATTTGGGTAAGTTTAAAAATAGTCAGAAATAGTAAAATAATCGAGAATAATTTTTAGAAAATTATTTTTAGGTTACAGATCAAAAGATTATTAATAACATAATTTAAAATAAGATTTACGGGTAAAAATTAGGATTAATTTAAATAACGTAATCTCTATCAAAATTTTAACTTAATTAAATTTATATTTAAACCGTTGAAATAATACGAAAAACAATAACACTTTTAAGATTAAGCCCTCAAAAATAATAATTATAATTAATTATACGATTAATAATTTATAATTACGGTTTTGAAAAATGAGGTATTTTATCACTACCCCCTTAAAAACAGACTTCGTCCCTGAAGTCTATGCCGAACTACTTGAAAACGTGATAGGATACGCAAGGTACTCGGGGGAGCAACTACCCCCTTAAAACAAAACCTATTTACGAGAGAACGCCACGAAAACACGCAAATCATGAAACCAACATCTCGAATCAACCTAGGAAAGATAGCAGCATACCGAAAGGAGAAGCACCGGGATCGAGCACCTGTTGATCTACTTCTGCTGGATTGGAAGGCCGAATAGCTCCAAACGTTGGGTCTTGCTGAACTCTATCACGGGGTGCACTGTAGCACTCAAAGCTCCTGTGCCCGAGCGGACCGCAGTCATGACACTGAATCAATTTCCCCATATAATCCTTGCCTGGATGATCTCGTCTGCAATGGCGACAATGGTAATGTCGGGTCGGTCTCTGACTAGCTCTGTTGCGGAAAACATTTTGACCCTTTTGGTGTCGACCAGAAGTCTGATGTTGAATGCTAGAAACTCTGGCACTATGGTGTTGACTCTTTTCTCTGGAATTCTGCACATCGGGTTTCCTCTTACCCAAAATCGAAGTCTGCTCTTGAACCAAGGTAGCAGCAACACACGGCCGCTCATACAATGTAGCCAAGTCATGGAAAGCAACTACACCCATCATCTTCCTAATGCTGAAATGAAGTCCTTGCTCGAACTGGAAGACAACAGTAGCCTCACTAGAGTCTATGCCTGGAGCAAACATCAACAACTCTGTAAACTGCGCATGGTACTCTCGAACTGTCAGACTTCCCTAAGTCAACTGCATAAACTCTTTGAGCTTGCCCCTTTTGAGACTCTCGGTGTAGAAATGCGAACGAAGTGCTCTCTTAACGTCTTCCTAAGATAATGGCGGTCCTCCTTGAACACGAAAACCTACCCACCAGGCGTCTGCGGGTCCTCAAAGAAAATACGCGGCTATGCTAGCCTTTTGCTCTTCTAGACAATCGAATGCCTCAAACGTCCTGTCAAAATCCCGAATCCATCCTTCTAGGATAACAGGGTCTTCTTCTCTGGCGTATGTCGGCGGGTGATGATTTGAAACTCTCTGAAGCCAATCCTCTCTGATACCCTCCTGTGGGTGATACGGAGGTGGTGGAGGCTAAGGCTGAGACGGACGCTGAACGAACTCCATAAAAGCCTCGAATGCTCTTTCCAAATGGCCATACGTTCACTTAAGGTCATGCTGAACTAGCTATAAAATAGAAAATATGTTAAGAAAGATCCTATCTTACTAGCACATAATATATAAGCACAATTCAAATACCACTTAGTCTATCCACACTTGAATACTCACAAGACTAATCCGGGTTTAAAATCAATGAAAGAAGATAAAACATTTTCCGGTTAAAACATTTAGGATCGTGAGAACCGAATTTCTAACCGAAACCCGATTCTCAACAACCAAAAGCTTTGATACCAACTTGTAACACCCCAAAATTTACAACTGAAAATTTTCGTTTACAGAGTTAAGTGCGGAAGCCAAAACAATTAAAACAAAGGGTGTTACCGCCACACTTGGTACAAGTCTGGTTTCCTCTACCATTCTCATACCAAGTGCAAAGGATAAAATCATAAATCCGCTTAAATTAATATCATGATTACAGAAATCAGGATAGAGAAAACATTAGATAAATACTGTTAATTAAAAACGACATTAACAGTTTACAAAACTCGAGAGAGAAATTATAGGAGGACACGAGGGTCCAAATACAACCGGAATTAAGATAACAAAAGAAACACCAGATAGTCCTACGCTCCCAAATCTGAACTATTAGCATTTGATTGAGCTCAGAGGCTGACCTGCAAAGTCCACTGCCCATTGAATAGGCGGGGGCCCACGGAAATGAACCCTTCAGTACTGCGGTACAGAGCAACCATTTATACCAAACTAATACAATAAATCAACATGGAAAACATGCAAGGCATACAATTAACATAGTATAAGATATATACATATAAATACGATGATTGAGATACAATAATCACTAAGATGATCAATTTCCATCAAGGTCACGTACTACTCATTTTCATTCATCTGAAACAACCAAACTAATTATTAAACACCCTAGAAATACTCTCTGAGTAATAATTAAAAACCCAACTTTGGCATAATTCACGTCTCAGCATAAATTCCCAAACAATCATGTACATCATAGGTATAATTTACTAAGATTCATATCACCCCAGACATACTTACTGGTACAGCATAATAAATCTATAACGTCACAAGTAAACTTACAGATACAACATAATAAGATCCATAATATAACAGGTATGCTCACAGACATAAAATCAACATAGGTAGGCACGAAGGCCGCTACCAAATCCACAGAAAACCTCAGGTAGGCATGAAGGCTACTACCAAAAACACAGAAAACCTCAGGTAGGGACAAAGACTGCTATCGAAACCACAGGTAGGCACGAAGGCTACTACCGAAACCTCAGGTAGGCGCGAAGGCTACTACCGAACCACGGGTAGGCACGAAGGCTGCTACTGAACAATCCAATAATCCGATAATCATTATTTCCATCAAATCATATAATTTCCATTTTTATTTACTTTCTCGAGGGGAGATCAATCAACCTGAAGACACAAAGGTACTTTAGTCATATCGGCGCAACAAGGCAACACAACATCCTACTGACTATCAACCTAAGGATGCAAATGTACCCTAGTCGCACTGGTACACGAAGGTAACACAGTACCCTACCGACAAGGACACCTAATCCATAAGTATCGATACCCCCTATTAGTCCGCAGAACAAAATAGAGTAAGATGTAGGGCCTGACTGGGGCACTAAGGCACACCAGCAAAAATCCATATCAACCGTGGGATAAACCACGTCCTTAGGATAGCGAACCCGAGGAGCCACCATTCCCGATCTCGAGGTCTTTCACTTTAAGTATTAGTATTTTATTAAGGTGACCTCGAAATCGCATATAATTCAATTCTCATACTTAACCGTTCTTACTTATTTCCAATCATCCGAGACAACAATAATCAAGGTTAAGTCTGAAGCCAACATTAAAATATACTAAGGCCATCCTAGGCTCAATTATTCACATGTGGATACTTTAGGCTGAAAAATACCAAAATACGCCTAAGACTAAAAATTCCGAGATTATCACCTATTTAAATACTAATTCCATTTTATTCATTCATTTTCCATGCAAGGGCTAAAACACCATAATTAAATTACTCATTACACAATTTAAATTATCAGATATGTCAAATGACCATTTTGCCCTTATACATAATTTTACACATAAAATCCTTTTCCACACCTTTAATCCATCCAAAACACATAATCACATACTCAACAATAGCTAATACATATTATACATGATTTTCAAGACAAATACCATGTTACACAAAAATGATTAAATTGCCCCTAGGACACACATCCATAATAATTATTCTATAATTATTTCTAAGTATGCTCAACATATTATTTTATATATAACTATCATACAAATTATTTTTTCATCAATAGCATCATTTTAATCATACTTTCATACCCGACATAATTTACATTAGATAACATGCTCATTTTATCAGTTTTTATAATAATAATAATAATTAACACATAATTATATCGAAATAAATCATGCTTAACATATTTCATCAACCAAAAACCCTAATGTGCTATCACGCAATATTTATAATTTTAGTAAGGTATAACGGTTACCTGAATTCTAGTAAAAACGCAAAAATAGCGGTATCCTACTAAATTTATCGGATCCCACTAATCAACCTTTCGTACCTAAAAATAATACCAAAATTATTAACTTAATATCTATCAAGTAAAATAATAATTATAATATAAAAATATTTATTTTTTTGAAAAATACTAAAATACCCTTACACTTAAAATGGGTACCAATATTATATATATACTTTCTTTTTTCTTCTTTTTTTTTTTAAATGCACACAACTCACGCTGCATGCTCAATGCCATATGTGAGTAATAAAATGGATTTCAGTCCTATAGTAGTACATTAGTAATCTCCTCAAGATCTAATTAGTTTCCCCACTGAATTCATAGGTTTGTACCTCGGGTCAATTGTCTATTGTTAACCTCAACCCATCTAATGGACATGTTGCCTAAAAGGAAATGAAGAAAATAAGACATAGTTCTAGAATGCTCCATCTGAATTGGAGCCGCCCTGCCCTCCTCATTTAGATCTACAGAACAATGATCTCTCAACAACCCATATTAACCAGGGACTCTAAGGAAAGCCCTTTTTCTAGGAAACCCTTGAAGTATTACATGTTTTATTAAAGGGGTTAAATTCCCAGTATATTGTAGTTAGATGTGAACTAAACTGAAAACTATCAATATTGAAGGAACTCACAAAAGTTAAAGTCATGCCAGTAGAAGCACCTATTGCTAGTCTCCCAAAAATGAGGGTTTTCCATTTTTTCCTCGAAAGAGATTCTGGAACCCTAAATAAAATGTAGATCAAATGAATGGGCACACCATGCTGTAAATAAATCATTGGATAAAATGATGGTTCAAGCTTCACCTTGTAAGCTCAAAAGAGAAAAGCTGGACTGCACTATAAGGTATAATATAAATCGCTTGTAGCTGAAGACATTGATTATGCCATGTTTATAAGGAAAACACGATGAAGTTTGTGGGAGGAGAGAAGTCTTGAAGACATATGTGAAAACATTAGAGGATGAAAACCTCCTGAGGAAGATTGCCTTTCCAGTACCCTTTGATTCCTTCCTCTTTACCTATAATTGTTATTGCCTGAAATACAGATTTGGGTGATGCCATAGGTAAAATGCAGCTCACGTTAATGTAGGAGATCAAAGAGAAAAAGGCACAAAAAGTTCACTTAGATTCAATGCATTCTTATCTAAGATTGACCGGTGAACTCACATGAAAAAAGAATAGCCATCAGCCCTTTCTGCACAATTCATTTTAATTTCTTTCCATTCATAACTGATAGTAGTATTTTATCAAATGCATGAAATCCCATCTCACTTCATTACCTCTTACCCTAGCCTCCTTAGTGTAGCTCTGGAAAAATCCATTTTATATTTGATAGACATAAATCATATGCTGACTCCAGATGAACACATATTGCATTAACTACTGATCTAGTGGGTGATGTTATACTAGTGGTTAGGTGGCAACTTTGCCTCCTCGAGACTCAAAACTCAAAAACATTTAATGAGAAGGAAATGGATGGTCCAAGCTAAGTTACTGGCCTCGCTACACCTGGGGGGAGGACTTGATTTTACCATGTGCCTTGTAAAACTAATTGCTTTTATCTACATACAACAATAAGCCATCAACTTCAGAAGCTAAAAAGACAAAAATCTTATAGAGAGTCGAAAAATTCCAAAATGAAATATGACAAACCTCGATGAAACCAATTGCCTTCTTCCCACTTTGTTGGCCAACTCGTACCCTATGAGTCTACAATGCAACACATATACAAAGAAGTAATTAGAACCATGCAACAGTTATTCGTAAGTTTATGGATGATAATGGGTCTGGTCCGGCCAAATTGAGACCCAAATCTATTTATATTACCTAGAATTAGATTTGAACTAAATCCATTGGATCTCAAAATTTCATATCCAAAGCCAGACCCACCCGATTTAGTGGATAAATAGGTCTTAAATGGGTCTAGCTATTTTAAAATTTTTTAGACAATCTATAAATATACTTATGTTTTATATAGCTTAATATGTATTTTTTATTAAAAAATTTCTTCAAGTAAAAAGATAAATATTTTAAAATAGTTACTTTAACTTTTTAAATAGTATTTTAATGCCTTTGGAATAAAATATTATGCATAATATTTATAAAATAAATACATAGAAATAAAATTAAAAATAAATAAATAAGAATCTTAAATACGATTACGATAAATATGATAAGCATAATATTAGTATGTTTATATATATATATATATATAATGATCGGGTCTGGATTTGAGATTACTTGACCTAGATCTAGATCCATTTAGATGTATAGAGACTCCGATTTGAATTAAATCTATCGGATCTAAAAATTATAGATTTAGACTCAAGATAGATTTAGTGGTTCCGGATCATGTTGATGGCCCGTTACCATCGCTGGATGAGTCTTATGGAGTTCCATTTCAAAATACCCCTCTTACATCCCACCCCGACCCAAAGCGAAGTCCATGAAATAGGCATAACAAAGGACGGACGCATGGAAGAGAGGAAAAATGAACGGGGAATACCCACCGCAACCCAATCTCTGTTTTCTCCTTGTATCCAATTTTAGTTCCAATCCACAACAAATCTCCTAAACACTGCGTATAACTTCTATTGACTAAAACCCACATCTGCATGGCAGCTTAATAACTGCATTTGGATGATTCCTTCACTACTGTGAAAGGCCCCTGCTGCTATTAAATGAATGTGTTATTTAATATAACTCATCAAGAAAACATGTCACTGAACAGTTTTTTCTAGATTAAAATGAAAGCTAATGTGGAAGGACAAAAATAATATCCTGAAACAAAAATAAGGGGAGAATTCAAAGGTGGAATTTACAGTACTAAATGCTCCAAAATTTTTAGGGGGCTTGAAAAAAAAAAACCCTTAGAAAAATAAAACGCTGAGGCACTAGCTTACTTTGCATAGTGCTGACCAGGCAATGACATTTCTCTATAATAAACAATGGCGAACCATAGTCACCTGGTCTTGGTACGTATCAGATCATCAGTCGAAAATGGGACAAGGTTGATCCTGTAATCTAGTATGGTACTAGGGAGAGGATACGAAACTCATTTTTCACGATTGTGCGAGTCAATTAAAGGGGTGGTTCCTCTGGCCTGGTTATGGTTCAATACTGAAATTAGAGTGCTCACAGATTTGTCTCTTTTTTGAACAGTTTTTTCCTTCAACTATTATACAATTACGTCTATATTAGGGAATAAACATATTAAAATTACCTCCGTTTCTCATATCTTCTCTCTGGAGTTCAAAAATATTTACATCCGCATCATTTGCTAGAAACTTCATGAATGACTGTCAATTTTACTGTCTGGATTGCTTAAAAAACAAACCCACGTGTCTATATTGTTGTTGTTATTCCTCATCAGTACATTTAGGGTCTGTTTGGTTTGAAGAAAATTAAATAGAAAGAAAAATATAGAGAAAAGAAAATTGAAGGAAAGAAAATAAAAGAAATTTATTTTTTTTCCTTTGTTTGGTTGTTGGAGAAAATTTTGTGGAAAATTAAATTCTTAAAAAATATATTTAGTGTTTGATGTATAAAAAGAAAATTTAAAAAAAAATAAAAGTTATTATTTAAATATTTTTATCTATTTAATTAAAATTATAATATTAATTTTCTTGCCAAATAAAATTTTCATTTCACCTTTACGAATTCCATATGTCATCCTCATCTTATTGATTAGGCTACACCAATGTCATGTTATATCAGAGTTGTAGAAAATAAAAGTATACTAATAAAAATAAAATAAAAAACTATCCATACATCCGCCTCTGTTAACAATAGTACCAGCATCCATCTCCATCACCATTTCCCAACCTCTCTCCATCTTCCTCTAGTAAATCCATCTCTCCCTTCAGTCTTCCCTCACCAATCTATCTTCTTCTCTTCCATTCGAAACTAATTTATTCAAGACTCTGTAATTAATGGCTGAAGGGAGGCAAGCAAGGATCTAGAAAAGTTAGATCTAAAATAGTAGTTGTATCAAATACGAAAGAAGTGAGTTTTGATTTACAAAATTTTCGAATCTAGCAATGGGTGAAGAATAACGAGAAGGTGAGAGAGTAATTCAGGACTAATCCTTTCAAATTCGAAGTTGCTGGAGGTGGGCAGGTGGAGTCGTGGAGGTGTCGCAAAGCTTAATATCTGCGGCGGAAGGCATCCGCTGGCGTCTATGGGTTTCAGATGCTGTGGCGAGAATTTATTTGGCTGAATGAAGCAAAATTATTTGGGTGGACTGATGTCTATTCTTTACTGCCGTAATCATTTTAAAGATTAACGTCGCTAATTTTTGAATTTGTGTACTCAAAATCAAGACAATAGAAATGAATAGAAGCACGAAGAAGGGTGACCGAAGAAGAAGAAAGATCGAAGAAGAGCGACGACCGAAGAAGACGAAGCTCAAAGAAGAAGATGGATGAAGCAGTGATCGGGTCGAGCAACTTTTCGAATTTTCTTTCCTTTTCCTCTACTTTCTGTGAGGAAAACAGTGCTACGTATTTTTTCCAACATTTTTCTTTCTTATTTTCTTTACTCAATGTTTTCTCTTCAATCAAACGGACAAAATTTATTTTCCACCTCATTTTCTTTTCTTTCCTTACTACTTTCAACAAAACAAACAGACTCTAAACCCCTTGAGCTGATCACCATTCACCAAATGGAATAAAATTTCTGCTGATAGGCAACAGATATATACCGAATTTTAAGTCTACCGATGCATAAAATATTCAGTATAGAGCAAAAAAAACAAAAATACGCCATTAGTATATCAATATTTGACAATATTTACTGCAAATAGCCAATATTTACAAATATAATACTGTAAAGAATTTAGAAAATTAAACTTCGACAGCCGCTACATTATATTTATCGTTTGCAACAATACTAAGAAAGAGAGATCTTAACTCCAATCGCAACCGTAATATAACCCGGATCACCCTTAATCAACTTACTGTCAAACATATCCCTATTTTATTTTTATCTTTTTTATTATTCTCTTATCCTCCGTGAATGGATTAAGCCACATCGAGTTGTTCATCTTTACTGAAAAAGGATAAGCTTCCCACCTTCAGGCTTCAGCACTGAATTTCCCAACTCCTAAGCATATAGCAGCGCACACTCTCGTTTCATAACTTCGTCACTGCTTCAGCTTAACCATAACAAATACCATTTCTGGAGCCAAGCAAAATGGAGATGAGGAAAAATGCATCCGTAGAAGACAAGATAATCACGAAGTACTCTCTCAATCTCACTTTTTCATTGCTTCTTCTTCCTTTCTTCTTTGTCCCACAATCCAGTATCCTAGTACCAGTTACTGCCTTCTACTCTCCTAACTACAACCCACATTCAAAAGCACCATCTCCTCTCCTTACTGTAACCCATAAAAAGCAGCCATCATCATTGATCCAAGGTTTTGGCTTTCGGCAGTTGCTTGGGCGACCACAGTCCAACAAGGATGGACAACATCTAGTGACTGGGGAAGTTCGATCTGAATCACAGATCCAGTGGTAGGGCAACGGTCCAGGTGACCATGTCGTACACATTAGTGAATACTTAGTTGACTTTGCGTTCAGTTGACGTGATGAGATGGTTTATGACTATATAAACGAAAGACAGTGCATCGGAAATGAAAGATTATACTATCTCAAATAACTGCAACGAAGAAGATTAGATCAGTTGTAGCTAAAGATGAATGACGAAAGAAGCTTGCTTAGAGAAGATATAGAAGGACATGATGGGCAAGACAGAAATCCCAATAGAGCTGAATGGTGCATCAGGAGTGAAGACAGAGAGTAAATGACAATTGATTTTGATCGGCATTAAAAAAAAACATTAATAACGCCGATTACTGAAGCTTACAACTTGCAGCGGTTCGCTATCAAAATCCTTAATCATGTTGTTAAGGTCTGTCCTCCGCTTAATTTTTCTAATCTGATTTAATCTTAATTAAAAAATTCTAATGAGTTATTATTATTCTTTTATCATACTATTGTCATGATTAATAATTTTTTCTAACAATATTATTATTATTATTTTTTTATCATTACTATCATTATTATAATTATTATAACTAAATTTATATTCTTTTATTTTTATCAAAATTTTCTTTTTCTGATCTCAGATGATTTAATACGATCTTATATAAATCCTGAAAATAAATCGAGATGAACAGGCCTAAATCCAACACTCAAATGGCATAGAAGCATCCATCAAAATTTCCAAATTAAAGTCAAAAACCTTTTTGGATTTTTCTATATTTCCTACACATAAACTAGCAATTTTAGTGTTCTTATCAATTATCATGGCCATGGAAATGCTGTGAAGAACAAATGGAGGGGGGGGGGGGATATTACTCATCACAAAATAAATAGCAGAAAAGGAGCAGTTGCAACAAGATAACAACAATTTCAGGAGCAGAGAACGAATCCATCGGAAGGACAGACAGGCCTTCTCCTTTAACAAGACCTCCCAACGCCAACAATAATGTAGAGAACGCGAACGATGTTCCTCCACAGACAACCCCATCTGGGTAAGAATTGGTGGTTATAATTACAGGAAATTTAACGAAAAAGGAATGGCGCCTGCACGAGCAGTTTAATGCGGTCGAGCGGAGCGGTGACGCTCTTAGCAGCGGCGCCAGCAATCGCTCCGGCAACAAAGATAGCGGCATTTTTTGTTTTTGATTTTTATTTTTTTTAAATCTTATTGAATAATTGAGGAAGTAGGCAAATTATGTGATAAACTCAGAAGCATTTTGCTAGTAATATTTCTTATTGTCTTTACAGCAAAACTTATCTTTCTACTTTCTAATTAATGGATAAAATTTTCACTTATTTGGATCTTCTTATAAAATATAATTATATATGATAATTAATCATTTAAAAAAAGTTTAGGCTAAAATATTTTTAAAATAAATGATTATCATAGATAATTACTTTTCATAAGGAAATTTAAATAAATGCAATATCTTTCCTCATTCTATACTTTATTTTATCTTTTTGTCAACTTTCTTCGATATTTATTTGTTAGATAACAATAATTTTTGATCCAAACTGAATATATTATCATTTACCTTAAAATAAATATCCTATATTTAATTCAGAAGTATCAAATTTCAAATAAAAATTTATAATTAATGAAAATGAGTTGACAGTGAATCATAACAATAATAATGAACATAATTTTACATGTACTATTTATTTTTAATTGCTTGACGAGTAGATAAAGAATACAAGTAAGCTTTTTATATGAACGAGGGAGTTACATGTCGTAAATTGAGTATTTTATGGTCTCATAGTTAGTTGAGTATGAGTGAAAAGGTATTAATGATCACCCGTTCAAATGCTCTTAAGCTATAACAACTATATTTTCACTTACTGAATTTTTTATTCATTTAAATCAGGTTTGCGGAAGTTAAAACAAATGCAAAATGTTACGCTACATCAAATATGGAAAAGCTATTTTATGTCGGGTACAAGACTACAACTAACTCATATCTAAAGATCAAGTATGTAAATCACATGATCCATATTGATATGAGATTACAAAATAGAAGAGAAAGAATGAACATAATAGAAAATAAAGGACTAAAATTCTAGAGAGGAAATATCTCGATAAAGATACATGAATACCGCCCCAATTAAGTGCTCACCGTAGCCATCACCTCACATAATCAAAACGATAATTACTCACAAAGCAATAGGCAATACCTATTTGTGGGAAAGAATATCACCTACAAAAAGATACGTACGCAATGTATTGAGTAAGGTAATAATATAAATTAATAGAATAATGCATGTATAACTCATAGGAATCATGTAGCAATATAAGTATTATACATGTATGAATTAATCATGATACAATAAGACTAAAGATGAAGTTGTATTATAATTCATACTTAAGTGACCACACATTTCATATTACTTAATTAAATTGAGACCAGAAACTCACTTGTAATACTATCACTCCTCTTTCCCCCACAAACGGGAGATAAGAGTCAATCACTTTATCTTTCACTTCCCATTCCTATTTTCCTTATAGACTAGGGTAAGCCACACTTGGTAACCATTAGTAAACCATTAACCCTTAAGTACACATACCCTTATATGTTAGTGGACCGGACTAGTATAGAGTAGATATAGCCATTTAGGGGTCCTTTGATTATCATATAACCAAACCATATTTATTGAAACATTACTTTCACTTTAACACTAGAAATTACTTTGGTCTAGACTCATGTTATATTTCACTTTATTAAATATTAATATCTTATTAGATCATTAGCCAAATACTTAGCATTTAGCAGTGTACTACTTGATTTACTTTCATTAATATCACTTCCACTTACTACTGTTGCCATTTATCATAAGGGATGCCATTTAACACTTGTTACAAGAAATACCTATTTTTACTAAATTTATTCCAATAATTGTTATTATTTAAAAAACTTAGAATCATATGATCGTTAATTAAATCAAAGATGCTATAATCAAATAAATTAAATATAAGACATATGGAAAGACAACAAGTATAATAGGAGATATTATGTAATGAAAAAAACATAACACTCTCACAAAACCTTAATTCATAATCAACTCATAACTCCACCCATAAAACTCACCACATTTAACACAATGCTCTAATATATCATATTAAGTACCCTACCCAAAAATCATAATCAAACTCCAATATTTTGCACAAAAATACCAACTATACCCCTTAGGGTTACTTATTCCATTTTAAGTTAGTTCACATTAAATTACCACTTGTGATACTAATAATTGATCCAACATTCCACATATCACACTTATCATATTCTAACCTAAATATCATAAAAAAATATTAAATTTCTATTTTCAACAAAAAATTATTATTTCCCTCTATTCTACCTAAATACCTCAAATCTTGTAAAATTCCAATCTTAACACATGCTTTATCAAAACCGAACATATTAAAAGCTCAATAAATACAATGACATGCTTATATTTCATAAAACTCACCACTATGATCGAAAATACCCTTATGGCTGATTTAACCTATTAAAATCTAAATTTCAACATTCACCAAACTTCACCAATGTCCCACACAATCTCCTATGTAATATCAAACACCCAAATATGTAATTATCTCATGTTAAATCACTCAAATTTTATACAAAGAGCTCAAGGTCCAAGAACTACCAAGGCCTAATCACATGATTTCCAACAAATCACTCCATAACACAATATTTCCAATATTTCCTAATCACATGATCAAAATACTTAGCAAACAATTTGAAATAGAAATTAACATGACCTAAGCATGGTATTTTCACATAAAATCATATGCTTTCATGCAAAACACAACAACACATAGTTATGAGCTTATAAAATTATACAACATGATTTTACAAGTAGAGTATGCTATCATGGTAATTTAACATAAAACACGTATAAAATGAACAATAGCCTACTTTAGAGTTTTATATCTTTGCCTAAGTTACAGTAGTCTCTTAGCAAAAATATTTGTAATCTCCTCTTTTAACTACACATTAGGTTTGCCTAAACAAAATCATAAAATTAGATAACAAGGATTAATATAAGGGATGTATACTAAAAAAGGATATATGAAAACCCTCTTGATGCTAGAAAATGAGGGCTTGAGATGACAAGAAGTGCAACTCTGCAATATGCTACCTTAATCCACTTTTTCTAAATAAACAAACACTCATGGACTAAGGTTTAAAATTTAAGAAGTAAGAAGTGAAAGAAAAAAAATATGGAGAATGGAAAATGAGAACGTTTGTAACACTCTAAAATTTACTATTTAAAAAATTCAATTTTTACGGAAGCTAATATAAGATAATTGGATGTTACCACCATACTTGGCATAAGTCTGATTTACAGTACTATTTTCATATCAAATACAAGAAAAAATATTTATAGCTATAACTAAGATAAATAAGAAAATAAGAGGGATTTTATAAAACTAAGGTAGAGTTTGGAAATACTACTCCAAGTATAACCATAATCAAATTATAACAATAGGGAATCTTATGGAGTTAAGAGTCCATAAGGTATGCAGACAAAATCATTGGCTACTAGATAAATAAGAATCTATGCCCAAGTCCAAAAATATAGTCACCTATCCATAGTAAGTGCATAAAAAACATCATAGTAGTCATTAGCAACTTGTACAATAATATTTGACTCGTTTGCTAGTAAGAATGAGCAACACTTATGAAAAGAATGGTCAATACTTGCCCATTGAGTAAGGTAATAATTTATGTCATAAGAAAAGGGATATGTGTAGCATATAATGTCATATGAAAGAATTATACATGTACATTAGTCATGACATAAGATGACCTAAGAGGAAAATCAAAGTAGAGTTCTGTTATAGAGGATTACATGCTTTTAATTAGGGCTATTCACGGTTCAAATATCTAATATTTCTGATATCCAAAATTTTAAATATTTGAAAATGATATTTGATTTGGAACTTTATATATCCGAAAGATCAGATATCCAAAATTTTGGATCGAATATCAAATATAACCGATATTATCTGAATAAAATTTTAATTATAAAAAATCAGTAAAGTACAAATATATTTGATATTATTTGATCTACTAAGTAAATATGCGATATGCTCATAAATATCCGACTTACTCAACAAATATTCGATGTTAAAACTAAAAGTAAAGCTGTTACATCACAAGATTTAATAGGATTCTATTAGATCAAATTATTTAAATTGCATTGCATCACCAATTCAGTAATTAATTTAATTTATCATAAGATAATCATTAAAATTTTTATAAAAATAAGAGTTAGGGTTTAGAAAAATTATACCCACCAAAATTAGTCAAAACATAGCAGGTAAATGGAGTTGGAGCTTCACTGGAGGTTGAGAAACATTTGCCCATGATTAGGTGAGTGGGGTCTATTGGCATGTAGAGTGTATTTTTTTTTGTATAAATACTTAAAAATAGATTATATTAAAAATATAATTTCAACTAAATTAAATTTTAGCCCAAATAATACATCAAGTAAATAAAAATTATATATATGCATCTAAATTTATTTATATATAATTATATATAAAATTAAAATTTATAAAAAATGTATAAATAATTTTTTTTGGATCATATATTATTTGTATTTATCGGATCATATATCTAGTTCATTTGACTTTTCATTGACCGGATTGGCTATTTGATATGAAAAAAAAAATCAAAAAGGTTATTTGCTTTTTCATATTAGATCGTTTCGAATATTGGATCGAATAAGCAGCTATTGGATAACATGAATAACCTTACTTTTAATTACTTAGTCACTTGAATTCAAGAAGCCCACTATTTATAACTAGTGGAATGGTAGCAATGACCTCTATGGGGTAAGATGCACCTAAGAACCACTTATATTTGATAGGCTGGTAACATTTCCCTTTCAAGGCAATACACTCCTAGAAACATCTATTATATTCGGTGGATTGATAACTCAACCCTTCCAAGAAAAATATGCTCATGTTAGCCGCTATTATATTAGGTGGACTGGTAACAACCATAAACCTCTTGTAGGACATAAGAATCCTGGCCATTATTATCATTTGGTGGAACATATTTATACAACTTGGTTTTGACTTAGCGTTCCTTTGCTTTAAATACTAATGTCTTATTAGACCACTTGATTATGTCATTATCATTGTGCATACTTAGAAAAAAATAAACAAGGCATATAAATCATAAACATAGCTTAGACCATTCCCCAAGTGAAAAGTCTACAATGCCCTGTGAAATCCTAATTTTATAAGTTAAGCATAACTCCTCCCATAAGACTCACCAAACTACTAAATTTAGTACAAAATCCCAAAAAATCATTATTAGAAACATATATGGAAATCAAGGTCTAACTCTAATATTTAGCACATATAATCCTAAGGCTACCCCTAGGGTTACTATTCCCAAATAAAGTCATTTTTCTTATTTTGTCAGACCTATGTTACTTATAACCCAAGTATTTCACATAATATAATTAGCATACTTTAACCCAATAATATTTTAGAAATGCCAAAATTTTATATTTAACCTAAATTGACCAAAATACCCTTACCTCGCCTACATACCTCAAAACCTCTTATCATGTAACTTATGCCTTATTCAACCAAAACTCTAAATGTTATACATGAAATTAATTATAGAACCCTCAATGATTACCATGCCATATTAATTTTACCACAAAACTCATACAATGACTCAAATACCCTTAAGATTAAGAACCACCCTAGCACTTCACAAAACCTTACAAGTTCCAACATTACCAACTTCCAATCCACAACATGTTTCATCATGATAATACTTAATTATATTTACACCAACTCTCCACAACTAAATTAAAATAGATAGATCATGCTAAAATGTTAGGGTTACAAGACAAGGTCTATAATAAGTAATATTATATAAGCTCATAATTTAGCATATGGATAATAATTTCATAATGTGATACAATAAGGTAATTAAACAACACCAACAACATGATTTCAAGAAATAGAACTGTACTAACATGATGTTGCATATAATTAATACATAACATAAATACCCTATTATAAGACATGTATCCTTCCCTAAAATTCACTAGTCTCTAAGTAAGCAAAAGTTCCTAAGCCCCTTTCTCTAATACCACCAAAATCTCACATAAAAATAAGAAGAATCATGGTTAGAAAGTGTAGAAAATAAGAAAGGGAAGGAAGGGAAATGGAGGAGGAAAATAGAAGAGAATCAGAGGAGAAAGTCTAGTTTGATTATGCAAATAAAGGGCAAAGGATGGGGGTATTTGTGTGGGAAAATTAAGATGGTAGGGGTTAGTTGCATGGCTAGCTCATGCTAGACATGATGAGAAATGTGGGGACCTCATATGGGGTATGGGGGTGTGATTTGAGGCTTGAATGGTACCCATCAAGTTGTTGCATGAAAAGATAAAGAAGAAAGTGTGGTTTAGTGTGAAGTAGGTAGTGTTGGGGTAGAGTTTTTGCATAAAGATGTGATGAAAAGTGTTGGTGTGGTGGAAAGGAAAACAACAAAACTAGAATGAAGGAGATGGAGTAGATGGAGGAAAAATGAAGAAGTTTGCAAAATAAATTTTATAGCAAAGGGAGAGGAGAAGGTGTGATTAGGTTGCAATAAATGACTAGGAGGTGAGAGGGAAGATGAGTATAGGGCTATGTTGCACGGAAAAATTAGTGGCATAAGTTTGGTGAATGTTTAATACAGGGTTGTAGGGTGGTAGAGGCATGGGTGAAATTTGGCATGAACAACACTTGAATGAGGGGTGATAATGGTTGAGTTAGGGATTGGGTGTAGTTAGGTTTCCCGATTACTATAACCAAACTGAGAGAAAAAATAAGCTCGGTTTGGGGAGTGAGAAGGAAGTCATGCGAGAGGGAGGTAAATGGTGAGGGAAAGGAAAAAGGAAAAAAGAAAAGCTTAAGGAGTAGGGTTAAAGCTAAAGTTTAAGGATTAGAAAAATGGGAAGAGTTTAATCACTTGAGATTAGGGTTAGGATAAATTTAGGATATTATAGGGTCGGTCAAAAGGGAGCTCAAGAACAACCCAAGAACAACTCAAGGGCAAGATAAGAGGAGAGAGAATGGAGAAAAATAGGAAGAATGCAAAATTAGTTAAGTGCAAAAAGAATCCAAAGATGGCATATGACCCCTATGGTAGTTGAAAAGGAGGAAGGAGAGATAAGAGATTATATAGGGGAGGTTTCTTAAAGCCCATGGAGAGGTGGAGTGTGAAAGAAGAGAGTATGGTGGTGTAAAAGTATTAGAAAGTTGTTAGATATGTAAGTTGATTGGATTATGGCAAACAAAAATAGGGTTGAATGAAATAGGATAATGACAAGTTTGATTATGGAGTTAAGGGTAAGGAATTTCGTGGTTAGCACCGAACATGAAATGTCAAGAACAATTAAAATAATTTAAGTAAAGTATAAAGTCCAATAAATAAGTAAAAATTTGATAAATAATCAAATAATTTTCAAAAATTATGAATAATTAGAGAAATATGTGACATTAATTTATGAACCCAAATATATAAAATATTGGGTGTAGGAGTTGATTTGAATTTGAAATACATCAAAACAAGCAAGATATGCAAAATCATCCAACGTCTGGTTGGTTAAATGACCCAGTTAGTTGACCCCTAGACAAACTTGTCAATTTATTTGTAAATTGGTCTACCGTTGGTCGACTAAAAATAAGTCTCAAGTTTTGAAGGGTTAAAAGGAAAAATGAAGCATAAAGGTTTAAGATAAGATGATTAAACAATGATGAGATGTTAGGGAAGGATTAAGGGACTAATCATATAGAAATTAGGGTTAGGGAAAATTCATGGCATTACATAAATAGAGATAATCATCACTCACATATAATTATATCCATAATAATAATTATTATAATTATATAATAATAAATACTATAATTAATATGATAATTCAAAAAAAATATAATCATTAGAGATAATCACCAACTATTTAAAAACATAATCACCAGCTTCACCCGACATAATCACTAAGATAGTAATAGGATAATTACCATTTCTACTAGAGATAATTATCATTCTATTAATGATAATCACCAAGTTTTTTTTGTGATAATCACTAATTATATCATTATTATTAATAATTAACTAATATGAGTATTATATTGTTATTATTATCACTATTAATTACTCAAAATAATTATAATTATAATAGGTACATATAGCAATAACAAAAATAATTATTTTTCTGTGATAGGATAATCACCAAGTCATTATATGTTAGGCACCACTTTATGACTAAATAATCACCAAGTTGGGCTCAATAATTACATGCAACACTTTTATCAGATTTCATGTCACCATATAAAGATCTAATTTATATATTAAATAAATGTTTATCATTTAAAAAGTTATACCATGTAGGTATTATAAACCATAAAAAGTAATAAAACTTAATTATATTTTATATTTGAAGATTTTTTCATTTAGCAAAATACTAAAACTTATAAATATTATTGTAACCAACATAATATAAAAATATTGAACAGGGTTATTATGCCTTATTTCTATGATATATGCCTTATTTTAATGATGATTATAGCTTATTTTTATAGTGATTATGTTCCTTAACATGAATATTATGTCGTTAAAACACACCATGTATAATGGAAAAATTCGATAATACATATTAAATAGTGATTATGTCATATTTACAAGGTGATTATGTTATATATCCATGGTGATTGTGTTCTACATGCATGGTAATTATGTTAAAATTTCTATTTTGCCTATCAAACATATCAAGCTATGTGCCTTTGAATTATTAATACAACAATTAGAGTACATCATTGTATTTATATAATTATATAAATTATAGATTAAAGTTAGGGGTAATGATTATGTTACCCCATATAAACTAGTTCACCTATTTGATTATGAGATAGATATTTTAAATTAGTTTTTCCCTCATATCTAGGTGAGCAGATGAGCCTAATAATGATGTGTAGGATTTTTGTTATCATCTTTCTAGTGATGATGACTAATAGATATTACGTAGGTTGGCCTAAAATTTAGACTATATGGCACCTACTTGTTTTGGCTCATGATTAGATTTCCTCGTTCGTCTCTTGTCAAATATTTAAACTTTTTGAGTCTTTTATATCTCTGTTCCCTTATTCCCATTTGTACGCCATTATTATCTTAGTTATTCCTATTTACCTTACTAAAGGTTTTTCTTTTAAATATTGTTTAGTTATACCATTTATAATCTTGTATTTAACATGGGACAAATATTTAGGGTCTCTTTTATGTTAGGTGTGGAAGCGATATTCCAAATTTGGGTTTTTAATCCACAAAACCATATATTAAATGAAACAATCCAGTATTAAACATCAGGAGTGCTACATATGTCATCGAGTTTGGCACTATAAGTGAGATAGTCAATGATAAGGTGGTAATAATAATAATAATAATAATTAAATTTATTATTATTATTATTATTATTATTATTATTATTATTATTATTATTATTATTATTATTCATAAGGAGCTTATAAGGGTGAGCATAAGTGCCCCAGTAAAGGTGTATATACAAATATGGAGAGAGGAAAAATCAAATCTAAAACCTTCATCATACACTAGTATATGAATTGAAATACATGATAACCAGTATAAGGTGATTTATAATTGAGCTACCATGTATTCTCTTGTGTGGTAAGAAAAAATACGGAGGGAGCATTATGATCATAGTGTTTTTTATACATAAATGCTGAATATACCCTTACTGAAAATAGTACTTTTTTTTATAAAGGTATAGACAACGATTATATAGAAAAACCATCTTGCATACTTTTATTTGCAAAACATATTGATGGCCATTTTTCTATACAATTGTCATGTATAGCTTTAACGAAAATAGTACTCTTTGGATAAGGGTATACACAATGAGTATGTAAAAATATTGTTTTCTATACTCTCATTTTTCTTTTTCTTTTTTAATATAAAAAAATATAATACATGGTGGTGATATACCACAACCGTCGTATACACCCTTTTCCTTTTTTTTTTTGAAATTCCTCATGTTTTAACCTATATTTGGCTGTTAAACTTTTATATTTACCTTGCCCGATAGTAAGAAAGTATAAAACTATTGCCACTATCATTTTCCTTCTCTCTTCTCTTCACTGATGTTCATACTCATTTTTCTTCATTTTCACTTCATCAACATCAACCTTCTCTTTCTCTTCTCATAGTATATTCATTATTCACTTTCTCTTCTTCTCTTCATAGTTTGAGCTTGTTTTCATAAGTTTATCTACTTTTTGAATTTTGCTCATGTATTGCATATCTGAACTCCTTTATGTATATTTATATTTTATATGATGTTGTGGTGTATAATCGTGCACTGTATGTTGTTAGTTTTTGAGTTGATATTTCTTATGGAGGTGGAATATCATTTACTAGTTATAGTATCAAACTATTTTTAAAAATAGAGTATCCAAATGAAATAGATAGTATTGTAGAAATCATGGTATTGTTAATAGTGCAAATTTTGTTTTAGTGTCTATGTATTCGGTGTATGTTGGTGCTCTTTGAGTTCCTTTATTTGGGTGCGAATGGGTTGACGATAAAAATGGGTTTCTATATACTTGAATTGGATTTACAAAGGTGATCTTTTAAGGCTTGGTCATAAGAAAAACTCATTTATCTTGTCCTCACAAGTGAAACAAGTATTCTATGTTACTGAAACAACTGATAAACGGTAGTCCATTAACTTAAATGGCAAAAAAGGGGAAGTTGACATACAAGGTGAGAATGTTTTGACCACTGACATACCTTCTCGTCTAACCATGATTTTGTTACCAATGAACTCTATACGTAATATGATCATGAAAAAGGGATCTATATACTTGAATATAAGTTTGTGCATTAAGAGGGCATGCGTTGTAGATTAAAGCATTATGGATGAAAGGTTTAATGACTTCATATGTGTTTTTTTTATTTATCAAAAAGGGTTATTTTTTGTATTTTGACTATAATATATCACATATAGCTTTAATTACAACATAATATAGAATTTTGATTTGTTGTTTCAGGTATGGATCCTCATGAAGATTATACACATGACGAGGAAGGAAAAACATGAAGAAAGGGGAGAATTAGATTAACACAAATTGCTAGAAACAAATGAAAAGGCATTATGCTTGATGTTTATTTTGATGATCCCAAGTATCCAGTGGATGAAAATAGGGATTTTTTACCTTGACTATTGTAAATATAGGGCTTGTGTGCACATCCTCATCACTTATCAGACTTGGAGGGATACCACAAAAGAGTTAAAGGATAGGGTATGGGATTAAACTATGTTATAATTTAAATATTAGAAATAGACATGACTTTTTTTTGTTATTACCATATGATAATTTAATTGTACGCACAGTAAATATTTGATTCTTTAATATTGTAGTAAGGATTTAATGTGGGATAACAACATACAAAGCTTGTTATGAGTTAAGTAGAAAAATCTTGGATAGATTGGAAGTCGTGGATGGAAATAAATCATATATGCACTACTAATGGTACTATCATATCCACCCCTCCATATATCTATAGGAATGTGATCATCCTCGACCAATGATGGGAGTTCTATTCATGGAGGTCTTCAGATTAATATGAAGTATGCAAGAACATATTATTATTAACTTTTTAATATAACTAGAGTGTGCTTAGATTAAAATTCAAACTAACATAATATTTGTATTTAATGTAATAGGCAAAGAATTCTAAGAACAAAGATATTGCAGAAAAAAAATATTTATGCTCACAGGACAAGACCTAAGCCAAAAAGGTAGCTAGAAAAGCCTTGGTATGGGGAAAAAAGTATATACACACACACACATATTCTTTTATGCCTTTGTTTTATGATCTAACATTGTTACTAAGTATTTTTTTTACTTCATAAAATAGGATAAACAACGTATAAAGGAAGCAATGCAAACTTAGATACTATAAGTACCCCCGAAGCGAGTTGATGTTTGGACTACTCTAGGATAAAGAAAGAGAAGCATACCAATGAACCAACTCAACAAATGGTTGAGAAAATTGCAAGGCTCACACTATTTATGATTACTTGGTTTAGTATGGTTACTTATCCCTAACTATTTTTCTTACTTATAATAGGAGGGTTTGAGAAAGGAATTTTTGATTAGTGTTTTTGACAATGAAGGCTTGAATGACCTTTTGACTCCCACATTGGGAACTTAAGATCATGGTGGCTAGTGTAGGACATATAATTACAGGTTCAACCTAAGGTTTTTGGACGTTGCCCTAGTTCTTACCCTTTGAAGGATACATTTGAAAATATGGAGAAAGAAGTGGTGGCATTAAGAGAATTACAAGAGACAATCCTTAGAAGGTTGGATGGCATGCCATCCTCTTCACAAGTCCAGTTGAATCCTCTGCATCTAGTGTCCCTAGACATTGTCTGAAAAATAACAAGGAAATATACTACACTATACTTTCATTTGAATGCATTTTTTTAAACATAATCTATATTCCACTTTGTGGCTATAACTTGAATTTCCTAACTATTATAGGGCTAGTATTATTATGACTTGTAAGCTATATAGGATGGGCTTATTGTGGAAAATGCTATTGCTTTCATTGAGTTCAATTAAATCCTTCATACTTGACCATTAGGTTTTGTTAAAGTTTGGATCTTAATTCTTAATGTCTTGAAGGAACACTTAATGGAGCTAGTGACGATTGGCATGGCATATGATCATAAAGAAGAGGATATGCCCATACTTTGCTTATTAGTAGGGCAACTCATTAGATGACTGAGTAACCTTATAAGTATCAATGATGAAGAAATCCAAACTTCTTCAATTATTGATTACATTATTGTTACTTAGGGTGGTAATATATGATCAAATAATTATTTTTTCAACTATTTCTTACTTAGGGCGGTAGTATTATAGTAAGAATTATTAGAAAGAGAAAAATTAATAAGATGGAATATGCAGAAGCCCAAAAAGCCTTAGGCATAGAAATAATAATCAGGCGTTGAGACCTTATACCTCAATTTAAGTTATACTTGGACATGACACTATCTTTAGATGGAAACTCTATAGGGATTACTCTTCCAATGAATTTTCAAATGAAATCAGAGGACGTGAGTATCTGGATTAGGGAGGATGATATCGTATATATAACACCCCAATTTTTGGACTTGAATTTTTCACTTTAAAGAGTTAGGTGGGGAAGCTAAAACAATTAAATGAAAGATGTTATTGTCATATTTTATATAAGTCCAGTTTCCTCTACCATTTTCATTCCAAGTGCTAAGGCTAAAATCATTACTCTTCTTAAATTAACAAAATGATTACAAGAATAGAAACTAGATAATAATCATTTGATATAAGTCTGGTTTTCTCTACCATTTTCATTCCAAGTGCTAAGGCTAAAATCATTGCTCTTATTAAATTAACAAAATGATTACAAGAATAGAAACTAGATATTAAGTATCAGGCTAAAGGAAAAATCAATGATTACAAAACTCAAAAAAGAGAAAGAATAGGAGGCCACATCAAATATACCAAAAAGACACTATATAGCCCTAGGCTCTCAATCCAAACTACCTATTTTAAACTGAACTTGGAAGCTGACCTATAAAGACCATTGCCTTTTGACTAGGCAAGGTGTAATCCCCCAAAAATTAAAAAACTTATAATTTAATAAATAACTTTTATTTGGGATAAATTAGCTTTTAAATTTATATAATTTAATTATTTTATGGATTTTTGAGTATATAAAATTGGATATGAATATTTAAGAAATTAAAATAATTATTTTGTTATTTTACCATACTCATTTTATTTAAATAATATTTCAAACCAATATTTTTTTAAAATTAACCTTTTTAAACCCATATATTAAATTATATTAAACTAAAATTTTAAATTTATTTATCTACCAAAAATATTACATTCTATTATTCTATAAATTATTTTATCTTATTTTCCCTATTTTTCCTATTTTCTTTTTCCCTTTTTCCTTTCTCTCTCCTTTTTCTCCTTTCTTTCTTTTTCCTTTTTCCTTCCTTCGAGCCGACAGACCTTGTGAAATGCCCCAAAAATATTTATTTTAGGAAATATAGTTAAATAAGGATTTATTAGGAAATTAATTAATTAATTTATTTTATTTGGAATAGGAAAGATTTATTTAGGGTAAATTAATAATAATTTATAAATATTTTTCTAAAGGGAAAATTGGGCTTTTTGCTAATTAAAAAGGGATTTAGGAGAAATATTTTTAAAAAGTCTAAATTAGTCTAAAAAGGAAATTTAATCTTATTTTAATTAAATATTTTATTCTAATTACCCAAAATATTCTAATTAAGTTATTAAAACCCAAACCACTTAATTTTTCCTTTTTCCTTTTCTTTTTCTTTCCTCATTTTTCTTTCTTTGCTTTCTTTTCCTTTCTTTCTTTTCTTCTTTTCCTTTTTCTTTTCTCTCGCCGGATTAGGCCTGGACACGACCCAAATCCTCTTTCCTTTCTTCTTCCCTTTCGCGGCCCAACGCCGCTCTTTCTTTTCTTCCTTCTTCAGACGCTGCGTTTTGTTCGTTATTACCCTGGGACGCCGCGTTCCATTAACAAAAACTTAATCCTAGCCAACCGGCCCGGTTTCCTACCCCTTTTTCTTTTCTTTCTTTTTCCCTCGACCACCCGACTCACCTTTCTTCTTCTTCTTCCTTCCTCCGGCATCGTCCACCTGTAGCTTCGAGGGCTAAAAATGGCGCCGCCGGCCACACGTGTCGTGACTGGCCTTTCTCCCTCTCTTTCTCTTCCCCTCAACGCCCACTCCAGCATGAACTGCCCCACTTCCCTTTTCTCCCGCAGAATCTCCCCATTTTCTCTCATGAAGGTCGGGCACGATTTGAAATTGTGCTGATCGATCAATGCCATTCTTACCCCAATAACTCACCGGCATTGACCCCCTGCCAACTTCCAGAACTCGACCCTACCCTCTAACACTATAAATACCCCTCATGTAGTATGATTTTGAGATTTTTCCCCCCGAAACCCTAAGTGCAAATCTGTGTGTCACTGTGACTCCAGACGCACTATTCTCCGTCGTTAGCCAACATCGCAGTCGCCTCTAACACCCAAACTCTTCCTTGCATCGCACTCTAGCTAACTAAGCCCTCCACCTCCTTCGATTCTTTTCGCACGAGCCACCATAGCCGTGCAAAATCCCCTATCCATCTCGCAAAAAATTTGCCCCGCAACCTTTAAACCACCGTCCACCACCATATCCGCCACTTCTACTGCCTTCTGCACCACCCAAAAACTTCTACTAATTGTCCTCCACCAAACCATAACCTTATTTTCTCTTTTCCCCTTCTCTTTCCCTCTTTTTCTTCATCTTCTCCCCTTTTAGACTTCTTTTCCGGCCACCACCGTGCACCACCACCGGTGCCACCCATCCCCGCCGACTTAAGGTGAAAACCTAGACCTTCTCAGCCCTTCCTTTCTATTTATTGAAATTTATTCTATTTTTATTCTAATTTTTAATGTTATTTCGATTATTATTATTATTATTATTATTATTATTATTATTATTATTATCATTATTATTATTGCGATCAGTTGTAACATATTTGATAAATTTTTTTGGTAGGGTGGAGATTATTCTTGAGTTAATTACATTGTTAGTTTTGAATTTTAAGAATTTATTTCAATTATTATAAGTTTATTATAATTATTAATAATATTATTATTAATAATATTATTAGTATAATTATGTTATTATTATTGTAATTATTTTAGGAGGGCTGAAACCTAAATTTTTAATTAGGTCTCGCACCCTTATGCTTTTATTACTATTATTAATATTATTATGATCATTATCTTTACTAATTTAATATTATTATAAGTATATATATTATTAATACTATTATTACTATCATTGAATAGTAATTTTATTATTTGGGTACGTTTGAAACCCCACCTTGTAATTTTAAGATTTATATTATTATTATTATTATTATTATTATTATTATTATTCTAATATTAGCATTATTAATAATATTTTATTAATATTAATATTATTATTATTATCTTTACCAACATTATTTTGGTGAAGGGTGGAAACCCTTATATCACCATTCATTTTAAATTATATTATTATTATTATTAGTATTGTTAGTAGTATTTTGTATAGTAATTCTAGTATAGTATAATTTTAATTAAAAACCAAGTATTAGGATAAGTTAGTAAATAATAGCATTTTTAGGAGGGAACCTAATTATAGTATTTTTTTTTCATACTAGGTGAGCCCAGTCAAAGCCTTCAAGTGGTATAGGAGTGTGCTCCAAGACCAGTGACATTTTAGGTAAGGGGTGCTAAGGCCATATGTGTAATATGTGATTTTATACTATGCATGCCATGTGATATGAATAATAGTGTATTTCATGTGTATATTGTATAATTGTTATGAGTGCAGCATGATTATGGAGTTGAAGTATGTTGGTGTGAATAAAGTGTGGTATGAGAATTATGTGTATATTTGTATTATTACTATTGTATGATGTGGCCTTAAGACATGCATGTTAGGGTTGCAAAATAATGATGGGGAGTGTAACAATGTGGTGTTATGGTTTTGCATGGAGTTGTGGGATGTATGGTATTAGGGTTTGCATGGCGTTGGGCCTTGCATGGAGTTAATGTTGGTAATAATGGTTGCATGGTAGCACTAATGGTTGTATAGTAGTATTAGGGTTGCATAACGGTATTAGGGTTTGCATGGAATTGCATGGTGTTAGGGTTTGCATGGAATTGCATGGTGTTAGGGTTTTGTATGGTGGCATTAATGTAGCATGGTATTAGGGTTTGCATGGGAGTTAGGGTTTGCATGGAAGTGTGGTTTACGTGGAGTTAGGGTTTGCATGGAGTTAGGGTTTGCATGGTGTTAGGGTTTTGCATGGTGGCATTCATGTAGCATGGAGTTAGGGTTTGCATGGGAGCTAGGGTTTGCATGGAGTTAGTCATGCATGTCTGGCAAAAGTTTGTGAATAAAATATTTAAGACACTAATCATTTAAAGCGAAAGACTATTGAGCCAGGTCCAGACCGATTCACTAGTCAGGAATAGTGGTTAGGGTTTTTACCCTATAAGTGACCGATCCACCGACGAATAATAGTGGAGTGGATATTGTCCCGCAAGTGACTGACCCACCGACAATAATAGTGGGGTGACCCGAGCTCAATAAACGCAAATCATAGTTGCTAAGGCTTTTAAAAGATACTAATTATTTACAATGGAACATCATGTGAGCAGGAACTAGACCGATCCACCGGTCAGAAATAGTGGTGTGGACTATTGTCCCGCAAGTGACCGATCCACCGGCGAAAAATAGTGGTGTGGACTCATATTCCACAAGTGACCAGCCCACTGGCTAAAATAGTGGGGCGTTCCTGTACTTACATGGATTTGATAAAAGGCAGGGTGTGCATCGACTTCCGATAAAAAGATTAATTAAATAATTAATCTGGATTGTTTGAGCCTTTACGTGTGGGCTTGATCATTTATGAGCTGTATACTTATCTATATAACCTTATGCATTATATATGTGGGCTTGAAAGTGTACGTTGAATATTATCCTGTATGATTTTATGTGATTATGTGTTGGCCTTAGTGCTCGGTTACCTTACTCAGTACGTAGCGTACTAATCACCCGTTTCATGGGTGCTGCTCATTCCCACAAGCAGAAGGCTCATCTGACTTGTTGCAGGTAGGAGACACTTATTTTGATGCTATCGATGTCTATGGGACATCAGGAGGGGCCGAGTGATTGTGGGCTGAATCAGGTCCTGGAGTGGCGTGGCTATTTTCCTTTTTAGATTACTATTCATGTTACCTTTTTATTATGTTGAAGTTGTAGAAACAATTTTATTAATGTTGTTTACTTGTTATCTGAAAAACAATAGCTAGTATTTCGAATTTATAAGTATTATAAAAAAAATGTGTAAATTTTGGGGGTGTTACACCCTGGCCTGCCCTCCTTACCCCTCATGCCTGGGCCGCAGGCTCGTTTCTCCCCTCCCCTCCTTCTTCTTCTAAGCGACCAACCCAACCTAGTCTCTCCTTTCTTTTCTTTCCTTCTTCCCCTCGACCGGGCCAACCCACTCCCTTTCTCTCTTTTTTTCCTCACCTGACCCACCCCTTCTCTTCCTTCTTCTTCCTCCTTTCTTCCTCTTCCATGCCCGACCAACCTGAATGCTTGCAGCTGCCACCTCCCTGCAACTACCTACCTCCCTGCCACTTTCCCTCTCTCCCTCTCTATTCCCCATCCTTTTCTTCCCCATTTCGGACCTAACCAACCCTACACCCCCAGCATGCATGCCCCCTTCTTTTCCTTCTTCCCTTTTCCTCTTCCTACAACTCTGACACACCTACCCCCTGTAGCCTGCCCCGACTGGCCACTTGCTCCCCTATCCTCCCTCTCCTTTTTCTTATCTTCACTAGCCTCTCCCCTGCCCATTTTCGAGACCTCCGTCCCTCTCCCGACCTCACTTTCTCTCCATTTCTTCTCCTTTATCCTTCCCCCTATTTTTTCACCCACACCCCACTCTACCTTACCAACTGCCTCCTGCCACCTTCTACTCCCACCCTCCACCACCACACCACCCCTTGAGCCTCTGCAGGCCACCTCCTTCCTCTCCTCTTCTTTTTCTTCTTTCTCGGCAGCCACCACCTCCTCATTTCGCTGCCTCTACCGCCACCTTGACCACTAAATCCCTCCCTGCAATCTCCTCTACCACCTCCACACCTTCCTTGGCCGAAAAAATCCCCTCACCCCCTCATTTTCCTCGTCCCTTTTCCTTCCTTCTTAGCCACCTCTGTAACCTCACTGCCGCCACTACAGCTACCCTTGGCCACTGACAACCTATCCCCGACCACCACCTACACCCCCTCTCCATCCCTGCACTCTTCCCTTGCCCTAAATCCTCCCCTACCTATCCTATTTCTTAGCCCCAAAACCCTAACCCAAAATTAGCCTTTCCCTTCCTTTCCTCCACCACCTTCGACCCTTTCCTCCCTTACTTTGCATGCAACTTATGCTGCATGAGTAGTATGAGTTGCTGCATGCCTTGGTCTAATTTGGTTAATAAGTTTTAAGGTATAATAATATTTAAGTTAAGTATTTCATTAATTAAGTTTTATAAAGTCTTATGCTTTGGTTTTCTCATTTCTAATATAATAAATATTGATATTATTTTTAGCTATTAGTTTTACTAATCAAAGCTTAAATCTTTAACGGGAATATCAGTAAGGTTTGATTTTTGTGGGAATTAAGGTAATCGTTAAATCCCACTTAAACGCATGGATAAATATATGCTAGCACATTAGGGTTTAATATGTTATTATGTAAAAGGATGGTGGGATTTTCATCGAAAACCCAGAATTAGATGAACTTATAAGTTCATCTAATTCTGGGTTTTCGTTTTCATCCTCAGAGGATACTAGGAGGTTTTGTATTTTTTTCCTAGTTTCATCATCTAAGTCTAACTTACGGATTTGCGTATTTGTTTTGCATAATTTTTGAGTATGACCCATTTTTCCGCATTTGTAACATTTGTAACTTTTAAATCTATTATTTGAAGAAGAAACTATTTGTTTTTTTCCCTTTAGGTTTGGATTTTTGATAATAGGGAATCTGTTTCTGTTGTTTTGGAGCAGGTAAATATTTTTGTTTTGATTTTTTGTGGTAACTGGTTTTACAATTTCCAAGGCATTTGTTCTATTTATTTGAAGTGCCTAGAATATCAAATTGTTTGCAAAATGATCCCAGTTCCTGTTTTGTTTTATTTAATTCCCATTTGAGTTGTTTTTGAAGTTTTAAATCTTGACAGATTCTTAAACCTTCTTTTTGGGTAAAACTAATAAGTTCACCGTATAAAAATTTGTTATAGGGAATTTGGTTACCATGAGCATCTTTTATTTTGTTCCTAACCTTTTCTCCTAAAATGGGAGGTAAACCGGCTAAGAATTTTTCTTTCCAAAATGGTTGATTTGAGTCTTCCCTAAGCATTACTCTAGTTAGGAAAGTGTTTTTATACCATTGGAAATCGCTAAGTCTTTTGCACCTAAGGTTTGACAGAAGTTCTGCATTTTTGTCCTTAAGGTGTGAAGGGTCTCCTACAAAGTGTAAGGATATTGAAAGGATAAGGGATGCGACTGCATCAGACATTGGTTCTCCATTTTCTAAGATGATTTCTTCATTTTCATCTATTTTGATGGCTTCCAAAATGTCCATTTGTTCGTTTGAGGTTAAATGAAAATCCCACCATCCTTTTAATTGTCCAGAGAACCCTGCTATCAGGAGTTCTGCTATGGTTTTGTCAGAGGTGTTCATTTGGGCTTTATAAGTGTTTGTAGCCATAGTCATTTGTTGTAACAGACCTAAGATTTGGTATTCAGAAAGTCCATCTATGTTCCATTCGTATAAAGAATTGGCCTTATAGTTGGGTTGAACTAATTTGTTGGGTTTAGTTTCTAGACTAAGGTTCGGCGCTGTTTGTCTTGGTATTAGTGACCTAGAAGATGACGGTATATCCAAACGGGCTAGAACAGGTTCTTGTTCTTGGGCTTCTTCGGATTCAGTTTGGTCATTTTCATTGATCATATTAATTTGGGTTGTTTGGTCAGGTGTGTCAGGGACCTGATTTTGGCTTGACGAGGTTGAAGGAGCAATTAGATTTAATTTTTCTTTAATTGCTGTTACAAATTCATCTTTTTGTGTTTGAATTTCCTTTTGGCTGGATTTTGATAATTCAAAGGGTTTGAATACAGGCATTCTCTTTTGTTCAGTTTGTTTGTTTTCTGAAATAGTTTGTATTATCGGGAGTATTGTTTCTTGAATTTGTTTATTTAGTTTTACTAATTGGGTGCCAATAGTATTCAGATGAACGTTTGTATAGTTGTTTTGTAACACAATGTTTTTGGTGTTTTCTACTTCATCATCTCTTGGCAATCTTAGAGGTTTTAATTCAAGGGTGTTTTCCCCCGCAGGCATTTGAATATTTTGTAGAGGCGGATATTCTGTTTCAACTATTCCTCTTTCAGTTTTCCAGGTTTTTGGTTTGGTTCGAGTAGTTATTGGTTTCACAGATTTGAAAGGTGAATTTTTTAACCTTTTCGGGTCAATACCTTTGTTTTTTTAAGTGTATTTCTAACCAATCGAAAAACATGATTGTGCATTTTTTTATCGGCTATGAATTTGTAAAAGTCTTCCTGGAGTCTACGACTTTCTTTTGCCAGATTTTTGATAAACCAATTTCTTTTATCGGTATTCTTTTCTAAATAAAAGTTGGCTCTAAAGAATTCTTTTTCAATTACAAATTCCTTTTCAAGGACGTTTAGTTGATTATCTGTGATATTAGATATACCAGGAGAATGAGGAGGTGATTCAAGTTCATCATCACTTGTTTGTTCTGTTTCCTTTTCTTCCTGTTTTTTGTAGTTTGCCTTAGGAATTCTGGTTTGGTAGTTTGCATCCTTAAACGAATGTCTAGGAGTTTCATCCATAGAATTCCTTTTCTTTTGCACTTTGTCCTCCAGATTTATAACTTTGGGAATGTTCGAAATGTTTCCTAAGCTAATAGTGGAATATGTCGAGGCATCATCCTTAATTCTAAGGCTTGGATTCCTCCTAAAACTAAGTTTGACAGTTCCGTCATCGAACTGGGTTATTCTATTAAGATTTGTATTTGGTTTCGGGATCTCAATTTTGGGTTTGTCTTCCTGGGTTGGTTGAGCTTTCTCTAAAGTCCATTCCTCAGGGATTTCTATTTCATTCCATTTTATTGTTTTGGGAATGACAGTGTTTGATCTTGTTTCATCAGTTTGCAAGACTAAGGTTTCACCGTTTTCAATTTTGTTAATTGCTTCGGTACTAAAGGCTATTTTCGCTACCTTATAATGTATCCTATAGGTTACTGCTATAGGAACAGATCCTTCTAACATTTGATATCCATGCGTTTTAATTTGAAGAGTCAAAGCATGCAATATATTAGGACCAGTAAGCGAAGGAGCAAAATTAGGAAAGCAATTAAAGAATATTGGACTAGAACAAATACTTGATTCTACAGTTCCTATCAGGGAATCCGTAAAGTCTATTATCCTAGCGTCCCTAAGTACAGCTAAGATGGAAGTGTTCAGGCCTTCTCTTGTTAGAGATTTGAATCCAACTTGGACTAAACCTAAGTGGATATAATTAAATCCTTTTCTCCTATGTTTTGCGATTGATTTCTTTGATAGGAGTTGGATGGTTTCTAGAGGTTTGCTAATCTGAAGGTCACGTTCTTCAGTTTTTATAACATAGTTTGTTGGTAAAATATGCCAGTTTGAGGTTCTATAAACCATTTCCTTTTGAATTTTTGGAAGTTTCCACGTATCTATAGATCCTTCAAAGTTTTCAAATTCATATTCCTCAGTTTGTCTGTTTGAGTCTCTAGGTCCTATGTCATGTCTAGAACCAGAACTAGAAGAACTAGAAGATCGAGAAAATAAATGCATGTCTCTATCCTATTTGAAATGTAAGCGGCTTTCACCCTCCTAAAATACAGCAATGATCTGCCTTGCCTAACCTCGGGACTTATAGGACTTACCAGCTGAACAAAGGAGCTTACCTCACGGCCTACACACAAAGTCAGAAAGATAGTACACTTACCCCTCTCACAAGCTAATCCCGCTAGGCTCTGATACCATATACGCCAAGGATCTCGGGATACAAACGGGCAACCTGAAGAATATAAAGAAGAAAGTAAGGGAAGATAGATAGATAGTTAGAAAAACAGCTGAAAGAAATAAATAATAAAGGGTTTTGGATAGATAGGAGAGAAGTTTGGAGTTTTATTTGATAATTGAATTTGAGTATAGAGGAAATTTTCTGTGGGTCGATTTGCCTCTCCAAATGCCGACCCCTTACAATGAAGTCCTAAGCCCCTTTTATAGAAGAGGGGGTCAGACTAAGATAATTTTAAAAAGTAGATTCGGGAATCCACGGAAAAGTAAATAGTAAAAAGTAAACAGTAAAAAGCGTACTGCCTACAGTACTATCTATAGGAAAAGTTTGAACAGTACAGGGTAAAAGTGCAAACAGTAAAAAGTAACCGAGGAAAGTAACAGTAATCCGCGTGATCGTCCTTTGCCGCAGATTCCTTTGTCGTCTTTCACTTTTGCTTTTCGGTTGCTTTTACTTGATTCTTTTACCTCGGTGAAAACATCAGTCGCCGAAAGCAGATTCTTACGCCTTTTGAGGACGACTGACAATAACTTTTGACTGGCAGGAATATTCTTTGTCTGCCACAGGTTTGATGCGTGCTATCGCGTACGCCTATGCCTCGAAAACTTGTATTTGCATTGTCTACCGGATAGGAGGTAGTATCCCGTAACAGTCGTCTTCATTCTCGTCACCAAAGTCTAATTCAGGAGTAACAGACGAGGCTACAGACTCTCCTTGTTTGGTTTGTGAAAGTACTTCGCCCAGTATGGCTAGGTACTCGTCTTCATTCTTTGCGGCTGCGAGCTTGGCGGCCGTAACAGACTTTTGGACCAAAAATTTTGAATCTTCAGATCTGGCTAAGACTGGATTTGTTGAGGAAGAGGGCAGTTGTTTGTCGATGATGAGTTTGCGAACGGCCTGTTCTGATACTTTTTTAAAAGTTTGATACTTAGACCACCATTTGACTTTGAAGCGGCGAACTAAGGTAGGGACTCCTTCAATCTCATGGATCTCCGCTGTCCAAGCGAACACCCAGGGGCAGAATAGTTTGGAGCAGAAGGCAAAGATAGGGGGCAAAACCCTATCGTCTTTTGTGGGTTTGTAGAGACTTTTGAACAGGTCAAGTGACTTTGATACCTGTTCGGGTAGGATATCTGGGATGGCGCCGAAGTCTCTCCACCATCGTATGAACCAGACAGGGTAGTGTGTTTGGGTAAAGTTTTTGAAGAAGATCAACCACGAGTGAGATTTCCTGGAGTTTTTGGTGAAGAAAGTATTCCACCAGGCCTGTTGATAATCCCAATATTTGAAATTCAATTTTGCGTTTGGGCTGAATTTGTATGAATCAGGAAGTCTACAAGGTAATTCGAGACTTTGACCCCAATCCATGGGAAGAATAACCCTGTGTAGTTGACAGGTTGAGTAAGCGGCTTCGTTTCTGGTTTGGGGTAGTTTGAAAGTTCGAAACGAAACTGAGCCTGTGTACTCTAATATTGACTTAAAATACGCATGGGGTGCAGTCACGTCCCATGGTTTGAAATCCCATCCTAAAAATATTTTTCGAAGGGAAACGAAGGGATCCTAATGATGGAATCCATCTTCGAGGTTTGAAATGATTTGAAAATTCTGTTTGGTAAAATACTCAGCTTTTTTCTGAAAATCTGGTTTGATGTCTAAAATATTTTCTAGCCTTGAAATTTTGCTTCTCAAGACTGGAAAGTTTGAAACCTGTTTGTCAGAAGAAGTTTTCGAAATCGCTTTTGAAGGAGCGAGAGGTATTAAATTTCCTCCTTCTGTTTTGTAAACAGGGTTTGTAGAACACGTACCTTTGCGTTCAGGTTGAGAACTCTGAACTTGTTCCGTCATTTGCTGAAGTGCTTTGAAAACTTCAGGGGATTGGGTAAGATTTTCTACCCACTTTTGAACATCGGATTTGATGTCTTCTTTTGGGGGAGATGAAGCTGCAGCTTCATCTTCGACAGTGGCTTCATACCAGGATTTGATCTTTGGCTTTGCAGCCAAGATTTCTTGAACCTTCTCTTTTCCTTTTCTTTTTCGGAGGCATCCTGCTTCGAGTGTCCTTGCAGAAATTCTCTCGTCAAGAAGTCAGGTAAAGAGTTTTCTTCACCTTTTATGTGTTCGATCTCGAAGTCGAAGACCGACAGAAGAGCTTGCCACCTAGCGAATACTTGTTTGCTGGCAATGTTCTGTACGTCTTTTTTAAGGATGTGTTTGGTAGACTTACAATCAACGCGTAAGAGAAACTTTTGGTTAAGCAAGTCGGACTGGAATTTGGATATGGACTGAACTATTGCAAATATCTCTTTTTTGACTGTCGAATAGTTCTGTTGTGTTTGGGTCTAGTGACCGGAAGTGAACTGGATCACTGTTTCCGTTTTGGGTTGTGACTGTTTGGTTTGGGCCAAATACTGTTCAAGTGTTTGGGCCTGGGACTATTTAAGAATACCACCGTATCCAAGTTCGGAGGCATTGGTCTCAACGATTTTGAAAAGGTTTGGGTTGGCCAAGGTCAAACACGGAATGTACTGGACTTGGGCTTTTATGTGTTTGACGACATCTGTATGGTTTTGAGTCCAAGGTTTTGGGCTCTTTTTAAGTCTGTCGTGTAAAGGTTTGGCAATCTGGTTAATGTTTGGGAAGAAGTCTAAGACATAGTTTAGGCTTCCTAGAAACCTTTGAAGCTGGGTCTTTTCTAAGATTTGATCTGGGAACCTAGACGCAAATTCTATGAACCGTTCGATGGGTACAATAGTACCTGACTCAATATAGTGGCCTAAGAATCTGACTTTGGTCTGGGCTGAGGATATCTTGGGCTTAGAAACTACTAACCCGCTACGGTTTGCGATACTCAGGAATATCCTAAGGTGTCGAAAATGCCGGTCTAAACTATTTGAGTATACTAGTACATCGTCTATGTATACTAAGCAGAAGTTTGAGTATGGATTAAAAATCTCGTTCATAATTCTTTGAAATTCAGACGGAGCATTTTTTAATCCAAACGACATTACATTCCATTCAAACTATCCAAAAGGAACAGTAAAGGCAGTTTTGTATCGGTCTTCTGGTTTAATTTGAATTTACCAAAAGCCTGATTTTAAATCAAATTTTGAAAAGATTCATGCTGAATAAAGTCTTTGCAATAAATATTTTTTGTTTGGAATAGGGTACCTAATCCATTTGAGAGCATCATTTAAGGGTTTGTAATTTATTACTAACCTAGGTGATCCTCTTTCAATTTCAGAATTTTTGTTGACATAAAATGCTGCACACGACCATGGTGATCTAAACTTAGAAATTAATCATTTTGATTCTAAATCTTTTATCTCCTATTTGCAGTGTTCAATTAGTTCTGAATTCATTTGAATTGGTCTAGCCTTGGTTGGTATTTGTCTCTCATTAAAAGTTTCTTCATACGGGAGATCTACCATATGGTTTTTTCTAGACCAAAAGGCATTTGGAAGGTCAGAGCAAATCTCTTTTTGTTGTCTTTTGAGAATTTTTGTTAAGTCATAGTTGTTTGTTGGTTTCTTTGGAAGGATTGACCTTACAGTATTTGATGGTTCTTCTGGTTTAATTGTTTCCATTAATTTTTCTAGGTATTCCTTTTGTTTTAATGGATCCGGTAATAATTGAACTATGTCTAAAACCATTTTTTGTTCTTTGGTCAAAACGTTTATTTGATTATTATCAATCTCTTCCTTCGGGTCAGAAGAGTGGTAAGAAGAAGAAGAAGATGATTCTGTTATAAGTTCATCTAATTCTGTATATGTATATATATATATATATATATATATATATATATATATATATATATATATATATATATATATATATATATATATATATATATATATATATATATATATATAGCTGATTATATTGATTGATAAAAAGGAAAGCATGTTAGTTTATATGCCATGAGTGGAAATAATGCTTATGGAAGGAGTTTTGTTATTCACGAAAATGTTAAGTACTTATCCATGTTATATTATGTTATTGTGACCATTGATGCATGAATAATATTATTGTGAGCCCTATGGGCATTTTGGTAATATGTCTTGTGCAAGAGTGTGGCCTAATATGTGACGGTGCTAATGAGTATTATGTGGGAATATAATAGTTAGTGGAATTGGATGATGATAATGGAGTATTAATATTAATATTCATTTAGTGATGATAATTTAATAAAAGTGGTGTAATAAAGGGAAAAATGGTAAATTTATAAGTAAAAGGGTATCATGGTAATTTTGGAAGTAAAGGATAAAATGGTAATTTTGGAAGAAAAGGGAAAAATTGTGATTTTTTAAGTAAAAGGGTATTATGGTAATGTCAGAAGTAAAGGGTAAAATGGTAATTTTGGAAGAAAAGGGCAAAATGGTAATTTTGTAAGTAAAAGGGTATTATGGTAATTTTGGAAGAGAAGGGTAAATTGGTAATTATAATAATGGAAAAGGGTAAATTGGTAAGTATAATAATGGAGAAGGGTAAAATGGTGATTATAATAATAAAAAAGGGTAAAATAGTAATAATAATAATAATGGAGAAGGGTAGATTGGTAATTATGATAATGGAAAAGGATAATTTGGTAATTATGATAATGGAGAAGGGCAATTTGGTAATCATGACAATGAAAAGGGCAATATGGCAATTATGATAATGGAGAAAGGCAATTTGACAATTTAACCAACTAAAGGAAAATTTGGTAATTATGATAATAAAGAAGGGTAATTTAGTAATTTGACCAACAAAAGGGCAATTTGGTAATTATAACAAAGGAGAAAGACAATTTGGTAATCTAAGCAACCAAATGGAAAATATGATAAGTTTAACAATTATGAAAGGTGATTGGTGACCTAATAAGTGTGGGAGATAACTTAGTAACCTAAACCGAGTAAGGGGTAATTTAATAATTATGCAACATGGAGGGTAATATGGTAAATTGACAAGTAGAGAAGGGATGACTTAATAATTATTCAAGTAAGGGGTAAATCAGTAACCCTTATCAAATATGTCATTGTGATAATGGAGTTTTGTAATAAGACTCAAGTAACACTGAATGGTAAGATAATGGTATTTGATAATTAGTAAATATCATGAGAACGAATCCTAAATCGGAATTGGATGAGATTATGATGGCCTTAATGATTCCTCTATGTTATCTTGGATAACCATATGAATAAGAAATACCTAATGATATCAGAACGATTGAAAGTGAATAAGTATCTGATCATTGTACTTTTGTGATCACCTTAATTAAGATACTAATAATTAAAGTGAAAGACTTCAAGATCGAGAATGGTGGCTCTTTAGAGGTTGCTACCCTAAAGACATGGTTTAGCCCATGGTTATTTTGGTATTTGATGCTGTGCCTTTGTACCTCAGCCAGGCCCTACATCTTACTCTATCTAGCTCTACTGACCTATTTAGGGGGTATGCATACTTATGAATTAGGTGTCCTTGATGGTAGGGTACTGAATAGTTGTATGCACCAGTGTGACCAAGGTATCTTTGCGTCCCTAGTTTGATGGTTGAAGGATGCCGAGTAGCTTGTATGCACCGGTACGACCGGTGTACCTTTGTGTCCTAACATCTTGATCTCCCCTTTGAGGTAAATAAATGGAATTATTGTGATGATTAAAAAGGAAAAACACTAATCACAAAGTGAAAGACTTGTGAGTAGGGGCTAGATTGGTCTATCGGCGAATAATAGTGGCCAGGAGCATTTTGTCCTGGAGACCGGTCCACTGGCAAATAATAGTGGTTAGGAGTGTTTTGTCCTGTATGTATTTCGATCCACTAGCTATAATAGTAGGGTTCCCGCACTCACTTGGATATAATTAAATCATGGAAAATACTAATCACTTATAGTGGAACACCATGTGAGCTGGGGCCAGATCGGTCCACCGACGAATAATAGTGGCCAGGAGCGTTCTGCTCTGGAGACCAATCCACCAACAATTATAGTAGTCAGGAGCGTTCTGTCCTGTATGTATTCTGGTCCACGGGCTATAATAGTGGGGTTCCTACACTCACATGGATATATAATCTGAGAGATGATTAAATAATGATGGACTAATGGCTTAAGGCCCAGAAGTATTGATTGTACGTGTTGACCTATTAATATTTGATGGACTTGTTAAGTATGTAAATATTATGTATGCACATCTCATTATATAAGTATATAGTTTTGTATCATGTGTGGCATTGTGGGCCTGCTTTTCAGTGTGTTTTAAAGGGTTACTCAGTACCATAGTATTGAAGGATTTTATTCGTGGGGCCCTTGCCTATTCAATGGGCGTTGTCCCTTGCAGGTTCGTTTCAAGTGCTATTCAAGTGGACGATGGGAAAGAGTGTAAGGAATTATCCGAAATTTTAGGGTTTCACCTCTCTCTCTTTTAACTTCTGGTTTAACTGTAACCTGTATTATTGTAACCACCAGTAGTGGATTCTACTCTTGTAAAATATTTATTTACGCTACTCTGATTTAAACATGTTTTGAGTTTCTAGAAAATTGTATCTCATTCTTTTAGCCTTAACACTTGGTAATGGAACGGTATGAGTGAACCGGTCTGGTACTAAGTGTGGTGATAATATCCCAAAAATTTACAATTTTATTATTTTACTTATGCTAATTCTTTTAATAAAACAAAAATTTTCAGTAGTGAATTTTAGGGGTGTTACACAAGGACCCACGAAGGAACATTTTAGCACAATAATATTGAGCAACCCTTTATACTAAATCAACATGAAACACCAGTATGAAACATATATAAAACATACAATAAAACATGGTACCAAACATTTAAGTATACATAGGTGGATTAAAATGTGACGATCATTCATATAACCACATACCACCAAGGCCATATACTATCATTTTCATTCATTTGGAACAAACTGAAACTTACCAATCAAACATCCAAGAGGTGATATTTAAAGTATACTTAGAAGCAATATCATCCCAAAACTAAGATAATAACAACATGTCACATATCTAATTATCAATACTAATAAATTTTATAACATAGGTAGGCTTACATGTACATGCCAATAACAATCAATAGCATCACAGGTAGGCACGAATGCTGCTACCAAAATACAGGGAGGCACAAAGGCTCTAACGAAACACAGGTAGGCATGAAGGCTGCTATTGAACCATAGGTAAGTGCAAAGTCTTCTACCGAACCACATATAGGCACAAAGGCTACTACCAAACCACATGTAGGTATAAGGGCTACTACTAAACTATAGGTAGGCATAAAAGCTACTACATACCAATCTAAAAATCCATCAATCATTTCCATTTTTAGGGCTACTACTAAACTATAGGTAGGCATAAAAGCTACTACATACCAATCTAAAAATCCATCTATCATTTCCATTTTTAGTTACTCCAATCAACCTAGAGACACTAAGGCACTCTAGTCATACCAATGCATAAGACAACATAGTATTCTATAGATTATCAACCCAAGGATAAAAAAGTACCCTAGTCGCATTTGTATACGAAGGAAACATAATACCCTATGTACAAGGACACCTAATCCATAAGTATACATACTGCCTATTATTCCATAGAACTAAATAGAGTAAGGTATAATGCTTGGTTGGGACACGAAGGCACAAAAAAAATCCAAAATCAACTGTGGGATAAACTATGTCTTTAGGGTAGCAACCCCTAAAGAGTCATACTTTCCGATCTTGAAGTCTTTCACTTTAAGTATTAGCATTTTATTAAGGTGATTACAAAATTGCATATAAATCACATAAATCTAATTTCTATACGTAATCATTTCACTCATTTCTAATTGTTTTGAGAAAACCATAAGCAAGATCATTACTAAGGTCAATCATAAAAATATGCTTAGGCCATCTTAGGCTCAATTATTCACAATTGGGCGTATTAGGCCAAAAATGACCAAAAGACCCTTGAGATAAAAATTACCATATTAACATCCTCTTTAATTACTAAATCCATTTCATTTATTAAATTCTCATGAAAAGGCTCAAATATAATAATTAAATTATTAGATAAGCTAAATGACCATTTTACTCTTATTTAATATTTGACACATAAAACCCTAGCATGAGTATCTAATACATCCATGATCACATAATCTCATTCTCAATAACATATAATACATATTAGGTATGCTTGTGAGGATAAATATCATAACACACTCAATATGACCAAATTGCCCCTAGGGCACACACTTATAATTATTATTTCATAAATATATCTAAGCATGTTCAACTTATTATTTTTCACACAAATGTCATACATAATTATAAAAGATCATTATTGCTATAATTTTGTATCCAAATTACTTTACATATGATAACATGCCTTTTATATTACTAATTTTCATGATAACAATAATAAATACATAATTATGATATAACAAATCATACTTAACATATTTTATACACAAAAATCCTAACGTGCTATCATACGATATTTACCATTTGAGTAAAGTATAATAGTTAAAATATAGTAGCATGCTTAACACATATATACATGAAAATCTTAATGTACTATCATGTAATGTCTGGCATTTTAGGAGAGTATAAAAGTTACCTAAATTTCAACAAAAATGTAAATTAGCAGTATCTTACTAAAATTATAAAGCTCGCTAATTAAACTTTTGTACCTAAAAATAATACCTAAATTACCAAATTACTATTTGAAAAATAAAATAATTATTATAATAGTAAAATATTTATTTCTAAATTTACCAACATACCTTTACTTATTAAAATTTGGTACTTAAAATTCTTAAAACCCAAAACTCTTCTCACACTACATGCTTAGCGTGAGCCATGCATAACATAAGAGGGGTTGGCTTTAAGGCTGGTTGGCAATGGTGGAAGGGTGAGGCAGGGGTGGAGATGGTGGTGATGGTTAGCAATAGTCGTTATTAAATAGTGGCACGACTAGTGGTGGTAGGTGCTGGAAGGGTAGTGTAGGGGGTTGTGGTGGTGCGGGGAAAAGGGTGGCGAAGTGAAAGAGGCAGAAATGATAGTTTCTACCATTGCCCAAGGGAATGTTATAGAGGTTCTAGTTGTAGGGGCAAAGAAGAAGAAGAATTAGGGCATGATAGAGGAGAAGGGAGAATAAGAAGAAAAGAATAAGGAAAAGAAGAGGCTGACGATGGTGAAGGTTATGGTTATGGTGCTGGTGACGCACGAAAATGGAGGGCAGGGGAGGATCATCATTGGTGGTTGATGGTGTACGGGCTAGTGTAGAGGGAAGCACGAGTAGGGGATGAAATGGAAAAGAATAAGCGGTGGCACAGGTAATGGCGGAGGATGTTTTTGTAGGGAGTGAAACCAAACAAAGCCAAGGGAGAGGGAGTTAGGTATGCTTGATCGGTTTGGTTGAGGTAAAATAGAGGGTTGTTTGATTGTGGCCGGTTGGGTGATGGGGGAACTAAACAGGGCATAAAAGGGGTGAAGGGAAAGTTTGTGAGGGTTGGTGATGGTTGGAGGTGGTCGATGATGGTTTCTGCGAAACCAAATAAAGTGGAAAAGGGGAAGGGCTGGCTTGAATCAAGGAAAAGAGAGAGGGAAGGAGGTGTTTTTTGGTTGGGGGAAGAGACGTAGGAAAATAAAGAGGGAGAGAGAGCTAGGAAAAATGAACAACCAACAAGGGAGCAGGAGAAGGGGTGTATGGTTCAAATGGAATTGTACATGTGAATGTATATAGGCATGCATATGGTGGTGAGAGGTATGGTTCACGGGATGGTGTAATTAGTTTGACTGAGAGGGGTATGAGCTACTAAGTGAGGTAAGCTGAAAGACAGGGAGGGTGTTTGGGGGAAGGAAATGGGGGCACGCAAGGGGTGAATCAGGGGTTAAAATGGTAGGATAGAGTAGAAATATTTTATTTTAGTTTAGAGAGGTTAGGATACTAGGTAGAAAAATATATCAAAAATTAATTAGGTTTAGGATAGGTTTCACAAAAAGGAATGAGGTAAAATAATCAGGGAAAAATATTCAAGAAATTATTTGGATTATGGGTCAAATGTTACTAATAAAAATAATTAGGCTAATGTTTAAGAATTAGTTTTGAATAAAAGGCTAAACACCCGAAAACGAAGGTTACAAAATTTCGGGGTGTTATACTACACTAGTTACAAGGTGACATGTTATAATGTCAACATATAATAGCATGTACAAGGTAATTTAAATCATTTCACATTTGAATTTATTTTATATACTAGCAGGAAGTAATATTTTGACACTAAATATGTAATTTATTTTTAATGGCCATAGGTTCTTGAAAGATAAATTGTTATCTAATGTCTTGGATGGATTCGATGTATATATATCTTATACTCACATACAATATCCAATGAAAATGATAATATTAAACGTATTTCATATGCGGTCAACGTGATAAAGATGAATCTGCAATCCCTCTTTTTTATTCCATTTTACTTTGACATGTATTAGACACTAGTGATTTTGGATTCATCTTTAGGGACTGCATATTAGCTGTATTCAATTGATGGAAATCCTCATTCTAAACCAAAATTAATGGTAAAATGGTAAATATTTATCTATATAGTAATATTATTTAGAATCACACAGTCACACACATTTAATATATTGCTACTACATCAATTAGGTCATTTAAGATATATTTTGGGGCACAAAAAAAGGGAAGTGCACCACCACCCTATGAAACAAAATTAAGGCTTGTAGTGGTTATGTTATTCAAGAATTATTGTCATTTAATATTAAGTATTTATTATGATAAACTAATAAGATAATTTAATTTAAATTTTATTTTTTAGTATCTATGACAACAAGATAATGTTAGTTGCAGATACTACGTTATGAGATTCATGAAGAAAATAATTTGCAAACATTGGTCGAGACAAGGAGAAGAAAGTATTTACTTTATATTATTTATGATTTTCTATATACATTAATACTAACATGATATTTTCCATCTTTCATAGGTCTATCAACCCATTGAACTGTATAAATATGATGAAAACACGATCAATAAAGTTAGAAAAGAATAGTTATATTTTATTATAAGTTTTTATGATGATTATTTGTAGGATAATTTTGCTTCTAAAAATTTTAGAACCTAGAGTATAAATTTTAATGAAATAGAATTTTGTATAAGGTTTTGTATGCATGGTATATAATAAAAGTATAAAATCATTTATTTTGATGTGAATCTTATGAAGTTTGGTCGCTTGTTTTGGATGTGGCAAGTGTTAATGTTGGTGAAAGCATTTTAAAAATCATGCGTAGGGCTTTTATTTATTATAAGAAATGGTGTGGTATGACGTATTGGAATCTGTAAATAAGAAAAGAGAGAATATACAATGGTTATTAGATAAAACTATCATATATACCCATAACAAAAATACTTCACTGTAAGGGAATATATGATGGTTTTGTCTAATAATTGTTTGGGAGGTTTACTCATGAACACATATTTTTAGTTATTTTATATTTTTTATGTTAAGCTTTTGGTTATTTATTTAAATAATATATAATGTTATTTATATTAATTTTAATTATATGTTTAATTTATAATAATATCATATATTTGAATAATTTATAACTTAAAGTTAATTTTTGTATGATTTTGATAAATTATTGTATATTGACCATAACTTTCACGTACAAAATTGGATTTAGGTTATTTAAATTTTGGTATAAATATTAAAATGAGATTTATAATTTTTATTTCTAGTTTTTTTCTAAATCCAATTTTATATAGATTAAAGTTTAACTTAGAATTTCAACTGAAATTATATCCTAAATTAAAGTGTTATTTATAATAATTTTAGAAAGTTAATTAATATTTATTTCATTTATTTGATAGGTACTAATTAACGGTAGTATATGGATGAAGTAACAAATTAAGAAGAAAGGAAAAGAAAAGAAGAAAAAATAAAGAAAAAGAAAATCCTAAACTCTTACGTTGCACCAGAACGCAAAACGAGAAAAGATAGGGAAACCTCCGGCGTGTACTTGCGAGGAAAAAAAGAGAGATAAAAAACAAAGTCAGCCAGCCCAAGCCAGCAAATAAGGACGAAAAAAAAAGGGCCCACATATATATATTGAAGGTCGGTACATGATGTGTGTGTGTATACACATGTCATCATGCACATCAACCACCAAACGGAGATGCCCGGTGTCGACCCGAAAAGTTGAAGGAAAAATATAGAGAGAAAGTGACGTCAGGAACGAGGGCAGAGTCCAACAAATTTAGAAACAGAAAAAGAAGAGGAGACGGCACAGGGACACAAGTGCCTTCGGAAAAAACAAAGCGGCGCCGAAGTGGGAACAAATAAGCAATGATATGTACAGGATGAGGACGGAGACGGAGAAAAACATAAAAATATAAAATTCTAAAAAATTAGAAAACAAAAATGGAAGAAAATGATAAAAATAAATAAACATATAAATATAAACTGAAATTTAAAGTTTATATAACCAAACCAAGCTAATCATAAATAGAAGTTTAAAGTTTACATAACGAAATCAAAATAGTTATACAAAGACATTCAAGGTTTACATTATCAAAATATATCTCAATTTTAGACTAAGTTACTAATAACCATAAACTCAAAATAACTGCATGCAATATTTATTAATTTTATTCTCCTTCATAAGTGACATCAACTACTTCCACTTCATCCTTATCAACATTTGTTTCATCAAAGATCACTGCCTCCAACTCGGGTTCATCAAGAGAAAAGGAAGCGATATCAAGTATTACAATGTCTTCATAAGAACTACAATAATCACCATATATGTCCCACATCATTGATTTTTATTTTTTGTATTGTGGAAGTTTTCTTGATAGAAGACGGTGATTGTTGTGAACACCAAATCCTCGACATGTGTAGGAAGCAATATATTCCTCTTTATAGAATGAATGAAACCATATGTACTCTAATTGCGTTTATTACATGAAAAAGAAGATACTTGACCAAGCAATTTAAGAGCAATATTTTAAAGCAATGGTGCACTTGAGCCATGAACTCCCCACCAAGTGTTTGGATCAAGAACATCTCTATCATAAAGATAATTAAATTCTCCAAATGAACCATGCTTAAGAGAAAAATTAGCAAACTCCAAATTAACTTTTAAACGATCTTCTTGGATAGGAAAAAGTCTTCTAAAACATTTGTTTCTTTCGATACAAATTTCCTCATCTCTAGAAGGAGTAACTCTAGTTGACTTAGCATCTAGCCAAGTATCACCATAATACCTTCATTGAAATGAGAAAATCAACAAAATAATATATACTACTATTAATTGTCAAATTGAAGAAACAAAGGAATATTTTAAAAATATTATTGAATTAGAGAGTTAAGGTTACCTTAGATTCAATGAGTATGTCAAGCAATGAAGAGGTGTATCACTTTTGGTCCAATGAGCTGTGAGTATGATATATATCACTTGAAAGAAAGAAGACACTTCTCCAAGTTCCTTACCTTCATGTTTATAAATGGCATTTCTCAATTTATCAATCATTGTATCCCACATTTCATAAACAAGGTAAATGGTTGGTTTATCAGCATTACACTCTCTAATCATATGGTACATAGGTCGTGTGAACTCAAGAATATAATCAACTTGATCCCACCATAAATTATCAATGAGTTTTTCTTTCATAAACCTTGCTTTTCCAATGTTATCAGCTTTATAACACAACCATTCTTCATTGATCACCATTGCTTGAAGACTAGATCTTATAAGCTTCATTCTCTTTAAAATAACAACTTGAGCGAAACGAGTGTCAGTAACTACAAGCAACTTTAATGCAGAAAATTTATTGAAGATAGATAATGTCATGGAATGCATCATTATAAAATTCTTGATTTGTATAGCATCTCCATAAATTTCAGTTATCCAATGGCACTCCTCATATGTATCAATATTTTTCTCTACATTTTTTGACTCATAAATATTTTTCAATGTAAGGTTAAGAGTATGAAGAACACAAGGAGTCCGATAGATATTATGATAGATCTGTTCAATGATATCACCAACAACTTTACAATTCGATACATTATCAGTGATGACTTGTACAACATTCTGATAGCCCACATCCTCAATGACTTCTTTTAGCAACCTAGAAATAAAGTGTCTATCTCTGATCTCACCTAAAGTATCAATGACCTTTACAAACATAGGACCCGTATCACAAATTGTAATAAAATTTATCAATGGTCTTCTTTGTGGATCACTCCAACCATGAGACACAATAGTAACACCTTTTTCCTTCCATGTCTTCTTGATTGGTTGTACTAACCTCTCTATGTTTGACTTCTCTTCTTGAAGTAAACTTGTTCTTAAACGATTATCACCCAGTGCAACATAACCAGGTAAATTATGGTTACCAACAAAAGTAAAGGCTTCCATAAAAAAAGGATTTCGTGTCAAATTAAATGGAACACCACCAGTGTAAAATATTATAGCAATCAATGCATCTAATTCATAGCATGCTTGACTACTGAATGCTTTCTCTATGGGATTGTTCTCAGTTACCCTTCTCTTCTTAAGAAAAAGAAAAATCTATTATCGAATTAGAACTACTTGAATGAGGTAAAGGCACGTTCTTTGGAAGTATATCATCGGCTCTTTTCATAGCTTCTTTTTCTAACTTTCCCATCTCAATCTTATCCTCCATCCTCACTTTCTTACAAGTTACAATACCTTTCTCGGGAATATTCAATAAATGAGCCCTTACTCTAGTGTAACCTCCTTACTTTGTTTGATTACAAAAGTTACGAGTCCACAAAATAGTCCCCCCTCCACTAGTTTTCCCCCTCTAGTAACCCCCTCTAGTAACATATTTCCAAAGAGGATTATCACTTTCAACCTTAGAAGATACACTAACACCAACACCGCCACTACCACTGGAACTAGCACTAGAAGCCATGAGACGACTGTCATAGCAATACAACACCACAATTCCAATAATCAAAATAGCACCAGATCACAACACAATTCTAATAATCCGGATCACAACACTGGATCACAACACAATTCCAATAATCAAAACAACACCACAACACCGGATCACAACACAATTCTAATAATCAATACTAATTGTGCCAATATTCAAACCAAAGCAGCAACGAATAATCGGAATCAATACAAAAATGAAACACCGGATCTCAGCAACATAGCAACACAACAAGAACAAAAAGCAACAACAAGTTAGTGACACAACATTGGATCACAACAACACAACACTAGATCACAACAACACACCAACTCGGTAATACAGCAACACAATAGAAAACAACAACGAAGCAGCAACACAGACTATAGAATTACCAAGAAGAAAAATCTAAACAACCAACACTTAAACATAATTAATGGATTCATAGCTTAAATTCCGAACAGAATACAACAACCATAATTATTCTTTTACAAACCAAACAAAGGAAGATTTAGTTATCAAATTTATTATGGGGATTAATTAAAATGGTGCCCTCCCCTCGAGTCAGAGGTAAGCAGCTCAGAATATGGACGACCAACACCGACAGGCGGTAGCGACCAGCGAGTGAAGGAATTAGCGGTGGTTGGTGATGGTTGCTTAGACCGATGGATAATGTGGAACGACGAACGAAGCAGATAGCAACACGGCGGAACTTGGAGCTCGAGCAGGTGGAGAAAGATTGGGGACAACCAAATATGGAGAGGAAGACGAGCACAACGACGACAAAGGTTTTTTCAGTCAGATCGTGCTGTTGGTGTTGGGTCAACTCGTCGTCATTGTCGAGAGGGATTCCAGAGGAGAGAAAAGGAGAGGGTTAGAGGGTTTCAAATTTCAAATTGAAAGGGAAGGAGCCAGGACTAGGGAGACCGTATTTGGCAAGCATTTGGCCTAGTTCAAAATGATGTCATTTTTTTCCTCCATCGTTTCGTAGGAGTTTCAACGTTTTAGAGCTGTTTCCCGTCCCGGGGGCATTTTGGGGATTCAGAACGGCTCCAAATAGTCATCCTTGTGCATCAGAGCAAATAAGACGGATGTGGAGAAAATTTTTGGCCGAACAACAATTAACTATTTATCCAATTGATTTGTCAAAATTTTTATTTTTATTTATTTTTTTCATCTATTTATAATATAATTTTAATTTTTAATTTTATATAATTAATTTTATTAAGATGTTTGACTAGGTAATTATTGTTGGAAAATATATTAAAGTCATAGACCATAATTTGAGATGTAAGAATAATTTATTTTATTCCATGAAAATGTATTTTTACTCTATTTTAATTATCATCGTTTATATGTGTAAATCTATTAAGATAAATTATATGGTGCATACCTCGTTATATCTTATTTATAGTGACAATATGTAGGCATATATGTATGTTAGTTAACTATAAACTGCACTTGACTTTATATATAAAAATAGTATTAAGTTAAATAAAAATTTACCTAATAATTTTGCTATTTTAATAGGAATAGTAGAGCATTTCGGTATGTGTGGATCAAATGAAGGGAATGCTACTAGATAGACTTGAGGTAATAATTTGGATACTTAAATTAAAATCCTTGAACTTGTACTCCATGCTTTAAATTTAGTTAAATATATGAGTCACTTATTGCGACTATACTATTAGGATTTAATATTGACGCTGTGTTATACTAATCAATTTAGGAAATAAATATAAATTGTATAGACCTGCTTCTGGCATATAATTTGGTCAATCAATTTCTCATGATTAAAAGATGACTTAGGATTTATTGTTATATTTTGACATATTCTAGTGGTGGATTTTGACTCCCCTAGCACATTCATCATATTTTTATCATTTCCTTTCATTTACTTTTGATATTTTCTATTTTAAAACCTCCATATCCATATTTTTCTCATTATTAGAATTTTCTTATTTATTTATTTTTGTGATAGTTTAGAGTTTTAGTTGGTAATTGTGTTTTATTATATTTGCGTGATTAGCAAATACAGGTAAGTCATCTCTATTCTTGACCTAGGACGAATACCCTTATTTACCAATACTACAACTGATAATAAGAGGGTTAAATTGGTGCCAGCTACAATGATACCAATTTTTGGCACAGTTGCTTTACGTGTTACTGTGTGTTTTTAAGTGTTCCTTTTTTAAAGTTTACAATTTTGTTTTAGTTTCTTCTGTATATGCTTTTCTTGAGTTTTTATTTCTTATATTTAATTTTCTTTTATGTTTTTTCTTTACCTCTCATGTGGTTTAATCGTTTGTGGTATTTATTTATTTATTATAGACCACTCTTTGGTGAATGCATACAAAAGATAATCCACAATGAGAACCTTTTCCATTAAACCTTGAATTAGAGAAATCTATTCGAGTCTTTGGAAAGCTAAAGATTTATAGTTTTCCTTCATCACTAGGAAACAAAGATGACATTTTTAGTTCTTCCTCATCATAAAAAGTAGAAAAGAGACTTCTAATATCAACACATCACTAGAGGAATAACTATCTCCTTTTCTCCTATAGAAACCCATAGGAGTTTGTAAGAGTTGATAACCCATAATGTAGTGAAGGTGGTCTATACATGCATTGGTTATCCTGAGCCTGTTGATGGAAAGGAAAGAGATATTGAACTAAATTCTAGCCTGCTTCACCCACTTCCCACTTCCTATAGACTCCTTAGTAAGGACCTCAATAAGTTTCTAAATAAGTTTGGATTCATATGTGTCTCCACGTACCTTAAGGATGTGGATATTCAAATCTTGATGCTTAAGGCATTTCCTTTTGCTTTGGTGGATGTTGCTAAGTATTGGAAGAATGAGTTAGCTATGGGACATATCTACTCTTGGGATACTTTGGCTAGTGTATTTTTGGATAAGTATTTTCCTACTTTATGTGTCATGGACCTCATGGTGCTAAGGAAAAACATCATCGCTATAGAAAAAGAACCTAATGAGACATTTCACGCTTATTATAATATGTATAATGCCTTCCTATCAAAATTCCCACAACATAAGATGAAGGAAGGAAACTTTCTCCAATACTTTTACAAGGGACTCACTCCACTTGAGAGGAACATGTTGTATGTAACTAGTTTTGGTACGTTCATGGATAAATATCCCACTTTATCTCAAGCTTTATTGAAAAATTAGGCCTCGAACGTGCAACAATACAATGGCCTCTCTACCTGTGCAAGAGTAAATGAGGTAATTTTAAGTTAATTTAATAATAGACTTAACCAACACACTACTCTTGCTTCGTAGATTGCCATAACTCTCAGAGCTATTACTACATGTGAAGTATGTTCAGTGATAGGACATCATAGTGATAACTATCCACAAATAATTGGAGGAGAGGATCATGAGCAAGCAAATGCCATCTTATTTTCAAATACTTACCATCTAGGTATGCACAACCATCCCAATTTTCATTGGAAATATAATAATAATGTTCTTAATCCTCAGGTTTCATCCTAGTGACATCATTTTTCTATCAAAAATTGCAAGGATGATCCTCTCAATCTAGAGCTCCAACGATTGAAACATATGAAAATAAGTTTGAGTTATTAACAAATGGGCAGAACAACTGACACAAATCTAATTCAACTGGACAAGAGAGTGTCAAATATATAGTGTCTAATGGGATAACTGATCACTAAGCTGAACTAATTACACAATCTTAGGAAACTTCCTTGTAGTACCATACCCAATCCAAAGTGCAAATTTGAGTAAGCTAATTTAGTGGTAACAAAGAGTAGCAAAACATGTGAGAGTGATCCAAACAAGTCTATGAGGATTTTAGAGATGTTGGAAAAAGATCCCACAATAAAATAGAAAAATAGGAGATCATGGAAAGATGAGAGCATAGGAGAAAATATAGACAATCGATCAACTAACTCACTATCCAATAGAAATCCAAGAGCTCCTCGAATGGTAATCCCTCTACCATTCAAAAATTTTCTATTACTAACTCTATCTTTGTTGCTCCTTTTCCTTACAGGCCATCTAAATCAAAGATGGATGAGAGTGATCAAGCAATATTGTATATGATAAATCCCATTCTTAGAGGATATTAAGAAAGTTCTCAAGTATACAAAATTCTTAAAGGGTTTATGCATTATAAGGAAAAGACTACAGGAGAAGGAAATGGTAAAGATAAGCGAGGAGATTTCTACTATCATACAAAGGAAGTTATCCCCAAAGTGTAAGGATATTGGAAGCTTCACTTTTCCATGCGCAATTGGTACCAATAAGTTTGAAAATACCATGCTAAATCTAGGTACACCTATTATTGCCATGCCATATTATATCTATGAATATTTAGGTTTAGGAGAGCTTAAGAAATATAATGTTATTGTACGACTTGTTGATTATTCTAACACATTCCCCAAGGGTCTTGTGGAAGATATACCCATGTAGGTTTGTACACTTATATTTTTGGTGGACTTTTATGTTTTATATATGGATGAAAGTAGCTTGAGTCCAATGTCATTACTCTTAGGAAGACCCTTCATGAGAATTACTCGCATAAAGATAGACGTGTATACCGATTCTCTCACCATTGGCATTTTGGCACATGATTACTTTGATGAGGCTGAGAATGATCCATTGGTAACCACTCTTGTGAAAAGCTTAATACTAGATGAGAAAGGGGAATATATTTTTGTAGAGAAGATAGAGATGATACTCCCCCCCCCCCACATATTGTGCATGTCATGGAACATATGGAGGTAAACCCTCCATATTGGTATGGATCCACTCCTTTTTTGATTTCTTTAGTTACTAAAAAGCCTATACCTTTTGTGATTCAGGCCCCTACACTAAAGATCAAGCTATTACTGGAGCACTTGAAGTATGCTTACTTAGGAGATAAGGAAACCCTTGTGGTAATCATATCTTCAAAGTTGATAAAGGAGCGAGAAAATAATATTTTGTAAGTTCTTAAATTTCACATAACATTTATTGGATGGACATTAACAGATATCAAAAGGATAAGCCTTATCATGTGTGTTCATCATATACTTCTTGAAGAAGAAGCTAAACATACTAGAGATCCCCAACTTAAGCTTACTCCTCCTATGATGGACGTTGTAAAGAAGGAGACCATCAAGCTCTTGGATTGTGGAGTCATCTACGCATCTCAAATTCTAAATGGGTGGTGTCTATTCAGGTGGTACCTAAAAATTCGAGAGTCATTGTATTAATGAATGAGGAGAATGAGCTTGTTGCAAAAATAACAATGATTGGACACCAAGTATGCATTGATTATAGGAAGTTAAATGCCATGAAAAAGAACGACCACTTCCCGCTACCATTTATTTATCAAATTCCTGATATATTGGCAAGTCATTCCTATTATTGATTTCTGAATGGGTACTCCAATTACATCCAGATTCACATGGTAGAGGAGGATCAAGAGAAGACAACCCTTACATGCTTATTCGACACATTTAATCATTGACACATGCTCTTAAAGCAATGCAATGCCCCTAGTATATTCCAAAGATGTATGGTTAGTATATTCTTTTATTTCTTTGAGAAGATTATTGAGGCTTTTATGGATAAATTTAGTGTATTTTGTGATATCTTGTCTTAAAAATCTAACTTTAATTTTGAAGTGATGTGAAGAAACTAACATCGTACTTAATTGAAAAAAGTATCATTTCATAATGATAAAAGGAAATCTAATTGGTCATATTATCTCATATATGGGGATACAGGTTGATAAAACTAAGATAGATGTTGTTCGCCACTTACCCTCTCCCACTGGTGTAAGAAGGTGTGTTATTTTCTTGGACATGCATATTTCTATCAGTGGTTCATATAGAAATTTTCTAGCATTGCACAACCATTAACACAACTTTTGTAGAAGGATGTGGCTTTCAATTATAGTAATAAGTGTTAAAAATCATTTGATGAAGTTAAAAAGCTCCTAACAACAACCTCGGTGATGCTACATCCAGATAGATCCCTACCATTTGAGATCATGTGTGATGACTCTAACTATGCAATTGGTGCAGTCTTGGGACAATAAAAGGATAAAAAGTCATTCATCATCTACTATGCTTCAAGGACTCTTAATAATGTATGTTTGAAATAATCTAATACCAAGAAAGAACTATCAGTAGTGTTATCTACTCTTAAAAATTTTAGATCATATTTACCTCAAACTAAACTTATCATTTTTATTGACTATGCTATGTTGAAGTATCTATTATATAAAAAGGAAGCAAAGCCTCAGTGGATAAGATGGTTTCTTTTGCTACAATAGTTTGATGTCGAGATTAAGGAAAAAAATGAAGTGATAATGTAGTAGAATATCACTTGAGCCACATGATTCAAGATGTCGAATCCATACTATAAATTGAAAATTTTTTGGATGAGTAGCTATTCGGGATATAGACAGAGACATCATGGTTTGCCGATATTGTGAACTATCTTATTACTTATAAGCTACCTATTGATATGCCACGATCTATGAAATATGAGATTAGACAAGAGGCATACCAATATGTTTGAGATGATCCCTATTTGTGGAAATTTTGTATTGATGGTATAATAAGGAGATGTGTGCCTAGTTCCAAATTTGAGCATATTTTATCACATTGTTATAATTTGCATTATGGAGGACACTTTGTTGCCAAAAAGACCACCGTTAAGGTTCTTGAAGTTGGTTATTATTGGCATCCACTATTTAGATATGCTAACACTTATTGCATGAGATTTGATAGGTGTTAAAGATCAGGTAACATTAGTCTTAAAAATCAAATGTCTTTAACCTCTATCATAGTTAAAGAATTTTTTGATGTACGGGGCATTGATTTTATTGATTCACTTTCTTCTTCTAAGGGCCATCTCTATATTCTTATTCTTGGGGATTATGTGTCAAGATGGGTGGAAGTAATTACCACCCATGCTAATGATTCTTGTATAGTTGCAGGATTCCTCCAATCTCACATCTTTTTTAGGTTTGGTATACCTAAAGTGCTTGTCAGTGATGGAAGATCACACTTTTGCAACATGATGATTGAAGCTTTGCTATGAAAGTATGGGGTCATACATAAAGTTTTTACAACCTATCACCATTGAACTAATGGGAAAGTAGAAGTCTCTAATTGAGAAATCAAGAATATAATAAAGAAGATTGTGAGCTTAAATTCAAAGGATGGAGCTAAAGGTTGGATAATGATTTGTGAGCTTATATAATTGCCTATAAAATACCCAAAAACATGTCTCCCTTTCTGATTGCTTATGAAAAATCATGTTATCTACCCGTGGAGCTTAAGTATAAGGCATGGTGAGCTGTGATGAACCTAAACATGAGTATAGATTCTACTGGAATGTATAGGAAGTTACAACTTCATGAGCTTCAAGAGATAAAGGGATAATTCATTTAAGAGTGCTATGGTGTACTGATGTAGGAGCATCCCCAATTGATGATCGTAATCTAGACATTAATTTCCCCAAGCTTGATAACCACAAAACTCTTCTCACTTGTACAAATTAATTAGTTATCAAAACCTATCCATGCAAGCCGTGTAAAATTTCGTTTATCCTTTTCGTCTAAAGAAATAATCCAAAGAAGGCACCTAAAGCCACTTTTTTTTCAATCATTTTCCCTTGATATTTAAAACCTATTTCCTTTAGTATTTTAAGCCTAAACAATCAAAAAACCTAGCCACAACAAACCCCCATTGGGAGCTACACTATTCAGCCACAAGTCATTTTCACTAAGATGACAAGTAATTTTCAACACTTGGGAAGAATAATGCAGATTTGGGGAAGAGTAAGGAAGGCTAGAAGAAATTTCTTTTTCCTTTTTTTTTACTTACAAGGTTGAAAGTAGTATTTTTTTTCTCCTTCTTATTGCGTAATATGGTTGTTGTAACCTATAATATGTGAGCTTAGGGATTAGAGTTCTGAAAATCACCTTAAGTGTTCCCCCATAATCGAAACACATGGGTTATAAACTTAGCTTTATTTTTCATCCCTATTTAGGTTCTAATTACATGTATTATTTGATTAAGTTGTAACCATTAGTCCTACACTTCTTCTATAAGTGTTAGGTAGAATGAAAAGAAACACAACTTACCTTTTGACTGTACACTTTTCTCTCAAAAAAACTGAGAGCTTCTCTTCAAATTCAAGTGCAAGAGTTTAAAGTTTCTTTGAAAAATATTACAAGATTTATACTAATAGTTGTATACCTTAGGTGATTCTTAAAAGTTTTGATTTAAGAAGTTACTAAAAGTCAATTTTTAACCCTTCTAATCCCTCCATTTTCCTACTCTTATTTTACTTGTTCTATGAATTTTAGAACACCAAAACCTAGCAAGACTCAAGTTGAGTATCATGTGTATAATATTGGTATAAAAGATTAGGTTGTCTCAATTTTGGTATTATCTTTGTCTTCTCCTCAACCATATCTAAACCAAACACACTCACAAAATTTATAGCCAACCCCCACTCAAAACCTAACATGTTTTTTTTCCTTCCATAATCAATTCTTTCTCCTTTTTTTAAACTCTTATTATTCAATGGGAAACCAACCATTACAAAGAGGGTTTAGCCTTGAAGAAAAAAAAACATGAAAAGAGATAGAGATATTAAGTCTCTTCAAAATGATATGAGAATAGTGCTTGGTATCTTGGAAACATAAGCTCCTAATGTGAACCAAAAGCCTCCTAGAAGACCACCCCCATTTTTAGAACCACATAAGGTTTTGAATTTAAAGATAGTGAACGTGGTGAAGACTCATCTTCAAGTGAGTTCTCTATGGAGAAAAGTGGGAGGAAGAATACAAAAGGATAACACTTTCATGATGTTAGGGTCGAGGGTCGAGACTCTAGAGTTTAAGGGAAACCAGAATCCCAAAGATTTTCTAGAATGGGAGTTGAGGTATAGTAGGTTGTTTAAGGCCAAGAGGTATATCGACACCAATGCCTTTAAGGGGGAGGTTCTTAAGCTCAAAGGCCATGCATCTTTGTGGTGGGAGATTGTAGTTCATAAGAGAAGAAATAAGGAAAAATCTAAGGTTAAGTATTGGATGACAATGAAGAAGTTGATGAAAGAGATATTCCTTTCTCCTTCTTTTACTCAATACTTATACAACATAATGTCCTATTTGAAAATTAATTAGGGCAAATTAATAGGAAAATAATAAATATTTTTATTAGAAAAATTTGGGTATTTTGCTAATTAAAAATAAATTTAGGAAAAATCTTTCAAAAATCCTAAATTATCCTAAAAAAGGGAATTAAATATTATTTTATTTAAATATTATTATTTTTAAATATTCCAAATATCCAAATTAATTTAATTGACTCTAACTCCCCTCGTTTTCTTTTTTCCTTTTTCCTCTTTCCTTTTCTTTCTTCATTTTCTTTCTTGTGCTTTCTTTTTCCTTCTTCTTCTTTTCTTTTTCTTACCTTTCCCTGACCTGAGCTTGTCCGTTCACGGCCTGCTTCCCCTCTTTCTTTTTTTCTCCTTCCCACGACCCGTCTTATTTTCTTCTTTCTTCTTTCGGTGGCCTAGAACATCGCGCCGTGCCTGTCTTCTTTTTCTCCCCGGAACACAGCATTTGGTTTAAAAATTTTACCCCGTTGCCAGTCCAGTCTTTCTTCCTTCTTTTCTTTCTTTTCTTTTCTCCTGGACCTTGGGTCCATGCATCTTCTTCTTCCCTCCATCGAACTACAACACTGCCCAATGCCCCTGGTTATTTGTCGCGATCCACGCCCCTTTGACCGGTCGTTACTCTTCTTTCTCTTTCCCCTAACTCTCCAGCTACCTTGACCCAACCCACCTCCCTTCCTTCTTGTGCACGACCCTCCTTTTCTTGTGCAAATTCCCCTGCCATGATTTGAATTTCAACTGCTAAATGGCACCGCTGGTGAACCCTAACCCTACCCACCCTATTCCCTCGTCGTCCCACAGACCTTACCCTCTCATTTAAGCTTTATAAATACCCCTAACCAGCTTGAACTCAAAACTTTTTCTCGAAACCCTGAAATTTACTCTCGTGTGCCACCGCCACTTGAGACGCTTCTTCTGCTACCGTCATCCAACTTCTCCGCCCACTCTGCCCACCTAAGTACTCCCTGCACCGCCCTCTAACTAACTACACCACCCTTCTCCCTCAATTTTTCCCGCATGAGCTACCCCGCCTACATAAAATTTCCTTCTTAATCAACCACTTCTCTGCCTCTACCACCCTTCGCACCACCGTCCACCACCACTTCCACCACTACCACGGCCTCCTACACCTCCCAAAAACACCTACAAACCCTCATTTATCTCCCCCTACTCTTCTTTTCCTCTTACTCCCTCTCCTCCTCTCTTTCTCTTTTTCTTCCTCTTTCGGCCACCACTACCGTCGTCGTGCGCTGCCACTTTCATTCTACTCCTCTCCATCTAGGCAGTCACAAACACCCCTACTTCCACCCTTATTCTCCCTCTCCTTTTCCTAGCCTTCAACTTTTCCTCTTTTCTTCTCTTTTTCCGGCCACTACCGCCACCGCTGTGTACTACCGCCAGTGCTGCCTATAACCCAAGGTGGAACCCTAAACCCTCTCAACCCTTTTTTACTATTTATACAAGCTTTAAATATTTAATTTTATTATTTTTACAATTATTCGAATATATTGTTATTATTACTATTACTAATGTTTTATTATTATTGCTACAGAGGGCCGAAGCCCTATTATATTTTTTTTATTTCAGTTATATATTATTATTATTATTGTTATTATTACTACTACTACTACTGCTACTACTACTACTACTACTACTACTACTACTATTATTATTTTGGTGAAGGGTTGAAGCCCTTATTTCACTTTCTTTTCGAATTATGTCCTTTTCATTAATAATAATAATAATAATAATAATAATAATAATAATAATAATAATAATAATAATTTTTTTTCGTGTCATTATTATTATTAGGGTAAAATCTTCAAACCTTATATTATCAACTTTTACAATACTACTATTATTATTTTTATCTTTAGCAAAATTAGTAATTAGTTAAGGTTATTATTATTTTTTTATATTATTATTATTTTATCCAAAACCCTAATCTTAGAATGAATAGGGAATTAATGGTATTTTTAGTAGGAGGGAACCTAATCTTTAGTTTTTTCCTCTTATAGGTGAGACCAGTCTAAGCCCTAAGGAGGCATAGGAGCGTACTCCAAGACTAGTGTCGTATTACGTAAGGGTGTAGCTAAAGTCGTATGTAGGTAATGTGTTTAATATGCTTTGTATGCCATGTGCCCTAATATGTGATGTATCTTATGTGTATTGTTATAAATATTTTATGTATGATGCGGCTTGGAGTTGAGGTACGTTATGTGTTATCTTATGATTTGTATATCATATGTTTGTGTGGTGAATGTGATGTGGTATGATGTGACCCCGTAAGTCATGCATGCTAGGTTATGTAATATGATGTTACGGAGTGAAATGATGTGGAGTTGACCTAATGTTGCATGGAGGAATCTAGGGTTTTGCATGGAAGAATCTAGGGTTTTGCATGGAGGAATCTAGGGTTGTATATGCATGGATCTAGGGTTTGCATGGGTGAATTTAGAGTTTCACATGGGAGTTTTAGAGCTTGCATGAAAAAGTTCAAAAGGTTGCATGGGATGTGTAAAGTCTATATGGGGGTGAATTTTACGTATGGAAAGTTGATTTGAGGTGTGAGGAAGGTAATGGAAGTGTTGTTTGGGTGTTTGAATGCTTTGAATGAAAAACAGTATGTGGGACAGTATAAGGGTACATAGAAGATCGAGCTAGGGTTTGAAGTACACTACAACAAATTGGTCCATTAACGACCAATTTTTTTTTTGTCGCTATTGATATATTATTAACGACCACCATCAAAAGTCGTTATTATTGGCATATCAATTACGACTAATATAATTTTTGGTCGTTAATCATTAATTTATTGGTCACTAAAAATTGTTAAGTCTCATATATATATATATATATATATATATATATATATATATATATATATATATATATATATATATATATGTTTTATAATAATTTAAAAAAAAATTAAATCCAAAAAAAAATGTGATGAAAAAAAAACACTTAAACCCCTTCAAATCCTTAAAATTTCAAAAAAAAAAAACAAAATCCCGCCCCAGCCCCAAGCCTTATCTTTAGTTTTTCGAGTTTCGACCAACACCTGCTCTGCTGCCTTACCCCCGACCCCTTGCCCCTGCCTCTTCCTGCTATGCATCTTCAACCCAGGCTGCACCACCACACCAGCCACCGCTGCTCGAGCACACCACCAGCCCTCCTCTCATCGTCGTCATCCTCCAGTGCAGCAGCAGCGAGCATCAGTAGCAGCCGCCAGCAATGCACGAAGGCAGCAGCGGCACGCTACCATCTGTCAGCCTCCAGCGTCGCTCGGCACCTTCGAGTGGTCCTTGGCCACCGGCGAAGCTCTAGCACCCCTCATCCTCTCCAATTTCGCAGCAATTCGTTTGGTATAAAAACTCAAACCCTAACTTCAGTTTTGATTAATTTTGAATGAATTAACTTATGATAAGATAAATTAGTTGTTTAATTATATATAGATGTGTTGTATGAGTGATTTGGAATGGTTAATTGTATTGGTTGTAGTTGATTTGTAAAAATTACCGATGAACGACATTTCTAGAGTCGGACTCCGCCATGATTCGCAGCTCCCTTATACGTACCCAATTCTTATGCAGGGACAACGTCATTGCTTTTTGAATCACCTCCTTCATGTTCATTTCCACTTATAAGTTTACCCGTAGTCTATGCTAATCGGATGGTCATCAATATGGCCGAATGGAGTTGAAGGGTATCGACCATTACCAACTTGTAAATTTTGAGGTATTGATGGCTATCCAATTAGACAGTCTCAGAATAAACTTATACAGCGGCCATTTGTCATCACACCGAGGAGATACAAGAATAAATTTATCAGGTTGGAAAAACCGATATATGCCAGCTCCTTTTATCCCCATAATTTCAAGCCATCAATATGATATTACTACTGCTACTATTATTATTATTAGTGGATACATTGAATTTGATTTCATCAGTGCTGATCTTATTTGTCGAGTCTTAAAAAAGAAGTTGGGGAGAGACTCGGCAGACTAAGTTGATCTTATTGGTTCTGGTTATGCTTTTTTTTCCTTTCCCCTAGTTGGTTAGCCTCCTGCATATAATGTGCCACCTCTACATATAACAACAAAGAAACTAGCTATGATTATTCTAATATGGAACCACTACAAAATTTATGACTTGTGCTAACAGAAATTTAGTCACAGATTTTTTTTTTTCTGTTGGCAAAAGTTACTAATACCAACAGATTTTTTTTTGTGGGCAATGAAGAAAGTTTTCCCTACAGAAAATTTTTATCTGTTGGTAATAGTATGTTATGCCAACAGATCTTTTGCCTACTTTTATATCTGTGGGTATTAGTAACATTGTACCAACAAAACTAATACCCACTTATATATCTTTTGGTATTAGTAACGTTGTGGATTATTATAGAAAAATTTATTCACAATTATGACTTTTATGAAATTCATATGATCTTTGTTTCTATTTAAAAATATTTTTTCATTTACGAAAATTATTTAAATTTTTTACAATTCCTTAGAATTTGATTTATATATTTTCCAATTTCTTTTAATTATTATTTTTATATTTTATTTCTTTTTTCCACAAGCTACATGATTTTTATTTAAAATATATTTCTATTTTTATTGTGTGTTTTTATTTTAATATTTTAAATTTGTTTCCTATTATAATTTCGTTGTGTGATTACGACTTTGTTATGGAATTATATTTCATTAGCAAAAATAAATTATTTTTTATTATAAAATCTCTTTAAATTAGTAAAATCATTTATTGTGACTATTATAATTTTTGATCGTTAATTATTAATTTATTGGTCGCTAAAAATGTTTAAATTCTCTATATACATATATATATATATATATATATATATATATATATATATATGTTTTATAATAATTTTTTTTCAAATCTATAAAATCCCAAAATATAAAATATAATAAAAAATACTTAAACACCTCAATTTCTTGAAATTTAAAAAAAAAACCAAAAATTTAGTCCCGCGCATTGCTACCCCCGCCCTTACATGTTTCTAATTTTCAGCCCTTTACCCCCGTCCCTCGACCCCTGACCCCCGACCCCCAACCCCCGACCCCCGACCCCCGACCCCTCCTGCTCTGCACCTTGAACCCAGGCCGCACCGCCATACCAGCCACCCCTGCTCGAGCACACCACCACACCGGCTGTGGCTCATCGTCGTCGTCCTCCAGCAGAGCAGTAGCAGCAGCCGTCGGCAACGCATGAGGGCAGCCGCGGCGTGCCACCGCCCATCCTCCTCTAGCGCCGCTCGTCACCGGCGAGTGGTCCTTGACCACCGGCGACGCTCCAGCACCCCTCACTCCCTCCAATTTCGCAGCAATTCGTTTGGTATAAATACTCAAACCCTAACTTCTATTTTGATTAATTTTAAATAAATTAGCTTATGATAAGATAATTTAGTTGTTTAAGTATATATATATGTGTTGTATGAGTGATTTGGAATGGTTAATTGTATTGGTTATGGTTGATTTGTAAAAATTGGATTTGTGATCCGGCTATATCCGGATTTGTCGGTTTTATCCGATTAAGCTATTTTAGATAAATTGAATTTACATTATGCTTTAAAATGTATCTAATTTCATGTTAGAAGTATCAATTTGAAAACTTTGTGCGAAATTAATTGGAATTGGATTATTAGAAATAATTTATTTTGGTTACACCGATCTATGTTGTTATTGAAAATGTATCGAACAGTGATTTTGTGTAGAATGGAATTTAATATAAATGAGTAGTTGAGGATGGAGTATGGGATAAGTTTATCAAGGTTTGTATTAGAATTTGTCTACTATAATGATTACATTGCTTCAAATCTATTTATCAATTTTGGTTCATTTAGTTAGTTTTGTTTAATATTATTCAAATTAATTTATTTTGGTTTGAGGTTCATTCCATAGTTGTTGATTGGAGAACCAAGTCCATTATCTTGTATCCAAAAAATGATTGAGCCTTATGTGAAAGATAGAGCATTAAGACATGATGCTTAAATAGTGGTAAATAATCAAGCAAGGAGAAGGTGTGATGCATAACATCATTGAAATTTAGGTAGCTCAAAGGATTAATTAATGACTTACTTCATTTGACATCGACAACAATTCTCATCCTATTCTTAATTTTTCAACTTTAAATTTATATAATGTCACTTCAAGCAATGTAAATGTTTAGGTGAGAAAAAGAAACAAGTGTAATAGAACATTTGATACATATGCATTCTTTGAGAAATGCTATGACGTATTAGATGCTAGTATTGAGAGGTGAGGTAATCAAATTGCAAACTCTAGAAAAAAGAATCTTCGTATTCACCATTTAATATTCTGGCACCAACTCAAAGGTATCAAACTCCAAGAAGTACCCTAAAATATTTAGGATTCCTTGTAAGAATGGCATTTTGATACAACTTAATTTTATCTTACAAGGAATCCTGAAGATTTGAGGGTGCTTCTTGGAGTACCAATGGAAGGTCATAAATGTATAGTGTGTGGGACATATAATATAGCATTAACCTTTTGGATTGTTGAATATTTCAACTAAAATTTTTGTGTTAGGTCTGAAATTGTATATGGTTGAATATTTTTTCTAAAATTTTTTATGGCTGAATATTTGTGTTGCTTGTTCTTTGTGTTTGGTACTCCTCATGTAGCTCTAGTAATGCATTGAGGTGTTAGTTTTTCCTTGGCTTTTAGTGATCTTCACTACATTTTTCTTTTAATTTTATCATTGAGTTGCCTTGTGCATTTAGGCCTTTTGTATGCCTTATTATTGGACTTTAGATGTCTTTTGTCAACATTAATAATAAACTGTTAGTACTTGTTGGAGTTTTCCTAACAACCCAATTACTTGTGGTTCTATGCATGACAACAATTATCATGCATATTTGTACTCAAAATAACTGATGATAACAAAGTCATGCAAGTAGAGTTTGAATATCATCTTTAAATTTTGTCTGTTTTAATTTTAATCTTGATATTACATATATATATATATATAACTAAATAGGATGGAAGATCTCTTTGTATGACAACAATTATCATGCATATTTGTACTCCAAATAATTGATGATAATAAAGTAATGCAAGTAGAGTTTGAATATCATACTTCTTTAAATTTGGCTTGTTTTAATTTTAATCTTTAGAATATATATATATATAAGATCAAATGAAATATTTAGTTCTCAGCCATTAGATTAAGATCCAACAACCGACATTTATAATAGGGAAAAAAAATATAAGCTATGAATTTTCTTTTCAACCTAGCTACCCTTTCTCAACAAGTAGCATCCACCACCGCTTCTGTCAACATCTGTCACAAGCCATTACTGGATATCGTCAGCGTTCTAGCACCACCATAAATCCACCTCTGAATAATTTTGACACTATATATTCTTTGTATCCAACAATTTTGATCAACTGGGATAATTGAACCAAATCCAAACAAAAGTGTGAGTGAAAGATGGATGAACAAAAAAATCGTCGGTAGTTGTTTGATGATCAATTGTGGAAGATATCGCTGAAAAGAATGGAGGTAAGATGTAAAAAGTTTCTACTCATAAGATAGTCAAACAAATCAAGGAAAATATTGACCAAATTGAGTGGAATTCGAAACAAAAATTGTGCTAGAACAAACAAATCCATACTCTTTTCTCAATAAGTATCTTTTCTTTTGCTATCATTTCTCAATATGTATCACTACTTTGATTCTCATTTAGCGTATAATTTGACTCATTTCCAAGCTTGAAAGCCTTTGTTGACTCATCGACATGCAAGTCATGTTTTGATAATAAAATTTATTTATGTCATATATTTTGCTTACATAATGCATAACCAGATAAGAGGAGGCATATTCCAAACAAAAATTTCATAGCAACCAACTTGGTCTTCTATGTCACAAAACATATTCACATAAATCCTCGCTTGTTTTTATTTATTTAATTTTTGGACAGGATAATCAAATTTACTTGTGGTTTAAATTGATTCGTCAAGACTCATAGTGTATATTTGGGATTTATTTGATAATAAATAAATAGTTGATCTTTTATAGCATATTGTTACAGTGATTTGCTATTAGTGATTTGTACTGAATTATTTGACCAATAGATTTTATTAGTTGTTTGTATAAAGGTATTTGACAATATTAGATTAGAGTAAAATGATGTTAGTAGAGAAAGTCATTAGAATATCCATTCTCTCAAACTCTAATTACCATACATAACTCGACTAGTAACAATTCTCCTAGAAACATATATATATATTCAATTATAAAATCTCATTCTATTCATGTTAATTTTAATTATTTAGTCGACCATTTCTCTTTTATGAGAAAAACATACTTTATTGCATTTACTTTGATTCTTATGTTTTTACACTTTTCAACCAAATCAAAGTTTGTGAATAGATCTTAACTTTTTTTAAGACCATTGTCTAAACTTGGTTGTATAGGAGGCATAGTAGATTTGGTTTAGATCAAGTAGCAACAAAGCTAAAAAGTTTGAAAGAGTCTTTAAAGGAATTAAATAAAGCAAATTTTGGAAGAATTGATGATTGCATGAAATGTAATAGAACTGCACTAGCTAAAATTTAGGAGTCACTTACTCAATCTCCCTTAGACCCGATACTCATTCAATTCGAGGAATTTGCCTCCCTTCATGTCCATTATCTCCTCACTTGTCTAGAAAGCTTCTAAGAAAGATTCAAAAGTGCATTAGCTGAGAGCTTGGGATATATATTCTCAATCTTTTGTAATGCTATTCCTACCATATTAATGCCATCCGTGACCAAGGATGGGCGTGTTCTTTATAATCATGCAAGCATATATGCTACACTATCTCACTTTTACACTGACTTGTTAAATACTCCCCACCAGGGGCGGAGCCAGGGCTTCCGTATGGTGTCCCGGGACACCATGGAGCCCTGGTAGGAAGGCAGAAAATGTGTTCGTTTTTTAGACATTAAATATATATTATTTATGTAGGACACCGTATCAAAAGGCTGTAATGGATGAACGGTTAGGCAGGCCAGGTCCCTCTTATTTCGTCCGCAATGTCCCGAGATCAAACCCCGTTAAAACCACTTCTGTTATTATTTTGTAGAATTAGAATCAAAACGTTGTCGTTTTGATTATTTTTTTCTCCCAAACCTTACCCATCTGCCGAGCCAGCCCCTTCATCTCCTTCCATTACCCTCGCCCCTGCCCTCGAGTCGACGCAGTCACACACGCAAACAGCAGAACACAGCGCAGCGGCGCAGCCTGCACGTTGTCGGCGAGACCAGATCTCCGTCTCCCTCCATTGCCAGCCCTCGACGCAAACCAGACCACTGGAGCTCGCCACTGCTGCCGGCGACCACCGCCCCGTTCGTTCTTCTTCCAGTTCCAGACTTCCAAACTTCCAGTCTTCTTTACCTTGTCCATTCGCCACCCCGCCCTACTCCGAGCCTCCAACCCTGCCCGCTGCTCGACTGCTGCTGCTCCTACAGACTACAAGTCTGCACTGCAAGTCTACAAGAGCAACCGAACGAGGCAGCCACAGTCTTTGTGTGGGTCCATTTATGCCCGAACCCCTTGGTCATTTCTCTCCCACCATTAAAAGCTTTCTTTCCCTTCGCCTCCTGTACGCAATTCAAATTCAAATTCATCTCAGACCCTAAACCCTAACACTTCAACTTCACTGAAGCTCGTTACTCACAGAACGAAATGGAGAACTTGATACAATTGGTGAACAAAATACAAAGAGCTTGTACTGCCCTGGGTGATCATGGCGAAGGAGAGTGCCTTGCCTACTCTATGGGACTCTCTCCCTTCCATAGCCGTCGTTGGGGGACAGGTTATTGCCCTGGTTATAGGATTCTTCTGTTATAAATTATAATCAATTTGGTGATATTGCTTTCTTTTATGCTCTTTATTTGGAATAATGGAAATACTACATGCTACCTTGCTACGCTGAGCTAAAAATTTGATTTGATACTAATTTCGAGGATCTGATATCAAATTTCATTAATCTATTTTGTGAGTGAAGTGTCTATTGTGTCGGGTTGAATTGAATCTGATGTAGTTCTCTGAGTAGTATGAACTGATGAAGTTATGTTTTGAACTGAATGGACTGGATGTTGGAGTCAGCCGTTTGTTGTGATGTAGGTTGCAAGGTCAGCCTATTTGGATGATGCTCAACAGTTTTCTAGTTCCAGATAACCCTTCGAATAACCAAAGGTTAATGTTTGGTTAGTACATTTCTTTCCCTTTAGCGATAGTATTTTTATGTACCTCTTTTAGCTTTATTTATTTTTTATTTGTGTGAGAATAAATTTATATTTGCTATATTAGTTTGAGACTATTGGATTTAGTATTTTATTAGATTTAGTATTTTAATTAGGTATGTGTTCCATAATTTTTCTAATAGGTTTTACACTTATTTAATAATTATTTTTAAAGGTTTATAATTATTGGTTATTTAATCACCTGTTAAAATAAAGTACTTTTAAAATAATAAATATTTATTTAAGTACCTAAAATATTATTTTATTTTAATATTTATTTTAGTATATTATTTAGAGGACACCATGGACTTAAAATTCTGGCTCCGCCACTGCTCCCCACAAGTGACAAGGATGGCATTAGCACATTATCCTACATTTTAAACACTACTTGTATTTATAAATTTATAATGAAAAATTCAAAACATAATAATTAAATTACGTAACATGCAAATAAATTATCAAACATGCTAAATATTAAATAAATTATGCAATCCAAACCTAGAAGATAGTTTCCGTACCAATCTTATGTAAAAACCCAAACAAAGAAAAACTTTGGATATGTATATACTCAATTAAAGAGTACAAACTCTCATCATCTAGCTTTTTGATATGAATTTAGATTAATATGATTAAGTTAATTGTATATATATTTTTAGGGAAAAAATGTTGACGATTATTATCAAATGGAGGATGACGAGAATGAAAAGGATGACACTGAAGAGGAGAATGAAGAAGATGATGTTTGATGCGTTTTTATAAAAAACGCTTTTGTGAGTCGGCTTATGAAGACGATTGATGCTTTTGTTTGTTAGCTTACGAATATGATCGATATTTTTGTATATCAAATTATGAAGATGCCCGATGTTTTTGTATATATGTTAGCTAATGAAGATGCTCGGTGCTTTTGCTCGTAAGCTTACGAAGATGGTCGATGATTTTGTATATCAGCATATGAAGAGGTTTTTGTATAATAGCCGATGATTTTGTATATCAATATATGAAGATGTTTTTGTATAATAGCTTATGCTATAAGTCGTTTATATAGTATTGTACTTAAAGGACTGTTATGCCTTTGGGAGCTAAGCAACTAATTATTTTGTACCACACAATGATAGTTATATATGGTGTAGTTAATTATATATATATAAGCATAAATTGTTACTACAGGTGGATATTGGATATTTGATATTTTGTACGTTTTGGCCGATACAGGTTTTAAATACACACACACACACACACACACACACACACATACACACACACACATACAGGGTTAATATGTATATCCAACAATATATATATGTTGGTAATAAGTTTTAGTAACAGATATAATATTGTGTTTAATACTTTTACACACAGATATGATTGTGTGGTTATTTCTTTTTATCACATATATAATTTTGTGCCTAATACTGCTAGTCACAGATATTATTTTGTGGGTAATAGTTTTAGTTACAGATATTGTTTTGTGGGTAATACTTTTTAGTCACAGATATTATTTTGTGGTTAATACTTGTACTCACAAATATAAGTGTGGGCATAAGTTTTACTAACAGATAAATATCTGTGGGCATTATCAATTATTCCCAACAGATGATATATATCTGTGGGTAAAACTTTTAAGCACAGAGTTTTTACCCACAGTTTTGTCACAAAAAAATATCTGTTGGTAAAAGCTTTTGCCAACAGAAAAATAGCTTTTACCAACAGATAAGGCCATGTTGGCACAAATCATTTATTTTGTAGTGAACATTTGAAAGGAGATTATTTGGAGGAGTAGTTAGTGATGTTTTTCAAGTTGTAAATTTTTTGTTGAAGCTCTTGATTGGGATAGTGATGATAGCCTAGGCTTGTTGAATTTTAATTTCCTTAACTACTTGCTCATTTATCTATGTTCTTTCTCTCCATTGTATGCAATTATATTCATCACTACCCTATCATTATCTTATTTATTAAAGGTTTTATTATTGTAAAATTTTGGATCTACTACACTTATCCTTGCATGGGGCATTGAATTAGGTGAATGATCAAACCTCTCTTCATGTTTTATGCAGTAATTTCACCTCCATTCCCTTATTTTTCTTCCTCATGTATCATTAGAACAAAATTTTCAATTATGGGAAAAAGGACTTGATGTGGTTTTATGAAAGTAAACGGAAGGTTGGATCGAAGATTGTATGAGAAATAATCACCTATGAATTAATGCAAAAGAAACAAAGGTTGTATCTCATTTGGTCCTGCTTTCTCCCTGGCATGTCTTGTGCTTATGTCTATTAGCTATCACCTTCTGCCTGTCCCTTATTAAGGATTATTCCATCTATTTTTCAACTTGCTATAAGCAAAGAAAGCTAGTGAGGAAATTGTTGCTCAAACTTTTATATATTTTTACCCAAGATTGAAGTTCAACTATCCATTGCCCCTTCTTTTTGGTGAGTCTTTTTTGGGTTTGTATTTCTTGCTGATGCTTCTTATGTGCAACAGGAAAATCAGAAAGGGTTCCTCTTTTTCTCATGATATATTGGAGCTTTCTGCAAGTAAAGATTATCCCAATTTAAGTCATTGATTGATGCTTACCACTGGTAAGATTATCCCAATTGCACACTCTGACCCATTGCCTTTTGTTTGAGTTTACCTGCTAAGGAGCATAAGCATTAGCATCTGTGGCATTAACACTATCATAAATATTACAATCATTTTTTCCCTCCATGTCCCCAAAGTATCAGAATTGATTAATGACAACAAATACACTCTCCCTGTTCCTTAAATTTTGTCATTTCAGAGATGCACACACAGATTGAGATAGTTATTATAATGCTTAAACTTGACTGAAATGGTCCTAATTAAATTTCACAAGCTTTAGGAGATAATAAATCAGAATTATATAGCTTATTTATGGGAAAATGGACAACTAACAAAATACTTTTGGAATTTTGCTTATTGTTTAGACTGAAATCTTGAAGTGAGAGATACTTGAAAAGATTGAATTAATGCTGAAAAGACAAATAATACCAAAGAATAGAGGGCATAACTAAACTTTTTGGAATAAAGGCATGCAAAAATATTACGATGGATTAAAGAGTTACCTTAATGTAAGTATAATACCAATTAGGATAACACCTTTCTTGGCTTTGAAGAGTTTCATAACCATAAGTTTTCTTATAACACTTGCAACCATGAAGATATATAATCACGTGATCATATATTAGCACCATATAAAGTGATAGATAACCATTATACCAATAAAAAATGCAAGCAAAAGGGCTCACCTTTATTGTTTGGCATGGTGTTTTTATTTTATTTTGATATGATATGTCATTGTTTATTTGATACTTATATTAATTATTGTTTTTATATTTCTGTTGTTGCAGATCCAACTCATTTTAACAAGCTAACTAAGTCTATTAGGTTTGGTAAATAGAACGGTTAATTTTTAGGTAGTTGCTTATCATGATATTTTTGTAATGTAATGGTATCTTATAACTCTTTTTAAATATATTTATAATTAATCAAATATTTTGTTGTATGAGATATTTGATACAAATTATCTGTATGAATATTTAGTTGAATGTTTGTAGACATGTATTTAGAAAATTATATTCATACGTTAAAAGGGATATATATGCATACAGGTACAGGGATTTTAGTAGTGAAGGAAAAATTGGTCGTTATTGGTGTGAAATTAGTCGCTAATATTAGTTACAACAGTATATTTTGTTCGTCGCTATTGTTTATAACGATCAACATTATTTGTTGTCACTAATGCTAATAGCGACCAACGTTTTACGCCGTCGCTATTACTTATAAAGACCAATATTATTAGTTGTCACTATTGCTTATAGCGACCAACGTTATATGTTGTCGCTATTGCTTTAGCGACCAAAAAATTTCGGTTGGTTGTTAAAGCCTTTAGCGAAGGAGCAATAACGACCACTGACGACCAACAATTTGTTTGGTCGTTAATGACATTAGCGACCAAAATTTGGCCATTAACGACCATAATTGTTGGTCGTTAAAAGCCTATTTTTTTGTAGTGGTAGCCAGCTAGGGTTTGGCATGGCTACCTATGGTTTCGTGGTCACAAATGTATTTGGTGATTAAAGTGTGATGATGAGGGTGGAATCTATGGGTTGTGATGTATGGAGTGTTAAAATGATTTGGGTTGTGTGAGGTGGAGTAGGATGGGCCCCTTCACCCTAAATTAGGGTTTCAGAATAAAACCTTAGAGTGAGAGAAGGAGTGGACTTGGAAGTATAAGGTAGTGGGCCTTAACCCACCTATATGGGAAATGGGCTCCAGTGTGGGCTAGGGTAAGGAGGAAAGGATGTTGGGCCAAGTTAGGAAGTTCATGAGTCTTATGATGTGAGATGGGTTCTTTTTTAAGGATAAGCGTGGAGGGAGTTAGTCATGCATGTCTAGGGTTAAAATTTCTGAATAAGACACTTAAGACATTAATCATGTAAATTGAAAGATTATTGAGCTGGGCCAGACCGATCCACCGGCATAATAGTGGCTAGGTGTCGGGGTGCCCTGGAGACCGATCCACCGGCGTATAATAGTGGTTAGGGCATTTTGCCCTATGTATGACCGATCCACTGGTTATAATAGTGGGGGATCCCGAGCTCAATAAACCAAACCCTGAGTTTGCTAAGACACATAAAAGATACTAAGTACTTACAGTGGAACACCATGTGAGCCGAGACCAACCGATCCACCAGTAATAAATAGTGGTTAGGGCATCTCACCCTATATGTGACTAATCCACCGGCTAATAATAGTGGTCAGGTGCATTGTGCCCTGTGCGTCTCCGCTTCATCGGCTATAATAATGGAGGTTCCAGTACTAGCATGGACTTGATAAAGAGCATGGTGTGGAATGAGTATCCATAAGAGATTAATTAAGTAATTAATTTGGACTATAAGTGACCTTTGATTATTATTTCTCTGAAGTGATTGTATGTTGGTTTTATTATTATCCGGTTTGAATTATGTGCTTATATGTGCTGGCCTTAGTGCACAGTTACCTTGCTCTGTACGTAGCATACTGATCACCTTTTTTATGGGTGTTGCTCATTCCCACAAGCAGAAGGCCCTTCTGACTTTGTGCAGGTGGGCGATGCGGTTTTTTATGCTTTCGATGTCCATGAGGCATCAGGCGGGGCTGAGTGTTGATCATGGGCTTAGTTCATTGATCGGAGCGACATGGCCAGATTCTCTCTTATGTCATTCTATATATTTATAATCTTTCTCTTCTGTATTGGATTTTCTAAACTTAAACATTAATGTTTGTAGACGTTACTCCCATTCGAGGAGTTTTGATTTCATACTTTGAGATATGTAACTTTTTGTGCGTACTCTGATTTCTAAGCTATGAACTTTTGGTTTAAGTATTAATTTAAGTTTGACAATAATTCTTTTAACCTTAGCACTTGGTACTAGAACGGTAGGAGTGAACTCGTCTGGTACTGAGTGTGGCGGTAACATCCCTAGAATTCACTGGTTTTAATTTAAGTGCTTCCGTTTAAAAAAAAGTGAATTTTGGGGTGTTACACATAGATAGAAAAGTGGATTTGCATTGATACTATACCTTGGATAAGCTTCTTCACCTAGGCATCAAGGTAGAAAACACACAGAAAAGATAAGAGGGTTGTGAGGTGTGGAGGTCCAAACAAGGGTGTTAGTACATCAAGGGATATTCCTCCACCATTCAAAGTTCCTTCCACACATTTGAAAAAATATGTGAGGAATAAGGGAGTGGCGGTTGAAAACAAGTCCAAAAGTGTTAGGTTTTGTAAGTGTCAAGGCTTAGGAAACTATAAAAATAAGTGCCCTAATAAAAGAGCGATGAAAAGGTTACTGGATGAATTATTATCAAAGGGTTTGATAAGGGAGTCCCTTAACCCTTGTGGCGTGCTTGCTTTGCTTGTGCCAAAGAAAGATGACACCATAAGAATGTGTGACAATAGTATAGCTATCAGCGACATTAATATCAAGTATAGTTATCCTATACCAAGACTTGATGATATGCTTGATTATTTATATAGTGCATGCTTGTTTTCCAAAATCTACCTAAGGAATAGCTACTACTAAATAAGAATGAAAGATGATGATGAGTGGAAAATTATATTTAAAACTAAGGGAGGATTGTATGAGTAGACGGTTATGCCTTTTGGTCTGTCTAATTCTCCTAGTACCTTCATAAGACTTATGAATGAGGTGCTTAGTCTATTCATTAGCAAATTTTTATTATTTTACTTTAATGATATCCTTGTGTATAGTTATAGTGAAGAAGGACATTTAAATCATCTCAAACTTGTATTTCTAACACTTAGGGATCACATATTATATGCTAATATAGAAAACTGTAATTTCTTTGTACCTAGGGTTACATTTCTAGGTTTTGTGGTGTTTAGAGACATAATATCCATAGGTGAGTCCAAGGTAGAAGCAATCAAGACATGGTCCATAGCTACAAGCCTAACACAAGTGAGATGTTTTCGTGGTCCAGCATCCTTTTATAGGAGGTTCATAAGGGGATTTAGTACCCTATTGACATATATAGCCAAATTAATGAAGAATGATGAGTTCAAGTGGACCAAGGCGGCCTAAGATTCCTTTGAAGTGATCAAAGTGAATTTAAGTGAGGCACCCATCCTAAAGTTACCTAACTTCAACAAGTTGTTTGAAGTTGAATGTGATGCTAGTGGAGTGGATATTAGAAAGTCAATTACCTTATTTAGTGAAAATATACATGGTTATAGGGTGAATTATAACACTTATAATAAGGATTTCTATGTGTTGGTAAGAGCCTTTGATCATTGGTCACACTTCTTGATACCACAACACAGATCATAAATCGTTGAAGTACATCAATGGCTAACATAAGTTCAATCCAAGGCATCCAAGATGGGAATAATTTTTATAATCATTTTTCTTTTTATCCAATCACAAAAGTGGGAAAAATATAGTAATGGATGCCCTCTCTAGATGATATTGTATGTTGTCTTTGTTAGTAGCTAGAGTATTGGGGTTTGAGTGTATTAGAGAGCTCTACAAGGAAGATGAAGACTTTAGATGCCAATTTAAAGATCAAGACAAGAAGAATGGGACATTTTTCATTCAAGATGGATTCCCCTTAAAAAAACAAGAAGCTTTGTATTTTCAAATGCTCTATTAGAGAATTTCTCATGAAGGAAGTACATAAAGGATGACTAGTTGGACACTTCGGCATCAACAAGCCCATAAATGCACTTAGTAAGCATTTTTATTAACCCAAACTTGTGGGAGCTATACAGAGTGTAAAAGATAGACGTGTCACTTATCAAAAGTCCAAGAGTAACTTCCACCAAGGATTCTACACTCCTTTGCCTATCCTATATAAATCATGGGATCATGTGAGTATAGACTTCATTATAACATTACCTAGGACACAAAGGAACATTGATGTTATAATATTAATGGTGGATTAGTTCTCTAATATGACTCATTTCGTTGCATATCATAAAACGGATGATGCCTCTTATATAACCAATATGTTCTTCAAGGAGATAGTTAGGCTACATGGTATTTCCTAAGTCCATTATCTTTGACAGGGATACTAAGTTCCTTAGTTACTTATGGAAAACCTTGTGGAGGTTAGTTCATATCAAACTCCTATTTAGTACGGTTTACCATCCACAAACTGATGGAAAATTTGAGGTCACCAATAAAACCCTTACAATGCTCCTTAGAAGTTTGGTTCACAAATCCTTGAAGGATTGGGACACCAAGATTTTACATGCCGAGGTTGCCTAAAACCATTCATCGACCTATTCTATAGGACTCTTACCCTATAAAGTCGTATGTGGGGTGAACCCTAATACTCCCATCAATCTCTTACCTCCTCCCATTGAATCCCACACCAAATTTGAAGCACAATAAAGGGATAAATCAATTAAGAAGCTTCATGAGCAAGTGAGGTCCAAGATCTAGAGGGAGAATGAAATGGACAAGAATAAGGCAAACAAACACCAAAAATAATACTTGTATGAACCAGGAGATCTAATTTATCTTCACCTTTGGAAGGAATGATTTCTTTCTAAAAGGAAGAACAAACTCATGCCTAGAAGTGATGGTCCATACAAATTTATTGAGAAGATTGGTAATAATGTTTATAGGTTAGAGCTACTCAAAGATATGGGAGATATATTGAATACATTTAATGTGGGCGATCTACTTCCTTATATTCATGATAAGAATTTTGAAGATAATGAGGTTTATTTTTAAGAGGCAATAGGAGAATCCTCAATTGAGGATCATAATCTAGTAATTAATTTCTCCAAGCTTGAGAACCATAAAACTCTTCTCACTTGGACAAATTAATTATCTATTAAAATCTAGCGATGCTAGCCAGCCACATTTTTTTCACGAATTTTCCCTCCATTTTTAAACCCCATTTCATTTGGTATTTTAAGCCTTAACAACCACAAAAACTCAGCCAAAATAAACCCCCATTAGGAGCTGCAAAATTCATCCACAAGTCACTTTCACTTGGATGACAAGTTATTTTCAACATTTATAAAGAGTAAGAAAGGTTATAAGATATTCCTTATTCCTTTTTGTTACTTATAAGGTTGAAAGGGGTATTTGTCTCCTTATTATTATGTAATATGTCTGTTGTAACTTGTAACATGTGAGCTTAGGGATTAGAGTTTCGAAAATCACCTTAAGTATTCCCCCATGATCAAAACATAAGGGCTAGAAACTTAGTTTTAGTTTTTATACCTATTTAGGTTCTAACTTACATGTATTAGTTAGTTAATTTGTAAACTTTAATCCTACACTTCTTATAAAAGTGTTAAGTAGCATGAAAAGAAACACAAATTACCTTTTGGTTGCATACTTTTCTCTAAAAAAATGAGAGCTTCTCTTCAAATTCAAGTGCAAGAGTTTGAAGTTTCTTTGAAAAATCTTACAAGATTTATCCTAAGATCTTTATGCCTTAGGTAGTTCTTGCAAGTATTGATCCAATTACTTTCCATAATTCTTGTAATGGACTCTAAAGCTTACTAGAACTTACTCTTGTGCTAGTCGAAGCTTAAAGTCAAAACATGTTTTGATTGAGAAAATGATAAAAATAACACAAAATTTTCCACCATGTGACCAAATAATTTATATCCTAACATGTGTACATAGGAAGTACATCTAGTAGTTGTAGTTTGAGCCTATATATTTGTAACAACCCAACAATCTTAGTTGAAATTTTTTATTTCATCTATAAAAACCATACACCACAAGAGGGAGTGTTACTGTTGTAATCAGTATAAGTCTGGCTTCTGGCCAGCCACATATTGACCACAAGGCTGATAGGATAAAAAATCAACCAAAATACCACAATATTAAAAAATTCATAATATAAAAGAGTTAAGCATTGATATAAGGAAATAATAGAAATACAGAATATAAAAGAGTGAAGTGTTGATGTAAGGAAATACTAAAAATTATAGAACATTGTTTAACTACAGGAAACATATATTGAAATTGGTAGGAAAACAAGTCTAGAAGACACTCTCTCCAACTCCAAACCTAGATTACCACATTATTACTCTACCCCAACTGATTCATCATATGCAACAAATTCATCTATGTCATCATCAGTCACCTGTACAGACTCAGGAGGGGTCACTACTCGTGGGAATGAACAACACCCTTGAAAGGGGTGATCAATACGCTACGTATTGAGTAAGGTGACAATATATTCAAGTAGGGACATAACAATGCATGATAAAGATATTATGCACACAAACATATTATAATATATTGTTTGCCCCTATTAGAGATTAAAGCCATTAGAGTAGTATTTAGACATCTCTCAAATTATATCCACGTGGGTTTAGGGACCCTACAATTCTCACTGGTGGACCGGTAATTATTTAATCTAGGGTAGTACACTCTCAACCACTATTATGATTGGTGGATTGGTAAACCTAATACAATATAGGGAAAAATGCTTCTGACTATTATTATAACTGATAGATCGGTACACACGATACACATGGACCTAGCTTAAGGATCTTCAGCTTTAAGTTATTAGTGTCTTATTTGTTCAGATATCACACACATATCCATGCACCAACCATGTAAGATTCCTGGTCTACTACCACTCTACCCAACCCTAACCTCATGGAAACCCTAATTCCCTAAACCAAGGTATCCACACTACCTAATGATCCCTTGAGTCTTTAAAATTATCCACCAACCCAAACATGCCATTAGAAATCTATCACTCATGAGTCATAGCCCTCTTCCTTTGTTCCTCACATGTGATAACCATAGCTCTCTAGGGTTACCCCCTCGAAACCCTAGTTTTGGCCTATGTGGTTCTAACCTCTCATCTACTTCTTATTTAGCCCTAAACTTCTACGACGAAGCACAAGTTTCCATGACCATCCATTCCCCAAATTCTTGTAGCCCAACTCTCTCATAGATTTAAATACACAATTTCTCAAAAATTCTCAAGACATGAATTATCATATAATAAAACTTTACATCAACATATAACCAAGCAGTAAAGACCGCACATAAACTTACCTTAGGTCCTTGCAAGCCAAGTTGCACAAAAATATTAGAATATATATATATTATGCAAGTATACACTTCTTCTATGACCAAAGCACATAAGCACAAACCCTAGCTATAACTGTATCCTTACCTAAATGGATCCAGTCTTGAAGCAATAAGATCTTACACCTCCCCATTAGTGATTACCGGTTCAATACCTAAAAATGGGAACATCCAACTTAGGCTAATTTATACCTTTTCCTTTTTCTTTTTTCCTTAATCAAAATAATGATGATAATAATGATAATAGTAATAATAATAATAACATATTAGATCAAAATAGTTAAAACTAGATAAAGAGGAGGAGAAAGATGACCAAATTAAGCAAGATGAGGGGAGGGTGGTGTGACGGTGATCACGGTGGCAGTAACGGCGTAAGGAGGAGAGGCCTTTAGGTTGGAAAAGGAGTGGGGTTGGGTTATTTGGGGTTGTGGATGGTACCGAAACCAGGTGGACTAGTGAGAGGGGTAGTGGTTCGCGGAGGTGGCGGCGGCACAACCGAGAGGAAGGAAGGAGAAGAAGGGAGTAATGGAGGAAAAAGGGTGGTGAAAAGGGCTGGCTGCATAGGAGAAGTGCCTGTGGAGGAGGGGAGGTGTAGGGAGAGGGAAATGGACTACTGGTAGTGGTGTAAGGTGTCGTAAGGTGATACGGGGTGGCATAGGGGCAACTCGACCTACCCACTTTGCATGCTCAAGGAGAGGAGAGAAAGGGGAGGTAAGGGGCTCAATCGATGCAGGGGGGTGCAGGGAAGAGAGGGGGGTGGAGCTAGGGCGACGGTGTGGCCTTAATGCGGCAGCAAAAATGTTTGAAGGCAGGGGAGGGGAAGGTTTGTAGAGGGGTGATTTGGGGAAGAATCAGAGGAGAAGGAGAGTGGGGATGGGTTTATAGTTGGTGGAGAAGGATAAGGATAAGGGAAGGAAGAATACAAGGGGCCCGGTCATTGGGCAGCTGGCAGTGGTAGGGAAGGACGGCATAGGAGGGTAGGTATAGGGAGGTGGTAGGGTGACAAGGCGTAAGTGAGCAGGGGGAGACCTGCAGAGGGGGGACCATGTAGGGGTATGCCAGCATGCATGCCCTACATGTTTGAAAAGGGAAATAGGAGAGGAGAGTGGTTGGGTGCAAAAAAAAATGGTAACGGGGGAGATTGTGCAAGAGTCGCAGGCACGAGGTAAGAGATGGGGAGAAAAAGGGAAAAGAAGAAAAAGGGGAGAGAGAGAAAAGGAAAAGAGGAGGGGAAGGGTTGGCTAGGTCGTCGCCTACGGGGGAAGAGGAAAAAAAAAGAAGAAGAGGCCCTTGGGCTGGTTGAGGGAGAAAGGAAAAAGGGAAGGGGAAGGGTGTTTGGCTATTAAGGTGCATCCCATATAGAGGAGGGAAAGAAAGAAAAAGAAGAAGAAGGAAGGAAAGAGAAAGGAGAAGAAAGGAAAAAGAGGAAGAAAAAGAGAAAAGAGAAAAAAGAATGGAGATGGTGTGATTTTTGGGTTTTGGGGAATTATAAAAATAATTAAATATTGCTATAATTTATCTATAATTTATTTTAGTTTAGATAATTAACATAAAGCTTCCAAATAATAATAAATTTTTAAATATCATTTTGTTGTTGTTGTTGTTGTTGTTGTTGCTATTGTTGTTATAATTTGCACATATAATTTAATTTATTTAATATTTCATTATTCTATTATATATTCTTAGGAAAAAATTTTAGGTATTACAATATTAACCATATATTTTTCTTCATTACTCACATTAAATAACCCTTGGGCTTGATCCTTACCTTGACTAGATCTAGTGAAAGGGGATCATTTCATTATATTATGAGAATAAAGAGGTTATGTATGTGATAATATGTGGATGAGGTATATGTGTTTATGTTGAGAATGGAATTTGTTATGTTTAGTGGTGGAGATATAAAATATACACTTGTTGTTTTGTTATTAGTCTTATTTTTTTTAAGAACAAAAAGAGAAAAAAATGAAAATGAAAAAGAAGAAGAGAATATGATACGATATAAAGGAGATAGTATGATATGGAGATGCCTTTGAAATAGTTCTATTCATGTTCTATTTTTTTTATCTCATTGTTTTCATTTGGTGTTGAAGTTGATGTGTGTATTATTGATCATTAATTTTGTGGAGTTGATTATTATATTTTATCTAATTATTAGAGTTCCACTATTTGTTAGCCTTTTAGCATCATAATCCTAAAATAATCTATACCCTTTTGTACCTTAGCCATGTCACAACCTATATTAAAATCCTATTTGATTCTTAAGATAGGAAACCTTTGATCTGATGGAAATTCATCACAAGAGTTGAACATATGGTTCGGTCTATTTAGCAAGTATTTGTTATATTTCATGAGATTCTTTATCCACAAAAAGAGATTTTTTATTTATTTATATATGTGAGTTGCTTGATATTTTTATAATTTTATACCTCACATATTTAAGTGTATTTTTATATATTTGTGTCTATGAATCTAACACCAAAAGAAAAAATAGAGGGCACCCTTTGTGAGCATGAGCCTTGATATGACTAATACGTGATAGATTTTCTTCCACTATTATTGTTTTTTTCTTATTTGTCATTTTTATATGTGAATCATACGTTAACATTAACTCTTTAAATTTCTCAATGCTGAATCTTGGTTGAGTAATAATCTTGGTGTTATAAAAATAGAAGATCCTGAGATAAAACTAGTTAAGGGTGTAAGATGTGTCTTTTTTTCTTTTTTCTATTTGAATTGTGTGATTTTGTAGGTATATTATATGCAAAACATTCTCGAGACCTTAATTGTCCTCTAAGGCTGACCTAAGGGTTTACAGGACTTATTGTACATACTAAATATAATCACGAGACTTACAAAAGTGGCTAGTTAATTCTAATTTTTTATTAATCTTGCAAAGACAATCAATAAGCTAAGCGTGAGGGTGTTGATGAACGTATTTTTTAAGCTACTCTATACCTTTTTTGCTTTGAAATTTGGTTATTTATTTAAATAATATGTGACGTTATTTATATTATTTTTAATTATGTGTTTAATTTATAATAAGCTCATATATTTAACTAATTTGGAACTTAAAGCTGATTTTTGTATAATTTAACAGCTTGATGTATGTTGACTATATCTTTTACGTATAATATGATATGATATAAAAATTTTGGTTCAAAGATAAAAAGTGAAATCTATAATTTTTATTTCTAATATTTTAATTTAGAATTTGAAGTAAAAGTATATATTAAACTAAAGAGTTATTTGGAATAAATTTAGAAAGAAGTAAAATTATACCTTAAACTAAAGAGTTATTTGGAATAAATTTAAATTTTTAATTAATATCTACTTAATCTTATTTTATTGGTATAAAATGACATAGTATATACATAATGTAACATATTAAAAAAAAAAAAAGAAGAAGTAGAAAATCCTAAGCTCCTACGTTGCACCTGCATGCAAAAAAAAAGAACAGAAAGGGAAACCTCTAGCGTGTACGTGCGAAGGGAAAAAAAAAAGGCAGAAAAGATACAAATTAAGTCAGCTCAGGCCAGCAAATGAGGACGAAAAATAAAACGGGCCCATATGTCATGCACATCGGGGCCACCAAACGGTGATTCCCAGTGCCTTGTTACCATGTTACCAAAAGTTGAAGGAAAAGACAAAGAGAATAGGTGACAGCGGGGACGAGGGCACGTGGGCCAAAACAATTCAGAAACAGAGCAGAGAACAGAAAAAGAAGACGAGACGGCACAGACGGGGTGTGGGCCGGATGTCCGAAATTGGCAGTTTTTTTAACCAAGATCGGATTAAATTTTATCGGTTTTTATCCGGTATGAGACCAAAAATTAGGGTTAAGATCGGACCGGATCGAAATAGAATTTTTTTAAGCTTTTAAAATAATATTGTTGATTTTTTTCTTAATTTATTATTAGATTGTTGTTTTTAACCGGCACCTACTATCAAATAAAAAACTACTCTAATATTACACAATACATATATCTAGAGTTTAGAGGGGAAAAAAATCCAAGTATAATTACGTAGATACATAAATTATATAATTTTAAGTTTGAAACACAAAAGGACTTGAGAATATGCTTCCAACCCTCAAACATTTAAGCCACATTATTTTTCAAGATGTTTCCAAAGGTCAGCTAACAAAAAATATTTTATCTTCTACGGTGGCTTTCTTTTACATACATATAAGGCAACACATACAAATAGATAATTTTTATAATTAATGATAATATCATAACAATTAAAGAGTAACTACTATTCAAACGTAGCAAGATAATAATATTTGTTACATTTTTCCAATCTTTCCAACTCTTCATGTATTATTCCACGTTAACTTTAGAATTAGAGCGATATATTATTCGTAGCTAATCTTGTGCACATATAAGAGCTTATACCATCTTAAAACATATCAAAGACACAAAAATATTATTTTTAAATTTAAATTGTTAATTTAATAATTAGGTAGACTAAAGTTACAAACATATTTATCATCTTAGGGGTTAAAGAACTCCTAAATTGATTAAGAGTATGTCCCTATCACTAAATGTAGATTTCGAAGCAATTGTAGACACCGGTATGACTAGGATATCATGTACCATATGTGCAATGATAAAAAAAATCTAGGTTCATTGAGTTTCCACCAAGTTAGAAGATCTCTTTCTTCATTAGCCCCTTTTTCCTCTTTCAAATAACGCTCAAATTCACTTCTTACAAACTAACTTCTTTCCCTAGTTGTCCTTTTAACTTTTTCACTTATTATATTGACAAATGACTAGAAGATCCTTAATGCACAAATTGTACCCCTGAGACTTCCCTAGGCTTAGTCTCATCCACAACAAAAGCATATAAACTTTTATACTCATCAAACAACCCAAATGCACATTGTTTCACCTTATTAGTCATACTTTCACCAATTCTTCTCCATACAATGTATCAAGAGACATTTTACCCTAGGAAGCTTAAAATAAGGATCTAAAAGTACACCCACATAAATTAACATATTCACCTTGTCAATACTTCCCTAATACTTATCACACTTGAGTTTCATCTTTTCAACCATACATCTAAAACCATCATCATAATTAAGCATCCACTAATTTATCAAATCAAGTGTGTCACAAATATCAAAGAAAATATTATTACTTTTCACATACAAAGAGCCATAGATACATTGAGTTAATTCATAAATTTATTCCAAAAAACCGCAAGCTGTTCAAGTTTTTCCTAATCATTTTCAGAAATAGGACCACCTTTTGAGTCTTTAGGAAGTTTTATTTGACAAAAAACAACCTTATATTTCAAAGTAGTATTCAACATAACATAGGTTGAATTCCATCTAGTGGCCACATCAAGAGATAGAAAAAGCTTACATTCAATTTTACATTTATTTGCTTGTTAACAATAATCTTATAGGGGAGTTTCTAACATATTTAACCACAACCCTGATATTGTTAATACGATGGGCATGATCCTTTAAAATATCCAAAATAATAAGATTAACAATATGTGAAATGCATCTCATAGGTAAATATTTTCCATCACCAATCACTCCACTAGTTTTCTTCACATTGTTTCTCAAATAAATACATGTAATATCATTTGAGCTAGCATTATCAATAGTCATGGTAAAGAGTTTTTCATTCAAACCTAAACAATTCAAGCATTCCTCAATTACCCTCCCAATGGCCTCCCCTTATGACTTGCAATAGGAAAAACAAATCAAAATTATTTTATGCAATCATCACTGATCATCAATAAAGTGAGTACTAAGACACATAATTGATTCTTTTAATTAATGTCCATGTGTCAGTTTTTACACATACTCTGTGACATAATGTTCCCAACAACTCTTTCAACTTCAACCTCTCATCAAGATAAAGTGTATAACAATCATGATTGATAGTAGTACGAGAAGGTATATTGAAAGAATGATATGTAATGGGATCCAACTCCATAAAGCTAATCTTTTTCAACAAATGTAAATGGTAACTCATCGATTATAATCATTCTACCCAATGATATTCTCACATCATCAAGATTCACATCTTTATATCTCAATCTATACTCTTCATATTCTTCAAGATTAGGGTCCACAAGATCAAAGCATAAATAAAATTGCCTACCCCTACTCTTGTTTGATAGATTTTTTGGATAAACTATAGCATGATTCCTCAAATTTGTTGTACCATTAACATTTAAATCAGTGGCAAAATTCTTGGGAAACAACTTACACTATGCTCTAAGGTGTTATTCCTCATCCAAGTACACCCATAATTCCTCCCAATAGGGTGCTCTTCTTTTGCTCTTCCTTTTGATGTAGTTGCAGCCCTTCATTGGTTTTTTTTTTGTTACATGCTCATCATTCTTTTAGGGTTTTCCCTGCTCTTAGATTGTTTCAGACTCATCTACTATTGGACAACCTTCTGTTGTGTTTTCCATAGAAACTCTCCACCTTTGTATGGATATAACGAGCTCAAAATCTATTTAGAAATTAAAAAAAAAATAGACACAACATTAATTCATAATATAAAATATAAGAAACCATCGATGAACTTTTCTGCATAGATACTTACATTGCATGATAGTTTGGTTAATGAATCCACGATTCCTCACTCTTATACCATCCATTCAGCCAACAACATACATAATAATATAACAATTTGATATTAGTTATAATTATTGTAAAGTTGTATTAAAAATTATGCCTATTTTATTATGAATCTAAAATTTAATTTCAACAAGCATGTTTTTTTAATAACTTAAATTATACTATATATAAAATAAGAATATGGAGGTTGCAAGCTTATAATGGACTTGCGTAAAGAGCTATCGTCAAAACCCGAACCACCATGTTTAATTGAAATGATAAGACCTTAAAATTTGAGAAGAATTAGAGAACCTTCCTCCAAATTGAGCCAAAAGTTTAGTGTTTCCTCCTCCTCCTCCTTCTTCTTTTTTGTGTGTATGAGTGTAAATTGAATGCCTCCCTAAAACAATTTTGAATCTAGGAATCTAAAATCAAAAGCATCAGTTTTTGGTTTATCAAACCCTATTCACATAATGATACATGCTTAAAGAGTAAAAGGAACAACTAATACAAGAAACAAAACAAATCCATCTAATTTCTAATAATTAAAAGAGAGGCATAAGAGAAAATATATGAGTGATGATTATGTACAAATTGACGGTAGCTTAGAATCAGATATAATCACTAGGAAAACAGCAACCGAATTTGGGATTGATGAAGAAAGTAAAATGTGTTGGGGAAACCAAATTGACAAAGGGAAACAACACATGCCAATATGCCATTATTAACCGGGAATTACGGTTGAGCTTCAATAATCATTCATCACAAAACATTACTAAATACTAGCTACTAAGCGATGACAAATAACAACTAAACAGTAACGACAAAATAATATAAGAAAGAAATTAAATTTAAGAGTAACAAAGCGAAATGGATGAAGAAGACCATAAGACCTTACAGTGCTTAACTGATCAAGAATTGGCACTCGGGATAAGGAGGACAAGGGAGTCATCGTCATGGTTAATGGTTGTTTGTTATGGGTGCACAAGAGCCGCTATGGTCGGTTGTGGTTCACTAGTGAATTAGGGTTGAAGGTAAGTAGAAGATTGGGATGACGAGAGGAGGAAGATGACACTAGAGCCTAAAGGCAGAAGGGCTGAACTCTAAAGGAGGTCGGCCTAGTCGTTATTGGTTAGGACGGGATGTGGGAGCAACGAGAAAGACAGAGAAGAGAAGAGGAAGACTAGTCTAGAATAAAGGAAAATAGAGACAAAGATAAGAGCAAGATAGAGACAGTCAAGGTCTAGAAGTCTAGAATAGTCAAAGACTCGAAGTCGAACAAATGAAGAGAATTACAGAAATGATAGACACATTGACGACCAATGTAATGAGTGATTATGTGTGATAGTGTGAGCCCTAAATTAATTTTCGATCCATTCCAATCTAAAATAGAAATTTTTGGGTTTGGACTAGTTAGACCAAATGCCCGAAAATCTAAAATATGAAGACTGAGGATCAGACCAAATATAATAAGGTCGAGATCGGGATCGGTATTTTTGGTCCATTCCAGTCTAGGTTTTCAATCTAGACTGATTTATGCACACCCCTAGACACAAGTGCCTAAGGAAAAAATCAAAGAGCCATTGGAGGAGAAAATAAAGTAAGAGAGCTCAAGAAAAAAAATTAGACTAACAGTGATATCAAAAATGAAATACTTTTGTCTTATTCGTCGCCACCAAGACTATCCTAAGCCAATACGACGTAGATAAATCACGTCATGTGTCTCAGAAGTGCACGAAACAAGTGTTTGTGGCTGCGGGTGCTAACAAGGAGTCGACCCCCCAACCAGAAACTTTAATCACTGTTAGGAATCAAACTCTCATATTGTGGCTACCCACATTATTACAGTCATTTCATCTCAAGAGACACGTATATCCTTTTACACTAGAGATATGCATTGGGGGCAGTATGATTTGAATTCGAAACCTTATGAAAAGGTGTTAAAACCCTATCCACTAGACCAAGGAAGGAACTGAACTAACAATGATCGATTATTCATCTTATTAATTTGTTGAAATTTTTATTTATATTTATTTTAAAATTTTTCTTCATCTATTACTCATTTATATTTTGGTATGATTAATTTATTTATAATGTTTTATGAAATAATTATTGTTAGGAAATATATTGAAGCCATAGATAAGAAGTAATAATAATTTACTTTATTTTGTAAAAGTATCTTTTAACTCTATTTTAATTGTTATTATTTATATATGTGATTCTATTAAGTTAAATTATATGGTGTATGCCATAATAATGGAGTGTTTAAATACATATGAATCAAATAAGGAGAATACTACTAGACACACTTGTGGCATTAGTTTGAATACTTAGATGAACATTCTTTCACTTGTCCTTAATGCTTTGAATGTAGTTAGGATTTAATATTTATGCTTTCTCATGTTAATTATTTTAGAGAAGTAACATAAATTGGATAGACCTATTTCCGGCGTATAACTTGATCAACCACTTTCTCGTGATTAAAAGTTGACTTAAGATTTATTATTATATTTCGACTTAGTTTAGTGATGGATTTTGACTCCCCTAGCGTATTCACCATATTTGCATTCATATATTTTAATTACTTCCTTCTATTTATTTTTGATATTTTCTATTTTAAAACCTCTATATCCATATTTTTCTCATTAATTCATTATGAGTGTCTTCTTATTTATTTATTTTTTGTGAGATTTTAGAGTTTTGATTAGTCCTTGTATTTTATTTTCTTTGTGCAGTTAGCAAATAAATGTGAGTCCTCCTTATGTCCAGTTTAGAATAATATTCTTATTTACTAATATTATAATCGACAATAATAGAATTTAAATTGATGCCAGCTGTGCTGACACTATTTACATGGCTGTTATTAGACAAAATTGACATATATTTTCCTTTAGTGAACTGTGTGGGAGATTTGTGCTACGGATATACATAAGAGGTGTAGTCTGTGACTGCCGTAAATATTGATATTATAAGATAGTTATTTCAGCTAAACTTATATATATAATTTAATAAATTACAAGACGATCATGGAGATTATACTTCCTTTCTAACCGTTCTATATATTTTCTTCTATAACGGTAGTACAGTAGACTAGTCCACTATAATAAGACCTCATAGATAGGGTAAAACTTGTTTCGCATTGGCCTTAGTAATATAAAATTGGTGATGTCCCAGTCTCCACTGAGACCCCCATTTTGCGATAACGTGATTCGCACCCGAACAGGAAAATATTAAATCCAATGGATGCCCGCTGATAGCAAGTTGTATACCTTACCAGAGACAATTGCATGAAAGTAAATGCCTTTCATATTGGTAATGAGCAGAAAAGAGAGAAAGCCCTCGTAAAATAAGTTTCTCATGATAATGATAATATTTTAGGATACAGAGCCAACACTCGTATACAATGTTGATCATGCACCCATCGCGATGAATGCTAATGAAATAAAAAATGCTGAGGAGAAACCTATTTATATAATCTCCCCATCCAAAACCAAGGCCTTAGTTTTTGTCTATCCTGATCATGATGAACAAGGTAAAAGGCGCTCCTAATTGCTACTTTCAGGTCGACTGTGATCTTGAACAAAAGAATCAGGATTTTTTGTGTTTTATTTGGCTCAAAACTCTTGCTTGAGTCTTGTTTAATATATCCTTGCATGCATTGTCCCTCCATCAGCTTTGCTATTTATGCTCCCAATACTCTGGTGTTCGTGTTTGGATCTCCTAGGCTTAACACATTTGCTTCATCTGAGAAACAAAGAAGCAGCAGAAAATGAGAGATCTGATGATAATAATAATAATTAGATGGCAACAAGTTGTACACATGCAGGATCTTACGTATCAAAGGTGTCTTGAAGGCGAAGAAGCAGGCGCCAATGACAGTGTAACACAGTAGAAGAACCAGTCCTTTCAAGTAGTGAGAAGTTCCATCCTGCAAACTGAATCCTACGATGAGTATGGAGAGAGCAAGCGAACCAGTCTCAAGGGAGCTGAAATTCAGATCCATGTCGACACCGATGATCCAAGCAGTAACAACACATAACGGAACCTGAGGACGGCAGAAACCATAATAATAATATTATTAATCAGGCAAATATATATGTCACAGGCACGCATCATGATGGGATCATGAAGAAGATCGATCCGTATGTTTCATTATCAATAAATATACATATATATAGATACACACACACGTACGTACCACGAACAGGGAAATTTGAGTAGCTGATCCAAGAGCAACACCTAAAGTTATGTCCAACTTGTTTTTGTAAGCAAAGATGATGGCTCCAGCATGTTCGGCTGCATTGCCAACAATTGGTAGCAAAATGATGCTAATGAAGCTGACAGAAATGCCCCATGTGACGGAAGCCTCCTCAATGGTGCCAACCACATACTCGGACAACAATGCTATGAGAGCGGTCATCCCTGCTAACCAAGCAAACGCACTCCAAAACCCAATCACAGCTTCTTCGGATGATGCCACATCATCCTCATCAGAGCCCTGCATGTCGTTCGCGCGCGCCCACGTATATAAATATTAATATACATGTAGAGGCTCATCAATATCATAGACAGCCAAGTGGATCAGGATATATGCAGCTAGAAAACAAAAAGCCATAGCTAGGAGGAATTAACAAGGACCTACGGATATATACACATACATACATACATACACACATACATATATATATATATATATATATAGGTAGGTGAAAGCCGTACAGGATTGGAAATTAATTACCTCCTGAGCTTCAAACAGCTGCCTGTGAGTCCACAACTGGAAGATGAGGTATGCGAAGTAAGCAGTAAGCATAACAATGCTGCTTGCCCTCGACAGCTGGAGCGTCGGGACGGCGGAAGAAGGCGAAGCAGGAGCAGATGATTCAAATAGCAATGGGAGCGTGTGGCAGAACAATCCGAGAAGTAAGAGGAGGATATTAACGTCAGCCTGCCTCCTGTCGAATCTCTGCTCCTTGTTGAGGTTGGCAACGCCACCCCATAAAAAGGAAGTGCCGAGAACCAGGAGAAGGTTTGAGAGTACGGAGCCGAGGAGGGAATACTTGACGACGTCTATTTTGTTCCGGGTAAGCGCGAGGATTGCTATGATGAGTTCCGTTGCATTCCCACACGTCGCATTCAGAAGCCCTCCAACTGTAAAAGAAATGAAAATACTTAGCTGAAAATTTTCGGACATATCCAAAACAAACAAGGTAGGTGTCAAAGAAATGTCAAGTAGACATTTAATAAAGTTTCAGAGAGAGAGAGAGAGAGTAATGTTTGTGTACCTGTCGGACCAGTGTAAAATGCAATTTGTCTGCAAAATAAAATATGCAGTTGAGTATGAATAATAATAAGGGAAAATTAGTTTGGAGTCCATTTAGATCAAATTATTTAAAGTTAAATAATTTATTTGATATTTAGTCTATTTTTTTTAGTATCCAATATATATGTGTATATGGAGAATATTATCTGTATATTTGTGTATAATTAAGTATTGTACATAATATTTTGTATTTGAAACTAAATACCTTAGGATTATTTTAATTTTTATCCAATTATTTTTACTTGAATGGACTGCAAATGATGTTTCCCTAAAATAATAAGGTCAGTCAATTTTTTATTTTTAATTCAATTTTCCCGCATAACAAGCATGAACGAGAGAGTAACGATTGAATCAGATGAAATGAAATTAATTAAACGAAGGGCAGGTTTGGTTTGCTTACTCGGTCAGAAAGCTCACACGCTCGGCAAGCGGAGTCAGTCCAAGCAGGCTTAATCCGAATACCCAAGGCTGTTGTCGGTCCATTCATTCATCAAAATAAACACGAGATTAATTATGAACAACAACCGACACAATAAATAAATAAATAAATCTTAGGATAAACCATCCAATTATTGATTATCTCAAGGAACAAAGCTTAGCCTACCTGCCATGCCTGCCTGATCAGATAAATTATTCGAGAGATATAGACGACGAATTCAAGACATGTTCGTATGAGTTTTGATCTAACGTTAAAGATCACTTTTTTAATATCAAGGTCTTAGATTTGAACCCTCTTCCTCCCTCTTTAACACAACATGTATATACTATTCGTATCTATCTATGACCATTGATTTTCTAACTAGCAATTTTCATGAATTCCGTCCGTAGATGGGAAATGGTGTGTTTATAAGCACGCACGCAGGCCCCTACGTACCTTTCCAAAGTGATAGCACTGAGCTATGATGGCCAAAGGAATAGCGGGAAAGAGCACGAACAGCTTAGTCCCCAGTATAACTTCCTGAAGATTAGTCAACAGGTGCCTGAGGGTTCGACATCTCACTTTTGTAACCAATGAGAGATCGGATTTCTTCCTAAGGGACGAGGATGAGATGTTGTGGGCAGTCCTCCCGGGCCTAACTTCCCTGCTCGATCCCTTAAGCCCTCCGTTTTCCATCATCAACGGCTCTTGAAGATGATCGGAAGCTGCCATCCTAGCTACCTATGCCGCTCGACCGGTCCTCGATCGGTAGGTCTGTCTGTCTGAATTAATACAAATAGTTGATAATTTTACAATAAGCATAAAAAAAATTTAAAATTTAAAGATTTTTTTTTCCCTGTTTGGTATCGATGAGAAGAACTGCTGCAGATATGACGATAGCTAGTGCTCCTCTTTTGATACAATTTTTCATTGTGCTGCTCTTCCCATCCGTCTCATTATATAGGGATAGACTTTACCGACTGATTGCAGGTGAAAGAAAGGGAATAGGGAAGGAGGAGTTTCGTTCGTACCACATCAATCTTGGTTTGGCCGAGCATGTTCCTCGAAACTTCATTCTTTGGCTTTCACTGCTACCTCTCGTGACCAGTATTATATATACTCAATTTGTTTTTTTAAATGGTTATCTTTTAATAAAAAATATAAATAAAATTTTAAGAATATTTATTTATTGTTTTCTATAAAATGTACAAATTAGATTTTTTAAGTACATAATAAATAAATAAATAATTATCCAATTTTAAACAATACCCAATAAATTACTTCTAGTAAATTCATGTATTTATTTACCGTAACCATTTATATCCATCCATCCATCCATCCTTATCCGGCATTACCCCATTATTGATCGACTACAAGCAAATCTATAACCTCTTGTTGCTTGAGACTAAGTGGTCGTTTGATACGGGGGTAATAGGGGTGGAAAAATTATTCCCATATTTTATATATTTTATATAATTTATTTAAAATTAAATATTTTTATTCTAATAAATACTCATTTGAGATCTTAATTTGATGTAAAATGGATATTTTATTAAAAATATATTTATTATTATTAAATACTTAATATAAGAGGTATAAAATAGAGGGAAAATTTTTCCACCCCTATTACCCCCATACCAAACATGCCCTAAGTGCTCATTTAATAGAAGGATAATAGGAATAGAAAAATTACTTCTATATTTTATATAATTTATTTAAAATTAAATATTCGTATTCTAATAAATACTTATTTTACATTATAATTTAATCTAAAATAAATATTTTATTAAAAATATATTTATTATAATTAGATATTTAATATAAAATAGATATTTTAGGCACATTGTTAGACAACGCCATTCATGTTTATATGTATACATATGTGACTGCAAATAAACATGTACGCTGAAAAGAAAACTCAGGCTGTCAATCAGGACCACAAATACTCGTACGATCCAAAAGCTAATTAAAAACATAAGCCGGCAATTTATAGGGATTTTAATTAGAAGAAGGCGACTCCAGCTCTGGTTTTCACGGGTCTTATGACTGTAGGGTCTTATAATATTATACGAGAAATAACCGAAAAAGACCGGAGACGAAGAGGAATCAGCGACGGACATTGTCAGTATTTTCATGATCGATTCAGCTTTATAGCTGCAAGCTCGGCAATTACGCATGCAGTCTCTGGGCTTGATCTTACACGACTATGTTCTGTATACCAGACTAGATGGTAAGTAGCATCTTAAAAAATCCGTACAACCCCCGTCGCTCAACGGCCGATTCTCTCCGACACCGGATCTGTCAGCACGTATGCTTTGTTTACCTTCCGTTACGTACGCAAGTGTCAGCCCAAAATACTGAGTTAAGGCGTGTTCACGGCGACTCATATCTCGGATGCCATATAATCTGCATGCACTTATAAGTGGTGATATACAATGAATATCTTCTTTAATTATTCTAATCCGTTTTGCTTTATTTGCGTATTCTTTATTTCTTTTAACCCATTTAAAAAAATAAATAAATGTATAATTTCTCTTTGTAAGACATTAGTGTTTTTTTTTGTCCCCCTTGCGCGCCCAACTTATCTGTGAGACCTACGAAAAAAAAAACGTTTTACGATAACTAATAGATGGAAAGGATTAGTAGATACATCTTTGACTCATATATTGATAATGTTGAGCTCGAAGTAAATACAAAATAAATAGATTTGTTTAGTTATGGGTTCCTTGACTATATCAATTAGTTGGTCAATGAGTAATCATCGATAGTTTAGGAAATCATTTTCCTTGGCCATTCACCCTAATGTTGTTTAAGCACCAATGTGACGGGTGAACCACTACTTTCCACTACAATCCGGGTGGACCGGAGCAAGAGTAGGGGCTCCGTTTAGCAAACTTATAAAGGTCATCTAGCTAGTAAGTGACTTGTTCGTTAACTCTTTTGTACTTAAATGTATATTATTTTGTGGCAGTTTTCTTATTATCTATATTTAAAAAATTATTTTTATAAACTATGACTATTTTAAGTCATAAAAGCCTCTATCTTCGTAATAGGTGCTTGAAATAAAAATGAGATCAAGTATTTATTGACATCTAATATTCAAGTGATCATTTTTTATTTGATAAATTGTTACATCCTATTTTTGTTAGTAGTACTTTCAAAGAGTTTTGTGATTGAACCCTTGAAAGCGAGCTACACTCTCATCGCCAGACCCGTTTAATTAGTTTGGGATTGGCTTATCGATATTGCTTTTATTATCATATGTAGTGTGGATCACTTAACAACCATGGCTCTATTGATTGATGTAGTTGATATTGGCCCTTGCCAAGAGGGAAGAACAACTGAAGTTGCACTAAAATTTTGAATTAACTGTGTATATTGATCGCTTTATCGTTCTGATGTGAATGCTAAATCTTTTGTTTGGTGCTACTAACCTTTTTTCATTCGTCTGATCAATTAATCATTTCATCGGTTAATTATGTTTATTTGAGTTCTAAATCGTTTTCATAAAGCTTATTCATTTTTTGAGAGGATGACATTTTTGCAATTGTTGAATGTCATTTTTAAAAGTTTAACTATCATTGCTTTCTATGGTATTATTAGGATTCTTCTCGAACATAATATTTAATTAAATTATTTTGTATGTATTAGTGTCTTGATCTTTGTTTTGGTTGATGGGTTGGTTGCTTGCTGAGATGTGGTGTTGCTCATTCCTTAAATGAGGAACGCAGGATTTAGCCAAGCAAACCGAGCTCGAGAGCATGGTATTGAAGTTTGATGGTTCAATTCCATTGTCTAGCATAGTTGTTTTGAGTCTTTTAGTGTAATAAGACAATAGTCTTGTTTATTGCTTTTAAGATTTGTAGCGTTGCGGTCATTGATTATTCATTTTGTTATCATCATGTATTGTTTGAATAATGGATGTTTTCTCATAATTTTAATAAAGGTATATTACTATTGTCAATTTATCATTCTATTTTAGCCTTGCTAGATACGTAGGGTTCTCATGTAGATAGTGATATGTAACACATTCCAACTACAAGATAGTTTGAGTATTGCATTATCCTTGATGATTTTTTTATATATTTTTAATGAGAAAGATCATTAATAGCATGGATAAAAAAAATATTCCATGTAACTATAAAATATTCCATCTGTTTTCAAATGAAAGTCTTTTTAGCAATTTATGCACTATTTTATGAGGTAATAAATATACCCTTAGTGCTCGTTTGGTATGGGGGTAATAGGGATGGAAATATTATCCTCATATTTTATATATATTTTATAATCTATTTAAAATTAAATATTCTTATTCTAATGAATATCTATTTTAGATTTTAATTTTATTTAAAATAGGTATTTTATTAAAAATAAATTTATTATTATTAAATAATTAATATAAAATATATAAAATAGGGTACATTTTTTCCACCCCTATTATCCCCGTACCAAACAAGTCCTTAACATGATAATTATACCCTTTTTTGGGAAATAATATGACAATAAATGCATCAAAAAAAAGAGAAAAAAAGTAGAGGTAAAAATGAAAAGTTATAACGCCCCCATTTTTAGCACTTATTTTTTTTTTAAAAAAAAGAGGTTATTGCATAAGCTAAACCATTAAAAACGTAGGGTGTTATTGCCACACTTAGTATAAGTCTGGTTCCTCTACCTTTCTTACACTAAGTGCTAATACTGAAATATTTATCCGCTTAAATCAAGAACAATAATTGATAAAAAGCACATAAATATTTTATTACAATATTAATTATTTTGATAACAAAAGATCAAACAAAAGAGTTACAATTGATAAGAGAAAGAAATACGGAATAGGGCATAAGAGTTCAAGGGACATTTGGATCAAAAGACGTCGGAATGGACACTAGATAGTTTCAACTCTCAACCCCTACCAAAATCCATCAAGCTTTACCCTTAAAATACTCATGCAAGGTAAAGACTATCCATTAAATAGGTAGGGAACCATAAAATGGAACCTATCAATACAACGGTACATAGTAAACCACTACACACTACTAAGTATGCAGATATCACATGGAACACATATAAGTTAACACAAAGTATCATGTCATAACACGTTAAATAATACATACCATAGATAAATGTCATATTCATACCATAACTCATATCATACCATATGTCACTTGTTCATCACATCAAACTTAATCATATTACAACTATTTTATTGATTCAATTATACCAAGGGTGTCCTGCGAAAAGCAAAACATCAAGCCATAGTTAAGGTATTTTACAATAATCACCTGTATACCACTTATTACATAATAAGGAAAGCATTGAGATAATTACAAACCAGTATACCAAATCTAAATAGTGCACAGATGCAACTATCAAACCAACATATAAAAACCAAGTAGTGCACGGAGATAGCTACCAAATCAACAAACCACACCAATCCATTTAAATCCTTATATAACAATTATTTTTATTTTTAATTATTCGATGGGATACAATAATAACTTGGAGGCATATAAAGTACATCAGTCATATCGACAGACAAAAATAGTACAATATCCTCCCAACTTGTAACTCAAAGACATAAAAGTAATTTGGTCATATTAGTGCAACAAGGCAAGACAATATCCCCCCATCCTAGGATATCTAATTCTTAATTATCAATACCTCTTATAGGGTTCATATGTCACCTATAGAGTAGATATGGGCCTTAGTCGAATTGTTGAGACATTCTACAAAGCCACCAAACCAAATTGAGGGCTTTTACCTCGTTTTTAGGGTAGTTAACCCTAAAGTGCAACCATTCCCAAATCTCTAGGACTTCCACTGTAAATATTAATACCTTAATAAAGTAATCATAAAATATCACATAATGTACAATAATTCTAATTCCATACTTAACCATTTTTCCTTTATTTTTAAATACTCAAGTTAACCCTAAGGTCAATGATCCAAGCCAAAGTCAAAGTTAACACTGAGGTCGACCTAGGAATCTATTAAGACTATCTTAGTCCAATTATTCACACTTTTTTGGCATAATTAGCCATAAATAACCAAAATGCCCTTATATATTATTTACTTAATAATATTCCACTTTAATACTTGTTGTTTTTGGAATTAAGTGAAATTCATTGTATGCATACACAAATTAAAATTGGCACATCAATATAAAGTTAAAATTGTGAAAATTTTCAAAAGTGACAAAAATATCATTTTGCTCGAAAACACAATTAAGCTCATTCAACACATTATTTCCAAATCATGCATTTCTATCATATCATTTCTTATATGCTTGTCATGCTCAACATAATATAACACATAGTAGGCATACATGCTGAAAAATGATCAATTTCAAGTGAAAAGATAAAAAAACCCTTATAGCATATAAAACTCAAATCACCTATAGTTATGCCTAAACATGCTCAAATCTTAACACATCATATATCAAATTTTAAGTGAAACAAGTGAGTAATATAATGGTAAGCTCAAAAATAGAATAGAATGCCTTGTAAAGGATAATAATACCCTTAGCCACCCTCATAGGACATGCATAATTATTTTACCACAAACAACCCTATTCTAGCATGTTATCATAATATATTAAAATGTATACATTTAACATGTTTTGGCATAAAAATACACGGTCACGTACTTAGAGAAATTAATAACAATACATGGTGCATGTATGTTTTTTTATAAAATTACAAAGAATCATAAATTACACTTAAGTATAAGATGAGAAACCCCAAACATTCTATCACATGATTTTTACATATTTAGTAGGAGCATATGGATTACCTCTTTTTAGGCACAAATAGAAAAATAAAAATTAAATAACTGCCAAAAAAAACTTCAACGCTTTTGAAAAATGGAGGCACAAGAGGAGGAGACAAAGATGAAAACTTCACAATTTAAGAAAAAACCTAACCTTATTTACTTTTAAAAAAAATAAATGCTAGATACAAGAAAATGTAGAAATAAAAACAAGATAATAAGGAAAAATAGAGGAGGATAGGTCTTGGTTATAGGCTCAATAAAGCTTAAGAACACTTAGGTAAAATAACTAAAATGAAGAGAAAGGCAGGAGAAACCAAGAGAAGCAAATGAGAGAAAGGCTAAAGGAAAACAAAGCAAGAAAAAATGAGGTATAAATAGGGGATGGAGAAACTTAAAAACTATAGCCAAAAGAGGGGAGAGGTAGCTTGCTATACACTTGAATGAAAAAATACAAGGTGGTATAGTATATTTAGGTTGAATGAAATTAAGAAAACAAACAAATCAACCAAGGGACGTAAGAGGTGTTGGTATGTAGGTCCAAGGTGTGATTTAAGTATGGGAAATGCAAGTTAAGAAGGTCGAGTGTAAGAAAATCTAAAAGGACACAACTAGTATAGGTGAAAGTATAATAAAGTGATTTTGGATCAACTTTTGGTTGAATGAATAAGACAATTTCCAACATGATACAAAATCTTATCATGGAAGTGTAGAGAAGGAATTTCGTGGATGAACAGAAATTCTAAGATTTATGAATTATTTTTAGTGATGGAAAGATCAATAAAGAGAATAAAATTAAGAAAAATAGCAAAAAAAACTCATAAATTTACTATATATTTATGGAAATAGTTAAAATGAGACTGTAAACTCACATGTAAATTTTCATGAATTTTCAATAAGGTTTGATATATAAAATATTGACTTAATGGTGAACTAACAAGCTTATAAGATAATTACAAAAATAAATACCAAAATTATTCCTAAAATCATGAAAATTTTAGATCCTCCTATTTTACAATATAAATATAATTTTTCATAATTTTTAATGCGCATTTTATATGAGTTTCAGCTGTCAAACCTAAATTATATATTTTGCGTATAAAATTCAAAAGGGATAAAAAAACACAAATAAAATCAAACTAAAATTTTTAAATTTCAATTTCAATCCATTTAGGACCTAAATAAAATTTTATAAGAACATTTTTCAATGTATACCTTAAAAGTTCACATATATGAATAATATTTTATAAACAAAGTGTGTCTAGATATAAAATTACAATTACTACAAAATCACCAAAACAATCTTGAAGTGACAAAATATCATAATATTATTTAACTAATTAATTACACAAAATTAAAACTAGCTAGGAACGGGTATTACAAAAGTAACCATTAACATTTCAAAAAGAAATTTCCTTTTGAAACAAAAGTTCTGTGTTAAAAAGATTTTATGTTAGACCGGAGGGAATAAGTGATATGTCACCGCATTTAATGCCAAATGTTTTGGCTATTTATAAAAATGAACTTTCCTTACACACCTGATTTACTATCACACACCCATATACCCCTCAAATTATTTTCCCTTTCTATTTTTACCATTCTCAATTCCCCTCCCTTTCTATCTTTTTATCAAATTTTCTCTCTTTTCTGTCTTCTCCATCATCTCAACTCCTTACACTCAAGCACTATATTCTTCTCAAATCTATCATCAATTCAAGAAATCAAATTTAGTCAACATTTTAAGACATTCACATCTAAAGGTATGCAAGATTTTTTTTAAATCATGATTTTTAAAGTAGATGAAAATGTAAGATTTGATTCTTGCATTTTTCTCATTTTAATTGTTATTTGACTAAAATTAGTGTTTATAAACATATAACAATCATTGATTGGTGGATTTGTAGTAATTTTTTAGTTAAAATATGAACTTTAAACTATATCTATGGAGGTCTGGGGGAAATAGTGGCAGCTGTAGATGGTTCATCTAGTAGTCAGCACTACTAAAGAGTAATTCACTGTTAGCCTCTTCCCGGAATGGGTAAATCACCAAAAAAAATGGTATCAAAGTGGTCAATTCACTTATCACCCTCCTCCCCATGTAGTTAGATCACCCATCAACATTGTCTCCGGATAGGTGGCGCAACAATTCCTCCTTTCCTCAAATGGGTGACACACTCTTCCACACCCTAAACCCCAAAACCCTCTAACCCTTAACCCTTAACTCCAAATCCCAAACCGCAAACCATTAGACATAAACCATAAATCCTTAACACTTAACCATAAACCCTAAACCCTAAACCATAAACACTAAATTGTTAACCTTAAACCCTACAACTCTAACCACTAACTGTAAACCCTTAACCTTAAGTATCAAACCCAAAAGCCTAAACCCCAAACCTTAAACCTTCGATGAGATAATGCTTAATATTTATTAATGATATTTTTGCTATAACTGATGGATGGATAGTAGAGGAGATAGAGGCAAGGATATAAGGTAGGTTACTCTCGTTACTACTAGGGTGTCGAAGAGGACAGTCATCACCATTACTAGAGCACGAGCTATGATGGAATATGGAAAATCTCCCCGTAGTATAATTGCATATCATGCATCATTTGAGGAGGAGTATGATGATCCCAATGAGAGAGATTTCACTAAAACTAGCACATATGCCCACACATCACGATATGTTTCCTTGTTGGCATTAAATGATGATTGGTGATTGAATGGACCTATTGATGGAGGTATACTCATTTCGGATCTTCTGACCAATTTTAAGGATCATGTGGCATATGCCATATGGAATGACATTGATGTAATTTCTATTATTATATAGATTAATTTCTATTTTTTTTACCCTGTAATTCATTATTCTAATATACCTTTTGTTGTAGGAATCACGCCTTTTAGTGAGGGTTTAGTTAAGAAAAAAAAACTTAAGGAGAATACCGATCAATGATGATGTCATGGTTATTGTCTATGAATACATCAAGACCATGGGCTTGCAACATTTGTGTATCATATACTTCTACCATCACAATTATCCGCTCATCTTTGCTTTTATTGAGAGATGGCACCTAGAGACTAACATCTTCCACCTTCCATTTGGTAAGATGAATATTATCCTACATGATCTTATTTACATTATATATCTTAATTTTTATGAGTATGAGTGTATTAGCAAGCATTTCCCTAGTGATGGTGATGTGGTGGAGCTTCTAGCCAACATGTGGGGTGAACCCGAGGTGTTGGTAAAGTCAGCTTTTGTGAAGGGAAGCACAGTTGCATTGGGAAATATTTTTTATAAGCTTATGACTAATCATGTGGAGGATGATGAATATTATGCCAGATTTTATATATGATACTTGCTGTCTTGTACACTTTTTGTAGACAAGTCCAACAACTGTACTCCATTATCAGTGCTCAGATTAGTAGTTGATCTGATTAAGTTAGGCGATTAGGTCTTTGGAGATGGGACTTTAGAGTATTTAGATAAGCTCCTTGTGACAATGCCTAGGACTAGGTGTAAGCAAATATATGGTTGTATGACACTATTAAAGGTAATTATTCATTGCTAATTATTAGTTTAAAAGGTTTTTAATTGTTATTTTAATTGCTTTTATATGTGTTATAATTGTGCATAGGCTTTGATTTACGAGTATTTCCCATATTTTCAATGGATTTATTATCATACATATAATCCATTATGTGATGCCACAACAATGAGGTGGGATATGTCTTGTCAGATGCTTCTCCCTAAGTCCATGGATGGCGTAATTCAGTATATGATGTAATTAGATTCTCTAAGGGTCCAACAAGTGGGTGACATACTTTATTGAGGGGTCTTCAATTGTAGTTATTTATAGTAATTAATATTAATATTATTTTACATGTGTTATTATTTACATGCATTTTTAGGTTGACTTCTCACTGTTCGACCAAGTTCTGAGTATGAACCATTCTGAAGTGATGTACTAAGGTGGCTTTCACTTTATGGATGATATGGAGCCTTTCATGCCAAATTAAGTTACCTGACAGTTTGGCTACCCCTAACTCATCCCAATTCTTCCTATTATTCTAACACATGAAGTATGTCGAAGTGCAATGATTAAGATGTATAAAGCATATTACTCCAGTTGTGCATCATTTTAGAATGCTTGGCCACACCACCAATTGGACTTTGCTCCTAGTTTAATCGATTAACATATCAGCATGATGCCTCAGTTTAGTACCTTCCTTAGATCATCCTCAAACCCACCTAATAGTCCATCATGTACTAGTAGAAGAAGGGTCAAGCAATGCCCCATACATCAGGGTAAAAGTGGAGATATATAATGAATTCATGGTTGAGTTCTACTACTAGTTCAAAAAAGAGAGAAAGGGTAAATTAATAAGGATGAATATTTTTATAGGCTGAATGAGGTATACATTACCATAGACTGGCTTAAAATCTCCTCTAGTGAATAGTAGGAGGTCGACCAATCCCCTACTGATGATAGTTAGTAGATTTTTTTCTTGTATTTTGATTTTAAATTTACATTAAGACTGTTATGATTTTGTTATCAGAGCAATTTGTTTTCATGCTTATGTTAAATTCTCGTTACATTACACACAAATCATCAACCTAAGTCTCGCATTTGGTTTCCACCCATGTACCATGATTATTTCTCAACAAGTACATAAATTTCTATACAACAAAATACTTTAAAGAATACAATAAACCAAAGTACATAAAATTCTTCACTAAACTTTTTACATTACACACAAAATATCAAACTAAGTATCCAACACACATACCCATTGCAGATACAACTGAATATAATCACGATATGACTCATCCCATCCAAATACACTTAAAGTAGCATATATGTACCACTAATTATATAGGTGATAATATTACATTTTCCATCAAGGTTAACTATGAGCATATAATGTACCATAACATGAGTATTATACATATATAGTATAATGAAAACTATATATAAAACTTGTGTGAGTAAAATACATATTGATATGTAATGTGACAAATTATTGACACTTGAGATGGTAATGATCTGACTAGATTATCGGTCGTTAGGTGGAGCTCTGTGTGGTAAACATGTAATTGAACCATGAACACTCAAGCAAACAAATATGACATTTTACATTGTCATAAAGAGGAATCCAAAGTGAAGATAATGCCACCATTTCTTCAGCAGAGCTTATCCCTCCAATGCATCAAGTGTCATATGTTTTCAATAATAAGAACTACAAAGGCATGATCATATAACTCTTGATGAGTCACCAATTTCTTGTACATTACACCTCTAATATTTGAACACTGTAGCTCATTGTCTAGGAGTTATAGTGCTACTATTCTAAACCTATAGTTTCCATTGCCTATAACATCACACCATGATTCCACCCAGGGAGCATAGCTACTTCAATATCATAAGACCACCAGAAATCATGGATAAGTCGGCAAGTCCTCAAATTACTATGCCTCCCACTACTACTTCTTCCTCAATCTAATTAACTAGGGGAAGAGCAAATTCTGACAGGTGATGCATGATCATGTCCTTAACCTAATCGATTTTTCCCCATAGGTGATTCTGAATAAGCATGCTCTATATGCTCCTACTATAATGGTTCTCTCTGTGTGTTATTACTAGTGCACCCTTTACTTTGTTAAATATTCAGTTATATTAAGCTTGTTTATGCGAGTTTGAGAATTTCAATGATAAGATTAGAATAGTCTCATAGATGTGATAGCGAATGGTCAAGAATAATTTACACCTTAGACATAATTTTTGAAGCAAATGAATGTACGGATAAATAAAAAATTAAATCATCAAAATAAAACTTTTCTTCTTATGGTTTGAAAATAGTGAAAGTCTTTCAGAATTTATGCATTGTCGATACAAAAATGGGTTAATGAACTCATTTTTAATCAAATATCCAGTGTACACATGGTGGACCATATGTCAACCTCAAGTAATACCCATATCCCAAGGATTTAGGACCAACTATATTGGACATCTTACTCTCCTTTTCAATCAAGTCCGACACTTTAAGAAATACAATAGACATGAGCTCCTTGAATAAGATGTTGTATAGTAATGTGGAATAATAAATCATGATTCCTCCGAATATTTTTTCACCTCATTAACTTGGAGTCTTATTAATGTGTCAATATTTAACCATAATGTGTAAAAACTCATCTGTGATGATGATATATATTTTTTCAACTTGCCATGTTCACTTTCCACCCTACGATTAGAATTTCAAAATATAGGTAATGGTTAATTATTATTTAGTAATAAGTTAAATGACATTGAATATTTACAACAAAAAAATTATACATGTTGGTTGTATAAGTGCCAAAGTGAAGAATTTTGTTAACTTAGATGGAAACAAACCTCTTCTTATATGGATTCAACCAGGTTTTTGACACATATTGTAATAGATATGGAAATATGTCCCATTTGTCGTGCATAAGTAGAATATTGTTCTCATATGTCTCAATTTTAGTCACTTGTACAATCTTCCTCTATTTGCCTAGAAAACGTTCTCTTGCTAATATACTTTCCAACTTTTTTTATAGCATAACATGGAACATTCTTACTAATGTGTCATTTACATAAGTAGGGTGTTGCATTAGGAAATACTTTCGACACTGCTTGTGTCAGACTTAGTTCCCTATCAATGATCATCACATTTGGTTCATGGGGCTCCAACAATCTCTTTACCTTATCAAACACCCATTTGTAGTTATCTTCCTTTTTATTTGTCATAAATGCCAAGGCAATGGTAAAATTATGACCACTAAACACACAATTAATGACCTCCAAGAAAAGAATTTTATACTTATTGGTTTTGTATGTGCAATTCAAAAAAATGACATATGGAAATGCATACAACAAAGTAATAGAATTTGGGTGTGCAAATATAATATTATTAACCATATTAGAGTGTGGAAACCGACAATATCGTGAACGGTATTTGTTGGTTTTCCATAAAGTGCAATAATTGTTGCATGACTGTACATATCATCAATCTTTGTACCTTAAACTTATGTCTAGTATTGTAGATTATCCTAACCATTGTAATATTATCTACATCATCCCATTTTAACATGTCACTAATATCCATTAGTTTGACATTTATTTAGGCTAGTTCATGAAACAATCTACGTTCTTCTAGAGATAATTGATAAGAAAACAAATTCTCTTACAAATTCTTACCTAATCTATGATTATGCATTCCAAATTCTACCATTAGTCTCCAACCACCACACGCATTTTCCCTTCCACGAATCCTGAATTCACAACTACAGTTTTTAGTACTAGTATATCGAACACATTCTAGATTCACTAAATGTTGCCTTCTATAAACACCACCTCTCTCATAACATATACAAACCCTACCTTTTCTCGACCTCCCGATACCTAAAACCATACTATGTGGCCTTTTAATTTCCTTAACCCACCCAATTAACGACTCATGGTCATTCAAAATCTTATATGTAACAGATAATCCACTCCGATCACTATTAAGTGGATCTTGATTATGTACTTAATATTCAAAACATGAAATTATAAGGAATACATAAATATAAATTGAATAATAAAAATTTACAAAAAGAGGCATCTGGTAATTTGTTCGTTAGAGTTTAAAATCAACGGACAAATGCCTTGAAAGATCTTAATCACTATGGGGTAAATCATCCATCAATATTAAGACATAACGGGTGAGCCACCCATCGGACTCACCTTCTGATGGGTGACCTATTCTTAAAGCTTACCTTTTGATGGGTGACTCACCCACTAGCCTTCTCTTCTAATGGATGACTCACCTATCAGCTTTGCCTATAGGTGAATTGCCCATCTGGCCCAAAATGTTTTGAAAAAAAAACCAACTCACTATTACTTCATTGGGCTCATATTACCTAAGCCAATCGTTAGATTTATTATCTTCTTCCATAATTATTGTATTTTAAGTTGAAAGAATTAAATATTAAGTGATTAATTGAGGAGAAGAGGAAAAAAAGAGAGAATGAGAGAGGGAGAGGGAGAAGTGTGGTGAGGATGTGGTGAGAAGAAGTGTGCACAAATAAAAGGGTTAAATTGGTCAAAAATATAAAAATTAATTGGGGTTTTGAGGGGTGTGAAGTCACTAGTTTTGGTCTACATATAACAACTCCCTTTCTTAAACTTAATGGTTTACATACCCATAAAAATATCACAAACTTAAAGAGTATAATTTCTCTAGGCCAATTCACTTGAGTACCATAATGCGCCCCTTTAGTAATTTACTTAACAGTGCTTGGTGTATCACTATAAATAAATTTCTTCCATGAGTCGGGTTCATGGTAAACCCTCTTACAAATAATGTGGAGGTCCCATAGTATACTCTACATTTATATGAGTAAGGTTCATTATGAGCTGAGCATTATCAAAGTTAATTACTCCCTCAATCACACTTTATTTACATAGATTTAAAAGTTATAAAAGTTATAAAGAAATGCAAATCAGCATTAATTATGATATCATATCATTAATTTTGCATTTTTAATCTTATTAATGAACATCTTCATTGAAATTTGAACATAATGCATGAGAAACTTGATAAACAATGGACATGTAGCGAAAATAAAAATACTTAATATTATCTTATAAATAGAAACTTCATAGATATTTTAAATGAAATAAATTACGAACAATATAAGACCGATGGAGTATTGAAAGTTTTTATCTTTCATTAAAAACTGACGGTGTCCATTCAATAATAGTGGAGCCCCTACTTATCGTAACCTATGGATAACACACTGATTATTTAAAGTTGAAGAGTATGTGAGTCAGGACCAAGGTGATGTTTTTATATCCGTTCCACCAGATGATAATAGTGGCTTGGGAGCATTTTGTTCCAATAAGGTGATATTTTCATATTCGTTCTATTGGATGATAATAGTGGCTCAAGTGTGTTGTTCTTGATAATATACTTCAGGCTGTTACACCGGCTTAAGAATAGTAGGGTTTATATACTCAACATATATAAAAGAATGAAAATGATTATATCTAATAAAGAGGCCTAGATCATTATTTATCTTATGAGATGTTTCATTTATTTGAATATGTACTCATCACCTATAATGAACGCATGTGTTATTTGTAACCCGGATTCATTAGTATTGTTCTATTACTTAATACGTAGCGTACTAACCGCCTTTTTATGGAAGCAACTCATTCCTACGAGCAGGAGACCCTAATTTTTGTGTGTATGTCTCAGAAGATCCTCTAGATGATATGCTACCTATGATGCACTATGTGGGGATGAGTGGTTCATTATCTGTATTGGGTATTTAGGTGAAGAATAATGTTATCTGATAGATGTATTTATTCGGATATCTTTTTGGACTTTTGATCCATGGTATCCTTTGCTTTGTGTTTTGATATTGTAATTATGATACGATATTATTAACTTTGCAATTGTAATCTTATTAATGAATATCTTCATTGAAACTTGAACACAATGGGTGAGAAACTTGATAAACAATGGACATGTAGAGAGAATAAAAATATATAATAGTATCTTATAAATAGAAACTTCAAAGATGAAATAACTTACGAATAATATGAGACTGATGGAGTGTTTAAAGTTTTTATTTATCTTTCGTTAAAAACGGATGGTTTCCATTCGATAATCTTCTAATATATAACATTTATCGGATTGTTTAGTTAGAATAATTTATATTAAATAATGTCCCTATCACTTGACCTGATATTAAATTAATTAATCTAATCGAATTTAAAATAGACGCTGTATAAGATTGATTTGCGAAATCAGACTTGTTCAATTATTTCTCATTGTGAACAATGATGTTGATAAGAACGGCACCTGATATATGTTACCTAAACTGGTAAATTAAGAATTACCGATAAACTATGTATATATACACACACACGCAGCTCAATGAGGAAACTTCAAAGAAGCTTCATACAACCAATTTGAGCCAGAAATATCAGTGAGAATTATGAGTTATGATAATCACGTCATTTATAAGAGAGGAAAAGAGGCGGTTATGTGCGGTGACTGTGTGTCTCTTACCAATCAAGCTGAGCTAAAAGACAACGTCCACTAAAGAGTACAAAGCCGAAACGTAAAATATCAACAGCCAGAGACTGCTCACATGATGACAGGACTGGCCTCCTGCCGGTTGTGTTGGTTTTAGCCGCTTCCATGGTGCATAGCACGAAAACGGCACTAATTTGTTGTTTTTGGTTCCAAAAAATATTTCAATACTAGAATTGATATCTGAAACGTCGGAATTTTTTTATATTAATTAAAGTTGGTAGTAATTTTAATTTTTTTAAAATTTTGTTAGAGTAAATGTATTTTTTAAACTATATATAATATATGTATATATAATGTTTTTACCCCTTTTTACCATTCTAATTTTTTATTTTTATTTTTAAATAACGTTTTTTCGTCGCTTCCCAACCCTAACTTCCATTTGCCACACAAAACTCACAAGTCGTGCCTCCGTCGAGCTGCATTATATAGAGACTCCTTACTTTTTGCTCATTTCTTTGCTTTTTGCCTCCCATGCATTTTTTCCGTTGGGAGTACGAACGATAGGAACCACTTTTTTTAAATAGTTTCTTATTTATTAAATAATAAAAATCATTTTAATTAAATAATAATTAAAATAGTCATTCGTTAGCAACGCCAGTTTGATTCTTCTAAAATAATGATGAGACGTATTTTATTAAAATACTATCCAATCTACTTTAAAATATCTTATTTTTATATGCTTAGAATTTGTATAAAAATACATAATAATGAAGCATGTTTTATTAAAATGTCTTCTTTATTAAGCATATTCTATTTCATATCCTACGTACAAACCAACTTCCTTTATGTCGACACTCTAATTTATTTCATTTTTCACACTTTCTTTCTTCCACCACATTCATCTTCAACTATCTCTTAAATTCCACTGCAACACTCTCAAAAATTCCCTCTTCCATACCACATCCGACTAGATTTGCACATTATATTTTACCATTACACTTTTATCCAATAATTTCATGTAATAATTTTACTTTTAGAATAAATTTGTATAATACTTTATTTAGATAATATTTCATAATTTTATCTAGCTTTTTATCCAAAATTTGATAACGTATGAATATATTCCTACATATGGTTTAATTTAGTTAAAGTATAGGTTATGCTTGTTATTATGCATTTTAGTTTTTGTTACTATATATATATATATAGACATATAGAATACTTGTTGAATATTATTACATAAAATCTAGTTTTCAATCATTTTTCTTATATTTGTAGCATATTAACATATGTTCACTGCTACCATAAATTTATTTATGATATTATAAAGTTAAATGTTACGATGAGATTAGTATATTCGTTGTAATTAATAGAAAAAATTAGATGTTGCATATTCATGACAAACTAAATTAGACATTCGTGCAAACTTAATGAATTAGATAATATTTATAATTATCTATCAAATATGCAAAAGATAATGTTTGTGATGATTCGTTTTGATGTATTAATAGAATTGCTTGATATGAATGTAAATGGTAGCTTATTGGATCGTTTATTATCTATTTGGGATGAAGAAAGGAAATTATTCAACATAGGAACTAGATGCATCCTTTTTGAAGTAGCTGGCATATCTTTAATTTTAGGACTTAGAGTTCATGGCATACCAATAAAGTTAGATGCCAACTATGAACTTGATGATTTTTAAAATATATTTGTAAGGGTGCAAAACACTAGACTTGTATCTTCTAAAACGATAAAATGGATCATCAAAGCATTAATTGATTTTTAATTAGACCAGACTGATAAAGAAGTTGTTATTATGCTTATAGTTTATATTTTTGTGACATTTTTATTTGCTACACCGTTCTAAGCGATTTTGTGTAAGTTTGCTAAGATTTTTTTAATGATTTTTAACATCAATCAAATTATACGTGGGGTTTGTTGGTATATGAGTTTATATTGGAAGAAGGTTTAAGCATATTTCATAAAAGCAATGCAAAATCAAAATTCTACTTGTGTGGATTTGCTTCTATCTTTAAGGTAATAAATCAAAAGAAAAAGACTTGTGAATATTTATGTTGTAATTTCTATATATTATTATTATTATTATTATTATTATTATTATTATATAAAACAATGTGTTAGCTCTAGGCTATTGAGTATTTATCGATGTATAATCCTTCCTTGGATATGAAGTTATGGCCTCGAATTAAAAATAATAAGTAGGGGAAGATTGTTAAACAATTAATAGAGACATTGCAAAAGATGAAGGATTTTGAACAAAATATTAGTACAATCATAAATCAATATGTTTCATTTGATATAATGTTCACAAAAACTTAGATGATGTTATGATATGTTTGTAGATTATTGTTCAATTAGAGTTAACTAAACAAGAGATAAACAAATCGATTGTAAATGAAGTTTATTCATACAATTGTGCTTCAAGTTCACCATCAACATTTGTATGATATGTGTTTTAGATATATTTATGTACATTTTATTAACTCATTTTTTCTCTATACATAAGCTCTTGCACTAAAATTTTCATTATGTTTAATGTATTCTTAGCATTACCCTGCACTACCTAAAATATGAAGAACTACAAATTAAAAATAATTTGTTACAATAAGAGGACGGTGTATGCTTAAGATAACGTAAGATCGGCACAAATTTTGAGGCTGAAATCTCTATACCCACCTCATTTAATGAAGACTATTGTGGAACCAAAAGTTTTACAGAGTTGGAAGTAAATGTTGATGATGCTCAATTTGAATACATGCATCACTCCAATTCTAAGTTTCTAACATTGCTAAAAGGATTAAGGAGCATGCCCAATCTTTCAAACTTAGTTGGGCACTTCGATAAAAGCATTGAAGAAAAAAATTTAGTAATGAAAATCAAACCTATCCTAAATTGGTTTATTTTTCCCCAATTTATATCCTTAATTAGGTACCCTAACCTAAATAAACTAAACCTAAAATAAAAAAATATTATCTTATCCCTGCCACTACCCTATCTTATGTAACCCCTTTACCAACTCTCTATCTTATGCAAACTCTCTCTTCCGTGCCATCTTTCCTGTCCAAAAACACTCCCTATGTATCCCTCCTCTTCTCACATTGCACGCCTCACCTCACCTCTCTGTCAAACCAATTCCCCCACTAACTATATAAATCTCCTACTCCCTTTTGTTTTTGTTCATAATAAAGAAAACCAAACAAGCCCCATGCTCTTTTATTTTCTTCTTCCTTCTCCTCCTCCTCTACAAACTCCTTGTTCTATTTTTGTCAAATATCACAACTGTGTACCATCTCATTCATAACCATGTGCCCGTCCTCACACAATTCCTTACATAGTCGTGCTCCTTAGTGCACGCTCTCACCCTTGCTACCATTTTCCAAGTTCCACCCCTCACAAGATGCCACCATCAGACACCACAATCTTAGCAGCCTCCTCTGTCACAGACCTTAATTCCATTTTCATCATCACCACCTTAATTAAAGGGTAAAATAGTAATTTTGTCATTAATGGGCAGAATGATAATTTGGAAATTAAAAGAGGTAAGATAGTAAATTCATAATTAAGGATAAATGTAAATTTTATAAGCAAAAGAGCGATGTGGTAATTTTTGGGAGTTAAGAGATAAAATGGTAAATTTGAAGGTAAAGGGGTAAAATGGTAATTTTGTAAATCAAAGGGGTAAAAGTGGAAATTGGAAAGGAGTAAATTGGTAATTATAATAATTGAGAAGGGTAAAATAATAATTTAAATAACTAAAGGGTAATTTGATAATTTAATAATAAAGAAGGGTAAAATGATAAATATGATAAATGTGAGGGGTAAATTGATAATTTAACCGACTAGAGGGTATTTTCGTAATTTTGATAATGGAGTAGGGTAGTTTGGTAATTATGACAATTAAGAAGGGCAATTTGGTAACTTAAATAACTAAAGGGTAATTTGGTAAATTTAATAACGGAGAAGAGTAATATTGTAATTATGATCATATAAAAGGGTAATTTGGTAATTTAACCAACCAAAGGGTAATTCGGTAATTTTGACAATGAAGAAGGGTAGTTTGGTAATTGATAATAAAGGACGGTAATTTGGTAATTAACTGAATAAAGGGTTAATTTGGTAATTAGGATAAGGAGGAAGGGTAACTTGGTAATTTAACCAACTCAGGGATAATTTATTAGTTATAATAAAGGAAAAAGGGTCAAACAATAACCTAACCAACTAAATGGAAAGTATATTAAGTGTAATAATTATGAAAGGGGATTAGTGACCTAATAAGTATGAGAAATAATTTAGTAACCTAAATCGAGTAAGGGTAACTTAGTGATTTTGTAACAAAGAAGATAATATGGTAATTTATCAAATAAGGAAGGGATGACTTAGTGATTTTATAAGTAAGGGGCAAATGAGTAGATTGTACGTAATATATCGTTGTGATTTTGGAATTCGTAATATGACTCTAATAATGCTTATTAACGAGGTAGGAGTATTTAATGATTAGTAAGTATTACGAGATCGAATTCTAATTCAAAATTAGGTGAGATTAGGACGGCCTCAATGAGTCTTCTGTGCTACCTTGGACAGCCATTTGAATAAGAAATTTCTGATGATATCTGAACGATTAAAAGTGGATAATTATCTGATTATTTTGCTTTTGTGATCACCATTAATTAAGACACTAATACTTAAAGTGAAAGACCTCGAGCTTGGGAATGGTGGCTCTTTAGGGGTCGCTACCCTAAAGACGTGGTTTAGCCCACGATTATCTGGTATTTGCTGGTGTGCCTTTGTGCCCCAGCCAGGCCCTATATCTACTCTATCTAGCTCTACAGACCTAGTTAGGGGGTATGCATACTTAAGAATTAGGTGTCCTTGTCGGTAGGGTACTGAGTTAGCTTTATGCACCAATACGACTAGGGTACCTTTGCGTCCCTAGGTTACTAGTTGAAGGGTACTGAGTAGCTTTTATGCACCAATGCGATCGGTGTACCTTTGTGTCTCGGGTTCTTGATCTCCCTATCGAGGCAAATAAATGGAATTGTTGTGCTGAATAAAAAGGGAAAATACTAATTGTTAAAGTGAAAGATTAACGAGCCGGGACCAGTTGATTTATTTGATGAGTACCGATCCACCAGAAATAATAGTGGCCTAGGATTTTTTGCCTTGGATGATGTTTATGAGTATCGATCCACCAGATATAATGGTGGCTCGGGATGTTTTTACCCTGGATGATATATATATATATATATATATATATTTCGATCCACCGGCCAGAATAGTGGAGGTCCCGAGCTCAATTAAATTTGATTTGGATGTGAATAAGTAATGGAAAAATACTAATCATTGAGATGATTGATTAATGATGGACCAATGGCCTTAAGGCTCGAAATATATTGATTACTCATTATGGCCTATTGATATTGGTTGACTTGTTAAGTAAGCGAATATATGAAAGTGAATGTACGTACGCTATTAATATTGAATTGAACTATTGGATGTGCGAATAAATGGATCCGAATATCATGTTTATACCTATGGTTATATATGAATGTAGTAGTATTTCATGTGTTACATTGTGTGCATGTTTTTAAGTGCGTTTTTAAAGGTTTACTCAGTACCGTAGTACTGAAGGGTTCCCTTCGTGGGCCCCTGCCTATTCAATGGGCAGTACCCCTTGCAGGTTGTATTCAGGTGCTATTCAAGTGGGCTCTCGGGAAAGAGCGTAAGGTACTATCCAGTAAACTCTAGGGTTTTAATTTGTCTCTTCTAAATTCAATGTATTTGTTATTTTGTAACCACCGTTGGTGGATTTTACTCTCGTAAATTATTTACTACGCTTCTCTAATTTATACAAGCTTAAGTTTCTCGTAAAATTATATTTTACTCTTTTAGCCTTAGCACTTGGTACTGGAACGGTATGAGTAATCCGGTTTGGTACTAAATGTGGCGGTAATACTCCCAAAGTTCACGGTTTATTAAATTGCTTCCACTAATTTTCTTTTAATTAAACGAAATTTTTCGGTAGTAAATTTTGGGGGTGTTACAATTATATTTATACATATATTTATCTGAAATGCATAAAAAAATATCATATAATCATGAGAAAAAAAGAGAGAGATCCAAAAAAAAGGCTAGCAAAAAATTTGGGTGTTTTCGCCTATGACCTCTAGCGATGTCCCTTTAGAAAAAAATAAACATATTAATTTTTAGCATAACTAAAAATATATAATAGATAATTTTAATAACAATTAAAAATAATCAAAGTTAGACATCAAGAAACTCAAACAAACACTAAATTAACAATAAACAAGCAAAATCAATCAAAAAAAATATGAAAAATTAAAATAAGAGCGTTTAGATGCCGAGAGGAAAGAACAGGAGATGTGATAGAGGAAGGAAAGAGAAGAAATAATGGTGTGGGAACAAAAGAGTCTTGCATATCCTAAACACTAAATGGAAGCAAATTGCATTATATATATACCTTGTGCGGATTTGAAATACATACTTGATTGTGGGTATGTGAATGGATGACGTTTCCTAAGGTGGAAGCAGCATAATAGTTATCATTTCCTAAAAAAACCATCAATTTTTTAAAAAAAAATCTCAAAAAATGAATCAGTCAAAGAATAAGAGAAAGAAATCGAAAGAAAACTTAATGAATAATGGGAGGCTAACTGAGAAGGGAACCAGCAGCGAACGATATCATCGAGAATGGGTGGTCTTACATGAGTTTGTAAGGGATAATGGGTATTTGGAAAAAAATTAAGAGTTTAGAGAGATGAGAATGGAGATGAAAAAGAGATAAATGAGTTCTATTTATTTGTGAAAGAGGGAGGGGGAGTAAAGTTAAAAATTGTGCGAGGACATTTAACAACGATTATTATTAACAACCTTTGTTAAAGTAGTCTTAACAATTGTTCTTATGAACAATTGTTATTAACATATGTTTTAACAATTGTTGTTCATAAGAACCGTTGTTAAAAAGACCCAATAAAAAAATGCATTCAGCCAACTAGCAAAAGCAAGTTTAACAACAATTATTAAAATAATCATTATCAATGACATATTAATAACAATTTTTTTACATAAATGTTATCAAAGATTTATCAGGATGCACAACATGCATTTCCCGTGAGGATTTTGATAATGGTTTTTGAAATAATCGTTATCGAAACAAATTTATTAGCGATTATTTATAAGAACCGTTATTAAAATCAATATGTCAATTATTTTCTATTACTGTTATTAAAGTTTGTTGTTGTAGTGGTGTTATTGTGCCCCTTTGGTTGCTCACTTTAACACTTAGCCAATTCTAATCCTCCCTTTTGCTTTATCTTCTCTCCTCTCATCTAGTTCTTGAGTTTTTTGGGGTGGTTCTTGTGCGCCCTCTTGGCAAACCCTCTCATATCCCATTCTCCTTATTTTACTCTCACTTTACTTTTTAGGGTTTGTTTGGTATAGGGTAATAGTGTAACACCCCAAAATTCACTATTTTTTTTTAAAGTGGAAGCAATTATAATAGAAATACTTAAAACCCGTGAATTCTGTAAATGTTACCGCCACACTTAGTACTAGACCAGTTCTCTCCGACCGTTCCAGTACCAAGTGCTAAGGCTAAAGAAGAAATTAACAATCAATTACAAAATTAAAACAAACTAAACTCCAAATAATCATTAAACGGTTGTAAAACAAAATCAGAGTACGCATCAAGAAATGTAATTCATTTCCAAAAGAGAATTAAACTTACAACCGATAAAAGGTTCATTAAAATACTCAATCGAGTAATGAATCAGAAAATGGTAAATACTATACCAAAGAAATAACAAAAAGAATGAAATTGCGTAAAGAATGAATACGGCCACAACACTCTCTAACTTCGTACCAACCATGCTCAACACTCAGCCCCGACTGATGTCTCGCCCACCTGCACAAGTCAGAAGGGCATGCTACTCGTGGGAATAAGCAGCACCCATAAAAAGGGTGATCAGTACGCTATGTACTGAGTAAGGTAACCGAGTACTAAGGCCGACACATAAGCACATAAAAACATGCATAAGAATAAAAGATCATAAAGACCATCATCATATCATAATATCAACCAAACATTCAGGTACATACACAAAGGCCCATAAATAATCCAGATTAATTATTTACTTAATCTTTTATCGGAAGTCGATACATACCAAGCTTTATATCAAATCCATGCGAGTACAGAAGCCCCCACTATTATAGCCGGTGGATCGGAGGCACATAGGGTATCATACCCTAACCACTATTATAGCCGGTGGATCGGAAACACATAGGACTACGCGTCCTAACCACTATTCCTAACCGGTGGATCGGTTGACCCTGGCTCGCATGGTGTTCCACTGTAAGTAATTAGTATCTTTTAGGCATTTTAGCAAAACTCTGGTTTGCGGTTGTTGAGCTCGGGAACCCCCACTATTATAACCGGTGGATCAGTTACGCATAGGACATCATGCCCTAACCACTATTATAGCCGGTGGATCGGTCACACATAGGGTAAACACCCTAACCACTATTATTACCGGTGGATCGGTTGCACATAGGGTAAGAACCCTAACCACTATTCCGAATCGGTGGATCGGTTGGTCCCGTCTCAACGATCTTCCACTTTAAATAATTAGTGTCTTAAGTATCTTATTTAACGGCTTTCACCCTAGACATGCATGAATCACTCCTTTAACACTTCACACATTGTAACTCATAAATTCCATCCTCATGACTCCACTTTAATCACCAAAAACACCTGATACCGCAAAAACCCTAAGCAGTTGCACCAAACCCTAATTATCCACACGAACCCTAGCTCGGTTTCCTACGTACCCATATAATGCTCCACGCACTATTTTCCCTTCAAATGTTCAATCACCCAAACAACACTTACATTACTTTCCTCAAATCCCAAATCACCGTTCCATACGTAAACTTCACTCTCATACAAACTTTACACATCCCATGCAATTATTAAATTCCATGCAAACCCTAATACCACCATACAACCATTAACCATTATGCAAAACCCAAAATCTCATCATACAAAACCCTAAATTCATTCCACATAACCCAAAGATTCATTCATACCAAACCCTAGATTCAAACCATATAAAACCCAAAGATTCATCCATACCAAACTAAGTATCCATCATTACCAAACCCTAAGTTCAAACCATATACAACCCAAAGATTCATCCATACCAAACCCTAGATTTGAACCATATCAAATAAGAGATTCATCCATATAAAACCTTACATTAGATCCTTCCACGCAAAACCATAAATTAGATTCTCCCAATCAAAACCATAAATTAAATTCTTCCATACAAACCATATATTAAATTCTCTCACATAAAATCATACCAACCCATAAATTAAACTTCCCCATATAAAACCATAAATTGGATTTCACCAGACAAATCATAAATTAGATTCTCCCAATTAAAATCATAAATTAGATTCTCCCAAACAAACAATAATTCGATTCTCCCATATAACATCATAGATTACATTCTTCCAAATAAAACCATGCAATAGATTATTCCTTATAAATTCATAAAATTAGGTCAACTCACTTCCCTTAGTCAACTTCTTTCCCCATCCTCCTTTTTCATCCTTTCTCCCACATAAAATCATATCAACATCCTCACATGCATGTCTTACAGGGTCATACACAAATAATACACATGCCATACGAAAACATACTTCAACTCCACGTCATATCATATACGGCATAATTAATAATCATAAACATAGAATGCATAACATGCGAGGCACACAATGCACATTAGCACAAAAAAGGCCTTAGCACCCCTTACCTAAAACGACACCGGTCTTGGAGCACGCTCCTACGCCTCCTTAGAGCTTTGACCAAATAATAACCTTAACAAAATTCTAACTTTACTAAAGACATAAAAATAATAGAGATATTATAAACCTTGATAATATAGGATTCAAGACTTTACCCTAATAATAATAATGATACTAATATAATAATATCAAAATTAATAAAACTACTTTCAATGAGAATCTAAATAACAATAACCATAATAACATTAATAACAATACTAATGGTAACATATTTGCATTAATAATAATAATAATAATGAGCTTTAAAATTTAAAGTGGGGTTTCGACCCTACTTATAACTAATGACTTACCACTTATTTAATATTAATAATAAAATTACTAACATATATAATAACATTAAAATAATAAAGATAATAATAATATTATTATCAATAGTTATAAGAACAATAGAAATAATAATACTAAAATAAATAAGTGCGAATGTTAATACAAAATTAGGGCCTAAGATTTTCCAGAATAATTAATAAAATGATAATAATAATTATTCTAATAATTATAATATTAATAATAATAAGAAGAAGAAGAATGATAATAATCCTATAATAATTCAATTAATAACTTAAAATTCGAAACTAACAATAAAATTATTTTATTACCACTCTCCACCCTGCAAGTACAATTCAGCATAAATTTTATATCAAATAATAATAAAACATATTAAGAATATAAATATTAAGAATAATAATAATGGTATTTATATGCAAATAATTGAAATAAATTAAATAAAGGCTTATAATAATATGGAAAATGGTTGAGAGGGTCTAGGGTTCAACCTTAAGCTGGTGGGGATAGGTGGCACCGGCGGTGGTTCACGGCGGCGGCGGCGGTGGCCGGAAAATTAGAAGAAAAAAGGGAAAGATGGATGTTGGGAAAAAGATAGGGAGAATTGAGGTGATATAAGAGGTGTTTATTTTTGCCCAGGAGGAGAGGGACAAAATGATGGTGGCGGTGCAGCCAAAGGTGGCGGCGCACGGCGGCGGAAGGCAGTTTAAGGCTTTGGGGTCAAAATTCCGGCGAAACGAGCATCCAACTTTGCATGATTATTGAGGCTCGTACAAGAAGAATCGAAGGTTGAAAATATTTTAGTTAATTAGAGGAAATTTCAGGGAAGAAAATGGAATGCTTCGGTGGTGCTGAAGTTGGCTGATGGCGGCAGAAGAGGCGTCTTAAGTAGCGGTGATGGCAGCCCTCGCCGAGGGTTTTCGGGGAAGAAAATCTTCAAAACTCCTACAACTAGGCTATTTATAGATGGTGGATGAGATAATAAGGTTTTGGGGGTCGGCAGGAAGGCATTAGATGCGAGAATTTGGGTGGCCGGTGGCAGTAATTGATCGGCCGACGTTTGGTTTACTTTGGGGTTTCGCGAGGCTGGGGAGAAGAGACGGGCGAGAGTTAACGCACGAAAATTATGCCAATTGATTCCTCGGGTCAAGGGGAATTCAAAGAGACAAGTAACGGCTGATTAAAGCCGCTACAGCCGGAGACGCCATTGATGGGGTCGAAGGTGCAGCAGCGTCGACGGAGGAGGCAGGAGGAAGAAGGAAGAAGGAAAGGAGGCGGTCCGGTCGGCCGGGAAAGAAAAGAAAAAGGGAGAACCGGGCCGGTCGGCGCGGGGTAAGGATTCATTAAATGAAATGACAGGTTTCAGTGGAAAAGAAGGTAAAACGCGGCGCGGCACGGGGCGGACGGAGGACGTCGCGCGGGCATGGGCTAGGCCGAGGGAAAGGAAGAAAGGGAAAAAGATTGGGCCGCGGGAGAGGGCAGCCCAAACGGTGAAAAAGAAGAGGAAAAAGAAAAAGAAGACAAAGAAAGAAAAAGAAAAGGAAAAAAGGAAAGGAGAAAAAAAAATAGATTAGGGCCAATTAAATTAATCTGAATATTTAGGATATTTAAATAAAATAATATTTAAATCCCTTTTTAGGCTAAATTAGGATTTTTAAAAGATTTTCCATAAATTCCATTTTAATTAGCAAAACACCCAAATTTTATTCCATTAAATTATTTATAAAACTAATATTAATTTGGAACCATTTTCTCCTCCTTATTTTAAATAAAATAATTTATTTAAATAAATTCCCAAATTAAAATCTTTAATTAGCTCAAATACCCAAATTCCTCCTAATTAAAATACTTATAAATTTATTCTTGATTTGCCCTAATTAATTTCCTTTTATTTTAAATAAAGTATTATACTTAATTAACTGTTATAATAAAACCTCGTTTAAATATACTATTTAAAATTAGGAATTTTTCGGGGCATTTCAAATAGGAGTAGAAAAAATTATCTCCTATTTTATATCTTTAATACCAAGTATTTAGAAATATGAAAATAGTTTAATGAAATACCCATTTTAGTTCATTTTAATATCTAAAATGGATATTTTCTTTCAAAAAAGAATTATTTTATTTCAAAAAGACTTTATGAGATATGCAAAAAATGGGGATAATTTTTTTTATCCTTATAACCTCCATACCAAAAGAGAACTTAAATCTTAAAATTTAGTCCATTAGTGCTTGATTATTAAGCAAAATTGGATTTAGTTGGTAGATTATGAAGTTGCTCTTCTTGTTTTCTCAAGCCCTTATTTTCTAGCATCAAGGGGTTTCCCCTTCTCCTTTATAATTCTCCTTTTCTATTCTTAATCACTTGTTTGTCATCTTTGATATCTAACTTTTATGATTTAGTTTAGGTGATCCTAAGGTAGTTGAAATAAGTGATTAGGAGTATATTTGTGTAGAGACTGGTGTAGCTTTGGTAAGGATATACCTCTCTAGTTAGGGATTTTTTATGATATGTGTTTCTTTTATGTAAACTCTGTGTTAGCATGATTTTTGTGCAAAGATTATGATTTTTTTAGCTGTATTCATATATTATATTATAAGTTCATGATTTGATGTGATTTTATGAATTTAAATGGGATATGTCATGTTAGACCATGCTAAGTATTTTCCTTAAATTTCAAGCATGAAAATGTATTTTTATCATTTTTAATAAGCATAATGTTAAGTGCATTAATTTGTGTTTAAGTATTTTGTTGATCAATAAGTTGAGAATTGAGTTTTGAAGAGCCTTGGTGAATTGGATGGTCTGGCCATCTGAACATATTGATGCTTATGGGTTGTTTTAATTTAAGGTAAATACATCATTGAGTGTTTTTATTATGCTTGGTATATTTTGTAGAAAATTGATAGAGTTTCGTGAAGGTTGAGTTTTGAGTATTTCATGTGTTAGAATTATTAAAGGGCATTTTAGTTAGTTTGGTGAGTTGGTGATACTTATTGGTGAAGTTATGGTGTAATTGTGAGTTAGGGTTCCGTAATGGTATTTTAGTTTTTTCATCATCAAATTGTCCTTATTTTTCCATAGTTGTGTTTTATGTTCCATATTTATTTATTCTAAATGTTGTAATATATTTTTCCTTAATTGAAATTAGCATAATTCTAAGTAAATATAGATTAAACAGTTGTTGGAATGAATTCAGTGGTATGTGGTATCCCATGTGATAAATGATAAGTGGGAGTGATATTAATGAAAGTATATCAAGTGGTGCATTACTATGTGCTAATTGTTTGACTAGTAATAAAATAAGAAATTAATACTTAAAAGTGAAAAGTCACATGATCAAGATCAAAGTTATTTCAAATGTTGTAAATGTTTCAATATATGACATAGTTGTGTCGGATGACCCTATATACTCTATATAATATGTTCCACCACCCCATATAGGTAGACATATTTAAAAATTAGCAGTTTACTAATGACTACCATACATATTTTATCCTAATTTGATTCTTATCTCACATCTACATGGGAAAGAAGAGGGTAAGTAATCCAATTGGGTTTATAGTCTCATTGTGATTAACTAATATGAAATGTGTGATCACCTAAACATGAAATATAATATGGTTTTATTTTAAATATTATCATATCATGAGTAGTTCATGCATGATAATAAGTTAGGTCTCAATCTACCCGAACACCGTCATATGATATGGACAGTATGTTACATATAATTTTTTAGTTTACCTAGTTGAACAACTTATTTTGGGGGGCTTGAAAAATTAACGTTCATTATATAATACCCCAATTTGGTGATAAATAATAGAGGCTTAAAATGATTTATATAGCTACCTATATCAATAAGGTATATCTTTTTTTTAGGGAACTTTTTTCTTAAATAACTCCATAGTTAAGCATATTTGGATTGAATTAATCTAAAGATGAGTAACCTCTAGTGATTTTTTTCGAAAATCGTGTGAGTGAGAGCAAACTATGCTAAAAAATACTTATTGATATGCGGGATTAATCATTAATATCAAAAGTTGGGGTACTCATGGATTAGATATCCGGTAAAAAAACTTCGAATATTGAAAATTTTGTACCAAATAATAAACAATCAGTTAGATATTCAAAGCTTTTAAGCAGATTGCAAATGAGAGATAAAAAAAATTTCAATCAAAAGATAATAAATCAATCTAATTTAAATCGATATGATCTAATGATTTCATTTGAATCTTAAATAACATTATACTCCATCTGTTTTTAAAATAAAGTATTTTTAATAATTTATATACTATGTTAGAAAGATAATAAATATACCCCTAATATGAAAATTATGTCCTTCATTAAAAAATGACATGACAATTAAGGCATTAAAAAAGAAGGATAAAAAGTAGGAGTAAAAATAAAAAGTAAACATTAACTTTTCTAAAAACAATTAGGACAAAAATTTTGGGCTAAAGAAACTTCATTTAAAAAATGGAGGGAGTATTCAATTAGTAACTCCAAATTTTAGATAATTAAACAGTATAAAATTTATTTATAATAAATACTTTTTTTTCAAATCATATACATACACATGATTATATACAATAAAATGTTGTGAAAAATAAACAATGTTTAGTGTATATATAATTTATTGGATCGAATATTATTTATATTTTTCAAATTAGATATTTAATTTATTTAAATTTTTATTAATCAGATTGATTATTTTATTTGAAAAAAATTAGTTATTTTATTTTTCGGATTGGATCAAGTCATTGGATATTAGATAATATAAACAACCCCATCAAACACATGCTCTAACTAATTATCTGTGGTCATTGCGAGGTTAGAGCGTTACACATTCACCTTTTAAATGTTAACCTCCAAATTCATGTTTAGACGAGGTTAATGTTAAGTTATTCATAAAATTTAGTTATTCATCTTCCTTCACATTTAAATTACTAAGGTCATGGTATATTCACTTATAATCCATATAAATTGGGATGAATCAAGGTGAAGGTGAATATGAAAAATTAATATAAGTGAAGAAAATAGAAGTTAATTGAAGTAAATGTTTTAAAATATTATTTAGATAATATTAAAATAATATGTATAAAGTAGAGTAAATATTTTAAAATTTTCGTTTTGATTGAGATTTATTAGGATAACTTTATTTATGTCTTCATGTTTACCTTTGTTACTCCTACAGTCAAAATTTAATAAAAATGTAGTTAATCGAAGTAAATGAATGTAAAACTTTAGTCTTGATTTACTTAGCTTGAGTTAACAAAATCCGACACCAAACATGATAAATAATTGATTCACATAGATACCCAAACAAAAGAGACCATTAAATTAATCTAATAAATATTTAAATAATATTTTTAAATATTTATCTTAGTTTACTTAACTTATCTATATATATATATATATATATATATATATATATATATATATAAACATAGTTGTCTAGCAGATAATATATAGATAAATTTTTCCGCCTAAACTATATCCATAATTACTAATCATAAATTACTGTTGTCATATATTATTACTAATTATTGTTATTGCTAATTAATAAGATGGAATAATTAATATAACTATTTATTAATATAATGCGACTATTCATCTCCTATGTGTATTAAATGTATATAACTATTCATTTGCTGCACATATGTCAAACAATTAATTTTAATAAGTATTAACTATATATTTTCTAATCAAATATTTTTCTTAATTAATTATCCGAACATATGTAGAAAGCTATTCATTTCCTGCATATTAATTGAATTGTTGGACTATTCATCTCTTGCATATTAATATATAAATAATTAATACACCAAAGTGCATATTCATTTGCTTCACATGCATATATCCATTAATACAATGCGACTATTTATCTCCTATGTGTAGCAAATGCATATAACAATTCATTTGTTGTACATACGTCGAACAACTAATTTTAATAAAGTATTAATCAAATATTTTCTAATCAAATATATTTTTTAATTAATTATCTGAACATATGTAGTCAACTATTAATTTCCTGTATATTAATTGAATTGTCAAACTATTCATATCCTACATATTAATATATAAATAATTGATAAATAATTAATACACCAAATAAAGTATATAAAACAGTCGACCAACACATATGCATCTGGTGTCATTAATACAATGGAACTAGCAAATACATATAACTAATTTTAATGAAGTATTTTTTTTAAGGTTAGATCAACATCAATAAAATATGATGATGATGATGATAATAATAATAATAATAATAATAATAATAATAATAATAATGATGATAATAATGATAATAATTGTTTATAATAACAATTTTATTATTTATTATTAATAGTATGACTATTGTTATTAATATAACTATAATAATTATAACTATTAATATAATTAATACTAATATAATTATTTATATAATTTTGATAATTACTATTATCATAATTTATAATATAATAATGATAATTATTATTATGATCATAATGAATATTAATATAATTGATTATTACTATTATGAATATTATCATGATTAATAATATAATTATTATTAAAAAAAACTTATAACAGAACGACAACATTGGTTATTAAATAAAAATAGAGTTGTTTGGCAAACAATATACAGACAAAATTTCCCACCTAAACTATACCTATTATTACTAATCATATATTATCACTGCCATATATTATTACTAATTAAAAATAAATAAATAAATGATGAAATACTCCTGCATGTTAATTGATTTGTCAAACTATTCATCTCATATACTGCATAACAATAAAATGATATTCATCTCCTACGTATTAATTGAGATATTAATCTATTACACATATGTCGAACAACACATATTAATCAAGAATTTTCTTAATTGATTATCTAAAAATATGCAACCAACTATTCATCTCCTGCATATTAATTGAATTATCAAACTAATGAACATATGAATGCAACTATTCATCTCACACGAACAGCAAATTCATATAATCATTCATCTTCTGTCATTAATACAGCACAACTATTCATCTCCTACGTACAACAAATACATATATATATTTATTTGCTGCACATATATCAAACAATATATATTAATTAAATATTAATTAAGTATTTTATTAATTAATTATTTAAACATATACAATCAATTATTTATTTCCTATATATTAATTAAATTATTAAATTATTTATCTTTTATATAATAATATATAAATAATTAAATCACCGCTCAGAAAAATGTAAGTAGTTTAATGTAACTTAGATGAAGCCGGAGTCGTAAACTTACCGAAGACGGAGTACATGAAAAATCTATATCCTTTTGGAATAAACCCAGAACCAAAGTAGCACCTCTATATGAATGACGATGACAAGTTCAGTTGTGTATCAGTCAGTCCTTCTCGGGCACCATACTCAGATTTCTGGTCAGGAATCAACCACGCCCTAAAAGTTGAAGACGCCAAATAGAGGACGCCAAATGCCGAAGGTGGCGAAACTAGAAAGACCAAAGTTTGTGTTATTCGGATCTTCGATTGTTCAATTTAGTTTCGGTGATGGAGGCTGGGGTTCTATGCTCGCTGACATATATTCTCGAAAGGTTGTAGTTCGTCCTTGTTAAATTTATTATTATTATCATTGAATTTCACATTGATTTTCCTCGATTAGAGCACTCGAGTTCTGGGGTATGATTATTGAAAATCTCGATAGCACAGTAGGGTTTTTAGTTATTTTACAGTGGTCGAAAGATACCATCTTTCTCATTCTATGTTCAATTGGGTTTTAAATTTTTTGAGGTCATACCTGTCGCATGCTATAAATGGTTTCATTCGATTTTTGAACCTACAGTATAAGAATTATTGTTGGTGTTATTATGGGGAGGTAGGAACTGGGAGGTGAGCTTTGACATTGATTTTATAATTTTTTTAGTCCGTGGGAGGAGAGCGTTGACGTTGATTTTCTAATTTTTATAAGTCTGTGGGAGGAGAGCGGACATAGATTTTCTAATTTTTTAGTCTGTGAAGAAAGGTTCCTGCGTATTGGATTAACGAAAGCATTTATTAGAAGTACAACGATGGAATGGGTTAAATAATAGCTGGGGCTGCGAGAAATTAGAGTTACTTATTTCTGCTTGCTAAATTGGCAGGAAATTGCGCACTCGTTTGATCTCAGACTTGCTATTATACCATTGGAATTTTTGAGCTAAATTTGTACCAGTATATTATCATTGCATCAATCTCCTCCTGATTGCATTGTGTGAGAGAATAATCCCCTGCCTTCATTTCGTTTGAGAACCATAGAGTATATACACGATTACAAGAGAATAATCAGGAAACTAACAAGCTATAATGTAGGAACTACTTAACAACTAAGATATATCCAATAATACAGAATATATTTGTAATATATTCTAACACACCCCCGCAGTCTAAGCGGGAGGTTCACGTACGCTGAGGCTGTCCCGGAAATCATCAAACAAAACTCGCGGGAGACCTTTGGTAAAAATATTGGCGATCTGATAACGTGAGGGCACATGGAAAACTCGTACTTCGCCTTTAGCAACCTTTTCACGGATAAAGTGAATGTCCATTTCAATATATTTGGTGCGCTGATGTTGCACTGGATTACAAGATAAATAGATGACACTTACATTATCGCAGTAGACAAGGGTAGCCTTGTGAATGGGACAATGGAGCTCAAGTAACAAGTTTCGAAGCCAACAAGAATCAGAGACAACATTGGCAACCCCGCGGTACTCAGCCTCTGCACTGGAGCGGGATAAAGTCGGTTGTCTCTTAGACGACCATGAAATCAAGTTGTCTCCAAGAAAAACACAGTAACCTGAAGTGGATCGCCGTGTGTCAGGACAGCCACCCCAATCAGCATCAGTGTAGGAAATGAGCGTGCTGAGGGAAGATTTATACAAGTGTAGACCATGAGATAAAGTGCCCTGTAATTAGCGTAAAATACGCTTAAGAGCACCCATATGCTCGTTTCTCGGATCATGCATGTGAAGACAGACCTGTTGCACTGCATAAGAGATGTCAGGTCTTGTAAATGTGAGATACTGGAGAGCGCCGGCAAGACTTCGATACTTAGTAGGATCTTCATAGGGAACATCCTTAGAAGCACTAAGTTTAGGTTTGGAGTCAACAGGAGTAGGACAAGAACTGCAATTAGCCATACCAGCCCGGTTAATGATCTCCGTAGCATACTGTTTTTGGGACAAAAACAGACCAGTAGAATTACGAGTTACAGCAATGCCGAGAAAGAAGCTGAGAGGACCCAGATCTTTCATTGCAAACTCGGTACCCAAAAGAGCCATGAAATGCTTTCGTAATCGATCTGAGGAGGCTGTAAGAATGATATCATCCACATATAACATAATATAAGCAATAGAGGAGCCTTGTCTGTAAATAAATAAAGAGTGATCAGATGTACTATGAGTAAAACCAATAGAGGCAACAAAATCGGCGAAACGCTGATACCAAGCCCGAGGAGCCTGTTTGAGGCCATAGAGAGATTTCTTCAGTAAACACACATGATCAGGGCGACTTTTGTCGCGGAAACCCATAGGCTGATGCATATAAACTGTTTCTTGAAGAGAGCCATGTAAGAAAGCATTCTTGACATCCAGCTGATGAATGGGCCAAGACATAGAGAGAGCAATACTAAGAACAGTGCGAATAGTAGCCGGTTTAACAACTGGACTAAAAGTCTCATCACAATCGACACCCTGCTGCTGAGTTTTTCCGTCACCTACAAGACGGGCTTTATGCCACTCAAAAGAACCATCAGATTTTCGTTTATGACAAAAAATCCACATAAACCGAATGACATTCACATCCTGAGGCCTGGGTACCAACTCCCATGTATGATTAGCAATAAGAGCATTAAATTCATCTAACATTGCACTTTTCCAATTTGGATCACGAATAGCACTAACAGGGTCCTTTGGGATAGGAGAGATGTTAGGGGTAGTCATGGTATTTAAATTGGAGAAGTATTTGTAGTTAGGTTTGAAGATGCCGTTTCTAGAGCGAGTAGTCATACTGTGAGGCATAGGAATGGGCTGGTCAGATGGGCGTGTAGGTGCAGGAGGGGTAAGAGCATGGGTAGAATGAGGGACTGTAGGGCTAGGGGGCCCAGTCCGTAGCGCATGTGGAGAGACACTTGGACTGGGCTGCTGGGTACTAGGTGGAGGTTGTGTGACAGCACTAGGCAGAAGGGAGGGAGAAGCTGGCGGTGGGCCAGGGCCCAGGAGTGGGAAGAGGATGGGAAGATGGGCTTGCAGAGCCGTGTGAGTTATTGGTCTGAAGGGGAGGTGTGGGTGCAGGAGTGGATATGTGAGGGGCTAAATGATGAAGGACGTGATTTGCATCGAAAGAATCATAATCAGTAAGTTGCGTTTTGTGAACTTTGGAAAAAGGGAATTCAGTTTCAATAAATTGCACATGACGACCAATAGTGATTTTACCACTCGACATATCGTAACACTTAGAACCTCGATGATTCGGAGCGGGTCCGAGATAAACACAAGGGGTAGACCTTTTTTGTAATTTATGGATAGAAGTAGAGGGAAACAGAGGGAAACAGAGGCAACCAAAAACACGTAAATCCGAGTATAGAGGATCACATTGATAAAGAATTTGAGTGGGAGACTTAAACCCTAAGACTTTAGTGGGAAGAATATTTAGGAGATACGTGGCCATGGCTAGAGCATGATGCCAAAAGGATAGAGGCAAAGATGCATGGGCAAGTAAGGTCCGGATGATGTTATTGATGGATTCTATGTGTCGTTCAGCTTTGCCATTTTGTGGAGATGTATGAGGACATGAAAGACGAAATAACATACCATGGTGATCGAAGAAGGCTTTAAACGTGCCATTAATGTATTCTGTGCCAATGTCACATTGAAAAGTCTTAATGTTACGTTCAAATTGAGTTTGGACTAGACCATGAAAAGATTTGAACAGATGTTTGACCTCGGATTTTTTTGCAATTGGAAAAGTCCATAGAAATTTGTTGTAATCATCAAGAAATAAGACATAATAACAGTGGCCAGAAGAACTAATAACAGGAGAAGTCCAAAGATCACTATGAATAATGTCAAAAGGTAGCAAAGTGTACGACAGGGAATGATGAAAAGGTAACTGAGAAAGTTTGCCTAGAGGACAAGAAGAACAATACGATTGACAAGCCTTATTACAATCAATAAATCTATTACTACGAAGAGATCTAAGAACAGCCTTGCCAGGATGACCCAAGCGATTATGCCAAAGATCGGATGATAGAGCAGTAAAGTTGGAATGATTGACTGAAGAGATGGCTTTAGTATTGGAGAAGAGAGGATAGAGGTCACCAGTGCTGTCACATCTCAGTAATTTGGCTCCCGTCTGTAAATCATTCACAGAAAATCCGAAAGGATCAAATGTAAGAGAAACCATATTGTCAGTGGTGAACTTTCGAACAGATATTAAGTTCTTAATTAGTCGAGGAGCATGTAATACATTGTTTAGGCGAAAAGGAGGGTATGGGGAGGGTAATGTAGTACTACTGTGACCAAGAATAGGAATTAAGTGACCACTACCAACAACAATGTTATGATTTTTAATGCTCGAATTGACATAAGAAGAAAGAATACCTTGGTCCGCAGTCATATGAGATGTAGCACCGGTGTCCATATAATAATTTCCATCCGGGTGAGAAAATGAAAGAGCATGCATTGCTGCTTCTATATCAGTCGGAGAGTAGCCGGATTGATGGGCTATAGCACCGTAAGCCTGTGGGCGAGAACCAAGGATTCCGGGGCCAGTGGGCCGTTGGGGGTGCATAGGAGTAGCGGGCCTGGGAACCCAAGGAGTTGAAGGGTATGGGCAAGGGGGTGGCATGGGCCATTGAGAAGGCCATGGGCCCCAAGAAGCCCAAGGCTGCTGCGGCCAATTTGGGCGAAAATACGACCCATGGTGCGTCGGTCCAGACTGCTGGTTGGAATAGTGCCCATTCGAACGCCCCTTGCTGTGATTCTGCTTAGAGTTTTTCTCTTTCTTGTTCTTAGAAGTCTGACAAGAAGAATGAGAGTTTGCGTCAGCACCATCGGTTCCGGTGACAAGCGACGCCTGAGGGAGGCTGCCAGAGCTGCCCGATTCCTTCGCCAAGCGGTGTTTGATAGTCCGTTCGGCAAGTCGCAGCCGTGAGCGGCAGCTTTCAAAGGAGGGGAGTGGGTCTTGATTTTGAATGAAGTCCACGCTTAGGCCATATGCTTCAGGTAGTTTTCCTGTAAGCTTGAGGACAAGTCGGCTATTTGGTACTGGGGCATCGACATCCGCAAGACGATCAGCGAGAGACTTGATGTGATTACAATAGCTATCAATGGAGGAAAATTTGTCGAAGCTAAGATCAGCGAGTTCCTCTTCGAGATGTGTAGCCCGAGAAACCTTGTTGTCCTGGAACATGGATTACAGACGAGCCCAAGCCCCTGCCGTGGTATCGTCTTTGAGAAGAATAGCATGAAGGAGGTCTATGGAAATTGTTCCATAAATCCACTGAAGGACCGCAGCATCCAAGCGCTTCCAGAGAGCCATATCAGAGGCTTGGAGCGTTTCATAGTCAGCCCGTTCCTTCGCCTCTATTGGAGGAATGATGTGGTGCTGTAAATCATGAACCCGAACAAGGACTTTGAATAAGGCAGCCCAAGAATGATATAATCCATGGTCAGCGTCCAACGTAACGGGAATGAGAGATTTTACATTGGTGATGGTGAGAGCCGGATGGAACTTAGGAGTATCAAACATGGTGCAGCGGAAGAATGTATGGAGAAGATGAAGAAGGGAGGGTCGGGTGGAATTAAGAGAAAATATCCCCGAGGATTGTAACCTAATCTGATACCATGTGAGAGAATAATCCCCTGCCTTCATTTCGTTTGAGAACCATAGAGTATATACACGATTACAAGAGAATAATCAGGAAACTAACAAGCTATAATGTAGGAACTACTTAACAACTAAGATGTATCCAATAATACAGAATATATTTGTAATATATTCTAACATATGTGAGAGAATAATCCCCTGCCTTCATTTCGTTTGAGAACCATAGAGTATATACACGATTACAAGAGAATAATCAGGAAACTAACAAGCTATAATGTAGGAACTACTTAACAACTAAGATATATCCAATAATACAGATTATATTTGTAATATATTCTAACACATTGTCTCGCTCGAAAGTGGGTAGCAAGTTGGTACTATCGTGTTGTCCAATGTTACATCCATTTTCGTTTCATATGTGGGATTATATATCATGAAATGATCAGATGTAAATTGTAGAGAGTTTAATTTCTGATTGCTGAATTTAGATGATTGTAAAATAGTTTGAATCTTCTTCAGAAACTTGCCAGTGGAGTCTCTCTATTCGTCAGTTCTGGCTAATTTATCTAGATATTGCCTCAATATGGAAGCACTTCTCCGCAGCAAAGTTCATTTGGCCTCTATTTCAGTGAAAGTCGTGTCTAGGCTAATCGGTGCTGTTGATTTATCCATTCATTTCGTTGTGATGTTAAATTCTGGCTTAAACGTACCTGTGCCTGGGCCACTGATATTGAAAGACGAACATTGATGTAACATGCTTACTAATGCCTGCATGTGATCATGTTTCTCTTCCCTGGCAGAAATAACTAATTGTATAAGAAGACCAATTTTTGGATGTCAAGAGTTGGATGATGTATATTTGCTTCTAATTTTCTATCTTTATTCTTTCAATTTTTTTGTTCCAATTTTCTGTATTGTGTAACTGTAGTATATATCATGTGCTTATTTTTGCTGCCTTCATTGCATTTGATAAAATTTTATGTGGCAGAATGCCTTCAAGTAGGACTGATTTTGGTTTATCATCCTGATTAGGCTGATATACTTCTACGAGGGTATGCTGGCTGGAATTCAAGACATGCCCTTCAAGTTCTAGATCAAGTTTTTCCAAAGGTATTTGGCCTTTTTCTGAGCTTTAGTCATGTTGCGACCATTTAGCTTGTTTTCTGGTTTATAATTTTGAGGTGCTGTTCTCCTACAAATGTATAGTTAGCTAACCAAAAAATGTTTACATGTATGTTCTGTCATGCAATTCCAAACTAGTAGTCCAGAGCTTCTGACCAAATTTTACATTCATAAAAGGAATGCTATGAGGATATTTTTGAATTCCAACTCTATCATAATTTGGCTTCTTTGATTCCTCTCAAAAGTGCTTATCAGCTTCATTTTAAATGTGGCATTCTGCAAACTTAACAATTTTCTCAGGATGCTACAACACAGCCTTCTTTAGTGATAGTCTACTTTGGTGGTAATGATTCGATGAGTCCTCTTCCATCTGACCCTGGACCACATGTTCCACTTCCAGAATACATGGAAAATATGAGAAAGATTGCCAATCATTTGAAGGTATTTCTCTTGGACACTGGTTCTAAGCTTGCTTCTATGTCTGTATCTTTTTTCTTAGCTTAATTGCTTTTGTTGCTTCTATTTTCTGTCGTGGCGAAGATAAATTTTGATTCAATCAGGTTTCTTGACTATAACTTATGTGGAACTTGAGAATATCCGGGCTAATTTTCCTTTCTAATGATAGATGTTACCATTTATTTTAGTTTCCAAGTTCAGAGGCTAACTACAAATACAGACGCACAGTATACAGTATTCTTATTGAATGTAATATGCGCATTCTAACAACAGACTCTTAAGCAGGGCCTTTCAGAGAATATGCATATGATTTTTCTCAGTGCCCCACCTGTCAATATTGAATGTAATATGCACATTCTAACGACATACTCTTAAGCAGGGCCTTTCAGAGAATATGCGTATGATTTTTCTCAGTCCCCCACCTGTCAATGAGGAACTAATCTGTAAAAACTTCATGAGGTGGTTCAACTTCCAGTCATTTACTGTTTTTGTGTTTCATTACTTGATTATTTATTTGAGTCATCTTATCCTGCTTCATAATGATTCAATCGCTCATGCTTCCTGTTCTGTTATCATAGTGGTATGGCACGCAGCCGGACCAATGAGAATTGTCGAGTATATGCAGAGGCCTGCATGCAGATATGTCAGGAATTGGATATAAAGGCAATTAACCTTTGGACTGCTATTCAGAAGAGGGATGATTGGTTGACAGTGTGCTTCACGTATGTTTATCTTTTTTCTTTTTCCTTATGCCTTATATCCTTCTTACCTTACTCATGTCTTCCACTTGCTGCACTTACGTAGGTGACAGGGGCTCTGTAGTATATATGTATGTATACCTGTCTGCCCTAAGATTTACATATTGAACTGGTTACACTGCAGTTCATACGACTTGGGAGAAAGAAACTAAATGGTTATGCACTTGCTGCACTCATGAAGATGAACATGATTCTATTAAAAAAAAAACACAGAGAAAAGAAGAAAAAAGAGTAGTAAAGCTGCTTATTTGTCCGTTAGACATCTCAGTCTACCATTTTGTTAATGGCTTCACTATAAATGTTAGTTTACGTTGCTGCATTTCACGACCTGTTTCATCATTGTGGATATTCAGCAGGCTATAACCGAGTAAAGAGTTCAATATTTTGGTAGATACTGTTACTTGCTGGAGTCATTGAATCCCTCAATCGCCTATCTTCTTTACAGGGATGGAGTTCATCTTTCAGCTGAGGGAAGCAAGATAGTAGCAACAGAGATACTCAAAGTTCTGAAAGAGGCAGATTGGAAACCTAACTTATACTGGGAGTCTTTGCCTACTGAGTTTGCTGATGTAGCATGCTACGTTCCCAGTGATCTTACTGGTGCGAATAAGGACGATGGAAACTTCTATTGGGATATTGATGAAGATTAATACGTGAAGCAGATTCAATATTATTCACCAAATTTGAGCTAGGAATAAATACTTATCGAGTTCTCTTGGCTGAAATACACTGGCAACACAAGAATTTTGTCTGGCTGTATCTTGCTCTAAGACCTCTGCTTGGTTTTTTGACAAAACATGTAGCAAGATACTTTTAAGCGAGGTATTTTGGAGGAGGAAATTTAGAAATGATGGGATTTGAAAGTGATGGAATTGTTAAAATAATTTACTTTTGATATTATATGGTTGTCAATTTATGTTATGGATGACATGACAGTGAACACAATGTATTTGAATAAAAAGGAAATTTAGACTTTGGCCAAGGGATTTAAAAATAGTTGAAGCATGAAAATATTAGGTTGAGGAAGAAGGGGAGAGAGATCGTTAGGTGATGTTTTTTTTTTCTTTCTTTTTAAACTTTAGAATAAGGAAGTTTCTGAAAAATCTAGAATCCTGAACTGAAAAGATTTTGAGAATTATGAAATATTTATAAATTCTCTTTAAAAATAGCCAAACAAATGGTTTAACCTAAAGATCTTAACAAATTTAAACCCCATAATTAGGTTGTGCACGGTAGTGCGGGTGCTTGAATTTTGTTGGTTGGGCATATTTGGGGGTATACGTTGGAATCAGATTTTTTTTTTTTTTTTGGGGCAAATAAGTTGGAATCAGTTATTATAGATGTTTGAGCCATTTGGATCCTCATTAAATACGTACCTTTTGTTTTTATAATCAATTGTTTCTCTTGATCGCTATTGATACAGTCATAACCTTTACATGAAAATGGGTGTATCTAGCTGGATTTTAGCTGTCTGTTCTCTGGCACTTTGGAAGAATCAGTTTAATCTGATCGTCGTTGTGGAACCATATAAATTTCATAAATTTTGTGATTTGATTAGGGTGGAGGAGAGGGCGGGGAGGGAAGGTGAGTAGAGAAAGTGCTCGGCATTATTAGTAGTAACATTCGGCACTTTCGTTTGGACCTGCAAATTTTCTGTGTCATAGGAAGTTATGTCTGAGCCGTCTTTTGAATAAACCAGTCTTCGCATAATTACCACCGGCACTGATTGCTCTTCGTTGCTTCTCCCAGTCTGGTGTAAAATTTGACCTTCTGCTGTCTTGATCTTTGGTGGTTTTGTAGCCCATAACATATGATTAATTGGTTTGTTTAGTGAATCATCACTGTTTACTCTGTCAGCAGCAGCTAAGCTCTTTCGTTATTCTAATTTCCACTTTCTAGAGTCGAATGTAAAATTTCAAATGCGGAAAGTGAATAGAAGGTTGAAAGTCGGGAGGATGGCGAGATTGTGAGCCGGAATGCACATCAGAGAAGGTTCCTGTGCACGCTAAGTTACTCTCCGAACTAGCGATGCCTACGCGCAACCGGCTGTTTGAAGGCTCCCATTTACCAAGCCTTTCATGATCAGGAATATTTTGAATATACTTATTATTTTAGATCATGCAATACTATTTTGAATAGTAAATTTCTACCTTTTGGAAAGATGCGTTTCTTAGGTGGTGTTTGGAAAATATTTGTTATTGAAGGTTGGTTGTTACGAATAAATATCGATCTTTATTTAAAAAATAAATTTACTAATATTAATGTAAAAATATATAATGGAAATCTCTATGTAAATTTTTTTGAGATTAAACTTCATTCTTTCAGAACTTATTAAATCAGATAAGACCAGATAAGCAAAAATTTAATAATAACAATAGGAAAATATTGATTATAATGATGATGATGATGATGATAACTTAATAAGATTTTTATCACTTTTATCATATCAACAAAATAAACTCAGGAGAACACATCATTAAACAGCTGAAACCTAAATATAATTCTTCAAATGGGATGCATCACATCCCCGAACAATAGGAGAATGATCGTCATGGATTAACAAAAAGGGAAAACTCAAAAAAATACACCACCTCCTAACTCTTCCTACTTCCTAAATCAGTGGCTAGCTCCTAAGCTACTACTAGCCACGGGTTAGCCCTAAACCGCCGTTTTCTACTAAAGACCAAGGGCCCTTCCCTACGTTATGGGAGAAAACAGCCGGCGGTTTTCGTCGATAACCTCGTCCTCCTCAATGTCTCTCTCTCTATCGTCCTGTTTATAAAAGCGAAGAACTCATCTTCGTCCCAACAAATACGAATCACAAATACATCGTCTCATAACATTCTAAAACTACACATACAACCACCGACAAATCTTCAAACAAAAATATATAAGAACAAATATAAATGAGTAGAGTTTGGACTGCAGAAGTGGAGGCACTGAAAGGCATTTGCAGGTGGAACTACACGTTGAGGTCTCTTCAACAACATGCCAGAACCAATATCAGATGTTTCTCTCAAGCTACGAAGCTCACTTCTTCTTCTGCTGCGATTTCCAAAATGATTAGGGATGGCTATATATTATCAACGAAAATTGCTCAATTTATCTAAGTTAGCTTCCGACTCATCCACTTTTAGTTCCATACTCGCTGCTTCAAAAATTTCAAGGTACACTGCAGACCCAAATTGTCAACCTCAACCAGAAAGGTCAAGTTAATGAAACACCCTTCTAAATCTAATCATCCTTACACATGGGTTCTGGCCGCTAACCCTAAACAGACATATGCTCGCCAAATGTGATATGGGAATTATAACACTAAAATAATCCCTAAAACCAATAAAACCATCTATCCTACTCATATCTGAAACTAAATGTTCTCAATCAGCATCCAATTCATTTACCGCAACTTTTGGATTTCATAACCATCAAGTCATTCCTTCCAATGGTAAAGCTAGAGGTATATACTCTATAGATGTGTTGGACATCCAGCATTTATCCTAAAGCTGTTGATTCATCCCATAACTATATACGCCTCATCGATCACCAATAATCTTGTAATCAATTGAAACCGTGAAGGGGTGTATGGTGATCCTAAGAGATAAAAGCGTCGCAATTATGGAAACATATGGATATTTTCTCCCAAAACACCAACATATCATGGCTATGCATTAGGAAATTCAAAGCTACTGCCTTTGATCGTGAGAAACAAGGTAGTCATGGACTGGATGCAAGGATGACTAACTGTTTCAGGGAAGTGATAGACAAATGTGCTCCCATTGATCAAGGGTTCATAGATGAATACGCTGATAAAGCATATGCATCCACTAAATGGCATGATTATTTCATTTACCTATAGCTACCAACCAGTGATGATTGCCCTATCCCTCAAAGATGTTTTCAGCCCTATCAGCCGTAAAAGAGCACCCACCCACCTACGCTCTAAAGCATTTTCGATTCATCACACTTGTTTCACTCAATATCTCAAATTTATTTGACATTACCTTTTCAATTCCAGCACATCATTTCCTTTCAAACTGCAAAATTGCCTTCCACTCCTCAAAAACTGGGGCGAATATATATTTGGAGTTCTGCAATCAGAACTAGAGGCAACTAAGTCAGCAATGCTGCAGTACCAGCAACAGAAAAGCAGCAATCAATTTTTTTAAGAATAAAAAGACTAACCTCCTCAAAATGGAAAATGTTAGTGACAACAAAATCAACATAGGGCTAAATTCACAAAATTCTTTCATTCTTATGCCACACGGAGTAAGAAGAAATGACACCGGTAGCCTCAAACTGGATGATGATACCTGGACCACCAGCCAAGACATCAAATCCATCATGATTACTTCAAATCCTTATTCTCCAAAAATGGCACTCAACACATCCTCCCATCCATCCCTTAGATTGAACATCTGATTTCATCGACTAGCAATGCGTCTTGAGCAGATATACCCATACAATGAAATATCGGTACCACAATTGGTCACAATTTGGCGGTTTTTGGAATAGCAGCGACGTGAAATTCCAAAAATACAATCGTTTTAGAAAATCAAACATTTATCACCACGATATCGGTGAAATTTCAGATATCGACCGATATTTTACCGATATTAGCCGATATTTACCGATATTTGTTGTGTAAAAGAATTAAAAAATCATGCCGCGACAGCCGCGACATATAAAATATTATTTGCGACACCCCGATACCACAACCGCAATCGCGACCATAACTGCGGTTTTATTGCTTGGATATACCATCTAAAGAGGAGATACATGATCCAATCAGACACACTGGAGCTGTCAAGGGGTCGTGTATACCGGCAATTTTTTTACCAAATAAGTTGGAACACCATTAGGGAAGATGTTTGCAACTACATCCAACAAGTTTTCAGAAATGTAACATCCCCTAACAACTTCCATCACCCTGTCATGTCCTAGATATCCTAGATCACTGTTAGCTGTATAAGGCCTCTATTAAGTTCATTCATAAATGACATACAAAATGCCTTCAACCCTAATCAACATAATATTGATAACATTGTTATAGCACAATAACTCATATACTCCATAAATCAATTTCAGTAATCCCCTCACATATAAGCCCACCAATTACGAATTTTAGTACAAGAAGATGTGATAACACATGCATCAAGGGTTGATATCTAATGAGCATTCTCCTCAGAAGATAAGATGAGCCCAACAAGTTGAATGCAGAAGAAACAGATCATAACCACTGTAATACTATGATAGCATTAGTCATTTGGTTAGATTTGAAAACGGATCTGGGCCCATATCCATGAAGGAGGAATCCTTAGACCATGAATAAATCCAGGTTCTATTCTAAAATCAATCAACAATAGATGGAGTATCTATCTACGCTGATATAGTGGTCTTGGTTCCAGCATGTTTAACTTAATTGGCAAAAATAGATTGAAACACCATGTTTGTCTTGGAAAACAGCTTCGCTACTACTTATGATCCATTGTGTACATAATGACATAAACCTTCCCAAACTGTCAAACACAAAACTCTTACTAGGCTATCATTGTTATTATTCATGTGCAATAACCTTCCTTCTAGCCCAAAGGCAGGTAACTAATTTCTTGCCGGTCCTCCAACCCAGTGATTCTAGGCATATCAAGGAGACAGTTGGGGACGTCGTGAATTGTGATAGGCACTGATGAGGGTTACTTTCCAAGTGTATATCCAGCAAGAAAATGCAAAACATAAAAATATGCAAGTTCTAACAATGTGGTACTAGGATACAAACACCAACAGAACGTTGTAATTGCATCATATTTTCAAATTTTGGGCCACACTGTAACGAGTCAATGACCAGTATAAACTTCATGTCTTTCATCAAAGAATAAAACCCACAAAACCCTCCGCAACACAGCAACAGATCTGGTGACCTCCCCACCCCCCAGCTGTTTTCTCCAGCACAATGACAGACCTGACTGCTACAGGACCAACAACACTACAAACCTACAACTACATATCTACCAGTCCAAAAATGATACATTAATATGAAATAGAAAAATAATTTAAGAAAGATCATCATCCATCGAGTTATCATCAATGTGATGGATCCAGCTCAATTAAGGTCCCAGAGCCATTGCACCTAGCGGTTCATGTCATAAGAATCAGAATAGCAAGCCAACAGTAATATGGGTGCCATGGCCTGAGCTTCTCCATTCAGAAGTTAAAGCAGAACCTGAAACTTTTAAACCAGCAACTAACAAAGGTCCTTCAAGAGTCAAGAGAAGGAAGAGAAATATCAAGATACTAAACAGGCCAATTTGATAAAATTTATCCAAGAACAGTGCCAAAATCGTTTCCTTTCTTCACCTAATAATATGAAAAGGATGTTCATAAGACACCTACCAAAGATGTTTATCAAGAACAAAACCAGGGAGCGAAAAGGGTACCAGACATATACAATACTCATGCCAACAATCAGCGATTCACATCTCAGGGGTATGTTTTCTTTAACAGAGTAACAACTGCATGGAGTTCTAGGTAGAAAAGTTGTCAGAATTGAACTTGATAGCAAGTGAGATCCAGACAGATTCAGTTACATCTTTCTTCATTCTTCCTAGACTATGCAATTCAATATCCCTTGTTACCCCTGATACGAGCTCTCATGTCAACCTGAGGTATAAGCAGAAATGGTTAACAATAATATCAGTTTTCATCATTAAATCAGAATTATGTTTGGTCAAATTCCTACATGGTGCACACACCAACACTCAGCTCAAAATTCCATGTTATAAGCGCTCGTTATGTAGGCAACAAAATCTTTTATGGAGTTTTTTTTTCCCTTTTTCCACAAAAATATTGAATAATTTATTAAAGAAGAGAAGTGCCAAAGACCAATACATGCACCATATACATCCACAATCACAATCACAAAATGCACCACAAGTGATCAACATATTGGAGTGCGAACAACTTAATGAGCAATAGGAAAATCAATCAAGTCTGTCATTCAATCAAAACTCAAAATATGTTCTAATCCGTAAAACACTTAGCTGTAGGCCTCTAGGTACATGTTCGGGTTTTCATCATTCACTTCCAAACTAGTTCCATAGTATGGAAAAGTAACAGATGTTGTTGCTAGAATAGGTTATGCAGATAGATATTGGTATCGTTTGGTACATAGTAAGTTATTTGAGAAAGTTACACTTCCTAGGAAGTACCAAATTTAATCTTGTTTGGTTTAAAGTAAGTAAATTAGTCAAAAGCAAGTGCCACTCCCCATTTGACCCTCCCATTTCCTCAGTTAATGAAAACCTATTTACTGAGAAATCATAGGAAGTAGAACTTCATATCTCACACATAATTATTAAAAATAAAAGTAAAGTAATTTCCTCTTCTACTTTTTCAATATAAACCAAACACATCGTTTAGTAATTAATTCTCTGGCAGTAAATTCATGACAAGTGTGATTTCATGGAAAATTTGCTCCGGATATTTCAACAGCTACAGTCATAGTAAGGTAAGGTAGGGCAAGGTTGGAAGCTTCTATCTACTTCTGTACTTCTGTTAATAACCCATGAGCTTTCTTAATTTTTTGGATATGGCTCAGTATTTCATCTCAAAATCTGCATCAATCACTAACCTCTTGTCTGGAACTACATATAAAAAAATAATTATCTAAATATTACTCTTTGGAAAACTTTTAGCCTAAATTTGTTCTTAAATAAAGTGATTATGGCTAAAACTAGTTCTTTTCAGTAGTTCCAAACAAGGGCTAAACAATCCAAAAGGATAATATTGGCAATTACAAACGACATACCTGCCATATACCACTATACTCCCTCTATCACAATATCGGAACCTTTATAAAGTTTTCATCTTTTAGGTGCTTAATTTTCATGAATAGTGCAATAAAGGGAACTTACATTATATTCACAAATTCATAATTTCAGAAAAACTAATAGAATTTCAATGCACGCATTGTCAATAATTTTTGGGACAAAAATGTTAACAATAAAGACAGAATGTTCCCAACCTTCATCATGACAGTAGAAGTTTAGAAATCAATGCACATATACAGGAAATATTTGTTGCCAAAAGCATATAGTACTAAATCACTATAACCATAAAAAGAATAAATATTCCAAACCTTCATCATGACACTAGAAGCTTACAAATCAATTCACCTATACAGCAAATATGTGTTGCTAAAAGCATATACCACTAAATCACTATAGAACATACAAAGGGTATTCTCAGAAGGGAGGGGGGACCGTATGGTACCTGGCCTCTTTTGCAATTGAAATACGTTTCTCTCAATCCCACACACTCACTTGGTACACAAGGGCTTTTCTCTCCTGCACATTCTCGATACGATCGCTTCTCAACCTGATCAACCAATAAAACTCACATAAATAAAGCTGCAAAGCCAATTAAAAAACAATGGATTAAAGTAGAAGACAGGGAAGCAGAGAAGATGAAATGTTGTGATAAGCTCGAGCCTATCAGATTTTCATATTGAAGCCTTGGCAGTATACGCTTGTAAAGTGAAATCCAACTGTCTCACTGTCTGTGAACAGACAGGGATGGGAACAGGAAGAAGCAAGTCGAACACAGAATGCTGGGGATCGTTTTAACGACAGGATTGATCTTAGGAGCTGGAAGTAGTTCACTTCGCTTGTTGGTCATGCTAGGTATTTCTAGGACAAGATTTTCTCGCCCATCACCGCTCTAACCACACCAATTTGATATGGCTTAGAAAGAATAAACAATTTAATAACTGCCCTGTAGAATCTACCATTTTGATGGCGGTATCAAATGATGATATATATAAATATCAATATACAATTCTCCAATTTTACCAACCGCCCAGTCTGCGCACATTTTAAATGCTACAAACTCCCACTTCCAAAGCCGTAAACCAAGGGAACAAAGCATCAGATAATGACTTTTATCCTTGTTAGCTCAAATTGATACACAAGTATGCCTAGAAATGCTAAGACGGCAGTAACCATACTGTTTTGCTTATATTTCAATCATGAGACCCCCTCCAATACCACGATTTTGACACCACTAGCAATCTCAAGAAAGCATGCCCAAACATTAGACAATCAACGCACTGCATACTTGCCCTAAAACAGCGAAAGAACTTCCTTGATTCCTAAACCTCTCAGCTACATCCATTGATATGATATACAAGCAAACGTACATAGAAAATTTAAAAATTCCTTAACGAATTTCCATTGGACTGAGATTGAAGGTGAGGCAATACCGAACCTTTACGCAATCAGACTCGCTGAGACACTTGACGAGCTCCTCCGCAAGGCCGTGGCAAGATTTCGACATTGATTGATTCTCTTTAAGTTAAATAACTGAGTATTAGAGAGAGAGAGAGAGATGGTTTTAACTCTTGATGAAAAATTTTAGCTTTTATATATCACGGTTGTGCTGAATATCGATTAGGAAATTTAGCGAAACACTAATTAGCCCCTTAAATTGGGGGGAAAATTTGACAACAAAGCGTCAGAAGACTCAGAACAGTGGTTTTAATTTTTGAAGAAGAAAAACAAAGGAAGAAGATAACTTATTAGATATCCGATGCGAGCTCCGCGTTGAACACGGGAAGGAGAGCCGGTGCAGAACGGCGAAAAGCAGCAGGGTGATGGGAAAAAAAAACAAACAAAACAATTAGAATGTTTTATTTTGATTTCGTCAGACCTAACAAAAGAGTCAGGGTGGCCGAGTGGTCTAAGGCGCCAGACTCAAGTTCTGGTCCTCGTTAGAGGGCGTGGGTTCAAATCCCACTTCTGACAGTTATATTTTTTCCTTTTTTTACTCTTCTTCTGACTTATCGGTCATCATCCTAAATTAGGACTGCATTTAAAATTAATCTCACTTCTGACAGTTATATTTTTTCCTTTTTTTACTCTTCTTCTGACTTATCGGTCATCATCCTAAATTAGGACTGCATTTAAAATTAATCCCACTTCTGACAGTTATATTTTTTCCTTTTTTTACTCTTCTTCTGACTTATCGGTCATCATCCTAAATTAGGACTGCATTTAAAATTTTGTGTCCTTTCGGGGACGAAGCCGAAACTTTACTTTTATGGGATTAAAGTTAGGACTTCAATTCCGTAGGGTCATTATATAATAGAATATATAAATATAACAGATAATAGTATAAGTAATACTGAATAATTTTTTAAATTTTAATAAATATTACAGTGTAAAATAATAAATTTTAATAATTTTTTAATAATATTTTTAAATGTTCTTAGCTGCCTCCGTCCCCGTGTCCTTTGTATTGTTAAGATAAAATTAATATATTTTTATTAGTCAAAACTAGAAGCATTTAAATAATTTTCCCCCACTTTTAGAATCTATTCCTTTACTTTCTTTTGGATTTATGTATTGTTATTACAGATTATTAGTACAGATATAAGAAGTTATAAACTGCTTAAAATAACTTTTCTTGTTTGAAGGAAATCATTCCTTCATCAAGAATCGATATCCATAATTTCAGGCAATTGGGTCGCAGCTACCATATGAGCGACAAGCTCTTAATAAAAAATACAATAAAATAGTAACAGGCTCGGGGCTCCTTACCGTCTGAGCTACCACTGCCATGCCAGCCATGATGATGATCTCCCTTGCGGGGTTCGCTAGCTCAATCCCCCATCAGTAGCTCCCCAACGTCTACATTCGCCTTGAATTTTCTATCAGCCGAAGCCTTCCATCTATCTTACCAATTTTCTTTTTCATTTTTTTTCCCTGCTCAGCGACCCGATCATCCCAGGTCAAGGTAAAGGATCTACTCTGCGTCGTCTCACAAGTCCTTTACCTGGCCTATGAATTCGTGTCTCAACAGTAACTACGGAGATGAAACATTCTTTGAATTTGAAACGGGTTGTCATTTTATTAGCCCCACCATACAAAAGAAATGAAAAATAAAAAAGGAAAGTTATTTACGGACGAAAATATATTTACAACCTTAAACGTCATGTGATGAAAAGAATTATTTTAATGACACGTTGTAAATTTAATAGATTTGTAAATCAATCCTTATCTTCTAGTTTTCACTGTTTATTATTTCAGTTAATTGAGATGCACTTATTATATTATTAGTATTATTTTTATTTTGTAACTATTATTATTATGTGTTAATAATAACTTTTTACTAATCAATTTATTTAAATACCGTGCCTTTTTCTATACTATAAATTAATTTACTCTTCTAGCAATCTTAAGCTAAATTTTGTTATTTGTAATTCTATATTGTTATAGCATAGAATTTGGTATTTATTAAATTATTATTATACTTTCCCTCTTCTGCTTCCTTATCATTTTTTTTTTGCTATCAAGATATGGTTTTGCATACAAATATTGTTGTGAATACTACAAATACCGCGGATATAAGAACAAAGTTGTCACAGTTTAACAGACCAAATTTCAAGCGTTGTCAACAGAAACTATTATTTTATCTAACTACACTGAAATCTGACTGAGTGTTTCAATAAGAATCATCCTACTGTCAAGGAAAATGGGACTGATGTAGTTAAGGTTGTTACAGTTCATGCATGAAATTGTACGAATTCTTTATGTAGAAATTATTTCTTCAATGGACTGAAAGACGCAATATATAATGTATATTCTAGTTCCAAAATAAACGAACTATGAGATTCATTAGATACCAAGTATAGGGCAAAGGATGCGAGCATTAAGAAACATGTTGTCGGACTTTTTCTTAATTATAAAATGGTGGATAATATCCCAACTTGAGGAAATTTACGTTGTCATTCATGATATTCATGCCGAGAGTATATCTCTCAGCAAATTATTTGAAGTGGTTGTAGTAATAGAAAATTAATCACTACTTTGGATAGATTTAACAACTACATTAAGCACACACGTAAGGAGATGAAACTTGAAGATCTTATTATCCACTTGAGAATAAAGGAAGATTGCCACAAGTTAGAAAGCACGAATCTAATGATATATAGAGCCAACTTGCTTGGAAAATGGTCAAATAAAAGAAAGACAAAGAAGCACAATGGAGATGGTTGTGATCAGAGGCAGAGCCAGGGCTTCCTCATGGTGTCCCGGGACACCGCAGACCCCTGGCGGTAAGGTAGAAAACATGTTTGGTTTTTAGACAATAAATATATATTATATTTTTAGGACACCATATCAAAATATTGTAATGGATGAACGGTTAGGTCTCCCATATTTTAAATGTAATGACTCGGGATCAAATCCCGTGGATGACCTATTTTTTTTTATTAATTTATAGAATCAAAATGACGCCATTTTAGTTACATTTTTCCCCAAACCCTTGCCCATCTAAGAGCCTTTGATGGTTGACCCTTCGTCTCTTAACTCTCCTTACTGCTTCCATTGCCATTTGCCCAGTCAACCCCAAGTCCCCGACCGCTCGACATAGAGACCACAACACGGCAGCAGACCAAATTTGAGATCCCTATTTCTAATCTCCCTACATTGCCCCCGACGATGTCGATGCAAGTCATGCAACCACTGGAGCTCGCCACTACTGTCGGCGACCACCACCGTTGCCCGTTCATTCTTTGCTGCCTTATTTACCTTGTCCATTTTCCACCTCGCCCCGCCCTATTCCGACCATGCCCGCTACTTAGCTGCTACCTACTAAGTGCTGGCTGCTACCCGCTGACTGCTGCTCTTAAATTCTTAATCTCTTATTTCTCAGCAACTAGCAACTCTCGAGGCAGCCACAACCCACAAGTAATATTTTAGTTAATTTTTAGTTAAATACTTAAATTATTAGTTATAAATTTGTAAAACCAACATGTAGTTAATTTATTTATATTTATCTTATTAATTGATTATATTTTTTAGTTTATAGAAATCCTAATTTATCTTATTAATGTAGAAATTCTAATTAATTTAGTAGAAATCAGAATTACTTTTTAGAAATTAGAATGTAGAAATCAATTTTTTTAGATTTATAGATTGAAGTGTTTACTTTATTAGTTAGTTTTTTAATTAATCAATTAAGTTTTAGTAAATTCCTTAGTTAATTCATTAAATTGTTTAATGTCTTAATTTAGGATGCAACGATACTTTTCAAGCCAGCCTAAAAAGTGCTACTACAAATCTAATTCTGTTAATCAAGTTGTGTTACCAACTTCCGAAAACCAAGCACTCCCATCTTCAAGCTAACCACAAGAATCAAAATTAGCTAATGAAGGTAGAGTTGATTTGGAAATTTTAGAAGCAGATCCTAAGTTAAGAAAAAGATTTCACATTTTAATCCGAATATTCAAGATGAGGTAATAAGAGCTTATCTTTTAAAAGGTCATTGTAAACCTCGTACTCATAGCTTTCCAAAAAGGTTATCGATGGGAAAATTCATTAATTTTTTTCATCTTGGTTTGATGAATATGATTGGTTGGAGTATAGTATAGCTAAAGATGTTGTATTTTGGCTGCCTTGTTACTTGTTTAAAAGTGAATCTGAAGCCGACGGTGATCATTTTATAGGAAAATGATTTATACACTGGAATAAAAAACAAAGGTTCAAGGTTCATGTTGGTAGTTCTAATAGTCCTCATTTTAAATATACTAAAAAATGTGAAGATCTTATCAAACAGAAGCAAAGCATTGAAGCCTCTTTCATAAAGCAATCCAAACAAGTCAAATCAGATTATCTTATCCGTTTAGATGCATCTATTCAAGTTGTTAAATTTCTTTTTGAAGGAGGGATGGCATTTAGAGGACATGATGAGTCAGAAGATTCTCTAAATTGAGGTTAATTTCTTCATTTTATGGAGGCTTTAAGGCATAACAATGAAGCTATAGCTAAAATTGGGTTAGGAAATGCTTCAAATAATAATCAGATGACTTCACCTAAGATTCAGAAGGATATTAGTTATGCATTTGTATCTGAAATAATTAATGAGATTGTTAATAAAATTGGAGATGATGTTTTTGGCATATTAGTGAATGAAGCAAGAGACGTAGCAAAGAAATAACAAATGGTCATTATTTTGTGTTATGTTGATGATAGGGGTTTGGTAATGGAAAGGTTTGTTGGGATTATACATGTTAAAGATACAACTGCTTTATCACTTAAGGTTGCACTTGAATCAATGTTAAGTTAGTATAGATTATCTTTATCAAAAGTACGGGGATAAGGGTACGATGGAGCTAGTAATATGTGAGGTGAATTTAGTGGTTTGAAAACATTAATTCATAATGAAAATCCTTGTGCCTATTATGTTTATTGTTTTGCTCATCAACTTCAATTGGCTCTTAATGCGGTGGTAAAATGTCATAATGAGGTTAGTTGTTTTCTTAGCAATGTTAAACGGGTTGTGAACATTATTGGATCCTCTAATAAGCGTCAAGCTTCTCTTCGAGATAAATAAGTTACTTATATAACAAATGCACTAGAAGAAGGCTTGATAGAATTTAGTCGGGGATTGAACCAATAATCTGTTCATGTAAGGGCCAGCAATACTCATTGAGGTTATCATTTAAGGTTATTTTTTAGTCTCAAAAAATTTATTTTCTCCTGTAATCAAGGTACTTGAAGACCTGGAATCTGATAGGACATTTGATAACAATGGGGATGCTACATTCTTATTATATGGATTACAAACTTTTGACTTTATTTTCATGTTACATTTGATGATAAATGTTATGGGAGTTACATGTGATTTATCTCAAGCATTTCAAAAGAATGATCAAGACATTTTGAATGTCTTAGAACTTGTTGAAATTTCTAAGGAGCATTTGCAAGAGATGAGAGATGAGAGATGATAGATGGAAAAATATTTTAAATAAAGTTGTTTTATTTTGTAACAAGAGAGATATTGATGTGCCCTACATGAATGAGCAATGTGTTAAGGGGAAAAGATCAGCACGCCAAGCTCCAATTATCGCGAATCTGTATCATCATAAATATGATTGTCTCTATAGTGTTATAGACTCACAATTAAAGGAGCTTGATTGCAGGTTTGATGTGGCAAGCACTGAATTGTTGAGTTGTGTTGCATGTTTGCATCCTTCATCATCATTTGAAGCTTTTAACAAGCAATCTTTAATTAAATTGACCTCTTTTTATCCTGATGATTTCTCTAACGTTGATGTTGTAATGTTAGACAATCAACTTGAGAATTATATTAGAAATGTCCAATTAGATAGCAAGTTTCTTAGCTTGAAAGGGCTTGTTGATCTTTCAATAAAATTAGTGTAAACCAAGAAGCATAAGACGTATCATTTTGTTTATAGGCTTGTGAATTTGGCTTTGATTTTGCCGGTAGCAACTGCAAGATTCGAACGGGTATTTTTTGCAATGAATTTCATCAAGAATACATCAAGGAATAAATGTGCAATCAATGACTTCAAGATTATTTAGTAACATTTATAGAGAGGGATGTATTTAATTCTATTAGTAATAATGTTATTGTAGATTGCTTTTAAAGTATGAAAACTCGACGAATTCGGTTGTAAAACTATGTAAAATTTTATATTTAAGCGCAATGTATTGATATTACTTTATTACTTAAGAGTATTATTTTACATGAGGACACCATGAAATTTTAATCCCGGCTCCGCCACTTGTTATAATGCAAGAATTAACATCTCTAAAAAATTCAAGGAAAAGTGTTATCAATGTGGCAAAGAAGGACACCATGCAAAGGATTGTTGCAATCCATAAGGGTCCAAGAAGAGCAACGATCAAGCAGATTTTACTAGGATAAACAAGCTATATGAACATCTTGATGTTGTCAACCTATTTGCAGTAGTGTCACAATGCAGCCTTATTGGTAATACGAAGGAAGGATGGATAGAAACTATAGCCACTCGCTGCATATACAGTGACAAGTGGATGCTTTCAAAATATCAATATATAGAAGAATATGAAGAACAACTCTTCATTGAACATGCACCATAATCAAGGGTGACCGATCATAGAAAAGTGATACTTAGTTGATAAACGGAAAAAAAAATTACTTTAATGATGTGCTTCATGTAGCACATATTTAAAAGAATTTAGTTTCGGGATCTCCGCTTAATAGGAATGGTTTCAAGTTAGTCTTTGTTAAAAATAAAATGTTTATAGAAAAGGGTTATATTTGTGATGGACTCTTTAAGATGAAAGTAGTGGCTATTGCACCTAAAGTTAATTATATAAATAAGAGTAGTTTTTCTTCTTATATGTTTGAGTCCTTTAATAGTTGATATAAATAATTAGGACATGTTAATTTTGATACGATTTGTATTTTAATTGATTTATGTTATTTTCCTAAATGTAAATTTGATCCTAATTATAAATGTGAAGTATATGTTGAGGCTATAATGACAACAAAGTCGTTTCCTTATGTTAAAAGGGACACACAACCTCTAGATTTAATTCATAGTGATGTGTGTGTGATTTAAATTTTGTGCAAACTAGATGTAGTAAAAAATATTTTATAACATTTATAGATGATTGTACACAATATAACTATGTATATTTATTACAAAACAAGGATTATGTGTAGAAGTGTTTAAACAATATAAGGCAGAAGTTGAGAATTGACTTGGTAGAAAGAATAAGGTAATATGAAGTGATAGAGGAGGTGAATATGAACATCCATTTTAACAATTAAGTTTTAAGCATGATATTATTCACCAAACTACCACACCTTATGTGCATCGGTATAATGTAATGCATAAAGAAAGAATAGAACATTGAAAGATATATTGAATGTCATGTTGATTAGTTTTAGATTACTAAAGAATTTCTAGGGGAGGCTTTATGATCTGCAAAATATATTCTCAACAAGATACCATATACAAGAACCTATAATATTCTATATGAGTTATGGAAATGTCACAAGCCTAACTATAAATACTGAAAAGAGTGTGGTTGTTTGGCAAAAGAAGTATCCCATAAGCCAAAAAGGGTTGAGTTAGGACTAAAAATCATTGACTGTGTATTCATTGATCGTGTACATATTAGTAGTGCATATTGTTTTCTTGTCCATAAATTAGAAATTCCTAACATGTCAACGCCATTACAGAGGCAAAGAATGCTATATTTTTTGAAAATATGTTTCCCTATAAGATGAATAGTTAAATAATTTCACTAGAGATGCCAAGAGATTATATTGATAACAAGAATAAAGAGGTTGATCTAAGCGAAGCTAGATGAAGTAAAAGGAATAATATTTCTAAATCATTTGGACTTGATTATCTAACACACTTGTAAAAAAATGAGCTTCAAGCATTTAAGGAAGTTTTGTATATATCCTTAACCTACTTATTAGAAAGAAGTAATAAATAGTAAAATTGAATGCATTATGCAAAACCATGCATGAGAGGTGGTGGACTTACCTATTGGGAATAAACCCCCGTGATGTAAGTGGATATTTAAGAAGAAATTAAAGGCATATGGTTCAATTCACAAGTACAAGACAATCCTTGTGGTTAATGGCTACAAGCAAAGAGAAGATGTTGATTTTTTTACACTTATTCACCAATTACAAAAATAATGTATGTGTGTATGTATGTTGTTGGCAGTGGCCATTGTAAAGGACTTTGAAATACATCAAATGGGTGTAAAAATGAAATTATTAAATGGAGAATTAGAAGAAGACACACACACAAAACAACACCAAAGGTTCATTGCTCCCGGTTAGGAGAGAATGGTTTATCGGCTTGTTAGATCCTTATATGGATTAAAATAGGCTCCTAAGAGGTGTTATATGAAGTTTGAAAGTGTAATGTTTTCAAATGGCTTTAGGTTAAATGAGTTTGAAAAATGTTTTTATATCAGATATAGCCATAAATTCTATGGGATTGTATGTCTATACATAGATGATATGCTCATAATGGTTAATAATAAGGATAACATTAAAACTACTAAGTAAATGCTTACTAGGATTTTTGATATGGAAAATAAGGTTCTTGTAGGCATCATATTATGAATCAAGATGTTTGAAACATTTGATGGGATAATATTATCTAAATCTCACCATATTCATAAAATACTTGAATTGGTCAAATAATATAACATTACCTCAACCAAGACACCATAAGAGATGATTATCCATTTGAAAAAAAATAAATATTGGCGCCATTATTTCATAATTAGAGTATTCATGTATAAGAGGCAACACCATGTATTTTATGAGTAACACATGACCAAATATTGCCTATGCAGTTAATAAGATGAGTTACTATACAAATAACCCTAGCACAAAATATTGAAAGGCAATCATTAGAGTTTTAGGATATCTAAAGCACGCTAAGAACTTTAGATTGCACTATAAGAGATATCTAACAGTGGTAGAAGGCTAAAGTGATGCAAATTGGATATTTGATTCGAGGGACTTTAAGTCCACTAGTGGATATATATATATACACTCTTGATATTGGAAATCATCAAAAGAAACATGCATAGTTAGGTTAGCTATAAAGTCTGAATTTATTACTTTACACAACTTTGGGAGGAAGTTGAATTGCTTAGAGACTTCCTAGAAGTCATCCTATGTTGGAAAAAACCTGTGTCAATTATACATATCTATTGTGATATCCAACCTATAATTGGTATAGCACAAAGTAAGATGTATAATGGTATGTCTAGACATGATACCATTGGAAGGTTATTTCTAGTAAAATTATCTCACTTGACTATGTAAAATCGAAATATAATATTATAGATCCACTTACAAATGCATTATCTAGAGATAAAGTAGAAAGATCATCAAGGGGAATAAGCTTAACCCTATAGATATATAGAGTCACCATGGTGGTATCCAAACTAGTTAACTGGAAATCCTATGATCTAGGTTTAATGGGGCAACCGAATTGTGGATGTCTCGATGTTGCACTATGAAACTTATTTCCATCTAACCCATTCCTATGACAAAATGGTGCAAATAAAATAATAAGGTTGAGTTATACTTTTGATGATCTCTATAACTTGATATGTTCAAGTGGAATATCTAAAGGATGCACTATCTAGGATATCAACTACATGAATGGGAAGGGTTGACTTTTGTAAAAAAATTATAAAAATGAACTCTCTAAAGTGCTCAAGAAACCAAAAGTTTTTTATGACCGAAAAAACACAAATATAATAGCCAACTATGCTCTAAGAAAGGTGAATTTAGTTTTTTTAAAGGTCAAGTTGGTGACAATCATCCTTGTACGACTTTAATTCATGCTTAAAAATAAATAATCAACAACTTTATTATTTGTGAGCTTTCTTACCATTTTTCCGAAACGAATGGCGTAACAGATGAATTTGTAGCTACGGGGTATGACCTTAAGGTTATGATCTATGCATTTGATTACCCTTACTACCTGCAATTCAAGATCACTTTTGCTTTGACTATTTAGTTCGTTTATAATACATGTCGATATAACTATTTGCTAATACATTATTATAATATTTTTTCCTTATATAAGTAAAAAAATCAACTTATTAACTGTCCCTATAGTTCAATAATAATAACTGGAAAATTATGCTGCTCAATAAATTACAATGTAACGATAACAACAACAATAATAATATGAAAAAGGTATGTTTGATCACCATTTTGTAATGCAAAGAAAATCCTAATTTGAAATTATGTCTCCTGTCTCGTGGAAAGGGTTTTGCAAGGTTCTAGTTGTGCCTCCGCTATCCAGTAGAGTGTAGAACAGTAGAAGTCACTGAAAACGGGACGCGAGAGCTGTCCAGAGAGGCAATTAGAAACAGCGGTTGCTTAATGGCTCTCTCTTGCCTGCTGTGGTTCATTTATTGTTGAACTTCTGTTTCTTTCAATTTGTTATACAACACTCTTTACGCTGAATTTTAGCATCAATGCGGTGTAATTGAAAACTGGAGGTGCGGAAGTGTTCAAAATCATCATGGAAGACTCAACTGGGTGAAGTCGCTGCCTTCTAAATTTCGATTGTTCGTTTTTATAATTGTTCTTATGGTCATTTTATACTCCTGTTATTTTTTGGTCAATGGTTGGGGAAATTGTTTGTATACAGCATAAAACTGTCTGAGCTATGAGAAGGGTACCCATATATCGTTTTCTTTTATCTATATTAGCTTTTAGTTTGCTCCATCCTTCTTGTTCTTGGAGGATGAGAAATATAAGTGTTACGCTATCCTTTTATTTTTGTCAATGAGTTTGTTAGTTGAACACTATAGAGCAAGCGATGGACTTGAAAGCATAATTCATCAGGATGAAGACCTAAGACTAGGTTTAAATTCAATTCTATGAAATGCGTGCCACTCTAAGAGCCTATTACTCTTGTTAGCATAGCCAGCGCATTGGATGCAAAATTATCTTCTAAATTGGTGGATGACTTATGCAAACTTATTCATAGGATCTAGAAATTGTCAAGAAGGAATCCTGTCCTGTGGCTAAAGTTTTTAGGTGAGACCCTCACATAATCTAATTGTATGCTTTGGACTTCTATTCATGGCTATTGGTATACATATAAGTTGGGTTGTGCTGGCTAGCATTAGTCTCATTCCTTTATTTGATGCTTCCATATTCCTTGTCAAATTGGATAAGGATGTTGATGGATTTTGTCCATTCTGGACAATTTGACATTTTGTGGGTGTGAAGATGCAATGCTAGAATGAGAAGGCACCATGGAAGCACAGAAATGGCCGGGAGCAGGTGTTTTGCATTTCCAAAGCATCCTGTGAACAGCAAAACAAATCCAGAAACAGGAAATTTGTCTAGCCACCTAAAATCCAAACTTGCAAATGCAACTTCAATGTCTTCGTAGCTCGCTGCCATCCTCTCACTTATCCAACTTCATCATTCCGTCGCTGGAATTAGCAATTGATGATGGTGCCTTTGAAATTCAAACAAAGCAGGGCATATACGTACTGAGTACAAAGCCTTAATTTGTGCGTGTTGGGCATCCATCTTCACTTCCCTCACATGAACTTGCCGTTCATTGTATGAGAGCAAGATCAGAGAGAAAATGAGAGCAGCAGGAGAGATGAGATGTGCGCAGAAGAGATGGAATGTGTAGATGCATGGGGTAGAGGAAAACAGGATTGATGGCAATGGAGAGTGACCTCTGTATCTTTAGGGTTTTTAGTATTGAGTTGTATTTTTAGTTTTTAATGGGATTGGACTGTATCTATAATAGTTGGTTTTGTTTTAAGTCTCTTTTGTTACAAAAAGGAGTAAGTTTCTATATAGTTATTTAATTTTAGTAGCATTATATTTTAATTATGTGTGTGTGTGTGTGTGTGTGTGTGTATTGCCATTTCCTAATCTCTTGAGAATAGGCATTTCCCTATTTCTTCCCTTCTTTGATTCTGCATCGCTGTCTTCGTGCAACACTGGGAGACACTTGATTTGGTGGCATGATTTGCCTTTCAAGTTGCATCTTGATATATTAGATGTTAGAGGTATATCCATTATTGCCTGCGTTGGATTGAGCACTTGATTGTCATCTGTGTTGCTCCACCGATATCAATATACACCAATTATCATAATTATTTATTTATATATTTGTTAGTGATTTGAGCTTTAGCGTTGATACTTTATGAGCTTCTTCCTTCGGGCTCCCTCTATCATATGTGCTTATTTTAATCATTCTACAGTTTTTGCTTTCTCTAATGCATGCTTAATATTTAACTTAGAATGATCTTAGGATTTCCATGTTCATATTCCCCTATGCTTCTTAATTCATCATGTGCATCTCCTTAATCGAAGTGTATGGATAGAAATAAAAAGTGTAGTAGAAGGAACAAGTAGAGGTTTTGAATTTCTCTTGCTTTGTAGGATTCTCTTTGTATGTACTAATTTGGCATTTTTTCAGAGAGGATATGAGCAATACACTTAGAGTGCTTGTCGCTACAGATTGTCATCTAGGATATATGGAGAAAGATGAAATTCGACGGCATGATTCATTCCAATCATTTGAGGAAATATGCTCAATAGCAGAGCAAAAGAAGGTCAGCACTGTCCATATTTTTGATCATCATTTCAACTGTCATGCTTATTGGCTTTTGGTACTTTGAATTCAAGATGATTGACAGATTCATGCTAAACTCAGTTTGATCTGCTTCTCCAAGTTTTCAAGTACTATGCATTACGGAACTCAAAGTGACGAGCGTATAGAATAGATGTCTACACACCAGTACCTAGTGTAGAGCATGTGATTAACCTAACATCTAACATCTGCTATATTTTAAATTCAGTGACCCCAAAACAAGAGGATTATTGGTAGCTCGTGATTAAGCGTCTCAGCATAAGACTGAACAATTGCATATAGAAAGCTCAATTGCAGACCTAGTATGTAGTTGGTCATACATCAGAGAATAGTATTAGAAACAATGTGCTACTAGAAAACATGCTAGTTGGTAGTGAGTCTGTGTATATTGAGGTTTCCTTGACCATGCCAATGGTAGAATTCATATGTTTTCACAACTGAGAATTGCATAGCAATATAATACCTAAAATCCCACGATTCTAATATAATAAAAAGTGAATTGAATTGCATGCTTGAAGCTATTTGGCAGGATGTAGTGGACTGAAGCAGCTGCCTTTAGCTTGTTTTGAAAAATTGTCCCGTTCCCTTGGTTGATCATCAGCTTTGCTTCATTGACAGCTCTAGGTTTCAATTGAAGATCTAATCAAGCTTTGTTGTTTTGCCACACATTCTTTATTCAACATATTTAGTCAGGCTTTCCCCCCCTCTTTGACTGTGTGGATGACTTTCTTCTTGCTCTATATTTTAACCTTGCTGGCTTCGTGACCAGACTTCTTTCAAACTCTTGAAAAGCATGTTCTGCTTTTCTATTATCTTTGAACTTTATTTTAACTTGGGGTTCTTGGAGTTACTGTATTATTTTCGTTGAGAAGTGAAGATGATGATGGGGGTCATTGCATGGCGGGTGAGATTTTTGACATGTGATAAATGCCAATGGAGTGGTTTGCCTTTACGTGGTGCCTACTAAGCTTGGAACCATATCCCTTTATTTATAGATGATTTGAACATTCAAAGCTCCTCCTTCATAAGGACCACTTTGGACTAGATTAGACTTGGGGACCTGTGCCCATACAATTATATATTGGTTTTGATACACAATATCAGTTGATATTTATTGGATTTTGGGCCAACTGATATGCGAAATTAGCGATACGCGATAATTTTTGAATTTCATGTATTTATATAGATAACCTATATTTTCCGATATTTACTGATATTTGCTTATATTTATTGTGGGAAAAAATAAAAAAAAAATCATTCGCAACACTTGGATACTGTGCGACACTACAATCGCTATCGTGATTGCAGCCATGGTTTTATTGCTTGTGCTACACCTGCTTGGCTCCATGGTTTGACAAGGGACCTGAAGGTTGTTCAGAATGATAAAAGAAGGAAATTAAATTGACAGCCTAAACTTACTGAGCAGAAATACATAGATCAAATTCCATCTCTGAGCCTAATTCCAAAATTTGCAATCGCGACTGCAACCATGGTTTTATTGTTTGTGCTGCGCCTGCTTGCCTCCATGGTTTGACAAGGGACCTGAAGGTTGTTCAGAATGATTAAAGAAGCAAATTCAATTGAGAGCCTAAACTTACCGAGCAGAAACGTATAGCTCAAATACCATCTCTGACCCTAATTCCAAAATTTGCATCAGCAAGTCTGTCTAGATTTTTAAGCAGATATTTGAAATGCAAGCTACAATGAGATTGTCTGGCCTTTATTTTATGAATTTGGGCTGCTATTTTTACTTCTATGGCACTTGTAACTATAACAATCCACGGTTCCCTTGGAATTTTTTCTCAGGTGGACTTTATACTCCTTGGTGGCGATCTTTTTCATGAAAACAAGCCTTCCAGGACAACTTTAGTAAAAGCTATAGAAATTCTCCGCAGTTACTGCCTCAATGATCGTCCGGTGCAATTCCAAGTTGTTAGTGATCAAACCATGAACTTTGCTAACTCGTATGTCTCATGCTATTATCTCACATCACCTACATTAGGATTTATATATATTTGGCGTTGTGATTAAATTCTACTTTGGGCTTTAAAAAAAAATTTAGGCTCCACTTTGCTTTTTGACTTATTAAGTGTAGTTTGGATTAAGTCAACTCTTATATTGACTATATTGTCATGTTCACGTTAATAGTATCCCCCCTTGCATGCGCACGTTTATGTGTTTATTCTTGTAAGGTAGAAGCACTTAGAGTGTGCTAGATTAGATAGTAGAACTGTACGTTTGTTGTCCCCTTACAATACAAGATGTGGCTTCGGGCTGCCTGGTGTTTAGCAGTTGTCCTTAGAGATCTTATAATCGGATATGAGCTTTGGGATTTTGTCACAGTTCTTAGTTATTTTATATCTTTCTGCTAATCCATTTATGTGTGTGATTGTACTTTTGGATATTCATTTTGATATCTATTCAACCTTTTTCTCCTTGCAGATTTGGCCATGTAAATTATGAGGATCCTCACTACAATGTGGGAATGCCTGTTTTCACCATTCATGGGAATCATGATGACCCTGCTGGAGTGGTATGAGCTTTATTCTGGATAAATGTGGACCAAAAATAATTAATCCCAATTACTATTGGGATTGGGCGTGGGTTCACAATATGGATAGCATGTTATGATTCTTAGCTAGATTTTGTCACTGATTACAAGATATCAGGCCGTATTTCTTAGGCACCACCCTTGGTTCCTTGGATTTACTTCGTCAAACTAGCTAAAGTCATGTCTTTTATGAAATATTTCTTTGAAACAATACTCCCTGTAAGCCCTTTTGAATTTTCAGATACTCCCTATAACCCATAATGTTTGCATGTTATTCCATTTTGAGATGTCGACATATTTGCATACTATTTATTTTTATAGAAAACTGTTTTTTTACCTTTATATCCTTTACAATCATTACTTACAAGTCTTTACTGCTGATCAAAAAATCACTTTCAATCTTGCCATAATTAAGAGCTAAAATTAAGCTAACAGTTCCAATAAAATCTAACGAGATGGCCTTCTTCTTCATATTAGCATGTTAATCAAATAATGATGTCAGTTGATATAGAAGAATGTAAAATTATCAGTTTACTTTTGTCTGACTATGTTCTTAACATGAGTCATATTTAAACCCATGAAATGTTATGTGACAGAGGAGTATAAGACCAGTTATGTGGTCAATATGATCTAGCAATTTTCTCTATATTTAAGAAACAAATAATTAAACATGTGTCACCAAAATTATTTTTAGATCTATGAAAGATAAGTAGGGTCCTGCACTTGTGCAAGTCCATAAGAAATATACAACAGATTTCCAGAACTATGCTAGATTCTCATGCTAGCATGTTGACGAAACAGAGTCAACTTCAAGTTTAGCCAAAATTTGTGAATTTGGTCCTTTAACCTAGTATTGGCCTCGAGTTTATAGTTTGTTGTTGACAAAATACAGTTTAACGAGGACAAGATTCTCAACATAGGGATGTTTACCACTGTCCAAACTACTTCCAAACATTTTTGATTTGTTTCTCTTTGGCTTTTGTTGTTTTCATGTGCTCAAAGGTTAAGGCTCTAACAAGGTGTGTTCACATCCTGTTGTATATGTAATAGCCAAATGGAGGTTTTTAGGAAGGAACACATGAGTAGTCCTTATGACATGGTGTTGACATTAGTTTACATTGGGACATAAGGGAGCACTCACATGGGGACTCGATTTATTCAAATTGAGTGTCACATTTTCCTCAATCCTTAACATTAAATGTCCTCATTTGCACCCCAAAGGGATCCCATCATGGCTTCCTTGTGTGTCTTGGACATTGTTCTTGCTAAACAATCTCCTAGTGCTTGGCAATGGTTATGGACTTACCATACTAATGCTGTACACCATTCCACAATACTAGTGCACGATCCGAGCATCATAACAACATAATCTCCTTCTCGCAGCTTTGTCATTTGTGCACCCTAGGCTTGTCTCATTGCAAGCGCCAACCATCCATTTTAAAAGCATGAATCCCACACCAAACCAAATTCATTGACCCTAATCCATGAACTTGAGTAGTACATGATGTGAAGGTTTAATGCCATATGAGCTGTTGTGATGTAAGGCTACTCTTAGCCTTCGGTTTCTCTTAAACCACATGAATTTTATTAACCAACTTTGATAATGATAATGTACATAGGATTCTATTTATAGACTAAGCAAGATAAACTTAGGTAAATGGTAAAAGATAACAATTATATAATACTTGAAGATTGAGACTAAAAAAAAATGATAAATGCAATCTATTTTGTAAATAATACTCTTAGACTCATGGGACCTATGAAAAGTGGTATATCCACGGGTACATGGGCCTGCCTTTCAAGAAGCTAATGGGCTCAAGCTATGAGAAAGACGATTGGATGGAGTATAGATTGCATTATTTTCCCCCACTAGAGAAAGCAAGAGAGCGCAACAATGATCCATGTTAGTTTCATCATCCTCAAAATTCTAGCACAGCAACACAACACCTTTAATTTCTTCTGATCATTATCTACTTGTGCTTTGTGCTTCAAGGACCTAGATTGAACCATCCCAATCTTATTAATCTTATTAGATGCTTCTAGATGGGGCAATATACCAAGCTCATTGTAAATATAACATCTCATTTACTTGGGACTAATGGGCTTAGGGGAGGACTTAGGCGGACTGGTGGGTTGACTATATGACCTTTTGAAGGATTTCTCTTTATAGTTAGCCTTCTTTTCTGAGGGAATGAAGTATCATGGTCAACTGAGCAGTAGGCTTTACCCTTTAGCATGACGATAAAATTTGATAATAATTAAAAAAATATAAATTTACTAATAATAGTTATAACAATAATAATACTAATAAGGAAATGTTAATTTTGACAATAATAATAGTAAGATAATAATGATATCAATAACAACAACTTATTGAAAATTTTAATTTAGATATAAGCAAAAATAATTTGAGGTGACCGGCCCTTTGTCATTTGCTCAAAGGCCCCGGGCATGGTTGAGCATGCATCCCTCATGCATCCCCACCGGCATGGATGAATACGCGTTACATCTCAATAATAATTGAAGACATGAAAGTTTACATTTGTACGCATCATGACTCAAGCGGGGGCCCACATTATCATGGAGGATCAATAAGGCGCTTGAAATTGAGTCAGACAGTCACATGTCACTCCAAATTATTTTATTTATCTTCAATTTCAAGATGATTTATGCCTTCATGTTGTAGTGATGCTTTCTGGTTTGCACCCTAGAGAGAAGCACCTCTCTTTCTCTCTCTCTCTCTCTCTCTCTGTCTCTTGTTCCTTTTTCTTTTTCATTTTAAATCTGGCCTGTGTGACTCTAATTGATGTGGCTTGAGTCTTTCATTATTTATGGCACACATAACATCATATTCAATAATGTACTTTTACATGGCTCTTGGCTTTTTAAAATCAAATTCATTAACACACATTTCATATTTTCGGACTTGAATAGCACAAGTTGCGATTTTATTTGATTCTGCCTGGTTTTCCTTCTTGTGAGCTCTGCATTTTTGTCTCAGAATGCTGCATTGTAAATTTTGTGTTCGGTGCTAGTTTAGTTGAAGCATTGTTATCTGTTAATCATTATATAAACATCGTAATATTTCCTTTCCTTAATTTCTTAACGATTTTTACAGGACAATCTGTCTGCTGTTGACATCCTTTCAGCTTGTAACCTTGTGAACTATTTTGGTAAAATGGATCTGGGGGGTTCTGGTGTTGGTCAGATTACAGTTTGTCCTATTCTCATTCGAAAGGTTGGTCTTCTGACTCGATTCTTGATGAGTTACTGACTCATATGTGGCATTGATTGGTTGGCTGCTAATGACATAAATCGCAGGGTTCCACAGCAGTGGCCCTGTATGGCCTTGGCAATATTCGAGATGAAAGGCTGAATAGAATGTTTCAGGTAATTGCCTTCAAAAAGCACTGTTTCCATAGCTGAACAACAAGACCTCTTTGTTTCTGATAACATTGATTGCAGACTCCACATGCTGTACAGTGGATGCGCCCTGAAGGGCAAGAGGGATGCCAAGTTTCAGATTGGTTTAATATTTTAGTTCTCCACCAAAATAGGTTCGTACAAATGTACAAAAGAAGAAATAGAACTGAGATAGAACCGAGATACTATGAACTAGTTATATAGTTGTATCTCCAATGTTGTATATTTATATGACATATTATGTTTATGCTGGATAACCATGCCTTTCCATTTGCTCCAGAGTGAAAACAAATCCCAAAAACGCTATAAGTGAGCACTTTTTACCAAGATTCCTGGATTTCATTGTTTGGGGGCATGAACACGAAAGCCTTGTTGACCCTCAGGTTTACTCTGACCTACTTTTTCTATACTGATGAATTGATGTTTGTCACCAAATTCCTTTTTAATTTCCTTTGTTAATCATAAAATACCTGTTGGTCATTCAAAATCATTGTTTGGCAGGAAGTTCCTGGGATGGGTTTTCATATCACTCAACCTGGTTCTTCTGTTGCAACATCACTCATTGATGGAGAATCAAAACCAAAACATGTTCTTCTCTTAGAAATTAAGGTTGTTTTAATAAGGATTTTTCATTGTGCATTTGCCACCGCAGCAGTTGCTGTTTGTAACTCTATCATCCTTTGCTTTTACTTGTTCACAGGGAAATCAGTATCGTCCAACCAAGATTCCTTTGAAGTCAGTGAGGCCTTTTGAGTATGCCGAGGAAAGTTTATACTGGTTGAACATTGTGTTTCCATTTTCAAGGTCACCTACCTCTATTAATGTGTTTCCTTTTGGTCTGCAGATTGTGCTAAAAGATGAATCTGACATTGATCCTAATGATCAAAATACAATCCTGGAGCATTTGGACAAAGTGGTAATCTTCGGTTTTCTCATCCTGCACATAAATCTGAGACCTTATTTTGGTTGTTACCTTAATTTACTTAGGGTTTGTTCTCATTGTATGGTATTGTCTTTTCTGACTTGGTTTGGTTGATTAGAGTTTATTTATTCAAATGTGTTAATATTACTACTACTGTTATTATAACTATTATTGTAATTAGTATTTGTATTGATTAGTGGAAAATATTGATAGTAATTATTAGTATGTAATAACAATAAATGCTAATAATAATTAGCAAATATGATGATAATCCTTAGAAATAAATAATAACAATGATAACAACAACAATAATAATAACATAGATTTAAAAACTGGACTAGTATCAAAATTGGTTCACTAGTGTAGTGGTCGGAACTCGGAACAATAGTTTGGACAGATTAGATCAGTGGTACATATTAAATCAAAAAATATGAAATATATAAATTAAATTACATATGAATTTGCTTGGCTTCCAACTGGTTTAAAATTAGTTTTTACTGGTCCAATCAGTTTTTGTTGGTTCCAAGATTTTGAGAACCGGTACATGGAACCTGGCCGGAACCTCGCCAGTTTGCTGGTCGGACTGGCCGATCCAGTTTTAAAAGTTACGAATAATAACAGCAACAACACCACATATGATTTGTATTTAATTAATAATAATAATAATTGACAAACCTTCAGGGTACTCAAGCTCAAGTAATAAGAGAGATTTCTGAGATGGTGCTTGCAGCTGGATCTTCTTTATCATCCCAGGCTGGGAACTCATTGCATGCACCAGTTTCAAGAGAGGAGGTGAAATGGGCTCCTTTCAGCATGGGTAATCAAAAAGCCCCTGATGTAGATAGCTATACTGCTTATTTTTTCAAGGCCAGCTGGGAAATTGTAGGAGAGGATCTTTGGCATGCTATGAGATAGTTGTTCATTACTGCTAGGCTATCCAATGCCTTGAATTTAACATCTCTGAACATAATACCAAAGGTGCAAATTGCAGAAAAGACTGGGGCCTATAGGCCAATAGCCTGCTGCAATACAGTGTATAAAGTACTTGCTAAAGTATCTGCAAATCAATTGCAGCCATGTCTTTTAGATACTGTGAGGGAGGCCTAGGCGGCTTTTGTTAAAGGAAGACACATGGAGATAATATTTTAATGGCCTCAGAATTGGTGCGGAGATATAACAACAAGAACCTATTCTCTAGATGCATGCTGAAATTAGGCATGAAGAAAGCTTATGACTCCATAAGCTGGAAATTCTTGGAGAAGCCGCTCCTTGCTATCAATTTCCCTCCTTATCGTGTTACTGTTAGCTACTCTCTATGGTTATCAATGGTGTATTGCATCTACCCTTTAATGCTCTTAAAGGATTGAGACAAGGAGATCTGTTGTGCCTATATTTATTTGTGATTGTTATGAAATATCTAAATTGACTATTGAGCAGTGCATGGACCAACCCACAATTTAAGCCACGGCCTAATTATAAGAAGTTAACTTGGTGTCCCTATTATTAATTGCTAATGATTTTCTCTTCTTCTACCATGGTGATATAGTGTTGCATGAAACCTTTACTAGTTTCTCTCGGCTAAATGGTCTTGAGTTAAATGCAGCTAAGAGTGCGATTTACTATGGTGGGAAGGTGGAGGAGAATACTAAGGTGTAACTCTACCAGAGAATTCATATATGAGAGGGGTCCTTGCCATTCGGTACTTGGGTCTCCCATTGACTGATTGAACTTTGAGGGTTAGCGAATACAGTCCTGTGATTGATTCGCTCATAGCTTGGCTTACATCTTGGCATAACAGGCTCTTGAGTTATGTTGGTTGCTTGTAGCTGGTGAGATATGTTTCATTTGGGATAAAAGCCTATTGAAACTTAATGTACCTGTTGCCCAAGAAGGTTTCACAGGTCATCAATGCAATGTGTAGGGCATTCCTTTGGTCGGGTAACCATTTGAATTTGAGAAAGAATATAGGGGCATGGGACCAAGTTTGTAGGCCTAAACAAGAAGGTGGGCTAGGGCTTGTGAACTTAGAAGTTATTGTGGCATGTGCATCTTAAATAAGCTGTCATGTGGGTCTAGTGAATTCACATTTATTTCCTCAAATGGTGATCATTATGGGAGGCACCTATAACATCTAATGTCTTGCGGAGCCTGAGGAGATTGCTACAATTTTGGAGTTTTATCTATCCCATATTGAATAACCTGAATAATCAAAATCAGGGTGGCAAAATCACCTACAACATTGCCAAGATATATGAAGCGTTGAGATTGAGAGGGGCCACTATTGTATGTATGGTGGAGAGTTGTTTGGAACCCCACTTCCTTACCAAGACATCGACTCCACTTGTGGTTTATGCTACACTAGATACTCTTTACCAAAGACATGATGATTTAAATGGGCGTGGAGAGTTAAGGTTATGTGCTTTGGGGGACTCACGATGAAACCATTGTTCACGTTGAGCGTTAATAGTCTCGCACGATTTGGGAGACACTTTTGAATGGGTTTGGGTGTACTCATCGAGTGATTGAGACAAAATTCATAATGTAATGGATGCAGCGAAGAGGTAGAGGGCCCAAAAGTTTAAAAAATGTGTTGAGATATGTGCTAGTAATAGTTACTTATCATGTCTAAATTGAATGAAATCAATGCCAATTCCACAACAAGAGAAGCCCCATTTCACTCATATAGCTCATTGTGAAGAAGATGGCTAATAGGATAGAAAACACGCATCATTTTAAAACATATCATAAGCTCATGGATCTTGTAAATTTCTTGGGTAGTTTCCTAGTGTGCTGCTTTTAGGAGTAATGAAAATACATTACTTACCAAAAACTAAATAATAATAATAATTGATAATTATAGTAGCAATTGATGAGATGATTAATGATAGTAATAACAATAGTAATACTCTAATGGGAATGATAATAACTATTATAAATTATAGATATTAATAATGATAATAATAATAATAATAATAATAATGATTAATTATAATTAATAATTAGTAGCAATAACAACATAGTTAACAATGGTGATTAATAATAGAACTATAGAACTAATAATTGTAATAACAAGGGTCATAATAAAAAAATAATAATGACAATAGTTATACTAGTGATGAAAATAATAACAATAGCGATAGTAATATATAATTAATAATAAAAATAATAATAACTATTAGTTACCACAAGTAGTAGTAGTAATAATAATAATAATAATTACTCCTTCCCATAAAAATAGGCTTATTTAGATTTACACACATATTAAGAAAACATAATTAATAACATTTTTAGTACACTCTATTATGTTTTTTTTCCATATTTACCCTCATATTGGAAATTCTTGCAATCAATTATTTAAAGAAATTATGTTTTCACTTTGAATTAATCAAGGGCATTATAGAGAATGAACAAAATAAACATAGAAAAAAGCCTCTATATTGTGACAAACTAATATGGAAACCTAACTTATTATTATGGGATAGAGGGAGTATTATTAATGATTATAATTAGTAATAATAATAATAATTATCATTATTATTAATATAATTCTTGTCATCACAAAGTGTTATTAATAATTATTATATTCGTATATGCTATTTGTTCTGATTATTATTATTGTTATTATTATTGGTATTTTATTTCATTCGATCTGACCTAATGTGAATGATCCTGATATAATTTGATTACTTCAAGGTAAGGAGTCTGATTGAAAAATCTAGCATCAAGGCTAACAACAGGAATGAGCTGAAACTTCCATTGATCCGTCTAAAGGTGAGTTCAGCTTAACTTATTAATCCTCTCTGTCCTGATGTTTTCTAGTAGTGCCATTTTCTCTTCGAATGCTCCATTGACCCATGCTTCACTTATATTCTCTTTGTTCTGTCTTGCTTTCTTTCATTATATAGTTCAAGCTTTACTTGAAAATTTGTAATCCTGGATGCTGAAACTTTATTAACCTTTATTAGATGAAGTATTTAGTACAAGAGTGTGAATGTGATTGAAGTTAGGTTTGTAGAGTGGAAATAGGCCTAATTTTAACTGTAGACAAATCATAATTTATACTTTAGGAAGAATCTGCAAATGGAAGGATATAAATGGTGAAGCTATTCTTTGAAGCAAGGTGCAGAATATCTTTTGGAACCTTGCTTACTGCCTGTATGGTTGGAAAGACTGAGTGACTGGTATAAAACATGTAGCTACAGGGTGCTAGGCTACTATATAACCTTTCAGGTTTATCAAACCAAACCTAAGGTTTCACACAACCTAACACTCAAATTAATCAAAATACACCATATAACACAACAAAAGAGAGACCTAAAAAATTTAAATGATAGACTAGAATTAATAACTCTTATCTTTGGAGATATTTAACCACTATCTTAAAAGATAATTATTCCTGAAGATAAAAATACTGAGTCTAAATATGATTGAAAACTTCTAACTTTCTTGTTCTACTAAACTTGGGTCTATGGAAAGATGCATATCCGTTTGGGCCACAGTTGTAATGGACGAGGGCTACAACTATTGCCCTGCGATGAGGTGGCAAGTAGGTTGCATCAATATCTGCACGTTCATTTCTACTAACTAAAAATGATTAGCAACTGTGCAGTATCTGTTTCCTATTTACTTTAGTGTTCATTTCACAAAACTGAATCCAAATTGTTTTTTGGTAAACCTTGTATTCGTTTCACTATTTCTCCTTGACGACCTAATGAAATTAGACTTTTGGACATGATAGAATACATCTTCCAATGTCTTACATTTCTATTCTCATGACTCACCATCCCCCACCCCAGTCTCAGTCAGCCTTGATATGCGCTCACCAGTACCAATAGTTGATGATAACAAGCTCCTGACCACCTTTGGGGAGTATATTTCTTTTCCTGCATTTGGAAAAGGAATAAAAAAACAATTCTCATTCCTGTCGCTCTGTTCCAACGCCAGTCTCCTAGGGCGATTACCCACCCTACAAAAGATGAAAGCCCAAGAGGTAGATGCCCCAACACTTAAAAACTCCTTGCTGCAATTATCTTCTACTATAATTGAAAGAGTTAAAATCATTAATTAAGGATGCCACTCTTTTTAGGTTCTAGAAACATTTGTTTGGTTAACTAAGTATTTGGCCTTCTCTTAAATGTTTTCCTATAAGTTCTGCTACCCTCTACATTTATGGTATATCTTGATATATTTGACTATTTTTCTTTCTATGACAGGTTGATTATTCGGGATTTATGACTATAAATCCTCAGAGATTCGGGCAAAAGTATGTGGGGAAGGTACTTAAAATCCACCAGTTTTATCTCATTATGAAGCTATATGCATGCAACGTGCCCGTGCTACTTATATTAAATCATAGCTTCTGTAGGTGGCAAATCCTCAAGACATTCTCATATTCTCTAAAGCTCGCAAAATAAAGAGTGATGGTTAGTCTCTTAAGCTGATAGTTCAGTTTGCATTTTTCATTTATAATGCTTCCTATTGATTTGAAATGTGTCTGAAGTGATGTGCAAGTGTTTGCAATGAGCCTGTTGATCTCCTCTGCTTTCTGAAGTGGTGGTAATTTGCGTAGTCATGAAATACACCAGTCAACGAACACTTTGATATTATCAACTTGGTGCATTTTTAACTGCATTGGTAGCTTGGCCATGATTCATCTTCCTGATAATTTGGGATGTGAAAAGCATATCTGAGAATTTAAACTAGTATTTAGCTTTTCAATAGCTTCAAGATTTTGATTAGCTGTATTTTATAATGATGTGCAAGTGAAATATATGTACCGTTTTTGTGTAGCAGATTAGTGTTCTATGCCCTTTCAGTTAGTTTCATTTTTATTTGGTTCATGGACATATGATGGAATTTTATTCTGGGTGGGATTCCGTTGTGGTAGTGTTATCAGTGAAGTATATGGTGTTTCATCCTATAAGCCCTCCTTAGCCTTCTTAGGAAAAAATTCCGTTTGCTATCTGCTATGTTTTCCTGTACTTGGAATCTAAGTTTTGATGATTATGATTGTAATTTTTTAATTGGAAGTCCAACTGTTGACAGCAAACCTATACCATTTAATCTTCATGCACATCATGCTATGGTGATTAGAATTTTCAGGTCAAACCATACAAATAAATATCGGTCCCGATACGTAATATCGGCCGATATTTATCGGATTTTGGGTTAGCCGATATGCGAAATTGGCGATACGCGATGGATTTAGAATTTCATGTATTTATCGGCGATATATCGGTTAATGACCGATATTTACTGGTATTTGCTAATATTTATTGTGAAAAAAAAAATAAAAAATCACGCCGCGACAACTGCAACATATAAAATATCGATCGTGACGCTCCGATACCGCGATACTGCCACCGCAACCACAATCACGACCGCGACGCCGATTTTATTGCTTGGGTCAAACATAGAGTTCATTTCTGAAACAGAAGGGATTGGGGAATGTCATTTATGCAAATGGATAAATTTGCCTTCTTTGATCTGATAAATCTGAAACTTTGAATGCTGGATAGGTATCAGATATATATACAGCCTAATTGTTGCTTCAAAAATTTAAAAATGTTATTTTCTAATATAAATGTAGTCTTGACTTTATAAATATACTTGGCAAAAGAAATATATTTTTATCTCAGCAATCTTATGAAAATGCACTTTCAGCCTCCCTTAGCTGCTTATTGTACTTTCTTTAGCTCCACTTTGTTGTGTTTGAACTGTCCTTGTGGCTGGATTCATTGCTGTAACACCCAAATTCTGTAAACAAAAGTCAAAGTGAGGACTCATCCACAAACATCCTCCTGTTATGGAATTCAGATCAATAGGCTTATCAACAATCATATGTATGTTTAAGTTATTGTTATAATTTTCGGTATGCTCTATGTGTATTCTTATTTACTTGTAATAAATTTGCAATTACTTTATCATCGTTCATTTATGTAGCAAAAATTGAGGATTCTGAAAAGTTGCGGCCAGAAGAGCTAAATCAGCAGAACATTGAAGCTTTGGTTGCTGAGAGCAATCCGGTATTTTCGAATTCTAATTCTCACCCTTCTGTTCTTAATTAGGTTATCCCAGACTTATGTCATTGCCTGTATCTTATCCAAGATGCTTCATTGAAGTGATATGTGAAAGGTCAAAAATGGTGTTTCACTCTACTCTTGAAGCATTTGTGTTGACATTGTAGTTTACGCTTGTAGCATGCTGCAACTTGGTTGGATGTTGATTATGATTAAACATCTTGATTGGTTGACTATATATGTTGTAGCATGCTTTGAGAGCATAAAAATCAGACAAATTGTTTCAGATTTTCTGAGCATTAGGCTGAAGTGAACTTGTTTGAAGATATAACTCGATCAGTCAGTAAAAAACTGAAGTTCCCACCTTTTTTCTAATGGAATATCATCATCCTTCTGCAGAAAATGGAGATCCTCCCCGTCAATGATCTGGATGTTGCACTGCATGATTTCGTAAACAAGGATGACAAAATGGCTTTTCACTCTTGTGTGCTGTACAATCTTGATGAAACACGTGTAAGCTTTTATTTTTCGCCATACAACTTTTCAGTGTATACATGCACTACTACTTGTATATCTGATTTTTTCTGTTTTTCATCTAGAAAAGAATTGCTCAAGATTCTGATGTGCTGAATTTTGAAGAGGAAACTTTGATACTTAAAGTTGGAGAATGTTTGGAGGCAAGAAACTTACCTTATTTTATATCTGCCTTGGTATTGTTTAGGAAGTTGTAGTGGGTGTTCTGTGATTATGGCCCTTTTGTATTCCATGATAACATGTACGAGATCTTAATATTAGTAAATGACCAAATCCAATGTTCCTCTTTCCTTAATTTGATTTCTTTTTCTTCCATTGTCCTTGTTAGGAAAGGGTTAAGGAAAGGTCAGCACGCTCCAAGGAGAGTGCACCATTCACAGATAGTGTGATGTCAAAGGTGAGTTCTCTTTTCTTTGGTTCATAATGGAAATGTTAACCTTATGCTGTTCTTTAATCCTGGCGCAAAGTTTGTTGTAACATGGATTCGAGAACAATCAGGTTATAAATACGTAAAAGATCAGCTAAAAAGTCTTGTATTGATTGCAGATAGTTGTGCATCTAGGCTAGGCAAATAAGTCTATGGAATAAAATATGCTAATTTTAGTTTAAGTTGCACTGGACCGAGAAGCTCTAACTTTTAAGGCATGGTTAGAGTTATCTAAACATGTGATATGGTATGCACCAAGTAAAAGTGCTAGTAGATCAAGCAAGATGAAGAAGAATTATCCCCTCTTCATTTAATCGAAGATGCCTTAGTATTTTCAAGTTATGCCAAAACCTGTAATGTAAACAACCCTCTCATTTTGAATTTCGAATTCAAAGTTATTATGCCAAAATACTTTTATAACTTTTGGCTCTTCTTTTCGACAGTGTTTGTTTGATATGGAGTAATGGAGGTGGAAAAGATAGCTATTTTAGACCTCTTAAATATTGTATTTGAAAATGACAGAAATATTTTCATAGAAATACCCATTTCAGATGGGACAAAAACCTAAAATAGATGTTTCTCCAAAAAATTTTCTTCTATTTCAAATAGATTGCGTAAGACACGTAACATATGCTGGTATATTTTCCCCTTCTATTAATCCCCATACCAAACAAGTACCAAGATTAAATTCATACTGCCTCTCCACCAACTTTTTAACTCTTTATCTTTATTGAGAATGACTTAAGCTTGTTTAGAGCTATTTTGGATAACTATTTTTGATAAGTAGCTCAACACATAGGCTTAATTATCCCCTGGGTTAGTGGGGGTAAATATGGTGGACTGTGTGAATGTTGTTTGGGAATTGTGACGTAGGTTTTTTAGATCTAGTTATTGTTATTATTTTTGTAAGTTATTGATGCTGTTATTATTATTATTATTTTAGCAACTTATTGCTGCTTCTGCTGTTATCATTATTATTATTAGTATCTCACAACAGATATTGTCCCCTTCCTCCCCGGCGAAAAAAAAATGCAATTCTAGCCCAAATTGTTTTTTCACTTGTTATCTTTGTGCCACATTTTTGTACTCAAATTCTTTATTAATTTGCTTGACCTCTACTTAACAATCCTTCGTATTTTATATACTACTAAGCCCATGTTGTCTCAGGATGCCAGAAGTAAAGTTGCTTCAAAAACTGGGGTTGCTGTTTCATTCAGTGATGATGAGGATAACACCCAAATTGCTGGCTTGAAGTCTGTAAGCCGAACTAAAAGAGCAGCATCAGCAGCAGGTGCTTCTGTCCGCGATGCTTCTCAACCTGTTAAGACGACCAGAGGAAGAGGAAGGGGAAGAGGCAAAGGCGCTGGTAGTTTGAGGCAGACAACACTGGATGGATCTTTCCGTCGTTCAGAGAGGTATGCCTCTCATTTTAGATGGTTTTGACATGCTTCAGTTTGCATACCTTACTGTTGCCATTCCCTCACTGACTGATTGAGTAGTATGGTTCTGGTTTAGTTTCAACTGATGTGCTGTTGATATGGGCTATTCAGTGTCTATAGTGCATCTTGGTTTTGTTGAAATTTGTTACCTATGGAAAGAGATTATTTATGATGGCTGAACCTGTGAGTTTTTTACTTCAGTTATACTGTACTCTAGGTGAATGCGTGGAATGAATGTTTTTTTGAGTTGTCAATATTTAAAGCATGAATGTGTACCAATTACTGAAAGCCTATGAGCTGTGGTCAAGTTGGCAAATTTAGGATCGATACAATACGACTACTAAGTATAAATCCCGCCACAGGCAGGGTATGGGAAGGTCACATGTATGATGCCTCACAACATCTAGCTATTGCTAGTGATGGATTATTTTCTAAGACCCGTGAAGGAAAAGAAAATTGTTTGAAAGATTATATTAGAATAATAATCTTAGTGAAAATATCAAAATACTAGATATTGATAACAAATTAAAAATCTAGTAATATTAGCCATTTAGCGAACTGACTACATAATATAACCAATAGAAAAACTCCAGAAGTGGAATGGGTAAACATATAGATAAACAAGGTAAAAAGGCTCCTACACAGGTTGGCTACGCTTATTCTCAGGCATTATGACTTTCTTTTCATAGCACCAACTCTTCCTTATCGGTAAGTTGTTATGTACCGAACCTCTGGATCTAGTTATGGGTCCCTGTACACTGAAATCTGGTTGTAGTTTACCAGATTTATGAGTCTGTCTGCCTTTCTTCCCTATTTTTTTATAAATGCAAGTTCTGGGCTCATCTGAGAGAACCCAGCGATCTCCAAGAGTTAAACTCAAGAAATTCTCTAAGATTTTTCATACCTTTCTTATTCCACAAACCAGTACATATATTTGCTGAGAAAATAACTGCTAAATAACTGTTTTTTGTCTGATTTCCTAATTCCCAGCAGATATTAATTATTCAAACACAATACTAACCAATAACCACTAACATGTGGCATGACACAACATAACAACACACTACCCTGTGACACGACATAATCTAACAACTTACCCATAATAATCTGCCTTAGAACAAGTGGCAGTATCTAAAATAAACATTAATCACAATTAACTAAATATTTGACTTAATTCTTCCTTCCCCTTCGTTGATATACTTTGTCAAATGGCACTATTTTAGCATTCTGGTCAGGTACCATAACATAAGCCCTAGTGTGATCAAGTTCTTCCTTATTGCAACCCAACTTTTCTTAGGTATCCCTATCCATTGACATTTTGATAAGACATTTTCTTAATATTCTTTCTAATTGTGATGCATGGATTGTGTTTGTCAGATGATATCAGAGAACTGGACTGTTGTGCTGCTAATTTAACCAACTTGACCACAGGCTTTTGGTGCATATTCAAGCTGTCACCGTATCAGCAAAGTCAGAATAGCATTCATTTCATACATTATCTTGTCATTCGAATGTTCCTTAATAATGATAATATGATCAAAGTGCTCACTTAGCAACTAATGCAGGGCATCAAAATCCCAGACTTAGTGGAAATACACCTAAACCTAGAGAATAATAAATATATCTCTGTAAATCTAATCCAGGCCATTCTGCCTATCCCTTTTTCTATGACAAATTAGAACTGCTAGCATCTACTTTGTTTTATGTTTACACATTAATTCTTAAATCATTTAATGATTTCCAGTGACATTCTGACAATATTCTGCAGATCTGCATCGCTGGCTGCTTCAGCCTCAGTTCGAAGTCTTGCTGATGATGAGGATAATGTAGATTCTGTCTCAAGTGATGAAGAAGTGCAACCTACTATTAATGAGGTCAATGAGAGTTCGGTATGTATAGTTATCTAAATGTTGAAAAACCAAACCAAGCAATTATGCCCCTGTCCCACTTCCCCTTCTCTTTGGAAACAGAGTTGCTGAAGATGTCTGAGTGGGTGTTTGGTAAATCAGAAACTGAACCCTGAAGCTGGATTTGAAAACTTGATAGCTAAGTCTGCAACATAAATCTTATCCATTCTTTTCCAGTTTTGGATGTAAAGTTTGGCTAACTTGTCTGCTGTCACAGTTTTGAAACCTCTCTATCAAAAAGGCTGAATGACACTTATCTAAATATGGTACTTGTTATTTTGCTTTTTTCTAGGATGAGGATGAGAGGGTTCCTGTTAAAGGGCGGAAAAGAGCAGCTCCAAGAGGAGGTGGTAGAGGCTCTACATCCTCAAAGCGAGGCAGGAAACCAGGGAGCTCTTCAATTCATAGAATGCTGATGAGCAAAGATGACGACGACGACGACGACGAAGACGATGATGTAGTAAAGAGATTTAACAAGTCTCCACCTAAGGTTAGTAGTATTTCGAAACAAATGGGTACCTGTAACAAAGTAAACCTCTATAAAATTCTCCTAGCTTGGGTTTGGATGGAAAAATTTTAGAGGATAATTTTCATTAAAAACGAATTCCAAAATGCTCTATGTAAATCCCATGTTTGAATATTCAAAGAGAGGATTCATAAAACTCCAAGAAGTTTTAGAAAGAAGTCCTAACTCAGATTCAATCAATAGGGTATTTTTGAAATTTGAAATTTTCTTGGCAATGGAGAACTCTATTGTAAAATGAAAACCCTTTATCGTTCCATCGTCTCCTATTGACATTTGTTCTCCTACTGAAATTGCTTCCGTTCTCCATCGTCCTCCTATGACCTGTTTGGACCTTATTTTTCTTTCACTTTATCACTTTGTTTAGGTCATCATTCTTGGTCTTTGTTAAGCTCTTGTTAAAATAGATGATAATTAGCTATATGTATTTGCTACTATTTTTGCTTCGTAATATAATACATAGTAGAGTTTTTTGAATATACCTATATATTAGATTGATTATTCATTTAATTAGAAAGAAAAAATAATGGTAGAAATAGAAACAAAGCATTTAGTTGTTGATACTGTTCCCAAAATGACTTGTACTCCCCTCTGTTTTACTATGAAAGGCTTATATTTTTTTTTATATTTTATTTCATAATATAAGTCCTATTTCAAGTTCCAACAAACATTTATTGTTATATTTTCTAATTTGCCTTCCTCCATCTTATTAATATACCCCATAACAATTAAATCATTCAAATTCTTATATGGTCATTTCAGTCAGTTTGTATACCATTTATTCTAAACTTTAATACTTTTTAATATATGTGCTAAAAAACTGAAGGCTATCTATTGTGAAACGGAGAGTGGATTACGAAATAAAATTTGAAACCTAATATGCCTTGTATGGTAAAATGGAGGGAGTAGATAACAACAACAATGTTAATGTATGAAATAAAATTGTACTCCCTCTGTTCTATAAAACAACCTTAAAGGTTGAAGTACACAAATTAATAAGTATCTAAATGCACATCAAACAACCTTTTTCAATTAAACTAAAATACCCTTATCTGAACTTGTGTAATTTTATTGTTACAAGAGATACCAATATAGTATTGTAAGAAACAAAAGAGAAGGATAAATTTGGAAATGTAACATTAAATTTTTTAACATTTTTGTTGTAAAACAAAAATAAAAATATTATAGGCCTTTTATTGTGAAACAAAGCGAATACTCTTTTCTGAGAATGGATTATTTTTATTGTAGCATAAGCATTCATTTGTTGAAAATTAATATGTGTCGAATATAGTAGAAATATTTTATTTTAATAGTCAATAGTTTCATATGAATTATATATACATTGAAATTATTATTATTTAAAGTATTAATTGACAATTATGTAATAATTATGAGTCATTTAAAAATAATATATAAGATAAAATAAGTATTATTTTTTAGAGTAAACCATACTTTATTTATAAATACCGTCATAAAAATAAAAATATATAAAATCAAATAGTATTATTTTTTTACATTGTGTAATATTTATTTAATAAATGGGAATTTTTTGAAAATACTTTCTAAATAAAATCGTGATAATTTTTGCAGAATGTAATAATTGACTACATTAGGTCAATTTGGTCAAAAATCAATTTTTTATGTTAAAAACTATTTATTTGATAGTTTAGTTAACAATGCTACTTCAACAATATACTATATATAATATTTTGAGGATGATAATTATTAAATGATTCCGATTAATTGCTATGCATTCTATATTATTTGTAAAATTATTATTATTATTGTTATTATTATGAAATAATTTTTATCAAATCGTTAATTATTCACTACAGGAAATTTAAAATAATTTTTTATAGTAATTTATTATTATTAAATAATTGCCTTTTATTTGTAGAAAATAATATTTTTAGATGATAATTATTCAATAATAATTAATAGATAATCTTAGAATCTTTAAATAAATATTATATATTTTATGAATATAATACTGTTTTATTGATACCATCATGATTATATATATAAAATAACTAGTTTATTGTATAAAATAAGAATTTGTTTAAAATGTGTTTGAATTGCTATATAACAGCTAGAATGTCTTAGACTTGCAAACCCAATAACGTTTACTCATCTAAGGTTAATTCAAAATTGTTGATCCCTTTTTTGAAACAATCTCAAAATATTAATTTTTTTATGTCATTTTAATATGTTAATCTGTTAGATAACATGGAAAGTATAAGATGCAACGTTGAAGGAGATATCAACATTCTAACTTGAAAAAACCACCAGTCGTCGTTCCATTTGCTTGTTTAAATATACATACTAGAAGTAATTATTTAAGATAATTATTTATTTTGGAGACTTTTTAGGCTGAATTGTATTTCAAAATAAATAATTATCTTTTATAATTAATTTTTATAAGTAACTCTAAATAAAATATCAAAATAATTCTGTAAAAAGGTGTCATTCCTAGTCGATCAAACCCATGAGTGACAATAATTAAGATTATGGCATGCGTTTCATCTCAGGTATAATATTTAACCAAAACTTAAATAATCCATGATGAGAGTTCTTAAAATCTCTTTTAGAATTATTTTGTGAATTCTTTATTCAAATTCCTTTTACTTGTTGTATATGCAAACAAAAATAATAATTTATAACTGAGGGATTTTTTAAGAGATTTGACTTTCATTTTCGCACACTTAAAAAATCCCTTCATTTTAGAATCCCTTCTGTGTACAAGCAAAGTTGTATGACTACTGTGCGTCTTTGCTTCTTTAATAAGTGACTTTGGAAGATCTTAATGGGTAATTTGAAACAAATATGCTACGATGCTATTGTCGAATGACATATTCTACATTCTTGGCATAAATGGATTAACCTAATGAACGGGTTAAATAGATTGCATTCATTAATGCAGTTAGAGAAATTCGAATTTTCTTTTTACTTCTACATTAGATGGTGCATATCCTGAATGATATAAAATATGGACATAAATAGTCATAATCAGAATTACCTTTCGATGAAACTATGTTGAAGCAAGAAAGAAACAGTGGACTGTTATATTGCTTCGTGGCCTACGAAAATCCACGGAATATTGCTTCGTGGATCTGGAGATAAATTGCTGATAATTATCTTCTCCTTGTCTATCGTAAATTGTCATTTTGATAATTCTGCTCTTATATGTTCTGGGACTTATATAAGTATTTAATATTTTTATGTTTCGTTTAGTCTTCCCTTTTTTGTTATGTTCGTTTCATTATGTAAATGATCTGATGTTTACGGTTTCTGACGAGTGTACTAGTTTGGCCAACCGGTGATACCTCTGGTGTGTGGGTAAATTTATGAACTGCTACTTGGGAATTTTACTCACTAGTTTCAACACTGCTGACTGAACGTGGCCATAATTTCTTTCCCATTTTGTTTTGGTTCATGTCTTCCTATCATTGATACAGCCAAGCTAAAGGCATTTTGTTGAGTATTATTGGAATTTGGGAGTTTCCTTCATAGCTTCGTTCCAGAAAGGATTTTACTTTGAGAAGAAATTGCAAGGCTTATTAGCACAAAAAAAAAAAAAAAAAACTGTACATTTCTCTTAAAATAAAATCACTCTTCAAACTACCTCATCGGATGGGAAATCACAAGGATTTGGGGGCTTCCTTTATTGCTGATGGAAAACTGGATTGTATATTACAGTGTATTTTTCCTCTTTCAGGCAAGCAATAAAATCGCGGTCGCAGTCGCGGTTGCGGTCGCGATACCGCGGTATCGGAGTGTTGTGAACGATATTTTATATGTTGCGGTTGTCGTGGTGTAATTTTTTTTTTCACAATAAATATTAGCAAATACCAGTAAATATCGGTAAAATATCGGTCGATAACTGATATATAGCCTATAAATACGTGAAATTTTAAATCTATCGCGTATCGTCAATTTCATGTATCGGCTAACTCAAAATCCAATAAATATCGGCCGATATTGCGTATCGGGATCGATATTTAATTGTATGCTTTCAGGTCACAAGAAATTATGGCGCTTTGAGGAGATAGTGCATAAGTTGAAGAAGGTTGATGCAGAAATACCTTCTGTAAAGGTCTGAGTAAGAAGAATGTCAGAGATCCAGTCTTCCACCGACTGTAAATGGAAATGAAAAACGAAGCTGGTGATTAAAGGCAGAAAGAAATGACGTAGGATGGATGCTGCGAAAGCCTTCCCCTCTGATGCAGTTGCATGTGTAAATTTTGAGCCATGTGCTTTTGCTGGTGTTTCCTTGTATTTTGAAATCAGTAGACGTCATGTTTAAGGGTGTAGTGTTGCTGACCAGATAGGATATGACCTGTTTAAAAAAAATCATGAATTTTGACTAATATTTTTATTGAATACGATTTTTTTTTGCCTTGGTATGATATGAGATGATTGATATAATATTAGAAATAGACGAAGGGAGCAAGCCTGAACTAAATCAGCTATACACAAGCTGTATGCCTTAATCATAGTGCCAGGAGTTGTGACCTTGGCCATAGGTCGCCTCTAGAGCTGACTATAGGGAGTGACTGATTTTCTTGATTGACTTCCATCGGCACACGGATACTTCCGTGCTTGGGCGGATAGATTACCGGTATATATAGGAATTAGTCGAAGTCCATTCAGTTTTATTTTATTTTTTCTCTTCCAAAGTGAAATCATTTCTTGTTTTACATCTGTTTTAAAAATCGCTTTTCTATTTTAAGATGTGTTTTTATTTAATAATAATAATAATAATAATAAAATAACAACAACAACAACAATAACAACAGTAATACTAGTGGTGGAATTGGTAGGGATGGTAGATCTGATGCAGTGGTGGCTATGGTGAGGGTGTTAAACAATAAATAGTAATAATGGTATTATAATGATGTTCTTCAATCCTCAACTTGATCATACAATTTTTTTTTAAAAAAAAAAAAAATTGAGTGAGGATTGGACTAAACAATCTATTTTCATAGTACAGACAATATCTTTTACTTGCATTATTGATAAATCATTCATATTTCTTTTGAAAAAAGCTAAAACCTTTTGATTAAAATCAAATATTATATATATATATTACAATCGAACAATCAAATTAGGTTGGACTAAAATCCTAAATTTATGGTTTAGTTTTTCAATTTAAATAATTTTATAAACCTTCCTAAGGCAATGGTGACGATAGTGATGACTAGTGGGAGAAAAGTGGCTGCAATTGCCGTGGCATTGGTGGTAGAGGCAACCTTTAGGGGCATTTAGTAGTTTGAAATTAGGGCAGACCATTTTTAAAAAAAAAACTAGATTGAAGATTGGATTGAAAAGACTAATTTTAGACCAAAATAAATTAAAATGATAAAAAAAATTCTTATACATATATTCTTGATGAACTTTTTTTTTATAAAAAAGTTAATAAATACAATGTAGATTGGATCTAATTTGGACCGATTGTTTTTCTTTTCCTTATGGATCAAAGATAAGATTAGTTGGATCCAAGGGGGTTGAAAATTAGAATTTCTTTTATGATTTTTTTGATCCAAACCAATTCATGAATGCCTTCAGAGTTAGTAGGGTAACCATGATGGTGGTGGCAACGATAATGGAGGCAGTGATTGTAATGCTGGTGATGGTAACACTGGTGGTGGTTGTGGTAGTGGTAGTATAGCAAAGTTGGTGGTGGTAAACAATAGTGCTTGTGTAAATGGTGGTGATGATGGCGACAAACGTTAGGTTAGTGAATTTGATAAAGTCATTGATAGTTTAATATATAATTTATAGATTCAATAGAATCAAATACTAATTTAGTAAGATTATAATAATAAGAATAATGCAGAAGTGTACCTAAATCTATACTTGAGAATGATTAATAGATTCAGGATAATAACTGCATTAGCGATAATGCAATCTTTTGAATTAGGCACACATTCATCGATCTCTATTAACTAATGAGAATCAAATAGAATGAAGTATATGTGGCCTAGGGACCACAATCTATATATAGAAAACTGACCTATTATCTATTAGACTATTTTTGTTCGGTCCATCAATAATTTATAATATTTAAAGTCTCTACACATATGGATGCACATCTAATTAGATACATTAAGCCCAAATAATTTATAATTACATATGATCACTTGTATATGGGCTTAATTTATACGACAACCTATAATTCGTATTGTTCACTTATAAGTCCAATGTTGGATAAAACTCCAATAATCTTCCACTTCGACTATATGTGTGACCTTATAACCACGAATTATAAAATAACCGAATGAGCTTAATATTGTTGTCGTTATGAAACATATCTGTAACCAATACAATCCATTGGTCACACCAACATAGGATCTAAGAGATTTTCATAACATTTTTTTGTGACTAAACCTTCAATGGTCACGTATGGGATTATAACTCAACAATATGGATCAAGATGTGGATGTGTAGTACAAAAATTTTATGTAATATGATCTTAACATGCCTATTTTCAATTGGTTCACCTTAAAACTTCAGTGAGATCATATCATAAACAAAGACAAAAAGGAAACAAGCTAAAACTTTATACTTAACTTTATTTTTGCAGAAAAACATATGGCCAAAAATGTTCATAAGCCAAAATAAAGTGTCCATATATAGAGCAAATGAAGTAACACGTTTCCACTAAAGCTAAACATCATCAACTGACATAAAACCCATACGAGCAACATGCTCGAGAAACTATTTGGGTGATAAAGTCTTAGTAAGTGGATCTACTATCATGGAGTCTGTATTTTGATGTACTCCATAGACAATTATCCTTTCTATACTTTCTATTTAACAACCAAATATTTAATATCGATTCTTTTTGATGTCGTAAAACTTAGGTTGTTATTGAAATATTAAACTGCAACCTTATTGTCACATAATATCTTAAGTGGTCTTTAAATACCATCAACTATACATAACCTTGTAACAAAATTTCACAGCCATATATCACAAGTGGAAGATACCACAACTGTTAGCTTAGTACTCTTCTAAGAAATAACACCTCTAGCCATCAGTAAAACAAAACCTGATGTAGACTTCATGCTATCTTGGCATCTAGCAAAATCAGAGTCATAATATCCTACGTTTTCAAGCTTGTCTAACCTCTGATATGTGAGCATGCAATCTTTTATTTTTTATAAGTATCACATGACTTGTTTGACTGATTGATACCAATTTATAGATTAATATATAACCTATAGATTTAACATAATCAAATGCTAATTCATCAAGATTATAATAGTAAGACTAATGGGAAAGTATATCTAAATCCATAACGTGAGAATGATCGATGGATTCAAGATAATAACTGTACTAGAGATATTGAGGTCTTCTGAATCAGGCATATTGTAACACCCCCAAAATTCACTACTGAAAAATCTCGTTTTAAATGAAAGAATTAACGGAAGCAAAATAACAAAACTGTGAATTATGGAGATATTACCGCCACACTCAGTACCATATTGGTTCACTCCTACAGTTCTAGTACCAAGTGCTAAGGCTAAAAAGGATTGTCATCAAACAAGAGCTAATACTTAAAAAAGACTTCATAAGGAAGTTAAACCATTCACAATATAAAATTCAAAGTACGCATAAAAAGGTTTACAAGCCAAAGGGGTACATAGACAAAGTTACCAAGGAACATAAAGTATCGTACGATAGAACATAACTAAAATAAAACGATATAGGATAAAACGAAATGAAAAGGGGAGTTCGACCCTGTTGCTCTCGGTCCCCAGGCCAAGTCTAGGCTCAACTCTCAGCCCTGCCTGATGCCTCGTAAGAGTTGTAGGCATCGAAGATATCATCTCCTACCTGCACAAACTTAGGTGGGTCCTCTGCTTGTGGGAATGAGCAGTACCCATGAAACGGGTGGTCAGTACGCTATGTACTAAGTAAGGGAACTATGCAGCTAAGGCCAAACATATAAAACATATAACGTAGCATACATGACATAATCACATAAGCAGCGTGTAGTAATACAGATAATGAAGGCCAGCTATGGTCCGGGTAGACTCATTCTTTAGATCTCTAGTAAATATAGTCGATTCACATCATAGTCTTTATCAATCCATGTGAGTGCGGGAACCCCACTATTATAGTTGGTGGACCGGTCATGCAGGGCAAAACCCGCCTGACCACTATTATTCACCGGTGGACCGGTCATGCAGGGAAAAACGCTCCTGGCCACTATTATTCATCGGTGGACCGGTTTGGCCCTGACTCACATGATGTTTCACTGTAATTACTTTGTATCTTTTCCATGTCTTATCATCATTATGCTTTGTTTTTTGAGCATAGAAACCCCCACTATTATAGTTGGTGGAACGGTCATGCAGGGCAAAATGCGCTTGGCCACTATTATTCACCGATGGACCGGTCATGTAGGGCACCCCGGCTCCTGGCCACTATTATTCGCCGATGGACCGATCTGGGCCCGGCTCAACAATATTTCTCTTTAAATGATTAGTATTTTATTCATGTCTTATTCGGTAAGCAATTGACCCTTGACATGCATGTCACCAACCTTCTACTTCTATCCTCCCGAGAGGGCCCGCCCCATATCTTGGGACTCTTGCATCCTTTATCACGCCCCGATATCCATTCCCCTTTACACTTACACATAATGAAAACCAACTCCTAAGGGTGTGGGTTAAGGCCCAACATCTCGTGACATCAAACTCCACCCACTATCACCCTCTAGGGTTTCCCTTTAAACCCTAATTGGACCTATATGGCCCAACTTCCTCTTACTTTACTACCATTAATTCATTTATTGTCCAACACCTCATCTCATTTAGATTCAACCCCAAATCATATCACTTTACTCATTGATTTCCCAGGTGATCGAAAAACCCTAGCTGGCCACTCCAAACCCTAGCACATTTCTTCCCCCACAAGTAATCTCTCTACTTTTCACCTAACATTACTTACTTCCCATGGCACCCATACTCATCCCTCATATATTAAATTTCCACTCTTAACCCATTACTCCACTCTTCTTTAATTGTTCTTACTTTCACATTTTCACCCATATTAGGGTTTCCTCCTAAACCCTAATCAAGTCCCCTATACACCCTTACACCAACCTACACACTATTTTTCATCCAAAGTTTCCAATCACTCCACAACTCTCCCCTTACCTTACTTATACCTTAAAACAACTTTTCTCACGTAAAGATCAGTCCCATGCAAACTCCATCCACCCCATGCAAACCCTAGAAATTTCCCATGCAAAGTTCACCTCCCTCATTTATTTAATCATAATCTCCTTTTAATTTTTCCTCATGGATCATGAGATAATTAGGTCAATCTCATGCCCCCCTTAGTCAACTCACTTTACATTTTCTCCCTTTTTTTTATCCTTTCACATTCATGTCCCCCACATCATATTATTAACATCCTAGCATGCATGTCCTAGAGGGTCATGAAATAAAGTATCATAAACACAACAGAACAATCATTATACACATGTCATAAGGAATTCATATAAGCATACCTCAACTCCAAGCTGCACTACAAGTAATTAGTCATTAAAAACATAAAGTATATGACATGGCATAACACATGGCACACAAGGCACATAACACATACATAATTGTTTTTAGCCACATCTTTACCTAATACGATACCGGTCTTGGAGAACGTTCCTACGCCTCCTCAAGGTTTTGACTTGATTTGCCTATAAGAGGGAAAACTATGGATTAACTTCCATCTAACCAAAATTACTATTCTTCCTACCTTACCCTTATCACAACTTATTATTAGGGCTAAAAATAATAATATTACCTTTAGAAGTAAAATTAGGGTTATTATTCCTAAGGTAGCTAATCATGCTACTACTAATCAATAATAGGCCTTAATAGCTACAATAATTTAAAGTAATTATAATAATATTTATATTATTAACGGTAATAGTTTCAATGTTACTAATAATGATAATAGTAGTAGTGATAGTAAGGTTAGTTATATATGAAATATTAACCATAGTGACAAGGTGATAATAATAATAATAATATTAATAATAATAATAATAATAATAATACTAAAGTTATAGGCCATTAATAATAATGATAATAGTTATACATATTTCGAAGTTAGGTTAAATAATAATAATAATACCAAAAATAACTAACATTTGTATAAAAAGGGTTTAGGGGTTGGGGAGTTTAGAGGACCACCTAGGGATGGTGGTGGCACAGGCGGCGACGATGGGGGAGAAGAGAGGTGGAGAAATGGTGGTGGAGGGAGGAGAAAGGAAGAGGAGAGGGTGGCAGGGGAAAATGAAGGTATGGGGAGGTAGAGGGAGCTCCCCTAGTCGTTTTGGAGGGCAGAGGGGGTGTTGGAAGCGGCGGGACTGGCGAAGGGCGGCAGGGCTCAATGAAGGGCTGATCGGGGGAGGGACTTTGCAAGGCCGGGGTGGCTCGTGCAGAGTAAACCAAGGGAGGAGGGAGGATTAGGTTGGTAGAGGGTGGTGCAGGAAAGGGTTCTGTGGGTGGATTGGGCGTCGCTGATGGGTGGCGGCGACAGGGAGGTTATCTAAACTAGGGGTGGCGCAAGGCGGGTTTTTTTGGGCTTTGATTCCAAAAGGTCTGACACTGGTTTCCTTGGTGGTATTTATAGGCTGAAAATGGGGTAGAACCAAGAGAGGGGACAGAGGAAGGTAGGGGCAGGCGTAGAAGCTAGGCCGGCCGGTGGTGGCAGGCTGACGAAGGTTTGCCATGGCAGGTCTGCGTTCTGTTAGGGAGAAGAAAGGGGGGCGAGGGCAGGCACGCGCGAGGTGAGAGGTCGGTCGGTCGATTGAGGAGGGGCAGGAAAACGGCTAGGGAGAGAGGGAGAAGGTGGACAGGCAACGCAGGTGGCTGGTCGGTGCGCTGCGAGTTGAAGTGGGGCACGGGGAAGAAGGGAAAGGGAAAGAGGGGCTAGACCAGCTGGGGTGATGGGCGAGGGAGGGAGAGTCAGGCGGGCTTGGGCCGCGCCGAAGGGAAGGGGGAAAGGGGATTTGGGCCGTGAGGGGCTGGCTTAGTCGGGGGAAAATGGGGGAAGAAAGAAGAAAGGAGAAGGAGGGAGAGAGAAAAAAAAGAAAAGGGAAAAGGGAAAAAGGGAAAATAGGGGGAAAATAGATAAAATAACTTATGGAAAATAGGTTGTAGTATTTTTGGTAGATAAACAAATTTTAATAATTTAACTTAATATATTTTAATATATTGGTTTAAAAGATAACTTTTAGAAAATATTGGTTTGAAACATTATTTAAATAAAATGACTATGATAAAATAACAAATTATTTATTTTAATTTATTAAATATTCACATCTAATTTTATATACTCAAAAATCCCTAAGCTAATTAAATTAAATACATTTAAAAGGCAAAATCCTCAAAATAATTAAATTAAATAAGTTTAAAAGCTAAATTATCCCAAATAAAAGTGATTTATTAAATTATAGGCTTTTAAAATTTTGGGGGATTACACATATATTTGTCGATCTATATTGATTGATTGGAATCAAATAGGACCAAGTATATGTGACTAAAAAACCATGACCCTATATATAGATAAATGACCTATAATCTATCAGACTATTCTAGTTTGATACATTAATAATCTAGAATACACAAAGTCTCTATACATACGAGTTCACATCTAATTAACTACATTAAGCCCAAATAATTTATACATAAATATGATCACTTGTATATGAGCTTAATTTATACAACAATCTACAATTCGTATCGTTCACATATAAGTTCAACGCTAGATAAAAACCCAACAATTACAATTCATTTTATAGTTGAATAATGGATGCATATGTTAAATCCTTTGCCTTAGTGTTGGATCAAATACATGAATTGAAATTTGGAACATATGTTGATTGTATATAATATATTGTCATCAACTTATAGCAATCTGCTGCATGATTGCCTTTGGGGTCAAATTATGGCTAGAAATTTATACCAAGTACATAATATTAGCCACACCCATATTGTCTTATAGCTATAATTATACATGCCATTCTTTTTTTTTTCTTATTCTGTGGGCTCTTTCTTTTGATATTGTGTTCTCTTCAATTACATATGAAATAATTTTGTTCATGTGTGGTTTGATTTTTTTTTGATTGTGTGATCCATTGGATGAGGCTTGCCATGTATGTGTTCTAGGTCATAGGCGTGAATTAACAACTATCCATGTATTGCTCATAAGAGACTAATTTCGTGACATGAATACTGCATATTTTAAACAATTTTGTGACATGAATATTGCATATTTTAAACAAATTCATCTTGGTGTTAGTATGGGATTGTCCATCACAAAATGCTTGATCCATGACAGTATTCAGTACCTAGTCGCAGAGGATAGCCATATTAATGGTCAATGTGAGATTTTTTTTACTTTTTGAACAAATGTATGTGGTGGAAAGTACTTGGAGTAAAAAATAATCATTCCCTTCTTTAGGATGTTTGGTGACAAAGAGGTTGACACTTGAGAGGGAAACACCACCTTACATTTGTTGTATCATTGGGTTCCATATTGAACGAAGAGGAGCAGTCGATAAGCTAAAGTTAGAACACTGCAAGTGGTTGTTTTGACATCTAGTTCCTTACTTGGTTGACGATTAGTTACTATTTTTATCTTACAGTGTTGGAGATTGATGGCTTTTTTAAGAATCTTGTTATTATTGTGCCCTTTGATGAGTTTTTCAACCTCTACATTTCTTATAAGAAATGAGTTTAGACCAATAGGTCAAAGAAGAACATGCAAAAAATGAAATTTAGGACAAAAGTGATTCAAAACTGAGAGGGAAATGGAAATATCTTTTTGAAAATACAAGGATGAGATTTATATCCACTAAGTCATTGCATGATGATCCTGATTTCATGTTCCTAGATCATTAGTTTTGGTCCTTTTGGTTGTTGTTTCATTCTCTTATAGCCTAAGTTTTGATTACTTTATTAGATTTTTTTACTGTAAATTTTATAGTTACATTGGGTTATCATCATCTTCATCATCATCATCATCATCATCATCATCATCACTATTATTATTATTATTATTATTGTAAATATTTTGATAAGTAGAATTTCACCGAGCCATTTCTGATGCAAAGGATATTGACTACAAGTAGTACTAGGAATAAAGCCACTTCTCCCACCTAGTTGGAAGGATTGCTAATTCCTTACCTAGTTGAATATGAAGAGTACACTAAATGATGTCACCTTACAAAACTGACCCAGACACCACTCTCTCCTTCTCACATACGCAACATGCCAGTTCTAATATGCCCTAACTCAGTAACATTTAACTTGGATAGTATGAATTGCTTCTTAGCTTGTAAAATAAATGGCATGCTCAGCTCTAACCAGAAGTTGTGGGAGCCTAAAAACTATGTTCTTAGAATTTTTACAGGAAAACCACAGATCCAACATGGTCATTTATGTTGCTATAGAGCCAACCCCAACCATTCCCAAAATGTCTAAGTTTTCCTTTCCATTTTTCTTCTTGACATACTTCCTGCAATAACTGTTACTGCACTACAAGATCCATGTAACAAATGCTTCCTCCCACCGTTATCCTTGCTTAAACAACGTATTTGTGAAAAAATAAATTAAAATAATAATAATAATTTTGAAGCTTTTTTATGAAAGGAGACACGGAACTCCAGCCACTAGTGATTTATGCTACCGAATAGATTGGTTTAGAAGCACACCTCCATATCCCTTTCTTTGGTTCCTAGCACCATCCAACCACAATATGTGAATCTAATTCTATCTCCACCTTCACATGACTTATCCATTCTCTCTATATGGTAAGTAGACAAGCCATATGGATCACAAGGAGCTCCATTGTACCTATATCCATAAACATGATAGTTATGGAGAACATAAACAAACACTTGCCATGTATATATCTTATATTAAGAGTCTTTATACTCCTACTTTCCTCAAATCACTACTTATTGAGGCATCGGTATTCCATTCAATCCATCCATATTTTGGCGCACACCAATTAATTATCGTAGCTTCCCTCCTTTTACATAGTGGCTGTGAACGGTAATCCAACATTAGTAGTAGTAGTAGGTAGTAGTAATAGTAGTAGTAGCATTAGTAGGCTAATGTTTCCTGTCAGTCACACCCCTTAGTAACAACCAAGGGTATCGTTGTTCACCTCCATTCTTCAACCCTTTTTCCAAAGCTCAATATTTCTTCTTCTCCTTGTGGTGTAGCATTGTTTCCTCATGCAGTACCTTTACCTAGTTATTTTTTGAACCCTCTTCTTCGATTCGATCTTAATTAATTTTAGTTAATGTTGTATTATATTAAATGTTAATATATGTGTGCGTTGAGGTAGGGGCTTTGAAGGGGTTGAGTGGAAATTGGGTGAATCTTTATTTTTTTTATAAGAGGTAACCATACCCTTTTATTAAGATGTAAAATCATGTGGTGACACATGAAAGTCGTTATGTGTTTAGGGTATAATTTATGTATGAGTTTTGAAAGGATATACTTATGTGTTGTATGTTAAAGTTTTATATTAGGTATAAAAGTGTTATTAATAGGTGTGCAACATGAAAGTATGATATTAAATAATTATCATGCATTCAATATGTTTTTAAATAGAAGATATACACCTGTGTATTTTTTGAATGGTTAACTTATGCATTTCTAGGGCTTTGTTAGGGTTTTGGTATGTCAAAACTATGATGTAAATGCCATGATAAGTGTACCGTGATTATCTTCGCATGGTAGATAGGGATTGATATAAAATGCATAAAAGTATGCACACATTATTAGGGTTAGAATACAATAATAGTAATTTGCATGTTCTAGGATTAGAAATGTTTCCTTACATGAACCATGATGTAAATTTCTATTAAATGCCATATTATGTTATAAATATGTATATAGGTGTTGCATGAAATAGACACGTTAGAAATGCACGATTAGGGTTTATGGACGTAACTCACTAAATGCATGAAAAGTAAAAAATTATAGTCAATCACTAAGTTGTAAATATTACCTATATACTAAAATTTTGTAAATCATTATCATTTAGCCTTTTTATGACAAATACTCATAATAATAATTTTTGGTATGAAATTTGGATGATAATGGTGAAATTAGGATTTTGAGGGTATTTTGATCATTTTTGACCGAATATACCTATTTTGAATAATTGGACATCATATGGCCTTATACTTTTGACAGGTTGACTTGAATGTTGAATTTGAATTTGATATACACTGATCACCTTAGGGTTTACCTTAATAATTAGAAATAAAAGGAAAATGGTTAAGTATGGAATGAGAATTATTGTGCTATGTATGAAATGTGTGATCACCTTATAATGTATTAATACTTAAAGTGGAAGACCTCGAGTTCAAGAATAGTTTCTCTCTAGGGGTATCTATCCTAAAGACAAAGTAGGAACCCTCAATTTATTTGGTTCTCTAGTGTGTCATTGTGCCCTAATAAGGCTATAGTCTACTCTATAGGTGAACTAAAAGCTCTATAGGAGGTATCGATACTTAAGGATTAGGTTTCCTAGGTGTGGAGGGTAATGTGTTGTCTTGTGCACTAGAATGACCAAAGAGTTGTTATGCCTTTCGGTTGGATCGTTAGGAGGGTACCGTGTTGCCTTATGCACCAGTATAACTGGTTTACTTTTATGTCTATAGGTTATTATTATATCCCCCTCGAGTAATTAAAATTGGAAGTAATGATTGTGTAAGAATGTAAATAATTTGTTCTAAGTACTATTTTGGTAGCGAACATTGTGCACTACCGGGTTTGGTATGTGTTTTGGTAGTTGCCTTAACGCCCTACCTTTATTTTGGAATTGATTTGGATGCATTGTTTTGGTGGCTTCCATATTGACCTACCTTGTTATGTGGAATAATATAGATTTGTAGATCCGATAGTTGCCTTAGTGACCTACCTTTGGTTTGTGGAATTGATTTTATTCTATCAGTTGTGACGATTCTATGATCACATGATATTCCTAAATATCCCTACCATGTTATTACCTATATGTCTTATGTGGATTTGTATGTTAGTGTTATGTAATGGTTTGATCCATATTATAGTACTAACGGGTTTTTTTGTGGTCCCCTACCTATTCAATGGATAGTGTTTACCTTGGAGGAAAACTTTTGGGGTTTGGTTTGATGGTTTCCACTAAGGGTTGAGAGTCAGGACTATTCGGTGTTCGCCCGACATCTTTTGATCTAGATATTCCTTTGACTCTTATGTCCTTTGTTATTTCTACTTTTTTCATATTGTAACTTTTTTGCGTGACCCTTTTGTACCAGTCAAACCAAAATGTTAATTTATAATGAAATTATTATTTTATTCTTAAGTTGTAAACTTTAATTTAATTAAAGTAACTTTTTAGTGTTGGCATTTAGTATAGGGATGGTAGAGGATACCAGACTTATATTAAGTGTGGCGATAACACCTATTATTTTGTAATTAATGCTTTTGCAAAATGAAATTTTTAAGTAGTAAAAATGGGAGTGTTACACCTTTACTAATAAGAAATATTTTGGTGGGATCCTTTTCTCTCATTGCCAACCACAAGAGTTTCACTTTTTATCAGCGGTATTATACTTAGCTAAAACTTTAAGGTTAGCTTGAGCACATGTGTATACTATTTCTTAGCTATAACAATCATCATTTCTCTCTCTAAAAACACCCCATTATTCAAACAAGCCCCTAGCATAAGCTATCCTCTAACTCGAAATTCAGATGCTTGTCCCAAAGTGTACAATTGCCTCCTCCAATGAAATAACCACATCCAAACTCCACTATCCCATGACCCCATTGCACTAACCAAGTACTCTTTATTTACTAAAAGTGCATATAATCATGGAAAGAGGATTTGATTATCTTGAAGTTCTATATGTGTGTGCGTGTGTGTATTCTATCAAGATACACTTACTTACAATTTGTTATCTAGGCTACAAATATATTTGTACATTTATTTATTAAGTTTTTATGAGTATACCAAAGCTAAAAATGAAATCTTTTGGTTTTTTAAATTTTGGTGAAAGGAATTAACATCTACATGCTATTAAAAGCATATTAGATTCATGTATTCTTTGTTGGGAGCACTTAGTAGGCATGTATAATATAAATATGACTCATCATGCCATTGTTGTCTAAGGTTAAATAGGTGATTTTGTGATAGAAAAAAACATGTTTGGGATCAAGTTAAAAGGAGAGAATGTAATATAAATATTGAGTCATTCTCTTGGGCCATTTGGCCAGGTCCTAGGTCTATGAGTGTAAGGGATAAGTAAAAAGGGCCGATGATGGGGCTACTTGTGTAAGATCTATATCATTACTTTTTTTTACATCATAAAAACACTATGTGCCTATTTTATACCGATAAGGAGGCTTTACATGCTTAGGAATTTAACATAATACCCTAGTTAACCTTGGCTAGTGGATTGGCCTTACATGTCTAAGACTTTTACAAGGGACTTTTGTCATCTCCCTTTTATGTATCCCAAAATTTCTATCAGCAATGTTATGTGAATGAGCCGGCTTCTTAGATACTAGGCATAAGACATGGATAATTTTCTCCTATATTGAAACGTCTTCTTGGGTCAACTAGGTTGGGAATCTTGACCTTAATTCTCTTTTACTTATGCCACATATCCTAGATGCCTTGGATTTTTTTTGATAGTCCATTGACTCTAGAAACTCTTTGTTGGTGATCTTTTGTCGTTTAAGTACCTATAATTGATGACCTTAGGTCAGGGGTTGATGATGATATTGTCATTTGAATCATTCCTTTACTTGGGGATTTTTTTCTTTCCTTGGGTCTACCCCTTGTGTATTAGGCACATGCCCTCCGCTATCCCTACAAAAATATTTATCCAAAAAGTAGTTAGTGAGGTAGAAGAAAAATGAGTGGTGGGGGTTACATATAGGGATCATAAAAGGTATAAAGTATTAATTAATTAAATAATTGGATCAAGTAATTTTCCCTCTTAAATTTTGAGTCAAGATGAGTGTGATGGCCCCAAATTTACTATAGATTTTTTTTACTATTATAGAAGGTAAATGTTGACCTCTTAGTTTAATTAATATATTAACCCTTATTTTGATGATAATAAATGTATTTTATTTGTCTGACTTTTGTGTTTAAGTGTGCATGAACAACAACAATCACATGGATGTCAAACCACATGTAATACCTTATTTGTAGAAACCCTAATTATAAAATTATTAATTATGTGTAATTAAATATGGTAACTATTATAGGGTTTAATGTATTATTATGATAAACTAGATATAAATTTAATTAGGTTAAAATTTATTAGAATTTAGTTGATTAGTTTTAACCTTAGTTTGGAACTTAACTTATGTTTGTTTGATCATGAAAATTAAGCTATACTAACTAGATGTTTTTCCCCAGTTTGATTATTCTAACTGGAATCCCTAAACATGTTGCAACAAAATCCAATCCCACACTCTACCCTTTCATGGTTGTCCGTGTGTGAAAATTTTCATGCTACCTCTACTTTGTACGCTCCATGCTTCTACTCTTCCTGACTTGTGTTCCTACCTTCCTTACCAACCCATCCCTACCTTAGCCATTTTCACACCACCGTTGGCTATATAATCCATCCTTACCCCCTCATTTTTTTGTTTGATCCTACCTAAATTAGAGCCATTTCATTTGCACATTTCTCCCTTTTCCCCTGAGTTCCTATTTTTAGCCTTTCTGTCAGTCTTCTTTGTTATTTCACGTTTGTTTGAAGCCATGCGTGTTGAAACCCTACAACCTCATGTTTCTCCTCCTTCTTTTACATGATTAATTCATGCTACACCACCTTGGCAATGTGAGTAACTCACATTGTTGTCATCCCCTTGCATATAAGCCTCACTCCATTCACCATTTGTCATGTGATCCCCTAACATTTATTATCCCTTGTTTTGTGGCATCTAGAAGCTTCCTCACTCCTTCATGCATAAGCAATTGGCATTTCTCACTCCTTTTAGCGTGAAGAACTCATACTACTATGGGTTTGCATCATAGACTTCACTCATTTGTTGCTCCCTCATGTAGCTTTCCTTTTTTATATCGGTTGTTCTATGTTCCTTTATCAATTTGGTTGATTTTTATATTATTTTAGATCCTAATAATTTTTTTGGGCATTTCTTGCTTAGGTAACCCTTGAGGTGCTATGGAGAAGGCAACCTTTTATGCGACTTGAATTTAGGTAAATCCAATCACTTATGAGATATTATAATTTGTGTGTGAGCATGATAGGTTGTTTAAATCTAGAATCATGATAGTGTTTTATTTTATGCAAGTGTTATGGAAATGTGTGATAATATGATGTCATGATCTTAAATAGTTAGTATATACGTTTAATTTGTTACTACTTATGAGGTATATGTATGTGAAATATATAAAAGGTTAACGAATGCATGACTAAGGTTTTTTTAGGGTATGTGACCTTGTAAAGTTATTATATTTATGCCATTATAAGTGTTTCATGATTCTCATTGCATGTTGTGGTTATGATATATATACCATGATAGCACTCAAGTATGATTAGGGTTAATTTGTGATGATTGCTATTCATAAGCTCTTGGGTTGGAATACATTCTTGCATACACCATGATATTAATTGATATCTTGAATGTCGAATCATGCTATAAATTTATATGTATGTGTTGCATGGAAGTTATAACATAGTAGAAATGTGTGCTTAGGGTTTTGTATATGTAAGTTATGAAATACATTCATAATAAAAAATATAATCAATTGTTAAACCTTAGAAACTATGTACGTGATAAATTGTAGTAAATTATTCTCTTTTAGTCTTTTTATGAAAAATTATTATGATAATAAAGTTAGGTACTAAATTGGATAATATTGTGTAATTAAGGTTTTAAGGGTATTTTAGTTACTTTTGACCTAATACGTCTCGATGCAAATACTTGGACATGGTTTGACTTTAGTATATTAATAGGTTGACTTTAGTCTTAACTTTGTCTTTGTCTTGGACTGGTGACCCTAGAGTTGATTTGAATGATTAAAAATAAAGGAAAAATGGTTAAGTTTTGAATTAGAGTTATTGTGTAATATTTCATATTTGTTATTACCTTATAAAACATTAATATTTAAAGTGGAAAGCATTAAGTTTGGGATTGGTGGCTCTTTGAAGGTAGCTATACTAAGGATGAGGTTTAGCCCCCGATTTGATTTGTTTTGATGGCGTACTTTAGTGCCTCAATAAGGCCTTACATATAATCTAATTAGTTCTCTTAACTTATTAGGGGTGTTGATACTTGAATATTAGGTGACCTAGGAGGACTAAGGGTATTATGATGCATTGTTGCTCTAGTGTGTACTTCAATGTGCCTAGAATTTTGTATAAGGATATTGTGCTGCCTTTGGGTATAGTATGACCTGGTGTATGTCAGTATCCTCAAATTGATTAATTTCACTTGATTAAAATAAATAATAAGGAAGTATTTGTTGATGTCCTCGATAATGTCTTGTATTGTTGGTTTGGTAGTTATCTTTATACCCTACCTTTGGGTGTATGTTAGTTGATGAAGCCTTATTGCACTACCTTATTGGTTAAGGGTTATGCTATGATTTTTATGTGTTTGATATGGACGAGAAATAGATAATTATGTTGGTTGTGGAGCATGATACTTTGGTGTTGTACATGTTATCATATGATAATCGTATTCTTGTTATTGCATGTGGTTCATGCTTTAAGCATATTTTTTGATTTTATGTGATTATGCAATTTGAGCATGCTACTTGCTGTGAGTTATTATAATTTACTCTGTATAAAGAAGCCATACTAATACTACATTTGTAGATAATTATGTATGTGCCATGGAGTGGTAGGAGATGTATAAGTGTGGTGAGGATTAATTGGGTCATTAGGAGGATATTCCCTTCTTGGAATGGGATTTTGAGTCTAAGAGTTAGGATAAACTAGTGCCATACCTTTGGATGCTAAAATTTATTTTACCCTATTTTTCTTTGGACTCTTATGTCCATTATTGTATTTTGATTATTGTTACGCTACGGAGGATTTTTATCTGTAACATCTATCTATGTTATTGTCTCTTTTTTCTACTACTTTATTTTGGGATCTAACTTGACACTTGGAATAAGGATGGTAAGGAAACTAGACTTATATTAAGTGTGGCGGTAACAACTATTATTTTGAGTAAAAAATAAAAATTTTAAGTACTAGATTTGGGGGTATTACACCGCACTTATTCAAACCATCATTCAAGTGCATAGCTTACTATTATTACAATATTTACCCTTGTCTATATGATTAATGTTAGTGCAACATTTACACAAAATACCTAATACTAGTGAAATTTATAACACCTGGTGGGATATTTAAATAATTATATATTTATATGATCGTTTAGCAGTCTTTTAATAGACCATTTAATCAATGGCCCATATTACATCAAAATGCTAAATCAATAATCTATATACCTAACACCTGATGGACACCTTACCAAAAAGCTCAATCAACATTTCACGTACTTGAGAATTAAACCACATTTGAGCATCATACCAAGCCACTTAACCCGAACATCATACCAAGGCATAAATATCCAAATATTCACATTTATTTCCATTTATTCCTAAATTTCCATCCAATACCTTATTATTTAACTAACATGGTACTTAGTTTTTTGATATTATTTCCTTCTTAACATCCCATTCTTCTACTAAGACAAACCATTCGTCATGGCACAATGGTTAGTTGGTGTAATAATTTATCAAGGTATATCACTAACTTCCTCATCATTTTAGAATCATATTAGTATCCAGGTTTCATTCTTTTCTACATCTTATTGTTGTTCTTTTTGGGGATATTGTTCTTTTACAACTCACTCCAAGCCTGTCAATGGGAGGGTTTTTTTTGTCATATGTTGGTGTTATTCTTTTTTGGTCACCCATAGGCTTTATAGACATTGCTCTTTTTGAATCACCTATTACCCCACTTGGTCAAAGGGGATCATTTTTTTCTTTCTAAATCACCCATGGCCTCACTTGATTAGAGTTGCTCATCTTCTTTGGTATTGTTCTTTCCAAGTCATCCTATAATACTCCAAATTTAACCTAACCCTAATCTCGAGTGATTACTATTTAAATCTCATACTAATTCATTAATACTAACCTTAACCCTAGCCCTAACCTTAAGCTCCATCCTTTCTTTTCACATTTCCCTTTTTTATTTTTCCTTCTCCTTTTCTTTCTTTCTTTCTTTCTTCTTCTTTTATTCCTCAGTTCACCTCTGCCCCCACATAACCCCTTCCCCAACCAAATTGCTTCGGTTTAGTTACCCCAACCAAAAAATCCTAAATAATTTTAATTCTTCACTCCATCATCGTCATCATCATCATCATATCCCTCCATTTTAGGGATTTTTCACACCAAATATCCCCTCTAAATCCCCCATTCTTTAGGTTTTATCCATATTCGATTTGCACATACCACACTACTACACCTCACCATTAGCACACCATCTCCACCATAAATACCCTTCTCTCTCTTTTTTTCATTTAATTACCTACCAAACTCATACCTGACTCCTCCTCGCTATTTCCAACTCCCTTTCTCATCATCTTTGGCAAAGTTAAGCTATTTTTGTGCAGCAAGATCAATGTAACTTTATGTAACTCACATTGCACCATCCTATATGGTCCAAGCACCTCGTATTACTCCTCTTTTAAAGTGGGAAGAGCTCATACAAAAAGCTATCCCTAATGTGAAAATCTCACATTCCCAACCCCTCTATTGTGAGAACCTCATGTTTCTCACCCTCCATTTTCATGCACACCTCATGAAGCTACCTTCACGTATCTTTGAGCCTCTTATTTTTCTTTAGTTCTTGCTCTTTTTCAACCTCATTCTCCTCAACTTTTCTTGATTTTTTTCCTATGTTCTAACCATAGGTTCTTCTTAGTTTTTAGATGATTTTTATAGTGGTATTGGAGGATAAAACCTAGGGTATTTTTGCTTAGAGATTGGTGACCTTTTGGTAAGGATATATGTCATGATTTAGGTTTTTAATCTTATGTGTAAATTGTATGTAATCTTATGCTAAGCATCATTATATTTCATAATCTTGTTGTGATGTCATAGTATGATATTGTTATATTGTATTATGGAATTATGCATATTATGTGAAAGCATGAGGTGTTGTGTTATTACTTATTTAAGTTTTTCCAAGTAACCCTAACATTTTGGTTCAATCCATTGTCTTATTTGTGTTACAAATAATGGTTTTAAATATGGTTAAGTATTATCATTGATGGTATATATTAGAGGAATAAAGTTGATAATGTTAGAACTTGTAGGGCTTTATGAATGTTTGGGTATTGTGGCTATATTAAGGGTATTTGTATAATTTCATGATATTGTGGAAAATGATTATGCTATGATAATAATTGAAGGCTTTATAATTTATTTCATGAGTAACATGATCGAGCGAAGGTTGAATGGGGCATAAGTTATCTAAAAAGAGACTTTGAAGCATCTAAGTAAGATAGGGGTATTCTTATCAATATGGGTTAAATATAAAATTTTGGTGTTTATAATGTGATATTGGTCTATAATATTCTAAGCATGCTACATGAAATACTTGGGGTAATTCTGAACAACATAAGTCTAATAAAATCAGAAAATATCTTAAATTAGGAATAGTAACCCTAAAGGCAAACTCGTTATCACATACATAAGATGTTAGATTTAAACCTTAATTTTGGATATATTATCAATAATAATATTTTAGAGTAGTGTATTGAATTGGTGGTTATATGAGTATTACAGAAGAAGTTATACTTGTCTTGTGAAATTATAGTTTCGTAGGGTAGCTGTGGCCATATCCTTTAAGGAATGACCCAAATGACTTCTTATTGTATTTTAAGTGGCTTTCATATTTATTTTAAGTTTGCATATAAATATTGAGATAAATAATAGTCTAAGAAGACATTAATATTTAAAGTGAAAGATCGTGTGAATCAGAACTAAGTGTTACTAGTTTGTTCTATCAGACGACAATAGTGGTCAAGAGCATTATCTTCTAGGAGTTTTATTAGTCCATTATACTAGGCGAGAATAATGGTTAGGGATATTCTACCCTAGTAGTCGTAATTATTTATTATATCGGACTAGAATAGTGCCTAGGAGTGTTTTTCCCTAGATGTTGTATATGTTCGTTCCATTGGAGAGAATAGTGGTAGGAAGTGTTTTTCCTTATAAGTTTTACAAGTCCATTCCATCGAGTGAGAATAGTACCTAGGTATGTTCTTTCCTGAGATTTGTACCTATCTATTTCATCGAATAATAATAGTGGGGTCTCTTAACTCAACATAATTAAGTGGATTATAAGTATACCTAATATGTAACTCTATCTCGATTTCTCTCTTAAGTCATCTTATGTTTAAATTAATGTGCATGTTTAGTACTTCCATGTGACGTTATGTGTTTTTTATGCCCTTATTTATGACTATATTGTTGCCTTAATTAATATGCAAATATTGACCATCATGGATTTTGCTCACTCCCATGAGTAGATGACCTAGATTTTGTGGTGTATGTCATTGAGGACTATCTTAATGATTTCACTACTTATGATGCACTATCGAGGGAGGAGTAACTATTATTATTTGGGGTTTAGACATAGCGTTAATGTTATCTGGTAGTTAGTTTTTTTCTAGATACCTTTTAGACTCTTAGTTCCATTGGATTCTATTTTTTTATATTTTCCTTATGTTTTAATCGGAGAAGATCTCCAAATGCTTATTTCAGTTTTATGAAAATTTCCTTCATTATTAGCTTATCTCACTTAAGTTTTAAATGTGTTACCTTGTATTAGATGCAATGATGGTATGGTAAGCCAAACTTATGTCGAATATGACAATAATATATAATTATCTTGTTATTATGCTTTTGTTAAAATAAAAAATTTAATAGTAAATTTTAGGGTGTTATATATTCATGACATCACTTGGTTAGAGGGGATCATATTTTTTTGATCGATGTTATTCTTTTTGAATCACCTATGGCCTCACTTGGTTAGATGGGTTAATCTCATTTTATGTTGTTCTTTCTAATTCACTTATGTCCTTACTTCGTCAAAGTGTTTCATCTTCTTTGGTATCATTATTTCCAAATCACCTATGGACTCATTTGATCAAAAGGGCTCATCTCCTTTGGTCACCCATGACTTTACTTCATTATAGGGCCTCATATTTTTTAGTATTGTTCTTTTTGAATCATCCATAGCCTCACTTGGTCATATAGGCTCATCTTATTTGATATTATTCTTTCTTAGTCACCTATGGTCTCACTTGATTAGGGAGGCTTATATCCCTTTTTTTAATAGTGCGATATATAGGTGGAGAAAAAAAAATAAGCACAAGACATAGGCATTGGATATCAAAAAGGGATACTAATATCCTTTAGTAACAAATACTTCTTTAAGAAATTACAAAGATTAGTTGTAGTGCGAGTGACCATAAAAAAATAGAAACCAAACATGGAAATTTTTTTAAGACATGTATACATAATATATTAACTCATATGACATGAAGTGTAAGGAAATTAGACTATGGGTAGAAGACCCTAAGATGCTCTAAATTTCAGGTATGAGGTAAATCATTTTTTTCAAGGTTCACAATCTTTTATATTCTTAGGCCTAACCGATCTACGACTCTATATGGTGCCTCCTCATTCAGTGCTTGCTTTACGCTAGCCTCCTAACCCTTGATCTCTACCTTCGTCTATGGTTTCCTTGTTGATCCCAAGGGCTTGCTAGTTATTGTAGTAGCTAGCCATAATCTATTAGTAAGTTGTTATCCTAAATCGTGCCTTATCTCAGCATTCATCTATGATGTCTTTGTTGATCCCTAAGGCTTGTTGGCTAGTTTCAAGCTCATATTGTTTGACTTTATAGGTTATAGCCCTGATCTCCATGAGGTCTATTAACTTAACTCCAAAGGCCAAGCTAAAGGATGTCTCCCTAGTTGATTCATTCCTTTTAGTTCTGCTGGCTTATAATATACTTAAAAGCTTATCCACCCATCCCATCTTTTGTCCATTTAAACGATGCTTAATTGTTCCTGGTACCTCTTAGTTTTTTCTCTTAGCTTTCCCATTAAATCAACATATAGAGATATAGATTCCGAGGTGGGTTAGCTCGCTGAGGTACATAGGAGGGATAAGACTAGGTGGGTAATGTGTATGCACATATATATAATCTTAGCTTACCCGAGGGTGGGCTGCAAATGTGAACCAAACCTCTATTCCCCATGTTTGTCTCAACTGGCTATATAAAAGCATTACTAAACTATCCAACCTTTTATGTGATAATGGTTTGTGGGGTCCCATGGTAATGCCCTTATTTTCACAGCCATAATAATTCATTTGGAAAAGAGTTTGTGAAAATGCAATGTATTACAATTGCATCTAACATGGAGATTATATAGTTAATGCCTATCTCATGTGAGATGTAAGGTTAAAAGTACCCTCATACCTTAATAAATTAGGTGTAATTGACACCTAACCAATGAATTAGATTGCAAGAAGAATTTTTTTAACAAGAGAGATAAATATCAAAAGGTAAACATAGTAGCGTTAAATATTTAACTTTTACAATAAAAAAAATAAAAATTGATACAAGGAAATAATGGAGGGAAAATAAGTGCGGCCAGCCCATGCATGGGTTAATGCCACTTCACCAAATAAGGCTTCACATAAATGGATTGCTTATAAAATAAGGCTAACTTCTCCCCTAAATGATTTGGGTTCATCACAACACCACTAAGGCAACAATATGGTTGATTACTTAGTAAAATCTAGCTCCTATGAGCACTTAAAACACAACCCATGCAATCACATGCTAACACATAATATATTTATGCATGTTGGAACTTTTGAGCAACCTAGTGTAGCCAATAACATGTAATATCCTAAGGAAGTACACATAGAATTTATTATACACTTCTAAAAGATACTACTATTAAAACATTTTAGGCAAGTATTATGTACAAGGCAACCAAAACATATTGAACAAAACTATGGGGTTGTTCATCCTCAAATAGGCTCTCAGGAGATGTTCAACCTAGATAAGGCTCTTAGGGAAATGCTTAACTTTGCTACCTTATTAATAGCTACCAACATAGGTAGACAATCCCTTTAGTGTATCTACCCTATAGGGTACTTTTGACATCTATAGATTGGAGAAGGTACCTAGTTGTTATTAATAATCCCCTTGATTTTATCAATCATTAAAAACGTAGTCCATAGACTCACATATTTATGCATTTACACATAAAAATACCTATGGTTTTTATATCATGATAACCTTCAATGTTTAATATATTCCATAGACTCAATTGTTTAATAGATTCAGACATAACGATACCTAGGGTTTTTGTATTGCTCTAACCCTTAACGTCTAATGTAGTTGTAGACTCAAGTATTTAAAGTATTCACACATGATAATACCTAAGGTTTTATATTATGCTAATCCTCAATGTTTATAAATTTTTCATTTATTTACACATAAGGCTACCTAGCTTTATATACTGTGCTAACCACCAAGGCCTAATGCATGCCATAGACTTAAGTGTTTAATATATTCACACATAAGGATACACAGGGTTTTATATCATGATAACCCTTAACATCTAATGAAGTCCATAGACTCAAGTGTTTAACGTATTCACATATAAGTATACTTAGAGTTTTATGTTATGTTAACCCTCAATGTATATAAGTGTTTAATGTGAATACATAGAATGATACTTGAGGTTTTATATTTCACTAACCCTTAATGTTTTTACGTGTTTAATTATAAAAATATAATTTTGAGAATCATATGTTAATTGTGTGCTTAAAATAACATAAAACCCAATACATGGACATATAACACATAAGACTTTGAGAGCTAACTCAAATTAGTGTAAAACCATACTAGTTTAATGTAACACCCTCATTTAAAAAACCAAAAACTCATTGAAGAGTATGCACGAAAGCTAATTACAATAAGGGAATCACCACCACATCTAGTGTAAATAGGAACCATAGTCCCACTCACACAAGATGCTAAGGCTAAGTAAAATAAGAAAACACATAAAATATATTTATTAATTCAAACCAACCGAACAAAAAATGTTCCTCCAATTGAAATCATGAAAAGAGTCTACTAAAATTAATATGATAAATAAAAATTTGAAAGTCACCATTAGTCTTAATATTCCCCGTCATGCATGCCATCAGTGCCTTGAGTAGATTCATGCACAACCTGTACTAGATTATCTACTCACCATGTACATCATGGATCATCACAACCCCATTTAAAACATGTAACAATTTAGCTAGGGGGACAGCTAAGTAACACGTAAATATGAAGGAATAATATCGTATGTTCGCATTTATATAAGCATATAAATCATAGACTTACACTTGAATCATATAAGAAAACCATATGATTATTATTCTTTATTTAGGTGATCGTAACATCAAATTTTTAAGTGGTAAAGCTAACCAGGGGGTCACCTGGCAAATCAAAGTCCGAAGACCTACCACAAACCACAAGTAAATCACACCGAGGCAAGCCCAATGAACATAGTCCAAAGGGGATAATAAAATTTCGAAGACCTACCACCTTAGTTATCTTGTCCTTAAGTATGCACACCCTCTAATAGGGTCTAAAGAAGCCTATAGAGTAGACGATGAGCCTTAACTAGACATAACTGGCAAATAACTAAATATCCATAAGAGAAAAGAGAAAGGGTATTGCCGATCCCCAACTTCAGGAGGCCAAACCTGAAGGACCCAGATCCCACTTTAAGTTATGATATTTTAATTAAGTGTAGTCACACAATATCATGCAATCCACCACATTATCTCCACTTTATCCAGTTTTCATAATGGGTAACTTTCCCAAATTAAATAGAAATATACCAACTTGGGTCACCATTCTATTTTTCCTAACACTAAAATAAGAAAAATTATCCAAACCAATACTTAAAAATAAAGGAGGTCAAACTAATTCAAATTTGGATGAAATATCCTAGGATTTAATTATGCGTACACATAATTCACAAAAACATAATTTAGTTGTATAAAGTATGGGCCTTGTAACATATTTATGATAAATGAACACCTTTATAAAATTAACTCTTTATAACCATATATATATATTGTAACACACCTATAAAATTACAATATTTACATTAAACCAAACAGGAACCCACATTTATATTAAATTTATAATAAAAATAAAATAAAATATCATCCACGGGGTCTTAATATACAAAATTATAGATATCCATACAATGTTACATAGCCCGATAAGATCATTTATACCAAACAAGTACGTAATTAAGATATTCATGAACACACATACACATATATACATCCACATGTATAGGCCGAAGTATGTTATCTGGAATGCAATCTGATCACAATGCTCACTAGTCACTAGACCTATAGTTTATACCGATATAATATTAACTCTAGACAAAATATATTAAGTAAACATACTATAAACAACTTAGATCCAACTTATTAAAATTCTTAAATTTACCAATATTTTAATTTACCGCCTAATGTTTATATAAAAACCCCAACTCCTAAAATAATTAAATAACTATATGATCACTCTAAAAAAAATAGACAAATACTAACTACTGGTATAATTAAATACATTAATAGAATGACCTTATGTTAGAATTAATCTATAGTAATGTTAATTAGAAGCCATACACATTTGCTACACATAAAAATTAATTTTATGCTTAAATTTTATTAATTAATAAATATATCTGCCTCCTAAAATAGTTGGAAGTATATACACTAGTTTATGAATATGCATTTTTATATTCAAGTAACCAAATCCCAAAACGTCTGCCCATATTATCATTATACCTTTCAATAAGATTGAAATACTAACTGATCCAAATATAACTAAATAAATTAAGCCTAAGTGGATAAACAAATATATTAAATTCCTCACGGTTGTAAGCATGAACTACTTAAACCAAATATCATGATCTACAGACACAATATCCGAAGAATCGAGGCTTGGGAGTGGAAAAATACGGCACAGGCAAAGTTTCTAATAGGCTACCAATTCACTCCCCTAACCAACCATAAACTTACGTTTTTTTTTTGATAATTGGTGTTACAGATGGACATAATGCTTAAACAAACACTTAATCTAGCAGTGCATGTATATTATGTACTACCTCCTCCGCCCGATAAGAAAAGTCTTTCCTTCCGTTCCTGATCCAAAACCCGATACGCATCTTAATGAGCATGAGCATCCACCTTGTACAAACTTCGACCTTTTCAACCATAAACTTACGTAGTGCAAGAAATTAAATATCTAATTAAAACAAGAACTCTATCTAACCAAAAAATTAATGCCTGATATGCCAAACTCCCCCATCAAGCATACATCATACATGTCTTTGTCAGCTTTTATTATAAACTTTATAATGAAAACAAGGAATAAAATTGTGGGTTACCTGTAGGTTATGGCAACCTGATCGGATAAATAGTAGGGAACTACGCTTCTTTCCTAGCCGCCGCTATTCTTTATCGTATCATTTTACAAAACTCGTCACATACTTATATAATGGTAGGGGAACTATTAAGGTTAAGAGAATCATTAATTTTTTACCACGTTAAAAGGAACATGTTTACCGGAAGTAATCTAATTATTATATCTCACAAATAGGTAACTAACAAAAGTTACTAGAGATAGAATATTAGCTTCCAATTGAATATTTTTTTATTTAAATATGTTTTTTTTCTAACTTTTAATTATTAGTCAAATCCCACTACAACCTATTATTACTATTATTATTAAATTAAGATTACCGGGTATTCCATTTAAACCTTAATATAATCATTTTAATCTCAAGAGGGACTAATAGTATAAATGAGCAAAAATATAATAAATATTTGAGTCTAAATCGCAAAATAAAACAATATATCACCTTTAAAAAAGTCACTTTTCACTATTAATGGTCAAATTTAAAGCTAAAGTGAATGATCTAACTTTAACTTTTACTATTTATATATTCATCATTTTACCCTTTTAAGGATAATATGGTTATTTTAGATCTAATTATGATTAATCCTTAATTAATACCAAATAAAAATTTAAATAGTAAGTGAATAACACTTTAAATATTCATAAAAAGTATTTCAAATAAAACTCTTAAATTTAATCAATTTTCATCAATCATAACTTAAAGTATGCTAACCTAACCAATAACATATTATGTATGAAATTGCTCCTAAAAATGTCAATAAACACCATGAAATCATTAAATCAAACTAAAAACAACATTTACATGTCCAAAATTCAAAATCTTGACATATAGACAAAATTGGCAGAAATTAACAACTTTATGCACTTGTAGAATTTTGGCCATAATATTTTACATACTTAACATGTTTGAGATATGAAAGATTATTTAGAAACTATGCATCCTAAAATTTCATATGGAACCTTATTTTAATAATAATAAAACTTCGCTAATTGTATCAATATTTACACATAAGTTATCCCCAATTCAACATTCTCAAAAACAACAATTTCATGCTTTTCTTAATCACTTTTGCACCAAATCCTTCATATAACTTCTAATTATTATCATGAATAAAAAAATTATTATCATCCAATAAAAATCACAACAACAAACAACATCATATGACCCATTTTACAAAATTTATATGATAAATATGCCAAATCAAGTATAAAATAGCAAAATTCACTGAGATACATGGGATAATAGAAAGAAAATCACATTTTTGCAGAAGTAAGATAGATTTTACCTTTCCTTAGAAGTTATAGAAATGAAGAGGAGGTACATTTGGGTGAATTTTATATGTGGGATTCGAAAAGCTTAAGAAAAGGGTAAAGAATATACAAGTGACACAGGAGGAGTGGTGAGGAGAAGGGGGCCATTTGGCATTGTTTTATGAGTGTTAGGAGATGATAATTCTAGAAATGATTGGGAATATTTAGGGAATATGCCTTTTTAATTACATGTACCATGACAAGTGCCACAATGGGCTTATGTTAAGATAAGTTAATGGTTAAGATTAGATCTTAGTAGGTATAGATGGTTATGATTAAGTTGCACAAATGTAGATATTTGTGATTTTAAAATAAATTCATACTTTTGAAAAAAAATACATCCTTTATAGATTTGAAAACCCTAGACACATTTTCAAAATGTTTCATTCTTGTTTTCTTAACCTTTCTCGTGGTTTTGACTCTTGTGAAACTTCTAAGTCATTTATGTCCATCTAACCTCTTCTAAAGCATTTTAATTATCAAAATTTGGATTTATTATGTTTTTCTATTTTTTCTAGTTTTTTATAAAATGAAAATAAGGAATTATGATGGAAAAGTACCATTTAAGTCTCATTTTACATTTGTTTATGTTTTAAGCCTCATTTCATCTTTTGGCTTATAAAAAATTATGAAACTCCAAGGATCAATATATTTTTATGTTTCTAATATAAAAATGAATTAAAAATATTTTACATTTATCATAATTATTATTCTAAGTAGTCTTTTGGCTGACCCAACTGCTTATATGTTTTCTCAAAGATAACTTCCATCAGGCTACTAGTATCAACCAACTTCCTCTTCACATTATAGTTGCTCAAAACCATGGGAACAATTAGGCTCCGTTTGGATTGGGGTGGAAGAAGGTTAATGGAGTTGAATGAATTGATTCACCCTGTTTGTATATCAGGTTAATAATTTTACCTGGGTGAATCGAGGTTAATGTTTCACCTCCATTCACCTTGATTAACTTCGTTTTTATTAACCTCTGATTTCGGGGGTAATGGAGGTAAAGGTGAAAGAATAAGTAACTTTTTGACTTGATAGGACTAAAATATCCCTCAATATGACTTATTTATTTAATACAAGGGTATAAATATCATTTGTTTTATTATTTTAATCTTCATTCACCTCAATTTAAACAAAAATTTTAAAACATTCACCCCGATTCCCTCAGGTTAAGTTAATATCATCCAAATAGCATTTTAAAATATTCACCCCGATTCACCTCCATTCCCTTCACCTAGGTTAATTTTTAATGTTTTCCCCTACCTAGATTCACCCTTATCCAAACGGAGCCTTAGGGGCTTATCATTCATAACTCTCATCAAGTATCCATCCACATTGTCAAATAAAATGATCCATTCATCCTTCCTCTTCCTTTTGGGAGGGTCCACAATGAGAAAAGCACCCTTAGAGCTTTGAGTTTGAGACCCTTGGGGATTTCTAGAATTGTTCCTAAGGAGCCACCCCTTAATGATTGTGTTGATGGTTATCTTTTGTGGCTCCTTCAAATTTTGGTCCTTTTGAGGGGGTTGTGGGTTGTTTCCCTCCTAGCTAAGCCTTATATAGCTCTTCCTAGGCTTCTTTGGTCCAGTACTGGTATAGCAAGAACTTATATATGAACTCCTTAATAACGCACCTTAGGTACATATACTGCCAAGTGTTGTGCCTCACATCTTGATGGTATAGAAAATATCTACTAGAATATTGGTATCGTATATCAACCTTGATAGAGAAGGGATCTAGGAGGTTTTGTCACCTATTCTTAAAATTATATATTTTAGGCAAAGTCACTGCCAAATGAGAGTAGTTGTAATAATTCCTAAAGGGGCATTCTCTAAGGTGGGTCTAGCTTTTAACCTTGAACTAGATTATAATGAATGATCAACTAATTCATCATCTCTAGCCAATATATCTACATTCTGCATCGCCTTAGACCAACCTTTAACTCTTTCACTCAATTGATTATCATTCTATTCATTACTCAACCTCAATGGACTTTCACACATCTTTATATAGCTAGGTACATGTCTTATGCTTTGCTAAACACAAGGTTTTTATCAACTCCACATTTGAGAAACCTTGTAACAAACAAAATATTTCTATGTTGTCATTGAGGTTGTTAATTTGTTTGGCCTTTCCATAATTTTGTAGAATCTCTATGAGCCTATGAGAGAGGATTATTAGGAAAGAAAAGTCTCTCTTCCTTCTCCTGTAGGTGTAAAATTAGGTTAGTAATCCCTCTACCAGCTCTTAAAATAGGCCAATTAACATGACCTTAATTTTTTTGAACCACTACAACACCACTCCCTTTAGGGTTTTTGGGAAAGCTTAACATAACGTGGCATCTTATGCTCATAATAGAATTGTCATATTCCTAAAGGTGTTGAGATGATCTTCAAGGTTTGAGGATCCATTATACATATCAAACTAAGGTAACCTCAACTAATGTTGTAATGATGTGTTAATTTCATCATTTATTAAGGGGATACTAACAATCAAGCCAAAATTATCCCACTCCATGTCTTGGCCATCCAGAACCTCAACTACCTTCTTTTATCAATCAAGGCCTGCATATTCCCATCACATTTTCCTAATGGGATCCTATAATGATCATGCCTTTTCCTTCATCCTTCCCAAGGACTCATATCTCTTTCAACTAACTCACCATTATCTTCCTTTCTTCTGTTAGACTCTTACTCCTTAGAGCTCGTATCTTGGCTACTCCTGGCCCTATACCTCCTTGTCATCTCTTTAACTAAATCCACTTTTCCTTAAATTTATCTTTCTTCTAAGATTCATCTATTATTCTTTTTATGGTGCCTATGTTTGTGTTCTTAAGATTTGGTGGTGGATTCCTCAGATAAGTGTGGGTATCTTGTTCCTCCTTCAAGACAAAATTGTGTAGGACTTTTCCATTACCTCCAACCACACCATCCTCTAATGGTTGTATGTGATATTTGTTTGAGTCTTGGTAGAAGTTTTCTTCCACTATTGATTCCTTCCCTAGTCTTTATGGTGGCAATACGAGTATCCCCGTAATGGTGTTCAACATTTCTGATAAGGATTATTTCATGGCATCATTGCTAGCTGACAAATGAGAATGGTGACTATTTGGCATCGTTCTTCTTGAATGGGTCTTCATCATGTTTTTATGGGTTTAAAAGGTGAGGGTGGAACATTGGCAAGGGTGGAATGGCTTGTTTTCCTGTCCTCGCATATGACGCTACTATTGTTACCTGGCGTTTAAAATGTGATTTTGTGATGGGAAAACAACATGATTTGGATTAGGTGAAAAAGAATAAATGGGATTGGGAATTTAGGGAAAAAAAGATAATATAATAATATCAAAATAGTATTAATTGGGGGTTGAGTGAGTATATATTTTTTTAAAAGGGTTAAGTCTCAAAGTATAAAGGTGAAACAAAAAGGGTTGATGATGGGACTCCTTGTATAAAATCTATAATAGTATTGATACTTGGCTCTCTTCCATGCCTCTAAGTCTTAATTTTGAGATTTTTTTATGTAAATTAAAATGGCACATTTGGAAACATCCATTAGTTAAAAATACAAACCACTTGCTATTTTAAAATAGAATGTCCAATCACCATTAGTGATTAAAATATCAGACCAAAAGTTGACATAGACAAATTGTTGGAAAACACATTTTTTTAGTATGATAGAAAATAATATAAATATGTATTTTTTAATAATTAGATAAAATTTATTGATCAATATAAAATATTTCCTAGATTTCATTATTACATCACATATCCTTCCAACTTCTAGGAAGTATTTGTATATGGATGTTAATTGTATGTAAGGCTAAGCTTGAAGAACAACAAACACAAGAGCCTGGTAGAATACTCCCCACTAATTTAATCATCTGTACACCTAATATAAACTAAGAAAAAGCCCTAAAAATTAACATAGGAAAATGAAAATCACTCTCTGCTACCCCTTTAATAAGAGACTATCAACAAAAAAAATCCAAAAAATAAAAGAAAATAATTTTAACTAGGAAATCCAATATTCATGTCTTTGTAAACCTTGCTTAGCATGTCCATCCACTATGAAGTTCATCTCACAAGGTTCATGAATAATCTATAACACTTTCCATCTTCACCTATTTTTCCTAATGAAATTAAGAGAAAATTTGCATTTCTAAGGTCCACCATACTCTAAATTACACCAAGTGACAACATTTATAGAATATGATTCAATAACCTTAGCCATATATTTAACTCATTCATTAGAATAAGATATAGAAATGACATAAAAAATAACCAAGATCTCTGCTTCATTAATATCAATAATATTATAAGGTTGTGAAAAAAAGACATCAAAAATTAACTCTTCGATCTATGAGGATCCTTCCTTTCTTCAAAGTTAAGCATATATAAGCATTAGTATTCCATTTTAAAGATCCATCCACCATTATTTCCCATTAAATATCAATGTGATGGGGCTTCTATCATCTTCTTAGCACTCAAATTCCATCTTGAACATATAGGTGTTCTCTCAACCTCTTTAGCTTTATAGGGAAAATTATCTCCCATCTGTGTATCCACCACCCAGTCCTCAAGAATATTAGTGATTTCATATTTTCTATGGTCAATCTTCTACTTCTGAAAACTCTATTGTTTCTTTCTTTCCATAAAGGCTATATAATAGTAAATAAAGCTACTAGACATTTAAAAGAAAATCATCATAATTTGAATCTGTCCACTATAAAATTAAATCATAGATATCATTCAGGAAAACCCAAGAAATATTCCACATGTTTCACCACCAACACCAAATCTCATAGACCACCCTATAGTAAAGGAAAAAATGACTACTTTCCTCTAACTCCACATAATTATATAAAAAGTTGCAAAATATTATTGTTTAGAAATTAGAGAAATTTAATTAACCAAATAATATATATCCAATACCCATAAATAATTTTTTATTTAAAAAATATTAAAAATTTAAAAATTTAAAAATTGGGGCCCTTGGGTAGTTGAACCGAATTCAATAGATTTAACAATTAGTTGAATCATTCGTACCTATCCAATCGAATCGATCATACACGAATCAATTCAGTTTTATCTAAAAAGTTTAGAAAAGGTGGTTGTTACTTACACATCCATTTTTTGAGGCTAAACCCCCAAAAAGAGAAAATTTTTTGTTTGACAAAATTACCCTTGCCATTTCACACTTTTCCTTCTTCTCCTTATTATTTTTTCTCTATTTTCCTTCTTCAATCTTTAATCTTACCTATTTAACCTTTGAATCTTTAGTGCAAAATATCTAAAATCAAAATCAATATCTAATCCTAATCTAATTATCAAAAGCTATATAAATGATATTTTGGAAAAAAAATTTGCGCAAATTTTATACCCTATTTGTGAACCACCCATACTCCCCATCAATGGGCAAGCCACCCATATCCCCCTTCCTTAATGGGTAGATCATATAGATGACATCCTACTTGACACATCACTCACTTATAAGTACCTGTAGACACACCCCCACTGAATGGGCCTATCACCCAAATCCTTCATCTTGAATGTTATATTTTTTTTGAATGTTATTAATAAAAATAATTATTATTGTAATTACTTAAAATAAAAAATGTGTTAATATTTGTAAAAATAATGACTAAAAATTAGCAGTATTATACTTTATTGATTTTATTAATATATAAAAAATTAGCATTGAATGAATAGAACCTACATTTAACGAATAACAAAATTATTATTTTAATAACAAATAAATTTATGGTAAATGTAATTTTGTTATTTATCAAATGTTAATTCCATTCATTTAATGATAATTTTTATATTCAAATAGTAAATTTTGCATTAATCAAATATTAATTCTATTCACCTAAGGCTAATTTTTTCTATATTATTAAATTGAACAATTGGTAACACTTTTTCTTTTTTAGTTATTAGTCTTACACATATCAACGTATTTTTTGCTTTAATTAATTAAAATAATATTTATATAAATAAGACTCTTAAAATATTAACATTAATATTTAAATAAAGGAATTAATATTTTATTATTTTAAATTTAAATTGATTTGTCCTATATATATAGTTTTTAAAATTTTTGGACAAACTAAAATTTCTAAAATAACCTCATCATTTAGAATGATTCTCTTTATTCCTTTGTTTATAGAAAATTTCATCATACCTCTATATAAATAATGATTATTTTTATCAACAACTTATATTTTGAGGTTTGAGGCTATATCTTAAAGGTTTGAGGTTTAGGTCTAAGGATTAAGGGTTTGGGGTTGAGAGTTTAGTGTTAGGTAAATTTCATTTTGAATTATGAACAAACTAAAATTCCTAATATACTCGTGACGACTACTTTTTCCCTCTAGTTCTACTTTTCCTAGTTATTAGTATGGATATTGGTAGGAAGAAGCATACTCTCTAAGGTAGTAGAGGCTTAAAAGTTTTGTAAAGAACTCTAGGATAGGAAATGCAGATGGAAATTCACAAAAATGAGTTGTGGAGGTTGGTAACTCTTTTAAAGATCATATTAGTATTGAGCAAACAATGGATAATGTCAATTGGGAATATCTTAGTGACAACCATAATGATTATGAAGTTTTAAATTTGGATCAAATACTAAAGAATGTGAAAAATAAGTTGTAGAGGCCATGAAATCATGTAAAGATCATATAGTATTGAACAAGATTGGATAATGAAACTAAAAATTGGGAAACACTACTGAATGACTAAACTGATTCTAAAGTTTCTATCTTTGGACCAAACTTTGAACAAAAAAAATTCTCTAACTAAGAAGCAATGAATCCTTTTATATAATACTGAATGAGCTCTGCATTTGTTAAACATCACTTGCGTGAGGAAAACCAATTGGTGGAAGCTCCTCTATGTAATGATAGTATTGATATGCTAATGAAAGGTTCTAGGATGCAAAGCATAGGCAGTGACAACTCAAATAACTTTATTGCAGTTATAAGAGGTGTATAAATGACACTAGCAATAAAAGATAAAGTGTAGGTTTGGTTAAAGAGATGTTGTGTGAGGGTTTTGAGTTAAAAATTAGTAGTTAAGGGTTGGGGTTAATTGTAAATAGTTTGGGGTTAGGGGTTGAGGATTGGTGGTTGAGGGTTTGGGGCTAATGGTTTGAAGTTTAGGGTTTGGGCTTAAGGGTTTAGGTCAAAGGTTAAGGGTTTATGAGTAAGTGACTTGTGGGGGTTGGGAAGCTAAGAGTATGGGGTGGCATGACTAGTTGGCCTACTAGATTGAGGGCCTTATGGGTTAGTGATTTGTTAGGGGAGTATCTACATGTGAGTGACATGTTGGGAAGGGGTATGATGAAATGCCCCAAAAGTTTTAATTTTAAGAATTATAGTTAAATAAGGTTTTATTAGGAAAATTAAATAAATAAATTATTTTTATTAAAATAAAAGGGAATTAATTAGGGTAAATCAAGAAATAAATTAATAAAGATTTTAATTAGAAATTTTTTTAGGTATTTTAGCTAAATAAGGATTTTGTTATGGAAATTAATTAAATAAATTATTTTATTTAAAATAAGAAGGAAAAAATAGGGCCAAATTAATAGGAATTTTATAAATAATTTAATTGGAGAAAATTAGAGTGATTTGCTAATTAAAATTGGATTTATAAAAAATCTTTCAAAAATCCTAAACTAGCCTAAAAATGGATTTAAATATTATTATTTTTAAATATCCCAAATATTCAAATTAATTTAATTAACCCCAACCCACCTATTTTCCTTTTCCCTTTTTTTCCCTTTTCTTTCTTTTCTTTTCTTTTTCTTCATTTTTCCTTCTTCTTCTTTTCTTTTTCTTCCTCCTTACCCCGACTAGGTCTGTCCTACAGCCCAAAACCTTTTCTTTTTCTCTTCTTCTTCAGTGACCTGGGCCTATCTTCGTGGCACATTCCCGTTCCTCCTCTTTTCTCCTTCGGTGTGGCCCAAGCCAAATGCCGTGTTTTATTTTTCCCCGTCGTCGGTTTGGGTTTCTTTCCTTTCTTTTCTTTTCCCCAGCCGACTAGTCCATCTTTGTAACACCCCCATTTTTAAAACCAAAAACTCATTAAAAAGTATGCGCGGAAGCTAAAAACAATGAGGGCATCACCGCCACATCTAGTGTAAATTGGCACCCTAATCCCATTCACACTAGATGCTAAGGCTACGTAAAATACGAAAACACACAAACATATTTATTAATTCAAACTAACCGAACCGAAAATGTTACTACAAATGAAACCATGAAAAGTATCTACTGAAATTAATATAATAAATAAAACTCTGAAAGTCACCACCACTCTCAATATTTCCCATTATGCATGCCATCAACACCTGGAGTAGGTTCGTACCCAACCTGCACTAGATCATCTGCTCACCATGTACATCATGGATCATCGCAGCCTCATTTAAAACATGTAACAAATTAGCCAGGGGAACAGCTAAGTAACATGTAAATACGAAGGAATAAAGTTATATATTCACATTTATATAAGCGTATAATTTATATACATACACTCAATTCACATAAGAAAACCATCCAATTATTAATCTTTATTTAGGTGACCATAACGTCTAATTTATTTATTTATGTATTATTATTATTATTTTTATAAGTGGGAAAACCAACCAGGGGGTCACCTGGCAAATCAAAAGTCCGAAGACCTACCACCAACCACAGGAGGAATACAAATCATACCTGGGCCATCCCAATGGATATAGTCCAAAGGAGATAACAAAAGTCTGAAGACCTACCACCTCGGTCATCCTGTCCTTAAGTGTGCACACCCCCTAATAGGGTCCGGAGAAGCCTATAGAGTAGACAAGGAGCCTTAACCAGACACGGCTGGCAAATAAATAAATATCCACAATAGAAAAGGAAAGGCTATTGCCGATCCCCAACTTCAGGAGGCCAAACCTGAAGGACCCAAAGCCCACTTTATGTTTCACTTTAAGTTATAGTATATTAATTAAATAAATTCACACAATCCACCATATAAACTTCACTTTATACAATTTTTATATTAGGTAGCTTTCTCAAATTATCTAGAAATATACCACTTAGAGTCACCACTCAATTCACTAGTGGGAATAGAATAGAATAAAATAGTTATCCAACCAGCACTTCAAATAAATAACACCACTATAAAATGACAATATTTATATAAAATCCATCGGGAACCCATATCGGTATTAAATTCATAATAAAAATAGAATATCATCCATGGGGCCTAATTATATAAAATCATATATATTCACATAAGGTTACATAGCCAGATAAGACCATTATATTAACAAGTGCGTAATTAAAATATACATGAACGCACATACACATATATACCTACATATAAAAGGTTGAAAATAATGTTACAAATATATATCTACATATAAGGATGAAAGTAATGGTACACATATATATATATCTATATATATAAAGGTTGAAATTAATGTTACCTGGAATGCGATCTGATCACAAATGTTCACTAGTCGCTAAACCTATAGATTACACCAATAATATTAACTCTAAACGAAATATATTAGGTAAACATATTATAAAGGGGCTTAGATCCAACTTATCCAAATTCTTACATTTGCCAAAATTTTATTTTACCGCCTAATATTTATATATAAACCCCCACTCATAAAATAATTATATAACTATATGATTACTCAAATATATATATTTATATACACACACAAGTACTAACAATACATAAAATTTACTAGTAACGTACTTTCATTAGTTTGATTCATTAACGAAAATAAAACAAATAAAATATTTGTAATCATTCAAGGCTTGCGAAACCTGAGTATTGCCCAGGTAATATCATCACGATTGATACAGACATGCATATACATATATATATATAAGAATTAGCCGTGAATGCCTGCGGAGAAGACAAACTTACAAATGATGCGGAAAGTGCATTACGTAAAATAATACAGAAGCTTGAAAAAGCTATTCTCAAATGAACTACATCACGTAAGACCCCACCCACCATTCTCCACTAACTAGATTGTAGTATTATTTTATATTTAGAAGAATCAAGGCCCACTTCAATTACCCTATGACAAACTAGATCCCCTATGTTTTAATACTAGCATAGTGTCGAGATTTACCGTAATGTATCAGTTAGAATGGGGTGAGGGCAGAGGGTTCACGCGGAAAAGAGTGCCGATGTGCCTCCTTAATCTCTGCTGCAAAACCTATCTTCCGTTGCTCGAGCGGCCGAATGGTGTATCTAAGGAAATAGGTAATTATTTATAAAGGTAGGGAGCCATTAGGGTTATGGATTAATTATTTTTTTTTACTAATTTATAATTTCTAACTCATACGTAATTTTATTATACCCTACAATTAGTTAGTTAATGAAATGTATCGGCAGTAACATATTAGTAAATAAATTAAATATTATTAGATAAACCTATAACAACCTCGTATTAGTCAAATCCCACCACGACCTATTATTTTATTATTATTATTATTACTATTAATATTACTATTGTTATTATTATTATTATTATCAACAAAATTACCGAGTATTACAATCTTTTTCTTTTTCCTTCCTCCTATCCCACCGTCAACCTGCAACTCCGTCCGTCCTCGAAAATGGCGCCGTCGGCTACGTACGTCTTGACCGACCGTTTCTCCTCTCTTTATCTTCCCCCTGAATTGCTAGTCAACATGACCTAACCCACCTCCCTTTTCTTCCGCGCAGTTCCTCCTTTTCCTACACAATACCTTGCGACGATTTGAAATTCCACTGACTAACCATAGCCGCCGGTGACCCTAACCCTACCCGCCCTATTCCCACGCCAACCCACAGAACCCTACCATCTCCTCTAAACTCTATAAATACCCCTCATTAGTTAGATCTCAAAGATTTTTCTAGAAACCCTAAAAATTTACTCCTGTGCACTGCCGCAACTTCAAACGCCCTTTCCTCCGCTATTGGCCAACTACACCTCCTGCTTTGCCTACCTAATTCTTCCTTGCATCACCTTCTAACTAACTGCATTGCCCTTCTCTCGTGATTCTTCTTGAACGAGCCACCCCGACCGTGCAAAGCTCCCTTCTCAATCAACCTATTCTTTGCTCCCTGCCACCCTTCGTGCCACCATCCACCACCACATCCACCGTTATCATCACTGCCTCCTATGCCACCCAAAAACATCTACAGACCCTCCTCTATCTCTCCCTACTCTTCTTTTCCTCTTCCTCCCTCTCATCCTCTCCTTCTCTTCTTTTTTTCCATTCGGCCACCACCACCGCTGTCGTGCGCCACCACCTTTGGCTACATCGCCACCTTCATTCTACTCCCCTCCCTCTAGGCAGTCACAGACACCCTTACTTCCACCCTCATTCTCCATCTCGTTTCCCTAGCCTTCAAATTTCCCCCTTTTCTTTTCTTTTTCTGGCCACCGCCGCCACCACCGTGCACCATCGCCGGTGCCGCCTGTCACCACCAACCTAAGGTGGGATCCTAAACCCTTTCAACCCTTTTTTACTATTTATACAATCCTTATTTATTTTATTTTAATTTATTTCAATTATTACAAATATATTATTATTATTATTATTATTATTATTAGTAGTAGTAGTAGTAGTAGTAGTAGTAATAGTAGTATTATCATTACTAATGATATTCTTATTATTTATATTGAGGGCCGAAGCCCTATTTTACTCTTATTTTGAATATTATTATTATTATTATTCTTCTTCTTCTTCTTCTTCTTCTTCTTCTTCTTCTTCTTCTTCTTTTAAAGTAGAGTCGAATCCCGATTTTATTTTACTTTCGGTTTATGATATTAATAGTACTATTATCATTATCATTATTATTATTTTTACTTCGTAATTATCATTATTATTTTATTATTATTGTTCTTACTATTTTTATTATTAATGTTACTAATATTATTATTAGTATTATTTTGGTGAAGGGTCGAAGCCCCTATTCCACCATTTATTTTGAATCATATTATTATTATTATTAGTAGTAGTATTTTTAGTATTATTATTGTTATTATTTTTTTTTTACTATTATCATTATTATCATTATTATTATTTTAGTATCATTATTATTATTATTATTATTATTATTAGAGTAAAGTCTTCAACCTTATATTATCAACTGTTACAATATTACTATTATTTCTTATATCTTTAGCAAAATTAGTAATTAGTCAATGTCATTATTATTATTATATTATTATTTTATCAAAAACCTAGTCTTAGAATAAATTAGTAAATAATAGTATTTTAGTAGGAGGGAATCTAATCTTTAGTTTTTCCCTCATATATAGGTGAGACCAGTCAAAGCTTTAAGGAGGTGTAGAAGTGTGCTCTAAGACTGGTATCGTTTTAGGTAAGGGTGTAACTAAGGCCTTATGTGTGTTTATGTGCCTTATATGCTTTAGATGCCTTATATAATGTTGTGTTGAGTATCATGTGCTATTAGTTGATATTATATGTATGGAGTAGCTTGGAGTTAAGGTATGATTGTGTGTCTTCTTATTGTATATGTGGTGAAAAGTTGTGGAATGTGGATGAAAGAGGATGTTTAATGTGATATTGTGTGGGGGAAAGGATGAAAGAGGAGAATGGGGAAAGAAGTTGACCAAAAGTGAAAGAGGTTGACCAAGGGGAATAAGTTGACCAAGGGATGTGAGTTGACCTAAATATTTTAATGATCCATGAGTGGAGGAATAAAATGGGGATTTTAAATAAAATAAAAGAGTGGGAGAATCTATGGTTGTGAATGGGAGAGTCTATGGCTTTACATGGAAGAATCTAGGGTTTCATATGGGAGAATCTATGATTCTACATGGGAGAATCTAATCTATGTGTTACATGGGAGAATCTAATCTATGGTTTTGTATGGTGGAATCAAATCTAGGGTTTTGTATGGATTGAACCTAGAGTTTGGTATGGATGAATCTTGGGTTTTGCATGGAGGAATCTAGGGTTTTGCATGAAGGAATCTAGGATTTTACATGGATGAATCCTGGGTTTTCATGGGTGAATCTAGGGTTTCACATGAGAGTTTTAGGGTTTGCATGAAAAAGTTGGAAGGTTTGCATGGGGAGGTTAGCATCTACATGGGTAAAGTTTACTCATGAAAAGTAGATTTGGGATGTAAGGAAGGTAATGGATGAGTTGTTTGGGTGTTTGGAGGATACGGGGAAAAATAGTGCGTAGGATAGTATAAGGGTACATAGAAGGTTGAGCTAGGGTTTGGGGGAAAAACCTTAATTTGAGGAGACGGTAAAAAGGAAAAATAAACGAGGGTGAGTGGAGTACGAGAGGATGATGAAAATGATCAAGTAAGATTGAGTATGATGGCTATGGAAAAATGATAAGTAGAATGTGTGAATTGGAAGGGTGACATGTGGACACGAGGAAGCTAGGGTTTATTATGGCCAGTTAAGGTTTGGTGTGGTTACCTAGGGTTTTGTGATCACACGTGTGCTTGAGGAGTAAGGCGTCGTGATGAGAGATGAATCTATAGATCATGATGTGTGGAGTGTTAAAATTATTTGGGTTGTGTAAGGTGGAGTAGGATGGGCCACATAGGCCTAAATTAGGGTTTCGTGATAAAACCCTAAAGTGAGATGTGGAGTGGACTTGGAAGTGTAAGGTAGTGGGCCTTGACCCATATACTTAAGAGTTGGACTTCTAATGTGAGGTAAGATATGGAGGAAAAGATGTTGGGGTAAGTTGGGAGGTGCATGAGTTTGATGATATGGAACGAGTCAGTTGGAGGATAGGCATATATATAGAGGGAGTGAGTCATGCATGTTTAGGGTGAAAATTTCTAAATAAGACACTTAAGACATTAAACATGTAAAGTGGAAGATTATTGAGCCAGGTTCCACTGATCCACCAGTTAGAAATAGTGGTTAGGACACTTCGCCCTATGCATGTCCGATTCACCGGCTATAATAGTGGTTAGGGTATGTTACCCTATGTATATCTGATCTACCGGCTATAATAGTGGTAGATTCTGAGCTCAATAAACCAAACCCTACAGTTTTCTAAGATACATAAAAGACATTAAGTACTTACGGTGGAACACCATGCAAGTCAGGGCCAACCGATCCACGGATAAAAAATAGTGGTTAGGGCATCGCGCCCTATATGTGACCGATCCACCGGCAAATAATAGTGGGCAGGTGCATTGTGCCCTATTTGTCTCCGCTCCACCAGCTATAATAATGGGGGCTTCCGTACTCGCATGAACTTGATAAAGAATATGGTGTGAAATGAGTATCCATAAGAGATTAATTAAGTAATTAATCCGGACTATAAATGGCCTTTGACTATTATTTTTCTGAAGTGATTGTATGTTGTTTTTATTATTATCTAGTTTGAATTATGTGCTTATGTGTGTTGGCCTTAGTGCACGATTACCTTACTCAGTATGTAGCGTACTAATTACCCTTGTCATGGGTGCTGCTCATTCCCACGAGTAGTAGGCCCTTCTGACTTTATGCAGGTGGGCGATGTGTATTTTGATGCCTTCGACGTTCATGAGGCATCAGACGAGGCTGAGTGATGAGTTTGTGTTTAGCTCCAAGTTCGAGAGTAATGTAGCCGGATTCACTCTTTATGTGATTTTATTTCTTTCTATTATTTCTTTTGTATCGAATTTAGCCTTTTATGATTTATTACTTGTATTGAGTATTTTAAATGAATATTTTATCGGTTGTAAGCTTATTTTTCTTTTGGATATGAATTACAATTCTTTACGCATACTCTGATTTTTGATGTTATGATCTTTCTAGTTCTTTTATGAACTCTTGGTTTGAGTTTAATGTCAATCTTTTCTTAGCCTTAGCACTTGGTACTAAAACGGTCGGAGAGAACCTGTTTGGTACTAAGTGTGGCGGTAACATTCCCAGAATTTACGGGTTTTAATTTAAATGTTTCCGTTTTAAAAAAAAATAGTGAATTTTGGGGTGTTACATATGATACGGGTGATTTACCCGTAGAGTTTAAAATTTATGGGAAAAAAATATGATGTATTGAATTTATGAAATTTGTGGAGCTTGAAATTAATATATATATATATATATGCACACACACACACACACACTATAAAAGTGTAAGTTGATTTATACACTTAAACAACCAATTCAAACAAATAACATACTACAATAAAAAAATAAAATAAATAAACATCATCCATACTAACCTACGTTCAAAACTAAGTAATTTTATCAAAATATGTTAGCAATTAACAATAATATTCTATGCATATTAATTATTATAGATTAAGATTGTAAAAATAGTGGATACTTATCATTTTAATAGATATTTTCTTCTTCTTTGGGTTGAATGGCAGGATGAAAGAGGGGGAATAATAGAGAGAGTTGAGAGAGGGTGTTAAGAAAAGGAGCGAGAGGAAGAGGGCTAGTTTTAAAAATTTTTAAAAAAATTAAGGAGCATAAACCAGTAAGAAAAAGTACTTATGGAGATGATAGGTTTGTATAATAGTATTTATACTTAACCAGTGACCATCATCTCAGATTTCTTCAGCATGGCAAGATTGCATGAGGTAAGTGTGGTGCCTACCGACCAAGGTGAAGAAGCTATAACGAACCAAGCCCCAAACACTAATGCTTTGCTGAGGTAGGCTAGCTTGTAGATCAACCTTTAGAAGGAAAAATAAAGTCATCACAAAGGTCACAAAGATGGCGAGTGGGCTTCCACATAAAAAGAAGCTCTCCTATGATTCACTGTTATCGGAGGCTAACCGATCTCGCTTATGAATGTGAGAATTATAATACTTCTTCAACCGATAAAATTGTTCTAAATATCATTGCTATCAAATCTTTCATATATATTACTAAATTACGTCATATAATCATTAAATATTTCACTTTGAAAAGAATGCTACATATTTTGAATGTATTGCCACAAAATATACTGCGGTACATATTTAAAATACCAACGTTGAATATTTTAAATATAAATTTTGATCATTGATTTTTAAAAAATATAATATATTATTATATAAAAATAGTATACACACACACACACACATATATATATTCATATTAAAAATTAATTTTATAATTTTTTTTTATTAATATATATTTTAAAATATTAATAATCAACCTTTATTTTTAAAGAGAGAATCTCTTAAATACAGAAAAAGTACAATATATTTAGTACTTATGATTAATGTATTTAGTACTTAAGATCACTATACCCATTATCATTCATAATAGAGTTTAAATAAAAAATAATTTAATCATTTGAATTACAACCCAATATTTCATAAACCGGAAGCATGTCGCAGACAAAATTAGCGAACACAAACAAACAAAGAAGGATAAAGAAACTTCAGTGGTCTCCTGCATCAATCATACTCCAGTCCTGATGCATCTACTCCTGTCTCTCTAACCTTATCTCCTCGTTAAACTTGTTAATAAACGCCTCCACCCGCCGATTCAACTCGTCCTTACTCAGCCACGGTTCTCTTCTCGGCCTACCACTACCCGGAGACGTGCTCGGCGGCGAGCGATCATTGAACGTCTCCGCCTTCCTCATAGCATGAACCTGATTTGATGCATCATCCATTGTACCCCTATTAAGTGTCTCTCGCGTGTCAGCAGATTTCCTTAGGTGACGTCTTAAGGGCACTTGCCGGCGCTCCTTTATGTTTTTCCACGTTTCCTCTAGCATGTCGTCCCGCCTTGGCCTTGATACTCCTGAAGCTACCTTCCCTGCAAAAAGAAAAGCAATTCAATAGGCAACGGCTAGTTTCAGCCAGTTTTTTATTTTATTTTATTTTATTTATTTATTATTATATATATATTTTTAAATTATGAAGTTCGAATTGATGTTAAAAGAATTGACAAAAAGAGAGAGCAAGTCTGCATGTGCTGTTTTACCCCTGGGACCGCTTTTGATAGATTTCCGTCGACCAAGTCTAGCAGAAGTAAGCGGCTTCTCCGTCGAATTGGCGAACCCCGTCGGACTCTCTTCCTTTAGCAGAGTCGTCTCAGAGCTTGATATCACAAACTTATCACCAAAGCCATCATCATCACATACATCCTCCGCGGGCGGTTTCTCCATCGAAATTGAACAATCACCTATCTCCATCAGGTTCTCTCTCTCTAACGGAATCCATTTCCCTCTTGATATAACAAAATCATCACCATTTTTAACGTCTTTATCATTCTCCTGCGTGCTTTCCAATTGCATTTCCACCAGTGAACTCCTCTGTTTCCTCACCATAGGACTATCAACATAACCAAACACAACCGGACTGCTCAATACGACGCCTTCTACGGGCTTATCTCTATCCTCTTCACCGTATAAACTACTACCGACCTCGACTTTCACCGGAGGTTTTTGTAGAGAGGAAGAATCTGCTTCTTCGTTTTCAGTCGATTTGCCAGGCCCGAGCTTGGAGGAAGCAACGATAGTGAGGATGATGCAGTTAATGACCAGGTAGAGGTAAGGAGGTCTGAACCAAGATATCATAACTGACCATAGCAGAGGTAGGTCGCTGATGGTTTCTACAACTAATGGTAAAGTAAGTTTGAAGACCACAGCTGTTGATAGAATACCGATTGACAGCAACATGAATTTCACTAATGATAACCACCCAATCGCCATCTTCACCCGTAGCGAAACTTTAATTTACTGCCGGCCAGCCTAGGCGTGAGAATACGGCGCTGGTCCACTATTTTCATAGAGAGGGAGAAGTGGAGCGCGCGCTATGAGTAGAGTTTGGCTCGTCGGTTTGAATTTATAGAGGACGGAGATTTCAGTTTAATAAGATGTAGAATCTGAGCCGTTGGATTTTTAGCGTATCGGTAGACTGACACGTAATGGTAGGTTTGTTTCTTGCCTCCCTGGTATTGGTGATCGTAGACTGGTCCGTCCAATATAACACATAGCTGTTTTTTTTGACAGATAATCATCAGTTTAATGGACAGAATTTCAGTCTTAAAGGGTAGGTGACCAAATATCGTGATACAATAATTTGTTCTTTTGGTCACGAGACTTTTATTGTTTTTACCTCTTGGGAAAGGGAAAGGGGCATTATATATATGTACCGTAGAAATGTGCCCTAAATCGGACACTGCAATCATTAGAAATATGTAATAATGATCGCCTTAAACATTAATCATGACCTATTGGACTAAGGAGAGCATCAAAATTCTCGCAACCAAATGTTGCTCCCGAAGCCAACGTTAGCACCAAAGCCATCCCAACCAGTGTACTAGGTGGTCCCTTGCAATCTCGCAGATGTAAATTAGGCTAGGATTCATTAAGACGCTTCCATCAACAATGATTTTAACCATGGCTTTCGAAGGTGTTGTCCATCCCACCTCTTGTAGGAAATAATGTTGATGAGGCTGGCAAAGACCTTGCACTTGCTTCCCAGATAAAAGTCTTATGCAATAAATTTTCTAGTGCATTAGGCAATCACTTGCGTGTCCATTTAGCTATTAGAGAAGATGCCCTTATTATGTTCATGCCATAACTTCCACATGTCGTTGCAAACATTACTGCCCAATAAGGAGAGTTTGGCCGGAGTTGTCTCTGGCAAGGGATATTAGTTTTGAACCATTAATACAAAGGGAGGTCAAAGAACTCAGCATCATGATTGGTGGGGGAAAAGTTGTGCCAAAATTTTGTGATGGGCGCACAATCAAAAAGGACGTGAAGAAGAGACGACTCCTCCTTGCAATAACTACATGGCTCATCCGCAGTGAGGTAGTGCTTGCATCTATTTTATTGCGTCAAAAGGCAACTATGCATTACAAGCTAGATGAACGCACAAATTCTTTGGCGACTTTGGAGGCGCTAAGCGTTCTTTTAATGGGAAGAAGCATGACCTAAATCACTAAATACCCCAAAACCTAATTTTAAAAATTTTAGTTAAATAAGAATTTATTAAAAAAATTAATTAAATATATTATTTTTATTAAAATAAAAGGGAATTAATTAGGGCAAATCAAGAAGAAAATAATAAATATTTTTATTAGAAAATTTTGGATATTTTGCTAATTAAAATAGAATTTAGGAAAAAATTTTCAAAAATCCTAAATTAGCCTAAAAAGAAAATTAAATATTATTTTATTTAAATATTATTATTTTTAAATATTCCAAATATCCTAATTAACCCAACCCCTATTTTTCTTTGTTTCCTTTTCCTTTTTTCTGTTCTTTCTTTCTTTTCTTTTTTTCCCCAGCCGGCTGGTCAGCGCACGCCGCCCCCTCCTCCTCCTTCTTCCTTCCTCCTTTCCCACTCGACCTGCAACTCTTCCCTCGCTCCTTGGTTTTTCGCAGCCAATCATGCCTTTGATCGGCCGTTTCCTCTCCTCTCTCCTCCCCTAACTCGCCAACCCTTATGTCCCCTCTCTTCTCGCGTGACCCCTTCTTTTCCTACGCAATTGCCCTGCCACGTTGTGAATTTTTACCGGCCAACCATTGCCGCCGGTGAACCCTAACCTGCCTGCCCCAATTCTCTCGTCTCCCCTCTAACCTTAGCTCTCCTTTAACTCTATAAATACCCCAGCCCTATAATCGAGTTTTATTTTCAAACCTAGAAAAATCATCCCTTTTTGTCTCCGCCCTTTCAAACGCCAGCCCCATCGCCGTCGGCCAACACCGCCGCCCACTCCACCCACTTAAGTACTCCCCACACCGCCCTCTAACTAAATACACCACCCATCTCCCTCAATTTTCCTTGCACAAGCTACTCTGGCCGTGCAAAGTTTCCTTCTCGATCAACCACTCCTCCGCCCCTGCCACCCTTCGCACCACCCTTAGCCACCACTTCTGCCACTACCACTTTCCCTTATACCTCCCAAAAACACATGCAAACCTTCCTCTACCTTTCCCTACCCTTCTTTTCCTCTTCCTCCCTCTCCTCCTCTCTTTTTCTCTTTCTTCCACTTTCAGCCACCACCGCCGCTGCCGTGCACTGTCACCATTAGCTGTGCTGCCACCCTCATTCTACTTCTCTCCATCTAGGCAATCATAAACACCCCAATTTCCACCCTATTTCTTCCTCTTTTTTTCCCAGCACTCAGCTTTCTCTCTCTTTTTCTCTTTTTTAGGCCACCGTTGCCGCTGCCGTGCACCACTACTGATGCTGCCTGTCACCACGAACCCAAGGTGGAACCCTAAACCCTCTCAACCCTTTTACCCTATTTATACAAGCTTTATTTATTTTATTATATTATAATTCCATTATTCCGAATATATTATTATTATTATTATTATTATTATTATTATTATTATTAATGTTATTATTATTATTTCTATTGAGGGCTAAAGCCCTATTCTATTTTTATTTCAAATAATAATAATAATAATAATAATAATAATAATAATAATATTATTATTACTATTATTATTATGTGTTATTATTATTATTATTATTATTATTATTATTATCATTATCATTATCATCATCATCATTATTATTAGTATTATTATTATTTCAAAGTAGGGTCGAAACCCTACTTTACATTATTTTTGATTTATACTATTATTATTATTATTATTATCATTATTGTTATTATTATTTCGTATTACTGTTGTTGTTGTTGTTGTTATTAGTAGTAGTAGTAGTAGTAGTAGTAGTAGTAGTATAGTAGTATTAGTATTATTTTGATAAGGGTCGAAGCCCTTATTTCACCATTTATTTCGAATGATACTAATATTACTATTAGTATTATTAGTATTAGTATTATCATTTTTATTATTATTCTTGTTATTATTATTATTATTATTTTATTTTTTATTTTTTTAGTATCATTATTATTATTAGGATAAATTCTTCAAATCTTATATCATTATCTTTTACAATATGACTATTGTTACTTTTAGCTTTAGTAAAATTAGTAATTAGTTAGTGTTATTACTATTATATTATTATTATTTTATCCAAAACCCTAATCTTAGCGTAAATAAGGAATTAATGGTATTTTTAGTAGGAGGGAACCTAATATTTAGTTTTTCCTCTTATAGGTAAGACCAGTCAAAGCCCTAAGGAGGGGTAGGAGCGTGCTCCAAGATCGGTGTCGTATTAGATAAGGGTATAACTAAGGTCTTATGTGTGTTATGTGTATTACATGCCTTTGATGCCTTGTATAATGTCGTGTTGTGTATCATGTGCTATTAGTGGACTATTTTATATATGGAGCGGCTTAAAGTTAAGGTATGCTTATGTGCCTTATTATTTTATATGTTGATATGAATATATGGTGAAATGTTGTGGAATGTGATGTAATGTGTTGTGACCCTGTAAGACATGCATGTGAGGATGTTTAATGTGGTATGGTGGGGTGGAAAGGATGAAAAAGGAAAATGGGGAAGTAAGTTGACCAAAGGGAATGTGAGTTGACATAAATATTTTAATGACCCATTAGTGGATGAATAATAGGGGGTGAAAGTAAAATGAAGGAATGGAAGAATCTAGGGTTTTTGTATGGGAGAATCTATGGTTGTGCATGGGAGAATCTATAGTTATACACGGGAGAACATATGGTTGTGCATGGGAGAAGCTAGGGTTTGCATGGAAGAATCTAGGGTTTTGTATAGTAGAATCTAGGGTTTTGCATATAAGAATCTAGTGTTTGCATGAGAAAGTTCGAAGGTTTGCATGGAAAGGTTAGAGTTTGCATGGGAGTAAAATTTACGTATGAAAAGTTGACTTGGGGTGTGAGGAAGGTAATGGAAGAGTTGTTTGGGTGTTTGGAGGCTTTGGGTAAAAAATAGTATGTAGGACAGTATAAGGTTACATAGGAGATTGAGCTAGGGTTTGGGGGAAAAACCCTATTTGAGGGGGTAGTAAAAAGGAGAAATAAATGAGGGTGAGTGGAGTACGAGAGGATAATGAAAATGATCAAGTAAGGATGAGCATGATTAGCATGGAAAAATAAGAAGTGGAATGTGAGAAATGGAAGGGTGACATGTAGACATGAGGAAGCTAGGGTTGTTGGGGGCAGTTAGGGTTTGGTGTGGTTACTCAGGGTTTTGTGACCACATATGTACTTGAGAAGTAAGGCATCATGATGAGGGTTGAGTCTAGGAATTATGAAGTCTAGGGTGTTAAAATAGTTTCGGTCGTGTAAAGTGGAGTAGGATGGACCACATAGGTATAAATTAGGGTTTCGGGATAAAACCCTAGAGTAAGGTGTTGAGTGGAGTTGGAAGATTAAGGTAGTGGACCTTGACCCATATACTTAAGAGTTGGAATTCTAGTGTGATATAGGATATGGAGGAAAGGATGTTGGGGTAAGTTAGGAGGTGCATGAGTATGATGATATGCATCGGGTTTGTTGGAGGATAGTCGTAGGGAGAGTGAGTCATGCATGTCTAGGGTGAAGTTTCTAAATAAGACAATGTAAGATATTAATCATTTAAATTGAAAGATTGTTGAGCCGAACGCAAACCGGTCGACCGATAAATAATAGTGGTTAGGGCGTTTTGCCCTATGTGTGACCGATCTACCGGTAAATAATAGTGGTCAGACGCGTTATGCCTATATATTTTCGGTCCACCGGCTATAATAGTAGGGGATTCCGTGCTCAACAAATCGAACATAATTTTGCTAAGACATGGGAAAGACACTAAGAATTTACAGTGAAATACCATGAGAGTCAGAGCCAGACTGGTCTATCGGTAATAATAGTGGTCAGGAGCTTTATGCCTTTTATGTTTCCGGTCCATCGGCAATAATAGTGGTAAGTAGCTTTATACCCTGTATGTATCTGGTCCACCGGCTATAATAGTGGGGTTCCCGTACTCGCATGGACTTGGTAAAGAGCATGGTGTGAAATGAGTATCGATAATAGATTAATTAAGTAATTAATCTAGACTATAAATGGACCTTTGTATATTTACCTGAATGATCATATGCTGCTATGTTATCATGTTGGATTATATGCTGTTTTTATTATTCTGCTTGGTTTTATATGCTTCTATATGTTGGCCTTAGTGCACGGTTACTTTACTCAGTATGTAGGGTACTGACCACCCCTTTTATGGGTGCTACTCATTCCCATGAGTAGAAGGCCCTTTTGACTTTGTGCAGGTGGGCGATGCATATTTTGATGCCTTTGATGTCCATGAGGCATCAGGTGGGGTTGAGTGTTGATCATGGGCTTGGTTCGATGATCGGAGTGACGTGGCTGGATTTCCTCTTTATGTCATTCTGTTTCCTTATTTTATTTCATTACTGTATTGGATTTTCTAGAATTAAACATCATCGTTTGTAGACATTATTCCCTTCGAGGAATTTTGATTTTGTACTTTGAGATATATAACTTTTTATGCGTACTCTGATTGCTATGCTATGACTCTTCTAGTTTTTCTTTTTATAAACTCTCAGTTTGAGTATTAAATTAAGTTTGATGATAATTCCTTTAGCATTAGCACTTGGTACTAGAATGGTAGGAGTGAACCGGTCTGGTACTAAGTGTGGCGGTAACATTTCCAAAATTCACATGTTATGATTTAATGTATTTGCTTCTGTCTTGAAAAAAAAATAGTAAATTTTGGGGTGTTACAATCACGACATTGCATACGGTAAACAGATTTAACATAGAAGATGTCATCACTATTTTCTCTTAAAAAGGAATATTGATATGATGTCAGATACTTTAAATTATACCTTAAACACACAAATAAGTAGTGAGTAGCGAGTATGGGTTGATCATACAACGATTGTAATTCATTCGCTAATTTCTATTATCAAATTAAATCCCCGATTTTCAAATTATAAAAAACTAACTACTAATAATGAAAATAAGAAACTAACTATTAACAAAATAACTGAATAACAATGATGAGATAATAGAGTTTAGAGGAGATATTAAGCATAGGGATATCAATCAATAATTGAATGATATGGCAATGTAGTATTTTTGATGTTAACCTATAGAATCTTGTAAGTGTTCAATTCCTAGTATTCTCTTATGTAAATAAACCAATGTCCGCTTATGATTTATAGGCTAACCAATTAACAATCTAAGATAAGATATCTAGATTGAATTAATGGATGCATTAGCAATGAAGGAGAAACTAACTAGAAATATAATTACGATCAGCTTGAATTATGCAGTTCCAAAGATTAATAAACTCGATTAATATTTCTTTAAAAATTAACCAAATTATTTGCTACTTGTGGATGTACATGTTAATAATTATAGATTAATTATACTATCCTAGCATTTGATTAGCACTCTAATTAACTAGGCAATCAAACTAGATAATAAATTCCTAATCTTAGAATAGTGATGGTTAAAATTAATTTATTAATCTAACAAAAAATATACATTATAATTAAATTAAATCAAATCAAATTCACATCTCATGATTAATTATCCCATTGCTTTCACATATCATCCTACCATATACTAATCCAACCTAACATATTAATAAATCAAGAAAATGCAAGATCTAAATGCATACAGTTAAAATCGTAATTTCATTTAGAATAGATGAAAGAAAGAACAATGATTGAATTAAACTACACATAATCACAAACCTCAATTGAATAAAAAAAGAATAAGAATTGCATCAAATAAAGTAAAATGTGCAAAATATTTGAATGAAACAAAGGAAAGAAAGAATTTAGGATATTGCATCAATACAAAGACCTAGTGATCTTCAATCCTTCGATTACAACGCAATGAACAAACAAATGAATTAAATCTAACCCAAGAGCCCTAATAGCTTGAAAATAATGAAAATGAATTCAAAAGGTTGATGGTAATACTCTCAATCCTCTCACTAGACCTAAGATATGTCATATATATAGACAAAAGGCTATGTAAAATATATCCAAAACTTGCCAAGAATATGGTTTATATTAGTAAATATAGGGCTTCCCTAATTTTTCCCTAAGTTTATGTAGAGTTAATAAAGCATGTGGGAGGGAAAACCAAGAAATGCAATATGTATTTCCATAAATATGGGCCACCCATATTTCTTGCTCCTTCATTGCATTACCTTGATTTTTCTACAAATGAACTCTCTTTTAAGATACTTCATAATGGTGTATCCAACTTCTCTTGTATACAAGCTTCGATCCTCATAATGTGCTCTTTTTCCTCATTTCCTTACCTTAATTACCTTGATTTCATTCTTTTATGCAAAACTAGGCTCACAAAGAAAGCTCAAAGAAATTGGTAAAAGTATCATAATAAATAGAGAAAGCTAGGTTAAAATACGTCAAATAACCATAAAATATGCATATATCAAATATCACTACCAGCACTTCCATACAAAACCCAAGTGATAACTAGCTTTGCAAGGGATTGGTTAGAGAGCAAGTAATGAAATAACGCCAAATTCCAACCACTTGGGGATGAGTACTAGCAACACTTCCATTTAGGTCATGTGGTGGCTTATTGTGGACAACATGGTTAATTAGGGGGTCATTTCTCTTCCATCAATCAAGCTAAAAGGAAAGTTGATGCCACTATAGATTGACCATTTGATACCCAACCACAAGATATTAATTGAATCACAGATATGTAGCTATATGGGGGAACAACTAGTAATATTGGCCGCATGAATGATGTTTCTAGTCTTCAAGTATTTATCTAATAAAATATGAACCCAAAGGAATACATTGTTACAAAGTAGGCCTCATGTTAGTTTGAGAAAGGCAACATTATTCATCGGGCCAGCACTACACAAACCCAAACCTATCATTTCCTTTGGTATACAAACCTTTGACCATCTCAATAAATGAATCTTCCTCCTTCTCTTAGTAGTGCCCTAGAGGAGTATATGGTTTATGCTAATCAATATACATGCATATTGTAAATTGGGATAGTGGAAGACACTAGTTGAAAAACCATTGCTCACCTTGCAAGGGAGAAGAACTTAGGTTTCTAAGAAAATAATCTATTTTGAAATCTATCAATGACATAGGAGAAAAGACCATCGGAAATCCTCCCATATAGGTTTGAGCTCCCAAATAACTGCCTAAGGAGGATGCACAAGTGATCCTGTCAACAAACATAATCTCATGAGTAAGATTGCAAGGCACATTAGCTACAAAGTAAATGATAGACTTTTCAAGGCTCACTTTTTGTCCTAGAGTAGCACTTAAGGAGTTAATTACTTCCAAAATAATTTTTATTTGTAGGGCCAAAGCATGATCAAATGGAATTAAGTCATCAATGAAGAAAATGTGTGAAAGTTTGGTTCCTCCTTCTAGACACAACCAATTCCAAATTTGGGAGCTTATTTTACCCTAGATATGGTGAGATAGGCGCTCCATGTGAGTAATAAACAGGTATAGTGAGATGGATCTCCTTGGCGGATACGTTGAGTGGGAGAAAAAGCTTCACTGACCTCAAAGCTCCAAAGGATTTGGATACATGGGGTGGAGATGCAAAACATCATAAGGTGAATAAAATTATTCAAGATGCCCAAATATATGAGAGTATCCTCAACAAATCTCCATAAAAATCTAGATAGTTGGTCAAAGGATTTATCTAAGTTAATAGTCAATGCCATAAAGCATCAATTCCCTCTTTTCTGGTGCATGGTGTGAGTGACCTCCTGAACCACAATAATATTATCTATAATCTATCATCCTAAAAGAAAGCTATTATGATGGATATCAATTATGTAGCTCAAATTTGGTTTCTATCATTGTGATAAAATCTTCATAATGATTATAGGATGCATTACAGAGTCTTATAGGTTGAAAATGTTTTACCTATTTTAGGTGATGAACTTTTGGGATAAAATAAAGAAAGGTCTTATTAAGCTTAGCATAAAAGCTCCCCCCTTAAAAACGCTTGATAACATTATGGAAACATCAATGCCCTTGATGGACTAGAATGATAGAACATTGGCTGAAATTTATCTAGCCCCAGACTCATAAAAGATCCCATGGAAAAGGTTGTGGCTTTAACTTCCACTAGAGTGATATGTTGGCTTAGGTTGAGGAGCATCTTATCGAGGAATGAAGGAAAGGTAGAAGATGGAACAATATAGGGATAAAGAGAAGGATCAACTAAGTAAAGGACTTTGAAGAATTGAACAATCACATTACACATAATAGCAAGGTTAGAGATCCACCCTCTATTAGCATCCTAGAGATTATGAATAAAACTCTTCCTCCTCCGGTTTAAAGTGGAGAGGTGAAAGAATTTCATGTTTATGTCTTGAAGCACTACAAAATCCATCTTAAATTTTTGGGACCAGAGAATATGCTCCTATAAAAGGGTATGATGATAATTGGAAATCAGTTACCTTTCTAGCCTGACCAGTCCTGTAGAGAAACTCTAGGATTGTGCCTATTAAATGCCCAAAATTCTATTGCTCAAACATCACTTCTAAACAAATGTTACCAAATGAGTTGTGATTCCACATATAAAGCCCTTTAGTGTATTGGGATATTTTATGAGTGTTGTCATGCTCATCCAAGAGAGAAGAGATGGTATAGTGGATGTGAGAGCCAATGAGCTAAGGGCGTTTTTCATTGTCCGAGAGTAGAGTAATCGAGTATGAGCATAATAGGATGATGGTCCCCTTGATTTTCACCATATGAGTAATTTTAGTTGAAGGGAAGAAATGCTCCTACTCATCAAAAGTTATAAATCAGTTAATGAGGGAGCTAATCAAATGACTACCTACCTTACCATGCTAAGTGAAATTTGTCCTTGAGTAACATAGGTTGAAGGAACTTCTGTTGTTATGTTCACTATTCATGCTATTTGTTGTTTGTACATGTGTGTGGTATACACTTTTGTTATACACATAAATTAATTTTGTATCACATAATTTAATTCTTATAATAATTTATAATGTCATTAATGTGAAGACTGAGTTCTAGTCTTTATAAATAAAATTTGAGATTAAAGTTTAGTATTTAGGTACTCTAATATTTAACCTAATATTTTATAGGTATTTTGTGTATTCAATAATCTCATTTAAGTACATCTATAATTTAATTCATTATCATTTAGGTACCTTTTATGATAATCACATAATAAAAAATTCAAAAAAATTATAAAAATACATAAATCATGATTTTTTTTCATATATTTTTTTTTTTCATTTTTTGGCTACATTTTTATATAACTTTTAGTTTTTTATTGAGTAAATAACATAAAGGTACCTAAATACTAATAAATTAAAGTATGAAGGTATTCAAGTGCGATTACTAATAGAGGGTATCTGTCAAATATTAAGTTAAATATTAGGATAACAAAATAAATTTTCATGGATTTTTAATGTGGAGAAGAAGTATGAGAAAATGTCAGAAAAAATATAAAGTAAATATTTATTTTTATTTAACGTTTTTTAGAAACAAATGAAGTGCTAATTGTGATTGAATGATTCTTTTACCAATTGTTATGTATTGTTGCATTTTAAATACCAATGTCCATCACAGGATAAAAAGCTACTATCTCTAACAGGTAAAGAGAATTCCAAAAGGATGATGATGGTGAGAGAGGGTTCATGAACAAATTCGAAATTGTATGGCATGAACAATTTTGTAGCGTAGAAGATTGTGATGACTGAAAATTGCGATGGTTTTCAGAGTTTCTATCGTATTGTTGTATGCTGCGTCATTTGCGCTGGATCTAATATGTCAATAGTGATGTTAGTTGACTGTAGCTTATACAGTTTACATACATGTGCAAATAATAAATTAATAATAATAATAATAATAATAATAATAATAATAATAATAATCAATGTAGAATAATAGTATATAGTATGCCATCAAATCATGTTTTTCCTTTTTAAGAAAACAAAACTATTTATATAAACATACATATCTATTTAGTTTAAGAAAACCACCGGCTATCAATTAAACATGGATGCGAATAATGCATTCCCCCTAAAAGAAATCAAAGGGAATTTAAAGGGAAGATGACGCAATTAGTTCTTCAATTCTCCGTTCCACACCTGCTTATCCCCGGTCTAGACGACCAGAAGCGTCTTACTCCGAGAGGAGAAGAAACAGAGACACGAAGAAATCGATCTGATTTTTTTGTTGTTCTGCTTACTTCTCTCTCTATCATAGTCGCCGTGTAATCAATCAGATTTTGTGGTGACCGCCATGAACGGGAAGGCGAATGTTACAAAAGAGCTCAATGCCAAGCACCGAAAGGTCGGTATTTGATCTTTGCCTTTTGATCCTAATTTCTCCGTTTTCCGACATATTTATGGATTGTTTTCATTAAATTACTATTTTATGATTTGATGTGCATGCCATTGATTTGATCCGTTTTCTTTTTATGTCTATTACTCTGTTGAACAATTGATTAATTGAGGGGGTTACTGTTATCGTTTGCACCACTTCTGCATCATTTTTGAGCTTGATCGCAGCCTTGGCTTGCTTTATCCGATGGATCTGTTGATGCTTGAATGATAGTGTCTGGCAAGGATTGGAAGGCGGTGCGTTGGACTGTATATTAGGTGTTTCAAGTAGAATTACGAGATTCGGGCGTATTAAATTCAGTTTTGGTTGAGGAACTATAGGAATCCGTGCCTTTGATTATCTGACGGATTGTTTTTAGGGATTCCAGAATTTTCAATGAAAAATGAAGAACTCCTTCACAATGACAGGAAATTCTAGTATAGATAGATATTTGAGTTTTGCTGTGATCCTGCAATTTATGTAGGGAAGATGAGAATAGTAAGGGGAAATAAGAGAGAAGAATGTGCTTTGTTCTGATGATACCCTACTCTAAGATGCAACTTAGAAGACACCATTCAATCTCCCAATTCATCCATTGGGTCTTCAATTAAAAGAATAGAAAATATTTCCTTAACAGTACTGCCTTTCAAAATTCTTGTTTCCCACACAAAGTCTCCTCTAGCCATCCTTCTTACCCACTAACACAACAGGAGAAGCATACGGTCTATTATTGTGCTGTACAATACCTGAGGAGAGCACTTCCTGAACTAACTTCGAAAGACATTTTTCTTGTATGATGCATATCTATAAGGTCTTTTATTGACAGGATTACTTCCTTGTGATTATAACCTTCTCCGAAAGGTGGAAGCGATTTTGGCTCATCAAACAAGTCTTCATATTCAGCTAACACTTAAGTAATAGTAGCAGGAACTGAGATCAGGATTCGGTGTACTGAGTGAGGCCAGTAAAGGTGAAGTTGGAATGTCATGCTGAGAAGCTAATATATGGATTAGTTAGAGTTGTAATCCCTGCTGCAACCTGCAAACCCTTCCTGGCTGATTGTGCATTAATATTTCTCGGGGTAGGTGTTGGTGAACCCCTAAGCACATGCTTCTGGTTTGGGCAAAGTAAAGTCCATAACAAGATTGTAAAAATCCCAAAATATGGGTTCCATGGTATTGTTCCATGGTACTCTGCCACTGTATTCCAAGAACCAAGTCACAGCAGCATAAAGGAAGAACCATTACGTTTGCCTGAAACAAAACCCTGAAGCTTCGAAGTTCCAACCAAATTGCTTGACTTGGCCTGAGACTTTTGGCTGCCATCTGCAACGGTCACAGATAATTGCTCAATCCACTCTAACTTGCACCCCAGTTTAGAGTTTACTTTATCATGTGTGTTCTCCCTCTGCCAATGAGTGTGTGTAAAGGCCTCTTATTATGGTGTCCAATAACCCTCATGGTACCCTACAACACCATTTAAAGCATTAAAGGAGATAGGAGGGGCGTTGTTTGGGCTTTGAATGGAGACTCCATCAGGTAACTCAACTTTCACATCATCCTCTTCCAATTCTTTTTCACTCTTCATGACGTATAACTGGGCTCTCTAATGTTTCAATTGGTGCTCAGACTGTAAAGGGTTCATCACAAAAGAATCAAAGCCCTTTGCCTTTTTGATTCATCTCATTTGGTATTAGGCCTGGTATTATTGTTTGATGGGTCCAGGGGTTTTGGTAATTATGGTGGAGAGTAAGCCTTTTATGGATTTGATTTACAGGAGCTGTGAGAATTATTTGATTTTGTTTTGTGAGTAGGCAGTTGGAAATTACTGGAACAACAGATGTTAATACTATCTACCTCCAGAGCTTCCAATTCTCTTGTTTCAAACCAAATGCCAAAACAACAAATGGGTTTCTTTTAATGATAGTATTAACATTAAATTAATTTGAAAAGTAATAATCAAATATAAAAATAAGTATGATATTTTGAAATGATAATATTATAAATAATAGTAGAATAAAAGAACTTAATGGTGAGTTAGTTCTATCAATTCATGTGCTTTATCGTACTAATCTTACAAAAATGCACTATATTTCTATCTACCTATGGTTTTAAGAAACAGGTTTCTGTTTCTTGTAACTTGTTCTAAACATGAGATTTTTAGAAAACACATAAATAAAATTCTATTTCTTATTATTCTATTCACTCTGAACTGCTTGTTAGTGTCTTCTTGCTTGCTCTAAATGGATTTTATTCTAAGATTGTGGTTTTGTATAATATTCTAGGAAATGAAAGTGCATGTGGCTATGAGGTATCTTTAATATTTTAAGTTTAATTGTTCTTTGACGATAAATATGCGCCTTGAGCATGCATAGGTGGTGTATTTGGCACCAACCCCCCTTTTGTTGGACCTATTTTACGTACTTTAAAAGATTCTGTACGCACCTCTTACTTCCTTAAAAGGAAAACTTATGATGTGTAGTTTTTCCATCATTATGATGCTGATACTAGTGTGTTTGTTGGAATCTTCTTATTTGCTCTGATGAGGTCAGTTTTTTAAGTTTGCTCTTTTATTGCTTGTTGCCTTCAATTTTTACATTCTAAACTCTGCAGTTTCTTTCCAGTCTTACTTTTACTACAATGGCTCCCATTTTTATCTGCAGATTTTAGAAGGGCTTATGAAGCTGCCAGAAAACAGAGAATGTGCTGACTGCAAGGCCAAGTAGGAATCTTGATATTTCGTTCAAAAATGAATTTAAGTTCCCTTTAGTTATCACAGAATCCTCCTTTAAATTGGTACATTTGATTTTCAGGGGTCCTAGATGGGCTAGTGTGAATCTAGGCATTTTTATATGCATGCAGTGCTCGGGGATCCACAGAAGTCTTGGTGTGCATATTTCAAAGGTATTTTCTTATATTTTGTATTCAAACCTATGCAGAGTGGTTAATTTGTTCTTCAAATTTGTGTTACTGTTTGGTTCTCTCTTCGCTTCTTGTGTCATAAATGTGTATGTTGAGAATATACCTGTGGGGACAGGGGAGAGAATGAGTGAAGTTGGTCTCATTGAAGGTTTGACTTCTAGGTGCTCAGCAAAAGGGCCTGTGCTTCTTGTTTCTGCAGGCTAGGCAACATGCCTCAGTCCTCAAATGCACATCTTATTTACTAGGCCAAAGAATCTTTTTGCAAGTGGCAGTTACGGTGAGGAGGAGATCCTTAGGCGACTTTGGCCAAGTGCCCGTATTTGAAGTAATAATGGTATTTGGTAACACATTTGATAAAAATTAAAATAGATTAATGTATATTGACAATTTTAAACATTTTTTTTATTTTAATAAAATATATTCTTATAATATATTTATTTATTTATTTTAAAAATTAAGTAATTATAATAATAATTAATATTAATGAATAATAATAATAATAATTCATAATTCATAATTCATATTATTAATATTAATTATTATTACGGTTCATAATATAGTGTATTGTTAAGAACTAATACGATTAATAATAATAATTGATGTTAATATTAATTATAATTAATATGAATATTTATATTAATAATTATAATTAATATTAACGTTAATAGTTAACATTAAGAATAATAATTCATTTTAATATTCATTATTATCAATATTGTTAAAATGATATATATATATATATATATATATATATATATATATATATATATATATATAATATTAATAGTTTATAATAATAATATTATTGTTATTATTATTATTATTTGCATTATAAATTGATATTAATTAAATTATTTTATTTTAATATGTAATTAATAGTTCCTAATAATAATTAATAATTACTATAAAAAATTATAATCATAATAATTAGTTTTATTATTAATAATTAATTCATATTGATGTATAAAAATGTGTTTTTAATTATTAATAATTAATAATAATATTTATATGATTAATAATGAATATTAATAATAATAATTGATATTAATAATTAATGATAATATTTTTCATAATATTATATAAATAATTAATAATGAATAACTATATTATAAATGATTAATATAATTAATAATAATAATTGATACTATTGATATTAATAACTAATAATATTAATTAATATTGATACCGAATCATAATTAATAATGAATACTATTTATGTTATTAGTAATTAATAATAATAATAATAATAAATTAATTAATTATTATTAATACTAACATCAATAATTAATAACATCAAATAATGATAACAACAATAATAATGATGGCAAGTGAATATAATTAATAAGGGTATAGGGATAATAGTGTAGCATGGTTTAAATATTTAATAGAAAATAGTGGGACCTACTCATTAAGTAATAATACAGTAGATGATATAAATAACGAGACTCTAAAAATATTATGTAAAATAAACGGCCTGAAATCTGTATGATGGGTGAAAAACACGCATGCACTAAATCAAATAAAAAAATGTGAATTGTCAATATTAGAACTTTGGCAAATATATTTATAAAGTTTAATGTTTTCAGAATTTTAGAAGTCCAGCATCCTATATTTTTTAGAAGTCCAGCATCCTATTCTGTGATCCCCTTTGGTTGATTTCATGCTGAATTTTAGTAGTTTGATGGAAGAATGGTTATGGAGGCTAGATGTGATGGAATAGGGTCATTTGTGTTGCCTCGTGATTGGTATTAGGCTTGCTCCTACTCATTTAATGTGTTTTAGGCAAATGTAGTAAAACTGCAATATGGGCCTATGCCATGTTTCTGTGATTGATTTACTTCTTTCGGCAATTGCTTATGTTTTTATTTCTGGAAGTAATATTATTGAGTTGATTTTGGGAGGACCTTATTCAGGATGCAAGGTAGTGTTCCCCCAAAATGTCATTGATATATATATAAGATATCTTATGCATTGACTGTGGATCATGATCATATAGCTGGTAATGGTATTAATCCTGTGTCAAAGTCTTCTGAATGCAAGATAGAGTGACCATGCCCTTTGCTTCTGCAACTTTTATTTCCAAGATCTGTGCTTATAATGTCCTGTTTAGAGACCATGTTGAATATGGTTCACCTTCTAAAATCAAAGCCCCTGGGCTGTAATTTGAAAGGTATATATACTGTTGATTTGTTATCTTATTTAATTTTTTTGGCCTCCCTCCGGAAGGTGTTGGGGTCTTCAAGGTCTTCAAACAAAATTATTATGTAGTCTTATAATCGTCCCACTATTAATTTAGGTGAGGTCAGCTACACTGGATACATGGCTTCCTGAGCAAGTTTCTTTCATACAATGTAAGCTCTGGATTCCAATAGGCTTCCAAGATCCTTTGGTTTGTGTAATTTTTAGTATAGTGACTGAAAGACTGCATTGTTGATTTGAACTCATTCTCCTTGTACATGCAGCAATGGGGAATGCAAGGTCGAACAGCTACTGGGAAGCAGAGTTGCCACCAAATTATGATAGGGTTGGCATTGAGAATTTCATTCGTGCAAAGTATGCCCTTCAGAGCTGCTCTCCTTGGAAGTTATTTGCCTCTTTGATTCTTCGCCATGATTTTCTATTATTTAGCTGATTAGGAGATGCTATTGTCAGGTATGAAGAAAAGAGATGGGTTCTGAAGGATGGGAAACAAAACTCACCTCCTAGAGGGCATGAAGAGAAGCTATCCGTGCATCAGCCTAGACCGGAGGAGAATAATGGCCATTTGTATGTTAACACATCAGCTGGTGCTTCTGAGGAGAGGAAACATGCACCAACACCTAGTCCATGGAAGACTGTTCCAGCTACAAGAATTAGTATTCCTGTGCCTCCTAAAGGACCAGAGCAGGTATTTTGTGGTTAAATATGTCTTCTTTCTTCTACACTATAGTTTTGATGGTGTGAATCTGTTAGGAGGGGCTCATTTGGAATTTGCTGCTGCTGAGAATATTTCGGTTAGGGTTTGGGGATGGTTTTTTCAGTCTGTTATGGTCCGTTAGTGGAATACTTTTAGATGTGAGCCTATAAATAGAAGGAGAGGGAATTAGGAATTGAATGTCAGGCAAGTGCGAGGACCTCGAATTCCTGGTTACTATTCTATTGGAGACCATTTTCCTTCTATCTATTCATTTGTTCCATCTATTTCTCTGTTAATCTCTGTTTCTGCCACCGAATTCCTATCAGAGTCCTATCGGGTATTTCAATACTCCTTTTCTCCTTTATTACCCTGTTTGTTGATGCTATCAGATATATATTTTGATTTCTGTTGCAAGGCATCCTTATTTGTCATAACTGTGCTCCCAGAAGACGTCAGCTGGATTGCGATTGTTTGTTGTTGGATTATGTGATGTGTCGGCACTGCTGAAGTAATTTTGAATATGCTGTAATGTATTGAGTGTTGCAGTTACTTGGTGTTCAAGTGTCGATATGTTGGGTTATTTTAAATGATGTCACCGATAGGAATTTCTTTTTCTTATGTGGTTGCTTGGATTAAGACCGTAAAAATAAATATGGGTCCTGATACATAATATTGGCCTATATGCAAAATTAGCAATACTCAACGGTTTTAAAATTTTATGTATTTGTTGGTGATATATCGGTTAACGAGCGATATTTTATCGATATTTACTGATATTTGCCAATATTTGTTGTGGAAAAAAAAATCATGCCGCGATAACCGTAGCATATAAAATATTGTTCGTGACACTCTGATACTGTGACCGTAACAGCAACCACGACTGCAGTTTTATTGCATGATTAAGACCCTTAACTTAGATATGGAGTGAAGCTTTTTTCAACATGACATGACTTACATGTGGATTACGACGGAAGTTGAGTTTCTATTTCAAATTGATGGGTTCTGAGGGTGCTTGAGTGTACTGTGTACCGGCTCAAACACAACTTGCTCTTAAAGCTTAATTGGCTGCTTTAATATCTGCTAGCTAACTTTTTAGTCTTTGGTGATACTAGAGCAGCCAAGGAGCTGAAAATTAACTGTATGGAAATCAGGGAATGTAATATGTACAGAGTGGTGTCTGTAACTTGAAACCATAGCATTGTTTGGTTATTTCTAATTGTTTCTGGTTGAAACACGAGATTTTTACTTCTGTGTTCTAGCCTCAAACCTCCAACTCTATGGCTGTATTTCGTTGTGATGTTATCACATATGCATTGGTAGGATACTCAATCCCAATGGAGAACCACACCCCAAAAGCTAGCATTTAAAGTCAGATAGCCCATGGATTAAGTACCTCCCAACAAACTGATATTTAGCTAACTTGGGGTCCTACTATAGCACTGCCCCAGGATAACCAATGTCATGGTGGCTGCACTTGGCCAGCAGGCCCCTCCTCAGCGGCTCAGCCCCTCCTAGTGGTAAGCCCTGCCCCTGGGTAGCCCTTTCCATGGAGGGCGCATACTGCTCTAAGACCATTGATAAGTTAGCCAGGTCCAAGGGAGAGGCACACCCCAAAGTCTAGCTATTAGCTTAAATATGACCACACCTACTAGTATCTACCTGACGTGGGATCCTATCATGATCCATTTTGTGATTGCTGTAATAGTGGTCAAATAATGAACCCTTTGAATTCAACTTTGATGGGTTTTGAAAGATTGCAAGAGATAGTTTGTGAGGTAACTTGTGATCTGGTGGATCTATAATTGCAAGCCTGGTTCCCTATGTTAGCTAAAGACAGCAACTCAGTGAAGATGGGTGGTCAATAATTTCCAGAGAAATAAGCATGTCATCTAAGTTGCTGAGCAGCTGGGCAGAATCTGGCTAGTTGTCTGTTTCATGGTTTGGGCTTCTATACTATCTGCTGGTGTCTATTTCATGCAATGTCTATGGTTAAAGAACATGTTTCTTATCCTGCTGCTTTTAGTGTCTTTTTCTTGTCACTTTTCAAATCTATTGGTTGATCTCACTTTAAATTTATAAGATCTGGAGGCCTATGTAAGTGTCTATTACTTATTGGCCAGGCTTCGACTTTTACAAGGCCTCAACAAGATGTCCAAAAATCTGAATCATCTTTGCCACAAGCAGAACCAGCAAAACAAGTAACTGACTTGTCTTCTGTTCCTGCCAAAGTTGATTTTGCTACTGATTTGTTCGACATGCTTTCCATGGATGATCCAATTGAAACCTCCTCTGGTGCTGTTAACAGTGATGAAAATGCATGGGCAGGATTCCAGTGTATGCGTCACCAGTCTTAATCTTTCCCTTTCTTTTTCTTGTTGGTTAATTTGTTGTCCGTTTTATCTAAATAGCTGATATCTTGAGACCCACAAGTATTAGATTAAGTCGGCAACTAATATTTGAATTGCAACATGCAGCTGCTGAACTGACGTCAACATCTGATAAATACGATTCAACAGAAGCTGTTGAAAGTAGCAAACAGTCATCTACTGGACTTACAGATCTTTTCGGTGGTTCATCTCAATTCACATCAGCATCCCCAAAAAAAACAGAGACAGATGTAAAATCAAATATTATGGGTCTCTTTGAGAAGGTTTGTTCCTCTATATCGAAATCTATTAGCTTTACATCATTGGAGAGATCATTAGTCATCATTTTTAGTTATCCTTGCTACATACGGATGCAGTATTTATCTGTGTTTGACTGGATCGTGAGAGAGGTGAGAGGTCCCGATCAGTGTGTTCTGGAGTTTCTGTAAGAGCACTAGAGCAGCATGTTTTTGACGCGGTTAATGAATGTTTTGATTGTCAACTGCTGTTTCATTTTGTCGGTAGTTGCTATCTGTGGCATTCACGCATTTTTGGTAAACTATATTAGTTTTCTTCTGAATTGCAAGATGGTAGAGAATGAAAGATTCATAGCATCCCCAAGCTATCAACGAAACCTAGACAGTAATAGCTGAATAAAATATTCATACAAGCATTTTTACCTAGTCTTTATAGTTTAAATTTTACCAGATATGGCCCTGCATTATGATCTTCTGAAGGCTAAACAGTGTTTGATGACAATGGCTTTTATAACATGCAGGCAAACATGGTGTCCCCATTTGCTGTTCATCAACAGCAACTTGCTATGTTGGCACAGCAACAATCTCTCTTGATGGCTGCTGCAGTTCAGACTTCTAATGGGGTTTCAAAGCCTCTTCCGAACCAGCAGCCTGGACTAAATGGCAGCAACGTATCAACACAGAACTGGCCGAACATTGGTTACCAAGTTCCAGGGACTACAATGTCATTAGCAGGCCAGAGTGACCTGCAAAAGTTTATGCAGGTGAGGTTTGTAACGGACCAGGCTTAGTGTTTCATGGTGGTTGATTTACGGAAGTACTTGCAGAGGAAAAAGTAAAAAAGATTGAACGACTTTCTACTTCTGACGTGCAACACATTTCAATGCAGGCAGGAAATCTCTCGCTGATTCAAAATTTAGGAAATCCGAATTTTTCAGCACCGAGGTACTAAAGGCATCATGCAGTCTGGTTTCTTTAATGTGTTTGTTGTCTTGCAAAATTGTTGTATACTTTTTACAGTAAACTACAGAATGTAATCTACTGATAAATTTTGACCATATTTTCATTCTCTTCATTCATTGGCCAATACTGAAAAAGTTCACAATTGTTTCCGATCTGATGCAGTTTGTACTCCATGGATCTAACAATGCCTGTGAATGGTGCGGCAACTGTTGGAACAAGTAAACACCCGACGGTTACTTCTGAACCTGCAAAGCAGTCTGCAAATGACTATGACTTCTCATCATTGACGCAAGGATTCTTCACAAAACGCTGAGTTTCAGGAGTGAATTAACTGCTGTTGTTGATCCCGTACCCAGTTCGCAGGAGATGTAGTCTTTGGGATGTTCGACATTGGGCCCTGTAAACTACAAAAATAGGAGGTTTTTGTTTTCTTTTGTTCCTTCCCTCTCTCTCTCCTCTCCTTCGGCATTTGAGTCTTGGCTTCATTGTTATGATTAAAATTTGTATTTTTACCCTGTGAAATTAGCTCGCTTCTAGTTCAAGAAATGGAATAATTTGTATCCCATGATTGGCCCCTGGAATATTTTATTAGAAGAGTTGATTCTGAGCTTATTCATTACTTATGAGCTTTTTCTAGTTTTTCTTTGGTAGCGATGGAGGAGACATTTGTGTAGACTTCGTTTATAAGAGGCAATATATATATATATATAAATTAAAAATAATTTTTTTTTATCTCTTTTAAATTCTAACTAAACAATAAAGATTCAATAATATAATATTAAAATATATTATTTTATTAATCTTTACTCTACCACAAACAATTAAAATATTTACTTAATTAATTATATTATTGATGAAATTTTTTATTTTTACATGATTGAATTTTTTTGAGCTTGGTTAAGCACTTTGTCATACTTTTTTATTTTTTTGCCCTGCCGTTGTAGTGCTTTGCACCGAATTAAGGGGTCTAAAATTTTTTTTGCATCCATTGTGGATAATCTAGTGATGAACATTGAAAAAATAATATATCTTAATAGTAATTTACTTTTAACATTTTATAGTAATAAATCCATTGTTTGGTTAAATAATTTAGATAGAGAAGGCTAATAGTTTTCTTATTTAGATAAGTTAATATATGGAATTTGGATATTTTATTTATAATTTTTTTTTAAAAAGGTGCATACTTTAAGCTTATTTGGTAGAACTTTAATATAATTTTAAAAGTTTTAAAAAGTATCTATATAGGATATCTAAAGGCTAGAGAATTTTATAAATCTTTTGTGAAATAAAATCTCTTTTAAATTGTTTTCTTCCAAACGAAATCTCAGATAATATTTGCTTCTCGTGTCATCTAATACTGGTGCTGTGATTTGGGTGTAGATATAATCATAAATAAGTAATCTGTAATCCCACCTAAACCTTGCGTGAGTTCCAATCGTCTTGACTCAATCATCAAACATGATTCTTTAACCTCCGCACTCTAGCATTATAGACTGGTTGATGCAATCGAAACATCCACGAGGAATGGAAGGTGCGAGTGCAACAATGCTAAAATCGAATGCTCCAAGAATCCGAATCTTCGTTGGAAATGAGCTTATCAGATTATTACTATTTCTTTTAGCTTATCAGATTTCTTTTAAAGTTTAAAACAATTTTTGCATTTGATTATAGTTTTCAAAATAAATAAGAAAATATATGAAGATATTAATTCATATTATTAATCATATATTTTTTTTACCAATGGGGGCTTGAACAAGATTATTGATAAATTATTATTTCATTTTAAAAATAATATAATAAAAAAATTAAAAAAAGAAGAAAATTGTCCTTTTATCATAAATATTAGTAAAGTATTTCTAACAAAAACAAAAGATTTGATTTTATTTCAATTTTAAGTTGATATATTATCTTTAAAATTAATCTAGATATTGTACAATTATTTTTTAGTTTTTAATATCAGCTTAGATATTATCAAGTTGATAAAAAAAAATGTCAAAGTGCTATTATTCCAATCATTCCACCTGTCGTACCCTAAATCGATATATGATTAGGTATATAAATCTCCTCAAGTTCTAAGGTCGCTTTAGAGATTTTTCATTCATGTTTGAAGAAAATATTAGGGATCACTTTTGACTTTGGTATTTTTATTGAGAATTCTTTTTAGGGATGGGTTTGAGATCTTCATTCTAGAATAATTTTTTATATAATTATATGTATATTATATATTTTTTATATAATTTAAATTAAAAGTATATGATAAAAAAAAGAATCGGGTATTATAAAGTGGGCTGAGTTTCGAATATCTTGTTTGATTTTAAGGTTCGAGAATAAATTAGAGATATTATTGAGTATAGAGATTCAATCCCTACAAGAATCGAAATGGAATCAGAGATTATTTTATATATGGAATTTTGATATAGAAATGTAATTTTCATTTCCAACTCAGCTTGTTGTCATACCTAACTAAGTTGCTCTTTCCCATCCTAACTCTATTTCTCTTATTTTCCCTCATTTCTTTCTTCATTAGTGACTCCGTAAGATTAATTTAGGCTAATATCAAATTAGTGTCATTCTAACGCTCACACATAGTACTGTCATCTTATTGTACAAGCTCGATCTCTTTAACTTATGCTATTAATTCAATTGAATACAATGGTTTATGAAATATAGTGTTAGCACACAAATAATAACAACAAGTTTCATAGAAGCTTTGTAAAATACAATATAAAGAAAAAGTATGATATTGTTAATGTTAGGTCAAATATTATGCCAAAAGTAGTTTATTAAAAGTATTGTTATTTAGAAACACAATTTTTATTATGTAAACAAAATAAATTCAATTTTATTCCACTAGAACCGGCAAATAATGCCGCACACCCCTTCCCTATCGGCAAAAAATGCCGCAAGCCCCCCTCCCTCACCGGCAGAAACTACTGCACACCCTCCAGACACGGGCAAAACACAACACAGGACCCCTCACTAGCAGTTAATGCCACAGGACACCCATCCCCACCGGCTGATATTGTTGAAATAGCCAAAAAAACAAAAAAAATAAAATAAATTATTCACCCACACTTATTACACCACCATGGTTTCTACAACTTTTGCACCTTTTACCGAAACAAACTATACAAATTTATCTTTAAGTACGTGGTTTTGTCCATTATAGAGAGCGGCTGTGCGCATTATAAGGAGAACTTTTTATTTTTATTTTTTATTTTTGTCAAGCCAACAGGATATGGTCTATCGGATAAGCATGGGTTTTAAAAAATATTTGTCGGATACAAATATATTATTTCGGTTTTCATAATTTGAACGCGCTTATATAAGCGAACAACTTTAATATTTTTATTCTTCGTTTATAGAGAAATCAAGTATATGTTTCATTATAATTTTTTTTTATTGAAGGAGGTCTTTATTCAATCTCTTGATAAAATTTCACATTCCTTTTTTTTAAACACTTGCAATGAATAATAAATTTGAAAGCCTTTCAACCTATGGCGAGTTTGAAACTCTGATAAGGTATGACAAGTTTGGAACTCTAATAAACTTTGAAGATGGGGTCACAACCCAACGTATTGTGATGATCGATTTAGAATATCAAAAGCTATGGATATACAGAAGAAATACAAATGATTTTTTCCAAATATTAATTAATACTTAGACAATGAGTTAAAATTTATTTTTTTAGTATTGTAAATTGTGTCGATGAATTAATCATGATGAAATTAATAATTTTTTTATTATATTACTTTGGTAAACATTTTTTTTAAGGATATGGATAATACATGTTTTATGATCCTAAATTATCATATGTTTTTTTTTTATAATAGAACAAATATTTTCTGAACGTGAAGAACTTGTAACATGGGTTAAAGAAATGGGTATAACTCATTAGATAATTTTGATCATCAAAGGTTCTAGAAAAGAAAATGATGTGGGGGTAGGTAGAGTTTCGATAAGATATGAAATTAAGTGGAACATGCGTCTGTACTAGACCTATAGAAACCAAAGTTATATGTAATACTAGTTCTAAAAAGAATAATTGCCCCATTTTTTATTATTCGTGTTGAAAATAATAATGGTGGATGGTAAGTGGTAGTTAAGAACATGACACACAATCGCAAATTGACAAATTATAAACAAGGGCATGTTGTTCTAGGTATGTTGATGGAAAATGAAGTTCAGTTTGTTGATGAACTTATTACAGCTAATATAAAGCTATGAAAAATCATACCGCTTCTTAAAAAACAATTTGAAGAAATGTAAGTATGAGAAGGTATATTTATAATGCTCGATAGAAGCTTAAGTTAGAAGAAATAGATGGTCAAACAATGTTACTGCATGTTATGTGTATATTAGTTAAGAATCATTTTTTTTGTGGCATCCAAGTGAGATGAAATCAAATGTAATAAGCAAATATCTATTTGCACATCTCGTATCTATTTTACCACTTATAAAATGAATAGATATGGTATGTCTTTACTTGAAATTGTTAGATTAATACCAACACAATTGAATTTCAACATTGTATATGCATACATGTCATCTGAAAAGGAGAAAAATTAAGTGAAGGTACTTGAGAGGTTGAAGACCTTAATGGACCAAAAACCTGCTCTAATTTCAGCTGTGGAACATATTTTTCACACTTCAAAACATTTTATTATGTATGTTTCATGTTAATAAAAATGTAGAGGAAAGGTGCAAGAAAGTCTATGGACATTTATCATTTGCACATGGTTTTATGTTATGATGGAAACATATGATAGATGTCACGGATGAACAAACATATGAGGAACAATTCTTATTATTGGAGAAATATTACATAAACATGTCTAGCCTAATTTTGTATCTAAAGATGAATTGGCTACAACCATGTAAAAAAAATCATTTATGCTTTCTTCAGTTACTTGTTTCATATCCATCATATTACAACGAATAGGTATGAATGTTATTTTTATCTCCTAGTATAGTTGCTTTTAATTATTTCTGGTGATAAAGTAATATCTTGATTTTTTTGACAATAATGTTGAAGGTGCTCACGGATCTTTGAAGAGATTTCTAGAAATATCACAAGGAAACTTCAACATAGTGTTCAAACAAATGTACAGCTTCCTTGAATTGTAATATAATGAGATAAAAGCATCACTAGAGACGTCTCGGTTCAATATTCCTAATTTCACTACAAGTGCCCTTTACGCTAATTTGATAGGTCACGTTACTTTATACGAAGTGGAAATATTTAACAAAGAGTGTCAAAGAAGTAATTATGTAGGTACCAATGATGATTTATGCGGATGTTACATGCGGCAAACACACGGGATACCATGTACGCATGAGATTAATACCTACATTCATAACTACATGTCAATCCCTCCTCTCGGCTATTCATCCTTTCTAGAAGAAACTTGATATAGATGGGCTAATTAATTCGCTGACACAATAAGAACTAATAGAGGTTGCATATCATTTACTCTATATTTCCATGGAAGCTGTTATCAGCTAACCGCCAGTAAATCAGCAATACATAATTAGTTAGCTAGAGAAATATTTAATATTGCAATTTCCCAAATAATACCTCTCTAGGATCCACCGATACGACAATATAGGGGTCACTCAAGGAACTCCACCAAAAGGAAATAATCTAGTTAGGAGTACACATAACAACAATTTTCTAGTCGTTAGGGATCAACACAAGGTCGGGCCCGGGTCGGGGTCGAGGAGGATAATCGGCATTTATGTCATTGAGCCAATTATAATTTTCATATATGACTCAAATGAATTGACATATAATTCCATATATTATTACCTGGTATAATGTATTAGGAGATGGAAACTATGGTTTTAGAGTATTGACATATATTATATTAGGAGATGAGGAATAATGGATTCAGATTCGTACTGACTTATATCACGAGATATTGGAAAGATAAAAATTGTAAGAGAATATGTTCATATATGACAGCATTGATCAGGTTCTTAATACTACTTCCCACTGGGAAGGGCCAGCTCTGATGACACATAGGATGGAAATGCCAGATATTGGTCATGTTTTTGCAACCCATTATTGTAGTTTGTTTACATATTACTCATTGAATGCGTGTAGTTCATTCCTACCCTTAGTGGCCCAACATGGAATCTAAGGTCCTAACAATGAAATGACTATATATTTTTTGCAAGAATGTGTCACTATATATTGGTATGAGGGTGTTTTATGACTTTTTTTTTCCATTTCAATATTATATCAATGCCAGTTTTTATGTTTTTGTGCCTGATAGGTATATCTTTTAAAAAAAATACCCACTCCCACCACTACATAAAAATTGTAATAAATACCATGACTACAACGTGTTAATATGGAGTACACTATATTTTTTTAAGATTCCAATAATGGTGCTCATTGGTATACGATGGCACCCAAGAGCTACATCCTTTATCTTCAGACTCAACTTTTATCTAGAATTGTTGTAATTTTTTCTTGGTTTATTTGTGTTTACGTCCTTTGAAACATCAACATGATGAACTATTACAATATTTTTTTCATGTTAGCTTTCCATAATAGCCTAAGTATCTAATCTATAGTAATCAAATATATTTATACAGTATTCTGCTTAAGTATCTTAGAGTTTAAAATAATTAATGTGGATTAAATAATACTCTCAGCGAATAGGTATAAACTAAAAACTATCTAGCATTAATTATAACAAACATATTTTAATCAAATTACATAACCATACAGTAATATATCAAGGTCATTACAAATGCCCACGCCCACACCTAGGTAGAGTAACTCCTAAATTATGCAGAAGATTTTCAATACATGTAACCAGCTGCTGATAATTTGGAGTTGGCTCTCCTCTCTAACAGAATCGACGGATAGTTTTATGTGTTTTATTCAGGTGTCTTTCGACTGGAATTTGATGCTCAACATTTGGATGTTCAACCAATATTCTTTTATCATTGCCAATACAACCTATAAGTTCTAGGAATATACCAATCCATATAGTCATGAGCCATGTTCCATGGGTATTGAGTTGGTGGTCCAAAAATATTCGGGGCCAATATGTGTTCAAGCCTCAAGAACCATTGGCTAAACATGCTTACATAATAAACTTTATGCTTCTTGAGGAAAGGACCCCGGCATGTGTTCTTAGTGGGTTTGATAGGTTCATTAGGGATCACTTGTGTATATGTAAACTAGTATTTCACTCTATCTGGCGTATACGGTTCTACTTTCTCCAAACAGTGCAGACAATTGTAATATAATGCCATAGGATAATCTCTATACAGACCAACTACTCAATATGCATCCCAAATGACATGTCACAAAAAAATAAACTAAATATGGATATCTCTAACATAATATAGTAAGAATATGATAATTTGAGTATACCCTTGATGTAGGCATAAGATCAATATTTGCTCAAAAGTACTTGAGTATCTCCAATTTATTGTTAAATTTATGTCTATAAAACCACATCATACAGCGAGGATGGTCTTAATCATAATCGAATCATTCCACTCCAAACCCCAAAAATTATTCATAATTCCAAGTCTGTTATAATATTCAGTTGTTAAAATTATAACTAATATATCCAAGTATGTAATATATATATATATATATATATGATAACTATAAAATTACCTATAATAGAGTGACACATTTCAACATTTGAATAGCTTTAGTGTAACACCCCAAAATTCACTATATTTTTTTTTTCGAAAACGAAAGCATTTAAATTAGAAACACTGAAAACCTGTGAATTCTGGGAATGATACCGCCACACTTAGTACCAGACCGGTTCTCTCCGACCGTTCTAGTACCAAGTGCTAAGGCTAAAAAAAGAAATAATCAATTATAAATCAATACAATCCAAATTCCAATTAAGCATTAACCAATTGTAAAACAAAATCAGAGTACGCATCAAGAATCATGAATCAAATAAAAATCAGAGTGTGAAATCAAAATTCCTCGAAGGGAATAATCTTACAATCAATAAAAGATTTATTGGAAACACTTAATATAAATAATGAATCATAGGAGGGTAATTTAATACACTAGAAATAACACAATGATATAAAATCACATGAAGAAGAAATACGGCCACAACACTCTCGAAACTTTAAGCCAACACATGCTCGACACTCAGCCCCAACTGATGTCTCGCCCACCTGCACAAGTCAGAAGGGTATGCTACTCGTGGGAATGAGCAGCACCCATGAAAGGGGTGATCAGTACGCTACGTACTGAGTAAGGTAATCGAGCACTAAGGCCAACACACAAGCGCATACTCCATGCAGATTAATAACAAGGCATAATCCAACATAACAATATAAAGGTATATGAACAATTCAGGTAAAAGTACAAAGGCCCATATATAATCCAGATTAATCATTTAATTAATCTCTTATCAGAATCCGATTCACACCATGCCTTTTATCAATCCATGCGAGCAGAGGAACACCCCACTATTATAACCGGTGGGCCGGTCACAATAGAGCATCATGCCCTAACCACTATTATTACCGGTGGATCGGTCACAATAGAGCATCATGCCCTAACCACTATTATTACCGGTGGATCGGTCACACATAGGGTAGCAACCCTAACCACTATTCCTAACTGGTGGATCGGTTTGGTTCCTCCTCGCATGGTGTTCCACTGTAAGTAATTAGTATCTTTTAAGAGCTTTAACGATACTGGTTTGTGTTTATTGAGCTCGAGTCACCCCACTATTTTTACCGGTGGGCCGGTCACATATAGGACCTCATGTCCTAACCACTATTATAACCGGTGGATCGGTCGCATATAGGACTACGCGTCCTAACCACTATTCCTGACCGGTGGATCGGTTTGGACTCGGCTCAATAATCTTCCACTTTAAAAGATTAGTGTCTTAAATATTTTATTCAAAGGCTTTCGCCATGGACATGCACGAATCACAATCATAAATTCCATATTCATCATCATACTTACACTTTAATCACCACATACATATGATAACACAAAAACCCTAATCAGCTACACCAAACCCTAATTAACCACAACAACCCATAGTTAATCATTCCAAACCCTAATTCAGTCTTCTCCATACCCTTAATTTGCTCCACGTGCTATTTTTCATCCTAAGTGCTTAAACACCCAAACAACACTTACATTACCTTCCTTACATCCCAAATTAACTTTCCACATGTAAAGTTCATACCCATGCAGACATTAATCTCCCCATGCAAACCTTCGAACCTTTTTCAGGCAAACCCTAAAATTCCATGTGAAACCCTATTTTCAACCATGCAAACCCTAATACCGCCATTCAACCATCAATGCCACCATGTAAACCCTAATACCACCATACAACTATAAATACCACCATACAACCTTAATAACATCATACAAACCCTAATACCACCACACAACCATAATTACCACCATACAAACCATAATTCCGTCATACAAAACCCTAAATTCAATCCACACAAAACCAAAGATCCATCCATACCAAACCCTAGATTCAAACCATAGAAAACCCAAAGATTTTTCCATATAATACAATTGATTTGATTCTCCCACATAAAATCATAAATTAGAATCTCCCAAGCAAACCATAATTTGGATTAATTAGATTTCCCCAAACAAGTCATAAATTAGATTCTCCCAATCAAATCATAAATTAGATTCTCCCATTTAATATCATAAATTACATTCTCCCAAATAACATCATAAATTAGATTCTCCCTAACAAACCACAAATTCAATTCTCCCATATAACGTCATAAATTATATTGTCTCCCACAAAACCCTACATTTCCCATTTTATTCTTCCTCTCATAAATCATTAAAATACTTAGGTCAACTCATACCTCTTGATCAAGTTCTTTCTCCATCCTTATTTTTCATCCTTTTTCCCCACACAACCACATCGACATTCTCACATGCATGTCTTACAAGGTCATAACACATATCATCATACATAAATAATACACATGCCATGCAAAACATTCTTCAATTCCACGTTATATCACATATAGAATGATCATAATAATACATAGGATACATAGCATGCGAGGCACATAATGCATATAAGCACACAAAAGGCCTTAGCACCCCTTACCTGAAACGACACCGGTCTTGGAGCACGCTCCTACGCCTCCTTAGAGCTTTGACCAAATAATATCATATTAACAAAATAACCTTAACAAAATTCTAACTTTGCTAAAGACATAAAAATAATAGAGATATTATAAACCTTGATAATATAGGGTTAAAGATTTTACCCTAATGATAATAATGATACTAATATAATAATATCAAAATTAATAAAACTAATATCAATGAGAATATAAATAATAATAACAACAACAATAATAATAACCATAATAACATTAATAACAATACTAATGGTAAAATATTTGCATTAATAATAATAATAATAATAATAATAATAATAATAACAATAACAATAACATATAAGTTTTCAAATAACTAATGACTTACCATTTATTTAATATTAATAATAAAATTAATAACATATATAATAATATTGAAATAATAAAGATAATGATAATATTATTATTAATGGTTATAAGAACAGTAGAAATAATAATACTCAAATAAATAAGTGCAAATGTTAATACAAAATTAGGGCCTAAGATTTTCCAGAATAAATAATAAAATGTTAATAATAATTATTCTAATAATTATAATATTAATAATAATAAGAAGAAGAAGAATGATAATAATCCCATAATAATTCAATTAATAACTTAAAATTCGAAACTAACAATAAAAATATTTTATTACCACTCTCCACCCTGCAAGTACAATTCAGCATAAATTTCACATCAAATAATAATAAAACATATTAAGAATATAAATATTAAGAATAATAATAATGGTATTTATATGCAAATAATTGAAATAAATTAAATCAAGGCTTATAATAATATGGAAAATGGTTGAGAGGGTCTAGGGTTCAACCCTAGGCTGGTGGGAATAGGCGGCACCGGCGGTGGTGCACGGCGGCGGCGGCGGTGGCCGGAAAAATAGAAGAAAAGAGGGAAAGATGGATGTTGGGAAAAAGATAGGGAGAATTGAGGTGATAAAAGAGGTGTTTATGGTATCCCAGGAGAAGAGGGACAAAATGATGGTGGTGGTGCAGCCAAAGGTGGCGGTGCACGGCGGCGGAAGGCGGTTTAAGGCTTCGGGGTCAAAATTCAGGCGAGAACGAGCAGCCAACTTGGCACGGCTATGGAGGCCCGTGCAAGAAGAATCGAGAGGTGAAAATGGTTTAGTTAGCTAGAGAAAATTTCAGGGAAGAAAATGAAATGATTCAGTGGCGCTGAAGTTGGCTATCGGTGGAGAAAAACGGGTCTAAAATTGCGGTGGTGGACAGCTCTCACCGAGGGTTTTCGGGAAAGAAAATCTCCAAAACTCCCACAACTAGGCTTTTTATAGATGGTAAGTGGGATAATAAGGTTTTGGGGATCGGCAGGAAGGCATTAGATGCGAGAATTTGGGTGGCCGGTGGCAGAAAACGATCGGGCATCGTTTGGGTTGGTTCGAAGGTTCGCGACGTTGGGGAGAGGAAACGGGCGAGATTTAACGTCCAATTATTATGAAAATTTATTCCTGGAGTTAAGAGGAAGACAATGAGGCAAGAAACGACCGATATTATTCACCGTAGCCGGAGATGCCATTGACGGGGTCGAAGCTTGCGTCACAGCGACGGAGGAGGAAGGAGGAAGAAGGAAGAAGGAAGGGAGGCGGACCGGTCGGTCGGGGAAAAAAAAAGAAAAAGGGAGAAACGGGCCGGTTCGCGCGCGGTGCGGGCGTCATTAAATTGAACGACGCGTTTCGGTGGAAACGGAGCCAAAACGCGGCGCGGCGGAGTCGGACGAAGGAGGCTGCGCGGGCTGGGCTGAAGAGGAAGAAGAAAAGAAAGACCGGGCCGCAGCTGGCCCAGTTCGGGGAAAAAGAAGAGGAAAAAAGGAAAAGAAGAAAAAGGAAAGGAAAAAGGAAGAAAGAAAAAGAAAAAGGGAAAAAGGAAAGGAGAAAAATAATTAGATTAGGGCCAATTAAATTAATCTGAAAATTTAGGATATTTAAAAATAATAATATTTAAATAAAATAATATTTAAATCCCTTTTTAGGCTAAATTAGGATATTTAAAATATTTTCCATAAATTCCATTTTAATTATCAAAACACCCTAAATTCCTCCAATTAAATTATTTATAAAATTATTATTAAATTAAAACTATTTTCTCATTCTTATTTTAAATAAAATAATTTATTTAATTAATTTCCAAAATAACATATTTAATTATCCAAAATACCAAAATTTCTCTAATAAAAATACTTATAAATTTATTCTTGATTTGCCCTAATTAATTTCCTTTTAAATAAATTAATATACATAATTAAATTTTATAATAAAACCTCATTTAAATATACTATTTAAAATTAGAAATTTTTGGGGCATTTCATTTAGCTTTGGAAGTCATCCTAAGTTTTTGATATAGAAAAGAAAGTATGGCTACACCCCATGCATAACCTTCAACTCAGTTAAGATCTTGAAGAAAAATGATATAGTACAAATTAACTTTATCAACCAACTTATCGACAAACAACGATAGGTTAATCAACCATAATAGATATCTGATTGCTTTTTCCTCATCCCCAAATCATTACGATTCACATACTTATTGTAGCCATTTAAATGGAAACCCATCCTTTCAATTGAATTCATTCATTTACATTTCCTCCATCCCAAATAAGGCACCCATTGTGCCAATCAATTGCCCACATATGTCAAACTCATAGTTATTTAAAATAATAGAGCATAATTAATAAAGTATAAGAGATCTAAAATATAAATTTTAATTTTAACCAAATTCACCATAATTAAAAATCACAATTAATAAACATAATTATCCCTCTAAACGACAACTTAAAACCTTAGAATACCAACAATTTTTACCAAACTCATAGTTATTTAAAATAACACAACATAATTAACAGAGTATGAGAGATCTAAAATAATAAACAAAAAATTTAATCATAATTAAAAACTGCAATTAAAAAATCATAATTAATAAACATAATTATCTCTTCAAATGACAAACAAAAACCCTATAATAGTGATAATTTTTACCAAACTCATAGTTATTTAAAATAACAGAGCATAATTAACAGAGTATAAGATATCTACAAATATAAATAATAAATATAACCAAATTAACCATAATTAAAAATCACAATTAACAAACCATAATTAAAAAACATAATTACCTCTCCAAAGGATAACCGAAAACCCTAGAATACCAACAATTTTTGCAAAACTCATAGTTATTTAAAATAACATAGTAAAATTTACAGAATAAAAGAGATCTAAAAATATAAATAAAAAATTTAATCAAATTAACCATAATTAAAAACCACAATTAATAAACATATTGATCCCTTTGAATAATAGCCAGAAACCCTACTAAATTTTTTTTTGCTAAACTTATAGTTATTTCAAATAATAAAGCATAATTAATAGAGTATAAGGAATATAAAAAATATAAATAGCAAATTTCGCCAACTTAAATATAATTATAAACCACAATCAACAAACCATAATTACCCCTCTTAATGACAATAAAAAACCATAGAATACTGATAGGTTTTGCTAAATCCATATTTAATTAAAATAATAGAGTATAATTAATATAGTATAATAGATCTAAAAATATAAACAACAAATTTAACCAAATGAACCATGATTAAAAACTATAATTAACAAACCATAATTAATAAACTTAATTACCCCTCCTAACGACAACTAAAAACCATAGAATATTGACAGGTTTTTCCAAATCTATATTTAATTAAAGTAATAGAGTGTAATTAATATAGTATAATAGATCTAAAAATATAAATAAAAAATTTAATGAAACTAACCATAATTAAAAACCAAAATTATTAAACATAATTACCCCTCTTAACATAACGACAGTTAAAAACCCTAGAATACCGACAAGTTTTGCTAAACCCATATTTAATTAAAATAATAGAGCATAATTACTAGAGTATAATAGATCTAAAAATATAAATACCAAATTGAACCAAATTAACCATAATTAAAAATCATAATTAATAAAAACATAATGACCCCTCCTAACGATGACCAGAAACCCTAGAATGACGACATGTTTTGCCAAAATCATCTTTAATTAAAATAATAGAGTATAATTAACAAAGCATAATAGATCAATAAATAAAAATAACAAATGTAACCAAATTAACCATAATTAAAAAAATATAATTAATAAACATAATTACCTCTCTGAATAACAATTGAAAATCCTATTGTATCGATAATTTTTGCCAAACTTATAGTTATTTAAAATAACATAGCATAATTAACAGAGTATAAGAGCTCTAAAAATATAAATAAAAAATTTAACTAAATTAACCATAATTAAAAACCACAATTAACAAACCATAATTAATAAACATAATTACCCTTTATAACGAAGACCAAAAATCCTAGAATACAGACATGTTTTGCCAAACCCATAGTTAATTAAAATAACATAGTATAATTAATAAAGTATAATAGATCTAAAAATATAAATAAAAAATTTAACCAAATTAACCATAAGTAAAAACCACAATTAATAAAATATAATTACCCCTCCTAACGACATCTAAAAACCCTAGAATATTGACAAGTTTTGCCAAAATCATATTTAATTAAAACAATAGAGTATAATAGATCTAAAAACATAATGAACAAATTTAACCAAATTATTCATAATTAAAATATCAATATTAATACAAATATAGTTAAAAAAATTGTAATTAATAAACTTGATTACAAACATAATTAATAGATTATAATTAGATTACCTAATTAATATAAATATAACTAACATATCTACGCAACCAAAACCATCCCCCATGTCACAAACCATAATTGTTAATTAACAAACAATAATTAATACTAATATAATAATAATAATTAACAATTAATAATTAATGATAATTAATACACACATATTTAACAAAACATAATTAATAATTAATAATAACCATCCCAACGGCAAAAAATGATGTTTGGTTTTCCCTAGCTTTGACAAAATTTGACCATCTCCCCCTCCCCCACTCGACAACTTATGTTGTACGGTTTCCACTAATTTCGGTAAAATTTGCCGATCTCTCCCTCCACCCTTGGCAAAGTTTGTTGTTCATTACAGATATAACTAAGTTTAACAGAGGTTACCTAATTAATACAAAAATCATACAAATCATAATTAATACAAATATAATAATTATTAACAATTCATAATTAATAATAATTAAATGAGCATAATTAATACACATATATTTAACAAAACATAATTAATAATTAATAACCATACCCGTCCCCATCTTCGGCACAATCTGTCGATCTCCCCCTCACTCAGCAACGTACGTCATTGATGCCCTCACCGGCAAGATTGGCCAATCTTCTCCCCCTCCTTGACACCTTTTGCCGTTCATTTTCTATCACAATTGGCAAAATTGGCTGATCTCGCCTCTTCGTCTGAACGGAAAAATATGCCTGTGCCTATATTAATGGCGTCCATGCTACCTATATCTATGATTCTTAGTAGCTAAAAAAACACTCACCAATGACATGTATGCACCTAGATCTACAATTGTAGTAGCTAAAAAAAATTATCACTTACCTTGATCGACATTCGGATGGTGATGTTGAGAGATTGAGTGAAGAAAGAAATGAGAGAAAGTGAGAGTGTGAGATGAAACACAAAAAGGAGGAGGAGGGTAAAATACATGGGTAGAGGGGTACAATTGTAATAAAAAAAATTATTTTCTATAGAGTGAAAGAAATTTTCCTAAATAATAGGTATGAAGAAAAACAAATATCAAAATGCAGTTATTTGAACTTTTCATGATATAATACAACAGTATAGAATAAACTCATTACTTTTGTTCCATTATTGGTTAGCTCTTTATGTAAACTTTATGTTGCTCATTGTTCTCCTTTTACTCCTCATGTAGCCATTGTGAAGCACCACTATTTATAACCATTGTTAAGTATTGTAATATTAGAATTTGTTAACCTGAATTATTTTATATAATGAGTCTAATAATTCACTTCTAAAAATTCTAATGTCCAATTACACATCATTTATCTTAACTTTGTATTTTTTGTCGTTCATATTATTCTTTTACAGAAAGTCACATTATCGGTGATTCTTTTGATTTTATCATTTTCGATCATTTTGACTCGTTCAAATTTATAAGATATTTCAAAAATATTTTAAAGCTCATTTACTATATTCATTTTCTCGAAAGTCTTTCGTTGAGCATTTTCAATTTTTTTTCTATTGAGTGTCAAATAAACTCCAAGAATATATATATATATATATATATATATATATATATATATATATATATAATTATTCGGCATTCATCTATCATAACTTGTACCCTTAATTATTTGTTTGGTGTATTTGCTATAAATTTATTTTTGTAACTTATTTGTTATTACCATTTTTGCTCATTTTCCAATCCATCCAACATCAAATCAACTATGATATCCAATATGATTTATATATTTGGATTTATGTATTTCTTTTACATCTTCCCATAAATTTTTATGATATTTGGGATCCATTTGCTAATTTTTCCACTAAATTCCCATTATTTAACTTTCTTACAATTTAATAGCCTAAAATTAAACGTAATTAATCCCCTAACTCTCCATTGAATATCAACTATCATTTTAACTAAACCAAATATGATTTGTGGCATAGTTACTTTCATTCAACCAAAATTTTGGTTAAAAGTATAAAACTCATATGTTGATAACATAAACACTCGCACACTTAACCTTAATCATTGTCTCTCTTACACACCCATCATCCTAGATTTCATTCAAATGTTATCATCATTAACCCAGCCTCCACACTCCTCCATATCTAATTCATACTGCTCAAATCCCTATTTTTGATAAATCATGAATCATTTGTGTGATTCTCACATAAATTATAATTTTATGTTTATCTTGATGGCTAATTACTTTACATTTTCCATCATTTCATTCTCCCTCTTTACTCTACCTCTTGCTTTGATTTTTTTTTTTTTACATTTTAACCCTTGAATAGCACTCTTTAACTTCCAACCTTTTTTCTCCCCAAAGTTAAACCCAAAACCTCCCCACTTTTAACCCCTCTTTCTTCCTTCTCAGTTAATCTACATTGCTAGTAGCTGGATTGCCAAGGTCATTTTTTTTGTCGCGATTTTGCCTAAATTTCATGATCACAACTTTGTACAATTTTCTTTGATTTCTTTTGGTTTTTTTTACTTACAACTTCCTGTACATTATCCACCTTTTACAATCATTTTATCTTAGCTTTAAACCTTGTGTTGAAGCCATAAAGTTGAGTACATGCTCATTTCCACACTATAGTTGCTAAAATTTTTGCTATAAATTGTGTGCTCTCTTCATATTTTCTACCCTTCAATTTGATCTTCATTTACCTAATTCACTTTAAATTCTTTACCAAATACTTGATCTAAGTGTGGGAAGTTAAGGCTTGGAGGAAGTGCTATTGGTTATTGATTTATTCTTACTCAGATTTCCTTTTCTTTCAATATAAGGTGAATCATTTTCCCTTCTTTCTTTAATTTTTTTCTCATATTATTGATCAACATTCTAAGCATATTTTTATGTTATTACATTATGTTTATATTTTATGCTTCTTAATTTTATATTTTTAACATTGTGTAGGGAATCCAAGAGATTTTTAATTTAGCCATAGAGAAGGCACTTAGAATTATTTTTGCTTAAGATTACATCTAGGTAAATATAAATGCTCCTTAACTATTGAATTTATGTTTGAGTATGATAATTTTTTCAGAGTAAAATCATGCTAGGGTTTATTATTACAAGTTTTGTGATTTTTGTGTTAAAATTTGAGGGCATGAAATATGATGGTTTTATGTAGGATTTATGAGTTCTAATATAATTTATGTTATCATGTTTATACTTAATTATCATGTATGCTTTCATATGTTTTTAAATTTAGAAATATACACATGTGATAGTAGTTAGATTGTGTGTTTATATAATGTTTTTGTAGGTTAGGGTTTCACTAAGGCATTTTGCCTTTCCTGGTCATCTTATTACCATACTAACTTTTTAAAATTTTCAAGAGAATTTTTAATTATAATAAATTCTGCTAATAAAATGGATGAAAATGGAGTAATTAGGGTTTAAGCGTATTTTAGTCAGTGTGGCTAAAATGTATCTAAGTGTGAAGAATTGGATTAGGTTGGCCTAAGTGACTTTTAGTTGACCTTTTACTTTCACTCTAATAGTTGACCTTAGAGTTGACTTTTGAATAAATTGGAATAATTGGTTGGAAAAGGATTAAAGTGATTTGAGTTATATATTTGTTTGGGCTATGATGTTATGCTTAACCATAGACCTAGATAACTTTGAGTTGACATGAACCTTGGGGTCCTTTAGTTTGGTTTGGTATTTGATGATTGTAGTAACCTTTGTGGTCATTTTGGATTGATTGAATAATTTGGTTATTTAATTGTTGGGTGGGCCTTGTTTCCCCTATCGATAATAATTTAATTTTAAATAAAGCACTAATTACTTGAAGAGAAAGACCACTTGAGTTTGAAAAGAAATTTCGTGTCTCACACTTAGACCCTTGAGTGTATAGTTGGACCTTCAGGTCAAAGGTCTTGCTTCTTCCCTATAGTTATGCCATACACCTAATAGATGGTGCACTTAGTTAAAGACTCGAGTGCTAAGGTTTATTATGGATAATTGTTATGTCAAATAGATTCCTTAGCAACCTTTTTCCTAGAATTGAGTGGTTTAATTTTGATAAAACCTCACTAACAATCATTACCTTGGATTATAGGATTGTGATACACTTTAGATTTGAATTAATTTGATTTGAATTGAACTAGAAGACTACCATGGTACATCTCGAACTAATGGATTGGGGTTGACTTGATAATGTTTGGAATTTTTAGTGTTATCAACAAGCATAGCGTTGAATTGTTTGGTATAAAAAATAAAAGCCCATTTGAATTGAGGAAGTCTCATGGTTAGAGGATTGTTACTTTATGGTTGAATTTTATTATATGTTGAGTATGAGTTCATACTTATCTTTATTTTTTGATATCGTATGCGATTACATATTTTAGGTATAATTATAAGTGTTGTATATATGTAAGGTGAGCATGATACCTCTAAGAAGGTGTTGTAACTTACTTAGTAAGATAAAGTAGTATTGATGATATCACTTTTAAGTTACAAGTTTTGGTGGCAGCTTAGGCTAGGTATGAATGTCTAGGGCTAATCCAGTATCCCTTGTTCTTACTGCAATTTTGGGATATCAAGCATTGTAAATGTTTATATGTTGTATTTAAATTTTATCACCCTTCCACCTTGTTTGGTTTTTTGTTGTGTCTACCTCGACTTTAGATTAAGTGTAGGCCACACTTAATCTTCATGTCCAAATTATTTTTGGCCTTATATTTGATATGAATTGGGTATTGTTCATACCTCTCGTTAAGTTGGATATTGTAATACCTCCAAAATTTGGTTATGCTAATCCTACGTCATTAGCACTTAATTTGATTCTAATCCTAATAAATCCTATATTAGCCTTAACCTATCCATAATCCCGAAACATTAACCAATTTCAAAAACTTTAACTTTGATAAACCGTAATTCATAAACCAAAATCAAATCCACTAAAATTTCTGCTAATCCTAATTACCCTTAACTAATCCAAAATCACCCTAAACTAATCCCCTCAAGCTTTCTCTTTTCCTTTTCATTTTCTTTTCTTTCCTTCTTCTCCTTCTCCAACCAACATCATCTGCACTTCTGAATTTGCGCAAGTTACACTTACAACTTGCACCACCACTTGTACCATCTCCGATCTTGTCCTCTACAGACTTCCATCATCAATTAACCTCACCCCGCCTCCCTTTCTTCTTTTTCTTCTTCTCCTTCTACATCCTTATCCTTTCTGAATTCAGCCATTGCACATCATCCTTCCCTTGCCATTTTTCTTCTTCTCACACAACACCCCCATCAACTATCACCACCTTCACCTTGTAGCTATTTCCCTACCCTAACCATCCCCTGCAACCACCACCCTCACCTTGCAACTGCACAATCATCATCACCTTCATCTCACTCCATCATCCTCCTTATTCTTTTCTTCTCCCCAAAACACCACACACACACACACACACACACCCCTCACACTCTCCCTACTTCTCTTTGGTTTTGCCTCACTCTATTGATATTTTGTGCCAGCTATTACTGAAGCTCCCTCACCCTTCTCCTTCCTTTCTTCTCCTTTTCTTCTTCTTCTTATTCTTCTTCTTCTTCTTCTTCTTCTTCTTCTTCTTCTTCTTCTTCTTCTTCTTCTTCTTCTTCTTCTTCTTCTTCTTCTTCTTCCCATTCCTTTCCCTATTTTGGCTTTTGCACCACCATCTTTCTCCACCGTGCACCACCTCAGTGACCACTCACTGCCATTTGGCCTGTGAACCAACCACCAAGGCCACCCCAACTTTCTCCCTCACTGTCGCTGGCTATTGCTGCTGACCACTGCCTCTTTTCCCTCCTTCTTCCTCTCATGCGTTACAGCATTGCTGAGTGCACTACTGGTGCACTACTTGCTGCACGGCTGTGCAACACTTAAAAACCCCTGCTGCATAGCTGTGCAATCCCTGCATCTCTAACCGTGAAAAATTTTTCCTCTTAGCCTAATTCTGCACGGTCGTACAACTTCACACCGCCTGGCTATACATTTTTTTTCTCTCGACTAGAAGTTACACTGCCTGCTGTACAGCTGTGCAACCTATTCCTTTAGCCGTGCATCCCTATTTTCACCCCCAAATCTCAACCAAACACCACCAAACTTCTACCATAGCTCCACCACACATTTCTCTACACATCCACACATCTCAAGCTCTCATTAGACTATGGTTATACCTACTTCTACCCTCTTTACCTTGATTTTCCCCTTCAGTTCAACTCTTCAAGCCTAACCATAATTTTACTATTTTTCGTAGGTGGTTTTTCAATAGCTTTGGAGGAGGAAGTCTAAGATTTTGCATGCTTAGAGCCCGGTGTCCTAGTTGGTAAGGATACTATTCGATACTTAGGACTTTTGATGATGTTTGCTGTATTGCTAAATGTGTCTTCCATGATATTGTTGTTGTATTATGCATCATATGTTGATATTGACAATTTTTGCCAATAGGAATGTTATGTTGAAAGAAAATAAGAGTTGGTAAGAGATATCATTATGTCATGATTTGTGATGATAATCTCATATTTGTGAGAATGCATCTTATAGCATGAAATATGGGTAGAGTGATGTTAATATCATACTTGCGAAAATATATCTATATTTGAATGATGATAGTATCACACTTGTGGAAATATATTCATGGTATGAAATTTGGGTTGAATGATGAGAATGTCATAATTGTGGAAATTATAACTTAAGGTATGAAATATGGGTTGAATGATAAGAACGCCATAACTATGAAATTATAACTTATGATATAAAATATGGGCTGAATGAGTTGTGAAAAAATGGCCTTAAGGTCTCTCATGAGGTATGATAATTAATGGGGACCTAAAAAAATATGAATAGAAGGTATAAGTTGTATAAAAGAAAAGTGTTGATCATGCTAAAAGGTTAACTGATCATTATGGGATATTAAGGAAGTTTGATAATTTATGTGTTAGGAGACTTAAATTATGACAATAATAACTTGAGAAATTCATGGGAATATTATCATTATTTTGGGATTCATAAATGTTTAATAGTAAATTTAGGACAAGTTGTAATACCCCGTATTTTTAAAATCCAGATTTATTAAGTTTAATGATTTTATTAGCGTAATTTGAGGTCAACAATTAATTATTTTAATTTCGATTCTTTTTATAGATTTATCGACGATTTCGAACCCATAATTGAATGTAATTAATCATTGTCGTTGCGAACCATTCTAGACAAATTCGTTCACGACAATGATTTTATTATATTCTTATGGATTTGATTCTCGGTTAAAAATATGTATTTTCGTTGTTTCTCATACTGTTATTTTTATTTTTAATATTTTAGATTTGTTTTCGATTATAACTTCGTCATGTGTCAACGGTGTATTTTGAGGTTATATTTCGTTGACAAAATATATTATTTAAATTATAGAATTTCATTTTAAATAGTTAAATTTATTTTAATAATTTTATCCGTAGAAAATATTTCCGACTTTAAATTTATTCGTTTCGGTAATCGTTAATATTTTCGGAAAGTTTAAATTAAAAATATTTCGGAGTTTATTTATGAAATTCTTTCCGAAATTAATTCCCTTTCGTTTTATGCTTTTTGGTTTACGGAAAACCGATTTCGGAAATTATTTAAATTAGTCTTGGTTTATTCGAATTTGACTTAAATATTTTAGTATATGTTTTTAAATAATTTTTGGGGGTCTTATAATGTACTTTCGTAAATAATATAAATTTTTATGTTCGTTGGTTAATCCTTTCGAAAATGTTTCTGAAATTCTGTATATGGTCCTTTTATTTATTTTAAGTGTTCGGATCGTTTCGAAATAATTTTTATTTAATAAATTTTAGATAAAATCTTCCAATATTAATTTTAAGATTTTAATATTTTATTTGATACTTGTTTTGTAAAAAAAAAAAAAAAAACCAAACCTGTCGGGACCCCGAGCCCCCCCTCTCTTCTTTTTCTTTCTCTCTTCCCTTTCCCGGCTCCCTTTCTCCCAGTCCCCGACCCCCCTGCGCCTTGCCCTGTCCCGCAGCCCTAACCCCAGCTAGCCACCCCTTCTCCCAGCTGCCCCTCCTTGCTTCCCCCCGTCGGCCGAGCTCCGACCGCCGCAGCAGCAGCAGCTAAAGCCGCGCGACAGTAGCCCACGCAGCAGCGCAGCAGCGGGCGACGACAGCAGCAGCAGCAGGCCACGCTGGTCGCGCCACCGCCCCGTCACCGGCGAGCCTGGCTTACGACCGGCGAGCCACCCCTGACCCCCGAGGAAGCTTCCCCAGCCTTCCTTTGCCCCGATTTGTCGGTTTTTCGTTTGGTATAATTTTCGAAAAACCCTAACCCTTGTTTTAATTAATTGGGTATGAATTAGCTTATAAAAAGCTAAATTGATTGCTTGATTGTGTATATATGTGCTGTAAGATTGATTTGGATAGGTTAATTGTGTGGTTGTGTTGGAATTTTGGAAAAATTGGATTTTTAGCCGGGTTATGCCCAAATTTTTCGGATCCGCTCGTTTTTGCGATTTCGGACGAATTGATTATACAATATGTTTTAAAATGTATCCAATTTCATTTTGGAACCGTCAATTTGAGAAATTTATGCAGGTCTTATCGGAATTTGATTCCTAGGTCAAATTTCGGGTATAATGAAATTGGGTCATATAATTGAGCTATTCCACTCAATTGATTTTATATTATTATTTAAAACGTATTTAATTTTATATTAGAAGTGTTGATTTGGGAAAATTGTGCGTAATTGACCGGAATTGGATTTTTAGGTCAAAATTCCCGCGGGTTTAAATTGGTTTGGGTAATCGGGTTATTTTATTCAATTAACTATATAAATTACATTAGAATATGTTTAATTACATTTCCGGACCGTCAATTTATATGTTTTGCCAATAATTGATCGGATTTGCGTTCCGGGCCCAAAAACCCTAATTGGGCTAAATTGTGTATTTCTTTTACTAGTTTTGAGCAATTGATTATTTGATATGTTATAAAATGTGTTTAATTGCATTTCTAAACATTCAATTTGATTAAATTTATAGAATTTTAACGAGTTGTGTTTTCGGGCCTAAAACCCTAAATTTCAAGTTGTATTGTTGTTTTTCTAAAATTGAATGCATAGAAATAGTTGAAATGGTATTAATTTCTTTCTAATACCTTTAATTTGAACTAATTAAATGGAATTACTTGAGTTTGTGTTATGGGCTTTGAAACCCTAATTTTCGGGGATGATTTTATAAAATTGATTTTTGCTATGTGTATTTTATCTAATCGAACTCTATCTTTGGGTTTTAAATCATTTAAATTCTGTTTTAACCTAATCGGGTTGGATTTGGTTCTATGTAAATGGTTAGATTACCTATTTAGTTGTAAAACCTAATAAATAAGTTATTTTCGATAAATTAACTTATGATCGATTATTCCTTCTCGGGCTTTCCAAATTAAGTTGAAATGTCCCGAGTGATATTTATATTAATCCGTTTTGATTTAGTTTTAACCTTAAATCTTAATAAAGCTATGCTTTTAAGTTCTAAGTTTTGGACACGTTTTCTAAGAGAAATCATTTGTGTCGTTTGTGTGTATTTAATTAGAGTATGTGAATTATTGATTGATAGGATAGTTTCTAATTTAGTTTTGATTTCTATCGGGTCTAGGAAAGCTTTCTCGTGGACCCACGAACTAGGGATCCCTCTCCCTCTCATTTCGCTTAGCTAGCTTCGGATCCAGGTAAGTTCTCTACTTACCTCTACTTATGGGTATTTCGTAAGGACGTAACTAAGGCCACTTGTGTGCATTGCATGTTTTACCTGTCTTGTATGCTTTGTGCGGTTGTATGCTATAATCCTGTATATTATCTGTGTATTGTGTAGCGCAGCATGGAACCGAGGTACGTCCCCGTGTTCTCGTCTTTGTATACTGATATGTTGTGGAACAAGAATGATGTGATGTGAGGTGATGTGACCCTACGACATGCATGCTGGGTTATGTGAGGAAGTGTGGTGAAGTGGGGACTTGAAAAAGAAAAATAAGCGGTTAAAATAACCAAAGGGAAGTACGTCTGCTAACATAGGTATGGATGACCTAAGGAGTTCACCATTTGTAAGACGATGAGGGGAAGGTGGAATTAAATAAACAAAAGAGTGGGAATAAATTAAGGTTGCATGGGGGAAATTAGGGATTTCATGGTGGTATTAGGGTTTGTATGGTGGTATTAAAGATTTCTTGGCGGTATTAATGGCTTATGGTGGTATTAGGGTTTGCATGGTGGTATTATGGTTGGTATGGTGGTATTAGGGTTTACATGGTGGTATTAGGGTTTGTATGGTGGTATTAGGGTTTGTATGGTGGAGTTAGAGTTTTGCATGGAAATTAATGATTGTATGGGATTTAGGGTTTGTGTGAAACGTTCGAGAGGTTGCATGGGATGCGTAACGTCTGCGTGGGAGCAAAATTTACCTATGAAAGGCTGATTTGGGGTGTAAGGAAGGTAATGCGAGTATTATTTGGGTGTTTAACTGTTTTGGATGGGGAATAGTACGTGGAGTATTATAAGGGTTTGGAGGAGACAGAATTAGGGTTTGGAGTGATTAACTCTGGGTCGTTATGATTAAGTAGGGTTGGAGTAGCTAATTGTGAATTGCTGAGGGTAATTAAGGTTTGGGATGGCTAAGTATGGTTGTTATGGTAAAATAGGGTTAAGGCACGGTTTGGTGTGGTCAATTAGGGTTCGTTATGGCTGCTTAGAGTTGTTTGGTGTTATCATGTGTATTATTGATTAAGTGTAGTTATGAATGTGGAATTTTATTGTTTGTGATGTGTAAAGTATGAAGTGAATGATTTATGCATGTCAAGGGAGATGTGTGATTTAATAAGACACTGATAAGACATTAATCACGTAAAGCGAAAGATGTCGAGCCGAGCCTGTGATCCGGTCCACCGGCTATAATAGTGGATCAGAGGCGTTTTGCCCTGTGCGTTTATTTTCCGGTCCACCGGCTATAATAGTGGATCAGAGGCGTTCTGCCCTGTGCGTTATCTTCCGGTCCACCGGCTATAATAGTGGGGGATCTCGTGCTCGACAAACCAAACGTATAAGTTAATCCATGGGAAAGATACTAAGTACTTAAAGCGAAACACCATGTGAGTCGGGGCTGTGATCCGGTCCACCGGCTATAATAGTGGATCAGAGGCGTTTTGCCCTGTGCGTTTATTTTCCGGTCCACCGGCTATAATAGTGGATCAGAGGCGTTCTGCCCTGTGCGTATATCTTCCGGTCCACCGGCTACAATAGTGGGGCTCCCGCGCTCACATGGACTAATAAAGAATGCGTTGAATGAATCTGAATGAAGTAATCCACAGGGAAAATACTAAGTACTTACAGCGAAACACCATGTAAGTCGGGGCTGTGATCCGGTCCACCGGCTATAATAGTGGATCAGAGGCGTTTTGCCCTGTGCGTTTATTTTCCGGTCCACCGGCTATAATAGTGGATCAGAGGCGTTCTGCCCTGTGCGTTTACTTTCCGGTCCACCGGCTATAATAGTGGGGCTCCCGTACTTACATGGATTATTAAAGAATATGTGTGGAATGAATATACTATTAATGAGAATAAAGAATAAGTCTAGTTGGACCTTGGCCAGCTTTTATTATATGTATCACCACATGCTGTTTATGTGCATAATGAGTCACGTATTATTTCGGTTATACCACGCGTATATGTTAACTGGGATGTTGCATATGTTTTAAATGTTACTATGAATGTATGGCAAGATTCATGCTGTGGGTGGTGAGTATGTATGATATTGTATTAACGTATTGTACTACAATTTAATATGCACTTGATGATATCTCTCCTATAAGGTAGGGTAGCGAGACTTACTCAGTATTGGACCCGTACTGATACTACACTGGTTGAATGGGTCCTGTGATGATCCACCGATGGTGGGGAGCAGACCTCTTGTGCAGGTTAAGATCGGATACTGTTTTGGGGTGGAAGGCTTGACCTGAGTGAGTAGGCGATCCGGATATTTATCCTTCGGGATTTATTTTGTTTAATTGTATTCACCTTTGGAAGTTGCAAGTATTGTTCTCAGATTTCTAAGGGTTTTGTAATTGACTTTAAATTTCTCGTATTCTGATAAGTGTTTACTATTCGGATTTAATTGTTTGATGGGATTTGAAATTCAGATTTAATTGTTTGACAGGTTTTAGCCTTGCATCTAACATGAGATAGATGGTTGACATTATCTTGTGTTAGATGTGGCGGTAACATTTCCCAAATTCGCTCCTAGTTTCCGCTTTAATCTTTCAAAAAAAAAAATTTTCAGGAGTGAAATTTGGGGGTGTTACACAAGTCATCTTGATATGTTATTATTATTATTATCCCATATTTAGAGATTAGAGAATAACAATTGGAAATTATAAATGATGAATATTTCATATGAAGTGTCATGATAATTTTATGGGATTTAGACTTGGATACTTCAGTGTGTGATATATAAACATCGGAATGAGATTACTAAATCAAACTCATGGGAATTAGGTTGTGATTTTTGGGGTGTGATACTAATGAGGGAATTTTGGGAGATTTCAAAAATACAATGTGAGTGAAACAACCAACATGTGAGAACGAACACTAAAAGAAGTGTAATTAGATTTTGACATGACTTAAGGGTTTGGACCTATATTACATGCATAATTGTTTGACTGTGTTCTATGTCTGAGAATCAACCATTAAATAAAATGCTAATCACTTAAAGTGAAAGAGCACATGAATAGGAAAATGGGATTATTTTTCTTAAATCTATATCTATGTATTCACGTTCCATTGGGTAAAATGGTGGCTCGAGAGCATTCTGCCCCAATATGATGTTTTAATCTCCATTCCACTGGAAAGAATAGTGGTTTGGGTGTGTTGTCCCTGAGAAGTTTCAAACAGTTCCATCGGTTGAGAATAGTGGGGCGCCTACTTATTGTGAAATAAAACGTACCTTTACAACCTATAGGAAAGATAATAATGATTTAAAGTGGAAGAATGCATGAGTCAGGACCATGCTGATTTATTCCCTTCCACCAGGTAGAATAGTGGCTCAGGAGCGTTCTATCCCAAGGAGATGATTTATTCTCGTTCCGCCGAGTAGAATAGTAGCTTGGGAGAATTTTGCCCCAAGAAGATGTTATTACCTCTATTTCACCAGAAGGAATAGTGGCTCAAATGCGTTATCCCTGGAAAGTTTCAAATCGTTCCACCGGTTTAAGAATAATGGGTTTCCTACACTCATTGCACATAAAAGAATGAAAATGGACTATACTTAACAAAAGGATCTGGATCACATTATGCCTTATGAGATGATCATTTACTTGGTTGTATTCCTTTATCTTTTAATGTGAAAGTATGTGCTACTTGCATTCCTATTTTCAATAGTATTGTTCCCTTATTTAGTACGTAGTGTACTAACCACCTATTTTATGGGTGCTTCTCATTCCCACGAGTAGAAGGCCCTGGATCTTTTATGCAGGTTTTATAGGATTAGGTAGATAATTTTACGGCCTATAACACCTTATGTGGCGATGATTGACTCCATTTATGTCGGGGTTGAGTGAAGAGTATCTGTTATCTGGGTTATGTATTAAATTAGATACCCCTTCTGGACTCTTGATCTATGGTATCCCCTTTTTGTATTATGGTATTGTAAACTCAGAGTAATACTCCAAACTCAGTATTTATATTATAAATGCACTTTTGATTCTAATTTCATTGTATCACTTTGAAGCTTTTATTCTTGTGATTGATATAATGACGGTTGCATAAACCAAAATTATGTTGATCACGGCGGTAACCTAAACTATTTTTGCTTAGTTATTTCCATTGCAGACGAAATTTTTCAGTAGTAAAAGTTGAGGTGTTACAGATACAGCATAACACCCAATATATTTTTTATAATTACTTCTGCTAAAATAATTATCTATAGTAAATTTAGAGGTGTTATATATATATATAATACCCCAAATTTGTGGTAGATGGTGGAGGATTATGAAATATTGATAAGTCTACCTATATCAACAAAGTATACCTTCTTTTTAGGATGAATATTCTTGGAGAACTCTATAGTTAAGATTTTTTTGGCTTGGAGTAGTCTAAGGATAGCTAAACTCTTTGGAAGTTTCTTGAGAAGCATATGAGTGAGAATAAAATATGTTCGAAAAGACTTATAATACCCATTTTTTATAAACTTGTATTAAGAACTTAATTACAACGTTATGTGTTATTTAAATCTAATCATTGAAATGATTGATGGATAATATATGTTTAATGCGTTTATTATCTATGCTTGGGTTAGGGTGGAAGATGGATTAGGTTAACTAAGTTAAAAATGGAAGATTATGGTTATTGGTGTTGGGTGGTTAACCAAAGCTTATGGATCAGATGATTAGGTAACGATGTAGATCTAGTAGCACTAGAGGGTCTAAGTGGATGACCTGTAATCACCTAGGGGTCATCCAAGCATTGGGTTGTATGATTTTTATATGAAATGTGTATTTTATTTTATTTTTTGGGGCATTCCTTTGGTCCCAGTTGATTTTATACCGACCTCCCGTCACTTACATTAAATTCTTACTTGTTCATTTACCTTTTTCCATGATATTAGCCACATTCACTTTACATTACCTCTCACCCATTATCTCCGCCTTACACCTGTACTCAACCTTTTCATTCAAGTGTGAACAAAGAAAGCCTTGGCCAACCTCTTCTCTCTCCCACTTTGCCAATTTTCAAACCCTATGATCCCCTCTTTATGCGCTTGTGTTTGAGTTCTTCTTTCATTAAATCACTTGTTGTATTTTTCTTTTGTTCCTCTTTTCTTTTCTTTGGGTTTTACCTAATTGTTGAGAACTCCCCCTTTTCCACTCTTGCAGCCAAAAAATGAAGCCCCTCACTCTTTTCTTGTCATTTTCTTTGTTGGTTCTTCTTCTCTTAATACTTTATCTGTCCTTGTTATCTTTTTATAAAATATATAAGTGTTAGATTTAGTATAAAATTGAAGAGAGTTGCTTCCTTATTCTCCCCTCTTCTTGCGTCACCCATTGCTTGGGTATGGCTATTTTCCTTTTTGGTATTTGGTGAGTATTATTGTTGTCTTATTATTTTTGTTGTGGTAGATTATAATTATCTTGTTAGGTTTTTGTATTTTCAAAGAAAAGGAGGTAGAATTGGTAGTTAGGGCTTTTGGTGCTCTTATTCTCTTTTTACATTTTTGGTTGGAGGGATGTAACCCATAACCTCCTATAAATCATGTAAAATAATCATATGATACCATGTTTTAAGGTTTTTATGATATGTTTGAGTAAAATTTATGCATCCTCATAATTTCATGAAAATATACATGCACATGATATTGTTATCATTTTTCCCCTCTAAGTATGGGACCATGTGAACTTGTGTAAGAGCATGTTATATATATATACATATATATATTAGCATGCTAGATTTGGGTTTGTGGTAATATAATTATGCATGTGTTGTAAAGATGCCTTGGCAAAGGGCTATTTTGATTTAGCTGAGTATATCATTTGGTTCCTCATGTGGTTTACTTAAAGTTTGATATATAAATTTTGAGCTTTGAACATGTGTAGGTAAAGTTATAAGTGATTTAAGGTTTGCATGATCTAAGGGTATTTTAGTCTTTTTACATGAAATAAGTAATTTTAAGAATGTATTATTAAATTTATTTTATTATGTTGAGCATAAATAATATGTGAAATATGGTATGTTAGATATACATGATTAGAGTTTTATAAGCCCATTAGGTTTAAATATACTTTAGGAGCAAAATGGTAATCTTACCATTTCTAAAATTTAATAGAATTGTAAATTTATGCTAAATTTTTTATTTTAATTCTATTTAGCTATGCTATGAATTTTATTTAATTCAAACCAAAAATGGTATTAAAGTGATAATTTAATGGGTAAATGGCTTATAAGAGCATTTTGGTCATTTATAACCTAATATGCCTGAATGTGAATAATTGGACTATGATAACTTTAGTGAATTCTTATGTTGACCTTAGTGTAAACTTTTATTACTCTTGAACCATTTACCTTAGAGTTGACTTATATAATTAAAAATAAAGGAAAATGGTTTAGTATGTGATTGGAAATTATGAAAAAACAGTTAAGTATGGAAATGAGATTTTATTACATTATGTGAGATTTTATGATCATCTTATAAAATACTAATATTTAAAGTAGAAGACCTAAAAAGTGAGAATGGTTGCTCTCTAGGGCTAGCACAAAACTCTTCTTACTTGGATAAATTAATCACCATACAAAATTTAGCCATGCAAAAACCTTGTCAATCTTTACCACCCTCACAAAATAACACCCCACCTTTTAGCCACATTTCTCCCCTACTTTTTCCACCTTTTTTTTAGCTCATTTTCTTTTATAATTTTAGCTCCAAAAATACCATAGAAACGCAGCCTATTATACATCCATAATAGCCACAAAAAAGCCATAAGTCTCTCTCAAGCTAAGTGATCATCAAATGAGGATGCCCCTGCATCACCATAGCTAAGTGCTACATTCATATCATACCATATGCCACATGTTCATCACATCAAACTTAACCATATTATGACTATTTTATTAATCCAATTATACAAAAGGTATCCCATGAAGGAAAACACCAAACCACATCCATATCAATTATAACATGATAAATAAAGCATTAAGATAATTACCAACCAATATACAAAATTTAAATAGTGCATAGATGCAACTATCAAACTAACATGCCAAAACAAAGTAGTGCATGGAGGTAACTACCAAGCCAACAAACCACAACAATCCATTTAAATTATTATATAATTATTATTTCTATTTTTAGTTACTCAAGGGGATATAATAATAACCTATAGATATATAAAGTACAATGGTTATACTAGCACACTAAAGCAATATAGTATCCTTCCAACTTGTAACCCAGAGATATATAAGTAATTCGGTTATACTAGTGTAACAAGGCAAAACAACCTTCCATCCTATGACACATAATTCTTAAGTATCGATAACTTCTATATGGCCTATAGTTCAACTATAGAGTAGACTAGGGACTTAGCTGAAATATCAAGGCATATAATGAAACCATCAAACAAAATTGATGATTCCTATCTCATCTCTAGGGTAGCTAACCTTAAAGAGAAAATATTCCCAAATCTCAACTTCGTCCACTTTAAATATTAATATCTTAATACGGTGATCATAAAATATTACATAATGTACAATGATTCCAATTTCATACTTAACCATTTTCTTTTCTTTTTCTTCTAATTATTCGAGCTAACCATAAGGTCTACAATCCAAACAAAAAATAAAATTAACATTAAGTTCAACCTAGGAATCCATTGAAGTTTTCCTATTCCTATTATTCATGTTTTTAGGCATAATAACTCATAAATGACCAAAATACCCCTTTATGTTATTTAGTTAATAATTTCTCACTTTAATACCAATTGTTAGTAGAATTGAGAAAATTTCATGATATGAATAAATAAAAATTAAAAGATATATTAATATAAAATTTTAATTCTAGAAAATTTTAGAAGTGACAAAATTAACATTTTGTCCCTAAAACATAATGAAGCTCAACTACCACATAAAACCATAATCACCCATAATTATTTTACTAAAACAACCCTATTCTAGCATAATATCATGCATATATTAAAATACATAAAATTTAATGTACTATTGCATAAAAATACACAGACACATGGTAAGAGAAGTTAATAACAATGCAGGGTGCATGCATTTTTTTTTTCATGAGATTATAAGGAAGTATACATTACACTTAAGCATAATATAGGAAACCCCAAACATGTTATCACATGATTTTTATATATTTAGTAGGAGCATATGTTTTATCTCTTTCTAAGAAAAATAAGCAAAATAAAATAAAGAATTGTCAAAAGAACTTCACCACCTTCGAAAAGTGGTGACACAAGAGGAAGAGACAAAATATGACAACTTTACAATTTAACCAAAAAATTCTTTACTTATTTGAAAATAAATAAAGGCTATATAGAAGGAAACATAGAAGTGAAAACAAGAGAATAAGGAGACAAAGAGGAGGATGGGTCTCATTCATGGGCTCAATAAAGTTTACAAACAGTTAGAAAAATAACCAAAATGAAGAGTGGGGTGGAAGCAACCAAGAGGAGAAAATGAGAGAAAGGTTAAATGAAAACAATGCAAGATAGATAGGTTATAAATAGGGGATGGAGGAACCAAAATCTGCAGCCACAAAGAGGGGAAGGTTGCTTGTTCAACAGTTGAATGATAAAATACAAAGTAGTTGAGTATGTAAGGTGATGGAGTATAAAATTGAATGAAATTGTGAAAACCAAAAAATAAACCAAGGAATTTGGGAGGTTATGGTGTGAAGATCCAAGTTTATATTTGAGCATGGGGAAAGCAAATGAAGAAGGTTGGGTATACGAAAAGCCAAAATGACATAATTAACATAGGTAGAAAGTGTATGAAAGTGACTTTAGCTCAAATTTTAGTTGAATGAATGATAAAATGGTAAAATTGATACAAAATTTGATCATGCAAGTATAGAGAAGGAATATCATAGGTGAAAAATTTTAGAATTTATAGATTATTTTTAGTGTTTGAAAGATCAATAAAAAGTATAAAATTTATACAAATAGCAAAAAAGCTCATAAAATTAAAAACAAAATCATGAAAACTCTTAAAATAATATTTTAAACTCACATGTAAAATTTTATGAATTCAAAACAAGATTCGATATATAAAATATTGACCTAACAACGAATTAACAAGCTTACAAATTAATTACAAAAATAAATACCAAAACTATTCCTAAAATTATAAAAAAAAATTAGATCCTTGTATTTGTTCATTTGAAATTTAAATATAAATTTAAAAAAATTTTAACACAAAAAATTATATGATTTTTAGCTATCATGCCTTAATTATATATTTTATGTATAAAATTTAAAATGAATAACAAACACAAATAAAATTAAACCAAAATTTATAGATTTATATTTCAACCCATTTATAACCCAAATAAAGTTTTATAAGAATATTTTTGAAGGTGCAACTCAAAATTTCTTAGATATGAATGGTATTTTATAAGTAAAATGTGTCTAATCTCATAATCACAATTACTACTAAATCACTTAAAATAATATTAAAGCCATAAAATATCCTACAATAATTTATCTAATTAATTACATATAATTATAATTAGTTAAAAATGAGGTGTTATAGGTAATGTGATTCCTCCCCATACATATGAAGCTAAGAAGATTCTTTTCTCCACGGGTTTGAATTATGAAAACATTCATATTTGTCTTAGCGATTGAATTTTTGTTATAATAAATATGCTTAATCAAATAATTGTCTTTATTATATAATTTCACGATACAAAAGGGTTAAGGTTTCTAATAAAAAGTGGTTGTACTTTCCCATTATACGATGATTCCAATGTATGTTTTGTAATGAGTAAATCATAGAGAACCTTATATGGTAAGTGAAACAAAGGATTTCTAATGACAAGCTTCGGGCAGATTCTCCTCAATGGAAGATGATTAATTATGTATACCCTAATTTTTGTAGTGAAGTTAGAAATATGTGGGTTGCACTTTATTCATATGGAATGAACCCTTAGTATTAAAAACCGAACTGAACCGGCCGATCTAACCTGTGAACCGATGAACCAGTCGGGTCATCGGCCAGATTTCATATACCAGTTCTTAGGATCTCTAAACAAGCAAAAGCCAATCAAAAACTAGTCTGACCAATGAAAATCGGTGAACTTGTCATAAAATCAATAAAAAAACCAATTGGGAGTTGGTCAAATTCATGTGTAGTTTAATTTCTTATATATTTCATTTTTTTACTTAAAATGTACTACCAGTCTAACCAATCTAAATCACTGGTCCGACCACTAAACCAATGAATCAGTTATAATACTGGTTCGATTACCTATCCGGTTTTTAAAACTATGAATGAACCCTTTTAATGTAAACATCAACTATAGTTTATGGCTGGTAATTTTGGTAATATATAATCTTCCCATATCATTATGCATGAAGCAAAAATAGATGATTCTATCCTTACTTATATCTGGTCCAAATCAATTGGGTAATGATATTGATGTTTATTTGAATCCTCTTATTAAGGATTTAAAGTACATGTGGGATCACATATTTGAAGTGGTTGATACATGTAGCCTAGATTCTTTTAACTTGAGAGTGATGTTATTTTGTATCATAAATGAATTTTCTACTTATAGTAATCTTTCCGATTATAGTGTGCATGAATATTATGCTTATCTTAGACATTATAGATTCTTGCTTATGAGTCATCATTATCATAGGCAAATAAAAGCTTTTAATGAAAAACTTGAAGAAGTAAGAGTTTTGAATCCTCTTATGAGATTTGATATATTTGACAAAGTAAAAGGCTTAAATGTGTTTTTGGGAAAAAACCAATAATAAGAAAGTAGTTCATTCAAGTGGGTGGAAGAAGAGGTAATTCTTCTTTGACCTTCCATATTAGAACTTATGTATGACATTATCTTGATATGATGCATATTGAAAAATGGTATCAAATTGTCTAATAGGTATGCTTTTGAATGTGCCAAAAGCATCAATGCTCAATTGGACATGGTCGACATGGGTATAAGAACATAATTACATCCGCAGAAGGTGGGAAGTAGAACTTTAAACTCTTGCATGTTATACTCTTTCCAAAAAAGAGAATATATATTTTTGTGAGTGTTTGCATGGAGTTAAGGTCTCCAAAGGATATTCATCAAATATCAAGGAATTTGTTTCAATGAAAAATTTGAAGTTAGTGGGTATGAAATCCCATGGTCATCATATTCTCATTCAAGAATTGTTATCAATTGCTATACATTCTATCTTACGAAATCATGTTCGAAATGTTGTCATCAAATTTTGTTTTTTATCAAGGAACTATGTAGTAATGTTATTTACATTGCAATGTTAAAAAATTGTAGAGTAAGATTATGACTATTTTATTCCAGATTGAGGTTTGTTCCCCCCCATCATTCTTTGTAATCATGATTCATTTAATATTTCACTTAGTTAGGGAGGTTAAATGATGTGGCAGTTAATTTGTAATGGATGTATCCATTTGAAAGATATATGAAATTGTTAAAAGGATACGTGAGGAATCCGAATAAGCTTAAAGGAGGAATTGTTGAGAACTATCTAGTGGTGGAGGTGACATAATTTTGTTTTGAGTCCTTACCCAATGTTAATATGACATGCCTTCCTAAACCATGACATTTAGGTATAGAGGAAAAAGGGAACAGGTAAAAAAGATTTTGCATAGACATCATTAATGATGATCAAATGTTTTTTCAAGATCACCTCTATGTCTTTCACAATAGGGATGATGTTCAACCATTTGTGGATCAACAAGTGGATAATTTGAGGACTTTAAATCCATCTAGGAGTGATAAATGGATATTAGATAGAGGCAAAAACTCTTTTTTGGAGTGGATTTCATCTCAATCATTCAAATATGATACTTATTTGTATTAATTATCACACTCTCCTCATAGATAAATGATGTCCTAAAACTTATATATGATCAATGGTTGTACTTTCTACATAATAGAGTAATATGAAAAGAGTAATATGCAAAATAGTGGTGTGCATGTAAAGCTTTGCATATGTCAAGTGCTAGAGAAAAAAATCATGTTTATGTATCAATAGCTTACTATGGGGTGATAGAGTGCATATGACTATTGGATTATACCACTTTTAGAGTTCTTTTATTTGGGTGAAAATAGTTGAAAATCAAAATGGGGGTGAAGTTAGATTTACAATAGTGGATCTTTTAAGGCTTGGTCATAAGCAAAAACAATTTATATTTTCCTCACATGCGAAACTATGTTACCGACTCAGTTGATAAACGATGGTTTGTTCTCTTAAATGTAAAAAAGTAAAAAATAAAAATGGGAAGATGACATGTAAGGGGATAATATTTTGATTATTGACTTACCTTTCTTATCTAACTATGATGACATAACTTATGACTTCTATATATGAGATGATCACAAAAAAGGGTTTTATGTACTTGAATAACAATTTATGCATAAAGAAGGCACACAACTTAGATTGAAACATTATAGATGAAAGGTGTAATTACTTCATATGTGTTTCCTTTTATTTTATTTTGTGAATAAAGGTTTATATTTTATATTTTGATTATATAGCATCATATATTACTTTAATTACTTCCTATATGTTGTTTTATTTTATTTATTTATGCATAAAGGTTTATCTTTTATATTTTGACTATATAACATTGCATATTAATTTAATTACTTCCTAATCTATAATTTTAAATCATTGTTTTAGGTATAGATACCCATGAAGATGATACACATGCTGAAAAAAGAAAAATAAGAAAATGGGGGAGAATTAGTTTGGTACAAATTGCTAGGAACAAAGAAAAGGGCATTACGCTTGATGTTGATTTTGAGAAATTTGAATATCCAGTGGGCAAGGATAGGAATTTGTTCATTCACTATTGTAAATCTAAGCTCATATGTCCCCATCACTTATTGAACTACGAGGGATGCCCCAAAAGAGTTGAAGGGTGGGGCGCGGGATAAAAGTAATGTATGATTTGAATCTTAGAAATAGATATGCCTTTTTTAGTTATTGCCGTATGATAATTTAATTATATGCATACTAACTATTTGATTCTTTAATATTATAGAAAGAATTTAATGTGGGACAACAACATAAGAAAATTATTATGAGTGGAGCTGCAAAGTCCTAGACGGATTGGAATTCGTGGATGGATAAAATTCATATGTATGATGTTGATGGTACTATCATGTCTATGCTTCTAGATGTCTATAGGGATGTAATCATTCTCGACCTATAGAGGGAGTTTGTTCATAAAGGACTCTAGAGGAATATCAAATACATAAGAAAATATTATTATTAACTTTTTAATACTACTAGAGTGTACTTAACTTACAATTCACACTCACATAATCTCTCTATTCAATGTGACAAGTGAATAGCACTAAGAACAAAGCTAATACAGAGAAAAATTTTTACGCTTATAAGACAAGGTGCAGAGTCAAAAAGGTAACTAGAGAAGCCTTGATATGATATTATCTATATATGTGTGTGTGTGTGTGTGTGTGTGTAAGTAAGTATATTCCTCTATGCCATTCTTTTAATATCTAATATTGCTACTAAGTATTTTTTTTTTCACTTGATGCAATAGGAGAAATAATGGATGGAGGCAGAGGCAACTTAGACACCATATGTACCCTCAGAGAGAGATGATGTGTGGATCTATACTAGGGTAAAGAAGGTAAGCTTGTCAACGAACCAACTCAATAGATGGTTAGAAAATTTTAAGGCCCACGCTATTTCTTGTTACTTTATTTAACATTTTTACTTATCCCTAGCTAATTTTCTTACTCATAATATGAGGGTTTGAGAAAGGACTCTTTGGCTTATGCTTTTGATAGAGAAGGCCCAAAAAACCTTTTGGCACATTTATTGGGCACTTAAGAGCATGGTGGCTAATGTAAGATGTATACTTATGGGTTCAACCTATATAAGGTTTTTAGACATCTCTCTAGTTCTCTCCTTTCAAAGGATAAATTTGAAAAGATGGAGAACGAAGGGGAGGCATTAAGGGAATCATATGAGGCAACCCTGGGGTGATTGGCTAGTATGCCATCCTATTTACAATGTCAACTTGAACCCTCTACATTTAGTGTCCCTCGACCTTTTTTGAAAATTAATGTGGTAATACATTACACTATAATTTAATTTAAATGTATTTTTTTTATATAAAATATAATCTACATTCAACTTTGTGGCCATAACTTAATTATTTTTTACTATTATAGGATCAGTATCATTGTGACTTGCAAGCTATAAAGGATGGACCTATTGTAGTAAATACTACTACCTTCATTGAGTCCAATTTAATCCTTCATACTTAACCATTGGAGGTTGATAAAGTTTGGGTCTCTTCATAATGTATTATAGGCACACTTAGTGGAGCCAGTGCCAGTTGGTATGGCATATAATCATGAGGAAGAGAATTTGTTTGTACTTTGCTTATCTGTGGGGCAATTTATTGGATGACCGAGTTACCGAATAATTATCAAGGATGAGGTAATAAATTTTTTTTATTTTAGATTATATTCTTATTACTTGGGGTGGTAATATACAATAAAATAATTATATATATATATAACTATTTCATACTTAGGGTGGTAGTATTATAGCTAGAATTATTAGTAAGAGGAAAAGAGAGGAAATGGATTATGTAGAAGCCCGAAAAGCCTCAAGCATGGAAACAATAATCAAGTATCGTGACTTATCACCTTAATTTAGATTTTATTTGAACATGGCACTATCTTTGGATAGAAACTCTATTACGATTCCTCTTCTAATAGATTTACAAATAAAATCAAAGGACATGAGTATCTGTATTAGGCAGAGGATATCCTACACTTATTACAAGGTGAAATGTTAAAATATCAACATATAATAACATATACGAGGTAATTTAAATCCTTTCATGTTTGAATTTATTTTAATTACTAGTGTGAAGAATTATTTTAATACTAAATATGTAATTTATTCTTTCATGATCATGGATTCTTGAAAGAGAAATTCTTATTCAACGTCTTAAACGGGTTCGATGTATATAGATTTTTATGCTCAAACATGTTATCCAAAGAAATGATAATATTATATGTATTCCATATGTGGTTAATGCGATGAAAATGGTTCTATGGTCCCTCTTTTTGATCTATTTTTCTATGACATGCATTGGGTATTAATGATATTACAACTATCTTTAGGGACAGTATATTGGCTGGATTCAATTGATGAAACTTCTCATTCTGATCTAAAATTAATAGTTAAATAGTAAATATTTATCTATACAATGATATTAATTAGAATTAGACACACACACATATAACATTTTGTTAATATAGGGCTACTACATCACTTAGGTCGTTGAAGACATGTTATGGGTCACAAAATAAGGGAAGGGCACCACCACCCTTATGATTTGGAAAGTTTAAGGTCTGTACTGGCATGTCATTTAATTATTTAGTATAAGAAACTAATAAAATAATTTTATTTTATCTTATTTTATTTTTTTAGTGTCCATGACAAGAAGAAAATGTTAGTTGCAGATACTATGTCATGAGATTCATGAAGGAATTCATTTGAAAATATTGTATGGAACAAGGAGAATTATGTATTTACTTTGTTCAGTTCATGTTAAATATGATTGGCTATATACATTAATAATGAAATGGTAATTTCCATCTTTTGTAGGTCTATCAACCTGTTGAGCTTCATAAATATGATAAAAAACAATATTAATGAAGTTCTCAAATTTTCTCTAGGCAAGGTACTGACTTCATGCTTCAACCATATCTAGGCAGCAAGCTACCTCTCAAAAAGACCTTTTTACTATCATGAGGATGTTGATGACCCTCAAATTTCCTCTTTCTCCCTGACTGACCACTCAGTACCTGAATAACTTGGGATGCCTCCAAGGCTTGCTCGTACATCCCTACCTTATCTAGCGAAGTATCTCCCACCAAAAGCTCATGGTATTATATCCCCATCCCGATCTTAAAATGGAAAACTTGCATCATGTCCTTGGCCTCCACTTCCAGGGTGAAATGGACCAAGTTCATGAATCGAGTATAATACTACTCAACGGACATTCCCCCTTATTGAAGTGTCGTAAATTCATTATACTTCTTCATGTAGATGTGAGTTGGGTATAAACAAGCTCATGATGCCTCTAGGAATGACCCCAATCCTGTAAGTTCTCCACCACTACGTAGGATGTTCCTCCACCATGTGTATGCCATTTCTCTTAGATAATAGATTGCCACGTCTATCCTGATGTCTCAAGGTCAATCACAAGTAGTGAGTTGGGTAGTAATGGGTTCACAGTGCCTTCAGGAATGACCCCCAATCCCATAGGTTTTCCACCCCTACATTGGATGCTCCTCCACCATACGTTTACCCGTCCTCTTAGATAGTAGACTGCCACATCTACCCTCCAGTATATAGGGCAACCACAGGCGGTGAAAGTTTTCTCCATATCCCAGGCCCATTGTTCTATGATATCAAGGTCCTCCTATCCCTCAAAGATTTGCAAGGTGATGATGTCTAGCCCTCTATGTAAGCTCCGAAAATTTCCATGAATGCCTTGATGCTTTTGTATTGGTGGTTAACAGCCACCACGTCCTAAAGACTAGAATAAGTTAGGGACAAGATTCATTTTACTAAGTACTAAGACTCATGCAAAAATAATCACAAAGCTAGCTATGGTATATTCCCAACCCCACTCTCACTCACAAAAATTTTGGGTTTAAAAATAATTAAACTTGTCAAGAAGATCAAGGAAAAGGATTTCAAATTAAGACAGATGCCATTCTGTGGTATCAACTCAAAAATATTTTCAAAGTTACTGCTTTGATAAAACCCTTTGATAAAACCATATGGCATCAACTTGATAATTTCTAAAAGTGAAATTTTTTTTAAGAAAAAGCTCTAGTACCGGCCTATAATACCTCTATTTTTTACTACCAATAAATTTTGTTTATAATAATGTGGAAGCTAAAAAGGAAAAATAGGGTGTTACTGCCATACTTTATACAAAATAGACGTCTACCGCCTACTCCATATAAGATACAAGGCTAAAACCCATTGAAGCATTTAAAACAATAAAGTGCGCGAATAAAAGATTACATAAACGAATTGAAAGATTGTTTACCTCGAATGACCTTAACGTTCCTCGACCAAATCGATACAAAATACATGTAGATGATAGTATAGGGCTACATTAAAATAAGTTAGGGTATGACACCCAAATTAAAACCATGGTCCTTTACAAACCCTAAAAGATTTCCAAATGTCCATGCTCTCAAGGCCCAACCCAACTAAGGTAGGCCCTCTACTCACGGAAGTGAGTAGGTGACCGAGCAAACGAGCACATCGGTACGCTACGTATTGAGTAAGTCAAGTTTCCCCTTAATGTAAACACAAGCATTCCATTCCATTGTACATGGATATAATATATAACATATGTCATGATAAAGACATATATATAAAGGTAAGAGTGCATCAGAACATACTATCATGCAAAACTCAAACAATATAGAATATATTATGCTTGGTTTCACGTTATCATCACATACATACTCACACATGTAATAGCTTATAAGATTCAAGCAACCTCTAGGGTTTATTTCCAATTACTCGATCCTTTAGGTTATCCCATTTTCTTATCTATATATGAGCCATATCAATAATCTATTCGATATTCCATTTAATATCCAATTGGTTATATAAGTCATTTGCCAAGTTTACAACTAGTTTTTAAGCTTTAAGTCATTCATACCATTAATTTCAACCTTATCTAATTATTAACCATTCACTTGGTCATCATTCATATTTTATCAACCAATGCTTATCATCCATACTTTATTATCATTGAGCGATGGACTATACGCTACCCCATGGTTTCACATACCATGAAAGCCTATCCAAATAAGGGACATAAATTCTAGGCTAAAGCGAATCACTTGAATGGACATAAGTCTAGGATGAAGCCAACTAACATGGACATAAGTCCAAGCCAAATCAAACCACCTAGGTAACCAGACCCTTTAGTATCAATACCCCTAGTATATCATCAATGTTTAGAGTAGGTAAGGCACTAGGACCTCTCAGGATTCCACCCGAAGGCACCAAAAATGCCTGAAGGTAGACTAAACTCCAATAGCTAATCAAGGATCGGGCAACCTAGACTCATACTCAACTCGATTATCTTTCGCATTACGTGATTAATATATTATTCATAATGATAAGTGATCATACATGGCCCATATAAAAGAAAGTAAGGAAATTTCCATGTTTATTCCATATTAATCCTTTCCTTGTACCATATTAATGATATCCATCTTATCATTTTATTCAAGCCCATAATGAGTGTCATTACTCTTTTCTCAATATCATCACTTATCATAAGTGAAATACCCATTTAGATTTTACATTAATCATAGAGTATATCATAAATTATGATCCATTTAATCATATCATTTGGCCAATAATCTATGATAAATATGTATTTTATCTCATTAATAATCATAGTATAGTCCCAAATATAAACTCAAAGAATAATCAAATCGAAAAGAAACAAACCATATAAACTAGTCAATTGGTCTGGCCTAACTAGACAATCGGTTGCACTAACCAATTTATCATTTTGGGTCGACCATTCGCTTAGTTTGACTCAACCAAACCATGTTTTTCCTTCGATCGATCTATTTGGGAAAACCAATCGATTGTTCATAGACTAGTTTATTGGTTCTGTCCAACAAGTCGATGGGTTTAAGTAGAAAGCATGACTAAGGTCTCTACAGGCTTGCCAGTTGATGGGTTCGGTTTACCAGTTAACTGTTCTGGGAACTAGTTAATCGGTTGGACCTAACCCATCTATCGATTTGCCCTATCACAACACAAATCCATAAATTCTTATATATAAATCATCCTTAACCACATTAAAACATGTATCAACATAGTCTAGCACATTTTCAACTAAATTAACTTGCATATCACAGCATTGAATCATAATATCCTATTTTCACCACTTTTCATGCTTTTTACCAAAATTGTACCATATATCCATCAAAATCACTTATCCAGGCTATATTCATTCATTTCAACATGCAGAATCAACATAAAGGAACTCATGACATGCAAGGATACTCATTAAATATTTTAGAAGAAAGAATCACTTGATACAGGTAAAATCCCCTTTAAACCATAATTTCTAATTGTGAAGTTCTCATCTTTTAAAACCTTAAAAACCAAAAAACTTAAACTCAAAAATTTACACCAACACCTTATTAAAATTTCAAACTTAAAATAGAAGGAAAGAAGATCATACCAACTTAGGGCAAAACAGGGAATGCTCAACTAAACCAATCAACATTTTTTTCCCTAAAATTTAACTCTTCCTTACTTAAAAATTGAAACAAGAGAGTGCTAGATAAAGGTTAAGAAGAGTGTAAGAAAATCAGTTGCAAGGCTCAAAGAGTAGAAAGAGAGAAGGTAAAACCCAGACTTAGAGGTTTCGATGGCTGAAAGAAAAGCTGTATAAAGGAGATTATTGGCGCTATTTATAGCCAACCAATTGAAGATAGTCATAGAGGGTTTAAGAAAAATTTGAAAGGTATGTTGACCTATTATCCGAAGATCAAATGGTGTTTTTGAAGAATGTTGGTCATTTAGGCCAGCATTAGCATACACAAGAGAAGTAATGGAAGGTCAGTGTGAAATGAATCTTCCAGTTGCATAGAATCATGGTTGTGATCGAAGAATTAATCTCATAAATGTGTAGAGGAGAGAGGATAAAGAAGATAAGGCTGAGGTCATCTCCCCATCCCCCCTCCAATTATCCCAATCAACCTCCCTGAGGTAATATTTTAGGCTAAATACATCATGAAAATGATTAGGAATCTTTTAGAGACAATTAGGCATGTGTTGGTAAGGTTCCATTTTAGTATAAGATATTTTTCATAAAATCAAGTTTAAAAAAAATATACCCAGCTCGACAAACCAGTTTATCAGTTTGAGCCTACCAATTGAATGTTCTACAAACCAGTTGTTCGGTTCCCCCGACTAGTCAATCGGTTTGCCTAAAAAACTCAATAAACTCAAAATTTTAACATGATTTCAAATTAAACTTTGACTCAAACCAAATCATAACATTAAATCAAGATCAAATGTCTAAAAATTGGCATAACTCTCATTCAATCATTTTATAAAAATGTGGGGTATTAAAATACCCTATATTTGTGTTGGGCGGCAGAGGCTTAAAAATAATTGATAATAATATCTATATCAATAAGATATATCTTCTTTTTAGGAATTCTATCCTTGTATAAATTCATAGTCAAACGTGCTACATTTGGAGTAGTCTAAGGATGGGTAACCTCTTAGAAAGTTTCTTGAAAAATGTGTGAAAGAGGACAAAATATGCTTGAAATGACTCGTGTTGATTTGTGGGATCAGTAATTAATTTTAAAAATTCTTCAAGTAATAATCTGTGACCATTGTGATTAGGGCTGTAAACGAGCCGAGCCGAGCCGAATACCCCTAGGTTTGGGTTCGGCTCATTTAACTAAACGAGCCTAAAATGCTGTTTGGGCTCGGCTCGTTTAATTAAACGAACGAGCCGAACCGAGCTTTTAACGAGCCGAACCGAGCCGAGCTCACGAGCCAAAGCCAAAAAATGAACCGAGCCGAACTTTATCCTGTTTGAGCTCGGCTCGTTTAATAAACGAGCCGAGCCCGAGCCTCATTTTGAGGCTCGTTTAATTAAACGAACGAGTCGAACCGAGCTTTTAACGAGCCGAATACCGAACTGGCTCAGCTCATTTACAGCCCTGATTGTGATACTAGGGTGTTATAAATATCATCATATTTTCGAACCATGGGCATCACCATTACCATTGGTCCTCTGTCATCTTCAACACTAGTGATACTCTAACACACATATATTACACTTGTATTTTTATTTTACAAAATTATTCTCCTAATCCCATGTTATATACTCAATCATAGAATATGATGTTTACAATATATAGTGTTAGCATCCAAATAATAATTAAAAATATTTCAGTAGGTTTGTAAACTTTTTTGAAAAAAAACATATAATATCAATAATTTTAGGTCAAAAGTTATGTTGCAAAATCTATATTAAATAATTATTATTTCTCTATAAAAAAAAGTGAAAGATTAGACTGTCGTTATTTGAATATTTTTGGGATGTCCGTTCCTTTCATTGTAACTATATACAACAAAACTCATTACTTTTATTCCATTCTTATCATTCTTACTTAGCTTTTTTTGTTGATTTTGTATCGTTGTCTTTTCATCATACCCATTGTGAAGCCTTTCCATAGATAACCATCAACTATCACCAAATTCATGAACCATAAGTATCACCATTCAACACCAATCCACCATCGTCTTTAACACTAAGCTGATGACACACTTACTCTCAAATTAAGAACTTAATTTTTTTTTAATTTGACAAGTCCATTCTCTAGAATCCATATCATAGATTCAATTATAGAATACAATATTGTATAACATGTAGTGTTAGCACCTGAATAATAATTGGAAATTTCACAATAGCTTTCTAAACTTATAAAAAATATATATGTGATACCATTGATGTTTGGTCAAATGTTATGGAAACATAAATTCATTCAATAATTTTCATTTCTCCATAAAAAGAAACAAAAGGTCAAAATGTTTTTAATTCAATTTTATGATGAAATTTTATTTTATACAACAAAACTCATTAATTTTATTCCATTCTCATTGCTTGTCGACAAAAATGCATATCTTCCTCATCCTCCTCGTCGTAACCATTGTGAACCAATTCCATTGATAATCCAAGACCTCCATAAAATCACATAAAAAAATAAGGAAAAAATAATTATTAATTAGGGATATAACCAAGGAAAGGCTAAGGTAAAGGATATTAAAAGGATGAGAAAAAACTAAATCACAAGATGAGATTAGTAGTGATAGAATTTTACCCAACAAAGGAGGGGGAAATGACAACTAGGGCCGGACCAAGGTGGGTAGCAATGACACTAGATACCATTTCTAGGGGTAGGGGAATGCCAAGGTAAACTGGTGCTCAAGGGGGATGAAAAGAGGTGTAGGTTGAAGTTAAGAGAAAGGTTGTGGCATTGGATGTTGAAGCAAAGCAGGAGGTTTTGGTAGTGATGGCCCAAGTTTGGGAGTCGTTATGATGGCGGTGGTCATTTCTATGAAGGGTGGAACGATAAGAAGGGCCAGTGAAAGGAATTAAGGGATGGTGGTGGGTGGAATTTCTGGGTAGTTAGGGCATTTGTTGCGATGATGAGGAGGAGGAAGGGAAGAAAAGAAGAGGCTTCACAGTTATTGATACTCGTGAGCATAAATGGAGGGAGGAAAGGAGGTAGTTGGGAATTAAATATGGTTGAGTATGGAAGGGTGTACACACACACACACATGTTGCATGAAATGGCAGAGAGGGAGAACAGAGGTGAGTTATGATGTGGTAAATTTTTCAATAAAATACATCAACATAGGATCTAGGAGTTGATGGTATGATGATGAAGGTAGGGGGATGGGTCATGCTATCATGGAAAAGGAGATTTTGCCAGAAGGGGGTGATTCGCCCAGGAAGAAGAGGAAGAAGAAACCAAGCTAGAAGAAAAGAAATGGGAAAACAAAAGGAGAAGGGGAAAAAGAAAAATGGGAAAGGGAAAAATAGGTTTGGGGTTAGGATTAGATTTAGGTTACAATAATTTAGATTTAGGTATTCGGATAAAATTAATTATAAATCATCCGAAGTTATGTTAAGGTTACAAATATCAATGATGTAAAATAAAGATTATGATTAGTTTAAGATTTAAGATTAGGTTAAGATTTAAGATTAAGGAATCACAATAGGGTATAATTATTAATTTTTTGATATTATAATTAGTTTAGGATTTTAATTACTAGAGATTAAGATTAGATAGAATTTGGTGCATTACATCACTACCTCCTTAAAATAGAATCCGTCCTCAAAGTCATAAACTCAAGGTTAGGGAATAAACATAATTATCCATCTAAACAACAACCAACAACCGTAGAATACCAACAAATTTTGCTAGACTCATAGTTATTTAAAATAATATAGCATAATTAACAGAGTATAAGATATCTAAAATAATAAAAAACTGTAATCCCTCGAAATTTGAAAAAGCTTATAATTTAATTAATAAATATTATTTGGGATAAATTAGCCTTTAAATATATTTAATTTAATTATTTTATGGATTTTTGAGTATATAAAATTGGGTATAAATATTTAATAAATTAAAATAAATATTTTTTTATTTTACCATACCCTTTTTATTTAAATAATTTTCCAAACCATTATTTTACTAAAATTATCCTTTTTAAACCCTTATATTTTAATTATATTATATTAAATTATTAAATAAATTTATTACCCAGAAATATTATATTTTATTATTTTATAAATTAAATTATTTTATTTAATACCATTTTCCTTTTCTTTTTCCTTTTCCCTTTTTTCCTTCTCCTTTTTCTTCTTTTTATCTTTTCTTTCTTTTTCCTTTTCTTTCCTTGGGCCGCCGGTTGGCCTGCCCTGCCCCTTTCCCCCTGCGCTTGGGCCGCTGGTCCGTCTATCCTCTCCTCCCTCTCCTTCTCCCTCGCGCTTGGGCCGCTGGCCCGTTTTCCTTCCTCCCGCATGTGTCGCCGGCCTGTCTCCCTCTTTCTTTTCTTTCCTTTCTTCCTCGACCAAGCTGGCCCACACCCTCTTCCCTTCAGCCACCTGCTCGCGCCCAACCTTCCCCCTCCCCTTCTTCTTTCTTTCTTCTTCTTCCTTTTTCCCTGGCAAAAATCCCGACCCCCCGCCATCTCCTCCACCCTACCCGTAACCTCCTCTCCCCTATTGATCTCCCTAACTCTCTCTCTCTGTCTCCCTCTCCCACCATTTCGCTGCCCCATCCCGACCCCACCATCTCTCCCTTCCCCATTCCCTACCATCGCCATTCCCCTCTCTTCTCCTCCCTCTCCCTGCCATAGCCATTCCCCTACTACCCTACCGCCGCCTTATCCAGCCACCCTAACCCCACCTCTCTCTTCCTCTTCTTTTTCTTCCTCCTGCCCTGCCTCATTTTGCATTTTTTTCAAGCCCCATATGCATGCCCCGACCCTCTTTTTCTTCCTTTCTCCTCCTTCACTCATCCTCCCTGTTTTGCTTCGCCGCTACTGCCGCCTCAACCTCCACCTGCACCACCCCCTGCCACCCTCTACCTTACCCTCGAATGATCACAGCATCCATCGAGCCACCCCGCAGCCTCCTCCCTTCTCCCCTCTTCCTTTTCTCTTCTTCTTCTCCCTTCTCGATAGCCACCCTGCACCGCCCTTTTCCGAAGTCGTTCTGCCGTCTCTGTCGCCACCTGAGCCACCACAATAACCCCTGCAACCCCCTCTACCACCCCCAAGCCTCCTTTGGCAAAAACCACCACCCACAGGCCCTCGTTTCCCCCCTCCCTTTTCCTTCCTTCTCAGCCCTCCATCTCAACTCCCTCCTCAGCAGCACCACTTCGCAGCCTAGCTACCGCCACCCTTAGCCACCTTCAGCCCATCCCCGACCACCTCTGCACCCCCTTTCCACCTGTGCACCATTCCCTTACCCCAAATCCTCCCCCATCCATCTTCTTTCCTAGCCCCAAACCACTAACATGAAAATGTCCATTTTCCCTCCTTACACCCACTTTCGAGCCACTCCCCTCATTCCTTTGCATGCAGCTCATGCTGCATGAGTAGGATGAGCTGCTGCTTTTCTTAGTTTATTTTTTTGATAAATTTTAAGGTATAATAATATTTTAATTCAAGTATTTGATTAATTAAGTGTTATAAGGTCTTATACTTTGATTTTCATTATTTCTAATATAATAAATCTTGATATTATTTTTAGGTATTGGTTTTGATAATCAAAATTTGAATCTTTAACAGGGATACCGGTAAGGTTCATTTTTACGGAAATCAAGGTAACCGTTAAATCCCACTTAAACGCATGGATTAATGTATGTTAGCACATTAGGATTTTTAATATGTTATTATGCTTAATATATGTTGTTTAATATCATATGTGTAGTTTCTTGTGATGTTTGATAAAAAGAAGCATGTTAGGTTATATGTTATGTATGGAAATATTGTGTGAGGTAAGAGTTTGGTTGTTAATGAAAATGTTAAGTATTATGCTATTATGATCTTTAATGCATGGTTAATATTTTGTGAGCCTTCGGGTAATTTTAGTAATGTATCTTGTACAAGAATATGGCTTAGTATATATATGGGTGCTAATAAGTATTATATTAAATATGAGTGGTGTGGATGAGGTATTAATATTAATATTCTATGTAGTAATGATAATTTAATATAAGTGGTGTAATAAGGAGCAAAATGGTATTTTCTAATAATAAAAAGGGGGTATTATGGTAATTTTGGTGGCAAGGGCAAAGTGGTAAATTGTAAGTAAAAGGTTAAATTGGTAATTTTGTAATAAAGAGGTAAAATGATAATTTTGTAATTAAAGGGTAAAAGGGTAATTTTGAAATTAAAGGATAAAATGATAATTTTAGAAGTAAAAAAGGGTAAAATGGTAATTTGTAAATGAAAAGGGGTAAATTGGTAATTTTGGAAGTAAGGGGTAAAATTGTTAATTTTGGAAGTAAATGGGTAAGATGGCAATTTTGGAAGTAAGGGGTAAATTGGTAATTTTGTAATTAAAGGGGCTAAATGGTAATTCTATGAATAAAGGGTAAAATAATAATTAAAGGGTAAATAAGTAATTTTGTAATTAAAGGGCAAAATGGTAATTTCATAATTAAAGGTAAAATGGTAATTTTGTAATTAAAGGGAAAAAGGGTAATTTTATAATAAGAGGGCAAAGTGGTAATTTTGTGATTGAAGGGCAAAATGGAAAATTTAAAATTAAAAGAGGTAAAATGGTAATTTTATAATTAAGGATAAAATGGCAATTTTATAAGTGAAAGGGTGTTATGGTAATTTGTGGAAGTTAAGGGGTAAAATTGTAATTTTGTAAATAAAAGGGGTAAAGTGGAAATTGGAAAGGAGTAACTTGGTAATTATAATAATTGAGAAGGGTAAAATGATAATTTAATAAAAGAGAAGGGCAAAATGATAATTTAATAATGAAAAAGGGTAAAATGGTAAATATGATAAATGTGAAGGGCAATTTGGTAATCTAACCAATTAAAGGGGGTAATTTGGTAATTAGGATAATGAACAGGGATAATTTGGTAATTTGACCAACTAAAGGGTAATTGTTAATTATAATAAATGAAAAGGCAAATTGGTAATCTAACCAACCAAATGGGAAATATATTAAATATAACAATTATGAAGGGTGTTTAATAAATGAAATAAAAAATATAATATATAGGATAAATATATTATGATTACTTCTTTTTTTTTATATAAATAAATGAGTACCAAACCTTTATTAATGTTAAGAAAAAAACACATTTTTGATAATATTCCAATGCAAAATATCAACTTGTCATTCCTTACCATTTTATTGTCACTACCTCTATTTGTGTTTATTTTTATACATTTGAGGAACAAATGTGTGTGTATATATATATATATAATAGAAAAAATTATAATGATAGTTGACTTAATTTTTGATAAGTTTTGGTATATATTTTAATAAGAACCTACTATTTATATCATATGGTCCTATATAAATCTAAATTATGATCGTTGCCAATAGGTTTCATTATTCATTGATTTTTTTATTTATAAAATCATCATCATATTTTAAATATATAAGTATGAAACATTTATATAACATAACTAACAACAAAAAGTATTCAGCATAATGTCATATGTGGTAGAGTCTTGAGATGTGTTATAATAGATTGTAATTATAATTAGTATTAGCTACTAATAAATTTGATTTGGATGGAATATTTGGAAATAAATTATAATTACCGATTATTTAATTTATTTTGAGATATTAGTATTTTACTAATTAATACTTGCCTTTGGATATATATATATATATATATATATATATATATGTATGTATATAAAATTTACGTGTAATAGTAATTATCAATTAGTAATTAATGACAAATGTTGTCTTGAACATGGCAAGACTTGCAATGGGTTAATACATTGGTTGATAACTTGGTAATCATGTGGAGGTAAAGTATTAGTTAAAATCATGGGAAGTATTTGAGCAAATTGAATTTATGTTTTTTTATAGACGGAATAAGTTTTTCCAACCTAGGAAAATAGGCGCCCAGGGGCGCAAATGATTGCGACAGAATTGAGAAAAAATAGTGGGCATTAACATTCCAACAACTGTGACCATAAGTCTAAAGACTATTATCAAAAACTGCATATGTTTAAAAGATCTTCAATAGCCTATAAATATTCCATTGGCAAGTCGGAAAAATTAATTCAGAAAACTTTAGAATTGTTAATTTATCTCATCTCTCTCTACCTTCTCTAATATATTTTTCCTAATTGAGTACTAGTATAATATTAAATTCACCAAAATCTTATTAGATTTAAATGCTATTTCTAAGAACAAAAATTTAAATATGATATGAACAAAAATTCATCGTATCTAATGATATAATTGTTCATAACCTTAAGGATCATAGAAGGGAGTAAACTTATCTTAATGACACATTATAATTTAGTGGGTTCGAATACCAAATTAGTTTCTTATTTTCATCTTTTATTCCTGCATCTGTGTAAAAAAAAGAATGTCATTTTATCATTTTGTACAATTTTTAAGAAAGCAATGAAAGTAGTTTTAAAATTACAATAACACCATTTATTTAAAAATAACAAAGTATTTAATGTATATATAATTAAAAAAAGTAAGGTTAATGATAGAAAATAGACTTTGACTTTTCTAAAATAACTTTCTTTTAATACAAAAATTGAATGATAGAATGACTTCTTTTCGGTACGAAGAGAATATTATTTTGGTTGATTAAGGTATGCATTTTATTTTATTCCAATAATAATAATTATTATTCATTGATAATATTTTATCTATTTTTTTAATACCATATCATTTTCTATACTATATATTAATATACCTCCAACAAGAGTTTGGTGTATATGTAGCCCCAAATATAAAATAGCTAATAATAAATCTAAACTAATAATTATATTCAACAAAATATCATATAAACTTGTCAATAAAATTCCTGACCTAGAAGAAAGAACAAAGAGCAGCACCGCACTGCATGTGTTGCCTTGTTGGATTGATTAATTTTATAAGAGCACATTGAAGGATGCTACAATTCGAACTTGTGACTCAGAGGAAGTATCAATGCCCGGCCCTCACTATGCTATTACAGCTTTGTGAAAATTTCACGGTATATATATATATGATGGGAGGCCTTTCAAGGTTTGGGGAGCCCTGTACGGGGCTCGAACTGCAAAGGGCTTCCTACCAGCTTATTTTTGTTTTGGACTTTTTGGTCATCGATGTGGTTGATCCTACTAAAAAATAGTTGATATGGGTTATTATCAAAACTACAACACCGGGCCCAAATAGCCAACCCAAAAATTGAATATACCCACTAGATAGGCCTACAGGCTAGCCCAAGACAGAGTCGCCGAGAGGCCATAGAGGTTTGAGGCATAGAACGACCCACAACCGCCTTGAACTATGGCTCTGTTACTGCGACATACACAAAATACTTGATCCTCCCCTTCTCAAACTAACCCATACTCTCAATGTTCCTCTAACTTCTCTCTACTTTCTCTTTCTATTACCCAACAACCCCAAGCCTCTAAGCTTTACATTCATCCCACAACAACAACGCCATTTGTGGGGATACTTACTAATATAGTTGACAAAAATTAATATGATTCATGCAAAACCTGATCCAACAAAGCCTATTAATCAGGTTAACCCAAACTTGACATAACGTCAACCCAATAATAATTCACCCTATCCAAACCTAACCTGACCCCAACACAACTCATAACCATGAGCCGACCTAACCTGCTCAAGCATTGACTCAACTGATATGTTAACCCATTATGATAATAAAAAATTACACATGTTTTATTATTTATTTAAAGCTTATGAAAATATAGTATTTTATTAATTTTATTATTTTTCTTACTTTTAATTTAGAAATCTTTATTCACTAATGATATCCTAATTTATCAATCTTTTTGAACAAAAACACAACATTAAAAATTCAAAGTAATAAACATGTAGTATTTATTTACACATTCTTATATGAAGTTAAAATTAATACTTGCTTATGAGATTAATGAGTTGGACTAATTTTTATAGTCAAGGTGTATATTAGACAATTTTTTTTTATAATATCTTTTATCTTCTTGACCTAACTAGTTTTGCAAGTCCACAACTTGTAAGCATACACATGTCCTATAATATCAAATGAATTTATACACATGATCATTAATATTACTCAACTAGAAAATTAACAAATTATTATATTATATGTTACTCCCTCCATTTCACAAAGAGTGTATTTTTATAAAATGTTGTTTAAAAAATAAATTTCTTTTAGATTTTTTAAGGCTTATTTTCTATTTTTATCCTTACCTTTTCTCTTTCATCTCCTCATGCACAAATTGTTATATTATTTTTCAAGTAAGGGTATATTTAGTACCTCCTAAAATATTATGTAAATCGTTAAAAGAGCTTTCTTTATGAAATAGAAAGTGTATTGCTTACGGTGTAAAATAGCATTGTTCATCTAATTTCATCATCCATGTATATCAACTAGTAAGTATCAACCTATTATTTGAATAATTTAGATCACTACATATTTCTTATATAGCATAAAATAATTTATGCATTAGCAAACTCATTAAATCTAACAATACCTACTCATATTTTCTAGCATCTTCCTTAGCAAATAAGATATATTGTTGACAAACAAAAGATCATTATGATTTTTTTTTTAAAGAAGAAAACATTTGGCTGCAATAATAGGAAGATACAAACCAACCAACAAAGCAAAAAATCGTGTCCAAAAAGTCTTCCATTGCATCTACCTATTTGAAAAAGCTCATAATAGAAGAGAATAGGAGTTCCCATCATCCACAAAAGCCACCAACCAATAGCTATGAACAACAACTTAACAAAATAAGAAGTTCTAGGAATTCTCCAACAACATCCACAATTTATGCATAAAGTTATAAACTTACAAGTTACAATCTACAGGTTGTATAAATAATAAAAAAACATCAAAATGACCTACAAGGAAGTAACACACAACCTACAAGCTACTACAACTAATGTCAACAGCATATAACATGATAAATAAGAGTGTGCACTAGACCAAACCTAGACCAGCCAGGAGATCCGTTTTTTACTATACTAAGACATGGAACTTGAGCTGGTTTGAAAATGACTTACACCTAAACTCGAAGCTTAAAAACCAGGTGAACCCCAAACCAACCCTATTTTGACCATGTTTCAAAAACGATACTATTTTGACTCCTTTGGGACCATATTTCAATCCAAATTTGTTGAAAAAATTTGTAAATTGGGTTAAATTGGGCCAGATTGAAAAAATTGGGTCAAAACCAACTCGACCTGGATGACTCTTTTTGTAGACAAGTATGACCCATAACCCATATCATTTTTTTTATAAGGGTTTAACCTTGACTCTATTATATTAGTCCGATTCAACCCAAAATTTTATGTTGACTTGATTTGTGCACACTCCTAATGACACCAACAAGGCAACATAACAAGAACAACATCCCCACAATATGCCACTTGCAACACAACGCCAATAGCAAAAACGAAACAATTCTAGTAGTGGCGAACAACATAAAAATTATCCAAGTATGGCAAGTCTGTAATATAAGGGACAAATGAAATGGATGAATTAAAAATTGAATTTCACGTCTACTAAAATTTGTTGATAATGAGAAAAGTATGGGCCACTCAACCTATAATCCACATGAAGTGTTAAACGGGAATGACACAAAGTTTTATATATATTACCTTTTGTGATGCATGAGGAAATAACATAAGATTAATCAACTATTTTGCCCACATACATAGCTTTTGATGGGTATGGAGTTTGTGGTGTTACAATTACAACATTTACTAAGCTAACAAGCTATAAAAAAAAATTGTGTGAGAATGTAGAGAGAACTCTTTGATTTTTTCATGTTTCTCTATAACCATTGTTAGGCATTTCAAAGAGGCCATAAGAATATACAATTTGTTTTTGCTAGTTAGTATATGTAAAAAAGAAAACATTAATTATACTACAAAAACTATATTTAAACACCCTCAAAGTTATGACTACAAAATACAATATTGTGTTCACTATTATTTTCTTAAGCATGGGCTTTTTTTCATCCATTGAGGGAAAGCTTAGGGATGGTGATGGTATTAGTGTCGTTTCTGCTCCTGATGAAACAATTTTTGATGTTAAAAAATATCAAGAGGTAATCAAGAAGTATGCATTGATTGTTTTGGTAGTCATATATAATTAAAATTATCACATTTCTTGTTTATAAGTTGTAATATTACTCTTAACTATCATTCTTTCATATTTTTTGTAATGAATATACCTAAGTGTTTGCATCATCATTTTTAGTGAAATAAGTGGTATCATTATGTTTTTTTAACTTATATAGATTATTGAAATTCTATTATAATATGGATAATAGAGATCAATAGACTTTACAAATTCACAAATGATTCTTCTATCACTAGAGAGAAATCTCCTACCTTGATGGCTTCTAAAAAGACTCTTGATTTTCACAAGATAATCAAGAATCAAAAAAGTTGAAAACCCATTTAAAACTTAACCAAAACTGAAAAAATGAGGAGGAGGAGGAGGAGAATAAGTTTACCCAACCTACTACTACAAATATTGTCTTACCAAGAGGAGAAAAACCACGGCCTTTATATTTTTGTTATTCTCTACATTAATCCTCATTTGTTTAGGGAAAAAAAGATAATTAAAATAAAAATTAGGAGAAGGAAAAGGAAGGGGTTCAAATGAGAGAAAATGAATGGGAGGAAGAAGAAGAACAAGGTGCACACTTAGAGAATTTAGCTTATGGAAAAGGGAGAAAAAGGAAGCCAGAGTTTGGGGAGAGTGGGAAAATGAATCGGGAGTGTAATATATCAATTTGAGCGGAGTGTTATAATGATTATCTGTCTACTTATATCAACATGGCATACCATTATTTTGGTAATTCCGTCCTAAGAACTTCATAGTTAAGCATGTTGGCCTTGGAGCAATTTTTAGTATGGGTAACCCTCGTGGGAGGTTTTGAAAATTTTCTAAAAATTTCTTAGGAAGCGCATGAGTGAGGACAAAGCGTACTGAAAGGACTTGTATTGATCTGTAGGGCCAACCGATTAATTCAAAAGCACTCCAAGGTAGCTCCTGCATGGTCGTATCGATTCGAGGTATTACAAATGGTATCAGAGAGAAACTACGACTACGAGCTGAACTTGGATGAGCCAATCAGCCATCTAGCGGGATGATTCTTGGGATAAACTATATTGAGATAGTTAATGGTTGAGGCACAACGAGGACATTGCGTTCTTTTAGTGGGAGTGAATGTAATACCCCAATTTGAGCAAAGTGTTATAAGGATCGATCTGACTACTTATATCAACATGGTATATCATCCTTTTGGTGATTTCATCCTAAGAACTCCACAGTTAAGTGTGTTGGCCGTGGAGCAATTTTTAGGTAGGGTGAGCCTCTTGGGAAGTTTTTTTTTTTTTTTAAATTTCTCAGGAAGCATGTAAGTGAGGACAAAGTACGCAGAAAGGACTCGTGTTGATCTATGAGATCAACCGATCAATCCAAAAGCACTCCAAAGTGGCCCCTACATGGTTATATCGATTCAGAGTGTTACAAGAAGGGAGGTTCTTAGTGTAACACCCCAAAAATTCACTACTAATAAATTTTGCTGTATTAAAATAATTAGGGGAAGCGAAATAATAAAATTATAAATTTTGGGGATATTACCACTACACTTAGTACCAGACCAGTTCACTCATACTGTTCCAGTACCAAGTGCTAAGGGTGAAAGGAAAAAATACAACTTATGAGAAACTCAAACATAATTAAATTAGAGTAGTGTGTTAAACAATTTACAAGAATAGAAGCCACCAATGGTGGCTACAAAACAATAATTACATTGAAACCAGAAATTTAAAAGAGAAAGAGTACAACCTTAGGACTTTCCAGATAGTTCCTTACGCTCTTTCCCGAGGGCCCACTTGAATAGCACCTAAAAATGACCTGCAAGGGACACTGCCTATTGAATAGGCAGCGGCCCCATGAATATAACCCTTAAGTACTACAGTACTGAGTAACCCTTTAAAACACACTTAACAACAGACCCGTAATGTAACACATGATACACCGCTATATTCATACATAACGATGGGTGCAAACATAATATTCACATCCTTACATTCATATATTCAACAAGTCATTTAGATATTAATCGTGCATATATAATATTCACCTTCATAAATTCACATACTTAACAAGTCAATCAAATATTCATAGGTCACAATGAACAATCGATATTTTTAGAGCCTTAAGCCATTAGTCCATCATTATCTAATCATATCGGATTATAAATATCTGTGTGAGTGCGGTAACCCCACTATTATAGCCCGTGGATCGGAATACATATAGGGCAGAACGCTTCTGACCACTATTATTGCCCGTGGATCGGTCTCTAGGGCAGAACACTCTTGGCCACTATTATTCACCGGTGGACTGGCATGACCCCAACTCATATGGTGTTCCACTATAAGTGATTAGTATTTTCCTATAATTTATTCATAACCAAGTCAAATTTATTGAGCTCAGGACCCCCACTATCGTAGCAGGTCTTTTTAGGTGCTATTCAAGTGGGAAACAGGAAAGAGCGTAAGGATTCTCCGGATTCTTAAGGTTCCCCCTTTGCCTTTACTTTCTGGTTTAAATGTATTCCTTGTTCTTCTAACCACCATTGGTGGAATATATTCTTATAAAATATTTACTTGCGCTACTCTGATTAAAAAATGGATTGAATTTCTAGCAATTGATATTTTGTTTGTTAGCCTTAGCACTTGGTACTGGAACAGCATGAGTGAACCGGTCTAGTACTAAGTGTGGCGGTAATATCTCCAAAATTCACAGTTTGTTATTTCGCTTCCGCTAATCTTTTAATAAAACAAAATTTTTCAGTAGTGAATTTTGGGGGTGCTACAATAAAAGGCGTGAGGGATGTGAAAGATGAAGCGTGGGCTAAGAAAATCATCCCCAAATGTCTACATACACATTCTAAGGGCAAATAGGAGAGGGGGGAGGGGAAGAAAAAGATAAGAGAGTAGGTAGGAGAAAAGATATCAAAAGTGCTTTTTAGGATATTTTAATTAAATGAACATGGTTTAGTAAACTAAATAATACGAATAAATCACCCAAATACCCTAAAGTACTTAATAATACAAGCATATCATAACCTAAAAGTTTTGAAATCATTTGAGTAAAAGTTGAAATAAAAACAAATACAAACTCGAGAAATCACAAGCATTAGTCGACCGACTGGTGTGCGCTGGGTTAAATGTTTGTTTTCTAGAGTTCTCCCATCAATCGGTACCAATCGGTCGAGGGGAAGCCATCAATTGATTTGTACCATAAGTCGACTGATGCTTTAAAAATATCCATTTTAAACAAATTTTCAAGTTTGACCCAACACAAAACCATTTTGCTTAAAATCAAAGTAATTTTCAACAAATTTTGAGAGATTTTAGGACGAGGTATTACAACACTAATCTATTAAAAGAGACTTTGTTCCCAAAGTCTACAAAAGAAACCATTTCTCTAAACTTAAAACGTGTCAAAACCCTAAATAATCAAGCAAAATAAAATAACATACAATAGTTAGAGTAAGAGGAAAGGGCAGTACCCCCATTGTCTTAAGATAAATGATGTGGGAAGGGTCAGCCACATATTTCCTTAACTGAGAGATGTGCAAGACGTTATGTATGTACACGTGAAATCTCAACAAACAAGGTAAATCGATGGGCTTTACAAACGAGTCGATTGATTTGACAGATCAGTTGATCAATTTGATTAATGGGTAGATATGCTGAATTTAATGCTAAAAATATATATATATATATATATATATATATATATATATATATATATATATATATATATATATATATATATATAATTTTTTTTTTCTGAAAAGTAAACCTAACAATTAGTATTCAAACCAGTCTTTGATTTATTTATTTATTTAAATATTTTTGTAAAATAATTTTGTTTTTGTACACTAGTTGTTGTGTCCATGGCAGCTGGGTTCACGTTGCAACACGATATAAATTGCAAAAGATAAGTGGAGTATATTAATGAAGGGTTATGTTGTACACGTAGCGTTAGTTTTCTTTTCCGATCATGTTAATTCATTGTCGGAAGCAAGAAGCAAGAAAATAATCTTTTTGTTTTTTGTTTTTTTTTTCCCGGAGGGAGGGGGGGGGTGGGAATAACGTATTCCAGGAGGAGACATTAGACATGCACCTGTGCTCATCAATGATGATACATAATTACATATACATGAAAATTAAAAAAAAAAAAGAAAACTCTGAAACTAATGCCCAAATTAGTTTAAGTATGAATAAAAATGAAATTAATGTGGGGAGTAATAATTTTTAGTTGAATCCGTGTTGTGATTAGTTTAACTAAAATCTTGGTATCGGGATATGCCCATCTATAAGTAACATTAATGCTGTAGAATTAATACTAATGTCGGGAAAGACCGAATAAGCGTATCTATATATATGGCGCGATGGATCGAGCTGTAGATGGTGAGAGAGAAATCTGACCTCGTAAAAACTTGTTTTACTGGTGCTATTAAATTTAATTACCCAGCTGGGAAATGCATGGAATCTGAGCCGTAAAAAAGTGCGCGAAATAGGAGTAGACCTTTTATTTACACATGTGCGGTATTCGAGAGAGATCGAGAAACTTGCATGGAACGAAATCAAAAAAATATTCTAGAAAGCGATAATTAAAAACCGCAGTCGTAAAATCCGCAAACGTAAGCTGTAATTTGCGCTCCAGTCAGTACTACTCTACCTGTTTTTTTGTTTTGTTTTTTTTTTCCTCTCCGAATTATACGAGCACCTTTTGCATTGAGACGACGACCTTTCTTTATTATAAAACCCTAAAAAGAAAGAAAAGCAAAAGAACATTAGGAATTACCACGGCTATTAATTAAAGCTTCCGACGGGTAAGAGGAGAGGAAAGGAGAGAGGGAAATTAATTGTAGGGAGCCGTGAAAGGAGAGAGCATCCCTTCAATTAACACCACCGTGTCTCTCTATCCCCACCTCCATCTGCACCTCCGCCTCAATCTCTCTCGCATTAATATATATATTAATTTGTTTTGATTTCATTCATAATTCCCCTCCCCCTCCTCCCCCCCCTCCAAAAACAAAATCTCAGGCAGTTAGTTATTCGTAGCAGAAATTAAATTCCGAGAGAGAGAGAGATGGAGGTAGATATGGAGGCTCAGATGAAGAGCAGGAATAATATTGATGAAGATCAGAGAGATAGATCATCGTCTTCTCCATCGGCAATCTTCGAAATTGCCAATCGTCCTGTTACTTTAAAGGTATGCGCGCCTTTCTTAAATTATATCAATAGATGTATACGTGTGTGTATGCGAGGCATATTTGTCTAATTATGTATGTATCATCATGCATATGCCGATATGCGTATGCATTTTCTTTTATAAATCTTTGTATGCCAAAGTAGTTTTTTAATTTTTTATTATCTCTTTTTCTACGTCGATAGATAGACGGATAGATAGATAGATAGAAATTGGGATATATGATGAGCATGCGACATTCATGAATTCGTAGTTCTGAAATGGCATTCAGAAAGGAAGGAAGGAAGGAAGGAAAACGAAGAAAAGAAAAGAAAAGCAAAAGAGTCGTATGAATTTGTCACACAGAATCAACGCGCATGCATCCTAGATGCATAATCCCCCCCCCCCTTTCCTTCCCCGGCTATCCTTCCTTTCATTTTTTACCTTTTAGATTAATTATTATTTTTCATCTGGACTAAAAGTCCCGACACCATGAGATTCTGAGGGCAGATATCAGTATCACCACTAATGCATGCCCTTCTTTCATCTGATATATTAATTAATTATTTCATTAAAGATATTCCAAGATTTCTTTTCTTTTCTTTTCCTCCTTTTGTTCTTTATTATTATTTTATTTTATTTTTGCTTTTTTTTCTTTCCTTTGTACGAAAGATCTGGTGACCCTTCTTTTTTTTTTTTTTCTCCCTTTCGTCTTCACATTTCCTTCCTTTTTTCCTATACGTACATGTGATTCCTGGTAATTAATTACTTCGGGTGTGTGTACACGTGTGGTTAATGGGCGGTCATCGACGTCAGACTTGCTTTAGCTTTACTTCGTTCATCGTCGATTGACTAAATATATTTTCACATTTCACTGATCCACTCCTTTTTTCCTCTACACCAGAAGAGAAAAAGATAAAAAGGTATTGTATGGAAGCTGCTGATGTGGTGGTTAATATTAATAACAGGAGCCAGGTGGCTGATCCAAAAAAGTTGGTTTCAGCAGGGGAACAAAAAGTTTATTTATTTTTCTTTTCTTTTTTTTTAGAAGACCCGTGCTTTACCACCACCGACTTAGCTGTTACCTGCTTGCTTGCTTACTGCAACCCGAAATGATGGTTGATTAGGTCCGCAAGATACAATCAGTAGACGGGGTATTATGTTGTTTAGTGTGCAAACCAAGCGTGGCTTTGATGGGATACTTAGTTGGAGCACGTCGCAGTAGCTTTCAACCTCCATTTATATGTAGTTCTTCTTCTTCTTTTAACTTTTTTTATTTTATTTTTTAATTTTTACCGCAAGCAGTGTTTCATTAGATTAGGAGTTTATAAGTTTTCAGGCAGGAGATAATAATAATTCAAAAAAAAAAATTACTAACTACCTTGAAGTTCCTTATAATAAGTCGCTCCCTCTTCTTATTTCTTTTTTTTTTCTTTTAAAGAAAAACGTTATTTTAGTGACTAATAGACTTATCTTAAATATTTCGATTAATAAAAAACAATATACTGAGAAATATATAGCGGAAGACCCTTAGACAAAATTATGTATCTTTGATTTCTCTAGTATTTATTGGTTCCGACTACTTTTGTATCCTACATTTTATAGGTGTTTTGATTAACCTTCATTATTTAAGCATCATAGACATTTGACTTAATATATATCTTCCTCAATAAAAATATGTTGCAAAAAAAAAAAAATCTGAAAATAAAAAATGGGTGAAATAAACTATAAAAAATCTGATGTCACAAACTATAATTTTATTTTATTTTAATGTAAAATGTACTTGAACGACAATGAATTAAAACGTGGGGTAAAATTATAATGTATGAGAATCATTTTTTACCTGCCTCTTGTTGCCTTTTCAAGGATCATATGCCCTTTTCGACGCCACGCGTCATTTCCTTTTCATCTCATTTTCTCACTCACGCTTTTGTTTCTATTATTATCTCTTAGCAAGCAGCTCCGGTGTTGTTTCCTTTTCCTTTTTTATTCCCCTTCTTAAAGGAACAAAGAAATAAAATTGAATATTACATTGTAAAGTGTACCTATTCAGTGTCACAATTTCAATCACGCGTCGGTTAAATTAAAAGAACAATTTCAATCTCTAATTAAGCATAAATTTGAAGCTACTTATGAAAAATAGTTATTCATAATAATTACTTATTTTATAATTTTTTTAAGCTAATTTTTTTTAATATAAGTAATTATCATACATAATTACTTTTGATAAGTAAGTCCAAACAAGCTATAAATTGAGAAATAATCATCCTCCGCATGCGTGCAACATGATCGCTTTTCCACTTATTGGCCTCATGTACCAATTCACTTCATCACCTCCGAAGTTAAGAATATAGGGTGCGAGATTCACTCGTTTGAATCGCGGTTAATTTTGGATTCATATAGGTTAATTATTTTTTTTTTAGTTCACAAGTTATTTCGGAACTCTCTGGCTAGGTTAAATATTATATATTCACTTCTATTCATCCCGAAATAAATAAGGCTACATCTTATCTAAGTTAATTTAATAAGTATCCAAATAATATTTTAAAACATTCGTCTCTATTCACTAGATTCACTTATCTTATTAAACCTAACTGATGTTAACTTTAATTCAAGCATATTCTTAAGGTTTTAAAAATAAGACCGGACGGCCAGGTCCATGAACTAGTAATTAAGTTGTCTCATCGTTAGATTCATGTATAGGTCTTTTTAAGCTAACATGATAATAAAAGTTGGTCGATCAATCAAGAAAACCGACTAAAAATGTTAACATAAACTACATCAGATTTATATATATATATAGTTTAATTTTTATTTATTTTTATATTTTTGGCTAAACAGGACATGACCGGTGATCGGGATTGTCTTTTTGAAACTATGGAATCACTTTACGGTGTCGGTGTGGGGTTTCAGATTGAAAGGTCAACTGAAAACTGGCATATCCTACTTTTAGGAAAAAAGAAAAAAAAAAAGGAAAAAGTATCGATGCTCGCTCCATGAAAATAACTGGTACTAACATTTCAAGAAAACCAGGGAGGGCCGGCTTGTTCGATGATTGACCAACAAGCGAGCGTTTTTATTTTATTTTATTTTTTAAAGGATTGATATTTGTATTGCAAAATTATGAATGTTTACATCCGGGACTTACCCGCTGCCTGCGTATCATCGCCTGTATAATTTCACCTAAACTTTTACTTAGCGCCCTTTTTTTTTTTACTTCTTTCTTTCTGTGATTATGCATACGATAATTAAACTTTTCAGATTTCATTGTCAAAATATGTAATTATCTCGAATAAAGGTCCAGACGAACCCTTTGTTTCATGATCTTTACTTTTAGTACAAAATTTGAATTGTTCATACAACGAGATATAATGGGGGTGTAAAAGATAATATTCCCACATGATCTTCTTGAACATGATCACTGCTGGATATATCCCAGTCGTTGAGTACTTATTTCCACTTGGAATGTTAGCCACAAACAGTCATATCATTTATTCCTCTTTTTAATATGCTCCGGTAAACGAGGAATTGATGCCCCCCTAGCTAGATAGAACTTTGATAGCAACAGTATCAGAAAAAAGAGGGCTATGCTTGAAATGTTGATTAACTGGTAGATTTTGATACTAATTTGTACGTAATTAGCGCGATTGTGATTACTAATGATGACCACATTTGAACTCCTTGAATGTACATGCAGTTTGAAGATGTGATATACACGGTGAAGATAAAGAAGGGAGGCATGTTTCGTAAGAACTCAAAATCGGAGGAAAAAGTCATCCTCAAGGGAGTAACCGGCATAGTGAAACCGGGAGAAATACTAGCCATGCTGGGCCCATCAGGCAGCGGCAAGACCACGCTTCTCACAGCCCTCGGCGGTCGTCTCGGCGGCCGTCTACAAGGTTCCATAACCTACAACGGGGAGACATTCTCGAACAAGATGAAGCGTCAGACGGGCTTCGTAACACAAGACGACGTCCTCTACCCACACCTCACCGTAACCGAGACCTTAGTCTTCACGGCACTGCTGAGGCTCCCCAATACGCTGGCTAGAAAAGAGAAGATATTAAACGCGGAGGCCGTGATATCTCAGCTTGGACTGACCAGGTGCAAGAACAGCATAATAGGGGGCCCGTTTCTCAGAGGCGTGTCCGGTGGGGAGAGGAAGAGGGTTAGTATCGGTCAAGAGATGTTGATTAATCCGAGCTTGTTGTTCCTTGATGAGCCGACTTCGGGTTTGGACTCGACCACGGCACAGAGGATCGTGTCTACGTTGTCCGAGTTGGCCAATGGCGGAAGGACGATTGTGATGACGATTCATCAGCCTTCGAGCAGGATATTCTATCTGTTTAAGAAGGTGATGCTGTTATCGGAAGGGAATCTTATGTATTTGGGCAAAGGGGACCAAGTTATGGGTTATTTTTCCAGCATTGGTTTTGCCCCTTCTGTTGCTATGAACCCGTCTGATTTCCTCCTGGACCTTGCAAATGGTACGTACCTACCTTTATTGTTTTTCGTTTTCCTTGTTTTTATCATTATTAAAACCCAATAATACTAAGAATCTTAATGAAAACGTCTTAATACAGAAAGAAAGAAAAAAAAAGAAAGACTATTTAAACTTGAAATCTCTAGTATCTAAAAATTGACATTTAATTAATTAATCACTAGGTCAAATTTTACCGTCGGTTCCATAATTCTTTTGGTTTATACTTATAATAATGATCAATAAAAATTTCTGGAGCAAATATCTTGAGACATTCGGTAAGTTATAATCATAAAATTTATGTTACACTTCATTTGCTGGAAAGACGTGCGTGGGTGGATATATATTCAATTTTGGCTGTTTGTAAGCATAAGCGAATGAAGATATATGGTTGTTTATTGCTTCTGTTTGCTTTTATGAAAGTACATGCATGGATGTGCCACATGACACGAGTTACCTTACCTTATTCCCTAACTCTCATGATCTGAGTAATTTACTAGGTATTTCACCGGACGACTCCATGGAGGATCAACCAGCAGCCGCAATGAAAGAGAAATTAGTCTCCGCTTACAAGTCCAACCTTTCTGCTAAAGTAAAAGAAGAGTGCCTTGAATACAACAAGACCTTGGCAGGAGATCCTGGTGTTAGGAACGGCAGAGGAACAGCATCGGAGGACAAGAACTTGGGCAAATGGCCGACGACATGGTGTCAACAGTTCAGCGTCTTACTGACGAGAGGGCTAAAGGAAAGACGACACGAAGCCTTTGATTTCCTAAAGATAGCACAAGTCCTAGTATCTGCAGTCCTATCCGGATTCCTATGGTTGAAATCAAGCGTACCCCATATCCAGGATCAAGTCGGCCTCCTCTTCTTCTACACAACCTTTTGGGGCTTCTTTGCTTTATTCCAAGCTATCTTCACATTCCCTAAGGAAAGAATGATGCTATCAAAAGAAAGGGCATCGGGGATGTACCGTCTCTCGTCCTACTTCTTCTCTCGAACGGCCGCCGATCTGCCCATGGAGCTCATCCTCCCCACCGTATTCCTTATAATAGTGTACTGGATGACGGGGCTCAAACCAAACGCGGGGAGTTTCTTCTATAACTTGTCTGTCCTCCTCCTTAACGTGCTGGTAGCTCAGGGGCTGGGGCTAGCGCTGGGCGCCTTTTGTCTGGATCAACAGAAGGCCACTGTTCTGGGCTCGGTGCTCATGCTTGCTTTCATGCTAGCGGGTGGATTCTACGTTCAGAATGTGCCTGGCTTCATTGCCTGGATCAAGTACCTGTCGGTTAGTCAGTATGCCTTCAAGTTGTTGCTTGGATCGCAGTACGGATACGATGATACCTACCCTTGTGGCGGGGATGGATCACGATGCTTGATTAGAGAGATTCCGGCGGTCAAAACTGTGGGGCTCGACGGTCAGCTTGCTGCTGCAGTTTGTTTGATCGCTATGTTTGTTGGGTATCGACTTCTTGCATACATTGCCCTCATGCGTATTGGAAGGAGTCCTGTCTAGTCTAGCCTAGCCTAGCCTAGCCTAGCTAGTTATATTATTGCATTGCATGCATGCCCTCGTTGGTTTCTTTCCCGCTCGCTTAATTGCATGGAAGGATGGGCTCGTGGCTAGAGTAGGTATCAAGATACGTACTCAAACTAGACGCTGCTGCAAAATCTACGGCCTCGATCCCTATTATAATCATGCTTGGCTATCTCGCACAGTAGCACGTGCGTATTTGTATCGCAATATATAGGAAAACAACCTAGTAGATGACGTTTAAAATTTGTCGGCTGTCATTTGTTTTAATCAATACAAAAAGGTAGTATAGGGGATTGGAGACTAGAATATAGTTGTTCTACAACTTAATAACGGCTACATGCGTCATCAAGATCTACCTGTTGAGTGTTGACCCACGTGAACAGAGAGTCAGGGACACTCATCCCTCCCCCATCCAATCTATCTATTGTTTTATTGGATCATTGCGGGCTATTAGGGTCCAGCTTTTTGTTCACGACCGATGGTGTGATCTAACATTTGATTAATTAATTCGGTATTTGAATTGATTTGGTTTTAAAAATTAAATAAATACTTTAATATTTTTAAAAATTCTATAACTAATTCAGTTAAATAAATCAATTATTTGATATAATAAATATAAATAATATACTTTATGATATATTATATAATAATAATAATATAAATTTAAATTTTGAATTAAATTATTACAACTTAATTTTTATTATTTTATATTACTACTTAAATTAAATTTATTTATTTATTAATTACATAATTTTTTTCTTTTTTTATTATTTTCATGATAAAATTTTTAAATATTTAATAAATTATTTATAATTTAATCTCAAATTTTAGAAATAAAAAGTATAGGATATGGAAAGATTTTTTTTCTATATATCCGATTATCGAGATACTAAAATGCAAGGACATCTTGAAGACTTTGCCTGGTGTGAAGATGGACCATATCTTCTGTGAAGCTAACAACCCCACTGGGACTGACTGTTTAGCCAACTAGGCTTGTACTTCAATTTCAGATTTTAGATTTCTAGAGCTGACCTTTGTTCTAGGCTAGCTTTCTTTTGAATATTCTTAGCAAGGACGTTGCAGGGTTATGATAAGCCAAGTACCTTTTTGTGCACAAATTTCAAGATTCGAATGAAAAGTGAACGACCCACGCGTTGTATTACACTATTACTCCTATATCCTAGGACCGAAGATGCGTAAGTTACTATACAGCTATTATAATTATTAATCTTCCATATAAAAAAATAATTATTCTATTAATTTATATATTTATTTAAAAATAATAAAAATAATTTTAAAAATAAAAAGTAGAATTTAAAATTTTTAAATAATTTTTTTGATATAAAAATTTAATGCTAGGGTTACCTTTTTCTTATACCAACGAAGTATTTTATTTTATTTATGCACACAAAAATCCATCATTTTCATTCCGAATAAAGAAGCTATTACATGGCCAATGCTGTTCTTTTTGTCATGTTAATCACACTAGACCTTGATTAATTACTTTCACTTCCTTTCACCTTTTTTCCTATATACAGTTACAACTTGTTTGGAATGTGTAAAATTTGATATTTCTGGAAATCTTGTATTTGGTATAAATGAGAATGTAAGAAATGTATTTCGATTTCAAAACAGGTATTTGTACTCTTATTACGTTTCATGGATTTCCAAATACATGTTATAGATCCATTTCTCACTTCTTTTTTCCTATACCTTATTCCAAACAATAAAAAGGAAATAAAATTTTAAATCTTCTTGAATTTATTCCATACATGGCCTCACAACAAATAATAATACTTTGGGCAACAAAATTTTTTATTGTCCAAACTTTATGTCACAAAAAAAAAAATTTGCTACAATTTTGTTGCCTAGAGCCCGTTCGTTGCCCTTGATTAGAGAGATACATTTTTTTTGTTACCCTAAACTACTTTTGTAAGACGAATATTCTTTATTGCCCCAAGCTACATTCATACGACGAATATTTTTTGTCTTCCTAATCCATTTTTGTGTGATGAATTTTTTTTTTCATTGCCCAAGACCTTTCTGCACCCAAAATCTCTTCACCCCCATTACTTCTTTTGCAACAAAGTGAATTTGTAGTCTTTTTTCTAAGCTACAAAAATATTTTGTAGCCTAAAGACCGGTAACCCTAGTATTTATAATAATAGATGATGTTGCAATGTAGAATCATTGATATAGATACTCCACCATATTTCATTATACTATATAATTATATATCATTCAAACCATACATAGATTACGATATCATTATCCAAAAATAAATGTCAAAGTATATGACACCACAATATACAAATTGGCAAAACTTATGCCTAATGGGTACCACAAAAATCAACTATGCTACCTAGCTTTAAAGAATACCAAAAAATGGATAATGTAATCCACATTTTAGCATATTCAACTTCATCAACTCTATTCCAATGCCATAAAAAATGCTCCAAATTAGTCTACAATTCATGAAATAAAAATATAAATTAAGATTATAAAGAAATATGCAGTGCTATCTACTTGTAATTGGCTACTTCCATTTACCTAAAAGAAGTTTTAAGCCATGTTATAAAAATTCCTATTTTTTGCATCATGTATTTTCGGCATACCTCATACCTCTTCTACACTAGATTTCTAATTAAATTACAAGAGATACATAAAATCAATGTCTAATTATACTATTTGAAATTCACATTAATATATAGTAAATATGATTAAAAATCCAACAATAATTTAAAAAGAAACATTGGTTCACACTATTTCCTACTTCCTAGCATAAGAAATAAAAAACTTAGGTGGGTGGGGGGAATAAAAAAACAAAGATTGACATAACACGACCATGAAACCAATGCTTCAATTACTTTTTTGTAGACAATGACATTATTCAGAATCTAACGCAATTTCACGACTCCGACAACAACTTGAACATGACTAGTTACGCAAATGATATTTGAAAGCTATACTAAATCACTCACAAACATCATCAGAGAGTGAATGAGAATAGGTATAAAAATTTAAGAGTAATGAAACTTGACATAGTCACCAGGAGAGGGAATTAGACCCTTATTATGATGAATATGTTAAGTATGAATATTGATTGTCAAATATTCTATGGCTAATTATATAGGGTAGGTTAGCATCTAAAAGGCACAATCAACTTCATAGAATGTTTTTAAAAAGGGGATAAATTATTCTATGTTCAAACATACATATGAATAGGGAAGGTATTAGCAAGGAATTAAAAAATGATGATGGTATGAATAAAATCAAATTGTATACTATGTTATCAGTAAAAATAAATACAATTACTAACTTACATTTTTAATTCCAAAGAAGCTCCTTGCCAATAAAACTCTATGTCATGATCTATGTCCTATCAAAACTCCCAGTTGTAAAAGAGAACGCATAATGTAGTTATAATACCTTGATGCAAGAAGTCATCTATCTCAGTTTTAAGAAAATGAATATCACGTGTCTAATATTGGCACAAACTACAAATTTTGGTTCCATAATTTGTTCACATGTATGGTGTAGAGTACTGAAGTTCTGACTGTTAAAAAATAAAAAAAAATTGAAATGCATTAAATATACCTCACACTAATTTAGTGAGTTGTGAAGATTGTTGTGCTCCTAGAAAGCATGTAATTTGATCTTTCACAACTTGCATCATTTTAGCCTTTAATTTATGGGTAGTCTCATCGTTATTGGCTCTAAGTTTCCTTTCTCGTTCCTTTATTTCTTCTTTCAACTTTTTCTATCTTTCTTCAATAGTTTCCTTCATCCTTTCCATTTAGAGTCTTAAATTTTCCTCCATGAAGGCATTTGAATATTTAAGCTCCTCAATTTGTTGATAAATACTAGCCACAATTTTAACATATTTCTTGTTCCTTAAAGGAATAGACCCACTCCTAGCCCTATAACATAGCCATAACACTGCTCAAATGCCTGGGTATATGTTTCTTTCACACTAAAATTATCAACTCCATACAATTCCTTTTCCTCAGTAAGAAGTTTAGTCAACTTCTGGTATTTTGTATATGTACCATCTTTTCATGTACCATATTTTTTCCTATAATAATATAAAATAAAAATTTTTAAAATCCTTACAAATTTGTATAATTTAACTTATATTTTAGTACTTCTTTATATCTGACACACATTTTTGTCTTTTCCCATAGTCTAATAATTTTTGTTCTTGCTCAGGCTCTTCAACTAACTCATAAGCATTTTCTACTATAATATAAGGCTTTTTTGATGGTTGATGTTCCTACATATAATGAATCCAAGTGAATATTTAACTAAAAGAACAAGATATCAAGAGTCAAAGAAGACAAGCCTTTGCATTTACAGTAGCAGTTTATTCCATTGTAACACTTTTCACATACCAATTTATGGAATTGGTTAACCTTAGTATTTTTGATAGAAAAGCAGTAGCAAAAACAAAAATATAGCAAAAATAGCAGAAAAAACTTTGTAAGTAGTATACTTACAATTTCATAAAGATATAGTGCCATCACCTTTCCTCAATTCCTAGGAATTTTAATTTGTCTTGATTTATTTATACAATTCACTTCACTAATATGCTACACGTTGAAAAAAATAATTAATGATTTTGTAACCCTTTTACATCTCATTAGCCAATGCATATCTATCAAATAAACTAAGTTTATAAACTAGAGTGGAAATACTTGTCATCATAAACTTAAAAAAATAAAAATAATAATAAAGCCTTTTGCTTGGAGGAAGTCCCAATGTTCACCACTAACCACCTCCATACAATGTCATTTATGGTTTCATCTTAGTTTTCTATAGCATGTGACATTGAAAATCCATTAAAATATCTCTCTTTTAGTCTGAAATGCCATTCTCTATACAAAATTTTACATTACATAGATAATGCTTTGTTAACATAAATACCCTCTAGAAGTCTTTACTCAGCCTAAACCATATATAAATATCAAACCAATCAATTTGTTATGAAAAAAATGAAGCATGTAATTGATACTTATAATTGAAACATTAGCTTTAAAATTTACCTTTATCTTATTAAAAAGCCTTTATTTTGTGGTATAACCCATATATTTCCAATTTCTATGCATAAAATTAAATTCCCCCTCCTAAAATATAATTGATGAGAAAGTTTTGTCAAAAATAAAAAAATAAGCAAACACAAGTAGAATAATAAAAATTAGTTTTACTGTGAATCAAGGGAACAATAATTTTTTACCCACACTTCCAACTCTGTGATGATCGATTTGGCCATTACCTACAATTCTATTCATTTTTTTAGTGATTTTTGCATATGGTTTTATGATGTGGTTATTTAATTGTGAATTAAAATATCTTTCTCACTAATGGACCCCCACTTTAGCCCTACATCATACAAGTATATTGGTTCAACAAATAATGATAGATTTGTATAGAAAATATATAATTAAAAAATATATTAAATAAAAATAGGGATTCTTAACCCAAACCTGTCATTTGTGATTGTTGCAACTGATGGCATTACCTGTATGTTATATGATTGAATAAGCTGTTAGATCGCTCATCATAATTGTTTGGTGAAGTCTCCTGATTTATATGCTCCATAACTTGTGTTGATGAAGGAGTATATGTCGTTGACCTATCAATTTCAATAGCTATAAAATAAATTGATTGATATGCCAATTAAATAAATTAGGAAAAAACAATTATATCATTTGGAAATTTATCATCATCACCTTTGACTCTGAAGGAAAATTAATATAATGTCATGTAATATCTTCATCCAATTCTAAATCTTAATAGTAATTAACTTCACCATTTTCATCTTTTAGGTCCTCCTCCTCGTCCTCTTCTTATTCCTCCTCCTAGTCCTCCTCATTATTCATATCCCTTTCAACATCACTAATTTCAACTAAGTCAACTTCAATATCATTACGTACCAAAGATATTTCATCCTTATTTAAATATTTCATATAAGAAATCGTAGCAGTTATCTCATTCTCTCAATTTGCATGAGAAGGTTCACTATCATCATCAATGTCCTCAACAATAGGAAAATAAAATCATTTCAAGGACTTGTTTTAACAACTATCCTCCACTAAGGTTCTTTATAGGCCTTTACATAAAAAACTTACCCTACGTGAGAGGCTAGTGCAAAAGGCTCATTATATTTTAACCTAAGGTTAATATTAACAAGGGTAATTCAATATTTATCATCTCTATTTACCTTCATCCTCTTATCCCATACATTGAACCATTCACATCTAAAAATAATGGTAGTAGGACTACCATGATTTCTAATAGGGTCATATTCTAACACAATCACCTCCTCTAATAACTTGTAAAATTCTATACCTCCAGTATTATCATCTGCTTTTACCATTACTCCAATGTTATGTGTCTTCATTCTTCTATGGCACTTTCTCATATGAAATCTAAAATCATTCACAACATATCCCTCATAATTAAGCACATTTCTCATTGTACCTCAAGCTAGACATAATAGTTCATCTATAATCCTTTCATACTCAACATCTCTCAACTTTGTTATCTATTTTACATAAAAATTAAAATAAATATCATAAGAAATAAGTTATTACTAAAATAGTTCTATTATTTAATTCACATAGATTATTAGTTTGTTTAATATTTTTTCAAACCATTTAACAAAATCAACAGATTGTCCTTCAACGGCATTCAAATACTCCCTATCATAAAGATCAATTATTAATCTTAGTTTAATATTTTCATATTTAATATTCTATTTAAATTTAAAATAATTCTCACTTACTCATAAAATTGTTGAAATTCTTCACAATTTCTTAGAATGTACAATTACACTTGCTCCCAATCTTTAAAGCTTAACTCTTTAACTGCAGCCTTCCTTAATGGCTTACCATACTTACAAAAAATAGATAAGCTATAGGAAATTAGGTGCTTGCCATTGTCATTCCTCTCTTCACAATTGAATTGTGTCTCTATTTTACTCAAATACCATGAGAAAAATGTAAGACATTCATCAGTAATTTGACTTTATATAATCAACCCTTTTGGACATGATTCGTTACCTAGAAAGGACTTATAAGTACATATTTTCCTAAAATAAGAAAAAAGTCACAATTTTACCTTTTACATTACAAAAGATATTATATTAAAATATTATTCCTAGGATATTGTTAGCTTTCAAAGTGTCACATTGAATGATATGCCATAGGTCCTGCTAAATTCACTTCACCAGCCAAGTGCATAGTTAGATGTGCCATCACATCAAAAAAAGAAGGAACAAAAACTCATTCCAATTTGCAAATGGTGATAGTAGTATCTCTTTCTATTTTCTCCAACACATCAATCTTTAACGTCTTTGAACATAGTTGCTTCTAATATCTACTCAAATATACCAAATGTCGAATCACCTTATCATCTAGCACACCTCAAAAAGTCGATAGAAATAAATCTAGCATAAACACGTGACAATCATGGCTTTTCATTCTAGAAATTATACCATCTTCCAAAATTATGCATCTTGAAACATTAGATGAATAGAAATTTGAAGTTGCAAAATTTGCCAGTAGGGAAGCAACCTCTCTCCTCTCAAATAATGTTAAACTATATGAGGCCTTTGAAATATGGAACTTTCCTCCACCAACTTAGGACGCAAATGTGGATATATTGTCATCTTCTCAAGATCCAATCTAGCATTCAAAGAATCTTTATATTTCTCAGGGTTATGTGCCTACTATATTGTCACAAATTTTCTTCTCTATATGAATCACATCTAAATTATGCCAAGTTAACAAATGCTTCTAATATGAGACTTAAAAAATTATAATTTTTTTTACATTGATACACCAAGCATCACTCAAATCTCTTTCGCTTAGAAGATTTACTTTTTCCATATGTGACATTTATAACTCCATTTGATTCCTCCAAAATATCATGCCCAAAAAGTGATTCAGGCAGGGGCCTCTTTCAATCTATCAAACACTGAAGTCTTTCCTGTTCAATCACCATTTATGGTTTGGTTCCAAGAATCTTTGATGTGCTAAAAAGCAGTGCTTCTAAGAGTGTTTTAATCTTTGAAACCAAGTATTCTTATGGAAATTAGGACAAGCAAAGGTCCTTTTTTTGTTCCACCTAAACAAATTAGCATAAGTTGGGAAATTACTAAGTATCCACAATAAAACAACATGCATTTTAAACATCTCACAAGTATACGCATCAAATGCCCTAACCCTATTCTCCCACAATTACTTTAATTGTTATATTAGTGGTTGTAAAAATACATCTATATCACTACTCAGTGATTTTAGACCAAGAATTCATAAAAATAACATGAGGTAAGCACTTTCCATGCATATCTAAGGAGGCAAATTATATGGGACAATAATAACAAGCCATATGCTATACTTGAAACTTAATTGTGCTCCAAGGTTGAACCCATTGCTTGCAAGTGCCAACCTAACACTTTGTAGATCAATAGAGAAAGTGATATATAGTTCATCTAGAAACTTCTAAGCTATTAAATTTGCAAGATGCTTTATAATTCCATCGTTTGGGCAATGCTCTTTATGCCATCGTATATGTTCTACTAATTTGGAGTACCTATACATCATTTAAAGCGAAGGGATTTAAGGAATGTGATTTAAGACTGGTTGATGCACCTTATCTCTCACATGCAGCCTATCACCATGATTGCTACTTCTATCATCCTAATTCTTATCCTTCCATATAGAGCATCCACAAATTGGAAAACTATTATACTCAAATATTCTTTCCAAAACAATATGCAATGATTAATGAAAACATTAATTTTCACATAATTCAACTCAAGTTTCTTCGTGTATTTTCTTACTTCATATGAAGTCTTAGGAAATCCTTTGTCAAAGTTAAATGCTTTATGCAAAACTTGAAGTATCATATTAACAAATTTATTACTCCATTTATGACTCACTTTGATGTGGAGTAAGTTAACCAAAAATACTAATTTTGAAAATATCTTACAACTTGCATACAAGTCTGTTTTAATATCTTTCATTAACTTAAAAAAAATTCTCTAAACCAACATCATTTTTCTCTATAGATTGACACCTTATCTCTGATCCACTATTTTCAACACCCATGCGAAATTGAATGTTTGTCACAAATTGCACCCATAGAACCATATTATCATGATTTGCCTCACCATGCACATTGACTCCAGTCTCTTCATCACAAGTATGATGAGTATTAATATTATCACCCCTAATAGTGTCACCATCACACTCTCCATGAAAAATCCAAGGATTATAATCATTCTTGATGTCATACATCATCAAATGTATTTATATAGTATGCCAATTTTGGGATAAAATAAAATTACAATTCAAGCAAGGAAATTTTAGAAAAATTCCTGCTTCCTTTCTATCAAAACATAATCACAAAAATTCATTAACACTTTCAATATACTCAGGCTTTCTCCTATTATTTATTCCCTTCTAGTTCATCCAACTTCCATTCGCATACATTGTTGAAACAATGACTATGCATGCATAAGAAAATAAGAAAAGATATATTAGGAAATGTGAATCAGTTAAATAGAAACATAAAAATAAATTTCCATGAGAGCATAACTCAAGCAAAACAAAACAAGTTAACCCAAGCATGAGTTTCTTAAAGTTATCAACCGCTTACATTATATGTTTATTTAGATATACTACTAAATGAGAAGATGGGAAATACACACCAACCCTAAATCATCAAATATAATCAACGACTATCTTCCACTTTTCTTGTTGATTAAGTGATTTATGTGTTAATTATTAGTTATTATATATATGAAATCTTATACCATTCCTAACATCCTTGTGGGCCAATGAAATAGGGTATAAAATCATTACAATCTAATGGAAAGTTATAATTTTAATTCAATATATTCTTTATCTTAATTTTACTATTCAAATAAATATTGATAGTGCATCATTTTATTTTATTTTATTTATTTTGTTATACCTAATATTTCTTTATGCAAGAATAATACACCAAAGCACATCAAGATCATTGGAAGAGTAGGACCCTAATAAATCCATGAATATCAAACATGCTAATCCAAGATCTTAAAAATTACATAACTGTTTTTCTTAATTTCTCTTAACTAGCTAGCTACACTTATAGTGTTTGAAATAGAGGAAAAATGTTTTGGCCAAAAAACTCATTTTATATATCACTCTTAGGTAGTGTTCCATTTCTCTTGAAAAGGTACTCTTCCAACCCAAAAAAAAAATATTAAAGGGATAAAGTATAGGAGTATCTTTTCCACCTTCATTACTACCAAACCCAACACCTCCAAAGTAACAATATCTCACTCCTTTTACAAAATAAAACCCAAAAAACTGACCCTAAATAACCACACAACTACAAATATGGAATTTCCATAAGTAATAGGAATGTGAAAGATCCTTGCAAATCCTTGTCCCCAAAACAATAGAAGGCATATCGAAGAGGGTTGGTAACTCATAAATATTATCTAAGAAACTTGACTATCATTATGTTTGTCTGAATTAGTTTCCCAATTGTTATCTTTGATGAAATCATTTTTAGATTATGTCTTTGTTCATCTTAAGCCATAGAGAACCTAAATACCTAATAAACAATATTCAAAGAACCTAAAATTCATGATACCTTCCTCATAAAGGATAGAGATAGTCTTGCCTAGTGCTAAAATGCAAAGTAGTATGAGAGTACAATTGTAATAGTGTAGAAAGATTAGAATTCAATCAAACCACCAACAAGCCATCATACTTTTCGATCATTTCATCATATTAAACTCCAATACAAAATCTAGGACCCATATTTTCAACCTGACCAATATATTTGACAATGCCTCATTTCTCTCCAGGTGCAACTAAGAAGAGTTTCTCTCTAGTTCCAATCCAATCTAAGAAATAATTCATAAACCTCCACATCAAACCAAACAATAACCAACCATGCACACTCCTTCACTAGAAAACCCACACCCATAACATAAAAAACCAAAGCCCTCTAGCAACAACCTTAATCAAATAGTTCCACTAATAGAATCTAAGAACCAACCATCCTATAGAACAAATTAGAGAAAAAAAAAACTCATCCCAACAAGATTTCTTTCAAGTTTAATAATTTTTTGTTTGGGTTTTCATAATCTACCAATGAACATGAAATAAAAAAAATTAGTACCTTATTCGGTGTTATAAAAAACAAGTCAATTGATCAAAATGGTATAGATAAAGAGATAATAATTAGAATTCAAAACTGAAATAATTAATGATAAAAAGGATTAAGTAAACCAAGGGTTACCTTTTCATGCATAGCAAACTATAATGGAGCCACTAACAATGGAAGAAGATGAATGTTGTTGTACAAACCTGCACTTGTGAAATTATCGAACAAGAGGGAAATATTTAGGAGGAATCATAACAAAGAAAAAAAGGACGGAGAAGAGGAAAGAAGATTAATAGATGAAGTAAAGTAAAGAAGACAGACCAAAGCAAAGAATTGTGAAGGATTAGGGGTAAGACGGTAGATAGGGGAAAGGAATAGGTGAGAAAGTTGTAGGTTTTGTTTATGTGAGGGTAATAAGGCCTAGCACTATTTTGCAAAATTTTTAGGCACAAGTTAAAATTTAATAGTCCACAAAATAAAATCATAGCCCAAATTTGAGAATTCGGCTACCAAATTAATCTTGTTTTCTATATATTATTAAGTGATAACCATATGATATTGTAGCTCAATTTTCATCTATTTGTTGGTGGTGTGAAGGGTGTGAAAAGTGGGGTTAGTTGAAGAAGTGGAATCAAGATTAGGACTGCCGCTAGGGGCGCTGTGCCTAGACCACTATAGGGGCACATATCGCCCCTTGTCTTGTAGAAAAATAATATATTTAGAATAAACATATTTGAATGCATTTTCTAAATTTTAAGTTTTCATTCTAACATATAATGAATACATTTTCTAATTTTTTTTGTAGAAAAATAGTTTTATCAATTAAAATTAACTTGAATTCTCATTTTTCTTAGAAAATAGTTTCCAAACACAAAATTTAGAAGATGGAAAATTAGTTTCATACACTAAACACACCCTAAAGTGGAAGATCTAAGATCTTCAGTGTAATTCCCCAAACTTTTTAAAAGCCTATAAATTAATAAATAACTTTTATTTGTGATACATTAGCTTTTAAGTCTATTTAATTTATGGATTTTTGAGTATATAAAATTGGATATAAATGAATTAAAATAATTATTTTTTTATTTTATCATACTCTTATTATTTAAATAAATTTTCAAACCATTATTTTACTAAAATTATCCTTTTTAAACCCTTATATTTCAATTATATTAAATTAAATTATTAAATAAACTTATTACCCATAAATATTACATTTTATTATTTTTTAAATTAAATTATTTTAATTGTCCCATTTTCCTTTTCTTTTTCCTTTTTCCTTTTCCATCTCCTTTTTCTCCTTTTCCTCCTTTCTTTCTTTTTTCCTTTTTCCTTCCCTTGGGCCACCGGCCTTGGCCTGCTTCCCTTCTCCTGTACGATTGGGCCGCTGGCCCATCTCTCCCTTCCTTTCTTTCCCTCGGCCCAACTTCCCTCTCCTTTCTTCCTTCCTCCCTCGCATGAGCCCGACCCGCCTCCCTCCTTTATTTCCTTCATTTCTTCCCCCACCGGGCCGACCCACACCCTCTTCCCCTTCGTCGGCCTGCACGCATCCACTAGCCTCCCCCTTCTTTCTTTCTTCTTCTTCCATTTTCCCTGGCACCATACCCGACCATCCTCCACCATCTCCACCATCTCCGCCGCCCCACCTGCAACCCTCTCCCCATACTGCTTCCCCTATCTCTCTATCTCTCATCGTTTGCTTGCCCTATCTTGACCCCACCACCTCTCCCTCTCCTTGCCCATACCTCTCTCTTCTCCTCCCTCTCCCTGCAACTCCTATTCCCCTACCACCTTGCCGCCGCCCTACCAAGCCACCATATCCCCTCTTTTCTCTTCCTCTTCTTTTTCTTCTTCCTTCCCTACCTTATCCTGCCATTTTCTTGAGCCTCACATGCCTCCCCAACCCTCTTTTTCTTCCCTTCTTCTCCTACCATCTCTCACCCTATTTTTGCTTCGCTGCTGCCACCACTGCACTAGCCACCTGCACTACCCCCTTCCACCCTCTACCTCACCCTTGAACCATCACTACACCCCTCGAGCCACCCCACAACCTCCTTCTTCCTCCCCTCTTCTTTTTCTCTTCTTTTTCTCCCTTCTCGGTTGCCACCCTACACCGCTCCTTTTTGCCGTCATTCCGCCGCCTCTACTGCCAAACTAATCCATGCAACCCCCTCTACCACCCCCAAATCTCCTTTGGCCAAAACCACCACCCACAGGCCTTCATTTTCTCCCTCCCTTTTCCTTCCTTCTTAGCCCCTCCTTCTAGACTCACCTCGGCAGCCCCCCTTTGCAGCCTCGCTGCCGCCGCCGCCGTCAAACCATCCCCGACCACTACTTACACCCCCTCTCCACCTCTACATCCTTCCCTTGCCTTAAATCCTCCCCTGCATGCCCTCTTTCCTAGCCCCAAAACCCCAACCCAAAAATAGCCCATTTTCCTCCTTCCACCCACCTTCGAGCCCCTCCCCCTCATTTCTTTGCATGTAACTCATGCTGCATGAGCAGTATGAGTTTCTGCATTTCTTGGTTTATTTGGTTAATGATTTTAATGTATAATAATATTTTAAGTTAATTATTTGATTAATTAAGTGTTATAAAGTTTTATGCTTGGTTTATCTTATTTCTAATATAATAAATCTTGATATTATTTTTAAGTATTGGTTTTGCTAATCAAAGCTTGAACCTTTAACCAGAATACCAGTAAGGTTTATTTTTGTGGGAATTAAGGTAACCGTTAAATCCCACTTAAACACATGGATTAACGTATGTTTGCACATTAGCATTTTTGATATGTTATTATGCTTGATATATGTTGTTTAATATAATATATGTAGTTTCTTGTATTGATTGATAAAAAGGAACCATGTTAGATTATATGTTATGTATGGAAATATTATTTAAGGTAAGATTTTGGTTATTAATAAAAATGTTAAGTATTATCCCTGTTGTATTATGCTATTGTGATATTTAATGCATGGTTAATATTTTTGTGAGCCTTAGGGGTATTTTAGTGATATATCTTGTACAATAATATGGCCTAATATGTGTGGGTGCTAATAAGTATTATATTAAATATAATAGTTGTGGATGAGGTATTAATATTAATATTTTATGTAGTGATGATAATTTAATATAAGTGAAGTAATAAGGGGCAAAATGGTAATTTTGGAGGAAAGGGCAAAATGGTAATTTGTAAGTTAAAAGGATAAATTGGTAATTTTGGAGGTAAAGAGGTAAAATGGATAAATTGGTAATTTTAGAGGTAAAGAGGTAAAATGGTAGTTTTGTAATTAAGAATAAAACCGTAATTTTATAATTAAAGGGTAAAATGGTAATTTTTTAATTAAAGGGCAAAATGTTAATTTTATAATTAAAGGGAAAAATGTTAATTTCATAATTAAAGGAAAAAAAGGTACTTTTATAATAAAAGGGCAAAATGGTAATTTTGTAATTAATGGGTAAAATAGTAATTTTATATTAAAAGGGAAAAATGGTAATTTCATAATTAAACGAAAAAAATGGTATTCTTGTAATTAAAGGGTAAGATGGTAAATTATAAGTGAAAAGGGTAAAATGGCAATTTCGTATGCAAAGGGCAAATTGGTAATTTTGTGAGTAAAGGGTAAAATGGTAATTTTATAAATAAAAAGGTAAAGTGGAAATTCGAAATGAGTAACTTGGTAATTTTGAAAATGGAGAAGGCTGTTTGGTAATTTAACCAACTAAAGGGTAATTTGATAATTTTGATAATGTAGACGGGCAATATGGTAATTTATCCAACTAAAGGGGGGCAATTTAGCAATTGTAACAAAGGGCAAGAGCAATTCAGTAGTCTAACCAACTAAATGGAAAATATGATAAATATAACAATTATGGAGGGTGATTAGTGGCCTAATAAATGTGAGAGATAACTTAGTAACCCAAATAGAGTGGAGATGTGGCTAAGAACAACTATGTGTGGGTTACGTGCCTTGTGTGCCATGTGTTATGCCATATTGTGTACCTTATGCTAAATGATTAATCATTTGTAGCGTAGCATGAAGTGGATGTATGCTCATGTAACTCCTTATGGCATGTGGATGATGATTATATTTGTTGTGCGTATGATGTTATGTGATGTGATCTTCTAGGACATGCATGCTAGGATATTTAATGTGGTAATGTGGGATGGAAGGATGAAAAAGGGAACATAGGTAGGAATGGCCTAAATAACCCATGATCCATGAGTGGATGAATAAAAGGGGCTTAAATAGAATGAATGAGTGATGCAACTCTTGCATGGGAGATTTCTAGGGTTTGCATGGGATGATTATTATGAAAGAATGGGCTAGGGTTATAGCAGCCAACTAGGATTTTACTGTTATATGTATAATTGGGATTTGAGACAGATGTAATTGAGATGAGGTGTGGGATGATAAAAGAAACGTGGGGCCACATAATTCAAAGGAAAAACCCTAGGGAGTGATAGTGAGAGATGTCATAAAGTGATGGATCTCAACCCATACCCTTAGGAGTTGGGTCTTTGTTATGGGTAGATATAAGGAGGAATGGGTGTCGGGGTGTGATAAGATGTGCAAAGGTCTCAAGATATGGGACAGACCCTCTCGGGAGGATAGAAGTAGAGGTCGGTGATATGCATGTCAAGAGTGAAATACGTTCGAATAAGATACGAATAAGACAATAATCACTTAAAGAGGAAGATTGTTGAGTCGGACACAGACCGATCCACCGGCAAATAATAGTGGCTAGGTGTTGGGGTGCCCTGGAGACCGATCCATCGGCATATAATAGTTGTTAGGTGTGTTCTGCCCTATAAGTGACCGATCCACCGGCTATAATAGTGGGGTTCCCGCACTCGCATGGATATTTATAATCCGATATGATTGATTAATAATGGACTAATGGTTTTAAGGCCCTAAAAGTATAGATTGTTCATTATGACCTATTAATATTTGATTGACTTGTTAAGTATGCGAATGTACGAAAGTGAGTATTATATATGCACCATTGATATCTGAGTGACCTGTTAATTATGTGAATGTATGGATCTGAATATTATGTTTACACCTGTTGTTATGTATGGGTATAGTGGTATATCATGTGTAACATTGCAAGCTTGCTGTTAGGTGTGTTTTAAAGGGTTACTTAGTGATGTAGTACTGAAGGGTTCCATTCATGGGCCCCCTGCCTATTCAATAGACAGTGTCCCTTACAGGTCCTTATTCAGGAGCTATTCAGATGGGCAACAAGAAATAGCGTAAGGATTAACTGGGCTTTTAGGATTTCATCCTTCCTCTTCTGATGTCTGGTATAAATGTAACATTTGTTCTTGTAAGCACCATTGGTGGATTATATTCTTATACAATGTTTACTTGCGCTAATCTGATTTAAATATGTTTGAATTTCTCATAAATTGTATTTTACTCTTTTAGCCTTTGTACTTGGTACTGGAACAGTATGAGTGAACCGGTCCGATACTAATTGTGGCAATAATATCCCCAGAATTCATATTTTTTATTTATTTTGCTTCTACTAATTCTTTTTAATAAATTTTTTTAGTAGGAAAATTTGGGGGTGTTACATTCAGCAGACACTTACTAAAATTGGGTGATAAAAAATAATGTCATAGCCAAAATTATCTATGGATGACATAAACTGTCTTTGTTGCCTTGTATTTTCTCCACCGGAATAAGAGCAACAATTATAAAAATTTGTTTCCCCAAACAAAATAAGGGTAACAATATTTTTCCTTCACCCAAAATGGAACCAAGGGCAATAAAACTTTTTTTGTCGCCCTTTTACCTTATAAATCATCACCCAAACATGCTTTTCTTGTTGTGCCTTTCAATGTTGCTTATTATAACATACAATTTGCAAAATAGGTGTCATATGTATTTATCAATACTTTCATTTCTTATTGAAAATGAAAAAATGATGATAAATACTTGTGCATTGAGTAATGTAACAATATAATCATAAGAAAAGGAAAAAAACACGCATAAGATCACATGGAACATTTGCACATTAATTATAATATAAGATGTCTTAAGAGAGGAAACAAACATAGTTCCATATAAAAATGCTTAGGATCCATTTAGTTAATTACGTTGAGTTTAGGAATCACACTATTCTTTTCCAGTGGAACAGATATGTATAATTCTCAAGGTATAACATTCCTGACCACTATTTTCATTCAGTGGAATGGAATGGTACAACTCTTAAGACAGAGCACTCTTAGCCTCTATATTTGTCCAGTGGAATAGATAGATATAATTCCTAGGACATAACACTTTTAGCCCCTACTCTTGGACTAGTACAACCCAGTTTTAACTCATGTGTTATTTTACTTTAAGTATTAATATTTTATTATACTGTTGGTTATCTCGTTCATGTCATATAACTTTAACATATATATGCAAGGAACATAAAACACAGCCACAAGTAATTTAGATCATTCCCTAAGGGAAAATGACCATAACGCCCCTATAAAACCCTAATTTGCCAAGATAAATAAATCTTCTTCCATAATACCCACCAAACCACCAAATTTACACACCATCCTAAAATACTACTACTAAAAACATATCAAAAAATCAAGGTCTAACTCCAATATTTCACAAATGTGACAATAAGTCTACCTCAAAGGTTATCGTTCCTAGTTTAAGCCCTTTTCTCATATTATCAAACTTATGCTACTTTTAATTATCTTGAGTATTTCATGTAATATACTTAGCATATTTTATTTCATTATCATTTTAGAACTAAAAAAAAATCCATTTTCAATCCAATAGTTCAAAATGCCCTTATCTTACATAAGCCTCTCAAATTTATCTTTTATGTAACTTGTATCATACTCAACCAACACTCTAACATATTTTACATAAAAATTAATTATAAAATTCTCAATGAAAACCATGCCATGATCAATAGTCCATAAAACTCATTACATGACCCAAATACCCTTAAGGTAGCAACCCATTCAAATATTTCACAAAAATCCTATAAGTCCTAACATTATTAGCTCTCAAAATCCAACATATTTCATCATAACATGACCCAAATACCCTTAAGGTAGCAACCCATTCAAATATTTCACAAAAATCCTGTAAGTCCTAACATTATTAGCTCTCAAAATCCAACATATTTCATCATGAATGTACTTAATAATATTTGAAACTCCCTCTCTGTAGTAGTAGTAGTAGTAGTAGTAGTAGTAGTAGTAGTAGTAGTAGTAGTAGTAGTAGTAGTATTTTATGGAGGAACCCTAACTCTGCCAATGAAATGTTTTTTCTTGGTTTAGTTACTTTAGCTAGAACCACTGATGCTATTTTGGATTTGGTATTCTATCACACCTTACACCCCTAGTGTAATTTTCTCCTTCATGACTATTTTCACTATTCACTCCATGCTTTGACTCTCGTGTTTTTCCTGTCCTTACCTTAGCCGCTCACATGCCACACTCGCCTATATAAGATTTTTATCCTCCTTCATTTTTTATGTTTTTGGTCCATCAATAATCAGAAACTTGGTATGTGCCTTCCTCCTTATCCTTTCAAGCTTCCTTTTTTTTGCTATATTCTTGACCATCTCCTTCATGATTACACCATTTTTGTTGAAGTTATGTTTGTCGAATATTTGCAACCTCGGGCTACATCCTCTTATTGTGTGACAACCTCATGGTACTCCCCTCTTTTGAGTACATCATACACACACCCCTCCATATAGTTGAGTGATCCTATCACGCAAGAGCCTCCATTTTCCTCCCCAACCTCATGATGCACCCTCTTCCACACATAAGCTTCTACTATTACTAGTTATCTATCTACATGAAGACCTCATAGTGCTAAGCATTGTTAGAGTGATTTTCTCCCTTTTCTATCCCTTGTGCAGTTGTAATATCGTGCACCTTGGTATGGTTATTTCTTGTTGATTTAGTTGATGGTCTCTGATTAATTGATAACCTATTTGTTTGGTTTTAATTTAAGGAGTTTGAGGACATTTGAGTAGAGACTAGTTGGATGATTCTCTGCTTTGTTTCTTTTTCTTTAGCTTGATAAGATGTAAACATATTCTTCTACTAAAATCTAAACCCATGTGGTAACACATATAGGTTTGTTATGTTGTTTAGAGTATGTTCTATGCATGTTAACTTTTGAAAGGACACCTGCATGTGTAATATGCCAAAATCTTATCATATGTTTGATAATATGCAAGTGCTATGAAAAGGTGTAAATTTTGAAAGCATAATATCAAATAATTTGTATAAGTTCAAGTTATTATTAAATATGAGATATATGCATGTGAAATATATAAAAAGGTTAACTTATGCATGTCTAGGTTTTTATTAGGGTATATAACATTATTAAGTTACTATGTTTATGTGATTCTAGTGATCCATTATTATCATTGCATGTTGTAACTAGGATTGATATAAATATGACATTATGACATGTAAACATGATTAGGATTAATTTGCTATTCACATGCTCTAAGGTTAGTCATGTATTATTGCATGCATCGTGATATTAATTGTTATCTTAAATATTGAATCATGATATAATTATGTATGTACTTGTTGCACGAAATATATGACATATTAGAAACACATGCTTAGGGTTTGTACACGTAAGTTGTGAAATACATGCATAACAGAGCATGTAGTTAGTTGCTAAACCTTAGAAATTACCAACATACTAAAGTGTTGTAAATTATTCTCTTTTAGCCTTTAAATAAAAATTTAGCATTATAATAATGATTGGTATGAAATTGGATAATAATGATGTTATTAGGGTTTTAAAGGCATTTTTGTTATTTTTAACCTAATGCGCCTAAGTTGAATATTTGTACATAGGATGTACTTATTCTATTTATAGTTTGACCTTAGAGTTGACTTTAACTTTGATTTGAAATGTTGGCATTAGGGTTAACTTGAATAATTGAAAATAAAGGAAAACGATAAAGTATAAAATCATAATCGTGTGTATTATGTGATATTTTATGATAATATTTAAATTGGAAGACATCCATATTTGGAAACTATTTCTCTTTAGGGTTAGTTACCCTAGAAATGAGGTAGAAGACCTTGATTTTACTTGGTAGTTTCATTGGACGCCTCAACATTTTAGCTAAGGTCATAGTCTACTCTATATATGACCTATAAGCCTTATAGAGGATATGGATATTTAAGTATTAGTTGTCCATACATGGGAGGATACCCTGTTTCTTGGTTGCACTAGTATGACCAAATTACTAGTATGTCTCTAGGTTACAAACAAGGAGGATATTGTGTTGTCTTATTGCGTCGATATGACTGGTGTACTTTATATATTTTTATATTATTATTGTTTCCCCTTGAGTAATTAAATATAAAATTATTTGCTGTATAAGGATTTGAATAGATTGTTGAGGTTTGTTGTGGTTTTTTGGTTGACAACTACCTCTATGCACTATTTGGTGGTGATTATTATAATACCCTAAAATTTTAAAACCTAAAATTTAATAATTAACCATCATTTGGAATAATTTAACCTTAAATTACTAAATTAATTATTTTATGGACCTTTGATTTATAAAAATGGATAGGATTATTTAATAAATTAAAATAAATATTTTATTATTTTATCATACTCTTTTCATTTAAATGAATTTTGCAAACCCATATTTTTACTAAAATTATCCTCTTAAATTAATACCTCAAATTTTAAATAAATTAATTTCTCCATCTAAATAATTTCTAACCCTAATCCCAAAAATTATTTTATTTTATTTTTTCCTTTTTCCTTTTCTTTCTTTTCCTTCCTTTATTCTTTTTTCCCCTTGCTGGGCCGCCCTACCTTCTCCTTTTTCTAGTCGGCCTAGTCCCTTGCATCATTCACTCGTCCAGCCGCCCCCTACTTCTTTCTTTCTTCCTCATTTGGGCCAACCCAACTCTCCCTCTTCTTTTTCTCTTCCCCCTCACACGACCTAACCTGCCCGTCTTCTTTTCTCCCCACCTGTCCTGGCTCCCCTCTCCTTTTCTTCCTTCTCTCCCCCTGCACCTACCATTATAGCCTACAACCTTTCCCTCTCTCTCTCGTCCTTTTCCTTCTATTTTTAGCCACATACTGTAATATCCCAATATTTTAATACCTAACATTTAATAATTAATCCTCATTTGGGATAATTTAATTTTTAAATTATTAAATTAATTATTTTATGGAATTTTGGGGTTTATAAAAATGGATATGATTATTTAATAAATTAAAATAAATATTTTGTTATTTTATCATACTCATTTTATTTAAATAATTTTCCAAACCCAAATTTTACTCAAATTTACCCTCTTAAAATTAATATCTTTAATATTAAATAAATTAATTTACCCATCTAAATAATTAAATACCCTTATTCTAAAAAATATTTTATTTTTATTTTCCCCTTTTTCCTTTTCCTTTTTCCTTTTTCCTTCATTTGTCTTTTCCTCCTTTTTCCTTTTCTTCTTTTCTCCCTTCTTTGGCAACTCGGCTTGCTCCTCCTTTTCCTTTCTCCCCATTGGGCCGCTGGCCCCTTCCTTTCCCTTCTCTTCCCTTCTTCCTATGCTCGTCCAACAATACGCCTCCCTTCTTCTTCTTCTTTTTTTCTTTCCTTTCCCCTCAGTTAGGGCAGCCCAACTGACTGTTTTCTTTCCTCTTTATCCCTCATGCACAGACCGACCCATCTCCCTTCTTTTCCTTTCCCTGCTGACCCCCTTCTCCTTTCTTCTTCCTTATTTCTTTCCCTGCATTGACAAAGCCATGCTAGCCTACAACCGCCTGCAACCAGCCCCCTACAGCCCTACCATTGCAGCCCGCCCTCTCCCTCTCTCCTCTATCCCTTTCCCTTCCATTTTTTAGCCAAACACATCCTCCTCGCATGCCTCTTTCCTTCCCTTCCCTGCCACCCTACACCCTGACCCTCTGCAGCCTTCACCACCTACTCAAGCCATGCCTATCCCTTTCCCTCTTCCTTTTCTTCTCCTTATCTCCTTTTTCTCTGCTCATTTTTTTATCTCCTTTGAGCTCCCTCATTTCCCTACATAAAGCCCCTCTTTTCTCCCTTCTTCCCTTCTCCTTCCTTCCCCTATTTTTTGTTTCTCCACGAACAACTGCCATCTCTATAGCCAATTGACCACCATACTAGCCCCCTGGCCTCCTCTGCTACCTCCCTGCACCACCCAACAACCACCATTTACCCCTACAGCCACCTTTCCCTTCCTTTCTCTTTTCTTTCCCCTCCTCAATCTCCACCCTGCATTCCACCTTGCATTACCCATTCCCCCTCCTCCATCATCATTGGAGCCACCCCTCGACCCCTTGGCACCTCCCCTACCACCACCCTACTTCGCCTTGGCTGAAAAATCCCTTGTAGCCCCTCCCTTTTTCTCTTCTTTTTTCCTTCCTTCTCCTTCTCCTCCCTTCCTTCGCCTCATCTTTCCAACCCTACTGCTGCCATCCCTACCGCCTTGAGCCACCAATCTTCGACCCCTAACCACCACCTACACCCCTACTCACTCCTTGCAGCCAGCCACCACCATCACTCCCCTCCATAAGCCCTCAAGCAAACCCCAAAACCCTTACTCAAACCAATCCTCTCCCCTTTCTCCCATCCCCTCTTTGACCCTTACTCCCTCTTCATTTTTTGCATGCAGCTCAAGCTGCCATGCAGCGTGGGTGTTGCTGCATCTCCCTGAGCAAATGTCACTAATTTCAGAGGTATAAAAATAGTTAGCATTTATATGTATTTAATAAGCTTTTGATAAAAATTTATCCTTTCTAATTTTATTATACTAATATGGTAATTTTGACATTATTTTTAGGTCTAATTTTTACTAATCAAAGTTTAAACTTTTAACTGTGGTACTAGTAAAGTTTATTTATTATGGAAAGTAAGGAAACCATTATACCCTACTAAAATATATGGATATACGTATGCTAGCACATTAAGGTTTTTAAATATGTTTATGTGCATGTTGTATGATGTTAAGTATATTATGATTTGTAGCATATATTGGTAGTTGAAATGAAAAGCATGTTATATTATGTATCATGTGTAGAAATGATAGTTAAGGAAGGAGCCTTATTATTAATAATAGTGTTAAATGTATGTATATGACGTGATGAGCCAATGCGGCCATTTTTAGCATAGATAATGTTAATATGAGCCGTAGGGGTATTTTAGTAATTTTTCTTATACAAAAGGTGTGGCCTAAATAAGTATGTATGGTAGGTGATAATGGGTATTAAGAATAAATAATAATAGTTAGTGGTGTTAGATGATGTATGTGGACCATGGATATTAATGTCTTATGTATTAAGGGTATTTTACTATATTTGGCATAAGAAGAGCAAATTGGTAATCTTTATGAATAAAGGGGGTAACACGGTAAGTTAATGAGTGAGAAGGATATTATGGTAAATTTGGCATGAAAAGGGGGTAACTTGATAAATTTCTGAGTAAAAGGTAATTTGGTAAATTATTAAATAAAGGGTATTTTGGTAATTTTAGCATAAAAGGGGAGTGACTTGGTAATTTTATAAACATAAGGGGGTAAGATGGTAAATTAATAAGTAAGACGGGTATTTTGGTAATTTGGCATAAAGGAAGGGTAACTTGGTAATTTTATGAGTAAAAGGGGTAAAATGGTAATTTAGTAGGTAAGAGGGTTATTTTGGTAATTTGGCATGAAAAGGGCATTTTCGTATTTTTAATAAGTATGGAGGGAAATTTGGTAATTTAACAAACCTGAAGGATAATTTGGTACTTTTAACAAGTATAAATGACAATTTGGTAATTTAACAAACCAGAAGGGTAATTTTGTAATTTAACAAACCCATAGAGCAATTTGATAATTTTAACAAGTATGAGGAATAAGTTGGTAATTTAATAAGTATGGAGTGTAATTTTCTACTTTAACAAATACAAAGGGTATTTTAGTAATTATACAAGTATGAATGATAATCTAGTAATTTGTCAAGTAAAAAGGGATAACTTGGTAACTTTACAAACAAGAGGACATTTTAGTAATTTTATAATATGAAGGGGTAAATTAGTAAATTGCATATAACTTGTCATTTGATTAAATAAGCATCCATAATAAGATATAAATAATATTAAATAACAAGATAAGGGTTTATGGCTTTGAGATCACTTGTTTAAGTATAAACCCGTATCTCATAAGGATAAGGGTATTTTGGTAAATTTGGGAATATCACAAGGATATGACATGACATAGGGTTGAATGGATAATTACGAGTATGATATGATGTTTATCTCGTATTCATGCAAGAGGTGCTGTAATTATTAATCATGTATGAAAATGTGTGTTGGATGTGTTAGAAGTACATTTTAGGGTTTAAGAGTTCCATGATCCTTCGATGTAGACTACTTGATCCTATAACCAGTCTTATGATTATGACATGATAACCTATTATCGCAAAATGAAGTACATGATGGAAATAGACGATAAAAGGATGCCTTAGCCTTAGGGGCATTTTAGTCATTTTGACCTAAGGTGCCTAAGTATAAGAATTGGAACCTAGGATAGCCTTACTGGACTATTTAAGTTAAGATCTACAATAATGTGAATAAGGATTGCTTAATAATAACAGAAACAAGTGGAAATGATTAAGTGTGTGATTGATGTGCTTATCGTGGTCACCTTAATTAAGACATTAATAATTAAAGTGGAAGACCTCAAGATTGGGAATGGTGGCTCTTTAGGAGTCACTACCCTAAAGACGTGGTTTAGCCCACGATTATTCTGGATTTGCTGGTGTGCCTTAGTACCCAGCCAGGCCTACATCTTACTCTATTTAGCTCTACAGGTATACTTAGGGGATATGCATACTTATGGATTAGGTGTCTATGTCTGTAGAGTACTATGTGTATTCATGCACTAGTGTGACCAAGGTACATTTGTGTCCCTAGGTTGATGGTTTGGAGGGTATTGTGCTACTTACATGCACTAGTATGATTGATATACCTTTGTGTCGTTAGGTACATGATCTCCCCCACAAGTTAAATAAATAGAACCGATGTGCTTATTAAATGGATAGATACTAATCACTTAAAGTGAAAGATTATTGAGCTAGGCCCAGATCATTCCAATAGTAATAATAGTGGCAAAGAGCATTTTTTCCCTAGAAACCATTCCATTAGCAAATAATAGTGGCTAGGTGCGCTCTGCCCTAGAGTAGTATTTCCATTCCACCAGCTATAATAATGTGGGATTCTAAGCTCAATAAGCAAAACCTTAGATGATAATAAATCATGGAAAAGATACTAATCACTTATAGTAGAATACTAAGTGGGTTGTGGCCAGACCATTTCACTAGAAATAATAGCGGCCATAAACATTTTTACCCTAGAGACAATTCCACTGGTAAATAATAGTGGCCAAATATGTTCTGCCCTAGAATAGTATTTTCATTCTACCGGCCATAATAGTGGGGTTCATGTACTCACATAGATATAATTCGAGAGATGATTATAAATAATACTTAATTAATGGCTTAAATCCAAATAATGATGGTTGAATGTATGACCTATTATTATGGTATGATTGTGGCCTTGGTGCCTGTCTTGGATTGAGTGGTGGTTTCTGTTGATGGAATGTGTTGTTGGACACGTTTAATTATACTATAAAGAATTCGCTTGGATACTCTATTGGTAAGTGTTGTTACTCCTAAGTGAACAAACCTTGTGATATGTGATCTTGAATTACATGTCCATACCAATGATTATTGTATCTTGTCCTATATGTATATGTGTGATTTATTGTTCTTATGTTTAAATGATGTGTTGCATGTAGGCCCTACCTTTTAGTTTTGCATAAAAGGTTATTCAGTACTGTAGTACTGAATGATTCCTTTTGTGAGCCCCTACCTATTCAATTGGCAATGTCCCTTACAAGTTAGCCTGCAGGTGCTATTTGAGTTTCTTTTCAGGTTAAGAGTGTAAGGATTATTTGGGTAGCTTTTAGGGTTTCTCTTTTAACCTTCATATTTCCTTTGTTTAATGATTTTATTCTTGTAACCACTAATAGTGGATTTTATCTTTTGTAATGTCTTTAACACGCTACTCTGATTTAAATGTAATCTTGAATTTGTGTAAATTGTGTTATGTTCTTTTAAGCCTTAACACTTTTTACTAGAACATTAGAAGGAAATCAGTCTGGTACTAAGTGCGGCGGTAGCATCCCCGGAATTTACTGTATTTGTTTTAGCTATAATTTTAAAACTAAATTTTTTTAGTAATGAATTTTGAGGGTATTGCAATTATCTTAATGTTTTTCTTATCATGTTATAAGTTGTATAGAGGTATTTATTAGAAAAGAACTTAATTATTTTTTGGTGTATTCCCCTTCATGGATCACCATTAATATAATTGGATTAATAAAATAATTGTAATATGATTAAGTTTAACATGATGAGCATGTGACATATGTTATGATTTGAATTGTGGCATGAATGTGACATTTATCTATGGTATGTACTATTTGATGTATGATGACATGATCCTTTCTATACCCTTTATGTGTTCCATGTGATAGTTTTATGCATAGTGTTGTGTAGTGGTTTAGTCAATACATAAAATGATTTGTAGAAGCTCAAATGAATTAAAACTCTAGTCATTACCTCCACACTTAACTAAGTTAGGCTTACCATATCTAATCGAGTTAGATACTAGGGCTAAAATCAAAGTATATTAAAGCCAATATAAAGATCACTTGCTATAAATTTTGAAGAAATCAAATTCGAACATTATCTTAAAAATAATACATCCTTAATTGGTTTCTATGGATGAAAATGCCTACAAATGAAAGGTAAACTACTTCAATTTGGTGTCACTGGTGATAGTTTGTGTGTTTTCTCTTCTCAATGTGAATAAAAAACTGCAGACCTCTTCTTATCATGTCCTTTTCCCCTTGAAGTTTGGACTCCTTTATTACAAAAACTAGGTGGTCATTAGGCTATGCATGGATGGAATGATTTGGTCAATTGGTGCACTAATAGCAAAGGAAAGAAAAAAACTAATTTGAGCTATTTTTTGCTGCAACTACCTATTATGTGTAGAGAGAAAGAAATAGAGATTTTTCTCGAGCACATCAAAAACTCCAAGGCAAATCTAGATAATCATCTTAAATGATGTGGCTACATAATACATGGACTTCTTGAACTATAAATCTTTTCATAAGCTTATGTTTACATAGATATAGTAGGAGGCCCTTTAGTCAATGATGTTTCTCCTGTGAGTAAGGTTTTCCTCTTTGCTTTGTTTATTTCTTTTGTTTGCTACTTTTGCTCCAGTAGTTTAGTTTTAGTTTTGTTTTAGGGTTTGTTATATGATTCATTTTTTTAATCACTAATAAAGCATCTACATAATTATCTAAAAAAAATACTTTCGTGATTAAAAACTTTAAAAGGTTATTATAAATAATGATCAAAATGATAAAGATCATATGCCTTCTCACTCAATCCCCAAGTAAGCACACCATTATCAATATTCAACAATATCACAAAAAAAAAAATAGGTCCTCACTCGGTGGGGAGTATATATATATATATATAATCTAAAAACAAATTACAACTTTTCAATGTAAATTATAATAATGATGATGATGATGATGATAATAATAATAATAACAATGATGATGATGATGATGATTGCTATCAAATTCTTATTTTTTTCAATTAACAATAGTTAGCAAAAGTTTCAATTTCAACACAACTTCAAGACTCTCATATAAATATGATTTTCACTTAATAACTCTAAAATTATTTAGCATCCAATATATTTTAAATTTTGGAAACCATGAGGAAGGAAGAGAATGCTGGGATAACAGTATAGGAGACCTCTAGTCATTCTACTAAGGATGATCTAGGAAAAAGCCCTTTAATCAATCACCAAAAATAATAGTTGGCCAACATAGAGATATATGGTTCATGGTGTTTATTAAAAGTAAATATTTTCTGTAACTATCGATTTATAGGATGACGTAGATAAAAATGGGATTAGCAAATGAAGATTATTTTTCTTACGATCCTAAGCTTTCTTACCGTTCTTGAAGTAACCCATAATTTGAATATGCATATAATATAATTTGGAAGTTTAATATGATATACATATATATATATATATATATATAATATTTTATAGTTCAATACAACATACACATACATATAATATATTGGTATAAGTTCTTACTATTATGAGACTATTTCTTTCCTTTATAATATATTGGAAAAAGCCCTTTAACCATGATGATCTAGTCATATAATATTTTATAGTTCAATACAACATACACATACAAGCACGGTGTGGGTATAAGTTCCGATGAATTGAATTCAGGGGCAATACACGTGCACCAAACATCAACTAACCATAGTTGAGATTAATTAACTCCTATACATACATACATACATACATACATATATATATATATATATATATATATATATATATATATATATAGAGAGAGAGAGAGAGAGAGAGAATATTTGTAGAGCAATTTTATAGTAAGTAAAATATATGTAACTAATATAAGATATGCAAAGTATATGTGATACATATGATTGTCAAAATTTGTATAAAGGATAATATACGTGGGATTATTAAAAAAAAAGATATATGGGGAGATTATAGAAATATGCATGGAAATATAAGAATTCATGAAAAGATTATATAAGATGTCATAAGATTATGGAACGATTATGAGCTCAATTAAATTATCTTCTTATATTACCTTTTTTTTTCCCTTTTTTCCCCCACATGAATATATGCTCAAGCAATAAATAAACATACTAAAGTATAACCATAAGTCCAAAGGTTGTGGATTAAAGTAATACTTATTATTTTTTTAGAAAATAATTTTTCCTTCAAAAATATGTTTAATAAAAGTGAGAAATTAATAATAAAAAATTACAAGTGTTACAATGTTAATAATATGAATAATGTAAATAATGATATACAAGTGTAACTATGTGCTCTTATAATAACATGTTCTTCCATGCTTTCATGTGATAACAAGTTTAGTATGTTCTTCAACTTTAAACATGTTCGATCTGGGATTGAAAAAATTCAATCCGACATTTAGGATATCTAATTCTTTATTGGATTATCCAAATTTAAAAAAAATCTAATATTTTGTTGATTGTTTTAAAAATAAATCATATGATGATGATCATTCATCTCATGGTTTATGAGCCTACAATCTCAATAACTCTCTAGGAGATGATTTACACTATTCCTAATTATCCTTTCTAGGTTTATGAGACTACAATTCCAATATCCTCTCTTAGGAATGTTAGACAATGAACCACTCTTTACTTGTGTTTGAGATAATGAGTTTGAATGAATACAATAAGAATCTTCACTAGATAGCATATACAAGTAAGTAATCACTAGTAAAGATTTTGATCCAGCTAGATAAATAATAATTACAAGTATATGATCACTCTAATAAAATATGAAGACCAAGTTCAACACTTGAGAAGTTTGATTTGGATTTGAAAGTGTATAATCAAAACTCTCTTTGATTCTTTGTAATATGTGAAAATGATAAATTTAGAAGAGTTGTGCTACCTTGATTGATATTTATTAAAATATAACAACTCTTATTTATAGTGATAAAAAATAAAAATTAGAACTAGATGTTGGATGTAAAAACTATTCCAATGGTCGAATTACAATGGATAGAAAATCTTAGAAATGTCCAAACCAGCCGATCAGTATTAAAACTAGTCAACTAGTTTTAATAGACTAGTCGACTGATTTTGAATAACCAGTTGATGGATTTAAACTAGTGACTAAAACACATTTTTCTAGATATAAAACCAATCAAATGGTTTTCAAACTAGTCAATTGATTTTGAAAAATTAGTCTATCAGTAGAACAATTTTTAACGCTGCACAACTTTACAAAAAAAAAAAAAACCATAACTTGAGCTACAAAGCTCAAAATTGTATGCCAACCTTAAACTTTCCAAAGAAATATTATTCACCCAAAAATAATGGATATGAAATTTATGCTGAATTTTACAAGTCATATCATATGCAAAATTGCTTAAAATAAAATCACTTTAAGACAACCTTTTGCACAAATACTTGAAAATATATGTTATGCATGAAATCACTTTAAGACCTTTAAAAATGATTTATGAATAGGATTATAAATATCAAATTATTGAAAAATATAAGTGTTTAATGTGTAAATCATATGTACATAAAACCTAAGATTGTAACCCACTCTTTAAAGATTGAGTCTTAGTTTATTTGAGCACACTTACTTATCTCTTCATTATTTGTGTATTTAATATATGAAATTGAAGTTCTTGAAGCAAGAGTCTTCTTTTGTTTCCCTTGTTTATCTTTGGCTGGTGATTGAGATATGATTTGTAACCTTAATTTCCTTAGCACTCATTGACTTAGTTAAGTATTAAATACTTCTGTTTTTTCTATGATACACATGCATACTTGACAAGATAAGTCACATTTATAATTGAATTTGTTATCATCATAACTAAGGTTGATTGACCTATGAGGTCAATAATAACCAATTTTATTAGCATATACAAGAAATAACTATATGAAAAGAGCTAATTGCATGAGAAGAAGAGAGTTTTGTCTAAATTATACGTGTACACTCTCAACAAATTATCAGTTTCAATCCAAAAGTACCCAACAATTTCTTCCCTGACATTGTTTAATGTATCATTACATATTTGATAAAAATAAATAAATAAATACGAGAGCACTATTTGATACGTACTTGATAACCTAAAAAGACAATAGTTTGATTACCACACCTTACTATTTAAACCAATAAACACGTAGGAAATAAACAAGTTCAAAAAATTAGCTATAAGTGAATATATGATTGCTAAAGAGACCATGGAGAATTTTGTACACTTGGTCAAACCTACAAGGGAGCCCTAGTAGGGTATATTGTAGGTTGGATAGAGGAGTGGAGTGTACCAAATTAGCTCAGGAAATATACGACAAAACATCTAAACCTCTAAAAAACAAGTTTCACACTTTCTAATACAGAAAATATTTAATATCTAACATATAACGGAAATATTAGGAAGAAATCGAAAGAAAAACAACTTATGACTAAACAATATAAGTGGTTCATCATTCTAAAGTTTTGGAATGTAACTCTTCTTCTTCACTTGAACCCTTGAAAACTTTAATTTTACATCTGTACATTTGTTTATGGGGAAAAAAGGTCCTCCTCCAACTAGATTATAAATAAATGATTGCATAGATATATTTTTTTTTATAAATTAGAAATTAAACAAAACTTCTTAGGAAGTATCAATTTCAATAAAAAGGCTTGAAGAACCGAAAGGCCCAGTATATGGTAGGCGATTCATGTCTTGGTTCAAACTTTCTAGAAGTCAAAGTTGGTTGCGAGACCAACGTCGACTATTTTTTATCATTTTTTTATGTAATTCTGATTGTAGTTTTGTTCATCCCAAAATATGGTGTGCATGCATGAATACAGATAGAAAATACCATAATATTAGAATCATAAAAAATGATGATTCAAATTAATCAGCAAACTTAGCACAGGATCACGCAGGTCCTCAGATTTTTCGGCTATGAAGTTGGTCGTGAGACCAACTTTAGTGATTTTTATAAGATTGTCTACAACCTCAATATCATTTCCGTAAATTTCCAGAGTATAGTATGTATGTCTATCTACAAATAGAACAATTATAAAATTGTAATAATTATAAATTATATCTCCAATTCATCGATGAAATTGGCATATGATCATGAAAGATACCTGTTTTAGAATTCCAGAATTTTTTTTCCAGAACTGAAGTTGATTGCGAGGCCAAATTCAGCAAAATCCCAAAAATTCTCTAGGATTCTAATTTATGTTATATCAAGTGTGGTTTGTATCATGTGTATAATAGTATTAGAAAAAAAAAATATAACATTAAAATCATCATTAAATTGATCTAAATTTTATCCCGAAACCAGGCACTTGATCAACTTAATACGTATTATCAGTTTTTTTCATTTTTAACCACTTAAATCGTAACCGATTGCTCTGAAGTTAATCCACAACATCTGATATAAACAAATGAAGATATGGACTGAGTAGTTACCTCGAAAGTAATGCTGAAAATAGAGCAAAGATTCAACCGAACTCAACTGGTGAATTGCCGAAAAAAACTGGTTGGGTTACCCTCTTTAGGAATGCTTTACACCACTAAAATATTATTTGGTTGCAACGAAAGCAATTAGAACATATAATTAGTTGCATAGATGATTTTAGACCTCAAGTATTAGCATGATAATAGCTAGAATCAACTAAAGAAAGAGACAAACTTACTACCTTGATCAACTTGTGATGACCAAGTTGGTAAGATGTTTTGGGGCTCAGTTTTACTGCTTCATATGGCCTCAATGACTTGCGACCATACTTCAGCGTAAAAGTAGGATATTTTTACTTTAGAATGCAAGCAAATTTCCAGCTCAAACAATGAGCTAGGTTGGGTAGAATTACGCTAACATTGTGCTATATGGTAAGATTTGTTATTTGTAACCACCATGAAGCACAAACCATCACTTTCGCATAATGAGAGCAACCACATTAGAAATGGAACACTGAAACCCATTCCAAACGACTCAAACAGATATCAATTTCAGGTGAACAAAGTCAACGTGTAAAAACCACCCGCACAACAAGAGTTTACTCTACCTAAACCGCAATAGGGATTTACAGACACTGCATTTCAATTAGCACGCCATAATAGGACTAGCGCCAAACTACCATTAGGGTGAAACCAAACACGCTGAAACCGAACCCGAAGTTCAGTTCTGAAACCTATCTTTGGATCATGAATCTTGGGACAAGGTCCTGATTTCAGGAAGCATATTCGATATTAAAAAATATATTATTCATTATACCTCAATGATATAATAAATCGTCTGGGAACGAATGAAACAACAACTAATTCTTGAATTTCAAGTTATGTACTTAACTATCTTCAAGCAATTCAATCAACAGAAATGAAAAAAGAAGCTCATTACTAATTTCAAAATTCAACCTTCGATACAAGTAAAAGAAAAGAAGACCAACCAAGATCATTGCAAGTATTGAAGAAAAGATCGTGTGGACAAATTTGAACTATATAGAAAGCTCAAGCCTCCTTCTCGTCCCACTTCATTTCTTTAAAACCGTATCTCTCTTCTTCAGTCAAGTTTCGCCTTGTACCCATGAACTATCTAACCTCCTTATCTTTCTGAAAACTATTTAACCTCCCCAAAACCATCTAACCAACACAAGCCTAAATTCCTTAAGGCACTATTTGGTTCTAAGAAAGTTTAAGCGAAAGAAAATTAAAATTAAAATACTTTCCTTCAAATTTTCCTAAAAAAATTATATAGTTAATCTTTAGCAATTTTATACAATCTTATTTTTCTATTTCATTATCTCAAGTAAACCAAACAAAAAAAATTATTTTTCTCATTATTTTCTTTAAAACTTTCCATGAACCAAATGGAGCATAAACAAAACCAAAACAAATCAAAGCATAGATTCAATTGACGGCCACATTAGTTATTTGCCATAACAGAAACTCGATTGAGATTAGGGATTCGTCCTTAACCTTCCAACACCGTCGCACAAGCTAAACACCAAGGTGGGTGGCGACACTCATTAGTGGGAGATGACTCTCGCTGGTCGGTAGGAACGGTGGTGCAACATTGGTCAGCAGAAACGGTGGTGCAAAACGTCTGCGGTGTTTGGGTGTTGGCAACGTAGATCAAAAGGTGGGATGGATAGAATTTTAGGTTGTTTGGATTTACTTATTATAAGTAATTATCAATGATAACAACTTATTTTAAAAACTTTTTAGCCTGAAAAATTTCTAAAATAAGCAGTTATTATAGATAACTAATTTTGATAAGTAACTCCAAACATGGGCTTTGTTAATCCGTCCGTCTAGTGCCAGTAAACCATTTTTTAAAAACATATGTTTAGGCTTAGTTGCATTTGGTGGACCTGGACGAATACTTTTTCACGTAATTTTTTTGTAAACGCTCCCGGAACGAAGAAAAATGTAAGGGAAAGAAGGAAATGAAACATACACTATCAGCAACTTTTAGAATACACTAGATTTTCACCCGGGTAATTTGGTTTGAAAATTTAAGGGATGATGTTAGAAAATATTTTATTAACTTTTAGAATACACTACTTTATTGTTATGAAAAAGAGAAATATTACTATTGTGAGCCCTAAGGACAATTTGATAATTTGGATATATCATGATGTTTAACCCTAGCTGTGATGCCAAATGTGTTATAACAGCTGCTAAGAATGAAAATAGGAGTTTGGTGTATTATAAATACACATGTTAGTAGGAAGATCAATATTTTATAGCTTATGGATATTTTGGTAATTTTAATATATGGCGGTGATCATCTTAATAAAAATAATTGCAAAGTGTCATGTGGTGTTGAGAGTGATAATAGGGGGTTGTGGCATTAAAAATACATGTTACATCATGAATATTAATATTATATGACTTATGGGCATTTTGGTAATTTTACATGTGCAATGAAGGTTATCCAAATAAATATGCATGATAAGTAATAATTTGTGCTAAGTATGAAAATAGGGGTTTGTGGTATTAGTAACATATGTTTGGGCAATAATAATAATATTATTATACAACCTAGGGGCATTTTGGTCATTTTGCATGAACTAGGGGGATTAATCAAATAAGCATGCATGATAAGTATTAATTAATGTTAAATATGATAATATAGGTTATTTTTCTTAGTATCACCTAATTCAGCATAATAATCAACATTACATGGTCTAGGAGCATTTTAGTAATTTTGCATGTACTAGGGGGATTAATCAAATAAACATGCATGATAAGTATTAATTAATGTTAACTATGATAATATAGGTAATTTTTCTTAGTATCACCTAATTCAACGTGATAATCACTATTACATTGTCTAGGAGTATATTGGTAATTTTGCATGTACTAGGAGGATTAATCAAATAAACATGCACAATAAGTATTAATTAATGTTAAATATGATAATGTAGGCTATTTTTCTTAGTATGGCCTAATTCAGCATGATAATCAACATTCTATGGTCTATAAGCATTTTAATAATTTTGCATGTACTAGGAGGATTAATCAAATAAATATGCATGATAAGTATTAATCGATGTTAAATATGAGAATAGGAGTTCATAGCCTTAGTATCACTTATTTGATCATGATAATCAATATTATATAGTCTAGGGGTATTTTGGTAATTTTGTGTGTACTATGGTGATTAGCCTAATAAACATACATGATAAGTATAAATTGATGCTAAATATGATAATAGGAGTTTATTGTCATTGTATCACTTAATTCATCATGATAATCAATATTACACAGTTTAGAGATATTTTGGTAATCTTGCAGGCACTGTAGTAAATAGTCTAATAAACATGAATGATAAATATAAATTGATGTTAAATAAGAGAATAGGGGTTTATTGTCTTAGTATTACCTACTCAAGCATGATTATGAATATCATAAGGTTTAGGCGTGTTTTGGTTATTTGGAGTGTACCTTGATGAATATGCATGATTTGTGATGTTTGTTATCAAGCATGAGTAAAAGGGTCTTACTGTAATAGATGTGCATGTTTTAGCATAATTATTATTGTTGCACAGTTTAGGGGTATTTGGTAAATTGGGGTATTCTATAATGTTATTCCCATAAACATATAGGAAGTGCATTAATTTTTTTATTAAACATAAGAATGTGTGTTGGTTGTTTTAGAAGTGAATGTTAGGGTTTTATGAGTAAAATGGTCATTTGGTGTATCGGGTAACTTAACTTCATAATCAATAATTCAATTATGGTGTGCTATCCTTTTTATGGCATGTTGATAAAATAAAATGGAATTTGTGATGGACATGAATGGTAAATAGGTAGCCTTAGCCTTAGGGGTATTTGGGTCATTTTGACCTAAAGTACCTAAGTGTGAATATTTGAGCCTAGGATGACCTTAGTGGACTGCTTATGTTGATATTGACAATAATCTTTATTCAGATTACTTTATAATGTTGGAAACAAATACAAAGGTTAAATATGATGGATTGATTATAAGTGATTAATATGTGCTTTTTGTGGTTACCTTAACTAAAATACTATTATTTAAAGTAAAATACTTCGAGATTGGGAATGGTGGTTCTTTAGGGTAGTTAGGGGTCACTACCTTAAAGATACTATTTATCCCACGATTATTATGGATTTTACTAGTGTGCCTTAGTGCCCCAATCAGGCCCTACATCTTACTCTATTTGGTTCTACGGACCTAAGTAAGGGTATGCTTACTTTTGGATTAGGTGTCATTGTCAATTGAGTATTGTGTACTAGTGCAACTAGGGTACCTTTGTGTCCCTGAGTTGATAATCGGTAGGATATTGTGCTACCCTCATGCTCCAGAATGATCGGGGTACCTTAGTGTCTTTTGGGTTCGTGATCTTCCCTTCAAGTAAATAAAAATAGAATTATTTGATAGTTGAATGGAAATAATTATTGGGATATTTCGATAGCACCCTTTGAGCCTATTGGTGAGTTGGTAATAGACTTTGAGTCTACCTGTGAGTTGGTAGTATCCTTTGAGCCTACCTGTATTTTGGTAGTAACCTTTGTACCTACCTATGAGTAGGTAGTAGCCTTTAGGCTTACCTATAATTCGGTAGTAGCCTTTGTGCCTACCTGTGTTCTAGTAGCAGCCTTTATGCCTACTTGTGATGATTTGTGTATTAGATTGTGTTGATAGGCCTACCTGTGAATTGAGAAATAGTGAGTTGGTTAAGAGAGTTGTGTATATTGTTGAAAATGATGTGGCTTTTCTAATTATATTACAAAGAGCATCACTTGGAGGTTCTATTAATAAGTTCTGTTATTGCTAAGTGAATAAACATTTGTGGAATATGATCTCGATGCATGTGGCTATCTGAATGATCACTGTATTTTAGTTAATATATGTATAGTTCTATGTTAATGTGATTGATGTGATGCATCTGATGCATTGCATATGGGCCTTACATATTAGTCTCATATAATGGGTTACTTAATACCATAGTACTGAAGGGTTCATTTCTTAGGCTTCTGCTTATTTAATGGATAATGGCCTTTCTAGGTTAGCTCGCATTCTTATTTTAGGATTATTCATTTGGTTAGAGCATAGGACTATTTGGGAATTTTCTATATTTTCCTTATGATCTCCTATATTTTTTTTCCACTGACTCTATTTTATAACCATAGTTACTAGGTTATATTTTTTTATTATAACCATTGCGCTACTTTGATTTATTAATGCATTATTAAATTTATGTAAAGTAACAATTTAGCCTTAGCACTTGGTATCAGAATGGTGGAGGGAAACTGGTTTGGTACTAAGTGTGGCGGTAGCACCCTGAAATTTAATGTCTTAACTTCCACTTATAACTTTTAAAAATAAAAAATTTTATTAGTAAATTTTGAGGATGTTACATGAATGGATTGGGGCATGTTTGGGGTGTGTTTTAGGGCGTGAGGTTATATGGTCAAGAAGGGCTTTGTTTGGCTGAATGAGGAAAGGGGGAAAGGAAAGGAAAATGAAATTTGATGAGAGAGAAGGGGAAGTGGGTTGGGCTAGGGTATAAGATGGGGAAAGAAAAGAAGAGAAGGAGAGAGGTGGGTTGGGGCATAGACTAGGGAAGAAAAGAAGGAAAAAAAAAGAAAGAAAAAGGAAAATGGTGAAAATAAAAGGAAAAAAGAAATATAATTGTAGGTTTAGGATTAGAATTAGATTTAGATTTAGATCATAATAAAGTTAATTTATCCGAATTTAGGGTAATCGATTAGGAAAAATAAACTAGGGTAGAATTTATAGATTTTAGGGTGGATTTGAAATAAAAAGAAAAAGATAAAATAATTAAGATTAATTAATTTAATAATTTATCTGGATTTGCAAGCCAAATATTTATAAAATAATTAAGTTAATATTTAAGGTTTAAGTTAACTATAAATTAATCGTAATTAATATTAGATAATATTTTGAGATATTACACAAATGAAGGACCACACCAAGTGTCTCAAACTACAAAACATTATCAGCTCCCTGAAACAAGTCAGATTAACATAATGACCACACAAGGTAGCATTAGTACAATGGACTACTAGTAAAACAACACTATCATGCAACATGGAGAGGGCTCATAACACACATAGATGTCATACTAATCATGGAATAATAATCATGATAAAACACATTGTCATAGAATGATAACAATAAGCACATGATGATTTCATATGTCACAAGAAAAAATAAATCTTATTGTTGTTGTTGTTGTTATATGACCAAATAGTCCAATTATTAAGATATTTGAATGACACACATAAATCTCCACCATGGACATTGTTCATGGTGGTAACACATGGGTACATAAGTCCCTAACATGATCATACCCTCCAAATTAGAGCACCGATCCTGATATGGATGTTTATAGGCAATCACACCAAATATGAACCTGGGCATACCCTCCAAGTTGGAGCATCGGTCCTAGTATGGGTGCTTGTAGGCAATAAAACTAAACATGAACATGAGCATTCAAACCAAATTGGAGCATCGATCCCAGTATGGGTGTTTATGAGTAATCACACCAAATGCGAACATAAGCATTCCCACTAAATTGGAGCATCGATCCCCGAATGGGTGTTTTTAGGTGATATCACCTAATGTGAAAATGGGAATACCCTCTAAATTGGAGCATTGATTCCAATATGAGTGTTTGTAGGTGATAACACCAAACATGTCGGAGTATGCATGTCCTAAACATTCATGCCTTCCAAATTGGGCATTCAAATGATTACGCCAAGCGGAAGGGATAAACCCACCAATCATGGCATACTCTCTTTACAAGGATAGATTGTAATCCCTCAAAATTTTAAAAACCTATAATTTACTAAATAACTTTTATTTGGGATAAATTAGCTTTTAAATCTATTTAACTTAATTATTTTATGGATTTTTGAGTATATAAAAGTGGATAGGAATATTTAATAAATTAAAATAAATATTTTTTTATTTTACCATACTCTTTTTATTTAAATAATTTTCCAAACAATATTTTACTAAAATTATCCTTTTTAAACCCATATATTTAATTATATTAAATTAAATTATTAAATAAATTTATTACCCAAAAATATTAAATTCTATTATTTTATAAATTAAATTATTTTATTTTTCCTTTTCCTTTTCCTTTTTCCCCTTTTTCCTTTCTTTCTCCTTTTTCCTCCTTTCTTTCTTTTTTCCTTTTTCCTCCTTCGGGCCACCAGAACCCAGCCTCCCTTCCTCCTCACACCAGGGCCGCATCCCATTCTTCCCTCTTCTCTTTCTCCTGTGCGCATCCCATTCCCTTTCCTTTCTTCCTTCCTCTCCTACATGAGCCCAACCCAGCCTCCCTTCTTTTCTTTCCTTCCTTCTCCCCTGACTAAGCTAGCCCACGCTCTTCTTCCCCTTCGCTCGGCCTGCACCTCCCCCTTTCTTTCTTTCTTCTTCTTCATTTCCTCAACGCTAAACCTGAGCACCCCTGCTATATTTGACTATCTTACCTGTAACCCTCCTCCTCCCTACTACCCTCCCTACCTCCCTCTCCCCCCCACCGTTTTCCTATCCCATCTCAACCCCACCGCCCCTCCCTCTCCTTACATATGCCCCTATCTTTCCCTAATTTCCCTAATTTCCCTTCCCTCTCCCTGCCATTCCCACACTCCTACCACCCTGTCGCCACCCTACTAAGCCCCCTATCCGCTCCTTTTCTGTCCCACTTCTTTTTCTTCTTCCCTCCATGCTTAATCCAGCCCATTTTTTATCCTTCTTTCCCCTTCCCCGATCTTCTTTCTCTCCCTTTCTTCTCCTTCCATCTCCCTCCCTATTTTTGTACCGCCGCCCCATTCCGCTGCTTCCACTGTCGCACCAGCCACCTGTACCACCCTCTACCTCACCCCTACACCACCACACCACCCCTCAAGCCACCATGCAATCCCTTCTTCCTCCCCTTTTCTTTTTCTCTTCTTTTTCTTCCTTCTCCAAAGCTACCCTGCACCTCCTCCTTCCGTCGTTGTTCCCCCACCTCTGCCACCGCCCGAGCCACCAAACCACTCCCTACAACCTCCCTTACCACCCCCACACTTTCTTTGCCAAAACCAACACTTGTAGCCCTTCATTTTTCTCCTCCCTTTTTCTTTCTTCTCAGCCACCTTCACAGCCTCGCTGCTGCCCTTGGCCGCCGTCAACCTATCCCTGACTACCATCTACACCCCCTCTCCACCTCTACACCCTTCCTTTGCCCTAAATCCTTCCCCACCTGCACTCTTTCCTAGCCTCAAAACCCTAACCCTAAATTGGCTCCCCCTTCCCCCTTTCATGCCATTTTTGACCCTCTCCCTCATTTATTTGCATATATCATGCTGCATAAGCAAGATGAGTTGCTGCATTTCTTGGCCCATTTTTTTTTAATGATTTTAAGGTATAATAATATTTTAAGTTAAGTATTTCATTAATTAAGTGTTATAAATCTTATGCTTTTGGTTTTCTTATTTCTAATATGATAAATATTAATATTATTTTTAGATATTGGTTTTGCTAATCAAAGCTTGAACCTTTAATCGGAATACCGGTAAGGTTCAATTTTGCGGGAATTAAGGTAATCATTAAACCCCACTTAAATGCATGGATAAACGTATGTTAGCACATTAGGGTTTTTAATATGTTATTATGCTTGGTATATGTTGTTTAATATAATATATGTAGTTTCTTGTATTCATTGATAAAAACAAAGCTTGTTAGATTATATGCTATGGTGGAAATTGTTTAAGGAAAGAGTTTGGTTATTAATGAAAATTTTGAGTACTTATCCATGTTATATTATGTTATTGTGACCATTGATCCATGAATAATATCATTGTGAGCCCTAAGGGCATGTTAGTAATATGTCTTGTGTAAGAGTGTGGCCTAATATGTATAGATGTTAATGAGTATTATGTTGAAATATAATAATTGGCGGAGTTGGATAATGAGAATGGAGTATTAATATTACTATTTCATGTAGTGATGGTAAGTTAATAAAAATGGTGAAATAAAGGGTAACATGGCAATTTTGGAAGCAAAGGGTAAAATGGTAATTTTAGAAGCCAAGGGTAAAATGGTAATTTTGGAAGTAAAGGGTAAAATGGTAATTTTATAAGTAAAAGGGCAAAATGGTAATTTATAAGTAAAAGGAAAAATGGTAATTTTGGAAGTAAAGGGTAAAATGGTAAATTGTAAGTAAAAGGGTATTATAGTAAATTTTGGAAGCAAAGGGTAAAATGGTAATTTTGGAAGCAATGGGTAAAATGGTAATTTTATAAGTAAAAGGGTATTATGGTAATTTTGGGAAGTTAAGGGTATTATGGCAATGTTGGCAGTAAAGGAGCAAAATGGTAATTTTATAAGTAAAAGGATAAAATGGTAATTTGTAAGTAAAAGGAAAAATGATAATTATAATAATGGAGAAGGGTAAAATGGTAATTAAAATAATGTAGGATGATAAAATGGTAATTATGATAATGGAGAAGGGTAATATGGTAATTATGATAATAGAGAAGGGCAATTTGGTAATTTTGATAATGGAGAAGGGCAATTTGGTTATTATGATAACGGAAAAGGGCAATTTGGTAATTTAACCAACTAAAGGGTAGTTCGGTAATTATGATAATGGAGAAGGGTAATTTGGTAATTATGATAATGGAAAGGGGCAATTTGGTAGGTTAACCAACAAAAAGGTAGTTCAGTAATTATGATAACGGAGAAGGGTAATTTGGTAATTTTGATAATGGAGAAGGGTAATTTGGTAATTTGACTAACTAAAGGGAAATTTGGTAATTATAACAAAGGAGAAGGGTAATTGGTAATCTAACCAACCAAAAGGAAATATGATAAGGGTAACAATTATAAAGGGCGATTGGTGACCTAATAAGTATGGGAGATAACTTAGTAACCCAAATCGAGCAAAGGGTAATTTGGTAATTATGCAACATGAAGGATAATATGGTAAATTGGCAAGTGAGGGGTAAATCAGTAATTTGTATCCAATATGTTGATGGGATAATGGAGTTTCGTAATAAGACTCACGTAACACTGAATAGTAAGATAATGGTATTTGATAATTAATAAGTATCACGTGAACAAATCTTAAATCAGAATTAGATGAGATTATGATGGCCTTAATGATTCCTCTGTGTTATCTTGGATAACCATATGAATGAGGAATACCTAATGATATCAGAATGATCGAAAGTGAATAAGCATCTGATTGTGTACTTTTCGTGATCAGCTTAATTAAGATACTAATACTTAAAGTGAAAGACCTCGAGATAGAGAATGGTGGCTCTTTAGGAGTCGCTACCCTAAATATGTGGTTTAGCCCATGATTATTTTGGTATTTATTGGTGTGCCTTTGTGCCCCAACCTGGCCCTATATCTTACTCTATCTAGCTCTACGGACCTATTTAAGGGGTATGCATATTTATGGATTAGGTGTCCTTGTCGGTAGGGTACTGAGTAGCTTTATGCACCAGTACGACCAAGGTGCCTTTGTGTCCCTAGGTTGATGGTTGAAGGGTACTGAGTAGCTTATATGCACCAGTGCGACTGGTGTACCTTTGTGTCCCGAGATCTTGATTTCCGTATCAAGGCAAATAAATGAAATTGTTGTGCTGATTAAAAAGGAAAAACACCAATCATTAAAGTGAAAGATTAATGAGATGGGCCCGGTTGGATTATGTTATGAGTATTGATCCACCGGTTATAATAGTGGCCCTGGAGCTTTATGCCCTGGAAGATGTTTATGAGTACCGGTCACTGGATATAATAGTGGCCCAGGAGCATGTTGCCCTAGATAATGTTCATATGTATTCTGGTCCATCAACGATAATAGTGGGGGATCTCGAACTCAATAAAACCAATCATGGATGTGAATAAATCTTGAAAAATACTAAACACTTATAGTGGAACACCATGTGAGTTGGGGCTAGACCAGTCCGCCGGTGAATAATAGTGGTCAAGAGATTTCTGCCCTCGAGACTGATCCACTGACAATAATAGTGGTCAGGAGCATTATGCCCTATATGTATTCCAGTCCACCGACTATAATAGTGGGGTTCCCGCACTCACATGGATATTTATAATCCGAGATGATTGATTAATGATGGACTAATGGCTTAAGGCCTAGAAGTATTGATTATACATAATGACTTATTAATATCTTATTGACTTGTTAAGTATATGAATGTATGAATGTGAATATTATGTAATCACCTTTCATTATATATATATATATATAGTGTTGTATCATGTGTTGTATTGCGAGCCTACTGTTAAGTGTATTTTAAAGGATTACTCGGTACCATAGTACTGAACGGTTCCATTCGTGGAGCTCCTACCTATTCAATGGGTAGTGTCCCTTGCAGGTCCATTTTCAGGTGCTATTTAAGTGGGCAACGGAAAAGAATGTAAGGAATTATCTGGAACTTTAGGGTTTCCTTCTTTCTCTTTTAAATTTTTAGTTTACATATAATCTGTATTCTTATAACCGCCATTGGTGGGTCCTACTGTTTTAAATGTTTATTCGCGCTATTCTAATTTTTAATATGGTAAGTTTCTTGTAAATTGTATTTTATTCTTTTAGCCTTAGCACTTGGTACTGGAACGATAGGAGTGAACCGATCTAGTACTAAGTATGACATTAATATCCCCAGAATTCATCGTTTTATTATTTTGCTTTCGCAAATTCTTTTAATAAAACAAAATTTTTAATAGTAAATTTTGGGGGTGTTACATAGATATCATGAGGGTCTGCCACAATATTAATTTTAATCCTACATATATGCCACAACCTAGTAGGAGATGAAAGGTGATCAGTAAAAAAGAAAGTAAATACCATAAGTCAATAAGCCTGCTAACTCCCAATTAACTACCCCGAGGCTAGAGAAGAAGGCTTGAACAAAATATTATTTCCATTATATACTTAATTAGTGATTTCACAATTCACAACAAAATTCCCTAGGTAATCTAATTAGGTTTTCCTAGGGGTTGATGCTGAATATAACGTAAGGCCACAAGCTACACAAAAAAACTATTTTATCTTTCTTAAATTCATTTATTCTGAGTCAATTCCACCATTATTCATTCATTTTAATATAATTATTCAATGATGGGATCACAAGAAGGTCCGGGAATTAAGGTAAAAGAGTCACAAAAGCTCTAAGACATCACCATGAAAGAATAACAAAAACAATGAATCGTATGTGAACCAATTGATTGGTCCCTATGACAAGTTAATTTTTTGTTATATACCAAACCAAATAAAACAAAGAATACACAAAACTAGTTGACTTGTTAGTCCAACCAATCGACTATTCTTACGAACCAATCAATAGCTTTAGGTAAACTAGACGATATGCTTAGGTCGAAACCAAACATTCTAAATACAAAATTAACTAGCCAATAGGTTTATCAAATCAATTGATTGCTTTTAATAACTAGTCAATTGGTTTGGCCAATTCAGCCGATGGGTTTTGACCAAGGCCAAAACAACTCTAATCACAAAATAGCAAATTGATGGGTTTAAGCTAAGACCTAAACTGCTCTAGACACAAATCAACCCATTGATGAGTAGATCAAACTAATCGATCATTCACACAAACCCATCAGTGGGTTTAGCCAATCAATCAAATAGTCTTGGCAAAACAACCCAAACTACGCATGACTAAGACCACACACTTAAATACTAACAATAACCAACTCAACATATCTTAATATGAGAAGATCTAAACCATCAAAAGCAATGTAAGATCATACTCGGCATCAAAATTCCTTCTTTAGTACAATAAAAATCAAAAACTGTGCCTCAATTCATCAAGATGGATAAGATAATATATAAATCATGCTATCATCAACCCATACTCAAATAAATAAGATAAACAGGTTATATTCTATCAAAACACATATGAAACACGCTTAAGGTATTGAATACATAGACCATTCTCCAAAACAAAATTAAAGATTCAACTTCATTTTATACTCAAAAGATTCTTGGCAAGAGAACAATGGTTATATCATGCTCAACACCCCCATAAATCACATTCTACTCCTACTACTATTGCCAATAACATAAATACATATTAAACATGCTCATCAATCAACTTGCACCAAACTTTCATGCTTAATTCACCAAATTCATGCTTCAGGCCAACATATATAAATCATGTTCACATAATCATCATCAAGAAATAATCAATAAGATTCATGAAAGCATTTAAATCAAGCTCATAGGATCACATCCAACATCAACAATACACACTGATCAAAGATTTATCAAAAATGTCCTAATGGCCACATGCTACTTAACTTGACTGAACATGTGGTACATCAATATAAAGATAAGATCATGGAATTAGATAAACCTATTAAACATATTTGATCCATAGAACCATCCTAAATAGATCCTTAATCTCACTCACATATACATATGATTCAAACTTATGGTTAAAAATCCACATGATGCCATATCTCATGTTAACAACCATCCATATTTACAATGCATATCTTGATCAATTATATAATGACTCATAATTTTCACAATAACATACTCAAATCAAATATATAAACTAATAAAACCATGAACACCAAGCCTTATTGTAGAATACATATTTCTCTTACCACAAAGGAAATCTTTTCATAATGAGAAAATACTCCTAATTTGATGGACAAATATAAGATCCTTGATTATATAAGGGAATAAAGACTCAAAAAATAAATAAAACATACTTTGAAATTGATTTAAACAAGGAAAAAAGTACAAATTATCAACCTTAACCTAAAATATGGATAGCCAAGAGTAGAAAAAGGAAAAAAAATCTTCAACTCTCCCTAAACTTTAATAGTCCTTTTTTTTTATAGAAACAAAGAGGAACTAACATAAAAATTAAGAAGAGGAAAAGATAAAATAGAACAAGTGAAGAGAATATAATGAGTGTGTTAAGAGGAGAGGGAAATAAAATGACAAAGGTTAGAAGGGTATGTTGTTTGACCAAAATGAAGGAGGAGAGAAGATAAAGAGTTAACTTGCAAATGTGATGTGAAGTGTTTTTTATAAAGACAAAAGAAAATCAATTATGAATCATGGGGGTAGGAAGGGTGAAGTAAAGAAAGATGAGGTCAATATAGAGTAGCAATAAGAGCAATGAGTTCTGCACAAGCCATAGGAGAAAAGGAAAAGGTAGGAGGCTTTGGAAAGGTGGTAGATGAGTAAAAGTACCTTAAAAGTGTTTTGGGGGATATGTTTAGCTAGATAAAATTATAGAATGATCTAAATCATAAGTAACCAAATTTTCTAATTAGAACAAAAAGACTATAATTAGAAGTTTTCATAAATATTGGAAAGAGAATAGAAGCAAAACAGACAATAATTCTAGAATCACAACATAACTAATTGACTGGTTTACGAAACCAATTGACTTTTTCGGCTGGGAATGAAAACACTAAATCGCTATATGTATAAGTAGGTTGGTTTGAGAAACCTGTTGACTAGGATCACTGAAATTTTACATTTTTTACTTAATTCCAGGTCCTTTTTGAAACTAAAATCATTTTATTTTACATTAACATAATCTTAAACACATTTTGAATAATTTTGGTATGGATGTTACAAATATGGTCATTGAAATTAATCCATTAATTTTTTGGTAACAAAAAAAATTGTTACAATAGGTTATTGCATATATTGTAACGATAATTATCGCTACAAAAAAAACTTTTCTTCATTTCGGTGGAAGATGAAGTGCTATGATGCAATTTTTTTAAAAAAATTTTAACAAGTAAAAAATATTATTGTTGCCATAAATTATTTTTAGCAACTACAAATCTATTTTGTTGCAAAAGCTTTGTTTCCATAAAATTAGTTTTCTTATAGTGTTTTGTGTGAGTATGCTATAGCTTTTGATAGATTATGTTTAATAAATAAATTAATTGTATTGATAATATACTTTCTCTTGATGCTTATGTGAGGATTTGATATGGAATTCTATGCCGGCACATAGAGTTGTGATAATGGCCTAGGGTGGTGTATATATATATTCTTCTTTTTCTTTATGTATGCTTTGTTTCATCTTGTTATTTCTTTTGCTTTATAATCTTGTATAATTTTAGAATAAGGTGCCTTTCACACTTGATTGTTTTACATGAGCTACTTTGTTACCTTACAATATAGATTAGGTGTTTTGAATACCTATTCTATGTGGGATATGGCAATAACACTCTACATATCTTATTTAGCTTCTAAAAAATCTTTTTAAAATGAAAAACTTATATTGTGAAAATAGAGGTGTTACAAATTAACAATCTTTCATTTCCCTATATGTTGTATACTTTCTTTCATGTCATCTAACGTCACTTCACCCATTGAACCCTATTACATGCTACTATTCTTACTTGAACTATTGTGGCTTAGGTTCTCTCCCTTGTGATCCACAAAGACATTGCTTAAACTATAGCTAAAATTGACTTTCCACTATTGGCATGGATTCAATAATGACTCCATAATCATGGATGGAGCCATTTAAGAACACATCGTGTCACTTGACCCCATGACTCTTAGGAAATACATATATATAATATTAGTATTGAGTATAAATCAAAATGGCAAGGCTTAGCTGAGCCAATAGTTTGGAGTCGGGCATTCCTCACAAGTTACAATGACATGGGTTCAAGTCTTGTGTCATGCTATTTTTGGTGCTGGTGTCATTCATTCCTTTATTTTATTTATTCTTACATTCTTAAGAATTTTATTTACTATTTACATGATGTTTGATTACATAAAATAATTTATTTGATATATGGTTTGTTATTTTGTAGCAAAGCTACAATCCCAAACCACATAACATGGGATTCATACTCATTATTTATTATTGTACATTATATTTACATTAGACCTAGTATTTTATAAATACATTGTATTTTTATAGCTTTACTTAGGTATTTTGATATTTGGCATAATATTTTATAAATGTTATATTTTTTTACTATCACTTAAGTATCTTATATTTAAATTTATTTTCACTTGAGTACCTCATTAGTGAAAATAAATATTTTTTTTTAATTTCATTTAGGAATCTATTTAGATACTTAAGTGAAACTGAATTTAGATACGAAGTTACCTAAGTAAAATTATTAAAAACATAGGGTACATGTAAAATATTATGTCAAATATCAACATACCATGTGAATTATTAATGACACATTGGTACTTATAAAAATATTAGGCAAAATGTCTCAATACTAAAAGAAATGTATCCAATTTTATATTGATATCACAAACACACACACACACACACACTAACTATAATGTTTATTAACGTGAATTAAATCAATTAATAAATACACTTAGTGTGCCTCTCTTGATATTAATCGTAAAACTTTATGGCAATTTTGACAATGATAAGGGAATTTATTTTAGCTCTTACAAATTAAGTATGAATAAAAACAATATATATGATATATTAAACATTACTCATATGTCATACTATATATTAAATTAAATGATGAGCCCATGGAATTGGAATCCTAGCTTCATCCATGTCCATAATGGTCGGGGTGACGTTGATATGAACCGTGATTCGTAAAGTCTTGCTCCAACTTTAGATTGTTACTTCATCAATCTCCATAAATCCTCTAATATGATCACCAATAAGAGCAACATACTTCTTGAAAAGTCTAGTCAACATCAAATTATGTATTCAGACCTAAAATAGTGATGTGGTAAAATCCATGTTTGATGGTTATGCATATCCTTTTCTGCCCATTCAAGAAGCATTGATTGCTTATCAAAATTTGAGGGCCATCATCAAGAACCTAGCCTGCTTCTCTCATCTTAGCAAATTCAAAATCAAATAGATTTAGCTCCAATTCATTGATAACCAAGTCTCTATTGACCTTCCATGCCATCCCATCATGGTTGATCTAAAAGCCCAAACATTGAAAGCTTTCTAAATGAAAAGAATTCGTATCAAGGTACGCCCCAAGCACTCGGATCCTTCATCTTCCTCAATTCCACATGCGATCAAGATATCCTGACTAGAATTGTTGCCTAGAGACAAATTTTAACATCCATCAATTAAATCAAGAGCCATCAAGATTGATCTAAGAGAATAAAAGCCAAAAACTTTATGTGGGAATAGAAAGTTATTCTCATGAAGGAAAAATCTTGGGAGGGGGGAATATGGTGGGATTGGGTTCTCAAAATGGAGAGTAGGTTTAGATGAGGAGAAAAGCAATGATAGATGAGTAAAAATCACTAAGGAAAATGCAGATTTACCTAAGAAATGAAGGATGACCTAAGAACCCTAGTCATTGTGGGCACAATCTCGACCCATAACCCTAAGATTATGAGAGGAAAAATATAATACGAAGTACCGTAATATTTTTATGCAATGGACAAATTAATTACAAAATATCCATGCTGAACATCTTATGCAACTCACTTGTTTGATACACACACTCATACACATGAGAAATATTAAACATCCGGTCAGAAATGAAAAAAGAGAAAGATAAAACATGAGAAACAAAATAAACAAAAAGAAGGAGGCCAAGCCCTAAGAACAGAAACATTTCAAAAGAGTTTTTTTCTAACCGTTTTACATATTCTCTTATCATTAAACAGTACTTCACTGTACTTTCTTTCTTTGTTCTGATATTTTATTTTGTAACAATTAAGATTCTGTTTATTAAATACGCGATATATGCATACATATTTCAAATATAAATTCAATCTATTGCAGCAACAAAATTGTATGCGTGGTCCATAAGTTGAATTTGTAGATATTCCAGCTCAACAGCAGCCAGATCGTCTAATCTATTCGTAGCCCACTTATTACGAAAAAAATTGCGGAAGAGAAGATTTTAGGCAGTGAATACCATAGATTTTAGTCCGCTTTTTCTTGGATTTATTTATTGCTACCGCTTCGATTTTTTCTTTTCTCCCTTTCTCATTAATGTCGGATGGAATATAATTTGGCTTTATCTCTTTGCCCGTTCCCCCTCCAATTTCACTACCTAATGCAATTAGAATGAGATAGCTACAAGAATTCTCCATCCTGTCCAGCAAGAGATTCTCTGTTTGTTTCCTTTTTCCCTCATTCTTTTTAAATGACTTGTAGGTGGTCGTTTGAAAAATACGCATCGATAATTTCTGGCTTTTATACGGCAAGGTCAGAGGCGGTTTGATTGGTTGATTCGACGAACCATTCTGTTAAATAGAGGTATATAAAATTAAATATTTATACTTATCGAATTAAATATTTATTTTATATTTCTTAAATTAGATGAGATATTTAAAAAATTGGATGAGATTATTGAATGCATATAAATTATTTAATTATACTACTATTCATAATTAGATACATACATATATATATATATATTGCAATACAGTATAATACACTAAAAATATACTATTATATGTTCTAATATATATTAATACAATGTAATATATTTGTATATATTCAAATACAATATACTATTTTTTAAATATAGTATAATATATTTAAATTACAATATAATACATTAAAAACGGATATTATATTAACTCAGATAATCTGATAAAAAAATTGACTTGATATCTGTTCTAATTATAACTGAATTTTTCCATATCCGATTCCTTAAATTTCGGATTAAATTTTTAGATTACGATATTTCTACACAACTCTATTGTTGGACGATTCAGCCATTCCAATTAGATTAGTTTCATCTCAATTTTACCTATTTAATATTTGAATTTTTTTTTTTTACTTTATAGATATTAAAACTTTAAATCTTTGATTCTATTGCTTGCTCTTCACTACCTGAGCAACTTTAATTTTATCCATGGTTTTACTACATACTATATAATATGTTTTTTTAACTTCAATTATGATTTTATTATGTTATTAATAAAAAATCACATTGGACCACAATCAAATGGATTAAGACTCTTAAAACGTTATCCGACCCGGATTATTTTCTGGTCGGGTGCTTGAAACACTAGCACTGAGATGTTGATTGACAAGTCAAAAAAGTTAGGCTGTATCAGCTGAATCCAGATTGGCTCCCAATTAATGAGGCCGCGGAAACAAGTTTATACGCACTCCTATGCATTGTAGGGGGACCTAATGAAGAGGAATTTTAACATACTCCAATATTGTCTAGTCTAACTAGGTACTGCAATGATCCCTACGATGGTCATTCCGATGCCTAATTTCCCAACTTGGAAGTTACGAATGCATGTGTACTTCAATTAGTCAACACAGATACTATGTATATATACATATAACTTAAATTCAATTTACATTGTCACTTAACCTAAAATCCGATATCAATATAACCTTATCGCAGTCCGATCTGATAAAAACTAAATTCATACACTAATTTAATTTGATATCAATTTAATCTAACAAAACTAAATTTAATATTAACTAATTCTAGTAATAAAAAATTACATATATTTTATTATTTATTTAAACCTTTGACAAAGTATATAACTTTATAAATTTTACTTATTTTTACTTAGATATATTTATTCACTAATAATATTCTAATTTTACTAATTTTTTTTTTACTTATAAACACAATATGAAAAAGTTATAATAATAAATATATAATAGTTGATAATATATTTTTAATTATATGTTTACATGAAGTCAAATTTAATGTTTGTTTGTAAGGTTAATAAGTTAGAATAATATTGGTGGTCAATGTTTTATTTAACCCAAACCCATCAAACCGAACATTGACAACCAAAATCAGCTTATGTGTTAACATGCTATAGAGACATACTATAATCATAAGATACTCATGACATGACACACTTGCATATGCACAAAATGTTGACATTATCATATTAACTGCTACACATGACATTAGGACAAATTATATGCATCGCATGTATTAGCAAATCACATATATCATTATGAACCTTAATAGATAAATCATGAATAGTAGATAGCGTATGAAAATGCTAGAGGTTGTTCATTATATAAGAGGTTATTCTAATTATTACCTTAACATCATGGTGACCACATAATTCACATCCATGTAGAGGTATAAGAGTTTTCCATAACTAATAAGAATTTATAAACATTTTAAAGAATTATGATTGGGAGTTAGTTGTGATAACACACCAATAATTGGGGTTATCAAGTAAGCATATGAACATAACCATCATCGTTTACTACTCATGGACATAAGATAAGATAGTGAGCAATCTCAACCATCGTAGGTATCATAACCTTTAAGTGTTGACATCCCTAGACACACATGTGGTGTAAGTAGAGTAGGAAAGGTACCAGAATCAATGTGGCTTCCCCTGCTTGTAGGAAAACAATAATCCAATGGCTATCCTCCCGTTAGCTACTCCGAGATTTAGAGAAAATATAGACTCTATCAAATTCTCTTTCCTTATAACTATTTAGTATCTTATTGTATTTAGAATTTAAGTCATACCAATGGTCTTTTGCCACATAATCCAAACAAAGCCATAAAATGTTTCATAATGCTTCATATTTTTCATCAAAGGTAATTAATGTAACAACCATTATTAGTTAGCCAATTATGACATAGAGGCAAATCTATAACCATACCATCCATCCATATACACATGCTTAATTCACCACTTAGTTCCCATTTATTCTTTTTTTTATTCACTAACTAAAGTCCAGGTGAATCTTAAGACTAAGTTCAAACCCACAGTCAACCAAGTCAATAACCAAGTAAGAGGATCAAGCATTCCTAAACAATCCTTAAAGAATAATACTTGGTTCTCACAAATCATGGAAAAGAATTGGATCATAAAGATTATAGCAATATAGAAATATGGACCATTGATTGACTGAGGAAGTGTATTAGTCGACTAAAAGAAGATCTCCATCCTTCAACATATAAGACTTATACGTCAGTTGGCCAATCATATATCATATTCTAGAACAAGCATAATCACTCGACCAAAGGGAAATATTAGTTAACCAAAAAATCATAGAACATATCCTAGAACAAGAATAGTTAATTGATCGAAAGGAAATATCAGTTGATTGGAGAAGCACCATCAATCTATTACAGTTTTTCAGTAGTCGATGGGTCATGGGGAGTCATTGATTAGCCAGACATATTAGTAGAGTGGCAGTATTGATGTTGCAACATTACTTCAAAAATCACTTATAAATTCTTCTAACATTCTAGCATATGATTACATGAACTAGTATGCATTAAAATCATTCCAAAACATATTTCTAACATCTGATTTAAAACCATTAATCAACACAAATCATGTTCATTAGTGAAATTCATAGTTTAAGCACAAAATTTCCTAACATATGCCTTCTACACCAATTAATCCCACATATTTCAATCAACCCATAGTGAAACCACTAACACACATATTCTCACATATGCAACACTTATCATTCCTCAACAACTTTATGCCCGCTCATTCCACTTAAAGAGGTAATAATGACTTACTTTATAATAGTAATAAAAAAAGGAGAAATTAGTTTTCCACACACCTTTAACATTCATGCATAAAAGGTTAAGAAAAAAAATTCAAAACAAGGGAAATTAAGAATTCAAAAGAAATTAAAGAAACCTAATGAAAATACTTAACTTGTCCACCAAAAAAGAGATAATAGGAGGAGGTTCAACCTTTCCTAGATCTAATCCCTTTTTTATTAAGAAAAAAAAAGGGATCATTGGGTAGAGGACAAGAGGAAGGGAAAAAAGGGAATATGTCTTGTAATTTTGGTGGTGTTGGGAGCACAACAAGAATAGAGTAAAATCAGAGTATAAGTTAGATTTTTTAAGTGGTTACAAGTAAAAGTAAATTGTATCCCCCATCCCAAAATTATGTCACATGATCTCATTGGTGAGGAAAACAATATAATTTCAATCAAATAACTAAAATGGTGGTGATGGAAGATTCCAGCTTGCACCTTAGAATTCCAGCTACACAAGAGAGGAAATGAAAAAAAGAAGATATGGGTTAGAGGGTGCCTAGGGACGAACTTAATTTTCTCAAATATACACTAAAAGATGATAGGAGGAATAAGAGGAAGACAAAGGTGATGATGTCACCTTTTACCAACTTGGAAACCTCTCCCTCTAATCCGATTTTAGTGTAGTAAAAGGGCATAGAAGATTGGGAAAACTCAATATATAACAACAACAACAACAACAACAATAACAACAACAACAACAACAACATAAGAATTAAACCTCCAAATCATTTAACAAATTTTCAAATTTAAACCAAAGGCAAAATTAGTTTCAACCTGATAACTAGTCAACCAGTAGGTAGGGTCGGTTTACCAATTATTTATCAACTGGAACCCTAACGGAAACATCATGCACATTGACCAATTACTTATGTTATTCAATCAATTCCCCCCCAAACCCTACTCTACCCTTTTTTCTAAACTTTCATCAAATTAAACCTCAAAAACAAATCTATTCAAGATCAAACAACATCAAATTAAGATTAAATACAAGCATCAACACATAATAAGACCCAAATTTATGGGCTATTACATTTTAGCTTTTACTTAACCTTAGTGCTCAAACACTTTGCTATGTTCCCTGAACTCTTTTGCTCTAAGAAGCAACATGCTTCTCCCATTTACTCAAAAATATGTAATGTTTCTCTCTATCACAACTTATTGGTCAAATCATCATAAACATATACACCAATATTGCCCTCAAACCATATCACCATCTATAAATAGCAATGTATCCACAAAATAATAAGTTTAACATATAGGTAACCCCAACTAGTTATACAGTTATACTTACTAAAGAACCAACATCTCAACACTTCTTCAAATGTTTATCTTATTTTCCTCCCTTGCAACCATAGAAAATCCCTTTACTAGGGGAAATTTCAATGAAATTATAGCATACTTGAAGGTCCACCCCACTCATAACAACTAAACCCTCAATATCGACTTGCAATGCCATACCTTCCTTAGTCTCAAACACCTAATTACATAATTGATCAAGTTGTATAATCTAATACATTACATTATTCTACCATTGTATCGTAGAATTCACTTAGTAGATACCGGTTAGGGCACCTATAAAAATAAAACCAAACTTCATGAAGATCTTCATAACTCCAAGTCAAATGTATTAGATACCAAGGAATCACAAGATCGAGCACACCAATGCAAAAATGACAAGAATGTCAACACACGAGCACTATACACACATATAACCATAGAATTCAGACACATCACAATAAGGAAAATCAACCCCAAAACTCCAAACAAATGCTCACTCACTTAAGCAAAAATTATATGCTTGGATCATTACTACAAAAAATAATTATAAATAATTTCAAAGGGTTTTAATGCCATACCAAGTCAAACTTTGAAACATTTTCCAAGTGTGAAAATGGAAAAAAAAATCTTATGCCAACTAGTGGTATTAGCTCAAACACATAAGGAAGTTAAAGAATCTTAAACTCAAACAAGTTAAAACAAAAATATTTAATACTAACTCATAATATCAGTAGAAAACATAAGGTAAATTGAGGAACTGTAAATCATATCTTTGATACCACCTTGTAACACTCCTATTTTTATCACTAGAATTTTAGATTTTGAAAAAGAGGTTGTAGAAGCAAAATAGAAAATGCAAGGTGTTATCGTTCCACCTAGCATGGGTTAGGTAGTGTTGTATATTCACCATGTTTTGTGTGATGGTAACACTGTATTTTCTATTTTACTTTCGCATACTTTTTTTGAAGTCTAAAAAAATAAATTTGTAAAAATGAGGTGTTACATGAGACACCTAAGTTATTAGATTCAAATCCCCTTTAATCATATAATATCAATATTGGCTTAATTATACTAAGCGATGGAATTGTATATCTATTGTAATCATCTTAAATTCTTTTTTTATTATATAAATTTCATTAAAACAATAATCAACTTTATTTATAATTTATGCAAGGAGTTAATTTTTAAAGATTCTAGAAAAAGCTTATTAAAAAAGAATATTTGAAATATCTTTAACATTTTTTACAATGGAAGTTCTATATTATTTTTTATTTTATAATTCAATCAAATTATTTAAAAAAAAGGATTTTTCATCCCATCATACTAAGGAAACTAGTTAGTGATATTGGCATTGTAACACATCGACACACTAATTGTAGGTAGTTATCTAGAACATTTTCCTAATTGATACTAACATTACAAATGAACATGATTCCTTTCCAATATATTTTGTTCTCACTCACATGATTTGCAAAAATATTCATAAGAGGTCACCTATTCTTGAACTACTCCAAATCAAACACCATTGATTGTAGAGTTTTCTAGTGGTGGATTTTTGAATATGAATGTGCACTTTATTAATATAGACAGTCTTATAATTTTTTTTTAAATAATCTACCTTTAACTACTAATTTAGGGTATTATACTCACCCCAATCAAAGAATGTAACATTCTTATTGCACCTAAACCACTTGTTGTTTCAAACACAATCCAATCTAAGAGTTTTCCCACTAGGAGGCTGATTGACTCATCCAATATCAACTTATGCTTGCAATTTGGCTCTAATACCAATTATAACTACTTGACACACTAGTCGCAAGTAGTAACCTGGAGGGATTTTGGGATTGGTAAATGGCCTCAACATGAATCCTTCATAGCTTATTTTTTCCTTACCCATACACTTCGCGGATAACTTTCTTGAATTTTGTCTTGGGCTACTCCAAGTCAAGTACGCTTAGTTATAAATTTCTCCAATGATGGATTTATAAGAAGCAAGGTACACCTTATTGATATAGGTAGTCTTATAAATCCTTTTTAAGCCTATACAATCAACTAATAATTTTGGGTATTATATACACCCTCATTCAAAGAAAGCAATATAAAAATTATCCCACTAGACAGTTGAATGGCTCATCCAAGTTTAGCTAGCACTCATAGTTTCACTCTTATACCATCTATAACACATCAATACACTGGCCACATATAGTTACCTGGAGTGCTTTTGAAATTGATAACTGGTCTTAGAGATCAACATGAACCCTTTCTAAGGTGTTTTTTCTTTATTAGCATGCTTCTAAGAAAAAAAAATCAAAGGTCACCTATCCTTTCACTAATCTAATCCAAGTATGCTTAATTATGGAGTTATTTAATAATAGATTTTGAAAAGGAAGGTGTATCTTATTAATATAGGTAGTCTTATAAATTATTTTTACACATCTACCATCAACCACTTATTTGGTGTATCATAAACATGGTGGGATAGATCTATGCAAATTTAAATGTTATCAAGCTTATTTGACTTTCAAGTGGCAATCATATTGGAGGCACATGTTTACCTATGCATTCAATAACACATTACAATACAATATTTGTTTGGGAGAGTGGTAGTTGTTGGTTTTTGATGTTAGTTGTTTTAATTTATTTAGTAAGTTTACTAAAAATAATAAGATTTTTGAAAACCGATGATTGAAAAACAACTATTTAAGATGAACACGCTCATCCAAATATGTACACAATCTACATAATTTGGACCTTAAAGCTAAAGCGGTGCAAAATAAAGTTGACACACAATCATTGTTCTTATTTTATTTCAATATATTCTAATGTCAAAACATTTCATAGAGCTTGTAATAAATAAATGAAATAAATTCCAATCTTTTTGCTAGAAGAAATACAATAAAATTATGCTGATTTAAATGAAATAATAATATGATATGGGGTTAATAAATTAACCAAAGGGCATACTTTTTGGATTCTTATTATAAATTGTAACTCTCTATCTTTAATTTTGCTCACTTATTTCGAACCAATTCAATTAAAAAAATCATAAAAAATTAGGTTTTAATTATATTCTCTCATGAATATTTCAAACTTTGTTTTATATATTTTAGGACATTTTTTAAATATACATTTCCTAATATATTCTTTAAAGTTATAAAATATTAATTTTTTCATCGATTAGTTAACTAAAATAACTCTATACTTTTTGCAATATTGAAAATATTATTAAAAAAAATAAATAATGAAATTTCATAACTTTACAATATTAAGAAAGGTTATAATATTTTGATGGAGAATATTTGATAACTTATCATTAAAATATCAATGCATAAAGCTATATCATTAATTTTAAATAATGATACTATATAGTTAAAAATATATTATTTGAGTCAAATATATTGTGTGTTGTCTATATTAGACATTTTATATATGTTTATGCTTGTATATCTAATTTTTGTGTGCGTATGTGTGTGTGTGTGTCCGCATTAATACATAATAGTTAATATTAATGACATATTATGTAAATATCTTTAATTTTAATATCTATTCTATATTTGAATTGACCTAAGTTGTAAACAAAATACATGATATAACATTGAGTTTAGATAAAATATATAATATAATCCTAGGTTTTTATAAATGAATAATATAATTATGAGGTTTTGGGGTTATACACCAAATAAACTTCTACAAAAAATAATATGACATAATTTAAAAAATATATCCAAATTTAAGCTTGTGAAATGATGATTTTTACTTCTCACCTATGTTACTTACTATTTCCTTCATTTTCCTACTCATTTCTTTCTTCTTATTATGAACCTAAATTGATAGATAACTTAATGATAGATAACTTAATAAAATAAGCTAAACTAAAAAAAATCCTATTAAAAAAAATAAACATGGAATGTGTTTAATTTGGAACAATAAACACGGGGTTTTGAAAAAATGTGTATTGATTGACAGCAAATAGTTATATGCGATCTAAATGCTTCGGTGGGTGAGAACAACTTTCCTTTCACAACCAGCTTCTTGGAGTTGGCTCAACCTTGAATTGACCACCGGACCAACCGATACCAATTTGGATACAATCCAAGATTAACCAAAATCATAAAACACAAAAGATTTACTAATTGACAGAGGACTAATAGTTTTTAATTAGTGTTGTCAATTATTTTATTACATTTAAAACATAAATGTATTAAAAGTAATATGATTTTAAAAAAAAATAATAATTAAAGAATAGTTATTTAAACATAAAATACTTAATTAAATATATACATACTCTTCGTATCTAACGAATCACTTGATAGTACCAATCGAACAACAACATACGGAAATAAGAAAATAAAGATAAAGGAAATGAGCAACATTCCATACTATAGATATATAACACCCCCAAAATTCACTACTGAAAAATTTCGTTTTATTAAAAGATAATTGTGGAAGCAGATTAATAAAACGTGAACTTTGGGAGTATTATCGCCACACTTAGTACCAGACCGGTTCACTCATACCGTTCCAGTACCAAGTGCTAAAGCTAAGAAAATGAAATACAGCTTGAAAGAAATTCAACACACACAAATCAGAGTAGCGCATCAAATCGTTTACAAGAATAAGATCCACCAACGGTGGTTACAGTAACACATAACATTAAAACCAGGAATTTAAAGAGAAAGAGAAAACCCTAACGATACCGGATAACTCCTTACTCTCTTTTCCGTAGCCCACTTGAGTAGCACCTGAAAATACCTGCAAGGGCACTGCCCATTGAATAGGCAGGGGCCCCATAAAGGGAATCCCTTCAGTACTACGGTACTGAGTAACCCTTTAATACCACACTTAAAGATAGGCCCGCACACTGCACATAATGCAAGCTACACACATAAATAATGATAGGTGCATACATAACAATAACATACATAATAACTTATAAGTCACGATTGATACTTTTGGCCTTAAGTCATGTCATAGTGTAAGATCAATATATTCGGCCTTAAGCCATTATTCCGTCACCATTCAATCAGTATCATATTTTATATCCATGTGAGTACGAGAACCCCACTATTATAGCCGGTGGACCGAAAGTAAACACACAGGGCAGAACGCCTCTGACCACTATTAATGCCGGTGGACCGGTCTGGCCCCAACTCACATGGTGTTCCACTATAAGTGATTAGTATTTTTTCGTAATCTTATTCACATACAATACTGGTTTTATTGAGCTCGGGACCCCCACTATTTTAGCCGGTGGACCGGAATATATATGAAATCATCATCCAGGGCACAACGCTCTTGGCCACTATTATAACCGGTGGACCGGTACTCATAATCACATACCAGGGCAACACGCTCCTAGACCACTATTATATCCAGTGGACCGGTACCATTAGGCCTTTTCTCATTCTCATTTACATTCTTGGTTTTAAATATATATGATATTACTGTAACCACCATTGGTGGATTTTATTCTGATAAACGATTTGATGCGCTACACTGATTTACGTATGTTGAATTTCGTGTAAATCGTATTTCATTTTCCTTTAGCCTTAGCACTTAGTACTAGAACGGTATGAGTGAACCGGTCTGGTACTAAGTGTGACGGTAATACTCCCAAAGTTCACGTTTCATTAATTTGCTTCCGCAATTATCTTTTAATAAAACGAAATTTTTCAGTAGTGAATTTTAGGGGTGTTACAAGATATTAGTACTGCATAATATGAGCTTGTTCATCTCCTTCTACATGTAATATAAAAAGAAAAATAAAGATAGTTTTAAGATTTTCTAAAAGAGTAAAAATTTGATCCGTTTAAATGAAAGAATAATATGAGATTAATTTAATTACCAAATGGAATTATAGGATAAATTAGCCAAAGGGCATACCTAACATATATTTGGGGGGGGGTTGGATAGTTCCCAAGCATACCTTTATCTTTTTTTACTAATTTTAGTAAGTTTATATTCTAAATATAAGAAAATAATAAACCAACCACAAACAACCAACAATTAATTTAATCACAAGAAGTCTTCGTAAGTTCTTGTAAGTTGTGAATCTCAATCTTACATTTTGCTTGCTTGCTTGCATCTAATTAGATGATAATGATGATAATAAGAACACATCCCAATGACTTGTAGTATTAGGTAACTCATCTCCGAGCTGACACATACTACCATCCATAATTTAGAAAACCGTCCTAGGATTCAGGTCCGTATGCGATCATGCACGCATAGCACGGACATGGTGCATGGAATGAATTTGATTCGAGGGGAAAAGAACGGCCAAATATATTTATGATGAATAGAAAAATTAAAAACGTGTAGGATAGCAATCTAATTAAATTCAATGGATGACGACAACTTCGTTTTCAGCACTTTTTTTGATTGGCTTAGTCACGGACCAACTTCTACTACAACTGGATCCAATCCATGACCAGTATGCGCAAAAGATTTAGTGATCAGAAGAGTAGCACTCCATACCGTTTATAATATAGTAAATCATTTTCAGTTTATACACACTAATTAAGAATTAATAATAAATTTGAGGAAATAAAATATTTAAAACAACTAATATACTCATATATATATATATATATATATATATATATAATTATATATATATATAATTTTATCATTAATTAATAAAGAGGAAGTAGAGGGTATAATAAAAAATATTATTTAATTTATATGATTTAAAAAATATATAAATTATATTTTAAAACGACCTTTTTTTAAAAAAAGAAAAGAAAATAAAATAAAAGGTCACCTATGGAGTCATTTCATTTGCAGTTTTGTACCAACCACAACTGGTTTATCAGGATCGAGAAACGACAAAGGAAATGAAGCAACGTGTCATGCTAGATCGAGATGGTGTGATCGCTAACTCGTGGAATCCTCTCTCGAGATCTTTTGGGCCACTTCATCTCTTTAAACGTTGAAGCTCCACGTACACCTTAATAATAAAATTCAAAAGCCACCCCTCCTCTATGATGAAACGCAACAATAACAATGTAGGCTTTTGACCAATCACAACCTTTTATTTTTCGCTTTTATTACACACGAAGGAGTGGGGTGGACATTATGGAATTTTTTTTGACAATAGATTCTAATTATTATAGAGTTTTTTAATATTTATTAATAAAAAGTGGTTTCTTTTTATCAAAAAGAAATTAAGACTATCTAATACTAAATTTTTGCAAAAAAAAAAATTTATTTATACATTGAACGATTTCCTCTTTTCAATAAAGGGTATCATAAATAAAATTTTAAGACTATTTTTATTAATTTTTTACAAAAAAAAATGTATAATTTAATAAACCAACTTCTTCTTATTCTTTTATTTATTTTTTTATAAGAAGGGACTAGAAAAATATGCTTTTTTATTAAATTATAAAGAACTATAATGTAAAAGAAATCAAATGCTCAATTTCTTTGTTTTCTAAAAGTCAGTAATATCCTAGTATATTTTACCGGGTTCGAGTAATTGTTTATTCGGTTTCCAGAAAGAGAAAGGTGTAGAAGTTAACAAAAGGTCGATTCAAGGCTCTTTCGAGGTGGTAGATGAGTGGAAGGAACTACAAAAGTGGAAATATTGATGGATGACAAAAGTAAAGCTTACTATGTTATATTATATTATATTGCATTTGGATGATTCCTTAGCTATCTATACATATATATAGTAATCTATATCAGTTAGTTCCTTCATTGATTTTGCCCCGGTGAATGATTAACGCCCCTTCCAAACGCTTCAAGGTTGGGAAATGGGTCGTCTCGTTGCATTATATTTAGAGCCGACAAAAGCTGACCTGATCCGTCCAATCCGATCCGATACGATTCGAAAAATTTAACAACCCAACCGATCAGACCCGACCCGATAGTGATCCGATCCGACGCTGACCCGATAAAAATAAATCCAACCCGACCCGATCTCAACCCATAACCTGTCATTAACCCGACCCGATAGTGACCCGACCCGCTTCGATCCGATCCGACAATCACCCGATCTGACCCAACATTAACCTGATCAGACATCAAAATATATAATAATAATAATAATAATAATAATAATAATAATAATAATAATAATAATAATAATAATAATAAATTACACATATTTTATTATTCATTTAAAGCTTTTAAAAATATAGTATTTTATAAATTATACTTATTTTTCATAATTTTACCCTAAACATTCTTATTTATTAATGATATCCTAATAAGATATATTATTAATAAATAAAAAAACCAAAAAATAAAAAAGGGCAAACATCCAGTTGTAAGCCTGTAAAATAATTTTCAAAAAGTGTTCCATTACATCCACTAATCCATCTATTTGAAGAAACTATTAATAGAAGAGCATAATATTGTCCTTTATCAGTTATTACTTATCACCCACAAAATCCAATAAATAATAACTATACTCCATATCAAGAGTATCTCACGTTACAATCCTAAATTTAAAGTTTTAGTTATATTTTTTCTTTTAATATTATTAATTTACTTTAAATATAATTTAGTATTCTACGTTCATCAATTTTAAATTTATAATATCCAATTAGTTTTATTAATTATAATATTAATTATTTATATTTTACATTATTTAATTTTTAATTTATATCAATTTGTATATAATAATTAATAATTTATGAAAATATATAAAATTATTATTTAATTTAAATTATGTTTACAATAACTTATTATAGTTTTTTTTACTATAATAATAATAATTAATAAAAATATTACAATAAAAATACAAATATAATATAATTAATAAAAATATTACAATAAAAATATACATATAACAACATTAATAAAATAAATACAACTAGAGAAATTAATAAGATAAATTATGTAGAGAAATTAATATGAAAAAAAAGATAGAATAAATGATATAAAAATAAAAGAAAAATATCTTTCATAAAAAAGAAAAATGAGAAGAAACTTTTAAATATTTTAAGTAATTAAATAAATATAATATATGATAAACATCCAATATTTTTACTTACAAAATTTCTAAATATTTAAAGTAATCAAATATAATACTATTAAAACTTATAAATATATATATTATTTTATTTACCTTTGTATAAATAAAACACATATAATATTCTTATTACTTATTTCATTTATCTTTACTAGTGATCTTATAATTGTATTGTGTCTAATATTTATAGTGTAATAAATGATAATTATACATTGTATATTGTTGTTATGCTCACCTTTATTTTATAAAATTATCTTTTCTTAAGTAATCAAATATTTTAAGTAATAAATCAAATATACTATATGATAAACATCTAATATTTTTACTTATAAAATTTATAAATGTTTAAAGCAATAAAAAATGATACTATTAAAACTTATGAATATCTTTATTATTTACCTTTGTAAAAATAAAACACATATAATATTCTTATTTCATTTATCTTTACTAGTGATCCTATGATTGTATTGTATCTAATATTTACAATGTAATAAATGATCATTATACATTGTATATTTTTGTTATGCTCACCTTTATTTTATAAAATTATCTTTTCTTAAGTAATCAAATATTTTAAGTAATCAATTAAATATAATATATGATAAACATATAATATTTTTACTTGTAAAATTTATAAATATTTAAAGTATTCAAATATAATACTCTTAAAACTTTTAAATATCTTTATTATTTACCTTTGTATAAATAAAACACATATAATATTTTTATTTCATTTATCTTTACCAGTAATCTTATGATTATATCTAATATATACAATATAATAAATGATAATTATATATTTTATAGTATTATTATACTCACCTTTATTTTATAAATTATTTACCTTTGTATAAATAAAACACATATAATATTCTTATTTCATTTATCTTTACAAGTAATGTTATGATTGTTTCTAATATATACAATGCAATAAATGATAATTATACATTATATATTCTTATTATACTCACCTTTATTTTATAAAATTATCTTTTTTTTAAGTAATCAAATATTTTAAGTAATAAATTAAATATAATGTATGATAAACATATAATATTTTTACTGGTAAAATTTATAAATATTTAAAGCATTCAAATATAATACTCTTAAAACTTTTAAATATAGTTATTATTTACCTTTGTATAAATAAAACACATATAATATTCTTATTTTATTTATCTTTACGAGTGATCTTATGATTGTATTGTATCTAATATTTACAATGTAATAAATGATAATTATACATTCTATTTTCTTGTTATGCTCACCTTTATTTTATAAAATTATCTTTTTTTAAGTAATCAATTAAATATAATATATGATAAACATCTAATATTTTTACTTGTAAAATTTATAAATGTTTAAAGTAATCAAATATAATACAATTAAAACTTATAAATATCTTTATTATTTACCTTTGTAAAAATAAAACACATATAATATTCTTAATTCATTTATTTTTACTAGTAATCTTATGATTGTATCTAATATTTACAATGTAATAAATGATAATTATACATTGTATATTCTTGTTATGCTCACCTTTATTTTATAAAATTATATTTTTTTTAAGTAATCAAATATTTTAAGTAATCAATTAAATATAATATATGATAAACATCTAATATTTTTACTTGTAAAATTTATAAATATTTTAAGGAATCAAATATAATATTGTTAAAACTTATAAATATCTTTATTATTTACCGTTGTAAAAATAAAACACATATAATATTCTTATTTCATTTATCTTTACTAGTAATATTATTATTGTATCTAATATATACAATGTAATAAATGATAATTATACATTGTATAGTCTTGTTTTGATTATCTTTATTTTATAAAATTATATTTTTTAAGTAATTAAATATTTTAAGTTATCAAATAAATTATAATCAATGATAAATATCTTTGTTTGATTCAAAGCGCAATATTTTTTATTGTTAAAATTTATAAATATCTTTAATATTTATTTGTGAAAATATAGTGCATTTAATATTTTTAATTCTTTTATATGCAATATTAATCTTATGATTGTCTGTCTCTAATATTTATGATTTATGAAATGATAATTACTTGGACTTGAATATGAGTAAACCCGTCAAAACTCGACCCGACCCGACCCATTAAGTTAACCCGTAATTAATTGAATCCAATCCGTCAAATTGTATGAAATGACCTCACCCATCAACTTAACTCGAAACAACTCGGACATAACTAACCTGTTATATTACATGAAATGACCTGAACCGACCGAAGCCACCTACTCATGTGAACTAGAAAATGACCCGAAACCAACCCGACCCTACTAGTCAAGTTAACCCGAAATTATCCGAATCCGAGTTTTCTTAACCCGAACGGTCGGACCCGACCCGACCGGACAAATTAACCCGAAATGACCCGACCCGACCGTAACCGAAATGACCCGACCTGGAACCGACCCGACCCGACAAATTGACCCCAAAATGACCGGCAACTAAAATAACCCGACCCGAAACCGACCCGGCCCGACAAATTGATCCGAAATGACCCGACTTGTTAATGACCCGACCCAACCTAGAACCGACCCGACTCGAAAAACTGACCCGCAATGACCCGACCCATTAATGATCCGACCCGACCCGACAAATTGAATGACCCGAAATGACCCGACCCGACCCGCAAAAGTCAAATGACCCGACCCGCCCGACCCGATTGCTACCTCTAATTATATTCATGCGGCAATTTCCCATTTTTATTAATATAGCTCAATTAAATAAGACTGCTTTTTTGAATATTAAAAGTCTCGGGACTTTTAATCTCTTTTCGTTTCTTAGTATTAGCACATTTAAACTTCCGCGATCTTTCCCGATAATATGCTCGTATAAAACAAATAAGCTATTCTATTATAAAAATTGTATATATAAATTAAAACATACTTTTAACATTTAATATCACTTTTTTATTTCAACAAAAGGGGTAAGTAATATTTAATAATTATAACCAACCATTACATCATTCACGAATATTTAATAATTATATTTGTTAAATTTTTAAGCAATATATATGTATAAATTATTAATATTATATTCTTTTTTTTTATACAAAGAAGAGGAAGTACTTTATACTAGAAAATAATACAGCATCCAGGGTTCTCCTCTCTCCTGTTTCAATTATTGTAGTAATCTTCTTGAGAGTTGTAGGGGATGAGGATAGAGACAAAAACAAAAAAAGAATAGAAAAAATATGAAAAAAATTATTTTAAAAAATTTTAGAAAATGTTAATGGAAGAAAACAGCAAATTATATATATATATATATATATATATATATATTTACAAAAATCGACTAAATTTATTAAAATTAAGAGAGAAAATAAAATAAATTATAAAACTACTATTTATATTAGTTAATATAAATTATTAATAATTTTTTTAAAAATAAATTAATCAAATATTTCTAATACTAATTATAACATTAAAAAATTTGCAGAATAGAAAATATTTTTAAGACGTTTTGAAAACGTGAAACGGCGCCTCAGTTTTCATATTCGGTGGTAATCTACTAATCTTTCACCTTCGCATACCCAAGCCAACCCAACGGTAAAAGTACATAATATTGTAAAAAGAAAATTTTGATAGATATGAAACGGGGGAATATGGGTCGGCTGCAGCGACGTTGACGGGCTCATGTACGTGTCGTTGTTTTAGGCGAGAGCGACCGGGACCAGCTTCTCTCTACATCTCTTTAACCATCGGCGGCTGCTCTCTGCCACCTCCCTCCACTCCTATATAAACCCCCCCAACCTCCTTCCTCCAATTGAAATTTTAGCGACTACCCCTTTCCCACCACAACCGGTCCTCCCCCCAAAATCAGAGAAAAAGAAGAAAGAAAAAAGAAGCAAACCCTCAATCTCCCTCTATTTGGAAAGGAAAATTCAACGTATAACGAATTACTGACAAATAAAAATGGGTTTGGCAGAGAGAGATCCGCTGGCCCAACTGAGCTTACCCCCCGGATTTCGATTCTATCCGACGGATGAAGAATTAATGGTTCAATATCTTTGCCGGAGAGTAGCCGGCCATCAATTCTCCCTTCAAATTATTGGAGATATTGATTTGTACAAATACGATCCATGGGTCTTACCAAGTGAGTACCAGTACTTTTTGACAGGCTTTGGCTTTATAAATGGATGTATTAATCACTTACGGTTTCCATTCTCTTTATGTTTGTTATTTTTTTTAATCAGGCATGGCGATGTTCGGAGAAAAGGAATGGTATTTCTTTAGCCCACGAGACCGAAAATATCCGAACGGATCAAGGCCGAACAGAGTAGCCGGGTCTGGGTATTGGAAGGCAACTGGAACGGATAAGATAATCACCACACAAGGGAGAAGGAAAGTAGGGATAAAGAAAGCTTTGGTGTTCTATATTGGAAAAGCTCCGAAGGGTAACAAGACTAATTGGATCATGCATGAGTATCGTCTCTCGGATCCTCCAACGAGGAACGGTAGCAGCAGCTCTAAGGTCAGTGGTAGTAGTAGCTACGGACTTATAAATGGAGCCCGGACCCTTACCTCTCTCGTTTTTTTTTTTCTTAAAAAGAAAATTACTGCCTTTATTATATCATAAGATAAATGAAAAATCTTCGTGTTATATATATTCAGATGAATTAATATATATTATGGTGTTCTGCCTTGCAGTTGGATGCTTGGGTATTATGCAGGATATACAAGAAAAGTTCAGCGTCATCGACAAAACTACCCATCGACAGCACCATCGTCCCATCCTCAAACCGCATATCCTTATCATCCTCAATCACTTGTAAAGATCACAGCTCCGGATGTTACGGGGGATCGTCCGCCTCTTCCTCCTCCCACATCGACAACGCCACCGAATCCATCCCGGAAATCAACCGCCCCTTCCCTGCCGATCTCCCTTGCGTGAATTCACCGAAGACGGACGATCAATTGGGCGATCTCTTGCGATTGGGGTCCGGTAATTTTGACTGGACCGCGCTTCTCGGATTAACAACCAGTACCCCTCCGGTTCCCGAACTCCCTCCTACCGACGACTTCCCGACGGCTCATACGCAAGGAGCAACGGGACAACGCCAGCAGGCGGTGCAGCAATCTATGGCTCAGGGGAATGACAATTTCCCGCTTCTTTCACTGCCGCCGCTTCGTCAGGCGGACGAGGAGGTCCAGAGCGGACTCAGGAATACTCAGCTAGCTAGCCATCCGAGTGGATATCTCGGTCAGAGCACAGGCCTGTTCGTTGGGACTCAGGGCTTTCCCGCCACGGCCGACCCGTTTGCTATTCAGCTGTACGCCAATCAAGCAGCTGGGTGCGGGTTCACGCGGTGAAAATTTTCAACCCTGGGATTGGAAAATTTGAACGACGGAAACTAGATTTTAGTAGGAGTTTTTCGGCAGGTAGTTGACGGTTCAATGGAACAGTTGAAGCGTCGGCAATTCTTAAGTTCATGGGTTCATTTCGGCGGTAGACAGCTCAAGTTAATTCGCCTTTTATAGATTAATTACGACGGACAGAAAGGAAGGGCCTCGAACTGGGAAAAGGCGGGGCTTATTTCGTATTATCAAAAAAATATAAACATATATATTATCGAACTCCCGCTTCCATTCCATCTACTTGGGATTAAGGTGTGCGGTTGGCACTTGGCCGGCTGCGACCGCAGCAGAGAGGTGTACAACTGTCAAATGCATTGTATATGGTTCGTTGGTTTGTGCCAGACAAGTCATCCAAGATTTTCATCCCCGGGTGTCACTGTTGCCAGAATGTTGGCCGTACCATCCTTTACCTTAAAATAGTCAAAGAAAAAAAAAATCGATGTATTCATACTCGATATTGGTATTGATTTGGATTGCTGAGTGAATTTATCGTAAGTAGCAAATCCTAGGGATAGTTAATTTATCAAAATTAACTTGTAATAAAATGCAAGACCATTTGACTTTTTTACTTACATAAGCTTGACGTTGTAACATAGTATATATTTTTATCCATGCAGGGGAATACATCGTTTTCAATTATAAAGACCGTTTCGGATTATATAGGAAATCTTACATATTAATATATTTGGCATATCATCTTAATATATTTTATTATTCTGAATATAATGACATGCTCTACTTAAAATAGAAATTTGGAAATGGAATATGACACATTTGTACTCTTATTACCTTAACTAAAAAGAAAAAAATTAAAAACCTCATCACATCACGGATAGAAATCTTGTTGCAATGTTGGTGTAGATATTGCTCACCAATTCACCTCACACTTGGCTAGAAAACAAAGTGTTAGGTTACCATAAGATATCATACTCCAACATAAGTTAATCCGATTAAAATCACAGGACCTATACGAATATCAAAGACGAACTAATCCACAAAACATACCTCTAAGTCACGATTTTAAGAAGACATAACACTACAACAAACTGGTACATTAACGACCAATTTAGCGTCCAATTTTTTTTTTGGTCGTTATTGATATATTATTAACGACCACCATTAAAAGTCATTGTTATTGGTATATCTATTACGACTAATATAATTTTTGGTCGTTAATTATTAATTTATTGGTCGCTAAAATTATTTAAGTCTCATATATATATATATATATGTTTTATAATAAAAATTTTTAAAATCCAAAAAAAAAATATGATGAAAAAAAAAACACTTAAACCCCCTCAAATCCTTAAAATTTCAAAAAAAAAAAAAAACCCAAAATCCCGCCCCAGCGCCCCAGCCACTGCCTTATTTTCAATTCTCCTTTCGGGCTTCGACCAAACAGCTCGTGCCTTACCCCCCGACCCCTTGCCCCTGCCGCACCACCACAGCAGCCAAACACTTCCTGCTCTGCATCTTCGACCCAGGCCGCACCACCACACCAGCCACCGCTGCTCGAGCACACCACCAGCCCTCCTCTCGTCGCCGTCATCCTCCAGCGCAGCAGCAGCGAGCATCAGCATCAGCAGCAGCCGCCAGCAACGCACGAAGGCAGCAGCGGTGCGCCACCACCCGTCAACCTCCAGCGCCGCTCGGCACCGTCGAGTGGTCCTTGGCCACCGGCGAAGCTCCAGCACCCCTCATCCTCTCCAATTTCGCAGCAATTCGTTTGGTATAAATACTCAAACCCTAACTTCAGTTTTGATTAATTTTGAATGAATTAACTTATAATAAGATAAATTAGTTGTTTAATTATATATAGATGTGCTGTATGAGTGATTTGGAATGGTTAATTGTATTAGTTGTAGTTGATTTGTAAAAATTGAATTTGTGACCTGGTTATATCCGGATTTGTCGGTTTTATCCGATTAAGCTATTTTAGATAAATTGAATTTACAATATGCTTTAAAATATATCTAATTTCATTTTAGAACTATCAATTTGAAAATTTTGTGCAAAATTAATCGAAATTGGATTCTTAGGTCAAAATTCTTGCGGATTTAAATTAGATTGTGTAATCGAGTTATTTTATTCAATTGTTTATATAATTTGCATTAGATTATGTTTAATTTCATTGTCGATCCGTCAATTTAAATATTTAGCAAGATTTGAGCGGATTTGTAGTCCGAGCTAAAAAACCCTAATTATGTTAAATTGGATCTTTTCTTTATTGTTTTAATCAATTGAGTATACAATGTATGTTATCTTGATTGCCATGGCATAAGAATATGAGTTGTGGGTGTGTACAACTTAATGTGGTGGTATTGTTTTGGTTGGTCCACATAATATGTTTTACATCAACTTAAAACACTATAGTGACATGGATGTAATGTTTAGTATAGATAATATGTGACTAAGTTTGGTGTAAGCTTAAAAAATTGTCATTATATGGATAATATATATTTTGTGTCAGTAGAAACAAAGTTATAATTTGATAAGTTAGTGTAAGCTAGAACCTACTTTTGATAATGACTTTAATGTCATCTTAAAATAGTGTTGGTAACAATTATTTAAGGTCTAAGTATTTGGGTATACGTATGATGAAGATGATATATGGAGGAATCAGTACAAATTAACTAAATTCTTAGGGGTGTATTAGGGATTTTACTACTATAAAGGGAATCCTTAAATCTTTTATTGTGATCTATGGATATTTTTTGCTTATGTGTCTTATAGTACGTATATATGAAAGCATGATAAATACAATTATTAAGGTCATGAGATAGATATGTCTTCTTCAAATATGAAATGTTTTTAAGTGTATATAGAGGTTATATCTACTAAGTACCTTACTATACAGATGCATTTGTGGAGTTGTATTGACTTTGGCTTATTTGGAGGAGTAGTTAGTGATGTTTTTCAAGTTGTAAATTTTTTGTTGAAGCTTTTGATTGGGATAGTGATGATAGCCTAGGCTTGTTGAATTTTAATTTCCTTAGCTACTTGCTTATTTATCTATGTTCTTTCTCTTCATTATATACAATTATATTCATCACTACCCTATCATTATCTTATTTATTAAAGGTTTTATTATTGTAAAATTTTGGATCTACTACACTTAGCCTTGCATGGGGCATTGAATTAGGTGAATGATCACACCTCTCTTCATGTTTTATGCAGTAATTTCACCTCCATTCCCTTATTTTTCTTCCTCATGTATCATTAGAACAAAATTTTCAATTATGGGAAAAAGGTCTTGATGTGGTTTTATGAAAGTAAACAGAAGGTTGGATCGAAGATTGTATGAGAAACTATCACCCACGAATTAATGCAAAAGATACGAAGGTTGTATCTCATTTGGTACTACTTTCTCCCTGGCATGATCCATTCCCTTTAGGTTTTATGCTGTCTTCATAAATTATATAGCAATAGTCTTGGTGTATGATTACTCTATTTCCGTTTACTATGCTGATTTGGTAAACCTGGAATTATTAGATGTTACGCCAGCCTCCACCCTAGGGCTGTTAACTGCCGGAAGAAGAAATGTGGACACAGCAATCAGGTTTGATTCTGCATCTTTGTTGTACTTGAGATATGTTGAGAATAAGTGCATGGGGTGTTTGAAATATATCTACTTGTTTTGTTGTTCTTTCTGCAATTGTAGATTATCCTGTCTTACATGTTTTTATCTTGGAAGTCTGAGCTGCATGTACCAGGAGAAGAGTGTTCTTTTGATACTCTGCATACCTTGTCTAGCCAAAGTGGCTGTAGCTATATAAATCATTAGAAGTTAACTGGCCGGTCGTTGTGAACTTAGTCAGCGATCTTGCTTACCGAACTTCTCACATAGATAATTGTTCTTTTATTCTACTTTGTAGTATCTTGGCTAGTAAGGAATTTGGGAAGTTGGAGAAGAGATGTCATAAGAATTTAGTCATGTTAGATTTATGGATGTTTGTACTTGCTGGTGGTGTATAATTTGTTATTGTTAGGCCTTTGTCATGTTTTTGAATTTTTTTTTAAAAAAAACTGGAAGTTAAATGTAAGTGAATCATTTAAGAATGACACAAAATTATTCTAGTTCTATGGATTAGGCAATATTGTTAACTATCTATTGGCTCGTAGTAATCTACTAAATGTATTCATACGAATTTATAGTGGATGAACTGGAATATAATATAGTAAGCACTTATGGTTACAAGCAGAGGAAAAAGGACAACGATGTAAACAATCATAATGTGCACGTGCAAGAAGAAAGGATGAAATATTAGGGGATAAAAGAAGCTTGCGTATCTTAATCCTGTGATCTTTGTTTCAACCCTCTGTTAATTCTGATATTGTTATTCATCATCTTAAAGCTTCTTGATGAAATCCCCAAATTTCAGAGATGCACACTCAGATTGAGATAGTTATTATAATGCTTAAACTTGACTGAAATGGTCCTGATTAAATTTCACAAGCTTCAGGATATAATAAATCAGAATTATACAGCTTGTTTATGGGAAAATGGACAACTAATGGAATAATTTTGGAATTTTGCTTATTGTTTAGACTGAAATCTTGAAGTGAGAGATACTAGAAAAGACTGAAATCTTGAAGTGAGAGATCTTGAATTTTGCTTATTCATTTTGATATTTCATTTACTTGTGCTACTGCAAACCTTTTCTCTTTTTCCGTATAACAGTTTCCTTTCACTTGTTAATTTTTAGTTCCTCAATAAATCAATACTTTTGTGTTGCAGGAGAAGTTCTCCAATGATCAAACAGTGGGGTCTTTTTTCCCTTATTTTAATTTCTCAATTAAGTTTCCAATTGATAATTCAGATTAGTATCCCATTTTGTTTCTTGATTACCAAGGATTTCTGGTTTCGTGGCTGCTCCTATATCCTGTAAAGTTGGGTTCTTGGGCTGCTGGAAGTTCTTTTCTTGTTGTGGGTTCCCTCGCACCCCATGGTTGAGGAAAGAGACTAAGGTAGAACAAAACAGTAGAAGAATAGGGAAAGGGGGAGGGGCTAGGAGATGCAGAGATACAGAGAGAGAGCCGATTGCAGTAGGAGTGGAAGAATTAGCTTAATCAGTCAATTCCCCAAATCTGATTTTTCTAAAAATTGGAAAGTATCTTTCCAAATTAATAAAACTAAAAAATTGGAAAGCTGGACATTATAGTAATATTTTTCTAAGTTAATATGCAGAATTTCTAATTTCTAATAACAATAATAACTAAATGTGATGCTATTTAAAGGTCTTTAGTTTTGTTGCTTGTGCCCCAACCAATTCACAGAACAGAATGAGTTGTTGGTATTTAAGGATCTTTAGTTTGTTGCTTGTGCCCCAACCAACTCACAGAACAGAATGGGTTGTTGGTATTTAAGGGTCTTTAGTTTTGTTCTATATATAATCAAAATTAGCCAAAAAATAGGCAATAGGGCACCATGTGCATGAAAATTGAAATACAGTGGGATTTGGTCCAATAAAAGTTTGACCAGGGTACAAAGAAAGAGAAAATGAGAAGTAAAGGAAAAATGAATAAAGGTAATGATGATGCATGATTTAGGTTGTCGTGGTAGAGCACATTTAATAAGTTCGGATGTTATGGAATCATATTTATTTCCATTTTCATTATTTTCCTTGTATTTGGAGATTTCATTTTATATATCTGATTTCATGAATTGCTGTGATTGTTTATTATTCGGCGTAATGTTTTTCTTTTATTTTGATATCATATGTCATTGTTTATTTGATACTTATATTAATTATTATTTTTATATTTCTATTGTTGCAGATCCAGTTTATTTTGATAAATTTACCAAGTTTATTGTATCCGATGGATAGAATGATTAATTCTTAAGCGGCTGCTAATCATGATATTTTTGTAATGCAACGACATATTGTAGCTCTTTTGTAATATATTTATATTTGATCATAGCCAAAAATTGTACCGGACATTTGATACAAATTATTTGTATGAATATTTAGTTGAATGTTTAATTATAAACAGATATTTAGAAAATTATATCTATTTGTTAGAATGAATATATATGTATGTAGGTACAGGATTTGAAAAGATCAAAATGGATATATATACATACATACAGGTATAAGTCTTGAGAAGATTGAAATGGATATATGTACGCATACATGTACAGGTCTTCAAAAGATTGAAATGGATATATGTATATCCATATAGGTGCAGGGTTATAGATGAATATTGAAATGTTGATTATATATATTATTGAATATATAATTATGCCATTTGCGACCAATAAATTATGTCGCAAATAATGAATGAATTTTAGTATTGACGGAAAAATTAGTCGTTATTGGTGTAATATTTTTTTAATTACGATAAAAAAAATTGGTCGTTAATATTATTTACGACAGTGTATTTTATTTGTCGTTATTATTTTTAACGACCAATATCATACGTTGTCGCTATTACTTTTAGCGACCAACGTCATAAGTTGTCGTTATTACTTTCAGCGATCAACATTTTGTTTCGTCGTTATTACTTTTAGCGACGAAAATTATATGCCGTTGCTATTGCATTAGCGACCAACATAATATGTAGTCGTTATTGCTTTAGCGACCAAAAAATTTCAGTTGGTCGTTAAAGCCTTTAACGAAGGAGCAATAACGACCACTGACGACCAACAAAATTTTTGGTCGTTATTAGCTTTAGCGACCAAAATTTGGCCATTAACGACGAAATTTGTTGGTCGTTAAAAACCTCATTTCTAGTAGTGTAACAAGATCTATGCATGTGATGTCACACCGTTATCAATATCTACAAAAATATGCTTGATCCAATATTGGATGTTTTAGCAATGAGAAATATCTTCTCTCTCTCTCTCTCTCTCTCTCTATAATTGTTGCAGGAGCGATATAAGGAAATTGATTTTTCTCTATTTTCATTTCTAACGGCTCCCTTTATTTAATTATAAGAAGACGAGCTTAGAAATAAAAACTACTTGATATGTTATTAGACATGTTTAATAACTCTAAATCAGGTCAAATATTTTAGTCCAATTATGACTTGTGAATATCAAATGCCTAACATAACCTTAATATTCACTGATAATTTATGTTATTATCTCCATGAATTGGCTCTAGTGCATATCACTATCAATCTCCTACTTGTACTAGAACCAATTTAAATAGTATTTTGGCCACATAATATCACAATTGAATAGAACGTAGGAATTATGGTATCCTTATTAAACTCAATTATATGTTTCTCGATTCTAACTAGTCAAACAATTGATTTTCAAATCGTTTGAGCTTGGCCATGCATTTCTTATTTTAATTGATTGTGAGGCCCAAAGATATATTTCTTTCGCTATATAAAAGTGGTTGATTCCATCTTTTTCACTCATATTCCCCGACATGGTTTATAACATGTATGAATATCACCGTTATAATCACCTATCTAAAAGATGGTGTTATGTAATGTTAAAGAAAACTAATCCTCATGTAGGAAACTATGATGAACTAAAGTCGTGGGATTATTCTTTATAGTTGATACAAGAACTACTAATGACATATATATAACACTCCTTATAGCGCTCTCATGATGGGTCGATCCAATATAATGTTCTCTAACTCTGTGATTCACCAAATATCGTGTATTCATTATCAATGAAACTTGGCCAGCAATTAGTCTACATGCTAGTCACAAAATTATTATTTTCCTTGTGATGGATCATGATAGACTAGATCCATTTAGAATAATTATATTAGGTATATAATAGAGCTTCATAGTCAAATCATATACTTGATGCTCTATTATAGGATATACATTACTCATAGGATAATGGATCAATAGAAATAAGAAATTGATTTTATTGTTAATGAACTTGAAGAATAAAAAGCACATAATCATCTCAATTGTACATGAATCACTCACATATGTATTTAACACCTAATGCCCTAGTGCGGCGATCATGTTTAGTATATGGGAGAGGCTTAATAAACAAATCAATATCATTTACTTTTGATAATACTTTACACAATTTCATGTTACCTATTCTGTCATTATCATGAATAATTAAGATGATATTTCTCGAGTATATGCTTCGTTCCTATCAAAGTACAATATCTCCATTATTAATACAACAAAGGTCTAATAGATATGAAATGCTTGGAAATACTCCCAAGGTGGTGATGAAATTCCTAATCCATACGTCTTCTTGTGCTACTCCAAAAACATCGATGTAATCAGTCATGCTTGGAACTTTTTTAGCTCATGAGTTCATTATTTAGGCAAAATGCATATCCCAATTGAGATTGAAAATCGTCATTGTTTGTTTAGAAGCTAGAATTAATGCGACCATGTACAACAAGTTGTTTGCACCAAATATTTTATTCTTCTTAAGTACTTTAGAGTGTTCTTGGTTGTAGTTTAGTGACTTTCACCTATATTGGATGAATATCTACTTGGTATGCTCTTATTCATTTTGAATGAGGTCAAAATATTTAAATACTTTGTTAAAATGAAGGTTCCAATTCTGAGTTACTTGCTTTAATCCATAAATGAATCCTTGAAGCTTATATATTATAACATTATCAGGAGCGCTAAAACCTATTGGTTTTTCCATATACACATCTCTTCTATATTTACATTAAGGAAGGTTGTTTCAATATCTATTTGTCAATTTTTATGATCATGAAAAGTGACAATAGATAAAAGTATCAAAATGGACTTAAGCATAACAATTGGCGAATAGGTTTCATGAAAATCATTACCATGAGCTTGTTAGAAGCATCTAGCTACCAATCATACCTTGTAAGTAGAACATCTATGTCTCTAACTATTTTCTTTTTGAATACCCATACATTTTACTACATCAATTAAATCAATCAAGGTCTAAACATAGGTTTCATACATGGAATCCATTTTGAATTTCATCAGTATGAGCCAAATTCTGAAGCCTAGACCCATTAATGATTTTTCATAGGTGGTTAGTTTGTTATTGTCCGATAGTAACATGTCAGGATGCTCAATCATGAATGAGCCTTATCTTTCATCATCATGATGTACCTTGCTACGCCTACAAGGGGGATTTGCCATTGAAGCATTATCTACAACATTTTGTATAGCTTGTTCAACCTCCTTCAAAACCGAAGTCAATTGTTGAGATTGTCATTTCTTCAACTTTTACTTTACTCACATCAGTTACCTACATTTCACATAATTTTTATACCCCTAAAGTTTAAGAAAAGATATACTATGTCATTCCCCACTCTATAAAAGTATGGCTAATTAAGATTGAAATTAATTAAGAGTAGTAGAACTAATCAAGTTTGAACTTAATTAAGATAATTATAACTAAAAAAGGTTCATCTTAATCAAGATTATTATGACTCATCAAGATCATACCTAATTAAGATTAGTAGATATAGTTAAGATTTAGCAAAATTAATCAATGAATTTAATTAGGATTAGTTGAACTCGTAAAAAAGGATTTCAATCAAAATTAATTAAACTCATTAAACTAATCAAGATTTGGCAAAATTGATCAATAGCTATTCTCTAATACACTCATTTTTACTACTTCAAAATTTTATTTTGTGGAAGCATTAATTACAAAAATAATGTATGTTATTGCCACACTTAGCATAAGTTTGGTATCCTTTACCATCCTTATACTAAATGCTAACGCTAAAACTTTGCTTTACTTAAATGAAAGTTTACAATGTAATAATAAAATAGTAATTTCATTACAAATTAACATTTTTTTGACAAATACAAAAGGGTCATGCAAATGAGTTACAATATAACAAAAGGAGAAATATCGTGGAACATAAGAGTCCAAAGAATATTTGAATCAAAAGAAGATGAGGCAAACACCGGATAGTCTTAACTCTCAACCCTTAACATAAGCCAGCAAACCAAACCCTCAAATTATTCATGTAAGGTAAACATTGCCCACAGAATAAGCAGGGGATTGGGAACGAAACCTGTTAGTACTACGGTACTGAACGAACCATTACACAATACCAACATGTAAAGCCACATGAAACACATAGGCAATAACATGACAAGGATACATTAAAGATATTATGCGATAGTGAAATAACCATCATCGACCTAATCAAAACAATTTCAAATACTAAGGGTAGTGCACTGAGGCCACTACCAAACCAATTCTATATATCAAGGTAGGGTGATAAGTTAACTACCAAACCACATACTAAACCATATAGTGCACAATGGTGGCTACTGAAACAATACTTAGATACATTTTTTTTTACATTCTTATACAAACATTACTTCCAATTTTAATTACTCAAGGAGGATATAATAATAACCTAAAAAATATAAAAGTACACCCGTAATATCGTCTCACAAAGTATCACGATACCCTTCCAACTATCCAACCCAAAGGCATACCATCACTATGGTCATACTGGTGCACAAGAAAACACAGTACCCTACACACCTAGGGTACCTAATCTTTAAGTATTAATACCCCTATAGGGACCATAAGTCATCTATAGAGTAGGATAGGGTCTTACTACAGTATAATGACACATCAATGAATAAAGCTGTAACACCCCAAAATTCACTACTTTTTAAAAAAAACAGAAGCAATTAAAATAGAAATACTTAAAACCCGTGAATTTTGAAAATGTTACTGCCACACTTAGTACTAGACCAGTTCTCTCCGACCGTTCCAGTACCGAGTGCTAAGGCTAAAGAAGAGATTAACAATCAATTACAAAATTAATACAAACTAAACTCCAAATAATCATTAAACGGTTGTAAAACAAAATCAGAGTACGCATCAAGAAATGTAATTCATTTCCAAAAGAGAATTAAACTTAAAACCGATAAAAGGTTCATTAAAATACTCAATCGAGTACTGAATCAGAAAATGGTAAATACTATACCAAAGAAATAACAAAAGGAATGAAATCGCGTAAAGAAAGAATACGACCACGACACTCTCGAACTTCGAGCCAAACATGCTCAACGCTCAGCCCCAACTGATATCTCGCCCACCTGCACAAATTCAGAAGGGCATACTACTCGTGGGAATGAGAAGCACCCATGAAAAGGGTGATCAGTACGCTACATACCGAGTAAGGTAACCGAACACTAAGGCCAACACATAAGCCCATAAAATCATGCATAAGAATAAAAGATCATAAAGACCATCATCATATCATCATATCGACCAATCATTCAGGTACATACATAAAGGCCCAATCATAGTCCAGATTAAATACTTAATTAATCTTTTATCGGAATTTGATACACATCATGCTTTTTTTATCAAATCCATGCGAGCAGAGGAACACCCCACTATTATAACCGGTGGGCCAGTCACAATAGAGCATCATGCCCTAACCACTATTATTACCGGTGGATCGGTCACAATAGAGCATCCTGCCCTAACCACTATCATTACCGGTGGATCGGTCACATATAGGGTAGAAACCCTATCCACTATTCCTAACCGGTGGATCGGTTTGGTCCCCCATCGCATGGTGTTCCATTGTAAGTAATTAGTGTCTTTTATGAGCTTAACGATTTTGGTTTGTGTTTATTGAGCTCGAGTCACCCCACTATTATTACCGGTGGGCCGGTCACACATAGGACCTCATGTCCTAACCACTATTATAACCGGTGGATCGGTCGCACATAAGAGTACGCGTCCTAACCACTATTCCTGACCGGTGAATCGGTTTGGACTCGGCTCAATAATCTTCCACTTTATATATGATTAGTGTCTTAAGTATCTTATTCAAAGGCTTTCACCCCGGACATGCATAAGTCATCACACATCACAAATCATGAAATTTCACCATCATAATTACACTTTAATTACCACATACACATGATAATACAAAAACCCTAATCAGCCACCACAAACCTCAACTAACCACAACAAACCACAACAAACCATAGTTAACCACTCCAAACCCTATTTAACCATAACCACCATAATTAGCCATTCCACGCCTTAGTTAATCATAACAAACCACAATTATCCACTCCAACCCTAATTAATCACAACAACCCATAGTTCATTACTCCAAACCCTAATTCAATCTCTTCCATACCCTCATAATGCTCCACACACTATTTTTCATCCAAAATAGTTCAACACCCGAATAATACTTACATTACCTTCATTATATCCCAAATTAACTTTCCACACGTAAATTTCATACCCATGCAGACATTAATCTCCCCATGCAAACCTTCGCATCTTTTTCATGCAAACCCTAAAATTCCATGTGAAACCCTAATTTCAACCTTGCAAACCCTAATACCATCATCCAACCATCAATGCCAACATGTAAACCCTAATACCACCAAACAACTATAATTACCACCATACAAACCTTAGTAACATCATACAAACCCTAATACCACCATATAACCATAAATACCACCATACAAACCTTAGTAACATCATACCAACCCTAATACCACCATGCAACCATTAGTACCACCATTCAACCCACGATTCTGCCATATAAAACCCTAAATTCAATCCATAGCAAAACCCAAGATTTGTCCACATAACACAATTGATTAGATTCTCCCCTTTCATAACCATAATTTAGATTCCCCCATACAAGTCTATAAGTTAGATTCTCCCACATAAAATCATAATTTAGAATCTCCCAAGCAAAACCATAATTTGGATTAATTGGATTCCCCCAAACAAATCATAAATTAGATTCTCCCAATCAAATCATAAGTTAGGTTCTCCCATATAATATCATAAATTACATTCTCCCCAAATAACATCATAGATTAGATTCTCCCAAACAAACCATAAATTCAATTCTCCCATATAACATCATAAATTATATTGTCCCCCACGAAACCCTACATTTCCCATTTTATTCTGCCTCTCATAAATCATTAAAATACTTAGGTCAACTCATATCGCTTGATCAACTTCTTTCTCCATCCTTATTTTTCATCCTTTTCCCTATACAACCACATCGACATTCTCACATGCATGTCTTACAGTATCACAACACATATCATCATACATAAATAATACACATGCCATGCAAAACATTCTTCAACTCCACGTTATATCATCCACGTTATATCACATACAGAATGATTATAATAATACATAGGATACATAGCATGCGAGGCACATAATGCATATAAGCACACAAAAGGCCTTAGTAAACCTTTACCTAAAACGACACCGGTCTTGGAGCACGTTCCTACGCCTCCTTAGAACTTTGACCGAATAATAACATATTAAAAAAATAACCTTAACAAAATTCTAACTTTGCTAAAGACATAAAAATAATAGAGATATTATAAACCTTGATAATATAGGGTTAAAGAATTTACCCTAATAATAATAATGATACTAATATAATAATATCAAAGATAATAAAACTAATATCAATGAGAATATAAATAACAACAATAATAATAATAATAATAATAATAATAATAATAACAATAATATATAAGCTTTAAAATTTAAAGTGGGGTTTCGACCCTACTTATAACTAATGACTTACCATTTATTTAATATTAATAATAAAATTAATAACATATATAATAATATTGAAATAATAAAGATAATGATAATATTATTATTAATGGTTATAAGAACAGTAGAAATAATAATACTAAAATAAATAAGTGTGAATGTTAATACAAAATTAGGGCCTAAGATTTTTCAGAATAAATAATAAAATGTTAATAATAATTATTATAATAATAAAATAGAATTAAAATACAATAAGGCTTCAGCCTTCAACATAAATAATAATAAAACAATAATACTACTAATAATTATCATAAAACATATTAAGAATAATAATAATGGTATTTATATGCAATAATTGAAATAAATTAAATCAAGCCTTATAATAATATGGAAAATGGTTGAGAGGGTCTAGGGTTCAACCTTAGGCTGGTGGGGATAAGCGGCATCGGCGGTGGTGCACGACGGCGGTGGCGGTGGCTGGAAAATTAGAAGAAAAAAGGGAAAGATGGATGTTGGGAAAAAGATAGGGAGAATTGAGGTGATATAAGAGGTTTTTATGGTTTCCCAGGAGTAGAGGGACAAAATGATGGTGGTGGTGCAGCCAAAGGTGGCGGAGAACGGCAGCGGAAGGCGGTTTAAGGCTTCGGGGTCAAAATTCAGGCGATACGAGCAGCCAACTTGGCACGACTATGGAGGACCGTACAAGAAGAATCGAGAGGTGAAAATGGTTTAGTTAATTATAGGAACTTTCAGGGAAGAAAATGGAATGTTTCGGTGGCGCTGAGGTTGGCTATAGACGGAGGACGATGCGTCTTAATTTGCGGTGATGGCAGCCCTCACCGAGGGTTTCGGGGAGGAAAAATCTTCCACAACTCCTACAATCATGATTTTTATAGATTGTAGATGGGATAATAAGGTTTTGGGGATCGGCAGGAAAGCATTAGATGCGAGAAATTGGGTGGCCGGTGGCAGAAAACGGTCGGGCATCTTTTGGTTTGCTTCGAATTTTCGCGAGGCTGAGGAGAAGAAACATGCGAGAGATAATGTCGAATAATTCTGCAAATTTATTCCTCGAGTTAATAGGAAGACAATGAGACAAGAAAAAGCCGGTATTAATCACCATAGCCGGATATGCCATTGATGGCGGCCAGCGTTGCAGCGTCATCGACGACGGGGAAAGGAAGAAGAAGAAGACGGCTGGTCGGGCGGTTTGCAAAGGAAAAAGAAAGAAAGAAAAGGAGGAAGAACCGGGCGGTTCGGGCGCGGGCGGTAAGGTTTTAAATGAACCGCTGCGTCCCAAGGAAAAGAGAGACGGAACGCTGTGCAAAGAGGGGCGGAAGAAGGGTAAGGAAATGCTTAAATGAAACGACGCGCTTTGGGCGTAACACGGAACGAAACGCAGCGTCGAGGGCGGAGGCAGGACGATGGCGCGGGCAGGGTCGTGCCGAAGAAGAAGAAGAAAAGAAAAAGGGGAACTGGGCCGCGGCAGGCCCAGTCGGGGGAAAAAAGGAGAGGAAAAAGGAAAAGAAGAAAAAGAAGGAAAAAGGGAGAAAGAAAAAGAAAAAGGGAAAAAGGAAAGGAGAAAAATAATTAGATTAGGCCAATTAAATTAATCTGAATATTTAGGATATTTAAAAATAATAATTAAATAAAATAATATTTAAATCCCTTTTTAGGCTAAATTAGGATTTTTAAAAGGTTTTCCATAAATTCCATTTTAATTATCAAAACACCCTAATTTTCTTCCATTAAATTATTTATAAAATTAATATTACTTTGGAACTATTTCCTCCTTATTATTTTAAATAAAATAATTTATTTACTTAATTTCTAAAATAAAATCCTTAATTAGCTAGAATACCCAAATTCTCTCATAATAAAAATACTTATAAATTTATTCTTGATTTATCATAATTAATTTCATTTTATTTTAAATAAAATAATTTACTTAATTAAATTTTATAATCAAACATCATTTAAATATACTATTTAAAATTAGGAATTTTTCAGGGCATTTCAAAAACAAACTGAGGGCTACTATCTCATTTCTAGGGTAGTTATCCCTAGAGAGAAACTATTCCCAAGCTTGAGGTTTTCCACTTTAAGTGTTAGAATTTTATAAGGCGGCCCTCGCAAAAGAATTCTCATTTTCATACTCAACCATTTTTCCTTTATTTTCCATTATCTAAGTTAACCCTTAGGTAAATGGTTTAGGTCAAGGTCAAATTCAAAACTAAGAACAACCTAACAAAAGTCTAAGGCCATCCTACATCCAATTTTTCACAAACGATATATTAGGCCAAAAATGATTAAAATGCCCTCAAAAACTTAATTTCGCTATCATTATATAAATTTCATACCAAAAATTATTATTTTGAGGATTTTTCATGAAATGGCTAAAAGATGGTGATTTACAATATTTTAGTACGTAGGTAATCTATACGAATTAGCAATTGACTATAGTTTTCACTTTTCATACACTTAGTGAGTTACGTCTTTAAACCTTAATCATGCATTTCTAATGCATCATATATTCCATGTAATAAATATGTAAATATTTATATCATATTTTGACATTTAACAAGGTAGTTAACATCATGGTGCACATGAGGAATCATTTCTAACCCTAGTTCATGCAAATAACAATTATCATATTCTAATCATAATCATATGCATGCTTTTTTATTTTTATTTTTATATTAACCCTAATTACCATGCAAAAAAAATTATGGAACCCTTAGCATGAAATTTACATCATAACTTTAGAAAATCCCAAACTCTAACAAAGCCCCTAAACATGCATACATTAACTGTTCAACATAATACACATGCATGTAGCTCACATTTATTGGCAAGTCAAATGTATGTACCAACTATTTTCTAGCATGTTAATATCCTTTCAAAGACCCATGCATAAATCATACCTCAAACAACATAACAAATTTTATATGTCACCGCATGATTTGCCATATTAGTAGAAGGGTACAGTTACCTCATATCTAAGTAAAAGAAATAAAGTAAGGTCTACTTGACTAGTCATATTTCAACCTCTTCAAAACCCTTACATCAAGAAAACCAACACATATATATGGGCATTTATAACAATAAAAAATTAACTAAAATTAATAAAAAATAAAAAGGAGAAGAGTGTTATAAAATAATATTGCAAAGAAAACCATACGAGATAACAATACCACACCACAAGGAGAAGAAGAGCAATGACAGTTGATGCTGTTATAGGTGGCTGAGCTTTGGTACTATGTGTTGTAGCTAGGGTTGGAACTTCGACAACTTTAGCTGAAGCTAAGGGAGGAGAAATGGTGCCTTTGGTGCAATAGGGGGGAGGGGGTCAGTAGCCTTTTTCAAATAGAATGTGGTGTCTTCAATTGGTTCAGCTAATGATAGGGAGGTAAGGTGTGGAAATTTTGGCCAATGCTAGAGGGAGTGGATATGAGGGGAAAGATGTAGCTACGAAAGGCCAAAGATAAGGGGAAGGGTTCAGTGGTGGGGGTGTTGCTAGGGGTTGTGGTGGTTGGGGTGTGTTTAGAGATAGAAAGAAGGAGAGAGAGAGAGAGAGAGAGAGAGAGGGAGGGAGGAATAATGCATTGAGGCATTAAATGTTTTATGTATATAAACATATGCCTAGAGGGGAGGGGGAGGATGTAAGTGAGGCATTATCGGCAAGCCTACCTATATGCGTAGAAAGTTGGAGTTGATGGGGGTATGGCGTAGGTGATGGCATAGTAAAGACATGTTTGAGGGTAATGTTTCATGTAGGAAGAAGGGGTGAAGAAAAGAAAATCAAGTAGGTGGGGAAGAAAAAGGAAAAGAAAAATGAAAAAAGGGGAAGTAATTAGGTTTGGTTTAGAATTAGATTTAAGTTAAAATAATTTAGGACAGGGTATAAACTAGGATTAAATTTAATAACCCAGTTTCTATCAAATTTTAACCTAATATAATTTATATCTAATATGTTATAATAATGCACATATAAATAACACATTTAATGCAAAACCTCTTAAAATAACTATTATAACTAATTACACATAATTATTAGTTAATAATTAATGTTTCTAAAAATAGGGTATTATATATTCCTTGTTTTTATAATATTAATATTTGATTAATCAAACTAATCTAATACTAATATGAAAGAGATCAATTAGTCAACTTATGTATTAATTCATAATTTATAAAATGTAATATGCTCTGATACCCTACTAGGTTACAATCAGATATCAATGTTTATATAGTTTACTTCAATTAAAACCCATGAAGCATGTAAATATCAATGATGAATTAATATATAGAACATACCTCTAAGTGGAGATATCAAGAAGACATATCAGAGATTGCTAATTAGATGCATTCTACCGAGCGTAAATTTTATAACACCCAGTAGATAATGATTATTAAAAAATCAATGATAAAAAAGTGTGAAAATTTAAATGTTTTTTTAGGAAAAGGTTTAGATAATAGTTTTAGGTAGAAATGGTTTCTAAAAGTTGGTTTGTATATGTGATTTTAGCAAATAGATTTTCAGATAACAATTTAGGAAGAACTATCATCAAAATGAATAAATAGGGGGGCTTTTAATAATGGTTCTCTTGATAAACCATTATCTAAAATTTTATATAAATCTCTTAAATTGACCTGGTCCTCACTTCAACATTGACACACCCAACCATCCCTTCTTGCAACCCTCCCGTCCTTCCACAACCAACCATAATCTCTCCTCCTGCCAACTAACTTAGTACCAATCTTATTCTATTCATTCTTTTCTCTTCAAATTTTTATTTTTTTTATTTTTTTATAGTGATTGGGTATTATTAGAGTTCTTTTGCAATTTTTAGTATAGAAAATAGTAGACCCGCTTGAGTGCTTTGGCTAGATTAAAGTTTGTTAGTGCTCAATCTACTCAATTGATAAGGTGACTTGTTTTATTTATTTATTTATTTACTTTTTGTAATTTTAACTCAACCTCACAAATTCTAGATTAGACACCAATGAGTACTTCCTAACCACCAACAAAGCTCATACAACCCTTATCCCCTCCAATTCTGTAGCATTTTTTTGGTATAAATTACCCCAAACCCTTACTTTTTTTTGAGTAATTTTGTATGAATTAGCTTATAATAAGCTAACTTAGTTTTTTAATTATGTATGCATATGTTGTATGATTGATCTAGTGTGGTTAATTGTAATGTATGTGGTTGATTTGTGAAAATTAATATTTTGACCCATATATGTTCGGATTTTGCGGATTCGTCTAATTAAGCTATTTTAAATAAATTTATTTTAAAATATGCTTTAAAATATATATTATTTTATGTTGGAACTATCAATTTGAGACATTTGTGTGGAATTAATCGGTATTGTATTTCTAAGTCAAAATCCATGTGTAACAAAATTAAATTGAATAATTGAGTTGTTTCATTCAACTAATTTTACAATATGCTTTGAAATGTATTTAATTTTATGTTGGAAGTGTCAATTTGGAAAATTTTTGCGAAATCTATTGGAATTTGATATTTTCAAGAGGTTAAAAAAAGAAGGAATAAGTCTTTTTAGGTCAAAATTCTTACGGATCTAAATTGTATTTTTTAATAAAGTTATTTTTATTCTATTTATTATATAATTGATATTATAATACCTTCAACTAAAATCCAGAACAATCAATTTAAATATTTTAACAAGAATTGACCATATTAGCATTTCAAACTCAAAAATCCTTATTGTGTTAAATTGGATATTTTTTATTATTATTTTTGATCAGTTGGTTATATAATATATTATAAAATAAGTCTAATTGCATTTCTAAGCATTAAATTTAATTAAGTTAATAATATTCAACCAAATTGTATTTTTAGGTCTAAAACCCTAGCTTTCAAATGAAATTATATAATTGGTCATTTGTGTAGTTGTTTTTCTAAAATTAAGTTTCTTGAAATATTTGAAATAACATTAATTGAATTCTAACATATTCAATTAGGATCAATTGATTTGGATTTTGTGAAGTTGTATATTGAGCTTTAAAACCCTAATTTTTAGGAAAAAATTATCTTATATTGGTTACTCGTAAGATTATTTTTGTTAAAATTGATTATCTAGATTTATATAAAATTAATTTAATTGTATTTTTAGACTATCAACTTGAGGTAATCAAAGTTATTGTTTGGTTTGTAGTTCGGGCTTAGAAAGCCTAATTTCTAAAATGATTTGCTTATGCTTCTTTCACCTAATAGATTACTATCTTTGATTTAAAATTATTTAAATATTATTTTTATATTATTAGTGTGGATTAGTTTTTTGAAATTGGTTAGTTTTTCTTTTTGGTTGTAAAACTATATTAGTAAGTTATTTTGATAAAATTAACTTATCCTCTTTTGTCTTTTTCTTGTTTTTCCAAATCAATTTGAAATGCTCTAAGCAATACGTGTTGAAATCAATTTGGTTAATACTTAATTTTAAATCTAATGGAGCTACACTCTTGAGTTTTAGGTTTTGGATATGTTTATTTTAAGAAAGACCATTTATATTTATCTTTGTTGATTAAATTATAATACTTGAATTTTTGATCTATAAGGTAGTTTCTAAAATAGTTCTATGGTTTATATCAAAGATATAGGAGAGCATTATCATGGATTGTCAAGCTCTCTCTCTCTCTCTCTCTCTCTCTCTCTCTCTCTCAATTTTTTTAGCAAGCTTTAGATTTAGGTAAGTCATTGCTTACCTTTACTTATGATGGAATCATAGGATGTATGTCTTCTTGAAGTGGAAGGTGATGAGTGTAATTTATGTTATCTAAGTATATCGAGCATATACTATGTTTTTTGTGGTAATTTTATGTATCTATGAGCTTATAATCAAATGTGAACACATGTTAGCATGCCTCTTGATTATTATATGTGTTCGAGTATATGAATGGTTGAGTATAATTATGTGGTTAACATGTTTAGCTAATTATGAAATGTATGGTGATTTTAGAGTATCTTTTAATGTATCTCAATTATGATTGGTTTGAAATTTTGTATCAATTATTGAGTATGGAGTGAAATTATATGATGCCTTATACTGGACTTTCATGCCATGGAATTATTTGGCTTTAATGCCACTTGGATTGGTTTAGCTTTAGTGCCACTCAAAATTGATCAACTTTACTTCCACTTGGATTGAATCAACTTTAATGTCACTTGGAATTACTCGACTTTAATGCCAATTAGATTGGATCAAATTTAATGACACTTGAAATTGATCAGCTTTAATGCCACTTGAAATCATTATAATAATATCATTTTATTGTGTGTTGGAAGCAATTTAAGTGTTTTCATGTGGAATTTATTTATGCTTGGTTAAATCTTTTAATATATCATTATTCACTTAAAATGAAAGATATTGAGTCAGAAATTGTACCACTTGGGCTACCTATACGAGTTAGGTTTGGTATTGGTACCATTCTAGTATTTTTTTATTTTGGGAATACAAGTGTCTTTCGAGGTCTAGAGTGACCCTTTTCTAGTTTATAGGTGTCTCGATATATTTCGGCTCTATATGGGTATGTATATTCAAGTGATTGGGTGTCTTACTATTTGGTGGTTTGGTTACGTTTCTGGATGAGCTAACTAGGCTAGTACTATTCAAGTACTAGATTAGTTGTTATAATTTCTTTGAGTTTCCATCATCAGATTGAAATAATTAAATGGACTGGATCATAAAAATGGAATACAACAATGATTACTCTTGTCCATTCATGGACTCTATATTTCATTATCCTATTCATGTCACTCATTTTTCTTTTTACAATCATGTTACCATATGACACCTATCCTTACCTAGTTATTATATGATTTATTATTTAAATCGCATGTGAGCAATCAATATAGATGAATCTAGAAACTAAAGCCCTACTATATATAGAGGGATAGGGAGCTGGAAAGGGTAGGAAACATCAAGTAGAGGAGTGGGAAGGTTTTAAGGTTTTTAAAATCTAATTACCTTATTCATATCTTGTTTATTTTCTTAAATAAACATTTGATTTTGTAATAAGTGTAAGAGCTTTGAGTACCTATGGACTTATGGTAGATTATATTTGGTAAAATTAATCTGATCCGACACGAATAATCCTATCTAAAATTCAAGGGTAATTGTATTACTTAGCATGCATTCATGATTCATTATATGCTTGTATCCTATGTGTTTCCATGTCTAGTCGTGTATTTAAAAGCATGAAATCATGAACACATGTTTTACCGTTTGTCATCACATATCTCATATGTCCTCTCCTACTACCACATATACACACGTGTGCTATTGATAATTATGACTAGGATATTCCACATGGATATGTCTTACTTTAGCTACCACATGTATGTCTTGATATTGTGATTTTGTGTATGATTTTCATTAATACATATTAAATGAGCCATTAATAATATGTTATATACTTCGCAAAATCATATAAATAATTGTATGAGTGGAATGGTGTGTGTATTACATGTATAATTGAACATGAGTATTATAAAGTAAATATTTCCATGTCTTTATGTGCATCATGTGCCCTCCATGAGTTATGTAGCTTTGATTTACTCAGTATTGGACCTATAATGATACTACATTGGTTGAATGAGTCCTATAATGATCCATTGATGGTGGGAATATACCTCTTGTGTAAGCTTGATATCAATTGTTATTATTGGGTTGAAGATTTGGGCTTTAAGAGAGTAGGTAAACCAGAGTTTTGTTGTAACAACCCCAAATTTACTACTTAAAAATTTCATTTTGCGGAAGCGATAATTACAAAAATAATGGGTGTTACCGCCATACTCAATATAAGTTTGACATCTCAATATAAGTTTGACATCCTCTACTATCCTTACATTAAGTGTTAAGGCTAAATCATTACTTTACCTAAATAACATTTATAACAAGGAAAGTTAGCAATTTTACTAAGGGTAACTGTAATACCCCAAAAATTAAAAATACCTATAATTTAATAAATAGCCTTTATTTGGGATACATAAACTTTTAAATTTATTTTAGTTAATTATTTTGTGGATTATTGAGTATATAAAAATTAAAATATATGAATATTTAATAAATTAAAATAAATATTTTGTTATTTTATCATACTTATTTTATTTACATAATTTTCCAAACTAATGTTTTTCTAAAATTAACCTTTTAAACCAATATATTAAATCATAATAAATTAAATTATTAAATTAATTTATCTATAAAAAATATTAAATTCTATTATTCCAAAAATTATTTTATTCCTCCCTATTTTCTTTTTTTCCTTTTCCTTTTTCTTTTCCTTCTTTTTCCTTTTCTTCTTTTTCTCTTTTAGGCCACTAGCCTGCCCCTTATTCGCGCTTTGGGTCGCTGGCCCGTTCTCTCCCTGTTCCTTCTCCCTTTCCCGCACCGTTTGCCCCAACCCATCTTTCCTCCTCCTTTTTCTTTTCCTTTTACCCTTCCCTGGCTGGGCCAGTCCTGTCCTCCTTTTTTTCCCTCCTCTCCCTCATGGGAGGGCCAACCCGCTCCCCTTCCTTTCTCCTCGCCCGGCCGGCCTGCCTTTCCTTTATTTCTCTTCTTCTCCTTCTTCCTCATTCCTTGAACATCAAATTGCACACCCTGGCTAGCCTCCTGCAGCTCCTCCCTGCCACTTGCCTTCCTCTATAGCCCTGCTCTCTCCCTCTCTCTCCCCTATCCCTCTCCTTCAATTTTCGGACCAAACATGACCTGCAACCCCTTCCCCACATGCCTTCCTTTTCTCCTTCCTTTCCTCTTGTCCTTGCCACTACAGGCCATGCGCCTGTCACCCCCTACACCTCCACCTAACCCACCCATGCATGCATCCTCTCCCTCTCATTTTTTCCTTCATTTCTGTTTCATTTCCTCCCTACTCAAGCCACACTTCCCCTACAAACCTCCCTTTCTCTCTCTTCTCCTCCTCCCCTCCTCCCCTGTTTTCCCTTCACCTTTGTCTCTATTTACATGTAACTACTTTTGAAAATTTTCAAGTGTTGTATTGAAATTTTAATGGTGTTTTAATCAAATTTTAATTTCCCATTACTTTACTAAGGTTTTAAAATCCATAATTATTTCACAAGTTTTTCGTTGATGATTTTTTTGTAGTGAAATCATTCATTTCCCATCTATCATTGGATATATCCTTTTGGGAGTTTATTATCACGGTATAGATGATGTTTATATTTTAGTTGGACAAGTTATATCCTTACACCTATTATGAGGTAGATGATGTGTATCTATCTTGTGTTAGGTGTGACGGTAACTTTCCCTATTTTATATTTTAGCTTCTGCATATTTTTCTTTGAAAAGAAATTTTTTAGGAGTGAATTTTTGGGGTGTTACATTAATAACCATGGATTTAATGATGCTTTAAAACCATTATCAAATTCTTGTAATAACCGCTATAAATGCTTATTTTTGTAGTAGTGATGTGAAGTCATTATACATACGACCAAGCTTGCTCCAATACCATATCTTCTAACACTAAGAAATATTTTTATCTTTCTCTAGGGTATTTGTGGAAGTGATATGAGGAAAATAATATATCTCTATCTTTATTTCTTATAACTCTCTGTCTTTTTCTATTTATAAGAAGATAAATCCGCTAATGAGACTTTATTACATATGGTATTAGGTATGTCTAACGGGCTTGGACTAAATTAGGTATCTTAGTATAGTAATGTTAAATTTAGCTCATTCTAAGGTGCGACTATGTGTATTCACACAATAATAACAGCGAACCTAAAATACTTGTTGGCCTATAAGTCATAAATGGCTCTTTAGCAAGATATTATACCAGTCCAAGTTGTATGAAGGTATGGTGTATGACATAACCTCAATCTAAATGATTTGTATATATAATTATATATATTATAAGTTTATTAGACATATCATGAATATAAATCATGGTTCTTCTTTTGAATTTTGGAACATCAAGCATATGAAATTGATTTCACTACTTTTGGAGATTTATGTTACAAATTAGAGATGCCATGAAGCCAATTTTATGTTGGAAAACCCACTTAGGTGAAGGTTTCAACATCTAGATAGATTCGTGGGGTTCCTACTTTACCCTATTTTATAGCATCATCAATTCTACCAAGCCATTCATCTTATACCAAAGTTGTTGAAATAATAACCCCTAATCTTAATCAATGGAATAAGGATCTCATTTATCTACAATATGATCCTTTTTAGGCATATCATATCATCATAATTAGCTTATCTTGTTGTTGATATTCCACCATTGATAGGTTAGTCTAAACATTACACCCTCAATGCCTATTTTCTACAAAATATGTTTACCATACACCCACCATTATGCTATCCTCTAGCTCTTCCATTGCTATCTTTCCTTGGAAGAAATATTGGCATGTCCCTAACATATCACCCATAATCCATCTTTTCCTCTAGATATGTCTTTTAGAATCGATTCAACATAATCAAACTTAAATAAGATACTCATATAGATTCTTCAAGTGCAATATGCCAGCAGGCTAGGAAAGCTACTGATCATATGGTTCTTTGTTGGTAATGTAATGCCTTTGTATCATCTTGCTTTGTTGGTTTTTCCTTGTTTTCTTTGATCTCTTTGTCCCACATAGAAAAATTATATTTTCTTTTAAAATAGTTTTAATTTCCGTAACTGCTACTTGATTTTCATCCCACATCGAGCAGTAGTTGCTGATAATGAGGGTATTTTTTATTTATTCTATTCAACCATCTCTTCTTCAGTTAAGGGCTTGTATAGAGTTATAACTTTTCTCTCTTGAGTGCACGAATAAGAAGAGCACCGTGTTAACCTTGGGAGGCGACATCCATGTAGCTGATTGCACCTAGTCAGGGACAAAATTGCTTTTAAGTTAGTGGGTTTACCACGACTCGGGTTTTCCTTCCTTTTTTCTCATCAAAATATTTTGCTCTAAATTTCTTATATTTTCATAGGATTCAAGTTATTCTCCAACAAATTAGAAGTGATTTCCTATTGTGATTACTGTGACGATGCCTTCCTCCTACCAGTTGAAATTGCTTCCTGATATTAGCAGTCTTCAACCTCTTCATGGCTCCAATTACAAGAGGTGGGCTAATCTAATTCTCATCTATTTCAAACAGCTTGAAATAAATTATGTTTTATTCAAAGACCCACCCAAATCAGATATTTATTATGTCAATCTTATCACTCCTGCATCGGGGGCGTCTTCCATCATTGTGACTCCTCCGCCATCCAAGGATAAGGGCAAGGAACAAGATGACTCAGATGATATGGTCCAAAAGTATGAGAAATTCAACAAATTGGCCAAAAACATGCTGTTGAGTCAGTTGGTTGATTCTGTCTTTGGTTTTTACTATGCTCAGAAATCAGCCAAGACTATTTAGGAAGCACTAGAGAAGAAATATGGGGCAGATGATGCTGAAAAGAAAAAGTATGTGGTAGGAGAGTGGCTGAAATTCAAGATGGACAAGAAGAAGTCTATCATGGAATAAGTCCATCAATACGAGATTTTGAAGGCCAACATACTAATTGAGAAGCTGTCAGAGAAATGGTCGGATTACCGCAACCACCTCAAGCACAAGAAGCGTGATTTGACCTTGCAGGAGCTGATCTCACACATGAAAATTGAAGAAGCTAATCGTTTAAAAGATAAGAATACTTCTTTTGTTAATGAATTTTCTGTTAAAGCTAATGTTGTAGAATCTTCTGGTGGTTCCAAAATTGATAGGTCCAAAGCTGCTGTGGCAATAATGTGCAACGTGGTTGAGGATCCTAAGAGGTGGATTGTGGATTGTGGAGTAACAAAGCATTTCTGTTCAAACCGAAATATTTTTGCTGATTTTAAACCTGCCTCAGGTAAGGAGAAGGTGTACATGGACAACAAGTTCGAATATGAAATTCTTGGTAAAGGAACAGTAAACCTGAAACTGTCTTCTGGAAATGTTCTTAAACTGTAGAATGTTTTGTATGTCCCTTCCATGAGTAAACACTTAATTTCTAGCTTAGCTTTAGATAGGGATAGGATTTAAACTCGTATTAAAAACCTGAAAGTTATTTTGGTTCGTAACGATGAGTTTGTGGGGATGGGATATGTTAAGGGAGATCTATACACCCTAGAGGTTGAGGCTATTGCTAATTTTGGTGCTAATAAAGTTTCTACTTTTGCTTATATTGTTGATTCTTTTAATATTTGGCATGCTAGATTAGGACATGTGAATTATGGTTCTTAGAAACGATTACGTAAAATGAACTTGCTTTCTAATCTAACTTCGATTAATAGTAAGAAATGTGAAATCTGTGTTGAGGCTATATTTGCTAAGAAACCATTTAATTCCGTGATCGAGAGAAAAACAGAATTGCTTGAGCTTATACATACGGACTTAACAAATTTTAGAAACATAGAGAGCAGGGGTGGTAAACACTACTACATCACCTTTATTGATGCCTATTTGAGGTTTTGCAAAGTATACCTCTTAAGATCAAAAGATGAGGCTCAATATATGTTCTTAAAATATAAAGTAAAGGTGGAAAAACAATTAGACAAAAAAATCAAAAGACTTAGTTCTGATCATGGTGGTGAATATGACACTAATTTCCTTAAAGAAATTTGTGAAAAAGAGGGAATATTTCATGAGCTTTCTGCTCCTATAACACCTAAACAGAATGGTATAGTTGAGAGAAAAAATAGAACCCTCAAGGACATGATTAGTGCAATGCTTGTTAGTTCCAAGTTATCCATGGATATGTGGGGGGAGGTGGTGCTTAGTGCTTTTTATATTCTTAACAAAGTGCCTCATAAAAAATTAGAGAAAACCCCATATGAGTTGTGGAAAGGCTATGCCCTAAACTTGAGTTACATGAAAGTGTGGGATTTTTTGGCTAAAGTGGATTTACCTTCTTTTCAACGTGAAAGTGACAGACCTAAGACTGAGGATACTTTCTTTATTAGTTATGCCAAAAACAGTGTTGCTTATAGATTTATGCGTTTAAAAGATCGTTTTATAACTGAATCTAGAAATACTGAGTTTTTTGAATATGTATTACCTTTAAAGAAATATGATATTTCTCCTGATAACACTCCTAAGTGTGTATCTTCTTCTTCTATGTATTTACCTGATTCTACTATTACATTTGATGATGTGAATGTTAAACCTATAAGGAGTAAAAGACTTAGAACTAAAACTAGTTTTAGTCTCGATTTTAATACTGCCTTTCTTGTAGAACTCAAAAGAAAAGATAAGTTTGATGAACTAGATGAGTTAGTGATTTGTCTTCATATTATTGAAGACGAACCTAAGACATATGAAGAGGCAATAAAATCTGTAGATGCTAGTTTCTGGAAGGATGCCATAAGGAGTGAGATTGATTCCATTATGTCTAACCACACTTGGGAATTAGTAGACCTTCCCAAAGGGGCTAAGGCAATTGGTTGTAAATGGATCTTTAAAATGAAAAACATAACTGATGGAACTATTGAAAGGTTTAAGGCTAGATTAATAATTAAAGGTTATACCCAAAAGAATGGAATTGACTTCTTTTGTATTTACTCTCCTGTTACTAAAATCTCTACTATTCGTGCATTATTTGCTTTGGCTTCCATTCATAACCTGATTGTACACCAAATGGATGTGAAAACTGCATTCCTAAATGGAGACTTAAATGAGGAGATTTATATGGAACAACCACCAGGTTGTGAAGTTCCAAGACATGAAAGTAAGGTATGTAGACTTAAGAAGTCTTTATATGATCTTAAACAAGCACCAATTCAATGGTATTTGAAATTTTATGAAACCATTCTCAGTTTTGGTTTTTCGGTTAATGAATTTGATGCTTGTGTGTACTCAAAGATGTTTGGCACTGATAGTGTAATTATTTGTCTCTATGTTGATGGCATGTTGATCTTTGGTACATGTATTGAAGTTGTGAATAAAACTAAGAGTTTCTTGTCCTCTGGATTTAAGATGAAGGGCTTAGGTGAGGTAGATGTGATTTTAGGAGTAAAAGTCACAAAGACTGATAGTGGCTTCACTCTAAGTCAACCACACTATGTAGAGAAAATCTTGAAAAAATTTAATAGTTTTGATGTCGTACTAGTGAGAAGTCCTTATGATCCTAGTGTACATTTGTGTAAAAATTTGGTTAAGAGTGTATCTCAAACTAAACATGCTAAGATCATTGGAAGTTTAATATTTTTAATGAACTACACTCGACCTAACATAGCTTATGCGGTCAGTAGACTAAGTCGGTATACCCATGACCCTAGTAGTGATCACTAGAATGCTCTCACCCGTTTGATGAAATATCTTAGCGGTACGATGGATTGGGGTTTGCGTTTTATTGGTTATCCTACTATTTTAGAGGGTTATACTAATGCTAATTCGGTAACATACAATGATGAAATTTGCTCCACTAGTGGTTTTGTATTCACTTTAGGTGGAGCTACTATTTCTTGGAAGTCTACTAAGCAAACAATTATTGCTAGGTCCACTATTGAGTTTGAGTTCATTGCGATGGACTTAGCTAGTGAAGAGGTCGAGTGGTTGAGATCATTATTGGCTGATATACCTTTGATGGGGAGACCCACACCTGCTATTTCACTACACTGTGACTCACAAGCTGCCATCAGTATTGCTAAGAATGTTGCTTATAATGGAAAAAAGAGGCATATACGTATTAGGCATAAAGCTGTGAGAAATTTGATCACTAATGGAGTGATCTCTCTAGATTATGTTAGATCTGAGAGGAACTTAGCTGATCCTTTAACCAAAGGACTATGTAGGAGAATGGTCTTGGATTTGTCGAGGGGAATGGGACTTAAGCCCTTGTAGGTGGGTAATTCATGGTGGACACCTAGTTATAGGTCAAATGAATCCATGAAGTACTCACTAATGTACACACTTTTCACATTATTATGGCATGTGTATCTTGAGGTTGAGCATTAAGCTCTTAATGGTACTATAGCCGTAATTGATGGGCGATCCTTGTGAGACAGACCTGATGGTTCCATCGCTTGATGATAGCAAGGTTGAGCTTGCGAGCTCTTAATGATTCCATAGTCCTCAACTGTGGGGGTGGTTTATGGTAGATAGACCTGATGGAATCACCTACTTGGGTGTGAAGGGTTGGCCTCCTTCTATGAATGACATGGGCAGTCTTTCTAGAGAACCCATGAGCGTCCCGAGGTGACTAAGGCCAACATGTTTTTGACTTGATTTTGAAACTCGATTGTGATAAGGTGAGATGTGTGTCTTTAGGTGAATCCTCGAACCAATGAGTTCAAGACTTGTACACTTAATTGGTAAAAGGAATGCCTAGATTCACTATGTGTTGGTTCAATCGAAATATACTAGCATTTAAGCATCAATCCTTGCTAAAAGCTCATAAGTATTTATTTTTCTATCCTTTGCATTAGTGGGGGATTGTTGGTAATGCAAGGCCTTTGTATTATCTTGCTTTGTGGGATCTTCCTTATTTTCTTTGGTCTCTTTGTCCCACATGGAAAAATTAGCTTTGCTTTTAAATAGTTTTAATTGCCATAACTACTACTTGGTTTTCATCCTACATCGAGCAGTAGTTGCTGATAACGGGGGCATTTTATTATTTATTCTCTTTAGCCCTCTGTTCTTTAGTTAAGAGCTTGTATAGAGTTCCAACTCTTCTCTCTCGAGTGCACGAATAAGAAGAGCACATTGTTAACCTTGGGGGATGACGTCCATGCAGCCAATTGCACCTAGTCGAGGACAAAATTGCTTCTAAGTCAGTGGGTTTACCACGACATATGTTTTCCTTCCGGTTTTCTCATTAAAATATTTTGCTCTAAATTTCTTATATTGTCACAATAGTCAAGTTATTCTCCAACATTCTTAAGCACACATACATTCGAATGGTTTTATTTAGAATCGATCCCTTTGGGACATCAACCTCCCTCAAGAAAAAAAAATGCTACACTATCGATCATGTTTTTAAGGATCGGCTTTCTAAAAAGATGGGTTGTGTGTGGTGCAATGGTATTGTTGAGTCATCTGGTTCATTTGAAACTATAAGAAATGTCATTCACTTTTAACATGTTAGTCTTAATTTTCATGCTATGATAAAATGTATTTCTCACTTCATTCATGTTGGGGTCCCTCCTTAATTAAGGGGGTTTCCCAAAATAATAATAATAATAATGGGGATGATACATGCATAGTAGAGTTACAAAGATAATTAATACTTTGGACCTCTTGGGAATTTGAGAAGGCAAGTGCATTTTATCATGTGCAAGTAACCAAGGTTCATTGGCTTAAATTAATGGAAAATTATTCAAGAGTCATCTTATGACTTTTGGGTTACCCCCTTCTACTCCTATATATAGGGGTCTTTGGGAAGGCTTAGATCATTACAAGCAAAGCAAGCAATCCTCTACATATGAGAAAAGTTCTCATATTTTTTCAAGTGAAGTTTGAGTGATCCACCACTTAATTGGTGAGAGAGTCCATCCTTTGTAATCCATCATCTTTTAGGCAAAGAAGTTGAGTGAGCATACTAGAGAAGAATTACTTGTAATCATATTATTATCATAGTGGAAGATTCGTAGTTTTTCCGTTCAACTTTAAGAGTTTTCCACATAAAATTTTGGTATATCTTATTTTTTTTATTTCTACTATTTTTTATTTTTCTCATTTTAATCGTATAAAAAAAGAAAAATATCTTCCGCTATCGACCGGTCCTTTTTCGGCGTTGATTCATTATTATCAAGGCCATCAAGAAGCCACTCAAACTACACTCGTGGCCGCGGTACGTCCTCACGATAAAGTCCACTATTTACAATGATATGGTCTTCGCCGCAAGCACCATTTATGAGGTATATTTCTTTTCGAATCCCTTTTCTTGCTCTTTTTTTCATTCCACAAGTCGGTACATCAAGTGCATCGTATGTGAGGGGAAATAGTCGCCATCACCAGCGAAAGATGATAGACCACGAGAGTTGAGACCTGGTTTTTGTTTACCTCAGTCCGTTTCTATTCACTTTTCATGTGCTGAATACGATTAAGGACGAGGAGAAACGGAAAGATAAGGTCGACAGGTTCATCATGCTTCGGGTGTATCTGGACCTGCACTGATCATACAACTCAAGTGTAAAAGGTTTTACTAAAAGTCGAAGGAATGGATTGCATTCTTTATCTTAGTAGTAACGTACGTCCCTCACCTTAAATTATACTTTTATAAGTTATAAAGGCGTGCTTTCGATTATGAACTGGCTTAAGAAACGGAACCCCGCCCCTGGCTTGAAGCTTATCCCTTTATCGTCCATCTTCTTTTGCACATTTTGACACATGCGCAGAAGGTGGTAAACTTGATTGAAGTCCCTTTCTTTCTTTTTTTGTTCCTTTATTATTATTATTTTTCATCCCTCGGAAATAGTTTCATTATTTCAATTATCAAAAAGACTTGAGCTGTTTTCCTTGACCAAACATGTCTTAATTACTGATGCATAAGCCCACTGCCCACGGAATGCTTCGAGATATTTTTTTTTTCTTCTAATGCTCGGACCGACGTCATTTTTGGATTATCACGCTCGCAGCAGGAGTTTGGTTCAAATATTTAAAATATATTCCAGTCCGGCAAAGTTGATTGCCCCATGCATTTATTGGGCTGGTTAATGTAGCTTTATTACGTCGCTGAGCCCTAAGCTAACATCCGAGACTAATGAGTGGTCTGGATATCAGTCCATCTTGTTACTCCATTCATTTTATAATATAAAACTTATAACATTTTAGTGTATATATATATATATATATCTTAAGAAGTAATAAATTTTTTAAAACTTAATATTTAAATTGACTAATATGTCCTTATATTAATTTATAGTTTTAACAGGTTACTGGTTTGCTGTTTAAGTAGCTAAACCAATAGTTAGAACTGTTTCACTCAATTGAAGCCAAATCTATCTATATTTATTTAAAAATATAATTTAAGTATTTAGGATTTAATATTAGATATATATCATGAATCACAAAATAATTAATATATTTCATTATAAAGTGATAATTACGTATTCATATAAGATTATAAATTAAGATAATTTCATATCAATAGTCTCTTACATATCAAATACGACTACAAAATAATATATTTCAACATCAAATCTCTTACATATTTATAAATAATTTAAAATAAAATACACCAGTTTATAAGTTACAATTCAATTAGATAAATTAAATAGTTCGATCAAAGAACTACTCATTCAATTCTATATATTATCCATATCATCTCCAACGTTAGAAAAATATAAGAATGATATTTTCATGCATGTGATTATCTTCATCATCATCTCTACTCTTCCTATCAACTTCATCATCTCTATTTCTATCAAACTCATCCAATACGCCTACAAAAATAGAATAAGAATAATTACTTAAATTATTATATCAATTTATATAAGCAATAAAAAGTTATGAGCTTCATATCCTCATTAGGATTGTCTTGAATAGTGACATAAGCTAATTCATTTCTGAGCAACTCAAGCTCTTCGTTATTCATGTCAAATGACCCATCCATAAAAATCCAAAAGCCTATTGCATCAAACTCTTCAGAATTAATTGGGTCATAACTTGTCTTAAATTGATTTCTACACAAAAGAAAACAAAATTAGACAAGCTTGGTAATCTTATGATATAAAATAAACAACTTTAGACAAAATTTACAATATTAATACAACAAAAAAATTAAATTCATACCTTTGTTGCAATATCAAGTTAGAGTGCACAAAGACTAAATCATTGAGTATTTCATACTCAAGTCTATTCTTTGAACAATCCAGTAGAATCTAACATGAACCGAAGGATCGAGTGACAACTTGTGCTTTGATACGACTCCTCTTTTGTGTTTTGTTGGCTTAGAAACTTGTACATCCAATGTCTAAAGCATCTTTAATCCTTTCAAACTATCATTTGAATTGTTCCTTGAATTCTTCATGATCATTAAGTATATACTATGTTGAACTCAAATCTTTAATTTTAGTCATTTATGATAATTTTTTTTCAAAGCCTTGATGACTTTCATGCTAATACCTACAATAAACATGTATCTATATACAATAATATGATGATAAAATATTCATTAGTCTAGTTATAATAACAAAAGTTATGTGTTGCTTCTCCTAAAGTTGCTGTAACACCCCAAAATTCACTATTTTTTTTTAAAACAGAAGCACTTAAATTAAAACCTGTGAATTATAGGGATGTTACCGCTACACTTAGTACCAGACCGGTTCGCTCTTACCGTTCCAGTACCAAGTGCTAAGGCTAAAAGGGATTTAATAATCAATATACATCAAAACTAAACAAGGCTTCAATTAAGCATCGATTGATTATAAAATAGAATTCAGAGTGCAAAATCAAAGACATAATTCAGTGTACACGATTAAAGTTTCTCAAGAGAAAATAAGTTTACAGACGATAAAAGTTATGTCTTAGGAAACAAAAAAAAAGATAGAAAATCATAAATGGAAAGTCCAACCACGCCACTCTCGATTATTGTGCCAAGTCCTACTTAGCACTCAGCCCCGCCTGATGCTTTATGAACATTGAAGGCATTAAAATAAGCATCACCCACCTGCACAAAGTCAGAAGGGTCTTCTACTCATTGGAATGATTAACACTCATAAAACGAGTGGTTAGTACGCTGCGTACTAAGTAAGGTACCGTGCAATAAGGTTAATACAAAAGTGTATAATCCAACATGATAATGTAATAGCATACGAGAATTCAAGTAAATACATAAAGGCCCATTTATAGTATGGATTAATTATTAATTAATCTCTTATCGATACTCATTTCACACCATGCTTTTTATCAAATCCATGCAAGTACGGGAACCCCACTATTTTAGCCTGTGAATGGATCATTTATAAGGTAACATGCCCTAACCACTATTATAGTCGGTAGATCAGTCACTTATAAAGTAATGTACCCTAAGCACTATTATACGTCGGTGGATCGGTTTGGCCCTTGCTCGCATGGTGTTCCACTATAAGTACTTTGTGTATTTTATGTGTCTTAGCAAACTTAGGGTTTGGTTTATTGAGCTTGGAATCCCCCATTATTATAGCCGATGGATCAGTCACACATAAGGCAACATGCCCTAACCACTATTATACACCGATGGATCAGTCTGGATCCGGCTCAATAAGCTTCCACTTTACATGATTAGTGTCTTATTCAATAGATTTCACCCTAGACATGCATTACTAACTCCATCTAAGCTTATCCTCCTAAGAGGGCCTGTCACATATCTTGAGACTAATGTACCTCCTATCTTGACCCAACATCCTTTCCTCCTTACCCTAGCTCATACTAGAGCCCATATCCCATGTATGTGGGTCATGGCCCACTACTTTTCACCTCCAGTCCACTAATTGCCTCGCTCTAGAGTTTTCTCCAAAAATCCCAATTTAGGCCTATGTGGCCTATCCTACTCTACCTCACACAACCCAACTCATTTTAACACTCCACACATCACAACCTTCAGATTCTACCCTCATCATCATACTTTACTCACCAAGTGCGCGTGTGATCACATAACCCTAAGTAGCCACACCAAACCCTAATTGGCCACTTTAAACCCTAGCTTCCTCACATCCATATGTCACCCCTCCATATCTCATATTTCACTTCTTATTTTTCCATGCTAATCATGCTCATCCTCACTTGATAATTTCCATCATCCTATCGTACCCCACTTACCCTCATTTATTTCTTCTTGGATTAGGGTTTTTCCCCAAACCCTAGCTCAGTCTCCTATATACCCTTATACTGCCCCATGTACTATTTTTCACCAAAAGCCTCCAAACACCCAAACAACTCTTCCATTACCTTCCTTACATCCCAAGTCAACTTTTTATACGTAAATTTCACTCCCATGCAAATGTTAACCTTCCTATGCACACCTTTGAACTTGTTCATGCAAAACCCTAGACTCCCATACAAACCCTAGATTATCCCATACAAGATTCTAGATTCTTCACTCTTTTATTTTATTTAAAATCCCCTTTTTATTCATCCACTCATAGACCACAGAACACTTAGGTCAAATTCCACCTATACTAGCCAACTTACATCCCTTCAGTCATCTCACTCTCCCATTTTTCTTTTTCATCGTTCCACCCCACAATACCACTTTAAACATCCTCACATGCATGTATTAAAGGGGTAAAAACACATTACATCACATTCCACAACATATACATAATAACACATACCATATGGAAATAGATAAGCATACCTCAATTCCAAGCCACACTATACATGAAATAGTTATAAACATAAGCATAATACACATAACATATCATGATACATGGCATACAAGCATATAAGGCACATAAAACACACATAAGGCCTTAGCTACACCCTTACCTAATATGATACTGGTCTTGGAGCATGCTCCTAAGCCTCCTTAGGGCTTTGACTGGTCTCACCTATAAGAGGAAAAAACTAAAGATTAAGTTCCCTCCTACTAAAAATACTATTATTTCCTAATTTATTCTAAGATTAGAGTTTTGGATAAAATAATAATATAATAGTAATAACACTAACTAATTATTAATTTTGCTAAAGATAAAAGTAATAATAGTAATATTGTAAAAGATGATAATATAAGGTTTGAAGATTTTACCCTAATACTAACAATGATAATAATAATAATAATAATAATAATAATAATAATAATAATAATAATAATAATAATAATAATAATAATAACAACAACAACAACAACAACAATAACAATAACAATAACAATAACGATAATAATAATAATAATAATAATAATAATAATAATAATAATAATAATAATAATAATAGTATTATTATTATTATTATTATTATTATTATTATTATTATTTGAAATAAAAATAGAATAGGGCTTCGGCCCTCAATAGCAATAATAATAAAAACATTAGTAATAATAATACATTGTACATAATACATAATAATAATATATTTGAATTAATGGAATTATAATAAAAATAAAATAAATAAAGCTTATATAAATAGTGTTTAAGGGTTGAGAGGGTTTAGGGTACCACCTTGGGTTGATGGTGATAGGCGGCATTGGAAGTGGTGCACGGCGGTGGTGGCGGTGGTCGGAAAAAGGAATAAAAGAGAGAAAGTTGAGTGCTCGGAAAAGAAGAGGGAGAAAGAAAGTGGGAGTTGGGGTGTTTATGGTTACCTAGATGGAGAGGAATATAATGAGGGTGGTGGTGCAGCCAATGGTGGTGGCGCACGGCGGTGACTGTGGTGGCCGAAAGGGAAGGAAAGGAAGAAAGGAAGGAGGAGAGGGAAGAAGAGGAAAAGAAGGGTAAGAGAAGGTAGAGGTTGGGAGGTGTAGGAGGCGGTGGTTACTACGGAAGTGGTGGCTAATAGTGGTGCGAAGGACGATGGAGGTGGAAGGAAGGGTTGATCAAGAAAGAGACTTTTCATGGCTAGGGTGGCTCATGTAGGGCAAATCGAGGGAGAAGGGTGGTATAGTTAGTTATAGGGCAGTGCAGGGAGTGCTTAGGTTGAAGGCTTGGGCAGTGGTGTTGGTTGACAGCAACGGGGTTAGCATCTAAAATGGCAGCGTGTACGATAAAGGAATTCTAGATTTCAGGGAAAAAGGCTTGAGTCCAAGCTGGTTAAGGGTTATTTATAGAGGTAAAGGGAGGGGATAAGGTTAGAGGGGTGACGGGAGAATAGCGCAGGTGTGTTAGGGTCCATTGACGGCGATGACAGGCCGATGAATTTCAAATCGTGGCAGGGTGGTTGCGTAGAAAAAGAAGGGGTTGTGCGTAAAAAGGAAGGGAAGTAGGTTGGGTCAAAGTGGTTGGCGAGTCAAGGGAAGGAGAGAGGAGAGGAAACGACTAGTCAATAGGATGTGGCCGGTGGCAAAAATCTCAGGGAGTTGGGGAGTTACAGGTCGATGGGGAAGGGAGGAAGGAAGAAGAAAAAGGAGAGGGCGTGTGTGAACCGGTCGATTGGGGGGAAAGAAAGAAAAGAAGGAGAACTGAACCGGGCGACGACAATTAAAAAAAAAAGGAACAAAATGCAGCATCTAGGGTTGGGCTATATTAAAGACGAAAAGATAAGGAAAGGTGAAATGGGCCGCTGGGTTGGCCTAGATTGGGGTAAGGAAGAAAAGAAAAGAAGAAAAAGAGAAAGAAAGAAAAAGGAAGAAAGAAAAAGGAAGAAAGAAAAGGAAAAAGGAAAAAAGGGAAAAAGAAAAATAGGTGGGTTAGGTTAATTAAATTAATTTAGATATTTGGGATATTTAAAATTAATAATATTTAAATAAAATAATATCTACTTCCTTTTTAGGCTAAATTAGGATTTTTGAAAGATTTTTCCTAAATTCCATTTTAACTAGCCTTAATTAGCTAAAATTCTTGAAATATTTATTATTTTCTTCTTTATTTGCTCTAATTAATTTCCTTTTATTTTAATAAACATAATTTATTTAATTAATTTTAAAATAAATCCTTAATTAGCTAAAATTCTTAAAATTAAGGTTTTGGGGCATTTCAGTTGCTCTCATGCATAAAGACATTAAACTTTGAATACCATTATCTCCATGTGTTTTTTTGGGTGAATCAATATAAGCTCTTCTAAACTCTATCAACAAAGTTCTTATTTTGGGGAACTTATTATAATACCCCATTCTTTTAAATCCTAATTACAATATATTATTAGTCTGGTAACACATCTTTGAAAAAGTTATATATATTCTATTATCAAGTCTCATTCCATTCGTGTTAATTTTTAAGCATTTCATCGATCATTTCTCTTGCTTATAGAAAACACATTTATTGTAATTTTTCTTATTCTTGAGTTTTCACATATTTCAAGCCAAATTCGAGATCCAATATTTTTATACATTTGAGTTTCTAAGATTATTCCAGACCATTCCATAATTTTTTATGATTTTTAGAATTTAATTGATATTTTTTCCAATAAGTGCCAATTATTGAACTTCCTTACAATTTAAATAATCAAAATAAGTTGTAACCAATCGTCTAACTAATATTTCAATCCTAAAAATTCTACTAACCAAACCAAATCAAATTTGTAACTTGTTTAACTTTCTCCTAACCAAAAAGTGCAGTTATTACTATAATCATGAATTTATGATATTTCTCTTATACACTCAATTATAACCTAATCTCTTTCTTACATCCTTAATCTTAGCATTCAACTAAGGCTAAATTCAAACCAAAAACTCACTCCAAACTCCTACCTATTAGATCCCACTCTATTTTTGCCAAATCTTGTGTTCCATTATAAAATTCACATAAAATTTTAGTGTTTCAATAGAGATCAAAGTTGTTTTCTTACTGACTTGTAGCAACTCTTTCTCTATCTGGTTGTTCTTTTCCTTTGTTTTTTTAACATTTACATACCTGGAATCAATTTCCTTCAAGCTTTATTGTATTCTGACTTTTGCTTCCCGGCCAGCTATACAACTGCAGCAAAGTTGATTTTTTTTTGTGACTTCCAACAGCTACCACACCTCTACGTTGGTTTATCTACCTTATATTACTTGCATGTTTTAATCCATATATAAACCATTTTTACGCATGAAATTGTGCCCCTCATATCTTCTTTCTCCTCTCCTATCTGTCTTGCCAAGTAACCTTAGAATTTTGCTACTGTTGTTGCATGTATTGCAACAGATATTTCATGTCCTTCCTCCCTTATTTTATACTTGTTTTCCTTATTATTAATCCTCAAGTTTTTGGTTGTTTTTTGTGGCGGTTTTCAAGCCTCTATATTCAAGATTATTCTTTTCCATTTCACTTCTTCCATTTTAATTCCCATGTTCCCTATTTATTAATCTTGGCTTATCTAATTCTTTTATCTTATATTCTTGAAGGTAACCAAGTGGGTTTAGAGAAGGAGTTTCTCGATTTCTTATTTTAGCTTTGCTAAGGAACTTAGAATTTTTGGTAACTAAACTAACCTTTAGGAATATGATTTTGTGATAGGTGTATTGTATGCTATTTTATGCATTATAAGCTTTGTTTTAATTATAAGCATGAAATAATATATTGGAAAATATTTTATGACATGTATATGTTTCTATCTTATGTGTATAAGCATGAAAATTTAATAAGACGCTGGTTTGTGTGATTTTCACATGTTCTTATATCTGCTAGAAATATGGTGAATATGTATTGGGGTTGTGATGCTTTTTATTTGTAGAGTTGTGCTAAATTTTCAGTAGAGTCGCTATAAAATTATCTATATTCGAGTGGTTTAGCTCTCTTCCTTGTTATTTTATGTGTATTTTGATTGTTTTAAATTTATTTAAGTATTCCATTGTATTTATAGTATAGACTAGATTTTGAATTTTGGATCATTTGAAGTTGAAATGAATTTATATAAGGTTTGGACATATTTGTCCATGGGTGTATTGGGTATTATAGGTTTTTTTTTAAAGTTTTAAATGTACCATTGTCTTCATTGGGTCTTTTGCAGAAAATTCGGTATATGATATTTTTTGTTTTGATTTTTTTTATAGTAAGTTATGAATTTTAGAAGTTTAAGGCAATTTTAGGTGAATAATAATATTTTGATCATTACATGTATATTCTGGAATGACCTAAGTGAATTTTATGTTAATAAAATTAGTTAAATGGTTAAGTTTGACACTTAGGTGACATTTGATGAGTAAACCTATATACCGTAATTAAAATAATTAATTAAGCAAGAGCTAGAAAAAGAGAAATATACACTTTTGGTATATTAATTAATCTAAGAATTTTATTTTAGTGTCATGTTTATATTTAAACCTAAGAAAAAAATTAGTTAAGTATAATCCATTTAGCATGAAGTATACATCTCTTAATATTAAGGTAGATTAGTTGATGCTAAAGATATTTTAATCATATTATGTGCCTTTAGACTAGTTATTTGACTTGATCTTATTTGTGAACCCTTGGTTGACTTGGATGTTGAGTATTAAATATTGTCTTGAGTAATTAGAGTTAATGTATAGTGAGATCTAGATTCAATGGGTCTTTTCTGATATGGAACTTGGGCTTTAGTGCCTCAATAATCTACCTTGGGCTTTAATACCTCGATAATATTTCTCGGGCTTCATATATTCAATTAGACCTTAATGGCATGTTAATGGGCCTTTATACTCTAAATGGTTTAGGAGTTGATTCCTCTATGGATCAAGTGTGTGGATAATATTAGAATTTACTAAAATAACAGGCTTATGTTCATAAAAATTATTAGGTGATATTCTATGAACCTTTGTTCCTGTTTGACCTAAATCTTTGATAAGACATTAATCACTTCAAGTGAAAGAACTTGAGTCACGACTTGTACCACTTGGGGTAGCTGTAACACATCAAAATTTACTACTTTTTTTTAAAGTGGAAGAATTTAAAATTTAAAAACCTATGAATTCTGGGGATGTTACTGTCATACTTAGTACCAAACCGGTTCTCTCCGACCGTTTCAGTACCAAGTGCTAAGGCTAAGAAAAGATTAACATTAAACTTAAACCAAAAGTTTATGAAAGAACTAGAAGGATTATAACACCAAAGATCAGAGTACGTGTAAGGGATTGTAATTCACATTCAAAAGAGAGATAAACTTACAATCGATAAAAGGTTCATTTTAAAATGCACAATATAAGTAATAAATCATAAGAGAGTAAATATGATACAAAGGAAATAGTAGAAGAAGATAAAATAACAAGAAGAGTGAATCCGGCCACACTACTCTCGAACTTGGAGCCAAAAATGCTCAACACACAGCTTCGCCTGATGTCTCGCCCACCTGCACAAAGTCAAAAGGGCCTACTACTTGTGGGAATGAGCAACACCCATGAAAAAGGTGATTAGTATGCTACGTACTAAGTACGGTAACCGTGCACTAAGGCCAATACAAAAATCACATAAACCATGCGGAAGAAATAACAAAAGCATAGAAACCATCATGATAACATACTATCATGATAACATACTATCGTACAATCATTCGGGTAGATACATAAAGGCCCATTTATAGTACGGATTAATTATTTAATTAATCTCTTATCAGAAATTGATTCACACTATGCTTTTTATCAAATCTATACGATTATGGGAACCCCACTATTATAGCCAGTGGACCAGAAACACACAGGGTATAAAGCTCCTGACCACTATTATTCGCCGATGGATCGATCTAGCCCCTTCTGGCATGGTATTCCACTGTAAGTACTTAGTGTCTTTTCCATGTCTTGGCACAAATATGTTCGGTTTTGTTGAGCACGGAATCTCCCACTATTATAGCCAGTGGACTGTAAATGCACAAGTACAAAGCCTGACCACTATTATTACTGGTGGACCAGTCACATATAGGACATCATGCCTTAACCACTATTATTCACTGATGGATCGATCTAGGCCCGGCTCAACAATACTCCACTTTAAATGATTAATGTATTATGGTATCTTATTCAGAAACTTTCACCCTAAATATGCATGAATCACTCCCTTTACTCTTATCCTCCAATCGACCCGTATCGCATCATGATAACCCTCCTATCTTGCCCAACAACCTTTCTTCTATACTCAAACTCACACTAGAATTCCAACACCAAAATATGTGGATCAAGGCCCACTAATACATACCTCCAAGTCCACTTATTTCCTCACTCTAGGGTTTTATCCCGAAACCCTAATTTAGACCTATGAGGTCCATCCCACACCACTTCACTCGACCCAAATTATTTTAACACTCCACACAACACAATCCCATAGATTCCACCCCTCCTCATCACATTTTAATCACCAAATACACATGATACCACAAATACCCTAAGCAGCCACACCAAACCTTAATTGTCCACACCAAACCCTAGCTCGGTCTCCTACGTACCCTTATATTGCTCCACGTACTATTTTTCATCCAAAGTGTTCAAACACCCAAACAACACTTACGTTACCTTCCTCACACCCCAAATCAAATTTTTATATATAAACTTTACTCTCATGCAGATGCTTACCTCCCCATGCAAACCTTCAAACTTTTTCATGCAAACCCTAAAACTCCCACGTAAAAACCTTAGAACCAACCATGCAAACCCTAGATCCATCCATATAAAACCCTATATTTCTCCATACAAAACTTTAGATTTAATCCATACAAAACCCTAGATTAGATTCCCCAATACAACACCATAAAATCTACCATGCAAAACCCTATTTCCATCCATATCAAACCCTAGTGTAGATTCTTCCATGCAACACCATAAAATTTACCATGCAAAACCCTAAATCCATCCATATCAAAACCCTAAATTATTTCATGCAAAACCCAAGATTCCTTCATACAAAACCCTAAATTCAATCCATACAACCCATAGATTAGATTCTCCCATGTTACACCATAGATTAAATTCTCCCATATAAAACTACAAATTATATACTCTCATATAAAATCATAAATTATATTCTCCCATACAAAACCATAAATTAGATTCTCCCATATAAAACCATAGATTAGATTCTCCCACACGAAACCCTAAATTTCCCATTTTATTCCTCCACTCATGGATCATTAAAATACTTAGGTCAACTCACATCCCTTGGTCAACTTAGTTTCCCATTCTCCTTTTTCATCCTTCCCCCCACACAAACCATATTAAGATCCTTACATGTATGTCTTACAGGGTCACAACACATATCCTCACATACCACAATATTTCATCACATACACATAGTACACATGCCATATAACAACACATGAACACACTTTAACTCCACGCCATACCACACATGAAATTAATATAATGATAAATATAGGATGCATAACGTAAAAAGCATATAATGCACATCAACACACAATATGCCTTATTAACACCCTTACCTAAAATGACACCGGTCTTGGAGCATGCTCCTATGCCTCCTTAGGGCTTTGATTGGTCTCACCTATATGAGGAAAAAGCTAAAAAGTTAGATTCCCTCCTACCAAAAATACTATTAAATACTAACTTATCCTAAGACTAGGATTTTGATAAAATAATAAAATATTAATAATAGAAATGACATTAACCAATTACTAAATTTGGCTAAAAATATAAGAATTAATAGGAATCTCATAAAAGTTGATAAGATAAGGTTGAAGACTTTACCCTAATAATAATAATAATGATACCAAAATAATAATATCAAAGATACTAAAAATAATAACGATGATAATATTAATAAGAATAAGAATAATAATAGTAACAATAATAATAAAAAGGGCATTACTCAAAAACATAGTGAAATAAGGGCTTCGGCCCCTTTACCAAAATAATACTAATAATAACATTAGTAAAATAAATAAAAAAATTTAGTAATAATAATAATAATGAAATAGTAATAATGATAATGATAAAAACCATAATAATATTGCAAAAATGATAATAATCATAATGGTAATAATAGTAATGATAATAATCGAAGATAAAATGAAGAAGGGTTTTGACCCTACATTGAATGATAATAAACTTATTAAATAATAATAATAATAATAATAATAATAATCATAATAATAATAATAATAATAATAATAATAATAACAACAACAACAACAACAACAACAACAACACTAATAATAATAATAAATGCTAATGATAAAAATATTAATAATATTAATAATAATAAGACATGATATTTATAATACTACTACCATAATTCAAAATAGGCACAATAGGGTTTCAGTCCTATATAGAATAATAATACTAACATTGAAACTAATAATAATAATAATAATAATAATAATAATAATAATAATAATAATATTATTATTATTATTATTATTATTATTATTATTAACATATTAATATTAATAATAAAGATAATAGCAACAATAAGAATACTAATAATAAAATCGAAATAAAAAATATAATAGGGCTTCAGCCCTCAGTAGAAATAATAATAAAATCATTAATAATAATAAAAATAATAGTAATAAAAATAATAATACTAATAATAATAAATTTTAAATATATGAAATAAAATAGATTAAGGCTTGTAAAAATAGGGTAAAATGGTTGAGAGGGTCTAGGGTTCAACCTTAGGCTGGTGGTGATAGGCGGCACCGGTGGTGGTGCACGGCGGCAACGACGGTGGCCGGAAAAAGAGAAGAAAAGGGAAAAATTTGGATGTTGGAAAATGGAGAGGTAGAATGGAGGTGGGAGTTGGGGTGTTTAGGGTTGCTTAAGTGGAGAGGAGTAGAATGGAGGTGGTGGCGCAGCCAAAGGTGGCGGCACACGACGTCGGCGGCGGTAGCCAAATGGGGAAGAAGAAGAGAAATAGAGGAGGAGAGGGAACAAGAGGAAAATAAAGGTAGGGGAAGATAGAGGAGGGTCTATAGAACAGTTTGGGAGGTGAAAGGAGTGGCGGAAGCAATGAAAGTGGTGGCTAACGGTGGTTTAAATGGTGGCAGAGGTGGAAGAGAGGGTTGATCGGGGAGGGAAATTCGCATAGCTAGGGCCACTTGTGCAGGAAAAATCGAGGGATGAGGGTGGTTTAGTTAGTTAGAGGGCGGTGCAGGGAAGGTTTAGGTAGGCGGACTGGGTGGTGGCATTGGCCGATAGTGGAGAAAATAACACCTGAAATGGCGGAGGTACACGAGGGAAGAAGGTATGGGTTTTGAAGAAAGGTTCGATCCCAGGCTAAGGAGGGGGTATTTATAGGGTTTAAATGAGAGGTTAAGGTCTGTGGGACGATGAGGGAGTAGGCAAGTAGGGTTAGGGTTCGCCGGTGGCGTCTGGCTGGCGAAAATCTAGGTCAAACATGGCAGGGTTGGCTGGCTAGGAGAGGGAGAAACGTGCAAGGAGAGGGGGAGTTAGTTGGGCGAAAAGGTCGACGAGTCAGAAGTAGAGAGGGAGGAGAGGTTGGCCGGATCAACAACGAGGTTGGCAGTGAAAATATAGGGCTGAGCGGTGGTGCAGGTCTTCAATGGGAGGAAGGGGAAGAAGAAGAAAGAAGGAAGAAAGAAACGTGCATAGACCAGGCGATTCAGGAGAAAAAAGAAGGAAAAGAAAAGAAAAACGGACCGGTCGACGGATGAAAAGAAAAGTGCCAAAATGCAGCATATTGGGCTGCCAAAGGAGAAGAGGAAAAGAAAAGAGGCTGGGCCGTGGGACAGGGCCAATTCAGGGGAGGGGAAGAAGAAAAAGAAAAGAAGAAGAAAGAAAAAGGAACAAAGAAAAAGGAAAAAGGGAAAAAGAAAAAGAGAAAAATAATTATGTTGGGTATTTAAATTAATTTGAATATTTTGGATATTTAAATAAAATAATATTTAAATTCCTTTTTAGGTTAATTTAGGGTTTTTGAAAGAGTTTTCATAAATTCCATTTTAATTAGCAAAAAAACCCTAATTTTCTTCAATTAAATTATTTATAAAAATTAATATTAATTTGGAACTATTTTCTCCTTCTTATTTTAAATAAAATAATTTATTTAATTAATTTCTAAAATAAAATCCTTAATTAGCTAAAATACCCAAATTTTTCTAATAAAAGTATTTATTATTTTCTTCTTGAATAGTCCTAATTAATTCATTTTTTATTTTAATTAAAATAATTTATTTAATTACTTTTTCTAATAAAACCTTATTTAACTATAATTTTTAAAATTAAAAATTAAAAATAAAATTTTTGGGGTATTTCATTAGCTGCCCAAGTGAGGTTTGGTATTCATTTGGTACTATGCCTATGTTTTCTATTCTGTGATCCCATATGTCTTACGAGGTCTGGGAAGCCATTTCTACTCTATAGATGTCTCAATATTTTGGCCATATAGGGAGTATACATACGTAAGTGATTAAGTATCCGTTATTTAGTTGTCTGGTTACATTTTTGGACTGGCCAACTAGGGCTAGTACCATTCAAGTACTAGATTAGTTGATATGGTTTCTTAGGGTCTCTTTCCTCAAGTTCATATATATAGTATATTGGTTATGATCAATATAATGAAATATAATAATCAATGAATCTCGTTCATCTATATATTTGTATTATATTATTTCATACTAAATGGTTGTATTTTCTTTTGCTCAATTAACATCTATATATAAGCAGGTTATTATCTTGTTATTATACATTCTATTGCATTCTACACATGGGCCTCGTACATAATGCTATCTCTTTAGAATATTTTTTTCTTAGTATGAGATGTGTATTGATACTACAAATTTGTAGACATTGTGCCACAGGTATATGATGGCAATCTTGCTAACTTTGAGGAGGTTTACAAGTAGAGTGATGCATATTATACTCCATATTTAGGATGTAGAGTTATATCTATCCGAAGCTACACATGTCATGTTCCATAAACTTTAGATATCTCTTTTGGACTATTCATCACTTTTATCCACTTATCTCTTTTTATGTATCGTATTATTTAGTGCATGTACTCCATACTCTATTTTTATGTTTAAATTATTAAAGTATTATGTCATTTATATCTATTTTTTAAAGTTTTGATTTATTTATCATAACATTTTAGTCTCACACTTAATACGAAAAAAGTTATGGACAAGACTCATGCTAAGTGTGGTGGTAACACCCGCTATAATATGTTAATACTTTCACTTAAAAATGAATTTTTTTAGTAGTAAATTTTGGGGCGTTACACTTATCCATTTGGTTGTTTCATTCATAGCTCATCATCCAAGTCACCATCTATTTAAAATGTAGATTTCACAGCCATCTATTTAAAATACAAATACAAATATTTTTACATTCATAGTACTCAACAATGTCCTAGTAGCATACATATCAATAATAAAATTATATATCTTAAGAAAAATTAATATAATTCTTTTGTGAGCATAATTTGAGCATTAATCCTTCTTTGTAATTATTGGTACAATTTTATTATTGCTCCATTTGATATAACCATTTTTTGAGTAAGACTTTCCTTCCTACTAGCAGGGTCATTAATTCTCATGTACAACTATATTCTATAGATCTTACTTCATGATCCATACTTTAATATATCTCAAATGAATCATCAACATAGATAACAAATAACAAAGCAGAGAAGAATAACTTTCATCTTCTTATCCTGTAATACCCTAAAAATTTTGCTAAACCTAATCCCATATCATTAATACCTTAATCTAATTCTTATCTTGAGAAAATCTTATTTTAGCCTCACCCACATTCCTTAATCCTAAAATCATAACTTAATCCAAATCTTTGACCATGATAATTTATTTTTGGAACTCATTCTTAATTCTAGTAAATTTATGTCACTAATCCTACCTATTTTAGCTAATCTAAATTTAACTAATCTTAACTTAGCCTTTCTCCTTTCTTCCTTTTTGGCATCAATTTCTTCTTCCTCTTCCTTTTCCTGTATTTTCCTTACCCCTGTCACACACAACCATCACTTCACCTCTTCTCCGTTGAACTTTTGCTCTTGCTATCCCTCACCCTTACCATGTGTCTCTTCTTCCCCTAAAACCATCATCATCATCATCATCACCCTGTAGCTACACCATCACCATCATCATCGCCACCCTCTACATATCCCTGCACACCCGTTCTCATGCCACCATATTCATACATACATACATACACACTACTCTCTTTCTCCCTCATTTATGTGTCCCATTGTAGCCCATATTTTTTTGATAGATCAAGCTTGCCCCGAGTTTCCTCTCTCTTCTTCTTCCTCTTCTTCGTCCTCTACCTCCTTCCAATGGTCTGGTTCACATGCCGAACTGCCTCCATCACCACTCTACACCACTACAACCACCAAGCACCATCCAAAGCCTTGTGGACTGACCACTAAGGCTACTCCATCACTCCCCTTCATTATTACTAGCCATCACCATTGGCCACCACTCTTTTTCCCTCCTCTTTCCTTGCGTCTGTCATGTTTTTTTGAGATGCATGACTCACGCATGGCCTCATGCACAACCATGTACTATTAAGTTTCCTTATCGCTTGCCTATGTAGACTAGGACGGTTTACTTGTGCACCCTCGCGCGGGCGTGCATGCACGGCTTGCACACAGCCTCTGCACGCCCATGCGCACTTATTCGATATTTTCTAAGAAATTTTTTGCATGTGCATAGTCGTGCCTCTTCATATAACCTGCCTGTACATGATCCCAACTGTCGGCCTGGGAGTGCACCACTTGTCACATGCTGGTGCAGCCTCCCTATTTTGGTCATGAACCCTCTATTTTACCCCCTAAACCTTACTTAAACACCACCAAAATTTTACCATAGCACTACCACACATTCCACTAGAGTTCCATGCAACTCAAGCTTCCCTTTGACTCCAATTATATTCATCTTTACCCACCCTTACCTTAACTTTCCCTCAATTTTAATCTTCGATCCTAGTTTTATTTTATTTCATTTTTGTAGGTGATATTCTGGTGATCTTAGAGGAGGAAGTTTAGGATTTACGTACTTAGAGTCTGGTGCCCTTATTGGTAAGGATACTAATCGATGTTTTAGAGTTTTTATGTTAAATGGTTACATGGCTAGGTGTATTATCATGATATTATTGATATATGACAGAATGTATGCTGTTAATGATATGCTATGATAATGTGGATTTATATGATATAAAGGAAGTGAGAATGGGAAAGATGTGTTGCTATAATCTTAATACGCTAAGTTATACTTGTGGAAAAATATAACTTATAGAATAGTAATATGGGATAATTTGGAGATCTCAGAATTTTAATGTGTTTGGTGTATTAATTATGATAAAGATACCAGGAGAAGTTTTTAGAGTAATTACTGAATTTTATGGGTTCCTCATAATGAGATAATGGCTTAATTAGGGTATAAAAACCTTAAAATGGTAATATTATTATCCCATATGTAAACCTTTGAGATAGAATACAAATTTTGGATATGTTGTTAATGTTGGTAATTTAAGGAGGTTTATGGAATTTGGGTAATTATATGATTCTTATAGGAAGAGTTATGACTAATCTTAAAATTAGGATTTTGGGAGTTTTATAAATAGTAACATTTGTGATAAGTCTATTATTATATGTGTGAGATGTGGGCGTTAGACATGAATTTCAAGAATGATAACAATGATAATATTTGATAATGACATACTATATTTTAGTGGTTAAATGATCAATATAAAAGAAGTTATGCAAGGAGTGTAAATTAGAGCTTATGGAATTTAAGAATCTTAACTCTAGAGATCGGCCTTATAGCCTACGTGATGTGCTTATTTGTGTTAATGTGTTTGGTACCTATAAATTGATCATGAATAAGGTATTAATCACTTAAAGTGAAAGGTCACATGAGTAGGGCCAAGGTGATGTTTTATATCCGTTCCACTAGAGGATAATAGCGGCTCTAGAGCGTTTTGTCCCGAGAAGGTGTTTCAGTTCATTCCACCGGAATAAGAATAGTGGCGTACTTGCTCATCGTGAATGAAAATATAAATTGTGTAACCTATGAATAAGACTCTAATGTATTAAAGTAGAAGAGTACGTGAGTCAGAACCAAGGTAATGTTTTTATATCTATTTCACTAGATGATAATAGTGGCCCGGGAGCGTTTTGCCCTGAGAAGGTGATGTTTTCAAAACAGTTCCATTGGATGATAATAGTGGATCAGGTGTGTTGTCCTTGAGAAAGACCGTCCACCAATTTAGGAATAATAAGGTTTATGAAATCAACGTATGTAAAATAATGAAAATGGTTATATGTAATAAAAAATGCATTGATTATTATTTTTCTTATGAGATTTTTCATATATTGAATGTGTACTCATCATAAGTTGTGAATGCATGTGTTATTTGTATCCATGATTCAATAGTATTGTTACTTTACTTAATACGTAGCGCACTAACTACCCTTTTAAAGGATGCTGCTTATTCCCACGAGTAGGAGACCTTGATTCTTTTGTATAGATTTTTGAAAACCCACTAGATGACTATGCTACTTTTGATATTTTATGTTGGGATAAGTCACCTATTATCTACACTAGGTTTTTGGGTAAATAGTGATGTTATCTAGTTGATGTATTTATCCTTATACCTTTTTGGACTCTTTGATCCACAATATTCCTTAATTTATATTTTGTTGCTGTAATTCAGAGTTAACCTCCAAACTCGTATTGTATTTATAACAGTTCTTCCTCTCTAATTTTCTTGTTTTATTATAAATGATTTTAGTCTTGGGATTGATGTAAAGATGGTTAGGCAAACTAGACTTATGTCAATTATGGTGCTACACCCAATATTTTACTTATATGCTTTTGCTATAAAAATAAAATTTTTCGGTTCTAAAAATTGGGGTGTTGCAAGTGATGTCTAGTTATTGACTTCCACAGATCTTTATATTGTCAGCATAGCTATGATGGGTGCAATTGTGATCTCTCTTAGAATTTTCCTAGACCAATCATCTTATATTTTGGTAGAACAATGTCCTCATTTTTAGATCATATATCAAAATTTCTCAACTATATATAACACCCTAAAATTTACAAATAATTTTATTTTTTAATTTTTAAGGAAGTTTAAATATGAATATATGGGTATTATTACCGCACTTAACATAAGTCTTGTTCTTTCACCATCCTTATACCAAATGTGAGACTATAACTTTTAACTTAAATCAATAGAAATGAAATATAAGAAAGATAAATGGATGAATTATATACAAAACTAAAACTATTCAAAGGAGATGAAAACTCTTGAAATAACTAATATGAATAGAGTAAGGCTTAAGATACAAAAAGAGAAATGAGTACCAATAGCTAGAAAAACATATATGTTGTTATTGGAAAACCCTCCTCTAAGCCCGCCATAAATTACAACTCTGCAAAGTTGACATCATTGACGTAGATGTCCTCATCAATCTGTACATAATTATTTGAAAAGGTTTAGTATCAATATTAAGTAGTTCTAAGTAAAGACATCCAAATACAAGCAATAACATGCTCATAAATTGTACATCTTCATAGGATGAACTAGTAAATCATAAGGAAAATATATTCATGTTGATGCCTATATCCCTAAGCATCTCATATAATCTACTCATTATAACCAAGGTACTAAAGGAATGTGGGGTATTCTTGCTCAATGCATTAGCAACAATGCTGGTTTTACCTTTATGGTAGGTTAATTCAAGGTTGTAGTTCTTGACCAGCTCTAGCTATCTTTGATGACGTATATTCAACTATCAATAAGTAGAGATATACCTCAAACTCTTGTGGTTATTATAAAAGATATAATGGGTGCCATATAAGTAATATATAAGGATCTTTAAAGTGAATACAATTGTTACTAAATCCAAGTCATGGGTGAGATAGTTCACTCATGTTGATTCAACTATTGAGAAGTGTAAGCCACCATATTCCCATATTGTGTCAAAATGCAACCAAGTTAAGGCTTTGAAGCATCACTATATACCTCAAATCTTTCAATCCATCAACCCCCTCATACAAGGTCAAAAATGGTAATGAAGTAAGATGATGATTCAAATTTCAAAATGCATGATCACACAAGTCTTCTTCAATAGGTTCTTCAATGGATGTGTAAATCGTAATTAGTCTTGCACAAACCTATTATAGTACCCTATTAAACCAAATAAAATTATGAACATTGATAACACTAGTTGGTGCACTCCAATATAATACTATCTTGATCTTCACAAAGTTAATTGGGATACTGCTAGATGAAATAATATGGCCTAAAAAAGGACCTATTCTAGAAAAAACTTACACATAAAGAGTTTTACATAAAACTGATGTTCTTTAAAAAGTGTTAAGATAATCCTTATATGTTGCTCATTCTCATCTATGCTCCTAGAAAGGATTAAAATGTTATCAATGAAGACCACTGCAAAATGATCTAATTATGGTTATGGTTGGTGGATTTGGTTCATCAAATCCATGAACATAATGGGTGTGTTAGCAAGACCAAAATGCATCAACATGTACCAAGAGTGTTTATAATATGTCTTAAAGGTTATCTTTGATATGTACGGCTTTGCAATCCATTTTTGAAAACCCCCCACCCTTGAGATGATCAAATAAGTCATGAATCCAATACAAAGGGTAATGATTCTTCATCATTAATTGATTCAACCCTCTACAATCACTGTAAAGTCTCAAAATCCCATCATTATTCTTCACAAATGAGACCAGTGCTCCCAAATATGACACATCAAGGCATATTTAACCACGGGCCAAAGCTCCTCTAATTAGGCTTCATTTATCCCATCTCTACTGGTGTCTTTTGGTAAGGTGACTTAGATACTTGACTCTTGAAACAACATTTATTGTGAAATCTACCTCTCTAAGTGGTATCATCCCTTGTATCTCTTCAAAAAAAACATTAAAAAAATATCGAGTAGGAGGAATATCCTCCAAAGTTATTACATAGGTGTTAAAATCTCAAATGCTACATAAAAGTAGTTGGGATAACCCTTCTACACCAATAAATCAAGTGTAAGCACTAACACCACATTCACATCTTCCATAAGAGACCCTAGATCTCGAATAACTTTTGAGAACTACATGCTCTCATGAGAAATCTGACATTGCTCTATATTTTGCCATATGTATAGGTTTAGAATAACATTACATTCACAAAGATCAATCCCTATAAGGTCCAATGAGAACTCTGTGCCTCTTATAACAAAGGGAATTTTGAAAAATCAAGAAGTAACATATACATCACATATAATAGCATACAATTTAGCTCTAGTAATGTAAGTAGAAGACACAAATGAATGTAAAACACCCATATCAAAAAGCACATAATCTAGCATGAAAGAGATCAAGAACTTATTAGTGATAACATCAACCTTCTAATCCACCTTGCCTTGATTTATAACATTCAAATTCCCTTTTGAGTAACCTCCTATACCACTAAGAGCTTGAAAACTATGTTCATATCAAGTATGTGGAAAAGGATGAAGTGTTTGTTATCTCACTGTACTCTATACATCGCTCTAAGTGAGCAGTGTTGTCTATTTTAGTCATTGCTATTAATAACTAATAGCCCCTAGGTTAAATTAGCGCCTCCTCTAGATAGGCGTATATGGGTGGTTCAGTACTTAAACTCCCTATGCTCCATCTTGTTATATGATTGAAATTGAACTAGATCACCTCTACAATCCCTAATTGAGTGATTAAGCCTAGATCACCTAAAACGGAAGGCTTGGTGTGATACTCTAAAATATTATTTAATATTAATCTTAATTAATTTATATTTCCGCTTTAACCTTAAATATTTGATTAATATTTTTTATTAACATTTGACTAGCAAACCTATATAAATTCTTAAATTAATTAATTTTAATTATTTTATATTTTTTCCTTTTTATTTAAATCTACCATAAAATCTATTAATTTTATCGTAGTTTATTCTTCCTAATCGGGTACTCTAAACCTGGATAAATTAATTTTATCTTATTCCTAAATTTAATCTAATTCTAATTCTAAACCTAAATTTATTTTCTTTTTTCCTTTTTCTTTCTTTTCCTTTTTTTTTAACTTTCTTCTTCTACTTCTTTTCTTTTTTTTTCCCCCAATTTGCATTGTAGCCCAACCCCTCCCTCTCTCTCTCTCTTTTTCTTTTCCCGTCCCTTTTCTTTTATCCTTCTTCTCCCTCACCCAACCCCCTATCCCACACATGACCCAACCCCTACATCACGCCTACCTATGCCTTGTATTCCCATTTGTTTCTATTTCCTCTTTAAGCCCAAACAACCCTGACCTATCTCCCTTATCTTGGCATTCCTGGCCCACATGCCAACTCCCTCACATGGGGCTCTACCTCCCTTAATCAACCTCCAACTATGGTTATACCCTTGCTTTTATCTTCTTTTCCTCACCTTCTACTATTACATGCCCAAACCGACCTATATCCCCATCAATTTTTTCCTCTCCTTCACCCCAACCATGTGCATGCATGTGTGTGTGTGTGTGTGTGTGTGTGTGTGTGTGTATTCTACACCACTTTCCTTCCCCTCCTTCCTTTCCTCATCCATTCTCTACCCTTCTCTACCCTACATACCATCTTTTGGCCATTGAGCCAATAGCCACACCACAACGTAGCCACCTCTGCCCCTATACCCTACCTCCCTACCCAGCACCATCACCAGCCTCTACTACCTCAACCTCACCCCTTCTCCTCTTTCCTTTCATCATATGCATCCCTATTTCACGTAACCCTCTCCTCAGCCTTCCTTGTCTCCCTGTTGTGACCTTTTTTCTCTTATTGAGCTACCCAACATGACCCGCTGACACCACCCTCATCGTCATCAGCACCACCACTAAGCACCCCTCACATCCAGCGACCAACTTTCCCCGAATCCCTCTCTGATTCCCAACTCATGCTGCATGAGCAAAGTGAGAAACGCAAGTTTTAATAATAATTTTACCCTTTTGCAAATAGTAAGGGCATTTTAGCAATTTCCTATTTGATAATTATTTTAATAAAAATATTATTTTATTTATTAAATATTAATATGATTAATGTGGTACTATTTTTAGGTACAAAATCTTAATTATCAGAGCCTAATAAATTTTAGTAGGTTACCCATACTTTATGCTTTTGTTGAAAATAAGGTAACCCTTGTACTCTACTAAAATATGAGATACTACATGATAGTACATTAGAATTCTTGGTATATAAATTATATCAAGTATCTTCTCTACGTATTAATTATCCACCTAAAAGTGTTAGCATGAAATTTTGGTAAAAATAGAGCATGCTAATTTTTATAAATTATTATTTGTATGAATGTTGGTTTGAATGGGTTGAGTGATAGAAATAAATTATGTATGTTATGTATTTCTAATATGATAAGTTGAGTTTCTAATATGATAAGTTGAGCATGCTTAGGCACATTTTTAGCATAACTATTACTATTATATACCCTAGGATTATTTTGGTCATTTTATTTAATATATGTTACTTGTTGTTGCATATGGGAATATGTAATTTGATGTTTTAAAAATACATGTTTTAGCATGATTATTTTTATTGTATGCATTAGGGGTATTTTAGTCATTTTAATCATGTCATGATAATTATTTCCATAAGTGTGCTTAATATGTGTTATTTACTATTAAGCATGGAAATATGTGATTTAATGTTCTAGAAACTCATGCTAGGATTTTACGTGTAAAATTATGTATAGGGGAAAAATGGTCATTTAGTGTGTCTTGTAATTTATTTATATGTTATGTAATTTACTTATTATATTATGGTGTTTTATGAAAAATAATAAATAAAATAAAATAAATATTTAAAATGGATGATAATATGGTAATAATGGCCTTAGGACCTAATACGCCTAACATGAATAATCCAATATAGGATGACTTTAGTGTATTGATAGTTGACCTTAGTGTTGACCTTGACTTAAACTTAGATCATTGACTTTGGTTTGTCTTAAATGATTAAAAATAAATGAAAAATGGTTAATTTGGACTTATATTCATTGCACCTCATATTTTGTGACCACCTTCTTAAGATATTAATACTTAAAGCAAAAAACCTCGAGTTTGAGAATGGTTGCTCTCTAAGGGAAGCTACCCTAGAGGAAAGGTAGGAACCCCTAGTTGTGCCCCAATAAGACCCTAATATACTATTTAAGTGAAATACATGCCTTATAGGAGACATCGATACTTAAGGATTAGGCGTTCTAGGATAGGAGAATAGTGTGTTGCCTTGTTGCACTGGTATGACTAGAGTAATTTTATGTCTTTGGGTTATAAGTTGGGAGGATATTTTGTTTTCTTATGCTTTGGTATAACTTGTGTACTTTTTTTTCATTGGATTATTATTGTATCTTCTTAAGTAAATAAAAATAAAAATAATTATTATTGGATTGGTTTAGTAGTAGCATTGGGCCTACTTATGATTTTTTATTGTGCCTTTGAGCCTTACTTGTAGTATTACAAATGTTATTGATTTGATATTGAGGTGTGAGATATATTTTGAAGATTATACTTGTTGTGTTGAGAGTTTTTTTAATCATTACTTCAAAAAGCATCTCTTGTACAATTGGTTGATAAGCTTTATTATGTTTTAGTCTGAGTATGATCAGTATATGGTCTTGTTTATTATTATTTATATGATATGATCATTGTATTTTGTTCATCGCATGCATATTTCAATATCTTATACCATGTTTTATTGTGATACCTTTGATGCATTCCATGTGAGCTTTACATATTAGTTTTGTATAGTTGGTTACTCAATACTGTAGTACCGATGGGTTAAATTTCATGGTCCCCTACATATTCAATGAGAAGTCTTTACCTTGTAAGAGTACTTTTAGGATAACATTTGAAGGCTTTTGGTAGGGGTTGAGAGTTAGGATTGTCCAATGTTCTTTTGACATCTTTTGATCCAAATTATTCTATACTCTTATACTCTTATACTCTTATGCATTTTTTCATTGGATTTTGTAATAACTTATAGCCAGCTTATTTTGGAATGATGCCAATTTGATTTGACTCACTCTCTACTCTGAATTTTTTATAATTGTGTTATTAATTTAAGTGGAGAAATATTTATTCTTAGCACTTAGTATAAGAATGACAAAGGATTCCAAACTTATGTTAGGTGTGACAGTAACATCCACTATTTTGTACTAAACTCTTCTGCAAAACAATTTTTTTTAGGGTGTTACAAGTGATGCTAACTATGAGGTCCAATTAGCATCAAAACTTGACCCCTTGTGTGAGGTTAAATGCAGCAATCACTACCTTAAATATCAAGCCTCTTCTACCCGAACATAACAGACTTTTTCGCTACTAGCTTGGTGGTAATACAAACAAATAATCATAAAGGTTGAGAAATTTTATAATCAAGATAACTCAAATCATCATTTGAAAAATGAAAAATAACCCTCTATTAAAGTGAAAAGCATAAAAAGTTATACTAATCACCAAATTTGGAGAAATTCTTAAGAGTTCCATAAATCATGTGTAATACTCATTAACGAATAATCTCCCCCTGAGATAGTTATATAAAATCCTCAAGTTTATCATGACTTAGGGTTTCAAGCTAGTTAAGTAGAGCCTACTTGAATCCCTCTTAGGAAAAAATCTAGACCTCCACATACCTAATGACTTATTCACCAATCGTCAGCAAAATCTTAGGTGTCATATGTCAATACCAGCCTTCCTAGGCTCAAAAAAATTAAATGCCTCAAATGTACAATCAAAATTGTAAATCTAGGCCTATACTGCCTATGTTGGCGGGTGATGGTATATGACCCTCTTGAGACAACCCTCTATATGTCCTCTTTCATACTATTGAGGCTTAGGTGATGGTGATAGAGGTTATTGAGCCTGGCATTGTTCTAGCTCTACCACATTCCCAAAGTTATTCTCTAAACGAGTAGTCTAAGAATGAGCAACCATGAAGTGATAAAAAATAGACACCATGTTAGGGAAATTTTTATATTATTAAGAACAAAGGATGAGAATCATGCAAGTAGGTCATCATATGAAGACCACCTAAGCTACTCGTTCATACTCAACTTGTTTAATCCAGGTTTTCAAAAACATTTGGGCTTTTATCTAAAACAAAAATTGAAGAACATAAAAATTTTAGACATTTCAAAGGAAAAACTTTGATACCAACTTATAACATCCCTAAATTTATAACTAAGTATTTTTTTTATTGAAATTTTAAACAAAAACACATAGGTGTTACTGCTATACTTAGAACATGTTAGGTTTTCTCATAGTCATAATACAAAATTTAAGGCTAAAACTTTTAACTTAAACCAACAAGAATAAAATACAAAATAAAATAAAAATAAATATAAAAGAAATAAAAATATCTATAAAACTAGAATTATTCAAAAGGATGAAAACTCTAAAAATAGAGTCAACAAAAATAAGTCAAGATTTGAGATAAAAAAAAGAAGAAGTAAAGTGTATCCATATCTAGATAAACAAAAAGACACCCACATTATGTTATTGGATAACCCTACTTTAAGCTCACCCTAAATCACAAATTTTCAAAGTCAAGTCATCAACATAGATTTCCTCATTGACTTGTACATAATCACATGAGTAAGAATAGAACATTACTAATAAATACCGAGTAAATACATATAACAACAAGTGATAACATGTTTACACATTGCACATCTTGTTGGAGTATAGAAGTAAACCATAGGGGAACATACTATTATAAGGTAAAAATTCATTTTCAATGCATATTTCCATATAAACTTATACAATCACATAAATCCTATCAACTAGGTGTTTGGATATGTTTTCCTAAAGTCAAGGCTCTAAGAAAAATAGAATAAAAACCTTAATTTATCCTTCTCACCTTCCTTGTATCCTTGTTCACGTTTTAGCAAAAATAAGACATGTTTAGTAAATAAAAAAAAAACATCACAAACCATGAAAATGAAAGATAAAGGCAATTGAAACTTACTCTTCTCTTTGAGCTGAAGACCATGAAAAGGGAATAGTAATAATCATTTCTTTTCGACTCTTTACAAGCCTTAACTCTCTTTTGCTTAAATAGAACACTGATGAGTTAAGCCTTAAGGTCAAGAAGCAAATAAAGAAATGAAATTGAGAAGTAGTAGAGGTAAAACTAGCTTTTGTGGGTGTAAAATATGACTCGCAAGACTTGGCTATCATGGGAAAATGAAAGGTGGTGAAATAAGAAATTATATTTTATAAGTTCAAAATGTTTCTTATGTAAAATATAATCAACCAAAAATATAAAGGATGTAGCGCACCATATACAACATCCACAAGAAGTTTAACTTATCCAAAATTATGATAAATAAAAGTATAGAATAAATTTTAATAAAGGTCTCTAATAATCATATGAATAAAAGTTTTATTCAGGAGCTAAAAGTGCTTAAAAATAGCTAATTCAAATTAAAAATAAATGTATGATTTTTTAAAATCATTTAATACACAAGAATAGTAAAATATAATGATAATTGATGTTTTGTAAATTTTAAATAGTCAAAAAGACTGTTTTGCGGTTAAAAATGTGTTTAGGGAATATTGGCACAATTAATAATCTTTTTCATTAAAAAATTGTTTATCATTTTCAAAATTATTGGGAGACTCATGAAAAGAAAAGAATTTCAAATTTTAAAAAATTAGAAGGGTTTAAAAAAATTTTGATGCTCAAAAAGTGGCTTGAAAAAGCTTACTAGAATCATAATTATAAGAAAGATATTAAAGTGTGAACAAAATATTTCAATAATGTAAGTTTAGTTTCAAGTCATTTAAATTTTGTAGTTAACACTTGAAATAACATAATTTCCTATTATAATTATTAAATAAGTTTTAAAAAAATGGGGTATTATATCTTTGATAAAATAATATTTAACATATATTTTTTTATCCAACTTATCTCTATGGTGAGGATGAACATGCACATACAATATGTAACCAAATGTTTTCTTATGATACCTATTTACCCTCTTTCTAAATCAAATATCTTCAAGTATCCCATTTCTAATAGAAATCACTCATTAGATTCAATGAATAACTAGTCTTACTTAGATTATCATCCTAAAGTCTCTTAGGCAACCTTAAACATAATCTTATACTCCTCGTGTGTTCATTCAAGATCTTGCATATTCATTCAACACTCTATTTTGATGTGATATTCTTGAGATGATCTTATTTTTCTTGATCCCATTATCAATAGAAAGTCTCTTAAAATTCACATTATCTTTGTCATACCCATAATATGTGATCTTCAATCTTATCACATTCTTGAATTCCGTGTTCCACATCTTCAATATTATGAAAATCATAAACCTCTATTTTAGAAATTTAACACATACCTTCAGACTAAAACCTTCAATAAAGGCTATACATTACTTAGAAGATCCAAGTGATGGTTTTAATACATCCCTCGATACATAAGTATGTACTAATTTCAAGCTTTTTACCTATTTGAAGCTAATCCTCTTCAATCTCCAAGGCCACAAGTTTTATAAAGATTTAATTTAGCATTCTTTCATGTTGATAAAGTACCAAAGGTTACTATCTTTTTTTTCTTATAATGAGAAATATTTGTGTGATGTATTTATGTTTTGACACCTAACAAAGGAGTATAGCATTTCAATATTAAATCCTCATGCTTTCATCATTTCATCCTTTGATTTCCAAGATTTCTCCCCTCATGGGTATGTCTTATTTTATCTAATAAACCAAGTGATGTCATATTCAGAATGGACCCAAAATCCATGAATTTAATGTGCTCTATACACTATAGATTAAATTATTAAAAACCTTCTTAGTCATATTAATGGAGCTATTTCTTCTTTGGATTTTTCAATCTCTCTTTAAATAACCTTTTTCACCACATTTCTAGCAGGCCCATCATCACAAGCTTTAGACTCACCTTTGATGACAATTTACACCATGTTACTAGTAGCAAGAAACATGATGCTACAATAATTTATGATTGTTATATGCTTTAAATAAAATCATTTTTAAATTGGGTCATTAAAAAAAATTTACCCAAATTTTTCTCTTTTAAAACACCCATATTGATATATCTTAGACACTAAAAATCTAATGCATATATTTCATAATATAAATACACATCTTATAAGTATGTATATTTTATCCAATAAACTATACATCTTTTAGATATAAATACACACTATTTGTTCATAAAATAATGGACGAATATATGTGTTATAAATACAAGTTATATTAGAAAGAATACACTTTTTTACAATATAAATGCACATCTTATTGTTGTAAACACATTTTATAGTAACAAATACATATCTCATAGAGATAAAATATGCATCTTATAGTGGTAAATCCACATGTTATATTAACATTTACACATCTTATAACATACTTATAAAATAAGTGTTATAAATACATGAGTTGGCCTCTAATTGATTTTGTTGCAATTATCTTGACCTCCTTTTCTATGTTTTCCTCCCTATTTTGCATCACACACGTCCTATGTGAAATATCATCCTATTTCATTCTTACAAATGTTCCTATTTATAGTTAAGTGTCTTACCTAGGGATGACAATTGTCAAGTATATATTAGGCCCGATTAAATACAAAATCATTGATGATACTAGGACTAAGACCTAATATGGATCTACCAAGTCTTAACAGTTTAGACCAAGACCTATCAATTCTTCGGGTGAATGCATGGGTCCGAAATAGACTCTAAAAAGTTCAATCTAATTTTTTTAATAAGTTCTTTATCTAAATATTAATATATTTTACTTTTTTAAGTAACTTAATATATACTGTTGTGTTAAACCAATTCTTCCAAAGGGTATTTTGATTCCTCGAGGCTTTGAGAATAAAATTGGTTAGTTTATTGTTAGAAAGGCATGTAGATTGCTTATAGGTATAAGATAAATAGATAGATATAAAATTGAAAAAAAAATAAAGAAATATAGCCCGTAGAAGATCAAGGAAAACTAAAGAAACAGTGGAGTAATACTAGACAATCGTACACACACACACGAGTCAGGGTCAAGGTCTAAAGCTGTTGGACGTAGGCCCTCACCCTCTCCCAAGCACCGCGTCGGGGGTATGTGATGAGGTCATTAGGCAGTACAGGGCATTTTTCGAAGTTGAATGTACCGGAAGATCAGGAGGTTTAACTCTACTATAAAATAATGGATTGGAAGTTAAATTATCGTTTTCTAAACATCATATCAATTTTAGGTTCACAAGAATAATTTTGAGTGGAGATTCACGGGCTTTTATGGGCATCTGAATCAATGTAAGCGAACTAAATCTTAGGAGATTTGGAGGATCTTAGCTTGTGACTCCTCTCTACCGTGATTCATTGCTGGGCATTTCAATGAGATTATTCGAAATGAGGAAAAGATTGGGGTAACGAAGAGATGTACGCAGTTGATTGCAAATATTTGGAACACTAGGAATGTCTGCAAGCTTCAGGATCTTTGGGTTTGTTGGGTCTCGTTATACATGGATCTGATAGAGTCATTAGGGGCGCCAATACCCAGAGTAGTAAGGAGAACACACGACCAGCACGTGTCCGCAGGCCAAACCCACGTTACCTTGATTCTGTTTAGAGTTGATCGAGTTTTATGGTTAGTTTATTCCTTAGTGCTAGTAGTGGACAGATAGAGATCTCCCTAGCTTGTAGGAGTGGTTAGTTTTCAAATTTGTCTGTACTGTCTCATTTGCTCCCTTGTACTTAAGCAGGAAAGTGCCAGTTACGCAAGGAGGGATTTTCTGTCAAATTTGTATCTTTTTTCTGTCGTTGATTTGAAGTTCTGATTGGGACCTATCATTGGTATCAAAGCTTGTTTCACAATATCTTTCACATAAATACGTCTTTGATCTGGACCACGTCATCGTGGTATCAAGATGGCAACAAATAAAGAGAGGATCGAGTCACTTGAAGCTGGGTTGGGAACATTACAAGATGAACTCCAAAAGTTGCAGGTGGGTATAGCAGACAAATTTCAACGACTTGACGCAACAGTGAGCCGACTCATGGAGACCATCACAACGAACATGGCCGACGGAGGAAGTTCCACCGGAGTTCATAGCTGTGACAGTATTCAGCATGGGCGAAGTGAAGGCAATAACGCCATGTTCCATTCAAGGCCCCCGAAGTTGGATTTTCCTCGGTTTTCTGAAGGTGACCCGACAACCTGGCTGAGCAAGGTCAAGCAGTTCTTCACCTATCAAGACACTCCAGACGAACAGAAGGTGAAGTACGCCTCGTATCATTTAGAAGACGAAGCAAACGAGTGGTGGCAAGCTCTTAAGAAAGCTTACGAGGAAGAGGAGATGGACATCACGTGGAGAATCTTTGAGGATGAATTGTGGGCGCGTTTCGGGCCAACAGAGTGTGAAGATTTCGATGAGGCATTGTCTAAAATCCAACAGGCCGGGCCTCTCCGAGAGTATCAACGGGAATTCAAGAGATTGCAGAACAAAGTAACGGGTTGGACACAGAAGGCTTTGGTGGGCACATTCATCGAGGGTCTGTATCCATCGATTACCGATGGGATATGCATGTTTCGCCCAAAAACGTTGAAAGAAGCAATCATGTTGGCACGAATGCGAGATGAATAGATGCACTGTCAACGGCGAAGCTACACAAGTAGTCCCCAAAAGGCTCTTCCGCATGCGACACTTGACCGACCTACGGTTAAGGCTAAGAAGCTGAGTTAGGATGAGATCAAGAAAAAACGCAGCCTCGGACTTTGCTTTAGCTGTGATGAGAAGTTCACACCAGGGCATAAATGTCAACAATCCCAATTGTTACTCATGGAGGGCATTGAAGGATGGGAGACCGACGACATTGGGAATGGAGATGAAGAGGTAACGCCTGAAATCTCATTATATGCTTTATCGGGTTGGAATGGCTACCGCACCATGAGGGTCTGTGCTAAAATTAACAAGCATCAACTAGTTGCCCTCATCGATAGCGGGTTGACCCACAATTTCATTAGTGATCGCATGGCTTCTTGGCTGCAACTGGCAGTCACTCCAACCGAACCTTTCTCGGTCCGAGTTGCTAATGGGTCTCCATTGTGATGCCGAGGGAAGTACGAGGCTGTTCAGGTCACACTTGGTGGAATTATTTTTTCTTTGACCTTCTATGCTTTAACCTTGACGGGGCTCGACTTAGTCCTCGGGGTTCAATGGTTGGAGCAACTTGGACGCGTAGTCTGCGATTGGCGCGCTCTCTCTATGGAATTTAAATGGAAAGACACATGGTGTATTCTCCAAGGGTTGGGTCCCACTGCCATCACACCCGCTGACCCGACCTCAATTACCAAAGAAGCACGTCAAGGCCATGCTATGTTTGCTGTTTGTATCAATACTCCACATACGACTGTGGAACCTATCAGCGCTGAGCTTCGTGACCTCATCGCAGCCTATGACGACATTTTTCAAGTACCCATGGGACTTCCGCCTAAACGTGACATTGAACACCAGATTACGCTGAAGGAAGGCACTGACCCAATTAATGTCCGTCCTTATCGGTATGCTTATTTTCAGAAAGATGAGATTGAGCGTCAAGTTGGTGAGATGCTACATTCAGGAATAATCCGACCAAGCTGTAGTCCTTTCTCTTCACCCGTTCTACTTGTGAAAAAGAAAGACGGCTCCTAGCGTTTCTGCACTGATTATCGAGCTCTTAATGCATCTACCATTAAAGAAAGGTTTCCAATCCTGACGATTGATGAGATGTTAGATGAACTTCATGGGGCTGCTTGTTTCACTAAGCTGGACTTAACTGCTGGATATCACCAAGTGCGGGTACATTCCTCCGATGTTCACAAAACCGCGTTTCGCACGCATAACGGGCATTATGAGTACTTAGTGATGCCATTTGGCCTCTGCAATACTCCATCAACATTTCAAGCACTCATGAACTCAATCTTCAAACCCTATCTTCGTAAGTTTGTTCTAGTATTTTTTGATGATATTCTTGTCTATAGCTCATCTCAGCAGGATCACATCACTCATGTGGGTCAAGTATTTGACATCCTTCGACAACACCGTTTGTTTGTCAAATTTAAAAAGTGTGAGTTCGGGAAGAACGAACTCGAATATCTGGGTCACATAATTTCCGTTGACGGTGTCAAAGTGGACCGGAACAAAATTCAAGCTATGCTCGAGTGGCCACGACCGACAACCATCACAGAACTTCATGGATTTTTGGGTTTAACAGGGTACTATTGAAAGTTTGTTCGTAATTATGGCATTATAGCTCGCCCACTGACCAACTTATTGAAAAGAGGGAAATTCCAGTGGGATGAGATGGCTGACGCAGCGTTTGCCAATCTCCAATCAGCGATGAATACAACTCCGACATTGGCACTTCCCAACTTCACCATTCCTTTTTGTCATCCAAACGGATGCATCAGGCGAGGGCATTGGAGCTATTTTATCACAGAAAGGACAACCGATAGCCTTCATGAGTTGTGCCTTGGGGCCTTCCAAACAATCATGGTCTGCTTATGCGAGGGAGATGCTAGCTATTGTAGTAGCCATACAAACATGGCGACCTTACTTGCTGGGCCACCATTTCACCATCCAGACTGACCAACAAAGTTTAAAGCACTTGCTTGAACAAATAATTTTGACACCGGAGCAACAAAAGTGGATGACGAAGCTGGTTGGATATGATTATGACATCGTTTATAAGCCTGGGCAGTCAAATGTTGCTGCTGATGCGCTCTCGCGTGTCCATGGAAGTCCAAGTTTAAACACACTATTTGTGCCGCAGTATCAACTTTGGGATGAGATCAAGGAGTCTGCCACGTCAAATCCATACATGCAAAAGATGCGACAGTGGCATCTTCTCACCCAAGTGGTCTTTACAGATGGAGAAATGGATTGTTGTGTTATAATAACCGTGTTGTTGTTCCTCCACAGTCGCCAATTGTGCAAAAATTACTAAAAGAATTTCATGATAGCCCTTTCGGAGGACATTCTGGAGTCCTACGAACTTTCAAAAGGCTATCCCAGCAGTTTTATTGGCCATCCATGCATCGCACGATCCGTGAGTATGTTGCTGCCTGTGATGTTTGCCAGAAAGCGAAATCTGACACGTTTGCACTGGCAGGACTACTGCAAGCTTTACCAATTCCGTGCCAGATGTGGGAGGACATCACGATGGATTTCATCGATGGTTTACCAAAATCTGAAGGCAAGACCTCTATTCTGGTTGTTGTTGACCGTCTCAGCAAGTATGCTCATTTTGTGGCCATCGCTCATCCCTACACAGCTAAATCCATGGCAACCAAGTTTGTAGAGGGGATTGTCAAACATCATGGGATGCCAAGATCCATTGCAAGTGATTGGGACCCTGTTTTTATTAGCTCCTTTTGGCGTGAATTCTTGAAATTGTCAGGGACCGAGCTGCATATGACGTCGGCTTATCATCCTCAAAGTGATGGGCAATCGGAAGTAGTTAACCGTTGCCTCGAGCAATACCTCAGGTGCTTCGTGAGTCAGAGGCCAAAACAGTGGTGTGCTCTACTACCGTGGGCTGAGCTGTGGTACAATACAACTTACCACTCTTCCATCGGCATGACTCCGTTTCACGCTCTTTACGGTCGACCACCTCGACAGATTCAGTTTTACCAGCCCGGTTCGTCTCCGGTGGACGAGCTCGATGCCTAGTTGGCGGACCGCGATGAGCTGCTCCATGAGCTGAAGACCCATTTACACGCCGCAAACAACACCATGAAACAAACAGCCGATGCAAAACGTCGGGATGTTGCCTTTGAAGTTGGTGATTGGGTTTATCTCCGCCTCCAACCGTACCGACAACAATCTGTGTTTCGACGTTCATCACAGAAGCTTGCAAATCGATAATTTGGTCCTTACCAGGTTGAAGAATGTATCGGCCCAGTAGCTTATCGCTTAAAGCTTCCTCCGGGGTCGCGAATTCACCCCGTTTTTCACATTTCTTTGCTGAAGAAGCGCGTCGGGACAACCACTCCTGTGTTGGAAAATCTGCCACCGCTTCATGAGGAAGGGGTTCTTTGTCTCCAACCTGAACAACTTCTACAGGAAAGATGGGTGCGTCGGGGGTCTCGTTTTGTATCGGAAACTCTGGTGCGTTGGAAAGGGTTAGCCGCGGAAGAAGCAACATTGGAAGATACAGAGCAGCTCAAGTGCAGTTTCCCTAATCTGAACCTTGGGGACAAGGTTCGACTTAATGGGGGGAGTACTGATAGAGTCATTAGTGGCACCAATACCCAGAGTAGTAAGGAGAACACACGACCAGCACATGTCCGCAGGCCAAACCCACATTACCTTGATTCTGTTTAGAGTTGCCCGAGTTTTATGGTTAGTTTATTCCTTAGTGCTAGTAGTGGACAGATAGAGATCTCCCTAGCTTGTAGGAGTGGTTAGTTTTCAGATTTGTCTGTACTGTCTCCTTTGCTCCCTTGTACTCAAGCAGGAAAGTGCCAGTTACGCAAGGAGGGATTTTCTGTCAAATTTGTATCTTTTTTCTGTCGTTGATTTGAAGTTCTGATTGGGACCTATCAGGATCAGCAGTAGAATTGGGGATGAAAGAGCAGGGGCAAGGCTGGATCAGGCTCTGTATATATGATGGAATGGAGTGAATTGTTCTTTAATGCAAAAGTACTCCATTTTAATATGGCACACTCGGATCACATGCTTTTGGCTCAACATGAAGACGTAGAGGAGGCAATTGAAGGAGGAGAAATAAGCATATCTGAGGTTGGAGCAGTGGTGGTTAAAGGAGGAAGTTGGCGGTATTGTAGTGAAAGCGTACGTGGAAAAGGAGGAAACAAAAATGGGTAAGATTTATCCTCGTTAGTGAGGAGATTTAGGGGAATTGGACGAGTACTAGAATAATGAAATAAAAATAACGTCGGTGGATTGTTTCAAAATGTACATCAAGCAAGAACCTGAGTGGACGGCTGTGAAGTAGTAGAGTGGAGGGTGGTAAATGACGAGGAGGAACGAAGGCTGAAGAGGAAGCTTAATGATTGGTCAGAGAAGGAAGCTAGCTTTTGGCTACAAAGATCGAAGGTGCAGGCGTTAAGAGGAGTCACTAAAAATACTCTCTATCGCCATGCATTGGCATCCCAATGAAGAAGAGGAACGGTATTAAAGGGTTGTGGGATGATAAATGAGAGATGGGTGACTTTGGAAGGGGAGATGATAGATGTCTTGGTGAGACATTTCCAAGATACCTTTGTTGACAAAAAATCACACCTGAACACTCATAGCTCTTGGGTTCCGAGCAACGTAGTCATACAAGAGGATATTGTTCTCTTCACAGGTACTTTCGTTGCTATTGGAGATCAAGGATGTTGTCTTTTCAAATGGGACCTATGAAAGCTCTGGGTCTTGACGGTATATCTCTCGTCTCCTTTCAAAACTTTTGGCCCACTGTTGGTGAGCAAGTTTGTGACGCATGCTTGAATTTCCTCGATGCCCCCCCGGGGGAGTGTCTTTCCTGCTGAATGTAATTTGAACCACATCCTCCTTAATCCCAAAGACTGAATCCAACCCGCGCATAAGAATTGAGGCCTATTTTTCTGTGTGATGTGATCTATAAGGTGATTGCGAAACTTCTTACAACTAAACTAAAGATTATCTTGTGGAGGCTTATTTCTCCCTACTAAAGGCACATTTGCTCCTGACCGGCTAAGTTATGATCATGTTATAGTGGCTCATGAAACCTTGCACATGATGATGAAGAAGAAGAAGACTAGGGGCAACAAAGGCTTTGCGGCTATGAAGCTTGATATGAGCAAAACTTTTGACAGGGTGAATTGGGATTTCCTTGGGTGTACTATGCGAAGGATGGCCTTTTCAGTGATAGGTATCAAGTTCTTTTTTCAACATTGGGAGGTTGGTTGTATTATCCCAAGTGGGGGGCACAAGCCAGATATGACCTCCTTTTCTGGTACTTATTTTTGTTGTGTGCTGAAAACTCGTCTTGCCTCAGTTATGATGTGTCTGTCGTGGCATTTTGCAGCATGGGTATATTATGACAAGTAGAGAGTCTATGCATATGTTTTTTTTTGGCAGATGACAGTTTTGTGTTCTGTCGTGCTACAGAGAACAAACTAGGAGAATTCAGAAGAATCTTGAGGCAATATGAAGTGGCATCCGGACAATTGGTGAATTATGAAAAGTATGTTCTTTTCTTCAGCAGAAGCATATTATTGGGTTTAGAGTGGAGAGCATGAGTTGATTTACGGGGATGCGGATTAAGAGCTGGCAATCCTAGGAAATCCTTAGGTCTCCCTTCGATGATAGGAAGAACAAGGAAGGAGGTTTTTCAAGGCATAAAGGACCGGATATAGAGCTTTGTGCAGGGATGTCAGCAACAGTTGTTATCCAGGGCGGGGAGAGAAATCCTCATCAAAGCCGTCCTTCAAGCCATTCCAAGTTATGTATGCTATGTTGGTCTTTGGGCTGCCAAAAGGAGTGTGATGACGTCGAGGAAATGGTGGACAACTTTTTTGGTGGGGAATGGAGAGGCACAGACAATGGAATAGGGTGGTGTTCGTGTATATGTATACATTATATGAGAAAAAGAAAACTTACCTACTGCTTTGTTGCCTTTGCATCTATGGTCCACAGAATAGAAGTACACTACCGTGCACCTTCTGCCTGCTTGGTCAAAGTAGAACATGGAAGGAAGAAAATAAATAAATAAAGAATGATGACTGATAACTTCTATTTCAATATAACTTTAGCGGGCATATCAACATGTATAATTTTCTCCTATCTCTTGTTACTTATAGCATCAATAATACAAAAAAAAAATCTTTAATTAAACACAATCCCAAATCCACAATTGCTATCAAGTTAGAATTCAAAAAACAACTAATTGGAAGTTGAATTGAATGTATTGATTAACCATTTTCTAGTTGTAATTAGACCTAAAATCCTTTTCAAAGGTTTAAATATCTAAAAACTAGCATAAAAATATCAAAATCTACTTTTTATCATTTGGACTAAAATTAGCATAAAAAAGGAGAATATAAATAGTTTAATTAATTCAAAACAAGGTTCCATGCCAATTTTTTTTAAATGTTATTCATAAAAAATACTATTTATAAATCAACAGAAAAATGTCATTTTATATCAAAATATTTAAAAAAAATTAAAAATAAAAAAAATATTTTATTATTGAGAATTATTATTTATTGAGATTTACTATTCATATTCAAATACTATTTATGAGGATCGAGGGTGAATAGTCAAAGATCATGGTCAAACTTTGACTCTAAATTATACTAAAAGTATTTTAGGGGTAAATATGTCATATTTTATTTATTTAAATAAAAAACATGATTAATGACATTTTCTAACCCAACTTATGAAGATTAGCACATGTTTAGGCCAAGAATATGTTGAATAATGAAGAACATGTTAAGTCCTACCAAAACACCTAGAACATACAGATCTTTTGTAATACCCCGTTTTTAAAAATCGTATTTATAAATTAATAATCGTATGATTAATTAAAATTATTATTTTAGGAGATTTAATTTTAAAAGTATTATTATTTTTCGTATTATTTCGATGATTTAAGTATAAACTTAATTAGGTTAAAATTTTAATAGAAATTAGGTTATTTAAATTAATCCTAGTTTTTACCTGTAAATCTTATTTTAAATTATTTTATTAATAATCTCTTAATCTGTAATCCAAAAATAATTTCCTAAGAATTATTTTCAATTCTTTTACTCTTTTCTATTATTTTTAAAACTTATCCTAATTCAAATAAATTCTTCCGAATTAATTTTCTACCAAATTTAACCTAAAATTAAATAAATAAATTTCTATTATATTAATTTATTCCCTACTCTACCCTCTACCGTACCCCAAATATCTTTCCTACATAATTTTCTGTGTCCCTCATGTTTTGACTAACCCATCCTCTGCCTTATATACGTATGCATGCCTCATCTCTGCATTTATATAGACATATACAAGCTCTTACACACTCTGTACACACACGCATACACTCCACCAACTAAAAACCCCTTTCCCCCCTCTATTCTTTTCGGCAGCTCCCAACCCACTTTTCCTACCAGCAGCTCCCTCCTAATTCTTTCGGCTAAACCCCCCGAGTAGCACACACATACACTTGCATTCCCGCACAGCCACAACCTCCCATTCTCCTCCCCTTTCTCTTGTTTGGTTTCTGGTGTGACCGTAGCCGGCACGCAATTTAAACCCTCTTGTTGTCAATTGTAGCACTGGTAAATAGGGTATCGTTCTAGCCGGGATTGAGAGGGCTCACCTCTATCTAACTAGCTTAAAAATAATTAAAACAAAAAATAAAAATCCTAAATAACACAAAATAAATAAATAAGAAAAAAATACTAATGGGGGCTTATCAAAATAAAAATAATAAAATAATAAAAGGAATAAATAAAAAAACTAATAATAATAAAATAATGGGAAACCCGCAGATATGAGAAATATGTTAGGGAAATAAAAATCCACCACTAGATTAGGTCGTAATATAATATTTATTTCTAAGTTATCCTTTAATCATGAGAAAGAGATCGACCAAGTTGCACACCAAAAGCAGGTCTATACACCTTATATTACTTCCCTTAATTAATTAATACGACAAAGCGTCAATATTAACCCTATTAAATACTAGCAGTATAGCATAAACAAGCGGTTCCTATATTTAACTAGATTTAATGCATTAAGTGTAAGTGGAAGGCTGTCAATCTAAGTACCCAAACTAGTACAAAAAGCATGTCTAGCTGTATTTCATTTCCTTGACCCACACGTATCGAAACGTTTTACCACTTCGGTTAGAATCACAAAACGATTAGGTGAATTGTTATCTAACCTAACTGCAATTTATACATATAAATTCTAGTATATTTAGATGGCCACCTAGCAAGCAATTAATCCTACATACTGTCACTTATGAGGTACTAGAACAAGGCATGCACCAAATAAACTATACTTGACAGAATTATACATATAAACGATAGCAATTAATATAGAGTCAAGAAACAATCTCACGAAACAAAGAAAATAAAATTATAAGTCAAACCATAGTCTAGGGTTTCAATTCATTCCCTAACAATAAATAATCAGCCAGCCATAATTAAAGAATTAATTAAACAGAAATATATATCCAAAAGATAAATTAAAAATAGAGAAAGAAATAACTATAATTATTTTTAGATAAAAGATCGAGAATTTATTTAGATAAAAATTAATTTTATCTAAAATAAATTCTTTCCGGTAAATTTCTTCCCTATTTTTTTCTTCCTTCTTTGCCTTGAATTTCCGTGCCAAATTCTTTTTCTTTTTCTTTTTTTTCTTCGGCTGACGGCGCTGAGAGCTGACGCTCTGCCTGGTACCGTTCGCCTCGATTTTCGTGCCTCTGCCCCTGTTCTCCGTCTCTTGTCCTGTTCGTCCTTCGCTGTTTCCTCTGTCGAGCCTCTCCCGAGCCTATAAAGGCTCTCTCCCGTCTCTCTCTCTCTACGTCGTCTCACAAACCTGTGAAGGCTCTCGACCGCACTCGTGACGCGCCCAGCCCGAGCCTGCTGCTCTCCTCAGCGTCGAGCCTTGAAGGCTCTCGCTTCCTTTTCGTCTTTGTGCGCTACCGCCTGCCCTGCGTATCTTTTTATAACTTTTTTTTTTGTGCCTCCACGTTAGCCCTTGCGTCTGACTCTTATTTCTCCTGTGCTCCGTTTGGTTTCGTTGTTCTTTGTTCCAGGCCTTTGGGCCTTCGGCCTTCGGCCGTTGGTCCAAAGGTCTTATCTTTTTTTTTTTAATTTTAAAATAAAACCTGCAAAATAAAATTATTAAATATTAATAAATATTATTTTATTCTAAATTTACTTAAATTATATCATTTTAGCTCAAATAATAAAATTTATGCAATTTTTATCACTTAAGCATAAAACAATAATTATTCCCCTATATTAGTTAAATAAACTACCAAAAACTAAGATTATAAGGGTACAAAATATGTCAAAATATGAACTCATCACACCCCCACACTTAGCTTCTTGCTTGTCCTCAAGCAAATTATTACTCTAAATAAATAAAATTAAATTAACTAGCCACTTTCGTAGGTCTCACGATTACACTTAGCATGTGCAACAAGCCCTTTAAACCCCTAGCTCACCCATCGAGGACGAGTAAGGTCTTGTGAGGGTTTCGCAGATGATATACCCACAAAATCAGACACAAATAAAATAAAATAAAAATCACACCTAATACCCTTAACCATATTTGTCTCATAATCTTTTACTTTCATACGTCAAGGTTAGCAATCAATCAAGATTCAACATTGGGAGATTTAAGGAATCAATTTCAACATATGGTTCACACATAAACATGACAGGTATAAACAGATCAATATTATGGATGAAGATCTACCACGCCTTAGTCACATCAAGATCCATCCTCACTATGGATACCCTCTATTTTTTTTCTCTTAGATTCATGGCTACAAATGTATAGAAACACTCATGTATGTGAGCTAAGATGATAAAAATAACAAACGACTCACATATATAAACAAATAAGGCTCATGTTCTTGTGGATAAAACCTCATGAAAGATATCAAATACTTGCCAAATGGACCGAACCATATGCTTAGCTCTTGTGACTAATCTCCATCAGATCAAAGGTTGCTCATCTTAAGAATCAAATAGGACTTACTTATTGGTTGTAGTGGGGTTTAAGGTAAAGTAGGGTATGGAGTATTTTAGGAGTGTGGTGCTAAAAAGATCAAGAGCTAGTGGAATCTAATAATTAGATGAAATATAAGCATAACTCCACATCAATGATTAATGATACACCTCTCCACCTTTACAATAAAATGTAACATGAATAGAACTTTCTTTTTCTTTTTTTTTTCAAAATTTTTTTTCATTTTTTTTTCTTCATTTTGTTTTTCTTCTTTTCATTCAATTTTTTTTCCTCCACCAAACATAACCAATCCCCTTTCTTAGCATAAATACATATATTTCTTTCACATACACACATACACAACCACTCTTCATATCCATAACGATTTGATTTCCTTCCACTAGCTTTAAGCAAAGGTAAGAACATTAAGGCCTAAAGGTTATTCAATGTAGGTAATGAAGAAAAGTATATGTTCCTTGTATAAGCTCAAAGGGTTTCTATGGGATGTATATCATGGATACACAAATCAGGTTAAGCTATTTGGTCATGTGATGGAAAATCTTAAGCTGCCTTTATCATTTTCTCAATCAGAGCATGTTTTGACTATAAGCTTCGACTAGTACAAGAGTAAGTTCTAGTAGTCTCTATAGTCCATTACAAGATATATGGCAAATAATTTGATCAAAGCAATTAAACATATATGAGGTTTACAAAGAAAAATTTTGAAGCCAAGAAAAGTAGAGTATTTTGTTTAAATTCGCTCAGGAAAGAAGGTACGTATGGTTCAAAAGCTCACTAAGGAATGTGACGAATCTCAACATGCCATGTTGGTGATTAGAAAATCATACACATTCTTTCTCCATTCAAATATAGGCACGTAGATATGTGTTCCCTATATCAAAATCAACACAAAAAATCTCCACTTACTTTATCTCAATTTCATGATCATCTTTTCGTTAGATTTCAAAGATATATTCCTCATTGACTAATTAAGGGTCCTATGACTCTAAAAACACTAAACACTCTAAAAAAATCAAAACAATTTTTTTTGACACGTACATAAAACACACGCACCCCCACACTTAAATCACACATTGTCCTCAATGTGTAAACACTAAAGAAACATATAATTTAAAGTATGGAGAAAATAAAATAAATAAATAAATGAATAACTAAAGGATAGAAAACTCCCTTATGACATTGGCTTGCCTCCCAAGTAGCGCTTGTGTTTATGTCTTCAGCCTGACATGATCTCGTTTTACTCGTTCAAGGTGGATACATCCACTTCAGAGCTGCTTCACCAAATCCTTCCTCATGATGATCATCTTTATCTTGTAAGGAAGAAAAAGATAAAATATTAGATTTAATGAAAGATTTGATCCAGCAAGAACGTAACTTACCTAGCATGGAATTTAAGCTCGTGTGTAAAGAGAGAATGTTTTGTCCAATGTCCATGTATCGTGATCTCTCTATCGAAGGAACATATTTTCCCATCTGAAAATCTTTAAACACATCCTTCCAACATAACCTCTCCTTTGGAGCATCACGCTTCTTATTAAATGTATCCAAGGTGATTTGATTACTCTCTTCACTCTTGGATCCATACAACCTGCTAAAAGAGGGAAAACAAGGAGTGTGGTTAGCATAAATAAAATCAAAGTGGTTCAAAGGCTTACCTTGTGTCTCATGGTCATCTCCAAGCAAAAGTGGGGAATAAATGTTCAAAGATGGTATATGGTAGGTGAAAGTGATAGTCTTGTCATCCATATACTTCTCTTTGTTCACTTGATCCTCATTTTGATGAGATTCTTCTTCTACTTTTACAAGCTCTTCTTCCACTTGATCTTGCTTTTCAATGTTCTCCATGGGAACCTCCTCAACTAGCTCATCCTTACATTCAGATATGGCATCATCACCGTCATAACTCTCACTTGAATTTGGAATTGAAGTACTAGAGAGCACTTCTTGTGCTTGTGATTGATTCATTAGGTTGACCATATAACCCATTTTCTCCTCTAGCACTGACACCCTTTCATTTTGTCTAATCTGACTTTGTATCAGTTGATTTAGGTTGTTTGTCAATGCTTCAAAAAGCTTATCCATTTTTTCTGAACTTGAGGGTTCTGAAACTGGAGAAGATTCTTGTTGAGGATATTGATAATGTTTTGACGCTTCATAATCACATGTGTAAGGGTCTTGATATGACACTTGATACTGATCATTCATCTCCCATCCAAAGTTGGATTGATGCCTCATTCCTGAATAGTATGTGCTTGTATAGGGGTCATGTCCTTGAAAACCATTGAAAGACTGAGCACTGGATTGTGTCCATCCTCCTCCTCTAATATCTTGTTCATGGTAAGCATATGGATTTCCTTGCGTATGACACACTTCACTTGTATTAACAACTACAGTAGCTTCAGCTACCTGCAAAACAAGAGCAGTGAGTTTGTTAAGTTTATCTTCAAGACTACTCATACTTACCTCATTTACTCTTGCATTAAGATTTGAGCAAAGTTGTCCATAACCAAAGGATCCCCTCATAGCTACCTGAAAACACAACACTTCAAAGGAAAAGGTTACTAACAAAACAAAACACACCAAAAATCCTAAGAAAATCTAAAACAAAAAATACAAAAACACTAAAAATGAAAACACACTAAAAATACTAGCAAAATAAAAGTGAAGTTACCAATCCCCGGCAACGGCGCCAAAAATTGGTGTGACCGTAGCCGGCACGCAATTTAAACCCTCTTGTTGTCAATTGTAGCACTGGTAAATAGGGTATCGTTCTAGTCGGGATTGAGAGGGCTCACCTCTATCTAACTAGCTTAAAAATAATTAAAACAAAAAATAAAAATCCTAAATAACACAGAATAAATAAATAAGAAAAAATACTAATGGGGGTTTATCAAAATAAAAATAATAAAATAATAAAAGGAATAAATAAAAAAACTAATAATAATAAAATAATGGGAAACCCGCAGATATGAGAAATATGTTAGGGAAATAAAAATCCACCACTAGATTAGGTCGTAATATAATATTTATTTCTAAGTTATCCTTTAATCATGAGAAAGAGATAGACCAAGTTGCACACCAAAAGCAGGTCTATACACCTTATATTACTTCCCTTAATTAATTAATACGACAAAGCGTCAATATTAACCCTATTAAATACTAGCAGTATAGCATAAACAAGCGGCTCCTATATTTAACTAGATTTAATGCATTAAGTGTAAGTGGAAGGCTGTCAATCTAAGTACCCAAACTAGTACAAAAAGCATGTCTAGCTGTATTTCCTTTCCTTGACTCACACGTATCGAAACGTTTTACCACTTCGGTTAGAATCACAAAACGATTAGGTGAATTGTTATCTAACCTAGCTGCAATTTATACATATAAATTCTAGTTTTATGGCCACTTAGCAAGCAATTAATCCTACATACTGTCACTTATGAGGTACTAGAACAAGGCATGCACCAAATAAACTATACTTGACAGAATTATACATATAAACGATAGCAATTAATATAGAGTCAAGAAACAATCTCACGAAACAAAGAAAATAAAATTATAAGTCAAACCATAGTCTAGGGTTTCAATTCATTCCCTAACAATAAATAATCAGCCAGCCATAATTAAAGAATTAATTACACAGAAATATATATCCAAAAGATAAATTAAAAATAGAGAAAGAAATAACTATAATTATTTTTAGATAAAAGATCGAGAATTTATTTAGATAAAAATTAATTTTATCTGAAATAAATTCTTTCCGGTAAATTTCTTCCCTATTTTTTTCTTCCTTCTTTGCCTTGAATTTCCGTGCCAAATTCTTTTTCTTTTTCTTTTTTTTTTCTTCGGCTGACGGCGCTGAGAGCTGACGCTCTGCCTGGTACCGTTCGCCTCGATTTTCGTGCCTCTGCCCCTGTTCTCCGTCTCTTGTCCTGTTCGTCCTTCGCTGTTTCCTCTGTCGAGCCTCTCCCGAGCCTATAAAGGCTCTCTCCCGTCTCTCTCTCTCTGCGTCGTCTCACAAACCTGTGAAGGCTCTCGACCGCACTCGTGACGCGCCCAGCCCGAGCCTGCTGCTCTCCTCAGCGTCGAGCCTTGAAGGCTCTCGCTTCCTTTTCGTCTTCGTGCGCTACCGTCTGCCCTGCGTATCTTTTTATAACTTTTTTTTTGTGCCTCCACGTCAGCCCTTGCGTCTGACTCTTATTTCTCCTGTGCTCCGTTTGGTTTCGTTGTTCTTTGTTCCAGGCCTTTGGGCCTTCGGCCTTCGGCCGTTGGTAGGAGAATTATAAAAAAGTGATGAATCAAGGGGGAAGAAGAAGAGAAGAAAATTACTAATATTAGAAGGTAAGTTATTATCTTGAAATTGAAGCTACACCAAGCTTCATCCATGGTGGAAATAATGGATAAGGTCCACAAAAATGGAGGAGAAAATAGATAGAGAAGGTGGTGAACCAAATGGAAATAAGAGGAGAAGGAAAATAAGAAAAGTGGAGGAAAGACTTAGTGGTTGTGGTGGTGGCACAAGGTGGTGGTGTGGGGGTGATAGTTGTGCTGGATAAGGGATCGAAGCAGAGGAGGTTGAAGATGAATAAGATGAGGTGGAGGAGATATAGGATCAAATGAAGAAGTTAAAAGATATTTTGGGGGTTTGCTTACCATGGTGGGTTAAGGTTAGAAATGTAAATGCACAAGGTTTGGATATTTTTTGGGAAAAAATATGAAGGAAGTGGCATACAAGAATATAAGTAATAAGAGAAAAAAAGTAGGAGAAGGAGGAGGAAGGAGAAAGGAAAGAAAGAAATATATAACTAGTAGGAATGTAATTTAGGTGTTGTAATAGTCATTAAGACTTAGGTAGATATTTTTGTGAAAATATCAATGTAATTAGTGGAGGGCTTGGTAAAAATGAAAGGTGGAGAAAGAATGAAGAAATATTTGCTAACTTAAGGGTAAATGATAACTTTACCAAAGAAATCAAACTTAATTTTGTTAATTCATGAATGGGAAGCCATGAAATGGTTGGGGGCCAATAATGATTGGTTATTATAAATACAAATAAAGAATAAAAGGTTGGGATTGATCACCACAAGATTAAATAAGACCGGAAGGAAAAAAAAGTCTCATTTGATGACTTATTACATCCAAAACTATAAAAATAAATTCAAAAATTATAAACACATAACTATATAACATTTTAAGTTATTTTAAGCTCAATTACACTAAAATAAAGTGATTCTCAAATTTTCATAAAGTTTGGATAGATTATATGGTCGTTTTGAGGCTTAAAACATTTAAATAGAGCTAATTATGATATAAATAGTGTTTTTTTGTAGAGATATCAAATGAGAATTTTAAAAAAGTCTAAGAGACTCAAAAAAATCCATTGATTCCAAATATTAAATAGTTAGAATAATCTGAAGGGAGTATGATAGCCTAAATTAGCTTAGAAGATCTCAAAGAAATGAACTTGAAATAAAGGATTATGAAACCTAAATAAATTATTTCAAAAATAAAACTAGGATGTTAGATTTGATAAAGAACGTAATAAAATTCTCAAATAAAATAATTTTATTTTTAAATACAAAAGATCCTAAACAAGCTAGAGTTTTTACGAAATAAAGGACTGTATATAATGTTGTTAAAAATCTTATTTTGCATGCTTAATATATGTGTCTTAGTATTTAGCAGAGTTGGTACGATTTTGCGTTTAAGTTGGTGCTAATGGCATGTTTTTTATATGAGAGATTTTTCATTTCCAAAGGTAAAACAATCATTATAGTGGATTGTTGTAAAATTAAAGGTCATTGTTTTTTTCATTATGTCATTTACATACACTTTCATAAATTATAACTCTTAATTTATAGTTTTATAAGTGGAGTTAGTATTAAAACAATTTTAAAGGTGTTTTAGACAAAGTTGATAGTATTTTTATCTTTGCTCATGTTTTCATCTCTTGGGGGTGTTTGAATCTATCCTAGGATAGTAAGGTCATTATAAAGCTTCGTGGTTGACCTTAGTTAGTGTTGGTTAGACTAAAATAATTGATTAAGTTAAAAAGGTCTTAAAATGAACATAAAACCCTATATATATTTTGGTTATTTAATATGTTACTCTTGAATCCCATAAATCTAAATTAATATTAAAGAAATCCTAAGAAAATGGTCAAGTTTTGTCTTAAGTGTGGTTTAATGGTGAGTTCAATATGTAGGCAAATTCATTAGATAAAATATTAAGGTTAAATAAGGGTGCCTTGGTCTTTTCACCCTCAATGTGTTTTCCTTAATCTTTGTTTGGCTTTGAGTGAATATTAAATAATTTCTAAGTGTAACTATGAGACTTATGCTTTAATTCTAATAATTAGGTTAGGCCTTTTCTAGGCCCTTGATTATTTACACAAGTTTCTTCCCAAGTTCTGTACTCATATTATTATTGCATATGGTAATCTAAGTAACTTAGAACTGATATCCATTTTCATTGTGTTTTTGTTAATGAGAAATTGGATTAAATGTTAAATATCCTTAGCTTGGCCTTATCTTCAATAATTAGTTTAAAACTGTATTATTAACCCTAGGTGTGGTTTGTCTTCCTATGTGTTGTTTGGTGCCATTGGGTTTGTCTAACCCTAGAAATAGATTTAATTAATCTAATCTAACACAAGGATTGAAATGAATACATCTAAGTGTAAGTGTTATCTCAAGTTAAAGTGTTTAAGTGTGGTTTTGAATTGTTGAGCATTTTGTTATCCTTATTAATAAAATAGTAATGTTCAAGTAGAAGATCCTATGAGTCATAATGGAACTTTATCTCTATTCCTTCAGATATAATAGTAGCTAAAAGCTGTATACCTTGGAAGGTGAATTTTTATGCCATTATTTCTACCTTGGTTTTATAGAACTATGATGGCCTAATTTACTCTATACTTTTCCGTTCCACCAGTTTATAGGGATGTGTAGGCTTAAGGATTTGAGGTTAGCTAATGGCTCAGGTATGTTTTGTGTTGAGATGATGTTTTTATTCCAATCTTTGTTCCACTAGATGTAATAGTAACCCAAGTGTGTTATGTCTTTGGAAGGTGCTTTATGTCATTACTATTTCTTGATTACTCGATGTAATTAAGATTGTACCCTTGTGATCACTAAGAAAAGATAATAACTTGGTTATTAAAGTTATGTTATACTCTCCTATTTATGTTTGAGATATCTATGTGCTAATACATGAATATTGTTGAGTGTAATGATCTACACGCAATATGCTATGTCTTTAGACTAACTATGTTTACTAGTACATTTCATACTAACGGACACCAATTCATGGTCTCGTGTTGTTTGCAAGTGTTTGAGGATGTTCATATGCTTGATGTGTTGTTTGCGACAATTGTCTTGTTGATACATGGGCATAGTGTGGTATCTATTATGTTTTCTTTGTTTGATGTTTAGGGTTTATCTCTTAATCTCCTTTGCTAGAACTGTATTTAATATCCCATATTTTCTATGTTGAAATCTTGTAACCCAAATTATTTTTCACACCTAATCTCTAGTTATGAGTTATGATTTTAGCTTTGCATCCAACATGTGTCGGGTATAGAGATTACCCTTTTATACTAGATGCAGTAGAAATATACATTATTTTATTATTACAATTTTTTAAAATAAAATTTTACAGTAGTAAATTTTGAGGTGTTGTATAATCGTTTATGATTGCACCTTGTGTGAATCTCAAATGATCATAGCATGAATCTATTTGTTTTATGTGATGAACATGTTTGGAGATAAAGTCAGTATCGTCATTTAATGGGGTTCTGTTAGAATTATATATGTACGTATAAACTATTGATAATAGTAATAATTATAATTAATAACATTAGACAATGCAAATGTTTGTTGTATATTTTTAAATTAATATTAGTTTTAAAAAATAAATAAATATTTATACATATCCCTAAGAAATATAATTAACAATAATAGTATTATGTATTTGATATTATGCATAATAATAATAATAATAATAATAATAATAATAATAATAATAATAATAATAATATACCTTTGTATCCAATGAGCTTTATTTATTTATTTTTAAAATAACAATAATAGTCACATTATTAATGAAGAAAAATTAAACTATAGTATCATGATACCGATTAGTGTGTGTATATAAATCATAAGAAAAGGAAAAGAAAAAAAGTTAAAGTGTATGATATACCCTTTAAATCTGATAGTAAAATGATAAAAGAACAAAAATTTTGCACATTATACTAATAAAATATAAAGAGGAAGTTTGTAATATATATTTGTTAAAGCCATGTACCAGTAGTCTATTAACACATATTAGACAAAAAATAAAGAGAAAAAGAAATTTCATAATATAATAATAAAATGGAAAGAGAATATAATCTTGTAAACCTATGTACAGTGAAGAAAATGATTTCAATGAACATGAGTTAAACATAGGTCAGAATAGCTAAACAAGAAAAAACACAAACAATACACACATACTTTGTTGTTTATAATATTCTTACATATATTATATAGCATAAATTTATATGGGGTTAGGTGAGTCCATATGCTCCATAATGCCTTCATCCATAAATATATCTATTCGCCTCAGTGAACATGTGTGATTATCATCATGAATGTATGTGTTTTCTATCATGAACCTAACATTCTTAGTGAATTTATATGTTTTATTATATGAACTTGCATGATTGCTATGATGAACCTATGCATTTACTATCATGAGCCTAGCTCTCTTGTGTTATGAGCTAATTTTGAATACATAATCATTTAGCCATTTGAACCTAATACTTTAATATACCAAACCTATTTATTTAATAAGTTGAACTTATATATTTGACACACTAGACCCACACATTTGCGTTGAAAATGAAACTTAAAAAGTTGCACAACAACCTAAACCTAATTATTAAACATACTAAACCTAACAATTTAAAACATTAAACCTAATCAATGTAATAACTGCAACCTAGTATTATGTAGCTAGATGAGCCTACACATTTAGGATATTGATCATCAACATTGTAAATAACAAACCTATTTGTTCTATATAATGAACAAAAATGTAAACTTAGTTCATGCAATTATATGAGTTAAGAGAAAACGGTCTACTTAATAGTAATGCAAAATCAACTTATTGTAGTACCTCTTTGTTGCAAATTGTTTCGATATTCAACTCCATTAAATTGTTGGATGGATAAATATCAATATGAATATGTTGTGATCTTATTCTTCTTATATTACAAAAATATGAAATCATGATTTAAATTCTCAATTTAATTTGATAATATATGAAATCAAATCATTCAAGTGTGAGATGTGTAAAAGAAAAATAAATCAAATGCATATTGAAGTTAGCTAGTTGGTAAAAGAATATATCAATTGGTTGAAAAGACCTTCAAATTCAAAATATAACTATTCTCCAAGAACTTGATATTCAAATGTTCAATTCAATATTGATTCGGTAAAGGGAAATGTAGTTTTACTGTTGTATTTGGGAACAATTATTTGTTGCAAATGCAATTCTTTTATCGAATGAAAGTTTCTAACTAAATATGCATGTAGGAATGCCTAAATAACATAATGTCTTGATAATAATATAAGTTGATATTTGTCCAATATGTATATCCACATCAGATAGGTGCTTCAGATCTATAGTATAAATTACTAATGTCAAGGTTATTTCTAGAATCTTACAATAACTAGGTAAATTACTATTAACCATAATGAAATACTCATAGATACTAAAATTATATATAATGTTAGCAAAATATTCAACCAATCAATGTGTCAATAATACACTCGAATGTATGTAACAATATAAATCTAGAAAAAAAATTGAATGATTATCTTGGTCCTTCTTATGATTATCTCAACCACATTTCTACTTGTTAATTATTTCGGCAACTCGAGTGATTATCTCATCCACACATATTTTTTCCTTGACTATATTATTATTATTATTATTATTATTATATAATATTTGCAAAAAGTAAGTTGGATAAAAGGATAAATTACTCTATTTTAATTTTAATCATTATATAAAATAAATTTTAAACTTAAGTTCAAAAAGTTAAAAATAAATTTTTTTACATGCGTAATTTTATTTTTCTTATTTGAATATGATTTGAACAACTAAATATATTGAAATAGTTGCATTGGTGACTACCTCATCTTTATTCTAAAAAATGTATGGAAATGATGTGTTCTAAATCCAAAAACTAAATTTCTTTTATGCCAAATTTATACTAGACTATATTTTCTAGGTACAAAACTAAAGAAAATTTCCAAATTAAAAATTTATTCTTATTTTTTTTCTTAGCTGAACCAAATATAGTACTAGTGTAGGAGACTTAATATCATTGATGAAATTATATTAGCGTTAATATTTCCATTTAGAATTACGAAAGATAGAATTCATAGGTAGTTACCCATCTACTCAAGTGATTATCTCGTTGATGAAATTAGATTAATACTTAAAGCTTTGCTTAGAATACAAAACATAGAGAATTCATAGGTGATTATCTCGCCTATTCAAATGAATATCTCACGTACTCAAGTGATTATCTAGTTGATTAAATAAGATTAGTAGTAAAATCTTTGTTTAGAATTACAAAACACATAGAATACATATGTAATTATATTATTAGCTTGAATGATTATCTTACCATAAATGATTATGTATTTCGTTTCTTGATTTTTCGCACTACATCTTATTAATGAATTCTTTATGCCGCATGTCCTATGATTATCCTAACCAAAAAAAAAAGTAATTTATGCAACTTGCGGTACGGTCATTATCCCACACCTCCCTTCAGGTGATTATCATATCCACACAAATGCTCATTTATTTTGCATCTTAACATTTTGGGATATCTATTATTGCTGACTTTTTTATTTTATTAAAATGACACATCCATGTCGCATTGCTATTATTAAATGCAAGGTACACTTAAGTTCATAATCAAATTTGTCTCAACAATTGACTAATAAGATTTTATTTTCTTAACGGACAGTTAGTGGTAATACTTGTCATCAATCGCATGAGAATATAAACAACGCAAATTGCGTTGCCGTGGTCCTCCATTACCAAAACCAAACCAAATAAAGAAAGTAATTGAAAGCAACGTAATATATCTGGGAACACCTCACAGGATATATTCAAAGTCATTTTTTTGTAATTTAAAAAAAAATATTTAAGTATACGTGGTCAGTTTTTGTAATTTTATAATATTTATTTAGGTACATAGAGTTATTTTTGTAATTCATAATTCTTTTTTATAGTCATAGGTCACTTTTATAATTTATAATTCATATTCATAGATAAAGAGTCATTTTTATAATTTTATAATTTTTATTTCTTGATACATGGTTATTTTTATAAATGTTATAAGTTTTTAATATGATCATGTTTAGCAAGTATGATGAATACTAAATACCGGGTAATTTATGTGATTTTAGAATTCTTATTTATAGAAATATAGTCATTTTTTTTGTAATTATATAATTTTTATTATATACATGTTTGTCAACTTTTAATATATAAATGATTAAGATTAATTTTATAATATGGAACATATAGGTTCATTATAACATAATATATATATGTTCATAACCTATAACATTTAAGTTTATAACATCAAATGCATATATTCATAATATAAAACGATTAAGCTCATCCTATATAATGATTATATTTATTTATATATGACAATTATATTCATTACATGTATTGATTATAAATATAAGTTAATTTTTATGACATAAAACACCTATATTCATAACATATAACTTATATATTTATAGAACAAATTAAATTTTTATAACATAAAACACTTATATTCATAACATATAACTTATATATTCATAGAACAAAAACGTATAAGTTCATAATATATAATGATTGAGTTCACGACAAATAATGTATAGATTTATGATACACATGGATTTTTTTAAAAATAATTTTATAATCCTCATTGTGGACATCTTAAACCTATGTTCATAAGCATGACATATAATATATTATTAGTTCATCATATGTAATGGTAACTTCATCACATATAATAATTATGTTTATCACATATAATGATTACATTTATAACGTAGGATGATCAGACTCATTATATATAATGATTACGGTTATAACATAATGATTAAATTAGTTAAATAATTTTTTATGTTAAAGGTTTAATAATATGAGTGTTTATTTACAGAAAAAATATTTTGGTATAACTTTTTTAGTAATCCAAATTAATAATAACTTATACTAAAATTATAAAACAAAGGGAGAAGTACAAATATGTTAGATTAAAAAAATAAAATATTAACTCCTTTGTTGTTCTTTCGGTGTGCTGAAATTATATATATATATATATATATATATATAATACCCACATATCTCACAAGTTCCTCGAGATACATGATATAAACAACCTATAACTCGTATACTTTAAATGGTACGACATAAACTGGCCTTTGAAACCAATTGATTAGCTTTGTCGGGCTGTACTCATTTGCCACTGACCCTTATCTCGTCAAGTATTTTTTTCCCCTTTCTTTTTACAATATGTTCATGCACCTTTCATTTTCACCGGCAGTAGCACCTCATACATGTGCTACCTTTTTATGTATGTGGTCCTTGATTAGTTACTAGCTAAAATGCCATAAATTTTAAGCATATTTCAGAAATATATATGGAAGGATCTTATTTTTAGCAAAAATTAAATTTCGGTTATCATATTTTATCTCGAGTGTGGATGCCACTTTGGTTTTCATAGCCAAGGTTTTTTTTTTAAATACTTAATTTAAACTATTAACTTGATTTTCCTTTGTCAATATGGGGAAATGATTGAGTAATTGCATGCACGACTAATATTGGTTTTATTGCTCAAGTGTGAAGCTTCAGCTAACTTATGACTAAAGTTCTTCCTCGGTCTCATTCCTATCCCCCTGACCTGGATTAACTTACATTAATTATTATTATCACAAATAATGGTTCAATACTGCCCTTTCGTCTATATGGAGTCACAATGTAGAGTACAGATTGTCCCCTCCTTATTTAAAGATATTCTTGTTTTCCTTTTTCATTAAGTCCCAAATTTTAATTAGTCGAATTTTATAGTTAATATAGTAAAGTAACTATGCTATTAGTATAATATGCTCCTTTTTCATTTCTTCAACTTAAATTAGCATCCACATGTCTAATATTCGACTACCCCAATTACATCATTATTAATTAGGGATATAATAATAAATCTTAGTCTATATTTTTTAATGATTATGACTAAAATTTTATTTTCAATTATAATAATTACTATTTCTTGAACTCATGAAATACAATTCTAGACTATCTTTAAGGGATGGCCAGAGTACAATCACCATAAATAAAGATGCATAATACCAAGAAATAAATAATTTGAATTTGAAATTTGATTTATTTAATTGTCATTTTTGTTAACTCTTAATGATTGTTGACCTTATAGGTCAATCAACCTTTGTTTTGATGATAAAAAATTCAATTATAAATTTAACTTATCTTAGTAAGTGTGCATGTATATCATAACAAAAATTACAGTATTCAATACTTAACAGAGTTAAGGAGTGCTAAGGAGATCAAGTCTATAAATTAAATCTCAGATATAAGCCATATATCAATAAGAACAACAAAAGAAGACTCTAACTTCATAAACTTAAATTTGATATGTGGAATACACAAACAATAAAGAGATAAACGAGTGTATTAAAAAACCTAAGACTCAAGCTTTAAGAAATATGTTATAGTCTTAGGTTTATGTACATATGAATGACATATTGAGCACTTATATTTCAATGATTTGATATCTATGTTATTCCAAAATTATTTTGAAAGGTCATAAAATGATTAAATGCGTAAAAAATGTCTGCAAGTATTTATACAAAAGGATGCTAAAAATGGTCATTTCTTAAGCAATTTTTCATATGATTTAGCTTGCAAAATTCACTATAAATTCTATAAACATTAATTTTAGATGAATAATATTTCTTTGGAAATATTAAAATGTCAAAAACTCTTAATGATTTGACATATACATATAATTGGTTTTTAAAGATCATATTAAAACCAATCGACTGGTTTACTCTCTAGAAAAATATGTTTTAGTTTTTGCTTAAACATGTCAACTGGTTCATCAAAACGAGTCGACTTATTTGAATATCGATCGACTAGTATGGGCACTTGTGATATTTTTTGTCTGTTGAAATTTTTTCGTTGAAGTACTTTTTACACCTAATGGCTAGTTACGATTTTTCTCATCTTTTAAAACTATAAATAATCATTTTTTATACTTCAATAAACATCAATAAAGATAGTACAATTCTTCTAAAATTATAATTTTTACATATTACAAAGAATCAAAGAGAGTTTTGATTTTACAAATTTAAATTCAAATCAAACTTCTATAGTGTTTGATTTTCTCTTCATATTTATTTAGAGTGTTTGTACTCTTATAATTATTATTTATCTATCTAAATTAAAATCTTCACTAGTGATTACTCATTTTCATATGATATCAAGTGAAGATTCTTATTGTATTTATTCAAGCTTATCATCTCAAACATAAGTGAAGAGTGGTGTGTCGTTTATTATTCCTATGAGAGGTCATTATGATTGTAGTCTTATAAACCTAAAGAGGGTAACTAAGCAAAGTTTGAATAATCTTCTAGAAAATCATTGAGATTGTAGGCTCATGAACTAAAAAAGAAGTGATCATCATCAAATACCCACCATAAATAAAGAGAGATTTAAATTCAAGAGTCAAAACCTTTTGCTAGTGGGTATAGAAAAACTTTGTAGAGTTTTGTAAACCAATATAAATTGTGTGTTTGTAGTTTTCCATACTTTTATTTATTTATTGTAATTTTTTAATTTGGTATTATTGTTACAAAATAATCTATTCACCACCATCTATAGTATCCATACGGGCTTTCAGTGATCATGATATGTACACAAAAAGTACTAATCTACTGGTTAGAACTTATTAGAAGAAAAATATACATGTATAGTGCTTAAAAACTTATCCAAATAAAATCTATCAGAGAATAGCCTTGGGAATTTTATATATAATTGGTGCATGTTTAACCTAGAAAATAATAATTATGTACTTGTAAACCTAATATCTTTGAATCCTATGAAAGAATGCATTACATAAGATATTATTGATAGAAAATGAATTTGTAAGTCTGGCAATACCATATTCTAATTCATTAAGATTCATACATAAGAATAATGTGGAAGTGTGCCTAAATCCATAACGCTGGAATAACTATATATCAATGAACCATATGGGCGATATTTTGATCTTCTGGATCAGACACATATTCATTGATCTATATTGACTGATGAGAATTGAATAGGATAAAGTTCATGTGTTCCAAGGACCAAGACCATATAAATTGGCAACTAACCTATTATATTAGGTTATTCTAGCTCCATCCTTCGATAGTCTAGAATACCTAAAGTCTCTACACATATAAGTCTATATCCAATTAGATACATTAAGCCTAAATAGTTTTATACATGAATATGATCACTTTTATAGGGGCTCATGATATGTAAGATATTAAATGGGTATCTTTCACAACTGCACGACCTTTGAATTTGGATTGATCTTTAACAAATTTGACTTTAAGTAAAGAAGAACTTAAAGTAGGAAATTGCTAGTTAGGTTTGAATGGTTGTGTTTTAATCTACTTCAAGATAAAAATCACTTCTAAAGAGAAATATCTAATTTCTCTAGAGATTTTTCCTAAAGTTCACTCCTCACTTGAGAAAAAGATAGGAAGAAAGAAAGTAAAGTTTCAACTCTTAAACCTTGGTTTAGCTAATGCTCGATTTCATTCTTCATTTATTCTCAATAAAACGTACAAGGCACACACACACACACACGGTAATGAGGCTGAGAATAACTCTTCTTAATTAATCCTAAATCAAATGGCCTAATCATATAATAGTTAAACCAATACATGTCCATATGGTATATATAAAGAGTTACAATTATAATGACAAGATTTTACATAAAATATCAAAGCTACATAAAACTTAATCATGATAATATATCAAATAATCAATAATCAAGCTTCATGTCTTGTAGCTTTTTCTCCCATGCAACTTCGTAACTCATGCATTGTCATTTTCTTGCACATTAGATATCATTGGTGAAGTTCTCTTCTTGCAAGCATATATTATACCTAAAATAATCACTTAATGAAATATTATTAGTATTATTATGAAGGTGTTAAAGATTTTTCAAATCAATTGGCACTACCTCTAAATATGTAACTCTTGACCTTCAACTTTAGAAGAATGATACTGAGATGCACATGCATCATTCTTCCCTTGTAAAGAACAATTTTTCCTCAAATTAGCATCACTTTAATAAGGAGATAAATTACTAATGTTGAAAGTTCTAGAAATCCTCCATATGATTCTAACAATTCTAATTCATAAGCATTATTTCTAAAATTTTCTCAAGATTTTAAAAGGTCTATCTGCTCTTGCCATTAATTTATTCTTTCTTATGTTTGAAAATCTTTCTTTCCTTAAACATAACCATACCAAGTCTCTCGGTGAAAATATATGTATAGTTCTATTTTGTTAGATAATTTTTAATATCATCTTTCCTCAATGACAACATATCAATAGGTAAATAAGGATTAACTCTATAGACAACCTCAAATGGACTCAAGTTAGTTGTACTAGAAGGACTCTTATTTTATGTAAACTTAGCATGTGAGAATTTTATATCCTAATCCTTAGTACTTTTATTAACTAACCCTTATAGTATAGTTTTCAAGGTTCTATTAGTCACTTTGGTTTAACCATTTGTTTGTGGATAATGAGATGTACTAAGCAACAACTTAGTACCTAACATATGCCAAAGTGTCTTCTAAACATAACTTAATAATTTCATGTCTCTATATGATACTATAGTTTTGAAAATACCATGTAACCTTGCTATCTACTTGAAATATAAATCTGCCATATGAGTTGTATCATCTATTTTATTACAAGGAATGAAATGTACCATTTTAAAAATCTGTCTACCACCACCATAATATAATCTTTTCCCCTTTGATTCCTTGGTAAACCTAATATACAGCCCATACTAAAACTCTTACATGGTGCCTAGATACTAGTAAAGGAGTATACAAACCTTTGTGGAAGAAACTCTTACTTTTTTAACAAGTCACATATCTTCTAATAATAGCTTGTACTAATTTTTATCATTCATGGCTGGTAAAAATTTTATTGTAATATTTCCATAGTTTTATGAACACCAAAATGACCAGTTATATCCCCTAATGTACTTCCTTAACAAGTAAATCACTTACACTAGAAAAAAGTAAACAAAAATTATTAAGTTTGAAAAGAAAGTCATCCCACTACACATAATTACCAAAACTATAATTTTTCTTACATTCAGTATAAAATTTTAAAAAATCTTCATCTTTTCCATATAATTATTTTAACATTTTAAAACCTAGCATCTAACATAAAATGCATCATATATCTTCTAGATAATGCATCAGCTACAACATTTTCTCTACCATCAAAATATTTGATTGAAAACACAAATAATTTTAAGAAACTAACCCATTTTTTATGCCTAGAACTAATTTTCTTTTGCTCATGAAAATAATTTAGAGTCTCATGACTTGAATGTAAAACAAATTACTTAGGCCTCAAATAATGACTCTATGCTTCTAAGCTTTTTATAATGGAATAAAAATTCATTGTCATATGTTTAATATTTCATTTTAGAACCATTTTATTTTTCACTAAAAATTTCAATGGCTTTTGTTTCTTCTAAGAGTACACCTCCTATTCCTACCCCACTCGCATCATATATAACTTCAAATAATTTATCAAAGTTAGGTAAATATAATATTGGTACATTATAGAGCTTGTCTTCTAAAATGTCCAAATCTTTAGCGTCTTTAGAAATAAGTAATGTAGGTACACAATATGGACTCTTGCTTTCTGTGACATATCCCTTTTTTATGAGCTCCTATATTTGTATTTCTAATTCCTTAGTTTCTTCTGGATTACATCTATAAGCAAGTCAATTAGGTAATGACATAAAAGGCATTAAATTTATAACATGTTCTATCCCTCTTTTATGTGGTAATCCTGGTGATAATTCATTAGCAAACAAATCTCTATATTCATCAATAAGCTCATATAATTTAGGATTCTTTTTATTTTTCTCCCCTTTTTAGAATTCCTTGATAATCATAGCATAACAACTGCCTTTTTCCTTAATACATTCTATCATAACCTTACATGTAAAAATAAGCTCTTTTTATTTTCGACTATGTTATCATTATCACACTTAGAAGGTTTAAGTTTATGATTTTTTTATCCTCGTCAACAAGATATTCATTAGTAACACTATTATAAAGAGCACATTGATCATATTACTATGGTCTACCTAATAAGATTCCACATGCATCAATAGAAAAAACATCATATAACACATCATCATGATAATTACCAATTCTAAATGAGATTAGGGTTTGTTTTATTACCTTGACTTCTTTATCCTTGTTAATCCATCAAATAGAATTAGGCTTCAGATATGGTGTTGTCTTAAACCCCAATTCCTTCACCATCCTCTTATTAACCACATTTATACATGATCCACTATTAGTGATAACCTGATAAATTGTATCTCCCACTCTTCCTTTAGTCTTGAATATCTTCTCTCGTTAACTAAGTTTCTTATTAGCTTGCACTTGAAGTACTCTTTGTAGAACATAACAAGAATTTCCTTCATCCTCTAATTTACTTATAATTTTTTCCTTGGACTCGAACTCAAGATTTTTATCACAAGTCTCCACAGCTTCAATCTCTTATATAGATAATACTCTTTGGTTGGAAAATTCTCTAGCAAAGTTCCAAAATCCCTAACACTTAAAAAATTATTTTGTAGAGACTTCATTGACCTTGGCCTTACCTTTTTACTCTTGGTCAATGCCTTTTTTTATTCTTAACATTTGTAGAGCTTAAGGTACCCATCCTGCACTTAGTAGCTTTGTAGAAGAATTACCTTGTGTGGCATGAGGCTTAGTATATTTGAGTTTATGTTCAAATCTCAAAGATAGCTTAATCATATCATCAAGAGAATGATATAGGCAAGTTTCAACTTTATATCGAGTCATCATGTTAAGGCCACCTAAAAATCTAGTACATGTTTGTTCCATCCTCTCATGGATGTCAGTGCTAACTTCTCAAAATCCCTAACATATTCTTCAACACTTAAAATTCCTTGTCTTAGAATAGTCAATCTAATGTAATTACCTTTCTAATACTCTTTAGGTAATAATTTTCTTTGAAAATGTTTCTTAAGCTTATCTTTAGATTTAATTTTAGATTTACCTTCTCTTTCTTTAGTTCTTTTCATGTTATCATACCATATCCTAGCAAACTTCTTAAACTTAAGAGTATCTAATTTACATTTTTTTTATCATGCTAATATTTGAATTCAAAAATAGCCTCTACCTCATGTAACCATTCAAACACTACCACGGAAAGGGCTTTTAATAACAGTTATTTTACAGTTTTAATAACGGTTTTCAACCGTTATTGAATCACCCTTTATTATATCTTTAATAACGGTTCATAACCGTAATGAAAAATACACAAAAACCCGCGAATATGTGTGTAAACTTCATATTTAATAACAGTTTTTACTTAAAAACCGTTGTTAAAAAGGAGCTTTTAATAACGGTTTCGCAGTAAATCATTGTTAAAAATAAGGTTTTCATAACGGTTTATAAGAAAAAACCGTTGTTGAAAACCATGTATTAATAACGATTAATACAAAAACCGTTGTTAAAACATCATCGAATTACCGTTTCAGACATTGATTATGCGTTTATTAAACCCTCTAATATGCATTAAATGCGCATAAATATCAGATTATAAGGAGTTTTAATAACGGTTCATAAACAAAACCGTTATTAAAACCTGAGTTTTTAATAACGGTTTTATTTAAAACTGTTATTAAAGCATAGGTTTTAATAACGGTTTTCATAGAACCGTTATTAAAAGTATATGTTTTTTTTAGCATTTTTCTGTTTTTTTCCTGCCCATATACACAGTTGTATGTTCAAACAATTACCAAATCTGCAATGTAAAACAACATCAATTCATACCAGCAGGGTATCACACCATAATTTCAATCAATCTATAATTGGTATGCATGTCTCAATACACCAACTATACTTAGGAATAAAAATTAGTGGGCATACTACAACTTGGTAGCTCTACACCCCAAAGTAAAGAGTTCACAGATCTAGGCTGGAAGACTAAAAGATGTAGACAAAATACAAACCTGAAAATGCATGTAGAATATATAGATCGCTACCTAATACCGAATGAATGAGTGCACGTGCTTGGCCCATTGGTCTCTAAATTCATCAATTTCATATCATCGCCGTTTTGCTGTTGTGGACACTGTCAAATAAATTCAGTTAGCTCTATAACTATTATATATTAATTTGAATTAAAACAAAATACAAAATAGTTGTCTTCCTACTTACCATGATAGGCTCATATTGAAGATTCTTTGGGTTTGGGACACCATTCCCACCTCTCCTTTGATATGTCGTCCGTAGTGCCCTAATAAATAGAGTTGGATACATAATATTGTAAGTATATATACCTCAAATAATGAAAGTAGAATATATATATATGTATAAATAAGCTAATGAAGTAAGAAGTGAAAAGTATACTAACATGTCTATAAATTCCTTCCCACCACGACGAGCGACCTCAAAAGGCACGTCATAGGTTCGAAGGGAATCAAACACATAAACTTTATTAAGATCAGGTCAGACGGCGTACAAAACCCAATGTTCAGTTGCGAGGTGAGGAATGAGATAGAGCTTGATGTGTCCCTAAATCAAAATGCGATCCGCTAAATAGTTTATGTGCCTACCCTCTGTTATTGTACTACTGTCAGCTATGTAGTATGGGCACACAAAAACAATAGAGGACACCATTCCCTCCAACGCAGCGCGACTAGCTACCAACCTATATATGGACGACAATAATAATGGATATTTGTTAATAACTAATAACTCATATAAGCTTAAGAGGTCGTAAAAATTCTATTTCTCCAAGAGTACTAAAATCTGAAATATGAAATAATGCTTACGTGACATAAACAGCGACACTCGTGGTTGACATCCATTCCTGATTATAAATGTCGCTTATGTCAACTGTCGATACCATGTAAGTAGCATCGTCCCTTCCAACATACTCAGGACGACAATCAATGGAAATATAATTATTCCCGAGGTAGTTTTGGGCATAGAAATACAATAAAGCTAATGCTGGTGGAGGTTGACGTATTTCCGAAGAACGAATCTTTTGTGGGGCAACTGATTTTTCAGATTTAGCTCTCTTTCCTTTGGCAGCGCCCTCTTTTGTGTTGCTCGTTCTACTAGTACCTCTTTTAGTTTTACTAGCAGGAGCAGTCCTCTTCTTTGATTCCTTAAATAATAATAATAAACAAAATATTTATTGAGCATATATATATGAAAAAGGTATAAACAATGTAACTACTAAATTAGGTCTAATGAAGATATTGAATGTCAATACCTCTTCAGTAGTGAGACGTATCTGATCCACAGGCCAAGGCACGAAGCTTCCATGAGCTTCTAGCACTGTGGCTGCCTCATCGCCCTCTTTATAACAAGGCAAGGGCGTACTACCAATGATTGGAGTGTCAATACTCACCGGCCTTGTAAGTAGGGTTAAGTTGAACCCATGGATAGTTTGCGTTTGGGTACTGTGACTGATGCAGACCCTTCCTTTCGCCAAAAGAGTTGAAAGATCATTCGCTAACAAGTCACATTTAGGCAAACCCTAAACGAAAATATTACACATTATTAATTATTTATGACACCGAATACATTTAATAACAATTCAAAGTTATGTAATGCTTACCTCGGAAAGAGAAGAAAGACGTGCATCAGCTTCACAACTGTCTCTGACACTATTTACATTAGGTATGTGAAGCTGATCATGGTTGACTGAATCGGATGGCTTATACCCTTGAAATTTAATAAATGACAACTCTTGCTCCATTGTTGCCATCCGTTCAAATGCCACGTTCAATTTCTGTGTAAGGATGGCGACTTGCTCATCAGTGTTACGAGAACCACAAGATCGACCACGTACGCTCGTTTTCGTAACACCTAATCCAAGACCCCTGTGTCTTCCAAGGTGTTCTACAATTCCTATAGCCTGTGATACCCCCTCCTCACCATCTGACGCTTGAAGTTTGTCCTGTAATGTATATAATATATGTAAAATTAGCTTACATGAATAAGCATAATATAATAGTTTTCTACAAGAAAAGTAAGTAGGGTTCCAAATATCTAAAAACTTACAATTTTTTTCGCTGCAACATCTACATCTTCATTAATATATCCATCTTTTGTTGTTCTAGCCTTCTTCCATAATGTACCAATATTAATGGACGAGGTACATGGGTCTAAGTCTTGGGCTATGAGCTATAAATCAAAAAATATTCTTATAATATACCAATATTATAAAATTCATCAGTACGCTGTAAATAGATAAATCACAAAATACATACCAACTCCTCTTCAAGGCCTGCATAACCTTTGCGAGCCATATTATGCTGGTATTTATTCTGCTTCGCAATCTCTTTATTTTTGGCACTTTTTTCCTATGTCACCAGCCAAAACATAGTGACATAGTTATTTCAATATTATGCACAATACTAGGATCGATAAAAAAAAATTAATTATTATCTAACAAATACCTTAAAATCACCCGTAAGATGATATGCAATAAATTGGTTCCAACTTTCTTTATCAATGAAACCGTATCGTTTGGGTGGATTCTGCCGTAGAGAACCATCACTCTTTCTGTACATTTTCCTACGAGCTAAAAATGACCTAAATGTTCTTAGACGCTCCCCATAATGTCTAAGAAGCCATTTCTTCCTACTCTCTGGCACATTAAATACTCTCTGCATTGTAAGACATACAAATGTATACCGATATTAATATATTAAAATTAATAACATTTTACATACATAAATGATTACATAAAATAGTATATTTACCGTGATTTCCTGCCAAATATGCTCCTTATGACCCGTTAGAATCTGCTTCCAATTATTATAGGAGATAAGAACACGGTTACGTGTCACAAGTGAAATGTAAGTCAAAAACATGTCTGCATAAGGGCCAATGGGAAGATTGTAAGTATTTCATCCCAACTCGACCAGTTCTCCTTTATTCCTTATATCTGTGATGATTCTCATAATTGTCGGCCCTCTTTTCCCTTCTTCATCACTACTGTCCCTATCAATATTCTTATTGGCCATATCTCTAAAAGAAATCAATAAATAAATTATGTTAGAATGTTATGTATTGAGCATAATTGAGTTGAAAAAAACCAACATAGATATTATATGTTACACTATTATTACCCTCATTGCGTTCTTTTCCTTCTTTTTTCCCCCCTTGTTTTTGGATTAGATTTAGGATCTGATACATATATTACTTCACGATGATCATCCCTGACATATATTTCCTCCTCATTAATTGTATTGTTATCATCGTTCAATAATTGAGTTGCTTGCACAGCTGAGACACACTCGTTATTCCAATTGGCATCATTTTCATCATCACATTCATTGGCATTTCTTTTTTTCGTAGATAGTACTACAGACCATCTGTTATCAACAGGGTCAGTGACATAGAATACTTGTGTTGCTTGTGATGCTAAGATGAATGGGTCTTGTTTATGCCCTGCCCTATTAAGATCCACTAATGTGAATCCATCTTCATATCTAACCCCACTGCCGTTATCAACCCATCTGCAGTCGAATACAGGGATTTTAAATACAGTGTAATCTAACTCCCATATATGTTCAATCACACCATAATAATTCATATCTGCATAAGTTGGATTCTTATCTTTTGCACTAGCAACATGCATTGCCTAAGCCACTAAAGTCACCCCACTGTTCTGCATTGTACTCTTCCCATCTTGTTCTTTTGTATAAAAAGTGCAACCGTTGATCACATAACTGGTATATTGAAAAACTTCATAACGAGGTTTCTGAGACAACCACTGCAGGGTTTCGGAAATTAAAGTTGGGGAATGACCGATGAGTGGAATGATGCGATCTCTTATCCAATCAATAAAGGAAAGATTATGTTTATCGATAATCCATTTCTCAGTCTTGGATGGATTTTCAATCCGTAAAGAAGTCATATGCTCTTCAATGTACGGCTGAACATCATCACTGTTGTGTAATACATATAGATGTGCTTCACGGAACATGTTAGGGTCTACACGCCCAAACTGTCTACCTCTAATACCCTGTCCTTCAAATTTGCCCGCATGTCGAGACTTAGTAATACCAAGAGCTTCAGCATTTGACAAGTACTTTGTGCAAAACTCAATTGCCTCTTCCACCAGGTAACTCTCAACAATACATCCTTCTGGCCGATATCGATTCTTCACATAACCTTTTATCAACTTCATAAACCATTCAAAGGGGTACATCAAATGCCCATGAATAGGTCCTAACATCTTTATCTCATAAACTAAATGAATAGTTAGATGTACCATAATTTCAAAGAATGACGGTGGAAAATACATTTCAAGTTGGCACAAAATAATCACAATCCCTTTTTGCAAGGCGTCCAAACTATCAGGATGTATAACTTTAGAGCAGACGGCTTTTAAAAAACCAACAAAGCCTCGTGATAGTAATTCGAACACGTTTTGGCAAAATTCCACGTATAGCTATCGGCAACAAGTGCTGCATCAAGATATGACAATCATGAGACTTCATGTTAATTAATTTCAACTCTTTCATCGACACGAGCCTTCTGAAATTTGAATAATACTCTTCCGGAACCTTGACACCATGCAAGAATTCACAAAATGAAATTTTCTCTTTTCTGGAAAGAGTATGACACGCCGGCGGTAAATATGTTCTTCTTCCGTTGTCTCGCCGTGTCAGTTCCCTTCTAATACCCATTTCTTCCATATCCATTCGAGCATTTATCCAATCTTTAGTCTTGCGTGGAACATTAAGTAATGTGCCAACAAGACTGTCACATATATTTTTCTCAATATGCATCACATCAAGGGCATGTCTCACGTTGAAAGATTCCCAATAAGGAAGGTTGAAGAATATTGACATCTTCTTCCACCCAACTGATGGAGGCTTATCTTTATTCTTCTTCCCAAACTTGACACTCAAATGTTTCATCTTCAGCCACACTTGTCGACCCGTCAACCGGATTGGTGCCTGCCCTTCTTCTCGGAATCCATTGAACGCTTTTCTTTGCCTACGATAATGATGATTCTTTGGTAAAAACCTATGATGCCCAAGGAACACAGTCTTTCGGCCATGTGTTAGCTGAACAAATGAAGTATTCTCCTCACATATTGGACATGCATAATGGCCTTTCACACTATAACCTGACAAGTTGCCATACGCCGGAAAATCATTTATAGTACAGAATAACAATGCTCTCAAAGTGAAATTTTCTTGACCATATGCATCAAATACTTCAACGCCCATGTCCCATAAGAACTTCAAATCATCAATCAAAGGTGCCAAATAAACATCAATATCATTCCCAGGTTGGTTTGGCCCGGAAATGAGTAAAGACAACATCATATACTTGCGTTTCATATAGAGCCACGGAGGTAAATTGTATATAACCAAAATCACTGGCCATAAACTGTAGCTGCCTTGATTGTGCGGATTCATTCCATCTGCAGAAAGCGCAAGGCGCACATTTCTTGCTTCTTTACCAAATTCAGGAAACAACCCATCAATCGTCATCCATTGTGGAGAGTCGGATGGATGTCTAAGAAGCTCGTCATCTATCTTGTCATCAGCATGCCATCTTAGGTTCTTGGCATCTTCAATATCATTAAACATCCACCTTAATCTTGGTATTATAGGAAAATACCATAACAACTTAGCGGGCACCTTGTTCTTCTTTATCGTGGTGCTTTGCATTCATGATTAGGACAACTATCCAAAGATGCATTGTCATTGCGATATAAAATACAATCATTAGGGCATGCATGTATCTTCTCATAACTCATGCCCATAGAGGATAGAATCTTCTTCGCTTCATACGTACGATCGGGTAGAATGTTATCATCAGGAAGCATATCCTTCACAAGTGACAATAATTCTGTGAAACTCTTATCACTCCATCCGTTACATGCCTTTAAGTTGTACAACCTTAAAGTAGCGGATAATCGCGTAAACGTCTTACAATCACCGTACAAAGGTTTCTCTGAGTCATTCAATAACTTCTCAAACATTTTTGGACAATCCCGAACACTTTCCTCAACCTTTTGAGTCATCTCCTCTAACGAATGTCCCTCATAGTTATCAAATGATGATCCACTACTATCCCTCCCAACATCGTCATTTTCATATTTAGACTCTGTTTCCCCATGCCATGTCCAACAAGTGTAACTTGTATCAATTCCATACACAAATAAATGATCTCTCAAATCATTAGCATTGACACGCTGAATATAAGCACACTTCAAACAAGGACAGACTATTCTACTAGAGTCCCGAGCATGTTCAACTACAAACTTGATGAAAAACTCCACTCCTTTGTTATATTCTCTAGACAGACGATTTGCAGACAACCATTTCCGATCCATATTATTTGAATCTAGATATATCCCACATGAAAACTAATTATTAAAAATCAATTGAATTATAAGTATAATAATTTTCAAATCACTCTTGCTTAGAAAGAATTAATCTCAACTGTATCATGCTATTCTCTCTCTCTCTCTCTCTCTCTCTCTCTCTCTCTCTCTCTCTATATATATATATATATATATATATATATACGAATCATGCTAACAAGTTTCCAAAATTATATTAATGCTGATCAATGAAACTCCTCATACTTACAAAGAGTTCATTATATATATATATATATATATATATATATATATATATATATATATATATATATATATATATGCATACATACAAACGTAGCAAAATATTATACAATTAATAGTTCAATTTACAAAAGATATGCATACTACAGGATTTAAGCAATAGCAGCACTATATACATCAAAATGTTGCTACAACTCAAATACCTAAAAAACGAAAACTCATATCTAAAACTAAATCCCCCGATAGCCTCGTCGAGCCTGACTAAAAACTAGAACTCTAAAAGTCCACTCATCACGATATATCATTTGATCCCTGACATCATCAAATGAGAGTCTACTCACGGATACTCTAGGGTAACCGAGGTGGATACTCCGAGGCAAGCTATGATGATACCTCCACTCATCATCGATGACCATCAGTTCTCTCGATATCCTATCATACTCTCTAGCAAACAGCTCACCTTCAATAAATATCGGGTGTGGTGCATCAGTGTGGTAGACAAACCACTGCAAAAAAGTAGACGTAGCCGATGCCCATGGCTCTATCTGAGGCAGGGTCAACAGAAGGTGATAAGATCTGAAATGGAAGGGGTGATAGGATGAGCCACTCGTGTACAAATGACATAGCTCGTCATATAACCATATCATATGAGTCCGTACATCTCTATGTGGCGCCATATGAAAATACAGTGGAGGGTATGTCATCTCACTACCTACAAATGAGAACCACTAAATCTTATCATCAAGGTTGTTCTCGAAATTAAAAGGATCTAAATTACAGAATATGTAAACTGATCTTCAACTAGCTAGACAAATCATAAATATATTCTACCATATCATAACCAACTATGTAAACCTAACAACATCAAACTATTTAAAATAAGAACATAATCTTTAGTTATATATTTAACAAACTGGCTAAACATCAAACTATCATCAAATCATTCAAGCTACGCATAGTAAAATCAAGTAGATATTAATAAGATAATATATATATATATATATATATATATATAGTACAATCTAATAAATCCTATATGATGATGATGATGATGATTATTATTATTATTATTATTATTATTATTATTATTATTATTATTATTATTATTATTATTATTATTATTATTATTATTATTATACACAATTATTCATCTCTATTTAATTTTTATCGATCACAACACCGATGCCCAACCAACCTCCTCAACTTTTCCCCATGCACAATACCCTTATCCTTAGGATTTTTCCTTATAGCCCTAGTTTATATTTAGTATAATAAACGATAAACCCTAACCCTAACCCTAACCTTAACCCTCCCCCTCCCCTCCCCCTAACCCTAACCCTCCCCCTAACCCTAACAATAATTAACCCTAATAAATTATAATAAAAAATAACACTAAACCTCATAAGATAATGATCCTAAACCTATAGCTAACCCTAACCCTAACACTAACCCTCCCCCTAACCCCAACCCTAACCCTAACCACAATTATTTAAGATAATATATACACATCCTATATATAAATATATTATAAATATATATACATATAATAGAACACATATAAACACACATTTTACGGAAAAGCAAACATACACGTCTTACAAAATATATATTAAAAAAAGCATATAAATACACATGATCATCTGCATATATAATAATGTGAGTGCTAAAAAAATATGTACACCTTAATTTTATACTTAGAACGTACATATCTTATGATAATAATATATATATATTAGGCTTGTGGATTCTCTTAAAATAATAATACATATTTTTATAAAAATATATTATAAACACACACACACACACACACACACATATATATATATATATATATATATATACACATATATATTAAGGTCTCGGCCGGCCACAATCAAAAAAGGCCACAGCAAAATTTTTCACCAACACATCAAACAACAGATTTTCGAACAACACATCAAACACAACCTCTTCGGTGCAACATGCATGCATTTATATATATATATATATACATATCAGTAGAGACAAATTAAGCAATGAAGGAAGAACAACACATACGTAAAGGGAGCGACGGCGTACAAGTTGAGAACGGCAACGACAAAGGTACAAATGCTGGCTACGTTCGCAAGAATGGCAGAGGGGTGGTGGAGAGATGGCGGTGCGACGGTTTCCCTTAATTCAGAGGAGCCGGAGCGGTGGTGCAAGGGTTCGCAAGAGAAAGAGAGTACGAGAGGGAAGCGGCAGAGTCTAAAATTTTTGGCACAAAACAGAAGAGAATAAAATAAAAGGAGATTTTAATAACGGTTTTACGTCAACCATTATTAAAATTCCCGTGCAAAATTTTTCCTTGCACTTGTAATAACGGTTATTACGTAAAACCGTTATTAAAACTTCCCGCGCATTAATTTTCACGGATTTGACGACGGTTTTCGAACCACCGTTATTAATGTCCCGTTATTATTTCCTGTTTCCGTAGTAGTGAAAAAATAGTTCAACATCAAATTTGCCATCAAAAGCAATAAGATCAAGTTTGATACATTTATATTATTTATAATGATACCTTGATTGATGATCATTGTTCCTTCTACCACTTCCAATACTTTATGACTCTTCTTCATACTCTACTCATGAGTTGAAATGTATTCCTTTTGCTAGATTTATATACTTTGCAACACTTACCATTTGATTTCCAAATAATTTCTTTTGTTTTGGAAAATTTTCACTGAATCTTGCTCGGCAAAGGTAAACTTCATCCTTTACAATTGATTTTTCATTGCAGGAGGTTGTTGAATTTGCACATTTATTGCTACCAAATTGATTGAGATATTTTGGATTGACTCAAAAATTTCTTGAACATTAGGTTCTCCCTCCATATGAATCACTTTGCTAATACATTTAACAAAAATTAGTAATTCATTTGGGTTTAATTGTAACTTGAATCTCTAAAGACTTTTCTTTCAGTTTTCAAGTTGGTTCTTGTAGAAAATTTTTATTCTAATGAGTCAAAAACATCAATATTATCACACACACAATCAAATCATAACATCTTACACTTTTCTTGTCAAATTCTTGATATAGAATTCAACAAAATTCAACACCAACATTCAACACTCCTAATTATATTTATGTGTGTGTCCTATGTTCTAATATGCAATATAATTAATGTTTATTCAAAACAATTCACTAAATGTATGTGGTACAAATATTACACAAATAGCCTGTCCAAATGATGGACTAAACTTCACTTATTTTAGCATATACACTAGCACATATTCAACTAACTAGTGATATCATGCAAATCGGTTAAGGTTTCACTACCTCGAAAAGGCATTTTAATAACGGTTATTTTATAGTTTTAATAACGGTTTTAAATAGTTAGTAAACCGCCTGTTATTAAATCTTTAATAATGGTTCCTAACCGATAATATATTATGTGCTTTTTTTAGAGGATATTAATGGTTTAAGTGCAATAAATAAATGAAAGTAGTTTTAAATGAGAATAGTAATCCTAGAGGTAGTATTATTATTACATGTGAGAAATGTTGGATTTTGACCTTAATTTCTGGATTTGTTGTTATTATTGTTATTTTAAGAATAAATATTAACTTTGGTGGTTATATGAGTCTCATGGAAAAATTTATGATTTATTTGTGGAATCATACTTCTATGAGAGAAGGTGAATAAGAAAACTAAAGGTAGGCTATTATTTCATATGCAAGATGTTAGTTTTAAACCTTGTTTTTTAGGTATATTTTCAATAATAATATTTTAAGGACGGGTATTTAATTTGGTGATAAAATAAGTTCCAAGAGAGGAGTTATACTTGACTTATGAAATTAGGGTTTCTTAGGGGGGGAATATGGCTTGTCCTTGAGAAAATATATTGGGTCATATGCCTTGCATGTCTATGCATGTGTTTACGTAAATAACCACAAATAGCATATTAATCATTTATAGTAAAAGATTATATGAGTCATGATTGGTTGTACTTATCCATTGTACCAAATGAGAATAGTAGCTAAGAGCATTTTTGTCCTAGGATTGTACCTATCCATTCCACTTGACAAGAATAGTATTCGGGAGATTTATTCTCTAGGGTTTTATATTACTAATACCAATACACCTAAAGAGAATAGTGGGATCCCTCAAATTAAGATAAATCATTAGAATGATCATATTTATTAATAAGATATTGATCACTTAAAGAATGAGTTAGGACAATTGTACCTATCTATTCTATCGGACGAGAATAGCGGATTTATGTCATAGGGTTTTATGTTATTGACACTATTCTAGTGGTGCATAATGTTCCACTATTTGAGAATAGTAGGGTCCCTTAACTCAAAGTAAATAAGATTATAGATATTAATTATGCCATTTTTATTTTGAGATATGAAATCAATCAAATAATTTTGCACCACTATATTCTAATTTATCTGTATTTTTATCCCTTGTTGTACCTTATAATGTTATGTGAATTTGCTATGATTGTATTGTTACCTTACTTGGTATGTAATGTACTAATTATATTTTTCATGAGTATTGCTAATTTCCTTAAATAAAGGGACCTGTTGAGTTTGTACATGCATCTGAGGACTCCTTAGATGAATATGCTGTATATAATGCCTTTACTAGGGAAATGTGATGATTTTATCTTTGGAACTTCCATCGTAGGGTTTGGTTATCCACTTGACACTTTTTACCCAAATACTTCTTGGGACTTTTAGTTCCTAATATACCTCTTTTATGTATTTTTTTTTTAATTTGTACTTAAAGAATCCTCTAAGCATTTATTTTAATTTTATGAAACATATACCTTTCTCTATTTTATTATGTTTATATGTTTGATAGTTTTACCTTGTATTCAATTTAAGGATGACATGGTAAGATATCTTTATGTTGAGTACAACAATAACACCTATTTACATTTGTTATATGCTTTCACTTATTTGAAAATTTTCAATTGTAAAATTACATATCATCACTCTATGCTTGGCATCTCCTAGTTACTTCTGATATGTTTTCGTAATAGTCTAGATGCGTTCTCCAGAAACATTTAAATCTTCAAGGACCAAACTAGGGATGGCAATGGGTCTTGGACCCAACCCGAACCCGCTAAACCCACCTCATTTTTAGCGGGTCTGGGTCCATGATTTTTAGACCTAACGGGTCTGGATCGAGTCTAGGTCCATATATACCTTAAAGGATCTGGGTCTGGGTCCAGTTTTAGACCCAGACTCGACCCGCTAGACCCGTTTAATATACATATGTGTTTGTGTGTGTGTATATATGTATACATATATAAATATATACTAATATTATGTTTTCATTATTGTATTAATCTTAAATAAGCTCCTTATTTATTTTTTTAATTTTATTTTTGTATATTTACTTTATAAACAATATGTATAACATTATATTCTAAAAGCTAGGGATGTAAACGGGGCAGATTTTGTCTGAAATCTGATGGATATTTAAACGGATATGGATATGAATATGGATGATGGAAAAAATACTTGTTGGGTTTGGGTACGAATACGGGTACGGGATATCCATACCCGTACTGTAACCATACTAGTATCCATATCCGTACCCGTTTACCCGATATACAATTATCTTTTTACCCTTAATTTTAAAATAAATATAATATAAGTTAAAGTTAAAACTGTCATTTGACTTAAATCTAAATAGGTTTATCTGTCAAGTGATGGATTTATCCGTCGGATAATATCCATTAATAGTAAACGGATACTCCGTTGAGTAACGGATATCCAACTGATATAGATACGGATATGGATATGTTAGCGGATATGGATTCGGCTTCAGGTACGGATTTTCTTATCGGATACGGATATGGATATACCCACCCCGTTTACATCTCTACTAAAAGCATTAAAACACCATTTAAAAAGTTAACATAACTATTTTAATATATTTATTTTTTCACTTAGATGATTTTTTTAACAAAAAAATACATATTAAGTTATATAAAGTATAAATGTATTTGTATTAGCATAGATTATTAATTATTTTTTATAAAAAGTAACCGGACCCATTTAGGACCCGTTTACCCGCTAGACCCAATGAATCTGGATTTGGATCTGAACTTTTAAAACTCAACGAATCTGGGTCGAGTCTAGGTTTAGGTAATATAAATATATCTGGATCTGGGTATGACTGGATCCCACCCATTGCTACCCCTAGACCAAACTCATTCATGCTTTCTTAACATCAGGTCATCTTTGGGTGCTCCTCACTTCTATTGCAACACACTGTCATGCCAGTCTTCTGTTGCCTTAGACTTCTTCCCATCCTCTTTTAATCAAGAATATTATTAATAACCAAGCTATACAAATGTTTGCTTGGAGTTTGTTAAGAGATGGTTTTCCTAATATCATGTTATATGCCGACGAGCCAACAACAACTGGAAAGACTATTTTAATGCTCTGTAGCCCCTAGTTGACCAACCATCAAAGCATGATCTACCATTTCCTTTGAATTTATAATATTACCAGTGAATCCCACTAAGGGTGAAGTTTTATTTATCCAACATTCTTTTGGAATTTCCAATTATCATGAAATAGCATACTTCACCAAAAATTCATACAAGTCATAATTTACATAAATTCACGAGAATAAATTCATGGTAGCACTTAAATAAATTCACATGTTTTCTTTCCTTAACTGATAACATCATTCTTGAGTTTAAATGATAAAACACATAGCACATTAAAAGTTATTTCTAAAGGTTAGATTATTTATCTAAATTCATAGGGTCTTAAGCAAAGAGAAAAACAAGACCAAACCCACCTATGGAGCTCCTTGATGATCTTTACAAAACAAGAATATTAATTTAAGAATATAATGAAATAAAAGAGAGGAATAATTGATGATAAAAGGGTCAACACCCTTGGCCTTGAATACGGAATTTGTGTCAATGATAACAAAGATTATCTCCATATAGCATTAAAAATTAACTCGCAACACTTAAAAGTGTTCAAAAGCTAAACTAAAGTGTTTATAGAGGAGGAAGAAAAAGAATGGAGGAAAACTATGAAAATATGGGTAAAACCAGCAAGGTGTGCAAGTTTGGAGCCAAAGTAAGGGCACAAAGATACAAACAAATGATGTGTAATGGAGTGTAGGTAAGAATGTGTAGGATTACTCCCAAGTAAATCAAGATAAAAAAAATGCAAGAAATAATTGGTATCAAAGTTAATTTTATAAATGGGTGAAATGGGATAAAATTTCAATGAAAAATAAAGAAAGATGTGGAATAATTTTAAAAACTCAATATATATAATAATTTGGTATCATAACTAATTTGAAGCTCTAACTAATTTAAACGAGTAAAAATGAATAAAATTGCCTACTCATATAAACGAGTTTTTTCATAATTAATAATTTAGAAGAAATAAATAAATTTCAAACGAATATGACAAAAGGGATTTTCTCTAGGAAATCAATTTCTTTTTAAGGCCTCGCATGGGGCCAGTTACCACGTATGAACATTACTAATAAACAACATTATGCAACTTTTTAATAATTAATTAACTATTAAAAAAATATACATTCACACAAGTAAATACTCATTAGCCATGAATAATAGTGCCATAAGGTATATAATTTTACATTATAGTCTTCTACAACACAATTTTTGGTAAAGTATCTAACTCCATGCTTAGTTTGTTTTTGTTTTGATGAAAGGGAAGGTTGGAATATCTTAGTTAGGGATAACAATAAATCGGTTCTAATTTATGTTCAGCTATATCTAAATTTAGATTTGTTTATATTACTAATATGTTTATACTTTATATAGCATAATATGTATTTTTTTTGTTAAAAAAGTTTTTTCAAGTGAAAAGACAAATATTTTAAATATTTACTTTAACTTTTTAAATAAAACTTTAATACTTTTAGAATAAAATATTATATATATTACTTATAAACTATATACATAGAAATAAACTTAAGAAAAAGATTACAATAAAAAAGATAAATATAAAATAAGTATGCGTACGCGTGTGTGTATATATATGATATCCGAATATGAATTTACATTTATTGACTCGGACTCAAATTTATATGTATTTATAAAGACCTAGATTTAATTTAATTCCGTTAAATTTAAAAATTATAAAACTAAATCAACTATAAATAAGATAAATTTAACGGATCAAGTCGGAATCTAAAATCAATTATCATCCATAACCTTGGTAAATGTTCGAACCCGTTTGAGCAAGGCCCACTACCACTAGGCGAAATTCCTCTAGACATAGGCTCCCTGATTACCGCCTTTTTGACCATAAGAAGTGTCGAAGTGTAACTTTAACAGATTGCTACATGTTAAATGTAATAAATGAAGATAATTATTAACAAATTCGAGGTGGCTTGATGCATCTATGTCTCCCATCACTATGTTATCCACATCATAACGTACGCATCCCATCGCCATATATTCACCAATACATGCTTTAAGATTCACACCCATAAAAAAAAAAAAAAAAGGACCATAACTTTTTCGTGTCATCATAATAAGCTTTACAAGTGCATGACTCAACAATAAAATTGACTCGCGTCGATTTCATGAAAAATCAAAGGCATACACAACAAAATAGGACTCGAAGATGTTTGACGAGTAAGTAAACATAGTGGAAAATTACTAAAAAGAATAACTTGGACCAAGGAAAGTTATGTGAAATTATGCACTATCTTGATATTAGAACAGAAATTCATTTTAAATGTTAATTTTTAGATTAAAATTTTATTTTGCTAAAGATAGAATAAGATTTCCGTTTTTATTATATTGTGATTTTGAAGTAATATTCTTAATTTCTAAAGGATCATAAATTTTGCTAAAATGATATTATATATACATATATATGAAGGGTACTAGTAAAAACACAATTTCTAGCAACAAGAAAAGTAGTTGCTGACATAAAAAATTGTTGCAATGGATATTTTTGGCCACGACATAAGTCGTTACATATAAAACTATTAAGAAAAATAAATTATTTTTAGCTCCTAAAATAAATAATTATTGCAAAAGATAGTTTTGATCACAACATGAGTCATTATGTATAATGACATTACAAAAAAAATATTTTTAGCAATACATTTTATTAGTTATAAAAATATATTGTTACTAAAAATATATCTTTTAATTTTTTTTAAAAAAAAATTGGCTATGAAAAAATAGTTACCAAAGCTCTTTAATAATGAAAAATATTGTTACATAAAATTTTTGGTTACAAAAAATTTCATTGCAACAACTCTTTAGGAACCAAAAAAAAAATGACAGCAAAAGCTCTTTTGTAACAAAAAAAAATGTCATTGTAAAAGTTACTTGGTAACTAAAGAAAATATTGTTGCAAAAGCTCTTGGGTAATGAAAATATAACATTGTGAAAGCTTATCGGTAATGGAAAAAAAAAGCTACTTGATACCAGAAAAATGTTGCTACTAAAACTCTTTGACAATGGAAAAAAAAATCATTGCTAAGGCTCTCTCGTGATGAGAAAATTCTTTACCAATAATAATTGGGAACAAAAAAATGAAAAATATTTAATGCAAAAAATATTCATAATAATAAAAAAATAAAATATTTTGCTAATGTTATTATTATTATTATTATTATTATTATTATTATTATTATTATTATTATTATTATGTATTTTTCTAATTAAATTTGAAGAAGAGTAGGGGATTTGAGCCATCAATAATTCTTTTGAAAAGAACTATACCAAACACTCTATTTTCATTTGTCTTTCAATTGTATTCACGTTCTAAGTATTTTTTTTTTACTTTTGACTTTTTATTACTTATGGTGTTTCCACAAATAAAAAAAAATCCAAATCTACAATCGAAAACCAAAAATGAAATTACATATAAAGACTAAATGATTAGATCCATTATGTATCACTCATCATATAGAGTTAGTAACTTTAAAAACAAAAGGTAGGCTTTTTTTTTTAATTTTTGAGGCATGGGAAATGCTTAAATTTAAGAAATAGTAAAGGGGAAGGTATCATATATGTTTCAATATGCATTTTTAGAACATCACACACAATGAAGAAGATCAATCAGCATGAAGATGAACCCATATTCCCATCTCAATGAAGTTTAGGCTGATAGAACTACTAAATCTACTTAACATCATAAAAGACTAGAATTATATCTACACACTTAATTTCATGTGTTTCCTTTAACTTAAATATCTCTAAATCTTAGCAGTGAAGGTCATATTTAGGTATATGGTCTCATAAAGCTTGGTCATGATGCATTCACAAACAAATATCTATCCTAAGGAAATATTGATGCCCTCACACATAGAATGGTATTGTCAATAACTTGTGTATCCACATCTAATATAGATATGTTATTAGTAGCAGATGCAAAATTTTAATGTATTTTATATTGCCTTTAGAAGGTTATTTTATTTAAAACTATATAGGAAAATGTTTGGCAAAGAGGAAGGGAATGGCAGAGAGAAGAATTAAATGACAACTTTACCTAAGGAAAATTTATGGTAGAAAGCTCATAGATCCCCCTTCTTAGCATACACATTAGGAAAAAAAAACATAAGTACACATGAGAAGCCCACATACTTGTATACATATAAACAAAAAAGAAGCAACCCCAAAAGTTGGTTACCAGCAATATCATGTATATATATGTATGAAGTTGTGGTTGGAATTTATATTCCATTAAATGTGAATTCCCATAGTTATAACCAAGATGAGCATGAGAAGATAAGATGTAATAAAAAAAATAAACTTATAGACAATAATTTCAAAAGTTTTGAGCATGAGAAGATATGATGTAATAAAAAAAATAAACTTATAGACAATAATTTCAAAAGTTTTGACGTAGGAAACATCTACTATATAATTACAATGATAGCGCTTAATCATAAACTTGAAAAATCATGTTAAGCAATACAGAAGGGGAACATGTTAAACAATACTATAAAGTTGTGTGGCCAAAAACTTACTAAGTAGTTGGAGAACAACTAAAGAAGTAAATCATATAATTTCTTACCAAAACAAAATGTATATATATAATTGAACATGAAGAGCTACTCACAGTATGAGTGCTTATTAGGAGATAGCATTTAAAAATGAATGAATAAATGTTTTCAAATTCCATAACATTAAACTTAAGATCCTCATCTATATGATTATGATTGGAATACATCTAAGACTTTGAACAAAAGAAGAAGAAGAAAGGGCTCAAATTTCATAACATTCATGGCATATGGTTCATTTTATCATGTGAGTGCTCTCTTATTTGTTGAATGATATTATTGTAAGGTAATAAAGTTGTTAGTTTTCCTTAGAGCTTACAAGGGTGATTCTTTGTTTTTAGTGCATCTCTTAACAAAGGGTTTGTTTTTCTATAAGAATACTAATAAGTTATTAATATCTATGTTACTAATAAAGCACATGAACATTTTTTAAGACACTTAGATCTAAATTTTCTATTAGAACAAATTAATTAATCAACCACCTCATAAGTTACAATATCAAGCAAAGTATAGTCAAATTACTATGTAATAACAATTGGAACATTCTTTCCCCATTAGTGGAGGTGACGTATTGTATGGGTATAAAGTGACTCATAATATGGTAAGTTTCAATGCCAGTGGACAAAAAACACAAGGGTGGTTCTTCAACACCAAAAATCATAAGGGGTTTCTACATGTTTAACCCACTTTTGGTTTTGAATTATCCTAAAAGAGAAAAATCAAATGCACAAAAGAACATATAATATAAGCCCACAAGAAAATAAAATCAAGATCTAATAATGTACTTATTCCAATACTAAGCCACACTTCTACGTAACTTGAAGTACAAAATTATATGATACTTCGCAAAAGTAAGGATATATGTTGACAAAAATTCGTTTTGTATATGATAAAAAAAATGAGGAATCAATTGATGGAATGTCATACTTTTCATTTGGGACAAACACAATGATTAGATATTGATTAGATAGACTGTATTTGCATTAATGATGTTATGTTATTCCTTTTTAGATTCATCGTTCAAGAGGAAGCTCATTAGAGGTAAAAGCCAGAAAAATGTAGAAGATAAATAGAGCATCTATGAGGTACTAGGATGATACAAGAAAACTCCTAACAAATTAACATAGCATGGTGTTTAAAGCTATCAAATTCATTTATAGCCCATTTAGAACTATTTAAAATGTAGTCAATAAAAATGTTACCTTCGTCTTAAAGATTATGCCTAGAAATTTTCCCAAAAAAGGTGATTATGTTAAAAAAAATATATATTGTTTTCTAAGAAGCTTCTAGAGGGGGCTTAATATGGTTTCTCAAGTCAAAAAAAATTTTATAGGGGACCAACAATTAGGCTCATTTTCAAACGAATAAAGAAAGATCATGTACATACTACATCAGTGTTTTGCATTAGATTTTCCTAATATAGAAAGTTTACTCACTAAGAAAATTTATATATCTTGATTTTTGAGACAGTGACTGAGATTCAGGTAAAATATAGCAATCAAAAGGTGAGAGAAAATATTTTTAAAGATGGCAAATGGCATGAAGCACACTATGATGGGTTTGTTTTTCAAGACTAGGCATTAATCGTTTACAAAACTTCACCACATACACTTTCTAATTGTAAAACCCATACGGTTATGTTTAGTTGATAAAGTACCCCAATATTATTTCTCCTTTTTCATAATGTTTGGAATGTTAAGGGAGATTACTCACCCCTATTTTATAGGAAAAAATCTATGCCCCTCCCCTAAGGATATCTATTCTGACCACCAAAATCCACCACAAACCACTACCACCTAACACCTAAGCCACTACTAGCTAGCTAAATTACAATACTCATTTAATAATCAAGAATTCTCCCCAACTACCATCACCTCCTTAAGGACTGAATGCTACTCTAATGCTTAGAACCATTGCCACAGGCTATCCCACACCAGCAAGAAACTTAGATTAATTGAGAGACATAATAATTGAGAACTAATGACCATAAATGGAGTAACATTCAATGCCTAATGAACTCCATATTATGGTAGTTGAAGAGCTTCATCAAAGAATATCATTGAATCCTTAGAGAATTTTTTAAGTAAAATCTAAGTTGAAGATTCTCTACTTCAATGAAATAAATATAGATGACAACAATAATGTTTATCCATTGATGGATCCCCTTCATTTGAGATGAATAATCTAGATACCTTGAAAAATGTGCCTGTAAGGCCCACAAATTCTTTGTAAGAGAGAAGAGTTATCAATAATATATGCTAGAGAAAACCAACATGTAGTTTCACACAATCCACTAGCAATAACACACTAATATTAGCAATAAAAACTATTGAATTGTAGCATTCTCTATCCAAATTCAATTCAAGCAAATCAAAGAGAGCTTGATATTAAATAAACTCACCTCTCAAAATTATTGAAGATAATGTTATCAAGAACTATTTCATTGAATAGGGAGACAACATCTAGTTTAGTACTTAATCCTATAAAAAAGTTAGAGAACCACAACTAAAATTGTTTGCTATGAGATAAGGAAAACTAGAAAGATGGATTGAGAGGTAGACAGAGTGATAGTTAGCCACCAATGTCAAGAGAAGAAGAAAAATTAGTTTAAGCAAAAGATTGAGAGGATAATTTGTAGACATTGAAACTGAAGTTAAGATGAATTGTTGATTGAACTAAGATATTTATGATTGCAACAACATGAATCATCGAAACTCGTAAAACACCTAGTTCCTTATCAATCAATTTTTCTTCATTACCATTTGTTGAGCCTCAAATTGAAGCATGTCCGCCTATATATCAAGCGATGATCGATTAATAGGATTTAACAAATCAACAAACATAAGCACCAACTCTTCATTTATAGCATAGGCTTCTCACCGGAAGAGAGAACTGGGGAAGGAGAAGAGGGTTGGCGAGTGTAGCCAGAGATAAGATAGATTGAGTTTAGCGTTGCTCAGTTGGTAAAAAGTCGTGCTCTAATTTTTGGTTTGAAACATCGTGGAGATGGATGCTAGTATAGGATGGAATAAGTTAAGTTGAGAGCGGTACTTTTTTTTGGACAACAACGTGGTGTACATGCCAAATAGCTCTGTAATTTTTTTTTTAATATATTGAATACTTTTGGTAACAATAAAATTATGTTGCAGAAAATATATCAATTTTTAGTAACCACGCTTTATTGTTACCGTTGATAAAAGTTATATTAAGTATCAAACATATGATTATTAAATAGATAAAAATTTATTTTAATATCAAAAGAATTTTGGTATCAAATTAACTGTTGCTAAAATTATATTTAATTATAACTCTTAGTCGCTATAAAAAATTGTTGCTAAAAATCTAATTTCTCCTTGTGGGCGTGAGCTAAAAATCTTAACATTCTCAAAGCTGATAAAAGAAAATTTATGTTAGTGATTCATCCGCAATAATTGGAGAAAATTGGGGCCGTGAGCTTTTGGATTTTCAGGAAGATTGTTCATTATCATTTTGTTCGCCAAGGAGTTGAAGTTGTGCCTAGGATGATGCAGGTTCAATAAATGACTTACAGAAACGACCAAATTATTATTTCCCTTGCATGGGGTATGCATAGATACGCAAGTTATTTATCTTTGAAACGCAACCCCTTAATGACCTTACTTTACACCGATCATGATGGATGCCAATTAATTAGACATATGAAGATGATGATGGCAGGGATGGTGATTAAGTGGACGTCGACGTACTTGTATATATACATTGAATATTTTTCCATCAAAATAGGTACTCGTTTTAAATAGACCTCACAAAGCCGACCCATTCTGAATTATTCCATCCAAAATTTGATATATATCGTAAAATTAAAATTTGACCTCGACCTTAAAATCCCAAAAATCTTCTAAGGATCTCGACCTAAAATTGAAATTTGAGCCAATTCGAAACCAATCCAAATTTAGATAATCTCATGACGACACATATTTAAAAGTATCTAAACCGAAATAATCTAATCAAAACTTATTTAATCTAAACCCAACCCATACTTGGATAGAAACTTGATAATTTTTCAATCCAAACTTACCAATCTGAAATAACATGACTAGAACCCAACCCATATCCATATATATTTCAAAATTTTATCTAACCTAAAGTCATATTTGATCTACAAAGATAATATTTTGTCTCATATAAATTACTACATAAATATCAATAAATTTTCTTATTAATAAACTTTTATGTAATAATAATAATAATAATAATATACAACTAATATAACAATAAATAAAATAAAACTAGTAAGACAGTATTCTTCTCATTTTATTTTAATATCATATAACCATCGATGATATTAGATTATATAAATTTATGTTGTAGTTATTATTATTATTATTATTATATAAATTATAGTTATAAATATAATAATTATAATATATATTAATATAATAACAATAATAAATCATATATATATATATTTCTAATAATAATGATGATTATTATTATATTTCTAAAGACGATAATAATTATTATTAATTATAATAAGTAAAAATAGTTAGTATAATGAACATGATAATTATAATTATTTTAACATTCATAACAATCATTATAATTATGTATATAATAATATGTATAACAATAATTATAATAATATATTGATAATGATAATAATTTGTTGTTATTATTATTATTACATATTTTATGAAGACAATTTGTTATATCATTACATATATTATGATAAAAATTATTATGAAAAGTATGAAAATAATAATAAGTCACAAAATTCAATTTATTAATTCTATTTAATTAATTTATTAATTCTATTTAATTAATAACAATCAATATTAATACAAATTCTAAATTGAATTAACCTAACTGAAATATGATAGAATTTGAAGTTTGTCGATTTAAGTAAACTTGATCCAATTCAAAGCGTATAGACTTGAACCAATTCAGAACTCGAAGAATGTATATAAGCAACAGAATACCCTCCAACCATCAACCAAAGGATGAAAAGGTACTCTAGTCGTATTGGTGCATGAGGACACATAGTACCCTACCGATAAGGACACCTAATCCATAAGTATACATACCCCCTAAATATGTCCATAGACCTAGATAGAGTAAGATGTAGGGCTCGTCTAGGGCACTAAGGCACACAAACTGAAATCTAGAATAATCGTGGGCTAAACTATGTCTTTAGGGTATCGACCCTTAAAGAGTCACCATTCCCAATGTCGAGGTCTTCCACTTTAATTATCAGTTTCTTAATTAAGGTGACCAAAAAAAAACAAATCAAACACATACTTAATCATTCCCATTTGTTTTTGTTATTATTAAGTAATTATTATTCATATTGTTATCCATGTTAACTTAAATAAACCACTGAGGTCGTCCTTTTATCATCCAATAGGGGATAGAATTCATTTCCCATTTATTCATATTCCATAATAGGTTATCATGCCATAACCATAACACTAGTCATAGAATCAAGTAGTCTACACTAAAGGATGATATAACTCTTAAACCGTAACATGTGCTTCTAATATATCCAACATACATTTCCATGCATAATTAACAATTAAGGCACCTCTTACATGAATACGAGATAAACATCATATCATACCCTTAATTACCCATTCAACCCTATACCATGCATTACCCTTATAATATTCACCAATTTACCGAAATACCCTTATCCTTATAATATACGTGTTTATACTTAAATAAGTAATACTAAGGTCATAAACCCTTATTCTATTATTTGATATCCCATATGCCTTATTAGGGAGACTTATTTAATCTATTATCATGTTATATGCAATTTACTAATTTACCTCTTCATACTTATAAAATTACTAAAATACCCCTCTTATTTGTAAAGTTACCAAGTTACCCCTTTTTACTTACCAAATTACCAGATTACCCTTTGTACTTATATAATTACCAACATACCCTTTCGTATTTTTTAAACCACCAAATTACCCATCATACTTATTATATTACCAACTTTACCCCCCCCCCCACGTAGGGCTGTTCATGTTATCCGATCCGATATCCGAAGCGATCCGATCCGAAAAAACAAATATCCGATCCGATTTTTTTTTTCAAATCAAATATCCGATCCGGTCAACGAAAAGTCAAACAAATCAAATATCCGATCCGACAAATACAAATAATATCCGATCCGAAGAAAAAATATTTATATATTTTTTATAATTTTTTATTTTATATATAATTGTATATAAATAAATTTAGATGTGTCTGTGTATAATTTTTACTTACTTTATTTATTATTTGAGGCAAAATTTAATTTAATTGAAATTATATTTTTAATATAATCCCTTTTTAGATATTTATAACAATAAAAATAAAAATACTCTGCATACCGATATACTCCATCCACTCCTTTCTTATTTTAGTTTTAACATTGGATATTTGTTGAGTAAGTCGGATATTTGCTAAGCGAATCAGATATTTGCTCAGCATTCGCTCAACAAATCGGATAATATAAAATATATTTGTCATTTGGTAATTTTTTTATATTTGAAATTGTATTCGAATAATATCGGTTATATTTGATATCCGATGATATCCGATCCGAAAATTCAAATATCCGATCTTCCGGATATCCGAAGTTTCAAATCAAATATCAAATATCATTTTTAGATATCCGAAATTTCAAATATCCGACAATCAAATATCCGAAATATCGGATATTTGAACCGTGAACAGCCCTACCCCCACGTGTTAAATTATCAAATTGCCTTTTACACTTGCTAAAATTACCAAATTGCTCTTTTGATTAGTCAAATTACCAATTTACCATTTATACTTATATATTACCAAAATACCCCTCATACTTGTCAATATTACCAAATTTCCCTTTGGGTTTGTTAAATTACCAAATTACCTTTTGTACTTATTTAATTTACCAAAGTGCCCTTTTGGTTAGTTAAATTACTAAAATACCTCTCTTACCCACTAAATTACCATTTTACCGCTTTTACTCACAAAATTACCATGTTATCCTTCTTTTATGCTAAGTTACCAAAATACTCATCTTACTTATTAATTTACCATTTTACCCCTTTTACTCACAAAATTACCAATAGTCTTCTTTTGTGCCAAATTACAAAAATATCCTTATTACTTATTAATTTATCATTTTCCTTTTACTCACAAAATTATCAATTTACCCTTATTTTATGCCAAATTTACCACAATACCCTTCTTACTTATTAATTTACCATATTACCTATTTTATTCATAAAAATTACTAATTTGTCCTTCTTATGCCAAATATACTAAAACACCCTTATCACATAAAACATTGACACCCATGGTCCATATACATCATCTAACACAACCAACTATTATTATTTATTATTAATACTCATTGTCACTTACCATACATAGTTATTTAGGCCACATCTTTTATACAAGAAAAATTACTAAAATGCCCCTATGGCTCATATTAACATTATCTATCCTAAAAATGGCCACATTAGTTCATCATGTCTTATATATGCATTTAACATTATTACAAAAAATAAGGCTCCTTCCTTAACTATCATTTTTACACAAGACACACAATATAACATGCTTTTCATTTCAACTACCAACATATACTACAAATCATAATATATTTAACATCATATAACAAGCATATAAACATATTTAAAACCCCTAACGTGCTAGCATACATATATCCATATATTGTAGTAGAACATAATGGTTACCTTACTTCCTGCAATAATTAAATCTTACGAGTACCCCCATTAAGAGTTCAAGCTTTGATTAGAAAAATTTGTACCTAAAAATAATATAAAAACTAGCATATTAGTAGTAGAATATTTAAAGAATAAATTTTTATCAAAAATATTAATTAATAAATATTAATAGTAACTACTTTTATACCTCAAAAATTAGTAATATTTTCTCAAGGAGATGTAGTAGACTCATGTAGCATGAGCTGCATGCACAGAATGAAAAGGGAATAAGGGTCGAAGAGGGAAGGGGAAAAGAGGGGAGAGGGTTAGTTTAGGTAAGGGTTTTGGGGGTTTGGTTGAGGGCTTATGGAGGGGAGTGATGGTTAGGGCTGTGCAAAAAATCTGTAATCCAAAAATTCAATCCGATATTTAAAAAATCCGATCCAAGTTTTAGGATATCCGATCCGGGTTTTAAAAACTGGAGCGGATATCTGATCCGGTCAAAATTTAAAATTTTCGAAGCGGATATCCGATCCGATATTTTTTTGGATTATTCTATTCGATTAAAATATCAGGTGTATAAGAAAAATATTTTTTAAAATAAAATATATAGATATTTTTTTATTAACAAAATTATATATATAATTATTTAACCCGGAAATTATGGATTTATGGACTTTAGATTATTGTTGTATTTGTGTTATGGACTTTGGACTTTGGATTATTATTGATTTGTTGTATTTGTTATGGACTTTGGATTTTTGTAATTTATTTTAATTTAATTCTAGCAGGTTAAAATATCCATATTTGGATATTTCAATGCGGATATTTGGATTATTGTTGATTTGTTGTATTTGTTATGGACTTTGGATTTTTAGAATTTATTTTAATTTAATTCTAGCAGGTTAAAATATCCACATTTGGATATTTCAATGCGGATGTTTGGATATCGGATATCGGATATCCGAATTTAAATTATCAAATTTTCCGATATCCGGTCATAAACAAGTCATTTTTGTTGAAAAATAAATATTTTCGGATAATCAGATATACCAGATATATCCAATATTCGTATCTGATTTTTTGGATATCCGCTACTAATGGATACGGATACGGATATAGGTTACTAAATATCCGATCAGATCGGATATCCGAAGAAAAAAAATTCGATCGGATACGGATATCCGAGTTTGCATAGCCCTAGTGATGGTGGTGGCTAGGTGTAAGGAGGGAGTACAAGTGTAGATGGTGGTCAGTTAAAAAAAAGAAGAAGAAGAAGAAGAAAGGGGAAAGAGGAGAAGAAGGGAGGGGCTATAGGGAATTTTTGGCCAAGGTAAGGTAGGGCGATGGTAGGGGAGGTGTTGGGGGTTGAGGGGTGGCTATGGTGGTGGCAAAAGAGGGGTGATGGCGGTGCAGGGTAAAGGTTGAGAAGGGGACTAAAAGAGAAAGGAAAAGGAAGGTGGCTGCGAGGGTGAGTGGTGGTTGTTGGGTGGTGCAAGGAGGTAGTAAGGGAGGCTAAGTGGTTGGTGTGGTGGTCAGCTGAGCAGTAGAGGCGGTAGTTGCGGACGATGACGAAAATAGGGGAGACAAGAGGAGAAGGAAAGAAAGAAAAAGAAAGGCTCTATAGAGAGGAGAAAGAAGGGACTCAGGGGTAACGAGATATAGTAGAGGAGAAGGAAATAAGAAGAAGGAAAGGAAGAGAGAAGGAGGCTGGCATGGCTCAAGTAGGGTGGTGTAGGCTTACAAGGGATCGGAGTGTAGGGTGGTAGGGAAGAGAAGGAAGAAAAGGGAAAGAAATGGGCACACGAGGAAGGATGTGTTTGGCTCAAAAATGGAAGGGAAAGGGACGGGGAGAGAGGGAGAGGCAAGGCTACCGTGGCAGCTACAGAGGGGAAGGTTGGTAGGCCTGCGAGTGTAGGCAAGCATGGCTTCATCGATGTAGGGGGAGAAAGGAGGAAGAAGGAAGGAGAAGGGGCTGGTAGGCAAGTTAGGTGGGGAAAAGAAAAGATTGTAGCCCATGCATGCGAGGGAGAGGGATGAACAAAATGAGGGGTTGGGGTGGCCTAACTGGGTGGAAAGGAAAGGAAAAAAAAAGGAGAAGGGAGGTGCTAGGCCGGACACGAGGAGAAGAATGAAAGAGAAGAAAAGAGAAGGGCCACGACCTAGCGGGTGAGGAGGTAGGCTAGTGGCCCAAAGGATGAAGAAAAGAAGAAAACAAAAAAGGAGGAAAAGAAAAAGGAAGGAAAAAAGAAAAGAGAGAAGGGGAAAATAGAAATAAAATAATTTTTTGGAATAAGGGTATTTATTTATTTATATGGATATATTAATTTAATAAATTACTTTATTTAAAATTAAAAATTAATTTAAGAGGCAGATTTTAGTAAAATATGGCTTTGGAAAATTATTTAAATAAAATAAGTATGATAAAATAAAAAAAAATATTTATTTTAACTTATAAAATAATCATATATATTTTGTGAACCCAAAAGCCCACAAAATAATTAAATTAACTAATTTAAAAAAATTAAATTATTCCAAATGAGGATTGATTATTAAATTGTAGCTTTTAAAATTTTGGGGTATTACACTTGCATTTGACAACACATGGAATTGGAACCTTTTGTTTTGTTTTTTTTTCTTTTTTTTTACAAATGTGCCATTGATGAAATATGTTGGATAGAAGATGTGAATTTTTAGTTTAATTGATGGGAAAAATGGTGATAACGATCGAAAATTAAAACCACGTATAGGATTAACAGGCAATTTTTGTTGAAAAATACTTAATAGATGTTTTTTAGTATTTATTTTATTTTATATTAGTATCATAATTTTATTATAAAATTATATAATATTGTTATATTAGTACGAAATTGCATTTATATTACTACCAAAATTTCTCATATTGGTCTTACATTTGTCATTTTTAGATATATTTTCAAAAAATGTTACAAATCACAACTTTTTATTTTTCAACATTTTTTTGACACAAACATCTTTATAATCAAATTTTAATATATTTTGTAAACGATATTGCACAACCATCTTTAAAATTCAATCTTACTTAGTTATTGATTACTATACACACAATTGAGTACTGTGATCATTATCAATAAATCTATTACCTCTTATATAACATAATTGAATAATAATAATAATAAAACAAATGATGTATTTGTATTCAACTAAGAATATCAAATTTTATAAATATAAGAGAGTTTTTTTATCCATTTTTTTAAATATTTTAACTAAATAAAACCCATCTTTTACAATAAGGTGGAGGGGTAATTATATTAACTAAAAATGTATCATATTCAAAATATGTATTGAAAAATATCTGTGCATCACACGGGGGTAATACTAGTCTTTTTAAAACATAAGTAAGTAGCATGTAGTCACGTAAATATATTAAAGGCTTGTCCCACGTACTACTCTCATGATTAATCTTAAGATTCTATAAGGACTCAAACTTAAAATAGAAGAAGAAAGAACATCAAAATAGATAAAGAATCAATAATAACCATATTTTTATATACAAAACATGATTTTAAGAACCAAGACTCTACTACCAACATGTAACACCCTATAATTTACAATTAAACTTTTTGTTCATCAAAAGAATAAATATAAAGCATTTTGTGCTACCTCCATATGCAACATAGAATATGTACTTCCAATGTAAAAACCATACCTGATGTAAGGCTAAAAGTAACTTATATATAGTGATCAAGTGTGGAAAACACTTGATTTCATATAATGAAAGAAACAAAACAATTAACATCTTAAATAGGAACAAGCAATTGGATAAAATAATGGAAGAAATTATAATATTATGCAGGAATATAGTAATGGGGAGGTTAGCTCTTATAGATGTATATAATAACATAGAAGAGAGAAATATATAGTGGGACTTAGAGAGTCCACAAGAGAAACTAGTAAGGTGAGGAATAGAAATCAAAACTCTTTATTTCTAAACCCCAAGGCAGTACTTCTCTACTTGAAAAAATCATATAACAAAATTAACATCAAATGCCTATGACATATATGAGGAGTCTACTTTTTGAAAGAATAGATGTCTATAAAATGGAACACATATATTGGATCATTTACATAGGGAACTCTTTAACATCCTGATTCTATAGGTTTGAAGGGGTTATGTTAAGGATCTAAATTGGATTTTGTGGTTAGCCTTTAGATGTTACCTACTTTATTTCATCTTCTTGTGTTACATTTGGCTTGTTTTTAGTGTTAAAGGTGTAGGTTTCTTTTTGATAACCTACACATGTCACATATTAATCACTCTTGAGTAACATTTTTGTCTAAAATTAATTACACAAAAAAAATCAATGGTTAGGGTTTTATAAGTATTAATCTAATAGATCATTATGATAAATTACTAGTTAATAAAATAATTTAACAACTAAACAACTTACTAACTAAGATATTAAAGGTTTCTGTAATAGATAATTAAGGTTATTTAAAAATATTAAATGAATAACTCATAAACATTATGCCTTGATTGAACACACACACACACACACAAATAAATGATCCATAAGAAAATAGAAATACACAACCATCACCAAAAGAAGCATGGGTGACTACAATAACCCATACCTAAACATCACTTAGACAAAATAAATAGATATGTAGCTCCACCAACACACACATAAAGCCATGAAAAGCTAAAATAAAGAGATAAAGCAAGAAAAAAAAAATGTATAGAGGAGAGTCTTTCAGACTTGAAACATCCCAATCACAATAATAAATCAAAAGAAAAAATAAAAAACCTGCTTAGCAAAGAATGCCACTAATTAGGAAAAACAACATTTAGCCTAAGATACCCAACATATAAACACTATTAAAATAATAGCAAAAGCACTTACCTCCTAGGAAACAACTACAAATTTAATACTCTAAATTAGTAGTAGATGATGGAAGCTTAAAATCATTGATATGAGTATCTATATTAATAAGATATGCTTTATTTTAGAAAATCTATCATTAAAGAACTCAATGGTTAGTAGTACTTGACTTGGATTTAAGAGTGAATGGCCTCTTGATAAAATTTTCAAGATGCCTATAAGTTGATAATAAAAAAAATACACTTAGTAGGATTTGTATTGATTTTTGGCGCAAATCATCAATACTGAAAACAATTCTATAATTACCCACACCTAATGTGGGGTTAAGGTGTTACAAATTATATTATACCAAAATTGTGATGACGATTACAAATTAGATGAGTTACTCAACCATATAATAGGGTAATTATTAAGACACAATGTAATTAGAAAACCAGTAGTTGAGGCACAATGAGGAAATTATATTCTTTAAGTAAGCCTAAGTTACTGGTTAATAATTGAGGCTTAAAATAATTAATATGAATACATATTTGATTAAGGCATTTTTTTCTTTTTAAAAAATCTACCATTAAAGAACTCCACAATTAAGCATGATTAACTTGGGGTATAATAAAAGGGAATATTCTATAAGTCTTATAAGTGATGGGTTGGCTTATTTAATTTTGGAGGCCATTGTTTTAAAATTAGTTGGAGAATTGGTTGAAGATAGCACAATTAGGCTTAATATGATGATTGCTTGATTAAGTATGGATTAAAAGAGGACTTAAGTGTCATTATGCAAATTTAAATGAAGAGTACATGCCAAGAGTGTGGAGTATATGTCCAACTATATTAAAACAAGCCATAATTATAAGATTTAATAGATATTAGTTAGCTAATTATTTAATGTCTATCTTGTTAGTTGAAATTTTATCTATGTTATTTTCCCATTTATGGAATGAGTTAGAATCAAGTTTTGGTGCCTTTTTTTCTTTCAAATTTTATTTTATCTTGTGTGTGGATGATTCAACTTGAGGAGGTGCTAACCAAGCAATATATTCATGGTTTAAATTCAATAATCAATCATAGAATACGATCACATGAGTTTGAATCTTCAACTAAATCTCTTTGTGAGTTCTTCCTTATTTATGATATATGAGTGATTCACAGTCAAGTTTATCTACTTAATTTCTATTTGATTTAAATAGAAATATTTTTTCCCTACATAAAACAATCATACTGTTACGAGGATCGACCTATATACATAAACATTCAGCCCTAATAATCATCATTTTTCAACTTCAAACCCAAACCTTTTTCTTTATCTACAATTCCTACCCCCATTAATCAAATCACTAAACATGATTCACAATCATTAATATTTAATTAATAACCCCCCAAAACCCTCACCAAACATACCCCAAAACCTTAGCACACACCAAATTCCTAAAACCCACAAACCTTAATCACCAAAGTACTTCAATTTCTTCTGCTATTCTTGCTTTAATTCTAATGAGTTTGATCTCAAGTATCCTATTTTAGTAATGCATGAATCTATTATGCGTCAAAGTGGCATCCAATCCTGATTCTTGTACCCATATCACACACTAAAAGAAGGCTTTCATTGAAGTTCAAGTTTCTTATTCTAATTCAAAAATTCTATAGAGAATTCTCTAAACATGAGAATCAAAATTCTACATTGAAGAAGGAGGAATGTTTGAGAATATACATCAATCCTACACCCCATATAAACTCAAATAAGGATAAAGATGATAGGTATGAATTATTAGTGGCTCAAATCCAAAAAAATTCTTTTGTGATTTCCAGAAAAAACAAAAGGCAAAAAAATAAGTATCTAGGATACAAGAAGATAATTCTAATCACATGTAATCATGAAATCAAGTAGGAGGGCACATAAGGAGAAGATAATCCTAGAGAGACATCAAAGGTCACCTTATATGTAAGACTAAATGGAGGAGGAAGATAAATAAAATGTATAAATTAGTTAGAGGGTAGGTTCAACATTTAAGAAGATTTATAATTATGGAGATAAGGGTCTTAGATTTCATATTCATAAATTTTAAGGAAATATGTATCACTAAGTTTATATAGAATCGTAATAAACTATAGAGGCTATTTTTGAGTCTAAAGAGCTTGGTAGTGAATGAAGGTGTAAGCTAGCAATTTTGAACCTAATTTTTTAATTCTAGAACACGGTTTGAAAATATAAATAGGGTTAATGAAAAGGAGTAAAAAAAATGAGTATCATGCCTTGGGAGAAATTAAAGAAGCAAATTAGAAGGAAGTTTAATCAAAGATACTTTTAACTAGAAACCTTCATCAAGATGATTGTACTCAAACAATAAGTTAGGAGTGTAGAGGAGTACATTTAAGAGTTTGAGAGTCTAGCTTTGATTTGTAACATCCAAGAGAATAAAGGAGAAACTTGTTAAAAGTTACTTGGAGGTATCAATTTTAATGTGAGATAGAACGTGAAAGTTTGGATCTATGATGCTTTAAAATATTTAATGAAATTGGTCATAAAGTTTGAGAAAAAAATGAAAATGGATAAGAAAACTTCTAAGCAATAATCTCTAACACCTTCAAAACCTATTACTAGTAGTTATTTGAATTTTAAAATGAGGAGAAATGGGAATCAATTGAAAAGATAAAAGAGAACATGGAAGAGAATGCTAAAAATAAATGCTTCAAGTGTAGATGATATGGACACATTAAAAAGGATTGATATAATTTGAAGGCCTCGACTTGGAGAGAAATTTTATGTATACAACCATGTTTTGATGATAAGATTGAGGTATAGGATGAGAAAAGTGATGATTTATAGTTTCTTATAGTGAAGATGTTCAAATATTTCTACTAGAGCATCCATGATCTTCCTCAACTCAATGAGACAAAATTTTCAATACTAAGTATAAGGTAGGAGAAAAAGTGTGAAAATTCATTATTGATATTGGATCATATGATAATGTAGCAAGTGAGGAAATGGATAATAATATTTACTTGAAGACCATGAAGCAACTAAGATCTTTATCTCTAATAGCTTAACATAGAAAAAGGGGTAAGAGTCTCTAAATAAGTCATTGTTACTTTTAAAATAGATAATTATGTTAATGATGTATTATGTGACATATGACTAATGAATGCATGCCATATATTACTTAGGAGACAATGGAAATATGATATATTATGATGGATTGCTCAATAATATATGGTATGCAAAGGAAATAAGAAGTACAAAGTGATGTCTAGTTTTGAGCTCACTTTCTAACCTAGGGATTAGAAATAGAAGCACAAGTTTGAGAGTTATTTATCCAAGATCAAGCTATGATGGATTAATTCAAGGAAGAGAGAGTTTCTTATGATTTGGTGGTGAAATAATAGACACAACAAGGTGATACAACCAAGCCAAAATCAAGCCTTAACAAATTGCTAGAGGAGTATAGTGATGTGCTTCCAAAAGAGTTGTCACATATATTACCACTATTTAGGTAAATATAACACACTATTTGTTTTATTTCGAGATCTTATCATCTAAACAAGAAGGTTTATTGATGCAACCCTCAAGATGTAAAAGAACTTCAAGGGCATATTCAAAAGTTGTTAGATAGATACTATGCGAGGGAGACTGTGAATCCATGTTGTATTATAGCTTATTTGGGGCCTAAAAATGATGGAACATGGAGGACGTACATTTATTCAAGGGTATTATAAAATATCTCAATCATATATTGATTTCCTATGAAAAGATTGGATGATATGTTAGGTAATATTTATGGAGCAAGGATATTCTCTAAGATTGATATGAGTAGTGATTAACATCAAATGAAGATTAGAGTATGGGATAAGTGAAACTAAATTTTAAAGATTAATTATAGGTAATATGAGTGTTTGGTGTTATCCTTTGGGTTTTGCAATGCACTAGTTTTTTTTTATGAAATTGATGAATGGGGTGCTAAAACCATTTTTAGGTCATTTTGTGGTAGTATATTAGGATGATATACTCATTTATAATAGGACCAAACATGATCATATTATGGTTATACACCAAATTTTATATAATCTTAATCTCAATTAATTACAATCTTAACATAATTCTAATATTGGAAAATTGATATTTTTACCTCACCCTAATTCTCTAATCCTAATCCTAAATATTAACCTAAATATAATCTTTATTTTATGTCATTAATATTTTTTTTAACCTAAACCTAACCTTAGATGGTTGATAATCAATTTTATTCTAATAACTTAATCTAAATTATTTTAAATTAATTATAATCCTAACCCAAACCTCTTTTTTCATTTTCCCTTTTTCTCCTTCTTTTCCCTTTTCTTTTCCTCCTACCCGATTTCCTCTTTCCTTCTTCTCCCTCTTCTTCCTAAATGAATCACTCATCCCAAGTGAATCCCCTCTTCCATGCTTCCATAAACTATCTACCCTACCCTCCTCATCACATCATCAACTCCCACATTTTTTCATTTTGTGTTTAGTTGAAAACATACCCGATTGAGTGCATCACTTCCCTTGCTTCCCACTCTGTCAGCCTTCACCATGTACTCAACACATGTGTGTGTTATATATATATCCTATATCATCACATCATCAACTCCCACATTTGGGGTTGATATGTTTAGTTGAAAACTATCTCAATTGTGTATCTCACTTTCCTTTCTTCCTACTCTATCATCCTTCACCATGTACTCAACGTGTGTGTGTGTGTGTATGTCCAACGACCTCCATTCCTCACTCTATTTCTATTGACAAGTAACCTTCTCCTTTGCTTCAGCATCCACCATTACAAATTTCCCCTTAGTTTTGGCCTAAATCACCACTCCTCCTTAATAATTGGTTACCATTGCCATTCCCTATCCCTAGAAATGGAATCTAGTGCCATTTTTACACTCATTAGCTTCAACACCTGTTGTCGTTTCCCCCTTCCTTCTTATGCAAAATTCTATCGTTACAACTCCAAAATTATGATTCCTCTTTTTCTCTTTCTTTCACTCTCATTTAACTTATCCTTTATTTTTTATATACCTAAGTTATAATTGTTTTTGTATCCTTGTTTCTTAGTTGATTTATGGAGGTTTTAGAGGAGATGGGATAGGTTATACATGCTTAGAGACCGATGTTCCTTTTGGTAAGGATAGAAGTCGTAGTTTTTTCTTTGTTCTAAATGTTATGTATGATTTGTGTAGAATCATGTGTTTTATGATTATGTTGTTAATATTTTGACATGGTAATTTGCTACTATAGGATGGAAACTGAGTAAGAATAAGGAGGCATGCGCTTATATGATAATGTTGTAATAATTCTTATGTTTTAAGCCCTAAGTGAATTAGTATGATATATGATATTGCAAAGTGGATTTGAATAAGCATGGTAAGTATAAGATGAGTATGTTTAATATGTATGGATGTGATAAATCGAATATTTAAAAATAATGATATAATATATATATATAGTTTTTATGAAATAAGGGTTTTGACTATCCTTAAAATTATTTTGTTCAATATGGATTTAATATGAATATTGTGATATTTTAATGTTTTAAATGGTACCCTAAACTTTTAGAACCTAAAATTTGAATATATAACTTTTTATCTGAAAAAATTAAATATTTAAATTATTAATTTAATTATTTTTGTGAATCTTTTACATATAAAAATAGATAAGATTATTTAATAAATTAATAAAATTATTTTTATCATTTTATCTTACTCTTTTTATTTAAATCCCAGACCCATAATTTACCAAAATTACTTAAATTAAAATCCCAAATTTTTGATAAATTAATTTAATATTTTTCCTAATAGTTTACTTTTAACCTAAATTCCAATCTTAGTTCTAAAAATAATTTTCCTTTTTTCTTTTCTTCCTTTTTCTTCCTTTTCTTTCTATTCACTTTTTCCCTTTCTTTCCTTATCCTTTCTTCCCTTGAGCCAGCTTGAAATGCACCCCTTTCTTCTTTTCTTTCCCCTTAAGCCATCTCATCTTTCCCCCTCTTCCTTCTTTTCTTTCTTCCACATACCCAACCAACATCTCCTCCCTCTCTCCTTGTCTCCCACTAGGCCCGCTCCCCTTTTCTCCCCTCTTTCCCCTGCATGCCCCAAGCCTCCCATTCCCTTCTTCCTCATCTGCACCCAATGCCAAACACCCCTAGACCCCCTGTGCATGCCCCCTCCTTCTCCTACACCCTATGCATGCCTGTTGCACCTCCACCTCTATCCAGCCAGACAACCTGCACCACCACCTCCCCATGTTGTCCTTTTATTTCTATTTTTGGTCTTACAGATCCCTAGTCCCCTTCCTCTGCATGCTCTTCCCTACTTTCCACACCCGCCTGCTAGCCTGTACCTCCTTTCCACTGCCTACCTTGGACGCCAACAAAACCCACTCTCCTCCACCTCCTTCTCATCATATTTTTCTTCTTCTTCTTCTTCTTCTTCTTCTTATTCTTATTCTTCCCCCCTTCCACTCATCTCCCTCGTGCCCTACTCTCTCTCCCCTGACCCTCTCTTCTCTTTTCTCCCCTCTTCTCCCTACCCCCTATGTTTCCTCATTCCTTCTCCTTCCTTCCTTTCTCCTTTTCCTTTACCTCCCTTCCTCTCCCACTTTCTCCCTATGGCAGTTCCTGTCAATCCCTTTTCTCCAACCATTTCCCCTATAGGAGCCCCCTCCTCCATCGTAGCTGTCACTAGTTCCTCCACCCTACCTCCTCTTTGCACTACCTAAGCAACCAAGACCTAGCATCACCTACATCTCTACCCCTTTTTCTTTTCTCCCCTTCAATGCCTCCACACTACAGCCACCACCCTTCAACCACCTCTCCCCCTCCATTTCATTGACCACCACAACTCTTCCCAACTGCTTATTATTTTCCGCCAACCACCCACCTCTTGTATTATCACCCATAGCCACCCTATACCACTTGCACCTACCACCCCTTCTCTTCTTTTTCTTCCTCTTCTTCCCTTCTCAGTACCCTCCCCCTACAACCTATGTCGCCACCTCCGCCACCCTCAAGCCACCTACAACACACCCTCCAACCACTATCCACCTCCTCCCTTATCTCCAACACCCAACAACCAAGCCACACCCCACAAACCCTTACCAAGCCCCCTTTTTGCCCCCTTCCATTTTGTTGCCAAAATTTCCATGGCTCACGCTGCCCATACAACGTGAGTTATGCAATATACATCTATGTGTTTTAGATGATAATTAAGATATGAGGGTATTTTAGTAATTTTATATTTAATAAAAATTATTTTTTCATTTATATAATATTAATATGGTATTTGTGAAATTAATTTTAGGAACAAAATTTTATTAAAAGTAGCCTAAGTATTTTTAATCGCATGCTAATAAAGTTTGATTTTTACTGAAAATCAGGTAACTTTTATACCCCACTAAAATATTTGGATATCGCATGTTAGCACATTAGGGTTTTTGACAAGTGATTTGTGTGGATATGATGTGTTATAATTACTTCCATGATTATTAATGTTATCTTAGATAATAGAAAAAGAATGCATGTTATTTTATTATATGTGTGAAAGGAACGATTGTAATGTTGGGTAGTAATGATGGATGTTATATTAGGTATGTGTGGAAACTTGTAATGAAAATATCACTACTATGAGCCCTGAGGGAAAATTTTTTATTTAGGCACATCACGATATTTAAGCCTAGTCAGGGTGCCAATTGTGTTATAAATAATATTAGAAATGGAGGTAAGAGTTTGGTGTATCATAAATACAAGATTTAGCATGAATATTAATATTTTATGATCTTGAGGTATTTTGGTAATTTTTAATATATTATGGTGATCATTCCAATAAATGTGATGGCTAGGTGTTATGTGAGGTTGATAGTGAGAATAGGTTAGTAACACATGATTAGGTATGAATAGTAATATCATATGGCTTGGGACTATTTTGGTAATTTTGAAGATACAAGGGTGGGTATCTTGATAAATGTGCATGACAAGTTATAATTGGTGCTAAGTATGAAAATAGGATTTTGTGGCATTAGTAACACATGTTGGGTGAGAAAGTTGATATTATATGGCTTAGCGGTATTTTGGTAATTTTAAAGGAGCAATAGTGGTAATCCTAATAAATATGCATAATAAGTAATAATCGGTGATAAGTGTGAAAATATAGTTTTGTGGTATTAGAAACTTATGTGAGAGCATGAATATCAAATTATTATGGTCTAGGGGAATTTTGGTAAATTTGTATGTACTATGGTGAGTACTATAATAAACATGCATGATAAGTGTTAGTTGGTGCTGGATACGAGAATAGGGGTTTACGGTCTTAATATCATCTATTTCAGCATGGTTATCAATCTTACATGGAATAAGGACATTTTAGTAATTTATCATATATTAGGGTGATTATTTTGATAAACATGCATATGGTGAGTCAAACCCAAAGGATCTATGACCATAGGTGAGAAGAGTAGGGGCTGGTTGCTATGAGTAGATATGGGGGTTAATGATGACATGGTTGAGCAGCTCTACACATCTGGGGAGTCTATGGAGTGCTAAAGGATGAGAGGCTACTAAAAGAATGGAATTAGGGTTTTGAGAGGGACCAAATTTAGAAGGTTAGTATCACATGTGCAAAATGGGGGAGTTAGACTACAAAAATTTAGGGGATGGATAATCTTAGTAACATATGTTAGATTGTGGACAATTATAGCTAAATAAGAAGTAGAGAAGGGGTTAGGCCAAATAGGGAAAGCTAGGGTTTTAAGGAGTAACCTTAGAGGCCAATTGTTATCATATGTGAGAAATGGGGAAATATGCTATGACTCATGACAAGAAGGGTTTCTAATGATAGGTTTGGGTTTGTTGGATAAATTGGGAACTCAACGGATAATTAGGAGGTAAGGATTCACCGAGCCTAGGAAAATAGGGTTTTTAAGAGGACAAGGTAGGGCTGGGGTGATAGTAGGGCAGGAATCAAACTTGATTTGTGCATGTCTGTGTGTTGTAACTGAAACAAATAAGACACTAATCACTTAAAGTGGAAGATCACTTGAGTTAGGGCCAGTTGTGCCTTATTTATCGGTCTATTGGTGAGAATAGTGGCTAGAACTATGTTACCTTAGGTTTGTATTGTATTTATAGTCCACCGATGAGAATAGTGGATAGAAGCATGTTGTCCTAAGTTTGTATTGTCTTTCTCCTTAGGGGAATGTTCCAATCTTCATTTGATTATGTTTTACGTATGATGGGTAGTTATGTTAATATTGTTTATACTCCTTGCATATGTATTTCTGTATAATGACCTTGAAATAAATAACCATGAATAAGACATTACCATTTAAAGTGAAAGGTTATATGAGTTCGGATCGGTTGTAACTTCCCTTTCCACCGGCTGAGAAGAGTGACTAGGAGCTTTATGCCCTCTGGTTGTATATTATTGGTACCATTCCAACAATAGAGAATATTTTCCAAGATAATTTTTCCCTAGGGGTTTATAACATTAATACCATTATACCAGTTGAAAATAGTCACATCCCTAAACTCAATTTGAAATAAATCACCAGAATGATCATAATTATTAATCATCAGAATGAGAAGAGTGAAAGACCACATGAGTCAAGAATAGTTGTACATGTCTATTCCACTGAATATGAATAGTGGCCAGGAGCTTTATACCCTAGAGTTGTATATTATCGATATCGTTCCACCAATTAAGAATAATGGTTTACTTAACTTAATTTGAAATAAATTATCAGAATGATTGTAAGCATTGATAAAATATTAATCACTTAGAGGGAAAGACCACATGATTTAGGACCAGTTGTACATATCCATTTCATTAGATGAGGATAGTGGTTAGGAGCTTAATATCTTGAGGTTGTATATTATTGATACTGTTCCACCAATTAAGAATAGTGTCCATCAACATTTTTTCCTACGATTTTATGTTACTGATACCATGCCACCAATTGAGAACAGTGAGGTCTTAAACTCAACATAAATAAGATTTGGATTAAGGTTATACCTACTAATGGAGTTCTAAATCATCATTATCTTACATTATATATTATTGTTCTTGCTCATTCTTCTGTATGGTTTATGCATTTGTACCCTTTCTTTGATTATATCATCACCTTATTCAGTATGTAACATATTGATAATCCTTTTTATAGGTGTTGCTCATTCCTATAAGGAGACGACTTAGATGTTTTTGTGCAGGTCGATGAGGAACATTTAGTTGATTTTTCTACATAAGACGCTTTATGTATGGAAGAGTGATCTTATGCATCTGGTTGGATATAGAGTCATGTTATCCTATTATTTCTTTTTAGCCTAGATGAATTTTTTGTCTTTTAGTTTCATGGTATCCCTTTTATGTATTTGTGGATATTATACTCGAAGTTAATCTCCAAATTCATATTTAAGTGTATGAAGGTTCTCTTATTTTCTATTTATCACTTTTATGTGCTAATTATTTTGCCTTATAATTGATGTAAGGATGGTATAGTAATCCAGAATTATGTTGATTATGATAGTAACATCCAACTATTTTGATATTAACCTTCCACAGAAATATAATTTTTTTAATAGTAAAATTTAGCATGTTACACTTATGCACTTAAGGAAATTGTTTAATAAATGATAGACATGAAGATATATGGAAAAATAGAGAATTGTAGCTTCATGATGAAGAGTATGGTGTTCCTTGGATACATTATGAGTGGGGATAGGATACATGTGGGTCCATCAAAGTTTGAAGTAATCCAAACTTGGCTACAACCAACCAATGTGCATAAAGTTAAAAGTTTTCATGGCTTGGCATATTTTTACAAAAGATTCATTAAGGAAATTTTAACCATTACAAATCCTATCACAAAATTTATGAATAGATGATAATTGAAGTGGACTAAAGTGGCTATAAGGGATTTTTAAGAATTAAATACAAAATAGTCTAATGTATTAGTACTTACCTATATTTGATTAATTATTTGAAGTAACTTGTGATACTAGTGGTGTAAACTTTGGGTGTATTTTTTCTAAGATAAGAGACTAATAGTTTTATTTGGTGAGATTTTGACTAAGTTAAGAATCAATTACTCAACTTATGATGAAGATTTTAAGATATCATAAGATGTAGAAAGAACTGGGTTCATTATTTAAGACCAAACCCATTTTTTCTTCACTTGGACCATGAGAGTTTTAAGTATTTCTATGAACAAGAGAAGGTGAGCCCTGCCAAGTGGGTGAGTTTGTAATCCCTTATAGTGTTTAATAAAAACTTGTATGATAAATAGAATGTGATTATAGGTTCTTTTTCAAGAAGGTCCATGGTACTTACACTTATGTATGAAAAATTTATAGGGTTTGAGATGTTGAAGGATCTCTATACTAAATATGAAGACTTTTTCAAGATTTTTGACTCTTATAGGATGAATGGGAGAAGTGAAGCTTATGTAATCCAATACAACTTTCTATTAAATCAAAACAAACTATGCATCCCATCGAGGAAAAATATAAAGGAGATATTATAGGGAAATTTAGAGTAAACAAAACCTTAGAGCTACTTCAAGAACACTTTCATTAGCCATACATGTTCAAGGGTGTGAAAGCTATTGTTGGAAGATGTGTTGCATGTTAAAAGAGCAAGACTTTATTCTTTGAAGGGCTTTATGTACCACTGTTGGCTCCTATTGCATTTTTGGAAGAATTTAGTATGGATTTCATAATTGGTTTACCAAGGAGTCAACAAGGAAATGATTCTATAATGATGATAGTGGATTATTTTTTCAATATGGCATACTTTATTACATGCCACAAGAAGAAAGATGCTACTCATGTTGTATATCTATACTTTAGAGAATTTGTGGACTTATATGGTATACTAATAATCATCATGAATGATAGAGGTGTGAAGTGTAAGCTACTTTTTGAATACTTTATGGCTTTTGCCAGGAATTAAGCTTTTATATATTACTTTTCATCACCTACAAACGTATGGATAAATAGAGGTTACTAATAGAACACTTGGTAACTTACTAAGGAGATTGGTGTGTAAGAGTATTAAATATCAGGATGTGAAGTTGGCACATGTGAAGTTTGCTTACAATAGAAGCCCTTCACAATTAACGTCAAGTCCTTTTGAGTTTGTCTATAGAAAAAATCTATATATGTCAATTAATTCGGTACATTATAAGAATGAATATTTCTATATCTATGAATCCCATGAGAGAGTGGATTATTTCAAGCATTTACACGAGCAAGTTAGGGTAAACATAGAGAATAACAGAGCTACATATCAAGCTAGTGCCAATAAACATAAAAGTTAATGTGTGTTTGCTCAAGGGTATCTGATATGGTTTTATCTAAGGAACATTCTCGTCATTCAAGAAATAATAAATGAATGTATTAGGTTTATGGTCCTTTGAAATTTTTTAGAAATTTTGGAGGAAGATCCTATGAGATTGATTTGTTGGATTCATATGGAGATGTTTTAAGGACCTTTAATGTGGGTAATATTTCTCTGTACTATGAAGATGCAAATTTGAGGGTAAACATTTCCAATAAAGGGGGATACTGATGCATGGGCATTTACTACATTCCCTACACATGAAAAAATAACTTATTTAATTTTGGAGTCCATTGTTTTAAACTTAGTAGAAGAATTGGGCCAACTAGCATAAATAAGCTTAATATGATGATTACTTGTTCAAGTATGGATTAAAAGAAGACTTAAATGTCATATTGTATTTTTGAATGAAGACCTTATGAAAAGCACATGGGGTAGATGTCTACATGCCTTATAACCACTCATAATTAGAAGATCTACTAGATATTAGTTAGCTAGCTAATTAGTTAAAGTTTATCTTATTAGTTGAAGTTTTATCTTTGTTATTTTCTAGTTGACGGGGTCAGTTAGAATTGATTTTTGGTGTGTTTTCTCTTTTAATTTTTATTTTATGTTGTGTGTAGAATATTTATCTTAAGGATTTTCTAACTAGTATATATATTGAAGGTGTGAAATTTAAATTTAATCATGAATCCAATCAACTTGAATTTGAATATTCAATTGAATCTCTTTATATTTTCTCCCTTGTTTATAATTTTTGTGTGATTTATAATAAAGTTTCTCTACTTAATTTTTATGTGATTTAATTAGAGATATTTACTCTAAAGCACATCCATACCATTACAATTTTCCTCCATAACCGGCCTCCATACATAAATATTCAACGCCAACAATCATTATGTTCACCTTTAAACCCTTACTCCAACACTTTTCTTGATCTATAATTCCCACCACAATTAATCACATCATTTAGCATGATTATCCTAAATTACATATAATAAATCAACAAAACCATCACTAATCATACCCCAATACCCTATCAAAAACATAACCCTAAAACCCATAAACCATAACCTTGATCACTGAATTAATTCACTTTATTCTTCTATTCTTGTGAGTTTGATTTCAAGTATCCTATTTTGTGTTGTGTGCTTATAATATGCATTAAACTAAATTAAGGATGTGTGACCGCTTGAAAAGTTTTCTAGGATACATGCGAGTTGATTAAAAATCACGCTAAAAAGGAATCATATTAATTTGGGGGGTCAACAATCAAAATCTAAAAGCACTTAAAGATGTGGGTTAGGGTGCTAAAAAATTAGGAGAAAGTAATTAATCTTGCTCCCAATTTAGGATAATTAATTGATGGCCTAAACTACACCAAATTAATAAACTAACCAAAAAAACTAAAATTATAAAAACAAATTTTAAATCAACAAAATATATAACTGAAATCACAAGCTAAACCCTACAATTTCACAAAACATACTATAACAAAGTGAAAATCAAGGTACATACAACAAGATGTAGCAAAAAAAAGAGAAATTTTTCTTCACTAACTATCGTAAATTTCTAAGAGATAGATATATCACATTCTCAAGCCAGGTAAAGTGGAGAACGAAGGAAAGAACTAGGAAAACACATACTATTTACAAGATCTAATCGGAATTTATATTTCATGTAGTAGGGAAGAAAAATAATAATGCACATACTAGAGGAAGAATACTTTTAGATTTTTTGTACACCAGTGAAGGAAAAAAAAGGTTAGGGGGGAGGAAAAAGAGTTGGATAAATGAAACAAAGTTCTATCAACTACTTTTGGGAAAGAGATATTATATACAATTTCTCATTTTTTATTAGCTTCTGATAATTGTTTTTTATAGGAATCATTATCGATTTTTTTTTATCTAGTGCATGCTTAATTTTAACACTTTTTTGGTAATCGTTATATTTTTATCATTATTAAATTTCTATTCTATAGTAATGCTAAGTATTTATTGAATGATTTTTTGTGTAACAAACATGCACATCCAATAACATAGAGATTTAAGCAAAAGAGTGCTCATGGTTAGTTTTTTTTACCACTTGCATGTGTAATAAAGAGTATTAGAGTCTAATGTAAAATTTTAAATTAAAATTATTGTATCAAAAAATATTTTGACTTAGGTAATGGCGAGGAGGAGCCTAAGCGTTGAAAGGGAAATTTGTGTTGACAAGTAGTCTTATAATGACTCACTACTAGTATCGACATAAACACATTTTCAATGAAATTTGAACCCTAATTATCAATGTAACAGCAATATTTTTCACTAACCAAGTGGTCCCCCATTTGTTTCAATTTAAAATTTTGAAGAAAAGTCTTAGACAACACAAAATTTTGGAATGACCTGTTATAAGTATTTATTTAATAGTTAAGATTGTTACTTGGATGCATTTGGTCTCAAATTCAAATCATCCCTCACACCATATGCATTACCATATTGAAGTATTATTTATTAGGCATATATATCTCTAATGTGTATTAAAATAAGGTAGGGATGATAATGGGGTGGGTTAAGAAAAAAGACTTCATCGACATCCCCAAACCCAAGAAGTAAAATAATCCTCAAACCCACCCTAATTCCATTAGGGATCAAATATAATCCTCAATATCCAATCATATTTTGTTTACAATATACTTTTAATTTATCGATTTTCTAATTCTCCCCTAAATCTAAACCCAAACTAGAGTGAAAAATACCCCAACACAATCCTAAATCTGTGGGGAGAATTTTTATATCTACTATAAGGCCTTTATGATTAAAAAATGACATATCCACACAACAAATTAAATGCTAAATCAATCACATGTAGGTCATGCAAATTATGACTTGCATAAAATCTGTTACAACACAATAGGTCATAAGGGGTTTTTTATGGCATAAGTCAAGGGGTGGTAGCTACTAATTCAGTCTCCTTTTTTTTTTGGCATCTATGCAATGAGAAACAATTATATTATTTTAATTATATTATACGAACAATTCTATTTTTAAGTTTTCCCTTAAAGAGATGACACATAAACATGTATTTATTTAGGATACATTTTACTTTATTACCAAGATAATAATTTGATCTAGTTATATGACATATGACATCTTTTAAATAATTTCATAAAAATATCATGCACAAATTTTATAGCCTATCCATAATTAGTACACCAATTATATTATTTAATAAAATAATTTTAGAAGGATGAGAGGATGAAAAGAATTAGAGGAATAGAGAATCAAAGAAGTTTTAATTTTTCTACCACTTATTCACAACTGATATATGCATATGTATATGTATGAATGTATGTATGTATATGTGTAATGCCTTGAGTTGATACCACTACATCGGGAGGTGAACGCATATTTTTATCTATTCATACTTTTTTACTCTAAGCTTTTGGTTATTTATGGGAATAATATGTACGGTTAATTATATTATTTTTAATTATTTTATTAATTTATAATAATATTATATATTTAATTAATTGTTAGCTTAAAGTTTATTTCGGTATGTTTATTATGTATGTACTACTCAATACATGGAATAATAAATCAAGAAAAATGAAAATGAAAAGGTGAGAATAGAAAAAAAAAGGTAGAGAGAGAGAGACACACACACACACACATATAAAACAAAAATGTATAGTCAATTGAAAAAAAAGACGAAAAGGATGAACAAAAAAAAAACTGGCAGCAAGTAGTGAGAAAAAAAGATAGTACATGACATATATATATATAATAGAAAAGAAGATGGGAGAGACAGGCGATAGGGCCAAAAGGCTAAAAGAAAAAGAAATGAGAATGAGGATGACAATAGATAGAGGGAGACAGGGAGTAGTAAAGAGAAAAGGCCTCGAAGCCTGGGGAGGAAAAAAAAGTCTACAACCAAGAGATAAAATAGGAGAGAAGAAAAAAAAGGCCCGAAGCTCGAGGAATGGGAGCATGGGTGCTCGAACAGAAAAAATTTCATACCACGGGCTATCCAAGAACATATTTTTTTTGTTTTAGTTTTAAATCTGATGTACTTTAATTTTATATTTAAATATTTTACATATTTACTATTTTATGTATAATTTATATGTTTTAATTAATTTGATTATCTTTATTTTAATTAATATCATGTTCTAATTTTATTTTACCATGGATATGGTAAAACCTTAATATTTATATTCATAAATTAATTGATTGCTTGATTAATAAATTACTCTATGCGTTTTAAGCTATTGTTCTAGATTGTGCCTGATTAATAGACTAATCACCTTTAATTAGCATTTAACAGGTCAAGAACAAATGGCATAGTTGATTTTCCACTTTGGGTTGAATAGTATACATAGGAATTAAATATTTTGTGAGAATAATTACATGATTTCTACAACATTAGGGGAGAATAAATAAATAAGTAAATCTAAGGCATTATCTTTTATTTAAATCCTTTGATTAGAGATAGGTAGACTGAAAATTAGTGATAAGATTACGTAGCTTGAGAGAGTGTGTTAGTTAAATATTATCATTGATACATAGCTAATAATTTAAAATATCAGGTAATTAATTAATTAGTTAGTATAGTTTGAAAATGGTAGATCTAGATTCCTTATTAGCTTTTATTAATTGATTTTACCTTTATTAATTTTTTCTATTTCATTTTAGCTTAATTTAGTTTATTTGAAAATTTTGGTTTAGAATTAGTTATTTTCATATATGATTTTGATCGCCTAGGCCTAATTATAGTCATTAGAGACTTTGTGTTGTTATTTAGTCTTAGTGGAAATGAAAATCTGTACTCTTAATGTCCTATATTACTTGTGACTAGTATACTTATCGATAAGTATATTTAACCGACATCATCGAAGGATATTTGTTATCCACCTAATAGCATCCTAGGCCCATAAGGATTGTGGGGGTTATCCTAGAGCACTTTCAGATTGCTCAATTAACCCCCATAGATCAATACGAGCCTTTTCAACATGCTTTATCTTCACTTATGTACTTCTCGACAAAGGTTTGAAAATGTTTCAAAACTTTTCAGGATTTCCACACATCCTAATATTTACTTTACAAAAAACACGTTTGACTATGGAATTCTTAGGAAGGAATCATCAAAATGGTGGTATACCGTGTTCATATAATTAGACATTTTAATTATTATAACACTTCACTCAATTTGGAGGTGTTACAATATGCTTTTACATTGACCTACCTGGGTTGAGTACATCTACATTTCTACTACTCCTCCTTAGATGTACACTACTAATATTAGCAACCTTATAAGGAAAAATCCAATGAGCCAAAAACCATGGTTAGGGGGGAAGTGCAATAATACTACTTCTCAATCTAAAAAACTTATTTTAGAGATTGTATTTCAATATCATGTATGAACTAGTTAAACACCATAGTTGGTAAGAAATTCATAAATAGATCTTATATTTTTTTATTGAACTTGATTTGGTAAACGTTGGCATATCCTTTCCTTTGCACCTCATGAGTTGGGAAAAAACTCTAGGCTGATATATGCTTGATTTTATCACTTTTTATATGTCCCTTCTTGATTTTTGCAATACAAGTTGCATTATCTTCAAATATCACCATTGATCTCTTCAATTTGCTTCCAATCTGCATGATCCATGTATATGATGCAATAATGACCTAAGTCACAAACATTCTCATCCCATCACATTTAATGTAATCAACTCTACATGAATTGATGAAGTGGATACTATGGTATATTTTGTTAAGCACTAAAAAATTGTAGTTTAACCATGTAGAAACACATGACCTAATTGGGATATGGCATTTTATTGCAAAAAAGTATCCTACATCAGAAAAACCTATCAATTGGGCAATTTTTTCTTCCTTATTTCTTTTGTAACACAATCCCATATCACTTTTTCCTTGTAAATAATGAAGGATGTGTTTTTACATCACTCTAATGTCTTTTTGAATTTTTAAAACTATATCTTGATAGAAAATTTTATGCAACTAATAAATTAGGTCAGGTATTATTAGAAAGGTATAATACAACACCATAACACATAGTTATGGAACTTTAGGGCCATGAATTTTTTTCATTACTTTCTTGGGGATGGAATGGGCCTTAATCAACATCACATAACCAAAATACCATTAGACTACTTAATGGATGTGCCTTATTGATGCTAAAGTGCTTTAAGATATTTTATATGTATTTTGATTTATTGAAGCATACGCCATTCTTATTATGTTGCAATTGATGTTTGAGGCAATTTGTGGCAGCTCCTAAGTCTTTCATTTTGAGTTTTTCCTTTAGGTAATCCATTGCTTGCGATATACCTTCAAATGTTCCTATGATATTTAGATCATCATACCACATTCGCCCAAACTATTTAAGTTTATATAGATATTTTTATAATTTGATTGAGTACATATAAGGAGGTAGTGATTTAAATGATTCTAGCATTCTTAATTCTTCTAGGATCCTCATATAGGTATATGTATCTAGTGATTCATATAGGTATATAGTGGCCACATCTATGAGATGCATTTTCAATCTTTGAGACATGGCAAAGTTAACTAGAAACCTAAGTGTGATTGCATACAATATAGCTAAATAGGTTTGTGTAAAGTTAACTACTAGTTTTTAGGTGAATCCTTGTGCCAATAGTCTCAATTTATATCTTATGATTTCATTATTCTTATTTCATTTCCATACGAGCACCCACTTATAATGTACTAGTTTGACACCTTTTGGTGTTAGAACAACGGTTCCAAATACTTCTCCTTTATTGAGCAAATCCATCTCTATTTGTATTGATTCTTTTAAAATCTCCCAATTATTTCTATATCAACAATATTTAATGGATTTATGGTCATTATCATTTTCATTTGAAGTGTTGGCAATAACATTATATAGGCATCATCGATGACAAGTTCATTTTTATACCATCTAATTATAGTGTTAACATAATTTATTGACAATTCATAATTATCATCAAAATTAGTAGTGCCTTTTTCATCTTGATCCTTCAATAAAATTACTTATGGGATTTTATCTTCATCATTATTTGTCAACACATCAACAACCTTCTATGATTTTTTTTTCTTAGAATTAGAATCTTTAGAGCTAAATGATCTACTATGCTTCCAACATACTTGTAACTCACTTTTAATTTGTTAAGAAATTCTTACATAGACTTATATATTATTTAGAGGATTTTTACCTAGTATATGTGATATTATCACTTTCTTAACATCAATTAAAGCCTCTAATAACTAGTTGGATATGATTTGTAAGTGGATGATCCTTTAAACTTCAATTTCAATTTGATTGGTAATAGGGATTAAGAATTTCACAGAAGTGGCAATCCCCATGAGATATATTTCTTAATAATCTCCTTTTATTCTCCCCTAAGGCTAAGAATACTATTTCATTGAAGTTATTGTTTAAATACTTGGTTGCGAACAAATCTTCATCCTTTAGTTTTGGGTAATTTTATGATAGAGGGGAATGTTCTAGCCAGCATAAATTCCTATCCTTGTATGTGGACCCAAATTTGAATTGTTGTGGGAGAGGAATTGGGATATGCATGGCACATCTAAAGAACTTTACATGTGAGATGTCAAAACTCTCTTGTAGAGACATGTTGTGGTGGGAAATACACATGATATGCTATTGGCCTAAGTTGAATCAATTCAAAAACATGTAGGATTGCATGTTTCCATCCTAAGGAGGTGGTTTTTACACCATTAACAATGGTTACAATATCATTTGTAATTACTTGATTAATGACTCTATGACTCTATAAGGCCCATTTTGAATATGAGTGTGACCGAATGGATACTCAACCAGGATCCCTATTGATTAACAATAGTCATAAAATCTCTAATGTCTAAATTCCCATGCATTATTTAATCTAAATTTCTTGACTGAATGATTACAAAAAATGAGCTCTTAATTTAATTATTTGGGCTAAAATCCTTACTAATCTAAAATTCCTTTTTAGCATTAGTCTTAAATGTGACCATTGAGCTGATACATGGTCCATTACTTTGAAATATCCAAATGGTCCACATGGTAGTGTTATGCTTCCATATATTTCTTTGTGAATGATTTCAATGAATATAAAGGATTCTACATTTACTATTTTCATGAACAACCTTAGTATGAGTTTTCCAAGGGAACATATTGTGGATATAAAATCACCTATCAAATGAACTTTTATATTATTTAATGGGTATTAATGTGAATTTACAATGATTATGTGGATCATTGATCCATGTAGGAGAAAAAATCTTTTGTGTAACAAAGTGAACATCTTTTTGTCCACTATCTTTTAAGTAGTGACAACATGTGTCTCATTAGGGTTTAAAAGAGTATCATATTAACCAAACATATATGCTAAAATCTTTTCTATGAATTTAAGTTCACCAAACTAATAAAGAGAAAACTAATCAAAGAAATTGTCACTAATTCCTTGCATGTTAACTTTTATTTTTGGTAAGATTATTTTGTTGCTTGTAATAACAATAAAGAACTAAAGCAAAGTATAGTAGATGGTAGAGAACAAAATATGAGAATATGCAAAGTTGTATCATGGTATTCTACTAACATGAAAGCAAATTAGGTTGAAATATGGTGTAATTGATCAAACGCATTCACTCTCTAAGGGTTTACATAACATTTCACAACTTGCACACTCGAGGCTAAATGACTAGATAATTAAAAGACAATTACTTAAGACTAGAGGATAGTGATTATGCATTGATTGGTTTCTAGGTATTTTATATCCAAAAATTAAACATTTATAAGAATTTAAATAAATTGAGTGGAAGAGAAGAAAAAAATCCACTATCATTGAATGAAATGTAACAATCTTCATCATCAATGGGTAATGGATAGAGGAAGAGTAACTTATGTCCGGCATAAATGGATAGAGGAAAAGTAACTAACATTTATAATGGGTAATAAAATAGAAGGCGGTGTAATAATTAACCATATTTAAAGAATAATGTATAGGGAAACCACAAATAGATAATTAATGGCTGATGAGAAGTGATGATGTAATGACTAATTAAAACTAAATATATAACTATTAGTCAAAGAAAAAAATAGTTGGAATAATTATACACAGAAATCAAGTTCTAAAGAGAGATTAGATCGGATCCAGTTACTTAGACCCAAACTTGAGAAATGTGGGGATTTATTTCTTTTAGTTACCAAACAATCCCTCATTAATGACAAGCAACAAAACAATAAATAATGGAATATTATTGTAATACCACCCCCAATTTTCACTGTCAAAAAATTTCGCTAAAATATTTTAGAAAGTAGAAAACACCTAGGAAAATAGGGTGTTACCATCATACCTGACAAAAAATAGATGTCCACCACCTTCCCATATCAAATACAAAGCTAAACCACTCAAACACTTAAAACAATAGAGTGTGCATAATACATTTTAATTAACAACTTCAAGAGCATTTATATTGGAGGAGCCTAATAGGTTCAAACCAAATTATTACAAAATACATTTAGATAAAGTACTATGGTAAAGTTAAATGAATTGGGGTATGGCACCCAATTTAAAACCTTGGTCCACCATGGACCACACTAAAACCTTTTAGAAATCCTTACTCTCAAGCCCTAACTTAACTGAGGTAAGCCCTTTATCAACCATCCCTAAAGACCTACATATGGCTCTATTCTTGTGGGAATGAGTAGGTGACCGAGCAAATAGGAAGATCAGTACACTACATACTGAGTAAGTCAAATTGCTCCCTTAATTTACATAATTATAACAATTTATAAATGCCATATATAAAGGCAGAAGTGTATAAAGACATGCTATCATGAAAAATTCCAACAAAGCAGTATATATCATGCTTAGATTCATAACCTTCTCATATAAGCATTTACATACATAATAGTAAAGTGAATCAAACCAACCTCTAGGGTTTATTTTCAATTATCCAAATTCCTTAGGTTATACTATTTTCTTATCCATATATGAGACAATTGAGTTATCCAATCAGTAGTCCATTCCATAAACAGATAATCATTTTGACCATTAGCCAAGTATATAAACCATTGTTATTCCTTTTCAATCGATCATACCATTACTTTCAATTCTTAGCCAATCATTAACCATTCACTTAGTCACTCAAAAATTATCAACCAATTTACCATTCATATTTTATTATCATCGAGTGATGGATTGTACAATACTCCATGGTCTCATATACCATAGAAGTATATCCAAATAAAGGACATAGAGTCCTAGTCAAAGCCAATCACCATAATGGACATAAGTCAACACCAAAGCTAACCAATATGGATATAATTCCAAGCCGAAGCCAACCACCTAGGTAACTAAACCCTTTAATATCAATACCCCCTAGTACATTATCAGTGTCTAGAGTAGGTAAGGCACTCAGACCTCTCAGAATCCTACTCGATGGCGCTAAAAATTCCCTAAGGTAGACTAATCATTAGCATATAATCTAAGATCAGGTAACCTAGACCCATGCTCAACTAGACTTTCTTTTTCTTTATGTGATTAGTATTTTATTCATAAAGATGAGTGATCATACAATGCCCATACAAAGCAAGTAAGGCAATTTTCTATGTTAATCTATATTAATCCTTTTCTTTCTATTTTTCCAACCATGTGGGTTTTCCATTTGTCTTTGGCTAATATTATTCATATCTAACATATTATTTAATTTAAGCCTATAGTGATTCTCATTACTATTTTCTCAGTATAGTCACTTATCATAAGTAAAATATCCATTTAGCCTTTACATTACTCATAGGATATACCATAAAATATGATCCATTTTAATCCTTTCATTAGGCTAATAACCCATGATAAAAAAATATATTTTATCCTATTAATAATCATGGCATAGTCCCAAATATAGCCTCAAATCATAATGAAACCAAAATAAACAAACCATGCAAACTAGTCAAACTAGTCGATCGATTACCCCAACTAGTCAATCGGTTTTGGTCGATCGGTTTGACCTAACTAAACTGTGCTTTTTTGAAACTAGTCGATTTGTTTCGAAAACCAGTCAACTATTCATAGACCAGTCAATCATTTTTGCCCAATTAGTTAATGGATTTAATTAGAGAGCAAGACTAAGGTCATTGTAGGATTACCATTCGCTGGGTTAGATCAACTAATCGACATTTTTGGGAACTAGTGGATTATTTTTACCTAACTGATCACTCAATTTGTCCTAGCACAACACCAAATAAATTTCATGCATATTCTTAAACATAAATCATCCTTAACCACATTTAAGCATGTATCAACATGGTCTAATATATTTTTAACTAGATTAACATACATTTCACAATAGGGAATCATCATATCCTATTTTTACCAATTTACATGCTTTTTTACTCAAATCATGTTGTCTAACCATCTAAATCACATATATAATACTATATTATTGTATGCCAACATACAAAAATAAACTAAAAGTAACACCTAACAAGCAAGAATACTTGCTAAAAATTTTAGAAGTAAAAATCACTTATTTGATGCAAACAAAATCTCGTTATAAACTAGAAATTCCAACTGTGGAAAATCTAAGCTTTGAAAACCTTAAGACTAAAACCTTGAACATAGACATTATACCAAAAATTTATTAAAATTTTGGACTTAAAAACATAAATAAATGAGAGCATACCACTTAAGGAAAAAACAGGGGAAGAGCGAAACTGAACCACTCAAAATTTTTCCAAGAATCTAACTTTTCTTTAATTAACAGTTAAAACAAGAGAGAGATAGAAGCATGATCAAAAGAGTGTTAGAGATTGATATAATTGAAGTGTAGATAGAAGAGAGGGAATGCAAGGCTTAAGAATTTTGGTTGCTGAAAGAAAGCTGCATAGCAAAGATAATTGGAGCTATTTATAACCAACTAATCAAAGGGAAAAATTGAGGGTATAAGAACCAAATTGAAACCCTAAAATTAACCATTTGAATTCAAGCATAATGGAGGATTTTCATCCGGGATTTGCTAACTTATACTCTAGAGCTCAGGTGGTGTATTTGGAGAATTCAATTCAATTAGACCAGAATTAGCATTCATGAATGGAGTAATGGAAGGTTAGCATGGAGGAAATATTTCATCTATTCAGAATCATGCCTGAGGTCGAATCATTTGATCTCAAAATCATGCACAGGAGAGAGGAGGAAGAAGCCAATGTAGAGGTTATCACTCCCCTTTAATTGTCCTAATCAATCTCCAGATCAATTTGAGGCAATATTTTAGGCTAAATGCATCATGAAAATGATTAAGAATCTCTTAGAAATGAATTAGCATAGGTTGGTAAGGTTCTATTTTAGTGTAAGGGATTTTTCAAAAACATCAAGCTTGAAAATATTACCACCTTGACAAACTAGTCAATGGTTTTGGGTCTATCAGTCAACTATTCACCGCACTAGTTGATTGGTTTCCCCAACCAATCAATTGATTTAGTCAAAAAGCCTAAATTTGCTGAAACAATAGACTAATCAATCTGTTCATGGAACTAGTTGATGGGTTTGCCTATAAAACTCAGTAAAATCCATTTTTCAATATGATTTCAAATCAAACTTTTTCCAAACCAATTCATAACATTAAATTAAATCAAAGGCCTAAAATTTGGAAAAATTATCATTCAACCATTTTATAAAAACGTGGGGTATTACAACACTTCCCCCTTAAGGAGGCTACGTCCCTGAAGCCTATAACAATCAAATTACATCAATATACATAAGTTCACACACATCATATCCACAATCATGGAAAAAGGGTATTCCCCCCTTACAAAAAAAGGTTTACACATAAGATAACAACTATGAATATAACTTTGTATACTTGGCTTGAATTTCTTCCTCAGTCTCTCAAGTAGCCTCCTTTGCACCATGTCGTAACTAAAGAACTTTCACTAAAGAAATAATATTCGTACACATCTCTCTTATCTTAGTGTCCAGAATACTCACCGATCACTCCTCATAGGTCAAAGATTCATCGAGCTCTAGCTACTCTTGTTGGATAATGTGAAAAAGAGGTGTTACATACTTTCGTAGTTGAGATACATGAAAGACATTGTGCACACATGACAACTCAATTGGTAGAGGTAAGAGATAATTGAATTCACTGGCACAATCCAAAATCTTGAATAATTTAATGTACCTTAGACTAAGCTTACCCTTCCTACCAAACCTCACAACTCCTTTATACCAAACCTCACGACTCCTTTGGTGAGAGAGACCCTCAAAAGGAATCTATCTCCTACCTTGTAACCATTAGTTCATCTCTTTAGATTTTTATAACTCTTTTATCAGTTCTAGATGGCTCTAATCCAGTCTTGAATCAAAAGAATGTGCCTAGCCGTCTCCTTGATCATCTAGGGCGCTAACACAAGTGTCTTGCTGATGTCATTCCAACACAAGGTACTACAACACTTCCTTACTTACAAGGCTTCAAAAGGTGCCATCTTGATACTAGCATGGTAACTATTGTTCTTATAGGAGAACTTGATCAAGTACAGCTAATCTTCCCAAATTTTCCTAAAACCTAGCATACAAGCTTGAAGCATGTTTTCCAACCTTTAAATGGTCCTCTTAGTCTGACCATTTGTATTTGAGTGAAAATTTGTACTCATCTTTAATTAAGTACCAATGACAGTTTAAAATTTTTGCTAAAAGTGTGACAGGAACATGGAGTCTTGATCACACATAATATCCTTAGGAACTTTATGAAGTCTCACCACGTGCTTTGCATAGACATTAGTTAGCAGCTCCTTACTCTATGTTACCTTCATCAACATGAACATGACCAAATTAGTTAAACAATCTACAATGCCCATATAGAATCAAAATCACCATGGGTCCTCGTAAGACCAACCAAGAAATCCATAGATATGTTATCCCACTTCCCCTTAAAAACTTCATGTGGTTGTACTAACCCTATCAGTTTTTTGTGCTTAATCTTGACCTTATGAAAGGTTAGAAATTAGGAGATAAACTCTACCATTTCCTCCTTTGTGTGGGGCTACCAATATATCTTCTTTAAATCCTTGTATATCTTATCCCCTCTAGGATGAATAAAGTAAGGAGTGTAATGCACTTCCACAAGGATCCTTCTCTTAAACTCCACATGCTCCTATGGTATACACCATCTACTATGGTACTTGATACTGCCATCCTCATATATTTGGAATCCTTCAACTCTACCTTCTATAATAACAACTTGGATCCTCTCGATCTTGAAATCACCAACTTAGTTACCTTAGATATCCTCAAAGATTAAAGGTGTAATGGTGAGTGTGCTCATTCTTACCTCCAAACTTCCAATAGTGATAAGTTCGATCTCCATCTTCCTGGCCTCTTAGCATAAGTGATCTAATAACACAATCATACTTAGGGAATATGACTTCTTTTGGCTAAGTGCATCTGCCACTATATTGGCTTTACCCTCATAATAGATCAATTTTAGGTCTTAATCTTTGACCAATTATAGCTATTAACATTGTCTCAGGTTCAACTCTAATCGAGTAAAGATGTACCTTAGGCTCTTATGGTCAGTGTAGGACTTGCATTAAACTCCATAGAGATAGTGCCTCTAGATCTTGAGAGTGAACACTAGTGTAACAAGCTCTAAGTCATGCATCGATCAGTTCTCTTTATGTGAATTCAATTATCATAAGGCATAATTCATCACTCTTCCATGATGCATCAGCACACAACCTAATCTATGCATGGAAGCATCACTATACACCTCAAAACCATCAAACCCACTTGGCAATGTAAGCGTTGAGGCTAAATTTAAATGCCTCTTTAACTCCTCAAAATATTCACTACACTTCTCATTACACCGGAATCCTATAGACTTATTCAAGATTTAGGTCAATTGTCAAGAAATCTAAGAAAAGTCTACCATGAATCGATAGTAGTAACCATCTAACCCAAAAAACTGTGCACCTCCTTCATAGAAGTGGGCATTGGCCATCCAAACACATCTTGAATCTTGGTAGGATTCATTGTCATATTATTCTTAGAAATCACATGACCAAGGAAAGCCACTTGATCTAAGCAGAACTTACACTTTAATCGTTTGGCATATAGTTGGTGTGATCTTAGCAAGGCCAAAGTCTGCCTCAAATAATGTTCATGCATCTCTTGATCGCTGGAGTAGATGAGGTTATCACCAATAAACACCATAATGAACTATTCCAAAAAAGGATGAAAGATCTGGTTCATTACAGATATGAAAGTTGTAGGCACATTAGTGAGATTCCAAAGGGAATTACTGTGAAATCATAATGGCCATACCTTTTTTGGAAATTAGTCTTAGGAATGAATTGATCTTCTATCCACAATTGATGATAGCCTAATTGAAGATCAATCTTGGAGAACACCTTAGCTCCCTTGAGTTGATCGAACAAGTCATTAATCTTCCATCCTTATTCCTTACAAATAGCATTAGCGCTCCCCACAGTGATACACTAGGTTAGATATAACCCTTCTCCAAAAGCTCTTCTAATTGAGCCTTTATTTCTTTTATATTCACAGGCTCCATACGGTATGGAGCCTTACACACCAGCTCTATTCTTGATAATACGTCCACGGTGAACTCAACTTCTCAAATTGGCAGCATTCCTGGAATCTCCTCAGGGAAAACATTAGGAAATTCACGAACCACCGCTATATGATCCAATAGCTTCTCAACTACTTCATTGTTTCTGACACTACATAGGTAGAGTGGAAATTCCTTGCAGACATTACTCAATGCAATTGCCAACACTATCCTTGTAGATGGACTAGGTTCACACTTCCTATAGGAAACCCTAATATCTTTTGTTCCTCATAGAACCATGCATTCTTGCATGCAATCGATCAATGCTCGGTACTTTCCTAGCATATCCATCCCGACAATTACATCAAAGTCACTCAGCTCCAGCTCTTTGAGTTCTAATGGAAATTCTATTCCTCCCACTACTAAAATAATCATTTGATACAACCTAGAGCCGGTAATCCTATCCCCTTGAAGGCAACAAACCAGAAGGAGATAAGGAAACCTTAGTTACAAAAGTAAATGCCATAAAAGAACGTGAAGTAATAGAATCGGACAACATACAAGCAAAATAAGTGGAGACAATGAACATACTGGTCATCACATTGGCTTGGGATTCCACCTATGCTTCACTCATCATATTTAAGCATCCTATTGATGGAACTTCTAGGGTAATAGCTAACCCTTTCCCTAGCTAAAAAGGGCAAGGCATCTGAGAGTTGACTAGTTTAGCTAGTGACACTAGTTGGAGAAAAAGGAACTCTCTATATCTTGAGCTATGGCTACTAGATAGACCCTGTGCTCTAAGCTCTAGTCTGCCTCCTCTTAATACTTCCATTGCTAACTCGGCACTCAGATGCCTTTTGTCCCACTATGCCACACCTATGGTACATCACCTTCTTACCTCCTTAGTTAACCCTTAGATGATCTAACTAGGATCTTTTACAGTGGTAGTGCCTCTCCTTGGCACAACCCAAATAATCATCTAGCTCTGGGTGCTAACACCATGCTTTGGCTAAATCTTGGCGGTAAGCTACCTCTAGAAAAAGCCTTCTTTCTGTCTCCAAAATGTTAGCGACCCTCAAAGTTCCTTTTACACCCTAACTGAGAACTCTTAGCCTAGATGAATCGGGAAGACTCTGAGTCTTGCTTGTACATCCTGACCATATGAAGAGGAGTGAAATCCACTAACAAATCCTCGTAACAAATCTCCAGTCCAATCTTGAAACGATGAACCTGCATCACCTCCTTGGCCTCTACCTCCAAGGAAAAATAGACCAAGTCCATAAAGTGAATATAATACTCTTCAATGGACATGCCACCCTACTAAAGCACCATGAACTCATTATACTTCTACATACATAGGTGGGTTAGGTAGAAACAAGCTTGCAAAGCCTATAAGAACGGCTCCATCTCATAGGTATTGCAACCCTACGTTGGATGCTCCGCCACCATGATTAGGTATCAATATCTTTCAAATGAAATTATATCGAGAAATGAGGTTACACTATAGTCTAAGTGGTAAATTTCTCTTGAACTACCTAGACTTTAATTATTTCCTTATGATAAGTACTATATTTTTCAATTCTATATTATCTCTGCAATAAAATAAATATGAAAAATTAAATAGTCATGTATACACTGTAGGTACTCATGAGTACTCTAGAACATTCAAATTTCTCATAGAAGATATCACACCTTCACACCTTTATAGGTGAGTCTATCAAGTACATATCTCTAGTATTGCTATATATGACTATAAACTCATTAAGAGAGAAGGCTTAACCCTAAAATCAACCAAAATAATACATTAATAGCATTGTATAAGCATCGCCAAACTCATCTACATATTCAAAATAAGCATAAAGCTCAAGCAAAAGTGTGCCACAAAAGAGAATCCATCAAGTGCCTCTCAATAGCACCACTAAAAAAGTAATGAATTCATAAAAGTGTGTATAGCTCAAACAATAGGGATGGATATATAGTGTAATACGAGCAATCATGTGGCTTTATTTAACCTTGAATTGGTATCCACCACATTTTTTTCTACTCGAGGTGTAAGGCCCATCCCTCTTAAAAATTGAAGGGTTAGATTTCTTGAAAAAATAGTCAAGGACCACTTTCCTTGAAAAAAAAGAATTCAAGGACCATTTTCCTTGAAAAAATATATCATGGGATGTTTTACTGAATTCTCCTACAATCTCTAATAATCTAAGGTTATCACTCTTTTCAAAAAGTTCATGAATATTCTATATAATATGTATATGGTACTTCTCATAGGAGGTGACTACCCCTATAGTCACATAAATAATTTGATCAAGTATGTACTACCCACACCATTCAAACTTAAGCTATTGAACTCATTAAGGAATCATGTCCATTGTTAACAAATATAGTGTAATTTCTTGGAAATGTGGTACAATCAATAAACATGTTTACTTTATTCTTGAACATAAATATGATAGTTAGTACGCATATAAATTTAGTTGACCCATTGAATCTATTGTACCTAACTGGGTGTGATCTTATTGAATCTAACTATATTTAGTATCCATCATAAATCTCTATACATGTGGAAAAACCTTATTTCACTTATATATTTAGAAACTAGTTTCTCATCGAGAATTGTTATCTATGGAATAACCAAAATTTCTCCTTAACCCTAAATAGTCAAGAGAGGTGACACTAATACTATGTCTTATATAGATAGCCCTATTCTTGATAGTATAAGCCTTTCCATTTGCTATACAAATATTTGCATGTGAGTCACAATGAAGAGATAATGAAGACATGGGCTTTGTGCATATAAGAATGTTAACAATCATATTCCCCAACCACTAAGCTTCTTGTCCAAACATCATCGGTGCAATAAATTCATATTCCATGATAATATCCATTTGTGTATATTGGGTTGAACACATAATATTTGATGAAGATGACTCTAATCTTCTCAATGTATATGTTAATTTTAGTGGCTTCAATGGCTACTAGCATATAAACACGTGGAAAAACTAGAATAAAATTTTTTCCCTCACAATCAAACCTATAGCAATAAATTTGACAATTATTATATTCCTTCACATTATAACTCAAGAGTAATAAATTCATATTCCATAGCAGAAAACATAATACACATATTTGTTGAAAACCTATCCTTCCAAAGTAAATACATAATCATTTGTAAATTTTACTTCAACATTATTAATAACTTGGTTTACACCACAAAACATATTTCAAACATTAAGATGCAAAAAACAATTTATTATACCCTTAAGGTACTTAAATATTTAACAAAATTAATATTAGAGTATAGAGGGAAAAAAATAATGGCAACTAACACAGCTAGATGTTTAAAACATTTTGAAATCAAAAGTCTATGAAACATCAAGACCAATAATGGTATTTAATGGTAAAAGAATGGAGGTAATAAAGTTTATAATTAACTTTAACAAATGAGCTTCATTAATAACTCAACTATTAAAATTTTTCAAGATCTATTAAGTTATATCAAGGGGATCCATAATTCCAAGTTTGGAGCAATACTTCCAAATCCAACAATTAATTGATACCCCACATGATTTGGGCTTGAAAAACAACTTTGTGAAAAAATTTATCACTAGATGAATCAAGTCTTAAACTTGATGTAGAAAAATAAAACAAAGATTTAACTCAATCCTTCTAAAATCAGGTATATTGCCCACTTTTTTTGTACATCCCTATAATTTAAGGTTATGAGGAACTCCTTTTCATTATTCATAAGAAGTCATATCTAAAATTTTATGGGAAATTTTGTTAAGTACATAATAAATATACATAACTTCTTTCCCATGCAAAAATTCTGGCATACAAGAACTTAGAAGCATAACATTCATGGTTTTTTTAATGCATTTTTTGCTCATCTATAGGATTTTGTTGAGAACCCAAAATCAATAAACTAATTACCATCATATTTGATTAGCTAGATAATCCTCTTATATAATAAGTTATCTTAAGCTTTAAGAGTTCTTGAAGCAAACATAAAAAGTCAAATATTGTATAACTACATGGAAATTGGAAAATAGATGATAACAAATTTATTCTTTAATGATAATTATACCATGAGAGGTCACTAATACAAAAAAAGATGTAGGAATGTGTTCAACGAAAACATTCACCATAAGCAATTAGATGCCCCGGCTATCAAATGTTTCATCAAGAGAAGTTCACCAATTAATTTTAAAACATTGTACAAATATATTTCTCATTCAATAAAAGCATCCACATAGTAAATAAATTGATAATATAAAATTTAATATCATGGTAATAAATCTATTGCTCCTTTAGCAATGGTGAATTTTCATTAATATACTTCTTAATATTCAATCAAGTCATAAACATATTGAATCTATTAAAAAAATTTAAAAAATCAAAGCCATAGATAAATTGCTATATTATCTGATAAAACAAGTTAAGTTCTCATATTAAATATTTTATTTACTTTCAATAGCTTTTTTCAATCATTAAATTGAAATAAGTAGAAAATTAACCACAATGATAGCCAAAAGTAGTAATAATAATATTATCTTGGATATGACATAAGTTTTTATTTGTTTCATATCAAGGTTTTGTCTGTAAACCAATAGTTTTTAAGAGGAAGATAGAGACTTAAATGCCAACAACTAAGTAGCTCACAACTAACAGGAGTGACCAGAGTTTCCAATACCTAGTAGAGAACCTTAGGAACTAATATCAACTTAGTAGACCCAACCATACCTACTTTATTATTAGGATGTTGTTGATTAACTATGCCATCATTCTTTACTATAACTTACATTTAGATTATTAGTTTTAAGAATGATATAAAACTAAAATGAAGTATGGTAGATGGTAGAACAAAGTATGAGAAAATGTAATGTTGTCTCATGGTATTTCACTTACCAAAAAAGTGTATTAGGTACGACTATGATATAATTGCTTGAATTCGTTTTCTCCCCAAGGATTTACACAACTTCCCTCAAACTTATGCACTCGATATTGAAGGAATAGATAAGTGCAAGAAAATTGCTTAGGACTAGAGGATAGTGATGAAGCAACAATGAGTTTCTTATTTTTATATACCTAAGAATTTAATATATTTCAAATATAAATATACTAAGTGGGAAAGAAGACAAACATCCCACCAATGTTCATCATCAATGGATAATGAATAGAATAAAAATAACTAATGCCCATCATCAATAGATAGAAGAAAAGTAATTGAAGCCTATATTAACTAATAAAAGAAAAAGGTGGTATAACGACATTCCCCAATCAAAGAATAATTAATAAAAAAAACAATCACCAATTAAACACTAATGCGAAATATGGATGCAATGGCTAATCAATTGACGATTAAAAGAAAAGATATAATTGTTAGTAGAATAATAATGAAAAGAAACAGTTGAGGTAACTAAACACAAACATTAGGTTCCAAAAAGATATTAGTTTGGATCTAGTTACCTTAGACCAAAACCTATGCAATGTGATACTTTATTTATTGTAATTAACTAACATATTTTTCTTTCAATTTTTTGAATAATGAATTGTAGTAAAACTTGGCTTGGTGTGTATATCTTTATTGAAATCGCTCTTGGATTTGTTTTGTGGTTATTATTATTTTTTTATGTTATTTTTTGGCATATGAGGAAAGGGTGTGACCCTATTACAACTATGAGGATTTGACCTTGTGACCTACAATATAAAATTTGTGACTTGATACCATAGGAGAATTATACTCTCATTATCATTTTATGTTATGTTGTTACATTTGTTTGTTTTCTATTATTTTTAAAATTAAAGTTCTTATATATAAAAGTTTTCAAATATCTAAATTGTTTCATAGTGGAGATGGATTATATCTCTCTCACATGATTACTATCCATATAATTACTCTCCAAGAAAGAAGTTTTAGTTGGGAGAACCAAATTTGATGAAAATACTAAGATTAATACAAATGAAAAGATATTTATAAATGTGTTGATTACATTTTCTTTGATAAAATACCTCTCTCTTTTTTACATTTAATATTCATTAGCAATTGAAACAACTCATATAATCAATACCAAAATAATTTCCAGAGAAAATTATTTATACTATTAAATAAATAATTTATAATGATGTCTAAAAGAGATGTATTTGTTATCCATTAATGGTTAATCATATTGAATTGTTATGTATGGTAGTTGTGAAATCAATATTTATTCTTATTCATAAGATTTTTCTTTTCCTTACAACATTATATATATACACCCACGCATGTGTGTCCGCACGTGTGCACACACACTTTTAATAATAACAAACATATTTATAATATAACAATGTAGTATTGATTATTATAATTAAATTAACCATTATACAATGTCTAAATTCAATAATTATAATACCTAAGAAATGAATAGTTTTTTATTACAAAATCGTGTATATGATTATATCCTTATAATAAAATATAATAATTGTTGCATTATAAAAGCATAGAGTAAAATTGCTCAAATCCATATAGAGTTGCATATATTACTTCATTTACTTCTTGGCTATCCAAATTTATATGCATGGAAGTTTATTATCATCATACCATTAATATAAAAAGAAAAAAAATAGAAGGGTTGTGTGGTTTATAAATGAGATCTGAAAGGTGATTTGTTTCCATCCATTATATCTCTTCCAATATACATATATAGAGGACGTATTAAATAAAAATCACTTTATATAGTAAGAATTGAGAATCACCATAGTTTTCCAAACTATTTACTTGAAACATAATTGTTTAATATTTACCAAACTTCTATTATCCTTTTCTTCTAACATTTATATACTATAATTTTCTTATAAATTTAGAGTATTTTTCTCCACCAATTATATATAGGTTCCACCTACTCTTATGGATAATTTTCTAACATGAAATATAAATACCTAATATTTATGAACAGGAGACTAATTTTTTTCCCTCACATTCAAAGTCTATAGTTTCTTGAGAGATTTATAATAGTTTTTTCCACCCACTAAGAGTAGTTTCCACCACTTATCTTTAGTAGTTTTCAAATCTAAAACATAAATATACAATATTTATAAAAATATCACCACTTTTTTCCTGACATTGAAATGCTATAGTTTTTGAAATACTTATAATATGATTTTTTGGTAAGTAAATTTTTATTACTTTCAAAATTGCAATGTGAACACACAACCATAATAAGAAACTATCAAAATATAAATGTTATCTCAGGCTACCAACATGGGTTATTAATGCTCTATAAGCTTTACAATAGGCCATACTAATTATTCGAGTAGCTAATTCCTTAACAATATATCATAAAATATGGTATGATTCACACTTCTTCTGATGGAAGATCATTTGATTTCTCTCGTGCTAAAGGTGATAAGATGTTGATGCAAATACGTACCAAATCACCATTCATCTACAAGTGGGCCTACGACCAAATCTTTGCATCCAACATATCACCATATTGAATGAGGTGTCATCATGGGCACACCCCAAATTCATTCTCAGAGGTACCCAAATTTTCTTGGAGAAAGGGCAATCAAAAAAAATGTCGTACTTAGAATAAATTTTTCTACCTACTAAGAGTAATTTTTACCATCTTCTATGGAATTTTTTTTAATTGATATTGATAGCTCTTAATTATCATTAAGATAGTTAGTTCTTATTGGATAAGTCGATAAACACACACACAAATAATTGAAAACTAGACTTGTGGTGCCTCAATTTTATATATTATATGACGGGTAAAATCTCATTATTGAATTATACATGATTTTTGTAAAATAGTACAAAGTGGCAACAAAATAAAATCTACCACAAATTTAACATAAACCAATATATTTTTAGGATAATCATATTATATATCAAAATGCATAAAATATAGTCATAAGAAGGTATAAAATTATATACATACTTACTTACATATGTGTATGTGTGTATATATATATATATATATATCACAAGTGTTAACTTTTTGTGCATAGCACATTTGTCTGCTTCCAAAGAAATATACAAGTATTGTTGTTTAGCTAAAAATTTAGAATTTAAACTACAATTATTTCTCTTAATAATACATAAAATGAAATTACATGTGAATTCCTGTGTACTAATTAAAATGCTACAATTAACTCAAAAACTAACACTTTTCTACAATTTACCCACTCCACCAGCTATGTATCAAACAAGTCTCGAGTCGAATGCAAATTGCATCCGTGTATTATTACTAGGGTGCTTCTTGCTACTAGAGATGATAATTTTATAATATAATTGAATTTTATTTTAATTATACCAAGGAAGGCATATTATAAAATACACATATTTAAATCATAAATGCATATCTTTTATAATAAAATATCCATGTGTCTAAGACTAAGGTGAACATAGAGGCATTTTTGTAAATTTATTGAATTTTATTTTTAAACAATACATATATTATCTAATAAAGACATATCTTCGGAATTTGGAAGGGACAAATAATTGTACTAAATTTTTTATATCTCATCATCATTATCATAATCATCATCAAATTTGGAAGTGCATAGTCTATGATCTTTTATTTTGTAGATTTTGTAGGCATGTTCTTAAACTTTAGAAATAATTAGGTTATTTGCATAACCCATATTTTCATATAAAAACATGTGGTAACAAAAACAAAAAGAGGACAAAAGTAAATATGACAAAACATTTTATGAAAAATATACATCATTATAGAATTGATGCATATTAGACATTATATTGAAATAAAACTTTAAAGAGGGGGAAGGAGCTATAGGTTGCTCAATAACTAATTGGTTTGTAGTAATTTATTAGAAATGTCTAAAGATATGTTGTAACTTATTTAAGATATAATAACTATATATTTTGGACTTTTGAATAAATTATTTGCAAGAAAAAGAGAAAATAAACTAAAGATAAAAATCAAGTGTCAATAGAAAAACAACAAAATAAACTAAAAATATTTAACAAAAAATAAATATTCATCATTTGCATGAAATTCATTATCTGATGAACTAATCCAAGAAAAATATTATTTATATTATATACTTAAATATTATTAGAAATATAGAATCAATAATTGAATATAATGTAATTTAATACTCAAATCAAATCATTAGACTATATTAGTTCACATTAGATTTGTTTATTACTTTTGGTCATACAATCTTTTATCTAATAGTTCTAATTCTTAATTTATTTGAAAGTTTTCGACATCTGATAGATTATATATGATTTGATCTAAAGTATCAAATATCTTAAAATTATATTTGAATATACAATCTTTCGGATTTCTGATCCATAAACAACCTTAGGCATGGGAACACAACCTATTAATAATAATAACAAAAGTAGCAATAATAATAAGCATGATAACAACAATAGATGTCATATCATATTATTAGATACAACAATTAATAAAATATTAACAAAAATGGTTCCTAGAGTAGAAAATCATCAAACCAAAAAGTTTTGAAATATTGTTTTGATAAATTACCTAGCATAAGTGAAAATTTTTCATAACACCTACATTTTCACGAACTGAAAATTTTTCTTTACAAAATTTTTTTGGTAAATCTAAAAAGAAAAAACAAGATGTTACCATTATATCCAACATGGAGAAGGTATTCCATATACCCATTTCTTACCGAGTGTGATAATTTAAAATAACTCATACCTAGTGATCAAGTATAGGAAGCACTTGATCTCAAAAGATAAAAAAAAATAACAAAAGAGAATAGAAAAGATAGAAGCAATAGAAAATAGATTACTCAAAGCCCATAATGAGATATCCAAATAGCGTTAATACTACTCCTAACCCTTTAATAACACTCACTAAAAGCATCCATCAAAAACATCGATATCTATAAACATCTGCGAACAACAAGTGGTACCTGCTCATTTTAAGTGAGAAGTGATCATAGCAAGGTAATCATCACTAAATGTACTAAGTAATATAACCACTCAAGAGACATAGAATGTTTCACATAAATACATAAGACACACACATATATGATAAAGACAACATACGAACATGTGATATACAAGAAAAATAATCATACAATTGATGTTCATGATTAATGAACATAATTGAAAAGAAAACTCTATTAGAATCTTCACTTAATGATCATAAATTATTGATTATTTATTCACATTGATAATAGCAACCCCACTATTATCTTTGGTGGAATGGTCCACTGTAATCTCATAGAAGGACCCAATTAGGGAAAAAAAAACTCCTAAACTCACAAATAGACACCCAATCCCTAAACATGTGTACCTCTTATGGGTTGATGGTTTGGACTTACATATCATCGATCTAAGGCTACTATAGTTCTAACAAAACCAGACCATTAAGCACTAAGAGATGGATCTCAAAACACATAACATTGTTTAGGATAATATACACCTAAACCCACATAACCTTTGGTGGGTGAAAGATCAAACTTACATAGGGTAGATCTAAGTCCACGTTGGTCTAAACCAACCTAGGTCACTTTCACTTTCCTTATCATCATATTATTCCAAGTATTATTGATCAACACTTAAAATCTAAAGCCACACTCAACAATCATCATAATATTACAGAATTATCCACTTAATTTACAATACACTTTCACTTGGGATACCACTTATTACTTGAATTTCTACTTATCACTTCTTAAATGAATTTATACCATCATGTGTGTATTAAGAATTTGATTAGACTTATATTATGATTAATTAAATGAAACATACCACATACAAAATAATAACCATAAGCCTTATGAAACCCAAATCTAATTATTAAATTACAACAATCCAACTAATAATTATTTTTAGGAATCCTTTTGATTTATCTTAAAGCCATACAAGAACTAAGAAAATTATAAACTTGTGAAAAGGCTCACATGCCCTTAGAAAACCTTAATTCTCAACTATGTCATAATTTCACCAATTAAGGTCATTATTTACCAAACTCAACAAAAAGAAATAATTTTCAAAATTAAGTACATAAAAGAACAGCTTTACCCCCTAGGATTTTCTATGCTTATTTTATACCATTATAATGGAAAATCATTTATTATACATCAAAGGATAGTTAATAAAGACTTAAAAATAATAAATTAGCCATATTAAAAATAACTATTAATTATGTAAAAGTTATAGGTTGATTGGAAATAACTAAAGTACCTTTATTTTCTAAATCAACCATATTATACTTAAAGCTCATTTAATGCCTACAAATCCTAATCATGCATAATTAGCATACTAAAATCCACATTCATAAATAATATCAAATAAAAAATATATGGCATTCTTCTCACACTTACTATAAAAATAGTAGAATACATGTAAAATGACTAAATTACCCCTAGGCCGCTAATTGTTCACTTTCAAGGCACAAAATCACCTAGCTTATCATAAGTCTTCTACCATGGATTAAGCTTTTAATACATTTTAATATATCACTATACACCAAATTACATGTGGGAAAAGTATTTTTTCAACAAAATTGTAAAAAGACTAAAATTTCCCTACACATGCTCAAACTTGAATATAGCAAAAGATACTTTAAACATCTTCAAATCCTAATATATTATATATCAAAGTTTAAGTAAAATACTTAATGAACATCAAGGAACACTATAAATAATTTAAAATAAAAAACAACCCAATAACATATAAAAGAGCACAAAGGCTAAGAGTCTCACAATAGCTTTCCAACAATAGGCAAATGTAACATTTCTCACACTTCAAGTCATAATTTTTACATACTTAAGCAAATTATGATAAAAGAAAAAATATGGTCAACCAGGAATACTAAGATTTAATATGACAGTTTAAACATGTAAAAATTTGAACCAAATAATGCACAGACTTTCTCTACAAAAAAGGGAAAAGTCTCAAGCATTTTTATGCTCTTTTCATATATTATTAATCATTTTTAGAGAAACATTAAACCACAAGAAATCAAATTCATATTTTATATCGAGGTGAGCCACCTTTGTTTTAATCCACATTACGGGAAAATTATATGGCCTTAATGTAGCTTTTATATCGAGGTGGTTGACTTTGCCATACTTAGATAAAGTATGGTAAGAAGGCTTGGGACTAAAGTGAGTAAAATATTTGGTAGGATAGACTAAGATGAGGGGATTATGGAACAAAAAGTGGTTGATTAGCTAAAGTCAAACAACATATTATTAAGAGAGATATAGGACATGATTTTCTACACAAAATTTAATGGTTAACCAATTTTTTTAGATAATTGTATTTGGATATAAAGTCAATTAAATAGGAATTTACTAAGAAAATTAGAAAATAAATTTTATAACTTTATTAAAACATGTGGAATAATATAAGTAATCTAAATATAAAACAATTTCATTAAGGAATTGATATAGTGTAAAAAAATATTTAAAACAAGTAAGATTAGGCAAATCACCTAACCTTTGGTCTCCTAAAAGCAGGGGTTATTTGATTGTTAGCCTAGAGAAAAGAATGATGGTTATTCATGTGTATCTAAATAATTTTAATTGTTATTTGAATATTTTTGTTGATAGTTGTAACATAAGTTGTACATATAACTATTTTTGTTACTCTATGATTAATTAGGAGAAGTAATAATGGGATACTGTATGCTGGATTGTGTTGCTAGCTGATATGAGATGTTGATTGCTGGATGCTGCTGATTACTAGACAAGTTGCTTGCTAGATGCTATGGATTGCTAGACTAATTGATTATTTTAATTTATGTTGATGATTGATGGATATATTGAGCCTGATTATTGTTGAAACAGTTAGGGAAAATATTATATTCCCATATGATGCAATCGTCGGATTAAAGCTAGTAGAATTAAGTAGGCCACATAGGTAGCCACCCGGCCCATTATTAGTTTAGTAGGATTGTTGCCTATGAAACCCTTAATTTCTACAGTTAGCTATGTAAATTATGATATGAATCTCCAAAATTTGTATTTAATTAATTCTGATAATTGCTATAAATCATTTTGTACTTATAATTGTTTGTCTTATTGTGTGCTTGATTAGGGGGAATCAATGAAGCACATGGAGGATGGAATTGAGGTTGCTGTAGCTGCTGAGGTTTTGTTGCAGAAATTTATTTTAAGTATGAAATCCCATGTGATGCATTCGCCGACAAAGTTGGCTAATGGGGATTAAGTTGGCTGTATAACCCGCCACCCGATCCATGGTTCATGGGTTAGTTGGACTATGGGTTAATCATCCCTTGGTAACCATAATTAGCTAAATTATTCTTAGCTGATGGGGATTGAATGTATAATTATTTCTTTGTAATTTTGGGCATGAAGTTGTAATTTTTTTGGACTGTTTCGATTGTTTCGGCCGTCGACCCACCCTTTGTTTATTTGGGCTGATTGATTTGGGCTGATTATTGGCTGAGTATGCATGGCCTATGTCGTGTATTTCTACGAGTCTTGTACGCCATATAAATATGGCTTATACGGAACTTACGGGACACTTTTTGGTTGAATGAAAAGTTGAATCTGATTCTTTTCTCTCTCTAACTCTCTCTCGCGTTCTCTCTGGAAAACCTCTCACTCGCATTCTTCTGCTTCTTCTCTTCGATCGATTCTTGATCATTCTTACTTCCCAAATTCAGTAGTTGTTCTAATACTACGCTCTGAGTTCTTAGATCTTCCTTTGGAAAATTCCTTAGGCTGATCTCGGCGAATCAAACCCCGCGCTCGATTATACTTAGATCCTTTTTTAGAAACCCTAATAGGTTTCCATCAAATTAGCTTATGGGAAATAGGATCATTTTATTGTTTAATTTTGGATCAATTGTATGTGGGATAGATAAATTACCCAGTACCACCACAATTTTTGTTAAGGAAACATGGGTCATTAGGAAGGTAATTAGGCTTGGAAGTTACGAAGCCCAATCGAGCATTGGTTGTGTAAGTAATATATGCTCCCCATGTAAGTCAAAAGGAATTACTATTGATTCTCTGAAAAAATTTAATGCATGATGTTCTTTTCTCTCATTGTGCTCTCTCTCGATTCTTCTTCTACTTTGCTGAATCTCTTCATCTCTCTATTCTTTAATCTCAGTCTGTCGTTGTTTTCAACTAAGCCCTAATTATTTTGATCTTCCTTTGGTGTTTTATCACTAGCTGATCAAAGATCAATTTTTTCCGATCATATCTTTGTATATTTGTTTTTCTGGCGTTTATTTTGATTCCAACCGAGGTTTCGTCATTTGGTATCAGAGCCTCGACTCTTCGATCTATTGCAATATGGTGATATCTATTTGATTTCGACATTGCTCTTTAAATTCTTGGTGTCAATTTTGTATCTGTTGCCGATTAGGGTTTGGTCTATCAAGAATCAAACAATTCTTGCATCGGTCATGTGAGTTCCGGTGATATCGTTTACTCCAATGTGATAATTTCACAATAAGTGAAATCAGTGATCATTAAAGGAAGCCATCTTGGCTTTCTACGGTTGTTATTTCTTGTTAGGTTTTTGTGATTGAATGCAATTAGATCAATCTACTGGGTTCTTGCTCCTATTCTGGTTGCTACATTCTTCCATTCGGTAGTATTTTTCCTTATCTTTAGTTCTGTCAATTTTTTTTCTTTTTGATTTACTTTCAGTAATTTCTTGTGATCCTGAATAAAAAAAAGAAAAAGAATAGTACTACACTAAGTGAGTTGATTTACTGTGCAAGTATAATCTTAATACCGGCGATTTACATGATTAGTGAGTCAAGTTTTCCTTGAAGAGGGGCAAATCTTGCTCTCTTGCTCAGGTTTTGACCGCCAACATTTGTTGGCATGATAAATTCGTTTCTATTTTCTATTCTTACGTAGCTAGATCTTTATTATCCTTGCTAAAATTAATAGTTTATGTGTGGCTCATTATTCTGTATATTGCCTAATAGATAGACTATTGTGTAATTGTTCATACTGATTAATTCTTGAGTGTTGTTGGTTGTGAATGTTTGTTTGAATTCTGTGTGTGATAATAATTGACATAGTCTAAAAAAATTAGTTAAGATTTAACATGTCTAACAACGGTCAATCAGTAAATCAATTTTTTTCCTTTGGCTGGTAATGATATGCTAGAAACAATTAGGACGTTACAGAAATAAATGACTACTCGGTTTATTATTTTATCTGCTAATATAGAACACAGATTAGGGGAACAAGATGTAAGGCTTAATAATTTGTAGAGTAATCGAGTCTATGAACAACATACTGGTGTGTTAGGCAGAGCTCCTATTGAATATAGAAGTAGAATTCCCCCTTGAATAATCTAGAAGTGATAGAGGAGCAGGTATCTAATAATAGTGATAGGCATCCTAGACAAATTTATAGACATGATAGAGAATTGGATCAAGGTGATAGGAATTTAAGTAACATTAAATTTAACATACCTGGATTTAATGGAAGGAGTGATCCAAATTATTACTTTCAATGGGAGAGAAAAATAAAATTGGTTTTTGAGTGTCATAACTACTCAGATGAGAAGAAAATTAAAGTGGCAGTGGTTGAATTTATAGATTATGCTTCCTCATGGAACTATAATCTTGTACCATCTAGACGTAGGTGTGGAGAGCCCTCTATTCAAACTTGGGATGAATTTAATTCTTTAATGAGGAAAAACTTTATTCCAAACTATTATTATAGAAAATTGTATAAAAACGTGCAAACCCTAAGTCAAGGTAATAGGACTGTTGATGAGTACTTTAAGGAGTTAGAAATGGTATTGATTAAGGCGGGGATTATTGAGGATGAGGATACCACTATAGCTAGGTTTTTGAGTAGGTTAAATTCTGAGATTGCTGATAAGGTGGAGTTATATCCATATGGGACCCTTGGAGAAATGGTAACTATTGTTGTTAAAATAGAGGGTCAAATTAGGAGAACTAGATAGTTTAAACCACCTGGATTTGGGTTTTAAAATAGTTCTAAAAGGAATTTTGGTGGCAATAATTCTAGAAACTGGAAGAATAATGGAAAATCTAAATTTAAGGGCAAAGGTAGTGAACCTAAATTTGGAAACAAGTCTGATAAAGGTAAAACTATTGTACCTAACAATGCTAGTAGATAAACTAGGGCTAGGGACATTAAGTGTTTTAAATGTGGGGGACTTAGACATATAGCTTCTGAATGTCCTAATAGGAGAAACATTTTAATTAGGAAATCTTGTGATATTGATTCTTAATCTGAAAGTGAAGAATTGGAGACTAATGCATTGATTAATGATGATAGTGATTCTGAAGAAGAGCTAGAAATCCTAGTGGATCATAATCTCTTTGTGGTACGTAGGTAATTAACTAGCAATAAATTACTATATCCAAATTATGTACAAAGAGAGAATAATTTCATACTAGGTATCTAATTAATGACATGTGTTTGAATATGGCAATTGACAGTGGAAGTTGTATCAATGCTGCTAGTGTTCTTTCGATATCTAAATTGGGGTTACCAACTACTAAACATCCTAAGCCTTATAGACTCCAGTGGTTAAATGAGTTAAGAGATATTAAAGTGAGTAGGGAAGTTTTGGTAAATTTAAATTTGGGCAAATATGATGATTTTGTATTATGTGATATAGTGCCCATGCATGCTACTCATATTCTTTTGGGATGACCATGGCGGTATAATAGGAAAGTAACTCATGATGGGTATAATAATAGATATACAATATATAAGGATGATAGAAATATTATATTGGCACCCCTCACTCCTAAATAAATTTATGATGATTAAGTAAAAATGAAATCTAATTATAAGGAGTTAGCTAAATAGAATTTGGATATTGGGTCTTGTTCAAATGTATTTAAGAAATCATCTGGATTTTATGCTAAGAAAGGTGATATTGAATGAGCCTTTGGTCAAAATAAGAATGTGTATTTGATGGTATATAAGGAATGTTATGAGTGCCAGTGAGATGTAATTAATTATGTACCTGACAATGTTAAGGGTTTATTAGAGGAATATTCTAACTTATTTCCTAATGAGAATCCTTATAGGTTACCTCCACTAAAAGGTATAGAACATCAAATAGATTTTATTCCAGGATCTATCATACCTAATAGGCTTTCTTATAGGGCTAATCTAGATGAAGTAAAAGAGCTAAAAAACAGGTTTCTAAATTATTGAACGAAGGATACATTAGGGAATCCATGAGTCCTTGTGTTGTACCAGTTCTTTTAGTTCCTAAAAAAGATGGGAGTTGGAGAATGTGTATAGATAGTAGGGTTGTGAATAAAATAATAATTAAGTATAGGTAGCTCATACCTAAGCTTGATAAAATGTTAGATCTTTTACATGGAGCTATGGTGTTTTCTAAAATAGATGTGAAAAGTAGATATCATCATATTAGAATGAGGCCTAGAGATGAATTGAAAAATGCATTTAAGATAAATTTTAGGTTATATGAATGGTTAGTTATTCCATTTGGGTTTTCTAATGCACCAACTACTTTTATGAGACTTATGAACTATGTTCTCGGGAATTTTATTGAGAAATTTGTAGTTGTATATTTTGATGATATACTTATTTATAGTAAATCTATGACTGAACACTTGAATCATCTTAGGACTATTTTAGATGTGTTTAAGGAAGAGAAATTATATGCTAATCTATCTAAGTCAAGGTTTTTCTTAGATAGTGTAGTCTTTTTGGGATTTTTGATTAGTAAAGATGGGATATCAGTTGATAAGGATAAGATTAAGGTAATACAGGAGTGACTTGTACCAAAATTAGTTACAGAAGTTAGGAGTTTCCATGGTTTATGTTCCTTTAATCATAGGTTTGTTAGAAATTTTAGTACTCTAGCTTCCCCTTTGACTACACTTACAAAAAAAGGATAATGGATTTAAATGGGGCTTAAAACAACAAAAAGCTTTTGATTCTCTTAAGGCAAAATTGACTCAAGCTCTTATTAGTCCTTCCAAATTTTGAGAAAATGTTGGAGTTAGACTGTGATGCTTTGGGTTTAGGGATTGAGGTTGTTCTTTCTCAGGAGGGTAGACCAATAGCCTATTTTAGTGAAAAATTAAGTGGTAGTGCTCTGAATTATTCTACTTATGAAAAGGAATTATTTGCTTTAGTGAGAGATTTAGAAGTGTGGTAACATTATTTGTGGCCTAAGGAATTTGTTATTAATACTCATCAAGAGGTTATTAAATATTTAAAAAGTCAATCAAGGTTGAGTAGGAGACAAGGTAGATGGATAGAATTTATTGAGATTTTTTCCTATATAATTAAATATAAGAAAGTAGGTGACAATATAGTTGTTGATGCATTATCTAGGAGGTATGCTTTACTAAATACAGATGCAAATTTATTAGGGTTTTCTCACATTAAGACTTTATATGTGGAAGATATTGATTTTAAAGAATTGTATAATAGTTTTAGTACTAATTCCCAAGGTAAATATTACCTTTTTGATGGATACTTATATAGGGAAAATAAAATTTGTGTGCCTAATTGTACATATAGAGAATTATTGATTCAGGAGGCACATAGTGGTGGTTTAATGGCAGACTTGGGTTTCAAATGACTTTAGATGTTTTAACTAATCATTTTTATTGGCCACATATGAAAAAGGATGTGTTAAGACATTATGTGAATTGTGTGGCTTGTAAACATTCTAAATCCACTTCTCAACCATTTGGTTTGTATACTCCTCTACCAGTTCCTACCCAACCATGGGCTGATGTTTCCTTGGATTTTATTTTGGGATTACCTAGGACTAATAAAGTTAAGGATTCTATTATGATTGTTGTGGATAGGTTTAGTAAAATGGCACATTTTATACCCTGTAATAAGTCTAATGACGCTATAGTTGTGGCAGATTTATTTTTTATATATGTGGTTAAATTGCATGGAGTACCTAAGACTATAGTATCAAATAGGGATGTTAAATTTTTAAGTCATTTTTGAAAAGTATTATGGGGTAAAATAGGTACTAAACTGTTGTTTTGTTCCACTTGCCATCCTCAGACTGATGGGAAAATAGAGATAGTAAACAACACTTTGGGAAATATGTTAAGGGCTATACTTAAGAAAAATCTAAGCAATAGGAAGCTATCTTACCACAGGTAGAGTTTGCATATAATAGAACTATACATTCCACAACTAAGAAATCTCCTTTGAAGTTGTGTATGGTTTTAACCCATTAACTCCCTTGGATTTTATTCCTTTACCTATTTTTGATTTGCATAATTTGGATGTTGAATCTTGTGCAGCAAGAATGAAAGAATTACATGAATCTGTAAGTAAACAAATTAGTAAAAGGATTCAACAAATGGCTGAAATTGCTAATAAAAAGAGGAGAAAATCTTTTTTTCAACCTGAAGATTTGGTTTGGGTGCACCTTAGAAAAGAATGTTTTCCAACCCTTAGAAAATATAAATTAGATCCAAGAGGTGATGGACCATTTACTATTCTTGAAAGGATTAATGACAATGCATATACTAAATTTAGCAATGTAAGTAACTTTTTTAATGTGTCTGGTTTGTATCCTTTTGCTAGAATAATGAAGGTTTTAGAGATGAAACCTTACCCAGAAGAGGGAAATGATGTGTATCTAAATAATTTTAATTGTTCTTTGAATATTTTTGTTGATAGTTGTAATATAAGTTGTACATATAACTATTTTTTTTTTTACTCTATGATTAATTAGGAGAAGTGTTAATGGGGTACTATGTGCTGCATTGTGTTGCTAGCTAATATGAGATGCTGATTGCTGGACAAGTTGATTGTTGGATTCTGTTGATTGCTAGACTAATTGATTGTTTTAATTTGTATTGCTGATTGCTGGATAAATTGAGCCTGATTATTATTGACACAATTAGAAAAAATATTGTATTCCTATATGATTCAATCGCCAGATTAAAGCTAGTAGAATTAAGTAGGCTACATAGGTAGCCACCTAGCCCATAATTGGGTTAACAGAATTGTTGTCTATACAACCCTTAATTTCTACAATTAACTATGTAAATTAGCTTATGGGGAATAAGATCATTGTATTCTTTAATTTTGGATTAGTTGTAGGTGGGCTGGATAAATTATCCAGCACCGTCACAATTTTTTTTAAGAAAACATGGGTCATTATGAAGTAATTGGGCCTAAAATTTATGAAGCCCAATCGAGCATTAGTTGTGTAAGTAATATATGCTGGCCATGTAAGTTGAAAGGAATTACTATTGATTCTTTGGAAAAAGTTAATACACGATATTCTTTTCTTTCTCTATTCTCTCTCTCGATTCTTCTTCTGCTTTGCTGAATCTCTTCATCTCTCTATTCTTTACTCTTAGTATGCAATTGTTTTCAGTTGAGCCCTGAGTATTTTGATCTTCCTTTGGTGTTTTATCACTGGCTGACCAAAGATCAATTTTTCCCGATCATATCTTTGAATAATTTTTTTCCGGCATTTATTTCGATTCCAATTGAGGTTTCATCAGTTATGATGGTAGACAGGAAGATCGATGGTAAAAGGTTAGCTGACCGCCAGTTAAGAAAGAAGAGTTATAAGGTTTCCAAATGGGTTAAAAGCTAAATAACTAGGTTTTGGGAAAGGGTGAAATGGTTACTCAAGGCTAAGAAGGTTTAGGAAGGATTACAAAATAAACCACTGAAAAATTGGGGTTGGAAAAATGGGGTGTTATGAATTTCCTCAAGTATTCGTTCATCAAACAACATTTAGTACTAATGCAGAAATGTGAGATATGAGTGGAAGTCAAAGTCAAACATAGATAGTTCTAGATTTGAGTAGGGCCTAACATAGGATATCTTCATACTACCACAAGAATTATAGCATGCCTGCTTTTGATCTTATCTTTCAACTAAATCAATGAAATATAATTATTTAGAAAGAGACTTTAGAAGTATTAAACATTTAATGGAACAAAGTAAGTTCAACTTAAAAGACTTGAGGTTAACACATTCCATTAACAAATCATATATGGAATAATGATCTTCATAATAAGAAATGTGAGTCATTGTATCCTTCATAAGATTGTCAAATGCTAGCTTGTTTTCTCCTTTGAAATCTATTCCTCTTTAGTTTTGACATGAACTACATGCAGAGGTTGGGATCTAATCACATTATCGTTGGTTTTCCTTCATCATTTTACTATTTGATGACTATAGTAATATAAGGGAAAATGGGGAAAATGATGGATTTAATTTAATTGTAAGATAATTGAGACCCTAGGAGTTTACCTTATCATATAAGTTGGTTTGAGAAAGGAAAACTAGATGTTGTAAATTAAGATATTATATATCCACACTTCAACCAATTTTATAATAATCTAACTAGTATTACATGATATATAAGTTTGGCTAAATGAAGCTGAGTATAATATATACTTTTTGGTCAAAGTTAAAGATATAATTTCTCCTTTATAGTAAAAAATGATTCATATGAAATGCAATATAAATATGGTTATGCCTTAGTCTTGGAAATAATAAGTACAAGAATTGGTACTTATATGGAGAAAAAGAAGGGTCACTTATGTGATTTTAAAATCAAAATATTTTGTTGCATCATTAAATGAGCAAAAAATGCAAAGAAATTATATTTGTAAAAAGAACATGCACTTTTTCAATTTTAAATTAGATCATTAAATGAACAACACAGATATTATACATTCGGGTGCATTTTGTAAGGTGCTCCCAATATATATATATATATATATAAGAATTGTAAGAATATTTTAATTATTTTAGTTTTAAATTATAATAGTATAAATATAATTATATCATTTGATTATAACCATTATAACTTCAATTTTAGAAATTATTATAACTACTATTATAATTATTGTCATTGTTATAAATATTTTTATTAAGATAAATGTTATAATAAAATATCAACACAAACTAAAATAAATATCAACTTAAAGAAAGAGAAATATTGAGCAAAGATTAAATAAATATCAAAAAAATTAATAAAAAATACCAATCAAAGCTTAAATAAATATTAATAAGAAAGAAAAATAAAATCTGAAGCATGTATGAATAGTGTGTCATGAATCATTTTTCTAGTTTAATATTATTAAAGTACACTTAAGATGTACATTGTAAGGTATCATCATGCAACAAGTGCCTAGTACATTTTTTTTGTTTAATTTTAGTCTAACTTATTTATTTTAACTTTGGCTTGTTATAAAATATATCATAATATTTCTAAAAATTTGCTTTATAAATAGACATCCATATTAATATACTTTTGAGAAAAACATTAGTGAAATATTAGTTTTAAGTAAAACAATGGTGAAAAATTATATCGTTAGTGAAACACCAGTACATTCTAGAAGATTAGTTTTAAGTAGAAGAATATGAAAACATTAACTTATTGGTGAAAAATCAACACATTTGTTGTAAAAGACCAATACATCAGTACATTAGTGGTGAAAATTAGTACATTAGTGGTGAAAATCAATACATTAGTGGTGAAATGTTAGTATATTATAGGTAAAAGATAATTCTTAAGTAGAATAATCATGAAAGATCTACTCGCTAGTACAAAAAAAATCAGTTCAGTGATGATAAAAGATTTGTTTAATAGGGTGAATGATACTTAAATGCATTATGAAATATATATAGATATGTGATTGTGGTGAAAAATTACATTAGGTTAGTATATTAGTGGTGAAATATAATTTTAATGTAAAATAAAGGTGAAAGTTCAAGTTGCACAATGGTAAAAAAAAATCAGTTATGTAATGATAAAATATTAGTTTAATAGTGATAAAAGATAACTAAATGTATGATGAAATATATATTAAAAGTATATCAATATGGGTACCAATTTCTAAAAATAAAATAAAATAGTATGGTATAATTTTTTTATATATTTTTCTAATAGTCATAGTAAGATATTTTTCTTTTTAAATGATGACGTCATGTTGATCTCCGCAAGGTACACTTATGCAACAAAATTGTTCTAGATGAACATAAAATGAACATTTTCAAATTTTTGATTGTAAAACCGCATTAAGTGCCTCTTTCTTTTCTTTGTATAAGTGCATATTCTTCTACTGATTAATTCCAAAACTTGGGCATAACCATCTTTCTTCGGCATTTCATATAAACCCTTTTAAACCGTGGAGCAAAGAGTGGAGAAACGATATCTTTAACTGCTGAGTAAACAAGCGTGTACCGTGCTTCGAGTTTATATAATATATCATGTAGTAAAATATTTATGCTCATGTTTATTTAATGATCTAATTCAATATTCAAAATTCTTTTGATATTAAATCCGCATATAATTGCCTCTTCCTCCCTTTTTTTTGTATAATTGTTGATTCTTCTGCTTATTATTTCCAAAACTTGGGCGTAGCATCTCTCTTCGTCAATTCATATGAACCCCTTTTCGACCGCTAAGCGAAGAGAGGGAAACCCATATCTTCAATTGTCGAGCAAAAACAAGTGTATTATCCTTTGATTTCATTTAACCAAACTAGCTTATATAGCATGTAATTTTGAATTCATCAGCAAGTCTTTTGAGTTAACCTTTACTATATTAACCTTAATTAGTATGTATAGTATATTAACCTTTAGTATATTAGTTTCTATTTAAGACTATGCCAATGTAAAGTTAAAAGAAGGCTTATAGTAAATTTGGCAAAATTAGCTACAATCTTTTTTTTTTTGATAATTAAGATAGCGACAAAGCGCCAAAAGGGCAATACAAAGTTATAGTAACGCATCAACATTATGAACCACTTCCTGGATCCTATAGGGAAACTCCTTTCTGTTTACCTTAATCCATGACCCAATTCCCCCTTTAATGAGCAGAGTCAGCCATCTACTACACACCTGACAATCCTCAAACACCACTTTGTTCCTGAACTCCCAGATAGCTCCAATAATTGCAAAAAAAGCTGTGCGCCAGATATCTCCCCTTAACCCAGTTCTATGCACTCCAAGCCAAGCAGAAACATGTTCCTCCATAGACCTAGACTCCACCCATGAAAACCCCAACCAGTCGCTAATCTCATACCAAATCCTCCCGACCACGGTACAATGGAGGAACACATGATTCACCGATTCCTCTACCTCCTTGCAAAACGAGCATCCTGTTTCGTCAGGACCCAAAATATGTAGTCTAGCCAATTTGTCTCTCGTGTTAAGCCGTCTCTGTACTGCAAACCAGGAGATAAGCTCGACCCTTGGGGGTGCTAGTTCGCTCCAGATCAACCTGAGATTCGAGTCTCGATGACGGTCCTCGTCCTCTTTCTGGTAAGTCCTCTGACAAAACGACTTGACTGAAAAAATCCCACTATCATCAAAAACCCATCTGAAAGCATCAACTTTATCTCTGGTCAGGGGGACTTGGCTAATGAGGCCCTTCAATTGCTCGAATTGCTCTACCTCCCAATCAAAGAGACCTCGCCGCCACCATAACCTCCAATTCCACATTGATCCTTCCCATCTCCCCATGCTAGCAATCATCTCCCCTTGTTGGCTAGACACCGAGAAGAGTCTTGGAAAAATGCTCTTCAAGTCTCCTGATCTGGTCCAGTCATCATGCCAGAAACTAATCCCTTTCCCATCCCCTACAACAACCGACAACCCCTCCTTCAAGGTAGGATCAACTCTCCCTAACTTTACAATATCTGTCCACGGTGACCACCTCCTTTGACAGCCCAGGTTCAGGCCACCCGTACACTGCTCCCCATAGTGAATTGAGGAGATAATGTTCTTCCATGACGACCCATCAATTGAGTAGTACTGCCACCACCATTTGAACAATAGCGCATTGTTCCTCATTGTGATATCCCCCACTCCGAGTCCTCCCAAGCTTTTAGGCTTCTGAATCACACTCCATTTGACTAAAGGTAGACTTTTTCTGTTCCCACTCTGGCCCCAGAAAAAATTACGCTGAATACTGATGATTTCTTTGACCACGCCCTTGGGAATCCGAAAAAGACTCATAAAGTACATGGGTAAGCTGTTGAGCACACTTTTGATGAGGACCAATCTTCCTGCTCTAGATAGCACTTTTGACATCCACCCTGATAACCGCTTTTTCACTTTATCAATTACTGGTTTCCAAGTCTATCTTCTACCAGCATTTGCCCCTAAAGGGAGGCCAAGGTAAACGGAAGGTAACTTACCAATGGCACATCCCAACAAGTCAGCCGCCTCTCTCTGAAAATGGTCTTCCACACCAAGACCTATGAGTTCCGTCTTAGCAAAGTTCACCTCCAAACCCGAGAGCAAGTAGAAACACTCCAGAACTCTCCTCCAATTCTTGATATTCTCAATGGACGCCTCGTAGAAAATCATTGTATCATCAGCGAACTGTAGATGCGTCACATGACACCGTTGTTGCCCCACTCTTATACCATGAATCAACCCCTTCTCTACACCCCTCCTGATCAGCTGATTAAACGCTTCGACCGCTATCACAAACAAAAAGGGGGAAATCGGATCCCCTTGTCTAAGACCCCTCCCCATTGTGAAGGGTGGAGCAAGAGACCCATTCACAAGAATCGAGATACTAGCTGTCGAAATGCACTCCTTAATCCATCCTCTAAACCTGTCACCAAAGCCCATGATCCTCAGAATGTTGACCACGAAATCCCATCTGATACTATCATAAGCCTTCTGGAAATCCAATTTGACCATAACCCCTCTCACACTCTTCTTCCTTCTGGACCATTGCATAATTTCATTAGCCACCAAGGCTCCATCCAAAATACTCCTTCCTTCAATGAAAGCTGACTGCGAATCCCCTACCAACTCATCAACAACCTGTTTCAACCTCTACGTAAGAATCTTCGAAATCACCTTGTAAATGCATCCCACCATGCTAATGGGTCTAAACTGGTGCACCTCCTCTGCTTCAGCCACTTTGGGAATCAAAGTTACCAAAGTTGTATTGAGCGCCGGTGATAATCTGCCACCCCAAAAGAAATCCAATACTACTTCACTAAAGTCCTTCCCAATAACTCCCCACATCTTTCGGATAAAACCCATATGGTATCCATCATAACCTGGTGCCTTCAGCGGATCACATGACCATACTGCCTTTTTGACGTCCTCCTCAACTGGTAAGCTCTCCAGTGCCAAGCTCTTCTCCCTTGCCAATTTGCTAAAGTCGTCCTCACTAATCTCGATATCAGGCAGATCCTGGTGCTTGTACAACTTCTTATAAAAAGATGTGATGATCGCCCTGATCTCTGCTGAATCTTTACACTCCCTTCCATCGTGAATAAGCCTATTGATGATCGTTTTCTTTCTTTTTACCGCTGCAACTGCATGGAAATACTTGGTGTTCCTATCTCTTTCCTTAAAGCCTCTAACCTTGGAAACTTGTAGCCAGTATGCCTCCTTCCTCTTATGCCATGTCCAAAGCTGACTCTGTAGCGCCGCTCGTCTAGCAATCACTACTTCATCACAAACATTCCCAATCCTAGGGCTCTCCAACTTGCCCAACTCTACTTCAATCATCCTAATTTTTGAGTCAATATCCCCGAATACCTCCCTATTCCACTTTCTCAGCTCTCCCTTCAACATCTTCAGCTTATCTTTCCATCTTCTCCCCTCCAAACTAGCCCAACACTTGGCCACAAAACCTTGAAAATGAGGATGCGAGAACCACATATCCCAAGATCGAAATGGAATCGGTCCTTTCCCACACTTCATAAAGCTAATACGGATAGGGTTATGGTCTGAGAGAGACTTACCTAATCAAACACACTCCACATCTGGGCACGACACCAACCAGCTAGGGTCCACTAGGAACCTGTCTAAAAGACTTGCAGACTTCGCCTTATGCCAGGAAAACTTCAAATTTGATGGCTTCAAATCAACCAGCCCCATCTTATCGATCCACTCATTAAATTCCTTCACACTGCTATTGTCTACCCATCCTCCTTTCCTCTCAACACCAGATCTGACCTCATTGAAATCCCCCATGACAATTAGGGGATCCCTGCACAGTTGTCCCACGCCCCGCAACTCCTCCCACAGGGCCTTTCGATCCCTTGACACTGGGTTTCCATAAACCAGAAGAATCCCGCAATCCATCGCCAGAGAGCAGAAGCGTCCTTCAATCAAAATCCACCTACTACCACTACTAAACTTCCTTAACTCAAAAAACTGTGTGTTCCACCCTATTATCAAACCCCCACTTTTTCCTTGTGCCACTGAATCCCTCCATTCAACCACATCAGAACCCCACACCTTATGTTTCCAGGAGTCCAAGATCACCTGATGTTTAGTTTCCACCAATCCACACACCCACGGTTTTTCCTTTGCAATCAACGCTTGCAAACACGACATCTTCCCTACCACTCCAATCCCCCTTATATTCCAACTAATTACAACCATTGATGACCTGTGCACTCTCCCCCTTCTCTTCTACCTTCATCTTTGCCTCTCCTTTATTTTCCTTTGGCTCCTTCGAAGACCCGCCAATTTTTCGACACACTTCTTCTCTTCGTTTGATGAAAGCCCAAGTTCCTTTCCTATCTTCCAGCATTCATTCGCCTCTACCCATCCTTCCTCCTCTCTTTATTTCCCATCATCTCCATTTCTAATCATTTGGTCCCTCTCCCCTTGGTGTGCCGGCAACCTATTATTCTCACAACCTTCAAAACCGGGTGGAGGCCTATCATCACTAGAAGTAGACACCTCCCGGCTCTTCTCCTTACCACTCCCCTCCTCACCTCCTCTTTTCATTTCTGCCCCTATTCCCCCTATTCCTTCCTTACTTCTGCACCACCTTACGAGCATTCTCTCTTCCTCAATTTCATGTTCAACCCCTGCCAAAATGGTCTTGGTTGACCCAACGGATTGTGCCTCCCCCGAGCCACCCCCTTGCTGATTCACCCCGAAACACTCACGCTGCGCCCGACAGGTCTCCACTCCCTTCCCCTGTATTTTCAATAAACCGTCAGCCTCTCGCCCAATCGTCTGCTCAGCCCTTTCTATTCCACTCAACCACGCCATCCCGTCTCCCTCTCTTGCCAATACTAACTCTCTTTCTTGCGCGTGACGCCGCCACCCCTCCTCTTCCCAAGGCTCACGATTCCTTCCTTCATGTCCCAACCCACCAACGCACACCGCCTGCATTAACTCCCCTTCCCCCCACTGTGGCCCTTCTTTCCTTTCCCATGCTGTTGTGGATTCAGCTTCATCAGCCCCAATTAACGGCTGCACATCCTTCGACGCTTCACCCTTCCTCGGACGCAAAACCTACACCGAGCTACTGCTCACCTCCTCGTCTTCCATGCACGTTTCCCTGCCCGGTGGTATCTTTTCCACTCCTTCACCTTCCTCGTCGGACTCCGTCGAACATGGCCAGAATAATTTCTTACTCTCCGCCAGCTTCTGGCACGGCCAACAGCCACGCCCCACCTCAGAGACCTGCAGCGTAAACTCCTTCCCATTAACATTTAGTTGCACTTGCTCCCTGATATCCTCCATCCTTGCCGTATCAACCAAAACCCTAGTTACCTCTATGGAGTCCCCAAAATCTTTGTCTTCCTCCCAGCAAACCCATCGACCTACCATAAACACCACCTGTCTCACCACCTCCTCTTTCCATGCCACAATCGGAAGTCCTCTAATTTCAACCCACGTCCTCCTGATGTAGCATGCGTCTTCCAATTTCCATTTTCTAACCACACTGAACGTTTCATGCAGGAGGCTTCCGGTATCCATTGCCTCGAGAGCAACCACCATATTTTCGAAGGTAAGAAGATACTTGTACCTTCCGAGGTCTCGCACCTTGCTAAGCGTACTCCATGTCGCCATTAACCTCTGAGTCACCAAGTCCGTCATCATGGGACGCTCCGCCTCAACTACAACACTCTGTTCTAACCATTCCATTTCCTCTTTATCCACCCGCATCTGTATTCCTCGTTTTTCCATCCTCCTCCCAGCCACCATCGCATAAGACGTGTCATCCCTCCATGCGTTACTCCACTTCGTCATGCTCCTATCCTTCGTCGCCGCATTCCTATTCACCGTCCTCTGGTGCATGATCTGGCCCTCTCTCACAAATCTTGCCATCTTGACGTAAAGCTTTGCCCCATGCAGGAGTATCCCATTGCATTTTCGCACTGCCTCGTTTGCCCCTCGTTCATCCCCAAATCGCACAAAACCAAACAAAACCTTCTTCCCCCGCCTAAGTTTCCTGCTAATAAAGACATCTTCCACCTTCCCAGCCACTTCAAAAACCTCCTGCACTTCCCCTACATCAACGTCACCAACAATGTTATCAATGAATACAGAGAAGAGTCTCTTACCCGGTCGCAGCCCTGCACGGCTAACCTGTTGGTGTTCATCTCCTTTTGCTGAAGACGCAACCTTCCTTCTATCATTTTGGTGAGGTGGTGTGCCCGAGCGAGTGCCACGGGAGGCTACTCTGTAGGATGGTTTGGCTACGATACTGTGTGGATGGTTGGTATGTCTGCCAAGAAGCTCTGGAGCATTTTGATGGGTGTAAAGATGGTAGTTTGAATGCGACGGATGGGGGTTAGACGTCTGTCGGTGAGGAAGGGGAACCTTCGGCATGGTAGCTACAATCTTATAAACTAGCTATAAGCTACTTCTCTTTTCCAAAGAAGGGGGAACAAAAGGAAACTTGTAAGATACTAAAAAATCTACTAGTATTTACCAAACTAAGTTTTTTTTTATAAATAAAAAAAACGAAATTTAATAAGTTATACAAAGCTTAGTTATCTTTGAGTTCATCCATTGTAATTTCTGCTCCAAAAAAAAGACTATTTTGATGAATTCATAATAAATACTACAAACTTTCCGGTAGTTCTTTAATGCTATTTTTTCTCATCAACACCTAATTTGATATTATATATTCATAGATAATCGTAAAAAAAAAAACTATTTACGGAGTCAAAAAATTGTAGATTAATGTTTGAAATCAAAACTTATAATAAAATATAAAAATTTATTTATTTTTAAGTGATTTATCAAAAATAGCTATTCAAGATAATTATTTATTTAAACAAAATAGGCTAAAAAGTTTATCAAGTTGATAATGAATAGGCATCTGCTATTAAGTAAAGCTAAGTATTTTTTATATATATTTAAAAGATAATGTGTAAATTGAACTGAACTATACGCCTACAGGTGTTACGCTAATTCCCCCCCCCTCCCTTTTGTGATTTTTCGTAGAGTTATCTATCGGACAGTGAGATTAGTAATAAAAAACAATAATTACGAAAACTCTCGCATCAAAAAACAGAAATAAAAAATGAAAAAATAGTTGGTGGTCCACTTGGATCAAAATAATTAAAGTTGGTCAATCTATTTAGTGTTTAGTCCAATTTTTTTGGTACTCTAATATACATATACACATAGAGAATATTACCTGTACATTTATATATAATTAGATGTACATATTAGTGTAATTATATATACATTATATTTTAGACTTATAACTAAATACTTTGAGACTATTTTGATTTTTAACTAATTAGTTTTCCCTAAATATACTATAAAAAAATTTCCCCAATAAAAAATATCAGAACTCTTTTTTTTTCGACTCGTTATTAATGAATTCAACTGAGATGTCAAACGGCTACTTTTCCTTCCTTTAAAGTTCGCACGATTACAAAGGATCAAACCAACCTTGTAAGCATCATCATCATCATCACGGTGACCTTCTTCCGCCGCCTTTTACAAAGTAATGTTTCGAAATGATACGTAACGTTTACTTTGGACTCGTCCATAGACTCCCATACATTTTTATTTTATTTTTAATAATTAGTATTATACAACAGAAATTAAATACTTATAAGTCAAAAAATAAATCAGATGGAACCTCCTACTCAACAAGGCCCGAATATTGTGGACTACTTCCTCCAATTATTAGGGTCTTTCCTATCGTTTTTAATCTACAACTCAATTCGAGCATCTATCCGCTGCCTAAGTCAATCTATAGACTCCCATACTCACAATGAAAGAAGCAAGGAAGACAAAAAAAAACCGACCACAAGTGTTCTGTAAAGCAAGAAACGGATCCTCTATGATCTCAGACCAAAAACCACAGCAAAAGAAAAAGGAACTATAGCCACCTAACAAGCAGGACCGACCCATTAAAACAAGGGCCGTTGAGAAAATACATGTCTTCGGTTAATTCGCACAAAGGTCCCAAGGCATGCTTATATATACCAAAACAATTCACGGTGCACAAGTTCCTAACTCATACCTCTCTCTAGCAGAAGGAAAGATGACACCAGTATAGATGCGCTAGGAGAAATGAGAACGACCCCATCTGCAGCACACTTACTGCATCATATATAGAACCAACCCCAGGTAAAAAGGAAAAAAACAGCTAGATGTGAGAAAACATAGCAGCATATAGCTATGCTATGATGGCTGTGTGGAAAAGTCCAAAAAGTATAACGAGGGGAAAAGAAGAGGAATCACGTGCATAATTTCTCATTATCACTCAGGGCAGATAAAGAGCAGAGTTAGGTTTACTAAGTGGAGAGAAATTGATCGATACCATACTTTGCCTTGAATTATTATCCGAACCCAATGCTTATGTAACCCACATGCAAGTTATAACGGTTCCATGTTCTTAACTTGGAAGCTATTCGATCATAGAATTAATTTCCTTGCCATATTCCTTCACCCTTTTCACTTTGCATTGGAGATTATTATATATCAATTTGGTATATAGTGATTAATTAAATGGCATATGAATGTGTGGTGTAAAATAATTTTGAGATAGTGTATCTATATATACATGCACGCTACATATGTTTAAGCTGATTGTAATGAATGAAGCAGATTGGATAATATTCTTTCATGGTCATTTTTCAATCTTTAGTCTGAAACTAATAAATTCAAGGATGTGATGGTTCCTCATGTCACGCTACTTCACGGTACTCATTGTTCACATTCCTACTTCATCATTTTTTTTAATGTATCAACTAATAAGAAATTGTTTTGGTTTAACCAAATATTTAGATATTTGAAAAATATGTATAAGTGTTTGGTTTTTTAACTTGGTGCATCGGTGGGGTCGGAAGATAAATCGAAGAAAGAATACTAATGTTTCAGATGAGAATTGATCTCAAGATATAACAAGCGGTTGGGGCATGATTAACTATCAAGAGATATTCTATAGGTGTGTTAATATAATATGAAAAGTACATAATTGCCAATCTCAAATCCTAATATATCATATCCTTTTCTTTTCATGCCCTATTTTAACTACAAAATGATGAAATAATGAATGAAAATGCATTAATTATCAAAGTTGTGAGTAGCCCCTATAGGGTATGTTTGGTAATACTAGATGAAAAACTATCTAGCTAAAGACTGAAAGTTAAAAATTGAAAAGTTGAGCTCATTTCATACACTATTCTAACAAGCTTTTGAAAAAGGGTTTTTAAGTTTCTTATCCAACCATCAAGAAATTTAGTTTAATATTTTTTTCCCCTATCAATAAAGATTTTAGCTAGTTGAAGTGTGTTTTCAAACTAGAACTAGTTCACAATTATATGTGAGGTTACATATTCCCATATGATTAAAATAAGATGTTTCTACTTACTAAAGATGTTCGAGTGAAGTCTATGTAAAAACATGTGGAGAAGATTAATGACCGGTTCAATTTAGGGTTGGCACCAATCATGGACAAATAGGGGTAATTTCCCAAGGCCCAAAAGTATTAGGGTTCAAATTTACTTTTGGGTGTATATGTATACATATACACATATACATGATCAAGTGTAACACCCAAAAATTTGCAACTCATTTTTTTTAATCTTAAACATAAATACATTGGTGTTACTGTCACATCCAACATAGAAAATGTGCAACTAAATCCTAAATTATGTTAGCCACAACACTAAAAACAAACTTAGCGTAACTGACGCCTGAGCAAATATTGATATAGGATTACAAACCGCACCAAAATCATATACAAAACAAAGATAAACACAAAATAAAAATAAAATAAGAAATATTTATCACTCAATGATGTATCAACAAAGTCTATATTTTTTATGTAGACATCCTCCTTACACACCTGTGCAAGGTTGTCTAAAAGGGGGGGAAATATAGTATATGTATGCTAATAATAATGAGTAAATAAAACTAATTAAAAGTATGTAGGATCCTCACACATCAATTGAATCATAGGATCAATAGGAAACATGCTAAATCATGAAACAAACTAATTTTCCAAATGTGATAATGATATGAAATATGTAACACTATCATGGTATTACAAGTAAAAGTGTGGAAATCACTTAATGCCATACATCCACTTAGCTTATTTATCTCAAAGGGAAAATCTAAAGCCTTTTGCTACAAGGGAATGAGGTAAATTCTAAATCCTCTAAGTACACAATAAATCCTTGAGTGTATACACTTCTTATATAGTGCATGCACTACTACGAAAACAGGAAATAATAACGGGACATCAATAACGGTAGTTCGAAAACTGTTGTCAAATGCGTGAAAATTAATGGGCGGGAAGTTGATGGAAACCGGTTAGGGTTTCGCAGAGGATCGAAAAATTTAATCGAGCGCAACATTCGATTTCGCCGGCACAGCCTAAGGAAAACTTTCCAAAGGAAGAACCAAAGTTTCAGAAGCACAATTGATTCAATGGCAACTGAAATTAGAAGGTGAATGATCAAGATCGATCAAGGTGAGAACGAGACAGAATCAGAGAAGAGAAGCGAATGAGAGAATCGCCAAGAGAGAGAAGAAGTCGCGAGAGAGATCGAGAGAAAAATATCAACTGATGTTATTTCTGTCAAAGTTGTGTACGTATTACAATGTATTCGGCCTATTTATATGTACACAGAGGGTCGTATACTCGACAAATACATACGGACAATACAGGCCTGCATGGACGGGCGATACAAAATTTTGGGCCAAAAAAAATGAAGTGTCGACCAGCCCAAATTCGACCAAGCACCCAAAAAATGTCTCAAATACAATTAAGCTTAAGGCTTAATTTCCCATCAGCTAAAACAACTTTAGCTAATCATGGTCATTAAGGATTGATTAATCCGCAATCCATCAAGTCCAAATTAAGGACCGGGTGGCGGATTATACAACCGTCCTAATTCCCATTAGCCCATTCTGACCGGCGAATGCATCATATGGGATTACAAAAATATTTAACAAAATTTTACATAATCTGTACACTCCAAAACATATTCTGCACTTCTCATCAACTATGTCCAAGTCCACAGAAACCATATGACGCATTATTCTCCTATTAATTCAAAAAATAAGACAAACAATTATAAGTAATTAATTCACAGCAATTTTCAAAATTACTTAAATATAAATTCATAAAATTCACATCATAAGTTTTGATAACGGTTCTAGTTAAAAACCATTATTAAAAGGGTAACGTTAAAATTTGGACAGATGTTTTAATAACGGTTTTATGTAAACCATTATTAAAAGAGGATTTAATAACGGTTCATATTAGAACCATTGTCAAAAGTCAGAAGCTTTTAATGATGGTTCCTGATAGAACCGTTATTAAAAGATCTTTTAATAACGGTTCTCTCAGGAACCGTTATTAAATCCTCTTTTTAATAACGGTTCTCTCAAGAACCGTTATTAAAACCCCAAAATCAAACTTTTATTTCACTCAGCTCAGTTTCGTGCCAAAGTTTCAGACTCTCTGCACTTTCGTTCTCTTGCTCTCCTTCTCCTTGCAAACCCTCGCACCACCACACCGGCTCCTCTCAAGTAAAGGAAACCCTCGCACCGCCAACTCTCCACCACGCCTTTGCCATTGTCGGCTCTGCATGTGTGTGCTGTCATTGTTCTGAAGCTAGCTAGCAAGCACTTGCACCTTCATCCTCCGTCGTGTTTGAAGCCCTTGCCTCTCTCAACATTCTCACCGTCGTGTTTGTAGCTAGCTCACTTTATGTATATGTTTGTTCTTCCTCTCGTAACTTTTTACCTACTTATATATGTATATATATATAAATGCATGCATGTTGCTACAGGGTTTCGTTTGTTTGTTATTGAAAGATTGTGGTTTGTCGTTCGATAATGTGTTGGCTGAAAATTTTGTTGTCTGTTGTTGAATTTGTTGCGTTATTGTTATATATTAACAAATGCATGTGTTGGCCAAGACCTTTACATATTATTGTTGTATTTGTTTGTATGGAGAATATAGATTCAACATTATTGTTTAATAATGGCTCTTGGGAAATAAATTTGGGTACTATGGATCAGAAATACAATATATTTAGAGCAATAAAATCACTAACATTAACACCATTCAACATATTAGTAAGTAATAAACAAAAGAGAAGACATTATTACTGTAAACTTTGGAGGGTCATAACTTTTTCATGGGACCTCGGATTTAGGTGATCTAGGAGGCTATTTTGGGTATTTTTTTTGAGATCTTCGATGTGGAAAATTGGCGTAGCCGGTGTGGGCAATCTAGGAGCCCAAAAAAGGCCATTTTGGCCTCTAAATTGAAGTTTTTTTGTTACATACAAGTGATACAACCTTGAGGGTATATTTTTAGGGCTTTTTTTACAAATTGAACCTTTAATTTAGACTATCCTGAAAACCTTTTTCACATTCTAGGGTATGAGGGTGTTATATAACCTCTTGATTAAAGTGGTATTACATGTTGCCTACCTTTGTATGTATGGTAATACATGTTTTCAGTTATTTTAGTTTTTACTTTTATCATAATTGTTTTTCCTCTATTTTTTATCTCTTTATCCAGCCATCCATCTATTTAGCCTCATTGGGTATCTTACCATGTCTTAGCTAGTGATGGTTGTAATAGTATTTCTGATGGGGCTATTACTTTCTTTTGTTTTCATGGTTACTAAGATATTCAAATTTAAAGACTTCTTAGTTCTCACTGTAATCATGCCGATTTTGTGTAATTATGGATGAGATAAGAGCTTTAGGTACCTCCAAAGAGCTACTGGAACCAGATCTTCGAGACAAAGGAACTTAGATGATGATGATTAAATTGAAGTTTTTAAGGGTTCAAGTGAAGAAGACGAGCAATGGATCTTATAGTCCATAATAGATTAGTCAACATAGATCCAAGCCATGTATGTTTGCTTTTCCATATTTTTCTATTAATGAATCATGACATATATATTTTTTACCTAGTGACTAACTGTATATTAATTGAAACATGGGTGTTTTAGTTAGTTACCGATAACTATGCACGAGGTCAGCAATATAATGTTGATGAAATTGATGAAGTTAGAGACCAATGGGCCAAGCACGTGCACTCATTCATTCGGTATTAAGTAGCGATCTATATATTCTACATGCATTTTCAGGTTTGTATTTCGTCTACATCTTTCGGTCTTCCAGCCTAGATCTGTGAACTCTTTACTTTGGGGTGTAGAGCTACCAAGTTGTGGTATGCCCACTAATTTTTATTCCTAAGTGTAGTTGGTGTATTAAGACATGCATACCAATTATAGATTGATTGAAATTATGGTGTGATTGCAAATTTGGTATGAATTGATATTGTTTTACATTGCACATTTGGTAATTGTTTGAACATACAACTGTGTATGTGGGCAGGAACAAAATTGCAAAAACTAAAAAAAACTGGAGTTTTAATAACGGTTCTTATAAAAACCGTTATTATAACATTGTTTTAATAACGGTTCTGATGAAAATCGTTATTAAAATGTAGGTTTTAATAACGGTTCTTCTAAAACCATTATTAAAACTCCATTTTTTAATAGCGGTTTTCATAAGAACAGTAATTAAAACCTACGTTTTAATAACGGTTTTCATCAAAACCGTTATTAAAAACTGGAGTTTTAATAACGGTTTTTAAGTAAAAACCGTTATTAAATATGAAGTTTATGCACATATTCGCGGGTTTTTATGTATTTTTCATGACGGTTATGAACCGTTATTAAAGATTTAATAACGGGCGATTCAATAACGGTTGAAAACCATTATTAAAACTATAAAATAACCGTTATTAAAACCCCTTTCCGTGGTAGTGATGGTTGCCCATAGAATAGAGACATGAGCCTCATTAGCGCACACTCATACTAACACAATTGAAAAACCCCTCGAAGGTTGTCCAGAGGCTCAGTTAGGTGGACTAAAATCACTAGATGACCCATATTTAACAAAAAGGTAAACGAAAAGCACTAGCTAACCCATATTTAGCATATCCTAAACCCATTTTGAATATTTCACATAAATACTTAATTACTCAAATATATATCAATTATCATCGATAAAAAATAAAATGATTTACCATCATTGATAAAAGTAATTGTTTATCAAAAATAATATCCATACTTTGTGAGAAATCTCGATATATGCTTAAGTAAAAACTATAAATTAATTATTACTATTATCACTATTAATGTTAATTACTATGCATGCTATATAATATTACAATAAATCACTATTTTTGTGAAGTTTGATAGCCAATGGTCAACCATAACCCCTAATATTATGCTAAAAGCCATTTAGGTGAAATGTCTATTTTGCCTCTAATTACAAAAAATTTCAAATATTCAGATAAAATAGAAAACACTAGTAAAAATCATGAAAATTTAACTAAGGAAATATTATATCAAATATAACATATTTCAACTAAAGTTTCATTTCTAAAAAAATAGAAAATATATAAAAACATCTCCCCTATAACCCTAAAAACTAAGAAAGCTATAACTTGCAACATGCTTAGAATTAAATCATAAAATTCAGACACCTATCAAATTTAGCATGATGAATAACATGAAACTTATAAAAATGAAAATCCATAGGCCACATCATAAAAGTGAAATAGAAAAACTATTTCTAAACATGCTTAAACATATAAAAATCATAACTAACCCTAAACATGAATAAAACCCTAACATATTATATATCAAAATCTACTTAATCATATTAATGAACTCAATGAAATCATAAAAGAAAATTATTAAAAAAAAACTCATTGTAAAAGGTAAAATGGTTGAGAATACCCATAGTGAGCAAAATTTTTCATTTTATCACCAAATCGAATCAGCACATAATTTCCTATCTACTAATGGTTTGGTTATGTTTACCTACTCTCATGATCCTAGTTAAGGAATAAAAAACTAGCAAATTAAACAATGCCAAAACTCTTCAAAATAAAAACAAAAACATGAAAAAGGTCAAGAAAAACAAAACAAAAACAACAAACTCCTCTCATTTCATGGATTAAAAAAACAAAGAAAACAATAAGAAGAAACAAAGTATCTTCAAGATACCAAAAGCATTAACCCACTTTTGTGTAATTAAATTGAAAAAATGTGTTAAAGATAAAGGAATAAAGGTTTAGTATCAATGAAAATATAAGGATAAGGGAATAATGGATGGTAGTGGATGAGAGAAAAAGAGGCTTCAAAACTTGGTTTTGTGTATAAGAATGATTTAAGTGAAGGTTTAGATATTTTTAACTAAATTAATATGAAGTACAAGTAATTAACAAAAAATAAAACTAAGAGGGTATACAATAGGTGAATAGATTTGGGCTATTATTTTACACCAAAAAATAGGGGAGGCTAATAATTGATTTTATTAAGGTTAGACGATATACTGAAGCTAAAAAGTTAGTTTTGGTGACTAATTATGCCTACAAATGGAAAAATAGAGTTAAAAATATGAAAAATGGTTACATAACTTTTAATTTATTTTATGCCCAATTATATAAGGCTCATAAAATTTTCATCAATTTTAGACAGCTAAAAATGATATTTTAGGTTGTAAAATGCAATTAGAGTCGAATAGTATAGGTGAATAGTTCTCTTTCATTAAAATTTCCATATATTATTTTAAAATTTTATAGGTAGCTTAAAAAACCAATGAATTCAAAAATCTAGGAATTAAGAAGGCCTTGAATATTTTTTATAGCCAAAAGTAACTCAAGAGACTTTGGGGATTCAAAACCATAAGAATGGTTAATAATTTTGGAGCAATGTTTTGAAAACATACCAGGGGTTTCAAATCATTAAATGATATAATAAGTATTACTTTAAACTAATGTTCTCATAATCGTAATAATATGAAATACTTTTAACAAAGATCCAACTATATATCAATGTTCCCTTAAAAGAGGCATTGTCCCAAAGTCATACAAAAAAAAGAGTTGGTGAAAAGGAGGGTGAATCAAGTTAAATGTTATGAAATCATGCACACATAATTTCTAAGGCATGCAACGGAGATACTAGTGACTACAAAATCTCTAGTCGTATTAGCTAGATTATCCAATCCTTTGTCAAATCCTCTCAAAATTGAAATATCTAGCCTATTTGACTCTAGTCTCCTCAAAAATCTTAGGTACAATAATGAGAGTGCTTAATCTAACCTCAAGACTATCACTATAAATCAATTATATGCTTATATCCCCATGCTCCTTATATAGTTTGTTCACGATAATCACATAACTCAAGGAATGTGTAGCTTCCTACTTAACACATCAAGAATAATGTTTGCATTCACCTTAGAGTAGCTTAACTCAAGGTCATAGCCCCTGACCATATTTACTCATCTTCTGTGATGCACAGTTATCTATCACCGAGTAAAGATATATTTCAAGATCTTATGATTGGTATAAAATGTACACCAATTGATATAAATGAAATGTCGCTAGATATTTAGTGTAAAGACCAGTACAATCAACTCCAAGTCATGGGTAGGGTGGTTTCATTAATGTTATCTCAATTATCGAGAAGCATAAACTACCACTCTATTATGTTGCATTAAAGCACAACCAAGTCTGTGATTTGAATCATCACTATACCTCAAATCCAGTAGTCCCCTTTAACAAGGTCAAAATTAGTGTTATAGTAAAATGACACTTCAACTCTTAAAATTCTTGATCTTAATTTTTATCCTACCAAAACCATATAGTCTTCTTCAATAGATTCGTCAACAAATAAGCAACCCATGAGAAGTTATGCAAAAATATTTGGTAATACCCTACGAACTAAAGGAAATTACAAGCCTCAGTAACACTAGTTGATGAGATCCAATAATATATTTCCCTGACATTCACTAGATCAATTACTACCCCATTGGTTAAAACCACACCACCCCAAAAAAATCCCTTTGCTAACTAAGGCTCATACTTAGAGGGTTTGGCATAAAGTGGGTTCTCTTTAAATAATGCCAATATAAACCCTTTGATGCTAATAATGCTCATCTCTACCCCTTAAAAAGATTAAGATGCCATTGATGATGACCACTATAAACTAATAAAAGTATGATCAGAAGATATGGTTCATCAAATCCATGAACATGACAAGAACATAGATGAACCCAAAAGGCATCACTATAAAATCAAAGTGTCCATATTATGTTCAAAAGGCTTAGAATGTCTAGTTTTATAATCCTTAACTATTTGTATTATAACCTAAAATAAATCATTAAGAAGACTTCGGTAGCCCTGAGTTGGTTAAACAAGTCATCTATTTGTAGTAAAGGATAATGATTCCTCATTTCCAACTAATCATCCCTCTATAGTCAATGCAAAGTTGCAAGATCCTATCCTTCTTCTTCACAAATAAGACCAGAGATATTCAAGGTAATACACTAGGATGTATGTAACCATGTCCTAAAAGCTACTACAAATAGGCCTTAAACTCTCTCATCCTTACTAGTGTCATTCAACATGGAGTCTTAAAAAAAACTTGGCTCTTAGAACAATGTCTATCATGAAATCCACCTCTTTAACTAATGAAATTCTTGGTATCTAATCTGGAAATAACTTATAGAACTATAGCATGATAGGAATATCCTCCAATGTCATAACGTTGGCATTTGGGTCTCTAATGCCAAATAAGTACATAGGATGGCTCTTCCATGCTAATGAATCAAGCATAAGAGTTAACATCACCTTTGATATGGGTTTATGCTTGCTTATCATATATGAGATCCTAGAACCCAAAGAAATCCTCAAAAAAAAACATGTTTTTGAGCACAATCCTTGAAAACTCGATACCCTCATCATGTCTATACCTAAAATAACATCAAAATCCTAGAGGCCAATCATTATATGATCCAAAGAAAAATTTATGTTACCTTTTACTAAGGCTATAATATAGAGTATGAAATATATTCACTTATAAGAAACATAATAGATGCATTAATCAAGGTGTGACACCCATTTTTAAGACTTAATTTTTTATAAAAAAAAAAAAGAGTTAATTGTATAAGCTAAAATATTAAAAATGTAGTGTGTTACTGTTATATTTAATATAAGTTTTATTCCTCTACCTTTCTTAAACTAAGTACTAAAGCTAAAATGTTTGTCCACTTAGATTAAAAAGAACAATTGATAAGATGCAGATAGATATTTGATTATAATATTTAATTATTCTGATAAAAAAGTATCGTATAAAAAAGTTATAACTGATTAGAGAAAGAAATATATAAGGGGACATAAGAGTTTAAGAAATATCTATATTAAAAAAATGTCAAAGTAGACACTAGATAGTTCTAACTCTCAACCTCTATCAAGAGCCATCAAGTTTTAACCTCAAAGCACTCTTTCAAGTTAAAGAATACTCATTAAATAGGTATGAGACCATAATAATAATAATAATAATAACTTAACAGTACAACAATATTGAGTAAACTACTATACAACTCTAAACATGCAAATATCATATGGATCACATAGAAGGTAATACAAAGGATCATGGCATAACACATTAAATAATATATATATCATAGTTAAGTGCGACATTCATCCAATATTGCATGTGATACTATATACTACATGCTCATCATATCAAACTTAACCATATTACGACTATTTCATTTATCCAATTATACCAAGGGCATGTCGTGCACGAAAAAATACCAAACCATTATTAAGACCTTTTTTCCAATAACTACATCTATACCCCTCATAACATGATAAGGAAAACACTAAGACAATTACTTATATACCAAGTTTAAATAGTACACAACAACAACTATCAAATCAACATACTAAAACCAAGTAGTGTATGGAGGTAAGTACCAAGCCAACAAAACTCAAAATACATTCAAATCATTATACAAAAATTAATTCCATTTATAATTACTCAAACAGATACAATAATAACATAAAAGACATATGTAGTACACCGGCCATACCTATGCACTAAGGTTGAGTATCCTCTAAACTTATAACCTAGAGACGACAAGTACTCTGATTATACTTGTGCAACAAGTAAACACAATATCCTAACATTGTAGGACACCTAATACTTAATTATTAATACCCCATATAGGGCCCACATGTCATCTATATAGTATATTAGAGCCTTAGGTAAATTATCAGGGCATCTAACAAAACCACCAAACCAAATTGAGGGCTTATTCCTTATTTTTAGGATAACTAACCTTAAAGAGCAATCATTCTCAAATTTTAAGGTCTTCAACTTTAAATATTAATATTTTAATAAGGTGGCTATAAAATATCACATGCACAATGATTTTAATTCCATTGTTAATCATTTTTTCCTTTATTTCTAATCATTTAAGTTAACCCAAAGGTCAACGATCCAAGCCAAAGTTAAATTCAATAACAAGATCAACCTAAGAATCCATTAAGGTTATCCTAGTTTATTTTTTCACACTTTTAGGCATAATAAATCATAAGTGACAGTATTCTTATATGTTACTCACTCAATATTTTCCCACTTTAATACCAATTTTTATTATAATTAAGAAAAATTCATGATATGAATATATAAAATTTAAATAGGTACTTTAATATAAAATTATAATTTTGTAAATTTTCAAAAGTGAAAATATTACCATTTTGCCCCTAAAACATAATTAAAGCCATTTAGCACATAAAACCCTAATCGTGCATAATTATTTTACCACAAATAACCCTATTCTAAAATTTTATCATATGTATATTAAAATAAATAAATTTAACATGTTCTTGCATAAAAACACATGGTCACATACTTAGAGGAATTAATAACAACACATGGTACACACATACTTTTCATGAAATTACAATGAAGTATAAATTACACTTAGGCATAATATAGGAAACTCTAAACATTTTATTACATATTTTTTACATATTTTATAGGATCATATGGTTTACCTCCTTCCCAAGAAAAATTACAAAATTTGGAACAAATAAGTACCACAATCCTTAGCTCCCAACTATTCTTCCTTCTCCTTAAAAACACAAAAGCTAATAAAAATCATTAGAATATAACACATTTTAAAATAATAAGACAAAAAATAATAAAAATGAAAAGGATGAGAGTTATAACAAATAAAGATTAATACACTTCAAGAAGATAAGGGAAAATAAGTCTCTTAATCTTTTCTCCCATATCTAGCACTCTTATATCTAAGAAAATGTAACAATGATAGATAAGGGATAAAGATAAGGAAAACGATAAGGAGAATGGAGACAAGAGAGGTATGGGTTTCAATTAGTCTTAACAATCTCAAGAATACTTAGAAAAAATAACAAAAATGAAGTGAGATAAAGGAGCAACCAAGATGAGAAAATGAGAGGAAGGATAATGGAAAACAAATCAAGATAAATGGGGTATAAATAGGGGAGAGAGTATCCCAAAAACATATGTAGCCAATATAGGGGAAGAGGTAACTTGTTACATACTTGAATGATAAAGTATAAATTGGTTCATTGTACTAAGTTGTAGAGTGTATTTAGGTTTAATTAAGTTATAGAAAGCAAGAAATCAACAAAGAGATGGTGGAAATGATGGTGTGAAGGTTCAAGGTTAGGTTGATGTATGGAGAAGGCAAGTGAAGAAGGTTAGGTACATGAAAAGCTAAAACGACACAACTAATATAGGTAAGAAGTATAAGGAAGTGCCTTCAGCTCATTTTTTGGTTTAATGAATAGGAAAAGGTTAAATTGGATGAAAAACCTGATAATGGAAGTATAAATAAGGAATTCCATGAAGTTATTTTTACTTGAGGAGAGTTCAATCACGAGGCTAAATTAAGAAAATAGAAAAAAGATTATTAATTACAAAAACCTTATAGAAGCCCTCAAAATATTATTTTGAACTCATGTGTAAAATTTCATGAATTATATATATATATATATATATAATATTAGCATTATGATAAACTAATATACTCATAAGGTAATTACAAAAATAAATATCAAAAATATTTCTAAAATCATAAAAATTTCATATCTTCCTATTTACTCATTTAAAATCTAAATATAAATTTTAATAATTTTAAACACATATTTGGTATAAATTTTAGCTAACATACCTTAATTACACATTTTACGTGTAAAATTTAAAAGGCATAGAAAATAAAAATAAAAATAAGCCAAAATTTCTATAATTATAGTTAAACCCATTTTGGGATCTAAATAAAATTTTACAATAATTTTTTTTAATATGTAACTTAAAAGTTAATAAGCATTAATAATATTTTATAAGCAAAGTGTGTCTAGTCCCAAAATCTTAATTATAACAAAATCACCTGAAACAATCTTGAAGCCATAAAATATCCTACAACCATTTATATAATTAATTACACATAAAATAAAATACTCTCATACTATTACACATATTTAAGGCTAGTTTATAATTGAGTATTACACATGGTAGGAGCTAAAAATCTAGCTCGAGCAATAAAAGCATTAGAAACTAGCAAATATGAGGTACTTGCATCAAATAACACATAAGAAAATATGGAAGATATTAAGATCATACAAGTGACCATATCAGCATGTTAATCTATAGTGCACCGACTCATAACACATAGGTTCCCACTTGAATAAACTCCTCTACCACATCAAGTCCACCACTGTGTCCACCTCTAGACTAAAAAGTAGGTTGAGGTGTATGTTTTCTCTCTTGAACATGTATAATGTGTTGCACAAGTGGTTCCCTCTGATACTGGGGATCTCTTTATTATATTAGAACCCCTAACTTGTACCACCATGTACTTACCAACACTCAAACTCTCTATTACCCCACTTGCTACATACATAGCATTGAATTAGATTGTCACTATAATCCCTCCTTGGGTGATTAATCACATAACTATAACACTAAAAGACCCATTTTTGATAACTTTGAGGTCTAATTTGTGAATAACTCTGACTCAAAGTACATTACATGACCTAATGATCATAGCTCTACGACACACACTATAACAAATAGTCACATAAACTACAAAAAATGGCCACTGGAAGAAAGATTTGGTGGTCAATTTTTTTTATAAAATGTGTAGCCTTGTGAATTGAAGAAGTGGTCATAAAAATAGAATTTTTAGTGGTCATGTTATATTTTTTGCTATGGGAAATTACTTTTGTGGCTAAATAGCTACATAATAGTATAAATATGTCTAATTAATGATGCAAAATTATTTTTGTGGTGAACATGCTACAAATTAGCTATAATAAAATATATTCATGGAAAAATAGCCATAAATATGCAATGGAAAAATATTTTTTTGAACTTGCTATAAATCTCCTATGAAAATTTATTTTTGAGGCCATAATACCTTAAATTTCCCTAAATCTAAATTTTAGGTGATTAACCTCTTAATATTTCACTAACCACTATCATTCTTTAGTCATATTATCTTAACATATAAACCCTTTATTTTACCTCTAAACCATAACCCTAATTTCTCTTGAGCACTAACTGATAGACCTGCAAATATAATGATCCATTGCTTAGGAGGTCTAGTGATTGATTAGACAATGCGCCATTATGCCAAAATATTTATTTTGATTCCTTTTAAACCCATATAAATTCATATGCCTAATATTTTTTATATATTTTTCTTCCTAGATTAATTCTATAAATTCCCCAAATTTTTAATTCTCAATAATTATTTGATTATTTTCCTAAATTTTGCCCATTCATTAGACGTTTTACTTAACCTAAATTTTTTTATTAGTTGTTGGTGATTTCATGGTCATATTTAACCATAAAATATATTCCATTACCTCTTCAATTAGACTTGAACTTGTACTTATTCCTTTCACCACATTTTTTTGGTTGATTATGTTTACCACAAATGTTAATTGTATGCAAAACTTTCTTACATAGATTTAGAAACCCTATGGGTGTAATTGATATTTTATATGTAAAATATTATATTTTAGTTCTTATTTTATATCAATGATGCTTATTTTTATACATATGAGTGATATACTAAATATGGTGAGTCAATGAGTCTCATGGATGAAGTTATGGGATAATTGTGAATTAAAGCTTTTTTGGGGTATTTTAGTCATTTTATTGGAAGAGTGTTGTTATATGTCTTTATTTGCACTTATGTGCCTTGTTATTTATCCTAAATTTTGTGACATACTATCTTTAATTGACCTCGGCATAATTATAAGTTTATAACATGTAATTAAGCATTGGTGTAAATTCAATGATAAAAAATAATCAATATTTAAAGTAATACATGACATTGTTATTTAATAAGTGACATTTTCACGTGGAGTATTTGGTGTTAGTTGAGTGTTGATTTAAGCTATTAAGACAAGGATAATTAAAGTGGAAAATCATGTGAGTTAGGAATAATGTATTTTATTTTATATTTTTGCTAAGTTGTTGTAGTAACTGAGTTATCTTAGTTGTTGTGATAACTAAAGTGATCCTATATCTACTCTATATTATTTATTCCACAGGCTTATAGGGTATGCATACTTAAAAACTAAAAGTATTTTTTATGGTTCTTATTGTGTTGTGCCTTGAAAGAAGATATATGTCGTATTTTGATCCAACTGGTATTAATAGTGGTTTCTAGGTGTGTTATACCTAGGAGAGAGCTTTATGTTGTGATACCAATCCACCAATGATGAATAGTGGGGTCCTTAAACTTAATAAACTAAATAATTGAATATATGTGATCACCTAAGAAAAAATTCTAATATATGGTTCTCTGAGATCTTATCATATTATGAGCAGTATATGTATGTACAACATCGATCTTGTTATGTGGTTAATATGTGTTGTGTATTTCTTATTCTATTGATGTGTTTTTTTATCTTACTTAGTATATTGTGTGCCTACCACTTATGGGCACATGTTTATTCCCACAAGTATATTTTGTATTATTTTATAGGTAATTGTTAATTTGATGGCTTGATGCTTATGGTGAGTGACTATGGGTTGCTCTAGCATAAAATTATCTAAACCTCTTCTATCTGGATTTATAGTCACTTATTTTCTATTATCTTTTTTTTATCATTTCTCCTATTTCATAATTTTATTTTATGGAATAAAGTATTTTCCAAACATGATCTTTGGATATGAGTTAATTTTAGCCATGTACTAAAAATTGATTGGTTATAAAGGCTATTATTTCGAATTTATACTACCATAACATCCTATGCTTTATTTTTGGCTTCCACAAAACAAATTATTTTTTAAAAAATCAATTCGTAGGGTGTTATAGTAATGAATTTGCTAAGAATCTACCATGGAAAATTCTTTCATAGCATACTCACCATAAATATTCCATGGAAAAATAATTTTGTGGTGAACTCACCACAAATTTGTGATGGAAAAGTATTTTTGTGGGTATCTACCATCAATTTGTCATGAAAAAGTATTTTCCTATTGCTATTTGGTAACAAATTTGCTACAAAAAAGTGTTTTTATAGCTATCTCATTATGAATTTGACACAAAAAAAATTATTTTCATCATAAACACACCACAATCCACTTAGCTATAGTTCAAAAAATATAATTTTAGTGACAATATTATCAATTTAACTACCCATGTTTTTTAGTAAATAAATTGTATAGCACATTACCAATAAATGTTTTATTCTTTCAACTTTTTTAGAAATTAAAAAAATTAATTAACTATTAATTTGGGTTATAAATTGAATGAACAAATAAATTATAGAATAATTTAATAATGTACACACATAAAATCATATACATACATACATACACATACAAATATGTCAATACACTATAGCTATAGAGGTAAAAATGTTATCTTAAGTATGGATCAAATGTGTCAAACAAATGCATGACTATATTAACATCTTTTATATACATACATATATATATATATATATATATATATATATATATATATATATATATATATATAACAATTGGAAAATATACAATACCAAATATTAATGATGTATATTAATTGAGATAGGGTAAAAAGTTTGATATAACTACTTATATAAAATAAGTGCACATTCATTTAGGAAAGTGTATCAATGAGGAACTCCATAATTAAATGTGTTTAATATAAAGCAGTTTAAAGATGGGTGACCTTATGTAAAGCTTATCGAGAAGCATATTATAACAACCCATATGGCTAATTAAGATGTGGGTTAAGGGAATGAGCATGGTTAAGTGATATGTTGGTATGATACCTCATTTTCCATTAACCCTAACTAATAACCTAAGTGCAACTTGATATGCGATGTGAACTTTATCATCTAAATAATAGTGGACAATGTGTTATTTTATGTGAGTTTGGTTTGGGTAAATTTTTATTCTTTGTGCATTTTTATATCTATTTTGGTTTTTTGTGGTCAAATCTTTGACCTTTTCGGTCTACCCCAACCTTACCTCACCGTTGAATCAGATTTTGTGCATGTACTCCTTCTGTTAACTAATGTTCTAGCCTAAAACCACCTTACCTTAACTCTCTTTTATTCTGTTACACACCATTCCTTCTATAATCAACTTTATCATTCAATTAATGACCAAGCAAGACTTAAGTCAACTCTTGGGTTTTTTATTCCTCCTTATTCGTCCTATTTTTTTCTAAATGATGGAGACTCATCATTCCCTTTTTATTCTAGTGGGGTTGACTCTCCTCATATTTTTTTCCTCCATTTCTTTTTTGTTTTATCTTCCTCTAATCTTTTATTTATTCCTATTATATTTTCTTAAGTATAAGGGTGTTAGATTTAGGAAATATTTTAAGATATTACCCTAGTTTTTCCTCCTCTTGGCGTGCCACCATATTTTTGTGGGTATGGCTTATTTTCTTATGTGATTCATATTACTTTGTTGTATATTCTCTTGTTATTTTATGTTTTGTAGCTTCTAATTTTGGGGTTCTATATTTTAAGGAGAAGAAGGAGGATAAGTGGCAGCTAGGGCTTTTAAAGGATTTTGCTCCTTTTGTTGATAATTTGTGTTTGGAAAGGAGGTAAACCTAACCTCTTAATTATGATGCTTTCAACCTCTCCTCCTATGTTATCTAATCATTACATTGTTCAAGTCCATACAGGGGTGCATTCTACGAAAAATAAACCTTTTAGGTTTAATAATTTTTGGACTGAAGACCCTCAATTCTTGGACATTATAAGGGAGCAATGGGAAAGGCCTTTAAGTAGTAACCCTCTTTCACATATATATAAAACTCTTCAAATATTTAAGTCTATCTTTAAGGACTTTAATAGGTTAAATATGGTTCTCTAGAGCATAAAATGGAGGAGTCAAGGAAGTCTATATCTGAGTCTCAAAAGAAGTTACAGTAGGATATTAGTAATAATGATCTTAGGGTTGAATTGCAAGAGTGTGAAGAGAACCTTAACAAAATATCGATATTTTATGAGTGCTTTCTCAAGTAGATATCTAAAATTCACTAGTTGAATGTGGGTGATGCAAACCATAAATAGCTCTTTGCTAGATTGAAGGGTAATTAAAATCTGAACTCCATTTAACAGATTGAACTGAATGCAAGGATTGTCACCTCTGATCCTATCTACATCTTAGACTCTTTTCTCACTTTTTACAAACAGCTTCTAAGTTATAAAGGGAGTGGCATAGGTTTGGTTAATTCTATAGTTATTTCACAGGGTCCAGTTCTCCGTGATGCTCATAAGTATCAACTCCCTTCTCCGATTTCTTCCCAAGAGGTTAAGGAGGCAATGTTTGCTATTGGAGATTATAAAGCCCCTAGTGTTGATGGTTTTACTAATGATTTCTTTAAGAACTCTTGGGAGATTATAGGGGATGATATCATATATGCAATTCAAAATTTCTTCATTACGGGATATCTTCCTCCCCAACTCAACCTTGCTTCTCTAACCCTCATTCCAAAAAGAGACAATGCTAATAGGGTAAGTGATTATAGGCCTATTTCTTGCTGTAGAGTTTTATACAAGATCATTTCTAAAATTATAACTACCGGACTATAGACCTTAATTCCTTATCTCATCAATCAAGCTCAATCTGGTTTCGTTAAAGGCAAGAATATTGGTGAAAATGTTTTACTAGCTACTAAATTGGTTAGGAAATATTCTCAAAGTTATATATATCCTAGATGTATGATAAAATTTGACATTAAGAAAGCTTATGATTTAGTTCACTGGGTTTTTTTTGCAGCAAGTCCTTTATCCTTATGGTTTTTCTCTCCAAGTTGTTAGATAGATAATGGCCTGTGTAACCACTGTCTCCTATTCTCTTTATTTAAATGGTGAGCTGACCAAACCTTTCAAGGGTTAGTTAGGATAAGGTGAGGGGACCCCCTATCCCCTTATTTGTTTGTGTTGGTGGCTGAATACCTTACCAGATCTCTCAAGTTTTTGTAGAATGATAAGGATTTTAAAGGTCATCCTAAATGTAAAGATTTGAAGATTATTAACTTAGCTTTTGTAGACGATATGCTCCTTTTCTATAGGGATGATTTTAATTCAGTTAATAAATTTATCAATGTAATTAAATACTTCTCTAATAGGTCTGGTCTTATTATCCACCCTTAAAAGAGCAACATATTTTTTTTGGCATGTGGATGATGCAATAAGACTTCATATCCTGCACCAAACTAATTTCTCTTAAGGTAGTTTTCCCTTCTCATATTTAGGGGTTCCTTTATCCTCTATAAGATTAACAACCTCCCAACTCCAAGGTTTAACATAGAAAATAGCAAAGAAGCTTACAAGTTGGCATTCTCATCTGCTATCCTATGCTGGTCAAACTCGGTCATTAAAGTTTGTTATTTTTAGCTTCCAACTTTACTGGTCTCAATTCTTTATTCTCCCAAGGAATTTTATCCAGCAAATTGAATGTATGTGCAGGCAGTTCCTCTGGACTGGAAAGATTAATCCTTCAAAGAAAGCTTTGGTAGCTTAGAAGCAGGTTTTTTTACCTAAAAAGGAAGGAGGTATAGGCTCAATTGATGTGCATCAATGGAATAAAGTGGCAATGGGGAAAATTCTTTGGAACTTATGCTGAAAAAAGGACTCTTATTGGTTAAATGGGTTCATTATATTTATTTAAGCTCTCAATCTTTGTGGTCCTTTACTTCACTCCATAAGTTCTCTTAGCATCTCTAGCAAATCTTCAATCTTAAACATCAGTATCATAACTTCTTCTCTGATTTTCAATTTTTGACAAAAATCATAAAGAATGATGGATCTTACAGTATAAAGGAAATGTATGATCTTACTAGACACCATGGTAGGAAAAAATTAGGTGGTGGTCTATTCCTTGGTGTGGTTTGGCTGCTCCCAAGTACTAATTTATTACCTGGCTTACTATTCAAAACAAGTTGATGACCAAGTTAAGATTGAAGTAGCTGAATCTTCTTGAGTATATTGAGTGCATATTGTGCATGAAATGATAAGAGGAGGATATCATTCATCTTATGTTTGATTTCCCTTATAGTCAGGAGATTTGGATGAAGATTAGGAAATCCTTTAATAAGAGGGATCATATCTACTTATGGGAGACAAAACTGAAGATCTTGGCTAAAAACACAAAGAAATGAAAGAGGAAGAAGGACACACTTAGAGCCCTATTTGTCACATTCATAGGATCTACTTGGCAGGAAAGGAATGCTATAATCTTTAGAAATAAATCTTGATACTCTAATCTGCTTCTTAAATGTATTTACTTTGTAGTGTCAAGTAGGATTTTTGCTTCTCATCATGTCAATAAGTATGACCAATGGAAGGATTGTATAGATGCATTGGTGGTCTAATTTAGTTTGTACATATCTTCATTTTTGGTAGAAATAAAATATCTTTACTTACCAAAAAAAAAGTGAAAATCATATGGTAAAATGTTAGGGAGTTTCATGTTATGATTAAATTTGATTTAAGATTTATTATAACTTCATGAATTATATGCATGTATTATATTTTTTGTAATTTTTCTTTAATCATGAGACCATGAAATTTTATGTAAGATCATGCATAATTTATGGATTTTAACATATTTATGATGTCATGTTGATGTATAAGAGATCCAACTTGGATCATTCTAGAAAGTGGTACCTAATTAAAATTAGATCAACCAAAAATTAATAGTAGAATGGGGAGAGATTTGAGACAATGAAATTGATTTTTGGTAACTCATTGAATCAATACTTACAAGAAACACCTAAGGTTTAAACTCTTAGTATAAATCTTGGAATAGTTTTTCTAAACTTCAAAATCTTACACTAGAGTTGAAGGTTGTGGACTCTTGATTTTAAGAGAAGAAATGTGCAACCAAAAATAAGTTAGTTTATCTTTCATTCTTTCCTTTGCACTTATAGATGGAGTGAAGGATTAATGGTTAAAATTTAGACAATTAATATAAGTGACTTGAGCTAAAAAAATAAAAGAAACTACTTAATATACCACCTTATGTCACTCAACCATGAGGTGCTTCTCCATGTTGGTTTCAAAATTGCTGAGCTCTTATTCATGTAGTTTCCACTTGATTCATAAGAAATGAGAAAAGGGATTTTAATCTTGTAATGGATAAAGAGAAGTAAATAATGTCTTCTAGTCTTCCTTGTTCTTTCCAAAAATATACATTATTTGCCCTAAGTGAAAATGACTTGTCATGTGGCTTGAGAGGGACTTATGATTTTTTAGAGATAAAATAATAAAATAAAGTGAGATAAAAAGGGTGAAAAAAACTTGGGAAAATGTGGCTAAAATGTGGGGATTTTATTATGTGGAGGTGATAAAAGTTGAAAAGGTTAGCATAGATTACATGGCTTTCTTATCTTGCATGGTTATTTTCTAAGGAGTGATTAATTTATCTTAGTAATGAGAGTTTATGACTTTCAAACTTGATAAAACTAAGTATAAGAGTGTGTTCATTAGATGAAGATACTCCTGCATCATCCTCTCCCTCTTGAAAAACAACCTCCTTGTCTTCGAAGGGTTCATCATTAATGTCAGGAAATAGATATCCCATATTAAATGTGTTTGATATATCTACCATTTCCTCAGGTATCTCCAGCATATATGCATTATCACCAATATTTTTGACAATCATGTATGGGCCACCACTTCTAAGCATGAGTTTGTTTTTCCATTTGAAAGAAATCATTCCCTCCTAAAGTGAAGCCAAACTAGATCTCCTGGTTCATACACGTGTTGCTTTCGATTCTTGTTGGCTTTATTCTTGTATATCTCATTGACCCTCTCTATTTTTATCTCAGCCTCTCATGAAGTTTTTTCATTACCCTAACCCTTTCTTGTGCTTCAAATTTGGTGTGCAATTTGATGGGGAGAGGTAAGAGATCGATGATAGTAGTAGGATTCACTCCATATACTACCTCAAAAGGAGAGTGACATGTAGCATAGCTTAGCAATAAATTGTAGGCAAACTTAGCATTAGATAGTTTGGTGTTCCAATCCTTTAAGGATTTGTGAACCAAAATTCTGAGGAGCATGGTAAGATTCCTATTAGTGACCTCGGTTTTCCTATCGGTTTGTGGATGGTAGGAAGTACTGAACAAGAGTTTGGTACATACTAGCCTCCACAAAGTATTCCAAAAATAGATAAGGAACTTGATACCCCTATCTAAAATAATAGATTTGGGAATAACATGTAATCTAACTATTTCCTTAAAGAATAGATCGAATATTTAAGAGGCGTCATCCATTTTATGGCAGGCAACAAAACGAGTGATATTAGAGAACCAATCCACCACCACCATTATAGCATCATTTTGCCTTTGTGTCTTAGGCAATGCTACAATAAAATCTATACTCACATGATTCCATGGTTGGTGTGGAATAGCTAAAGGGGTATAAAGCCCTTGGTGGAAGTGATTCTTATACTTTTGACAAGTGACACAAATAGCTATTATACTTTGTAAATCTCTCATGGGTTTGGGCCAATAAAAATGCTCGCTAAGTACATCCACTATCTTGTTGATTCCAAAGTTTCCAACTAGTCCTACTCCATATACTTCCCTTACAATGAATTCTATGATGTAACATTTGGGAATGCAAAGTTTGTTGTTCTTGAAAAGAAACCCCTCTTGAATGAAAAAAGAACCCTTCTTCTTGTCTTGATCCTTGAAAAGGGGGCCAAATTCTTGATCTTCTTTGTATAGCTCTTGAATTCACATGATTCCCAATACTCTAGCTTCAAACAAAAACAGCATACAATATCTCCTAAATAGTGCATCTACTACTACATTTTTTTTCCACTTTTATGTTTGTCTACAAAGGAAAAATATTATCAGAGTTATACCCATCTTGCATGTATTAGACTAATCTTGTGTTGGCCATTGATATACTTCAATGACTCGTGACCTGTGTGTAGCACAGACTGCTGGGGTCATAATTAGTGGGACCAATGATCTAGAGATATTACTAAATCATAGAAATCTTTGTCATAGGTGTTATAGCTCACCCTTGATCCGTTGAGGTTTTCACTAAAGAAAGCGATTGGCTTCCCTTATTGTAGTGAAACAACCCCAATGTTCACTTCACTAGCATCACACTCAACCTCAAATAATTTGTTGGAGTTGGGTAATGTTAGTTTAGGTGATTCACTTAACTTTCCTTTAATCACCTAAATGCATCTTGTGAGGCCTTGGTCCACTTGAATTATCACATCTTCATGTATTTAGTTATAGGTTCTAGTAAGGTGTTGAAATCCCTAATAAACCTCCTATAAAATGAAGCCAAACCATGAAAAGATCTCACTTTTACAAGCCTTGTTGGTGTAAGCCATGTCTTGATTGCTTCCACTTTAGATTCATCCATGGTTATGACATCCTTGAACACCAAAATACTTAGAAATGTAACCCTGGGTACAAAGAACTCACATTTTTCTAGCTTAGCATACAACTTGTGACCTCTCAGTGCTAGAAATACAAGTTTGAGATATTTTACATGTTCTTCTTTGCTAGATCTGTACACAAGGATGTCATCGAAATAAAATACTATAAATTTGCTAATAAATGGCCTAAGTACCTCATTCATAAGCCTCATGAAGGTACTAGGGGCATTTGACAAACCAAAAGGCATAAGCATCCACTCATATAATCCTCCCTTGGTTTTGAATGTGGTTTTCCACACATGAGAGATTTTGGAAAATAAGCATGCGCCATTAAGACAATCAAACATATCGTCAAGTCTAGGTATAAGATGCCTATACTTGATGGTAATATTATTGATAGATTTACTATCCACACACATTCTTATAGCACCATCTTTCTTTGGTACAAGAAAGGCAGGCACGACACAAGAGCTAAGGGACTCCCTTATCAAATCCTTAGACAATAATTCATCTACTTGCCTTCGTAAATTTAAGGCCTCCTTAGGATTACACCTATATGTTGCCTTATTAGGGAGTATAGCATCAGGTACAAAGTCAATTCGGTGCTTTTCCCCTCTAAAGAGGGGTAATACAAGGGGTAGTTCATTAGGAAATACATTATCAAACTCTTCTAACAGTCCCTTAACCCTCAGCCCAATACAAGAAATCCTCTCATTATCCTCTAACAATAACAACAATTAGATTACCTTCTCTTTTACTATAGACTTATTTATACAATTTTTACCTATGAGTAAAGGCTTTTTACAGCTTATATCAAGATGATTTGGCCTAGTAGCTAAAAAGGTGAGTAAATTCTTCTTATTGGAAAACTTCAAGCAATAGGTGTTCTTCCTTCCATCATATAGGACTCTCCTATCAAATTGTCATGGTCTCCCCAAAAGCAAATGACAAGCATCCATTGGCACTACATCACACACCACTTCATCTTGGTAGGTCTTCCTAATGGAAAATGGCACCTTCACTTGCTTTGTCACCTCCACTATGTTACCATCATTAATTCATTGTAGCTTACATAGTTTGTCTCATTTTTTTGTGGTGAGACCAAGCTTCTCTACCAAAGTGCATAAATCAACATTAGCACAACTACCTCCATCCACAATAAGAGAACATATTTTTTCAAGTATAGTGCACTTGGTTTGAAAAATATTCTCTTTGGGATTCATCACATTTGACCTCCTAAGTTTGCAACACCCTCCTAATCATCAAGTATTTTCCCACATCTGATGGTGCATTTTCTTCTTCTCTATTGAAGGCCGACTCATCCTCCTCTTCCTCACTTTCTTCCCCTCGGTTGGACCCCTATAAATATACCATGGTCATCACCTTCTTGTTATGACACTCATTTTGGTAGGTCCCTAATCCTTGACACTTAAAACACCTCACACTTTTGATTTGATTCTAAACCACCACCCCTTTACCCTTCACCTATTTTATCAAAGGGGTGGAAGGAGTTTTGAATGGTAGAGGAGTCTCCCTTGAGGTGCTAACACCCTTATTTGGACCTCCATACCTCAAGGGACTCTTCCCTTTTTTATGTAATTCAATCGTGATGTCAAAATGGTACAGCTCATCTAAGGTGTAAAACCTATGCATTTCCACCTTCCTAGAGATATCATGCCTAAGTCCAATAAGGAACCGAGACATGGTATATTCCTCTAGCTCATCCAAACCGAGCCTCATAGAGAGATTTTCAAACTCCCTAATGTACTCCTCTATACTTAAATATCCTCACTTTAAAGAGGACATTTTATTTTTTAGGTCTTGAGTGAAAGAAAGAGGAAGGAATATCACCTTCATTAACTTCTTCATTTTCAACCAAGACTTAACTTTGGACTTTTATTTTTTCTCCTCTTATGAACCAAGTTCCCCCAACATAATAAAGTATGGAATTTGAGCTTAAGAAATGCCACATTAAAGGCTTTGGTGTCATAATAGCCCTTAGCCTCAAACAATCTACTACACCTAAACTCCCACCCCCAAAATTCTTTGGGATTATGATTGCCTTCAAACTCTAGGATCTCGATTCTAACATCATGAAAATTCTCCCTTATTTTTTTCTCATTCTCCTTAGGTCCACAAAATAATCACTAGAGAATGAATCTTCTCCAACTTCACTTTCAACATGGTCACCAACCCCATGATGGTCTTGAGTGGGGATTAATTTTGTGCGTGTGTTTTGGTCCAACTAGGAAGGATGGTCTCTAAGATATCAAGCACTCTTCACATATAATTTTGAAGAGACTCAATAGCTCGATTCCTCCTTAAATTATTTATCTCCTAAAGGCTCAAACCTCTTGGTAAAGGGAGGTATCCCATTGAAGACAAGAGAAAATTTTAGAAGGTGAAAGAAGAGGAATTATTTTCCATTATGGATAGAGAAAATGGGTTGTGGTTCAAATGGGATGGAGTTTGGTGCAGAAATTTTTTGTGTGTTGGTTTAGGTTTTGAATAGGAGGTTGGAAGACAAAGAAAAAAGGCCCAAATTTCTGCAACATAAGCTTTGATACCAATTTAATGCATAAGAGATCCAACTTGGGTCATGCTAGGAAATAATGTCCAATTAAGATTAGATCAACTAAAAATTAAGAGTAGAATGGGGAGAGATTTGAGAAGACAAAATTGATTCTTGGAAAATCCTTGAATAAATACTTACAAGAACTACCTAAAATTTAAACTCTTAGGATAAATCTTGTAAGATTTTTTTCTAAACTTCAAACTCTTATACTAGAGTTGAACAATGAGGACTCTCGGTCTTGAGAGAAGAAATGTGCATCCAAAAACAAGTTTTTTTCTCTTTCATTCTTTCCTTTTCACTTATAGATTGAGTGAAGGATTAAATGTTACAATTTATCAAACTAAAACATGTGATTTGAACTAAAACAAATAAAAGAAACTACCTAATATACCACCTTATGTCACCCGTTCATGAGGTGTTTCTCCATGTTGATTTCGAAATGGTTGATCTCTTATTCATGTGTTCCAACTCATACAGCTGCTGTTTGATTCATAAGGAAATAAATAAGGGTAATTTTAATATTTTAACTGATAAAAAGAATTAAAGAATATCTTCTAGCCTTCCTTGTTCTTTCCAAAAATCTGCATTATTCTCCCTAAGTGCTGAAAAGAACTTATCATGTGGGTTGAGAAGGACTTATGGATTGTTATGTGTAGATATTGTAGGATCATATTAGGCTGAGTTTTGGGGGTATTTTTGGATCTAAAACAATAAAATAAAATGAGCTAAAAAGGGTGAGAAAACATGTAAAAAAAACATGGCTAAAAAAGGTGGGGATTTTATTATGTGGAGGTGATAAAAGTTGATAAGGTTTGCATAGCTTTCTTGTCTTACATGGCTATTTTTATTAGGAGTGATTAATTTATCCAAGTGAAGAGATTTGTTTTACTCTCAAACTTGAGAAAATTAAAGGTAAGAGTGTGATAATTAGATGAGGATGCTCCCGCATCATATGCTATGGTTGAATGTAGAAAAAATAAGTATGCATGTTTTATGATGATGGATCAACCAAGGGCTTTAATATCCTTTATGAGATATTTTCATGCCTTTTTGAGTTTCCCATTATATTTCGCACATTTTTTTAGTTCAATTTTTATATATGATATGTTAAGTTTTGAGCATGTGTAGATATATACATTGACGATTAAAGTTTTGTGTGCTCTATGGATATTGTTGTCTTTTCACATATAATTCATAATTTTCCACCATGTATGCCTAGTTTGAGTTGTGTTATGTTCAGTATGAAGGCATGTAGACTTGTATGGCTAGGATTTTATCTGCTAAATAGACTTAAGTGGGTACTATAGATAGATGGTGACTATAAAGATATGGTCCATAAGACTACTTATGACTATTATGATGTGCACTTGAGACTACTCATGGCTATAATTGTAACACTCCCAAATTTTAGCATTTAAAATTTTTTATTTTGTGGAAGTATTAATTACCAAATTACTATGTGTTATCACCACACTTAACATAAGTATGGTTGCCTTACCTTTCTTATGCCAAGTGTTTAGGCTAAAACAAACATAAATAAATTAAATCAACGAAAATAAAATATCATACATAGGTAATAGTTACTAATAAATATTATCAGTACAAAAATAAAACCAAAATACATTAATGGAAATAAAGATTCTAAAGAAAAATTGATCATAAATAAAAATTATCACCCCAAGATGCGACATTAGTTTGTATTATCTCTTAGACCTAAAGGCCCACTCTAAAAATGAGACATCTTCCCAAGGACTCCATTTATCTTATCCACTCTTATAAGTTTCATTCCACTCTGTGGCCCTTATATAGGCATATGAAAAAATAATATCAGTATGACTTTCTCATACTGAGCAAATCACAATACTTCATAAGAGGTAGCATACCTACATAGTCACGCAAAATCTGAAAGCATAATTGAACACCAGGCATGTACCATAACCACATACAATAATATATAAACATCTAATTACAATCTCAATTGCAAAACATGCTAGTTCACTTCTCATCATTTCAAGATATAATGGACATATCTGATTAGTTAAATTGATTTCAAATAATAAAGTAGGGCACTAAGTAAACTATCTCACCAAAACTCCAAAACAATTCTAATTGCTAAGGTTGGGTACTAAGGTGACTACTAAATCAATAAGTTCACAACAATACCAAATACCAAGGTAGGGCAATGAGGCAGCTATTGAGCCAAAAAATCTAAAACAATACCAAATACCAAGGTAGGACACAGGGACATCTACCAAACCAACAAATCTAATACAATTCCTTTTCTTTATTTTCTTACATAATAGATACTTCCATTTTACATTATTCAAGGGTGATACAATCAAACAAAAGACACTAAGGTATATATGATCATATTAGCACCCAAAGGTGGAAAAATACCAATACTCTCAAACCTGTGGATATAATGGTATGCCTGGTCATACCACCGCACAAAGGTAATACAATATCCTCTAACCTCGGTCACCTAATCCTTAAGTATCGATACCTTCTATAGGGCCCATATGTCACTTATATAGTAGAATAGGGCCTTACTAGGGTACAACGGCACACCAACAAACCAAAACAAATAAGGGCTAATATCTCATATCTAAGGTATCTAATCCTAAAGAGCAACAATTTCCAACTCAAGGTCTTTCACTTTAAGTATTAATATTTTATGAGATGATCACAAGTATCGCATAATGCATAATAATTTTCATTTCTATACTTAATCATTTTTCCTTTTATTTCTAATTATAAAGGTAAATCTTAAGGTCATCTATCTATGATAAGCCAAGTTAATACTGAAGTAAAAGTATAAGTTTATCCTAACATGTAATTATCCATAAAAGATACATTAGGTTAAAATTACCAAAATGCCCTTCAAAACCCTAGTTGGTAATTTTATTCATTTCCACAACAAACACTTTTATTATGTGAGATTTGTCATGAAAAGGCTAAAAGATAATATTTTATATTATTTTAGCACATAGATAATCTTTTTATTTTGGTGATTAACTGCATTTTTCACTCTTTATTTATTTAGTAGGTTGCGCCTAGAAAACCTTGATCATGCAACTCTCATGTATCACGTCTTCCATGTTGCATATACGTACATATTTAAAGTATAATACATAATTTAAATAGGAAAATTATCACCACCGTACATGTAGGAAAATATATCTAACCCTAAGTCATGCAAATAGAATTCATCACGAGCTAACCCTAATCATGCGTACATGCTTCCATGCAAACCATGGTAACCCTAACTACCATGCATTAGCAATAGTGAGGCATTTACCATGGAATTTAAATCATAAATTAATAAGAATGAAAATCCTAACAAAATCCTAGTATGAGAACATAAATCATATAACATATGACCATGCAAATAGCTTAACTTTCAACAATTGTACGTATCATCCATTCGACATGTTATCATTTTATCATTCATGTCATAATACTTGAAAAGAAAAAAAACTAGCATAATTCTTGTTATAAACAATCCTAGCATTCTAGCACATAAATTCTACCATCTTATAAATGATTGGATTTAACTAATTCAAGCTCACATAAAAGTCATCTCCAAGATCCTTAAGAATTACTTAGGAATTTAATACACAAACACATATGTATTTGCATTTAATATTATACAACAATAACTCAAAATTACTAAAGCAACTCAAGGATTACTAACCAATTTAATCAAGGAAAAGGAAGAAAAATAAAACTCAAGCAACAAAATAGGAGGATTCAGTGGAAGTTTTCAAGAAAGAGAGGAGGAGAAATGGTAGCTTTAGCTAAAGCTGAGGGGTACCTTCTAAAGGAATGGCCAATGCAAGGGAAGGAAGAAAAATGAGAAAAGGTACAAAAAAGAGGAGGAAAAAAAGTTGGCACAAAAAATTGAAGGTGGAGGGGGAAGTTGCGTAGAATAATGGTGTGGCAAGGTGGTGAGCTTTGGAAAAACTTGACCAAAGGAGGAGGGAGGGGAATTCAGTGATTTTTTCCAAGGGTGAAGGGTGAGGTGAGGTGCTTTTAGCTGAAGGAGAGGGAGGTGGAAGTTAAAGTATGTTTGGTGGTGGTTTCTGTAGAAATGACCAAAACCAAGGGGAAGGAAAAGTTTTAGTGTGGTTAGACGAGGGAGGTGGGTTGGTTTCGATGAGGTTATGCATTGGTTTTGGGGTGGTTTTAGTAGGATTTTTCTATGCAGAGGGTGAGGGATTAGTGGTAGTGGTTGGTTCTAGGGAAAGGGAGCGATGGTGGAATGCGTTGGAGATATAGAAAATTGGTGAGGATGAAGGAGAAACGATGGAGAATGGAGAGGGTTTTGCGAGAAAGAGCTTAGGAGAAGGAGGGAATGACACAAGCTTGTTGAGGGTTAACGTACGGAAAAAAAATGAAGAGGAGAAGGGATTAAAAAGAGGATGGCATGTAGGGAAATGTGGCAAAAATTAAGGAGAGAAAAACATGGGAGAGAGGGAGGTAAGGTGCAAGTATGGTGTAGGGAAGAAAACTGTGCAAGAAGAAGAGAAGGGTATGAGCAAATAATCTAGCATAATGTAGGGGTAAGTTTGGGGTAATTTATTTAGGTGAATAATTAGGTAAAAATATCCGATTACTGAAATAAAGTTTACTTAGGGCCATAGATACCGGTTAGGATCCAACTTAAATTTAAAATTTAATAGCATACTTCTTAATAATTTTAACCTAGTTAAGCTTTATATCTAATAAGTAATAATAATAATAATAATAATAATAATAATAATAATAATAATAATAATAATAATAATAATAATACACATATTAACAATATATTTATTGCCAAATATCCTAAAATAATTATCACACTAATACACATAATTACTAGTTTATAATTAGGGTTTTTGAAAATGAGTAGTACAATAATGATTATGTGTGTCATAGGACTACGCGTGACTATTATGACATATGCTACAAGAATACTCGTAGCCATCATGATATGTGTGATAGATTTTCTCGTGGCTATAGAGATGTGGGTCATGGAATCACTCTTGGCCATTTCCACCAATTTTAGCCACCAAATCATTTTTCTTATGGATATTACTTTTACCATTGTATTATAAGCCATGGAAAATGATTTTCAAAACTCTTATGGGAAAATTCTTCAGTCACGGGAATTTCATATATTAGCCATGAATGCTCCCATAGCATATGCTACTATTTGTTGTAGTAACTAACCTCTTTTTTACCAACAAAACTATATATTGTCATTATACAAGCTTAGAAGTGAAACACACACACTTGTATAGACTACCCAAATCTTGGAAGGTAGTTGACCCATCATCTTCCTAACGACATAGGATAACCTCCTCTCAAAGTAGAAGATAGTTGTATTATACCTAGCTACCACCACTAGAGAAAACCTCAACAACTCTCAAAAATGAGCATAGTACTCTCACACAAACATGGTACCCTAGGATAATTTCATGAACTCCTTAAGCTTATACTTCTTCAAGGTCATGGAATAAAAATGGAAATGGTGGGCTTCCTTGAAGCCATCCTAAATCCAAACTCTTCATCCCTGCTCTCAATGACTCATCCACCAATTTTTGATAAAAGATCAAAGATGATATGTCGCTATAGTGGCCTTCCTAGTCTTAAGGAAATCAACAACCTCAAATGTGTGCTCAAAATCATGAATCCACACTTAGAGCTGAACATGGTCCTCCTAACCCATATAAGTAGATGGAGATAATCAAAAACTCTTTGAAGTTAATCTTCTCCTTATCCCCTACATACTATTGTGACTGATGTGGTGTTGGAGGGTATTAAGCCTCATGGTGTGCCAAATCTATAAGTATCGAAAGCATTTGCTAGGTGTGTAATCTGAGATGGAGAAGCTATAAGGATCCATGAAGAAAACACCTTAGGAAAAGTTCTATCTTCTAATTATGTAATATAAAATTCACATAATCATATCAATAAATACAAGTCACTAGTGCTACCTATTTGAGCTCAACTCACCAGGTTAATTTAGTTTAAGAAAACTAGAAATTTTATCAAAAATCAAAATAAAAGAAGGTAAAACTTTTAGGACTTTTAAATCAAAGCTCTAATACCAATTTGTAATACCCCAACATTCATAACTATTTTTTTTTAATGGTTGTGGAAGCTTAAATGTAAATGTATAGGTATTAAAGCCACGTACAAAATAGAGAAGTCATAAATAATCCCTAAACTATATTGAATGCAAAGCTAAAAAGTAACTCATACACTAAGATCATGTATAGTTTACACCTAATTGAAATCAATACAAGATTTTAAAAAAAGCAAATAGAAAGAACCTATGAAACAAAGATCAACAAGAACTATTACATAAGAAACAAAATGAGAAAGTTTTGTTTATATAAATGTATCAAAAAAATAATATAACACTCTAGAAACAAGACTAACCAAAAAGTGATATAAAGAAACTCGAGTATAAAAACATACTCGGGATATCCATATCTAGATATATAAAAAAATGAATAAGATGGTGCATATGATAACCTTATTCTATGTCCACCCAATATTGCCATTGTAAAATCTATGTCCTCTACATATCATCATCCTCGCAAACTTGTACAACACCATCTAAAATATAATATATAGTATCAATATGATAGTCATAATGAGGTAGATAGCATCCTCACACATTGACATAATCATGGGATATACATGAAACATGCTAAGTCATGGAACCACAACTAAATTACCAAATGTAATAATGACATGTAATCTCTAACACTATCATGGTATTACTTGTAATGGCATGGAAATCACTATAGATCATGCATCCACTTCAATTATTTATCTATGAGAGAATATCCACCGAATACACCCTAAATTCTAAAGTGTATACACCCTAATATTGCTCATTAATCATTCATAAAGTAGAGAGATGAGCCTTACTAGTGCACACTCATGCTAACGCAACTAAAATACTCCATATAAATAGTGTAGAGGCTAAAATATGTGAATTAAAACCATCATTAACCTATAGTTAACCCATATTTAGCATATGCTAACATGGACTTATTCTTTTTTTTAAACACTTAAATTAATCAAAATTTTCAAATATTACCACCAAAAAATTAGGTGATTTAAAACTTTGAGATTCATCTAAAATACTATCCACACTCGGTATAATATCTTGAGAAACACTTAATTAAAAAACATAAACTACTCATTCTCATTAACTACTATTTAAAATAATTACTATTAACATCAAATGCAGTTCACAGTAAATCACTATTTCCAAGAAATTCAATGGTTATTGTGTAATACCCTAATTTAAGCGAAGTGTTATAAGGATTGATCTAGCTAATTATGTCAACATTGTACACCATCCTTATGGTTATTCCATCTTAAGAACTCTATAGTTAATCTATAGAATTTTTTAGAACTCTATAGCTAATTATAAGGAAGTTTTAGAATTTTTTAAAAATTTCTCAAGAAGTGCGTAAGTGAGGACAAATCATGCTAAAATGACTCGTGTTGATCTATGGGGTCAGCCGATCAATACCAAAAGTGCTCCAAGGGAGCCCTTGCATGGTCATATTGACTCGAGGTGTTACAAATAGTATCAGAGCAAAACCATAACCATGAGCTGAACTTGGATGAGCCAGTTAGCCACCTAGTAGGACGATTCTTGGGATAAACTGTATTGAAATAGTTAGTGATTGAGACGTAATGAGAATGTTGTGTTCTTTAAGTGGGGTGAATATAATACCCTAATTTGAGTAGAGTATTATAAGTATTGATCTGGCTACTTATGTTAACATAGTATACCATCCTTTCAGTGATTTCATCCTAAGAACTCCATAGTTAAGCGTGCTAGCCAATAAGAAACGTTTAGGATGAATGACCCTCCTGAAAAGTTTCAGAATTTTTAAAAAATTTATCAAGAAGTGCGTGAGTGAGGAAAAAGCACGCTGAAATGACTCATGTTGATCTGTGAGTTTAACAGATCAATCCGAAAGCGTTCCAAGGCAGCCCCTACATGGTTGTACCGACTCGAGGTGTTATACATTGATCAACCATGACCACTAATATTAAAATAGCAAGCCATTTTTTGGGAGAAATGTCCATTTTACCCCTAATTACAACAATAAAATAGTGAGCACTTGTAAAAATCCATGAAATTTTAAATTAGTAATAATTTAATCAAATATAACATATTTCAACCTAATTCCTAATTTTAAAAGATCAAAAAACATGTAAAAATACTATTTTCCCTTTATAACCCTAAAACTTGAAATAGTCATAACTTGTAACGTGCTCAAAATTAAATCATGAAATATTAGACACTTAGCATGTGTGCATGTGTGTTTTTTCACCCTCCCCTCCCCCCTAAATTATATATATTATTACTTCAGATACATTTTAAGCCATTTATTTTGCATATTATTGTTTAGATCTCATTATCTATATTATCCACCATATTATTAATTCATGAGTAGGTTTCATTACTTTTTATTAAATGTTATGAATTAATAATAATAATAATAATAATTAATTCTTTTTATTAATTATATATATACTATTATTAATAATACTAATATTAATTATTAGTCTATATTGATATTAATTATTAATATCAATTATTATTTACTAATAAAATAATCATAATAAATATTAATTATTTCTTAATAATATTATAAGTTATTATTATTATTAATTATCAATATCATGAATTAATAATTCTTAATTAATATATCTTATTAAAATTAAATATGTAAACAAATAAATAAGAATATATTGTATGAAAATAAATAATGTTCAAAATTGTCAATATATAAATTTATTTAAGATCAGATGAACTACAGAATATCATTATTAGTTCATACATAAATAAGATGTGTCTACCAAATATATTATTACTTTAAATACATTATCATTTTATATTATATCATATCTAGATGGAAAAAAAAATAAAGCTTATTTATCTTAGCATGACATACAAGATGAAACTTAGAAAACATTCGTAAATCACAACACATAAGTGAAATATCAAAACTACACCCAAAGATGCTTAAACTTACAAAAATCATAACTAACCATTTAAATGGATGAAATCTAACATATGATGTATCATATTTTATGTAAATAGATCAATGAATTCAATGGCATCATAAAAAAATATTAAGACCAACAAAAATCATGGAAAATGCCAAATAGCCTAGAGCTATAGAACACCCATAATGCGGGAAAAAAAATGCTCATTTTCAACACCAAATCGAACCAAGATCTAAATTTGTATTTAATAATGGTTGCATTATGTTTTCCTAATCCTAAACTCCTAGCAAATTAATTAAGATCCTCCCTTATACACAAAAGCGATCAAACTTTGGAACCATGAAAAATGCAAGAAAAATAACATCATACTTTGGAACGAAGACATATTGAGGGCTTCAGACCATTAAAAGGATGTAATAAATCTTACTTTAAACCAATTTTCTCATAATAATAATAATAACATTAAACAAGCTTTAGCAAGATGGGGTAATACCCCAAGCTTTAGAAGATGTGTTCTCTCTCTCTCTCTCTCCTATAAATTTTTATTCCATTGATATAGAATATAATGCAAGTGTGTTGTGATAATCTTAAGGTTGATCCAACTCATATTGATATAGTAGAAATTGATTCAAGTATTACAAATGTATTTATATCCTATAACAACGCCAATTGTTAGAGTGCTTGAAATTCTAGAACCTATCCAAAAGGATGTATCAATTGCTTACAGACTAATGTTAACTGCGGCAATTACCATGACTAAAATTAATAAAATCACATTTGGGGCATACAATATTCTCAAGAAAGATTAAACGGACTAGCAATTTTATGTGTAGAAAATATTATTCCGGGGAAATTTGATATGTGTGTGTGTGTGTGTGTGTTGCAGCTATTGAGTAATGAGGAGGATAAATATAGATAATGATTGGGAAAAAGAAAAATACTAGCAAGAAGAAACATTGAAAAAGAGCAAAAACTTTAGCATTTCCATGAAAAGCCACGTTTTTCATGTTCAAAGTAAGCCACCGAGAAGCAAATAGAGATGTTCATAACTGTTTATCTGAAAACAAGAGTGAGCTAGCGGGATTGTTAGGTGAAGAAGAAAATACATATATATATATATATATATAATAACAAAATATAACTGCCCCCATGTGAGAGCTAGTTTCGGACCTTTAAGATCATATGTAACTGCAGAAACCTCAAAACTTGAGATCACTTCGGCAGAACTTTTCATAATATGCTGTGCATTTAGCGGTATGTTCCTGTGATCTCTTTCTTCTTTACCATATTTATCTCGATAGTCACGTGTGTAGAAGCTAGTGTATGGTTAATCTAGTAGTATAATACATCAAGCACCCCCCCCCTCCTCCTCCTGCTATAGGTTTAGTGAGAGTACTTACTGGATCAATGTGAATGCCTAATTCTCAGGTTGTTGAAACCACTTAATTAATGAGCAAAGATATTAAGGCTGCTAGCTAATTGAGCTTGGTAGGTGCAGATAAGATACAATTGCAAGTGCTTTATTAATTCCTAATTAATCTCTAGCTAACTATATTTAGGAGGAGAATGACGGGTATGATGTGATTTGGTTATGTGGGGTCAGATTATTTCTAAATCTCCTCACATCCTTGTCTTCACATTTTTCGCAATTTTATTTTATTTTATTTTTCCTTTTTTTGGGGGAGATTCTCTTCACCTCCTTTCGCCATGATAAATTTGAACTACGAGAGATGTGACATTGCATTTTAGACCATTGCAGGTGGCAAGCGAATGGACCCGGCGCAAGCATGGTCTCCGATGTGGATTCTTGTCCCAATCGTCAACTTGGAAAGGGAAATGGCGATCCATGCATGATGTATATATATAATATGCCTAATGAATTTTACAAAACACTCCACGCGCAGATCGGGTTCGTAGCACAGGTTTAGTGAAATTTAGTTTTAATTGTATGAGTTGAGTTGAGTTATACCACTGTTTATTAAATAGTCATAACACTGTGTATTAAATAATTATACCAAAACAACACACACACGTTTCGTCTATGCATGTATTGATCAAAACAATCAAATTAAATTATGAAATCTCTCTATTTTTCAACAAAGTATTATAAAACTAGGATTTTTAGCACAAAATGTCGATAGGACAAGAAGACAACTAGGACTCCCGGCATAAAATAAATAAATAACCAAATCCATCTATATATCATAATATTACATCTAACATTCATTTTATAAATGTCCTATTTATGGAAACTCCATTGATCCACGGTTTCCTTTTTGAAAATGTTTCATCATTTTTTTATTCTACATTCGTCCAAATGAGCATATATAAATCTATATATGTGGTTTGGTTTAGTGGCAAAGACCATCTCCTATGTACCAGATATTTCATGTTCGAATCATTCTTTCTTTATCTCGTTATTGTAACACTTTTATGATACCCCTACCTATATATGATGATTTATAATTGTCTTTATGAGGCCTAGTTGAATCTAAAAAATCGAAAGAAAAAATCTATGCATGCTACTTTTTGTTTTCCAAATGTTTCTATTTCGCCATCTCCTTCCCAACACTTTTGCAATATGATGATACACATTTCTTCATCTTCTTTTCGACTTAGATCACTTAAATTATGAACAAAAAAAAAAGATTTCAATACCAGCATCTACGAAATCATAAGTTTACCCTATCACATCGAACTAGGGCTATCATCCTGTAGAGACCAAAGATCTTAAGCCAACAATCTCACACAAACAAAAAGTTGTGTAGTTAGGTTTGGTAGAGCACCTCATGTTACACACATACGTAAATGGGGAAATTATTAGGTGCAACCCTTGCATCAAGTATCATGTAACCGCATCCACACTCTAAGCATATTTATGTTGTATCTTTAGTATTTTTTTAAGTGTGCCTATACTTAATTGTATTATACTCATAAATGTTTAGTTACAATAAAATATACCATGCAAATTTAATAAAATTATAGTATACCCATAATATAATACCCCAATTTGAATGGAGTGCTATAAGAATTGATATGTTTACTTATATCAAAAACATATACCATCCTTTTAATGACCTCGTCCTTAGAACTCCACAATTAAGCGTGCTAGTTGTGGAGCAATTTTGAAGATTGATGACCCTCCTGGGAAACTTCAAAAATTTTCTAACAATTTCTCGAGAAGTGCATGAGTGATGATAGAGCACACTAAAAGGACTCATGTTAATACACGAAGCCATCCAATTAATCTGAAGGTGCTCCAAGGTAGCCCCCGAATGGTCGTATTGATTTGGGATGTTACAAATGGTATCAGAACAAAACCGCGACCGCGAACTGAACTTGGATGATCCAGTCAGTTGTCTAATGGGACGATTCTTGGAATAAACTGTATTGAGATAGTTAGTGATTCGGGCACAATGAAGGCGTTACGTTCTTTGAGTGGGGGTATATGCAACATCCCAATTTGAGAGGAGTGCTATGAGGATTGATATGTCTACTTATATCAACATAGTATACTATCATTTTACTGATTCTATCCTAAGAACTCTATAGTTAAACGTGCTAGGCGTAGAGTAATTTTTAGGATGGGTGATCCTCTTGGAAAGTTTTAAAAAATTTCTAAAAATTTCTCTAGAAGCGTGTGAGTGAGGACAAAGCGTACTGAAAGGACTCATGTTGATATGTAGGGTCAATCAATCAATTCGAAAGCACTACAGGGTAGCTCCTGTGTGGTCATATCGATTCGGGGTGTTACACATAACTAATTATTTTATACTCTTAATTATAAAGTTATACCTAAAAATTACTAAGGGTGCACTATAAATGTACTAGATCGAGGTGTAGTGTAATACCCCTACCCCCACATTAATAGTGGGTAGTTAGCTATAGTGATTTTGGAGTTGAAATCTAATATCACTAATCACCACAAACCCTTTCTCATGTCTTTTTCCCTTTCATGCTTGCGGGAAAAAAAAATTAAGATGTCACTTATCTTTGGACTACTCCAATTTAAGTATGTTTAACTCTAAAGTTCTCTAACCCCAACTCAAAGAACGCAAGATCCTCTTTGCCTTTCGACCAGTGAGTATCTCAATAGACCCCATTCCAAGAATAGTCCTCCTAGGCGGTTGATCACTGACCCATACAAGTTCAACTCACAATTGCAATTTGTCACACGTTTCTTAAAAAAACTATTTATGAGGTTAACTATCATTTTGACTACTTCAAGTCAAATACGTTTAACTATAAAGCTCTCCAATGATGAATTTACTAAAAGAAATGTACACTTTATTGATATAGATAATTTTATTAATCATGTCAAACATCTACTATCAGCTACTAATTTGATGTATTACATGTAACTGCAGTTGCAACATACTCGTGCAGCAACCATGTGTAATAACTTCTCTTTAAAGGAGCTTAAATGTAAACAATTTAAGTTTTTGGTTGTTTCAATCCCTATTACATACTCAAACTAGTCAAACAATCTGGGTCATGCAAAAATATATAAACCTGAGTTGATATTTAAACTCATAAAAATGACCTAAACTAATTTTACAGGAAGTTATCTACCAATGATCTTATAAATGTTTTTTTGTTTTTTTTGAGTATTGCTTATATATTTGAGAAATATATCTCTCGTGTTAACTGAACTAACTGTTCCAAAAAGATAAAGAAAAAAAGATGAAAAGTATTAAAAATTCGTGGAGGGGCTGGTACGTAAGCTCTTTGGCTAAAGAGGGAGACGGTCCAAGTACATGCATTAGGGGCCGCTAGTAAAAAACGAATTGAGTGGTAGAAGTATCGAGTTAGGCGCATAGAAAAAGCATGAATCCCCTCCCTCCCTCTCTCTCTCTCTCTCTCTCTCTCTCTCTTAAGGGGCTCTTAATTATGTAAATCTAATCTGATGAAATAAAATAAATAATGAATTGTTCTCCAACGTGTGGACTACTGGTCCTCACTCCTCACTGTCTCACTACGTTTCAACGTACGATTTGATTTACCTATTGGTCTACGTGTCACTGGATCAAGGACTTCAATCAGGCAAATTTAATTATGCACCTGAGTAGTCAATTATCATGCAATATACATTCAGCTAGTAATGCAGCACGAAAGTGTGTTTTAATAAAATAGTCATTAATAACGGATAGTATGGATGACTAGTACTATTATACAAAAAATATATATATAATTAGTTACGAATATTAAATAATCATCACACTCTAAGTAAAATATAATTATTTTTTACCTAAATAATTATCTATTAAATGCATGCGTCACATAAATATTATTAATGAAAATTATTTATAATACTTAACATGTAAGACCAACAAACAAATTACATAATTACTTTTGTGTGCTATGTAATCTTTTGAAATGATTAGAAACGAACAAAATAATCACCTATAAATTTTATATCTTTTATAATTATAAATAGATATTTTAGTACAACTTTAATTTCAACAACTACATTAAATCCACTATACTAATACTATATTGGGTTCTAATAAAAAAATAAGAATAAATACACAAAACACATAAATAATATGACAAGATAATCAATTAAAAATTATTGATAGTCACTTAGGATAGCTAGATAATCAATTGAGTGAGCGAAATAATTACATATAAATTTTAAGTGTTTTATAATTCTAAGCAGAGATTTAAGTACAAATCTAACTTTATCAATGAAATTAAGTTCCCTATGTCAATACTATATTGAGTTTAAACTAAAAAAAAAGTAAGAATAAAATTTTAAGTGAGGAAATATTTTTAGTTTTATACCTAAAAAAATAGTCTAGTATAAATTTTAAATAAAAGAATAATGTTTTTTAAATTTAAAACGTATCATTCTTATAAAATATTGAGATCATAAAGAGAAGTTAATCACCGATAAAACTATTTTGATATATTTAACTATTCTAATATTGTTCAATTAAAAAAAATTCATATAGCATATGTAAAAGATTATTTTAAATAATGATTAAAATTAAAACAGCAGAAAATATTAATTTTATTTAACTTATTTTATACAAAGATCATAAAAATATCAAATTCCAACTAAAAAATATACATGGGCCGGTAAAATAATTACTTAAGTGCTCGTTTGGTATGGAGGTAAAAGGGGTGGAAAAATTATCCCCATATTTTATATATATTTTTTGTATAATTTATTTAAAATTAAATATTTTTATTCTAATAAATACCCATTTTAGATCTTAATTTGATCTAAAATGGATATTTTATTAAAAATATATTTATTATTATTAAATACTTAATATAAGATGTATAAAATAGAAGGAAAATTTTTCCATCCGTATTACTCTCGTACCAAACAAGCCCTGGTTTAAATAATCACTTAAGTAGTTGAACTAAATACCACAGAAATACGGTCGATATAATTACTAAAACGAGGTAAATAATTACCATTTTTTTTAATTTATATTATTAGATACTCTTTGGACCGATGGGTTAAATCAGGAGCTTATAGATCGCTGGTTTAATGAAAAGGGCAGTAAGAGCATCGTCAGTCAATATCCCCTACTTCGAATTAACTTGCCGCAAATAAAAAGCAGAATGGTCAAATGACTGCTATATTAAAAGGAATTGTATTAGCAAATGACAGATTAGTCCCTGTTTTTTGTGACACGGCAGGATCCAATCGTTCGTCAGCATGGGTACTTACGTAAGTGCGTGTCGTGTTTTTTGTTGGTAGTATAACCGACGATTAGTCCCTCCCTCCCTTTTTACCGAGTAAAAAAATTCGAGGTTTCATCTTTGTTCCGGTGGAAACTAATTCAACACTTTAGAAGAAGTTTTGGATTTGAATTACTCTGTTTTAGACATATTTCAGGAGTAAAAAACATAATATCCTTTTAAAATGAGTACAGTAATACGATCAGCTATAATATAAAAATTGAATTTCTACTAGTGAATAACATTAATTGATGGAAAATCAGATTTTTGTATCACAAATATATATTTTGTATATTCATAAATCATGTATTACAATTTACCTATACAGCATTAACTAGGGTCGTAAATAAATTGAGTCGGTTCGGTATTCGGTTTGGTTAGACTTGTTAAAATTTCAGTTTGGTTCGTTCGTTTAATTAAATAAATCGAGTCTGAACCTCATTTTTAGACTTCTTTATCAAACGAGTGAAGCCCGAACTTGAAAAAGTGTTGCTCGGTTTATTTTTTGCCTTTGGCTCGTGAATTCAAACCGACTAGACTCGTTAAAAGCTCGGTTCAACTCATTCATTTAATTAAACTAGCCAAACCTAAACCTTATTTTAAGCTCGTGAAGTTAAACAAACCGAGTTCGAGCTCCAAAATATTCGACTCTACTCAGCTCGTTTACATATCTAGCGTTATCCTATGGCAAAATTGACGAGGCTTACGACAAATATGTTACATTTTTAAAACATATAAAAAATTTAATTTTATCATATAAAAATTTTAATTCAATATTTAAATAGTGAATTAGTTCTAATTTCAAAGAAAATTTAGCATTGAAAATATTCAATTTTTAATTAAATTACCTAATTAAAAATAATATTTAATATATTATTAATTATTTTAATAATATTAAAGTCTTATATTTTAATATTTTAAGTTTGTAAAATTTAATTATTTTTATATTTTAAACTTTTATAATAATATTTTAATATTTCTTTTATAAAATAAGTTATGTATATCCATAAAATATAAATATTAATTGATATATTATTTTTATATTCAAAAATTTTCTAATAAAAATAATATTTTTTATATAAATATTAGATATATTCATATCAAATCTATATTTTTCAGTTATGTAAATTTAAGATATCTGATCTAAAAGAAGAATAGCATATATCCAAAAAAAATATCCAAAAATTTATTGTTTATTTGAAGTTACTTATTAAAAATAGTTATCTAAAATAATTATTTATTTTAGAATTTTTTTAACTAATTTTTTTTCAAAATAAGTAGCTCCAATTTCCTTTCTAGCTATACATACGGTCAAATAAATAATTTATACTACATGGCATCGCATATATATATATATATATATATATATATATATATATATATGTGTGTGTGTGTGTGTAATCATGAGAACGCTTTGCAAGCAACGTTTAAAGACAATTTTCTCTGGCTCCACCCTTTTTTCAATTTCCTTTCTCTCCGGCCGCTTCTTTTCCTCCCCTCGCATTCCCCCTCACCTCGCACACACATGAACAATACCACCATCTTAAATTAATTTCCCGGCAGACCCCGGGTACTTTCATTTTGTGCGCGTATATGGGCATATTCTTAGCCTGTTTCTTTATCTGTTCGTCCATATCATAGTCATCGAAATCGTGAGGCTTGCTTGATCAGTATATTTAGAAATGGAAAGCACGGACTCATCCACGGCGGCGGCTGCGTCGCAGCAGCCACAACTGCCGCCGGGATTCCGGTTTCACCCGACGGATGAAGAGCTGGTAGTTCACTACTTGAAGAGGAAGGCTCAATCAGCACCGCTTCCAGTTTCTATTATAGCTGAAGTTGATCTCTATAAATTTGACCCTTGGGAACTTCCAGGTACTTGTAAATTTGCTTCTTCGTCTTCTTCCTTTTATTTTCTAATTATTAATTTTTTTCATTCTGTTTGCCGCTCTCTCTCTCTCTCTCTATATATATATATATGCACCCCTAGTACAGATGATCTACCTAGCCATAAATAATAATAATAATAATAATAATAATAAGTTTTGTTTAAAATTTATAATTTAATAATCAAATCATTAAGCTTTACTTACTTTGATTGGATCGTAACATCTAAAAAGGCGTGGGGTTGATCGAATATATAAGCTGGGTTACTGTGAGTTTGATGTTCATCGAAGTAAAACACTCAAAAAAAACGCAAATTAGGAGCCAAGATCATTAAATAAAAAACGTCAGCAGTCCATAATCTTCCGTCTCTCCCTCTGCTTGCTTTCTGTTCATTCAAGGTCCAAGATCACCTGCTTGGTCATCGGCCTTCACATATATTTGAGTTTCGGAAACACCATGTTTAATTTGGTTGAGTATTTGATTGCAATTATCATACAAAACATTCTGCAAATTAATATTGGTTGTACTTTCTTCGCTTTTAATTATCGTAATTCATTCAATTTTATTTTTATTTTCCCTTTTTGGTGGGCCCGGATAATATCGATATTAATTCATGATGAACATGATATATATAACACAATTATCCTCCTCCTCGTCTCTTATCTTATAAATAAAAACAAACTGCAGCAAAGGCAGCGTTTGGGGATCAAGAATGGTACTTCTTCAGCCCAAGAGATAGGAAATACCCAAACGGAGCCAGACCAAACAGGGCGGCAACATCAGGGTACTGGAAGGCTACCGGAACCGATAAACCGGTGCTCACATCAGCAACAGGCGGAACGTCACAGAAAGTAGGAGTGAAGAAAGCATTGGTGTTCTACGGAGGGAAACCGCCGAGAGGACATAAAACTGATTGGATCATGCACGAGTATCGTCTTGCTGATAATAAGCCACCCTGCAATAAGCCTCCTCCTGGATGTGATCCTAATGCTAAAAAGGGATCTTTAAGGGTAAGTCCATATGCAGATATTTTATTATACGATCTAATGTTTATATTTGTCCCTCCATCCGGGGGAACCAAATTTTAAATAAGAATTTTTACTCCTATGTTTTTTTTTTCCCCTGTGTATTAATTTTCAACGAAATATATAATTGTCTTAATAGAAATTAATATATTTATTACGTTGTCAATTAGTATGATAATATATATTTATTATATTATAAAATAGTATATGAATTAATAAAAATATTTTCTTTTTAGAAAATAAAAAAAGAGAGAATATATGGTATTACATGCTTAATTAATGTCCTGATATTTTCATAATACTCCAATAATATATGATTGTGATTACGATGATCATCATTACTTTTTTCATTTTGTGGGCATGCCTGCGTGGCTGCTTGCTTGTAGCTTGATGATTGGGTGCTATGTCGGATATACAAGAAGAATAGTACGCAGAGGGGAATGGATCATGAAAGAGATCAAGATTCAATGGATCATGATCATCCTCATCCTCCTCATCATCAGATGCATCAGCTTCTAGCGTCAGCAGCAGCTGGAGGAGGAATACTACCACCCACTGATTCAATCACATCACTTAGTTCTGCGCTACAAACAAAAGACCACCACCATCAGCAGCAGCTCCTGCTGATGACAAAACCCTACCTTTCATCATCAGCTGCACCTGCGGGATTCTACCCGCCATTAATGGTGGACAATAATAACGACCACAGCCAGCTCCTTTTTGATCACGGAATGCTTTGTAACACTGATCAAGATCAGCACGGCTGCTTCAATATCAATACCACTGCTGCGTCCATGATGACAGCCTTGGCGGCGAGACCTCATCTTCCTGCCGCAATAGCACCACCACCACTTGATATAAACGGTACCACCGGGCAGTTGCATCTGCCATTAAAGAGGGCGTTTTCTTCTCTATTCTGGAATAATCATCATCATCGTCGTCATCATCAGGAAGAAGAAGGCATGGCTGCAGGAGGTGGCGGCGGTAGTGGTGGTGATGCCGTGATAACCACATCATCACCAACCAGGATGTTGCTTCAGGGGAACATGACCGATGGCGAAAATACTGAAGTCAATCGTGACGAGGAGGGAGTAGGAGCAACAGAAGCCGCCACTGCAGGAAGGCCTAATACTGCCAATCAAGGTACTGATTGTGGTGGTGGTGGTGGTGATATTCATCACGGGGGATGTGGCGCCAATAATAACGACAATAATAATATTGCGTCTCTGCTAATGAGCCAGATTAATCCTTCCCATCAAACGACATCATCGGTTCACCAGCAGCAGCAGCAATCGTTGTTGGGTCCGCTTGGCGAAGGGGTGGTGTTTGGACAACCTACTAATTATCATCACCAACTTCCTAGTACTGGTCTCAACTGGTTCTCGTGATTCATTCGCTCACCCCCCCCCCCGCCACACACACATCATCATCATCATCATGAAGGACGGACGGGCGGGCTTATTATGGCGGCTGGCGGCGGAGGTGAAATTGATATAGTTAAAATTGATATATATCTTTAAAAAGGTTCATATATATCTCTCAACAATAGTTAAAATTGATTAATTAACCATGTCAATTCATATATAGTATATAATCAGAGAGATAAAAGCTCCAGCTACTCGATATATATATATACATACATATACATATTCGACGATGTAACGTTAAAAGCGAAGTAATTCTGGAATCCTTGCTAGACTGGTGGGTCATATGATCCATCAGCTAGCTAGCTGCTGATGGGGTCGACCTTAACTGCCGGGTATTGATGCCGACAACCATGGTATGATGATGATGAGGGCATGTTAATTTGTAGGATGTCATGTCTGCTTGTTCCTATTGTATGCTGTGACCAGTGACCACCCTCCTACCGTATTAAAAAAGATAAAATAAAATAAAAGAATAATTGATGATTATATGAGTGAAGGAAAAAAAATGAAGAAAGAAGAATATATATCCGGATTTATGGATGCTGGCTGCTTCCATGATGTGATTATTATGTACAGAAAAAAAGAAGAAAACAGCATGGGAAGAGGGACAGTGGGGCATATAATAATATCTACCCCACTACTCTTTTCGTCCCTTTTTTCTTTTTATTTTTATTTTTATTTTTCATTTTATTATATATATATATATATATATATATATATATCGAGCTGGGGAGAGTATGATTATTACTTGTGATAAGGATTATCTACATATATAACTATTAGTACTTGTGATAAGGATTATTTACATATATAATAATATGTTCAATATCCTTTTGTACAGTACATTTGCTCTTTTTATTGTAAGAAATTATTATTGACCATTTCGAGTAAACACATTATTGCATATTTGGAGTATATATAGTATATAATATTGCCCCTTTTCCATTCTTCCCTTTCTTTCTTTTTATTTTTATTTCTTTCAACTTAAAGACAAAGAAAGTATTGTGCATTTACATAATTATTAGTGCCCTGCGCCTTTCCTTTTTTATTATTTATTTAAAAAAATACAAAACTATTTAGTGACATTTTATGGTCTTCTTTTTTGGGATCGAGTGCCCACAACCCAAACCCTAAATACGGTAAGTATCTTTATTTCTTTCAACTTACTTTTTCCTTCTTTCCCACTTTGATATCTAGGAAATAAAAGCCTTGCTCTCAAGTTTCAACAGTTACATCTGTATCTATCTCTACTTTTTCTGATTTTTTTTCTTTGTAATATTTGCACAGTAGACATTTCATCATCTATATTATTATTCTATATATACTTTAGAATGAATGGTTTATATATTATTTTTTAGAACCCTATCAATTATATCATTATCATATTAAAACTTCATGAACAGACTGTATTATTTTTAATTAAATATTTAAACTATTCAACTTTAATACTCTTATACCCGTATTAAATATATTCACTCATCACTATTTATTAATGAAAGAATGCCTGAAATCATCAATATAAATCAATTCATTTCAAAATAGATAAGTTATCAAATATCATTATTACTTCAAAATGTATATACCAAACATTATTATTATTTTTGGATACATCGTTACTTCAAACACATTATTTTCTCAGATTAGATAATAATTCATATGGTTAAAATAGCTACCACTTAATTCATGAGAATCATCGTGCATGATTTTTAATTCAAATCTTTACAACTTGTTTAGAATATTATTGTCATCAAAAATGAAATGAGTTTTTTTAATTTAGAAAATTTAGGATTTCATACTACTTCCATTATTTGGAATATAGTGCACAAAGAAAATGTTTTGTGTTTGAAAATAAATGAAATGAAACTAATGAACCTCATGAATTTGTGTAACACCTACATTTGTCTATCTTTTTAGAAATGAAAATTCATTCCTTGTATCTTCATCAATCGCAAACATAAGATAAATTACTCAAGTAATTAGCAAGAAAAAAAGTGGTGCCTACCTTCATGCATGAATTGTATGCATTCACAATAAACTGCCACATGTAATTCAAAATAAATATCATTTTAGACTTTTGCATACATATTGTGAAAAAGTAAAAATTGCCAAAAATGTCCTTGTTAAATTATGCCTAAATAAATGATGCCCATAAAAAATTTAATAAATATCGATAACTTAGGAGGAAAATTATTTTTCACTTTAGAACTCCAAAATGACATTTATTTTAGGTGAAAAAAATAATTAACTAAAATGGTACTTATTATGAGTCAAAGGTAGTATTAATTACATTTGAATCCCAAAGAATTTGCCTTGTAAATTTATGCAATAGCATTAAAATCTAAATGATTATATTAATATATTATTGTTTAGAAAGTTGGATAGATGAATTGAAACAAAATATATCCATGAGGACATGGATGGATTAAGAAGGGCTTCCATTAACTTAGACCATTTTTACAATTAGCAATGCTTAATAGTGTTATGCAAACTAAAAATATTTTATTGGTAATAAAAAAATATGATAAAGCTAGTGCCCTCCATGTGTTGAAGCATCAAACAATCCACAAACACCCTAGCATGATCATTACAACAAACACCATTGAACATCATCCTTATGATACTGAGAGGGAGGATATAATTTTGAGACATCTAATATCCAAGCGTGAGCCTTAACACCCCCACTTTTATTATAATACCTCCACTTTTAGAACTACAAAATTTTGGTTTTAAAAGAAGAATGTGGAAGCTAAATTATATAAATGCATGGTGTTATTGTTGTACTTAGCATAAGTCCAATCTTCAATGTCTTTCTTACACTAAATAATAAGGGAAACAAATTTCTTCAAGTAAAATGAGCATAAAACATGAAGAAACAGAATAGATTATATTACAACAGCTTCTAGAGTTTTGATACAAAATAAATTGATTTTATAAGAGCATAACAACAAACTAATTAAAAGGAAAATAGAAGAGAAAAGACACAAGAATTCAAAGGAAAATCAAGATCAAAATACCAAGACAATACTAGATAAACCTAACTCTCATTTTAAAAGGATAAGCTCCTCAAAAGGGATCCTAAATCCACTCCTACAAGGTTCTAACTGCTAATTGAATAATTTGGTGACCATAAAGCGGCACACATCAATACAATTCTACTACATAAATTAATATTTCCCTAAGCAAAAAAAAGGCCACATGGTGTGCATAGAAAGTCAACATAATGATATTGGATCGCATAATACATGCAATAACAATGCATCAATCTTACATTCGCTCATAAAAATACGATAATATACATTTCATCATGCTATTATACATCAAGGAATCCTATAGAACACTAACTCCATTATAACTATTCCACTATTTCAACTTATAATAAGAAGATATGTAATACCCCATTCCTAACTAGACATAATTATGTGTAATAATATGAAAGTATGTTATTTTATGTGCAATTAATTACACAAATAATTTTAGGATATTTTATGGCATCAATATTGTTTTGAGGGATTATGTAGTAATTGTAATTTTGTGGCTAAACACATTTTACTTATAAAAACTACTCATGTTTGTTAACTTTTAAGTTAAACCTTCAAAAATAATCTTTAAAAATATTTTTTGGGTTATAAATTAGTTTAAATGTAAATATATAAATTTTTGTTTAATTTTGTTTGTGTTTGCTATCCCATTTAAATTTTATACGCAAAATATGTAATTAAGGTATGCTAGCTAAAACTAGTATAAAATGTTTTCAAATTTTTTGAAAAATTATATTTAAGTTTAAAAGTTGTAAATAGGAGGATATGAAAATTTTCATAATTTTAAGAATATTTTTTATATTTGTTTTTGTAATTATCTTTTAAGCATGTTAGTTCATCGTCAGGTTGGTACTTTTTGTATCAGATCTTGTTGAAAATTCATTAAACTTTACATGTGATTTTATAATATCATTTTAAGCATTTAAATAAATGTTTGTAATTTAATGATATTATTTGATATTTTTCTTATTGTTTGCTTCATTATTGATCTTCTTACAACTAAAAATAATCTATAAGTCTCAAAATTATTGCTCACCAATAAAATTTCTTCCCTACACTTCCATGATCCGATTTTGAATCAATTTAAGAATTTTCCCATTCATTAAATTAAAATATGATCCAAAGTACCTATGCTACTTATGTCATTTTAGCTATGTCTTTTCTTACACCAAACCTTATTTACTTGTCCTTCCGTACCCTAGATAGACCTACACTCTCTCACCTCCTTGTATTGATTGTTGGATTGTCATAAATCTTACACACCCATATACTTTCTCTTACACAATCAACCATCTACCCCTTCTTTCAAGTGTTAAACAAGCAAGATCTACCTCTATCTTAGAATCATATTTCAGTAGCATCCCTCCCCTATATATACATCATTTGTCTTGCAATGTTTTTACTTAGCCTTTTCTTTCATTTTTCCCACTTGGTTGCTCCTACCTCTCTCTTCATCTTGGTTATTTTTTCTAAGTGTGCTTGATCTTGTTGATCCTAAATGAAATGCTCGCCTTTCTTGTCTCAATTCCCCTTGTTGGTTTTTCTTCTCTTGATATCTTATATAACACCCCCAAATTTACTACTGAAAAATTTCGTTTAAGACAAAGGTTTTAGCGGAAGCGAAAGAATTAAAACCATAAACTTGGGGGTATTACCGCCACACTTAGTACCAGACCGGTTCACTCCTACCGTTCCGATACTAAGTGCTAAGGCTAAACTAAACAATCATTAAGTAAGAGTCATCAAAAACATAGGTCCACAGTTAACATAGACCATTCACGAAAACCACGAGTCAACAACAGTTAAAATATCGTTTAGGAATACAACTTAAAGTGCGGTTTCAAAGCAAGGAGCGTAGTACAAAATATAACCAATAAAACATATCCCAAGGGACCAATATCCGGATCGCCTACTCACTTAAGCCAAGCCTTCCACCCCACGATTTGTAACCGATCAAACCTGCATAGGAGGTATGTTCCCCACCATTGGTGGATCATCACAGGACCCATTCAATCAGTGTAGTATCAGTACGGGTCCAATACTGAGTAAGGGCGCAGGTGCGCTAAGGCCAAGCATACAGGCATACCACATAGCACGTATAACACAATCATGTAGACAACATGCGAAGATAAGGTCTGAACACTTTTCTGGTGACTTAATCTTTATTCTCATTGATGATAATAAGTCCATTTCCACACATTTCTTCAATAACCCATGTGAGCGCGGGAGCCCCACTATTATAGCCGGTGGACCGGAAGATATACGCACAGGGTAGAACGCCTCTGATCCACTATTATAGCCGGTGGACCGGAAAATAAACGCACAGGGCAAAACGCCTCTGCTCCACTATTATAGCCGGTGGATCGGATCACAGCCCCGACTCACATGGTGTTTCACTGTAAGTACTTAGTATTTTCCCATGGATTACTTCATTCATTTTCATTCAAAGCATTCTTCATTAATCCATGTGAGCGCGGGAGCCCCACTATTATAGCCGGTGGACCGGAAGATATCGCACAGGGCAGAACGCCTCTAATCCACTATTATAGCCGGTGGACCGGATCACAGCCCCGACTCACATGGTGTTTCGCTTTAAGTACTTAGTATCTTTCCCATGGATTAACTTATACGTTTGGTTTGTCGAGCACGAGATCCCCCACTATTATAGCAGGTGGACTGGAAGATATCGCACAGGGCAGAACGCCTCTGATCCACTATTATAGCCGGTGGATCGGAAATAAATGCACAGGGCAAAACGCCTCTGCTCCACTATTATAGCCGGTGGACCGGATCACAGGCTTGACTCGACATCTTTCGCTTTACGTGATTAATGTCTTATCGGTGTCTTATTAAGTCACACATCACCCTTAACATGCATAAATCATTCTCTTTATACTGTACTCATCACAACTAATAAAATCCCACATACATAACTACCCTTCAATCAATAGATACACATGATAACACCGAACAACTCTAAGCAACCATAACCAACCCTAGTTGTCCACACCAACCGTGGTTAGCCTCTCTTATCCCTATTTTACCATAACCACCGTACTTAGCCATCCCAAACCTTAATTGTCCTCAATAATCACGATTAGTTACTCCAACCCTACTTAATCACAACACCCCAGAGTTAATCACTCCAAACCCTAATCCCGTACAATCGTTAACTCCCATGCAAAACCCTAACTCCACCACGCAACCCTAAGGCCACCATACCAACATTAATACCACCATGCAAATCATAACACCACCAAGCAAACCCTAATACCACCATACAACATTAATACCTCCATAAAATCACAAATACCACCATACAACATTAATACCTCCATAAAATCACAATTACCACCATACAAATCCGAATACCACCATAAGCCATTAATACCCCTATGTAAACATTAGTACCACCATACGAACGTTTATACCACCATACAACATTAATACCACCATAAAATCACTACTACCACCATACAAACATTATTACCTCCATAAAATCATAAATACCACCATACAAACATTAATACCTCCATAAAGTCATAAATACCACTATGCAATCATTAGTACCACCATACGAACGTTAATACCACCATAAAATCATTAATACCACCATACAAACCCTAATACCACCATACAACATTAATACCTCCATAAAATCACAAATACCACCATACAAACCCGAATACCACCATAAGCCATTAATACCACTATGCAATCATTAGTACCACCATACGAACGTTTATGCCACCATACAAACCCTAATCCCACTATACAAACTTCAAGACTCCCATGATGGTTCCCAACTCATATTACCATTTATCTTAACATGCATGTCCTAGTGGGCCATAACATAATACATCATAAACATCATACATATAAATGTCATGCTCATGTCACGGAAGCACATACAACATACCTCAATCTCCAAGCTGCGCTACACATAAGACAAGTTATCCACAAATCATATCATACATGGCATAGCATGGCATACACAACATTCAACACATCCACGTCACACATAGCACAAGGTCATTAGCTTCGTCCTTACCTAAGGCGACGCCGGGCTTGGAGCACGCTCCTATAACTCCTTAGGGCTTTGGTCGAGGTTACCTATAAAAGGAGAAAAATGCTAAGTATTAGTTTCCCTTATAATCAATCCTCATTCTAGTTTAAGGTTAGGGTTTTTATTACTAAAAAGGGTTTTATACAAAAACTAGGGTTTTTACTTTAGAATTAGTATACTAAATATTAGTAGTCCAAATATGTTTATTTTTAATACCTATTGTTACACTTATATTATTAGACCCGTTAGCCCTATTCTTATAATAATAATGTTCATGCTAACTATAGAAAAATAGTGATAATAATAATAATAAAACTAATACTAGTGACACTAATGTTTATAGTGAGAGAAACCCTAGCATTTTTAAGGCTAAGTCTACTAATGGTGTCATATTCGAAATAATATTATTATAAGGTCACAATATTACAAGTAACTATTCCTAAGGGTGATAATGATAATAGTTGTATATTCTTGAATAATAAAATGGTTCAAATGCTTTTGATTACAACAATAAGGTAGTGATAGTAGTAATAATAGTAATAGTTAATACTAGTGTCATAGTAATGAGGTTAGGGTTAATGTTAAATGGTATGGTAATAAGGTTCAAGTACTCTTCTTAGTTAACAACCAAATGATATTTACTAGCTTGAGTTAAGTAACATGGGTAAGACAAGGTAGTATTATTATTAATAATGGTGACAAATGTGTTAAGTATAATAATAATAACAATAACAATAATAATAATAGTAATAATAATAATACTAATAATAGTAATAATAATAATAATAATAATAATAATAATAATAATAATAATAATAATAATAGTACAACCAAGTAAGGTTAAGCAATAATAATAATAACCATAGTAAGGATAATAGAAATAATAATAATAAAAATGTTAATACTAATAATTATAAAAATAAGACCAAATTTAAGTATAATATAGGTTAGGGTTTAAAAGGGGTGTTAGTATTAGTAAGAAAATAAGAACATTAATAATAAAGACAATAATAATGGTAATAATGATAATAATAATAATAATAATAATAGTAATAACAATAATAAAAGTAATAATAATAATAATGATAATAATAATAATAATAATAATAAGTATATTAGTGTTAATATTAGTAGAAAATAGTAGCAGCTATATAAAAAGGGGGTTAGGGTTTGGATGGGTGGAGAACCACCTAGGGTTGGTGGTGGTCCGGCGGCAGCGCGTGGCGGCGACGGCGGCGGCGACGGCGGTGGAGGAGGAAGGGAAGGGAGAAGATCAAGGTGGGGGCTGGATGGCAGGAGGAAAAGAGAAGTTTGAGGTGGGGGAGAAGCAGCAGGTGAAGGGGAGTGGAGTGAGGGTGGTGGCGTGAGAAAGGAGGCGGCGCGCGGTGGTGGACGCGGCGGCTGAAGGTGGAAGAAGGTGGTGGGAGATGGTGGAGGCTGGTGGAGAAGGAGGTAGGGGGTAAGGATGGTATGGGCAGGTAGGGGAGGACCTGCCGGTTATTTTGGGAGGTGGCAGGGTGGCTGGTAGCGGCGGAGGAGGCGGCAGAAGGTGGCGCAAGGCGGCGACGGGCTGGAAGGGGCTGCTCGGGGTGGCGATTTTGCACGGCCTGGGGTAGCTCGTGCAAGGCGAATCGAGGGCTGAGGAGGGCTTGGTTAGGTGGAGGGTGGTGCAAGGTGGGGTTCTGGGCGGCGCTCGACCGGCGGTGTTGGGGGAGGGCGGCGGTCGACGCGTCTGATGGGACGGCGGCGAGAGGGAGCAAACCCAGGGTTTCGGGGTTCCAAATCCCGAATCCAGGTGATCAATGGGGGTATTTATAGGCAGGGTGATCGGGCAAGGCCAAGGGGAAGAAGACAAGGGGGTGCGGGCGCCAGGCTGGCCGGCAGGCGGCAAGCGGTTGCAGGAGAGAAAAAAAAAGGAAGGGTTGCAAGCTGCTCAGGAGGGAGGACAATGCTGGTTGGGGCCAAAACGAGGAAAGAAAACGACAGGAGAGAGAGAGAGAGAGGCAGGTTCGCCGGTGTCGGGGCAGCGCCGGCAGTGCAGGCATGCATCGCTGCTACCGTCTGCACGGGGAAGAAGAAGGGGGAAGAAAAGGGGGTGGATCGGCGGTCCAGGGGAAAGAGAAAAAGAAGGGGGAAACCGGCCAGTTCGGCGACGTTTATAAGGTTTTAAACCAAAACGCGGCGTTTTAACAGTATGGGGGACAGAGCGCTGCGTCGAGTTGCCCGTTTGGCAACGGCTATCTTCAGTAATCGGAACGCAGCATCTCAGCGGAAGGATGGCCGAAACGCTGCGTTTGGATGCACGGGGAGACGTCGAACGGCGCTGGGCCACGGGAAGGGAAAGAAGGAAGGGACGGGGGTTTGGGCGGCCCGTGCGCGAGACGGGGGAGAGGAGAAGGGTTTGGGCCGATGGGCTGGCCCAGCCGGGGGTGAGAAGAAAGAAAAAAAAGGAGAGGAGGGAGAAGAAAAAAAAGAAGAAAGGGAAAAATAGGAAATAAATAGGATAGGGAAAATAAATAAAATAACTTATGGGGAAATTGGGGTATTTTTGGTTTATTTATAATATTAATATATATAAAATATTAAATAAATTCCTTTTTGCTTATTTTAGACCATTTTAGATAAATTTCCTTAACCTCCATGCTAATTAGGAAAAATACCCAAATTTTCTTCCAATTAAATTCTTTATTATTTTCCTCTTAATATACCTTAATTAACTCTCTACATCTTAATAAATGAGTTTATATAATTAATTTTCCTAATAATTCCTTATTTGGCCATAATTTCGGAAATTAGGATTTTGGGATATTACATCTTATCTAGCCATGTTATATTTTTCTTAAATATAAGAGTGTTATATTTGGGAGAAAATTTGAAAGTGTTCTCCTCTTTCTTCTTGTGGTATGCCAATCCTTGTTGAATATAACTTTTATCCTTTTTATTTTGATTATTATGTTGTCTTATTATTTTTAAGTGTGTTAGATTCTAATTATTTGTGTTAGGTTTTGTGTCCTTAAGGAAAAGAAAAACTAGTTGTGAGCTAGGGATTATGGTGCTTCTTATTCATATTTTTGTTATTTTCTTAGGAAGTAGGCAACCCATTTTCTCCTACTAAATATGTAAAAGTTATGTAATAGCATATTTGGTTTTTCTTATATTATGCTTAAATGTAATTTATGCTTCATTATAAATTTATGAAAAGTATTGTTATTAATTTATCTAAGTATGTGACCATGTATTTTTATGCAAGAGCATGTTAAATTGATTTATTTTAATATATGTATGATAGTATGCTAGAATCAGATTGTTTGTGGTAAGATAATTATGCACATTTAAGGTTTTATATAATAAATAGGCTTAGTTGTATTTCAGGAGGGAAATAGTAATTTTGCTACTTCTAAAATTTTTCAAAATTATAATGTATTTATTAAAGTGCATATTTAATGTTATTTAGACATGCCATGAATTTCACTTAATTCTATTAACAATTGGTATTAAATTGAAATATTATTAAGTAAATAACATAAAAGGACATTGTACTCATTTATGTCTCATCATGTAAAAAATTTTAAATAATTGGACTAAGATGAACTTAATGGATTCCTAGTTTGACCTTAGTTTTGAATTTAATTTTGGATTGGATTATTGACCTAAGGGTTAGCTTGAATAATTAAAAATAAAGGAAAATTGTTAAGTATAAAATTACAATTGTTGTGTATTATGTGATATTTTATGATCACCTTATTAATATATTAATATTTAAAGTGGAAGACTTTGATATTTGAAAATTATTGCTCTTTAGGGTTAGTTATCCTAGAAATGAGGTAGCAGTCCTCAATTTGCTATGGCAGTTTAGCCAAATCCATTGGTATTTTGGCTAAGGCCTCAATTTTCTCGATAGGTGACCTACGAACCCTATAAAAGGTATCAATACTTAAAGATCTGATATCCAAGGATGGGAGGATATTGTGTTGCCTTATTACACCAATATGAGCTGACTACTTATATATTTGTGGGTCACAAGTTGGTGTGATATTGTGATACTTTACTATGCATATATAACCGGTGTACTTTATACATCTCTAGAATATTATTGTATCCCTCGAGTAATTAAAAATATACGTAATTGTTGTACAAGGATTTAAATGGACTATTGATGTTTTTTGGTTTGGTTTCATTTTGAAATGTTGGTTTGACATTTACTTCCGTGCGTTATTTATATTTGGTATATTGAATAGTAATTGAATTAATGTTTTCCTTATCATATTATAAGTATAAAAAAAAGTAATTGTGGTTTGGTGTTTCTCCTTCGTGGGACACTGTTAGTATAAGTAGATTAATAAAATAGTCACAATATATTTAAGTTTGATGTGATGAGTCACACTTAGCTTTGGTATGTTTTGATGTGATATAAAATGACACTTTGTGTTACCTTCTATGCACTCTATGTAATATTTGCATGATTAATATTGTGTAGTGATTTACTTAGTACCATTGTACTAAAAAGTTCTAGTTTTATGGTTTCATGTCTATTCAATGGGCGGTCTTTACCATGCAGAAGTACTTTGAGGGTATAGTTTGAGGGATTTTGGTAGGGATTGACATTTAGGACTATCTCGTATCCACTCTAACATCTTTTCATCTAGATTTCCCTTGGACTCTTTTATCCCCTTATGTATTTCTTTCTCTCAACAATTATAACTTGTTTATTTGATCTTTTGTTGTTAGAATAGTTTAATATTATACTTAAATATTTATCTTCTTCTTATCAATTTTTCTTATTAATCTAAGAAAATAAACATTTTATCTCTAGCACATAGTGTAAGAAAGGTAGATTAATTGGACTTATACTAATGTGGTGGTAACACCCTATGTTTTTAATGGTTTAGTTTTTTTATTCAACTCTTTTTAAAGAAATTTTCATATGCTAAGAAATAGAGTGTTACAGGATAACCGCCACACAACCAACCACTTTATAAATTAATGATAGTGCATTAAGGAAGCTATCAAACCAAATCCACCACCAAAACTATTTCCATTGAACAAAGGGAATGTGTGCATAGCAAACCACCGCATTACAACTTATAAGTATAAAAAAGGTTGTGCATTAAAAAACTATCAAACAACATATACACAAGTTAATTCTTTTTTTTAATTACTTGAGAGGATACTGTAATAGCCCCAAAATGAGCAGAGTGTAATAAGAATTGATGATGCTACTTTTATCAACATAGTATACGTAATGCCCCAAATTAAGTAGAGTGTTATAAAATATTGATCCGGCTACTTATATTAACATGTTATACCATTTTTTTGGTGATTATATCCTAAGAACTCCATAGTTAAGCGTACTAACTGTGAAGCAATTTTTAGGATGGGTGATCCTCCTATCAAGTTTTAAAAAAATTTCCAAAAATTTCTTAGGAAGCGTGCTAAAAGGAATTTTGTTAATCTGTGGGACCAGCCGATCAATCCAAAAATACTACAGGGCATCCCTCACGTGGTCGTATCGACTTGGGGTTTTATAAATGGTATCAGAGAAAAATCGTGACCATGAGCTAAGCTTAGATGAGCCAATCAGCCACCTAGCGAGACTATTCTTAAAAAAAATTATATTGAGACAATTAGTGATTGAGGTGTAATAAGGACATTGTATTCTTTGAGTAGGGGTAAATATAATACCTCAAATTAAGCAAATTGTTATAAGGATTGATCCATCTACTTATGTCAACATGGTATATTGTTATTTTAGTGATTCCGTCATAAGAACTCCATAGTTAAGCATGCTAGCTATAGAGAAATTTTTTAGGACGCGTGGCCCTATTGGAAAGTTTCAAAATTTTCTTATGAAGCGCATGAGTGAGGATAAAGTGCACTAAAAGGACTCGTGTTAATCTATAGGGCTAACCGGTTAATCCAAAAGTACTCCATAGTAGCCCCCGAGCAGTCATATTAACTCAGTGTGTTACAATATACCATCTTTTTGATAACTCTGTCCTAAGAACTCCACAGTTAAGTGTGCTAATCGTGGAGTAATTTTTAGGATGGGTCACCCTTTTAAAAAGTTTCAACGTGTTGATTTGTAGGGCCAATTAATCAATCCAAAAGAAATCTAGGGTAGCCCTCACATAGTCGTAATAACTTGTGTTATAAATGGTATCAGAGTGAAACTAAAACTTAGATAAGTCAGTCAACTGCCTAGCAAGATGATTCTTGGGATAGACTATAATGAGATAGTTAGTGGTTGGGGCACAATGGAGACATTGTGTTCTCTGAGTGGGGGTGAATGTAATACCTTTAAATTGAGCGGGGTGTTATAAGGATTATATGACTATTTATATCAAAATGGTACAATGCCTTTTAGTAATTACATCCTAATAACTTCGTATTTAAGCATGGTAGTCGAGGAGTAATTTTTAGGATGGGTGACCCTCATGAAAAATTTTAGAAATTTTCTAAAAACTTCTAAGTGCATGAGTGAGGACAAAGCATGCTAAAAGAACTCGTGTTGATCTGTGGGGTTAGCCGATTAATTGAAAATCACTCCAAAGTAACCATCGCATTGTTGTATCAACTAAGGGTGTTACAGATACAATGACAACTAGGGGACACTCACATGCCTCAATCATACTAGCACACAAATAAAATAGTACCCTTAACATTTGCAACACGGTAACATAAAGGCACTCTCAATCATACAAAATTACAAAAGCAACATAGTGCCCTTAAATCTCATGTTACATAATTGTTAAGTATCGATACAATTTAAAAAGTCTAAAGAACTATAAAGAGTACATGTATGGTTGTATTTGAAATGATAAGGCACCAAACGAACCACCAAACAAAATGTAGCTAACTTTAAAGAGTATATAATTTCCAAACTTGATATCTTCCACTATAAGTATTGACGTCTTATTGGAGTGATCACAACAGGTATATAAGACACCTAAAAAAATAACTTCACACTTAACTATAACATCAAGTGCCTTGGCGTCTCAAAAAGATCATGGAGTTGCACACATATTTCCATTCATTATTTACTCCACTATAGGGAAAATCCACATCTTTGATTAAAGGGGTCTAAAACACTTAAAATGTTTACCATAAAATCAGACCTAGGCATCCTAAGGTTGCATGGTATGGAATCAGCTAGCTCTCCCCTGTCACTAATCCATTTTCTAGTTGGTCATGCATGAGAGATTTTTCACTAGTCATTGCATGCAAAAGATGGTATTACCACTTATACTACGTGTGAGTTCTAACATCGGAAACAGAAATGCCGAGGCATTTATTTTATGATTGTGATTACACTAAACAAGTTTAACAATCTATTAATCAACCTGTTAATAGTAGATAATAGAGTTTCTTTGTGGGAATAACTATGCAAATGGCTTATGAAAGTAATTTGAGGCTCTCAAATCCAAATAAGTTGTTTCAAGACACTAATCGTAGCTTTTGTATACCGTACAAGGAATGAGCATAATGATTGAATTTCTATGGATTAACTCACTCCTCAAATAAGCTAAATCCCATAATTGTTTGAGAGATAGCTAATCGAGTAAGAAGTTTTCATAATTGTAAGCCATATAATGATACTTTTGAATTTGTGGATGCCTTTACATAAATATGTTTGTTGTGAACTCATTGGTTAATTATTTTGATCTATAGCACAATATTTTACTTATCAAAGAAAAGAAAACACTTAAAAAATTTAAATCCTCTTATTCCAATTATTAGAAAATTTGACCCTAAGGTCAAGAAAAATTCAAATAAGCCATCCTATGTCCATTTATTCACACTTAAACTTATTTAATAACTTATGACCAAAATGCCCTCATAAGACAATTATTCCTTTTTTAAATATTTTAATACCAAACATTGTATCATCCTTGATTTTAGAACTAGAAATTTTCATTCAAAAGAGTTATTTTTGTAGAAGCTAAAACATTCAAAACTCAAGGTACTACCACCACACTTAGTATAAGTTATAAGGTTAAAATATTTCTCTACTTAGATTAATAAGAACATTGAGAAAGAAGTAGATAAGAGACATTACAATACAAGATTACCACTATTCTCATAATAGACAAAAGGATTGAATAAAAGAGCAAAACAAAGAATAAAGATAAATACAAAATGGGACATAAGAGTCCAAGGAATATTCAAAACAAAAGATGTCAGAGTTGATATTAAATATTTCTAACTCTCAAACCTAAACCCTAGTGACCTTAGGGGCCCTCGAAATAGTCTTGTGACACTAAATGCAACATGTTAATACAATGATGCTAAGTAAATCACTATACAACAGTAAACATGCAAAAACCACATGGAACTCATAGATGGTATACAATTTTAAATATCTGATATTTTAAATATCCTATTGGTGGGTATCTAAAATTTTAGATATTTGAGAATTTTCGGAACGGATATCAAATATAAGCGACATTATACGAATACAATTTAAATATAAAAAACTACCAAATTACAAATAGATTTGATATTATCCGATCTATTGACCAAATATCTAATCCACTTAGCAAATATCTAACCTACTCAACAAATATCACATGTCAAAAAAAAATTAAAGTTGCTACATCATAAGATATAATCTGATTATATTAGATCAAATTACTTAAACTACATTATATCACTAATTCAATAACTAAATTAAATTATCATAAGCTAATCATAGAAATTTAATCAAAATAAGAGTTAGGGTTTGGGAAAAATCTACCTATTGAAATTAGTCAAAAAAAAGTAGGTAAATAGAGGTGGAGCCTCATTGAAGGTCAGGGAACGTTCACCGATGAAAGTTGTTAAGGTAGGTCATAGTGGCAGGGCGACGTGGTATGGAGGTGGTGTGGGTAGATCCAAAACAAAAGGAAGACAGGGAGCACGTAGGGAGGAGGAAGAAGAGAAACAGGAGGTTGGGGCTGGAACTCGAGGGTTTTAAATTTATTTTTCACTGTAGAGAAAAAATGGGAAAGGAAGAGAGAGAGGAGGGAAAAAAATAAGGAAGGGGTGGGTGACTAGGTTGGTGGGGTCTATTGACATGCAACGTATTTTTTATGCATATAAATATCTAAAAAGGAATTATATTAGCAATATAATTTTGACGAAATTAAATTTTGGCTAAATAATAAATCAAGTAAAATTTTAATGTATATACAAACACATCAAAATTTATTTATATATAAATATTTTTCTTCGGATCGAATATTATTTATATTTATTGGATTAGATATCAAGTTTGTTTTACTTTTTATTGATAGGATCAAATATTTAATTTAAAGAAAAAAAAATTAGATAGGTTATTTTCTTTTTCAAATCAGATCACTTCGGATATCAGATCGGATAAGTAGATATTGGATAACATGAACAACCTTGGTATACACATAATAAGCATGACACAATCACAATGATACTAATAAGGATAATCATATTATAACACATTCATCGTTATAAATCACATATTCATTATGCCATCGCACTTAACCATATTATAATTATTTTATTAACCAATTATTACTTAGTGTGTTCCACGAAAGGAGGACACTAAACCATACTTAACAATTTTAAAAAGCAACCACAATATATCTCATAACCATAAGGGTATAGCAATGACCAATCACCAAAACCAAATCAATGTACAAAGCAATATTGTACTAAAGTGAATACCAAACCAACATACCGAATCAAATCCAAACACCATAATACAAGAGTTACTTATAACTTCATTACTCTAGGGGAGATTATATCAACCCAAAGAGACTAAGGTACTCTAGTCATTATGACACACAAAATTAGCACAATACCCTATAGACTATCAATCTAAGGATACTAAGGTATGGTCATACTATCACATGAAGGAAGCATAGTACCCTACCTACAAAGATACCTAACTTATAAGTATGCATGCCCTAATTATCTCAATTTTAACTGTAATACCCTAAAATTTTAGTTAAACCTAATCCCGAGTAATTTACTTTATACCCTAATCCTAATCTTGGAAAATTAATATTTCCACCTTATCCTAATTCTCCAACCCCTAGAATTTAACCTAATCCCAATTTGTTGATAATTAAATTATCCTAATATCCTAACTTAAATTATATTAATTTTATCCTAATAAAAAACTAAACATATTTCTCTTCCTTATTTTCCTTTTTCTCTTCTTCCTCTTTCTTCCTTCAACCGACTACCCCTTTCTTTTTCCTCCCCCCCCCCCCCCTCTTTCTGTATGAAACATAGTCCTTAGGAAATGCCTACCATGCCTCCATCATACCCTACTAACTGCCAAGCCAAACTCTACCCCCATCAAACCATTAACTTCCAGCTCCTACAAATATGGGTTTGGGTTATATATATACATCCCCATATTAAATGCCCCAACCATTTTCTCCCTCTTTTTTTCAATAAAAGTTCCACCACCATGTGCTTGCCTTCTTTTACCTCTACCTTGTTGTCTCAAAAACAACCCCAAAAAAATTATCCACCGTCAACTATAACATCCCTAAAAATCACAGTTAAAATTTTTTGTTTAAACAGGAAAATACAAGCACGGTGGTGCTTCCGCCATGATCAGTACAAGCTCTGGTCCCAGCCAGTCTCGTACTAACTATAAGGCTAAAGAAAAGTTTCCACGAGACATTATACAAACTTAAAAAAAGGTTTATAGAAATCAAGTGTTCATAACACTAAAATCAGAGTGTGCGATAAAAGTTCTTACAACCAAAAACGAGTTACACAGTCAAGTTCCCAAAAAGGATAAAAGGTATAATGTCATAAAATAAAATTAAAATAAAACGAGAACCATTAGTAAACAGGAACAAGGGAGTCTAGCCAACATACGCTCTCAGCCCCAAGTAGGTCCAATGGTTAGCACACATCCCCGCCTAACACATCTAGTACTTCATAGGCATCAAACACGGTCCCCTACCTGTACAAATTCAGAAGGGCCCTCTGATCATGGGAATGAGCAACACTTATGAAACGAGTGATTAGTACACTATGTATTGAGCAAGGTAACCATATGGGTAAGGCCAGCAAGAAGCAACCAAGTAAGGTTATGCAAGAAAACAAACACGTAAAGCATACAAAACATAATTTAGGTTCATAAGATCAGGCTATACTTAGACTAATATTTTATCTGACACATTTCTTATATTAATTCTATGTGGATATAGGAACCCCACTATTATAGCCGGTGGACCAAAAATACTCTACAAGATAAATTGTACCTGACCACTATTATTGCTGGTGGACCGAATTCACTCAATAAGGAAAAATGCACTTGACCACTATTATAACCAGTGGATAGAAAAATATATAAAACCTCACTGGCCCTGACTCACATGGTGTTCCACTTTAAATAATTAGTATATTCCTATGTCTTATACTCTTGATTCACACATTTCTCATATTAATTTCGCATAAGTATGGGAACCCCACTATTATAGTCAGTGAACCGGAAACACTCCACAAGACAAAACACACCTGACCATTATTATAGTCGGTGGACTTGAATCACACAACAGGGTAAAATGCACCTGACCTCTATTATAGCCGGTGGACTGGAAAAATATATCCTCACTGGCCCCGACTCACGAGGTGTTCCACTATAAGTAATTAGTATCTTTCCATAACTTATTACCATGCAAAGTCTAGGTTTATCAAGCCCAGAATCCTCCACCATTATAGCTCGTGGAGCGGAAATACTCAATAGGACAGCACGCACCTGACTACTATTATAGTCAGTAGATTGAAAAATAGATAACCTTACTAAGCTCTAGCTTAATAATCTTTCACCTTTAAGTTTTTAGTGTTTTATTGTATCTTATTCCACACACAACCCGAATTAGATATGCACAACCCACTCGACTTCTCAAAAATCTTATCCCATATCTTAGGACTTCTACTCCCTCTAGTACATTCAGACATTCTTTCCCACTCTTTCCTTATTACCATGAATACCCAACTCCGAGGCGCACTTTTCATATCTCTTAATCAACTCAACATCACCCTCTAGGGTTTTCCTTCGAAAAACCCTAATTTGGCCTATGTGACACAACCTTCCTCTATCCCACACAATTCATGCTCTTCCACTTTATCATCTCACTTGATTCATTCCCAAGCACCTATTTTTTACTTCTCATATAACACATATGGCCATAAAACCCTAGTTGGCCATCCTAAAATCCTAGCACCTCTATTTCCTCAATCGATATTATTATGTCATCTCTCTTACTTACCATCCCCTCTTCTATATAACACATGTCTAACACCACCTAGGACCCTGAGACTTCCTTCCTAACTTTTTTCACTCAACAAGAAAACCTAAAACTCTTCTTTGTCACCAAAACCATAACTTCCCTCGAATCACATCCAACATCATGACCTCACCATCCAACTCCCACACGTGATCACAAAAACCCTAGTTAACTCCCCAAAACCCTAATATTTCTCCTTTCTTTTATGTCACTCCCTCAACACCCAAATATATTTTCTCACTTGGCTTAATTTTCTCCATGTGATACATCTCTCATCTTTTATTCCCCATTCTAACCATTTCCATTAGTTTTTCCCTCCTTACACACCTCTCTCACTTAGGGTTTCTTCCCAAAAACCTAGTCAAGTCTCCCATGCAATCTTACACCAACCCACGTACTATTATTCATATATGGACTCCAATTGCTCTAATAAGTCTTCCCTTACCTTACTTAATCATCAACTCAAATTTTCCCATGTAAAAGTTATCCCCATGCAAAGACTAACCATCCCATACAAACCATAGACTCTCCATACATGCTTTGGTCCATTCCCTTAATTATTTCCCATTATTCTTCTTTTTATCCACCCATAGGTCATAAGATATTTAGACCATCATTACCATTCTCTACTCAACTCACTTTCCTCACTCTTTTCCATTTCTCTCACAACCACATCATACTACTTAGAAACTCCTATCATGCATGTCATGAGGGGCAATATTAAGTACAAGTAATAATATCATATTACACATATCATAAATACATGCAACTTATCTTAGCTCCATGCTTACCAAGCTGCACTACAAGAACATGATAATATACTATATAAAGCACACATCTCAAATTAACACACATAGCACATTTCCACATACAAAAAGCCTTAACCATATCCTTACCTAATATGACATCGGGCTTGGAGCACGCTCCTACGCCTTCTTAGGATTGTAACTTGGCTCACCTATAAGAGGGAAAAACTAGTGTTAACTTCCCTCAAACCAAAATTATCATTATTTTCCTGCCTATTTATCATAGCCAAATATTAGGGTTAATAATGATAGTAGTACTTTTATAAGTAAAAGTAAGGTATTATTCTTAAAGTAGCTAATCATACTATTACTAGCCAAAATAGGTCTTGGTAGTTATATTAGTCCATGTTAAAGTATTATTAGTAATATTTATATTGCTAAAGATGATAGCTTTAATATTAGCAATAATAATAATAATAATGATAATAGTGAAAATACTAATAATAACCCAAATAATAATAATAAAAGTAGTAGTAGTATTAATACTAAAATAGTGACAATAATGATACTACTACTACTACAACTAATAATAATAATAATAATGCTAGTAGTAATAGTAGTAGTAGTAGTAGTAGTAGTAGTAGTAGTAGTAGTAGTAGTAGTAGTAGTAGTAGTAGTAGTAGTAGTAGTAGTAGTAGTAGTAATGATGACGATGATGATATTGCAAATATTAATAATGATGATGATGATGATAGGGTTTGAATAATCATGCTAATGTTAGCATTAGTAATAATAGTTCCCAAGTTAGTAATAATAATAATAATAATGGTTCAAATCTTTATAATAGTAATACTAGAGTCATAATAATACTAGCAGCAGCAACAACAACAACAACAACAATAATAATAGTAATAACAACAACAACAACAATAATAATAATAATAATAATAATAAATGATAACAATTACATTAATAATATTTAAGGCTTATGGAGGTTAGGGTACAACCTAGAGGTGGTGGTGACTAGGCGGCGCACAACGGCATTGCCAACGGCGGTGGAAAAGTAAGAGAAGTTGAAAATGTAAGTTTCTAAGCTATAAGAGGGGAGTGAGAGGGTGGTTGTGATGTTGGTGGGTGCTCTAGGTTGAGAGGGTTGGAATGGTGGTGGTGACACAACCAAATGGGCAGCGCAGGCAACGGTTGGTGTGGTGGCCAAAGGTGGTGGAGGGGGAGTAAGGGAGAAGGAGAGGGGGGCAAGGGGAAAGGAAGGTAGGGGAGGTAGAGGAGACACTACTGGTCGTTTTGGGGGTAGTGGGAGTGGTGGTTGCGGCAGGAACGGTGGCACACGATAGCGTGAGGGGCAGCGAGAGAAGAGAATGGCAGTTTTGGGCAGCCAACTTTGCACGACTGAAGTGGCTCGTGCAAGAGGAATCAATGGTGGCGAGTGGTGTGGTTCGGTGGAGGGTGATGTAGGGAGTAGTTTGGTAGGTAGTTTGGGCGGCGGCCCTGGGCGACGGTGGTGGTGGTGGTGTTTGAACAGGTCGTGGCACAAGGGAGGCAGATTTTTGGGCAGGAAAAGGGAACTCGATTAAGGGTTGGATATGGGGTATTTATAGGCAAATAGGGGTTGAAACGATAGAGGAGTAAGAGGACAAGAGAGGGGAAGGTGTAAGAGGTAGTTGGCCGACGATGGCAGGCCGGTACAAGCCTGCAAAGTTACAGGGCTTGTTTGGTTAAGGGAGAAGAAAAGGAATGGGAGGGCATGTGTGAGAGGAGAGATGAAGGGTTATTTGGGGTTGAAAAAGGAAAGGAAAGCAATAGGGAGAGAAGCGAGGTGGAAGGCTAGCATGCGGCGGTGGTTGGCCGGCGTATAGGGCTGCAGAGTTGCAACTCGCATGGGAGAGGAGGGGTGAGGAAGAAGAAGAAGGAGGGTTGGGTTGACCGACCGGTATGGATAAAAGAAAAGAAGAAAAGTAAGGGATCAGTAGGCGAGCGGTTCGAGAAAAAAAAAAGGAATGGTGGGTTGGGCCATGCCGAAGGAAAAGAGATGGAGGTTTTAGGCCGCAAGGGGCTTGCCCAAATCAGGGGAAGAAGGGAAAAAAAAGGAGAAAGGAGAGAAATGAAAGAAAAAGGAAAAAAGAGGAAAAGGAAAAAAGGAAAAATAGATGGGTTGGGGTATTTAGGATATTTTGGTGTTTTTGAATATTTAAAATAATAATATTTAGTAAAATAACAAATAAATTCCCTTTTTAGATTAATTTAGGATATTTTGATTGTTTTTTCCTTAATTCCATTTTAATTAGCAAAAAAAACTATTTTTTCTAATTGAATTGTTTATTATTTTCCTCTTGATTTTACCTTCAATAATTTCCCTTATTTTAATGAAATAATTTATTTAATTAATTTTTCTAATAAATTCCTATTTTACCATAATTTCCTAAATTAAGATTTTAGAGTGGTTCATCGTCAACCCTCACTGAAGCAACCTCACCTCTTTCGGTCACTTATTTCGTTTCCACCCCTTAACTAATGACCACTTTCACGACAGCACCCCTACCTTTCAGCTAAACACCCCACACCACCTTCCTTCCTTTTTCCTTTCCTTGGTTTCAGCCACACCAATCACAATCCACACCTCCACCCTCAGCAATCTTCACAGCACCCACATCTCCACCTTTGGCCAACAATCACCGCAACGCATCCTTTTTATTTCTTCCTTGGTTGCATCAGCTTCCAACAGTGCACTCCCTCTATTTTAGTAGCATCAACCAAACATCTTCCGCCACCTTTTGGAAGATTTCACCAAACCACACCACCATCATTGGGCCTCAACAATTAAATGCCATGTGACCTTAGAGTTAAGCCTTAAAACTAGATTATGTTGATAATAATAATATTTGAGCAAGAGGTACTAAGTTTTATGGTTAAAATAGTAACAAAAGAAGAGTTACGATAAAAATGTGAAATTAGAGTTTTGGGGAAATATAAGGGTCTTATTCCTAGAGAATGGCCTTATGATCTTTTGACGTGCCTTACCTATTTTAAACATGCTTTATACTTGTTAAATCAAACATGAATAAGATAGTAATCGTATAAAGTGAAAGATCACATGAGTTGGACTAAGGTGTTTCTAGGTTCATTCCACCAGACGATAATGGTGGCTCAGGTGTATTGTCCCTGAGAGGTATTTTAAACATCAAACCAGTTTAAGAATAGTAGTTTAGGAGCATTTGTTTCCCTAAGATGTGCTTCTAGGTTTGTTCTAATGGACAATAATAGTGACTCAAGTGTTTTATTCCTAAGATATACTTTATTTCATTCTAGCAAATTAAGAATAGTAGGGTCATATATTCATCATCAATAAGAATATGATTTGAGACAAGTAACCTGATGGATAAGATATTAGTGATTTAAAATGGAAGAGCATGTGAGTCGGGACCAAGGTGTTTATGGGTCTGTTCTACCAAACGATAATAGTATTTGAGTCGTGTTGTCCCTAAAAAGTACTTCAAACCATTATACCGATTTAAGAATAGTGGCTTAGGAGTGTTCTACTCTAAGAGGTATTGGATTAGTTCAATCAGATGATAATAGTGCCTCAAGTATGTTTTTCCTTGAGATGTGCTTCAGATCGTTCTATTGGTTTAAGAATAGTGGGCTCCATAAACTGAATGTAAATAAAAGAATGAAAATAATTTTATCTAATAAAAATACCTGGATCAGTATGTACCTTGTAATATTTTATGTGTTCCACACATGTACTTATCATCTGCTATGAAATAATATATTTAACTATATCCTTAACTTGATAGTATTATTACCTTGTGTAGTACGTAGTGTACTTATCATCCTTTTTATGGGTGATGTTTATTCCCACGAGCAGATGACTCTAGTGTTTTGTGCATGTCTCTGAGGACCAGTTGGATGATTTTTCTACCTTTGATTCATTGTATAGGGAGGAGTGACTTTCTTATATTGGGTGTTTAGGTAAAGAGTCATGTTATCTAGATAATATTTTTACCCAGATACCATTTTTATTGTATCCTGGAGTTAATCTCCACACTCATATTTATATCATAAAGCTTCTCTCATTTATAATTACTCTATTTTACTTTGATTGGTTTTAGCCTTGTGATTAATGTAAGAATAGTATGATAAACCAGACTTACATCATTTAAGAAGGTAACACTCGATATTTTGACTATATGCTTTCGCTGTAAAATGAAAGTTTACTGTAGTAAAATTTGGGGTATTGCATTAACTATTTTAAAACTAAACTTAATTATAATTCCACAATTCTCATAAAAGGATAAAAATTATTTAAAATAAGATAAGAAATATAAATTATGAAACTTCTCAAAATGGGCAGAAGATTATATTGCCTCTACACATAAATTAAGAGCATAAAATTCTAAATATGCATATTTAATATACCTTAAATCTCATGTTTTTCATACTTAATATAAGATACCACACACATTCCATACATGCTAGAAAAAATTTTCATATGAAGTGAAAAAAATATCCCTACAACACATCAAGCTTGAACCATTCATAACTATGCGTATACATGTTTAAATCTCAACATATCATATATCAAACTTCAAGTAAAAAATGTGATGAATCTCATGAAAAGATCCAAAATACAAGAGAGTATGTTAGTTAGGACAATAATTTCCTTAGCCGAACTTTCCCTCCAAGACATGCATAAATACCTAACAACATAAAACCCTATTCTACCATGGTATCATGCATGCCTTAAAATACATAAACTAGCATGCTCTTGCACAATATCACATGGTATCATGCTTAAATAAATTTAGAGAAAAATATAGTACATGCATATAATTGATAAATGATGAGAAGGTATAAAATTGCACATAAGCATAAAATAGAAAACAGTAACATTGTTACCACATTATGTTCACATATTTAGTAGGATTATAGGTATACCTAATTTCTATGCACAAATAGAAAAATAAATAAATAAAAGCCACTAAGTCCCTTGCTACAAAGCTAATATTCCTTCTCCTCCTTAAAAATAAAACCCAACAACTATAACTATAACACAAAAAATAACCAAGATAACATCAACAACCAACAAAAATTAAACAATAGAAGAGGCCATACCTAACTATGGGTGGCACATCTAAGAGGAAGAAAAAGAAGAAGCAAATCTTCAATTTTCTTAAATCTATCACCCTTAGACTTAAAGAATACAAACTAAAGCTAGAAAAAGGACTAAGAAAAGACTAACATGCAAGGAAAAAGGGAGAACTATAGGTAGATAGGCTCAATATTCTACAACAACGAGAATAATAGAAGTGTTCTTTAAAAAATTAGGCAAAGATCAAAGAAAAAGGAGGAGAGAGCACAAAAAAAAGAGGAAGAAGAAGAACAAAGCAAGAATGAGACACAAGGAGAAGAGGGGCTCGATTATCAGTAAGGGGAGAGAGGGAAGAGTTGACTTAAGGGTTACTTGAATGACATTTAAATGAAAGGGAATTCCCTCCATGATAAAATATCATGAGATCTCTCTTTATTATATCTCACCTTACATTTTCCTCGTCTCTATAATATTTTGTATCATCATTATGCCCCTTTACTTGAGAGAACATCCATAACCATTTATAAAGCATGGTAACATTAAAATATGCAAGTGATCTAATGTCAAAACCTTTATGATGAATCTTAGCCCATATGATTAAAAAAAACTTCTTCAAAATTCCTTCATCTTGAATCCATAAAATGAGCCTGATTGCCCGAGATACCGTATGTGCGAGCTCTTACTTAATTTTTGATAAAAATATACATAGAAAAAAATACATGAAATTTTGAAAAAGTTACTTATATGGAAATGATTTCAAATCAATCCTTATATTATGTTTATGCTATTAGGCTTAGCTTGAATATATGTGCTTATATGTTCATGGTAAAAACAAGTTATTTATTTGAAAAAATTAGTGTTTTAAACTTTGACGTATACTTTTTAGCAATACTTATTAGAGTTTTATATTAAATTTTGGTAAGTTTAAGATAAAAAAAAATATGGTTAAAACAACAACTAATAGCTAGTAGCTACAACTTAGTTACACATTCAAGAATAAGGCATTCATATAGTTAGTTTTAGCCGAACAAATTTAATATAGTTTTCACTTTTGTTTTGATTCACTATTAATGCACGACCAATGACTTCTGATTTGGACCCTAATCTCCTCGGCTTATCACATCATATCAATAATATCAATAATACCAATAAGATCAAATTAGATTGAACATATTAGATTCAATCAAATTAATATAATAATCAATAATGATAACCATTTATAATATTAATATTAATTAAATGATATAACAAATAATAAATAGAAGATTATTAATAATAAAAATAATCATATATTTATCTATTTATTATAATTAATCAAATTAATAATATTATTATGAATAATAAATATAATAAATTAATAATAATAGTAATTTATGATGATAATGATTTATAATCAAAGTAATTTTCAATAATATTATTAATAAATAATAATTAGTGATAATAAAAATAATTCATTTAAATAGATAAATAATAACATTTAATAGTACTAATAATAAAATAATTGATAATTATTATCTTACTTAAATTTAATAATATAAATAATACTAATTTAATAATAATAAATTGTAATAATTAATATTACTTATATTTGATAATAATACTTAATTGATTACAATAAATGAAAATGCATTAATAGTTATTTTTCATTTAATTGTATCAATAATAATAATGTATATAAATAATACTAATTAGTAGTGATGATTAAAATAATAAAAATAAAAATAAATGATATTAAAATTAAAAAACTTCTTTATAAAACAAGTAATCCTAACAATATTTATTTATTTATAACTATGATTAATATTATTTATAATAATGCTCATGATATATATATATATATATATATATATATATATATATATATATATCATATTAGCAATAATAAATTAAGATCAAATCAGCAAAAATAAACCGCAGAAAATAAGACATTAATGTCATGCAACCATTTTTATCATACAAGAACTAAAAGCAAAAAAAAAAAAAAAAGAACTTCACAGTCAAGTAGAAGTCGGAGGGTTGTACTAGGTGTCCAAACTAAGCCATAAACAGCTTCATGCAAATGAAAAAGATCATGATTCTAGTTCCACAAAAATGCGACCTTTTAGTGGGATTCGATCATTAAACCTCCTCCTCTAAAACGCACGGGAATTGGCTTTAGCTAGCTAGTAGAGCTAGCTATGACCAGCTTAATCGTAAAGATTTCTCAAAACTATGTGGATAGGATCTACTTGCTAATCATTTCTCCCTGTAGAAGAAGCAAAATTAAATGTTTTCTTACCAGATCAATAAACTTAGAGAAAAAGAATCCCTTTTCTGTTGTTTCTACGTTAATTTATATATGAATCTCGATTTCATAACTTGAATAAAATTACCAACTTAGTGATGGTTTGGTATGGAAATAATAAAGGTGGAAAAATTATTTCCATATTTTATATATCTTATAATATCTATGTAAAATTAAAGAATTTATTTTTAGATAAATACTCAAGTTAGATCTTATTTTGATCTAAAATAAATATTTTATTAAAATTATTTTTCCTATTTTTAAATATTTAATATAAAATATCTAAAATAAAATAAATAAAAATTCATCCCTATTATTTCTATAACAAACAAGTGTAGTCTCCTTTTTCACTCCTACCTTGCTTTGTTTTCTGTCCGTATAATACTTAAGCCGTGGACAAAATAATAACTTCAAAAAATGTGTAATAGTATTGCTTAGATAAAGGCGTATAGTAGAACAAATTCTGTTGTGCACCTAAAATTTCTTTATAAGTTACATCCAAAATAATATAAATAAGTAATAATTAAGTGGGAAAAAAAATCCTAGCTAGTACATCGTTTATACATATATTAGTTATTTTTTTGTTGGGTTAATATTTATTTAAGCTACGGTTAATATATTTCTTTCTTTAGCTTAATATTTATTCAAGTTTTGCTTAATATATTTTTTTTCTTTTTATATTGATATTTATTTTGATTTGGATTAATATTTGATTATTATATTTATTATGATAACTATATTTATAATAAAAATAAAAATAAAAATAATAGTTATAATAATTTTTAAAATTAAATAATGAAACTATATAATTGTATTTGTAACTATTATAATATAAAACTAAAATAATTAATATATTATTAAACTTATTATTTTTATTTTTTTTACTCTTCCTTACATCGGGATCACGTTAGCATTATATCTGTATTGTTGTAATAGTATAATCAATTATTATGATCTGTTCTAAAGACGGTAACCAGACGCACCTGAAAAAAGTTTATTCCACTACCGGGAAGGTAAAACCCATAAAATTCGACATCAAGAAGAAGAGGACGAGCGTACCGCTCGGACAAACGACGTCCGCGCTCACAATTGTAAGTAGCTTTCTGATCGGCAGACTTACATGAATAAGGAGGCGGGCCACCTCACTAGGCATCAAAAGAGATCATTATCCCAAAACCACACAGATTAAATGTTACTTTAATAATGTACCCCTTTACAAGGAAAAAGTCCATATCGACTTCAATAAAAATTCGTATCATTTTCGACTTAATTTGGCAATGAGATGTCTACTTAATTTAATATGCTCTATTATCTGTATCCCTCCTTGCGGTGGATGCTTTTTGCGGTTATGAATGGCTGAAATGATCCTCACCTCTCTCCTACATCTATATAGTTTCTATTATATATATACATTGTATTTGTACACCTTACCTATTTGAATTTAGAATCAAGTGTACTATCATTGTCTCTTATTATTTATATATTTTAAAATACGGTACGTTTTATCTTATTATCATCCACCGATTTCTTAGTATACTAGACGCACAAAAGACGTTAACTAATAAGCAAAAAAAATAGATCGTTACCGTTCTAAATATAGATCAAACTCGGGCCGACAAAAAAAGATCGAAATCTCTTGTTTAATCCAACACGATTTCCATAATAAAAGTATCTTTCATCAACAGAATATTTCTTTTAAATAAAAATAAAAGCCATCAATCTACGGCGATTATAGCTCATCTTCTCATAACGTTATACATACAAAATCATGAATATTATCATACGCGTGGGTTTTTACATTTATATCATATATGTCTATTTGAGAGCGAATTTATAGTGGATCTGATTCATCTACCGAATTTGAAAGTATTAAGGCTAGTAGCCGCTAGTTATTTACCTACTACCATGATACTGATATTTTTTTAAATTAGGGTTTCCCCCCCCCCCCCCCCTCTCCCTCCCCTCCTCCCTTTATATGCCTTTCATTTAAGTTTGTTCGCACGAGTATGACAGCTTTTGATCCTCTTTCACACTAATTTATTTTTCAAGCTCCAATAAAAAAAGAAATTATCTCGTTGCTACTGTCCATAATTTACAACTACCTGAGGCACAACCTCAAGTATACAGCATGGTTTCCAGTGTCTTGGGTCTTTTTTGGTCAGGTTCAATGAATTTGCAAAGGGGTGATTTGTTTGGCTTGTATTGCCCAACAGTGGAGCGTTGGGTGACTGGTTCTTTAGGTCAGGTCGTTCTAAGTAGATGATCACCGCCCCTTCCAAATCCTTTTTATAATGTGGGGAGAGTAGACCGGATGATGCTTGACGGCAATAACCTTTTTAAAGTGCAATAAAATTTGCTTTCAACTATCAAGAACGAAAAAGAAAAAGAAAAAAAACTGGTGCGCAACATCATTTCGCCCACCAGGGAACAGAGAAATAATCTCAAAGTCTGTCTGGGCAGCTATTCAACATATCCCTTCACTGGCCTACTACTCTCATCGCTTTCCAGGATGCGAAATTTGTAGTATCGTCGAGCCAGTCTGCAACAAGCTGCATGTTCATTTCGAAGAGAGCACACATCTTAGTTGCTTATCTTGTGCCCATTCCATACCCAGCCAGCACGCTTTTAGCAGCAGAAGCGTGGTATCGACTGTGTGACACAGAGTTGAAACGCATTTCTGCAGACTTATCCCGGCCCGGCAGCCACCGCCAACATTGAGCTTTAATTGTGTGCTAGTATTTATATAAATGGGCCTGCTCGTAGATCGAGTGTATTTTCTGCCGATGGACAATGGACCATAAGAATCATAACCAGTAACGAGAAGTTGTTCTGCTAATATCTTTTTCACACAAGCCCGGCTCAATAGTCCGGCAACATAAGACATACTAGTACATTGCTCCAAACTCCAAAGCAGTGCTTGACCCGGATGCATGCAAGGTAGCCGGGGCCATTAACGGCAGCCCATACGATGATATTTTTTCCTCTTAAGGCCCATTGCCAAGGAATCTTGAAGCACATTTTATGATTGATCACGGAACCGTTTAAAAAAACAAAATTGACAACGAAAAAAGAAGTGGGGGGGATCCTTTTCGGGTTTTTTCTTGCCAACCAGATAAAATTTAGGTTTATGCTTAAATATTATAAATATCTCTAACCCCTTACATTATAAATGTAATAAGTATGGAAATCATATTGTTAACGACAAATTTTCTGGTAAAAGAAAATTGAAGAACAAAATATACTTTTATTGATTATTAATTATCGGATCGAATGTAGGTACAATCTCTGTATAAATCATGTACAAGATTTAATATCCTCTGATTTAATCTCTTAGATGATTGATTGTGTTGTGATTCGCGATGTTGAATTTTGGGCTCAACTTATTCGAGGCTCGTCTTGAGTTTAATGAGCTTGATCCAAACCTGTTGATGAAAATCTAATTTGCCTGGTAAAGAGGGCATAATTTGGTGGTACTTGATTCATTCGAACAGGTTTAATGATGTTGAAGTTGCAACGCTTCAACGTTTTCGACTTTGATGATCTGGAAAGCTTCGTTCTTCGATCCTCGGATCTTACTTCTTCAATCTTCGGATCTTCGTTCTTCGGGTCTTCGATCTTTAGCTTCAGAGTGCTTGGGAGCATTCTCTCTATAAGCTCTTAATCTCGAGACTTCAGTCTGTCTTCAATGAGGAGGGGTGCCCTCTATTTATAGAGAAAAGGACCTCCTTGGCTTTCGAGCTTGGGCCCGTCTTGCGTTTTAGACTTAAAAGTCATGCTTCATTTAACTTAATTTTACGAACTCGTAGCCCTTTGTGAAATAAATTAGATCCGCATTTAATTAAACTAAGCCCAATTGAAATATTTTGGCCCAATTTAATAAAATACGAATCGAACGTAAACAATTAAAATATTTTATTTTAACATATAAATCCTGAATAATTTTTAGGAATATTTAATTATCCCCAATTTAGGTTGATTGACCATATAACAATCAAATATTATTTTTCTTGTTGTTATATATTTTTCCAGTGTCAACAAATGCCCCCACTACAAGTCACTGGCTTGATAAATTTAAGTGACTATTCGACTGTGACTTGTAGTACTTGGTTGGAATTTATCCAAAATGTGAACTTGGATACCTTTTCTTTTTTTTTTGAAGATTTATTTTAACTGAAATACTAAAATTTTACTAGAGTTGTTAAAAAGATCTTATCCGCGGTTAATATCTTGATGGTGAGACATATCTAGAGATTTCTACAAAAGATATTTTTCCAATTGGATTACTATCTTTTAAGAGTTGTGTGCCTTTAATATTATCACAAAAGCTTGTCTTTTAACCGGCGATTCTATCATTAAAGATTTACAGCCAACTAATCCAATTATAAATATACTAGGTGTTAGTCGCCTAGGTAAACACAATAACTTGGCAACCAAAATTAATCTCGCCCCACCGAGAAAACCGAAGACTTTTCAATTTATTTTGCGGTCTCTTGCTTTACTTCTGTACGACTAATTCGTCATCAACATACCTTTGGTAATTCTTTTCTGCTTAATTCCTTACTAATTTCTTCTTCTTTTTTTATTCTTCTTCTTCTTCTTTTTTTAGTATATATATATGTATGTGTGTGTGTGTGTCTATATATATATATATATTTGATAGCTCAAAGCTATATCAATTTCAATACGCCGGCCTCCAACAGGAAATAGCGAACAGAATCTTTCTTTTCCAACCTTGAAGCACCCACTGAGCATCTTCATCCTCAAAAATATCAAACGAATCTAAGAAGTAGTATGTATATATGTATTTATATTTTTTTTTCTTTTTTTCTTTTTTGATACACGACTCACAAGCCTTCCTCTTGTGCCTTTGCTATGACAAGATTCATATGTGTGTGTGGATATATATTTTGGGTCATTATGCAATTTTAAATCAGTCATAAAGAGTTTTCTCAAACCGTCGGACTTCTTTTCTTTCATCGAAATTAGCGTTCCGGCTGCATTTCAGGTGTGTGTATATATATATCTTTGGTGTTGCTCCTATTATGGTGTCGGTAGTCTATGATGATGCCCCCAAATGACAGAATCCAATATCAAAAGAATTTGTGTGATGCTTCGTCAAGGATCAGAGACTTTCATACTGGATTTGATTGCCTTCAACCTATGAATTGGGTTTGAATGCTAGTTGTTTATTAGCTATTGAATCACGTTCAGTCGTCTTTCACCATCAGCAGTCAACAACTTTCGAATCGGGTTCGACTTTAGACTATTCTTTAGTTGTCGAACCCCATTCAACCGCCTTTCTTCGTCAACGAGCAGCATCTTTCAAACCGGATTCGGCTTCTGATTTTTTTTTTTACAGCTGTCGAACCTCATTCAACCGCTTCTCTTCGTCAACGGCCAACATCTTTTAAACCGGATTCAACTTCCGGCTGTTTTTACAGCTGTCGAGCCCCGTTCACCATACCCCTTCCCCGTCAACATATATGAATCTTGTCAAAGTCTGTCTGCGCAACATCATTTTGCCCACCAAGGAACAGAGAAATAATCTCAAAGTCTGTCTGGGCAGCTATTCAACATATCCCTTCACTGGCCTACTATTCTCATCGCTTTCCAGGATGCGAAATTTGTAGTATCGTCGAGCCAGTCTGCAACAAGCTGCATGTTCATTTCGAAGAGAGCACACATCTTAGTTGCTTATCTTGTGCCCATTCCATACCCAGCCAGCACGCTTTTAGCAGCAGAAGCGTGGTATCGACTGTGTGACACAGAGTTGAAATGCATTTCTGCAGACTTATCCCGGCCCGGCAGCCACCGCCAACATTGAGCTTTAATTGTGTGCTAATATTTATATAAATGGGCCTGCTCGTAGATCGAGTGTATTTTCTGCCGATGGACAATGGATCATAAGAATCATAACCAATAACGAGAAGTTGTTACCTGCTAATATCTTTTTCACACAAGCCCGGCTCGATAGTCCGGCAACATAAGACATACTAGTACATTGCTCCAAACTCCAAAGCAGTGCTTGACCCGGATGCATGCAAGGCAGCCGGGGCCATCAACGGCATCCCATACGATGATATTTTTTCCTCTTTAAGCCCATTGCCAAGGAATCTTGAAGCACATTTTATGATCGATCACAGAACCGTTTAAAAAAAAAACAAAATTGACAACGAAAAAAGAAGTGGGGGATCCTTTTCGGGTTTTTTCTTGCCAACCAGATAAAATTTAGGTTTATGCCACCGGCATAAACTCTTGATTTGCAATTAACTATTATAAATATCTCTAACCCCTTACATTATAAATGTAATAAGTATGGAAATCATATATAAGAAATAAGGTGGAACGTGCACACAATTCATAAATATGAATAAAAAGTAGATATTTCCTTGTCTTCTCTCTACATGTGTAATACCCCACACTTTTGTGTATTGGATGGATGATAAATTTTTGACCTATGCTTTAATTCAATGTTGCAATTTGATTTGGAATGTAAATTGATTCAAAATCATGTTGGAAAAATGAGGTTTAATGAGTTTTACTGGCAAATCCATCGACTGATTCTACGAACCAATCGACTGGTTTGTCGTTTGAGCCAAATTGAGTTCCTCGACTAAACCGATCGACTAGTGGATGAACAGTCGACTGGTATACCCAAACCAATCAATTGGTTCATTGAACAGGTCATTTTTTTTAGTTGGATTTTTCTAAAAAATCTCTTACACTAAAATTGAACCTTACCAACTCATACTGATTGTCCCTAAGAGATTCCTAACCATTTTCATGTCGCGTTTAACATAAAATATTACCTCGATTTGTTCCAAAGGTTGATTGAGACACATGAGGGAGATATATGACATCAGCCAATTGTCTTATTCCTCCTCTCTCCTCTACCCGATTCTAAGATTGGTTGCTTTGACCTCGGGTGTGCTTTTGAGCAGCTAGAAGACTCCTTCTACACTAAACTCCCATTCCTTCTCCCACGTATGTTAATTCTGTCCTATTTGATCTAAGCTCCCCAGATTCTCAAATTGAGCTCGGGAGACTAGGTCAGCTAATCCCGGGCAAATTTATCCATTCTAATCAAATTCAAATGGTCATAAGTAGGGTTACGAGTTGCCTTCTGAACCCTCTATGTTTTCCTTCGATTGGTTGGCTATAAATAGCCACAATCCTCCATGCATTTCACTTTCTTTCATCCACTGAAACTTCTCTAAATTATGCATTTTTTTTCTTTTCTTCCACACTTCGAGTACTTGCAAATTTATTTACACACTCTTCTGATCCTACTTATAGCTCTATCTTGTTTTAATTGTTAAGCAAGGCAGAGTTAGATCTTTGTAAAAGATTGAGTGGTCCAGTTGAGCTTTTTCCTATTTTGTCCTAGTGGTATATCCTTTTCCCTTTCTATTTCTTGTTTGAAATTTTATGAATTTTTGGTATAATACTTGAGTTAAGATTTTGGTTTTTAAGGTTTAAGAGTTGAGGTTTTCACAAATTTAGAAATCCTAATTTAAGGGGATTTAACTAGCATCAAGTAAGTAATTATTGATCCTAAAATATTAGCATGTGCTCCTACATGAAAGGTGATGCCTTTTATTGGATTATACATGTTGGTATGAAGAAACTCATTTGTATGCATGATTTACATGTTTGAATGACATAAATTGAGAAAAGAGCATGAAAATGAAGAAAATAGGCTATGATAATATTATGGTAAGAAATGCATGATAATTTGGTTAGAAATATGTTGGTTGATGTTGATACATGTTCTAATGTGAGTAGAAATGATTTTTATGCAAGAATTTGCATGGAATTTATGAATTTATGGTGTGTTGGGGTAAATTGACTGACCGATTTGGTTAAATCGATCGATTGGCTCCCCTGCAAAGGCCTTGGTCATGCTCTCTACTTAAATCCATCGACTGGTTTGGAAAAATTGATCAATTGGTCTATGAATAGTTGACTGATTTGCCCAAATTGATCGACTGGTTTGAAGGAAGCATGGTCTGGTTGAGTTGAATTGATCAATTGGTCAACTCAAGCCAATCGACTGGTTAGTGCAACCGATCCACTAGTTAGGCTAGACCGATCGACTGCTTCAGCTGGTTTGCATAAATGGTTGCTTTGTGGCTCAGTTATGTTTGGGGGTTATATTTGGGACTATGTCATGATTATTAATGGGATGAAATACAAATTATAACATGAATTATCGACCTAATTAAGGGATTGAAAGGGATTATAACTTATGGCATACATTATGAGTAATGTAAAGGTTAAAGATGTTATTTACCTGTAATTAGTGATAAAATGAAAATAAGAGTAATGGAAATCAGTAAGTGCTTGGATTAAACCCTATGATAGATATGAATCTCATTGGCCAAGGATAAATGGTAAACCCACATGGTTGGGGAAAATGAAAATAAAGAGGATCAATATGGTTTAGTATGGGGATTTATATAGCTTACTTGTATGAGCCTTGTGTGATTAGTGATCACCCATCCGTATGAATAAAATACTAATCACTTAAAGTGAAAGAAATTAGAGTTGAGTAAGCATCTGGGTTACCCGATCCTCGATTAGCTATCAGGGGTTAGTTTACCTTCAGGCCTTTTTTTTTGTGCCTTCAGCAGGGATTCTGAGATGTCCCAGTGCCTTACCTACTCTAGAAACCGATGATGTACTAAAAGGTATCAATACTAAAGGGTTTGGCTACCTACTCTAGAAAATGATGATATTGTTGTTATGCGGCTTCTTATGAATGTTGTTGGGTAGTTTTTTTTTTTTTTTTTACCTTGTCATAACCCTTTAAATATATTTTTTTCAAGAATTCTTAGTTGAGACATTAGCGTAGGTTGTATTGTAACATTTCTATTATGCCATGAGGAATCAGTAATGTACTAACCTCGCAAATTGAGCGGAATGTTATAAGGAATGATATGGCTGCTTATATCAACATAATATAACATCTTTTTGGTGATTCCATCCTAAGAACTCCACATTTAAGCGTGTTTGTCGTGGAATATATTTTTAGAATGGGTGACCTTCTTGGGAAGTTTTAAAATTTTTCTCAAAATATTTCGAGAAGCGCATGAGGGAGGACAAAGAGCACTAAAATGACTCATGTAGATCTATGGGGCAAGTCAATTAATTTGAAAGCACTCTAAGGTGTGCCCCATGTGATTATATCAACTCAGGGTGTTACGAATGGTATCAAAGTGAAACTATGATCGTAAGCTAAACTTAAATGAACTAGTCAACCACCTAGCAAGATGATTTTTAGGATAAAACTATATTGAGATAGTTAGTGGTTGAGGCGTAACAAGGATATTGCATCCTTTGAGTGGGGATGAACGTAATACCCTCCAAATTGAGCGGGGTGTTATAAGGATTGATATAACTACTTATGTCAACATGGTATACCATCTTTTTTTGTGATTCCATCGTAAGATCTCCACAATTAAACGTGTTAGTTGTGGAACAATTTTAAAGATGGGTGATTTTCTTGGAAAGTTTCAAAAAAAATCTAAAAATATTTCGAAAAGCATGCAAGTGAGGACAAATCTCGATGAAAGGACTCATGTTGACATATGGGACTAGAACTACGTCAATTATAATTAATTACATGAAGGGAAGGTAAATAGTCATAATAGAAATAAAAAGTAAACACATAAGTTAAAGTAATGTAATCCTTACATATAATATATATACACACAACTTTATAACTAAAAAGATTATTGATCTATTATATTTTACACAAATTTGTACAACAAGATTCAATCTATTTTATAATTCTCCAAAAATATTCCAACATTTAAGAAAAGTTGTATAATCTAATAAACAAATCTTCTATTTTTATTAATTAAAAAACAAGTAGCCATCAATAGAGAAAGATACATTAACAAACTAATTACTAATTAAGATTATAGACAATAAACTATTAGCAGATAAAACAAAGAATTATAAACTATTCCCCATCAGTAGAAAAAAACAGAAATTTATAAACCATTTCCATCATTTACCACACACACAATAAATATATAGGCAAGGGGAGTAGTGACACTGCTTGTCATTCCCTGGATGAGGAACCGATAATAATGGTTATTTCATGTACAGGGATAATGGTAATAATTATCTTTTTATGGGCAGAGACTACGCCATTATTTATCGATCCTTAGATAAGGCAATAACACCCTTTGTCATTGTACGAGGGGAAGCAACGGAAGACGATGCCAGAGGAGAATACAGGACAACGACACACAACGTTGTTCTTGTGTCTTTACTATTGTACAACCCTTACATAAAAAAATTTAAACAAAAATACTTTTGTATGCATTGTTGATGCTCATTTACGGATTTAAATTTTAAAAGGAAAGGGTGAAAGAGATTTGAAAAATTGAAGAGGGGAGATAATAGAAGGAGAGCCGCGTGTGAGATTCGAAAAAAGAAAAAAAAAAACAGATATGTTTTTCTTTCCATGATTGATAAGTATGATAAAGTGAAGATATTTTTAGTATTTACATATTAAATATTTTGTTTGCAGTAATTAATTGCTATCCAAATCTGGATCTCAGAAGTAAAAATACAGACCGGCAACTGAGCACTACCCTCCTGATGCGACCTTTTCCTCTCTGGTCCGGAGTGGGATACCAAAATGTGAATAAATCCTTCTGGAAAAAAGGCCCACAAGGATTGTCCAATCTCTGAAGAACCCGATCAACGGTTGGACGTATGCCATGTTACACCTTTTCTTCTTCTAAAAATAAATAAATAAATAAATGGTCTGGAATTCGAGTAGTCCAGACTGTTGACAAATAACAAAAGAAGCAGAGGAAACAATTGCCGAAAAATGAAAAATAATAATAATAATTGTTGCCAGATAAGAATTGGTCCCGATCAGCAGCATACATAGGAATAATAGGATATGAAATGCATAGTTCCCACCTCCGAGTCAAATCTAGTGGCTCGTCCTAAAACCATAAAGACTAAACCAAACCAGAAACTACATGTTTGACGACCACTGCAGTCAACCCCACCAGACGCACACCCCCCACCCTTCTTCCTCCCAAACCCACCGAGATATTTAAAAACTATAAACTATTGGGAATTTATGGGAAAAAACCTTGCATCACTCATCATACCCTGTCAATTTAGAAACCCCCCCCCCCCTTTCTCCCACACCTCCGCCTCCTCTCTTCCCAAACTTTATAGTCCAGTTTCCAATAATTTAGAACCTTCGGTGACTCGGTCCAAATCCCCTTCCTTTTACGTATCTTATATAAATTAGCAGATCGTCCAAACAAGCATCAAGCAGAGTCATAGAAATCGTCTAGAAAGAAAGAGAGAAAAGAAAAGAAGCTGGCTTCAGTTCTCTTCAACTAAGATTCAAAGTAAATAACTTATAACCAGGCTCATAAAGATCTAGCCACATATGCAAATCGATCGCCAAAAGTCAAGAGGAGAACAGAGGTCGGCAACAGGGAAATCAGCCAAGCCGCCGCCTCCGGCAGCGAACTCAAGGAGCTGCGGGATGCCGTCGAATAGCAGCGGGAGCGGCAGATCGGTATCCTCAGGGCTATCCGGCGGCGATGGGTTGTTGTTGGTCTTGTTTCACGATCACATCGGGCACGCCTCGGCTGGGGCTATGTTGAAGAGGCAGCAGGCGAATAAAGAGATCGTAAAGAGGGCGTTAGCGCCGCCTAAGAAGAGGCAGCTTACCTGGAGGTGGAAGTTTTTCAGGCCGACGCCAAGTCGCCTTTCCACCATGTCTATGGCTTAATTCAGGAAGAGGAGGGGACGGGGAGTACGTACATCGAATCCTAATATATTTCTTTCGAATTTCTACCTCTCAATCTTTTTTTTTTTTTTTTATAGAACACCATACATTAGTTAGACATAAATACTAGTTACCAGTAATTAATCGCCATGTATAAATATATAGTAGTAGTAGTAGTTCATAGTTCGTGTAATTAAATAAGGTATACGAGATTATTTCAACGACTACAATAGAATTTGAGTTGAGCTTATTGTAACCGCAGACGTTTGTATATGCATTGAATTAATGCACGCTATGCGTCTGGTACGCCCAAAGCTCCCAACAAAGTGGTGGGTCGATGGCTGTAGGACGCTGAGTCCCGAGTTCCAACCAACAATTCCTAGATTTCATAGCTAGAGATGGCGATCGAGTACGAAACCTTATTACGAGTTCGGATCAATGGATTGATTTACATTCACGATCTAATCATCTTGTTCCGTCCGTCGTAAATCAATCAATTACTTTCTTCTTCTTTTTTCATCTTTAAAAAGGTTAGGGCATTCGTTAGAATCAAACTCCGGTCATAATATTTGCGTTCAGAACACTAAGCTAAACAAGGTGTGGGTTCATGGTACTACAGTTTTTATATATTCATCGTTTGAGTGTTTGATCGAACTCTCGCTTGACTCAAAGAGTGGGGTGGGGGTGGGGTGGGTGGGTTGGTTGGTGAAATTTGTTGGACAACCAAATCGCACGAAATCCAGTCTGTATGCCAATTAGTAGCATTCAACAAACAGCTAAGAGTCACTTTAATTCTGAGCTTGATCGCTCCCCACCTCCCTCCCTCCCTCCCTCTGGCTTTCGCTGTGCTACCTTTAGTAACATTATCAATACCCGCGCTTCACGCTCGGCTCGTGTGCCACAATTTCGTGCCTTCCCGCTGGAGGTGGTGCCAACTGCACGCTATACATGTGTCGTATAACGTACACCTTTAGTTTGTGAGATTGCCCCGTTCAACAGCGGCTTTTTCATTTTATTTTTATTCCGCGTTGCCCAGAAATTAAGACCGAAAGTTAGGATTCGTTTGGTATCAAATTACAATATCAATAGCAATACAGGCCAATTTTTATTTATTTAATTATTATTATTATTATTACTATTATTTCCAGTCGGCTAGAAATCACCCATTTTCTGACTTAGTAAGACGCCCACACGCCGTAAAAGCATCGTCACGTTTTCTGCGTCACATATCTTTTCCGACAATCCACACTTTTGTCACTCACCACTGGACGTCTATCTTCTCCGGTCCAGGATTATACTCTTTTAATAATATAAGATCATATGATATCGAATAAGATGGATCGGCCAAAACAAAAAGGCGTAGATTACCAATTAGACGATACGGCTGCAACGTTGTCTTCCCAACCCGAGGCATAAATAAATGCATCGCTGCATCAGAATTACTTATGTCTAGGGATGTTAATCCGATGAATTTTATTCGAAATTCGACGGATTTTATCTGTTGAGTGTGTAAATAAATATTGATAAATAAATATGAATACGAGTATAGAGGAAGAGAGAAATATCCGTTTGATTTGGATATGGATATGGAATCTTCAAATTCGTACCCGTATCCGCATCTTTTTACTCAATATAAAATTATATTTTTATCTCATTTATGTAATCTTAAGTATCTTTTTTAAGGCTAAGGGCTTGTTTGGTATGATGGTAATAGAGGTGGAAAACTTTTCCCTCTATTCTTTTATATTAATTATTTAATAATAATAAAAATATTTTGTATGAAATACCCATTTTAGATTAAATTAAGATCTAAAATGGGTATTCATTATAATAGATATATTTAATTTTAAATAAATTATACAAGATATATAAAATATGGAGGTAATTTTTCTACCCCTATTACCCCCATACCAAACGACCACTAAAAGTAAAAAATATGATTAAATTTTAACAATCTAAGTATATAATTCTAACATTAAATGATTTTTACTTTATACTTAATGGGTTTTATCTAAAACTTGGTGGGTTTTACCATATGGATATGTAAACGTATATGGATATGGATGAGGAAAAAAAATGCGTGCCGGGTTTGGATATAGATATGGGTATAGGTTTTCTTCCAATCCGTTACCATCCCTACTTATGCCCTTGGATGCCTGTTTCATCCTTCCGATTCTTACATCACGATATAAAAACCTGTTCTAAGAGAGTAGGAGGGAGTGTGAAATATCCCAAAATTTTAATCCTAAAATTTTTAGCTAAATAAGGATTTATTAGAAAAATTAATTAAATAAATTATTTTATTAAAATATAGGGAGTTATTTAGGGACAATCAAGAGAAAAAATGATAAATAAGTTAAATCCATTTTATACAAGTATTAGTTATTTCATAATATTAATGGTATTATCTATAATAATATTATTATTATCATTATTAGTATTAATATTAATAATATTATTATTATCATTATTTTTTTAATGCCATTATTATTATTATTATTACTTAACCTAACCTTGGAAATACATATAACTAATGCTACTATTAATGGGGATCTAGAATTTTAGTATTATCATGATAACCCTTATTGTTACTACTACTACTACTACTACTACTACTACTATCATCATCATCATCATTATTATTACCATTATCATTCTCATTATTTTCTTGCTAATATTGTTAATCCTAACTTTATCCATTATCACTTATTATTATTATTATTAGTAATGTTATTGAAACCGAAGTTGGCATATTATCATTTTGTTATTATAGAAGAAGAATATTTAAGCCTTAATATTATTATTACGTAATATTCAAATAGTGTTAATATTACTCCTAATGCCTTTATTACCAACATTATACTATAATATTATTATTATTTATTACTGTTATTATTGCTATTATTTTGCTACTATTATTATGGTAAAAAAATATTTGAACCCTTATATTAACATTATTTTTCAAATATAACTATTATCACTATTACCTTTAGTAATATTAGTATTTGGTTAGTATTAATAATATTATATTATTATTTTATTCCTAAAGCCATTATTAGCCTTAAACCCAACTCAGAAAAAAAAAAACTGAGAAAGATTTACTACACAAAAATTAATAACAAAATCATCGCTAAAAATCATGGCAAATGCCGACTTTTTGCACCGATAATTTTTGCTATATTTAGAATTAATTTTTAAAATTAGTTATCTATACTAATTTTAGAAAAATTTTTAATATTAAAAAAATTTAAAATAAATAATTATTAATAATAATTATTTTTAATAAGTAGTTTCGAGCTTTTAAACTGTTGTATTATGGAGGGGGTAGTTAGTTGCCGATATTTTTTTTCCCCTAAATTACCAACAACCCCGGCTCTGGAGTATCACGATCTGAGGAAGGAGGCCGGTTGCGGGATGAATGTCACGAACAAAGTCTATAATAGGTTTCACTACCATTTGGTAACTTGTTAACTGGTGTTGATGCTTCCGCTAGGTCGATCCATTTTTCAAAAAAATTCAAATTGCTGAGGAAGGTTTTTATTTATTATATTTGTTCAAAATAAGTTGGTGTTGCTGTTGCTGTGCGTTCGGTCCGTACTTTCTGGAGTGTTTCATTTGGATATGCTAGTTCTTATTATTAATTCCTAAGATAAGTCTCTATTATTATTATTAGTATCACTACTGCTTCTTAAGATAAGTCTTCTTCTGATTTAGATCAGTGATAGAGCTTGATTTTTAAATATTAGAGGTCTCGTATTTAAATTTACTTGTACAAATTTTAAATTATACGTCTTTTCTTTTATCTACTTTTCGTATATTATATCAGCAAAAATATCCGGAACGAACTCGCCAAAAAAGAAAAAAAACTGCTGGAAATTTCGTATATTACATCTACTTTTCCGCCGCTTCTGGTGGAAGAGGCACGGAGGTTTCCCAACAAAGTCATGCTTACGTGACGTCCTTGCTGCAATTTCCCGAGCACGAGTGATGGAAAAATTAAAAACAATAGGTCCCACCGAGATTTGAACTCGGGTTACTGGATTCAGAGTCCAATGTCCTAACCACTAGACCATGGGACCGCGCATATACGCAAAGCAACATTTAATATAAAATATCTAAATAATACAAATCATCAAGACCAAAAACCGCGGAAGCCACTCTTAATATATCAGAGCCAGGTTTCGATCCTGGGACCTGTGGGTTATGGGCCCACCACGCTTCCGCTGCGCCACTCTGATTTTGTTGATGGACTATTCATTTGCTTATAATATTTATTATAATAATTGAATCAATCCTTCCACCCTCCCAACCATCAATTAACTAACTTTTTGAAATACCCTAGAATTAATTATTTTGGGAAATAAGTCTTTAAATAAGGATTATTGGAGAATTTATTTAATATATTACTCTTTATAAATTAAAAAGGATTTTTGTAGGGCAAGCTAATAGGAATTTTGAGATAAATTACAAGGGTATCTTTATACAAATATATATATATATATATATAATTTTGGGCCCTAAATTAGTCTAAAAAGGGGGATAAATATTTTATTTAATTATTTAAATATTCTTACTCTAAGTACCTAAGGTAAATACTCTAAACATTTACATAAAATAAAATATTAAAATAAAATAACATAAATAAATTTTTCTCCATTTTTCTTCCTTTTTCCTTTTCTTCTTCCCCCCCCCCCTTCTCGCCGTTGGCCAGCCCCGGCCCAACCCCCTTTCTTCCTCTCCTTCCCCGCGGCCCAGCGCTGCTCGGCCTCCCTCGCCACAGTGAAACGCAGCGTTTCGCCCCCCATTCCGCCGAAACGCTGCACCCCGATTAATGAGAGTGACCGTTGCCTGCCAGCTATACTCGACGCCGCGTTTTGTCCATAACTCACCCAAAACGTCGCGTTTTGGTAGGGCCTTTTGACCGTTGCCGAACCGGCCGGTCTCCCCCCTTCTTCTTCTTTTCTCCCCGGACCGCCGGTCCGGCCACCTTCTCCTTCCTTCTCGCGAGCGCGACCTGCAACACGCCGCCCTCCTGCGCCGACCGTCTGCCGCACCGCCTGCACGCCGCCTTCCCCTTTTTTGCCCTGCCGGCCACCCTCCCTCGACCAGCCTACACCCCCCATCATCCCTAGGCCACCCCGCACATTTTCTCTCCTTTTCCCGACTAGCGCAGAGGTCTGCCATGGCAGACCTGCGTCGGCCGCCCCTGCCGGCCGGCGTGCCCCAAACGCCGCCTGACCTGTCCTCCCTTGTCCCCTCTCTCGATTTTCCCCAATTCGAGCCTATAAATACCCCCACGAGCCCCAGCGTCGGGCTCTTTCGAAAATTATACCCAGAAAACACCTCTTGCGCCGCCCCCTCTTCAGATCGTCGTCCCGTCGCCGCCGCTCGATCCACCCCCGAAACCCTTCCCTGCATCACCCTCCACCTACCCAAGCCTCTCTCACCCCTCGGTTTGCTCTGCACGCGCCGCCCCAGGCGTGCAAAGCACCCATCCCGACCAAGCTAACCCCAAACCTCGCCACCCTTCGTACCGCCGCCCACCGCCGTGCCGCCACTCCCAGCACCCCCTCTACCTCCTAAAACCACCAAGGGAGCTTCCCCAACCTCCCTAGACCCTCTGTTTCCCCTACCAAACCCTCCTTTCCCTTCCTTTCCCCTCCACCACCTCTCCACCTTCCTTCTACCCCCTACGCCGCCGCCGCCGTGCGCCGTGCACCGCCACCTGTGCCACCAGCACCCCTAGGTAGTTCTCTAAACTCCCCAGCCCCTAAACCTTTAATATACAAATGCTAATTATTTTTAGTAGCATTATTAGTATTATTCTTACTATTATTCTTATTATTACTATTATTATTATTATTATTATTATTATTATTGTTATTATTATTATTATTATTATTATTATTATTTAACCTAACCTTGGAACATTTATAACTGTTGGTATTACTAATATTAGTGACCTATAACTTTAGTATCTTTATTTTAATATCATGATCGTTATTATTAATAGTATTACTATTATCATTATTATCATGGTTATCATTATTATTATTATTATTATTATTATTATTATTATTATTATTATTATCATTATTATTATTACTATCATTATTATTATTATTATTACTATTATTATTATTACTATCATCATTTTCATTTTCATTATTATTATTATTATTATTATTATTTTAGTTCCTTGTCACTATTAGTAATATTTCGTATACCGCTAACCTTACTATCGCTACTACTATCATCATTATTAGTAACATTGAACTACTACCGTTAATAATAAATATTATTAAAATTACTCTAAATTATTGTAGCTACTTTTATTAGTAGTAGCATGATTAACTGCTTTAAGAATATTGACCATACTTCACTTATAAAAGTAATATTATTATTCTTAGCCCTAATGGTAAGTTAAAGAATAGGGGTAAGGTAGAAAAGAATAGTGTTTTGGTCGGAGGAAAAGTAACCCCAGTTTTCCCTCTTATAGGCGAGTCAAGTCGACACCCGGAGGAGGCGTAGGAGCGTGCTCCAAGACCGGTGTCGTGTTAGGTAAGGACGAGGCTAAGGTCACCTGTGTGTATTGCATGTTTTACCTGTCTTATATGCCTTATGCGGTTGTATGCTATAATCTGTATGTTATCTGTGTATATATGTAGCAGCTTGGAACCGAGGTATGTTCCCGTGCTCTTGTCTATATGTACTAATATGGTATGGTACAAAGATGATGTGGTGTGAGGTGACATGTATGATAGGTGCTTTGGTGAGGAGTTGGGGAGTGGGGGCTTGAAAGAGAAAAATAAGCGACTAAGATAACCAAAGGGAAGTACGCTGGCTAACGTAGGTATGGGCGACCTAGGTAATCTGTAATCTGTGAAATGATGAGGAAAAGGGGGAATTAAATAAATAGAAGAGGGGAAGAAAGTAAGGTTGCCTGGGGGAAACTAGGGTTGGCATGGGAATGATAGATTTGGCATGGTGGAAGTGATAGGATTTGCATGGGGTGGTTAAGGTCCGCATGGGGGCGAACCTTACGTATGGAAAGTCACTTTGGGGCGTAGGGAAGGTAATGGAAAGTTTGTTCGGGAGTTTGGAGGCTCGAGGGGAAAAATAGTACGAGGGGTAATATAAGGGTACATAGGGGCCGACCAGGGTTTGGGAAGGAAACCCTAATTTGAGAAGGTGAAAAAAGAAAAAGAAAACAATAAGAATAAATAAGGAGGAGTGAGGTATGAGGGAGAGTGGAGTTTGAGGGTCATGATTTGGGTTTCCAATGCGAGAAATGTGTTAAGTATGATAATTACAAAGGGTGTTTAGTGGCCTAATATAAGCGTAGGAGATAGCTCGGTAACCTAAACCGAGTAAGGTTATAGCTAAGACTGGATGTGTGACATGTATCCTACGTGCCATGGATGCTTTATATGAATTATGTGTTGTGTTTTAAATGCTGTTATCTTACTTGTTCCGTGGGTAATGTGGCTTGGAATCAAGACGCGTGCTTGTGTTCTCATTAGTATGTGATAGTACGAATATGTCTTCAGTCTTGATGTGATGTGTTGAGATCTCTGGCCATGCATGACAAAAGATATGCCCTCGAATAAGATACATTAAGACACTAACGACTTACAGAGAAAGATGTTGAGCCGAACCCAGACCGGTCCACCGGCTATAATAGTGGCAGGGTATCTTACCCTCGCGACCGTTCCACCGGCTATAATAGTGGCAGGGCATAAGCCCTCGCGACCGTTCCACCGGCTATAATAGTGGGGGATTTGGTGCTCAACAAACTCAAATGTAAATGTGATACGGCATGGGAAAGATACAAATGGTTACAGTGGAATACCTTGTGAGTCGGGGCCAGACCGGTCCACCGGCGAATAATAGTGGCAGGGTATGTTACCCTCGTGACCGGTCCACCGGCTATAATAGTGGCAGGGCATGGCCCTCGTGACCGTTCCACCGGCTATAATAGTGGGGTTCCCGCACTCACATGGTCTGGATAAGACGACGATCGATTATAATCAGAGAGGGAGTGGTCAAGAAAAAGAGGGGAGGAGAAGGAGAAAGGAGAAAAAAAGGCTATGGCTAGGTGGAGGAGTATTAGTAGCAACTTTGGGGTAGTGCAGAAGGCAGTAGAAGTAGCGGATGTGGTGGCGGATGGTGGCTCAAAGGTTGCAGGGTAAAAATTTTAGTTTTGATGGGCAGGGAACCTCGCACGGCTATGGTGGCTCATGCGAGAAGAATCGAGGGAGATGGATGGCTCAGTTAATTAGAGGGCGGTGTAGGTAAGATTTTGGTGGGCAGAGGTGGCGACGTAGTTGGCTGACGGTAGTGGACGGGTCGTCTAAAATCACGGTGTTGCACAAGTTAGCTCTTAGGGTTTCGGGGAAAGAAATTTCAAAAACACACAAAAAAGGGGTATTTATAGAGTTTAGAGGTAATGGTAGGGTTCTGGGGGTTGGCAGGAGGGTATTGTATGCTGGGTTTGGGGTGGCCGGCGGCATTAATCGGCCGGCACAATTCTTGGTCGGGGTCGACCCTTCACGAAGGAATAGGGATAAATCGAGCGAGAAATGAGGAAAACAGATTATACCAAGTTTATCTGCGAGTCAAGGGGAAGATAAAGAGGGGAGAAATGGTCGGCCAAGTCAAGCATGGCCGGCGGCGCCATTTTCGGGGCTTGAAGGTGCAGGTCGACTGCGGAGGAGGAAGGAGGAAGAAGGAGGTGAAATAGGCGGTCGGGGAAAAAGAAAATAAAAAGGAGAAGAACCGGACGGTTGGTGTTGGTTATAATATTTTAATTGGAACACGACATTCCAAGGAGAAAGGACATAGAATGCAGTGTTTCAGCTACCGAAGGAAGGAAGAAATAACGGCGCTGGGCCGCAGAAGAAGAAGAAAAGGATTGGGCCACATCGGCAGGCCCAATCGGTAGAAAAAGAAAAAGAAAAAGAAAAAGAAGAAAAGAAAGAAAAAGGAGGGAAGAAAAAGAAAAGGGAAAAGGAAAAAAGGAAATTTTAAGTGGTTTGGGGTTAAATAAATTAATTAGAATATTTTGGGTATTTAAAATAGAAATATTAAAATAAAATAATATTAGATTACCTTTTTAGGCTAATTTAGGGTTTTTAAAAAAAGATTTTTCCTAAATTCCTTTTTAATTAGCAAAAAATCCAATTTCTCCTTTATAAAAATATTTATAAATTCCTTATTAATTTGCCCTAAATAAATCCTTCCCATATCAAATGAAATAATTAAATAAATTAATTACTTAATAAATCCTTATTTAATTATATTTCTTAAAATAAATTTTTTGTGGCATTTCAAACTAGGCATAATGTTAAATATATAGTTTATTTATTATTGTTATTATTATCTATACATGTGTATATATGTATAGTTAATGGAATCCCATCAATTTATAACTCTAGTTTTATCCTTGGTTATCATAGCAGCAATAACTATATAATTTGGTAAAATAAATAAGATGAAATAAAAAATATTATATGATCATACAATAAAAACCGCCGTAAGTTTCAAGTAAAGCGTATAGACCATAATAGCACCCTTGATATAGAGAAAAGCAAAGTAATTGAAGAAATTCATTTTCTAAAACATATGGAGTTAATAAACAACATTAACCTGCATCGTCCAATCTCTTTCCCCGATAATGCCATCTATTCTAACATTATTCTATAAATTTTCCACTCTTGATACTTTATAGCAAATGTGCCTCATCACTAGTCTAAGCCAACCTCATTTTTATGCCTTTCCATTTATTTTTTCAAGTTGTTCTATAACAAAGTCTCAAGACCTCAAAATGATAAGATGTTGATCATATAAGGAGCTAGTTTACAATATTTGGGGTCGTCTAACCCTGTGTAATTTTATAGTGTGTGTATGTGTGTGTGTGTGTATATATGTAATACATTAACTTTTTGGTGAATTAATGATTGTGTTAAATATTTCAGTTGTTAAGTCACACATTTGAGTTGATGGAGCTTATTTTACTTTTATTGTAAGCTAATTTTTGGTGTTTTGCTCCACTTATTATATAGTTTCTTATTTGTGGGTTCTTGGCAAACATATAACCATATATTACACGTTTTTTTTCCTTTTATGGAATGTCACAACACTTCTTTTCACACATTATTACAAAATTTTGCAAAATTTTATTTTCCTACCATTTTTTCTTTTATTATAAAATTGTGTAAATTTTCTTTTTCTTGTCATTTTAATGCCATATTGTAGAATAAATTTTCTTCGTTAGATGATGGACACACACACTAATATATATTGGTAGTTATCTTCATGAATAATTAGACCATCTATCTTGGTTTAAAAATGAGAAATTTTGGCAATGATAATAGTATAATAATTAAGCATAATATTAAATATAAAGTTGTTTTATTATTATTATTATTATTATTATTATTATTATTATTATTATTATCTATATATGTGTATATATGTATAGTTAATGGGACCCATCAATTTATAATTCTTCCTTCGTCCCTTCACGGTGGCAGATTTAGGCCCTAAAATATATTGATTTGTTAAGGGCTCATCCACTCATGCATGCATTAATCAAGCTATCCTTTTTTCAGTAACTTATAGCTTATTTTGTATTATTTATAAAAATTTATCATCTTAAATAATTATCTTTAAAAAAACTTTAAATAAGTGATTATGTAAGATTTTTATAAGTAAAACCAAACGATGAATTGATTAACCTATCTCATTCAGCATTTTGGGGACAAAAATTTATCTATATTTTTATTTCACTCACATATGAGGAGCCATTCTATTTGACAATACAAAAGAAAAAAAAAAAGAAAAAAAAACAACAACTAATGTTAGTCATTTTTTTTCTTATTCACTTTTGTCCTATTTAACTTAATTTGGTGGAGATGTAATAGTTTATTGTAATTCACCAAGCAAATGTATTTGGGATGTAACAACTAATGAGAAGGAAAAAGAAAACTTGAAAAGTAATTACATGTTACTTCCATGCATAAATTCTCTCATGATTATTATTAAAATATTGACCAAATCAATCATAATGCATGATGATTTAGAGCCTAGACGCATAGTACATAGCTCAAACTATTTCTTGAGGTTGAATAAAAAAAATGAAAGGAATGGGCTTATGTTCTTATATCATTTGTTAGTTGTTTTTTGTATGTATTAGTATATCAATTCTCGTACATATCATGGTAGAATGAGTACCTTGTAACGTGTATCTAGGGCCATTTTTATTAACAATTTTACAGACTTTATTTAATTGCATAGGGTTATTTTTTGTTTACAAAGTATACTTAGATATATGAGATTATTTTTTTATATAATTTATAATTATTATATACATAAATGGAGTAAATTTTGTACACTATAATTCTTACTCATAGACTCCAGGTAAATTTTATAATTTTATAATTCTATATGTAATACATATGGTCATTTTTATAAATAAAAAAGTCACTTTTATTATAAACATGTTTTTATTGAACATGGAGTAATTTTGTAATTTTATAATTCTTATTCATAAAGATGGGGTTATACAATTAATATATGGGAAAGTTTAATATATGTTAATCTCTTAAATCTAAATATTTCATGTCATGAACCAATGTGTTTAATGCCGCAAACAACTCTTATGCTATTAATGAATCCATAGCAAGATTGGTCGTTGCATCACTTTATAACATATCAATTCAATCCTTGTAATATTGATACTTAAGTATCAATCCTTCTTTACCCAGATCTTTAGTGATTTTTTATAACGTATTGACATTAGTGGTGGATTATTGGGTAAATGGCAAAATTGTGTGTGTTTGTGTGTTTTTTTTTAGTCTTTTCTGAGTATCATACCAATGGAAGATAAGATTTTAAGAGAGTTTATATTTCCTCTCTTCTGAAAATTGGTTTGAGTTAAATGCTTGTGTTGTTTTATTAGTGATTGGGATGTTTTATTAGTCTTTGGATTGGTCCATTTATAGCACACACATGTGCACACCGCCACTTGCCCATCTGATCCAGGCTGGATTAGGTGTGGATGTGGATCATGGATCTAGACAAATCATATAATCATTTTACTAAAATTTTAAAACATGTTTAATTCTCTCTCTCTCTCTCGTCTATCTCTCTTTTTTACTCAGTAAAAGACTATGCCTAGTATTCCTCCATATTCGAACATTTTTAATCCCTTTTTTGTTCCATTTTCCATCACAAAATTATGAGCATTGATTTGCAATTCTGTAATCGACCTATTTGTTTTGTTTTATACTGATCTATGCATATTGAAATATTTTATCAATAGACCTAGTTGATAGTGGTGGCATGAATCGAGGACAAGGAAGGCAGAGAACAATGAGATGCCTCGGAACAAATGAGAAGAAGAGGAAGATGAACTTTGGAATTACTCCTGCTTCAATTACTAATATATATAATTTTTTTTTTAATAATTACAAAAGTAGGCACAAAGATATAAATTGTGTCGATGTATATGAACCAGTATTATAATTTTTTAGACCTCTTAAAAAATATCAATTATCGATATGTGAATTGTAAAGACCATGGGCCATAATAGCCGCCGCTTGAATCAGCACAGTGCGGTCAGTGACGGGACATTCGTATTCAGAGGATAGGTAAGGAGATTGAGCATATAAAATGGACGGTGCGTTTAATGTATTCTAAGAATTTATCTTGTGGGAGTATCGTCGGGCGACCATGTTCGTGGCAACGGACAAGTGGCCGGCAGCATCACGAATCACGCACGCATGTACCATTCTTCTAAGATATCCCTGCGTGTATATCTACCGATCAATTACAAGAAGACTCTCCACGATAATTAAATTATGATTAACCAATCATTGATTTTGTTTAATATAAGTAAATTTATTTCACCGTTCTTTATTTATTGAATTGAATAGTTAATTTATCAAATAAACAATTAATATAATGTAGGTTAATTTTAATTTGTGGAGCAACGTTCACGTACTAGAAAAAGTTATATAGTAATCGACCGAACAATTTCATTAATATATTCAAAAATAAACACTACTCTATTGTAACTTTTGATAAAAATGCGTAGATAGCTTTAAGTTCTTAAATCGTAAAATAACGTTATATTTTTTACAAATAAAATCAAATATCATATATATAGTACGACAAACTAGAGGCTTACTGATACTCAGACTCGGTCCCTCGGTCTCCTGCGCTTCGCTTCGTCGTCAGAACATTTCGTTCCCCGCTCGTTCATCGAACAGAGCATCGTAATTAAATAATCCGCCGTGAAGCCTTTCGGACGAAACAGGGGGTTCCTCAAACTAAGAAGTTTTCGATGAAGATCTAGTCTTCTGACTATAATAACCGGTCCAACGTTGGCAATAGAGACAATCCCCCGGTCCCCCCCCCCATCCCTTCCTCCCTGTCCTTTCCGTTTATATAAAATATATGCGACATTATATATATATTATACACACACTTTTTTTTTTCCTACTGTAACACTTGCTTGACCGTGTAAAATGACAACACTACTTTTAAAAAGTTGAACCCATTTTTATCTTTGTACGGACCACTCCGCAAGTCCAATTCAATATCAGCGAGACATTTGAAACGGCCTTTGTGATACCGCGTGTTTCCTTCTCTAGCTCCTTTCCCTCCTATTATTTGACGCGCGTCTTCTTTTTTCTTTTCCTTTTATCTGTCTTAACCGTAAATAAACACATTTGACTCTGCTTCATATGCCAAAATAATACGTGTGACTAGAATTGAGAGATTAGCTAGGGTTTCACCATTCCAAGTCATTTCTCGATATGCCATGCATGCTAGTATGTGTGATTTAAAATATGTCATTTAGATTATGATATATATCATGGTGATATTCAAGTATGATTAGTGTTGGTTTAAATAAATCTTTATTGTATTCCCTAAGGGTAGAAATGTCTTTCGTACGTGTTGTGATTTATTTTCTAACTTGAATGTCAATGTGTGCTTTAAATTCATTATGCATGAAAATCATGGATATTATACAATTTTGGAAATTCATGTTAGGGTTTAATAATATGTTGAATCCCTACTTAAAGGTAATATAGTCTTTTACCTTATCGCATAATATTTGCATAATAGAGTATTCAAAATTATTGTATTTTAGCATTTTTATGAAAATTTTCCTACAAAAAAATTTCTAGTGATACTTTGGATAAAAGGTGGTAACGAGGATTTAGAGGATATTTTGGTCATTATGACAAAAATGTGCCTAAAAATGAATAATTATAGTAATTTGGCCTTCGTAGATGGTTAAAATGACTTTAGTGTTGACTTTTTACTTTGTCTTTAATAGCTGACCTTTGGATTGAATTGAATAACTGGAAATAAATAAATAAAAAATTATTAAAGTAAGGAGTTTAAATCATTGTTTATTATGTGATATTTGTGATCTCCAAATAAAATATTAATATTTAAAGGAGACGACCTTGAGTTTGGAAATTTTGAATCCTTAGATGTAGTTACCCTAAAGACAAGGTTTAGCCTTTTGTTTGGTTTGGTTTTCTAGTGTTTTAGTACCCCCAATAAGGCCCTAATATACTCTAATTATTCATTGGGACTCTTTAGAGGGTATGAATACTTAGGGATTAAGTACCTAAGAGGTATAAGGGTATTGTGCTACCTATGTGTGCTAGTATGACTAGGTGTATGTCAATGTCCCTAGGTTCTTTGGTTTAAGGGTTTTATGTTTTCCTCCTACGCTAGTATGACCAAGTGTGTGTGAGTGTCCCCTGGTTTAATATTATATCCCCCTAGAATAAACTAAATAATAAGGAAGTAAATTTGTTGATGGAATTTGGAAATGTTATGATATGACTAGTCGATAGAGCCTTAGTGGACTACCCTATTAGTTATAGAATTTGAGATGGTCGTGGATTATTTAAGTGTGTTGGCATGATGAGCATGAGGCATTAGTTATGTATATATGTTATAATATATTTATTATATCTTGTTATTGCAAGTTTTTTTATGCTTTAATTGTGTTTGTAGTTATTACATGATTTTGTACAATGTGAGCATGTTTCCTTTTTGAAGGTGTTGTGATTTAATCGGTGCAAGAAATTTGTATTGATACTATATGATTATATCTGGGTCATGGAGTGACACAAGTTATATAAGCATGGCGGAGATTAATGGGGTTAATAGGGGAGATTTCATTCTCAAAATGGGTTTTTGGTTTAAAGAATTAGGAAAAATTGATGGCTTACCTTCGAGTACAAATTTTTGTTCTAGTCAGTTTTTTTTAGACTCTTGTATCCCTCATTATATTTTTGTTAACCTATTGTACATATAATGCTTATCTAGAACATACATTTATCTATATTATTGTGTCTTCTTTCTATTAATTTGGTTTTGGATCTTACTTGTTTGAGCTTAGCATTTGACATAAGGGTGGTAAGAAAATTAAATCTATATTAAGTGTGGCGATAACACCTGCTGTTTTGATATTATGCTTTAGCAAAATTAAAAATTTAAGTACCAAAATCTGGGTGTTACATCGGGGGCTTGTGTTTTTTAAACTAAACTCATGCTTTCTTTAAAATTTCTCAAGATGCGTTGTTCTACCCACCTAAGAGGCCTAAAAGAAAACACAGTGTAATACCCTGAATTTAACCTAACCCATATCCTAGGTGATTAGTATATTTTTAATCTCTCCCTAATTCTTTAATCCTAAATTAAACCTAACTTTAACGCTGAACCTAACCTTCCTTTCCTTATTATTTTTTTCTTTTTTTCCCTTTTCCCCTTTTCTCTTTTCTTTTTTTCCCTATTTCCCCTGGTTCTTCTTCTTCTTCTTCTTCCCACTTAACTTTTCCCTTTCCAACCGAGTTATTCTCTATTTTGTTAATCAAACCAAACTTCCCCAACAAATACCAAGGCTTCACTCCACCATCACCACTTTACCTCAATCAAGTAATTTTCATGCCATTGTCCCATCCCCTTTTCTTCTTCCCCTATTTTCTACATCACATCTTGCTGTAATAACCTCAGCTTGCTCATGCCATTTATCTCCCTCATGCAAGCCATAACCCTTTATAACCTATCTCCCTCAAATGATCAGGCATTTATTACATAGTTAAAAACTATTTTATACTATCTTCCTTAGTTTTCTTTTTCCTTGCTAGTCACCATACTCATCCTTTGCAACTCACCTAGTCAAAACACCATCAAAACTCCTATGTCTCCTCTCCTTTGATCATTGTCCATCCATCGCAACCACCAGCACCATTTTTGACTCAACCACCCGTCCAAACACTTTCAGCTAACCGTGCCATTTTCTCCTTCTCGACTAATTTGTGTTGTACCCTTGCTCTTACTAGTCTTTTCGATTATTTTGAACTTGCAAAATTGGTTAACTCACTTAGCGGGTTAACTCTTTGAGAAAGTGAATTTCTCCCCCAATCTAGGTTATCTTGCCAAGAAATCTAGGCATAACCTAGAATACCGAAAGATGTAGATGAAATACAAACTTGAACATGCATGTAGAATATATAGATGCTTGGACCATTGGTATATAACTTCATCAATTTCATCAACATTGTATTGTTGGCCTTAGGTCAATTACCAAATATATATGTCATGATTCATTGATGGAAAAATATCAAAAAGCAAACATACATGTCTTGGATCTATGTTGACCGATTGGTTCTAGACTATTAGATATATTGCTCTACATATATAGTATCCACAATCATTATCGTTTTGCTGTTGTGGACACTGTCAAATGAATTCAGTTAGCTCTCTAACTATTAGATATTAATTTGAATTAAAATAAAATACAAAATAGTTGCCTTCCTACTTACCATGACAGGCTCATATTAAAGATTCTTTGGGTCTAGGACACCATTCCCACCTCTCCTTTGATATGCCGTCAATAGTGCCCTAATAAATAGAGTTGGATACACAATATTGTAAGTATATATACCTCAAATAATGAAAGAAGAATATACGTATAAATAAGTTAATGAAGTAAGAAGTGAAAAGTATACTAACATGTCAATAATTTCCTTCCCACCAGTGACTTCAAAAGGCACGTCATAGGTTCAAAGGGAATCAAACACATAGAATTTATTAAGATCAGGTTGGACGGCGTACAAAACCCAATGTTCACTTGCGAAGTGAGAAATGAGATAGAGCTTGTTGTGTCCCTCAATCAAAATTCGATCCGCTAAATAGTTTATATGCCTACCCTCTCTTATTATACTAATGTCAGCTATGTAGTACGGGCACACAAACACAATAGAGGACAACATTCTCTCCATCGCAGCGCGACTGGCTACCAACCTAGGGACGAAAATAACAATACATATTTGTTAATAACTAATAACTCATATAAGAGGTCATAAAAATTCCAATTGTACAAGAGTACTAAAATCTCAAATATGAAATAATACTTATGTGACATAAACGACGACACTCGTGGTTGACATCCATTCCTAATTATAAATGTCGCTTTTTATCAACCGTTGATACCATGTAAGTAGTATCATCCCTCCCAACATATTCAGGACAACAATCAATGAAAATATAATTATCCCTGAGGTAGTTTTCGGCATAGAAATATAATAAAGCTATTGCTGGTGGAGGTTGGCTTTTCTCCGAAGAAGGAATCTTTTGTGGGGCAACTAATTTTTCAAGTTTTAGATCTATTTCCTTTAGCAACACCCTCTTTTGTATTGCTCGTTCTGCTAGTACCTCTTTTGGTTTTACTAGCAGGAGCAGTCTTCTCTTTTGATTCCTTAATTGATAATAAAAAAAATATGTATTGAGTATATATATATATATATATGAAAAAGGCATAAACAATGTAACTACTAAACAAGGTCTAATTAAGATGTAGAATATCAATACCTCTTCAGTAGTGAGACACATCTGATCCGCAAGCCAAGGCACGAAGCTTCTATGAGCTTCTAGCACTGTGGCTACCTCATCGTCCTCTTTATAACAAGGCAAGGGCACATTGCCAATGATTGGAGTGTCAATACTCACCGGTCTTGTATTTAGGGCTAAGTTGTACCCATATACTGTTTATGTTTGGGTACTGTGACTGATGCGTACCCTTCCTTTCACCAAAAGAGTTAAAAGGTCATTCGCTAATAAGTCACATTTATTCAAACCCTAAACAAAAATAGTACACATTATTAATTATTTATTACATCGAATACATTTACTAACAATTCATAGTTTGTAACACTTACCTTGGGAAGAGTAGAAATACATGCATCAGCTTCACAACTATCTATGACGCTATTTACAATAGGTATATGAAGCTGACCATGGTCGACTGAATCGAATGACTTATACCCTTGAGATTTAATAAATGACAACTCTTACTCTATTGTTGGCATCCGTTCAAATGCCACATTCAATTTCTGGGTGACGATGGCGATTTGCTCATTAGTGTTATGAGAACCACGAGATCGACCACATACGCTCATTCTCGTAACACCTAATATAAGACCCCTGTATCTTCCAGGGTGTTCTACAATTCCTATAGCCTGGGACATAATGCTATATTGGTCTACCCCGTCCTCACCATCCGGCGTTTGAAGTTCGTCTTGTAATGTATATAATATATGTAAATTTAGCTTATAGGAATAAGCATAATATAATAGTTTTCTAAAAGAAAACTAAGTAGGGTTCTAGATATTTATAAACTTACAATTTTTTTTTGCTGTAACACCTACATATTCATTAATATATCCATCTCTTTTTGCTCTAGCCTTCTTCCATAATGTAACAATATTGATGGATGAGGTGCATGGGTCCAAGTCTTGGGCCAAGAGCTATAAATAAAAAAATATTCTTGATTAAGAATATTATTATAAGATTCGACATTTAAATGTAAATAGATAAATCAAAAAATACATAACAACTCATTTTCAAGGCCTGCATACCCTTTGCTAGCCATATTATGCCGGTATTTATTCTACTTCGCAATCTCTTTATTTTTGGCACTTTTTTTCTATGTGACAAGCTAAAACATAGTCACATGGTTATTTCAATATTAAGCATAATATTGGAATTAATACAAAAAATTTAATTGTTATCTAACAAATACCTTAAAATCCTCCGTAAAACGGTATGCAATAAATTATTTCCAACTATCTTGATAAATGAAACCGTATCGTTTGGGTGGGTTCTGCCGTAGAGAACCATCCCTCTTTCTATACATTTTCTTACGAGATAAATATGACCTAAATATTCTTAGACACTCCCCATTATATCTAACAAGCCATTTATTCCTACTCTCAGGGACATTAAACACTATCTACAAAATAAGACATATAGATGTATACCATTGTTAATGTATTAAAATTAATAACATTTGATAATTACCTTATGTGCACCATAATGATAATTACCTTTTTAAATGTAGTATCATGCTAAAAATATGTATGTATGTATGTGTTGCATGGAATATATGAAGTTGCTAAATGCATGCTAAAGAGAAGATATAGTTAATCGCTAAATCTTAAAAATTACCTATATGCTAAAATATTGTAAATCATTATCTTTTAGAATTTTTCATGATAAATTCTCATAATAATAATGTTTGGCACGAAATTGGATAAGAACAAAAAATTTGGGGTTTTGATGGTATTTTGGTCATTTTCAACCTAATGCACCTCATGTAAATAATTAGACATAGGATGGCCTCAGAATTATGATAGGTTGACATTAGTATTGACTTTGAATTTAACATAGAGGATTGACCTTAAGGTTTCCTCTAATAAATAAAAATAAAAGAAAATGGTTAAGTATGAAAAATTTTTTTTTTATGCAATGCGTCATATTTGTGATCATGTCATAAATCATTATTACTTAAAGTGGAATACATTGAGTTTGGAAATGGTTGCTCTCTAGGATTAGCTACCCTAAAAATAAGGTGTATCCCTCATTTGAGTTTGGTTATCTGGTGTGTTGATATGTTCTAGTAAGGCCCTAGTCTATGCTATAAGTGACATACAAACACTATGGGGGATATCAATACTTAAGGATTAGATGAATGAGGCTAGATGATACTATATTGCTTGTATGAACCTGTATAACCAAGCATACTTAGTGTCCCTGGGTTCTTAAGTAAGGGTATCGTGGTGCCTTTGTGCATTAATATGACTAAGTATACCCTAATGTCTCCGAGTTGATTGTATCCCTCTTGAGTAATTAAAAATGGAAGTAATTATTGTGTAAGAATACAAATGGAGTGTTGTGGTCGTAGTTTGGTAGTTTCCTCTATATGCTACTTGGTTTGATGGAGTGGTTTAATAGTTGCGCCTTAGTGTCTTATCTTGGTATTTGGAATCAAATTTATTAGTCATTTTGGTTATGGATTTTAATATGACTATTGTATACTTTGAGATGATGTTAAGTAATTAAGTATGATTGGTTGGTGAGCATGAGCCTTTTGATGTTATATATATTATCCCATGATTATCATATGTTGTTATGGCATTTGCTTTGACCTTTGAGCATGTTTTTGAGTTATTGTGTGATTATGTGTAATTTAAGCATATTACCTCTTGTGAGAGAAATTCGTATTGATACTATATTTGTAGATGACTATGTGAAGGTTATGGAGTGGCAAGAAGCATGAAAGAGCAATAAGGATAAGTGGAATCCTTAGAAAGAAGTCCTATTCTCATAATAAAATTATGGGTGTAAGATTTAAGGTAAAGTTGTATTGTACCTTCAGGTGCTAGTTTTTATTATAATCAGATTTCCTTTATATTCTTATGTCCCATTTTATATTTTATTTTTCCTTATTGTATGGATATTATTCATCCTCAAATTTTTGTTATAATCGGTTTTCCTTTATATTCTTATTCAGCTACTTTATTTTGAGTATGACTTATTTTGATTCTTAGTACTTGGCATAAGAAAGGTGAGGGAACCAAACTTATTCTAAGTATGGTGGTAACACATATTATTTTTATAATCAATACTTATAAAAAATAAAGTTTTTAAGTAGTAAATTAGGGGTGTTACAATTGTGACTTTACTCAGTACGTAGCATATTAAGTATTTTCATGGGTGCTACTCATTCCTATGAGCAGATGACCTATGTTTTGATGTGCATATTACTGAGGACTACCTTGATAATTTTAATTCTTATGACACATGGCTTGTAGATGAGTGATTATTTTTATCTATTGGGGTTTGGGCATAGAGTTAATATTTTTAGGTAGCTATTTTTTGTCTAAATGCCTCTTATAATATTAGTTCTATTAGATCACTTTTGTTATATTTTACTTATGTTGTGCTCAAAATTAATCTCCAACTTTGATCTAAGTTTATGAAAACTTATCTCATTCTCTACTTAACTTATTTCAAGTTCTAAATATTTGACCTAGTATTTGATGTAAGGATAGTAAAACTAATTATCTTGATTTTGCTTAAATAAAAAAAATTAAAGTAAATTTTAGAGTGTTACAATAAAGTAAGTACGTATGTTTATCTATGCTATCTAACCACTTAAAAGTCATTAATGGTGTTTTTATTCTTATATGTAATTGTAATTAGGGATCATTTAACATAGTTGATTTCTCTCTTCTTCATTTCTCTTGTATCTTAGAGCCCTAAGTGTGAGAATTTATTAATTTGAGTGATTTTGTGAGAATTGATTCTTGATTTGTAATCATAATTTCTACATGCAATAATATTATGTTTCCCCAATTCTTGTTATTGATTGTGTTTTCTCTATCAAATGAATCCTCAATTCTATTAAATTAGGTCATGTATGTTCACATTGACGAATTCCTAACAAATTGGTATTAGAGTCTGGATTCGTGTGCAAATTAGTACAAGATGATTCTTACAAGATTTGACATAGAGAAACTTGACCATCTTGTGAACTTTGGATTGTGGAAGTTGAAGACGAATGTGATCTTAATTCAAAAGGAATTAGAGAAAGCTTTATCTGGGAGATTGAAGAAACCTACAATGATGAATTATGAGAAGTTTTAGGATATAAATATTAAGGTCATGTCTACTTTACAATTGTGCCTATCTAACAAGGTCCTACAAGTGGTTGTGAAAAAGTTAACTATGTCCACCTGTGAATCAAGTTGGAATCTCTCTAGATGAAGAAGCATGTCACAAATTGTTTATTTTTGAAAAGAATATAGCATGGATTGAATTTAGGTAAGGGATAATCTTTTAAATTGTATTTTAATGAATTCGACTCTATTGTTGTGGATCTATAGAAACAAATTCCAAATTAGATGATGATGATTTGTGTAATACCCCGTATTTTTAAAATCTAGATTTATTAAGTTTAATGATTTTATTAACGTAATTTGATGTAAACAATTAATTATTTTAATTTCAATTTGTTTTATGGATTTATCGATGATTCGAATTCATATTTGAATTTAATTAATCATTGTCATTGCGAACCATTCTAGATAAATTCGTTCACGACAATGATTTTATTATATTCTTATGAATTTGATCTTCGGTTAAAAATATATATTCCTGTTCTTTCTCGTATTTTGATTTTTAATATTTTAGATTCGTTTTCGATTTTAACTTTGTCGTGTGATTATGACTTTATTTTGGAGTTATATTTCGTTAACGAAATAAATTATTTAAATTATAGAATTTTTGTTTAAATGGTTAAATTTATTTTAATGATTTTATCCGTAGAAAATATTTCCGACTTTAAATATATTCATTTTTAGAAATTGTTAATATTTTTGAGAAGTTTTAAATTAAAAAGATTTTTGGAGTTTATTTATGAATTTTTTTCTGGAATTAATTTTCTTTCGTTTTATGCTTTTTGGGTTTGCGGAAAATCGATTTCGGAAATTATTTAAATTAATCTCGATTTATTAGAATTTGACTTAAATATTTTATTATATGCTTTTAAATAATTTTTCGAGACCTTATAATATATTTTCGTAAATAATATAAATTTTTATGTTCGTTGGTAAATTCTTCCGAAAATGTTTTCGAAATTCTTTATATAGCTTTTTATTAATTTTAAGCCCTCGGATCCGTTCGAAATAAATTTTCGTTAAATAAATTTTAGATAAAATCTTCCAATGATATTTTGATATTTTTAGTATTTTAATTTATGTGTATTTGTTAAAAAAAAAGAACCCCGCACCCGGCCGACCCCCCTCTCCATTTCCTTTTTCTCTTCTCTTCTCTTCCCTCTGCAGCTCCCGACCTTGCTCCCTGTTCTCTGCGCCCTGACAACCCTAGCCAGCCACCACCTTCTCCCCAGCTCCTCCACGCCGGCCGACCTCCAATTGCCACTGACCTGCACAGCAGCCGCAGCCGACCACCGTAGCAGCAGCAGCTGAAGCCGCGCAGCAGCAACCGACGCAGCAACGGGCGACAGCAACAGCAGCAGCAGGCCGCGCTGGCTGCGCCGCCGTCCGGCCACGGCCGGCCCTGCTGACCACCGGCGAGCTGTCCCCGTTCCCCGACGAAGCTTCCCCGGCCTTCCTTTGCTTCGATTTTGTTGATTTTTGTTAGTATAAATTCCTAAAAACCCTAATATGGATTTGGTTAATTGAGTATGATTTAGCTTGTGATAAGCTAAATTAATTGTTTGGTTATGTATATATGTGCTGTGAGATTGATTTAGATATGTTAATTGTATGGTTATGTTGGAATTTTGGAATAATTGGATTTTTGGTCGGGTTATGCCCGAATTTTTCGGATTCGTCCGATTTAGCGATTTTGGATAAATTAATTATACAGTATGTTTTTAAACGTATCTAATTTCATGTTGGAACCGTCAATTTGAGAAATTTATGCAGGTTTTATCAAAATTTGATTCCTAGGTCAAATTTTGGGTGTAGTGAAATTGGGTCGTATAATTGAGCCGTCCCGCTCAATTGATTTTATAACATCGTTTAAAATGTATTTAGTTTTATATTGGAAGTGCTGATTTGGGAAAATTGTGCGTAATTGATCGGAATTGGATTTTAAGGTCAAAACTCTTGCAGGTCCAAATTGGATTGTGTAATCGGGTTATTTTATTCAATTGACTATATAAATTACATTAGAATATGTTTAATTACATTTTCGAACTGTCTATTGATATGTTTTGGCAAGAATTGATCGGATTTGCATTTCGGGCTCAAAAACCCTAATTGTGCTAAATTGTGTATTTCTTTTATTGGTTTTGAGCAATTGATTATTTGATATGTTATAAAATGTGTTTAATTGCATTTCTAAACATTCAATTTGATTAAATTTATAGAATTTTAACGAATTGTATTTTCGGGCCTAAAACCCTAAAATTCAAGTGAAATTATGAAATCGATTACTTGTATTGTTGTTTTTCTAAAATTGAATTTATAGAAATAGTTGAAATGGTATTAATTGCTTTCTAATACCTTTAATTTGAATTAATTAAATTGAATTACCTGAGTTTGTGTCGTGGGCTTTAAAACCCTAATTTTGAAAACGGATCGTCTTGAATTGGTTAATCGGAATATTGTTTTGTTGAAATTGATTGTCTAATTTTATCTAAAATTGGTTTAATTGTGTTTTAAAACTATTGATTTGAGGTAATCGAAGTGATTTGGCCGATTCGTGGTTTAGGCATTAAAAACCCTAATCTTCGGGGATGATTTTATAAAATTAATTTTACTATGCGTCTTTTATCTAACCGATTTCCATCTTTGGGTTTTAAATCATTTAAATTATGTTTTAATCTAATTGGTTTGGATTTGGTTCTATGTAAATGTTTGGTTTGCCTATTTAGTTGTAAAACCTAATGAATAAGTTATCTTCGATAAATTAATTTATAATCGATTATCTTTCTTGGGCTTTCCAAATTAATTTGAAATGTCCTAAGTGTATTTTTATTAATCCGTTTTGATTTATAATTAATCTTAAATCTTAATAGAGCTATGCTTTTAAGTCCTAAATTTTGGACACGTTTTCCAAGAAAAATCGTTTGTGTCCGTTTGTGTTTATTTAATCAGAATATGTGAATTATTAATTGATAAGATAGTTTCTAACTTAGTTTTCGATGTCTATCGGCGATCTAGGAAAGCTTTATTGTGGATCCGTGAGCTAGTGATCTCTCTCTCCCTCTTATCTCGTTTAGCTAGCTTCAGATCCAGGTAAGTCTCTACTTACCTCCACTTACGGGTGTTTCGTAAGGATGTGGCTAAGGCCCCTACGTGTTATGTGACTTATATGCCTTGGATGCTTTGTATATATATATATATATATATATATATATATATATATCATGTCCTGTTGTGTATCACCTGATTGTCCTTAACGTGTTTTATGCGTAGCACAGCTTGGAGTTAAGGTGTGTGGTATGTGTTTTTCTTATGATATGAATGTGATATCCATATTTAGTGATTATGGTGTGTTGTGGCATGATGCAACCCTCTAGGACATGCATGCTAGGGTGATTATTATTATGACATGGATATGAAAGGATAAAAAGAAATAAATGGGAAGTGAGTTGCTAAAGAGGGGTATGAGGTTGACCAAATTGAATAAGGGATGAGAGCTATGCATGGAAAATTCTAGGGTTTGCATGGGAACTTCGAGAGTTTGCATGGGTTGGATAAAACTTGTATGAGGATGATCGTTGCGTGAGAAAAGTTTTATTAAAGTGTAAATAAGCTAAGGGGAGAGTTGTGGAGTGTTTAGAGACTTGGGATGAAAATAATATGTAGGTTGGTGTAAGGGGTATAAGGGACCCAATTAGGGTTTTGGGAGAAAGTAGTGATTGATTTGGGATTGAACTTAAAAGAGATGAGGTGTTTGACGATAAATGAATTAATGGTAGTAAGGCAAGAGGAAATTGGGCCACATAGGTCCAATTAGGGTTTCAAGGGAAACCCTAGAGAGTGATAGTGGGTGGAGTGTGGTTTCACAAGGTGTTGGGCTTCAACCCACACCCTTAAGAGTTGGCTTTCATTATGTGTAAGTGTAAAGGGGAATGGATATCGAGGTATGATAAGGGGCGCAAGAGTCCCAAGATATGGGACGGGCCCTCTTGGGAGGATAAGTGTGGATATAGTTAGCCATGCATTTCAAGGGTAAAAATTCTTTCAAATAAGATATGTTAAGACACTAATCACTTAAAGAGAAAGATGTTGAGCCGGACCCAGACCGGTCCACCGGCGAATAATAGTGGCTAGGGCCGGGGTGCCCTACATGACCTGTCCACCGGCAATAATAGTGGCAGGGTATGTTACCCTCATGACCGGTCCACCGGCTATAATAGTGGGGGATTTCGTGCTCAACAAATCGAACGTAATAACGATAAGACATTGGAAATATACGAAGTAATTACAGTGAAACATCATGTGAGTCGGGGCCAGACCGGTCCACCGGCGAATAATAGTGGCAGGGTATGTTACCCTTATGATCGGTCCACCGGCTATAATAGTGGCCAGGCGCGTTGTGCCCTGCATGACCGGTCCACCAGCTATAATAGTGGGGTTCCCGCACTCACATGAATTGATAAAGACTATGATGTGAATCGACTATATTTACCAGAGATCTAAAGAATGAGTCTACTCGATCGGGGCTGAGCATGTCCCTAAGTAATGCTCGGGGCTGGACATGTCCCTAAGTAATGTCCGTGGGGCTAAATGCCCGATTGGTTGGTTTAACATTACCCATAAATGCCCACTTGATAAATGCTCGATTCGTCTTTGTTTGGTTTGGCATTGTCCAAAAATGTCCGGTTGGTTGGTTTAACATTATCTATAAATGCCTGGTTGGTTTATCTGAATTTCTTATCGGTTTAAGATGTTACATATGTTTCACATGTTATTATATTTGTATGGTAGGGCTTATGATGTGGGTATTGAGTAGGCATACTATTGTATCAACGTAATGCAACATGATTCAATATGCACTTGATGTTATAGTTTACGTCTTTCCCATAAGAGAGGGTATTGGGATTTACTCAGTATTGGACCCGTACTGATACTACCTTGGTTGAATGGGTCATGTGATGACCACTGATGGTGGGGAGCAGACCTCTTGTGCAGGTTTGAGATCGGATATTGTATTTGGGTGGAAGGCTTGACTTGAGAGAGTAGGCAATCCGGAATTTAATCTATCGGGATTTGTCTGGTCTAACTGTATTTATTTTTGGAAGTTTCAAGTATTGTATATAAAATTTAATGGTGTTGTAATTGTCTTTTAATCTTCTCGTACTCTGATAAGTTTTTAAAATTCAGATGTAATTGTTTGACAGGTTTTAGCCTTGCATCTAACATGAGATAGATGGTTGACATTTATCTTGTGTTAGATGTGGCGGTAACATTTCCCGAATTCTCTCCTAGCTTCCGCTTTATTCTTTCAAATTTTTTTTTCCCATGAGTGAAATTTGGGGGTGTTACAATTTGGCTATTAAATAATTACATTATTTTATCTCCTAATTATAACCACCTTCGTGAGACTTTTTTATATGGGAAGAATGAGTTTGTTCTAGAGAATATCAAGAATGCCCTGCTAAAATGTAAATTTATTGAAAATAAATTGACTGGAAAAAGTTCAGGTGGCTCACATAGTGAGTGCCAAGGGAAATAACTCATGAATGGGGTCTTGGTGGCAAGAAAATATCCTAATGAAAGAAGAATGGGTTCGAGAATGTTTTCTATCATGGTTGTCAAAATAAAATCAATATTAGGAAATATTTCCCTAATAGGAAATCTATAGATGAAGACGTTGATACATTTGATGAAGAGGAAGATGTTTCTATAGTTAAAGACAAAGATGATGGTGACATATTAACTGCCATAGATTGGCTAATACATGAATTTTGGATTCTAAGTGCACTTACCATGTTGGTACTAATAGAAACTAGTTTTCAACATACAACATAGTTTGAAGTGGATTTATTTTCTCGAGTAATGTTGTTTTGTGTAGAGTTGATGAGCTTGGGTCTGTGATGATGATGATACATGATGGTGTGATCAATACAATATCTAACATTCATCATGTTCTTGAGTTGACAAAGAGCTTGATTTTACTAAGTTCTTTAGATAGCAAAGGGTATAGACAAGTCATTGAAAATGGCACACTAAAGGTTACTAAAGGGGGTATGGTGGTGATTATAAGCAAGCGGGTTAGGACATTGTATGCTCTTTTTGACTATAGTTGAGGTCACATTGAGATATGACTCAAATGTTGTTGGTCTTAGGTATATGAGTCTAGGGTAAGGGGTGACTGAATAAAATGGGTATAGATAGGGTGATCCAAGTACATCCATAATTGTTATTAATGCCTTATACAAGTCCAAATACCTCCTTGAGGTTGATACTTCTTATGATGTTTTATCTAACGAGGTGGATCATAGGGATATGAAGAGTTATTTGAATGAGGTAGAGGTTGTATTTGATTAGAATGGTACTTATTCTTCTATTATGGAAGAGTATAGGTAGAAAGCAGAGGCTTTTATTAGTGATGGCTTTTATGAGTTAGTTGATAATATTGATGTGTTACAAATAGTATCAGACCCAAGGGCTTTTGTTGGTGTTGACTATATATTTGTGATATGTTGTTGTTGCTGAAAAGATGCAAGCTCTTTAGAGGAACCAAATATTAGTGTATGATGTTTCATTGGTCGATATTTTATTATGTGTCTATTATATGCTTGTTACGGGAAAAGGCATTTCTGAGGTAAAAAAGATGAAGACTTTAGATGTGACCAAATCTAAAGATCTTTTGGTGGTTTGCATATTTACTGTTAAATACTCTAAAGTTATAGGATGCTTGATATACGTAAAGGTTGGTATTGAATCTAATATTGCTCAAGTCATGAGAATTATAAGCAGATATGTGGTGAGTTTTGTGAAGTCACACTACCTAAGTGTGGTTCAAATTTTGAAGTACTTTGTGTGCACATCATTAGCTTGTATGGAGTATGGGATGTTGAGTGGTTGATTGACTACTTTTGTGGACTCTAATTTTAGTTGTAGTTCTGATGATCAAAGGTGTATTAGTGTGCTCGTGTGGGGCCTCTGAGGTTCTAAAGCTGTATACATGGCTATGCCTAAAACTTGTGTTGATTTTGTTTGGTTTGGATTGTTAGCTCGTATGACTGGGTTGAAACACAGAGTTGTTGCTAAGGATGATCTAGATAGTGTGTTAATGGAGGCATTTTTTGCTTTCAAGTGTAAGTAAGGCTCAAATTTGGCTCATGTTCATATGTCATAAGACCTTTTAGGCTAGGTTTTTTCCCCAGATGATCATGTGTGTCCCTATTGCTTAATATCATAAATACTATGTCAAGGTGGAGAATTGTTAGCAAGTGACTCGTATGTGGTGTGAAGTTTAGCATGCATGTGTATGTGTAGGTATTTTGGAACTAAAATGTAGGGTTTGTAGAAGTCCACGTTATTTAACATGCCTTGTGTTTTCTCTAAAACTCTTTCATTTGCATTATTTTGTCAATTTAAGAGGTTTGGAAGGAAACGGAGTCCGTATTTTTCTTCATAGTATCCCTTCACCTCAAAGCCATTAATGATGCCAATATTGTTATATATAATCGTGGTTAGAGTCCATTAGTTGACTTCTCTCTTCTCCAATTCCATTGTGTTTTAGTATTGTAAGTATGTAAATTTGTCAATTTGAGTGATTTTGTAAAAATTGATTCTTGATTCTTCATTTTTGAATTTTTGTTCTTGAATATATCTTCTCTATTAAATCCTAGAATTCTAATTTTCATTGAATTAGATATTGTGCATTCATACAAGCAAATTCTCAACAACTATTTTTTTTCATATAATACTCCAGCCTAAGAGACTCAGACCGTCACAAATGGATCATGGTCTTTCTCTAATTACAATAATAATCATAGCTTAATATATAATTATGGTTTTCGGCTTCGCCTACCGATATACTTAATATGGAATTCAGCAAAACTTTGGTAAACCCAAAATCTATGACCGTCGGTATATGAATACACTCCTAGTTGTTATATATAGATCAGCAGCTCCAAGATTCCCTGATTCATATATAGTTCGGTCATGTGACCATGTTCCTATGCTGCCGCGGGATTTCAGCCCAACCAACATTAGTTCAAGCTAAACTTCAACACAAATTATGATATCTTCAGTCGAGCTTGACTTCACCGGGACCCACAATCTGCTGACTAGGCTTCCTAAACGACACAATATGACTACTCATCATCATAAATGCCGTGACCCGCTCGGGAACCTGAATATCCTCCGTTCTCCTGTAACTAGGAACGTAAAAGGGGCGGGTATATTATATCCGTATCCATATTCGATAAGAAAATTCGTATTTAAATTTGTATCTGTATCCGAACGGGTATCCGCTAACACTTCCATATCCGTATCCGTTGGATATCCATTACCCGACAGATTATCTGTTTACCTATTAATGGATATTATCCAACGGATAAATCCATTACCCGATAGATAAACCCATTTATAGTTAAGCCAAATGACAATTTTAACCTTAATTTATACTATATTTATCTTAAAATTAAGGGTAAAAAAGTAATTATATATCGGGTAAATGGATACGGATATGGTTACGGGTACGGGTATGGATACCACATACCCATATCCATACCCGAACCCGACGGGTATTTTAATCGATCCTCCATATCAGTATCCGTATCCGTTTAAGTATCCGTCGGGTAACGGATAAAACCCGCCCCGTTTACATCCCTACATGTAACTTCCAGACATACTCTTGTTCGAGTACAAGTTCCCACACAACCCCAACTCCACCGGCACCCTTACTACCTCCCCCAAAACTAGAGGTGGCAAACGGGTCATTTGGGTCGGTTGATATAGGTTGGGTCAACTTCGGTTTACTATACAATCGAGTCAGGTTCGGGTCTAATTCGGTTCGGGTGTGTTTCGGGTTGTGTCGCTTTGGGTTAGGTTTAGGTTCGATTCAGGTTAAGTAACGAGTCGGATGTGATTTGGGTCGGGTTGATGCTGGGTTCTTCTGGTATCTCGGGTTCGGGTCTATTTTGGGTTTGACTCGGGTCTATAGAATTCGGGTTAGGTTTGGGTTCGGATCACTACATGGGTTGGGTGTAATTCGGATCAACTAAGTGTCAGATCTATCGGTTTTTTTTTGAATTCGGGTCTATAGATTTCGGGTCAAATCAAAAGGCTCAAATTGGATATTATATATAACAATATGAATCATGATCGAGAAGGAGTTAGAACATAAAAGTTGGAACTTGTATGAAATAAATCAGATCAAATTATTTTTAATTTTTACAAAATTAACTTTAAGCATTTTTAGAACACTAATAAAATCTTTGAATACACCGTCATCACAATTTAAAATAAGAGAGTTTTTTCCTAGCCATAATAGTACGATCTTATCCTATTATTATTAGTTTGGTTTTAGCTTATTATGCTATGTTTTTTTTTTTAATTTCTCAATGTCACATTGTCACTATATTTCATTTTCAATAATAATTTTTAATACACAATAAATAAATATGTGATAAATTAAAATTACAATCATCAATAACTTAGTGAAAAATAAAATATCAAAGTTATCTTATGATTATAAACCCTACATCACTTCCAATGAATTTGTCACAATGCCTAACTTAGTAAAACAATATTCTGTCATAGCACACTAAATTCTATATTGTATGTCTAATATCTTAAGATAATTATCTATATTGTAAATATATCGCTAGATATTTATTATGGTCACAATATAGCTAATAACTAATAAGTGACAATACATCGCCTTTTACACCTCATATCGCAATTATAATTTTCATGATTTCCTACATTGCTTTTCCTGCGTTGTTCATGTTCAATTTCCATCAACATGCATATCATATATTTCCTTCATTTTTATAGTTACTTACGTAGTGGATCATGCCCTTCCTTTGTTAATTATTTCATTTCTTGATATTACGGCATAATATTCTAGTAGCAAGTGTATGGTATCCTCAATAATATTATTTGGTCACTGAATTAGTGTAGAGTCTTTTGAGTTTGATCTCCTCTTATTTCCATTCATTCAAATAACCCATATTAGTGTACACATCATTTCTAACGTCTCATCATCTAAGTGTTAGATTATGAAATAGACCCAATTAAATGGATTGCCTAGTGTACAACTTCAGTATGGATTATCATCATCCAAATAAAACACTTCGGTAATAGGGCAATCATTAATCTCATGCACCAAAGTCTAAGTTGCTTGTTCACACATCTCACACATTGGTTTATTTTTACCTTTCTCAACCAACCTATTTTTAGTTAATAGCTACTCCTTACAAGCCTTTGATTCTTTGAAGTATTAATCTTAATATGATATTCTTAGTGAGGATTGTGAGGTGCTAGATGTATTGTCATTGCAAACTTGATGATGATGACTCATCCTTGGCTCCCTTTAGATCTTTTAGCTCAATATCATGCCTATCTAATATTATCCCTAGTTGGTTGTAAATTTAATAAAGCTTTAAAATATCCAATAGTTTCATAGGTTGTAAAATAGGTCATAACAAATTTGTATTATTTTGCTAAGAGCCATGATCTAGCAATTTCATGATATATCTCACATGTGTTGCATTTCAATAATTATGAACTCATTTTCTAATCTAAACCATTTGGATGAAGTCAAAATTACCCTTTATTATGGCTTACTCATGCATCTTCCTGTACCCATATATCTGACTCATCTCCGACTCATCACACATAATCTTCTTCCAATAGGTGTTTCCTCAAACATATTCTTTATCCTTAATTTTTTTATGAGAGATGAGTTGAATTGATTAAGGCCTAAAAATCCCACATATTCTTTAACTTTTCAATTTTTACTTATACTGACCATAGTTGTTAATATTTAATGTAAGTTCTATATATCTTTAAAGTCATTTATTCCTTGTTAAATTACAACTAAATTTATCAAATTTGATCAATTAGTTTATAATCATTGATGGATTTGCTCATCATATTTATAACTTATAAGTTTAGTGACTGAGATGTTTGATGTGGTTTTAAATGGAATGGATTGAAATTTCTAGTAATGTGTTGTCATAGATTCTATGATATTCTAAGATACTATTGTAATTATATAAGGGAAATTCAACCTACAATATGAAAATATTAAATATTCATATATAAAATAAATCAACATCAAAATAAATACTGGAAATATAATTTATTTAATGAGTTAACTCAATTTTAGTTGGTTGCAATTATTATAAATATCTCTCTTGTCATTAATTTAATCACAAAATAAAACCTACCATCGAAGATGCACATTTTAAAGTAAATTTATAAAATTATAACTTAGTTACCCTTTTATATTAGTAATTAACCTATTATACTATACTTCAATAAACGAATTAGCAGATTATCTTTCAAGTTTCAACCAATCTTTATTTTTAAGCTCTAACATCATTAATCATCCAATAAAAAAATTTAAGAGCTGTGAATAAATTACATATATAATTCAGTCTCAAACTTTAATTAGGGTTAGAAATACAAATAACTTGTATCTTTAAATTAAATGATAATTATAATTAATAATAACATTATATATATATTATTATTAAATTTAAATACTATGAGAAAATAAAATCAAAATCTTACAATGATTAAAATTTATTTAAAAGTCTCATTTTGACTTATTTTATTATATATATATATATATGCGTAACGGTAATTGTGAAATATGTATTAATGAAAAAATGACAAAGAAACTATTTTCTAAGCCTAAAAAAATACACAAATATTGGATTTTATGCGTAGAGATATATGTGAGTTAAATGACATGTTAGCAAGAGGAGAATAACGATATTTCATAACTTTTATGGTGGAAAAATACATTATATTTATGTGTATTATATTAGAAATAAAGATGAATCATTTATTAAGTTCAAGGAATATAAATATATTGGTGAAAAAAAAGAGGGAGATGAATCAATATTTTTTGTAGTGATAGAGCATATGAATACTTCTATATTCATTTTTTTGTGCTTTGTTTAGAAAATGGAATAGTACATTAATCATCCTCACCTTATGTACCTTAACAAAATGGTTTTGTTGGAAAGAAAAATATAACCTTAGTGGACAAGTTTAATGCTATGTTCTTGAATGCTAGTTTTCCTTTTAGCTCATGAGGTGAAACCCTTGAAATTACATGTCGTATTCACAATATGACACCCTCTAAAAAATTCAATAATGTTAGTCCTTATGAAAATTGAAATAATAAAACACCTAACTTGAATTATTTCAAAGTGTGGGGGTGTGTTGCATTCTATATGACTTTTGATCCTCATAAAATCAAGTTAGGATCAAGAGGTATTAAGAGTTGTATTTGTTGGTTATGCACATAATTCTAAAGTATATAGACTTTTAGATCAAAGTTCTAATATGATTGTTGAAAGAGTACATGTTGAATTTCTAGTAAGTAAATTTATTAATGATTATGTGACCAATAAAAATGAGGATGTCAATGTTCCTACTATGGGAAACAAAAGAAAGAAAAATAAGGATTTAAGTGAACCTCAAAGGAGTTAAAAGGTAAGGAAAGGGAAGCCGAAGGTCTCTGACTTTGTTTTAACTGAGTCTATAGTTTTCTTGGTTGAGTTAACACGAACCAAAATTTTAAATAAAATAATGATGGCATTTATAATTAAAGATGACTTTAGATTATACAGTAAAACAATGCCATCTAGAGATGTGGCCTTAAAAAAGAAGCCATTGATGATGATATGGGGTTTATATTATCTAATAATACTTAGGTCTTAGTGGATTTGCCTATGGGATCTAAGCTTATTGGTTGTAAATAGGTAGTTAAAAGAAAGTATATTACAAACGATTATATACAACCTTTAAGACAATATTGGTAGCCTAAGGGTTCATGAAAAAAGAAATTGTAGATTACTTTGACACTTATGTATTAGTGATAAGGGTCACTTCTATTAGAGTTCTCTTGACATTAACATCCATTTGTAACCTCCATGTGCATTAAATGGAAGTTAAAACTGTATTTTTAAATGTAGATGTCAAGGAAGAAGTTTATATGGAGTAGCCATAAGAACTTGTTCTACATGGTAATAAAAGAACGTATGTAAAATAATGAAATCATTGCATGGTTTAAAATAGGTTCCAAAACAACAGCATGATAAGTTTGATAAGATAATATTGTCAAATGGTTTCAAACATAATAGTGCATACAAATGCATATATTCAAAATTTACTAAAGATTATGGAGTGAGTTTTGTCTTTATGTAGATAACATATTGATATTTGATACCAATATGCTTGGTGTGAATGAAAAAAAAAATCTAACTTCTAAGTTTAAGATGAAAGATCCTAATGAGGTGGATACTATGTTAGGTATTAAAGTTGGGAAACATGATAATATTTTCACTTTAAGTTAGTCTCACTGTATAGATATGTTGCTTAAGATGTATTTTTATCTTTTAAGTGAAAGAAAAACATACTCCATACAATTCTAGTGTAAAGCTTTCAACCAATGATGGTTGAGTCATTGCACAACTATAATATCCTAGTGCAATTGGAAGTACACCATGCATTGTACACAATTGAATATTGGATTTATTGTATGAAAACTTTCAATGTATACAAGTAACCTTAATAATGAACATCGGAAAGGAATACGTAGAATAGTGAGATATCTTCTAAAAAATTCAAGTTAGTGTTAACTTATTCCTCATTTTCTAATACTACTAGAAGGTTATTTAGATGTTGGTTGGATAAAAAATGCTAATGATAATAAATCTACAATATGATGGGTTTACACATTACCAAAAAGCTCCATTATCTAGGCCTCAAAGAAACATACTGAAATACCCCGAAACCTTAATTTTGGAAATTATGGTCAAATAAGGAACTATTAGAGAAATTAATTAAATATATTATTTTATTAAAATAGGAGGAGGAAATTAAGGCAAAATAAGGAGGAAAATAATAAATAATTCAGTTAGAAAAAATTTAGGGTGTTTTGCTAATTAAAATGGAACTTGAAAAAATTTATTCAAAATAGTCCAAATTAATCTAAAATGGGATTTAATTATTTTTTTATATTATTATTTTAAATAGTCAAAAATACCAAAATAACCAAAACATCCAACCAACATATTTTTTTCCTTTTCCTTTCTCTTCCTTTTTCCCTTATTTTTCCTTTTCTTTCTATCTGTCCTTTCTCCCTTCTTTTCTTCCCTACTTCCCCGATTCGGCCAGCCCCTTGCAGCCCAAATTCCCTTTCCCCCTTTCCCTTTGGGGCGGCCCAGCCCGGCCCACCCCACCTTCTTTTTTCGCCTGTCGCCCCAACCGGTCCAACCCCTTCTTTTTTCATCTTTTCTTCCTCCCCCTAACCAGCCTAGTCGAGCCCCTCTTTCCCCTTTCCCTTCTTCCCCGACCCCCGCTATAATTCGCAGCCTGCCTCTACAACCGACCAGCCACCTGCGTCGCCTGCCCACCTTCTCCCTCTCTCCTCGGCCGTTTGCCTGTCCCTCCTCGACTGACCGACCTCCCTCTCTCCTCACACGTGCCTACCCCGGCCTCCTTTCTTCTCCTTGACCGAATGCATCCCTGCCATGGCACACCTGCGCCGGCCTGCCACCATCGATCGGCGTGCCTACTACACCTACCCTACCTTCCTTTGTCCCCTCTCTTGGTTCTCTCCCCTTTTAGGCCTATAAATACCACTAATGAAGCAATCATCAAACCTTTTGGATTCGTAACCCAGAAAAACCAGCCCTTACACCACCTCTAGTTTAGACAATTGCCTCATCGCCGCCACCCATTACCGTCGCCCGAGCCACCCACGGAACCCTTCCCTACATCACCCTCTACCAAACTAATCCTCCCTCATCCCTCGATTTACCCTGCACCAGCCACCCCGGCCGTGCAAAGTCCCTCCCCCAATTAGCCCCTCATTGAGCTCTGTTGCCCTTCGCACCACCGCCAATCGCCAGTTCTGCCGTAGCCAACACCCCCTCTGCCTTCCAAAATAACTAGGGGAGCTCCCTCTAGCTCCCCATACCTTCATTTTTCCCTACCACCCTCTCCTCTTCCTTACTCCTCCCTCCACCACCATTTCTCCACCTCTCTTCTCCCTCCATTGTCGCCGCCGTCGGTGCCAACACCATCCCTAGGTGGTCCTCTAAACTCTTCAACTCCTAAACCCTTTTTATACAAATGTTAGTTATTTTAGTAGTATTATTAGTACTATTCTTAATGTTGTTGTTGTTGTTATTATTATTATTATTATTATTATTTATTACCTTTATCATTATTATTATTTAACCTAACTTCGGAATATTATAAATATTATTATTATTATTATTATTAATGGCCTACAACTTTAGTATTGTCATTTTAACATCATCATCATCATCATCGTCATCATTATTGTTGTTGTTTTTGTTGTTGTTGTTGTTCTTGCTATTATTATTAACGATAACTTTGGCACCTTAGCACTTTTATTATTATTGTAAATATTTGAATCCTTATATTACTACTACCATTTCTATTATTATTATTAGTATTATTCTTAACATCACTATTATTATTATTATTACCATTATTATTATTTTTATTACCTTATCACTATTGTTAATATTTCATATATCACTAACCTTACTATCACTACTACTATTATCATTATTAGTAACATTGAAACTATTACCATTAATAATATAAATATTACTATAATTACATTAAATAATTGTAGCTATTAAGACCTATTTTTGTTTAGTACTATTATTATTTTTAGCCCTAATAGCAAGTTGTGATAAGGGTAAGGTAGGAAGAATGGTAATTTTGGTTAGAAGGAAGTTAACCCATAGTTTTCCCTCTTATAGGTGAATCAAGTCAAAATCTTAAGGAGGCATAGGAACGTGCTCCAAGACCGGTGTCGTATTAGGTAAGGATGTGGCTAAGAACAATTACGTATGTGTTATGTGCCTTGTGTCCCATGTGTTATGCCATGTTGTGTACTTTATGATTTTAATGAATAATTACTTGTAGCGCATCTTGGAGTTGAAGTATGTTTATATGAATTCCTTATGGCATGTGCATAATGATTGTTATGTTGTGCTTACGATATTATATGACGTGACCCTATAGGACATGCATGCTAGGATGTTTAATAATATGATGTGGGGTGAAAGGATAAAAAGGGAAAAATGCAAAGTGAGTTGACTAAGGGGGGACATGAGATTGACCTAATTATCTCATGATCCATGAAGGAAAATTAAAAGGGATTATGATTAAAATAAATGAGTGATGTGTACCTTGCATGGGAATTTTCTAGGGTTTGCATAGGGTGGTTGGAGTTTACATAGAAATGATCTTTACGTAAGAAAAGTCGTTTGAGGGAGTAAGTAAGGTAAGGGGAGAGTTGTGGAGTGATTGGAGACTTGGGATGAAAAATAGTACGTATGTTGGTGTAAGGGTGCATAGGGCACCTGATTAGGGTTTTGGGAGGAAACCCTATTCTGGGGAAAATGTGGAAGTAAAAAAAAATTAAGGAAGAATGAAGTATGGGTTAAGAGTGGAAATTTATTATATGAGGGGTGAGTATGGGCGCTATGGGAAGGAAGCAATGTTAGGTGAAAAATAGATAGATTACTTGTGGAGGAAGAAATACGCTAGGGTTTGGAGTTGCCAACTAGGGTTTTCCAGCCACCTGCGAACTCGATGAGTAAATTGATATGATTTGGGGTTGAACCTAAATGAGATGAGGTAGTGGGAAATAAATTAAATAATGATAGTGAAGTAAGAAGAAGTTGGGCCACATAGGTCCAATTAGGGTTTCAAGAGAAACCCTAGAGGGTGATAGTAAGTGGAGTTTGATGTCATAAGGTGCTGGGCCTTAACCTACACCCTTAGGAGTTGTTTTTTATTATGTGTAAGTGTAAGGGGGAATGGATATCGAGGCGTGATAAGGGGCGTAGGAGTCCCAAGATATGGGACTGGCCCCCTTGAGAGGATAGAAGTAGAAGGTTGGTGACATGCATGTCAAGGGTGAAATGCTTATCGAATAAAAGACGAATAAGATACTAATCATTTAAAGAGAAAGATCGCTGAGTCGGGCCCAGACTGGTCCACAAGCGAATAATAATGGCCAGGAGTTGGGGTGCCCTACATGACCGGTCCACCGACGAATAATAGTGGCCAGGAGTGTTATGCCCTGCATGATTTTCGGTCCACCGACTATAATAGCGGGGGTTTCAACAAACCAACGTAATAATGATAAGACATGGGAAAGACACCAAGTAATTACAATGAAACACCATGTGAGTCAGGGCCAGACCGGTCTACCGACGAATAATAGTGGTCAGGAGTGTTCTGTCCTAGAGATCGTTCCACTGGCAATAATAGTGGCTAGAAGCATTCTACCCTGCATGATTTCCGGTTCGCCGACTATAATAGTGGGGTTCCTGCACTCTCATAGATTGATAAAGAGTGTGTGTGAAACAAGTATATTGATAAGAGATCTAAAGAATAAGTTTATGTGGACTGTATTTCAGCCTTGATTATCTATATTGTTATATGCGGTCTTTATGATCATGTTGTGTTATATGCCTTATATGTTTGGCCTTAGCTTCATAGTTTCCTTTCTCGGTATGTAGCGTATTGACCACCCATTTCATGGGTGCTGCTCATTTCCACGAATAGAGGACCCACCTGAGTTTGTGCAGGTAGGAGATGATATCTTTGATACCTACGACTCTTATAAGGCATCGGGTGGGGTTGAGAGTTGAGCCTGGACTTAGCCTGGGGATCGAGAGCGACGTGGCCGGACTCTCCTTTTCATTTTGTTTACCCTGTATCATTTTATTTTAGTTTTGTTCTATCGTACGATACTTTATGTTCTTTGAGAACTTTATCTATGTACCTCTTTGGCTTGTAAACCTTTTTACGTGTACTCTGAATTTTGTATTGTGAACGATTTAACTCCCTTATGAATTATTGTTTTAAGTATTAGCTTTTGTTTGATGATAATCCTTTTTAGCCTTAGCACTTGGTACTGGAACGGTAGAAGTGAACCGGTTCGGTATTGAGTGTGGCAGTAATATCCCCATAATTCACAATTTTTTTTATTTCACTTCCGTTTATTCTTTCATTTAAAATATAATTTTCAAGTAGTGAATTTTGGGGGTGTTACACATACATGTATCACACATTTAACTATGAGGTCAGAGTTAATGGCCCTTGCAATAGTGGGTAATAAAGCATAATGGTTGAAAATTTTGTTAATGGAAATTAAGTTGTGGACACAACCTATGCCATCCATTCATTATATTATGATAGTGAAGTACTATTTCTAGAGTGTATAGTTATATTTATAATGGCAAACATAGACATATAAGAGAGTGACATGAGTATGTAAGATAATTAATATCACATGTTATGATAAGTATTCTCTATGCTAAAATAAACAATAATCTAGCATATCCCTTTACGAAAGTATTACCAAGAGATATGTTAAGAAAGACATCAAATGGAATAGGTTTGAAATTCTGTGGAAGCACTAGTGATGAGAACCCAACCTTACTTAATGAATATAACTAAAATTTTAATCAATAATAAAAATTTATTGATAATTGTTTCATGAAACACTAAAATAGTGTTGATTGGGATGATTTTAAAACTCTCAATATAAGAGCATTGCTTGCTTTACGTTTTTGTATGTGCAAATAAAGGAGCTCCACCTATTTAGATATAAAAGTGGCATTGCTTAAATAAGATGTTTGTAAAATTTAGCTCTTATAAATATCCATGAACTAAGTTAGCACATGGTCATAATAATGCTATAATAGTTTGAGACTCCTCAAGAGATTGAACGATATTATATAGATAGTATTTTCTATTTTAATATAAGAATTTTTTGTTTAATTCTCAAACACCACTCGCTTCATTAAAATTTTAAAATACTAATGCTATGAAATAGTTTGAATTGAAAGATATAATTTCAAAAACATAATATGTTCATGTTGAATAAACATAATTTATATCACAGTCTAATGAGAGATTGCTATATAGACTATAATATAAGTTATCATAGTACTAATAATTATTGATAACTATTCATTAAAAGCATTAATTTAATTGCCATTACTTGAAAAGTTTCAATGGGAACTTTTATGTTTCCAAAAGTTTGTTTAAAAATGTGACACTTTGATGAATCATCATTGTCTAGGGAACTTTGGCAATGAAACTATTGAAGCTATTACTATTAGTGCCCTTTTTTGAGATAACAATTTGCAATTACAAGTGAAGGTAGTTAATTAATTTTCTAATGGTGGTAAGTGATTATTGTGATGATTTGTGAATGAACCATCATCGATGCTTGAAACTTAAGCTATGTGATCATTTACGGTTATATTCGTTATTGTTAATTGAAGAGCTATGATTGTCGGAAGAAACATTTTATTGAAACTCTTAGACATCTATAAATACACATATTTTGAAAGCAAAGGTAGATTAGATTTTCAAGCCTATAAACATAAGGCTTTGTTTGGATGAAGAATTTTTAGGAGGAATTCTTTTGAAAAGAGAATTTATAAACTTTCCTAACCTTAATATTTTGTTTGGGTATATTGAAATGGAATTTGAATGTTTCTCAAAAGTTTTGAAATCTATATTAAAGTTCCACCAAATAAATTCACTAAACTTCCAAATACTCTATTATTTGTTAAAATAGTGTGTTTACATAGTATCTTGGATAAAAATAAAAATAAAAGTATTACAAATCATCTTTCATAAGTTTAAAAGTTCTCTATTCATAATTTTTATCCAAAAAATAAATATATGAGCATGGAATTTAAAAAGTGAATTACTTTCAAAATTCCATCAGTTCCAAAAATTTTTCATTTCTAAAACTTTCCACCCAAATAAAGCCTAAACTAGATACTCTATTTGGGTATTCGAAGATAGAATTTAGAAACTTCTTGAAAGTTTTTAAATCCATGTTAAATTTCAACCAAGTAAGTTTATAGTGTGTTTATATAATCTCATGGGTAAAAATAAGAAAGTTATTGTAGATACTTTATCCAAATTTTGTATATAAAAATATATAGACAAGAAAATTATTCAAAATCTTTATCCAAACAATGGATTTGTAACTATAGAACTTTAAAAGTGAATCATTTTTAAAATTCTATTATTTGAAAGGTTCTACATCCAAACGAAACCTTATTTCCTTGGGAGAATGTTTGATTGATTTGTGTTGGAATAATATACATAGTAATATAATGACAAGATACTTATACTAAATCAATTGAAGCTGTGAAAATACTTATAAAAAATATTGATGTGTCATGAATAAAAATCATTGCCTTGGAGTGAATTAGAGTTAGATCTTCGATCTAATTCCATATGTCGGTTTGCCCCTAAGGTTAACACAATGATCCTTCAACCTAGTACATTCAAGATTGAAGAGTATGGAACTACATAACTCTACCCAATAAACATAAAAATGGAGGTTTTAAGAGTGAAATAGTGTTAATTTTTTTTATGTAAAACACTAATACAAAATTTAAAATGTCAAGAGAAAATCGCATGCAACAACTATCGATTCCTTAAGAATCAGTCCACCAACAACGTATGATGTGAACAATATAGAAACGGTAAAACCTAGTAAAAGAGAAGAAATAAAAATTTTAGTAAAAATCTCAAATCGGGCCGGACGACGGGCACACACATGTGAGGTATTAAGTCCAATCTATTACCAATATAAAATAACTCATATTTATTAACTCAAACATTAAGATTATTAGTAGGATATTTATATTAAGAAAAATCTTCTTTCTCACCAATGTATGACCGAGAAAAATTCCAACAGTAAAAGCATCACACTAGTTTTATCATTGTCCAATAATTTTAGGGTAGTCTTAGGGTAACTTTGGCATCCACATTGATGTAACTATAGTAGGGTAACTTTGGCACCTATAAATTGTAACAACATTAATTTTAGGGTAGTCTTTTTTTTTTTTTTTTTATGTTTCAGGTTCGAATTTTTCTTTCCATTCTCTTGGTATTTTAATATCTTTACGATGTTGGTACCTGTACGGTGATTTGCAATGTTAGTAACATATACCGAAAACTCCGCTCGCCATCCTCATATTATTTGACTAATCGGATTCCAAATATATGATATCCTTAGTAATAATAATAATAGTAGTAGTAGTGGTAGTAAATATAAAAAGTAAAGTAGGAGCACAGAGCAGTACAAGTGATGGAATCTTCAGAGTTTTGAGGACTCCCAGCTAGCATCAATAGCACCAATAATTTTTTTATGCAATGCAGGACCAGAGGAAGCGACTATACCACGATCAAGTCCTTGTAAATATACACCCATAGAAAAGTCCAGAGGACGGCCACCAGCATCGGTTACCATGCCACCAGCCTCTTCCACAATCAGCACACCAGCAGCGTGATCCCATATCTTCTCTTTGTAGCCAGCCCCCGCAAATTTCATATAAAGTTCAGCATCTCCCCGAGCTATGGCAGCGTATTTCACCATACTATATACCCGCAGAGGCTGATTCCTGATATAAGAATGTAGTAAAAAGAGATCCATGAGAGCTAAGCTGGGGTACGTAGGTAGAGCTATGCTGTGTGTGAACTCAGAGAAGATTCAATGTCTTAAAAAAAAAAGGAAAAAAAAAAGAACCTAGCCAGTTAGAAAGGAGCACTCACCTAAGCCCAACGGTATGAGCAACCCCCTGTGAGAAAGAATGACTGGTGTTTGTTTTTTCCACCGGTTCACAGAGCGTTGCCAGAAGTGGATCACGAATGGAAGAAACCCGGATCGGGGTTGCAGGAATCATCCGGTCGAGCTTATATTGTCTGGGGGTTAAGGGTTGCATCCATGCCTTTCCAGTACCTTGCTTTGCATACATCACGCAGCCTTTTTCCCCGGACTCCACTGAGATTGAGGACAACTCATCATGTGATGTGAGTTGATGATGACAGTTTAACAGCTCCCTCTTCATTGGATAATTAGGGCATCCAAGAACTCCAACCACAACTTTCCCTTGTTCAATCAATGCTAACGCAACGGCATACTGACTACCGCGTACGAACCCAAGAGTACCGTCTACGGGGTCAAGAACCCAGTGCCTTCCTGCAGGACCTCCGGAGGAACTGCACCTGCCGATGGCTTTAAGTACGTCTACAGCGTCGAGTGCGGTACGCGGACATGGAAGACCATATCTCGGTGCTTCCGACAAGCGTTCATTCACCGTATCGACCACGGCTTCCAGTAAACCGGACGAGTCGGCTTCGGACAACGTTTGAGCATCTTCTTCCGCAACAATAGACAAACCCTGGTTCCCAAAGCTTTGTGTGAGTATCCAGCAGACAATAGCTTGAACGCCGTAATCTGTTTCATGGAGCGATGGCAAATCTGTCATCAAACTAATTCCCGTCCACTCGTTTGAGGGGGAAAAAAACACAACAGTGCCATGTATTCCATCAATCATTAGTTAATAAGTGAAGAGTAGAAACTTTTTCGATCGTACCGGTGGTGAGAGAGAAATCACTTTAATTGACGAACAGGATAAATCCAATCATTCAGTGTCGAGCAACACATCGACGGACACAGGGCATCCTATTGCACTCTTTTTTTCTACCAAACATGCATTTTGCTTCAGTCGACTCGACACCCCACGAGACATATATATATATATATAGCAGGCTTTATTGCGTATAAGTTTAGTACTTATATTGCCATTTGGCCTTGACGCAAGGTCACTCAATGCTTGTTCGCAAACAGTGTCGAATGCAGATGAACTGTTACATAGCAATAAAGGTTAACTGCAACACCTCATTTAGTTTTCATTAATTAATATCCCCTGCCCAAGCCTAAGATCATACGTTTTTCTCTCAATAGTTTTTTTTTTAAATAAATAAATGAATAAAAAGTCAAAATAAGCCACGCGCGGCATCTCTGTTTCCTAAGAAACTGTAGGAAATAATTAATGATAATCGCAGCAATTAACAAAAAATAATGAAAGCAAACCGAGATTAACGAGTTGTGCCGTGATAGAATCACTGCCCTGAAGTGATTTTCGACCGGACAATGGCGCAGATCCCTTCAACGTCGAATCACCCCCAAAGTTCACACAACGTTCTTCGATTCCGTGCACTCGGAATAGAAGAATGGAATTTGCAAAATATTACAATGCCAAGATCGGGTATTCTCTCGCAATTAGGGTTAGGGTTTTCAAGAGTGGCCGACGGTTGCTCTTCGAAAACAAATATAATTTTCGGTGTACTTAAACAAATGAAATTAGCATTTAAATAGGCAAAAAACCGAATGAGGGATAAGTGGAACGTCTTCCACTAATCAGCCCACAAAACCGAAATATTTGAATGAGAAAAACCACAACCGTCGAAAACCGAATAAAAAACGGTAAAAGAAAAAAATGGGTCTGGTCGGATCAAAGACCACACCACACCACACCCGGACCGGACGGGCGGCGCGCGCGTGTGGTATCTAAGATCCAGCCCACAACCCACAAAACAACCCAAACTCATAATTCAAACAACCAAAAGGTGAGGGGATATAAAAAGTGAACAAAAAGTCTATTCACTTCCAACGTGGGACATTGAAAATACCCACAAGTTGCCATTGCACCAACAGAAACAGCGATGGAGATCCCATTTCTGAAGCTAGCAAAGAAGATAGAGGCATCAAAAGAAGCATAGGTTGCTTTGTTGTCCACAGTCTGGTTCCTACTCTGGCACCATGACAAGATATATATAAAGGTTTAGTTGGCTAGTGAAAGAAAAGAACATGCTGTCTACAATCATGTCGCTTAGTGGTGGCGAACCTTATATATATATATATAGCTAAGTTATGAAGGAGAGAGCGCTGACGCAGGGGCATCGTAGTAGTAATCAGACTGATTTTTAGATTATCACAATCCCGCTGTTCAACGTAAAATTCAGAGCACCCCGGACAAACGAAAGAATAGAGGCCTAATCTGTATCAACCAGATTAAAAAAATAATAATAATAAAGAACAGCGGCCAAGTTTGTTGAGTTACCGCTTACCAGCAACGGTGACGGGTGAATTATCATCCTTGGACTTGACTACGTCGGCGGGTGTAGAAAGCAGGCGTTCCTGCACTCTCTGGCAGAGAGAACAAGCCAAATGGACGACTCGTACCGCAACATCCAATTCTTTGGAGAATTTGTCGTCGATCACCTCCATTGACCTTTGCCTAGGATTAACAAATGACGGGCAAAGCACCAAACACAGGGAAGGGCAACGAGAATGAGAGAGGCCGGACAGAGAGGGAACACTGATTGATTGGATGCTGGTCTAATTCTAATTAGATCACATGGTGGTGGGAAAGGTGGTTGGTAGCAGCGGCGGTGGTGTTGAACCTGGCGGCTGCCTGGGCGCTGGGCGGTTTCGTTCGTTTGGTGGTCATACTGGGCTGCTGTATATATATAAATACTCCCTCCCTTTATCGTATATTTTAGGATGAAACTTCTTGTTTTTTTTATTTATTATATACATATATATATAATCTTGAATACATTTTAATGTCTATTTTAATCTTTTATCTCTATTTTTCTTCCTCTAGTTCTTCTATTTATTAAATATTATATTATTTTTTTAATAAATTATGTAGTCCTCTCCTAAAAATATATTTATTATCTTCTAAAATAACATATACTAATTATTTTAGAAGATTTTTTACTGAAGGAGAAGATAAAAATCACGTGCTAGATGGGAAGCAGCCGAGCGGCAGAGCCAGATGGCGCATGCAGCACCAAGTGTATGGAGGCCTAATTTAAGTCCAGATGCATTGCCCATCGGCCACTTGATGACTCACTCCATTATGACGGGAGAGTTGTGCTTGCGAAGGACTCTGGATCTCGGCAGGATTTGTCGTACGACATCAACGCACCCTTGTTGCTTAGGGTAGTTGAATGAGGTTGCAACGCAGATGCCTCTCTATCACCCTCGCCCTACGAAGTTGGTGGCTCATTGATGCTATTATTTTTTATTTATTTTTTCAAAATGGGACATATTCTGCTAAAATATCTTTCATCCGGGCATTTAATCGCTTCGATCAAGCTACCATATTGAGAATAAAAAATATTTAATCGATTCGATCATGCGACCGATTTACAAAATATAACTTTTGAAGCTAGGTTGAGTAATTTACTATATATATGTCACTTCCCTACAATTTTAAAATATTTTTTTTGCTATGATTTTTAGATGCATGTATCCGTATGCCTTGATGTTTAGTTCGTCGTCGTTGATTGTTAGATACTGACGAGGACGATCATTTTAGACCTATTATGTATTTGATCATGAACGGTACGACGCGGAAGGCAAATCGGCCTAACCTAAACAAGCTTAAAGCAAGGACCTTATCATCCATTCCATCATGATTAGTATATGTTTGGACGGTGATACATCTTAGTTGTTTTTATCATAATTAAAACATAAATTTATTTATATATTTTTAAATTGTATAACTTTTAAAACGCTATCATTTGAACTCAACATGCTCAAATAAATATACACCACACACATCAAAGCTGACACATAGGTCAAGTGAGGTTTTTCATTTTTTTTTAAGTCTCTATTAACCTTATTGGGCAAATAATTACTTATGTATTTATTTGAGGGGGCTTGAACCTAGATTATGTAAGGTAAAGTAACCATTAACTTAATTTCACTTTTAATTTATTAACTACTTTCGAATCAATGCTTAAATTAGGTTAAGGTTAGTGTTTTAACACTATGTGAATATTTACTTCTGTTCATTTTAATTGCAACAAAATTATCGCTTCTTCACCTAAGCTAAACCGAAAGAAGTTCAAATAATATTTTAAAACATTCATATACTTTCTGCTAATTTAGATCCACTAGCCTAATTTAACCTAATCTAGTTTTACCTCAGTAAGGATGTTAATTTTTTTCCCACATATAAATTCGAGGTTTGTCAGGGATTTCTTTTTTTCAGGTTATGATTCGGAAGGAGATTTTGGAGGTTCGGCTTGAGTTCAGGGATTCTCATCACAAATTTATTATAAAAAAAAATAGAATAAAAGATTGGAGATGTAGTTAGATTTTAGGAATCAAATCGAATTTTAAAATTAAAAAAAAATAAAAATAGATCAAAAATTAAATTAGATATAAATATTTAATCTCTACAAAAAACAAACTAAAAACTTATAATAAAAATATTAAAAATTAAAATAAGCTCAAATTTTATTTTTATTATCAAATTAGAATTAAAAAAAAAAGATTAAATCTCCGTCTCGGACCGACCCATTGCTGCCCCTTGATGAAAACCTGCCTTAAAGGTGTACGATGCGTAAAACAAACAAAATTGTTTCTGACCAATTGTCAAGACTCCAGCCACTATTTGTACGAACATCGCACGGTCTAATTTGCATTCATATCTTGTGGCAAGTTGATTCACATTTTCCAAAATTGATTGAATGGGTACAATTATGACATAAATAAATATTTGTACAAATACTGACTCGCTATGTTAGATGACATGTGTTGTATCCGTTTCTCCACAATTAATTATCCATTCCACAAGTAGCGTCCGTATTTTCTCCAACGTCCAACCACGCTCCATTATTTACCGTTTCTTAACAAAAAAAAAAAAAAAAACAAACACTAACACTTTATATACTATTTTAAAAAATAACAAATATATCCAAAATGTTATAATTATTTTAATTAATTAAAAAATAACATATCAATTAATATATAGAAGAAAGAGGAAAAAAATTAAGATAAAAAATAAACATTAACGTCTTTATAAAAAAAATTCAACAAAAAAATTTTCTTTTGGCAATGTAGTATATTGCACGGAATTGACCATTAGGAACCAACCATTTCTTTAGTAACTATTTGGTAATCCATATATTATTTGATCAAAAGTAATTATATACTTACAATAATAATAATATTTAATAGATACGTCTTATTTATGTATAAAAGTTATTGAAATAATAATTATATTTGATAAATCATCTTATTTGAAAAGAACTTATGTATATTAACAATATTGGACATGTAATGTTTTAATAAGACATATTCTTATAAATATTTTTATAGATTTAATCTTATAGATTTTTTTTATCAATCATTTATTAATACAATTATGAATAATATTAGTCTTGTTTATTAATTATTTACTTGCAGTTATAATTAACATTATGTGTAATAATTAGTTATTTATAATTGTAAGTAATATTGTTTTTATAAACAATTTATATATCATGAAAGTCAACATATATTCTTTATATTGATAAATTAATTATATGAATTATAATTAAGGATAATAATATTGTTATTAATTATTGATTCATGGTTATAATAAATATGAGCCTTATTAATTTGTATTTTTTTAACAAATAACAACAAAACAAACAATAATACACGTATTATCCACTAAATAGTTTTTTTTAGCATTTCAATTCATTTAATTAAGAAGCAATACAACCTAGGGACTAAAATTCATCTACTAAATGAATGCAATTCTGAAACTTAGATATTCTATGACCACACAAGCATCTACAGGATATACTAGTATCTATAGACTTGAGCATTTCATTCCAATTGTTTGGAATGTCATTAAACACCTTATTGTTCTGAGCCTTCCATATCATGTAAATTGAAGTGATAAACAATCCCCTAAAGAGCCTCGTTTTATACTTTGAACAACCTTACATGAATGTAAACTCTTGCAGCAAACTATTCAATAAGAGATTAGCTTCTTTACTCCTCATAACATACCTTAAGGTACGCATGACTGGACAATGCACAAAGAGATGACCAATTGATTCATTTTCATTGCAGAACTCGCATTGTTGATTGGGAATGGAAGTGTACTTACTTATTCTATCTTTCATGGCCAAACGCCCAACAGCAGCAAGCCAAGCAATGAATTGGTGACTTGGAGGTGCTAGGTTTTGCCAAATAGTGCTCCACCATTGAGTTCTTGGGCCTCAATGTCTCAGGTTGTTATACATACTCTTAATGCTATAGGAGGCATCCTATGGTTGGGTGGTGATGAAAGGCATGATGGAAGATTTTAACTTCAGAATGCTTCACAAAGGCCATGATGTTGTTGTCGGCACCTCAATGTCCTAAATGAAATCTTGTTTTATGAACATGTTGTGGATCCATTTGATTCAGAGATTGTATTTTTTGTGAGCTAAGTTCTAAAGATGTTTTCCAAGAGCTGCCTCATTCCAAATGCTTATATCGATAATGCCAAGTCCCCTTCATTCTTTGGTAAACAGCAAGCAGGTCACGCTATAGGCGCCTTATGACTGAAATTAGTACTACTAGTCTAAAGAAAATTACAGCAGGCTGTAATGAGATGGGATAGAAATTTCCTCGGTATTAAAAAGACTTGGATCCAATACATTTGGATACCAAATATGACCTACTTCAATAGTTGTAATCTTCCTGTATAGGATAACATTTTGGTGGCTCGATAGTTCATACATTGTAGAACCTTAGCAGTAAGAATGGACATATGGTGGGAATTCAGTCGAGTATCAGCAACTGGAATTCCCAAGTACTTAAAGGGGAGTGTACCTTGAGAGAATTGAAGATATTGCAGAATAATTTATCTATTCTATTGAGAGACTCCCCCAAAGAAAACCAAGCTCTTATTCAAATTGATAGTTAGGCCTGACATGTGAGAGAAGATCTGAAATTTAATCATTAGGCATTACACAGAGTCAATATCACCATGATAAAAGAGGAGCATGTCATCCAAAAAATGAGAGGTTCACAATTTTCAGCTTCTTGCATTGGGGATGACCTTTAAAACTTGGATCATGCCAAAGGGTATTCATTAATCTAGTGAAATATTCCATAATAATGATAAAGAGCTAAGGAGAGAGGGGGTCGCCTTACCTCAAACCCTTTTTCCCTTCAATAGGACCCAATAAAGTATCATTTAGGTTGATGGAGTACTTAACACTGGAAACACATACCATGATCACCTTGATTAAATGAGGAGGAAAATGAAGGACAAGCATTACCTTTTCAAGGAAGTCCCAATGAACTGAGTCATAAGCCTTTCATCATGCATCTAGGAGAGGTGTTCTTCCTCCCATAAGATCTCACTAGCTCATGAGCCAACAAGATCTTTTCACTAATCGACCTTCCTTTAATAAAGATAGATTATGAAAGATCGATCAACTTAGGTAGAATCCATTGAAGTCTAGACGTTATAATCTTAGCGAAAGCTTTATACAAGATGGTGCAGCAGGCTATAGGTATGAAATCTCCAACATTTTCTACATTGGTCACTTTAGCGATGAGAACAAGCAACGTAGAGGTAATAAGTTTGGCAAGCTAGCATTGAGAAAAGATTCATTTAGGATTTTTCATAGATCATCCCCCACTATGTCCCAAGTTGTTTTGAAAAAATAAGAAGTGAAACCATCCAAGCCTGGTGCCTTGGAGTCTCTTATGGCAAATATAGCATCTTTAACCTCATATTTGGTTAGGGGTTCCACAAGCATGTGTTGTTGAGTAGACGAGAGGATAGGGCCTTGATCCATCACCTACTATGATAGTTGAACAATTTGGATGTTTTGCTGACCTAGAAAGTGGATATAGTAATCCCTAAAAGCCTTTGAAATTAGATTAAGATTTGTGAGCCATTTTCCATCATCCCCTTTGATTCTGGTAAGGAAGCTTCTATTTTGGTGGGATTTCATTGTTGCAAAGAAGAATTGAGTGTTGGCATCACCGTCATTAACCCAATGAACAATAGCTTTCTGCCTTAGGAAGATTTCCTCACACTGAGATAGGTGTTCATGCAGATGTAAAGCATCTTTTTCTTGTTGTTTTAATACAAGGTTAGAAGGATTAGATCTGAGGGCATGTTGAATCATACTAAGGTTATGTTTTGTGCTGCAATTCTCTTAGTGATACCACTGTAGAGTGATACATTCAACTGTCTGAGTCTAGCTTTGAGGGCAAGGAGATTTTGTTTCAACTTTGCATGTGGTATGCCTGTATGAGGTTGGTTCCAGACATCAGCCACAATCTACATAAAATTTGGGTCTTTACACCACATATTAAAGAACTTGAAAGTCTTCTTATTTGGGTTGGTTGTTTACGGAAAATTGAGGATTGCTGCACAGTGATCAGAGAAAGGTTCTTCCTTGAAAACCACAGATGTAGAAGGAAATCTGCCAAGCCAACTCAAGTCTACCAAAGTCCTGTTAAGTTTGCACATGATTTTATCTTCGCCTAATCTCCTATTACACCAAGTAAACATAAGACGTGAGAAGGGAAAATCATGGAGAACAAGTTGATGCACATAGATTCTGAAGTCAGTAATGTCCTGCTAATTAGGAGTATCCCCTTAAAATTTCTCAGTAGGGTCAAGAAAAATATTAAAATCACCCATGATAAGCCATGGGTCAGAAGGAACATTGTGATTTAAAATCCAATCCTATAGTTCTTTTTTAGCTCTACCAGTGTTGTATGCATAATTGAAGGCTATGTAGAAAGAAGTTCCATCTGAGGATAAGGCATTGATAAGTAAGGCTTGAGTACAAGCTGAGATGAGTCTAACTTGCCATCTAGCAGTATCCCATAGGCACCATATGCGACCATTATCATGATAAGTATAATTGTTTAGAAAACCCTAACCGGGGAATTTTTTTTTCCTTAATGATTATGGCCTTAGCAAGCTTTATTCTTGTTTCTAAGAGGCTAATAAAGGACACATTATTGGTTTTGTACCACTTTTTTTTTTTGTAACAAAGTAATATCATTACCAAAAAGAGCAATTACATCAAAATCACAACATCATAGCTATGTGATGCTAAGCTATTAGAGTTAACACTAAACCATCAAAACCCCGGCCCCAAGAATACATCAATTTCCCCATTTATCAATCAAACTTAGATATATTTGAGCATTTGTGTTCTTGATAGAACTAAAGCATACAAATAAATCAGCTATCATATTATTAATAATTCTTACTGGTAAGGCTTGTTTGAGATGAAATATAACAGTATTACTACTGCACCATAGATGGTAAATAATAGCTACAAATTAAGCCCTCTAAAATTGCCATCAACCTCTTCCAGATCTAGTAATTTTAATCATCCAAGATAAGCAGCTTTGGCAAGAAGTAAACCAATGAGGAAGCATAAGCTAATTGAGTATGGATCTTCATATAGTACGGGAAAATTGGCATGGGCTGAGGAGATGGTTCATATCCTCATCATCCTATAAGTAACTTGCACAAGTAGCATCATCAATTATATGCCATTTCTATAGTTTAGTTTTAACAGCAAAACCTTCATGACATGCCATCCAAGTTATAATTTTATGTTTGGGCATACCTGGATGTTGCCACACCAAATCAGCCCAAGGGAAAGGAGGTGAATGGTCTCTGAAAGCATTATAAAGATTGTTTACAAGTAGTTTACCCCTTGAGGAACAACAAGTGAAAAAATCACCTCCATGTTTTTGCATACTTAGAATTTGTCGAAGAGTCTAGGAAGTGTCTTGCTTTAGCTTGATCTGCCATATAGGTGTGTCTCTAATATATCTTTCATAAACCTATTTAACCCACAAAATTTCTTTGTTTTCAATGAGCTTCCATAAAAAATTAGCAATGTGGGCTAAATTCCAGGTCCCTAAATACTTTATATTCAATCCCCCTTCTTATTTAGGGAGGCATATTTTAGACCAAGCAATAGGAGCTTTCCTCTTCGATGGATCTATATTAGAACAAAAGAACTTCTTGCATAGATCATCTATATGATGAATTACAGCTTTGGGAAGAATAAAAACCTATCGCCAGTAATTAGTGATGCTAAATATTACTGACTATAACAACTGCAATCAGCCAGCAAATCTTAAATATTTGTTTATCCAAGATTGAAGCTTAGTTGTAAGTTGATCAATTAGAAGTTTATAAAAGGATATAGAAAGGGATGAGCAGTTTAAAGGAACACCAAGATACTTAAAGGGGAAAACACCTTTCTTGAAACCAAGCTGGGATAGTATAGAAACCTTGAGGGAGTCTTGAAGATCTCTAAAGTAAGCTTCACTCTTATGGGGATTAGCACCAGCCCTAAAGTTCTCCCAAAAATATCCATTTTTGATAGGAGACATTGACTTGAGGTGATATTTGTAACACCCTAAGTCGATATGACCATGTGGGACTACCTTAGAGCGCTTTCGGATTGATCGGATGACCCTACAAATCAACATGAGTCCTTTCAGCGCGCTTTGTCCTCACTCACACGCTTCTTCAAAAAAATTCTGAAAATTTCTCGGAAAGCATGTGAGTGAGGACAAAGCGCACTGAAAGGACTCGTGGTGATCTATGGAGGCCAGCCGATCAATCTAAAAGCACTATAAAGTAGCTCCCGTATAGTTATGTCAACTCGGGGTGTTACAAATGGTATAAGAGCAAAACTGCGACCGTGAGCTGAACTTGGATGAGCTAGTCAGCCACCTAGTAGGATGATTCTTATGATAAATTGTATTGAGATATTTAATCATTGAGAAGCAACGAGGATGTTGCATTCTTTGAGTGGGGGTGAATGTAATACCCCAAATTGAGCGAAGTGTTATAAATATTGATTTGGCTACTTATATCAACATGGTGTACCATCCTTTTGGTGATTCCATCTTAAGAACTCCATAGTTAAGCATGTTGGCCGTTGAGCAATTTTAGGATGGGTGACCCTCCTAGGAAGTTTTAGAAATTTTCTAAAAATTTATCGGGAAGCACGTGAGTGAGGAAAAAGTGCATTGAAAGGAATCGTGTTGATCTGTGGGGCTAGCCAATCAATCCAAAAGCGCTCCAAGGTAGCTCCCACGTAGTCGTGTCAACTTAGGTATTACAATATTACCCTTGCAGAATAAAAGAAGAACATCAGCAAAACACAAACTGATAATTTTTGAACCTTTACAATCTAGATGATCTTTGAAGTCTTTGCATTCCCAAAGGATATGTAATAATCGATTAAGATATTTCATAGATATGACAAAAATATAAGGTGGAAAGGTTTGCACAATGAACCTTTGATAGAAATAGAATACTGGAAAGTGGTAATACACTGCATAGTAAGGTTCACAAAATGAGGAGGAAAACCTAATCCCAGCAAGACAACTTGAATAAAAGGCCACTCAAGAGAGTCATATGCCTTTTTAAGATCAACTTTGTGCATCATTCTTGGGCTAATATTCTTTCGACCATACTTTCTAAGAAGTTCTTGGGCCAGCATGATATCATCACCAATCTACCTCCCTGGCACAAAGGAAGATTGATTGCATGATACAATCTCACCAAGAACACTAATGAGTCTATTCGTGAGAACTTTAGAGAAAACTTTATAGACTACATTATAGCAAGCAATGGGTCTATACTCACTGATATTTCTAGCAGTCTTCTTCTTGGGAATAAGATGAAGAGTAGTATTATTCATGGCCCTTAAGAGATGGGTAGAATTCCAAAACTGTTGAATGTCCATGATGATATCCCCACCCACCACAAGCCAAGCTTGTTTGAAAAAATAGGCATTAAAGACATCAAGTCCAGGAGATTTAAAATCACCCATACTGAATAAAGCTTGTTTGATTTCTTGTTTAGAGATTAGCTGCATCAGCTGGGTTCTGTTAGTCTGAGATAGAAGAGGACCGTACTCCAAAACATGCATATCAATGGCTAATAGTCTAGGACTGGCAGTACGCAGAAGGAGGTTATAGAATTTTTGGATCTCGTCTTTAATTTTCCCCCAACTATTCAGCTAAACATCTCTATCATCTTGGAGTAAAGAGAGAGGATTTAGACTTTTTATTTCCTTAATATGAGCATGAAATTAGGAGTTATTCCCATCACCAAGCTTGATATAGTTAATTTTAGCTCTCTGGTGGAGAAATTGTTCTTCAATTTTACTTTTTTCCCACCACTACTTTCGAGCATCTTTTTCCTACTGAACAAGGTTTGCATTCATAGGGCCAGTGAGAAGAAGTTGGTGGATATCATTCCAACTCATTTTTGCTTTTTCCACAACCTCAGTTATATTCCCAAACTTATTTCTACTGAAATTTTTGAAAGTAGATTTTAGTCTCTTCAATTTCTAGATAAGTTGATATTGTTTTGATCCTGCTACTGGGGCATCCTATGCTTCCTTTACCGTTGAAAGGAAATGAGGGTGGGAGGACAGGAAATTACTAAACTAGAAAGGTTTTCTACGCTTATTATCCATCCCAACAGTGTAAACTTCCAAGCATCCATGGTCAGATAAACAATGAGGAACAATCTTGATGTATCCTTCAATATTAACATCAAACCAATGCTTATTTCCAATGCCTCTATCAAGTAGACATCGAACTCTATGAGGGGGTCTTGGTTATTACACCAAGTAAATGGGGAACCAGTAAGAGAAATAGAACCCAGGCCACAAGCATTCACACAATCTTTAAAATCCTCCATATCCTGTTGGTGAAGGATTCCTCCTATTTTCTTATGAGCATTCAAAATTGTGTTAAAATATCCAATAACAAGTCAGGGCAATGGAATGGACTTACTAATTCTGGTCAGCTCTCTCTAAAGAGGATATCGGGCTTGCCTTGAATTATAAGCATATACAAAAGTTACTGCCATCCTCTTATGTCTAGGGAGAAAGCACAAAATATAGTGGATCAACTAGTCAGTCATTTCCAGAATCTATTCCTGGGAGCCAAAGCAGCAAAATTCTACCATTGCAATGATGATCATGGTTGGAAGCCGAACTATAATGAGAAGCAATTCTATTGTAATAGTATTGAAGCTTGTCTTTCTTTATTCTAGTTTCAAGAAGGTAAAACAAAGGAAATTTCTTCAAAAGCATGTATGTACACAACTTTTTATGCTTCAGAGGTGCATTCACACGTCTAATATTCCACACAGCAAGGGAGGTTATGAGGAGGATGAGGAAGTTCCTCCTGGTGGGGAATTTCTAACCCCTCCACCTATTGCAATATCATTTTCTAGGAATTTGAATAGTTCCAAGGAGTCTAAAGCTCTGAGAGTATTGCTGTCAAGGTTTTGGTCTACAATTTTATCCTTTCCTTTGTCAGGTTTTGAGGTTATCATTTAGCCTAAAACATTGTTCTCAAAGTCCTTAGTCTTCTGAGGTAGATTCTACCCCTTCGGTTTTGGTTCCTAATTTTGGTTTCCAAACCTTTTGATCCTGCTGGTGTACAATACCTTTTCGACAAAATTTGGTATCATGTCCCAGAGTGTCACATTTAGAACAAAATTAAGGCCTCCAATCATTAGCAACTAGCTGTTTTCTAATGCTATAGCCTGTTTCAATAGGAATATGATCAACAGGAGGTAAACTGACATCAATTTCAACTAGTAACCTTGGGTAAGATATACGACTTTTGGTTGTAGTCACCATATCTGCAAAAATGGGCACACCCAAACAACTTTCAATTTGGCTAAGGGAGTCAGCAGACCATTGGGCTAAAGGAAGACCAAGTAATGTAACCCATAGGGGTATACGTCTCCACTCTGTTTCATTAAAAGGCACATTTGGGTTCCATTGCCTAACCATCAATGGTCGAACACCAAAAGACTAGAAAGGTTTCTCCAGAATAGTGAGACAATCTTTTTGATTCTCAAATAGAAAAAGAAAGAAGCATTGCTCATGTGGAAGAACTTAGGGAACAACATAAATTCCTGTCCAATGATCAGCAATACATTTCTTAATTTAAGCAATCGAAGGTTTAAATCCAGCCACCATTCCTATAAGGGTATGCGCCCATCGTTTCTCTTCCTTTCCAATCTCCTCTCTTCATAGCTTAGCCGTATCCTCACCATTAACTATATCAGGAGGAGTAAATGAGAGATTCATGATAGGTTGTTCTTGCCGATTTTGGAGAATAATGTCCTTCCAACTTAGAGTCGCATAAGGTAATGGATCAGAACAACGAGTAATCGAATAAGTGCTATCAGGTTTAAGATCATCAAACTTCTCAGACAAATGAGGGGATTCATTGTTAGGAAAATTCATATCCAAATAGTTCATTTGAGGATCAATCGAGGGTTTTTGAACAAGTCTATTAGGCGAAACTACAGTACACGTCCTAAGATCACTGTCCGATGATCAAGGAGTATTGATGGACTTTAGTGTTGGTGTTTCTACGGGAGTCGGCAATGACCTCTTCCGACAATTGCCTCTGGCCATGGTTGGCACTAAGCGAGAGGCATAATTACAATTCAAGGAAGCGTGTGGGGCGCGTTCTCCATAATAGCCGAAATTCTTAGTTTTGTACCACTTTACTACATCTTTTTATTTATGAAGTTTATTTAAACCTTTGAAATTGATATGGGAAATCATTGAGGTAAAAGGTTTGGAGGTAACCTCCCCTATCTATCTCCTTGGCCTTTAAGGTTCGACCTTCTTCTAAACATGACAAAACTTCTATTTGATTATCATGTTGTATGCCAACAACTGTACTTCCATCATGATGACTACTCAGTTTAGAATTTTCACCATTTGTGTTTTTTCCTTCTACCTTCCTCCAAGTAGCGCTTGGCCTTCTGTTAGGATTATTAGTACCAGGCATGTAGGTATGTCTGGCATGTGTTATGTTGTTCTAGGGAGGAGGGTTCTCTTGAGCTGTGGGTTGTGGCCTCTTCTTTGGGCAAGATGAGGATTTATGTCCTAAGAAATCACAATCAAAGCAATATATAGACTTCCACTCATTTTCTATTAACCGTGTTAGATTATCTCCATCAGGATCAAGGATCTTAATCTTATCCAAGCACTTCTTGTTGACATCAACTTCAACAAGAGGATTGGTATAAGAGATTCAGTCTCGGCTTAGAGTAATTGTATCCACATGAATTAGTCATCCTACTACACTTGCAATTCACCTAAGGGAATTAGTTTCCTAATAATCTAAAGGGAGATTAGGAAGCATAATCCACAGAGGAAGAAACTGAAATTTCTCCTTAATGAATTGAAATTTCCTATGCCATGGTTTGAGTATGAAAGGACTATTTGCATAGGTCCGGAAAGGGCAGGATAATATCCGATCACGATCAACCATTGAAGCACATTTGAAAATTATAAAGCCATCATCTTGTAGCAAGATCTTGGGGGGATTGATATTGGTCCATTGTGTTTGAACAAATCTATACATTTGTCCCAAGGAAGGTCGGAACCCAATTATATAACCCGCAATGGCAAATTGCCAATCAGCAGACGCACGTTCAATCTCTTCTTTCTAAATCTCAATTTGCCATAAATTGCCATTGAGGGTGGGGGTATATATGACATAGAGGTTCCTGATTGGAGGGAACGATTACCTGTAACAACAGCCCTCCAATTCATGGGTTACCCTGAGGTATCATTCCTTTCTGTTGGATTCATAGATTTAGAAGATTCAATTTCTATCACCGTTGGTATCTCAGTGGGTTGTGAATTTCTATTCATCGTAGACTAATTTAGATCAAACATAGGAGAAATATCCTTTCTAGGGTTCGATGTAACAAGGGATAACAACTCAACAATTTCCTTCGACGCCACGTTATTGTTGCTATTCAACACTTTTGGTGATCTAATTTCACAGGTGATGAAACCTGGAAGGGTTTCACGAAAGTTTCGTCGGATTGCAAATATAATTGAGCGCGGGGTACGATTTGTCGAACAATCAGCCTAAGAATTTCTCCAAAGGAAGATCAGAAACTTAGAGATCGAGAAGAAGGAGCAAGAAGAATGCGAACGAGAAGGTCTCGCGAGAGAGAGGGAGAGTCGAGAGAGAGAGAGCAAGAGAGAATTCCAGAAAGATCTCAAGAATTGTATTCGACTAAAAAGTAATCGGTATAGACGATATATGCCATATATATATGGCGTATACAATACAAGAGGTAAGCGTACAATATGCATCGCAGGCCTTCGGCCGTATACAACAATTCAGCCCAATTAACTAGCCCAATTAATCAGCCGATACACTTATAATGGGTTGAAATGGGTCGAAGGTTGACTAAATAAAATAACAGCCCAATTACAATCGTACAAGGCATAACAATACAAGTAATGAATGGTACAAATAATTCCCATCAGCTAGAATTTATCTTAGCTAATCATGGTTACCAAGGGACCAGTAACCCACATTCCAACGAACCCAAATAATTATGGGTCCGGTGGCGGATTGCACAACCAACTTAATCCCAATTAGCCAAATTTGCCGGCGAATGCATCACATGGGATTTTCTACAACAAACACAGCAAAAATTTTGCAACAATTCCTCGCAGCAGCTACAACAACCTTTGGCTCCATTTCCCCATGTTTTGCATTAATTTCCTAATCAAGCACACAATAAGAAAAATAATTATAAGCACAAAGTAATCTATAAAAATTAATAGAATTATTTAAATACAAATTTTGGAGATTCATATCATTCCCCTCTTCTTGAAAAGGTTTCGTCTCTGAAACCTGATTGATGCCAATAAACGGGTTAAGATCAGCAACATTAAAAGAATCACTAACATTTCCAAACTTAGCAGGTAAATCAATTCTGTAAGCATTATCATTAATTCTTTCTAATACAGTAAAAGGTCCATCTCCCCTAGGGTCTAATTTTGATTTTCTAAGGTTTGGAAATCGTTCCTTCCTAAGGTGTACCCAAACTAAATCCCCAGGTTTGAAAACCATTTTTCTTCTTCTTTTATTAGCATTCTTAGCCATTTGTTGAACCCTCTTAGTAATTTGTTGACTCACAGATTCATGCAATTTCTTTATATTAGCAGCACGAGATTCAGCATCAAAGTTATGTAATTTAGCATTAGGTAAAGGACTCAGATCTAGAGGAGTCAAAGGATCAAAACCATACATAATCTCAAATGGGGTCTTTTTAGTTGTAGAATGTAAGGTCCTATTATAAGAAAATTCTACCTGAGGTAATACAGATTCCCATTGCTTAAGATTCTTCCCAAGGATAGCTCTCAACATATTACCTAAGGTCCTATTTACTACCTCTATTTGTCCATCTGTTTGATGGTGACATGTGGTGGAAAATAATAATTAAGTTCCTAGTTTGCCCCACAAAACTTTCCAAAAATGACTCAGAAATTTAACATTTCTATCTGATACTATTGTCTTAGGTATTCCATAAAACTTAACTATATGAGGAAAGAACAAATCAGCCACAACTACAGCATCATTTGTTTTATTGAAGGTATAAAATGAGCCATCTTACTAAACCTATCCACTACAACCATTATTGAATCGTTAGCTCTATTAGTCCTAGGTAAGTCTAAAATAAAATCTAAAGAAACATCAGTCTAGGGTTGATTAGGAACAAGTAATGGAGTATATATCCCAAAAGGTTTTGATGTGGACTTAGCCTGTCTACAAGCCACACAATTAACACAATATTTCCATACATCCTTTTTCATATGAGGCTAGTAGAAGTGATCAACTAGTATATCTAAGGTCTTTTGAAACCCTAAGTGTGCCATTAGTCCACCATTATGAGCTTCTTGAATTAATAATCCCCTATATGAACACTCAAGAATACATAACCTATTTTCTCTAAACAAGTAACCCTTAGATATATAGTATTTTCCCTGTGTAGCAATTTCACATTTTTTATAAAGTTCTTTAAATTCATGATCCTCCAAATATAAAAGCTTGATACAGGAAAAACCCAACAAAGTGGTATCTATAGTATTTAACAAGGCATGCCTCCTAGATAAAGCATCTGCAACTACATTATCACCTCCTTTCTTATACTTAATTATGTAAGGAAAGCTTTCAATAAACTCAATCCACCTACCCTGTCTTCTATTTAATTTCGACTGGCTTTTTAAATATTTAATAGCTTCTTGATCAGTGTTTATAACAAATTCTCTAGGCCATAAGTAATGTTGCCAAACTTCTAAGGCTCTTACTAAAGCAAATAATTCCATTTCATAAGTAGAGTAATTTAAAGTACTACCATTTAATTTTTCACTAAAATAAGCTATTGGTTTACCCTCTTGAGAAAGTACAGCCCCTATTTCTAACCCTGAAGCATTGCAGTCTAATTTAAACATTTTTTAAAAGTCAGGAAGGGTTAATACAGGTGCTTGGGTTAATTTATCTTTAAGAGTTTCAAAAGATTTTTATTGTTCTAAACCCCACTTAAACCCATTTTCTTTTTTTGTTATTACAGTTAAGGGAGCAACTATTGTATTAAAATTCCTAACAACCATGAAAACTTCTCACTTCAGTCACAGTCTTAGGTACAGGCTACTCTTGAATAGCTTTAATTTTTTCTTTATCTACAGATATGCCATCTTTACCTACAACAAATCCTAAGAATACTACACTTTCTAGACAAAACCTAGATTTAGCTAAATTGGCATACAATTATTCTGCTTTAAACACATCCAAAATGACCCTTAAATGTTTCAAATGTTCTTCTAAAGACTTGCTATATATAAGTATGTCATCAAAATAAACAACCACAAATTTTCCAATAACGTTTCTAAGGACATGGTTCATAAGTCTCATGAAGGTACTGGGTACATTGGATAATCCAAAAGGCATTACTAACCATTCATATAATCCAAAGTTAGTTTTGAAGGTTGTCTTCCATTCATCTCCTGATTTCATTCTAATTTCACTACTAGGAAAACGGGAAATAATAACGGGACATTAATAACGGTAGTTCGACAACCGTTGTCAAACGCGTGAAAATTAATGGGCGGGAGAGTTTTGATAACGGTTCTAGCTAAAAACCGTTATTAAAAGGGCACCGTTAAAATTTGCACGGATGTTTTAATAATGGTTTCAGGTAAACCGTTATTAAAATAGGATTTAATAACGGTTCATATTAGAACCGTTGTCAAAAGTCAGAAGCTTTTAAGAACGGTTTCGGGAAGAAACGTTATTAAAAGATGTTTTAATAACGGTTCTATCAGAAACCGTTATTAAATCCTCTGTTTAATAACGGTTCTCTTAGGAACCGTTATTAAAAATCCAAAATCAAACTTATATTTCGTTCAGTTCTGTTTCGTGCCAAAATTTTCAGACTCTCTGCACCTTCGTTCTCTTGCTCTCCATCTCCTTGCAAACCCTCGCACCACCACACCGGCTCCTCTCAAGTAAAGGAAACCATCGCACCGCCAACTCTCCACCACGCCTCTGCCATTACCGGCTCTGCATGTGCGTGCTGTCATTGTTTCGAAGCTAGCTAGCACTTGCACCTTCATCCTCTGTCGACGTGTTTGAAGCCCTTGCCTCTCTCAACATTCTCGATCACCGTCGTGTTTGTAGCTAGCTCACTTTATGTATGTGTTTGTTCCTCCTCTCGTAACTTTTTATCTACTTATATATGTATATATATATAAATGCATGCATGTTGCTACAGGGTTTCATTTGTTTGTTATTGAAAGATTGTGGTTTGTCGTTCGAAAATGTGTACGTTGTTGTATGTATTGGCTGAAAATTTTGCTGTTTGTTGTTGAATTTGTTGCGTTATTGTTATATATTAACAAATGCATGTGTTGGCCGAGACCTTTACATATATATATATATATATATATATATATATATATATATATATATATATAATATGAATGTGAGTGTAGAATTATATACATTTTCACTCATAAAAACTATATATATATATATATATATATACACACACACACACATTTTCATTAATAAGTATAGGAGACTAGCAATAAGATATAGGAAATGTCATATAATGAAATGCAAATATATTTTACATATGCATATGTTAATGATTGCTGTTTGATGAGGATTAAATAGATATAGAGAATAAGGAATATATAAAAGTGAATAATTAAATAGAGAGAAATAATTGTGTATGATAATAATAATATATAATAATAATAATTAATAATATGATTTATATATTATGCTTTAATTACATTTAGCTAGGTTTAGGGATTAGTTTTTTTTTTGTAGTTTAGGGTTAGGTTTTATTATAATAAATTATGGTTAATTAGCTAGGGTTAGGGTTAGGGTTTATCGTTTATTATGGTTAATTAGGGTTAGGGTTAGGGTTAGTATTAATATCTTTTTGGAAACGTGTTAGCATGATTCGTATATATATATATATATATATATATATATATATAGAATAGCATGATACATGCATTTGAGATTAATTCTTTCTAAGCATGATTCGTATCGATAATATAATAGTACATTATTATGCTCAATACATAACATTCTAACATAATTTATTTATTTATTTTTTGTAGAGATATGGCCAACAAAAACATTGATAGGGATAGCAGTGATGAAGAAGGGAAGAGAGGACCTACGATTATGAGAATTATCATAGACATGAGGAATAGAGGAGAAGTAGTCGAGTTGGGATGGAATACTTACAATCTTCCCATCGACCCTTACGCAGATATGTTCTTGACCTACATTTCACTTGTGACCCGTAACCGTGTTCCTATCTCCTATAATAATTGGAAGCAGGTTCCACAAGGTCATAAGGAGCATATTTGGCAGGAAATCACGGTAAATATGCTATTTTATGTAATCATTTTTGTATGTCAAATGTTATTAATTTTATTACATTAACATCGGTATAAATCTACATGTCTTATTTTGCAGAGAGTGTTCAATGTCCCAGAGAGTAGGAAGAAATGGCTTCTTAGACATTGTGGGGAGCGTCTAAGAACCTTTAGGTCATATTTAGCTCGTAGAAAAATGTATAGAAAGAAGGATGGTTCTGTACGACAGAACCCACCCAAACGATACAGTTTCATCGATCAAGAAAGTTGGAACCAATTCATTTCTTATCGTCTTACTGTGGATTTTAAGGTACTTGTTAGATAACAATTAAACTTTTTGTATCAATCCAAGTATTATGCTTAATATTGAAATAACCATGTCATTATGTTTTGGCTTGTCACATAGGAAAAAAGTACCCAAAATAAAGAGATTGCCAAGCAAAATAAATACCGGCATAATATGGCTCGCAAAGGCTATGCGGGCCTTGAAGAGGAGTTGGTATGCATTTTGTGATTATCTATTTACATGTAAATGTTGAATTTTATAATAATATTCTTAATTAAGAATATTTTTTGATTTGTAGCTTCTAGCCCAAGACTTGGACCCATGTACCTCGTCCATCAATATTGGTACATTATGGAAGAAGGCTAGAGCAACAAGAGATGGATATATTAATGAATATGTTGATGTTGCAGCCAAAAAAATTGTAAGTTTGTAGATATCTAGAACCCTACTTACTTTTCTTTTAGAAAACTATTATATTATGCTTATTCCTATAAGTTAAATTTACAGGACGAACTTGAAACGTCAGAAGGTGAGGAGGTGGACCAATATAGCATTGTGGCCCAGGCTACAGGAATTGTAGAACACCCTGGAAGACACAGGGGCATTGGATTGGGTGTTACGAGAACGAGCATATGTGGTCGATCTCGTGGTTCTCGTAGCACTAATGAGCAAGTCGCCATCCTCACCCAAAAATTGAACGTGGCATTTGAACGGATGGCAACAATGGAGCAAGAGCTGTCATTTATTAAATCTCAAGGGTATAAGCCATCTGATTCAGTAGACCATGATCAGCTTCACATACCTAATGTAAATAGCGTCAGAGATAGTTGTGAAGCTGATGCATTTCTTTCTACTCTTCCCGAGGTAAGCATTACAAACTATGAATTGTTATTAAATGTATTCAGTGTTATAAATTATTAATAATGTGTAATATTTTTGTTTAGGGTTTGCATAAATGTGACTTATTAGCGAATGACCTTTCAACAATTTTAGCGAAAGGAAGGGTCCGCATCAGTCACAGTATTGAAACGCAGACAATCCACGGGTACAATTTAGCCCTAAATACAAGGTCGGTGAGTATTGACACTCCAATCATTGGCAGTGCACACTTGCCTTGTTATAAAGAGGGCGATGAGGCAACCACAGTACTAGAAGCTCATGGAAGCTTCGTGGCTTGGCCTGCGGATCAAATACGTCTCACTACTGAAGAGGTATTGACATTTAATTTGACATCTTCATTAGACCTTGTTTAGTAGTTACACTATATATACCTTTTTCATATATATATATATATATATATATATATATATATATATATATATTTATATGAATTTGTTTAATATTATCAATTAAGGAATAAAAAAAGGAATAAAAAAAGAAGACTGCTTATGCTAGTAAAACCAAGAGAGGTACTAGCAGAACGAGCAACACAAAATAGGGCGCTGCTAAAGGAAAGAGAGCTAAATCTGAAAAATCAGTTGCCCCACAAAAGATTCCTTCTTCAGATCAGCAAAGCCAACCTCCACCAGCATTAGCTATATTATATTTTTATGCCCAAAACTACCTCGGGGACAATTGTATTTTCATTGATTGTCGTCCTGAGTATGTTGGGAGGGACGATGCTACTTACATGGTATCGATGGCTGACATAAGAGACATTTATAATCAAGAATGGATGTCAACCATAAGTGTCGTCGTCTATGTCACGTAAGTATTATTTCATTTTGAGATTTTAGTACTCTTAACTTATACAATTGGAATTTTTATGACCTCTTATATGAGTTATTATTTATTAACAAATATGCATTGTTTTTGTTGTCCATAGGTTGGTAGCTACTCGAGCTGCGATGGAGGGAATGCTGTCCTCTATTGTGTTTGTGTGCCCATACTACATAGCTGACGGTAGTACAATAAGAGAGGGTAGGCACATAAACTATTTAGCGGATCGCATTTTGATTGAGGGACACAACAAGCTCTATCTCATTCCTCACCTCGCAACTGAACATTGGGTTTTGTACGCCGTCCGACCTGATCTTAATAAAGTCTATGTGTTTGATTCCCTTCGAACCTATGACGTGCCTTTTGAAGTCGCTCGTCGTTATGGGAAGGAATTTATCGACATGTTAGTATACTTTTCACTTCTTACTTCATTAGCTTATTTATACATATATTCGCTTAGCTAGCTTTCATTATTTGAGGTATATATGCGTACTTACAATATTGTGTATCCAACTCTATTTATTAGGGCACTACGGACAGCGTATCAAAGGAGAGGTGGGAATGGTGTCCCAGACCCAAAGAATGTTCAATACGAGCCTGTCATAGTAAGTAGGAAGGCAACTATTTCGTATTTTATTTTAATTAAAATTAATATCTAATAGTTAGAGAGCTAACTGAATTTATATGACAGTGTCCACAACAGCAAAACGACAAAGATTGTGGATACTATGTATGTAGAGCAATGGATCTGATAGTCCAAAATAGATCGGTCAACATAGATCCAAGCCATGTATGTTTTCTTTTCGATATTTTTCCATTAATGAATCATGACATATATGTTTGATACTTGACGTAAGTGCTAACTGTATATTAATCAAAACTTGGGATTTGTAGTTTTTCACCGATGATTATGCACAAGGCCAGCAATACAATGTTGAAGAAATTGATGAAGTGAGAGAGCAATGGGCCAAGCATGTGCACTCATTCATTCGGTATTAGGTAGAGATCTATATATTCTACATGCATGTTCAGGTTTGTATTTTGTCTAGCTATGTCTTTAAGTCTTCTAAGCTAGATTTATAAACATTTTGCTTTGGCGTGTAGAGCTACCAAGTTGTGGTATGCCTACTAATTTTGATTCTTGAGTATATATGTCGGGTGTATTAACAAGGCCGGGATTGATTGAAATTATGGTGTGACTGCAGATTTGTTATCAATTGATGATGTTTTACAATGCAGATTTGGTAATTATTTGAACATACAACTGTGTATGTGGGCAGGAACAAAACTGAAAAAACTAAAAAAAAAAACTAGAGTTTTAATAACGGTTCTTACGAAAACCATTATTAAAACCTCGTTTTAATAACAGTTCTGATGAAAACCGTTATTAAAAGATAAGTTTTAATAACGGTTCTGATGAAAACCATTATTAAAACTCCAGTTTTTAATAACTGTTTGATACTTGAATCGTTATTAAAACCTATCTTTTAATAACGGTTTTCATCAGAACCGTTATTAAAACCCTCTTGTTTAACAACGGTTTTTCTTAAAAACCGTTATGAACCGTTTTTCTTAAAAACCGTTATTAAACATGGATTTTATGCTCATATTGGCGGGTTTTTTATATTTTTGATAACGGTTATGAACCGTTATTAAAGATTTAATAACGGGCATTTTAATAACGGTTGAAAACCGTTATTAAAACTGTAAAATAACCGTTATTAAAACTACTTTTTGGGGTAGTGTTTGATGGTATCCACTCTTTAAATCTATTTTTGAAAAAATCACAGCACCATGTAGAAGGTCTAACATCTCATCAAGCCTAGGTATAGGGTATCTATACTTAATAGTTATTTTATTTACGGCTCTACTATCTATGCATATTCTCTAACTTCCATCTTTCTTAGGCACTAACAATACTGGAACTGCACATGGACTCATTGATTCCTTAATATAGCCCTTACTTAATAATTCAGAAACCTACCTCTTTAATTCCTTTACCTCTTCAGGATTAGCCTTATAAGTAGGTCTGTTTGGTATAACAACTCCTGGTACAAAATCTATTTGATGTTCTATCCCTTAATGGAGGTAATCCACAAGGTATGTCCTCAGGAAACAATTCACTATACTCTTCCAATAAATGCCTCACATCAGTAGGTACTTCCTCACTTAACTCTAATTGACACTCATAGCATTCTTTGTAAACCATCAAATATACACCTTCCTATCTCTTAATTGCTTTTTCCACATCTTTACTCTTAGCATAAATGTAATACCCCAAAAATCCTAATTATGGAATTATGGCAAAATAATGATTTATTAGAGAAAATTAAGAAAATATATTACTTCATTAAATAAAGAGGAAGTTAATTGAGGAAAATAAGGAGAAAATAATAAATAAATTATTTAGAAAATTTTGGACATTTTACTAATTAAAATGAAAGTTAAGGACAATTTATCCAAAATAGCCTAACTAATTTAAAAATGGATTTAATTATTATAATTAAAATAATTATTATTAAAATTAAATATCTAAATTAATTATATAAATAAATAAAGAACAAATATCCCCAACCATTTTATCATTTTCCATTTTCCTTTTTCTTTTTTCTCCTTTCTTTTCTTTTTCTTTCTTCCTCCTTTATTTTTTTTTTCTTCTTCTTCTTCCCCCGGTTTGGGCCAGCCCGTCGGCCCAAATCTCCCTTCCTCCTTGGTCTGGCTCGCTCGTCACCTGCTCCCTTACCCAGGCTGGCTGATCCTTCTCCTTTCTTTTTCTTTTTTTTCCTTGGACCGACCGGTCCAGTCGCCCCCTTCTTCCCCGACCTGCAACTTGACTTGCAGCCCCGAATCTCGCCGGCAGCCACTAGCTCAGCGCCGACCGTCCTCCCCTGCCCTTCCCTGTCATTTTCCTTCCTCTTTTCGACCCCGACCAAGTCCCTCTCTCCCCTTCCTGCGTGCCCTTCTCTTTCCCTTTTCTTCTCCCCCTCCCGACCCAACCTGCCATGGCAGGACCTGCCGCCTGCCGGCCAGCCTGGCGCCTGCACCCCCCTTTGTCTTCTTCCCCTGGCCTTGCCCGACCACCCTACCTATAAATACCCCCATTGATCACCTGGGTTCGGGATTTGGAACCCCGAAACCCTGGGTTGCTCCCTCTCGCCGCCGCCCATCAGACGCGTCGACCTCCGCCGTCACCCAACGCCGCTGGTCTAGCGCCGCCCAGAACCCCACCTTGCACCACCCTCCACCTAACCAAGCCCTCCTCAGCCCTTGATTTTCCCTGCACATGCCGCCCTAGCCGTGCAAAATAGCCACCCCGAGCAGCCCCTTCCAACCCCTCGCCGCCCTTGCGCCGCCTTCCACCGCCAACCCAGCCGCCACCAGAGCCTCCTCCACCCTCTAAAATGCCCAGCAGACCTCCCTCTACCTTCCCATACCTCCATCTTCCCCTGCCTCCCCCTCCTCCTTCCTCCCTCATCTTCCACCTCTCTCCACCACCCTCGGCCGCCGCCGTCGCCGCCGCGCGCCGCCACCCTTTGCCACGCCACCACCCTCACTCCACTTCCCTTCACCTACTGTTTCTTTCCCCACCTCAAACTCCTTCTTTTCTCCCCCCATCTAACCACCACCTACATCTTTCCCCCTCTTCTCCTCCTCCACCGCCGCCGCCGTCGCCGCCACGCGCCGCCGCCGGACCACCACCGACCCTAGGTGGTTCTCCACTCATCCAAACCCTAATACCTCTTTTATATAACTATTACTATTTTCTACCAATATTATTATTATTATTATTATTATTATTATTATCATCATCATTATTATTATTATTATTATTTCTTTCATTACTATTACTATTATTATTATTATTATCATTATTATCATTATTATTGTCTCTATTATTAATGTCTTATTTTCTTACTAATACTAACATCCCTTTTGAACCCTAACTTTTATTATACTTAACTTTAATCTTAATTTTTATAATTGTTAGTATTAACATTATTAATAATATTACTATTATTACTTCTATTATCCTTACTACGGTTATTATTGTGGTTGCTAAACCTTACTTGGTTGTATTATTGTTATTATCATTACTACTAGGAGTATTACTATTATTATCATCATTATTAGTATTATTACTATTATCATTATCACCCTTAGGAATAGTTTACTTGTAATATTGTGACCTTATAATATTATTATTTCAAACCTAACGCCATTGTTAGACTTAATCTTAAAAACGCTAGAGTGCTATTACTTGAAACATAAGTGTCACTATTAGTAGTCTTATTATTATTATTATTATTATTATCACTATTTTACTATGACTAGTGAACACTAGTATTATAAGAATGGAACTAATGGGCTTAATAAAATAAGTGTAACAATAAGTATCATAAATAACTATATTTTGACTACTAATATTTAGTATACTAATTCTAAGGTAAAAACCCTAGTTTTGTGTAATACCCTCTTTAGTAATAAAAACCCTAATCCTAAACTAGAATAAGGGTTGATGGTACTTGCAAGGAAAACTAATGCTTAGCATTTCCCCCCTTTTTTAGGTAATCCCGACCAAAGCCCTAAGGTGTTAGAGGAGCGTGCTCCAAGCCCGGCGTCGCCTTAGGTAAGGATGAAGCTAATGGCCTTGTGCTATGTGTGACATGGATGTGTTGAATGTTGTGTATGTCATGCTATGCCATGTATTATATGATTTGTGGATAACTTGTCTTATGTGTAGCGCAGCTTGGAGATTAAGGTATGTTGTATGTGCTTCCGTGACATGAGCATGACATGTATATGTATAATGTATTATGTTATGGCCCTCTAGGACATGCATGTTAGGGTAAATGGCAATATGAGTTGGGAATATAAGGATGACCGTAAATAAATGGAAGTGAGACCACTAAGGGGGATATGAGGTTGACCTAAGTACCTCATGATCTATGAGAGAATATTTAAGTGGGAGGAATGTCCGAAATAAATGAGAGTTGGGAACCATGCATGGGAGTCTTAAAGTTTGTATGGTGGTGTTATGGTTTGGTGGTATTAATATTTGTATGGTGGTATTAGTGATTTCATGGTGGTATTAATGGCTTGTGGTGGCATTAATGTTTTTATGGTGGTATTAATGATTGCATGGTGGTATTAATGGCTTATGGTGGTATTAGGGTTTGCATGGTGGTGTTGTGGTTTGTGTGGTGGTATTAATGTTTGTAGGGTGGTACTAGGGTTTGCATGGTGGAGTATGGGGTTGAGAGTGATAACTCACTTATATAAAAGATGAGCGGGGGTTTCTAAATGAGAGAAGAGATTTTGGGGTGAAAGAGGGAGGTTACTTGTTGAAGAAGTAAAGTGCTAGGGTTTGGTGCGGCCAACTAGGGTTGGCGTGGTCAAATAGGGTTTTGAGTGGTCAACTAGGGTTTTGTCAGTCACACGTGAACTTGGGAGATAAAGTAACACATTTGGGGAATTTCCTAATAAAAGAATGAGGTGCGAGATAGGAAATAAAGTAACGTTTGGGTAAGTAAGAAAGAGTTGGGCCACATCGGTCCGATTAGGGTCTCCGAGGGGGAAACCTAGAGGGATGAGGACATGCGGAGTCGACATCATATGTATTGGGATGGCCTATATTCTTGGAGATTGTGCCTTACTATATGCCACTGTGCCTAAGTCTACGGGGGATGGATGTCGGGTGTGAGAAGAGGTACGAGTCTCAAAATATGGGACGGTCCCTCTTGAGAGAACAGTAGTAGAACATCGATGACATGCATGTCAAGGGTGGAATGATGTCTAATAAAACACGGATAAGACACTAATCATGTAAAGTGAAAGATTGTTGAGCCGAGCCCAGACCGGTCCACCGGCAAATAATAGTGGCCAGGAGCCGGGGTGCCCTGGAGACCGGTCCACCAGCAAATAATAGTGGTCAGGAGCGTTCTGCCCTAAGTGTATACTTTCCGGTCCACCGGCTATAATAGTGGGGAATTTCGTGCTCGACAAACCAAAGTAAGTAAGTTAAACCATGGAAAATACACTAAGTACTTACAGCGAAACACCATGTGATTCAGGGCCAGACCGGTCCACCGATAAATAATAGTGGCCAGGAGCATTTTACCCTGGAGACCGGTCCACCGGCAAATAATAGTGGTCAGGAGCGTTCTGCCCTGAGTGTATACTTTCCGGTCCACCGGCTATAATAGTGGGGTTCCTGCACTCACATGGACTACTAAAGAGTATGTGTGGAATGGACATATTATTAATGAGGATAAAGAATAAGTCACTGGAAAGTATTCAGACCTTATCTTGCAGGTTATCGCATGTTGTCTATATGATTGTACTATGTGTGTTGTGTGGTATGATTGTATGCTTGGCCTTAGCGCACCAGCGCCCTTACTCAGTATTGGACCCGTACTGATACTACCTTGATTGAATGGGTCCTGTGATGATCCACCAATGGTGGGGAGCAGACCTCCTATGCAGGTTTGATCGGTTACTATTTTGGGGTGGAAGGCTTGACTTGAGTGAGTAGGCGATCCGGATACTGCTCCTTTTTGGGGATTGTTTTGTTAGCTATATTTTGTATTACATTTCCCATTTTTAAAGAAAAAGTATTATGGGGTTGTAATCCTAAATCGTATTCAAACTTCTGTTTGACTTATATCTTATTAACAATTTATGCTAAATGTCGTCTTGAGTTTTATGATACTTCGTACTTATTGATGATCGGATTTAGCCTTAGCACTTAGTACCGGAACGGTAGGAATGAACCGGTTTGGTACTAAGTGTGGCGGTAATACCCCCAAGTTTACGGTTTTAATTCTCTCGCTTCCGCTAAACCTTTTGATTTAAACAAAAATTTTCAGTAGTAAATTTGGGGGTGTTACAATAAAGCCTAGATGTCCATTTAACTTCCTTTGAACTAATCCCAGTCTCTATACTCTGCTTGGATAGTTCCTTATAATCATATTTTATTTTAATTTGATCATCAAAATTTTATTTTGGAGTTATAGGTGCTAAAACAATTTTCTTATCATCCTTATGTAAAGTGTATCTGTTTTTATAACCATCATGTGTCACTCTCCTATCATATTGCCAAGGTCTACCTAATAATAAATGGGCTACATGCATGGGAACAATATCACACAGAATAAAATCCTCATATTTCCCTAATTTTAAGTTTAATAAAACTTGCTGACTAACCTTAACATCCCCTAACTCATTTAACCACTGTAGTCTATAGGGTTTTGGGTGCTTAGTGGTTGGTAATCCTAGCTTAGATACTAATAAAGTACTAGCAGCATTAATACAACTACCACTATCTATGGCCATGTTAAAACACTTATCATCAATCAAACATCGAGTATGACATATATTTTCTCTCTGTATTGCATTTAAATCAGGTAATTTGTTACTATTTAAAGCCCTACGTACTACAAAAAGATCTCTACTTATCGGAAGTTATATTTCCTCTTCTGATTCACTAGTATCATCCCTAATCAAGTTAGTCCCCAATTCTTCCTCCTCAGATTCAGACTCTATATCTCCAGATTCTCTAATTAAAATATTCCTCTTGTTTGGACACTCAGAAGCTATGTGCCCTAATCCCCCACATTTAAAGCATTTGATATCCCTAGTTCTGTTGTGACCACTAGTAGGATTAGTTGTTATATTTCTACCCTTCTCAACCTTATTTCCTACTTTGACTTCATTATTCCTACCTCTAGGTTCAAACCTCCCATTATTCTTCCAATTTCCAGAAGTAGTTCCTCCAAAATTCCTTTTTAATGTACTCTTAATCCCAATCCCAGGGGGTTTATACTACCTAGTCTTCCTTATATGACTCTCTATTTTGGTAGCTATGTTAACCATTTCACTTAAAGTCCCACAAGGATATAATTATACCTTATCAGCTATTTCAGAATTTAATCCACTTAAGAATCTAGCCATGGTAGCATCCTTATCCTCAACAATTCCTGTTTTAATTACCAAAACTTCTAGTTCCTTAAAGTATTCATCCATCGACCTAATTCCCTAATTTAGTGTTTGTAACTTCTTATGTAATTCTTTATAATAATAACTCGGAACAAATATTTTCCTCATCAGAATCTTAAACTCATCCCATGATTTGATTCACTAGTAAATTTGGTTCTAGACTGTCTGTTATCCGTGTCTTATCTCGAACATCATAAAGTAAACCCAATAATGTCTAATAACGGTCAAATTCCACTACTGCTACCTTAATTTTCTTCTCATCAGAATAATTATGACATTCAATACTAATTCTATCTTTCTTTCTCGCTCAAAATAATAATCAGGATCATTTCTTCCTTTGAATCCAGGTATGTTAAACTTAAGATTACTTAAGTTCCTATCAATTAAGTCTAAGTCTCTTTCTTGTTTATTATTTTGTCTAGGCCTCCTATCACTGTTATTGGATATTTAATCTTCTAATTCTTCTAAATCAGTTACAGGTGGAATCCTAGTTCTAGGGTCCATAGGAGCCATTCCTAATACCCCAGCATGTTGAGTATCTACCCTATTATTCTGCAATTCATTAATTCTTATTTCCTGCTCTCCTATTCTCTGTTCTAAATTAGCAGACAAAACAGCAAGTTGGGTAGTCATTTGTTCTTGAAAAGTCCTAAGAGTTTCTAATAAGTCATTACTAGATACTGAGACAGATTGATTAACAGATTGACCGTTATTAGACATTATTGGGTTTACTTTATGATGTTCGAGATAAGACACGGATAACAAACAGTCTAGAACCAAATTTCCTTTAGTATTAAATCAAGCAGACAGCAAATTGATTACTACTAATTATAAAGATATCGCAGTACTATACAAGATTAAAGATATATCAGAAAACAAAGAATACACACTAACTTCCAGATAATTATTAAATCGAATACAACCGAAGAGCTCAAGAAAGAAACGATATTACTGTGAGAGCAATTTAAGCAATTAACCCAATTACAAGATAGGACCCCTCTTCTTGGAGTCCTTACCCCTTTCTAGAACCAAGGGTTCGCTGGTTCAATCACTCCTGCACACTCTTTTAGTTGTGAACAGAAATGACCAATTCGTAATAAAATTGTAAATTGACGATCACAAGTTGTAATAAGTAGCAAAAGTAAGGTTTGAATTTACCAATTGAGGAGTATTCCTCGAGTATCATCAAGATTCAAGAATCTTGACCAAACCCTAGCCAGAATTGCCAAAGCTACTTAGGTTTTCCCAAGTAGTTTCAAATTAGATAATGCAACCCACTTGGTCGCCGACTTAGACGAGAAAAAATCCTTCGATTTTTCGTCAATCGCAAACCCTAGATTCACACTTCAGAAACATGGGTTAGAGAAGTCGAAAATAGTAATTAAAACAATAAAAGCTTGATAACAAATGATTTAAATCACGAGCACTTGAATAATCGAGGCTCTGATACCAAATGATGAAACCTGGAAGGGTTTCACGAAAGTTTCGCAGAATCGCAAATAGAATCGAGCGCGGGGTTCGATTCGTCGAACAATCAGCCTAAGGATTTCTCCAAAGGAAGATCAGAAACTCAGAGCGTAGTTGAATCAACGGCTGCTGAAGTTATAGAACAAAGAAGATCAAGAAGAGATCGAGAAGAAGGAGTAAGAAGAATGCGAACGAGAAGGTCGCACAAGAGAGAGGGAGAGTCGAGAGAGAGAGCAAGAGAGAATTCCAGAAAGATCTCAAGAATTGTATTCGACCAAAAAGTAATCGGTACAGACGGTATATGCCATATATATATGGCGTAGACATTACAAGAGGTAAGCGTACAATTAATCAGCCGATACACTTATAATGGGTCGAAATGGGTTGAAATGGGTCGATGACTGACTAAAGAAAATAACAGCCCAATTATAATCTTACAAGGCATAATAATACAAGTAATGAATGGTACAAATAATTCCCATCAGCTAGAATTTATCTTAGATAATCATGGTTACCAAGGGACGAGTAACCCACATTCCAACTAACCCAAATAATTATGGGTCGGGTGGTGGATTGCACAACCAACTTAATCCCCATTAGCCAAATTTGCCGGCGAATGCATCACATGGGATTTTCTACAACAAACACAACAAAAATTCTGCAACAATTCCTCGCAACAGCTACAACAACCTTTGGATTCATTTCCCCATGTTTTGCATTAATTTCCTAATCAAGCACACAATAAGAAAAATAATTATAAGCACAAAGTAATCTATAACAATTAATAGAATTATTTAAATACAAATTTTGGAGATTCATATCAACAAGGTCCGGGCTTTACGAGGCCAACTACCTTGCTTTGCCCTCTCTTCTATGTAGATTCAGCACTCCTCCTTGTGTGAGCCATGGAGGACGAGAGAGGAGAGAGCTCTTCGAATAAGATCTTATTAATTTGTTATTTAAGGTTATAATTAAGATTATTTTGTGTAGAATAATTATTTATAATTATAATTAACATTATTTTTAATAATTATTAACTGATCATTACAATTAGTAGAATCATAATTAATTAAATTTTATAACTATAATTAATATGAATAATATTATATTAATTATGGTTAACAATTATATTTGACATTATTATTAATAATCAATGTTCAATACTTGTAATTAGCATTACTTATAATAATTATGATTAATATTATTCTCACAAAAAAATTATTTATCACTAAAATTAATATTATGTGTACTAATTTATTATTTATTTAATCAAATTAATAATATATTTATTAATTATAATTAATATCAATATTATTCTTATGAATTACAATTAATATATTTTCATTGATTAATTATCTATAATTATAATTAAATCATTTTTATTATTTATTTATTTATTTATGTACTTATTTGTCTTTACAATTATTAATTATTTTTTTATTATAATAAATGTTATTTAAAATGAGTATTTAACTATAATAAGGCGCGATGGAGGAGTAATTTGTGATGGATGGAAAAATAATAAGAATATAATAATTTAGATATTAAGTAAAAAGCAGTAAAACTTCCTCATAAAGTTATAACATATGATAGATAGTTTTAATCCGTCTCTCCTCTCTCATCGAATAGGGTTTGAGTCACGCCGGCACCGTCGATGGCAAGGAAGAGAAAAGCCAGGCCGCCTCCGAGCTCTGTCCAGCATCTCCGATCGATGATGGAGAAGTATTCAGCATCGCCTGGGTCTGGAGAGTCTTCGATGAGTCAGCCGTCCAAGGAAGGGATGAGCCCGAGGGGTTTGGAGGATGGGTTGGTTGATGTCGTGATTGAAGAAGACGTGTATCTTCGACGGGATCGTCAACAGCAACTTGTAATTATTATGCAAGGCCATGCATTAGTTGCAGATCAGACATAAAAAAGAGAAAAAAAAAAGGTTGAACGTGAGAGCCTATAAATGAAAGAATGGTGGTCCCAGAATGTGTGTATCTTGCAGATTTGAGTGATGCGATCCCTTCCGGATGGGATCGGTCAGTCTTGAAGCCTCACCGGATGTGTCGGTGGGGGTAGAAAGTTGCAGGTACGTAACAGAAACCCTAAACTTGATGCAACGCTATCTTAATATTCCTCTTATTGTTAATAATGATGGTAAATATGTAAAGTTTGAGAAAGACATGGTAAATAATGAAGCAGAAATATGGGAGAATAGTGTGATCAGATGTAAACGCACAGTGGGGAATGGTGCTTTGCCATAGGTTATGCTTCATTCAGGTGCCATTTTCGTTTTCAAATTTGAGATGAAGGAGCATGGCCAAACCATTTTGGAGCAACATTGGTCGTATTTCAACATGCCGATTGTTCCCAAGATATGGCATAGACGTATGAAAATCAATACATCGGAGTTGCAGGTTGTGTCTTTATGCATCAAGCTTCTTAACTTGCCCTTGGAGCATCGGTCGGTGGATTTGTTGAGCAGGATATAGTAGTAAAATTCAATTTTGCTACTTCAATTTTATTGTCATTATCCCTTAATGGATAATGTTTTGAAGTAAAAAATGGTGGCTAATTGGATAATGATAATTAAGGATAGAAGGATGAAGAAAATGCTAATAGATAAGATGACAACTCATGCAAGAATATTGTGGAAAATTAGTTGTCAATCTTATCTAATGTTACTTCATAATTACATCTTTGAATATTCAAAGATAGTGGCTATTAACCTCTTCGGTATTCTCTATAAATATGGAAGGGTGCTAACTATTTGATTCATTCTTGGTGAAATAAAAAGAGAGAGAGAAAAATGAAGAGAGAGAGTTGTAGAGATTAGAGAGAAAATATTAAATTTTTCCTAATATTTTGTCTTTCCTTGAGTGTGTTATCCCTTTTATAAGAGAGAGGATATTATTAATTGTACTCTCCTTATATTAGAGGATAGTTGTTGTAATCCTTTTGTTGTGAAATAATTTTTTAAAGTTTATTTCTTCCACAAAATTCTTATTTTTATTTCTACTTCAGTTGTAAAATTGAGTACCTAAATACCACATCGAACCTAACAAGTGGTATCAGAGCTCCGGGTTTCTCCAGCCGGTTTTGGCAAAATTGAGATCAGGTCCTGTTAGTGGAAAAGACGCATCTACAACAATGGCAACGAAGTATGAAATGGAGAAATTCAACGGGAATAATTTCTCGTTGTGGAAGACGAGAATGAAAGCAATCTTGAGAAAAGATAATTGCTTGGCAGCAATTGAGGAAAGGCCCACTGATATAACCGATGCCAAGTGGGAAGAGATGGAAGGCAATACTATTGCCAATCTCCATCTAGCGCAGGCAGATGGAATATTGTCAAGTGTGGCGGAGAAAAAGACAGCAAAAGAGATTTAGGATACTCTCTCAAAATTATACGAGGCCAAATTGCTACACAACACTACAACAAGCTGGTGCATTAACGACCAATTTTTTTGTCGTTATTGATATATTATTAACGACCACTGTCAAAATTCATTGTTGATGGTATATCTATTGCGACTAATATAATTTTTGGTTGTTAATCATTAATTTATTGATCATTAAAAATATTTAAGTTCTATATATATGTTTTATAATAATTTTTTTCAAATCTCTAAAATCCAAAAAAAAAATTAAAAAAAAACACTTAATTGCCCCAACTCCTTGAAAAAAAAAACCAAAATTTCACCTCTCGCGCCCTATACCCAATGTTATGTTTCGGCCAAAAAAAAAGGCCAAAATTTCACCTCCCGCGCGCCTGTACCGGGTGTTATGTTTCGACCATTGTTTTATTTCGCAAGTGTAACCCTTGCCCTTGCTCGACGACTCGACGTCCATTCTTCTGCCTTGGTCGTCTCCATCTTGAAGGCTTCATCCTAGACTACACCACCACGCAAGCCGCTGTCGGTTGAACAGACAACACACAGTTGCTTTTTCTCCTCCTCGTTGTTGTCCAATACAGCAGTAGCGGAGCAGCAGCAATGCACGAGGACAGTCGCGCCGCAATGCGCTACCACCTATCCGCCTCCAGCGCCGCTCGTCACCGGTGACCACCAGCGAAGCTCTAGCACCCCTCACTCCCTCCAATTTCGCTGCAATACATTTGGTATAAATACTCAAACCCTAACTTATGTTTTGATTAATTTTAAATGAATTAGCTTATGATAAGATAATTTAGTTGTTTAATTGCATATATATGTGTTGTATGAATGATTTAGAATGGTTAATTGTATTGGTTATGGTCTATTTGTGAAAATTGGATTTGTGACCCAGCTATATCTATATTTCCCGGTTTTATCCAATTTAGCTATTTAGATAAATTGAATTTACAATATCCTTTAAAATGTATCTAATTTCAAGTTAGAACTATCAATTTAAAATTTTTGTGCGAAATTAATCGGAATTGGATTCTTAGGTCAAAAATCTTGCGGATTTAAATTGGATTGTGTAATCAAGTTATTTTATTCAATTGATTAATTTGCATTAGATTATGTTTAATTTCATTTTCGATATGCCAATTTAAATATTTTAACAAGATTTGACTGGATTTACAATCCAGGCTAAAAAACCCTAATTATGTTAAATTGGATGTTTCGTTTATTGTTTTAATCAATTGAGTATATGATAGATGCTATCTTGAAAGTAAAATATTAGAAAGGGTTTTGATGGATGGTGGTGCTGATGTTTTTCTTCATTACTTTATATTGTTATATAATCTCTTTTTTTGTCCTTAGATTATTTTCTATGTTAATTCATTTAAGAATTATATAATCATTCAAGTTGATAAAATTAGATAAAGAATATGATGATGATCAACATTGAAATTTTTTTTAACAAGAAATAAAATATGATATAATTGGTATAAATACTCAAACCCTAACTTATGTTTTGATTAATTTTAAATGAATTAGCTTATGATAAGATGATTTAGTTGTTTAATTGTATATGTGTGTGTGTGTGTGTGTGTGTGTGTGTGTGTGTGTGTGTTGTATGAATGATTTAGAATGGTTAATTGTATTGGTTATGGTTGATTTGTGAAAATTGGATTTGTAACCCGGTTATATCCGGATTTGTCGGTTTTATCCATTTTAGATAAATTGAATTTACAATATCCTTTAAAATGTATCTAATTTCATGTTAGATACTTTATTAATGATGTTTGGTATTATATTTTATAATCCTTGTCGTGTATTATTCAAAATGATAGTATGCATGTTTTATCTAATTGGCCATTGTTTTCTAATTTTTATGTTTATGCCTTTTTTTCCTTTAGAAAATGGCACCCAATAAGGAATGGATTGGCCTTGTTGATGATCGTTTTCATGATCCAGCATATTTTTAAATGTGTTAATTATTATGAGTATGATTCTAACTAGTTGTCTAATAAGCTTAAGTAACTAGTTTAGATCTATTTCATGATCCAACAAAAATTGTTAAATGTGTTAATTATTATGAGTATAATTCTAACTAGTTGTCTAATAAGCTTAAGTAACTAGTTTAGATCTAACTAAATTCAAATAAGCTACATATGGTTCCTAGGGATAAATTTTTAAAATTAACAAGCATAGGGACCCTCCTAAGACAACTACATCCAACTTTTGAGAGATTATAAGTAATAAGCTAATACTAGTGGTTAGGAAATTATAAATATTTAGAGTAGTAACAAAGACTTCAGAATGACCTAGAAATAACACATCCAGCAGTTTTGTTTAGTTCGTTACATTACTCTCTATAGATTGAGTTGTACTTTCAAATTATAGTTTTGTTTCATACTTTGTTTTAGTTCTAACGGTTGATTTATTAAAATGTGAATCCAGCAGCATCGAAGTGGATATATTTTTGAACATGTCGTTGATTTTGAAAAGCTAACTGGCGGTGATAATATTTCCTAGTAGAGGTGAGATTTCTTCTCTTAACCTTTTGTGCATGTAATTATGTATATCTTTATAATAACCTTCATTTTTTATTTCATACTTTATTTTAGCTCTAATGTTTTATAAAAATATTTCCCTATTAGTTTAATAGGGAAGAAAAATATTGCCATATTGCTGGGAACATCCAAGCCTTTGGAAATATATTTGGAACTTTTGGAATGTATTTATAGAAGGGTATACTCATTATTTAATTTAATTTTAATACAAAAAAAACATTGTGTAGACATGGAACTTTTTATTGAATTCAACGATATTTCACTGCATTGATAAATGTTCTAGTGTTACATAAAGAATTCCTGATGGCATCACCTAGCAGCAAATATGTGATGAAAGAGGGCGTTAAATATTGAATACAAAAAAATTGGATCATCAATGAACTCGTCATAGATTGATTTACTGAGATTGTGGGAGTATGCTAGCTAAGTCTTTTGTTTCTTCCCCTTTAATACACAATTAAAGAGGGAGTGGGGTGGTTTGAGGTGGGGTGATGTAAAAGTAGTCTTAAGTTGCTATTCAATCTGTAAGATCCGAGAACTTAGAATAAGATTATGGAGGAGGTCTTTACACTAAATTTCGCATACGTATATGATCATTATTGCATATATATAGTTCAAGATGAATGTGAAGATCACAATTCACAATTTAAACAATAAATAAATAAATAAATAAAAAGCCGAAACACACATAATTTATCCATCTATATAATGTATATCATCAAATAGGGTTGAATTCATTGAAAGCAGCCTCTAGTGGGTTGTGAATACACACACCCTCGATCTGCATACTTCTGATAGGAAGCCAAAGAAAGAGAAAAAAAGTTCATACTTCAGATATCATATAAAAATATTTGTAAATTAATGCATACGTACACACACACAAACTTAGTATATCGATCATGTATAGAGTTCTACTACCTGCGAGGAGTTTAATTGGAGTAAGGAAAAAAATGTTACATAAGACCATTATTATTTAAGAAAGCCTAATTATCTAGGTACCGTTGAACATGAGGTTAGTTAAAATTGTTAAATGTGTTAATTATTATGAGTATGATTCTAACTAGTTGTTCAGCATATTAAAATGCCAAAAATAACCTCTTTTAACCTCCATTTACTTATAAAATGTTAACCACCAAATAGGTGGTTAAAGAAGGTTAAAGTTAACTTATTCACAAAAGTTGGCTATTCAACTCCATTTGCCTCAAAAAAATAAAGTTATCGCTTATTCACCTACAATAACATATTAAATACCCAAATAATATTTAAAACATCCATCTCTATCTACCTAACCTAAGTTCACTTACCTCATTTAATCTAACATAGGTTAACCTCAATTTAAACAATCTATTAAGGACATTAGGTCCATCAAACAGTGGGGTCTTTTTTCCTTCATTTTAATTTCTCAAGGGCGATGGTCGTTAACATTTCATGTCACATGTTTATGAGAGTACATAACTTCCCATGTTCGTCCTTGAGCTTCGGGAGACAAGTATTGTTCTTCCTGTCTAAATATTATATATATATATATATATATATATATATATATTATGAAAGTGCGTATCTCTAACTCATCGTTAGGGATTCTCCGTGTTGTTGGTATTCATGACCTAAAATAATTCTGAATTATCAGTTGAAGAGGTGCTTCTGAATCTGCTAGGGATTGTTAGGTAGTGCAAGCATCTCTTCTCCCATGGAAATGCAATCTGGTAAGCACCAAAACAGAATCGGTCTCTGATATTTATGTCTTTACTTTAGTGCATAGTCAATGATGATTAATTTTGTCTATATTCGGTTTGCTGGTTAAGAGTGTAATGCAGCTATAACTGTAATCCCCCAAAAATTTCGAAAACCTATATTTTAATAAATTACTTTTATTTGGAATATAATTGCTTTTATATTATTTATTTTCATTATTTTATGGATTTTAGAGTATGTAAATTTGGATAAAATTATTTAATAAATTAAAAATAAATAATTTGCTATTTATCATATCGTTTTATTTAAATAATTTTTCAAAACTAATATTTTACTAACCTTATCTTTTTTTTTTTAAATCAATATATTAGATTATAATGAATTAAATTATTTAATTAAATAAATTATCCAGAATATTATATTTTATGATTTATAAAATTAATTTAAATTATTTCCCCTATTTTCCCATTTTTCCTTTTTCTTTTCCTCCTCCTTTTCTCCTTTTCTTCTTCCTCCTCTTTTCCCCCCTTGGGCCGCCCGCCCGGCCTGCTCCCCCTCTCCCCTGCGCGTTGGGCCTTCGGCCCGCCTCTCCCTCTCCCCCTCGGCCCTCTCTCTCTCGCGTGCCCAGCCCGGCCGGTCCCCCTGCTTTTTCTTTCTTTTCCCCCTGGACCGGCCAGCCATTGCTTGCCTTTTTCCCCGACCGGCCGCCACAGCCCTTCTTCCTTCTTCTTCCCCCAGGCGTCGACAGCAGCCGACCCTCTGCAGCTGCCGCCCGACCACCTGCGCCTGCCGCCGCCTATCGCCGCCTGCTCCTGCATCTGTCCCTGCTGCCCCTCTCTCTACCCCGTCCTCTTTCCCTCTATTTCGAGCCACGCCACCCTACACCCTAACCATGTCTGCAACCTCCCCCTTCCCCGTCGCCACCCTCTCCCTGCCACCCTACCGCCTCCCTGCCGCCCTACGCCCTGCCGCCTGCCCCCTTACCTCTCCTCTTCTTTTCTTCTCCCATTTGCCCATTTTCTTATTCCATTTTCGAGCCACCTTCTTCCCCCGAGCTCCCTCCTCTCTCCTTCCTTCTTTCCCTCGTTTTCCTGTTTTTACCCCGCGCCGCCACCGTCTGCCGCTCCGACCGCCGCACCCAACCCCTGCGCCGACCCTTGCCACCACCCCCTACTGCCCTGCACCCCCACGCTGCCCCTTGAGCCCTACACTTCCTCCCTTCTCCACCCCTTCTTTCTTTTCTCTCAATTTTTCCCCTTATCACCAACCACCTTCGCCGCCTTGCCGCCGCCGCATCCGCCGCCCTTAGCCGCCGCGAAACCATCCCCGACCACCTCTTACACCCCCTCTTCACTCCTGCATCCTTATCTTGCCTCTAAACCTCCCCCAACCACCCTCTTTTCCAGCCCAAAGATCTCAACCCGAACATGGCTCATTTTCTTTTCCACTTCACCTCTTCGAGCCTCTCCCCTTTCTTCTTCTGCATGAAACTCACGCTGCTCATGCAGCGTGAGCTCTCCTTTATGTAAAAAAAAAAAAAATGATTTGGCTAATTTCTAAGGTATAATGGTGTTTTATATTAAGTATTTTTACTAATTAAATTTTATAAAGTTTTATACTTGGATTTTATTTCTAACATGTATATGATGGATGTTATTTTAGGTGTTGAATTGCTAATTGTGCTTGGTAAGGTTTGATAATTTTGGCGAGATTAAGGTAACCGTTAAATCTCGCTTAAATGCATGGATTAACGCATGTTATCACATTAGGCATTATCAATATGTATTATGCTTGATATGTGTTACTTAGCATTATCACATGTGGTTAATGTGGTTGTTGATGAAAAGGAAGCATGAGAGATTGATGATGTGTATGGGAATAATATTTTGTGTAATAATTTGGTGGTTAGGGAAAATATAAATTATTATCCATGTTGTGATATGCTATGGTGATTTTTATTATATGTGTAACATTTTGTTAGCATTAGGGGGAGATTTTAATAATGTATATTGTATATGAGTATGGCCTAAGAGTAAAATGGTGAATGTGTTAATCAAGGGAGAAAATAGTAATTTTGGAGTAGGGGTAAAATTGTAATTTTGTGAACAAAGGATGGAAGAGTAATTCTTGTATATAAAAGGGGCAAGTTGGTAATCTTGTTAAAAAGAATGGCAATTTGGTAAATTGTAATAAAGGGACAATTTAGTAATGTTAAAATAAAAGGGCAAAATTGTAATTTTATAATTAAAGGGCAAAATAGTAATTTTATGATTAAAGGACGAAATGATAATTTTACAATCTAAGGGCGGAATGGTAATTTGGAAATTAAAGGAGGTAAGATAGTAATTTTATAATTAAGGATAAATGGGAATATTATGAGGAAAAGGGCGATATGGTAATTTTTGGGAGTTAAGGGGTAAAATTGTAAATTTGAAGGTAGAGGGGTAAAACGGTAATTGTGTAAATCAAAGGGGTAAAAGTGAACATTGGAAAGGAGTAAATTGGAAATAATAATTATTGAGAAGGGTAAATTAATAAGTTAAATAACACAAGGGTAATTTGATAATTTAATAGTAGAGAAGGGTAAAATGGTAAATATGATAAATGTGAGGGGTAAGTTGGTAATTTAACCGACTAGAGAGTATTTTCGTAATTTTGGATAATGGAGTAGAGTAGTTTGATAATTATGACAATTAGGAAGGGCGATTCGGTAACTTAAATAACAAAAGGGTAATTTGGTAATTTCACCAACCGAAGGGCAATTTGGTAATTTTGACAATGAGGAATGGTAGTTTGGTAAATGAGAATAAAGGACGGTGAATTGGTGATTAACTGAATAAAGGGTTAATTTGGTAATTAGGATAAGGAGGAAGGGTAATTTGGTAATTTGTCCAACTTAGGATGATTTATTAATTATAATAAAGGAGAAAGGGGTAAAGTGGTAATCTAACCAATTAAATGGAAAGTATATTAAGTGTAATAATTATTAAGGGGGAATTAATGTCCTAATAAGTATGATAAATAATTTAGTAACCTAAATCGAATAAGGGATAACTTGGGGATTTTGTAACAAGGAGGGTAACACGGTAATTTATCAAATAAGAAAGGGTAACGTAATGATCTTATAAGTAAAGAGGTAAATAAGTAGTTCGTATCGAGTGTATCATTATAATTGTGGAATTCGTGACATGGCTCTGTTAGTGTTGATTAACGAGGCAAGAATGTGTGATGATTAGTAAGTATCACGAGATTGAGTTTTAATTCGGAATTAGATGAGTTTAGGATGGCCTTATTGATTCTCCTATGTTATGTTGGATGACCACCTGAATAAGAAATCTCTGAGGACATCTAAACGATTAAAAGAGGATAATTATCTTATTCTTGTGCTTTTGTGATCACCATTAATTAAGACACTATTACTTAAAGTGAAAGACCTCGAGATCGGGAATGGTGACTCCTTAGGGGTCGCTACCCTAAGGACGTGGTTTAGTCCACGATTGTTTGGTATTTGCTGGTGTGCCTTTGTGCCCCAGCCAGGCCCTATATCTACTCTTTCTAGCTCTACGGACCTAGTTAGGGGGTATGCATACTTAAGGATTAGGTGTCCTTGTCGGTAGGGTACTGAGTCAGCTTTATGCACCAGTACGACCAGGGTACCTTTGCGTCCCTGGGTTACTAGTTGAAGGGGACTGAGTTGCTTTTACGCACCAGTACGACCGGTGTACCTTTGTGTCCCGGGTTCTTGATCTCCCTATCGAGGCAAAATAAATATGGTTGGTGTGCTGATTTAAGAAAGGAAAGATACTATAATTGAAAGTGGAATATTAATGAGCCGGGACCAGCGATTTATGATATTGATTACCGATCCACCGGTTATAATAGTGGCCAGGAGCGTTGTGCCCTGGATGATGTTTCCTTATATATTCCGGTCCACCGGCAATAATAGTGGAGGTCCCGAGCTCAATGAAATTTATTTTGGATGTGAATGAGTTATGGAAAAATACTAGTCTTTGAGACGATTGATTAATGGCCTCAAGGCCCGAAAAATATCTCGATTACTGATCATTGGCCTATTTGATATTGGTTGATTGATTATTGAATACATGAAAGTGAATTTTACATATACGGTATTAATGTATGATTGAGTCATTGGATGTACAAATAATTGGATCTGAATACCATGTTTATACCTATGGTCATATCTGAATGTAGTAGTATCATGTGTAATATGTGTGCCTGTATTTTAGGCGTGTTTTTAAAGGGTTACTCAGTACCGTAGTACTGAAGGGTTCCCTTCCTGGGGCCCCTGCCTATTCAATGGGCAGTACCCCTTGCAGGTTGTGTTTCAGGTGCTATTCAAGTGGGCCATTGGGGAGAGCGTAAGGTACTGTCCGGAAATTCTTTTAGGATTTTAATTTGTCTCATTTAAATTCAACGTATTGTTATTTCGTAATCACCGTGATTGAATGTTTTCTCTTGTAAAGTATTTACTGTACTACTCTGGTATTCAAATGCTTAAGTTCTCGTGAAATTTTATTTTACTCCTTTAGCCTTAGCACTTAGTACTGGAACGGTATGAGTGAACCGGTCTGGTACTAAGTGTGGCGGTAATACTCCCAAAATTCACGGTTTATTAAATCGCTTCCGCAATGATCTTTCAATAAAACGAAATTTTTCAGTAGTAAATTTTGGGGGTGTTACAATATGGTATCAGAGCGTTGGTTTCGATAACCACGCTTTAGTTTTGAAAATTTTTGGTTTTATAAAGTTTTCCTCGTTTCGAAAATAATTACATTCGGAATTGATTCCAAAATTCCTTCCAATTTCAAATATGGAGTTGATACAAAAAGTTACACCTCTTTCAATTTTAAATGTTTTACACAGACACCTCAATTGGTTTTAGGGTTATTTTTGAGCACTCTGGTAAATTTCAAGTATTTTAAGCGGGTACCACAAGTTAGTATCGGGTATTCAAAACTTGTCTTGATTTTTAAATGTTTTGAACTGATAGTACAAGCTAGTATCAAGGTATTTCACATAAATTTTTCAAGTTAAATCACCCCTAAAAGGAGTTTTCAACCTATATCTCCTTGGTTTCGAGAAAACCGGATTAGTCCTGAGAGTTGGGTATGGGTAGACTAAGTGACGTAGGTTTAGATCACTTAGCTTGAGGAAATAGCACCTTCCCTAACAGACTTTTGTTTTACAGCCAACTCGACATGGACCGAGACGAACGAATCAACAACCTAGAGAGAGCGTTCGAAGTACTCGTGGGTTTAGCCCAGCGATCCCCGGTACCCCAGTCTCAAGCTACTGTACCTTCGACTAGCATCGGAGAAGATTGGCTCGATAGAGTTTCACGTCATCGACCTCCGACCTACGATGGAAAAGAAGATCCCGTGGTCTTAGAAAGTTGGGTACGAGATTTCGATAGGACTTTCGAGGCACTTAACTGTCCTGAGGAACGAAGGACAAACATCGCGGCGTATTTCCTACGAGGACCAGCCGATACTTGGTGGGAAGATCTTCGAACTCAAGAAGGATGACCGGCATCATGGGAAGACTTCAAGACCGCCATCCGTACGCGTTTCTACACGGAAAGTATCAAGAGGGCCAAACTCAAGGAATTTATGGAGCTGACACAAGGAAACCTATCGGTTCGAGAGTACTACGCACGATTCACGGAATTGCTGAGGTTCGCCCCCGGAATAGCAGCTAGCAAGGCAACGACAATATTTCAATTCGAGCAAGGACTTCGATTCAACATCCGAAGCATGATGGGCGCTGACATCTTCCACGACCTGAGTACGCTATACGAACGGGCATGTAATGCTGATGCCTTGATCCAAGAACAAGCCTCCATCCTAGGCAAGAGAAAGAACGAAGAGACTGAGACCGAGGCAAGGAGTCATCGCCCCAGTAGCAAAGTTTTGCGGGACCAGTCTCAACTTCAAACCAAAGCTCTGTGTAAGAAGAATCAGAGTATTTCCAAAGCAAAGCCTAGCAAGAGACCGGGCCGACACTACCACTGCCGACGTTGCAAAAGAGATCATCCAGGCAAGGATTGCAGGGGAAAGCTGATTCAGTGCCATGATTGTGGACAACTTGGGCATAGAAGCTTTGAATGCTACAGTGCGCCCCGTGAAGGATTTCCAAGGCCACAACAGCCATCGGTTCGGCAAGATCAAGCGCTAGAGTAATACGTTCAGCCTCAATAGCCAAGGGAGACGAGCAAGCATTCAATCATAACCTAACCTCTTCTAGCTTACCTTCAAGTTCCTTGTAGTGGTTGTATTGCTTTTCGTGTGTGTAATTATTTTTTTTCCTTATTTAAGTAAGTTTTTCTTTAAGGGGGTAGTTACCCCCCAAGTAACTTAGGATCCCTGTTGTAACCCTAGTGCTAAGGCCCAAACTTCGGGGACGAAGTTTCTCTTTAAGGGGGTAGTGATGTAATCCCCCAAAAATTTCGAAAACCTATATTTTAATAAATTACTTTTATTTGGAATATAATTGCTTTTATATTATTTATTTTCATTATTTTATGGATTTTAGAGTATGTAAATTTGGATAAAATTATTTAATAAATTAAAAATAAATAATTTGCTATTTATCATATCGTTTTATTTAAATAATTTTTCAAAACTAATATTTTACTAACCTTATCTTTTTTTTTTTAAATCAATATATTAGATTATAATGAATTAAATTATTTAATTAAATAAATTATCCAGAATATTATATTTTATGATTTATAAAATTAATTTAAATTATTTCCCCTATTTTCCCATTTTTCCTTTTTCTTTTCCTCCTCCTTTTCTCCTTTTCTTCTTCCTCCTCTTTTCCCCCCTTGGGCCGCCCGCCCGGCCTGCTCCCCCTCTCCCCTGCGCGTTGGGCCTTCGGCCCGCCTCTCCCTCTCCCCCTCGGCCCTCTCTCTCTCGCGTGCCCAGCCCGGCCGGTCCCCCTGCTTTTTCTTTCTTTTCCCCCTGGACCGGCCAGCCATTGCTTGCCTTTTTCCCCGACCGGCCGCCACAGCCCTTCTTCCTTCTTCTTCCCCCAGGCGTCGACAGCAGCCGACCCTCTGCAGCTGCCGCCCGACCACCTGCGCCTGCCGCCGCCTGTCGCCGCCTGCTCCTGCATCTGTCCCTGCTGCCCCTCTCTCTACCCCGTCCTCTTTCCCTCTATTTCGAGCCACGCCACCCTACACCCTAACCATGTCTGCAACCTCCCCCTTCCCCGTCGCCACCCTCTCCCTGCCACCCTACCGCCTCCCTGCCGCCCTACGCCCTGCCGCCTGCCCCCTTACCTCTCCTCTTCTTTTCTTCTCCCATTTGCCCATTTTCTTATTCCATTTTCGAGCCACCTTCTTCCCCCGAGCTCCCTCCTCTCTCCTTCCTTCTTTCCCTCGTTTTCCTGTTTTTACCCCGCGCCGCCACCGTCTGCCGCTCCGACCGCCGCACCCAACCCCTGCGCCGACCCTTGCCACCACCCCCTACTGCCCTGCACCCCCACGCTGCCCCCTTGAGCCCTACACTTCCTCCCTTCTCCACCCCTTCTTTCTTTTCTCTCAATTTTTCCCCTTATCACCAACCACCTTCGCCGCCTTGCCGCCGCCGCATCCGCCGCCCTTAGCCGCCGCGAAACCATCCCCGACCACCTCTTACACCCCCTCTTCACTCCTGCATCCTTATCTTGCCTCTAAACCTCCCCCAACCACCCTCTTTTCCAGCCCAAAGATCTCAACCCGAACATGGCTCATTTTCTTTTCCACTTCACCTCTTCGAGCCTCTCCCCTTTCTTCTTCTGCATGAAACTCACGCTGCTCATGCAGCGTGAGCTCTCCTTTATGTAAAAAAAAAAAATGATTTGGCTAATTTCTAAGGTATAATGGTGTTTTATATTAAGTATTTTTACTAATTAAATTTTATAAAGTTTTATACTTGGATTTTATTTCTAACATGTATATGATGGATGTTATTTTAGGTGTTGAATTGCTAATTGTGCTTGGTAAGGTTTGATAATTTTGGCGAGATTAAGGTAACCGTTAAATCTCGCTTAAATGCATGGATTAACGCATGTTATCACATTAGGCATTATCAATATGTATTATGCTTGATATGTGTTACTTAGCATTATCACATGTGGTTAATGTGGTTGTTGATGAAAAGGAAGCATGAGAGATTGATGATGTGTATGGGAATAATATTTTGTGTAATAATTTGGTGGTTAGGGAAAATATAAATTATTATCCATGTTGTGATATGCTATGGTGATTTTTATTATATGTGTAACATTTTGTTAGCATTAGGGGGAGATTTTAATAATGTATATTGTATATGAGTATGGCCTAAGAGTAAAATGGTGAATGTGTTAATCAAGGGAGAAAATAGTAATTTTGGAGTAGGGGTAAAATTGTAATTTTGTGAACAAAGGATGGAAGAGTAATTCTTGTATATAAAAGGGGCAAGTTGGTAATCTTGTTAAAAAGAATGGCAATTTGGTAAATTGTAATAAAGGGACAATTTAGTAATGTTAAAATAAAAGGGCAAAATTGTAATTTTATAATTAAAGGGCAAAATAGTAATTTTATGATTAAAGGACGAAATGATAATTTTACAATCTAAGGGCGGAATGGTAATTTGGAAATTAAAGGAGGTAAGATAGTAATTTTATAATTAAGGATAAATGGGAATATTATGAGGAAAAGGGCGATATGGTAATTTTTGGGAGTTAAGGGGTAAAATTGTAAATTTGAAGGTAGAGGGGTAAAACGGTAATTGTGTAAATCAAAGGGGTAAAAGTGAACATTGGAAAGGAGTAAATTGGAAATAATAATTATTGAGAAGGGTAAATTAATAAGTTAAATAACACAAGGGTAATTTGATAATTTAATAGTAGAGAAGGGTAAAATGGTAAATATGATAAATGTGAGGGGTAAGTTGGTAATTTAACCGACTAGAGAGTATTTTCGTAATTTTGGATAATGGAGTAGAGTAGTTTGATAATTATGACAATTAGGAAGGGCGATTCGGTAACTTAAATAACAAAAGGGTAATTTGGTAATTTCACCAACCGAAGGGCAATTTGGTAATTTTGACAATGAGGAATGGTAGTTTGGTAAATGAGAATAAAGGACGGTGAATTGGTGATTAACTGAATAAAGGGTTAATTTGGTAATTAGGATAAGGAGGAAGGGTAATTTGGTAATTTGTCCAACTTAGGATGATTTATTAATTATAATAAAGGAGAAAGGGGTAAAGTGGTAATCTAACCAATTAAATGGAAAGTATATTAAGTGTAATAATTATTAAGGGGGAATTAATGTCCTAATAAGTATGATAAATAATTTAGTAACCTAAATCGAATAAGGGATAACTTGGGGATTTTGTAACAAGGAGGGTAACACGGTAATTTATCAAATAAGAAAGGGTAACGTAATGATCTTATAAGTAAAGAGGTAAATAAGTAGTTCGTATCGAGTGTATCATTATAATTGTGGAATTCGTGACATGGCTCTGTTAGTGTTGATTAACGAGGCAAGAATGTGTGATGATTAGTAAGTATCACGAGATTGAGTTTTAATTCGGAATTAGATGAGTTTAGGATGGCCTTATTGATTCTCCTATGTTATGTTGGATGACCACCTGAATAAGAAATCTCTGAGGACATCTAAACGATTAAAAGAGGATAATTATCTTATTCTTGTGCTTTTGTGATCACCATTAATTAAGACACTATTACTTAAAGTGAAAGACCTCGAGATCGGGAATGGTGACTCCTTAGGGGTCGCTACCCTAAGGACGTGGTTTAGTCCACGATTGTTTGGTATTTGCTGGTGTGCCTTTGTGCCCCAGCCAGGCCCTATATCTACTCTTTCTAGCTCTACGGACCTAGTTAGGGGGTATGCATACTTAAGGATTAGGTGTCCTTGTCGGTAGGGTACTGAGTCAGCTTTATGCACCAGTACGACCAGGGTACCTTTGCGTCCCTGGGTTACTAGTTGAAGGGGACTGAGTTGCTTTTACGCACCAGTACGACCGGTGTACCTTTGTGTCCCGGGTTCTTGATCTCCCTATCGAGGCAAAATAAATATGGTTGGTGTGCTGATTTAAGAAAGGAAAGATACTATAATTGAAAGTGGAATATTAATGAGCCGGGACCAGCGATTTATGATATTGATTACCGATCCACCGGTTATAATAGTGGCCAGGAGCGTTGTGCCCTGGATGATGTTTCCTTATATATTCCGGTCCACCGGCAATAATAGTGGAGGTCCCGAGCTCAATGAAATTTATTTTGGATGTGAATGAGTTATGGAAAAATACTAGTCTTTGAGACGATTGATTAATGGCCTCAAGGCCCGAAAAATATCTCGATTACTGATCATTGGCCTATTTGATATTGGTTGATTGATTATTGAATACATGAAAGTGAATTTTACATATACGGTATTAATGTATGATTGAGTCATTGGATGTACAAATAATTGGATCTGAATACCATGTTTATACCTATGGTCATATCTGAATGTAGTAGTATCATGTGTAATATGTGTGCCTGTATTTTAGGCGTGTTTTTAAAGGGTTACTCAGTACCGTAGTACTGAAGGGTTCCCTTCCTGGGGCCCCTGCCTATTCAATGGGCAGTACCCCTTGCAGGTTGTGTTTCAGGTGCTATTCAAGTGGGCCATTGGGGAGAGCGTAAGGTACTGTCCGGAAATTCTTTTAGGATTTTAATTTGTCTCATTTAAATTCAACGTATTGTTATTTCGTAATCACCGTGATTGAATGTTTTCTCTTGTAAAGTATTTACTGTACTACTCTGGTATTCAAATGCTTAAGTTCTCGTGAAATTTTATTTTACTCCTTTAGCCTTAGCACTTAGTACTGGAACGGTATGAGTGAACCGGTCTGGTACTAAGTGTGGCGGTAATACTCCCAAAATTCACGGTTTATTAAATCGCTTCCGCAATGATCTTTCAATAAAACGAAATTTTTCAGTAGTAAATTTTGGGGGTGTTACAATATGGTATCAGAGCGTTGGTTTCGATAACCACGCTTTAGTTTTGAAAATTTTTGGTTTTATAAAGTTTTCCTCGTTTCGAAAATAATTACATTCGGAATTGATTCCAAAATTCCTTCCAATTTCAAATATGGAGTTGATACAAAAAGTTACACCTCTTTCAATTTTAAATGTTTTACACAGACACCTCAATTGGTTTTAGGGTTATTTTTGAGCACTCTGGTAAATTTCAAGTATTTTAAGCGGGTACCACAAGTTAGTATCGGGTATTCAAAACTTGTCTTGATTTTTAAATGTTTTGAACTGATAGTACAAGCTAGTATCAAGGTATTTCACATAAATTTTTCAAGTTAAATCACCCCTAAAAGGAGTTTTCAACCTATATCTCCTTGGTTTCGAGAAAACCGGATTAGTCCTGAGAGTTGGGTATGGGTAGACTAAGTGACGTAGGTTTAGATCACTTAGCTTGAGGAAATAGCACCTTCCCTAACAGACTTTTGTTTTACAGCCAACTCGACATGGACCGAGACGAACGAATCAACAACCTAGAGAGAGCGTTCGAAGTACTCGTGGGTTTAGCCCAGCGATCCCCGGTACCCCAGTCTCAAGCTACTGTACCTTCGACTAGCATCGGAGAAGATTGGCTCGATAGAGTTTCACGTCATCGACCTCCGACCTACGATGGAAAAGAAGATCCCGTGGTCTTAGAAAGTTGGGTACGAGATTTCGATAGGACTTTCGAGGCACTTAACTGTCCTGAGGAACGAAGGACAAACATCGCGGCGTATTTCCTACGAGGACCAGCCGATACTTGGTGGGAAGATCTTCGAACTCAAGAAGGATGACCGGCATCATGGGAAGACTTCAAGACCGCCATCCGTACGCGTTTCTACACGGAAAGTATCAAGAGGGCCAAACTCAAGGAATTTATGGAGCTGACACAAGGAAACCTATCGGTTCGAGAGTACTACGCACGATTCACGGAATTGCTGAGGTTCGCCCCCGGAATAGCAGCTAGCAAGGCAACGACAATATTTCAATTCGAGCAAGGACTTCGATTCAACATCCGAAGCATGATGGGCGCTGACATCTTCCACGACCTGAGTACGCTATACGAACGGGCATGTAATGCTGATGCCTTGATCCAAGAACAAGCCTCCATCCTAGGCAAGAGAAAGAACGAAGAGACTGAGACCGAGGCAAGGAGTCATCGCCCCAGTAGCAAAGTTTTGCGGGACCAGTCTCAACTTCAAACCAAAGCTCTGTGTAAGAAGAATCAGAGTATTTCCAAAGCAAAGCCTAGCAAGAGACCGGGCCGACACTACCACTGCCGACGTTGCAAAAGAGATCATCCAGGCAAGGATTGCAGAGGAAAGCTGATTCAGTGCCATGATTGTGGACAACTTGGGCATAGAAGCTTTGAATGCTACAGTGCGCCCCGTGAAGGATTTCCAAGGCCACAACAGCCATCGGTTCGGCAAGATCAAGCGCTAGAGTAATACGTTCAGCCTCAATAGCCAAGGGAGACGAGCAAGCATTCAATCATAACCTAACCTCTTCTAGCTTACCTTCAAGTTCCTTGTAGTGGTTGTATTGCTTTTCGTGTGTGTAATTATTTTTTTTCCTTATTTAAGTAAGTTTTTCTTTAAGGGGGTAGTTACCCCCCAAGTAACTTAGGATCCCTGTTGTAACCCTAGTGCTAAGGCCCAAACTTCGGGGACGAAGTTTCTCTTTAAGGGGGTAGTGATGTAATCCCCCAAAAATTTCGAAAACCTATATTTTAATAAATTACTTTTATTTGGAATATAATTGCTTTTATATTATTTATTTTCATTATTTTATGGATTTTAGAGTATGTAAATTTGGATAAAATTATTTAATAAATTAAAAATAAATAATTTGCTATTTATCATATCGTTTTATTTAAATAATTTTTCAAAACTAATATTTTACTAACCTTATCTTTTTTTTTTTAAATCAATATATTAGATTATAATGAATTAAATTATTTAATTAAATAAATTATCCAGAATATTATATTTTATGATTTATAAAATTAATTTAAATTATTTCCCCTATTTTCCCATTTTTCCTTTTTCTTTTCCTCCTCCTTTTCTCCTTTTCTTCTTCCTCCTCTTTTCCCCCCTTGGGCCGCCCGCCCGGCCTGCTCCCCCTCTCCCCTGCGCGTTGGGCCTTCGGCCCGCCTCTCCCTCTCCCCCTCGGCCCTCTCTCTCTCGCGTGCCCAGCCCGGCCGGTCCCCCTGCTTTTTCTTTCTTTTCCCCTGGGACCGGCCAGCCACAGCCCTTCTTCCTTCTTCTTCCCCCAGGCGTCGACAGCAGCCGACCCTCTGCAGCTGCCGCCCGACCACCTGCGCCTGCCGCCGCCTGTCGCCGCCTGCTCCTGCATCTGTCCCTGCTGCCCCTCTCTCTACCCCGTCCTCTTTCCCTCTATTTCGAGCCACGCCACCCTACACCCTAACCATGTCTGCAACCTCCCCCTTCCCCGTCGCCACCCTCTCCCTGCCACCCTACCGCCTCCCTGCCGCCCTACGCCCTGCCGCCTGCCCCCTTACCTCTCCTCTTCTTTTCTTCTCCCATTTGCCCATTTTCTTATTCCATTTTCGAGCCACCTTCTTCCCCCGAGCTCCCTCCTCTCTCCTTCCTTCTTTCCCTCGTTTTCCTGTTTTTACCCCGCGCCGCCACCGTCTGCCGCTCCGACCGCCGCACCCAACCCCTGCGCCGACCCTTGCCACCACCCCCTACTGCCCTGCACCCCCACGCTGCCCCCTTGAGCCCTACACTTCCTCCCTTCTCCACCCCTTCTTTCTTTTCTCTCAATTTTTCCCCTTATCACCAACCACCTTCGCCGCCTTGCCGCCGCCGCATCCGCCGCCCTTAGCCGCCGCGAAACCATCCCCGACCACCTCTTACACCCCCTCTTCACTCCTGCATCCTTATCTTGCCTCTAAACCTCCCCCAACCACCCTCTTTTCCAGCCCAAAGATCTCAACCCGAACATGGCTCATTTTCTTTTCCACTTCACCTCTTCGAGCCTCTCCCCTTTCTTCTTCTGCATGAAACTCACGCTGCTCATGCAGCGTGAGCTCTCCTTTATGTAAAAAAAAAAAAATGATTTGGCTAATTTCTAAGGTATAATGGTGTTTTATATTAAGTATTTTTACTAATTAAATTTTATAAAGTTTTATACTTGGATTTTATTTCTAACATGTATATGATGGATGTTATTTTAGGTGTTGAATTGCTAATTGTGCTTGGTAAGGTTTGATAATTTTGGCGAGATTAAGGTAACCGTTAAATCTCGCTTAAATGCATGGATTAACGCATGTTATCACATTAGGCATTATCAATATGTATTATGCTTGATATGTGTTACTTAGCATTATCACATGTGGTTAATGTGGTTGTTGATGAAAAGGAAGCATGAGAGATTGATGATGTGTATGGGAATAATATTTTGTGTAATAATTTGGTGGTTAGGGAAAATATAAATTATTATCCATGTTGTGATATGCTATGGTGATTTTTATTATATGTGTAACATTTTGTTAGCATTAGGGGGAGATTTTAATAATGTATATTGTATATGAGTATGGCCTAAGAGTAAAATGGTGAATGTGTTAATCAAGGGAGAAAATAGTAATTTTGGAGTAGGGGTAAAATTGTAATTTTGTGAACAAAGGATGGAAGAGTAATTCTTGTATATAAAAGGGGCAAGTTGGTAATCTTGTTAAAAAGAATGGCAATTTGGTAAATTGTAATAAAGGGACAATTTAGTAATGTTAAAATAAAAGGACAAAATTGTAATTTTATAATTAAAGGGCAAAATAGTAATTTTATGATTAAAGGACGAAATGATAATTTTACAATCTAAGGGCGGAATGGTAATTTGGAAATTAAAGGAGGTAAGATAGTAATTTTATAATTAAGGATAAATGGGAATATTATGAGGAAAAGGGCGATATGGTAATTTTTGGGAGTTAAGGGGTAAAATTGTAAATTTGAAGGTAGAGGGGTAAAACGGTAATTGTGTAAATCAAAGGGGTAAAAGTGAACATTGGAAAGGAGTAAATTGGAAATAATAATTATTGAGAAGGGTAAATTAATAAGTTAAATAACACAAGGGTAATTTGATAATTTAATAGTAGAGAAGGGTAAAATGGTAAATATGATAAATGTGAGGGGTAAGTTGGTAATTTAACCGACTAGAGAGTATTTTCGTAATTTTGGATAATGGAGTAGAGTAGTTTGATAATTATGACAATTAGGAAGGGCGATTCGGTAACTTAAATAACAAAAGGGTAATTTGGTAATTTCACCAACCGAAGGGCAATTTGGTAATTTTGACAATGAGGAATGGTAGTTTGGTAAATGAGAATAAAGGACGGTGAATTGGTGATTAACTGAATAAAGGGTTAATTTGGTAATTAGGATAAGGAGGAAGGGTAATTTGGTAATTTGTCCAACTTAGGATGATTTATTAATTATAATAAAGGAGAAAGGGGTAAAGTGGTAATCTAACCAATTAAATGGAAAGTATATTAAGTGTAATAATTATTAAGGGGGAATTAATGTCCTAATAAGTATGATAAATAATTTAGTAACCTAAATCGAATAAGGGATAACTTGGGGATTTTGTAACAAGGAGGGTAACACGGTAATTTATCAAATAAGAAAGGGTAACGTAATGATCTTATAAGTAAAGAGGTAAATAAGTAGTTCGTATCGAGTGTATCATTATAATTGTGGAATTCGTGACATGGCTCTGTTAGTGTTGATTAACGAGGCAAGAATGTGTGATGATTAGTAAGTATCACGAGATTGAGTTTTAATTCGGAATTAGATGAGTTTAGGATGGCCTTATTGATTCTCCTATGTTATGTTGGATGACCACCTGAATAAGAAATCTCTGAGGACATCTAAACGATTAAAAGAGGATAATTATCTTATTCTTGTGCTTTTGTGATCACCATTAATTAAGACACTATTACTTAAAGTGAAAGACCTCGAGATCGGGAATGGTGACTCCTTAGGGGTCGCTACCCTAAGGACGTGGTTTAGTCCACGATTGTTTGGTATTTGCTGGTGTGCCTTTGTGCCCCAGCCAGGCCCTATATCTACTCTTTCTAGCTCTACGGACCTAGTTAGGGGGTATGCATACTTAAGGATTAGGTGTCCTTGTCGGTAGGGTACTGAGTCAGCTTTATGCACCAGTACGACCAGGGTACCTTTGCGTCCCTGGGTTACTAGTTGAAGGGGACTGAGTTGCTTTTACGCACCAGTACGACCGGTGTACCTTTGTGTCCCGGGTTCTTGATCTCCCTATCGAGGCAAAATAAATATGGTTGGTGTGCTGATTTAAGAAAGGAAAGATACTATAATTGAAAGTGGAATATTAATGAGCCGGGACCAGCGATTTATGATATTGATTACCGATCCACCGGTTATAATAGTGGCCAGGAGCGTTGTGCCCTGGATGATGTTTCCTTATATATTCCGGTCCACCGGCAATAATAGTGGAGGTCCCGAGCTCAATGAAATTTATTTTGGATGTGAATGAGTTATGGAAAAATACTAGTCTTTGAGACGATTGATTAATGGCCTCAAGGCCCGAAAAATATCTCGATTACTGATCATTGGCCTATTTGATATTGGTTGATTGATTATTGAATACATGAAAGTGAATTTTACATATACGGTATTAATGTATGATTGAGTCATTGGATGTACAAATAATTGGATCTGAATACCATGTTTATACCTATGGTCATATCTGAATGTAGTAGTATCATGTGTAATATGTGTGCCTGTATTTTAGGCGTGTTTTTAAAGGGTTACTCAGTACCGTAGTACTGAAGGGTTCCCTTCCTGGGGCCCCTGCCTATTCAATGGGCAGTACCCCTTGCAGGTTGTGTTTCAGGTGCTATTCAAGTGGGCCATTGGGGAGAGCGTAAGGTACTGTCCGGAAATTCTTTTAGGATTTTAATTTGTCTCATTTAAATTCAACGTATTGTTATTTCGTAATCACCGTGATTGAATGTTTTCTCTTGTAAAGTATTTACTGTACTACTCTGGTATTCAAATGCTTAAGTTCTCGTGAAATTTTATTTTACTCCTTTAGCCTTAGCACTTAGTACTGGAACGGTATGAGTGAACCGGTCTGGTACTAAGTGTGGCGGTAATACTCCCAAAATTCACGGTTTATTAAATCGCTTCCGCAATGATCTTTCAATAAAACGAAATTTTTCAGTAGTAAATTTTGGGGGTGTTACAATAACATGGTAAGGTTGATGTGCGGGCCGGACAATTTTTAGTGGAGTTAGAGATACATGGTTTGCTTTCACATCAATTAAGTTCGATTTTGATATGGGTTGAAAAGGAGGTGAAAAGAGTCTCCAAGAGTGAATTAAGCTGATCCTATCTGTCATGTTGTGGTACATGGTTTGATTTTGCATCTGTTCTCTTTGATTGCAAAATGGGATGAAAAAGTATCCAAAAAATTCAACTGCTTGGTCCAGAAAGTTTTTCCATGAGTGAAGTTGATCCTATATGTGAATCCGCTAGTGGTCATGTATTGTACCCGTACGCGAGTTTGTGCCTCTAACATTTATTATAAGTAAAGTACAGTAGTGGCACTTAGCTTAGCTAGCTCCGCCAACAAAAAATAGAGACTAGTAAGCCCAGCAATTTAGTCTGCTTTTGGCCTTTTGCACATTCCACAACATGTGACAAAAATGTATCAACACAGTGTACATTTCCGGCGAATTGTGTAGGTAAAACAAGACTATGGATCTTATATCAAGAAACAATTTTCTCCAGAGTCTTTCTATTAGGGGAAAAACTAATCATCACTGGACTGGAACAACTTCTCAATCTCTAAAACAGTACCTCAAGCTTCATCAATTTCTACACCTTCCTTCAGATCAGACTCCTCTAACTCCACCTGGAAGTAGATTGTGCGTCAAATTTCAAGTATAGAACAATATCATGATAAATGATTCTAATTTCTCTAAAGATTCAGTGCCCAAGGGCGGAGGGAACATTACATGAATTGATCAAAGAGCCGAATTACTAGTACTCTTTGTGTTTTATGATACAAGGCTGTTATTGGGTTGTTTCTTATCTTGTTAAATTTCTACCATAAGTTAGAATAGTAATATTTTATGTAATTTCCATAGGTAATGATGATGCATGATCTAGGTTGTCGTAGTAGAGCACATTTAATAAGTTCGGATGTTATTGAATCATATTTATTTCCATTTTCATTATTTTCCTTGTATTTGGAGATTTCATTTTATATATCTGATTTCATGAATTGCTGTCATTTGTTAAGGAAATTACTCATTGTTAGGAGGAACATGATGAAGGTTGAAGATGCAGGAGTTCCATTTCACCAGTCTGATGTGTTTTATTACAAAATGTTGTTTGTGACTTGTGAAGTTGTTTAAACATAATCTAATTAACTAATGTTTCACATGCATTCTTTGAGCTATAATTTCAGGGGAATCGATGTGGACTTAGCTGCCTCTCTCTCTCCCTATTTCAGCATGTTCCTATTTCAGCATTATTTAACCTGCCTCTCTCTCTCCCTCCCTATCTATGAACAGAACCCTCCCAATTTGGTTTCCAGTGGAATATACTTAGTGACTAAAATAACTCTTCTCTTAACAGCTGGTAGCTAATTGAGAGACTAAAAAAAGGGGGTTTTGAGTTCTCTAGCTGCACAAGCAACAACAATAAATAGCAAATGTTTATTTTTTCCCTCTTTTTTATTTGAACGCCAAGCGTGTTAAGGAAACAATAGCATGCATATATACATGTAATTAATTATTTCTTTTAATAGAATTACTAGCCTTGAATTATTGCTATGATCTGGTGCATACTACTTTCTATTAATGGTTTTTATTATTCAGCGTAATGTTTTTCTTTTATTTTGATATCATATGTCATTGTTTATTTGATACTTATATTAATTATTATTTTTATATTTATATTGTTACAGATCCAGTTTATTTTGATAAACTTACCAAGTCTATTTTATTCGATGGATAGAATCATTAGTTCTTAAGCGGCTGCTAATCATGATACTTTTGTAATGCAACGACATATTGTAGCTCTTTTGTAATATATTTATATTTGATCATAGCCGAAAATTGTACTGGAAATTTGATACAAATTATTTGTATGAATATTTAGTTGAATGTATAATTATAAATAGATATTTAGAAAATTATATCTATATGTTAGAATGAATATATATGTATGCAGGTACAGGATTTGAGAATATCAAAATGGATATATATACATGCATATAGGTACAAGTCTTCAAAAGATTGAAATGGATATATATATATCCATATAGGTGCTGGGTTATAGATGAATATTGAAATGTTGATTATATATATTATTGAATATATAATTATGCCATTTGCGACCAATAAATTATGTCGCAAATAATGAATGAATTTTAGTATTGGCGGAAAAATTGGTCGTTATTGATGTGATACTTTTTTAATTATGATAAAAAACTTGGTCGTTAATATTATTTACAACAGTGTATTTTATTCGTCGTTATTATTTTTAGCGACCAACATCACACGTTGTCGCTATTACTTTTAGCAACCAACGTCATAAGTTGTCGTTATTACTTTCAATAACCAACACTTTGCGTCGTCGTTATTACCTTTAGCGACCAAAATTATACGGCGTTGCTATTGCATTAGCGACCAATATAATATGTAGTCGTTATTGCTTTAGCGACCAAAAAATTTCTATTGGTCGTTAAAGCCTTTAACGAGGGAGCAATAACGACCACTAACGACCAACAAATTTTTTTGTCGTTATTAGCTTTAGCAACCAAAAATTGGCCATTAACGACGAAATTTGTTAGTCGTTAAAAACCTCATTTCTAGTAGTGCAACAAATATTTCTTAAAGAGAAGGCTATACACCCTTCCGATGATGGAGTCTACTATGGTAACCGATCATATTAATACCCTTAATACTTTATTTTTCACAATTTTTAGCATTAGGGTATAATATAGATACGGTTGAACGTGGTAAAATTTTACTCCAAAGTCTACCGGATTCATATGATCAGCTCATCGTCAACATAACCAACAATCTAGAAGTCCTAGCTTTTGATGAAATTGCAGCCTCGGTTCTTGAAGAAGAAAGTAGGCACAAGGGTAAGGATGACAGACAAGGAAGCTCACAACAAGTTGAGGCCTTGGCGGTAATGAGAGGAAGATCAATGTAATGTGGCCCCAATAGGAGTTACAAACAGAGTAGATCAAAGTCAAGGAGTAAGAAAAATGTCAAATGTTACCACTGTGGCAAAAAAGGACATTACAAGAAGGATTTTTGGCATCACATAAAGAATGATGAAGCTAAAGGAAAAGGTCTTGAGTCATCAAAAGCTTAGGGTTGTGTAGCAAGTACCTCAGATGATGGTGAAATTTTATACAGTGAGGAAACAATGGCTACTGAATCTAGAAGAAAGTTTGTTGATATCTGGCTTATGGATTTTGGAGCTACATGACACATGACTCCACGAAGAGAATGGTTCCATCAATATGAACCTATCTCTGGAGGATCTGTGTTCATGGGAGAAGATTATGTCTTAGAGATTGCTGGTATTGATACTATCAAATTAAAGATGTTTGATAGTACTATTCGCACCATTCAGGAGGTACGACATGTGAAAGGCCTGAAGAAAAATCTATTGTCTTTGGGACAATTAGATAGTAATGGGTGCAAAACCCTTTTTGAAGATGGGGTCATGAAAATTGTTAAAGGCGCGCTTGTAGTCATGACGGTAGAAAAGGTAGCTGCAAATCTGTACATGCTTAAAGGAGAAACACTACTGGAAGGAAAAGCAATTGTTGCATCAGCAAGTTTAGAAGAATCAATGATGATGTGGCACCGCAATCTAGGTCACATGTCGGAGCGAGGTCTGAAGATTTTAGCTGAACAAAAGCTCCTTCCTGGGCTCAAAAGGGTATCTTTACCATTTTGTGAATACTGTGTTACTAGTAAGCAACACCTGTTGAAGTTTGGCAGTTCTACTGCTAGAAGTAAAGCTATCTTAGAGATGATTCACTCTGATGTTTGGAAAGCACCACTTATGTCCCTAGGAGGTGCATGATGATTACTCTAGGAGATGTTGGGTGTATCCAATTAAGAGGAAGGCAGATGTGTTTGAAGTTTTCAAACAATTCAAAGACCGGGTAGAGCTTGAATCTGAGAGAAAGATTAAGTGCTTGAGGATAGATAATGGAAGAGAATATACCAGTGATGAATTTGATAACTTCTGTTGAAAAGAAGGTATCAAAAGGCAGTTCACTGTGGCGTACACTCCACAACAAATGGAGTAGCAAAGTGGATGTACAGAACCTTGTTAGAATGTACAAGAGCAATGTTGAGAACTGTAGGATTGGCCAAATCATTCTGGATTGAAGCAATCAAGACCACCTGTTATGTGATCAATCAGTTGCCATCAACAGCAATTGGTCTAAAAATGCCAATGGAGATATGGACGGGTAAGCCAGCTGATTAGTCTCATCTACATACATTTGGAAATCCTGTATATGTTATGTACAACATCCAGGAAATATCAAAGCTGGATCCGAAATCTAGAAAATGTATCTTCTTAAGATATGCTGATGGAGTTAAGGGGTACCGCCTGTGGGATCCCACTGCCCACAAGGTAATAACCCGTAGAGATGTATTTTCTTAGGATATGGTGATGAAGTGCAAGGGAAAGATAAGCCAGAAACGAGTATAGTTCAAGTTGACAAAAGACAAGAACATGAAGTTCCAGATTCTTCTGAAGCGATACCTAAGCAGGAAGAACAAGAACAAGATGAATTTTCAACTCCACAAGTTCGTTGGTCAACTCGGGAGAGAAGAGAACCATCTGGGCACTCAGAATATATTATGGAGGGAAACGTTGCATAATGCTTACTTACAGTTACAGAGGATGGAGAGCCATCAACTTTCCAGGAGGCTACTAAAAGCCAAGAAGCTTCTCTGTGGATGGTAGCAATGCAGGAAGAAATTGAAGCTCTCCATACGAATAAAACATGGGATCTTGTTCCGTTACCACAAGGAAGGAAGGCCACTGGTAACAAATGGGTATATAAGATCAAACGAGATGGCAATAACCAAGTGGAGCGGTATCGTGCTAGATTGGTGGTGAAAGGATTTGCTCAGAAAGAAGGAGTTGACTTCAACGAGATATTTTCTCCTATTGTTAAACTTACAACAGTTCGAGTAGTTTTATCCATGTATGCTACATACGACTTGTACTTGGAATAGTTAGATGTGAAAACTGTATTTCTTCATGGCAAGCTTGAAAAAGAGATATATATGCTCCAACCAAGAGGTTTTGAAGAAAAGGAAAAGAGAACATGGTTTGTAGGTTGAACAAATCTCTGTACGGTCTCAAACAGGCACCGAGATGTTGGTATAAGAGATTTGATTCCTTCATCATGAGCCTTGGATATAACAGACTATATACAGATCCTTGTGCTTACCACAAGAGATTTGGTGATGGTGATTTCATTATTCTGTTGTTATATGTTGATGACATGTTGGTAGCAGGCCCCAACAAAGATCATATCACAAATTTGAAGGCACAATTAGCTAGGGAGTTTGAAATGAAGGACTTGGGACCAGCAAGCAAGATTCTAGGGATGCAAATTCACGAGACAGAAATAATAGGAAGATTTGGCTTTCCCAAAAGAACTATTTGAAGAAGATCTTACAGTGTTTCAATATGCAACACTGTAAGCCAATTTCTACCCCTCTTCCTATTAATTTCAAGTTATCCTCAAGTATGAGACCTAGCAGTGAAGCAGAGAGGATGGAGATGTCTTGAGTCCCGTATGCATCAGTAGTGGGTAGCTTAATGTTCGCTATGGTTTGTACAAGACCATATATTGCTCAGTAGTGGGGGCAGTTAGTCGGTACATGGCGAATCCTGGTAGAAAGCATTGGAATGTTATAAAGAGGATCCTGAGATACATCAAGGGTACCTCAGATGCTGCATTATGTTATGGAGGATCATATTTTACTATCAAAGGCTTTGTTGATTCAGATTTTGCAGGTGATCTTGACAAAAGCAAGTCCACCATAGGGTATGTGTTTACTCTTGCTAGTGGAGCTATAAGCTGGGTTTCAAAATTATATTCGATCGTAGCTACTTCTACAAAGGAAGCAGAATACGTTGCAACTTCATATGCTAGCAAAGAGGCAGTTTGGTTACAAATGTTGCTAGAGGAGCTTGAACACAAACAAGAGAATATTCCTCTATACTGTGATAGCCAGAGTGCTATGTATTTAGCACAGAATCCAGCATTTCACTCGAAGACCAAGCACATACGAGTTCGGTATCACTTTGTACGTGAGAAGGTGGAAGAAGGGCATATGGATGTTTAGAAAATCCATACCAAAGACAATCTAGTAGATATGTTAACAAAACCTATCAACAAGGACAAATTTATCTGGTGTCGATCCTCTATTGGCCTAGTAGAAACGTAAGCAGCAGGAAAATAAAGATTTCAAGTATGAGGAGGACTATAGAAAAATTGACTTTTAGTGGGAGATTGTAGTAGTAAAATTCAATTTTGCTACTTCAATCTTATTGTCATTATCCCTTAATGGATAATGTTTTGAAGTAAAAAATGGTGGCTAATTGGATAATGATAATTAAGGATAGAAGGATGAAGAAAGTGCTAATAGATAAGATGACAACTCATGCAAGAATATTGTGGAAGATTATGGAAGATTAGTTGTCAATCTTATCTAATGTTACTTCATAATTACATCTTTGAATATTCAAAGGTGGTGGCTATTAGCCTCCTCAATATTTTCTATAAATATGGAAGGGTTCTAACCATTTGATTCATCCTTGGTGAAACAAAAAGAGAGAGAGAAAAATGAAGAGAGAGAGTTGTAGAGATTAGAGAGAAAATATTAAAATTTTCCTAATACTTTGTCTTTCCTTGAGTGTGTTATCCCTATTATAAGAGAGAGGGTATTATTAATTGTAATATCCTTATATTAGAGGATAGTTGTTGTAATCCTTTTGTTGTGAAATACTTTTATAAAGTTTATTTTCTCCACAAAATTCTTATTTTCATTTCTACTTCAGTTGTAAAATTGAGTGCCTAAATACCATAACGAACCTAACACAGGATTGCAACTGCCGTTGGGAAACCTCTTTGAACCAATGCGATTACTATGGCCTAGGTGAGAGTTTCATTCCTATGGATCGTTGTTGACGTAGATGTGAAGAAAAAATTAGTGACAGTATCACTATTATAGACCTGAGTGGATGTGAAGTGCTGCATAAAATTGTGTGTGATTGAAGGCCTTCGCATTGCCTCTTGTGTAATAGGTTAATTCGGGCATGATGATACTACATGAAGAAACAAAACAGCCATAAACGACGGTGAAAAATGATAAATAAATTAAAAATGGCGGTAACTATTGACATTCTAAGTCATTGACCAAGGTTCAAATTTCAATATATGTCTGTCTAAAAAATATATGATTATGAAGGCATTCTTGATTTTAATTTATAAATACGTCTAAAGTTAACTATAGATTATGGTTTTAACTTAAAATTACCATCTACTCCTTTAAAAATTACTTTAAAAGTTTTCTGCCAAGTTGTAGACACTAGTTATGTATTAAAACTATCATCTATTTTCTTAGAAAAACTTTTTTTTAAACATTTCATCAAGGTATAGATGATGGTTTTAATTTAAAATTATCATTTATAGCTTTCTTTTAAATATAAAAATAATAGAACTTGCTATCAATGCCATACGAAACATGCATATATATATATTTGAAATTGATACACAATCATCGATGTTGTATATCTTATACATGTAAACAACTTAAAATTTATATTAAAAAAATAAAGTATAGACATGATCATACATAATGTATTTGTGTGGAGTTCAGGAGCTGAATAAGGATATATCAACATTGAAAGATATTCCACTTGCCTAAGATTTTCTCGATTTGTTTTTAGAAGTATAATACCCCCAAAATTCACTACTGCATGCACAAAAATATGGAGAAATTATGGACGAAGAGGAGAGTTGGGAGAAGGGGAAAAAGGGCTCGAGTGAGGGTTTAAGACTTTAGTTAAGGGCTTGTGGAGGGGAGTGGGGGCAAAGGCTGGGTGCAGGAGGGGGAAAAGTGTAGGTGGTGGTCAAAGGTCAGAGATTGATGGCTCAGGGCAGCTGAGACGGCGGTAGTAGGGTTGGAAAGGAGGTGCAAAGGGAAGGAGAAGAAGAAGAAGGAAGGAAAAAGAAGAGAATAAAGGAGGGGTTATAGGGGAGATCTCGGCTGGCTGAGGTAGGGAGGTGGTAGAGGAGGTGTTAGGGGGTTGAGGGGTGGCTCTGGTGGAGGCGTAAGAGGGGAGATTGTGGTGCAAGGTGGTGATGTAGGGTGGAGGTCAAGAAGGAGAAAATAAGAAAAGGGAAGAGAAAGGTGGGCTGCATAGGCTAGTGGTGGTTATTGGCTGGTGCAGGGAGGAAGTAGGGGAGGCTAAGGGGTTGGTGTGGTGGTTGGTTGGGCGGTGAAGATAGTGGTTGAGGGTGGTGAAGCAAAAACAGGGGAGACAGGAGGAGAAGGAAAGAAGGGAGAAAAGGGAGATTAGCAGGGGAGAAAGATAGCTTGAGGTGGGTGAAAATGGGCAGAGGAGAAGAAGAAAAGAAGAGGGAGAGGAGGCATGTCTGGTCAGGTTAGGTGGGGTGCAGTGGGTGCAAGCGCATGGCCTACGGTGGCAGGGAGGAGAGGAACAAAGGGGGGAAAGGAGGGCATGGGTGGGAGCTTTGCAAGGGTGTGTGTGGCCAAAAATGGAAGAAAAGGGACGTGAGAGAGAGGGAGAGGGCAAGGTAGGTTGTGCAGGTGCAATGGAGAACAGTTGTAGGCATGGGGGCTGTTTGGTTTAGTGTAGGGATGAAGGAAGAAGAAGAAGAAGAAGAAGAAGAAGAAGAAGAAGAAGAAGAAGAAGAAGAAGAAGAAGAAGAAGAAGAAGAGGAAGAAGGGGGAAGGGGGAAGGTAGGCTAGTTGGGTAGGGAGAAAGGAAGATGGGCTAGCCAGCCCGTGCCCAAGGGAGAAGGAACAAATAAGAAGAGAGGGTTGGGCTAGCCTAAGTGGGGAGGAAAGGAAAGGAAAGAAAGAAGGGAAAGGGGAGAGGGAGGAGGGCGCGACTAGGCTGGATGGGTGAGGAGAAAAGGGAGAAGCGAATGGGCGGCCCAAAAAGGAAAAAAGAAGAAGTAGGCTAGGTGGCCCAAGGAAGGAAGGAAAAGAAGGAAAAGGAAAAAAGGAAGGAAAAAGGAAAAAGAAGAGGAAAAAGGGACAAAGTAAAATAAAATGATTTTTGGAATTAGGGCATTTAGTTGCTTAGATGGATAAATTATTTTAATAAATTTATTTATTTAAAATTTAAGATATTAATTTAAAATTATAATTTTAGTAAAATATGGGTTTGAAAATTTATTTAAATAAAAATAGTATGATAAAATAATAAAATATTTATTTTAATTTATTAAATAATCATATCCATTTTTTAATAAATCAAAATCCCAAAAAATAATTAAATTATTTTAAGTAAGGGTTAATCATTAAATTATGGGTTTACAATTTTAGGGTATTACAAGAAGAGATACTAAGTATGTCGCTGGTACGTGAGATATACTTCACTATTGACTTAGTATCAAGGCAGAGCCAATTTTGAAGATGCCTTATCGGATGACACTAGTAAAGTTACAAGAGTTAAAATCCTAGTTGGAGGATTTATTAGCTCACGGGTACATTCATCTGAGTGTGTCACCATCGGAAGCACTGATTCTCTTCATAAAGATGAAGGATGGGAGTCCTTATCTATGCATAGATTATTAGGGTTTGAACTAGCTAACAGTTAAGAACCATTGTCTACTTTTGAGGATCAATGACTTGTTTGGTTAGCTTCGTGGTGATTTAATCTTCTTGAAGATCGACTTGAGTTCAGCATATCATTAGCTACACATCACCAAGGCAAACATCATGAATACAACCTTTAGGACAGGGTACAAGCACTATGAGTTTATGATAATGTCTTTTGGGCTCACCAATGTGCCTGACGTATTTATGGACTTGATGAAGATGATTTTTTGGTAGTTCCTCATTTAGTTTGTGGTGGTTTTTATTGATGACATTTTGGTATACTCTCTAAGTAGGGAGGAGCATGAGTGGCCCTTTTGTATGATATTATCTCTCCTCATAGAGTATAAGTTGTATGCAAAACTCTTTACGTGTGAGTTTTAGCTTTAATAGGTTGTATTCTTAAGTTATGGGGTGTGACTTGTGAGTAGGAGGAGTCGATGTAGATCTGAAGAAGATTTTGGTAGTAGCCAAGTGGAAGGCACCAACTATCTTCCCCAAGGTTCATAGTTTTCTAGGTTTAGCCAAACATTATAGACAGTTTATTAAGAAATTCTTGAACTTAGTTCTTCCCTTGACTAACCTTATAAATAAGACGATCAAATTTCAGGAGAATGACGCATGTGAGGGGGCATTTTAGGAGTTGAAATGACATTTTACTACAGTATAGGTTTTAACTTTGCCATCAAAATTAGATGGATTTGAGGTCCATAGTGATGCGTTAAAGCATGGATTGGGATGTGTATTAATTCATCATGGTAAGATACTGACTTACGCTTCTTGTCAGCTGAAGCAACATGAGTAGAACCATCTGACGCATGAGTTAGAGTTGGCAGGCATAGTCTTCATGCTAAAGATTGGAGGCCTTATCTGTATGGGAATCGGTGTAGATTCTTCACTGATCATAAGATCCTTAAGTATATATTTACTCAAAATTCATTAAATATTAGGCAGAGGAGATGACTACAGTTAGTGAATGACTATGATGTCAAGTTAACCTACCATGAGGGTAAGACCAACATCATTGAAGATGCCTTAAGTAGGAAGGCATCACATTTGTTGAGTGCTATTATAACACCCTAATTTTTACTATTAAAATCTTTTATTTTGCAGTGGAAGTAATTAAGTAAAATAGTGGGGGTTATTGCCGTGATCGACATAATTCTGGCTTATACAACCATCCTTATATCAATCATAAGGCTAATATTTAAGGTAATACAAGAAATTAGAAAATAAAAGAACATTTATAGTATAATACTGAGTTTGGAGTCTAACTCCAAGTTTCACAATACAAAATACAAAAAGGGGGATACCATGGATCAAGAGTTCAAAAAGAGTATCGAGTTAAATACATACATCGGTTAACAAATACTCTTCACCCAACCCTAAAATAGATGAAGTCACTCATCCCCATATAAGGCGTCATAGGCAGTAAAATCATCTAACTGATCTTCTAAGACTTGCGCATAAGATTCAGGTCCTTCTACTCATGGGAATGAGTAACACTTATAAAACGGGTAGTCAGTACGCTATGAACTGAACAAGAGAACAATACTATTGTTATCGCATGGGTGGGACCTTAGAGTTAGGCCTTGAATTTAGGGTATTTTAATAATAATAATAATAATAATAATAATAATAATAATAATAATAATAATAATTGAGGAATATATACTCAATTTGGTGGATAAAAGAGAAATAGAGAAAAAGTTATGCCTTGAATATGAACTCTTAACCTTTAAGAAAGACCTTGTTATATATGCGATTGGGATTTACCTTCTTCAATTTTTCTTTATAAATAAAAGATAAATCATGAGTAAGACATTAATTACTTAAAGTGAAAGAATACATGAGTCGGGATGAGGTATTTTATAGATACGTTCCATAGGATGATAATAGTGGCTCCGGAGCATTTTACCCTAAGATGTGCATCAATCCATTCCACCAGATTAAAAATATTAGGGCTATAAAAATAAAATTGAATGATGATATTATTTGAGATAAGTAACTAATGGATATGACATTAATTTTTTAAAGTAGAAGATTATGTGAGTCATGATTCAGGTGTTAAATCTATTCCAATGGACGATAATAGTAACTTAGGTGTGTTGTCCCTAAGAGGTGCTTAGACTTTTCCTCTATCTTAAGAATAGTGGAGGCTCTAAAATCAACATAAGTAAAATAATGGAATTGGTTATATCTAATAATAGGCATACATCAGTAATTATCTTATACTACTTTATGTATCTCGCATGTGTGCCTATTTTCTTTGTGAATGCATATAATTATTTGTATCCCTTACTAGAATGAATTGTCACCTTGCTCATTACATAGTGCAATGACTATATTTTTCATGGGTGCTACTCATTTTCACTAGCAAATAACCCTAACGACTATATGCAAGTCGATGAGGACCCAATAGGCAATTTTGTAGTTTATAATGCTCATTTCTATGAGTAAATGATCACAAAAATGGGTTTAAATAATGGTTATTGGGCTTAGATAACAGTTTTCAATTGTTATTGAATTAAATTTTGTTACAGCTTCAATGGCGGTTCCAAAACTATTATCAAAATCCCCTAAAAACATGTTGATGGCAGACTTTTGATAACGGTTCCTAACCAAAACCATTATCAAAACTCACTTTTAATAATGGTTCTTGGCTAGAACTATTATAAAAAATCACCTTTAATAATTATTCTATCCATAACTATTATTAAAAATTCACATATCTATAATTTAAAAAACCAAATAGAATCAAGAAACATTATTGAAACATGGAGTGGCAGATAGAACCAATTGTAAGTGTAAGGAAGTTGAATCCTCATAGTTCACGATTGAATTATATATCACACACTCCATCATTACTGAATCACAGAGCTGGTCCTAATAATAATAATGAATAAAGCAACATTGAGAAAATTAATATAAATAAATAAATCACTGAAAATTGAGAAAATCCATTGCCTCTATTTCTCATTCAGAAAATCAAAAATACATAAGCAAAGATAAACAAAATTAAAACTAAATCAAAGAAATCAAGAATATAAAAAATTAACAACTAATATGAGGAATCGTCAATTTTTTTTGGCTAAAAAAATAAAAATCAAACACAAATTAAGTAAAGATAAAAAAAATAACATGAACAACAATTGACCTCCAAGCACGATGATCAACACACATTTTAGATCTAAGATCTGAGCCAAATAAGAACAAAGAGCATAGACCATCAAGCAGCGATAATGATACAAGACAACCTATATCCAAAAAATAAACCATGCAAATCAAACATTCAGGCCTGTAATCTTGTAGATCTAAGATAAAAAAAAAATCAAAATAGGTTTCTACATACAAGACCCATCATAAACCATTGGACAAAGGCTGATAGATTTGAATAGATATGGTAAATTGCTAGATGAATCCTTGGGTGTGTTGAGGCAAACAATACCAATTCAAGGTTTCCTTTTGGGCATTACAACCATAGGTGTAGGTTTTGAATATTTGAGCTATGGGGTGAATGATAACTTGAAACAATTTTCTACATAAAAAAATGAGCAAAGCTCTAGGATAGAAAAATATTTACGAGCGAGGGTCAATAGAGATGATGGCTAGGTAGTTGAAAAGTGTGGGAGGTTGGTTTCTAATCTACCATTGAAGGATAAGAAATGAGGTTTTCTAACAATAGGAGCAAAATGTTGAAATTTGGCTTCCCTTACTTCTCTCCGGTTAGTTTTAAGAATGCTAGAGTTTTGATAATGGTTTATTTATAGAACCATTATCGAAACCTAAGCCTTAAATGCGGTCCCAAAAAATTGAGGTTTTGATAAAGGTTCCTCATCAAAATTGTTATTAAATCTTTCCACACAAAATTTCCACACTTATATCAATGGTTTCACTGCTACCATTATTAATGTTGAATTAGTAAATCTAATTTCCATAGTAGTGAGTAATGTTATGTATCAAGACCTTGGGCATAGAATCATGTTATCTAAATAATAGTTTTTACCTGAATACCTTTGTGGACTCTTAGCTCCATCATATATATTTTTCTATATTTTAGATTATTACACTCAAAGTTAATGTCCAAACTCGTTTATGTTAACGAATATTCTCTCCTTTCTATTTGCTCTATTTTACTTTTAATGGTTTTTTACCTTGTAATTGATATAAGGATGGTATGGTAAGCCAAACTTATATCAATATGCTTTCGTTGTAAAATGAATTTTTTCAGTAACAAAATTTGGGGCATTATAATACATGTGTTCTTTGAAGATTGAAAATCCATAAAAGACAGAGAAATAGATAATCGATAAACATAATATTTCCTTCATACATTGGCTAATAGATTGCATTATTTTGCTCATCGGGCATTCCCCAACTTCAATTTCTAAAACCATGTATTGGTTGTCTCAGATACCCTGTGATGAAGTTTGCTCATTTACCTATTATGTCATCAATAGATTCATTTTTTACACAAAACAATAAGATGAGAGGAATACTATGCAGAATAGTGGGGTAACTTTAGTGGTCAAGGTAATGCATATTGCTAGTGCAAATGACAAGAATCTAACCTATGTAAATATGAATTATTATGGCATAATTAAATGGATTTGGGAGTTAGATCACCCTAGTTTTTTGGATATGTTGTTAAGCATAATCTTTTGGAGTGTTGTGTCAATTTTGGTGAGTTGGAGAGTTTTATTGATGGAATTGTGAGTGGGTTGTGAATTAGGGTTTAGTGAGAGCATTTGGTATTTTGATGAGTTTATATTTTAACATATTTTATACTTTTATAATCTTAGTTTTTGGTATTTTATTTAAGTAATATAGGTAAATACTTATAATTTTATGCTTAAGTGATAATAATTGTCTAAATTTTATTATTTGAACTAAAATGATAGAAATTAAATAAATTTAGAATATAATATTATTTATTAATTTTTATAATTTTATTTTGCATATAAAGTATTAAAAAAAAGTAAAAGAAAAAAGAGGGATTAAACCTTTGAAACGACCCAAGGACCGAATGCCGAAAGGCCTCGGAACGAAGAAAAATAAAAACAAAAGAGGCGCATAAGGGCGCAACAACAACAATAAAAGGGTGGGCCGGTGGGGGCTAGAGTAGAAGAAAAAAAGAAGAAGCAGAAGAAGAAGAAGAAGAAGAAGAAGAAGAAAAGATAGGGAGGCCGGAGGCGGCGTAGTTGAGATGAAGAGAAAAATAAAGGGCAGAGCAATAGGGAAAAAGAAGAGGGACGACGTAATAGAAAAAAAAAAGTCCAAGACGTGATGAAAGAAGAGCAGAAGGCGCTGACGACACAGTATAGAGTTAGACAAATAGATAGGGACGACAGAAGAACAATATCAGCCAGGTGGGGGCACGAAAGAAAGAAGAACAAGAAACGAAATAAAGAAAGGGTGATGCAGCACACAGAGAATAAGAATGAAGCCAAAGGAAGAGGAGGGCAGCAGCCATAGCCAGCGCAACAGACTCAGGCATGAAATCAGAGAGCCAGCCGTGACTCAGGACCAAGAACGAAAGCCAGAAGGTTGCAAGAGGAAAGTAGAATGCACAGAAACCGAGGAGCACAGAGAAGAAGGGAGGCTACACCGAAAAGGAAAAATAAAATAAAAGGAAGAGAAAAATGAATAATTGCACTAAAATTATGGCATCCAAGAGAGAAATATTTACCCATAGAATTTATTTTAGATGAATTTAAATACTTTTTTATCTGAATAAAATTTTGATCTCTCATCCATAATTGATTCCAATTATTTCCTTATCTATTTTTAATTTATATTTTTGATATATATTTCTGTATAATTAATTTGATCATTATGACTGACTGATTATTTATTATTGGAGAATAGACTAAAATCCTTAATTAGGATTTGAGATATGATTTTATTTTTCTTTATTTTATGAGATTATTCTTTGATTCTATTTTAATTTCTATCATTTATGTATATGATTCTATCAACTATAATTTATATAATGTATGCCTTATTTTGCTTTCCTCATAGTGACGGTAGGTGAGATTATTTACCTATTATATTGCCGTATAAATATGTTAGAATTTATACGTATAAATTGCAGCTAGGATATATTAACTAAGTTAGAATATATATTGACCAAAATTAGAGCTAAAATGGAAATGAAGTGCAAGCTAATTGTTGTGGATGGTGGCAGTAGCATCTGCCGAAGCCCTAATGGTTGTTGTTGTGGTCACTAGTCATGATAGAAGGAGAAGGACAATCACTACTAGTCGAAGGCATTTTTTGTAGCGCTCTTATTGTTCTACTAGTGTTCATTGCTACTAATAAAGGAGAGGTGTGAAGGTAGACGGTTGAAGAAGAGAACATGCATGTCTATTTCATGTTCGGTGAGTGAGAGAGAAAATTATTGAATTGTTTTTTAGGTGAGAGAAGGAAGCAGAATCAGTTCATGAGCTTATAATATATATATATATATATATATATATATATATATATCAAATAAACCTCAAACAATATAAAATTTTAGAAAATCTTAAAAACATTATTTTAGACTCAAATATTAATTTTCATTAATTTTCAATGAGAAAAATTATATACTAAATGTAGTATTAAAGGTGAAAGATGAAGTTTTAAGGGATAATTTAAAATAAAAGCCAAAAATAATCAAATTGCATGAAAGTTTCAAAATCAATGTTTTAAATGATTTAGAGCATAATAATATTATTTTTAAAATATTTTATATACATTTAAAATTTTAGCCTGAAACCTTATGTATAGAGATAATAATAATAATAATAATAATAATAATAATAATAATAATAATAATAATAATAATAATAATAATAATAATAATAAGAGAAAATGGTGCATCCAAGCACTAAACAAAAAACTTATCATTGATACCATTTTATACTTTTTTTTTCAAAACCATAATGTAAAATAATATTTGGAGGTGAAATATACTCATTATGTAAAAATGCCAAAAAAGTTTTGATAGTTGAAAGTAAGATAAAATAAATTAATGGAACTAAAATCATACAAAAGGTTTATATACCCTTGATTATATATATGTATGTATGTATATGAACTTTAAAAATTTAACTCAAATAAAAAAATAGGTTCTCTTTTAATTGAAATCGGGGCATTACCGTATTATCAAGCTCACATTTACACTTTCTCATAACTAATTACTTTTCCCTTTTGTTTTTGAACTACATATATTATGTCATTGTAAACAGAAAGTGTTTGATCTATCAAATGTGAACTTAGATGAATGATCTATATTAGACTTATTATTGTAGGTTTAAAAGGAGACAAAGGTATCATTAGAAACAGTTGGTTGTAAAATGGTGGACAACTAAGAAGATATTAGTCGGTATACATGTGTACAAAATCCTTTGTTTTTTAAAATTATAAACATGAACATAATCCCGTGTTTGAAATTATAATTGATTTTGCTTTTAATCATTGATTATTTTGATATTTTTTCTATGTAAATTTTAGAAATAATTAAATATAAGTTTGATATTCACTTTTTTAGTGTTGATTTGACCTAATCTTTATTACATATTTGTTCTTAATGGTGCATAGACATTGAGAAAATAGTAATGCATTAGAACTGCTATGGTTTGCAACTTTGTGACCTTAGTAGTATTCTTTCTCATCCATTTTTCAAATATTTTTTCCCTCACTAGTTCAACATGCCCAACTAACTAGATATTTGAGGAATTTACAAATATTTACATAGAGGAAAAGTTGCTCAATAAATGGTATAGAGTTCATGGGAATACTTTAAACTGAGACACCTAACATTACTTTTTTCTTTTATTCTTCAAGACTTTAAGAAGTTTTTAAAATATCAATTGCCTTTATTTTTAACAGTATTAGATTCATTATCATCCTCTCACTCTTTAGCTTTATGTTCATTTATCATGCATTCCATTATATATGTAAGGTTCTTTAGTTGTGCTAGCCACCTAAGAAGATAAGTTATCTCATGAATATCTCTTTCATTGCATTTAGTATGGAGGTATCATATGTTAATTGTAAATTAGTATATTTATTAAAAATTTGATACTAACCATGTTGAGTATCTTTGGCATATTTTAATAAAAAAACCCTATATTCAATTGTTATGATTTCACACATACCTCTTCTCATGATAGATGTGGCAGTGTCATCCCTGTTTACTGTCTTAGCTTCCATATTGTTCTTTCAAAATAGTTGTGCTAGCCACATGAGAAGATAAGTTATCTTGTGAATATCTCCTTCATTGTATTTAGTATGAAGGTATCACACGTTAATTGTAAATTAGTATATTTATTGAAAATATGAGACTAACCATGTTGAGTATATTTGGCATCTTCTAATAAAACAAATCACACATTCAATTGTTATGATTTTATGCATACTTCTCCTCATGATAAATGTAGTGGTAAAATCCATGTTTACTGTCTTAGCTTCCACATTATTGTTTCAAAATGGTCCATTAACATCTTACACACACGCACACGAGCACGCACGCACACACACACACACACACGAGTATAAGTGATTAAGATAAACTTATCAATATGGTATTGTTGCTCAACTTGAATTTAATTTATTGTGTTATAATGTTTAGGGTTTTATTAGAAGATCTTTAGCTTATTAATTACTTTTGTGATATTGCAAGGAAGGGATTATGTGAGTACAACATCATCATCAATAATACTGTAACACCCACAAAATTCACTACTGAAAAATTTTATTTAATTAAAAGAAAATTAGTGGAAGAAAAATAACAAACAGTAAATTTTGGGGATATTACCGCCACACTTAGTACCAGACCAGTTTATTCATACCGTTCCAATACCAAGTGTTAAAGCTAAAGGAGAAAAATACAAATTACGAGAAACTCAACTAATAATTAAATTAGAGTAGCGCAAGTAAATATACTCCATCAAGTGGTGGTTACAAAACAACAAATACATTGAAATTGTGAATTTAAAGGAGATAGAGTAAAACTCTAACAGTTCCGAATAGTTCCTTATGCTCTTTTCCAATGCCCACTTGAATAACACCTAAAAACGACCTGTAAGGGACACTGCCTATTGAATAGGCAGGGGCCCCACGAATGGAATCCTTCAGTACTACGGTTCTGAGTAACCCTTTAAATCATACTTAACAGCAAGCCCGTAATGCAACACATAATACTACATACAGACTTAATGAAAGGTAAATATTGAATGTTCACGTTTATACATCCATATACTTAACAAATCGATCAGCTATTAATAAGCCATAAAGAACAATCGATACTTCTGGGCCTTAAGCCCTTAATCCATCATTATCAATCATATCAGATTATAAATGTCCATGTGAGTGCAGGAACCCCACTATTATAACCGGTGGACCGATCATGCAGGGCAAAACGCTCCTGGCCACTATTATTCGCTAGTGGACCGGTCTGGCCCCGACTCACAAGGTGTTCCACTATAAGTAATTAGTGTCTTCCCCATGTCTTATCGTTTTTACGTTTGGTTTGTTGAGCACAAAGTCCTCCACTATTATAGCCAGTGGAACGGTCATGTAGGGCAAAATGCTCTTGGCCACTATTATTCATCGATGGACCGGTCTGGGTCCGACTCAACATCTTCCTTTATAAGTGATTAATATCTTATCGTATCTTATTCGAAAGTATTTTATCCTTGATATGCATGGCTAACTATATCCGCACTTATCCTCCCAGGAGGGCCCATCCCATATCTTGAGACTTTTGCACCTCCTAACTCGCTCGACATCCTTCCCTTAATCTACTTTCTCACACCGGGAGCCTGATGCTTAAGTGTGTAGGTCAAGCCCACTCACCGCCTTACTCTAGGGTTTTCTCCAAAAATCCTAATCTGGGTCTATGTGGCCCATCCTTCTCTGCCTTACACATCCCAAACTATTTCAACACCTTACACGTCATGACCCTTAGATCCAACTCTCACTTTCTACCCCACTCATTCTCGTTTATTTTTATTATTTTATTTTTCTTTTTCCACCTTCTCACATTGGGGTTTCCTCCCAACCCTAGATTAGTCTCCTACACACACTTATATTGTCCCACGTACTATTTTTCGTCCGAAGCCCCCAGACACCCAAATGACACTTCTATTACCTTCCTCAAGCCATGAGGCAACTTTCCATACGTAAAGTTTGCCCCCATGCGGACTCTAACCATCCCATGCAAACCCTCGATTCTCCCACTCTTTCATTTTATTTACATCCCCTTTTACTCATCCACTCATGGATCATGGATTATTTAGGTCATCCTTACCTACGTTAGCCAACTTATTTTCCTTTGGTTATCTTTCTCTCCCATTTCTCTTTTTTATGCCTTTCACCCCATATCCTGTTATTAAACCCTAGCATGCATGCCCTAGAGGGTCACATCATATAACATCTTACACACGACACATGTAATCATTATCCACAGGCCATGACGAAGTTACATGAGCATACATCCACTCTATGTTGCGCTACCAACAATTAATCATTACATATAAAGTACACGATACGGCATAACACATGGCACACAAGGCACGTAACCCACACATAGTTGATCTTAGCCACATCCCTACTCGGTTGGGCTTATCAAGTTATCTCTCACATTTATTAGGCCACTAACCACCCTTCATAATCGTTATATTTAATATATTTCTCATTTGGTTGGTTAGATTACCAATTTGCCCTTTCCTTTATTATAATTAACAATTTGCCCCTTTAGTTGGTTAAATTACCAAATTACCCCAGTTCATTATCCTAATTACCAAATTACCACTTTAGTTGGTTAAATTACCAAATTGCCCTTCACATTTATCATATTTACCATTTTACCCTTATCCATTATTAAATTATCATTTTACTCTTCTCAATTATTGTAATACCAAGTTAATCCTTTTCAATTTCCACTTTTACCCCTTTTATCAACATAATTACCATTTTACCCCCCTTTACCTTCAAATTTACCATTTTACCCCTTAACTTCTAAAAATTACCATAACACCCTTTCATTTATAAAATTACCATTTTATCCTTAATTATGAAATTACCATTTTACCTCTTTTAATTTTAAAATTACCATTTTGCTCTTCAATCACAAAATTACCATTTTTCCCTTTGATCACGAAATTACCATTTTACCCTTTAATTACGAAATTACCATTTTACCCTTTTATTACGAAATTACCATATTACCCTTCTTAATTACAAAATTACAATTTTACCCTTTAATCATGAAATTACCATTTTACCCTTGAATTATAACATTACCTATTTATCCTTTAATTCCAAAATTACCATAATACCCTTTATCTCCAAAATTACCATTTTATCCTTTAATTCTAAAATTACCCTTTTTCTCTTTAATTATAAAATTACCACTTTACCCTTACCTCCAAAATTACCATAATACCCTTTTTAATTAACAATTTCCATTTTGCCCCTTGGTACACCACTTACATTAAATTATCATTACTACATAAAATATTAATATTAATACCTCATCCACAACTCTCATATTTAATATAATACTTATTAGCACCCATATATATATACACTAGGCCATATTCTTGTACAAGATACATTATTAAAATACCCCTAAGGCTCACAAAATATTAACCATGCATTAAAGATCACAATAGCATAATACAACATGGATAACAGTTAACATTTTCACAAACAACCAAACTCTTACCTTAAACAATATTTACATACATAACATATAACCTAACATGCTTCTTTTCATCCAACATCACAAGAAACTACGCATATGATATTAAACAACATATATTAAGCATAATAACATATTAAAAATCCTAATGTGCTAACATACGTTAATTCATGCGTTTAGGTGGGATTTAACGGTTACCTTGATTCCCGCAAAAATGAACCTTACCGGTATCCCGTTTAAAGATTCAAGCTTTGATTATCAAAACCAATGCCTAAAAATAATATCAAGATTTATTATGTTAGAAAAAATAGAAATCAAAGTATAAAACTTTATAATGCTTAATTAATCAAAATATTATTATACCTTAAAAATTATTACCCAACTACATTAAGAAAGGCAGCGACTCATTTGCTCGTGTAGCACAAGCCGCATGCAAAGAAATGAGGGGAGTGGCTCGAAAGTGGGTGAAAGGAGGGAAAATGAAAATTTTTGGGTTAGTGGTTTGGGGCAAGGGAAGGGTGAAGGAGGTGAGAGGGGGTGTAGGTGGTTGTCGAGGATGGGTTGATAGCGGCTAAGGGCGGTAGAGGCAGCATTAGCGAGGTTGCGAAGTGGTGCTACCGAGGTGGGTCGAGAGAGATAGGCTGAGGAGGAAGGAAAAGGGAGGGGGAAAATGAAGGCTTTCGAATGGTGGTTTTGACCAAAGGAGGTTTGGGGGTGGCAGAGGGGGTTGCAGGGATTATTGTGGTGGCTCAGGTGGCAACAGAAGCAACGAAACGACGGTGGATCGGGTCTGTACAGGGTGGTTGTCGAGAAGGGAGGGAAATAAGAGAAAAAGAAGAGAGGAGGAAGGAGGAGGCTGCAAGGTAGCTTGATGGGTGCTGTGATTGTTCGGGAGTGAGGTAGAAGGTGGCAGGGGTGGTGCAGGTGGCTAGTGAGGCGGCGGCAACGGCAAAGTGGGGCGGCAAAGTAAAACCAGGGGGAGAGATGGGAGGAGAAGAAAGGGAGAAAAAGAAGGTTGGGCAAGGCATGTGGAGTTTGAAAAAATACAGAATGAGGTAGGGAAGGAGGAAGAAAGAGAAAAGGAAGAGAAGGGAGGGGATAGGAAGCTTGAGGGGTGGCGGTAGGGTGGTAGGGGAATGGCCATGGCAGGGAGAGGGATAAGAAGAGGGATGGCAGGGAATGGGGGAAGGAAGACAAGGATGGTGGGGTTGGGATGGTGTAGAAAAATGGTAGGAGAGAGAGTAAGAGAGATAGGGGAAGAAGTATGGAGAGAGGGTCGCAGGTTGGGCGGCGGAGATGGTGGGGTGGTCGAGATTCTCGCCGGGGAAAGAAAAAGAAGAAAGAAAGAAGAAGAAGGGGAGGGGGAGCTGGGCGCGACGGGCGGTCAAAGGGAAAGAAGGAGCGGGTCGGCCCGGTCGGGGAGAAAGGAAGAAAAGAAAGAGGGCGGTAGGCCGGGCTCATGGGGGAGAAGAAAGGGGGAGAGGAAGTGGGCCTTCGGCCCAGGTGTAGGGGGGTGGGGGATGAGGCAGGTCGGCTTGCCGGCAGCCTAAGGAAAGAAAAAGAAAAAGGAATAAAAGAGAAAAAAGAAGAAAAAGGGAAAAAGGAAAAAGGAAAAAGAAAGGGAAAAATGATATTAAATAAAATAATTTAATTTATAAAGTAATACAATATAATATTTTTGGGTAATAAATTTATTTAATAATTTAATTTAATATAATTAAAATATAAGGGTTTAAAAAGGATGATTTTAGTAAAATAATGGTTTGAAAATTTATTTACATAATAAGAATGTGATAAAATAACAAAATATTTATTTTAATTTATTAAATATTTATACCCAATTTTATTTACTCAAAAATCTATAAAATAATTAAATTAAATAGATTTAAAGGCTAATTTATCCCAAATAAAATTTATTTATTAAATTATAGGCTTTTAAAATTTCGGGGGATTACAAATACTTTTTTTGCTGCTCATTTTGTTGCAATTTCGTCACGTAGTGCTTGAATATTCACAAGGAGATATATTCTAGCTTAATACTAAAATTTCTAATTACCATGTGTTTCTTTGGTTGGAATGCTTACCTCTATCAAAGATGTCAATTTTGACATCCTATTTATTTAAGAAGATGGAGTAATGGGTTAGTTTGTAAGTTCCATGAGATGTTTTTACAGATATCAACATGTATATATACATTGGAAGATGGAGCAGCGAATTCTTTTATAAGTATTATGGGATGATGTAGATGGTGAATTTGATGTGCATTATGCTGCTCAAAAGATGGAGTAACATGTTATTTTGTAAGCACCAGGGGTGCATTTGTAAGATGCTTTTGTACATCTATTTGTTAAAGATGGAATAACAAGTTATTTTGTAAGTACTATTAGTGCATATGTGGGATACTTTTTATACATATGTTTGTTGAAGATGGAGTAACATGGTATTGAAACTGTATGGAATTAATGAATGTATAAGTAACCATGATCTTTTTCTTTCTTTTTATGCTCGTTGTGACATGTTTAAAATGTAAAGAAAAGTTAAATGTTTAAATTTTATTTAAGAGAAATTATTGAGATGCTTGGAATTTTTTATGATTGTTTAGAATTTTTCTATGACTCTTTTTGGGGCTATTTTATGATTTTTAATAGTTATTTTTACTACTCTTAATAAGTTTTTGGAATAACCTAGGGTTTTTAGATAATTTTTGAAAATTTTATGACAATATTAAGATTTTTAGATTTTTAAGTAATTTTCTAGAACTCTTTAGGAGTTATGGACTAGTTTAAAATTTTACAAAATATTTATAAATATCTATAGTTTATGTAATATTTTATTTTTATTTTTTTCCAAAAATGGAATTAATAATGCATTTATGGATTTTTATGAATTTTTAGAATTTTCATGGACTTTTTAACAACTTATCCAATATTTTAGGATTTTTTTAAACTGTTGAATTCTTAATGGGATTAAGGAAATTTAATGACTTTAAATTATTTATGTAATTTTTTTTACATGTTTGTATTTTTTTATTAAAAAATAAAGCTTTTTTTTTAGAATTTATGTTTTAGGAGTTTTAATAATTTTTCTATTTTTCTACTTTATTAGGAAGCTTTAAAAAAAATCAAATAAACTCTTATTTGTATTATTTTTATTTTTATTTACTTAACTAATGACCTATTTGACATAAGATCCATTATAAATTGAAATGGAAATTCCATTTTCAGTTATATAAGATTTACATATTTGTTTTAGATATAATTATATTTCTTATAATTTGGCATATCAAACAATGTAATATTAAAAGATAGAGATAAAATCTATTTTTATTATTTATAGACATTCCAAATGAGTAGAAAAAAAATTTAAATAATAAAATAAAATGTCAAAAGGAATTTTAAATTGATACTAACAACATAGTAAATACATCGGTGTGTCTAATTTTTGACACTAAATGCCTATTTGGTTTGAGGTGAGTTGATTCACCTCAATTCATTCTTTTTAAAAATTTATTTAAAAGTATTTTTTTTGAGTTAATTAAAATTAAAAGTTTATCTTAATTCATGTTATTTTTGTTAATCCTATTCTTAAGGTAATCGAAGTAAAAGAAAAAAAATTAATTAATATGATATTTATTAACCCTAATTTATCCCAATACAAAAATAGTTAAAATAATTTTTATCTATTTAAAATTAATATTATTCAAATTATATGTTAAACCATTTATTTAGATTCACTAATCTAAATTAAAATTTAATATTTACCGTGGACTCAGTATAAACGTACACCGTTGGGCGACATGCCCATTGGGAAGGGGAAGCCTCTAACTCGAAAGTGGGAATCAATCCCGGAATGAGCAACATTCAATACGTCAAGTCAATACTTGTGCTCGAGTCCTCGACCTTCAGACCACTAGAGATTCCTGGATAGGTACCAAATTAAAACCAATTTGAAATGTCAAGCTAGAATTATTGAATTTATCCAAAATACATCCTTCGGCAGTATCGTCTATCCTCCTACTTCAGCTTCAAGTCTCACGCCAGCGGTTCCACCGACCATTGAATACGCAGTTCGGAGATGATTGTCTTATCCCGTTCAGCAATATTTGCTTATCACCCGCACCTGCCTCAGCGCACTCTTACTCCGAAACCACCAATGGCTGCTATTAATCTCTCAAAACATTCAAATACCGCTGGCTTCACCACCATCCACCATCGCAGCAGTCCTTTTGTTCCTGAGGTAACTATTTCTGCCTCTAAGTCCGTTATGTGTTTCTCCCCCCCCCCCTTTGTGTTTTCTGCAATACAAATTGGATTATAATGAATAAGAAAGGCTTCTTTTCAAATGAGTCCGTGGTAGTGATAATGGTTCTATCTGTGTTCACTATTCTGGAGTTTGATTACAAAAATGGAAAGTTAAAGTAGAGAACTTCACATTCAACGGTGGCTAATTTGAATATATGATTCAGGCTATTGCCTTTCAGCGACTTTTCCTACCTATAAATCATGACTGCTCCTGTTCTTGTGAAAGGAAACATGGATGTGCTAAACATTCGAGCTTTGGACTTTGGATTAATTAGCTGCAGTAACTCTTCCTTAAACCCTGTCGTGTCCGACAAGGCCGTAAATGCCTATGCTAGCTGACTTAGTATGGAAAATTTGACCTGTCGTTTTTCCTTGTTCTATGTGATGGCAATGCTTTTTATGCACCAACCTTTTGGTGTAGTAGCATCTTTGCTATTGTAGTGTACAGAAATTTGCGACATTAAATATAGTTATGGTGTAACATAGGCATTCATTCTGATATGTGGTAGAATTCTCTGTTTCCATTGTCATATTCACATTATGGTTGGCCTGTGGTTCTCAAGGGCTTTCTGTTCTTCTGTGTGAAGGTGGAGGAGGCTGTAAATTTATTGCAGTCAGAGTTCAGAGCAGTGGATAATTTGGTAGCAGTCAATACATCTCGTGTTCTAAAAGCTTATCAGAATGCTAGAGTAGGTTCTCATGTGAGTAAAATTTGATAATTATGTACTGCTTTCTTCGTCATAAACTGGATGATGTGGGATGGGCATGTCTCATTTTGCTGGTGTTTAACATGATGCATGTAGAATATATAATATAAAGATTTATGACGTGATGGCTTTGATAAAATTTTATGCTGTCCAGTTTACTGGTAAATAAACTTAAGCGGTCCATAAACAATGTTAAGTGCGGTGTGGCACTCTTTTTTTTTTCCTGACATGGGATTGACCAGTGTTTACAAATAATGATTTTCCTATTCATAGGAGGCATTATAGACCTTGCATATCAGCTTAATTCTTAGGAGAGGATGTGAACCTGAGATTTATGGTACCTAGACACTTAACTACTGGACTAAGACCTCAAGGGTCATGGTTAAGGAAGTAACCAACTAAATGTTTGATTTAATCTGAGGCATCTTTTTTGTATAGTTTGCATATATTTGGATTGATTTATCTTTTTTTATGATAAAAAGCCTCCCTCAGAAATCGATAGGGAATCAATTATCTTACTGTTTATTTCTCTAATTGGCATGTAAGATGTGCTTGAATAAAGATTTATCTGCTCTGACATTTTGCAGAAGGCATACCGTCTAGCATTTCCTCATAATCCAAGTTGACTATGATTGTTTATTTAAATTTGCAATACATAAACAACCTCCCTTGTTCTGCTCAGAAAGAATAACCATTGCTGCATGAGCAAATTGTTTAACAGGCTAAATTATCAGGGTGGCTATTTGTGATCTTCCTCTTCATAGTAGTTTGTCATGCTGGATTGTGAATTATTGTTTCTCTCACCACACTCAAGTCTATTGCTGTGCTTTGACACTGAGTGCTTATATTTAAGTCTTAAAATTACACGTGCTTGTCTTGTTGTGCTCTTCGTGAACTGTTCTCTGCCAGTTTTTTGCTGGATGCACTGGTTATGGGCATGATGAGCCTGGGGGACGTGAAGGGCTTGACCAGGCCTTTGCACAAATCTTTGGGGCAGAATCAGCTATTGTCCGCTCACAGGTTTCTTTCTTTCTTTCTTTTTTTGTCCATATGTATTGTATTCCTCCAATCTTCTTATTGCTTTCTCTTTTTTCATTCATATGGAATCATAAATCAACAATCAGTTTTTTTCAGGTACCCATGCTATCACCTGTGCCCTGTTTGCTATATTGAGACCAGGTGATGAGGTTAGCCTATCACACTGATATCCTTGTTAGGCCATAACATATTTCCGACCTTCACTCATCTTAATGTTACGTTGCTGAAAGATATACTGCTTAGAACTTTAGAATTATGGATGTTTCAGCTTTTGGCTGTTGCTGGTGCCCCTTATGACACGCTGGAGGAAGTAATTGGGAAGAGAGACTGTAACGGATTAGGATCCTTGAAAGATTTTGGTGTCAAATATCGTGAACTTCCTGTATGCTATTTCACAATATTTTTCATTCCCTATCGTGCTCAGTGGGTGACATTGTCCGATATATCTAAGATAGTTTGCTAACATGATAGTCCTGCCCCTGGAATGTTATTTCAGCTTGCAGAGGATGGGGGATTGGACTGGGACAACCTAGCAACTGCTTTGAGCCCTGAAACTAGATGTGCACTTATACAAAGATCATGTGGTTATTCATGGCGCCGCAGTTTAAGTGTTGATGAGATAGGTCAAGCCATAAGGATCATTAAGGTAATTGATGGAACTTGGAAGCTCCATTGATGGTCAAAGTGTTAGCATTCTGATCTATTTGATTTGTTATTTATTTTAGAGCTAGACTGGGCGAAAAGGGGATGGGTTGGATATATATTTTTCTCATGCCGATCTAAGTTGGCATTGGTTTGGGATTTGTATAAGATTTTGTTTTTTAATAAAATTTGGTATTCAAAGTTAGCTAGAACGAGTTTAGCAAAAATTTCAAACATATTTTCTGGAGAAAGAAAAAGAAAACCTTATGATATGCTAGCAAATATGATTTGTGGGATTCTTTCTTCAACTAGTATTACTATTTGTCAGCTGACTTTCTTGAAATAGTTTATCTGTTCTAGCTAACGTCACATCTATGTGCAGAAACAGAATCCCAATTGCTTGGTCATGGTGGATAACTGCTACGGTGAATTCGTGGAGACTATTGAACCTCCGATGGTGGTATGTGATTAGGTCTATCTTCCTGAGTTTATAATGCTCGCTGTATAATCTTATATGATTTGATGGCAGGGTGCAGATCTCATTGCCGGAAGTTTGATAAAGAATCCTGGTGGAACAATTGCTCCATGTGGTGGATATGTTGCTGGGAAGGGGAAATGGGTCGAAGCAGCTGCAGCTCGATTGTCTGCTCCTGGGCTTGGAACCGACTGTGGCTCAACCCCTGGAGATGTGATGCGAGCTTTCTTTCAGGGTTTGTTCCTTTCACCTCAAATGGTGGGAGAAGCCATCAAGGTATCCTGTTTAGTATGTTTGAAGTTTGCTTAGTATTTTGAATTGTCTTCCTAGAAGGGCCCCATTCCTGAGATGCTTTATTTATTTATTTGTCTAATGGTTTGTTAATGTTATTGTTGAAAGGGAACCCTTTTGATTGCTGAAGTTATGGCTTTGAAGGGGTACAAGGTGCAGCCACTTCCTCGGATGCCCAGACATGATACAGTTCAGGTTTTTGGTTTTGAATGTTGATTCACTCCTGTTAATTATTTATGGATAGTGTTCATCTAAAATGTTAATTGCTGAACTCATAATTTTCATTATTTTTCCCAAGACTGAGCTTTTGCTCTATAGAGTTCTTTGAGCACCCACTTCTTCAGAAGAAAAAAGAAAATGGAAGTCCAGAAAACTATCTGTTTGAAAGAAAAATGACAGAAAAACCACTTTACAACCCTAAGGTTTTCTTCTATTGCAGCTACGCTGACTGTTTTCTTCTTAATGGAGGGTTTAGTGGCCTTTCCCAAGAGTGGAAATAAAGAAATGAAAAAAACATCAAGGCAGCTTAGGTTGTGCGTTGTGCAGGAGAGGTCACTGCTTTCATTCCTATTTCGTGATATCCATTGGTGTCTAATAAATTTAGAACAAGGATAAAGCATGGCGGGTTGTGCTCTGAAATGCATGCTAAATCGTTTATCAGGCAGTTTGGACAGTGTCATTCGGGTAAGTTGGACTGCATGATCTGAAGAGACCTAAATGACCTGAATGAGCAATGAGCAATGATCTGAAGAAATTTGTCTATTTGCGAATTGCAAGCATGATTTTTTAGTCAAGTAGGTTATTCACCTGTCACAACCAGCAATGTGTGATTGGAGTCTTGTTTAGAACCAACAAGGCAATTTTTTCTTCATGCCCCAAACAACTAAATGAGCCTAGAGTAGTTCTGTAAATGAACAAAATGGTTCATGAATAAACTTGATCTCAGCTCAGTAATGGCTTAATCAAGCTTGTCTATTTAATGAATTAGTCAATCTCGGTCGTTATTAATAAGTTAGTTTTGCCTGAGCAAAGGGCTCTCTCTATATGTACATGACTCGGCTTGAATTTGCTTATTTTTATTATAGTGTTTTTGACCAAACTGCCATGTTTTAAAAATAGTAATCATAGAAGGTAGTGCTTCAGCCAAATTTTCTACTTTTCTAGCTCTCCCTCTTCCAAAAAAACTGAGTTGGGCTATGATTGAGCTATAATTGGTGTAATATTCAAGCAAATTGTCCCAGTTGGTCTGAGTTCCGCTTATTTAACCCAGGTAAGGTTGAGATCATCTTGATGGTGCCTCAAACAAGCTCATTTACTGAGTAAATGAGATAATACCAAACCTTAATATCAGCATTTCGGGCGTCGTTTGGTAAATGGTCAAGCCTGAGAAGAGGAGATTTGGCTTAATGTGATCCAACTGTACTCATTTTACCCAAGCCTTAAATTATAGGCCTGTCTGATGAATCTTGAGATGGGGATTTGTCCTAGCCTGGCTCGGTTACAGCACTGGTCAAGACGATTTAGTGTATTTTTTACCAACTTGAAATTTTGGCTTCAAGTCTTGCTCAACATTTCTTTACTGTCTTGAAGGTGATATCTGTAATTTGTACTCCTTGCTAGTTTTTAGTACTTTTGGGCAATCCTGGTTTGCTCAGAAAGGTGGGGCTAGTGGTTTGTAGAAAATTGCCTTGTCATGCTGCTTATGACTAGCTCTGATTCTGTGCACATCTTGACTATGAATGGCATAATCCTGAGTGGCAGGCTCGCTGGGGACCTTCTTGAATTATTTCTCAGCTTGGAATGTATTGTATATGATGATTTTTTATTCTACATGAACTTTCTTCAATTTACTTCAGGCTGTACAGCTTGGAAACCGTGATCTTCTCCTTGCATTTTGTGAGGCTGTTCAGAGAAGCTCTCCAGTGGGTTCTTTCACCAGACCTATTGCTGGAACAACAGCAGGATATGCATCCGAGGTTGGTCTAAATTCCCTGGGTTATTTTTTTATGATTAATATGTTGGAGATACTTTATGATGTTGATATTTTCATTTTTGGTGTTATTACCTCATTAAATTTGGTTTGATGTGATCATTTGCAAACTCATGTTTCTTGAATAAAAATTAGACGTTACATCCTTTCCTTACAAAATGCAGGAGACGGTGATGCTGTGCTTGTGTGAGTCCTTAATTCTTTGATAGTCCTTTGCCTCTATATTCTTAGTATCTTTTGAGTTGAGGTTTCTTTTTTTCATTCCTTTTTTACTATGTATGTTGCTTAAGTCACACTGAATTGTATAATCAGTAAAGTGTTTAGGCAAACTGGATGTGGAGAAATCTAGGCAATGCCAAATCCTCTTAATGAATTCAACTTATTAAAAGGAGGGCTTTTCACTAACAATAAAATTGCTTGAACCACACTGCATAAGGGATTCCAGCAGGAAGAGATACATGAATTATGAAGATCCTTCTCCAGTTTATATTCTTTTTGGTTGTTGCAGTGAGTATCTCCAAAATTATACGTTACCATCATTATGATGTGTGAAATGACATGATGCTCTAAGCTCAAAACCGTGTTGTGCATTCCTGTGATTGCAGCATAATTGATTGGGTCATTGTAGTCGTCCCTGTTCCCCACCCCAACATTGTAAAAAGAATATCTAATGTAAGTCACACTGAGCAAACTCCTTATAATCCTTTAGCATTTGATAACTTAAATGACTTATGGAGTCATGGTGACAGATTTAAGGTTTGATGGGAGAACCTTTCTTGCATCAGCTTAACAACTAACTGATCTGATGGCTTGGAACTTGCTTCCTGGTTATATGAGAAATTGACATGCCATATTGAATATGATGGTGACAGAAGACTTGTGCAATTATCATGAGTGCAACTATGGAGGGACAAATTTCATGTATTGAGCAAGGGCTGCAAATGAGCGAAGTAGCTCATGAGTCAGTTTGGCTCGTTAGTTAAATGAGCCGAGCTGAGCCTGAGCCTGAGCCTAAGTTTTAGGTTTGTTTATTAAATAAGCCAAGTATGAATATAAAAAATTTGCATTGGGCTCATTTATAGCACTTGGCTTGTTTAAGTACTAGGTTCGCGAGCTCAACTCGCTTTGTTCGTTTAGTTAAATGAGTCAAGCTCGAGCCTTGTTTATTAAATGGGTTAATATAAGCCCGGGGTGATTAGCTCATTTACAGTTCTATTAAGCAAAATACAATTGGACAAACTGGATTGAGAGTCTCTGTATAGTGTTCACTAATTCAGTGCCAAATAGTCATGGATCCGTATCTTGTATTGAGGCTACTGCCTTCCTGATACTCAATCACTGTGCCCATCAACACTAGCAACTGCAATGCTGCATCTTTCAAGCTGAGCAATAGATCTTTCATGGTCTATATGATTTGCACAGCTAACTCAGGATTGTTGTTGGATTAAGTGGGAACCACTGGCTTTACAAATCCTTATACTAAAAGAGTTTGCTTTGATGGGTTAGGTTATCTTTGCAGATGGAACCTTCATCGATGGAAGTACCAGTGAACTCTCATGTGATGGTCCACTTAGGGAGCCTTTTGCCGTGTTCTGTCAGGTATAAATGTTCTTGTGTGTTCTTTCATGGTACTATTCCATAGCAGTTCTATTGGTATATTTGTTTCCAGCAAAATATTATTATGACATATGAGGCTAGATATTTTTGTTTAAATTCAAACCAATATTTAGGTTTTCTCTGCAATGCAATACAGGGTGGAACCCACTGGACTCAATGGGGATTAGTTCTTGGAGAGGTTCTGAAATCCTCCATATAGCTCAAGGAAAAAACTGCATGGTTTCACAAATAGTTTGTGCACGTGTCTGTTTATGCTCTGATTCTGATTAATTGTTAGTTTTGATACATTTTGAAAAGCTGACAGTTGCACCAATTGCGAATGGAATCATTTCAGAATGAGAGGTAATAACGGTTCTTGTATGTTTAAATTAATTCATACATCATGATGGATATGAATTTATGTTCCGCATATTGAGGCACCCTTTTGACTCCCCCTGTCTCCAATCAACTGCCTGCCTGCCTGATTTGAAGTTATTACCTTATGGATCATAGTTGAGTATTCTATTTGCCATTGCTTTCCTGGTGAGACGATTAGCTGATTGCTTGGTCGGTCCATAACTTCTTGCATCACATCTGTTTGCATACTATGACTTCATTTGGTATCAGTGTTATAAGGGAATGGGGATGAGAAAACAGGAAAACAATAATTTTTTAAATTATAAAGTATGTGTACAATTTGAAAATACGGGGACATGGAAACAGAAGCGGGGGAACACTTCTGGGATAGGGATGAAGGGTAAAACATAGTTTCTGTGAATCAATGTTTGGTATATGAGAATAATCTAGTTGCCATAGGAAACCTAAGAAGGATCCTAGTTGATATTCCTTTTCCTGTAATCTTTGGCACATGAAACTATGGTTCTCAAGTCCAGAAACCTGACTACCAAAATGATGTTGTTTGTGAAACCCCTTAACCTGTTAGAAGACACGATATTGTTAACCTCTGATTGGTTTACTAGACACTCAATCCTTGAGATTGCGATCTCCTAGTGAGCTGTATTGATAATATCTTGTTTTATATTGGCCCAGGTTGTTACGGGTTTGTTAACATTTTTTTCCCTCCATCCCTTTTGTCCTTCGACAAAATGGAAGCCATTATATATCCAGCTGGAATGTATATCATACTGAGAAAAACCCTTGCAAAGTTCTAACTCTGAAGATGGTGCCGTGTCAGGCAGATGTTGATCTGTTCAAGAAAGAATTTAGGAACCTGTGGGAGTTCAGAAAAGGGAAATGAAAATAGGATACAGGGGTAGCGTGAAGTTGCCTACCTGGAGATGTATGATTTGCTTTGCTGTTGTGGTGAAGCCCGGGGGCTATTTGTGGTGACTGCATCAAATCAAATGTTATGAAAGGGTAGACAATGAATGTTTCAGTTTTGATTGCCCAAGCATTGATTTCTTGTTTGATTGGATGTTGTCATTTTATTGAAGTGCTGTAAAATGAAGAATGGTTGTAAGTTGACGTCGCGTCATATCGAGTTTTTTACTTCGATGTTGTTTCATCATATGCTGCCAAAACTAGGGATGGCAATTTTTCCTGCGGGTTCGGGGCCCCGTCGGGGATTCCCCGTTCGGTTTCGGGTTCGGGGAGAGAATTCGGGGATTGGGTTCGGGTTCGGGGATTCTTAACGGAGATTTTTTCGGGGACGGGGCGGGGACGGGTTTGGGGTCCCCATCCCCGAACCCGCCCCGAAATTTTTTATATATATATAATATATATATATAATTTTTTTATAGAATATAAATTAAAAATATAATATAAAAAAAAAATAGTTTGAGGATCGGGGATGAGATCGAGGATCGGGTATAAAGTCGGGTTTCGGGGATCGGGTCGGGTTTTAAGAACGGGGAATAAATCGGGGATGGAAAATAGATCGGGGATCGGGTCGGGTATGGGGATTTGATCCCCGCGGGGATCGGGTCGGGGAATCCCTGATAAAAAAATAACGGGGATCGGGTCGGGTTCGGGGATAATTTTCCTTATCGGGTTCGGGGATGGGGATGGGGTCCCCGTCCCCGACCCGCCCCATTGCCATCCCTAGCCAAAACACGGACGGTGGATAGGATTTGAATTAACGCTCTCTTCGATTTTTAATACGAGTTTCTGTTCTTTTTTTTTTTTCCCTATTCTTTTTGGCGGATAATTAAGATTTTGCCGCTCATTGCCTTATTCTTATTGTGCAATCTTTTTACTTAAAAGATGAAAGGATGGTGTTCCCTCCATTAATGAAAGAGTGTTATTTTTTTTAAGGAGGGTATTAAATAATATATAATCTTTCATTTTGTTACTCCTTTTCTCATTAAAAAAAAGTATTCTATCATTAAATTTTTGTATAAAAAAAAAGTCATTTAAAAAAAGTTAGTCTAATTTTGATTTTTATTCTCTTTTTTAAAATTATATATATTAAATGCTTTGCCACTTTTTTAATACATAATGAAAGTGTAATTTTAAGAATATTTTTGTTACTTTTTTAAAAATTATACAAAGTAAAAGAATATATATATTTTTTTATAAAGAGTATTTATCTTTACAAATAGAGAAATAATAAAGTAATGTTTCCTCTACTTTGCATTTTAAGTGTAAAGTTAATCAAGTATAATGTTTTATGATGTAAAAATGTAATTATTTATTTACATTAAAAATTATTTTTATAATATTATTTTTTATATCTTTTATTAGTATATATTGAAAAATATTATTTGTTAAATTTTTTTTCCTTTCAAAATTTACAATATTTTTTTTGAATGGAGGGAGTAATTATTATATCTTGGAAGGATAAAAGGTAGTATAGAATTAATTATGAAACCAATCCAATTTCATATTCACATTAATGAATCTATTAACATTCAATTTATATCCCATGTATTTAATCTAAAAAAATAAAATAAAAAATAAAATTTCCCGTAATCCTTTTCTCCATGTGAAGCCTCTCCACCCCTTTTCCTTTAATTTTTTCTTGAATGTGTTTTTTAAGAACTTAATGTTGGTTCATAATTTTTATAGTACCTACAACTTCAATGTGAATATTTTTATTTTTATTTTTTTATTTCTTGATTTTCTTGAGAACCCCTAATGTAAATGGACTAATTGGTTACATAATATAATACTCTAAAATAATTATTTATGCACTTTTATTAGAAATCATTTTTTCTTATAAAAAGGGTTTATGAACTTATATATTGGCTTAAAATTTTGGATAAATCAATTTCTTAGTACAATATTAAAACCACTATAATCAAAAGTCTAATGTTAGGTCAAAGTCCTATTGTCAAAAGATATTGGAAGGACTAATCCATCTAACTCTTGACAATACTTAACGTAAAGAAGATAACACATGAATGAAGGGGAAAAATATGGTTGTTTAGCAAACAAAAAAAATTATTCCATAGAAAATATTGTCCATTGAATACTCGCTCTATCCTTCATTTGGTTGCCTACCAATAGTTAGATGCAGCTCTAATGCATGCTACAAAAGTTATCAAGCACAAGTATCTCATGCTGCTACTTTTTTTTTGGCACAAGTTTTATGAAGATTATAGAACTAAAGGACAAAAACTTATCTTATTTTTCAACATTATAATCGGCTCCTCCTCAATTCATTTGCATATACTCTTGGTTTTGCATCTATACATGCGCGTAGTTATTGCTTCAATGCTCATTGCTTGAGTTATTAGGGCACCGAAAATTATGTCAAAAAGTGAAATAAATACTCAAGGAGGTTAGCTAAATTTAGAAGTATAATCAATGACTTGTTTTATTTTATTTTTACTTTATAATCAAGTCAGACTGATATGATTTTTTTGGTATTATTATTATTATTATTTATAATAGTTATATAAAATATATTATAGTAACAATTTTATTATAATTAATATTAATTATTATCATTATAACTAATTATTATTATTATCATTATTAAGTATTACAAATTATTAATTTAATTAATTAATAATATAATAATGTTAATATTTTAATTATAATTATTGATTTAGTTATTTGTATAATATTTTTTAAAAAAATTATTAGGATTAATCAGATCATATTAGATCAATACTAATTAAATATAAAAAATCAGGTAAGAAAAACATAGCATTTGGAAAAAAAAAAAAAAACTTTTCATGCGGCAATAATACCAAAGAAAAAAGAAGCTAAAAGAGCCTCGTCGGCTGAAATATAAGGTGGCCCCTGCTCAACTATATAGCGTGAACAAGATCCGACTACCTAGTCCGAGCGCCAGAGAAATGTTGTGCTCGCAGCCTTTTTCCTTCTGGGCAAAAATTATCCGTTTCCGGTTAGGAAGTACCATGACATTCTGCACAATCACCATAGTATGATGAATCTTTCTCTAATCCGAATTCTACCTGAGTTCACTATGACAGCACTTGTCCCAATACCCATCACTTCGAATAATGAATCAATTCGTAGAAACAATAGGTATTCGTATCTAAACGCTAGTAAACCCTCCTGTTTCTCTTCTCAAAGCTCAAAGGTTGTTGCCCTACAACAAAATAGATGCAAATTATGGGCTATCACAAGGAGGAAGTCTTGGGTTGCATTGAGCAGGGATCACGAGATTTTTATTAGAGAAGAGTTGTGGAGGAGCAAGAAGAGGGCAGTTTTGGTGAGATTCAATCAAGGGTTTGGGTTCAATGGTGGTGATGGTGGCGGTGGTGGAAGAGGCGGTGGTACTAATGCGCGGGTGTTGGGGAACCTTGCTTTGGCTGTTGGATTGACTTATCTTACCATGACCGGGCAGCTTGGTTGGGTTTTTGATGCTGTTGGTTGGGTTTTGGATGCCCTTATTTCCCTATGGGTATTCCTTTATCTATCTTTAATTTAATTTTCTAGGTCTTATTTCCTTTGTGTATTCGTTAGATATCTTTGAGTAGTTTCCTTTTTTATAACCATTTGATTCAAGTGGAGAAAATGCTCACCTTCAGCTTCAGTCTGATTTTCTGAAATTTAAGCTTTTTGAAATTCAAAAACATTCAGGACGCGTTAATGAGAGATTATTTCTATCAATCTTTTATCTCAAATTTTCATTTACCTCAGACATACTTGAGAAAGGGCTAAAAGTGTGTTAAAAATCTTCTACTCCTGGTGCATATTACCATCTTGCCCACCGATTCGGCTCCTTTTTGATAGTATGTTAGTGCTAGCATTTTCTCTGGACAGTTGGTTTCCAAGTACATTGGTACATGCATTCTTTTTGGGCTCAGTTTTCTGTATTTGAACTTCATGATTATTTGGTCTCCAGTATTGGCATCTTGCTGAGTGATCCAGATGTTAACTAATCTTTGGTTCTTTAAGAACTATTATTGGTTATTTTTGAAAGAAATATGTGATTCAAAGTGTACAAGCAATGCCTTTTATTTCTTGGCTTTATAGGGTTCTCTTTGTTGTGGCTGGTTACACTTACCAAGTAGCAACGTGCATTTCTGTTTAACGCTGACCTCGTCTACATTTTTCCTTCTGATTGTTATTCTCTTACCATGTGCAGCTTCTTGCGGTTTTTGTACCAGTTATTGGCTTGGGAGTATTCCTTTGGTGGGCAGGGCGTGATATGATTCAAGGCACTGTGAGGCTTTCTTGACTCACTGAAATGTCTTTGATTCTGACTGCTTGTTTTGTGAAACAAATGCTCCATATTTTCTGGAATGTCAAAATGTTACTAAAAATACAGAAAATTTATATATTCGGGGTACAAAAAATCATGTTGCTCCTTTTCTTGACACTTTTTTTTGTATGCAAATATGCATATCTGTAGTGCACTCTTCCTGTGATATCTTCTGGTACTTACACTTCATTTGGAATGAATATAAATTATGGAAATGAAATTCTATATGCAACCTTTTTAGAATTCTCTTGTTTTGTATATAAAAACAAATAAGATTTTCCTCGAGTTCTACATCTTTTCAATTAAGTTCCAAGCAATAAAAATGGAATTCTAAATTTATGGAATCAGAAATGGATTTCAAATTTCATTTCCATTTTCAGTTGATTTTATACTAAATAGGCTATTTTACTGAACTTAATAAGTTTTTGGTTTTCACTGGCTCATGATTAGCGAAAGGCCAAACTGTTTAAATGCCCATCTTTCATATTGTATTTTTCGGTACTTTTTGTTTATGGAACCATAGTTATTACAATCAAAATTCGATCCTATGATACTACAATCTACAATCTTAGATAGAATCTTAAAGTAATTAAATAGTTATAGAATCTAATGATCATACATTAGCATCTTACGATCCTACAGCAGAATATTATGATCTTAAGTTAAAATCCTATAATTTTACATAATAATTATGATTTTTGTCAATTTATCTCAAAATCTATTTCCCCTCTTATTCCACATATATTTCTTTTTTCAATCATTTGATTCTCAAGCCTATATAATTTTGCAACATGTCTTGAAAATGAGCTAAAGCAAATAAAATATGATAGAGATATAACTAAGAAAATGAAGTCATTGTTGTTGTAAAATGTTGACAAAAAAAGGGAATTAAAATCTAAATGGTAAAATGAATATATTAAATTTTACAATATTATTAATTATTAAATTCTATTGAATTCAAAATTAATATTTTTTTTATGGTCATGTTAGCTGTATAATACAAATAATCTTTATTTTATACTAAACACATGGTTTATATAGTAGCTTAACGTATGCGTATATGTCCAAAACTCCTTTTCTTAACTTTTTTTTTTTTTAATTTTGATTGTTATCTTGATTCATCAAAATTTCAAAGCTAACATAAACTTTTTTGTTTTTGGGTTTTATTATCTTAAATGATATAAAATAATGTCCATTCATTGTTTCCTTCATTATTATTCATTCTTAATATTGTATATTTTTAAACACAATGAGTTGTATGCTACATCTTCCCATAATCTCATTGTATTTTTCATATTTTATTTGAAAATTTATTTCTAATGTTGTTGACTTAATATAGTTCATAATATGTACAATGATTTCAACAATTTATGCTACTTGTAAGTTGTTTCAACTCAATCAGTGGTTATATGAGAGCTTTAGAGTGTAGTTCTTGTGTTATTTTAACTTAAAATATGGTATTTTATAACATATAAATATATAAGTTTCATATATATTTATGGTTTTGTAGGATCTTACGATTATACGATCCAATCCTGAGTCTCCAAATTGATCTTAGGTAGAATCCTAATTCTAACAACCTTGATGGTAATTTGGAAGTGTCATTACACCTTGGCTAGTGGGTGCCATTTTGGTTTTAGCTTCCCATAAAGACATATTAAGGTGGTCACACGACTTTAACAATTTTCTTAAGTTACTCACCGTACTTTTATTTTTCCTATGATTGTAGCTATTTTACTGGTGGTCCTATGATATGAGAAGGACATAGTATGGAAAGTGTTTTTGTTTCCAGACAAATTTATATTATGTGGGATTGGCTTGATTCATGGACTCAGTCATGAGCATTACTTCGTTCAGGAAGTCAGTGGATATTTGATTGCTTGATTCCTTCCTTATCCTCCCCTTACTTCCACCAACAATCAAGAAAAACATGTTATAATATTCATTTCATGCATAAAATCTATCTCTTACCATTGATAATTTTATTCGTCTCTTCAAAGTGGGTTTAGGTCCCCTTTTATGCTTCCATTCCTGTTATGGACAGGACTATACAGTTTACATGAGTCAGCTATTTGTTTAAATGTTTAAGTGTTTTCTGTCCGTGCCACAAATTTAACTAATAATCTCTTTTTCATGATTAATTTGCATGCAGTGTCCAAACTGTGACAACGAATTTCAGGTTTTCAAGTAAGAAAATCAGTTTATCTTACTATGAGACCTAGATAACTGAGGAAGAAATTCTGCTGAGGCTTTTACATCCTACATTAACTGATAGAATTTTATTGATTTTCATACCAGATCTTCTGTTAATGATGAAGTCCAACTTTGCCCGTTCTGCAGTCAACCTTTCTCAGGTAACAAGATTTCTGCTGCTCTTGATTCTGAAGATATGCTAGCAGTAGAGCTCTCAGTTTCATTGATCTAATAGGTACCGAGTCTACTCTTGTATGGTTGTATTAGTCATACCTTGAATGAGACATGTACCATTGTAGCTTAGTTTGTAATCTGTCATATAGGTTATCTTTTTCTGGATATAGGTGGGTGTATGAGATATGTTCTTTGAAGTCCTCAGGCTGCAATAGTCCTCAGTGAAACTTGAATACAAAATAGTAGAGGTTTGTGATGTCTGTAGGATTCCATTCCACACCTTTGCATAAGCACCTTGTTCTTCCCCACTTGTTGTGATGTGACCCAAATGTCCAGAAACTGCAATTTTCAAATATTTATATGAACAGAAATTGAAGTTCCATTGGGTTTGATTTATCTTTTGGTTTGGGGAAGGATGTATGAAGTGTCATCATCAGTATTCCTTTCTGCTTTTTGTTGGGGTCAGTTAGAAATATATATTCGGCTTCAGTTTTACTCAACTCTTAGATATGTACTACATTTGTCTATCAGTGTATTCTCTGAAAGCTCTTTCATTTGTGAGATCAAGTTCTTTAACATAATTATAAACATACCCCCCCCCCAACCAAAAAAAATTTAATACTAATCCCCGTATCATTTTCTTTGTGAGTCATTTGTTGCAATGCTGCAATCTCTATGTGATATCCTTGTGGCATCATTATTAATTTTTTTTGTAAGTAATGTAATTTTTTATTACTTCCAAATGAAGAATACGATCTCAAAACAATATAACCTAGCAAGCTTCTGGGTTAATGTATCTATACATTCCATGAGCTTATTAAACGATTTACTATGCTGAAATCTATCCATTCTCCCTGCTAGATCAGATATAATTTTCTGTTGAATGTGTCTTGGCTCTTTTGCTTCATTAGCAAAACTTCTCCTGTTTCTCTCTACCCAAATGTGGTAAATAGTGGCTGCTACCAAGGCTCTTGTGACCTCTTTTCTGATTTCGGGTCCTGTTCCTCCTCTAGTTGTCCAATGAGAAATTTCCTGCATGTCTGTTAACTCTTGAATGCAACCCAGACTGTGAATGAGAGGCAACCATATGTTTCTGGTATAGGTGCAATTGAAGAACAGGTGGTTATGAGTTTCCTTTTGATCAGTGCAGAGAACACATTCTGGAACAATTTGTAGGCCAAAAGAAATTAGTCTATCTTTAGTTTGAAGTCTGCCCAGTATGGCCAGCCAGCATATGAATGAATGTCTTTGATAGATGTTGCAGACCATACCATAGGGGACCAATTCACTTTGTTGCTTTGGGGTCTAATGAGATCATATGCTTGACTAATGGAGAATTTTCCATTATTTATTATTCTGGAAAAAAGAGGAGACTGCACAATATTGCTGCATATGTCTCTGAGGTTCTGGATTTTTTTGATGATCCAAGAAGCAGATGGTTTGATTCTAACATTCCATATGCTTTCATCTTTGAGATAGTAAGTGTGAACCTACTTGACCCATAGGAAGTCTTCCTTTGAGGCTATGTGCCATAGTAGTTTGCACATAACTGCTTTATTCCACCATGTGATATTAATCAAGCCAATACCACCTTCTGTTTTCAGTTTGAAGTGTCATTTGAAGTTGACCAGAGGAACTTCCTGCAGATGGCATTGATCTCTAATAGAATATGCAAAGGGATTGGAAAGATGAGGCTCCAATAGGTTCGTAAACTGAATAGGACAGATTGGATGAGTTGTAGGCGGCCAGCATAACTGAGTAGTTGAAGTTGCCAATTCTTTAACCTTGAGGTGAAGTTATCAATCAACAGTTGATATTGCTGTATAGTAAGGTATCTGCCATCAAGGGGTACTCTCAGGTATTTGAATGGTATTTTACCGTCAGGGATATTGTACCTGTTAATTAGTTCCTCTTTTAGCAGATTAGCACAGCTCCCTCCATAATAGATGTTGCTTTTGTTGGCATTTAAGGTCAAACCTGAGACACTTGAGAACTGGTGGAATGCCTCTAAGATAGCTGAGGCTGAGCTAAAGTCTCCTTTTCAGAAAAAAGGTAGATCATCCGCAAACATAAGGTTTAGGATACTCAGCTTTTTGTATGTAGGATGGGGGGAGAATTTGGGGTCAGCCCAGTCTTCAGGGATCAATTCAGATATTCTATTAATAGGATGAAGAGATAGGGAGATAAGGGGTCCCCTGTCTTAATCCTCTCTTGGCATAGATGGGAGAATGCAGGGTACCATTGAACTTGATGGAGTAACTGACTGTGGCATCATTTTTCTCTTTTGTGTTCTGGTTACTATATTGATTATGTTCTATTGAAAAGATAACCCATCTGTGCTTCCCCTGATTAACACAAGGTTTTTATTTTATTTTTGCTGTTATTTTTTTTTCAGTCGTAGGTGATGAATTTGTGAAAGAACCTGTGAAGTTTTCTAATGACTCGTCAGCATTCAGACAAGCATTTAATGATTTTGTACCAAAATCTGGAAAGGGTACACCTTCCAACCTTATCCCGTTTTACTTTCTTCTATTGCCCCTGCTGGTTTCCTCTTTTCATGTCAATTATTTGCTTATCAGTAGTTCTTTCTTATTTGCGTATTCATTTTTCTCTATGTTCAATGAATGAGGCTAATTTAGTGTCCTGTTTATGCACCCATAATATATATAGAGAGGATTAATGCAGGAGAGGGGGTGTGGATGAGTAGAAGATCATGAAGTGTTGGTTTGTGGAGTAGCGAAGCTAGTTCAGTTGATAAGACTTCCCTTGCATTAACATTTACCGATAGGTTTATTGCTTAGGGCATGTCTCAAAAATTGAATTGAGTTTCTGTTTGAGATCATTGAGAGTTAAATTACTTTGTTTCATCTGAACTATTGCTGTCATTACCCAGGAAAGGTCTCTTCAGGCGTTATAGTTGATGTAGAAGCTGAAATCAAAGATGCTGATTGAGTTCAACACAGGACTCACCACCAACCGAAATTGTACTTCTACAGTTTGTTTCCTCGCTGCCAACCTTTTTTTTTTCAATAATTAGCTGGTCTGATATGGTGCAGTTGCAAACTTGCGATGAATGAAATTCTTATATATATATACTCAGATGATTTCTGACCTCCGCTTGACCACTAAATTTTTTGGCTTCTGTTCACAGCACCAACCAATGCAAAGCAGTTCAGATGGAAGTATCTTATGCGCTTCATTCAACAAGTTTTACATGTTAAGGCACCCTGTACATAGTATATGATGTTGGTAGAAGAAAGTTTATAATGCATTATGTTTTATACGGTTTGAGTTTATAAATTTTGTTTGGGCTTATTCAAGAGTTGGAAGGACGAGAGATTTGGTTATCTGTTTGTTGCAACAACTAGAATAGTTGGTAGTGAATTTTGACAAGAAATTCTGTATGTACTATATTATAATTTCACGAATAGATGGGTATGGATTTTGAGAAGTTAATTATGTGACAGTGCTACCGTGTCTGTTGAGATCGTAATCAAGAGAAGTGTTAGTCGGGGTTTAGGTATATTGTAATCCGGGAAATGCATGTGGCATTGGTGGTTATGATGTTTGAGTCACATCTGTCCCTCTTCCTTAATGAGGTATTCGGGCTTAAGGCCATATCGAAAAATGGTATCTCGTGTTCAAATTTCGGATCCGATGATATTGTATTACGTCGCCAAACGAGTTCGTGTTAGGTGTCACCTCTGCTGCAGTTTTTACTTAAACAGTAAAGTAAGATTTTCATTTGCCCTCTGTATGTGAATTCAAACAGATGAATTGCCTTTTATTAGGGCATAGGGTTGGTTTTGCTTGGAAAATGTGGATCGAACGTGCAGACTGTCAATGTGGTGTATGCTCAGAGGACTTTCTTTCCAGATCAAACGCGCAGATGATGTGCCCATCCAATTAACTTCCTATTGATGCGGTAGATACAATATATCTAAGATACTATAAGCGCTTGTGAAATAGAGCTACTAAGGTCCCCTGGTATGCGGTGGTGTTGAACCCTCGGCATCAACTAAATCTGGGGTTTGCAATCCAAGGCAAACTTTCTACCAAAGACAATACTGTCAACTTTAGGGTTCACCACGGACACACTATGTACTCTGTGCAAGAAGACAACAAATAAGGATTATCGGCAAATTTTTTTTTGTTTTTGTTTTTGTGACTTTTCCAAGTAGGTGTGGTGCCAGCTTACTAGAATATTTGGCATCCCTCAAATTATGACAGGAATTGTGTGCTCCACTGGATGATCAAAGTGGTAGTAGTGGACCCGAGATAAGGATAACAGCTTTGAGACCCTTCTTTGCAACTTGTGCACATCATCTCAGGTTGGAAAGAACCGTAGGATTTGCCAAAATAGTTGTCGTAATCAAGAACAACTAGTTAACGATATAGTTTGGGAACTATCAGTTAGATATGATGCATTTTCTTCTTGCAAATCCTTCACTATTTTAGTGGCTTTTGCTAATAGTCTAGCGTAGACACCTTGAGATTGGTTTGCAATATTTGGTTTACCGGGTAAAAAAAAATCTTCCAATTTCTAAAGATTTGAATGTTTCTATCTTCCTCATTTAACAAACAAAGGGTAAAAGAAAACCCTACACCAAAAGAAAAGGAGGGAAAAGCCGAAACCCTCCACCATGGGACACACAACTTGTTCTATCAGAAAATCAAAAAGGGCATTGGTCATTTGGTTTGCAAATCCCAGCTTACTTTGCCACCGAAACCTAGCATAACTCAAGCAGCATCTCTCACCATAAACTTTTATAAGAAAAAAAGAGCTGTAGTTTAAACTTAGCATAGACAATAATTATATATTTACATTGTTCTCAAACCCAAATATTGAGACAAACTTACAGGCGGGATCGAATCATAATCTTTTTCTTGTTAGTTCTCAAAGGACCTGCTTCCTTGGAATCCTCAGGTGGAATCTTGAAGGACCCAGCTTTGTTCACATTTAGACAGGATGATGCAATGCTCTGCAGCTTCGTACCATTCACCTCTCCTCGCATTGCCTCCATTTTTTCTTCAAACTCTTCTGCCACTAACGCGTGATCTGGTTTAACCTTGTTAGTGGATGATTTTGGAGTTGGAGGGGTTCTGACATCCTGTAGTTTTTCCTGCACAATTTTGTGCAGCTGTGAACGACCTGCAGGGGTGCATGACAGAATCATAATAAGAGAAGGTACAAAGACAGGACGATAAACAATTTGGTCTTATGTAAACCATAAAAAATGCAGCAAAAAACGATGGAAATTATCTGTATTATCAGCCTCCATGATCAATCAGGTCACTTGTACTCGTCCAGCCTTCCTCCTTATTAGAGTTGACAAAAATTAACCAAACCTACACAAAATCTGAACCAGCATAATTCTAAAAATTCATCAATTGACCCGACCTAAACTTGACCAAAAACTGATCCGATCCGACACTGACCTGCATATAAGTGACCCAATCCAAACCCAACCTACCTGACTCGAACTCAACATCAACCCGACCCTATTAACTTGACCCGACTTGATAAAATCAAATTTGATATTAATTAGTTATAATAATAGAAAATTACACATGTTTTATTATTTATTAAAATTTTTTAAAAATATATTATTTTATAAATTTTATTTATTTTTCTTTCTTTTATTGTAGACATACTTACTGACATTCTAATATTATGATTTTTTTTTGCGTTAAAACACAACATTAAAAAATTATAATAATAAACAAATAACAATTAATAACACATTATTAACCACATGCTTGCATGAAGTCAAGCTTAATACTTGACTACAAGGTTAATGAGTTACATTAATATGGATAGTTAATGTTCGATTTGACCCAAATCTAAAGTGATTCAATCTAAGATTAGCTCGGTCTTAACCCAATTTGATTTATCAAAATCTTAAAAGACTTAATTCATTAAATTTAATTCGTCAAATTAACTCGAATACGAGATCATTTGAATACAAACTTACTCGGTCCAAACCCAACCCGACAAGCTAACCCAAACCCAACCAGATCCAAATTAATTTAACCCAAAGTAAACCCGGTAAATTAACCAAATATAACCGGATCTGCATCAAACCGAACCCGATCCAACACGAATAATAAGGTGACCCGAAATGACCTGAACTTAAAATGACATGATCCAATCCATAAGTGACCTGTAACCAAAAATAACACGCAAATAACACGACCTGAGAACGATATGATCCAATATAACCTGACCCGATTGACACCTATACTCCTTGCCTACCCGCAATAAACAAGGTCATTCTTAGAGGCAACTAAATGACTCACGCTGCTGAAGATTAACACAAAGACGACAAACGTAATGGCTAGTTTCGCATATGAATATGCAGTGATTAGAAGATAAGATAGCACGAAGCGCACGAACTCTTTGCCAAGTTAACAAAACCTCAACCTCGGTAATCAAGGTAGCTCATAGTAGACTATCCACAGGCAAAATATACATGGCAGATCCCCCTCTCGCTCCATACCAAGCACCTCACTGATCGATTCAGTATATATGCCGACCACGGAAATCAGGGTGTTCCCTAAACCTCATGAGGGAAAGTGGGATGGAAATCAGCGGATCTATTGATTATAAACATTAAAATTTCCATTAACTAAAACGAAAGTCGAACTAGTGTTTCTTCTGATAGCGATAAACCTGAATTCTATTCAACGATGATGTATGCGAGAAGCAACACATAGACTATGACTCTGCAAATTTGATAGTCATGGCCTGCCTCGGAATCCAATGTAAAAAACCAAAGTAAATAGGTTAGTCGCCAAATTGAGCAACGAGTTAAGTATCCCAAGACTACTGCTACATCGTTTTCCCTCTTTCACCTGCTCTATAATTCTTCGCCTAAACATTTTGGCTTCAATTAATTTTTCGACGACCTTCACACCAGAGGTGATAATCAAGGTTCCCTAGAAAGATACTGATGAATGAATCATTGAACATTGACACATCACAACACAGAGTTAAAAACGAAATGAGAGAGTACAGTACCGGAAGCGCCTTTTAGAGACCGAATAATAGCTGAATCAATGGCGAATTTGCCAATATTCGCCAAAATCCGGTTTAGTTTTGGGCTACGACCCGCCTGCTCCATCGAATTGACGGTTCCGGCCATGATTGAATGAGCGGAAACTCTGCAAGACTGCAAATGAATCGACGAAAGGAGAATATGACCGTATGAGTTTGTCCTCCAGCTCTGATCGTCGCCTTTTTTTTTTTTTTTGCAAGGTACCGTTTGTTTGAATGTCCAAGCAAAATGTTTCGTATTTTGTTGTCACAGCACAGGTGCTCTTTCTGATCTTGTATCGGCGTAGAGGAAGAATTTTTCTCACTTAAATATACTTTTATGATCCAATTTGAATTAAAATAAATTAAGATAAATTGAGATGAATATTTTAAAATACTGTTTGAAAGATATTAATATAATTTAAATCGGAAAGAATATTTTAAAATTTTCGTTTGAATTGAAGTGAATAAAGATTGATAAAAATAATAATTAAAAACGAGATATAAAACAGATGAAAGTAGACGAGCAGATGAAGGTGATTCTATTAATATAAATTATAGACATTTTTATCCAGTCAAGTAAAAATATTATTTATATGTTAATCTTTACCTCTATTACTTCCAAACTTAGAGGTTAACAAAAATAAGATTAATCGGATTAAATAGAGGTTAAACTTTAACTCCAGGTTATTTCGTCGAAATTAATAAAATTAATCCTTAAATAGGATGAATTAATCGATTCACACCCTTTCACCCCAAAACAAACAGATTATTACTTACCTTGATGATTGAGTTGATTAATATGTATTGTTTTGTAGTGATAATATGTGTAGTTCAAGCAAGTTTGAGTCCAACATTTATTGGTGTACTATACTCATTCTATGGTTGTTGCTGTCGTCTCTCGAGTTGTTCTAAATATGTCAAAGATTGAGTCTGTAAATAGTACTAATTATCGTAGATGGTTTAAGAAGATTTTGATCTTATTCAAAGCTCTTGATGTTGATTATGTTTTGTTCACTAATCTGCATGTCAAAGAAGTTATTGCAACCACTCCCACTGCAACTCCAGTCACTCCTACAAAAAATAAGTCATATAAGGTAGATAAGGAGAAGTATGATAGGGACTATATGATTATACAAGGTCACTTGTCTCATATGACAAATAAGTTGTTTGATACTTACTTTGATGTGAATTTTGCCAAGAAAATTTGGGATTCATTGAAGAAGCGGTGTGAGTTTGATGAAGCTGGAATGAATAGATATATAGTTGGTGACTTCTTGAGATTTTAGATGGTCGATAACAAGCCCATAGAGCAAGTATATGAGTTTAAGAACCTGATTCTTGATGTCATACCTAAGGGAATGAATATATGTGAAACATTATGGGCTAATCTTTTGCTAAAGAAGTTTCTAACTTCTTAAAATGATTACCAAAACCACCTAAAGTATAATAAAAGATATCTAACTTTATTAGAGCTGATTAGTCTCATGAAGATTGAAGAGGCCAATTGATTGAAAGAAAATGGTGTTTCTTATGTTGTTAGTTATGTTGATGCTAACTTGATTGTCTCTAGTGCTGATAAGAAATGTGTAAAGGAAAGGGATATATGCCTCAAAAGAGGAGACAAGAAAGAATCCATCAAACTTCAAGTAAGGGGAAAACATCCATAAGAAGTAAGTGGACTACTACATCTATGGGAGGACAGGTCATAAGGTGTGCTAATACTACAAGAGGAAGGGTTAAGGAGGTCAGACTCAACAAGCTTCTACACCTCCAACTCCTCAGGTAAATGTTGTTGAAGCTTAGGATGTGATAGCTATTGTGGTGAAAGTCAACTTGGTGAATAATAGGGCATATTAGATCTTGGACACAAGTGCTTCAAAGCATCTATGAACTAGTAAAGATATGTTTAGCCAATTTGAGGATACTGATTGGGGCAAACTAGTCTACATGAGTAACCAAGCCACAACTAGAGTTCTTGGTAAGGAAAAGGTTCTACTAAAACTTTTTTCTGGAAAGAAAATATCATTTAATGATGTTTACTTTGTACATTAATTGCGTAGAAACTTAATTTTTGGTAGTTTGGTGATCAAAGCCAGTATAAAACTCATATTTGATGCTAATAAAGTAGTAATAACTAAAAATGAAGTATTTGTGGGGGAAAGGGTATTTAGCTGATGGTATGTGTGTACTAAAAATTGTTCCATTTGATTTGAATGAAATGAATTCTGCCGAATCTACTCATTTGTGTGATTATGTTGATATTTGGCATGATAGGGTGGGGATGTGAACATAAATCCCTTAAACAAACTTAAAAGTTTGAAATTAATTAATGTGGCGAACACCAATTATGAGAAGTCTCCTTTTTTGTATAGAAGCTAAGTTTACTATAAAGGCGTTTAAACATGTCATAAACAGAACAAATAAGATACTTAAATTGGTTTATATGGACTTAGCGAAATTTAAGAAAACCTAGAATAGAGGAGGTAAATGGTATTACGCGACCTTTATTGATGATTACTCAAGATATACTAAGGCTTACCTCCTTAGGTCTAAAAATGAGACCAAAGGTATGTTCTTAAAATGTAAAGTAGGTTGAAATCTAGTTAGACCATAAGATAAAGAGGAGTAGGTTTGATAGGTGTGGTGAATATGGAACTAGCTTCATAAAGGACTTTTGTGATAGTTATTATGTAATTCATGAGACCAGTGCCCCTTATACCTTGTAAAAAAATGATGTAGCTAAAAGAGAAAAATATGTCTCTTAAAAAAAATGATGAATGCTATGCTTTTAAATTCTAGTAGGTCATGCCATATGTGGAGGGAAGCTATTTTGTATGCTTGTTATACTTTGAGTTGTGTTTCTCATAAAAAGCTAGATAATATACCCTATGATCTATGAAAAGATTTTACACATGATCTAAAAATTTTAAAAGTGCGGGGGTGTCTAGATAAAGTAGGCTTATCTAATTTTAGAAGAATTAATGTAGGAACTAAAACATTTGATTATATATTTATTAGTTATGCTTATAAAAATATTGCTTATAGATTTTTATGCTTAAGTGATCATACTATCTGTGAATCTAGAAATGCAGAGTTCTTTGAAAACGCATTTCCCATGAAAAAGAATGAATGTGATATTGGTGGTTCTTCTAATGTTTCTCCTATACCTTTAACTGTGATTTCTCCCTTTGTTGTTATAAATGATGATGTTGTTAATGAACCTAGGAGAAGAAAAATACATTGGATATAAACTAGTTTTGCACCTAATTTTATGATTACTTTTCTTATTAACAATGATGATGTAGATATGATCAATAAGGATTTTTTGTATGCCTTTTTGATTGAAGAAGATCCTAAATCATATGCAAAAGCGATAACTTTAGTTAATGCTAGTTTCTAGAAAGAATAAGTTAAAAATGAGTTAGATTCAATAATGTATAATCACACATGGGATTTAGTTGACATGTCGAGAATGAGTAAACTAATTAAATGTAAATGGATCATTAAAAAGAAATTGAGAACCGATGGAACAATAGATAAGTTTAAGATTTGTTTGGTAGCTATAGGTTATAAACAAAAGAAAGATGTTAAATTTTTGATATTTATTCTCCTTTAACTAAGATTGCTACTATACGTCCTTTTGTCTCCTTGGCTACTATCTATGGCCATGTAGTTTATCAAACGGATGTTAAAACTGTGTTTTTAAATGGTGAACTTAAAGAAGAAAATTATGTGGAGCAATTCGAGGGATGTGTGGTTGAAGATTAGGAGAACAAAGTGTATAGATTGACAAATTAATTGTATGGTCTTAAACAAGATCCTAAACAGTGGTATAAAAAATTTGACCAAAATTTAATAAGTGACTATTATGTGGTAAATGGATCTAATTCTTGTGTTTAATCTAATTCTTGGTACTAATGTGATTGTAGTCAATGAGACCAAATGATTTTTATCTTCTCACTTTAATATCAACGATCTATGGGAAGCTAATGTAATTCTTAGTATTAAAATGGGAAAAACTAAGAATGGATTTTTTTTTGAGTTAGTCACACTATGTTGATAAGATATTGAAAAAGTTTGATTGTCATGATAAATTGACTGTAAAACTCCCTATGATTCTAGTGCTCATTTGAAAATGAACTAAGGTTCTAGTATTTCATAAGAATAATATGCTAAAATTATAGGCAGTGTGATGTTTCTCATAAGTTATACTAGCCTTGACATTGTATATTCTATGAGTCAACAAAGTAGGTATTTTCACAATTCAGATATAGATCATTGGATTGCGCTTCATGGTTTGCTTAGATACTTTAAGGGTACCTAGGATTGGTATTTGTATTTTTATAATTTTTTTGCTTTGTTAGAAGGATTTACTGATGCTAATTGGAATTCAAATATTGATGATGCTTCTACTAGTGAATATATTTTATCACTAGGAAGAAGAGTTGTATCATGGAAGTTTTCTAAGAAGACTTATATTACTCAGTCTACAATGGATTCCAAGTTTATTACCCTTGAGTTAGTTGGTCAAGAGGCATAATGGTTGTGGAACTTGTTGGTCGATGTGCCATTGTGAAGGAAACCAAATGTGTCAATTTCCTTGCATTGTGATTCATAGGCAGCTATTAGTGTAGCTAATAATAGTGTTTATAATGGTAAAAAGATACACATTCGTGTGATACCAAATTCTGTAAGATAATTATTGAGGAATGGTGTGATCTCCTCAGAGTTTGTTAGATCAAATAGAAATCTATTAGATCTTCCTATTAAGGGTTCAACAAGGAGGGTTATCCTCTAATTTTTGAGAAAGGTGGGACTTAAGCTTTTAAGTTGAGGAAAGTATGGTGGATATCACTTATGGTCAAACGAAGCCATATGATTACACTATTGCATTACATTCCCATCCCTAATGTAGGTGGTAGTGCTTTTTTAGGAAAAGTTTAGTATCTAAATGAGTTCATAGCCTTATTTTGGGTGCTCCTAGTGAGGTGGAATTAATGAACTCACCACTAGACATAATGAAGGATGAGCATTGTTATGCTCTTAATGAATCTATAGCTTTGTATGGTAGTGCTTGTGAGACATGCTTGATAGATTTACCTAGATGAGTGTGAAGGTAGAGTGCCTTCTATGAAAGACTAAAGCTATCTTTCTAGAGCACTCATGAAACCCGAGGTGTGTGCATGGTCATTAAAAACACTTAATGATTATTGTGGAAATTATAGAATTCTAGGTTGGACATGTGTTGTAGGGGCCTAAATTGTAGTTAAGGTGGTTCGATGCTTGTTAACTCCCTAAAACTTTTGTTGCATCAACTCACTATGCATCAATTTAACCTTTGTGTCATTGATACTTAAATGTTATATCTTCTTTATCTAGTTTTTGTTTTTGTGTTTGTTTTAATTTTGCATTTGGTGGGGGATTTTTTGACAATGGAAAAATGTATTAAGTTTTTCTATTGTGAGGGCTCTTCCTTTTCCCACATTGGTGGAAAGGAAGAATTTTTCTCAACTTAAATACCCTTCTACCTACCTTGGTGTTTGATTTAATTGATATGGGTTGTTTTTTAGTGTTGATGGGTTAGACCCTTCTTCCTGGCTGGGTTGATTTTCTTGGGTAGGTTATTTTTCCAATAGGCCCGAGTCCAAAATTCATTTTACTAAAATTTTATTATGTTTTTCTCTTCTCTTCTTTACTTGGTCTTCACAGTTCCTATTTTCTCTCATTTTGTAGAACATTTCAATTCATGTTTGAGATACTGGAGTGATGAAATGTCCCAAAAATTCTAATTTTAAAAATTATAGTTAAATAAGGTTTTAGTAGAAAAATTAAATAAATAAATAATTTTTATTAAAATAAAAGGGAATTAATTAGGGTAAATTAATATGAAATTTATAAGTATTTTAATTAGGATAAATTTGGGTATTTTAGCTAATTAAGGATTTTATTTTGAAAATTAATTAAATAAATTATTTTATTTAAAATAAGAAGGAGAAAATAGTTCCAAACTAATATGAATTTTATAAATAATTTAATTGGAGAAAATTAGAGTGATTTGCTAATTAAAATGGAATTTATGAAAAATCTTTTAAAAATCCTAAATCAACCTAACAAGGGATTTAAATATTATTTTATTTAAATATTATTATTTTTAAATATCTCAAATATCCTAATTAATTTAATTAACCCAATCCACTATTTTTCTTTTTCCTTTTTTCCTTTTCTTTCTTTTCTTCCTTTTTCCTTTTTATTTTCCTCTTCCTTTTCCCCCCGATTGGGTCTGCCTTCCCGTAGCCCAATCCTTCTTTTCCTTTCCTTCGGCAGGCCCAGCCCGCGCAGCCATCCCCCTTCTTCCTTCCTTCTCTACGCTGCGCATTGCTTCTTGTTCCCCCAAAACGTAGCGTTTGATTTAAAGGCACCCTCGTCGCTCGTTCGGTTTTCTTTTTTTTTTCCCTTTCTTTTCTTTTTTTATCGACCAACCGGTCCAGCCGCCACCTCCTTCTTCTTCTTCTTCTTTTCTTCTTCCCTAGCCTTGTCGATGACCTACAACCACCGCCCAACTCCCCTAGTTTTTTGCCGTAGATTACAACCGTTTTGATCGGCCATTTTTCTTCCTCTCTCTTCCCCCTGACTCGCCGGCCATGCTGACCTAACCCATCTCCGTTCCTTTTCGCGCTCGACCCTTCTTTTTCTATGCACAACCCCTGCCCCGATTTGAATTTCATTAGCTTTGTTGCCGCCGGTGACCCTAACCCTAACTACATTATCCACCCACTGACCCACGTAACCCTAACCTTTCCTCTAAACTTTATAAATACCCCCATAATTAGCCCTGTTCGAGCTTTTGGTTTCTTACCCAAACCTTTCCCCCTCGTGCATCGCCGCTACTTCAGACACCATTTCCGCCACCTCCGGCCAACACCACCACCCGTTTTGGCTAACCTAGTACTCCCTGCACTGCCCTCTAACTAACCAAACCACCCTCATCCCTCTATTTTTCTTGCACAACTCACCCCGACTGTGCTAAGTTCCCTCCCCGATCAACCCTCTCTTCAACTTCCGCCGCCCTTCGAACCACCATTAGCTACCTCTTCTACCGCTGTCGTTGCTCCTTTTACCTCCCAACCTGTTCTGCAGACCCTCCTCTACCTTCCCCTACCTTTCTTTTCCTCTCCCTCCCTCTCCTCTTCCTTTCCTCTTCTTCTTCCCTATTTGGCCACCACCATCACCGTCGTGCGCCGCCACCCTCATTCAACTCCTCTCCATCTAGGCAATCTTAAACACCCCAACCTCCACCTTTATTCTCCCTATCTTTTTCCCTACATTCAACTTTTACCCTTTTCTTCTCTTTTTCCGGCCACTGCCGCCACCGTTGTGCACCACCGCCAGTGCCGCCTACCACTACTAGCCTAAGGTTGAACCCTAAACCCCCTTAACCCTTTTTCACTATTTATTCAAGCCTTAATCTATTTTATTTCATTTATTTGAAATATATTATTATTATTATCATTATTATTATTATTATTATTATTTCTATTATTATTGTTATTACTATTACTATTATTATTATTATTAATGATTTTATTATTATTTCTATTGAGGGCCGAAGCTCTATTATATTTTTAATTCGATATTATTATTATTATTATTATTATTATTATTATTATTATTGTTATTATTGTTATTTTTATTATCTTTATTATTAATATTGATATGTTGTTGTTGTTGTTGTTGTTGTTATTATTATTATTATTATTATTATTATTTTCATTGTTGATATTATTATTCTTTATAGAGCTAAAACCCTATTGCACCTATTTTGAATTGCAATGGTGGTATTATAAATATCAAGTCTTACTATTAGTAATATTATCATTATTTTTATCATTAGCATTTATTATTATTAGTGTTGTTATTATTATTATCATTTAATAAGTTTATTATTTTTCAATGTAGGGTCGAAACCATACTTCATTTTGTCTTCGATTATTATCATTATTACTATTACCATTATGATTATTATTATTATTTTTGTAATATTATTATGGTTTTTTATCATCATCATCATCATCATCATCATTATTATTTCATCATTTTTATTATTACTACATTTTGTTATTTATTTTACTAATGTTATTATTAGTATTATTTTGGTAAAGGGGCCGAAGCCCTTATTTCACTTTGTTTTTGAATAATGCCCTTTTTATTATTATTGTTACTATTATTATTATTCTTGTTAATATTAACATTGATATTATTTTTGGTATTTTGCTATTATTACTTTACTATTTTATCAAAAACCTAGTCTTAGAGTAAGTTAGTAATTAATAGTATGTTTAGTAAGAGGGAGTCTAATTCTAGTTTTTCCTTCATATAGGTGAGACCAGTCAAAGCCCTAAGGAGGTGTAGGAGCGTGCTCTAAGACCGGTGTCATTTTAGGTAAGGCTGTTACTAAGGCCTATTGTGTGTTGATGTGTATTATATGCTTCGTATACCATGTATTCTATGTTTATTATTATTAATTATTTCGTATGTGGTATAAGATGGAGTAGAAGTATGTTTTTGTGTTGTTATATGACATGTGTACTATATGTATGTGATAAAATATTATGGTATGTGATGATATGTGTTGTGACCCTGTAAGACATGCATGTGAGGATGTTAATATGGTTTGTGTGAGGGAAATGATGAAAAAGGAGAATGATGAAATAAGTTGACCAAGGAATGTGAGTTGACCTAGGTATTTTAATGATCAATGAGTGGAGGAATAAAATGAGAAATTTAGGGGTTCATGTGGGAGAATCTAATCTATGGTGTAATGTAGGAAAATCTAATCTATGGTTTGTATGAATTGAATTTAGGGTTTTGTATGAAGGAATCTTGGGTTTTTGTATGGATGAATCTAAGGTTTGCATGGGTGATTCTATGGTTTTTATGTGGGAGTTTTAGGATTTGCATGAAAAAAGTTCAAAGGTTTGCATGGGGAGGTGAGCATCTGCATGGGAGTAAAGTTTACATATGGGACGTTGATTTGGGATGTGAGGAAGGTAATGTAAGTGTTGTTTGGGTGTTTCAACACTTTGGATGGAAAATAGTACATGGAGCATTATAAGGGTACGTAGGAGACTGAGTTAGGGTTTGGAGTGATTAACTGTGGGTTGTTGTGATTAAATAGGGTTCGGTGGTAACATGTGTGTACTTGGTGAATAAAGTATGATGATGAATATGGAATCTATGGGTTGTGATGTGTGGAGTGTTTAAATGATTTGGGTTGTGTGAATTGGAATAGGACGGGCCACTTAAGCCTAAATTAGGGTTTCGGGATAAAACCCTAGAGTAAGATATGGAGTGGACTAGGAGGTGTGTAGTAGTGGGCCTTGACCCACCTATTTTGGTGTTGGAGTTCTAATGTGAGTTTGAGTATAAAGAAAAGGTTGTTAGACAAATTAGAAGGTACAGGGTTCTCATGATGTGGTACAGGTCGGTTGGAGGGTAAGTGTAAAGGGAGTGATTCATGCATGTCTAGGGTGAAAGCTTTTGAATAAGACACTTAAGACATTAATCATGTAAAGTGAAAGATTGTTGAGCCAGGCCCAGACCAATCCACCGGCGAATAATAGTGGTTAGAGCATGATGTCCTATGTGTAACCGGTCCACCATTAATAATAGTGGTCAGGCTTTATACCTATGCATTTACGGTCCACTAGCTATAATAGTGGGGGATTTTGTGCTCAATAAAACTGAACATATTTGTGCCAAGACATGGGAAAGACACTAAGTACTTACAGTGGAACACCGTGCGAGAAGGGGCCAGACTGGTCCACCAGTGAATAATAGTGGTTAGGAGCTTTATGCCCTGTGTGTTTTCGGTCCACCGGTTATAATATTGGTCAAGAGCTTTATGCCTTGTGTGTTTCCGGTCCACCAGCTATAATAGTGGGGTTCCTATACTCGTATGGATTTGATAAAAAGCATGGTTTGAAATGAGTTCTAATTAGAGATTAATTAAATAATTAATTCAAACTATAAATGGGCCTTTATATATCTACCTGAATGTTTGTTCGATATTATGTTATCATGTTGGTCTTTATGTTCTTTCTATTCTCCTGCATGATTTTATGTTCTTATGTATTGGCCTTAGTGCTTGGTTATCTTACTCAGTACGTAGCGTATTGATTACCCTTTTTATGGGTGTTGCTAATTCCCACGAGTAGTAGGCCCTTCTGACTTTGTGCAGGTGGGCGAGACATTAGTCGAGGCTGAGTGTTAAGCTTGTGGTTGGCTCCAACTTCGAGAGTGTCATGGCCGTATTCTCTCTTCTTGTTATTTTATCTCCTTCGGTTATTTCTTTTGTATCGGTTTACCCTTTTTGATTCATTACCTGTATTGGGTATTTTAAATGAACCTTTTATCTGTTGTAAGCTCATTTTCTTTTTGATATGAATTATAATTCTTTACGTCTACTCTAATTTTTGGTATTGTGATCCTTCTTCTAGTTCTTTTATGAACTCTTGGTTTGAGTTTAATGTTAATCTTTTTAACCTTAGCACTTAATACTGGAACGGTTGGAGAGAACCAATCTGATACTAAATGTGGCAGTAATATCCTTAGAATTCACGGGTTTTAATTTAATTACTTCCGCTTAAAAAAATAGTAAATTTTGGGGTGTTATAATTGATTCTATAGGGATTGGTGGTTGTGGTTGAGTGCAATTTTATGCTTCATATTTTTATTTTTATTTGTATCAAATTGATACAAAAAAAACCAACCACTCTTTTACTCTCCGAATCTCTTTGTTTTTGACATACTTACTGGGAAAAGTTCAAAGATTCCATACTCTTCAATCTTGAGTCTATGAGATTAGAGAATCATTGTATTAACCTTAAGGGCTAACTGGTGTACATGATTATATCAGATGTCCAACCACAATTCCCTTCAAGGCAACAATTATATTCATGACACAACAACATTTTTTATTAGTATTTTTCCTAGCTTTAATTCATTTAATATATTTACCTCAAAATTTATATTACTGCATATATTATTGCAATATTGTTAGACTCAGTAGAGGTGCCATGATATGCGAGTTTTTGAGTAGAAGAAGAAGTCTAAAAATGAAAGATATATATATATATCAATTGTTGCATATACACAAAACAAAAACCGTATACAACAATTTAGGGCATGTGATCAAAGCTTATGTAATAATTAATTTTGAATGTTTTATTAATTTTCCATAGTTTATATTTGTTGTTTTCTAACTATTTGGATATATATTGCATTTTTATATCGAATCTTAATCTTTTAACAAGTAACTGCTATATTCTCCCATGCCACCATCCTTTCCAACAGTCATTGAACTATCTATTCTTTTGGTTAATCAAAGGTTGGATCAAATTTTTTGAGGTTAGATTTGGATGCTAATTAGAATGAAGGGGATCTTTTTTTCTACACCTATTGTAGACCTTTTTTTTTTTTTTATCAAACATTTGGTTTGCTTTCACTAATCTTCGTCAAATTACTATTTTTTCCACTCACAATCAACTAAAGCATTAAGTGGAAAACCATAATTTTGTTAGATGATCACAAATAGAAAAAACAAAAAAATTAAGCTTCGCTATAAAATCAACTCACTCAATTGTCTAAAAATCCGTTTCACCGACTTTACAAAAATCATACTCTTAACTCATTTATTAGCTTCGATTGGAAGCCTCCAAGACCCCATATTTGGTTCTTTTTAATCAGGGTTTCCCTCAATTGTTGAAGATTCAACCATTCGTGAAACTAGGAAGATGGAAAAGATGATGATGATTCCAGGGGTTTTTAATTCTTAAATTTAAGAAAGCAATTATTTGTGCCACATGCACACTACAATATTGCGGATAGCGTGACAGTTTATCAAGTTCTGTCTTCACAAAAGATCCCTTGGCAATTAAGATTGTAGATTAATACTCCGTCAACATCCTAAGTTCTTGATTACTTCTTTCATAGGTTAAGCCATGAGGTTGCATATAGTTTGCCTAGTTTTACCGTCAACTCTTTATCTTTTGATTATTGGATTTATTTTACTTATCATTGTATTAAAGATATGGATAAACAATATTAATGAAAGTTTATGCCCGTCATCATTAAAAATAAAAAATAAAATGTTCTTTTCATTTGACATTTTATACTATTTTTTCAGTAGATAAATTAGGAGTGAATGTAATTAAAATTTTTAGTAGTTTAGTATGATGCTTTTTTTTAACTTAATTTTTTTTAAGTTACTATTTTTTATAATGGAGGATTAAGAACTCACATATTATTAACATAGATGTGAATAATTCTATGTGTAGTAAATTAGTTGTAGTGTTATTTCAAAGTTTAAAAAACTACTTCCACTATTTCATAATATAAACAATATTAGGTTTCTACACACATAATAAAAAGTATTAAATTATAGACCAATATATATATATATTTATATACTAATATTCCCTCATATTAACTTTAACATCCCTTACTCATTTAATCAAAAACATAATATATTAATGTTAGAAATAGAAACAAAAGATTTAATATTTGATACATTTAGTAAATAAATCTTATATTATAAAAAAATTCAAAATATAATATCATTAATATTATAAAATAGAGGGCTTAGATGAAAAGTGGAAAGTTAGCTATAAGTTAAAAAGTAGGCACAAAATTAGCTAATTTTTGAGAATTGTTTGACATAATTGAAAAGTAGATGAAAAGCTATTAAATGACAGTAACAAACATTTACAATTATAAAAAAGTTAACAATAATTTTGTGTGTGTGTGTGTGAGAGAGAGAGAGAGAGAGAGATGTTAGCTTTAAATTAGCTTATAAGTTAGTTAAAAACTATTTGATATATAATTTTTTTGTTAAAAAAAACTAGCTTATTGATTTACGAGATACCTTTTTTTCCCTTAAAAAACTAACTTATTAATTAAGTCGATAAACTAAAACTTAGCTCATAAGCTAGCTAATTTGTTGTCAAACACAAGCTTGATGCTAGTTTATAAGTTAACTGTAATACCCGTATTTTTAAAATCCAGATTTATTAAGTTTAATGATTTTATTAGCGTAATTTGATGTAAACAATTAATTATTTTAATTTTGATTCGTTTTATGGATTTATCGACGATTTTGAATTCATAATTGAATGTAATTAATCATTTTCGGGAAGTAATATTTTATCGATGTTTTAATTAATTGAATGTAATATTTTCAGGAAGTTTAAATTAAAAATATTTTCGGAACTTATTTAAGAATTTCTTTTTGAAATTAATTTTCTTTCGTTCTACGCTTTTTAGTTTGCGGAAAACCTATTTCGGAAATTATTAAAATTAGTCTTGATTTATTAGAATTTGAATTAAATATTTTATTATTGGTTTTTAAATATTATTTCAGGGTCTTATAATGTATTTCCGTAAATAATATAAATTTTTACGCTCGATGGTAAATTCTTCCGAAAATATTTCCGAAATTCTTTATATAGCTTTTTATTAATTTTAAGCCTTCGGATCCGTTCGAAATAAATTTTCGTTAAATAAATTTTATATAAAATCTTCCAATAATATTTTTATATTTTTAGTATTTTATTCTATGTGTATTTGTAAAAAAAAAAAAAAACCCGCAACCCCGACCGGTGCCCAACCCCTATCCCTCTTCCTTTTTCTCTCCTTCTCTTCTTTCTCCCTTTCCCGTGCGTCCCTGTCCCGCAACCCTAACCCTAGCCAGCCGCCCCTTCTCCCAGTTGCCCCTTTTGCTTCGCCCCGCCGGCCGAGCTCCGACCGCCACCGACCCGCACCGCAGCCGCAACCGACCGCTGCAGCAGTAACAGCTAAAGTCGCGCGACAGCAACCCACGCAACAGCGCAACGGCGGGCGACGACAGCAGCAGCAGGCCACGCAGCTCGCGCCACCGCCCGGCCACCGGCGAGCCCTGCTGACCACCAGCGAGCCACTCTCGTTCCCCGACAAAGCTTCTCCGGCTTTTTCTTGTCCTGATTGTGTTGATTTCATTCGGTATAAATTTCCGAAAACCCTAATATATATATTTGATTAATTGAGTATGAATTAGCTTATGAAAAGCTAAATTGATTGTTTTTTTATGTATATATGTGCTATAAGATTGATTTGGATAGGTTAATTGTGTGGTTGTGTTGGAATTTTGGAAAAATTGGGTTTTTGGCCGGGTTATGCCCGAATTTTTCGGATCCGTCCGATTTAGTTATTTTTGATAAATTGATTATACAATATGTTTTAAAATGTATCCAATTTCATTTTGGAATCGTCAATTTGAGAAAATTATGTAGGTTTTATCGATATTTGATTCCTAGGTCAAATTTTGGGTGTAATGAAATTGGGTCGTATAATTGAGCCGTCCCGCTCAATTGATTTTATAATATCGTTTAAAATGTATTTAATTTTATATTGGAAGTGTCGATTTGGGAAAATTGTGCGTAATTGATCGGAATTGGATTTTTAGGTCAAAACTCCCGCGGGTTTAAATTGATTTGGGTAATCGGGTTATTTTATTCAATTGACTATATAAATTACATTATAATATGTTTAATTACATTTTCGAACCGCCAATTGATATGTTTTGGCAAGAATTGATCGGATTTGAGTTCCGGGCTCAAAAACCCTAATTGTGCTAAATTGCGTATTTCTTTTATTGGTTTTGAGCAATTGATTATTTGATATTTTATAAAATTTGTTTAATTGTATTTCCAAACATTCAATTTGATTAAATTTATAGAATTTTAACGAATTGTATTTTCGGGCCTAAAACCCTAAATTTCAAGTGAAATTTTGAAATCGATTACTTGTATTGTTGTTTTCTAAAATTGAATGTATAGAAATAGTTGAAATGGTATTAATTGCTTTCTAATACCTTTAAATTGAATTAATTAAATTGAATTACTTGAGTTTGTGTCGTGGGCTTTAAAACCCTAATTTTCGGGGATGATTTTATAAAATTGATTTTGCTATGTGTATTTTATCTAATCGAATTCTATCTTTGGGTTTTAAATCATTTAAATTCTGTTTTAACCTGATCGGTTTGGATTTGGTTCTATGTAAATGGTTAGGTTACCTATTTAGTTGTAAAACCTAATAAATAAGTTATTTTCGATAAATTAACTTATGATCGATTATTCTTTCTCGGGCTTTCCAAATTAAGTTGAAATGTCCTAAGTGATATTTGTATTAATCCGTTTTGATTTAGTTTTAACCTTAAATCTTAATAAAGCTATGCTTTTAAGTTCTAATTTTTGGTCACATTTTCTAAGAAAGATCATTTGGGTTGTTTGTGTTTATTTAATTAGAGTATGTGAATTATTGATTGATAGGATAGTTTCTAATTTAGCTTTTCGATTTCTATCGGATCTAGGAAAGCTTTCTCGTGGATCCACGAGCTAGGGATCTCTCTCCCTTTTATCTCGCTTAGCTAGCTTCGGATCCAGGTAAGTCTCTACTTACCTCTACTTATGAGTGTTTAGTAAGGACGAAGCTATGGTCTTATGTTATGTGTGATGTGATGTGTTGATGAATGATGAGTATGCCATGTTAGTGGGTGTTATGCATGTGTTATGAATAACCTATTTTGTGTAGCGCAGCGTGGATAATGAGGTATGATGTGTGTGCCTTATATTATACGAGCATGACATGTTCCATGTTTGATGTTTGATGATGTGACATGACCCTCTAGGACATGCATGCTAGGGTTTTGGGTAGCATGAAATGATAATAAAAGAACAATAGGGAAATGGACGTTTGGGAAGTTTGCATGGGGGAACTAGATCTTGCATGAGCGTGATCCTTACGTGGGAAAAGTTGATTTTGGTTGTAAGTAAGAGTTTTGGAGAGTCTTAGAGTGATTGGAGACTTGGTATGAAAATAGTACGTGCGTTGGTGCATAAGAGACCTGATTAGGGTTTTGCGAGTAAGTGTGTGTTGGGGAGTCTGCATGGAGTATTTAAAGTCTGCATGGGGATGAATCTTACCTGAGGAAAGTTGATTTAGGAAGTAAATAAGATAATGTCAAAGTTATGGGTCCATTGGAGACTTGGGTGCAAAATTCTATGTGGGTCGATGTAAGGGTGTCTAAGGGACCCAATTAGGGTTTTGAGAGAAAATGAGGAATTTGAAGGGTACAAGGGTAAAAATGATCGGGGAAGGATGGAGTATGGGGTTGAGAGCGAGGACTCACTTATATAAAGGATGAGTATGGGGTTCCAAATGAGAGAAGAGATTTTGGGGTGAAAGAGGAAGGTTACTTGTTGAGGAAGTAAAGCGCTAGGGTTTGGCGCGACCAACTAGGGTTGGCATGGTCAACTAAGGTTTTGTCGGTCACGCGTGAACTTGGGAGATAAAGTAATACATTTAGGGAATTTCCTAATAAAAATGAGGTGCGAGATAGAGAACAAAGTAACGTTTGGGTAAGTAAGAAAGAGTTGGGCCACATAGGTCCGATTAGGGTCTCCGAGGAGGAACCCTAGAGGGATGAGGACATGGGGAGTCGATATCATGTGTGTTGGGATGACCTATATTCTTGGAGATTGTACCTTACTATATGCCACCATGCCTAAGTCTACGGGGGATGGATGTCGGGTGTGAGAAGAGGTACGAGTCTCAAAATACAGGACGGTCCCTCTAGAGGGGAAATAAGTAAAGTATCAACCGCATGCATGTCAAGGGTGTGATGTGATTCAATAAGACACGGATAAGACATTAATTACGTAAAGCGAAAGATGTTGAGCCGAGCCCATGATCCGGTCCACCGGCTATAGTAGTGGATCAGAGGCGTTCTGCCCTGTGCGTTTATTTTCCGGTCCACCGACTATAATAGTGGATCAGAGGCGTTCTGCCCTGTGCGTTTATTTTCCGGTCCACCGGCTATAATAATGGGGGATCTCGTGCTCAACAAACCAAACGAATAAGTTAATCCATGGGAAAGATACTAAGTACTTAAAGCGAAACACCATGTGAGTCGGGGCCGTGATCCGGTCCACTGGCTATAATAGTGGATCAGAGGCATTTTGCCCTGTGCGTTTATTTTCCGGTCCACCGGCTATAATAGTGGATCAGAGGCGTTCTGCCCTGTGCGCATATCTTTCGGTCCACCAGCTATAATAGTGGGGCTCCCGCACTCACATGGATTAATGAAGAATGCTTTGAATGAAAATGAATGAAGTAATCCATGGAAAAATACTAAGTACTTACAGTGAAACACCATGTAAGTCGGGGCCAGTCCGGTCCACCGGTAAGAATAGTGGTCAGAGGCGTTCTGCCCTGTGTGTTTATTTCCGGTCCACCGGCTATAATAGTGGTCAGAGGCGTTTTGCCCTGAGTGTTGATTTCCGGTCCACCGGCTATAATAGTGGGGCTCCCGCACTTACATGGATTATTAAAGAATATGTGTGGAATGAACATATTATTAATGAGAATAAAGAATAAGTCTAATTGGACCATTGCCAGCTTTTATTTTCTGTATTGCTACATGCTGCTTACGTGAGTATGCCACGTATTGAGTTTCAATAATATGTATTATTCCTACCTGAGGCGTGTGAGCCACTTTACATCTCGGTTATACCACGCTTATATGTTTAAATAGGATGTTACATATGTTTTATATGTTACTCTAGGTGTATGGTAAGATTCATGCTGTGGGTTGTGAATATGCATGATATTGTATCAACGTGTTGTACCCGGATTTAATATGCACTTGATGATATCTCTCCTAAGATAGGGTAGTGGGACTTACTCAGTATTGGACCCGTACTGATACTACCTTGATTGAATGGGTCCTGTGATGATCCACCGATGGTGGGGAGCAGACCTCTTGTGCAGGTTTAAGATCGGATACTGTTTTAGGGTGGAAGGCCTGACTTGAGTGAGTAGGCAATCCGGATATTGATCCTTCGGGATTTGTTTTTGTTTAGCTATATTTTTTATTACATTCCTATTTTGAGAAACATATTCTAGGGTTGTAATCCTAAATCGTATTCTAACTTCTATTTGACTTACCTCTTGTTAATGATTTATTTTAAATGTTGTCTTGGGTTTTTGATACTTTGTACTAAAGGTTGATCAGATATAGCCTTAGCACTTAGTACTGGAACGGTAGGAGTGAACCGGTCTGGTACTAAGTGTGGCGGTAATACCCTCGAGTTTACGGTTTTATCCTTTGCTTCCGCTAAACCTTTTGATTTTAAACGAAATTTTTCAGTAGTAAATTTGGGGGTGTTACATTAACTTATAAATTAAAAAAAATATTTATCAAATGACCCCTCCCAAAAGTATAGTTTATTATGATTCAATAAGCTACCTTATGATCTTACCAAATAAAGTGGAGAGACGGCTAAATCAAATAATAGTATATTAACGCTCTTATGGTAGAAAAAAAAATGAATGTGCAAGGAGCAAAGAATTTTCAAACTTAATTAAATACCAAAGGCTTTGAGAAGAAAATTGATGAATCCAAGATATTCAGAAGTGAGTATGGTTCAACATTGATCTTTCTTAACAAAGCCATGGAATAAGATGGAATATTGGCGATTTATTTTTCCTCGTCTGGGCAAGTATGTATCTCTCAGATAATTTGAAATCTAATAACCTAGACTACTACCACCTAAAACACACCATTGAATTAAGATAACACTTTGCTCTAGGATGAAACTAGCCAGAACAAGTGCACTTCGTATTCATTGAAAACCTTCTACTAGATGAGCTAGACTTTTTTCTCTTTTGTTGGCTCTTAAAGGGTTAATTTCTGAACACAACACAATACACCATCAAGCAAAAAAAAACATACCAAAGGAAAAAGAAAAAAGAGAGCTTATTGTACACAATATGACATTTTTAAAATATGGTATAATATACTCCATATACAATAAAATATAATAAAAAAAAGGAAACTATACCAATTTCGGATAATTTGATTAAAAAACATACTGGATATCTACTTCATTTATAAGAGAATAATTCTGCATCAGATTTTTTGAATTTTGAATTAAAATTTTAAATCCCAATTTTTTTTTCTACGGGCTAAAATATAAAATTATATATTAGCTCTCCATAAACCCATATGCTATCAAAACACAACATCCTATAGCTCGTGGGCTGTGGGCCTGTGGGTATACAAAGCTACCTCGCTCGACAAACGTAAAACAAATGATTATTATTAATTTTTGATTAAACAAATGGTATAGCCTAATTTTGTCTCATCCATACACTAACACTAATACTAAATATTAATACAAGAGTGAGTTATATATGAAATGAACCAAACAAAGACGTATACGAAAATACAGGACTGACCTACTGATGATTGAATCCAGGCCAACCGAATATAACTATACATATGAATGAAATTACTAATAATCAAAATAAAAGACCCAATATTACAAGCAAAGCCTAATGGCTAAAATATGATCTAGCATATAAAAATTCCAAACGATGCAATCTCCGCTATCCTATATTTTTCTTAAACTATTTCCTTAGATTATCATTATTAATACTAAATTTAATATTCAAGTTATTTTGTATATGTTGGAGGACTTTTGATAGATAAGTTGGTGACTTAGGGTTTGTTAATATCGACTTATTTTCAAAACTTAGCAAAAATTTAATAATAGTAATCATAAATATAATAATAATAAATAAAACATAAATAATAGTAATAATATTAATTTTGACAATATTAATAGACTAAAAGTTTTAAATTAGATTATATTAATAAAATTAAGTTCAGGAGGGGTTGATGTCTTGATGGACTCATTCTAATGAGTTATGTTCGCTCATATACGTTATATTTTCAAAAAATAAAAATAAAAATAAAAATAAAAATACTTATCATTTTTCTTATAATTTAACTATTGTAAATTATAAATTGTGTAAAAAAGTCAATTCATTCCTTAATTATCTTTAAAGTTCTAAATTATAGGTCCTATAATAAATTTAATTCATTCTTTAATCATCTTTAAGCTTCTTTTCTTTCTACTTTGTTTTTACCTTTATTTTTTTCCTCATAAGCTATATATATCATAAATATATGGTACAAAATAATATTTATTTAACTCTTTGTGTCCTTTTTTAAGTTTATATATATAGTTGAAAAACTTAGTAAGTTATTAATTTTAAATACAATATGTACACAAAGATAATGGTATAGACTTTTAACATAATCAAAATTTTCTTTATGTTTGTTTCTCTTTTTATCATTTATATTTTATAGTATACAAAGAACTATGTTTGCACTTGATGGGTATTTTTTGTTGTGACTGATCAATAATTTATAAAATAAGTATTTTTGGTAGTAAAATTTAAAATTGCTCATTCAATATTTAAAATAATATATGAAAACAAATTTACTTACTGATAATAATAATATTTACTACATTTTCTTTAATTGAATGTATCTAACAAATAAAAACGATAAAAGAGATGGAACTTCAACGTCACAATTTAAGATGATAATGTGCTTTTTGTTGGGGTATTTCTAATCAGCACTACATAAATCCAAAGTTAATTTAATTCATAGCACTTTTTTGGATCTCCTTATAAGAAGTAATTATCTATAATAATTACTTATTTTAAAAATAATTTAGGTTAATTTTTTTTCAAAATAAGTAATTATTATAGATAATTACTTCTTATAAGGAGATCCAAACAAGTAATTAGTTCATGGTTCTCAAACAATGAATTATCTTTTGTTATGATAGAAAATTTACCAAATTTACTCCATAATTTGTATATGCTAACTTTTTCAGATTTTCTATATATTTATTAATTTCATTAATTGATATTACTTGAAATAATAATTTTAAAAAATGGTAATTTTTTTTTTCATTTTTTAGTGAGTGTGAATAAAACTTGTTGCGATGACTAACTGATGCAAAGAAGGACAATCAGGAGAAGCCTTTAATGCAATGATATCCATCCCGTTCTCATTTCCACCACCTCATGACCAATTTTGCGCATTAAAAGTTTATTGCGTCTGCTTACTCAAACCGTCCATTCTAGTTAAACTCTAATTTTGTCGATCAAATTGCATCTCCATAACACGTTATCAATCTAATGTATCATATATTTAAATTAAACTATAAATATGTTAATATATGACTATGACCGGTAAACTATGGCAGGCGGGCCTATGAAAAATGCAACAACGCTATGTGCCCAACTTTAAAACTCAGCTAAAATCAAATTCTTCCACACACACACATATATTATTGCACCAATTTAATTTTTATTGATAGTTAACTAATAAAACTTACATCAAAACAAAATAAAAGAAAATTATGGCATAAAAGTACAATAAATTTATTATAACAATAACAATAATGGTGATGATGATAATACTAATAATAAGTTTATTTTACTTTTTGTGTCATAATTGTAATACCCGGTAATTTTAATATAATAATAATAATAATAATAATAATAATAATAATAATAATAATAATAGGTTGTGGTGGGATTTGACTAATATAGGGTTGTTATAGATTTATCTAATAATATTTAGTTTATTTACTAATATGTTACTACCGGTAAGTTTTATTAACTAATTAATTGTAGGGTATAATAAAATTAAGTATGAGTTAGAAATTATAAAGTAGCTTGGGAAAAAAGGTAATTAACTCTATAACCCTAATGGCTCCTTACCATTATAAATACTTACCTATTTCCTTGAAGGCACCATTCAACCTCATGAACAATGAAAGATAGGATTTGCAGTAGAGATCAAGAAGAAACATTAGCACTCTATTTCTCATCAACCCTCTGCCTTCACCCAATCTAACTAATATATTTCAGGTATTTCATGACTCTATACTAGTAATGAAACGTTGTTGATCTAGTCTTGTTGAAGGTTAATTGAAAGTAGGACTTGATTCTTCCAAATATAAAAATAATACTACAATCTAATTAGTTTGAGAATGGTCAGTGGGGTATTACGTGTTGTATTTCAAATATGAATATTTTATTCAAGCTTTTGTATATTACTTGACGATCTTCAACTCTTCGCATAGTTATTTCCTTCTCCACATGCATTCGCGACTAATTCTTTATATATATATATATATTAATCGTGACTATATTACTTAGGTAGTACTCAGGTTTTCTCGAGCCTTGAGTGACTATATTAATTTTTTTGTAATTTTTTATATAGGTTGATTAAAATTTATTAATGAATTAAACTAATGAAAGTACGTTATAGATTAGTTGGTTTGATAAATCTAAATCAAGATATTCTTAGCAGACTTATCCATCTATAAACTGGTCGTTAATACCATGACTATTTCAATGGATTGGGCAATTATTAGTTAGTATAACTTAAACGGTAAATTAATGTTTATATGAACATTTTATGTATTGTATTTAGTTAATGTTATTAGTAGATTAATTTTATTATCGGAACTTCAAGCTTAAAAGGTGGTAGATAATATTTTATTTTTATTACAAATTTAATATAAATGTGGTTTCCTGATTGATTCAATGTAAATATTGTTATTTTATAGGTGTGTATTATATATATATATAGTTATAAAGAGGTGATTTTATAAAAGAGTTTTCTTTATTATAAATATTTTACAAGACTCGTATCTTATATGGTTGAATTAAGTTTTATTATTTACGTTAGCATATAATTGGAACCTAAGAAACTTTGACTTCTATTTATTTATTTAGTTATTTGAAGTGCCAGTTGGATAATTATTTTATTTTGTTCTATTACAGCTGGTGAATGGAGTGATGACTCCAAGTGGGTATATTCCATTTAATTTGAGAAATTTACCCATTATGAAAAGTGTATAAAGTGAATTTTACATGGTGGATTTGTGTGACTAAACTTAACCAAAATACCATCACTTAAAGTAGAACATAAATTGGGTCTTGGGTCCTTCAGGTTTGGCCTTTTGAAGTTGGGGATTGGCAATAGTCTTTCTCTTTTCTCTTATGGATATTTATTTATTTACCAGCTATGTCTAGTTGAGGCTCCTTGTCTACTCTATAGGCTTCCCCAGGCCCTGTTAGGGGGTGTGCACACTTAAGGACAGGATGACAAAGGTGGTAAGTCTTCGGACTTTTGTTATCCCCTTTGGACTATAGCCATTGGGATGACTTAAGTGCGATTTATATTCCTCCTATGGTTTGTGGTAGGTCCTTGGACTTTGGTTTGCTAGGTGACCCCCTGATTGGTTTATCCACTTAAAAATTGGATGTTATGATCACCTAAATAAAGGTTAATAATCGGGTGGTTTTCATATGTTCTTCGAGTGTATGTCTATGATTTATATGATTATATAAATTTGAACATACAATATTATTCCTTTATAATTATATGTTACTTAGCTGTTCCCCTAGCTAACTTGTTACATATTTTAAATAGGGTTGTGATGATCTATGATGTACATGGTGAGCAGATGATCTAATGCAAGTTGTGATGATCTATGATGTACATGCATAACAGGAAATATTGAGAGTGGTGGTGACGTGTAGAGTTTTATCTATCGTATTAATTTTAGCAGACTCTTTTCATTGTTTTAGTGGTAGTAACATTTTTTTTATTTGGTTAGTTTGAATTAATAAATATGTTTGTGTGTGTGTGTGTGTATGTTTTGTATTATTTAGCCTTAACATCTAGTGTGAGTGGGACTATGGTGCCTATTTACACTAGATGCGGCGGTGATACCCTCATTGTATTTAGATTCTGCACATACTTTTCAATAAGTTTTTGGTTTTGGAAATTGGGGTGTTACAAAGTGGTATAAGAGCGAGGTTTTCAAAAATCTGGTTTCAAAATTATTTTTAAAGAATGGTATTCACTTCTGTTGTCACAAGGAACTTGGAATGTCACCAAGTGAGGAAGAAGGGTTGGAGTGCATATGTGCATGATTTTATTGTATGCATTATTACCAATGTGTGACGTTAAGTGGTAATATTTTTGAGAAAATGTGCTCCTATGATTATCTTTTATATATTTATTATCATATTGACCTCTAAGTTAGAAGTTTTCCTCACGCGTATTTGGTACTGTAGTATGATGACCCTTAAGTTCTAACCAAACATTACTTCTGTCTTATAGCACAATGTCTCGTAACATGTAGATGACATAGCTAGAGAAGTTCATGTTTAACATAGCACAGACTCAGCATCAGATGGAGGCACAACAAGCCCAAGCCCAAGCTCAAGCCTAAGCTCAAGCTCAGGCTCATGGCCATGTTCATGAGGAGGACTAGTTGAGGCGAGTTATGCAACATCATCTACCAACTTGTGAAGGTCAAGATGAACCAGTTGTATTGGAGAGTTGGTTAAAAAAACTTAACAAGATTTTTACTGCGGTTGGTTGCCCTCTGGAACATATGGTCGACATTGCAGTACTCCTTCTATGGGAGGAGACAAATGATTGGTGGCAGTCTTGCCAATTGCATGAGGGCCCAGTAGCTTCTTGGGAGTAGTTTCAAGCTGTGGTGAGGGCTAAGTTTTACCCTTTGCAGGTTAAGCATGTGACGTATGATGAGTTTTTGTCACTACAGTAGGGGTTGATGACGGTGGAGGAATATTAAAAGAAGTTCATGGAATTGGATCGCTTTACACCAGAAGTGGTAGCCATGGAGGAAATGATGGCTCATATATTTGAGTAGGGGCTTAACCTTCGTATTCAAGAGCTATTTGGAGGAGCTATTTTCATAGATATGATGATTGTGTACCAAAGAGCTTGTAGTATTGTGAAGGTGTAAATGGCTAAGAAGAGAAACCTGGAGAGCGAGCAAAGATTCGGAGGCGGAAAAAGGGGACATATTAGAGGCAAGAGTTAGGGAGGAAGTTCCCAGACTAGTAGATGATATATGGGTTCTGCTGGAGGACAATCAGGAGTCTATCGCAGTGGGGGGTAGGTTCAAGAGAGGCATTACTATTGCAAGCGTTGTGGTAAGAATCATCTTGGGAAGGATTGTGGGGGTTAACTTAGTTGAATGCCACACTTGTGGTAAGCTAGGGCATAGATCTTTTAAGTGCTGATCTGGTGGTAGAGATAATGTTTCTTAGAGGGGATAGGCTCAAAAATTCAATGGAGGTCGGAGACAAAAATATCAACAACCTTAGCAATAGCAGAATACTCAAATTGTACACAAGACACCCGGTAATGTTGGGATTCATGATTATAAAGGCATGATCAAGTAACTGATGAGTTCATATTTTGACATATTTTATACCCTTATAATCTTAGTTTTTGGTAGTTTATTTGGCTAATATAGGGGAATAATTATTGTTTTATGCTTAAGTGGTAAAAATTGCATAAATTTTATAATTTGAGCTAAAATGATATAAATTAAGTAAATTTAGAGTATAATATTATTTATTAATATTTAGTTAATTTTATTTTGCAGGTTTTATTTTAAAAAGAAATTAAAAAAAAAAGAAACTTGACCTTTGGACCAACGGCCCAAAAGCCGAAGGCCCAAAGGCCCGGAACAAAGAAACGAAGCCAAACGAGGCTTAGCAGAGAAGAGAGAGGTCGGCGCACGATCAACAAAAAAAAGAAGAAAAAAAGACGGAATAGGGCTGAGGTGGAAAGGAAACAGCAAAATTAAATTATAAAAAGAAGAGAAACACAGAGACGGGCCAGGGCGGCATTAATTAGACGGGGAGAAGGCAGAGCCTTCCGAGGCTCTGTGGAATGAGAGGCGCTAAAGCCTTCACATAGGCTCGGGCGAGCGGCAGAGAGGAGGACAGGCTCGGGCGAAAAGGGAGAGCCGCACGTCAGGTGAAACAGGAGCCGTAAGAAGGACGGCACACAGACTTCGAAGCGCGGCAGGCAGCAGCTTCAGCGCACGACAGCCGCCGGCCAGAAAGAAAAAAAGAAGAATTTGGCACGGAAATAAAGGGCGAAGAGAGAAGAAAAATAAGAAGAAATTAATATCGGTAGAATTTATTTCAGATAAAATTAATTTTTATCTGAATAAATTCTTGATCTTTTATCCAAAATTAATTCCGGTTATTTCTTTCTCTTATTTTTAATTTATATTTTAGATATATATTTCTGTGTAATTAATTCTTTAATTATGAGTGGCTGATTATTTATTGTTAGGGAATGAATTGAAACCCTAGATTATGATTTGAATTATAATTTTATTTTCTTTGTTTCGTGAGATTGTTTCTTGACTCTATATTAATTGCTATCGTTTATATGTATAATTCTGTCAAGTATAGTTTATTTGGTGCATGCCTTGTTCTGGTACCTCATAAGTGACAGTATGTAGGATTAATTGCTTGCTAGGTGGCCATCTAAATATACTAGAATTTATATGTATAAATTGCAGCTAGGTTAGATAACAATTCACCTTATCGTTTTGTGATTCTAACCGAAGTGGTAAAACGTTTCGATACGTGTGGGTCAAGGAAAGGAAATACAACTAGACATGCTTTTTGTACTAGTATGGGTACTTAGATTGACAGCCTTCCACTTACACTTAATGCATTAAATCTAGTTAAATATAGGAGCCGCTTGTTGCTGCTATACTGCTAGTATTTAATAGGGTTAATATTGGCGCTTTGTCGTATTAATTAATTAAGGAAAGTAATATAAGGTGTATAGACCTGCCTTTGGTGTGCAGCTTGGTCGATCTCTTTCTCATGATTAAAGGATGACTTAGAAATAAATATTATATTACAACCTAGTCTAGTGGTGGATTTTTATTTCCCTAACATATTTCTCATATCTGCGGTTTCCTATTATTTTCATTATTAGTTTATTTTATTTATTTCTTTTATTATTATTTTTATAACCCCCATTAGTATTTTTCTTATTTATTTATTTAGTGTTATTTAGGATTTTTATTTTTATTTTTAATTACTTTTAAGCTAGTTAGATAGAGGTGAGCCCTCTCAATCCCCGGCCTAGAACGATACCCTTATTTACCAGTGCTACAATTGACAACAAGAGGGTTTAAATTGCGTGCCGGCTACGGTCGCACCAGTAACATTGACCTAACCTCCTGCAGCAAAGGTCTGGTGGTTAGAATAGAGGTCAACTAAATGTTATAAGTCAAGTAGAGGCTGAGCATCAAGGAGATGTAATGACTGGTACATTTACTATCCTCTCTACTCTTATATATGCATTATTTGATTTTAGAGCTTTGAATTCATTCATTGCTACATCTTGTGTGGATAAAATTGGCTTAGTTCACCCTGATATTATATCCACTACCATTATGTTACCATCTGGGGATTTGATGCATTATATTAAGTTGTATCGTAAAGCGCCTCTTGTTGTCTGTGGTGTCGAGCTTTCTATAGATCTTATTGAGATAGATTTATGTGAGTTTGATATCATCTTTGGGATGGATTGGATGTGGTTGTATAAAGCAAAATTAGATTGCGCACAAAAGAAAGTGGTTTTGAGAGGTCCAAAGGGATTTAAAGTATCCTATTGGGTTCGTAAGCCCAAACTCACGAACTCAGCCATGAGGTTAGGGTCTTTAGTAAAGAAGGGTACCCATTATATTTGTGTAGCATCCATGATTTAAATTCTAACATGGTAGAGCTGGAGGGTCTTTTAGTTGAGAGAGATTACCCAGATGTGTTTCCGAAAGAGATTCCTAGTTTCTGCTAGATAGGGAGGTGGAGTTCACAAATTGTTTGGCATCAAGGATTGAACCAGTGTCTAAAGAACCATATAGAATGGCTCTGATTGAGATGAAGGAGTTGAAAGCCCAGCTAAAAGAGTTGCTAGAGAAGGGGTACATCAGGCCTAGTATATCTTCGTGGGGAGCACCTATATATTTGTCAAGAAGAAGGATGGTAGCTTATGGTTGTATATTAACTACCGAGGGTTGAACCAAGTGACCATCAATAACAAGTATCCTTTACCTCGGATTGATGATTTATTTAACCAACTAAAAAGTGCAGGAGTATTCTCAAAGATTGATCTGCAATCGGGGGTACCATCAGCTGAAGCTTGCAAAGAATAATATCCACAAGATAGCTCTTCGGACTAGATATGGCCACTATGAATTCACGGTGACGCCGTTCAGTCTTACTAATGCCTCTGCCATTTTTATGGAATTTATGAACATAATTTTCTGGCCCTACCTTGATCAATTTGTATTCGTCTTTATAGATGATATATTGGTTTATTCAAAGGATCGGGACCAACATGCTCATTGTTTGAGGATGGTACTTGCACTTTTGAGGGAACATAAGCTTTATGCTAAACTTTCCAAGTGTGAATTTTGGTTGGAGAAGGTAGCTTTTCTAGGGCATGTGATATCCAAGGAAGGAGTGTTTGTGGACCCAGCTAACACCTAAGCAATTTCTAAGTGGCCTGCCCTTACGAATGTTACAGAAGTACAAAGCTTTGTGCAGAAATTCTCAAAGATTGCAAGGCCATTGAAAAATTTGTAGAGGAAGACCACACAATTCCAATGGGATAACAAGTGAGGCAGCTTTCTAAGAGTTAAAGCAGAAATTAACTACTGCTCTAGTTTTAACTCTTTCATCAGGAACTGAAGGATTTAAAGTCTATAGTGATGCCTCAAAGAAGGGACTTGGTTGTGTGTTGATGAAGAAAAAAAAGGTGGTAGCTTATGCATTGAGTTAGTTAAAGTCTTATGAGGAGAACTATATCACTCATGACTTAGAGTTGGCAGCAGTCGTGTTCACTTTGAAGATTTGGAGACATTAATTATATGGAGTACACTGTAAGTTTTATACAAACCTTAAGAGCCTCAAGTACATATTCACACAAAAGGAACTTAATATAAGGAAAAGGAGGTTGTTGGAGTTGGCGAAAGATTATGATATAGAGCTTACCTACCACGGTAAGACTAATGTGGTGGCGGACACGCTTAGTAGAAAGTCATCGCATTTGCTTAATACCTTAATGATACCAGATAGACTGTATGAGGAGCTGCGAGCGATGGAGATTAAGTTGATAATGAATGGGAGGCTAGAGGTAAGATTGAGTGCTATAGCCATCACTCCCACCATTTTTTATGAGATTAGAACCTATTAGCTGGGAGATGTGAAGTTAGTGAGAATTTGATAGAAGATGTAAGAAGGTAGAGCTGAAGGTTTCCAAATTCATGAGGATGGAAGCATCTGATCTAGAGGGAGATGGTGTGTTCCTCAGAGTTGTGGGGATCTAAATAAGAGGATCATGAAAGAGGGGCAATGTAGTTTGTATTCGGTGCACCTAAGTGGTGATAAGCTATACAAGGATCTAAAGAAAATGTTTTCGTGGCCAAGGATGAAGAGGGAGGTAGCTGAATTTGTGGCTAATGCTTGACTTGTCAAAAGGTTAAAATTGAGCATAAGAGGCCAGTAGAGTTGACACAACCATTAGAGATACCAGCTTAGAAATGGGATTCTATATCTATGGACTTCATTGTGGGTCTTCCTAAGACTAGGACTGGTATGGATATATTTTGGGTTATCATAGATAGGCTGACTAAATCGGTAGTCTTTATTTGAATGAAGTCGACATGGTCTATGGATTAGTTAGCTAGAGCATATATAAAATATGTGGTGAAGCTGCACGGAGTTACCCGAGATATTGTGTCAGATAAGGATTCCCATTTCTTATCCCATTTTTGGGGTAGGTTGCAAGAGGCATTTGGCACTAGGTTGAAAATGAGCACGGCGTTTCATCCATCTATTGATGGTCAGACAAAGAGGACAATCTAGACATTAGAAGAATTGGGTGGACAAACTAGTTTTGATCGAATTCTCTTACAACAACAACTATCATGCTAGCATTGGAATGACTCCATTTGAGGCACTTTATGGGAGGAAGTGTAGAAGCCTATTGTGTTGGAATGATCTTAGTGAGGTTGTGGTGTTAGGACCATAACTGATAGAGGATATGATGCAGTAGGTGAAAGTGATCCAAGAGAAGATGAAACTTGCTCAAGATAGGCAGAAGAGTTATGCAAATCAAATATGGTGATTAGATGAGGTTAAGGTAGGTGAGAAGGTCCTTTTATGGGTCTCACCTAATAAAGGTGTGAGGAGGTTTGGAAGAAAGGGAAAGTTGAGACTGAGGTTTATGAGTCTATATGACATATTGGAGAAGATTGGGAGGTAGCTTATCATCTTCCCTTACCTTTAGAGTTAGCACACGTGCATAATGTGTTCCATATTTCACAACTTCGCCAATATTTCCATGATCCCTCCCATGTAATTCAACCATAGGATTTAGATTTAGATGAGGCTTTGTCTTATGAGGAGTGACCGATGAAAATTTTAGATACTAAGACTTAGGAGACTAGGTCTAGGTCAATTATGATGGTGAAGGTCCTTTGGTCAAACCACAAAGTGGAGGAGACCACTTGGGAGATAGAGGAGGTCATGAAATGTCAATACCCTGAGTTATTCGAGTAGGTATACCTTAAGGTTTGAGATTTTATTACTACATTTCTTATCATGGTTTTTCTTCTGTGATTGATATATTCTGATATGTGGTGCTACATAAGTAAGTTGATTTCATGCTTATGTGTTAATGTATCTACTTATGAAATTAGGTTTAAACTTCGAGGACGAAGTTCATTCTTAAGTGGGGGAGGATGTAATACCTGATAATTTGGATATAATAATAGTAATAGTAATAATAATAATAATAATAATAATAATAGGTTGTGGTGGGATTTGAATAATATAGGGTTGTTAGATATTTATCCAATAATATTGAATTTATTTACTAATATGTTACTACCGGTAAATTTTATTAACTAACTAATTGTAGGGTATAATAAAATTATGTATGAGTTAGAAATTATAAAGTAGCTTGGGAAAAAAGATAATTAACTCTATAACCCTAATGGCTCCCTACCATTATAAATACTTACCTATTTCCTTGGAAGCACCATTCAACCACACGAACAAGGGAAGATAGAATTTGTAATAGAGATTAAGAAGAAACATTAGCACTCCATTTCTCATCAAGCTTCTGCCCTCACCCAATCTAACTGATATATTGCAAGTATTTCATGACTCTGCACTAGCAATGAAACATTGTTGATCTAGTCTAGTCGAATGGTAATTAGGAAGTAGGACTTGATTCTTCCAAATATAAAATTAATACTACAATCTAATTAGTTTAATAATGGTGGGTGGGGTATTGTGTGTTGTAATTCAATTAGGAATATTTTATTCAAGCTTTTGCATATTACTTGACGATCTGTAACTTTTCGCATACATTCACAATTATTTCCTTCTCCACATGAATTATATATATAGGGCTGTAAATGAGTTGAGCTAGTTTGATATTCGGCTTGGCTAAACTAAAATCGTTAAAAGCTCAATTCGGCTCGTTCATTTCTTCGTAGACTTAAGTTTATTTGTACCCTATTAGGGGATGTACACTTACTTATAGGATGATCAAGGTCGTATGTATTCAAAATTTTGTTATCTCCTTTATACTATGTCTTTTGGGATGACTAAGGTGTGATTTATACTCGTCCTATGGTTGATTTTAGGTTTTTAGACTATGATTTTCTAGGTGACCTGTGTTTGATTTCCTACTTAAATAATTGGATGTTATGATGACCTAAAGTAAAGATCAATAATCATATTTTTTTTTGTGGTTTCCCTATATGATTGGGTGTGTATATGTATTGATATATATAATTATATATATACCTTTCCCTAGCACTCAAGTGTTACTTAGTTATTTTCATAACTAACTTGTTACATGTTATAAATGGAGTTGTGATGATCCATGATGTACATGGTGAGTAGAGGACCTAGTTTAGATTAAGTGTGGACATATCCAAGGTATTTATGATATGTATGGTGAGGAAGAGTAAAGGTAATAACCATTTTCAAAGATTTATTTGTCATCATTGACTTTAATTAACTAGTGTCATAATTTTTAGTTGTAATTGACATTTTCATTTTTATCCATATGTTTGGTTTTAATTTCCATTGATTTTACTAGAAATGATATTTTATAATGGATTAAGTTAAAAATTAATATTTAGTGTGTTTTCTTATAAAAATTAACATTAAAACTAGTATAAGTAGGATAATGGTGTCTACTTAAATTATATGTGATAGTGATGCCCTCATTATATTTAGCTTTCATGATATTTTCTTAAGTATTTTGTGCTTTTTAAAATAGGGTTATTATGATTATTATGTGAAATAGGAGTGTTAAGCATTTGGTGTTTTCTTAAGTATAGAATAACATATTTGCCACTAATCAAGCTACCTGCAAATAGATTAATGACCAAAAGTAGCAGTAAAAAGTTTTTCGTCTAAATTTACTTGTTTCTGTATTCTTTTTGAGTCATTATTATTAAAAATTACTCTACCTATTTTACAACAAATAGCCTATATTTTTTTTCTAATTCTTTTTTCATATTATAATTATCTTTACTAAAATAAAGAAAATAATGTTATTGTACCAAAGTTACCTTTATTCTTTCTCTCCCACCTCATTCATATATCATATATGATAAAAGTCATCAACTTTAAATATGGATAGTTTACCTAATGTATATATTATTTATTATGAAATTCAAACTTCTAGCAACATGTTGAAAAATTATAGGCTCAATATTGTAATATTTATACTGTGTAATTGGTTGCATGGTCCTACATCGTGCGACTTGTGTACATGCTCCACTAAGCTAATAACATAATATTTCATCAATCAAGAGCCAATATTTCACTTTCGAATAACATATCTTCATCAACACAAAACATGACTTTTGAGAGTCAAGATAATAAAAAAATAGGGAGAAATATGTTTTATTAGTGATTTTCACCAACACAAACCTTTTACTATATAATAATATATCTATCACCAAAGAGAAGTATATCTTTCACGATGACATAAAAAATATTTTGCCAAAACACATAAGATATCATTTAAACATGTCAATTATCTAATCTTAATATCAAGTAATTAAAAAAACTAACTTAATAATAATCTTGAAAATTTGATAATTCTACCCTATCCTAATCCCTTAATCCTAAATCTTAACATAATCCTAATCTTTATACTAGATTATTGATATTTTAACCTAAACTTAAACCTTGATGGTCGATAATTAATTTTATCCTAATACCCTAATCTTAATTTTTTAACCTAATTCTAATCATAACCCCAAAACTAATTTCTCCTTTCTCCTTTCTCCTTTCTCATTTTCTCCTTCTCCTTCTCTTTTCAAATTTCTTTTCCTCCTATCCGGTTTCTTTTTCCTTCTCCTTCCTCTTCTTCCTGCATGAATCACTTCCCTCCCTACCAAATCCTCTCTACCATGCTACCAAAACCTATCTCTTCTACCCTCATCATCACTCATCAATTTCTAGATCCTTCATTGATGTAATTTGTTGACAAATTTACCCAATCGTGCCTCATCTTCATTCTCCCTCTCTACCACTGCATGCAACATGTGTGTGTGTGTCTATATATATATATACTTATTTATAATAGTGGGGCCCTAAACTAAATGTAAATGATAATATGATTATGAGATAAGTAGCTAATGAATAAGATATTAATCACTTGAAGTAAAAGATTATATGAGGTGTTGTATTTGTTCCACTAGATGATAATAGTAACTCAAATGTGTTTTACTTTGAGAGATGCTTCAAACAATTCCATAGGTCTTATAATAGTAGTTTGGAACGTGTTGCCTTTACATATGATAGGTTCATTTCACTGAACTATAATAGTATCTCGGGTATGTTTTTTCCTAAGATTTGCTTAAGTCTATTTCACCAGATTAAAAATAGTGGGGTCCTTGAATTTAACGTAGATAAAATAATTGATTATGTGTATATCTAATAATGATATATGGAATTAGTATTTACCTTAAATTTTTTTATATTAACATGCATGTATCCTTATTCTCTAATAGGAACACACACACACACACACACACGCACACACACACACACACACACACACACACACACACACACACTCTCTCTCTCTCTCTCTCTCTCTCTCTCTCTTTTTGTAGCCTTACTTTGGCTGTATTGTTACCTTACTTAGTATGTAACATACCGATCATCCTTTTCATAGGTGATATTCATTTTAATGAGCAGATGGCCCAGATATTTTTATTCGAGTTGACAAGGACCTTTTGGATGATTTTACTGTGTATGATGTCTTATGTGTGGAGGAGTGACCTCATGAATTGGGGTTGGACGTAGAATCATGTTATCTTAGTATTGTTTTTAGCTTGGAGATCTTTTCAGACTCTTAGTTCCATGGTATCCCTTTATGTATTTTGATAATGTACATAGAGTTAATCTCAAAACTTATGTTTAAGTTTATGAAAGTTCTCTCATTTTCTATTTTATCATATTTATGCATTCTAACTATTTTACCTTATAATTGATGTAAAGATGGTATAGTAAGACATATTTATGTCAATTACGATGGTAATGCCCAACTATTTTGATATTATAATTTCGTTAAAATGAAATTTTTTAGTAGAAAAATTTAGGGCGTTACAAGTTATTGTTAAAGTTTTGGTTTTGATTACCGTATTTTATTTATTATTTAAAAAATCAGTTTTCAAATGATCTCTTATCTAATATTATTGATTTATTTCATATTTTTAGAAAACTCAATTGTTTGAAAACCCTAAATTAACTTGTTAGGCATTGAAAATAGGTAGCCTTGGTGGCCTTTGAATGTGCTCATGTGTATTATGTGTCAACAAGCTTGGAATATTTATCATAATATGTTTTCTATCTTGCAATTTGCTCACCATGGTCCTTAATAGTCTCATCAGTCATTTGGAGGTGAATAATGAGGCTTTCATCGAGTTCTCCAGGCATCTACCACTACCACCTCAACCTTAGCCGCCACCACTACATTCGCATTACCCATAGGAGGGTATTTGAAGGAATAACTTTGAAGGGTTACTAGTCATCACAAACTATTTTACATTGACGAGGAGGATCTGATCATTATAGTGGGATGGATTTAGGGCATGGACATAACATATGACACAATTGATTATCCACCTATTTGGAAGGTGAGCATAGCCTCTTACTTCCTTTAAAGGGTAACAGACACTTGGTGGATAAGTCGTCGTGCACAAAGAGGACTGTCGATGTCCTATGAGGACATCAAGATTGAAATCCACGCTAAGGTTTATCTAGAGATCCTCAAGAAGGATAAGCTAAAGGAGTTTATGTAGTTAACCCAAGAGAGCATCTGTAACACCCCCAAAAAATCACAGTTGAAAATTTTTGTTTAATCAAACCAAATACAAGCATGGAGGTGCCACCGCTTTGATCAGTACAAGCCCAAATCCCAGCCAAACTTGTAACAAACACAAGGATAAGTAATACTTTTTTACAATCATGAAACACACTTAAGGTAGAGGAACATAGAAATTCAAAATACTCATAAAAAGAGAATCAAAGTGCAAAATCAAACCGTTAATACATAATTAAAATAGATACAAAGTCAAGCCGCCGAGGGAAAAAAGTTATACAATGATAAAGTAAAATAAGAGAAAATTAGAGAGTCCAGTCAGCATTTGCTCTTGGCCCCAAGTAAGTCCAATGACCATCACACAACCCCACCTGATGCATCTAGTACGCCATAGGCATCAAACATAGTACCTCCTACCTGCATAAATTTAGAAGGGCCCTCTGCTCATGGGAATGAGTGGCACCCATGAAATAGGTGATCAGTACGCTATGTACAGAGTAAGGTAACCATATGGTTAAGGCCATGCAAGAAAATAGACAAGTAAGGCATATAAAGTATAATTCAGGTTCATATCATCAGGCCAGCTTAGACTAATAATTCTATTGTACACATTTCTCATATTAATTTCACGTGAGTACAAAAATTTCATTATTATAGTATGTGGACCAAAAACATTTCGTAGGAAAAAACACACCTAGTCACTATTATAGCTGGTAGACCGAAAAATCAACATCACTAGCCCTGACTCACGTGGTGTTCCACTATAAGTAATTAGTATCTTTCCATGTCTTATTACCATATAAAGTTTAGTTTATCATACCCAGAATCCCCCACCATTATAGTCAGTGGACTGGAAACACTCTATAGGATATAACGCACTTGACCACTATTATAGACGGTGGACCGGATATCACTCTACAAGGTAAAACGCACCTGACCACTATTATAGTCGGTGGACCGGAAAAATATTTCCTCACTAGGCCAAGCTTGATAATCTTTCACTTTAAGTGTTTAGTATTTTATTTATATCTTATTCCACATGGAAAACCCCGACTAGACATGCATGACCCACTAGACTTCACCTACTCAGCTTCTCGAAAATCCTATCCCATATCTTGGGACTTCTACACCCTCTAGTACGTCCATACATCCTTTCCTTGTTTTCCTCATTACTATGAATACCCAAATCCTTTATGCATGGGTCAAGACCCGCATTCCATATCTCTGAGTCAACTCACTATCACCTTTTAGGGTTTTCCTCCTAAAAACCCTAATTTGGCCCATATGGACCAACCTTCCTCTATCCCACACAACTCATACTCCTTCGCCCCCAACTCATCACTTCACTCGATTCATCCCCAAGCACCCCATTTTACTTTCCATTTTGCACATGTGGGCATGAAACTCTAGTTGGCCACCCCAAACCCTAGCACCTCTATTTCCTCATACAATGTTATCCCTTCATCACTCTCACTTACCATCTCCTCTTCCACATGACACATATCTAACATACCCTATGGCCCTGAGACTTCCTTCCTTTCTTTTTCACTCACCATGAAAACCCAAAACTCTTTTGCACATGGTTCAAGGCATCACTCCCCAATCTCTATTTCGACTCCTTTTTGCTCTCCAGGGTTTTCCTTTGAAACCCAAATCTGGCCTATGTGGCCTCACTTCCATTCATCCTACGCATCCCACACTCTTCCTTGTTACTAAAACCTTCACTTCCTTCGAACCACACCCGCCATCACAACCTCACTAACCACCTCCCATACCTGATCACAATAACCTTAGTTCACTCCCCAAAACCCTAGTACTTCTCCTTTCTGTTATGTCACACCCTCAAACCTGAATACCTTTTTCTCACTTGGCTCATATTTCTTCCATGTGACACCCCTGTCATTCTTTATTCTCCATTCTAACTATTTCCATTAGTTTTTCCCTCCTTGCACACTTCTCTCTTTTAGGGTTTTCCCCCAAAACCCTAGTCAAGTCCCCCATGAATCCTTACACCAACCTATGTACTATTTTCCACATATGGACTTTAATTTTTCCAACAGTTCTTCCCTTATCTCACTTAACCCTCAAGTAAACTTTTTCCATGTAAAAGGTCATACCCATGCATGTTTTGGTCCATTCCCTTAATTTATTCCCATTATTCCTCCTTTATCCACCCATAGGTCATAAGATATTTAGGTCATCCTTACCATCCTCTAGTTAACTCACTTTCCTCACTTTTTCTATGTCTCTCACAACCACATCACATTATTTCGGGCTTCCTATCATGCATGTCATGAGGGGACATATTACATAAGAATAACCAAGTACAAGTAACAATACCACATTACACATGTCATAAAATACGTGTAACTTGCCTTAGCTCCATGCTTAGTAAGCTGCGCTACAAGTACCTAATCCATAATATATAAGGCACACACATTAAATCAACACACACAACACATTTTTCACACACATTAGGTCTTAACCATATCCTTACCTAAAATGACATTGGGCTTGAAACACCCTCCTATACCTCCTTAGGGTTATGACTTGGTTCACGTATAAGAGGAAAATACTAGGGTTAACTTCCCTCTTAATGACATTATCATTATTTCCTACTTTACCTTTATCATAGCCTAGTATTAGGGTTATTAACAATAATAGTATCTTTATTAGTAAAAATAAGGGTACTATTCTTAAAATGGTTAATCATACTAATATTAGTCAAAATAGGGTTAGTTAGTTATATTTTTCCATGTTAAGGTATTATTAACAATAATAAGGTAATAAATTTAATATTAACAACAACAAAAAAATATTAATATTAATACTAGTAATACTAAAATAGTGATAATAATGATAACAATAACAATAACAACAATAATAATAGTGATAGTAGTAGTAGTAGTAATAATAATAGCTTGAATAATAATAATAATAATAATAATAATAATAATAATAATAGTGCCAACGTTAATAATAATAATAATGATGATGATGATGATGATGATGATGATAATGAGAATAATGTTAATACTAGAAAGAATAATAATAATAATACTAGTAATAATAATAATATTAATGATAATGATGATAATAATAATCATAATGATGATGATGATGATGATGATGATGATGATGATGATGATGATGATGATGATGATAATAATAATAATAATAATAATAATAATACCAGCAACAATAATGATAATAATGACGACAATAATAGTAATAACAACAACAACAACAATAATAATAGTAATAGTAATAATGATAACATGAATAATAAAAATGATAATGATAATAATAATAGTGGTGGTGGCAGCCAAGTGGCAACGACAGTGGTGGAGGAAGTAGTGGGGGTTGGAGAGGTCACTTTTTAGGCTAGAAGAGAGAGAGAGTGAGATGGTGGTTGTGGTGGTGGTGGATTCTCTGGGTTGAGAGGGTTGGAATGGTGGTGCAAGTGGTGGTTGTGGTGGTGGCTGAGGGTGGTGGAGAAGGAGGGAGGGTGAAGGAGAGGGAGGCAGAGAGAAAGGAAGGTGGGGGGGGGGGGGGGGAGGTAGGGGAGGCTTTGTTGAGGGGTTTGGGTGGCAAGAGACGTAGTGGTTGTGGCGAGATGGTGGTGCATAGCGGTAAGAGGGGTGGCGATGGGTGTAAAATGGCAAATCGAGCATCCAAATTTTCATGGTTGGTGTGGTTCATGTAGAGGGAACTAGGGGTGATAAGTGGTATGGTTTGGTGGAGGGTAATGTAGGGAAGAGTTTGAGAGGTGTTTTAGGTGGCAGTATTGGGCAACGATGGTAGGGACGGCATCTGAAGAGGCGGTGGCATAAGGAGGGCTAATTTTTAGGCAGGGAAAAAGAGGCCGAATGGGATCGGTTGGGGGATATTTATAGGCCATTGGAGGGAGGATAAGACAAAAGGGGAAGAGGGCAAGGTGGCAAGTGAGGTAGAGCTCTTCTAGCAGTGGTGGAAGGCCGGTACGAGCTTGCAAAATGGCAGTTATAGGTTTGGTTGAGGAGGACAAAAAGGAAGGGGAGCACATGTGGGAGGAGTTATAGGGCTAGTTGGGGCTAGAAAAGGAAAGGAAAATGACGGGGAGAGAAGGAAGAGAGGTAGGTCGGCGATATGATTGCTGGGTTGGTTGGTGGCATAGGGTTACAGGTTTTGACTTACATGCATAGGAGGGAGAAGGGAGAAAGAAAGAAAGGTGGGCTAGCCGACTGATCTGGGGGAAAAGAAAAAAAGAGGGAACTAGGCAGGTGAGGCGGAGGAAAAAAAAAGGGTTGGCGAGCTGGGCCGCATAGGGAAAGAAGAGGGGGAGAGCGGTTGGGCCGTAAGGGGTGCGGGCCTAAACCGGGGGACAAAGGGAAAAAAAGAAAAGGATAAAGGAAGAAAAGAGGAGAGAAGAAGGAAAAAGGGAAAAAAGAAAAAGAAAAAAAGGAAAAATAGGTTGGTTGGGGTATTTAGAATATTTTAGTATTATTAAATATTTAAAAATAATAAAATTTAGTAAAATATTAATTAAATTTCCTTTTATAGTAAATTAGGATATTTTGGGTAATTTTTCCTAATTTCTATTTTAGTTAGCAAAATACCCTAATCTCCCCTAATTAAATTCTTTATTATTTTCTTCATATTTTTGTCTTAGATACTCCCCTTATTTTAATACAATAATTTATTTAATCAAATTTTCTAATAAATTCCTATTTTATTATACTTTTCTAAATTAGTATTTTAGGATATTTCAGCATGAATGTGCAGGAATACCATACTCGGTTCATAAAGCAACAAATTTTTTGGTTGTTCCTCGATTAGTTTGTAGTAGTTCATATTGAAAATATTTTGGTATACTCTCAGAGTGTAGAGGAGAATAAGCACCATCTTCACACTATGTTGTCACTCTTTAGAGAGAACAGTTTGTATGTCAAACTCTCTAAGTGTGAGTTTTAGCTTTGGGAGGTTGCATTTTTAGGTAATGTGGTTTCATCAAGAGGATTTGTTGTGAATCCAATGAATATTTTGGCAGTGACCAAGTGGAGGGCACTAACTAGTGTTTCTAAGGTTTGTAATTTCTTAGTTTTGGTTGGGTACTAAATGTGTTTTATTTAGGACTTTCTAAAGGTAGCTCATCCCTTAATGAATATTCTAAAGAGTCTGTCAGATTTCAATGGGACGATGCATGTGAGGGAACATTTTAGGATTTGAAGAAAAGTTTAACTACAACACTAATTTTGACACTACCATCAAAATTAGACGGGTTTGAGGTCTACAATGATACATTGAAGCACAAACTAGGTTTTGCATTGATCCAACATGATAAAGTAATTGTAATCCCCCAAAATTTTAAAAGACTATAATTTAATAAATGAATTTTATTTGGGTTATATTAGCTTTTAAATTTATTTAATTTAATTATTTAATGGAATTTTAGGTATATAAAATTGGATATAAATATTTAATAAATTAAAATAAATATTTTGTTATTTTATCATACTATTTTTATTTAAATAATTTTTCAAACAAATATTTTACTAAAATTATCATTTTTAAACCCATGTATTTAATTATATTAAATTAAATTATTAAATAAATTTATTACCCAAAAATATTACATTATATTATTTTATAAATTAAATTATTTTAATTTTTTCTTATTTTTCCCTTTTCCCTTTTCCTTTTATTTCTCCTTTTTCTCCTTTGTTTCTTTTTCCTTTTTCTTCCTTCGGGCAACCAACACCTCGGCTTGCCCTGCCTTCCTCACCCCTGTGTCGCTGGCCCATCTCGATCCTTTTCTCCCCTCCTTTCCCTTTCTTTCCCTCGGCCTAGACCTCCTCCTTTTCTTTTCTTCCTTTCTCCCCCGTGCGAGCCCTGCCCATCGTCCCTTCTTTCTTTTCTTTCCTTTCTCCCCAGATCAGGCCGGCCCACTCCCTTCGTCCCCTGCGCCCGGCCTGTAACCCCCCTCTCCTCGCCCTTGCCCTACCTCTCCTTTCCCTCTCCTTACCATTCCCATACTCCTACCACCCTACCGCCACCCTACCGAGCCCCCTATCCCCTCCTTTTCTCTCCCTCTTCTTTTTCTTCTTCCCTCCCTGCTTTGTCCAACCATTTTCGAGCCTTCCATCCCCTTCCTCGATCTTCTTTCTCTCCTTTTTTTTCACCTTCCATCTCCCTCCCTGTTTTTGCACCGTCACTTCTGTAATCCCCCAAAATTTTAGGAAACTGTTAATTTAATAAATAGCTATTATTTGAAATAAATTAGCTTTTAAAATTATTTAGTGTAATTATTTTATGGATTTTTGAGTATGTAAATGTGGATAGAAGTTTATAATAAATTAAAAATAAATATTTTGTTATTTTATCATATTATTTTTATTTGAATAAATTTTCAAACTGATATTTTACTAAAATTATCCTTTTTGAGCCAATATATTGAATTATATTGAATTAAATTATTAAATTAAATAATTTATCAAAATATTATATTTTATTATTTTCTAAATTAAATTAAATTGTTTTTCCCTATTTTCTATTTTTCCTTCTTTTTCTTTTTCTTTTCCTTTTCCTTTTCTCCTTTTCCTCCTTCCTTTCTTTTTCTTTTTTTCCTTTCCCTGGCTCGGGCTGCCAAGCTTGTGCCCCTCCTTGCGCCTGGGCCAGCGGCCCATTCTTCCCCTCGCCCCAGTCACACGACTCAGACCGGCCTTCATTTTTTTTCTCCCCAGACTAGGTCAGCCGCTTGTTTTTTTTCCCCCGACCGGCTTGCTCCTTTATTTCCTTCTTCCTTCTCAGGTCTCGACCCAACTACGCCTCCTCCAACGCCCTCCCCGACTTGTCCCCGTCGGCCAGTGCTGCCACTTTGGGCACGCCGGCCACCGTCTGCTGCCACCTTCTGCCACCACCTGCATCCTCCTCTCTCTCTCTCTCTCCCCTGCATTTTTCACCAAATTAGAACTGGGCAGCCATGCACCCCGTCCCGCATGGCTCCCCTTACCCTCTTCGTCAACCTCCCCTTGCCACCCTATGACACCCTGCCACCCTAGACACTGCCGCCGATCAGACCCTGCCTCCTCTCTTCTCCCTCTTCTTTTTCTTCTTCCCTTCATCCATTTTCTGCCATCATTTTGAGCTCCTTACCCCCCGATCCTCCCTTCTCTTCCATTTTCTTCCTCTCCCATTTCCACCCTATTTTTGCGTCGCCACCACCGTCCGCCGCTCCTGCCGCCTCACCAACCCCCTGCACCACCTCCTTCACCCTTCTACTACCGCCCTACACCGCCTCAACACCATCCAAGCCACCCTGCAACTCCCTCTTCCTCCCCTCTTCTTTTTCTCCCTGTTTTTCACCCCTCTCGACAGCCCACCTACAACCCCTCCTTTCGCCGCCTTCCGACCACCGACCAAACCACCAATCTCCTCCCTGCAACCTCCTCTACCACCCCATACTTTATTTTCTCGAAACCAGCCCCTGCACCCCTCCACTTTTCCTTCCTTCTCAGCCCTTCCACCTCGACCCACTTCAGCAGCCACCTTCGCCACCTTGCCGCCGCCGCCTTAGCCGCCCTTGGCCGCCAACAACCCATCCCCAGCATCCACCTACACCCCCTCTTCACTCCTGCACCATTACATTGCCTTGAAACCTTCCCCATCTATCTTCTTTCCTAGCCCAAATCCCCTAACCCAAAAATAACCATCTTTGCTCCTATCACCCCCTCTTCGAGCCCTTTTTTTCCTTGTATTTTTGCATGCAGCTCATGCTGCATATGCAGCATGAGTTCCTGCATTATTTGGCCATTTTTTATTAAACATTTTAAGGTATGATAATATTTAAATTAATTATTTCCTTAAGTAGAATTTATAAAGTCTTATATCTTGATTTTCTTATTTCTAATAAATATTGATATTTTTTTAGGTATTGGTTTTTCTAATCAAAGCTTGAATCTTTAACCGGGATACCGGTAAGATTCAATTTTTGCGGGAAATTAAGGTAATCGTTAAACCCCACTTAAATGTATGATAAACGTATGTTTAGACATTAGGAATTTTAATGTGTTATTATGGTTGATATATGGTTGTTAATATAAGTTATATGTTTGCTTGTATTCTTTAATAAAAAGGAAAGTATGCTCTTTTATGTGATATGTGTGGAAATGTGGTCTAAGGGAAGAATTTAAGTATTAATGAAATTGTTAATTACTTATCTATGTTATTTGATGTTATTGTGACCATTTATGCATGAATGATATTATTGTGAGCCCTAGGGGCATTTTGTAATATTCCTTATGTTAGATTATGGCCTAATATGTGCAGGTGCTAATATGTATTATGTTAAAATATAATGGTTGGTGGATTTGGGTATTATTAATGGAGTATTAATATTATTATTTCATGTGGTAATGTTAATTTGATAAAAGTTGTCAAATAAAGGGGTAAAGTAGTAAATTTGAAGCCAAAAGGGCAATATGGTAATTTTACAAGTGAAAAGGGGTACTGTGGTAATTATGGAAGTTAGGGGTATTATGGTAATTTTATAAGTAAAGGAAAGATGGTAATTTTTCAAGTAAAGGGGCATTGTGGTAATTATGATAAAGGAGAAGGGTAATTTGGTAATTCATCCAACTGAAAGGGGCAATTTGGTAATTTAACCGACTAAAGGGTAAAGTGGTAATTATTTAACTAACTAAAGGGGCAAAATAGTAATCCTGATAATAAAGGAGGGTAATTTGTCAAATTATTCAACACAAGGGCAATTTAGTAATTATAACAAAGGAGAAGGGCAATGCGGTAATTTAACCAACCAAAGGGGAAATATGTTAAGGATAACAATTGTGAAGGGTGAATGGTGATCTAAAAGGCATAGGAAATAACTTGGTAACCTAAACCAAGTAAAGGGTAATTTGGTAAATAAGCAACCTAAAGGGTAATATGGTAATTTATCAAGTAAGGAAGGGATGACCTGGCTATTATATTAGTAAGGGGTAAATGAGTAATTTGTACCTGACATGTCGTTGGAATTGCTAAATGTTATAATATGATTCAAATAATGTTGATTAGTAAGGTAAGATTATTTGATAATTAGTAAGTAACATGAGAATGAATCTTAATCCAAAATTATATGAGATTATGATGGCCTTAATGGTTTCTCTGTGATATCGTGGATAACCATCTGAATAAGAGATGACTAATGATATCGGAACGATTGAAAGTGAATAAGTATCTGATTATTGTGCTTTTGGTGATCACCTTAATTAAGACACTAATACTTAAAGTGAAAGACCTCAAGATCGGGAATGATGACTCTTTAGGGGTCGCTACCCTAAAGATGTGGTTTAGTCCACGATTATTCTGGTATTTGCTGGTGTGCCTTTGTGCCCCATCCAGACCTTATATCTTACTCTTTCTAGCTATTCGGACCTAGTTAGGGGGTATGCATACTTATGGATTAGGTGTCCTTGTCGGTAGGGTACTGAGTAGCTTTATGCACCAATACGACCAGGGTACCTTTGTGTCCTTGGGTTCGTGGTTGAAGGGTACTGAGTAGCTTGTATGCACCGGTACGACTGGTGTACCTTTGTGTCCCGGGTTCTTGATCTCCCATCCGAGGCAAATAAATGGATTTGTTATGCTGATTAAAGAAAGGAAAAATACTAATTATGAAAGTGAAAGATTATGAGCCGGGCCCAGTTGGATTATGATATTGGTTACCAATCCATCAGTTATAATAGTGGCCCAGGAGCGTGTTGCCCTGGCAAGTAATTATGAGTACCGATCCACCAGATATAATAGTGGCCCAAGAGCGTGTTGCCCTAGATGATGTTGATATATGTATTCCGATCCACCGACAATAATAGTGGGGGTCCCGAGCTCAATAAAACCAGTTATGTATGTGAATAAAGTTATGGAAAAATACTAATCACTTACAGTGGAACATCATGTGAGTCGAGGCCAGACCGGTCCACCGGCGAATAATAGTGGCCAGGAGCGTTTTGCCCTGGAGACCGATCCACCGTCGTATAATAGTGGTTAGGTGCGTTCTGCCCTATAAGTGACCGATCCACCGGCTATAATAGTGGGGTTCTCGTACTCACATGGATATAAAATATTGAGATCGAATGAATAATGATGGACTAATGGCTTAAGGCCCGAATGTATTGATCTTGCACTATGACATGGCTTAAGGCCCGAAAGTATCGATTGTTCATAACTACCTATTGATATATGATGTGATTATTAATTATGTGAATGTTATATGTACACATCTTGTTATATATATATATATATATATATATGTAGTTTTGTATCATGTGTGACATTACGGGCCTGCTTTTAAGTGTGACTTTAAAGGGTTACTCAGTACCATCGTACTGAAGGGTTCCATTCATGGGGCCCCTGCCTATTCAATGGGCAGTGTCCCTTGCAGGTCCTATCAGGTGCTATTCAAGTGGGCAACGGGAAAGAGAGTAAGGAATCGTTCGGATTTTAGGATTCTCCCTTGCTTAACTTTCTGGTTTTAATGTATTCCTTGTTATTGTAACCACCATTGGTGGATTCTGATTTTGTAAAGTGTATTGCGCTACTCTGATTTAAATATGTTTTGGAAATCTAGCAAAGTGTATCACATTCCTTTAGCCTTAGCACTTGGTACTGGAATGGTATGAGTGAACCGGTCTGGTACTAAGTGTGGCGGTAATACCCCCGAAATTCACGATTTTATATTTTGTTTCCACTATTTGTTTTAAATAATATGAAATTTTTCAGTAGTAAATTTTGGGGGTGTTACAGCTTCATTCCGTAGCTTCCACCGCCACACCAGCCACTGCCACCCTCTACTTTACCCTTACACTACCAAGCCATCCCTCGAGCCACCTTGCATCCCCTTCTTCCTCCCCTCTTCTTTTTCTTCTTCTTGTTCTCCCTTCTCAGCAACCACCCTGCACCTCTTCCTTCCACTACTGTCCTGCTGCCTCTGTCATCGTTTAAGCCACCAAACCACTCCCTACAACCTCCCCTACCACCCCCAAACCTCCTTTGGCCGAAACAACTACCTTTAGCCCTTTATTTTCTTCCCCCCTTTTTCCTTCCTTCTCAGCCCCATCTACCTTCGTAGCCTTGCCGCCACCGTCGCCCCCTTGGCCGCCATCAATCTATTCCCTACCACTACCTACACCCCGTCTCCACCCCTGCACCTTTCCCTTTCTCTAAATCCTCCCCACATGCCTTCTTTCCTAGCCCCAAAACTTTAACCCAAAACACCACTCCCTCCTCCCTTTCTTGCCATTTCGAGCTCCTCCCCCTCATTTCTTTGTATGTAGTGTTGTATCATGTGTTACATTACAGGCCTGTTTTTAAGTGTGTGTTAAAGTGTTACTTAGTACCATAGTACTGAAGGGTTCCATTCGTGGGGCCCTTACCTATTCAATGGGTAGTGTCCCTTGCGGGTCTTTTTTAAGTTCTATTCAAGTGGGCCCTGGGGAAATAGTGTAAGGAACTATCCGAAAAGTCTTAGGGTTGTACTCTTTCTCTTTTAACTGTTGGTTTAAATGTAATATGTCTTCTTGTAACTACCACTAGTGGATTTTATTCTATAAATTGTTTATTACGCTAATCTGATTTAATTATGGTTTGAGTTTCTCGTAAGCTATATTTTACTCTTTTAGCCTTAGCACTTGGTATTGGAGCGGTAGGAGTGAATTGGTCTGGTACTAAGTGTAGTGGTAATATCCCCAGAATTCATAGTTTTGTTATTCCACTTCCGCTAATTATTTTAATAAAATAAAAATTTTCAGTAGTGAATTTTGGAGGTGTTATAGTAATGGTTTACATTTCTCTTCAATTAAAGTAACATGAGTAGATTTACCCGACATATGATTTGGGGTTGGTCGCACTTTCCTTTGTGCTAAATATTTAGAGGCACTATTTATATTAGACATAGTGCAGATTCTTCATTAACCATAAGAGGCTTAAGTATATATTCACTCAAAAGGAATTGAATATGAGGTAGATGAGATGGCTAGAGTTGGTGAAGGCCTATAATATCGAGTTAACCTAAGATGAAGGTAAGACCAATGTCATTATAGATACCTTGAATAGGAAGAAATTGCACTCTTTGGGTTCTTATCTAGTGGCTAATCGGTTAATTGAGGAGCTCGATGAGATGGGGATAGAGTTAATCTAGCAGGGTGATTTGGAGGTATGGATGAGTGTTATGACTATTATGCAAACTATGTTAGATAAGATTTTAGTAGGATAATCTCTAGATGTTAATCTTGAGAGGATTCGGTAGAAGATATAGGACAATTGAGTTGAGGGATTTTGAATTCATAAGGATGGTGACATTCACTATTGGGGTCGTTGGTGTATCCCTCAAAGTTGTGTCAATATGAAGCGTTATATTTTATAGGAGGGCCATCATACTCTGTATTCTACCCTCCCAAAAGGGAATAAGTTCTATAATTACCTAAAGAGGATCTACAAGTGGCCTTATATAAAGTAAGAGGTAGTGAAGTTTATGTTGAGGTGTCTGACTTGTTATAAGGTCAAGGTCAATCAGCGAAGGCCTGCAAGTTTGGTCCATTTTTTAGATGATCTAAGGTGGAAGTGAGAATCCATCTTGATAGATTTTATGAGTGGATTACTAAAGAATCATAGTGGGTGTAATACGATCTGGGTTGTTATCAACAAGTTGACTCAATGAGCAATGTTTGTGCCGATGAAGTTGACTTGGAGTATAGATTCATTGGCATATGCTTAGATGAGGTTTGTGGTGAGTAGACATGGTATACCTACCAACATAGTCTCAGACTAAAATTCAATATTCCTTTCACATTTCTAGGGAAAGTTGTATGATTCCATGGGAATGAAGTTGAGGATGAGTATTTCCTTTCACCTAGGTACAGATGGATAGATTGGGAGGATGATTTAGACACTTAAGGACATGCTATGCACTTGTATTTTGGACTTTTGAGGTAGTTGGGAGGATCATCTACATTTGTTTGAGTTCTCATATAAAATCACTTATCACACTAGCATAGGGATGGTCCCCTTTAAGGCATTGTATGGATACAAGTGCCAAATACCTTTATGTTGGAGCAACATTAATGAGACTATTGTACTTGAACCAAATTTGATTGAGGAGATAACTCGGTAGGTTTGATTGATTCAGGAAAGAATGAGAGAAACCTAGAGTTGATAAAAGAGCTATGTAGACCAAATACATAGTAGTGATAGATTCGAGCTAGGGGACAGAGTGCTATAGATGGTCTCGCCCACCAAGGGGTGTAGATATTTGGTAGGAAGGATAAACTAAGCTCAAGATATGTTGGTCCTTATGAGATTATTGATAGGGTCAGCGAGGTTGTATACTGCCTAGCACCATGGATGCATGGGGATGGTATTTGTCCAGCATTTCACATCCTAGAAATGTCCCGAGGCTAGAATCAAGGTCTGAAATACCGAACTTGGTGGAAATGACAAAACTCAAAGCGAGATCTTCTCTAGTCAGCTATGCTTGATGGTTTTGGGTGATTTTTTGTAGGAGATACAAATCTTTTCCAGTTAATATTCATGGAGAAGCAGAGACATATAAAGGATATGGGAAGAGGGAGAGAGAGTGAGAGAGAAAAAGGACTAGAAAAAATTGTGAAGAATCTGTTTGTATATAATCTTCTAAAATTTTATCCTTTTCTTCTTTTTCCTATGCTAAAAGGTAAAAAAATGTATCCCCCTCTCTCTGTAATGAACTCATAGAAAAGGAGATGGGAAGAGGGATAGAGAAATGGATTTACTAAAAATAAGTATATGATTATATTAAATGTGTTAAAGTATTTTTTTAGTATATAAATATATATACAATTTTTTTATATTGTTTCCTCATGTCCCCATTTCCTTTTTTTATATGATGTTTTAGCATTTCTTCCTGTTCTCACTTTCATGCCTCCATCCCTATGCAACACCACCTAGAACTTCCACTAGAGTTAGCCAAAGTTCATAATGTCTTCTACATCTCATGAATGAGAAAATACATTGCAAATCTGTCCCTATGTGATCAACTTCAATGAGATCGAGTTCAATGATTCATTGACCTATAAGGATAGGCCCTTTCATATTCTTAACACCAAGATACGTTGGACTCGGACAAGCTCAGTTTCACTCGTGACGATTCTTTAGAGTCACCATGGAGTAAAGGAGGCAACTTGGGAGATAAAAAAAAAAGGATATGTGTGATTCACATCCCTAGATTTTTAGCACATTTGTGTTAGATTTTAGGGTTCTTCCTTTTTAAGGGGGTAGTACTTGCTAGTTTTGTGTTAACTCTAGTAAAGTTAACTGCCCAGATCACCTTTTCTTACATCTTTTTCTCTTATTCCCTAGCCTTCACTTTATGACTTTGAAGACAGAGTCTATTTTGCGTCATTGATATTTTTAACATTAACCTAACCTAAGATGGTTGATAATTAATTTTATCTAAATACCGTAATCTAAATTATTGTTACCTAATTCTAATCCTAACCCCAAACCTACTTTTCCCTTTCCCCTTCTCCCTTCTCAGTTTTCCTTTTTCCCCTTCTCCTTTGGTTTCCCATTTCTTTTTGTCTAGCTTGGTTTATTCTTCCTCTTCTTCATAGACAAATCACCCCTTCTGAATAAATCCCCTTTGCCATGATACCATAACCTATCTCCCCTACCTCCATCATCACCTCGTCAACTCCTAGATCCTACACTGATGTATTTTTTTTCTAAAAAATTTACCACATCATAACTCACCTCCATTCTACCTCTTTGTCATTTCATGCAACATGTGTGTGTGTGTGTGTGTGCATACTCCCTCCCAAACTCAACCACGTTTAATGCTCAACCACCTCCTTTCCTCCCTCCATTTCTGTGACGAATATCAACAACTGCGAAGCCTCTTCTTTTTCTTCCCATCCTTCTTTTCATCGCAACAAATTCCCCAACAACCCTTAAATTCCACCCACCACCGTCCCATCATCCCTTTCATTAGCCCTTCTTGTCATTCCTTCCACCTTAGAAATGACCATCATCACTAAAACACCCCTAAACTTAGGCCATCACCACTAAAATCTTCCCCTTAACTTCGACTTACACCTCTTTTCACCACTCTTGAGCATCTCTTTACCTTAGAATTCCCCTACCCCTTGCAATGGCAGCTAGTGGCATTGCTACCCACCTTGGTTTGTCCCTTGTTGTCATTTTCCCCTCATTTGTTGCGCAAATTCCATCGTAGCTACATTCTGCTTGTGATTCAGTTTTTTCTCATCTTTCCAATCTCCTTTACCTTAGCCTTTCCTTGGTTATATCCCTAATTTACAATTGTTTTCCCCCCTTTTTTAGGTGATTTTATGGAGGTCTTGGAGGTGGCAAGATAATTCTTAGTTACACATACTTAGAGATAATTATCCTTTTCGGTAAGAATAAAGTCATATTTAGGATTCTTGTGTTAAATGTTATGTATGATTTTTGTATCATTATGTTGTTATGATTATGATTCCAAAATTTTAATATTATGATGAGGTAATGTGGTACTATATGATGGAAAGTGAGTAAAAATGAGGAAGCATGAGCTTATATGATATTATTGCAATAATTCTTATGTTGTAAGCTCTAAGTGAATTAGTATGATATAGAGTATTATAATATGGGTTTGATAAAGTATGGTACGGGAAAGTGAGTAAATTTAAGATGTATGGTGATGTAATAAATCGAGGATTTGAAAATAACGATATAGAACATATAGTGTTTTAGTGAAATAAAGACATTTGGCTATCTTTAAGGACATTTTGTTTTATATGAGTTAAATGTAAAAATTTTGGTATTTTAACGTGTTTAATTGTTTAAAATATGCTATGAATATCACATGGAATATTTAAAGTAATTATGAATGACCTAAGTCAAAAATAAAAGAGAAAAGTGACTTATCTTTTGAATAATAACCTTGATTGCGAAGTTGTTATCGCAATGTAAGACATTGAAGTTAATCTATGATTTTTAAATATAATGTTAATATTTTTCATTTTATGAATTTAAATTCAATTTGGTGATTATATGAGTCATATGGAAGAATTTATACCTAAATTGTGAATTAGGATCTCGTAGGAATTGTGTATAGTGACTCTTGAGATAGGGTTATTATCGCATGTGTAAGATGTAGAGTTAGAACTTTATTTTAAGATATGTTGATAATAATAATATTGGATGATGTGTTATTTATTTATTTAATCTGTCAGAGGAGAAAACAATCATTTTCCAACATATTATGTGAGCTATTCCATATTGTTATCGTAAATCTACTTGACTTTTCGTAATCTCAATAAGTTGAATAATTGAGCCTGAGCTTCCCTGATGGTCTGTTTGTTTTGGGTGAAACAAGGTAAAAGGAGGTGAATTAATTATTTTATTTCATTTGGGAACTAATTTTATTAACCTTGACGAAGTGAATCAGAGTTAAAGTTTAATCTCCCTTTACTTAGATTAACCTTATTTTTATTAACCCCAAATTTCAGATGTAACAGAAGTGAAGGTTAATATATAAATAATATTTTGACTTGAACGACAAAAGTACCCATAATTTATATCAATTGAATCACTATCATTTTCTCATCCACTATATCTCGTCCTTTATTTATTTTATTTTTTTAACCTCTATTCATCTCAATCCAATTGAAAATTTTAAAATATTCACCCCTATTTATCTACGTTAGGTTAATATCATCAAAGTAGCGAAACATTCATTTCAATTTATCTCTATTTCTTTTACCTAGGTTAATTTTTAATAGTTATCCTTACTTTAATTTATTCCGATCCAAACAGATCATGAAAGTCGTCAACTCCCACCTAATATGGCTTACGCATACATGAAACACATAAGGTACTTTGTGATGTGCTAGCGAGACATTAATTATCAATTTATCATACTATCTGATGCACTCGAAAACATGATACACACAAGGATCCTCGTTAATGCCACAAGATCAAGGAACGTGGCTACTTTTATCGGCTAAGCAAAATGGTGTATTAATGTTACGTTTACGGTGCGTTAATATCGGCCGGTACTTCTTGTGTAGTTAAAATATTATTCATTTTCTTCAAGGAGAATGCTAATTATCTATCTATTTATAATCAAGAGTGTGCGATCTGTGCGTCTGTGCTCCTGCCGACGAGAAAATTTGCGCGACAAACTTTCAGTAGCAAAATTTTGGTTCCCATCCCATTGACTTGATTCTTCAAGTATTGTTTTCATATCAAAGCTCTTATTTTAGAATTCCGTAGCCCATGATTTTGCTAAAGTATTAGTTTAATAATCCTCAGTAGCGGCGGTGTTTTAAATACTCATGCGTATAAAAAAATAAAATTATTCTATCAATGTATATATTTTTAAAAAAAATTAATAAAATTGATCTTAAAAATATACTTATATCCTTTATTAAAAAAATAATAAAGTATTTAATACATATAGATAATGAAGAAAAAATAAGGGTAAAAATATAAAAGACTTTTAATTTTCTAAAATAATTTTATTTTTTATACAAAAAAATTAGTGATGGAATGATTTTTTTTATACGGAGAACTTAATATTTTTATAATATTTATCATTTATTATATTATTTCTATAACATTATATGATAATAAATATTGATACAATTAAATTAAGAAAATGCTTCAAAGTATGTACAAAATAATAATAATAAAATTAATAAAAAATTAATATTATTGCCCCATCTATTTTATAATTTATGGCAAATTAGCTTCCTGATTTTTTTATAAATATAAGTATTTTAAAAATGTATAAATAATTTAATACTAATTTTTTTTCAATTCTAACAGTGTGTTATTCTCTTTCCAAGTAAATGAATATAGATATTAAATTTGATACAACGGTATATTGGTAAGAATAAATATATGTATTTTTTTTATGATTAAAAACAACCATAGCAATAACATTTACAAGATACAAGTCCCAAATGTTAAGAGGTAAGATCATCCTTACACTGCTTGCAATGCAAGACAAAAAAAAAAAAAAAAAAAGGCCACCCACACAGGGAATCTAAGGCTTCATTTGGATTGAGGTGAATCAAAGTAAGAGTAAACATTAAAAATTAACCTAGGTAAAGGGAACGGAGGTGAATCGGAATGAATGTTTTAAAATGCTGTTTGGATGATATTAACCTAACCTAGGTGAGTGTTTTAAAAATTCCATTTAGATTGAGGTAAATAAAGATTAAAAAAATAAAATAAATGATATTTATATCCTTGTATTAAACAAATAAGTCCTATTAAGGGGTATTTTGGTCCTATTAAGTCAAAAATTTACTTATTCTTTCTCCTTCACCTCGGTTACCCCCAAAATCGGAAGTTAATAAAAATGAGATTAATCAAGGTGAATGGAGGTAAAACTTTAACCTCGATTCACCTAGGTAAATTTATTAACCAGATACCCAAATGGGATTTTGATTCACCTTCATTAACCGTCGTTCACCCCAATCCAAACGTTGCATAAATGTCCCAATAGGTCCAAAAGGCCAAAGAACCCCCCTTCCCATGTCAATGAAAAGATCCTATAATGGACTCACACCTAGAATCGACAACAGAGAGGAACATAATTCTGATTTCTTGAATCTGCAATAAGTCAATGCTAGTTCATGGAGAGCCTTCATCCTTCTCATTTTGGAAGTGCTCATTGCCTTAGCTTCCCCAACCAGACACAATCATTAAAGATTACCATAACAATGTCACCTATCATCGCACGATTAATTGAACTTGGTGTACGGTGTCATCAACTCTATAAGCAAATCCATCACGTCCATCTTTAATCTAAATTCCAACCATTGTCTTTATCAACATCAATAACCTATTCACACATGTTACAATTTTCATATACCTATTTATTTCTAAATTCCTAGAGTGTGCCGATGGAGGCAAATAATGCAACTTGCCTGCTTGAATTATTCATCAACTAGAGAAATAATCAGTCAAACAGCATTCATTCATTCTCTAAGCAAAAAGTCAAGTGTTTTTACCATGAAAAATTATTCATCAAACATAACCAACAAGAAATTCACTGCTTCCCCAATTGTTACAGCTTCGGACCTAAGAATTCATTACCTTTCGCCGAGAATTGCACCTATCGGTTTTAAGTAAGAAAACAGGAAAAATGACAGAACCACTCTACCCCACCTGATTCGAAAAACTAACCTTCTTTGAGAAGAGGAACTCCATATCCTCCAACTCCTGCAACAGATTGATTAAACTGATTTCAATGAAGCCGGTTTTGATAATCGGGAACAGGCAAATCAAACTCTTTTTATCTCTTACCAAGAATGAAAGGGCTGACCTACGAAGAATGCAGACAGAGGAACGATGGGCTCGGAAATCCAAATCCGGATGTTGGTGGAGAAGCTCGGGAAGCGGGAGTCGTAAGGGTCTTACGATGGCCGTAAATGCTCTCAATGTTGAGAAATGCAACTGTACTGAGACGGCGACCACCGCAATCCGTCCGTAAGGAAAGGAATCTTTTTTTTATAGACCGAAATATTTCAGATATATATATATTTACCCTTTCGGCTGATATTTTGACTCAGATTTTGATTTATATTGGACTTGAAGATGGTAGGTCGGTAGTGAACGGTGATGGTTATGTTTCGAATGTAATAACACTTAACGAGGATTATCAATGGAAATGGTTCATAGTGGCTACGACAAGGAGGATGAGGAAGATGATGCTTTTTTTGTCTACATTCAAAGAGAATGGAATAAAATTAACGAGTTTTGTCGTATAAAATAAAAGCGCATCATAAAGTTCAAATAACAACATTTTGATCTTTTGTTTCTTTTTATAGAGAAATGACAATGATTGAATGAATTTCTTTTGCCATAACGTTTGACCGAACATCAACGGTATCACACATGTTTTTTTTAAATAATTTTGGCTTAGCTGTAACCTTTAATCCTACACTCTATCTATAAATGCCAAGGAGAGAATGAAAAAGAAAAACATAACTTGTTGTTGGCTGTTCTTTCTCTCCATAACCGAGAACTCCCTCCACTTCAACTCAAGTGCAAGAGTTTGAAGTTTGCACAAATCTTCTAAGATTTATCCTAAGAGTTTATATCTTAGGTGGATCTTATGAGTATTGATTGAAGGAGTTACTAAGAATCAATTTTACTTCCTCAAATATCCCCGATTCTTCTCTTAAGTTTCGATTGTTTAAAGTTAAATATAATACAACTTTCTAGTATTATGTATTGGTTTGCTTTGTATCTTTGTACTAGTAGCTTCCGTCTTATGGTCGCAATGGTTAGTCTTTATCTTGCAGGAATACTTTGAGGGTATAGCTTGATAAATTTTGGTAGGAGTCGAGAGTTAAGACTATCTATTGTCCACCATGACATCTTTTTTATCTGGATATCCCTTTGACTCTTATGTCTCCTTCTGTATTTCTTTCTCTTGTCACTTGTAACTCTTTTATTTGATCTTTTGTTATGGGAACACTTTAATATTGTGATGAAATATTCATCTACTTATTATCAATTGTTGTTTTTAATTTAAGTGGATAATCGTTTTAGCCTTAATATTTAGTATAAAAAAAGGTAGAGGGACCGAACTTACATTAAGTGTGGTGGTAACACCCTATGTTTTTAATGGTTTAGCCTCTAAAATCAACTCTTTTTGAAGAAATTTTCAAGTGCTGAAAATGGAAGTGTTACATTGTCCTCTAAAACTATCTATTTTAAGAGCTCAAGAAGAGAAGTGAAGATTTTATTGCTCCATCCATTACCCACCTTTAAGTTATACAATCATAACAAGACAAATAATTTTATAAATTTAGTACAATCATTATACAAAGGCATCTCCAAATCATTAACCAACTTTTAAAATATTTTCAAATAGTTTATAAAATGGTCTTTAACATTATTGGTTAGGTTTTCCATGTAAGCAAAGTCATTTGTTGCTTTAACATCATCATGGTCGACCACACTAATTCATTAAGAAGTAGCTCTCCATGCCATACCCATATAGTATAACTCTTATCAATTCTATGGATAATGAGATGATCTCATATCTCATTTACATAAATTATAGTTAAATAAGATTTTATTAGGAAAATTATTGTTATTAAAATAAAAGGAGATTTAATTAGGGCAAATCAAAAAGAAATTTATAAGTATTTTAAGTAGGAGAAAATTGGGTATTTTAACTAATTAAGGATTTTATTTTGAAAATTAATTAAATAAATTATTTTATTTAAAATAAGAAGGAGAAAATAGTTTCAAATTAATATAAAATTTATGAATAATTTAATTGGAGAAAATTAGAGTGATTTGCTAATTAAAATGGAATTTATGAAAAATCTTTTTAAAATCCTAAATTAGCCTAAAAAGGGATTTAAATATTATTTTATTTAAATATTATTATTTTAAATATCCCAAATATCCTAATTAATTTAATTAACCCAACCCATTATTTTTCTCTTTTCCTTTTTCCTTTTTCCTTTTCTTTCTTCCTTCCTTTCTTTTCCTTTCTTTTTCTTTCTTCTTCTTTTCTTTTTCTTTTTCTCCTTCCCCGACCTGAGCCAGCCTAACGGTCCAAGTCCTCCCTCCCTCCCTCCTTCCTTTCCTTTGGCGCGGCCCAGCCCGTGCAACCGTCCCCTTCCTTCTCCCTTGCCGCGTTGCACCTTACTTCTTTTTCCATCGAAACGCCATGTTTTGTTAAAAAAAATTTAGCCTGCATCGCCCGGTCCGGTCCTTCTTTCTTTTCTTTCTTTTTCTCCTGAACCGCTGGTCCGCCCCCACCTTTTATTTCTTCTTTCTTCTTCCCCTTCCTCCACCAGCCATTACTGTCAATGCCTGCAACTCCGAAAATCTTACCGTCGATCCCGCTATTTGACTGGCCGTTTCTCCCTTCTTTTCCCTGTCGTTCCGCCAGTCACGCTGACCCAAACCATTTTCTCCCTCTTCTCGCACAATTCCTCCTTTTCTTGTGCATACCCTGCCCCGACTTTGAATTCCACCGGCCAACCTCGCCGTCGGTAACCCTAACCCTACTTTCTTACCCCTAGTCGACCCACATAACCCTAACCTCCTTTCTAAACTCTATAAATACCCCCATAATAGCCTGTATCAAGCCTTTGATTTCCTTACCCAGAATATTTCCCTTGTGCGCCGCCACCCCTTCAGACACCATTGCCACCGCCTCTGACCAACTTTGCCGCCCTCTTTGCCCACCCGAGTACTCCTTGCACAGCCCTCTAACTACCTAAACCTCCCTCATCCCTCGATTCTTCTTACACAAGGCACCCTGGCTGTGCGAAGTAGCCCCCTCAGCCAACCCATTTTCTATCTCTGCCACCCTTCGCGTCGCCATCCGCCACCTCTTCCGTTGCTGTAGCCGCTCCTTTCACCTTCCATTCTATTCTGCAGACCACCCTCTACCTTCCCCTACCTTTCTTTTCCTCTTCCTCCCTCTCCTCCTTTCTTTCTCTCTTTCTTCCCCATTCGGCCACCACCGCCGCCGCCTCCTTTGGTTGCGCCGCCACCCTCATTCAACTCCTCTCCCTCTAGACAGTCTTAAGCACCCCAACTCCCACCTTCATTCTCCCTATCTTTTTCCCAGCGTCTAACTTTTCCCTTTTTCTTCTCTTTTTTCGGCCACCATCACTGCTACCATGCACCACCGTTGGTGCCGCCTATCACCACCAGCCTAAGGTTGAACCCTAAACCCTCTCAACCATTTTCCCTATTTTTACAAGCCTTAATTTATTTTATTTCATTTATTTGAATATAAATATTATTATTATTATTATTATTATTATTATTATTATTATTATTATTTATATTGAGGGCTGAAGCCCTATTGTATTTTTATTTTGATTTTATTATTATTATTATTATTATTATTATTTCTATTATTATTATTATTATTATGTTATTATTATTATAATAATAATTATTATTATTACTATTTTGAATTACTATTAGTATTATTATTATTATTCCATTATTAATATTACAACTACTTTACTATTAGTTTTACTATTGTTAGGCGATTAGTATTAATATTATTAGTATTATTATTATTACTAATAGTTTTGCTATTATTATTATTATTATTATTATTATTATTATTATTATTATTTTCAATGTTATTATTATTATTCTATATAGGGCTGAAACCCTATTGTGCCTATTTTGAATTATAGTAGTAGTATTATAGATATCAAGTCTTATTATTATTAATATTATTAATATTTTATTAATAGTATTTATTATTCTTAATAGTGTTATTATTATTACTACTTAATAAGTTTATTCTTATTCAATGTAGGGTAGAAACCCTACTTCATTTTATTTTCAAATATTATCCTTACTATTATTATCATTATGATTATGATTATTTTTCAATATTATTATGTTTTTTTTTATCATTTATATTATTTCTATTATTATTATTATTGTTTTTTGTATTATTTTCATTATCATTATTACTATTTTGGTAAAAGGATCGAAGCCCTTATTTCACTTTGTTTTTGAATAATTTCCTTTTTTATTATTATTATTGTTACTATTATTATTATTCTTATTTATATTCTCATTGATATTATCTTTAGTATCTTTACTATTATTATTTTAGTATTATTAGGGTAAAATCTTCAACCATATATTATCAACTTTTATAATATTTCTATTATTTCTATTACCTTTAGCAAAGTTAGAAATTAATTAATGTTATTTTTATTAATATGTTATTATTTTATCAAAACTCTAAGGAGGTGTAGGAGCGTGCTCTAAAACCGGTGTCGTTTTAGGTAAGGGTGTTACTAAGGCCTACTATATGTTGATGTGCATTAAATGCTTTGCATGTTATACATCCTATGTTTATTATTGTAATTATTTCGTATATGGTATGAAGTAGAGTTCAAGTATGATCTTGTATTGTTATATAGCATGTGTATTATGTATATATGATGATATGTGTTGTGACCCTATAAGACATGCATGTGAAGATGTTAATATGGTTTGAGTGGGGGAAAGAATGAAAAAGGAGGATGGGGAAAGAAGTTGACCAAGGGATGTGAGTTGACCTAAGTATTTTAATGATTCATAAGTGAAAGAATAAAATGGAAAATTTAGGGTTTCGTGTGAGAGAATATAATTTATGGTTTTGTATGGGAGAATCAAATTTATGGTACTGTATGGGAGAATCTAATTTATGGTGTTATGGGGGAGAATATAATTTATGATGTTACATGAGAGAATGTAATTTATGATGTTATATGGGAGAATCTAATTTATGGTTCTGCATGAAAAATTCAAAAGGTTACATAGGATTTATAAAGTTTGCATGGGAGTGAAATTTACGTATGAAAAGTTGATTTGGGATGTAAGGAAGGTAATGTAAGTGTTGTTTGGGTGTTTGAACACTTTGGATGAAAAATAGTACGTGGAACGATATAAGGGTACGTAGGAGACTGAGCTAGGGTTTGTGTGGACAATTAAGGTTTGTTGTGTCTGCTTAGAGTTTTTGTGGTATCATGTATATTTGGTGATTAAAGTGTAATTATGAGGGTGAAATTTATAATTTGTGATGTGTGAAGTGTAAAGGAAGTGATTCATGTATGTCTAGGGTGAAATTTCTGAATAATACACTTAAGACATTAATCATTTAAAGTGGAAGATTGTTGAACCGGACCCAGACCGGTCCACCAGCGAATAATAGTGGTTAGGGTATGATGTCTTATGTGTAACCAGTCCACCGGTAATAATAGTAGTTAGGCTTTGTACCTATACATTTTCGGTCCACCAACTATAATAGTGGGGGATTCCGTACTCAACAAAATCGAACATATTTGTGCCAAGACATAGGAAAGACACTAAGTACTTACAGTGGAACACCATGTGAGTAGGGGCTAGACTAGTCTACCAGCGAATAATAGTGGCCAGGTACTATGGTATCCTTGAGACCGATCCACCAGCTATAATAGTAGTTAGAAGCTATATGCCCTATGTGTTTCCGATCCACCGGCTACAATAGTGGGGTTCTCGTACTCGCATGGATTTGATAAAAAGCATGGTATGAATCAACTTTTGATTTGAGATTAATTAAGTAATTGAATCGGATTATATATGGGCCTTTATACTTTTACCTGGATGGTCACATGCATTTATGTTATCATGATTATGATCTTTTATTCTTCCGCATTATTTATGTGATTTTATGTGTTGGCCTTAGTGCTCGGTTACCTTACTCAGTACGTAGCGTACTAATCACCCTTTTCATGGGTGATGCTCATTCCCACGAGTAGTAGGCCCTTCTGACTTTGTGCAGGTGGGCAAGACATCAGTTAGGGTTGAGTGTTGAGCTTGTGTTTTGGCTCAAAGTTCAAGAGTGTCATGACCGTATTTTCTCTTCATGAGATTTTATTTCATTATGATATTTCTTTTGTATCACATTTATTCTTTTATGATTTATCACCTATATTGGGTATTTCAAATAAACCTTTTATCGATTGTAAGATTATTCTCTCCGAGGAATTTTGATTTCGTACTCTGATTTCTATCTTATTATTGTTTATAAAATTTTATGCGTACTCTGATTTTTGATACTATGATCTTTCTATTTATTTTATGAACTCTTAATTTAAGTTTAATATTGATCTTTTTTTAGCATTAGCACTTGGTACTGAAATAGTCAGAGAGAAACGGTTTGGTACTAAGTGTGACTATAACATCCCCATAATTCATGGGTTTTAATTTAAATATTTCCATTGTAATTTATTCCAAAAAAAAGTAAATTTTGGGGTGTTACATTTACTCTTCTTATCGTATTTCCACAATCCACATACAGGTAAGATATCTGCAAAGGACCTTTCAAATGTTCAACGGACATCTTAAGAAAGTCTTAAACACCTTTTATGCATTCTCTAGATAATCTACTTGCTTGCATCCACTTACAATGCATAACGAGAATTAAGTAAAATTTGGCCCCTAAATTCCAAACAAAATGGGGAATCTCACAATAGTAGCCAAATTAAGAAAAAACCACCAATATTTGTCGTGGGTGAAGGGAGGAGATTAGCGAATTTTACCGAAGTTAGGGGAAACCAAACGACATAAGTTGCCAAGTGGGGGAGGGGGAGCTCGTAAGATTTTGTCAAAGTTGGGAAAAACCAAATGGTATATTTTTCCATTGGGATGGTTATTATTAATTATTAATTATGTTTTGGTAAATATGTGTGTATTGATTATGTTTGTATTAATTATCATTAATTATTATTATTATTATGTCTGTATTAATTATGGTTTGTTAATTAATAATTATGGTTTGTGATGTAGAGATAGTTTTGGTTGAGTAGATATGTTGTTAATTATATTTATATTAATTAGCTAGTCTAATTATAATCTATTAATTATGTTTTCATTAATTATATTTTTAATCAATTTTATTAATTATAATTTTTTAATTATGTTTGTATTAATTATGATATTTTAATTATGGATAATTTGGTTAAATTTTTTCATTATGTTTTTAGATCTATTATACTCTATTATTTTAATTAAACGTGATTTTGGAAAAACCTGTCGATATTCTAGGATTTTCGGTTATCGTTAGGAGAAGTAATTATTTTTTATTAATTGTGGTTTTTAATTATGGTCAATTTAGTTAAATTTATTATTTATATTTTTAGATCTATTATACTATATTAATTATGCTCAGTTATTTTACTTAAATATGGGTTTGGCAAAACCTGTCTGTATTCTAGGATTTTTGGTTGTCATTATAAGTGGTAATTCTGTTTATTAATTATGGTTTTGTTGATTGTGGGTTTTAATTATTTCTAAATTAGTTAAATTTATTATTTATATTTTTATATCTCTTATACTCAGTTAATGATGCTATGTTATTTTAAATAATAATGGGTTTGGCAAAAATTATCAGTATTCTAGGGTTTCTAGTTATCATTTGGTTTTTTAATTATGGTTAATTTGATTACATTTGTTATTTATATTTTTATATCTATTATACTTTGTTAATTATACACTAGTTTTTTAATTAAATATGATTTTGGCAAAGTTGTCGGTATTTTAGGGTTTTTGGTTGTCGTTAGGAGGGATAATTATATTTTGTCACTTGTGTTTTTTAATTATGGTTATTTGGTTAAAAATTTTATTTATATTTTTAGATCTATTATACTTTGTTAATTATGCTCTATTATTTTAATTAAATATAGGTTTGGCAAAACTTGTCAGTATTCTAGGGTTTCTAGTTGCCTTATGTTATGAGGGGTAATTATGTTTATTAATTATGGTTTGTTAATTGTAGTTTTTAATTATGGTTAATTTATTTAAATTTTTTATTTATATTTTTAGAACTCTTATACTCTATTAATTATGCTCCGTTATTTTTAATAACTATGAGTTTGGCAAAAATTATCGGTATTCTAGGGCTTCTAGTTGTCATTTGAAGAGGTAATTATATTTATTAATAATGGTTAATTTGGTCAAATTTATTATTTATATTTTTAGATCTCTTATACTGTTGTAATTATGCTCTTTTATGTTAAATAACAATGAGTTTGGCAAAAATCATTAGTATTCTAGGATTTTCGGTTGTCATTCGGAGGGGTAATTATGTTTAGTAATTATAGTTTGTTATTTGTGGTTTTTAATTATGGTTCATTTGGTTAAATTTGTTATTCATATTTTAGATCCATTATACTATATTAATTATGCTATGTTATTTTAATTAAATATGGGTTTGGCAAAACCTGTCAGTATTCTAGGATTTTTGATTTTCGTTAAGAGGGATAATTATGTTTATTAACCATGGTTTGTTAATTGTAGTTTATAATTATGGTTAAGTTAGTTAAATTTTTTATTTATATTTTTAGATTCTTTATACTCTATTAATTATGCTTTACTATTTTAAATAACTATGAGTTTGGAAAAATTTATCGGTAGGGTTTCCGGCTATTGTTTGAAGAGATAATTATGTTTATTAAATATGGTTTGTTAATTGTAGTTTTTAAATTATGTTTAATTTGATTAAATTTGTTATTTATGTTTTTAGATCTTTTATACTCTAATAATTATACTATTCTATTATAAATAACTATGAGTTTGGCAACAATTATTGGTATTCTAGGGTTTTCAATTGTCATTTGGAGAGGTAATTATGTTTATTAATTATGGTTAATTTGGTTAAATTTATTATTTTTATTTTTAGATCTCTTATGCTATGTTATTTTAAATAGCTATGAGTTTGGTAAAAATTAATGGTATTCAAGGATTTCCAATTGTCGTTTGGAGAGATAATTATATTTATTAATTATGATTTGTTAATTGTGGTTTTCAATTATGGTTAGTTTGTTAAATTTTTTTTATTTTAGATATCTTTTACTCTGTCAACTATGCTATGTTATATTAAAGAACTATGAGTTTGGCAAAAATTTGTTGGTATTCTAGGGTTTTTAATTGTCATTCAGAGGGGTAGTCATGTTTATTCCCTAACCTTGAGTTTATGACTCTGAGGACGGAGTCTATTTTAAGGAGGTAGTGATGTAATGCATCAAATTTTATTTAATATTAATCCCTAGTAATTAAAATCCTAACCTAATTCTAATATCAAAAAATTTAATAATTATATCCCATCTTGATTCTTTAATCTTAAATCTTAAACTAATCACAACCTTTATTTTGCATCATTGATATTTTTAACCTTAACCTAACCTCAGATGGTTGATAATGAATTTTATCCGAATACCTTAATCTAAATTATTGTAACCTAATTCTAATCCTAACCCCCAACCTATTTTTCTTTTTCCCCTTTTCCTTTTTTCCCCCTTCTCCTTTTGTTTTCCCATTTCTTTTCTTCTAGCTTGGTTTCTTCTTCCTCTTCTTCTTGGACGAATCACCCCCTTCTGACCAAATCCCCTTTGCCATGATAGCATAACCTGTCTTCCCTACCTTCATCATCATCTCGTCAACTCCTAGATCCTATGTTGATGTATTTTTTTTTGAAAAATTTACCGCATTATAACTCACCTCCATTCTCCCTATGCCATTTTATGCAACATGTGTGTGTGTGTGTGTGTGTACACACCCTCCCAGACTTAGCCACATTTAATGCCCGACCACCTCCTTTCCTCCCTCCGTTTCTGCTGGCTAGTATCAAAAATTGTGAAGCCTCTTCTTTTCTTCCCTTCCTCCTCCTCATCATCACAACAAATGCCCCAACAACCTAGAAATTCTACCCACCACCATCCCTTAATTCCTTTCACTAGCCCTTCTTGTCATTCCTTCCCCCTTAGAAATGACCACTATCACCGAAACCACCCCCAAACTTAGGCCATCACTACCAAAACCTCCTACTTTGCTTTGACATCCAACATCGCAACCTTCCCCTTAACTTCCACCTACACCTCTTTCATCCCCCTTGAGCACCAGTTTACCTTGGCATTCCCCTACTGCTAGTAATGGCAGCTAGTGTCGTTGCTACCCACCTTGGTTCAACCCTTGTTGTCGTTACCCCTCCCTTATTGCGCAAAATTCTATCGTTGCTACCTTTAGCTTGTGATTCAGTTTTTGCTCATCCTTTAAATATCTTTTACCTTAGCCTTTCCTTGGTTATATCCCTAATTAACAATTATTTTTTGTCCTTGTTTTTAGGAGATTTTATGGAGGTCTTGGAGGAGGCGAGATAATTATTAGTTACACATACTTAGAGACTATTGTCCTTTTTGGTAAAGATAAAGTCATATTTAGGATTCTTATGTTAAATTTTATGTATGATTTTTGTATCATCATGTTGTTATGATTATGATTCCAAATTGTTAATATTATGATGCGGTAATGTGGTACTATATGATGGTAAGTGAGTAAAAATGAGGAAGCATGAGCTTATATGATATTGTTGCAATAATTCTTATGTTGTATGCTCTAAGTGAAGTAGTATGATATATAGTATTGTAATATGGGGTTGATAAAGTATGGTAAGGGGAAAATGAGATATATTTAAGATGTATGGTGATGTAATAAATTGAGGATTTGAAAATAATGATATAAAACATATAGTGTTTTAGTAAAATAAAGACATTTGGCTATCTTTAAGGATATTTTTGTTTCTATGAGTTAAATATGAAAATTTTGGTATCTTAATTAAGGTATTGCTTGGAGCAACTTACCAAAAGTAATTATATAAGATAACTATTTATTTTTAAAAACATTAGCCTAAAAAATTTCTAAAATAAGTAGTTATCTCGTATAATTACTTTTGGTAAGTAGAGTTAAACAAAATATAAATGGTTTAAAACATACTACAAATATCACATGGAATATTTGGAGTAATTATGAGTGACCTAAGTCCCAAAAAAAAATGATAAAAGGGCTTATCTTAGGAATAATAACCCTGAATGAGATATTGCTATCGCATCTGTAAGACATTGGAGTTAATCCTTTACTTTCAAATATGATGTTAATATTTTCATTTTAGGAATTTATATTCAATTTGGTGATTATATCAGTCATATGGGAAAATATATACTTGAATTGTGAAATAGGATCTTGTAGGAATTATGAATAGTGACTATTGAGATAGAATTGTTATCACATGTGTAAGATGTAGAGTTAGAACTTTATTTTAGGATATGTTCATAATATAATATTGGAGGTAGGTATGCTAAAATTGGTGGATAAATGATCAATATGGAAGAAGTTATGCTTATACGATAAAAATTAGGGTATCTTCGTGAAATTATGATGCTCTTCCTTGAGTATTGCTTTGATAGCTATGTGGCTCGTGGTTTATATTTTTCAGTTATGTGTTGTGGATATCTATGTGAATCTCACATGATGATATAACCAATTATGAATAATATATTAATCATTTCAAGTAAAATATTACATGAGTTGGGTCGAGGTGTTTTGAGTGTTTGTTCTATCGAACGGTAATAATGGCTAAGGTGTATTTTTCTCAGAAGTGTGCATTAGTCCGCTCTACCAAATTAAGAATAATTGGGCCATAAATTTATTGTTAATGATAATATGATTATGAGATAAATAGCTAATGAATAAGACATTCATTACTTAAAGTGAAAGGTTACGAGAAATAGAAATCATGTGTTGTGTCCATTCTACTAGATGATAATATTGACTCAAGTATGTTTTGCCTTGAGAGCTGCTCCTAACTATTCCATGGGTTTAAGAATAGTGCTTAGGAGAATTTTTCCCTTGTATATGTTGGGTGTGTTCCACCAAATAATAAGAGTGGCTCAGGTGTACTTTCCCTAAGAGGTATATCAATCCGTTCCAACAGATTAAGAATAGTAGGGTCCTAGAATTCAACATAAATAAAAGAACGGATTACGTGTATATTTAATAATGATATATGGAATTAATATTTACCTTACATCACTTTATGCTAACATGCATGTATGCTTATTCTCTAATATTTTTTGGAACTTAATTCATGTTTTCTGTGTAAACTTACTTCATCTTTATTGTTACCTTACTCAATATATAACGTAATAATCATTATTTTCATGGGTGCTACTCATTCTTAAGAGTAGAGGGTTCATATATTTTTGTGTGGGTTGATGATAACCCTTTGGAAGATTCTTTTGCATATGATGCCTTATGTGTGGAGGAGTGACCTTATGTATCGAGGTTAGGCATAGAGTCATGTTATTTGATTATTATTTTTGGCCCATATACCTTTTTAGACTCTTAGTTCCATGAGATCTCTTTTATGTACTTTGGTATTGTACTAAAATTTAATCTCAAAACTCATATTTAATCTTATGAAAGTTCTCTCATTTTCTGTGTTATTATGTTTATGTGTTCTATTTGTTCTGCTTTGTAATTGATTTAAGGATAGTATAGTAAGCTAAACTTATGTCTATTACGACAGTAATACCCAACTATTTTGATATTACACTTATATTAAAACAAAAAATTCATTAGTATAATTTGGGGTATTACAATTCTTGTACAAAAAAATGATTACTTAACTTTCTCATCACTACATGGCTAAACTTTCATCAATGTGAAACATATTTTTAACTATTAAATATATTTTTTAACATTAATCTAAGTGTATGTCATTACCCATGTGTATATGTTTCACCATAGTTGGACTAATATTATACCATATATTAATTAATCTTTTACCATAAAATGTAACCAATATTTAACCATACATCAACTATCATTTCATCATATATAAACTAATATTTCACCAAACCAATTTTCCATTACTAATATATTGACATTTTACCATCAAGTTGATAATTTACTATTATTTAACTTAAAGCTGATATTTTACCAATGAGATACTTTTTCATCATTATTCAATTTAAAACTAATATTTCACAATTAATTTATTGATTTTTCATATTTTTTTATCAAAAATATATTAATATAAATCTCCATTTATAAAGTAAAATGAAATACCCTAAAATCCTAATTTAGCAATTATGGCAAAATAATGATTTATTAGGGAAATTAAGTAAGTAAAATATTTTATTAAAATAAGGTAAAATTAATTGAGGAAAATAAAGAGAAAATAATAAATAAGTTATTTAGAAAATTTTGGACATTTTACTAATTAAAATGGAAGTTAAGGAAAACTTGCCCAAAATAGCCCAATTAATCTAAAAATAAATTTAATTATTATTGTTATAATAATTATTATTGATTTTAAATATCCAAAAAGAATAAATAAATAAATAAATACCAAATACCCAACTCATCCATTTTCTCCTTATTTCCTTTTTCCTTTTTCCTCTTTCCTTTTTCCTTTCCTTCTTTCTTTTCCCTTTTTTTTTTCCTTCTTCCCCTCCTTCTCCTTTCTTTTTTCCTTCCCCATCCTCCCCAACTGGGCCGGCCTATGTAGCCTAGACCCTTCTCCTCCTTTCTCCCTTCGAGTGATCCAAGCCCACGTTGTCTTCTTTCCTGCACCCAACGCCCCAGCCTCTCCTTCTTCCTCACGTGGACTGCAACCGCCCAATCTATAGCCCTAGCTAATTCCGCCGGCAGTCGCCAGTTCAACGACCGACCGTCCTTCCCTGCCGCCCCCATCTTTTTCTTTCCATTTTCGACCCAACCAACCCATCCTCCCTCCTCACGTGTGCTTCCCTTTCCTTTCCCCCAACTTAACCTTCCTTGCCATAGCAGGACTGCACCGCCGGCTGGTGGTCCTACCTCACCTACCCCAGCGGTTGTCTTCTTCTCCATTCGTCGTTTTCCCCCTCAATTAGCCTATAAATACACCCCAAGGGTAGCCATAACCGAGCTTCCTTTTCGCAAGCCCAAAAACCCAACAGCTTACCGTTGCCCAAACAGTCCCTTGTTCCACTACCGTCGACCACTGCCACCGCAACTCCCTCTGTAAAACTGAGCCACCATCCTCCCCTATCTTGCCCTGCATGAGCCGCCCCGACCATGCAAAGTTGCCAACCTAATCAGCCCATGTCAACCTCTCGCCGCCCCTTGTGCTGCCGTCCGCCGCTAATTCCACTGCAACCAGCACCTCCCCCACCCTCCAAAACAACCAGGGGACCTTCCCCTATCTTCCCATACCTCCATCTCTCCCTGCCTCTCTCTCCTTCTACTTTCTCCACCTTCCACCACCTTTGGCCACCGCACCAATCGTCGTGAGCCGCCACTCCCGGCTTCACCACCACCTCCATTCCACCCCTCTCCACCTGCTGCACCTTCCACCACCTCAAACACCCCCTCATTCCCTCTTCTCTAGCCTACAACCCCATCTTTCCACCTCTCTTCCTCCTCCACTGCCGCCATGCATCGCCGCCGGTTCTGCCACCAACCTTAGGTGGTACTCCAACTTCCCCAACCCTTAAACTATTTTCTATAAGTGTTAATAATTTTTAGTAATATTAATAGTATTATCCTTAATATTATTATTATTATTATTATTTTTAGTGTTGTATTATTATTACTATTATTAATATTATTAGTACGTCTCACCTTTATTACCTAACCTAATTTCAAAAATATTTATAACTATGGCATGTTATTTAAAAGGGTTACAATTTTAGTACTCATAAAGTGATCTTTATGATTATTAATATCACTACTACCACTACTAGTATTATTGTTATTACTTTCTTACTAAATCTAACTTGGCCATTATCACTAAGACTACCACTAAGACGACTTCTAGGACCTCCATTAGTATTAACCCTACGGCGAAAGCTATTACTAATATTATCACCATATCTATTATTATTATCAATATTATTACTAATATTATTTAATACTACGACTACTATAAATAATATTATTGTTAACTTGTTTCTTGCCAATATTGTTAATACTAACCTTGTCCATTATCACTTTTTATTATTAACATAAATATTTGGACCCTTATATTATTATTACCATTTTGGTTACTAATAATAATAATAATAATAATAATAATAATAATATTATTATTATTATTATTATGATTATTATTATTATTATTATTATTATTATTATTATTATTAATGATATTAAAATCGAAGTTGGCATATTATCATTTTGTTATTAAAGAAGAAGAATACTTAAGCCATAATATTTTTATTACTTAATATTTGAATATTGCCAATATTATTCCTAATGCTTTTATTACCAGCATTATTACTATATTATTATTATTATTATTATTATTTATTACTATTATTATTGTTATTATTTTGTTACTATTATTGTGACAAAAACATTTGAACCCTTATATTATTATTATTCAAAATATAACTGTTATCATTATTATTTTTAGGAATATTAGTACTTTGTTGATATTGCAATTATTATATTATTATTTTAACCCTAACACTATTATTAGCCTTAGCCTTAAAAATGCTAGGGTTTCTATCACTATAAGCATTAGCATTACTACTACTATTATTATTATCACTATTTCGCTATAATTAGTATTAGTACTATTATTAGAAGAATAAAGCTATTAGGTTTAATAATATAAGTATAGCAATAAATATTAACATAAACATATTCTGACTAGTAATATCTAGTTGGCTAACTTGAAGATAAAAACCCTAATTTTCACGTGTAATGCTCCCTTTAATAATAATAACCCTAATCTTATGCTAAAATAAGGAATAATAGTACTTTTGGTAGGAGGGAAACTAATCCTTAGTTTTTCCTCTTATAGGTGAATCAAGCCAAAACCCTAAGGAGGCGTAAGAGCGTGCTCTAAGCCCGGCATGATTTTAAGTAAGGATGTAGATAAGGCCCATGTGTGTTGTGTGACTTTTATGCCTTGGATGCTATATATTATGCTATGTCATGTATTGTATGATTATCATTAACTTGTCTTATGTGTAGCGCAGCTTAGAGCTGAGGTATGTTTGTATGTGTTTCTTATGACATGAGTATGATATGTATATATGGTGATTATGGTGTGATATGATATGGCCCTCTAGGACATGCATATTAGGACAATTGATAATATGATATGGGAATGAAAGGACCAAAAGAAAGAAATGGGAAGTGAGTTCACTAAGGGGGATATAAGGTGGACCAAAATACCTCATGATCCATGAGAGGAAATTAAAGAGGGAGAAATTACCAAAATGAATGAGAGATGGGAACCATGCATGAGAATCCTAAAATTTTCATGGGGACTTTGGGTGTTTGCATGGGATGGATAAAACTTTCATGGGGATGATCTTTACATGAGAAAAGTTATCTTAGGGTGCAAATAAGCTAAGGGGAGAGTTGTGGAGTGATTGGAGACTTGGGATGAAGAATAGTACATAGGTTGGTGTAAGGGTGTATAAGAGACCCGATTAAGGTTTTGGGATGAAGCAGTAATCTGACAAATGTGGAAGTAAAAATGATTAAGGGAGAGTGGAGTACGGGTTAAGAGTGAGAATTTATTTTATAAGGGGTGAGTATGGGTGCCATGGGAGAGAAGAGATATTGGGTGAAAAAGAGAGAGGTTACTTGTGGGAGAAGAAAGGTACTAGGGTTAAAGTGGCCAACTAGGGTTTTTTGATCACATGTGGAATCAAGGGATAAAGTGATATGATTTGGGATTAGATCTAAATGAAATAAGGTGTGGGGCAATAAATGAAGTAACGGTAGTGTAAGTGAGGGAAAGTTGGGCCACATAGGTCTAATTAGGGTTTTCAAGGGAAAACCCTAAGGGGTGATAGTAGGTGGAGTTGATGTCATAAGGTGTTGGGCCTAACCCACACTCGTAGGAGTTGGGTTGTTCATTAAAGGGTAAGTGTAAAGGGAAATGGATGTCGGGGTATGATAAGGGGCACAAGAGTCTCAAGATATGGGACTGGCCCCCTTGGGAGAATAGAAGTAGAAGGTAGTTGACATGCATGTCAAGGGTGAAAAGCTTTATCTGATAAGACACAAATAAGATACTAATCACTTAAAGAGTAAGATTGTTGAGCCGGATCCAGACCAATCCACCAGCATAATAGTGGCCAGGTGCCGGGGTGCCTTGGAGACCGATCCACCGACATATAATAGTGGTTTGGTGTGTTTTGCCCTATGAGTGACCGATCCACTGGCTATAATAGTGGGGGATCCCAAGCTCAACATGCCAATGAATCATGGGAAAGCTACTATGTAATTACAGTGAAACACCATGAGAGTCGGGGGCCATACCGATCCACCGGCATAATAGTGGCCAGGAGCGTTCTGCCTTGGAGACCGATCCACCGGCATAAAATAGTGGTTAGGTGTGTTCTGCCCTATAAGTGACCGATCCACCGGCTATAATAGTAGGGTTCCCGCACTCGCATGGATTGATAAAAATTATTGTGTGAAACGACTATATTTAATAGAGATCCAAAAGAAAATAAGTCTGATTGGACCATAGTCGGCCTTCATCATCTATATTATTACATGTTGCCTATGTGATTGTGTTATGTGTGCTAAGTTGTATGTTTTTGTATGTTTGGCCTTAGCGCATCTGTTACCTTACTCAGTATGTAGCATACTGATCACCCATTTCATGGGTGTTGCTCATTCCCACTAGCAAAAGACCCATTTGAGCTTGTGCAGGTAGGGGATGATGTCTTCGATGCCTACGACACCTAAGAGGCATCAGGTGGGGCTGAGCATTGAGACTAAACCTAACTTGGGGATCGAGAGCGACTCAATCAGACTCTTTTTTCTTTTTGGATCATGTCTTATTATATTTTAGTTATGTTATATCATATTGTGCTTTATGTTTTGAAAAAACTTTAGTCATGTACTCTTTGGATTGTAATCCTAAATCGCACTTTGATTCTATATGACTTGTGTTTTACTAATGAATGGTGTTTTATTAATGATTCGTATTTGATTTTAACCTTGTTTAGTCTTAGCACTTAGTACTGGAATGGTAGGAATGAACCAATCTAGTACTAAGTGTGGTGGTAATGCCCCTGAATTTACGGTTTTATCTTTTCGCTTCCATTACACCCTTTTAATTAAACAAAATTTTTCAATAGTAAATTTGGAGGTGTTATAATGATAGTAGGTGGAGTTGATGTCATGAGGTGATGGGTCTAACCCACACCCTTAGGAGTTGGGTTTTTCATTACGTGTAAGCGTAAGGGAGAATGGATGTTGGGGTATGATAAGGGGCGCAGGAGTCTCAAGATATGGGATGGGACCCCTTAAGAGGATAGAGGTAGAATGTTGGAGGCATGCATATCAAGGGTAAAATAGTTATTGGATAAGACACGAATAAGATACTAACCATTTAAAGAGAAAGACTATTGAGCCAAATCCAAACCGGTCCACCGGTGAATAATAGTGGCTAGGAGCCGGGTTGCCTTGCATGACCGGTTCACCGATGAATAATAGTGGCTAGGAAAAATTTTCCCTACATGACTGATCCACCGGCTATAATAGTGGGGGTTTCTGTGCTCAACAAACCAAACATAATGATAATAAGACATGGAAAAGATACGAAGTAATTATAGTGAAACACCATATGAGTCGGGGCCAGACCGGTCCACCAACGAATAATAGTGGCCAAGTGCATTTTGCCCTACATGACCGGTCCACTGGCGAATAATAATGGCCAAGAGCACTTTTCCCTGCATGACCGGTCCACCGGCTATAATAGTGGGGTCCCGCACTCGCATGGATTGATAAAAATTATTGTGCGAAACGACTATATTTAACAGAGATCCAAAAGAAAATAAGTCTGATTAGACCATAGCCGGCCTTCATCATCTGTATTATTACATGCTGCCTATGTGATTGTTTTATGTGTGCTAAGTTGTATGTTTCTGTATGTTTGGCCTTAGCGCATATGTTACCTTACTCAGTATGTAGCGTATTGATCACCCGTTTCATGGGTGCTGCTCATTCTTACGAGTAGAAGACCTGTTTGAGTTTGTGCAGGTATGGGATGGCGTCTTTGATGCCTACGACACTTATAAGGCATCAGGTGGGGCTGAGCGTTGAGCCTAGACCTGACCTGGGAATCGAGAGCAACTCTACGGGACTCTATCTTTCCCTCTTATTTTAACATGTTTCATTTTATTCTAGCTATGTGATGTCGTGTGGTATTATATGTTTTGAAAAACTCTAGCCACTTACCCTTTGGAGTGTAATTATGAATTGCACTATGATTTCTGTATTGTGAACACTATTATTTCCCTTATGAAGCTTGTTTCAATTATCGATTTGTGTTTGAAGGTAATCTTTTTTAGCCTTAGCACTTAGTACTAGAATGGTAGGAGTGAACCAGTCTGGTACTAAATGTGGCGATAATGCCCTTGAGTTTACGGTTTTATCATTTCGCTTCCGTTAAACCCTTTTAATTAAATGAAATTTTTCAGTAGTAAATTTGGAGGTGTTACATAAAATTTTAGGAATATTATGGTATGTTTTCAGTTTTTTAATAAAGTAATCTTTTTGCTATAAAATATTTTTTTAAAAAGGGAAAAAAAGAAGGAAAGATATGATAAATGTCATATGGTGTCAAGCCATGTGATAAGTCATATGATATAAATTGAGCACTATTGTGAAATGGATAAAGAAATTAATTTATCATCAATTTACACATTACTTATAAATCTGCTCCTTTTATTTTTGAAATGAAGTCTTTTTAGATAAAAGTTTTTATTTCAAAAAAAATTGCATCTAGAAAATTTATTGTTTGTTTTTTATTTATACCCCTATTTTTTTTCTTTTTCTATGCATTAAAAATAATTCCTTTTAAAGACGAATGAAGTATATGATATGTTGTAATTAGAATAAATTAATTATTTCATTATTTTTAGCAATATCATTAATAACTATCACCCTTTATTTGATCAATTAATATATTAAGTCCATTAATTAATATATGATAACTTATTAGGTCAATGAATTAGATAAGCATCTCCAACATACAATATTTGATAAATAGTACTTTCTAAAATTTTAGAATATATAAAATTTTGTAATGATTAATCATGAAATTTTAATCAATATGTTTCCTAGGTTATTATTTTATGCAATAAACCTTATAATACAACTATCAATTCTTAAAATGAACTATTATGCATTGAATAATGGTAAATTATCTCAATGTACATTTCAAAACACAAGTTTAACTACATAAAAATTACATTATCAAGGCAAATAAACATTATATATTATCATACTATTATGCATACAAGTTTCATATATGTATATACATAAAGTTGACATTATTAAAATAAAAATATTAGTTCCCTTCTTCACGCATTCTTATTTTCTATAATTTCAACTTTATGTATATAGATATAGGAAACTTCATTTTAATAGAAATAAATTCCTATTTGAGTCATGATATCTTTTTTTTAAGTATGTTATGATCATTTAATTATCTATTTCAAATTTGTAGTTATGTTTTACTTTATTTATTTATTTATTTTATTATTAGCTTGAATCATATACCTTTAAGTTGTCAAATTGAAAATAATGTAATAACATGGGATTAGTCACAAAGATTTTGTTTCATTTATTAATAGTATGAATAGTTTTCGGGTCATCTTGAAGATTTACTTATGATGAGTGCATATTCTAAAATAATTTCATGGTCACATATGTTCTATTAAATTATATATTTTTTCCTCACATATGTTTTATTAAATTATATATTTTCTTTCTTTCTTATGATACTTGTGCTCCACACAGTTTGTCCATACTAGTATGTAATAATAAAATGATAATAAGTAAATGGTATATCTTAATATTTATGTTGTATTTTGTATGTTGTTAAATTACTAGTTTGAGTATACTAATTTACAATTTAAAGTTATTTTTTTAATTTTTATTAATTAAAATTTCAAAATATTAATGAAAGAATACATATTTTTAGTTCAATAACCGAACCTTATCTTAAGTAGTGCATATTGATTATATATATATATATATACTAAATTGGGCTTAATTGCATTATGAGGATTTGAGGACCACAAATTTCATTTCTAAAGGTATAATGATCTCCAATTCTTTTTTTAGGATTTAGTAACATGCTCAAATTTTTCGGCCAAAGAAATCTCCATACATATTACAAATACAACAAATATACTTTTATGTATTTTGAATAGAACAAATAAAATTGAAGTTAAATATAATAACATGAAATTTTAATTTGTCAAGGATTAAGGACCTCATTACACACAAGTAAATATTAGGACCTCAAACTTTTTTCAATAACTTTAAAACCTTAACTTTTTAATAAAAAAAAACTTAAAAATATTATGTATGTATGTATGTATAGATAGATAGATTAAAGTGTACTTACAGGTATAAATATTTTTAAATTTTAATAAAAGTATATATTACTTATATGTATATATAAATATATATTTTAGAATATGGCAGCACTAAACCATTGTTCACTATAATTTATTGTTACTACTTATTAGATCAGATCAGATCAGATTAGAGAAGCACTAATAAATTTATATTAGACTAATATAATAATTATTAATATAATTATTATACTAATTGTGTATAATTAGAATAATTATTATAATAATTAGCAAAATTATTACATTTATAATTATAAGTATAATTTTTAATAATATTATTATTAGTATAATTAATATGAAAAATATTATTATTAGTTTACATTAATAATAATATTATTAATGTTATATTAATTATAAATATCATGATAATAATTATATTTATGATAGTCATAATAATTAATTATAATAATAGTTACGAAATCAGTAAAGAGATTACTTCATACATCACTTCTTTATGTATTGAGGAAGAGATTTGCATACAACTATCTTCCTACTTCGTTAGGATTTCATGGCATTGAATTCGCATTTACCACCACCGACAATCATGTTGCGCCCGTAACATTATAGCTTAGTATATGGCGGATAAAAATTGAATTGAAAATTTGTCATTTACTCTATTAACTGGTTTCTAAAATCTTTCATTAATCTAATTATAATTAAAGCTAGTAAAAATTAATCTGATTTGATAAAATGAAATAAAAAAATTAACTCGATTTGATCCGATGCTAATCTAAATATAATTAACTTAGCCTGACATCAATCTCACTCAGTGTTAACTTGATATCAACCCAATCTACCGTTAATCTAGCTTAACAAAATTAAATTCGATATTCACTAGTAGTAGTAGTAGTAGACTAGTAGTAGTAGTAGTAATAAATAAATAAATAATAGACTTTTCATTATTCATTTAAAGCTTTTAAAAATATATTAGTCTAATAAATTTAACTTGTTTTTCTTACTTTTATTGTAAAATTCCTTATTCACCAATAATATCTTAATTTTACCCTTTATGTTCACACTAAAACACAACATTAAAAACTCTTAGTTATGAATAAATAGCAATTAGCAATATATTTTTAATTACATGCTTATATAAATTCAAACTTGATGTTTGAATACGAGATTAATAAGTTGGACTAAATTTGGTAATTATTGTCTAGTTTAACCCAAACTCAAAATGAATTGATCCATAATTAGCTCGGTTCAAACCTAATTGGCCCATCAAAACTTGAAACGACTTTATCTATTAAGTTAACTCGAGACTATTTGAACTTGACTTGTTAAATTAAATTAAACCTAAAATCATCTGAAAAAGAAATTGCTTGATCCAAACCTAACTCAATCTTTTAAGTTAATCCAAAATAATCTAAACTTAAAGAGATCCGAATGATAAAATGATCCAACCCAAGCTGCAATTGACCTGTAAAAAAATCCATAAATAATCTAATTTTGACCACCTAATTGACACCTTCAACTTCAATATATGCCTAGCCATTTCAAAGATATCTTATAGAAGCTATTTGCGCCAAAATCATAATTGATGGCTATAATTGCATGACCACTAATATGCATTTGTACTTCACCATAATTCATAGCCGCATATATTTAAATCTTACACAAAAATATTTCTTGTGGAATAAGACAAAATTGCATAGGAATATAACCACGTGATGATTTTAAGCGTGCAACCTCACGATCATGAAAGACGCAACACGTGATGCTCTGTTTCCCGGTAAACTTGCTCGTGTAGCTTCACGTATTATTAGCACCCTCATTTTCATTGATGATTCTGACTTTCTAGGGTAGATTTATTTAACGAACGATCTTCTGCCATAGCTATATCAGATTGAGAAGGGTAACGCAGAATTTTTGGTTTGACCTTATTATTTACAACCATACACAATGACACTCTAAATGAGACAATCCATCATGGTTGATTTTTATTTGAGAATTAACTTTACTTTTTGATTAAAATATAATATTAAAATAATAGTTGATTCTCGTTCTAATTTTTAGTCAAAATATACAATCCAATCAATTTATGCCCCACCATTATTATCAATCTTAATTCTTTTTTTATTTCTATTCATATTTTATATACATTTATTATTTTTAAATAATTGAAAATATTAATTTTGAAAATAAATAATAATAATAATAATAATTTCAAAAATGATTAATAATATTATTTTTAAAATCAATAATAATAATAATAATTTTGAAAATAATATTAATTTCGATAATAAATTTATTTTGAAATTGATTAAAATTAAATATTTCTAAAATCATACAATATTAACATATTTACTTCAAACCATTGTCAAAATTAAAATTCTTAATAGTATAATTTTTACTTAAATTTAAAAATAATACTTTATATATAATAATATTATTTTGTTAATTAATTACCATCCTTCTTACAAAGATGTAATTGGTGTGATGAGTTGTTGTTTTAATAGTTAGAATCACTTTAATAAAATTACGACATTTTTATTCATTATGGTACAATGAAGGGTAAATAAGAAATACAATGAAACATAAATAAAATATAACCACATAAAGTAGTAATAACAAAGCCAAAGTTGAAATACAATATAAAAATCAGAGATAATAAAACAATATAATTAAAATACGATAATAACATAAAAATTAACACACCAACATTGAAAATAAATACAATAACAAGGTGAAGAAGATGACAAATTTCCTTTAGCTTTTTCCTTTCTTTGATTCCATTTTGAATAACTAAAAATGTTAATATTACAATTAATATTGCTAATTTCAAAGGTAATAACAACTAAAAATAATCACTAATATAAACTAGTCATGATAAAAAAAAATAACAACAAGCCAAATAGGGGCTAATAATAATAATAATAATAATTGTAGAAACAATATTAGTAATAATAATAATGGTGCTAATACTTACTATTTGTTATCAAAGATAATAATATTAATGACAATGATAATAAGTTAAATAATAACAACACAAGACATATTAAAAAAATTAGTAATAATAACTCTTTTACATAAATGCCCAAACAGGTACAAAAGGCCAAAGAACCCCCAATGTCAATGACAAGATCCTATAATGGACTTACACCTAGAATCAACAATGGATATGAACATAATTATGATTCCTTGAATCTACAATAAGTCAATGCTAGTTTGTGGAGAGCCTCCATCCTTCTAATTTTCAAAGTGCTTGTTGACTTATCTTCCCAGCCAGACATAATTATTAAAGATTACCAAAACAATGTCACCCATCATCACACGATTGATTGAACTTAGTGCACAATGTCATCAACTCTATATATAAGAAAATTCATCATGTCCATCTTTAATCTAAATTCCAACCATTGTCTTTATGAACATCAACAACTAGTTCACATATATGTTTCAATTTTCATATAGCTATTTATTTCTAAATTCTTAAAGTGTGTCTATAGTAGCAAATAATGCAGCTACCCAAATGTTGTTGCTTTTGACTTTCCTCCTCGCACCCAACCAACCTAATGTTGTATCGAGTGTGGTCCATGGAATTACGCAAGTATATTCCAACCAATCACATACCCCATACCACAATGTCCCGATGACTTTGCAATTTAAGAAAAGGTGGTTAAGTGACTTCTATTCAATCTCACAAAATGGGCATCTAGATTCCTCATTATGAATGAGCTAAAGTCTAGCATACCTATCTTTTGTGTTCATCTTGTTTTAAATGATTAATCACAAGGTTAGCTTAAGAAGGATAAGTTCAATGAATTTATGTAGTTGACATAGGGAAGTCTCACAGTGCGAATGTACCACATGAGGTCCATAGAATTGCTGATTTTTTTCTCTAGGTATAGCCACTAGCGAGGATATAGTTATCTTCCAATTCAAGTAAGGAATTTACTTTAGCATTATAAAAATGATGAGTGCAGTTATATTTCACAACTTAGCTACATTGTACGAGTGGATATGTGTAGCTGCTAATTTGGTCTAGGATCAAACTTCGAGTTTGGGTATTACATTCAAAGTGCTAAATTCCAAATGAAGGAAGCATCATCACAATAATGAAGCTTTGAATGTTTAGCACTGGATTGGTGGCTAGCACTAAGGTAGTACGAGTGATTCCTATAGTAGAGGTGGTCAGAGACCAGCTCAACATTACCATTGTTTTCATTGTAGATGAGACCATCTTGGAAATAATTGTATGGGAAAGTTGATTCAGTGTCATAACTATGGTCAACTCGAGCACAAGAGCTTTGAGTGCTACAAAGCACCTTGTGATGGAATTTAAAGGTATCAAGTGCAACCTTTTAGATTAATCCACCAATAACAGCCAGTTTAGCATGATCCATTATTTGGAGTGGTCTCATTGGTCAGTCAATCATAATCAAATGATTAGGTGCTAGATCTTTTTGTTTGTCCTTCCAGATGCTACCGTCTCTTTCTTAGTTATTTTGAACTATTATTTTCTGTGTTTTCCCTATTTTTGTGATTGTTTTTATGTTGGTAAGATTTCCTGTTTTTTAATGGGGGTAGTTGCTCCTCAAGTGCCCTGTGAGATTTTTGAGTAGTGAGGCATGGACTTCGGGGACAAAGTTCGTTTTTAAGGTGGCAGTGATATAACACCATGAAATTTTATAAACATTATTTTTGAATGTTTGGACTTTTATTTGAAACCCAACCTTAAATCATAGCTTAATTAATTTTTTTTAACTCTTGACCCACAAACCTAGATAAATTCTTAAATAAATTTATCCTAATTATTTGTTTCTTTTTTATTTAAACCTACCCTAAATGAATGAATTTTACCCTAGTTTATTTTTTTAATCGGATACCCTAAACCAAGATAAAATAATTTTATCCCAATCCTAAATCTAAATTTAATTATAATCCTAACCCTAAATTTATTTTCCTTTTATTCTATTACCTTTTCCATTTCCCTTCCCCTCCTTTTATTTTCCTTTTTTCTTTCTTTTCTTACTTCTCATTTTTGCTTGCACACCCACTTCACCTAAGCATGCTTATGCTCCATTTTCCCTTCTAGCAAAACACACTCCCCTACTCCCCTCGTGTGCCCTTTTCCTTTTCCCTTCCTACAACTCTGTCACCTCCAAGTCCCTTTTCAACCTCCATCATCTCTGGTTGAGACCTCCAAGCATGCTTGTGTTTCTTTCCTCTTTAAGCCAAACCCCTTTTTTCCCATGCTACACATCTCTCTCACCTCCCTTTTCTTATCCATACACACAAAACAACCTTGTCATTACATACATCCCTTCCTAGTTCCAAATCCTACCCCGTCCTTGTCTACACCACGCCCAACTACTCATATACATACATCTATTCTCTATTCCTCTTCATTTTTTTAACCTCAGCCTTTGCTCCCCGCTCCAATTCCTCAATTAGTTTCCTAGCAATGTAAACACAAGCCCTTACCCTTCCTTTTTTCTCTTCTCTTTTTCCCCTTCTCCCTTCCCCAACCATTCTCTTTGTGGAGGATGTCACATGGTTGTGCACCGCCCACGCATAACCATGCGCTTCTTACATGCCCATGCACCACATTGCACATATCCAACCATGCTTCTTCCCTTGTGTACCGTGCCCATCTTCGTACCTCTACATTGCACTATTGATCAACACCACCACTACTATCTCTCTACATCACACATCCCACGTACCATCACCCCTTTAGTGTCACTCATTGTCTCTACACCCTATAGAGCAACAACACTCTCATCGCAACCCCTCAATCATCCCTGCCTCTAGTTTCATTTTCCATCTCCTCCCAGTCATGATGCCTTTGAGCTACTCTAGCCACCACCATCTTTCCCTTGCCTTTGCCACTGCCCCTACACCACCAACTAACCGCTTTACTACAGTCCAATCACCACTCCATCCACCACTGGACACTTCCCTCTTGACCATGAATCAAGCTAGCCAACCACCCCTATAAAAAAACCTTTATGCATGCCCAAACTCACAGTGCTCATACACGGTAAGGTTTGCAAAAATGTATTACTATTTTTCAACTTAATGGTATTTTGGTAATTTTTAGTTAATAAAATTTATTATTTTTTTAGTTAAATATTAATATGATTAATGTAGTATTATTTGTAAGTACAAAAGGTTTATCGGTAGAGCCTAATAATTCTAGAAGGGAGCCTAAATTTTATATTTTTGCTAGAAATTAGGTACTTCATATACTTTGTTAACATATTAAATATCAGATGATAACACATTAGAGTTTTTGGATTTATAATGTTTATTAATCTTGTTTCTCACGTTGAAATGATTTGACCAATAATACTAGTACGAGATTTAGTAAAACATTGTATGTTAACTTCTGAAAGCTATTATGTGTACAAAAGCATATAAAAGTGGGTTTAATGTTGGAAATAAATTATATATGTTAGGTATGTCTAATATAATAGGTTGCACATGCCTAGTTGTATTTTTAGCATAATCATTTCTATTCTGTGCTCTAGGGACAATTTGGTCATTTAAGAATATCATAATGTTTATTCTAATATGAATGCCTAATATAATTTAATCATTGTTAAGTATGGATATATTTGATTTAATGTTTTAGAAACATATGTTTTTGTATGATTATTATTATTGAATGCTTAAGGGTATGGTCATTTTAAATGTATCATGATATTTATCTTAATAAGCATGCTTACTATATATCATTTATTATTGAGCATGTAAATATGTGATTTGATATTTTAGAAATGCATGTTAGGGTTTTAAGTGCAAAATAATGTATAAGGGTGAATGGTCATTTGGCATGCCTGGTAATTTATTTGTACATTTAATAATTTAATTACTTTTTAAGCCTTTACATGACAATTATATAAATAAAATGAAATTGGTGATGGAAATTTATGATATTGTGAAAATTATGGCCTTAAAGACATTTTGGTCATTTTTTAGCTTACTACATCCAAATGCGAATAATTGAGCCTGGGATGGCCTTGAAATATCATCATGTTGACCTTACAATTGACTTTTATTATGGTTATCTTGTATGCTTGGAATGACTAAAAATGGGTAAGTATTAAAATTTGATCTATGTGATCATTGTATAGTATCATGGTTACCTTAATAAAATACTAAAATTTAGAGTGAAATACCTCAAAATTGGAAATAGTGGATCTTTAAGGGTAGCTATCCTAAAAGCATGGTTTAACCTATGGTTGATAATGAATTTTTGCTAGTTTACATTACTACCCCAACTAGATCTTATATTTTACTCTATTTAGTTATGCAAACTTATATAGGGTGTGCATATTTATGGATTAGGTGTCCTTGTGGGTAGGTTACTATGCTACCTTCATATGTTTGTACGACCAAGGTATGTTAGTGTTCCTAGGTTAATACTCAATAGGATATTGTGATGTCCTGTTGTACTATTATGGTCATAATACCTTAATGTCTCCAGATTGATATGAACTCTCTTTAAGTAAATAAAAAAAATGTTTATTATTGAATTGAAATGGTTATTGGATTGGTTTGGTAGTAACATTTGTACCTATTGGTGGATCAATAGTAGCATGTGTGCTTACCTATGGCTTAGTAGTAGCTTTTGTGCCTATCTTTAGTTCGGTAATAGCCTCTATGCCTATCTATGTTCGGTATTGTAGCTTTGATCCCTACCTATGATGTTATTGATTTAATTGGTATTGTGCATTTGAGTCCTACCTATAGTGTTATGGATTTTATTGTTATTATGCCTTTGAGTCTCTACCTGTAATGTATGGATTTTTTTTTACATTGAGATATGATATATATGGTGAAGGTTATGTTTATTATATTTAGATTGGTCCTAATCACTTTAGAGAGCATCTGTTGAATACTTGGTTAGCGTATTTCATTATGTTTTAAATGAACAAGTATGGGTAATAGTTAGCTTTGGTGATATTTATTTATCTGATATGATTTATCATATTTTAATCATCCTATGTATATTTCAATATTTCATACCAAGTTTTGGTGTGGTGCCTTCTATGTGCTTCATGCATGTTTTTCATATTAGTCTTATATAATGGGTTACTCAGTACTATTATACTGAAGGGTTCCTTTTCATGGGCCCCTTATATATTCAATGGATGATAGTCCTATAAGCTAGCTCGTGAGATCAACTGAAGGCTAGTATTTTGGGTTGATGGTTAGGGCTATTTGGTATACTACCAGTATCTTTTTATCCAAATGTTCTAATAATTATTGTCCTTATGTATTTTTTTTTGTCACTGAATTGTGTAACCACTAACACTTGGTTTTATTTAAAATGGTATTAATTTGTGCTTTGATTTTGTTCTATTCTAGTTATTATAATTGTGATCAATCTAAGTAGAGTAACATTTTTATCCTTAGTACATAGTATGAGAATGGTAGAAGACACCATACTTGTACCAAGTGTAGCAATAACACATTACATTTTTATAATTTTATCTTCCACAATTAATTCCTTAAACAAATTTTTTATTATTATTTAGCCACCTAATTACTTATATGATATCCACGCATATTACTTGTTTTAAGGGATGTGATTCATTCTTTTTTCTTTGTTTATTTTATTTTATTTTTTAGTCATTATTATTATTATTATATCTCACTATTATTATTTTATCTTACATTTAATTTTTCATTTTTAGCTATGTTTTTCTTTATCTTTCATTTTCCACTTTTATTTGCCAATCTTTATTATTTTTGTATAAGTTTTTCACCACAAGTCTATGGGAGAGAGAAAAAAAAAGATCAGAACTATAGACATCTTGATCTTTTTTATTGTTAACTTATGTGTGTGTTTGTTTACTTTATCTAGAAGTTCTTGTCAAGCATAGGGTAAATATAAAAACTATGTAGTTGAAAAACTATATTTAGGAGTAAAAACGACTTCCCAAATCAAACATTTATCTTGACATTTTGTTGTTTTTGAGGTAGTGGATCCCTTAGCAGCATATAGGTATGCTTAGTAGGGTTGTTTGATGAGTTGAATAAGTTATGGCTTATATAACCCAACTCATGAAAATAGATGTATAGGTTATATGGAGTGGGATAGTATGCTATAATGGTTTATGTAAGTAAGGATGTCAATTTTTTCCGTAAGTTCATGGCTCTATTAGAGATTTTTCGTTTGGGTTCGAAGGATAATTCAGAGATCGGGTTTATGTTCGATGATTCTTATTAGAAACTTTTTGGGAGAAGGGGCGGGGACAGGTTTGGGGTCCCCATCCCTAAATCCACCCCAAATATATATATAATTTTTATAGAATATAAATTGAAATTATATTGCAAAAAAAAAGTAGAATTGGGGATAGGGTCAAGTTTTAGGGATTAGGTTAGATTTCAAGACCGGGAATAAGTTGAGGATGAAGAATAGATAGGAGATTAGGTTGGGTATGGGTATTTGATCCACGTGGGGATCAAGTTGGGGATTCTCCTAAAAAAGGGGGATTAGGGAGGATTTGGAAATTATTTATCTTATTGGGTTTGGGGATTTGAATTTGGTCCCCATCTATGACCCACCTCGTTGTTGTCCTTATACATGGGTTAACCCATAGTGGGTTTATAATAAAAGGGTTAGTCTACAAGTTACCATATCTTATCATGAATTGGTAACCATTACTTCTACTATAATAAAATCATCACCACCACAATAATATCCTAACCAAACTCCAAATGGACCCTCCACGTCATGTCCTAATCAATTTTGTTCTGACTTGCCTATATTCTATCAACTCCATTTGGTCAAGCTCCAACTATGTGAGGGCCTACCCTTCTTTGACATAACTTTATTTGAGTCCACACTATCTTGATCGAACTTTGCCCTACCCCAATCCAAAGTCACTATGGGTTGCCTAACTATACCCTACTCCACTAAGCACTTACCCGAACCATTATGCCTGGATGACATCTCGACCCAACTTTGATGATCTTACCTGTCTTGACCCAACACCATTCAGGTCACCCCACCTATATTTGACCGTAGCCCAACCTCTCTTGACCTGAATCCACCCTAGCCTACCCTATTTTGACCTGACCACTTGGGGTCACCCAATTTTGAAACTGATGGGCCTAATTGCCACAATCAAATTCCTTTTGGTTTGCCTCAGCTCGGCTCATCCTATCCCAACCCTACTCCTCTTGTATTAGTTAAGGTGTGGCTGACATGGTTAAGTGTTGTTGTGATGGTGGTGGTAGTGTGTATCAAAAAGCAACGAAGGTGGAGACAGTGGTGAATCAACAAAGGATAAAGAAGGGTGATGGTGGTGGAGTAGTGGTGGTGAATCAAAGAAAGGAAAAAAAAATGAAAAAAAGAGTAGTGGTGGTGGTTTTGTGGTGGTAGTGGAGAAAGTAGTGGCGGTGGCAGCGGCAACATTTGACGAGTTCGTGAATGGTTAGTATATATATTAGCCCACGGTAACCCGTACTCAACTTATGTAACTTGTGGATTATGATAAGTTGGATTGAAAATAATTAATTATTTACTCCACTATGTTGTGAACTAAACTATGGGTTGCTTAGGTCAAGATATTATAGGTTGGGTTAAACCATTACCACCCATTTGAACATCTCTAATGCCTAACGCTTAAAGGAAAAAATACTTACACTTGTGGATATAGTATATTATATAGTCTATTTAAAATAAAATAAAATATTATAAATAATTACTTATTTTTTATCTTTATTTTGACTAAAATGAGTATTTCTTTTAAAGTAGTTTTGCTTTTTGTGAATATAGTATATAAATGATATAAAATTGGCGTAATTTTCTCATCCCTCTACCGAAATAGCACCAAGGACAAAACTATATATTGTCGACAACCGTACTGCTCTATGGGCTGATGTGCGGGTTGCTCTACACAACAATCACGCCACAGGATTGTGACCGGTGTTTTTTTATGCCAGAGTAAACTGCATATTCCCTTCGATTGGCGACATCCCATGCTATAACGTGCAAGCACATCGGGTCGCTAATGATGCTCACCAAGCTCCTAAACCTATCGGCCACTACCAAGCCTAACAAAATCATAGAACCTCAAAAGATGTATCATATCAGCACAATTGTCATACCAAACTACTAATGAGATGACTTGATGATCTATATATAGCATTTGAAGAGCATCCATAATAAGTTTTGCAACGGTAGCCGAATGAGTTTATGATACGGCAGGATTAGTTGTACATTCAGGGAGCTGGATATGCAATATTAGCCCTTTTATTATCATTATCCCATTAGGCATGAAACTTCTCTTTCTCTTTCAATCACCGCCATAGCTTCTAAGTGCCAAACTCCAATCCATCATGGATCGCCATAGATGTTTCCATCTATGAGAAAGAATGCTGGTTCTGGCTGCTTCATCAAGCCTCAGCTGAGACAGAATAGAAATAAGCACCTCATCTGGCAATTCACTAATCCGATCAGCAGCCCAATCCTCAGGCTCCGCACAAGCACAAGTGAGTGTCAGAGTCGAGATGACCATCAACTTCCAGATATTTCTCCATGCATGAGAGAGAACACTCGTCCTGGCAGCTTCTTGAAGCGGCAGGAGGGACAAAATAGATATACGTACCTCCACCGACAACTTACTAATCCGATCCTCAGAATGACCAACGACCCTCTTTGACTGGTCCACAGAGAGAGAGAAAGTGAGAGAACAGAAATAAATAGAGAGATAAGCACTTGAGACTAGAGCTGTAAACGAGCTGAGCCAGTTCGAGCTCGGCTCGGGTTCGGCTCGTTAAAAGCTCATTCGAGCTCGATCGTTTAGTTAAATGAGCTTAAATTAAGGCTCGTATTCGGCTCGTTTATTAAATGAGCTGAGCTTGAGCATACGTATGTTCGGCTCGGCTCGGCTCGTTTAGTAATCGTTTAGGCTCGGCTTGAAATCGGCTCGTTAAAAGCTCGCTAGAAGCTCGTTAAAAGCTTGTTTAAGTTGGAAACCAAAACGCAGCGTTTTACATCAAAACGCCGCGTTTTGGTTGGAGGTTGAAATCGGCTTAAAATTTTTGTTGGTAAGTGTCCCGCGGCTCCCGCCCGTCGTGCACTTACAGGAGCGGAGGAACCCTAGTTACACCAGTCCTCGAACGACGGAACGAGTCCCAAACACAACCCCAAACTCCCAATCCCCGACGCTCCTAAGTCGCACCCTCTATGCTCGAGTCTCGACTCTCGACTGTCAACACCGGACAGTCGACATAGTGGAACTAAATCTTAGCCTGCTCGAGCATCTTTCGCAGCCCTACACTCAGCAATCGCCACCAATCACACACTCGTTCGGTTTTTCCCCCAGGTATGTGTTCTTCCTTCTTCATTATAGCAAGAATCGGAAGTGTTCTTCCTTCGAAACCCTTTGACGGGTTAGATGATGAATTTGATTTTGAAGTGTTGTAGGTCTCAAGTCTGTTCGATTTGAAGTCACAAAATCGTAAGACCTTGCAGATTCTGTGTGGACTAAATTTTGTAGTGAGGTAATATTTCTCCTCAATTATTCTTGTATTCCAGTTGTTTATGCTTGATTCTGTGACTGAATAATTTTTGCGGCTTGCCTGAATAATTCCATATACATGATTCAATTCCAAATTTCCAATGTCTGCACTTAAATTAGATGAGATAATTCCAATTTTTTGTAAAAAAATTGATAGTTTAGGGTTTGTGTAAGCATCTGATAAATTCGAACCTAAGAGGAGGAAGGATGTTTGTTTTCTATCAAATAATGGTTAAGGTTCACTAATTTGATCTTAAAGAGCCCTGTTTTATGTGATTTTGTGTGGTTTGGTGGCTTAGCTTAGCTCACTTCATACCTAGGGATCATTGTCAAATGAAGTAAAAGTCAAATGAAGCAGGTTTAAAGTTTGGTGGCTTTAGCTTAGCTCACTTCATACCTAGGGATCATTGTCAATAATCTACAGAGCCTTTGCTATGTGTTTGATTCTGGAAAACATTGAATATTACACGGAGATTTGGGCACCCTGTCATACAGCTTCCTTCTGAGTTACTAATTTGTGTTATTTGATGACATGGAAAAGAATCAAACAAATACATTTGATTATGTAGATAATATGTGTGTGAAGAGTTCAAAGTATCAAAACAATGAAGTGAAAAATATCGAGAATTCAAAATTATGTTTGTCTTTATGAGCATGCTATTTTATTCTATTATTTAGAGAGAGAGATACATGCACTCTTTTCTTCATAAAAATAGTAATTTATTGTCTTTGTTTATGTCCTAAGTAAGTATCTCTTGTTGCAGGTTCTTCTGTCGCACCTTCCCCAGAAATACACGAGTTTGAGAAGGTAAATGGATGTTCATGTTTCCAGTGCTTGCAGTTTCAATGGCATTATCATTTGCATCTTTTTCTTTTACTGCCATCAATAATATAACCCTTCTTTAATTCATTACTATTTTTGGTTACATTGCGTAAAGATATCTTGGTTTGGACATGTTAATAATGTGATTAATTGATGGGGTTCTGCAACTTTCCATCGTCAAAGAGTTGTTTACTAGTCTGAAACAGACACAAGATTTCCTTTCTTTTACTTTTTGGTTCAAGGAGGGGTTATGTGGAGATGATATGTGCAACAGTACATATCATGTATACATCTCCATGTGTAATTTTTTAAGCGGAAATATGAACTGTGACTAAATAGTAGAAGGTCTTGGTCTGGTATATTTTATGATTGCTATTATTATGAATAGGACTTCTTGTCCTCTTATAAGTTTCTATGTCTCTTGACTCTCTAGTGTGTCTTAGGCTTATTTTTGCAAGGCTTTTTGGCCCTATACATAGTTTTTTGATGACATTTGGCCAATTTTTATGTGTAGTTCGGTAAGTTCACTTTCCTGATATACACAAATAGCCAATTACAATCAATAACCATCTGCAAAAGCTTTTCTATTTTTATGTGTTTTTTTGTAAATAGACTCTAGTTTTCTGGAAAATCTAAAAACATGTTCATTTTATATATTCTGATATATTTATATTAGAAAACAAAAACAATGTGCCAACTTAACAAAGGAAAGTAGAGACAATTTCTAATTTTTTTTCCTGAATGTTCAAAACAAATAATCTCCTTGTATTCTTGTGTTTGCCCATTTGGAAACATTAAAGGAGTGTTCCATTGCTGGTTAATGTAACTCTACTTTACGTCTATCTCTGCCTATTAAAATTGATGATGTTCATAACATACACAAGCTTAGATAAAGTTAACTAAAAGACTGCCATTGAAGAAAAATTAACTGATAATATCAACTAAAAGATGGATGAATCACATAGTGGAGCATAGGGCATCCATCTTGTTGTCTTTGTGTGGGGTGGTTAGGAGAGGAGGTAAACACTTGACCTCTTTGTATCATGGTTGTTTTGTCCTCTATCTTTTTGGGTAGCTTATCAAATAAAGATTTAACTTAAAAATGTTAAGCTCATTTGACCTACAAAATTTTCTAGTTATAATCTGTCTTTATATTTTAAGCTTATGTTGAAAAAGTGCATATTTATTTTATTAATTGAATCTTAGATATTGTATTTAGGTTGGGTGCATTTTTCCTTAGCTGCTGGATTTTAATCTTAGTATGCCTATACATCAAAATGTATAATCACTCAACATTGTTTAGTTATTATCATATGATTGCTACCCTCTGGCTTCAATGCCTAGCTATAATTTCTTAGCTTTAAAATGATTGCTACCCTCTGTGAAGACTAAATCTTCCAATTCACTTACTATATTAATTTTGGACAAGAAAAGATTAAGAAGAAAGAAAGTAACTGAAAAAAACTAAGCAACAAACATGGAAACCTGTAATAGAGATTTAAGAGAAATGCATTAGTTTATATTAATTTCACCGTCAACAGTAACAAAGTTAATATCAAGAACACCTTTTCACTAAAGTTCTTGATTGAATTCTCTCTGTCAATCACCACTCTTATGCGTAAATACAACTCTCTCTCTCTCTGTTTAATTTTCAATTCACCAGGCCTCACAATTACCAAGATAATAACACATTAACTCACACAAGTATAATCAGAATGTATCTAATGGTGCAGCCACCTAACTGGAAGACATAACTTGATTGGTACCTTCAATGTTCTTTCCCAGGTTCTGACATGAACCTACTCACCACACTCACTGCATAAGCAAGGTCTAGCCTATTAGAAATCATAAGATACATCAAGCTCTCCACAACACTTTGGTAAGGTACCTTATCCATACCTCTTCTCCTTTTCTGTTTTTGGGGCTTGTCCCTTACTCAATTTAAATTTCACTGTCATTGAAGTTGACACAGGCTTCACCTCAAAACAACCAAAATTTTTGAGCACTTTATGAACATAAGACCCCTGAGATAAGAACAACTTCCTCCCTTTCCATTCTCTTGGAATGTCCATGACCAAAATCCGTCTAGCAAGTGATTCCTCCTCTCGAACTTCTTGTTTTAACTCCTTTGATGTTAGTGTTGTTTGTCACTACATCTTCCAAGGTAAGATGTAAAAGTATATATTTTATTTTTTAATTATGACATAAGTATTTATTAAATATATAATCAACATTTAATGCTTAAATTACTTATTAAAGCTTATCTTAATAATATTGTTTTGATTTGGTCTTAGGTTAAAGAAGTTAACAGACATTGATGGTTGAAGAATTAAAGTCAACAAAAATATTTAGTCAGTAGGTAGTAGTAGCAACGCCTTATTTTTTAAATTATTTTATTATACTTTTAGTTTTTTGGTATATTTATTTATAATCCTGTTTAATATATCATGTTTTATTTATTTTTGTTTTAATAAAGAACTTTGTTTTATAGATGCTTCTAATTTTTTGATTTATATAAGAGAATAATATTAGTTTTATGGTATTTATATTTATAATTGTTCTTTTATATCATGTTTTGTCTTTTTTGTTTTAACAAAAAAAGTTAGAAGTGTAAACTTTTCTTTGTAGGTATTTTTTTAATTATATTATTTGTTTTGTTCTCGTGTATAATAAAATAAAAAATAATATTGTATGTATAACTTACACAATCAGATTGTTTATTAAATTATTAGTGTTATAAGCGTTGCTATTGCTCCTACTCCCAAATTTCTTTGTTTTCTTTTTCAATTATCATTTATAACTTTTGACTATGTCAAAATTAATATATTTAGAATTTTCTTCTTCTAAATAAGGATCAAACTCAACACATTCACGATCTTCTGCAACAAGTCCAGCTATGGAAGAAGACAATAACAATATGGTGGAAGTTTGAGAAGAAGAGGCTTGTAATGAGGATGGGGAGCAAGGTGCTGAAGCTTGTAGTGGATTTGACGAAGATGATGAGCATTGTGCGATAAAGAAAAAGGTTCGAAAGAAAACTTCACTTGTATGGGAAGACTTTAAAGAGGTTGTATTAAAAGATGGAACGAAGAAGGCGCAATGTAATCATTGTCATGACAAGCTTTCCATCATCGCTGGTGGCAATACCTCCCATTTAAGACAACACTTGTCTACCTGTGCACTCCGCAAGCCAAAAGGTCAACAAGAGTTGTCTTTAACAAAATCAATGGGGGTAAGTTCTGCTACTTGCTTTCGATTTGACCATGCAAAATCAAGAGAGGCTTGGGCTAAAGCCGTTCTAGTCCACGAGTACCCATTTAATATGGTTGAACATGAAATGTTCAATGAATACTTAAAAACCCTGACTCCTCATTACAAAAAAGTGTCACGTGCTATGGTCAAACAAGATTGTTTTTCTATTTATGATCATTACAAGAAAAAAATTAAGAATGTGTTGGATAAGACGCAGAAGATTAGTATCACTACTGATTTGTGGAAGTCGGATGCTCAAAAAATCCATTATATGGTTGTGACCGGAAATTTTATTGGTGATGATTGGGTCTTACGTAAATATATCCTGAATTTTTTCCACTTGGCCCCTCCTTGTACTGGTCTAACAATTTTCAATGCTTTGTATAAATGTTTTATGGATTGGGGAATTGAGGATAAAGTCTGTAGTCTTACCGTTGATAATGCAACTGCTAATGATAGGGTTGTTAGGATAGCAAGAGATAGCTTTGCTTCTAAGAATATGCTTTGTTTTGATGGAAAAATATTTCATGTGAGATGTTGTGCCCATATAATAAATTTGTTGGTTCAAGATGGGCTTGAATGTATTGAACATATTACTACAAATGTGAGAGAAAGTGTGAAGTATTTGGTAGATTCTGAAGCACGTTTGAAGTTATTTAGTGAGATTGCTAAGCAAGTGGGTTTGAAAAAAAATTAGTGTTACATGTTAAAAAAAGATGGAATATGGCTTATGCAATGTTGTCCACAGCTTTAGAGTTTAAAGATGTATTTTCTAGATATGCTGAACAAGATATGAGATACCAATGGTTACCGAATCATGAAGAATGGAAACAAGTGGAGGGTGTGTGTGTGGATTTCTTGCTATTTTTAATGAGATTACAAAAGTTATTTCAGGAAGTGAATATCCAACATCAAACTTGTATCTTTCGGAGATTTGGGTGATAAAAGAGGCATTAGATGAGAAGGTAAATGATGATGACATTTTTATGCAAGTAATGGCCATGAAAATGAAAGAAAAGTTTGATAAGTATTGGGGTGAATGCAATATGTTGATGTCTCTTGCTTCTATTTTAGATCCTCGGTACAAAATGATGTTGATTGATTATACATTTCCTATCATTTACAAAGAATTTGAGGTTGAGAAAAATATTGGAGAGGTAAAAAAAACCTTGAGGGAGATTTTTGATTGTTATGCTGGACATTATGTGAGTAGTGTTGAGAATGCATTGGAGAAGGACATGAATGAGGTTGGGTCTAGTAATATGATTGAAAAATGATTATTATCTAGGAAATCAAGGTTTGAAAAGTTTGTTATGAGTGCTAGCACCCAACAATCGAGCAAATCAGAGTTGGATATATACCTAGAGGAGGGTGTGTATATGTGTAAAGATGGCTTAGGTTCTCCTTTTTCTGCACTCGACTGGTGGAAGGGAAATACCTTGAAGTTTCCTGTATTATCACAAGTAGCACGTGATATTTTAGCAATTCCTATCACATCAGTTGCTTCGGAGGCTGCTTTTAGTGCCGGTGGGAGGGTAATTGATCCATATCGGGCCTCTTTAGATCCCAAGACTGTTGAAGTTTTACTTTGCGCCGGTGATTGGGTTCGTAATAATGACTTGCCTAAGAAAAAGGTAATTATTTTACTATTATTTAAATTTAGTTACTTAATCTATGTTTTCAATTTAAGTGCAGCTACTATTTTTTTTTTCTCCCTTTTTTGTAAAAAAAAAAAAAATAGGCACACACACAAGAATATGAAGCTATGCAGGAAATTGATTTGCCATAATTTGGTTGGTAATGTTCTAACTTCTAATATAAGGTACTTGCCTCTATAATGACTATAATTTAAATAATTTGTTTTTGCAGATTGTGGATCGTGTCTTTTTTTGTTGGCTACCGAAGTCTCGTTATGATTTATTTTGGTATCATGGTATGTTTTCTAAAACTAGCTCATTCATGTAACATTGTTCTATTATGATTCTCATTGTGCTGAATTTAGATTATTTAGATTATCCATGCTGGTATCTACTTTCCATTCCCAGCCTCATTTTATGGTTTTCAAATTTTATTTAGATTATTAAGATTCTCTAGAAATAGTAATACAGGTAGCATTGCTCCCTGTTCATTTCTCCCTCCCACATGTTATGTTAATTTTATTCCGCTTGCTGAATCCATGCTGACTATTTGAACAAATTTTATATCCTTTCCTACCTATTAAGTATTTAGTTTGAATTAAATTGTTCCCAATGCTATTTGTAGTTGCAACACTTGTCAATTAATTACTTGAGCAATCTTTCTGTTTTACTTAGGCTTAGCATACAACCTACAGGTGTTAGCTGGTATCTACTTGATGTTGGCATGGCCATGCATTGTTGTCTGTGGATCTGTTTTGATGTACCTCATTGCATTAAATTTATCCTATTATGCTCCATGATCTCATTCAAACTCAATCAATGGCCTTTATTTTCCTTTAAAAGTGACTGAAATTGTTTCAAAAACATGAGTTTCAGTTTCAGTTCAAAAACATGAGTTTTAAAAGAGATATTGAGATTTACTTCATACAAGGAATTCATCCTAATACTACTTTTTAGAGTTTAGAGTTGTTCTTCTTTGTCAGGCACTCATCTTCTTTGTGTTGTTGGAAGGTATCAAAAGGCTTGTTCTCAGGTTAGAACTTTGTTTTTTCCCAATTCCTTGCTAAATTTGTGCATGGCAAGTATATCCTTTTTTGGCCATGTACTTTGAGGGATTATTAGCTTCCTCAATACTCCTTTTTTTGGCCTGCTTGAGCTGAGAAAACTAGGTGAATGTGCCATCATTAGGCACTCCTTTTTCGAATGGATACTAGTTTCCACGATTCAGTTATAGAACTGAATTATTTGTCAATGTCCTCTTTGCAGACAGAACACTAGGAAGCCTTTCTTTTTATAGAAAAAAATGAGGCAATATCCATTTAACAGCCATCTGCTCAGGAAATTGTGACTGCTTATTCACCCGTTAATAACAAAGTTCCCTTTAACCACCCACTCATCTATAGCATTACCACTGCACCATCCATATACACTTTCAGGTAAGTTTTGACGTCAGATTGGTACAACACCCCACTATCTGACTACTTGAGCTTACTAAGAGGAACAACCAATGTAGAAAGAGTGGTTAAGTGTATTAGGATGAATTCCTTGTATATCTCTTGTTCAAACAAGGAATTCATCGGATCAAGAGTGTTTAGAGTTGTTCAATATCTCTTGTTCTAGTTACAGTTTTTCTTTGTTCTTATTATTTCCTTATGGGATATCAATTGTTGTAAAGTCCTTGCATAATGGCAAGGATAAAAGTTGACTAATTAAGCTTTACAATTTTCAAACCTTAATTCGCTTTTGTTTAAAATTAGGCATCAATAGACAAAGATTCAAGATTTTAGAAGTAAGAAAGGAAAAATATCATATTTGGATGGCTTGTATGGTAGTCAACAGTGATTGGAGGGGGGAGAGCGAGAGGAAATATCATATTTAGATGTTGCTTGCAAGATAAAGAGTAACATGAGTGATTATAAAAAGTAAGATGGTATAATATTAGAGTTGGTGAAATATGTAAGGATGACATTATGACCAAACCTGTGATTGGATGTTAAAGTATAAAATAAGATCTTAGAAATAGGGTGTGAGATGGTAGATTTTGTGGTCAACCCTAAGCTGAAAGGGTCAACAACAATTAAAATAATTTAGAAATAAATAGAAAATTTAATAAGTAGATAAAAATTAAGAACATAAAAGAAATAAAAAAAAGTTAGGGTAAAATCACCTAGTGGTTAGTCAACGTTTGAACCACTCTATCTGTAAGCCAATCAACCAAAGGGGGCTTTCACCATTGCACCTTTGGCATATATTTCACCTAGTGGTTTAAGGATTTTCTACAATGTTATTTCAGGCCTTTATTTTCCTATCCACTTGCACCTCTAGGATCCCAGCACTTAATTGACTTGTCCCAACTACTAGTAATTACTTGCCCTGAAATAGTAAACAACCAAATTAATGTGTAAACAGTAGATAGTATACAGATAATGTGTAAATAGTATACAGTAAGTACTTGCCCATTTAAGTATGCAGATAGTATACAGCAGGTTTGTAAAGTATCCCTAATATCTTACATAGCAAGGATGTTAACTAATGTGTAAATTTTAAGATGCTGCAAAAGGGTTCATTTAAGTAGGTCTTGGTATTCCTGAACCAGAAAAGAAGAGAGAATCGAGGAGTAAGAGAATTGGTAAAATAAAAACTTTTTTTGTGGTAAAAGTTTAGTGAAGGAATCTATAGGTGCCCAAGATACGTCATATACCTGAAAGTATAACATTCCATTGAGAGTTCTTTGTGGTGTATCCTCTGAATCTATAGGTGCCCAAGATATGTCATATACCTGAAAGTATAACACAAGCTGCAACTGGTCTTCCATCAGAAATTTTCCAGAATATAAAATTTGATTTCAACAGAGTATAACATTCTCTTATACTTCATAATCTTATTCCATGAAACAGTGTAGTATCATTTGATTTTTTATTGCTTATATTTTCATCTTAGTAAATATAAATTTACTCCCAAGTCCCAACCTAATGTAATCCCTCTAGCCACACATTGATTGTTATCAATTTAATATGAACAATAAATAAATTTTGTGATTTATTATTATTGTTATATTTATTATAGTAATTTTTATTATATCATAACTACTAAGCTATGCTAATATTATTTTTATACTTTTAATTTGGTGCAGGTTATTTTTATCATATCACTCAATGGTTAATGGCAATGGATGTGGCTGTGATAATTATTATGGAGCTTTGAAGCCATTTTGTTTGTGTATTGAATCTATTGATGTATGATGTATCTACATCTCTAGTTGTATTATTTAGTTTTTATGGATTTATTGTAATATTAAACAGGTTTTGGGGAGAAATTCTGCACCTAAATTTGTATGCAATAGGTGCATGGTAAACATTTTTTGAAACAGGGGAGAAACTTTGCAGTTTGCACCTAAATTTGAGTGCAATAGGTGCATTGCAAATTTTTTTTGAAATAGGTTAATATTTGTTCAGGCTATAATCAAGATAAATTATGCCTGAATTTTGTCAAATATTGATTTATTAAGGGTAATTATACTAGTTGTATTATATAGGGCTGTAGCCTGTAAATAAGGCGTAAACGAGCTTTTAACGAGCTCGAACGAACTATTAACGAGCCCGAACGAGCTTTTAACGAGCCCGAACGAGCTTTTAACGAACTATTAACGGACTACGAACTCGAGCCCCAAACGAACCTCAAACGAGTATCAAAACGAGCAGTAAACGAGCCCAAAAAGCTCGATTAATATATACGAACCGAGCCGAATAGTTCGCGAATACTAAACGAGCCGAATCCGAACATGACTAATCGAACTCTAAACGAGCTCGAGCCGAACTCGAGCTTCATAAAATATAAACGAGCCGAACCCGAGCTTAGCAGTGTTCGGCTCGATTCGACTCATTTACGGCCCTACTTGAGACATGATATATATACTAGCTCTCACTGTTGGACGAGGGTTACTGCATATTATGACTCTACGATGAGAAATGGTCCAAACACATCGACTTCTCTGGTGTCCCTCGAGAAGCCAAAGAAATGCGGGGGTATAAGGTGACGATTCTGTCGTTGACATTTCGTTGGGCAAAGGCAAAGCACAAGAAATTAGAACCGAAGTGGAAAACTAAATGAACTAAAATATATGATGACGGTTGAGGACTTGTTTGTTATAAGGTAAATAAGGACGAAAGATATTTCATCTATTTTCATATTTTTTATATTAAATATTTAAAAATAATAAAATATTTTTTTATTAAATATTTGTTTAGGATTAAATTAACATCTAAAATAAATATTTATCTAAAAAATTAATTATAAATAAATTATTTAAAAAATAAAAAATATTTTTTTCACATTACCTCCTTATCAAACTGACACCCAAACTTTGTTAAGTCGGAGGGTGAGGTGAAAAATTTTCTTCTTATGTTATATTTTTTAGATTAATTTTTTAAGAATAATACAAATATTTTTAATAAAATATTTATTTAAGATTAAATTAAAATAAAAAATAATTATTTATTTGAATTTTTTTAAATTTCAAACAAATTATAAAAAAAAAATATGTAAAATAAAATAGGTGACAAAAGTTTCTTAATAACAAACGAGCACTGAGCAAGAAATTGTCCGATTATACGCGATCGGAAATGGCACAGAAATTGCCTGTGTGAGTTCCGTCTCCGATCAAGTAGACACTTTCATCAGAAATTCGTAAACAGAATGTAGCAAAAAAAGAAAAAAAAATGACGATAGAAGGAGCAATCTTCCGATTTTAAGGCGGTCCGGCAACTTGCCTGCTTGAATTATTTCTCATCAACGAGAGACTTCAGACTTGTCATACAAAAAAAATATTTTTTTATCGAAATTTTAATCAGTCAAACAGCATTCAATCATTCAGTAAGCAAAAAGTCAAGTGTTTTTACCATGCAAAATTATTCATCAAACATAACCAACAAGAAATTAACTGCATCCCCAATTCTTACGGCTTCGGACATAAGAATTCATTACCTTTCGCCAAGAATTGCACTATCGGTTTTATGTAAGAAAACAAAAAAAATAACAGAACGCCTCTACGCCACCTGATTCGAAAAACTAACCTTCTTTGAGAAGGGGAACTCCATACCCTCCAACTCCTGCAACAGATTAATTAAACTGATTTCAATGAAGTCGGTTTTGATAAATTAGGAACAGGCAGATCAAACTCTTTTATCTCTTACCAAAATGAAAGGGCAGACCTACGAAGAATGGAGACAAAGGAACGATTGGTTCGGAAAGCCAAATCCGGATTTTGCTGGAGGAGCTCTGGAAGCGGGAGTCTTAAGGGTTTTACGATGGCCGTAAATGTTCTCAATGTTGAGAAATGCGACTGAGACGGCGACCACCGCAATCCGTCTGTAAGGAAAGGAAGCTCTTTTATAGTCCGAAATATTTCAGATATATTTTTTTAACCCTTTCGGCTGATATTTTGACTCAGATTTTGACTTAAATTTGGACATGAGCTACAAAAATTTCATCTATTGTCCCCTTGTATCGTCAAGCCCATGGAGTCATGGAGATCTCATCATATCAGCATGGGTAAAAGTCTCATCTTAAACTATGCGGCGGAAATATTTCGCCTACTCTTTTTCATAGATGCATAGGCCTTGGTCTTTGTCATATTTTTAGATGATACCCTGAAATTGAACTCGTTTCGCTAATATTAACTGAAAATTCCTAATTATTTATAGTGTTAGGTTAAACAATGGGTAAGAGTACAAAAGAAACAATTTTGAAAACCCTGACAATGGTGTGTCATTATTATCTCTTATTGGTGTTGAAGATGTTAGGTCGGTAGTGAACGGCGATAATTATGGTTTATGAATGTAATAACACTTAATGAGGATTATCAATGGAAATGGTTCATAGTGGGGAGTATGAGGAAGATGATGTTTTTTTGTTGACAAGCAATGAGAATGGAATAAAATTAATGAGTTTTGTCGTATAAAATAAAAGCGCATTATAAAATTCAAATAACAACATTTTGATCTTTTGTTTCTTTTTATAGAGAAATGACAGTGATTGAATGAATTTATTTTGCCATAACATTTGACCAAACATCAACGGTATCATACATATTTTTTTCAAATAATTTTGGCTAAGTTGTAACCTTTAATCTTACACTCCATCTATAAATGCGAAGGAGAGAATGAAAAAGAAAAAACATAACTTCTTGTTGGTTGTTCTTTCTCTCCATAACCGAGAGCTCCCTCCACTTCAATCGAGTGTAAGAGTTTGAAGTTTGCACAAATCTTTCAAGATTTATCCTAAGAGTTTATACTTTCTGTGGTTCTTGTGACTATTAATTTAAGGAGTTACCAAGAATCAATTTTATTTCCTCAAATCTCCCCCCATTCTTCTCTTAAGTTTTGTTTGTTTAAAGTTAAATAGAATACCACTTTCTAGTATTATGTATTGGTTTACTTAGTACCATTGTACTAATAGGTTCCGTCTTATCATCCCCTATCTATTCAATGGTTAGTCTTTTCCTTGCAAGAATACTTTGAGGGTATAACTTGATGAATTTTGGTAGGGGTTGAAAGTTAGGACTATCCAGTGTCCATCATGACATCTTTTTTATTTGGATATTGCTTTGACTCTTATTTCCCCTTCTGTATTTCTTTCTCTTGTCACTTGTAACTCTTTTATTTGATCTTTTGTTATAGGAACACTTTAATATTGTAATGAAATATTCATGTACTTATTATCAATTGTTGTTTTTAATTTATGTGGATAATCATTTTATCCTTAACACTTAGTGTAAAAAAGGTAGAGGAACCGAACTTATACTAAATATGGTGGTAACACACTACGTTTTTAATGGTTAAGCTTCTACAATCAAATCTTTTTGAAGATATTTTCAAGTGCTAAAAATGGAAGTGTTACATTGTCCTCTAAAACTATCTCTTTTAAGAGCTCAAGAAGAGAAGTGAAGATTTTATTGCTCCATCCATTACCCACCTTCAAGTTATATAATCATAACAAGACAAATAATTTTATAAATTTAGTACAACTATTATACAAAGGCATCTCCAAATCATTGACCGGCTTTTAAAATATTATCAGATGGTCTCTAAAATGTTCTTCAACATTATTGGTTAGGTCCTCCACGTAAGCAAAGTCATTTGCTACTTCAACATCATCATAATCAACCACACTATATTCATTAAGAAAAAGATCTCCATGCCATACCCATATAGTATAACTCTTATCAATTCCATGGATAATGAGATGATCTCATATCTCATTTACTCTTCTTATCATATTCCCACAATCCATATACAGGTTAGATATATGCAAAGGACCTTTCAAATGTTCAACGGACATCTTAATAAAGTCTTTAACACCTTTTTTGTATTCTCTAGACAATCTACTTGCATGCATTCATTTACAATGCATAACGAGAATTAAGTAAAATCTAGCCCCTAAATTCCAAACAAAATGGGGAATCTCACAATATTAGCCAAGTCAAGCAAAAACCACCAATATACCCATAATACATATACACCACAATAACAGTTGCGCTAGTAACAATGCCATAATTTCTACAATAGTATCTATTTTGTTTATATCCTCTATTTTTTAGAAATATTCTAATAATATTGCTAGTAAGAAATTTTCCAACTCCATAAGGCATATCAACTCAAAACTAATGTCATACAATGTACAATATATGATTAATGATGGTAAAATTTGAATGAAATCTATGATGATGGGTGAGTAAGAGAGATAATGATTAAGGTTAAGTGTGTAAGTGTTTTTGTCATCAGCATATGAGTTTTATACTTTTAACTAAAATTTTGGTTGAATGAAAGTAACTATGCCACAAATCATATTTGGTTTAGTTAGAATGATAGTTGAGATCCAATGGATAGTTAGGGGATTAATTACATTTAATTTTAGGCTATTATATTGTAAGAAAGTTAAATAATGGGAATTTAGTGGAAAAATTAGCAAATGGATCCTAAATATCATAAAAACTTATGGGAAGATGAAAAAGAATTACATAAATCCAAATATATAAATCATATTGGATATCATAGTTGATTTGATGTTGGATGGATGGAAAATGAGCAAAAATGGTAATAACAAATAAGTTGCGAACACAAATTTTTAGCAAATATACCAAATGAATAATTAAGGGTTCAAGTTTTTATAGATAAATGCGGAATAATTATATATATATTCTTGGAGTTTATTTGACACTTAGTGGAAAAAAATTGAAAAATGTTCAATGAAAGACTTTAGGGAAAATGGATATAGTAAATGAGCTTAAAAATATTTTTTGAATGTCTTATAAATTTGAACAAGTAAAAATGAGCGCAAATGATAAAATTGAAATAATCGCTGATAATGTGACTTTCTGCAATAGAATAATATGGATGGTGAAAAAAAATTAAGATAAATGATGTGTAATTTGACATTAGAATTTTTAGAAGTGAATCATTAGACTAATTATATAAAATAAGTAAGGTTAACAAAATTGAGTATTACAATACTTCATAATGGTTATAAATAGTGGTGCTTCATAATGGCTACATGAGAAGCAACATAAAGTTGACATAAAGTGCTAAGCAAAAATGTAATAAAAGTAATGAGTTTGTTATATGCAGTTGTATTGAAAAAAAACAAAGTATCATAAAAAGTTCAAAAAACTGCATTTTGATATTTCCTTTTCTTCATACCTATTATTTAAGAAACTTTCTTTCAATCTGTAGAACTTTTTTATTTTAACAATTGTATCCCTCTACCCGTGTATTTTACCCTCCTCCTCCTTTCTGCCTCTCATCTCACTCTCTCTTTCTCTCATTTCTTTCTTCACTCACTCTCTCAGCCTCACCATTAGAATGTCGATCAAGGTAAGTAATAATTTTTTTAGCTACCTATAATCGTAGATCTAGGTGCTTACATGTTGTTGGTGAGTGTGTTTTTTTAGCTACTGAGAATCATATATATAGGTGGCATGGACGTCGTTAATATAAGTATGGGCATATTTTCTCGTCTAGACGAAGAGGGGAGACGGACCATTTTTACCGATGGTGATGGAAAATGAATGGCAAAAGTTGCCAAGGAGGGAGAGAAGATCGACCAATCTTGCCGATGGAGGGTATCAACAACATACGTTGCCGAGTGGAGGGGGATCGGTAGATTGTGCCTAAGATGGGGACGGGTATGGTTATTAATTATTAATTATGTTTATTTAAACATGTGTGTATTAATTATGAAGTATTAATCATTATTTTGTTTGCATTAACTAAGGTTTGTTAATTAATAATTATGTTTGTATATTTTTTATATTAATTAGGTAATCTCTATTAAAATTAATTATATTTTTAATGAACAGGAAAGTTTGCCAAGGGTGAAGAGGGGAGATCGGCGAATTTTGTCGAAATTGTGGGAAACCGAACGACATAAGGTGCCGAGTGGGGGAGGGGGAGATCGTTAGATTTTGTGGAAAACCAAATGGTAATTTTTTGCCATTGGGATCATTATTATCCATTATTAAATATGTTTTGTTAAGTATGTGTGTATTAATTATTATTAATTATGAATTGTTAATCATTATTTTTTTATTAATTATGGGTTTGTTAATTAATAATTATGATTTGTATTATTTTTGTATTAATTAGGTAATATCTATTAAAATTAATTATATTTGTAAAGAACAACAAAATTTGCCATGGGTGAAGGAGGGAGATCGATGAATTTTGCTGAAGTTGGGGGAAATCGAACAACATAAGTTACCGAGTGGGGGAGGGGGAGATTGTCAGATTTTGTCAAAGTTGGGGAAAACCAAATGGTATTTTTGACCGTTGGGATGGTTATTATTAATTATTAATTATGTTTTGTTAAATATGTTTGTATTGATTATGTTTGTATTAATTATCATTAATTGTTAATTATTAATTATTATTATTATGTGTGTATTAATTACAGTTTGTTAATCAATAATTATGGTTTGTAACATAGGGATGGTTTCGATTGGGTAGATATGTTTGTTAATTATATTTATATTTATTAGGTAATCTAATTATAATCTATTAATTATGTTTGCATTAATTATGTTTGTAATCTAGTTTACTAATTAGAATTTGTTAATTATGTTTGTATTAATTATGATATTTTAATTATGGATAATTTGGTTAAATGTTTTCATTATGTTTTTAGATCTATTATACTCTATTATTTTAATTAAATATGATTTTGGCAAAATATGTCAATATTCTAGGGGTTTTTGGTTGTCATTAGGAGGGGTGACTATATTTTATTAATTGTGGTTTTTAATTATGGTTAATTTAATTAAATTTGTTATTTATATTTTTAGATCTATTATACTCTATTAATTATGCTTAGTTATTTTAATTAAATATGGGTTTGGCAAAATCTATCGATATTCTAGGGTTTTCGATTGTCGTTATGAGGGGTAATTTTGTTTATTGACTATAGTTTGTTAATTGTAGTTTGTTAATTATGGTTAATTTAGTGAAATTTTTTATTTTTATTTTTAGATCTCTTATACTCTATTAATTATGCTCTATTATTTTAAATAATTATGAGTTTGGAAAAAATTATCAGTATTTTAGGGTTTTCAATTATCATTCAAAGTGGTAATAATGTTTATTAATTATAATTTGTTAGTTGTGATTTTTTATTATAGTCAATTTTGTTATATTTTTATTTATATTTTTAGATCTATTATACTTTGTTAATTATACACTATTATTTTAATTAAATAAGATTTTGGCAAAATTTGTCAGTATTATAGGGTTTCTAGTTGTCGTTAGAAGGCCTAATTATGTTTTGTTAATTTTGGTTTTTAATTATGGTTAATTTGGTTAAATTTGTTATTTATATTTTTAGATTTATTATACTATGTTAATTATGCTATTTTATTTTTAATTAAATATGGGTTTGGCTAAACATGTCAGTATTCTAGGATTTTTTATGAGGGATAATTATGTTTATTAATTATTGCTTGTTAATTGTAGTATTTAATTATGGTTAATTTATTTGAATTTGGTATTTATATTTTTAGATCTCTTATACTCTATTAATTATGTTTTGTTATTTTAAATAACTATAAGTTTGGTAAAAATTATTGGTATTCTAGGGTTTATAGTTGTCATTCAGATTGATAAGTATGTTTATTAATTATGGTTTCTAAATTTGGTTTTTAATTATGGTTAATTTGGTTACATTTTTTATTTATATTTTTAGATCTCTTATACTCTATTAATTATGCTCTATTAGTTTAAATAACTATGAGTTTGGTAAAAATCATCGGTAGTCTAGGATTTTTAGTTATCGTTTGGAGGAATAATTATGTTTAGTAATTATAATTTTTTAATTGTGGTTTTTAATTAATATTCATTTGGTTAAATATGTTCTTTATATTTTTATATCTATTATTCTATATTAATTATGCTATGTTATTTTTATTAAATATGGGTTTGGTAAAATCTGTTAGTATTCTAGGGTTTTCGATTATCGTTAGGAAGGGTAATTATGTTTATTAATCATGGTTTGTTAAATGTGGTTTATAATTATGGTTAGTTTGATTAAATTTGTTATTTATATTTTTTCAATTCCTTGTACTCTGTTAATTATACTTTTATTATTTTAAATAACTATGAGTTTGGCAAATTTTGTGGATAGGGTTTTTGGCTATTATTAGAAGGGATAATTATATTTATTAATTTTGGTTTCTTAATTGTGGTTTTTAATTATAGTTAATTTGGTTAAATTTTGTATTCATATTTTTAGATTGCTTATACTCTATTAATTATAGTATGTTATTTTAAATAACTATCAATTTGGCAAAAATTATTGGTATTTTAGGATTTTTAGTTGTCTTTTGGAGAGTTAATTATGTTTATTTATTATGGTTTGTTAATTGTGGTTTTTAATTAGGTTTGATTTGGTTAAATTTATTATTTATATTTTGAGATTTCTTATACTCTATTTATTATGCTCTATTATTTTAAATAACTCTAAGTGTAGTAAAATTATGGAGATTTTAGGGTTTTCGATTGTCGTTTAGGGAGGTAATTATAGTTTTTAATTATGGTTAAGCTTGTTAAATTTTTTGTTTATTATTTTAGATATCTTATAGTCTATTAATTATGATATGTTATTTTAAATAACTATGAGTTTGGCAAAAATTGTTGGTATTCTAGGGTTTTCAATTGTTGTTTAGAGGGATAATTATATTTATTCCCTAACTTTGAGTTTATGATTTCGAGGAGGGAGTCTATTTTAAGGAGGTACTGATATAATGCACCAAATTTTATCTAATCTTAATCACTAGCAATTAAAATCCTAACATAATTCTAATATAAAAAAAATTAATAATTATATCCTATCCTGATTTCTTAATCTTAAATCTTAATCTAATCCATAATCTTAAACTAATCAAAATCTTTATTTTGCGTCATTGATATTTTTAACCTTAACCTAACCTTAGATGGTTGATAACTAATTTTATCCAAATACCTTAATCTAAATTATCGTATCCTAATTCTAATCCTGACCCCAAACCTATTTTTCCCTTTCCCCTTTTCCTTTTCCCTTTTTCCCCTTCTCCTTTTGTTTTCCCATTTCTTTTCTTCTAGCTTGGTTTCTTCTTCCTCTTCTTCTTGGGCGAATCACCCCTTTCTAGCCAAATGTCCTTTGCTATGATAGCATGACCTATCACCCCTACCTTCATCATCACCCCGTCAACTCCTAGATCCTACATAGATGTATTTTGTTGAAAATTTTACTACATCATAACTCACCTTTGTTCTCCTTCTCTATCGTTTCATGCAACATATGTGTGTGTGTGTGTGTATACACCTGCTTAAAGACTATTTTCCTTTTCGGTATGGATAAAGTCATATTTAGGATTCTTGTATTAAATGTTATGTATGATTTTTGTATCATCATGTTGTTATGATTATGATTCAAAATTTTTAATATTATGATGCGATAATGTGGTAATATATGATTTTATTGTGAATAAAAATGAGGAAGCATGAGATTATATGATTTTATTACAATAATTCTTATGTTGTAAGCTCTAAGTGAATTAGTATGATCTATATTATTGTAATATGGGGTTAACAAAGTATGGTAAGGGGAAAATGAGTATATTTAAGATATATGGTAATATAATAAATTGAGGATTTGAAAATAATGAAATAGAACATATAGTGTTTTAGTGAAATAAAGACATTTAGCTATCTTTAAGGATATTTTGGTTTCTATGAGTTAATTATGAAAATTTTGGTATTTTAATGTGTTAAATGATTTAAAATATACTATGAATATCGCATGGAATATTTGGAATAATTATGAATGATCTAAGTTCCAAAAAAATGAGAAAAGGGCTTATGTTGGGAATAATAACTCTGAATGCGCGAAGTTCTTATCGCATATGTAAGACATGGGAGTTAATCCTTGATTTTAAAATATAATGTTAATATTTTCATTTTAGGAATTTATATTCAATTTGGTGATGGTATAAGTCGTATGAGAAATTTTATACCTGAATTGTGAATTAGGCTTGTTATCGTATGTGTAAGATGTAAAGTTAGAACCTTTTTTTATGATATGTTGATAATAAGAATATTAGAGGAAGGTATGCTAAAATTGGTGGATAAATGATCAATATAAAAGAAGTTATGCTTATAAGATAAAATTAGGGTATCTTAGTGAAATTATGATCTTGTTCCTTGAGGATTGCTTTGATAACTATATGGTTTGTGGTTTATATTTTATGTTTTTCAATTATGTGTTACGAATATCTATGCAAGTCCCTTATGATGATATAACCAATTATGAATAATATATTAATCATTTTAAGTAAATGATTACGTGAGTTAGGTCGAGGTGTTTTGTGCATTTTTTTTCCATCAGACGATAATAATATCTTAAATGTATTTTAAAGGGTGCATCAATCAGTTCCACCAAATTAAGAATAATAAGGCCACAAATTTAGTGTTAATGATAATATGATTACGAGATAAATAGCTAATGAATAAGATGCTAATCACTTAATGTAAAAGGTTACGTGAATAAGAAATGAGGTGTTGTATCCGTTCCACTAGATGATAATAATGACCCAACTACGTTTTGTCCCGAGAGGTACTCCCAACCATTCCATGGGTTTAAGAATAGTGTTTAGGATAATGTTTCCCTTGTATATGTTGGGTGTGTTCCATAGAATGATAATAGTGGCTCAGGTGTAATTTCCCTAAGAGGTATATCAATCTGTTCTACCCAATTAAGAATAGTGGGGTCTTGGAATTCAACATAAATAGAAGAATGGATTATGTGTATATTTAATAAAGACATACAGAATTAATATTTACCTTGCATCTCTTTATGCTAACACCCATATATGCTTATTCTCTAATATTTTTGTGAACTCAATTCATGTTTTCTATGTAACCTTACTTTAGCTTTATTGTTACCTTACTTAATATGAGATACCCCAAAACTCTAATTTTAAGATTTTTAGCTAATTAAGGATTTATTAGGAAAATTAATTAAATAAATTATTTTATTAAAAAAAGGAATTAATTAAGGAAAATCAAGGGGAAAATAATAAATAATTTAATTATAAAAAATTTGAGTGTTTTGCTAATTAAAATGGAATTTAGGAAAAAAAATCTTTTAAAAATCCTAAATTAGCCTAAATAGAGAGTTTAATTATTATTTTATTAAAATATTCTTATTTTTAAATATTGCAAAATACCCAAAATATTTTAAACACCCCCAACTCACCTATTTTTTCTTTTCTTTATTTTTTTTCCTTTTTCTTTTTCCTCTCTTCTCTTTCCTTTTCTTTCCTTCCTCTCCCTTCTCTTTTTCTTTTTCCCCCTTCCCCAACTTGGGCCAGCCTAGCCTATAACCCAACCCTTCTCCCTTCTCCCTTCTTCCTTCATCCTGTGTGCCCCAAGCCTGCACCGCACTCCCTCCCCCCAACCGGCCGATACCCTCCCCTTTTCATTCTTTTCATTTTTTTTCCTAAACTGCCAGTCCACCCCTATCTTCTTTCCTAGCCTCCCCCTTCGCGACCTGCAACTCTCCCCCGACCTGCGCCATGATTTCCTTCGCCGACTACGCTTGATTGACCAGTCATTCCTCCCCTCTCTTCCTCGCTGATTTGCTTGTCATTTCAACCTGACCCCCTACCCTTTCCTCGCACGTGCCTACTTTCCTTCCCTGTCAACCATAGCCTGCCATGGTAGACCTACACCGGCCTACCCCCGCCAGTCGGTGTGTCTAGCCCGTTTGCCCCTGTTTTCCTGCTTCCCTTTGTTATTTTTCCCTCCATTTGATCTATAAATACCCCATAGGCAGCCCTGAATTCAAATTTTCTTTCGCAGCCCAAAAATCCAGACTCTTGTGTCACCACCTGATCAGACGCCATTGTCGTCGTCGCCGCCCGAGCCACCCACATAACCACTCCCTACATTACCCTCTACCCAACAGCACCTCCCTCCTCCCTCGATTCGCCCTGCACAAGCCACCTCGGTAGTGCAAAGTACCCTTCCCAATCAACCTCATTTCCACCCCTACCGCCCTTTGCACCACCGTTCGCCACCACTTCTGTCACAACCACCACCTCCTACACCTAGCAAAATTCCCTGTAGACCTTCCTCTACCTCCCCTACCCTCCTTTTACCCTTCCTCCCTCTCCTCCTCCCTTCCTCCCTTTCCACTACCCTCGACCACCACAGCGCCGCTACCTGCACTGCCACCTTTGGCTACGCCACCATCCCCATTCCAACCCTCTCAACTTGGGCAATCTCAACCACCCCAACTTCCACCCTCACTCCCCCTCTCCTATTCCCAACATTCAACTAATTCCCTTTTTCCCTCTTTTCCCGCTGCCGCCGGTGCCGTCGGTCATCATCAACCCTAAGTGATACCCTAATCCCTCTTAACCCTTAAACCCTAATTATGCAAGCCTTTTTCATTTTAATTGTATTTATATTATTATTATTATTATTATTATTATTATTATTATTATTATTATTATTATTATTATTATTATTTATATTTATTATTATTTATCATGTTTATCATTATCCCTAGAATATTATTATTATTATCATTATTATTATTATTATTATCATCATCATCATCATCATCATCATCATCATCATCATCATCATCATCAATGCTAGCCTTGGCATATTATCATTTTGTTGCTATTAAAAATGTTCAAACCTTGTTATTAATATTTCTTATTCAAATATTACTCTTACTAATATTATTCTTAACACTTCTATTATTATTATTGTTACTATAGTTTTATCATTATCATTATTATTACGATTATTATTTTTGTTGTTGTTATTGTTGTTGTTGTTGTTGTTGTTGTTGTTGTTGTTGTTATTATTATTATTGATTCTAGATTCATGATATCATTTTGTTGATATAAAAGAAGGATAATCAAACCTTAATAATAATAATAATAATAATAATAATAATAATAATAATAATAATAATAATATTTATTTGAATATTGCTAATATTATTCCTAATACCCTTATTATTATTATTATTATTATTATTATTAGGGTAAAAGTATTCAAACCCTTACATTGTCATTATTTCAAATATTACTATTATTAATATTAGCCTAATCAATATTAGTTTTTTGTTAGTATTACTATTACTATATTATTATTTTATCCCTAAACCTATTATTAGCCTTAGCCTTAAAAAGTACTAGGATTTCTATTATTATGAGTATTAGTATTACTATTATTATTAATAGCGTTATTTTTGCTATAACTAGTGTTAGTACTATTATTAGAAGAAATAAAGCTATTAGATTTAATAATATAAGTATGTCTATAAATGTTAACAATAACCTATTTTGACTAATAAAAATCTAATAGACTAACTTGAGGATAAAAACCCTATTTTTCACTTTTAAAGTTTCCTTTAATAATAGTAACCCTAATCTTAGAATAAAATAGGAAATTATATTATTTTGGTAGGAGGGAAATTAATCACTAGTTTTCCCTTTTATAAGTGAAACTAGTCAAAATCCTAAGGAAGCGTATGAGCGTACTCCGAGACCAGTGCGTGCTAGGTAAGGGTGTAGCTAAGGCCTTATGTGTGCTATATGTCTTACATGCTTTGGATGCCTGTGTAATGATATGCTGTGTACATTATACTATTGTTATAACTGTTTTATGTGTAGTACAACTTGGAGTTGAGGTATGCTCATGTGTTTTCTTATGGTATGTGTTTAATATGCATATGTGGTAAAATGTGATGTGATGTGGCCATTTAAGATATGCATGTAAGGATATTTAATGTGGTATTATGGGATGGAAAGAGGAAAAAGAAAAATGGGGAAATAAGTGGACCAAGGGGAAGTAAGTTGGCTAACGTAGGTGGGATTGACCTAAATATTCCATGATCCATGAGTAGATGAATAAAAAGGGACTTTAAATAAAATGAAAGAGTGGGTGAACTTCGTAGGGGAGAATCTAGGATTTTGTATGGGAGAATCTAGGGTTTTACATGGGAATATTAGGGCTTTGCATGAGACCTTTGAGGGTTTACATGGAATGGTTAAAGTTCGCATAGGGGTGAACTTTACGTATGAAAAGTTACCTTGGGGTGTGAGGAAGGTAATGGAAGAGTTGTTTTGGTGATTGGAGGCTTTGAGTGAAAAATAGTATATAGGACAATATAAGGGTGCATAGGAGACTGAGCTAGGGTTTGGTAGGAAACCCTAATTTGAGAAGGTGGAAAAAGGGAAAAAATAAATGACTATGAGATGATGATGGAAGATTGTCATGTGTGGGGCGAGTATGGGTATCATGGGTAAACAAGAGTGGAATGGAGGGATGACACATGGAAAGGAGGATTCTAGGGTTTGGTGTGGGCACCTAGGGTTTCATGGTCACATGTGTATTCGAGGGAGTAAAGTGAGATGATGAGGGTTGAATCTAAGCGTTGTGATGTGTAGGGTGTTAAAATAGTTTAGATTGTGTGAGGTAGAGAATGATAGGCCACATAGGCCCAAATTAAGGTTTATGGAGAAAACCTTAGGGTAAAACTGTGAATGAACTTGGGGTATAAGGTGGTGAGCCTTAACCCACATACTTAGAAGTTGGGCCTCCAGTGTGAGCAAGTGGAATAAGGAAAGGATGTCCAGGTGAGTTAGGAGGTGCAGAAGTCTTAAGATATAGGACGACCCCTCTTGGGAGGATAAGCGTAGATGGATTTAGTCATACATGTCTAGGGTGAAAACTGTTGAATAATACACAGTAAGACACTAATCATTTAAAGAGGAAGACTGTTGAGTTAGGCCCAAACTGGTCCACCGGCGAATAATAGTGGCTAGGAGCCGAGGTACCCTAGAGATCAATCCACCGGCGAATAATAGTGGTCAGGCGCATTATGCCCTGTATGTTTCCAGTCCACTGGCTATAATAGTAGGGGATTCTAGGATTAACAAACGAACATAATTACGATAAGACATAGGAAAGACATTAAGTACTTACAGTAAAACACCATGAGAGTCAGGGCTAGATCGGTCCACCGGTGAATAATAGTAGCCCGGAGCATCTTGCCCTAGAGACCTATTCATCGGCAATAATAGTGGTCAGGAGTTTTATGCCTTGTATGTTTCCGATCCACGGGCTATAATAGTGGGGCTCCCATACTCGTGTGGAATGATAATAAGCATGGTGTGAAATTATCATTGATCATAGATTAAATAATCAATTTATTCAGAATACAACTTGGCCTTTATTTATCTGAAATGATTGTATGCTGTTATGTTATCATGCTTGTATTATGTGCCTTGGTGTATTGGCCTTAGTGCATTGTTACCTTACTTAATATGTAGCATATTGACCACCTTTTTTTTGGGTGCTACTCATTCCCAAGAGCAGAAGGCCCCTCTGACCTTGTGCAGGTTGGTGATGATGTCCTTGATGATCGCGAGCATCGTGGCCGGATTTACCTTTTCTATGTCCCTTTATTTTGTATTGGTTTGCTCAGTTTTTATTGTACTGTAACCTTTATTCTTGTTGAGGAATTTTAATCATGTACTCTAGGTTGTAAACCTTTTTCTACATACTCTGATTTATGTTTCATGTATGTTCCAATGCTTTTATAAAACCTTGTCTTGAAATTGAATTATGATGGTTGTTAACTTCCTTTATCCTTGTGGTTAGTACGGGAACGGCTAGGGGTCGAGCTTATGTTGATCACAGTGGTAACATTTCCAAAAATTCACGAGTTTTGATTTAATTGCTTCCGCCTAAATCTTAAATAAAACAAAAAAATTTTGAGTAGTGAATTTTGGGGCATTACATAATATGTAGTGTAATGATGTTTATTAATTATAACTTGTTAATTGTGATTTTTTATTATGGTTAATTTTGTTATATTTTTATTTATATTTTTACATCTATTATACTTTATTAATTATACACTATTATTTTAATTAAATAAGATTTTGGCAAAATCTGTCAGTATTATAGGGTTTCTAGTTGTCATTAGGAGGAGTAATTATGTTTTGTTAATTTTGGTTTTTAATTATGGTTAATTTGGTTAAATTTGTTATTTATATTTTTAGATTTATTATAGTATATTAATTATGCTATTTTATTTTTAAATAAATATGGGCTTGGCTAAACCTGTCGGTATTCTAGGATTTTTAGATGTCGTTATGTTATGAGGGATAATTATGTTTATTAATTATGGTTTGTTAATTATAGCATTTACTTATGGTTAATTTATTTGAATTTGGTATTTATATTTTTAGATCTCTTATACTCTATCAATTATGCTTTGTTATTTTAAATAACTATAAGTTTGGTAAAAATTATTGGTATTCTAAGGTTTCCAGTTGTCATTCAGAGAGATAAGTATGTTTATTAATTATGGTTTCTAAATTTGGTTTTTAATTATGGTTAATTTGGTTACATTTTTTATTTATATTTTTAGATCTCTTATACTCTATTAATTATGCTCTATTATTTTAAATAACTATTAGTTTGGTAAAAATCATAGGTAGTCTAGGATTTTTAGTTATTGTTTGGAGGAATAATTATAATTATTAATTGTGATTTTTTAATTGTGGCTTTTAATTACTATTCATTTGATTAAATATGTTGTTTATATTTTTAGATCTATTATTATATATTAATTATGCTATGTTATTTTTATTTAATATGGGTTTGGTAAAATATGTTAGTATTCTAGGGTTTTCGGTTGTCACTAGGAAGGGTAATTATGTTTATTAATCATGGTTTGTTAATTGTGGTTTATAATTATGTTTAAGTTGATGAAATTTGTTATTTATATTTTTAGATTTCTTGTACTCTGTTAATTATACTCTATTATGTTAAATAACTATGAGTTTGGAAAATTTTGTCGGTAGGGTTTTCGGCTATTATTAGAAGGGATAATTATATTTATTAATTATGGTTTCTTAATTGTGGTTTTTAATTATGGTTAATTTGGTTAAATTTTTTATTTATATTTTTAGATTGCTTATACTCTATTAATTATAGTATGTTATTCTAAATAACTATGAGTTTGGCAAAAATTATTGGTATTTTAGTATTTTCAGTTGTCTTCTGAAGAGTTAATAATGTTTATTTATTATGGTTTGTTAATTGTGGTTTTTAATTAGGTTTGATTTGGTTAAATTTATTATTTATATTTGGAGATTTCTTATACTCTATTATTTAAGCTTTGTTATTTTAAATAACTCTAAGTGTAGTAAAATTATCAAGATTTTAGGGTTTTCGATTGTCGTTTAGGAAGGTAATTATGTTTATTAATTATGGTTTGTTAAATGAAGTTTTTAATTATGGTTAAGCTTGTTAAATTTTAGATATCTTATACTCTATTAATTATGCTATGTTATTTTAAATAACCATGAGTTTGGCAAAAATTATTGGTCTTCTAAGGTTTTCAATTGTTGTTTAGAGGGGTAATTATATTTATTCCCTAACTTTGAGTTTATGATTTCGAGGAGGGAGTCTATTTTAAGGAGGTACTGATATAATGCACCAAATTTTATCTAATCTTAATCCCTAGCAATTAAAATCCTAACATAATTCTAATATAAAAAAATTAATAATTATATCCTATCCTAATTTCTTAATCTTAAATCTTAATCTAATATATAATCTTAAACTAATCACAATCTTTATTTTGCGTCATTGATATGTTTAACCTTAACCTAACCTCAGATGGTTGATAATTAATTTTATCGAAACACCTTAATCTAAATTATCGTATCCTAATTTTAATCCTAACCCCAAACCTATTTTTCCTTTTCCCCTTCTCCTTTTCCCTTTTTCCCTTCTCCTTTTGTTTTCCCATTTCTTTTCTTCTAGCTAGGTTTCTTCTTCCTCTTCTTCATGGGCCAATCACCCCCTTCTAGCCAAATGTCCTTTGCCATGATAGCATAACCTATCACCCCTACCTTCATCATCACCCCGTCAACTCCTAGATCCTACGTTCATGTATTTTGTTGAAAAATTTACCACATAATAACTCACCTTTGTTCTCCTTCTCTACCGTTTCATGCAACATGTGTGTGTGTGTGTGTGTGTGTGTGTGTGTGTGTGTGTACACCTACTTAAAGACTATTTTCCTTTTCAGTATGGATAAAGTCATATTTAGGATTCTTGTGTTAAATGTTATGTATGATTTTTGTATCGTCATTTTGTTATGATTATGATTCAAAATTTTTATATTATGATGTGGTAATATGTTACTATATTATTTTATTGTGAATAAAAATGAGGAAAGATGAGATTATATGATTTTATTGCAATAATTCTAATGTTGTAAGCTCTAAGTGAATTAGTATAATATATATTATTATAATATGGGGTTAAAGTAAGGGAAAATGAGTATATTTAAGATATATGGTGATATAATAAATTGAGGATTTGAAAATAATGATATAGAACATATAGTTTTTTAGTGAAATAAAGACATTTGTCTATCTTTAACGATATTTTGGTTTCTATGAGTTAAGTATGAAAATTTTGGTATTTTAATGTGTTAAATGATTTAAAATATACTATGAATATCGCGTGGAATATTTGGATTAATTATGAATTATTTAAGTTCCAAAAAATGAGAAAAGGGCTTATATTGGGAATAATAACTCTGAATGCGAAGTTCTTATCGCATATGTAAGACATCGGAGTTAATCCTTGATTTTTAAATATGATGTTAATATTTTCATTTTAGGAATTTATATTCAATTTGGTGATTATATGAGTCATATGAGAAATTTTATGCCAGAAGTGTGAATTAGGGTTGTTATCGTATGTGTGCAATGTAGAGTTAGAACTTTTTCTAGGATATGTTGATAATAAGAATATTAGAGGAATGTATGCTAAAATTGGTGAATAAATGATCAATATAGAAGAAGTTATGCTTATAAGATAAAATTAGGGTATCTTAGTGAAATTATGATCTTGTTCCTTCAGGATTGCTTTGATAACTATATGGTTTGTGGTTTATATTTTATGTTTTTCAATTATATGTTGCGAATATCTATGCAAGTCCCTTATGATGATATAACCAATTATGAATAATATATTAATTATTTCAAGTAAATGATTACGTGAGTTAGGTCGAGGTGTTTTGTGCATTTTTTTTCCATCAGACGATAATAATAGCTTAAATGTATTTTAAAGGCTGCATCAGTCTATTCCGTCAAATTAAGAATAATGAGGCCACAAATTCAGTGTTTATGTAAATATTATTATGAGATAAATAGCTAATGAATAAGATATTAATCACTTAATGTAAAAGGTTATGTAAATAAGAAATGAGGTGTTGTGTCTGTTCCACTAAATGATAATAATGACCCAAGTGTGTTTTGTCCTGAGAGGTACTCCCAACAATTCCATGGATTTAAGAATAGTGTTTAGGTTAATGTTTCCCTTATATATGTCGGGTTTGCTCCTTAAAATGATAGTAGTGGCTTAGGTGTAGTTTCCCTAAGAGGTATATCAATCTGTTCTACCCAATTAAGAATAGTGGGGTCTTAGAATTCAACATAAATAAAAGAATGGATTATGTGTATATTTAATAAAGACATACGGAATTAATATTTACCTTGCATCTCTTTTTGCTAACACCCATGTATGCTTATTCTCTAATATTTTTGTGAACTCAATTCATGTTTTCTATGTAACCTTACTTCAGCTTTATTATTACCTTACTTAATATGAGATACCCCAAAACTCTAATTTTAAGATTTTTAGCTAATTAAGGATTTATTAGGAAAATTAATTAAATAAATTATTTTATTAAAACAAAAGGGAATTAATTAAGGAAAATCAAGGGGAAAATAATAAATAATTTAATTATTATTTTATTAAAATATTATTATTTTTAAATATCCCAAAATACCCAAAATATTTTAAACAACCCCAACTCACCTATTTTTTCTTTTCTTTCTTTTTTTCCTATTTATTTTTCCTCTCTTATCTTTCCTTTTTTTCCTTCCTCTCCTTTCTCTTTTTCTTTTTCCCCCTTCCCCGTCCTAGGCCAGCGTAGCGTACAGCCCAACCCTTCTCCCTTATTCCTTCATCTTGTGTGGCCAAGGCCTGCAATGCACTCCCTCCCCCCCGGCGCACGCCAGCCGATTCCCTCCCATTTTCTTTCTTTTCATTTTTTTTCATGAACCACTAGTCCACCCCTATCTTCTTTCCCAGCCTCCCCCTTCGCAACCTGCAACTCTCCCCTGACCTGCTCCGTGATTTCCTTCGCTGACTACGCCTGATTGACCAGCCATTCCTCCCCTCTCTTCCCCGCTGATTTGCCTGTCATTTCGACCTAACCCCCTACCCTCTCCTTGCACGTACCTACTTTCCTTCCTCGTCAACCATAGCCTGCCATGGTAGACCTGCACCGGCTTACCCACGCCGGCCGGTGTGTCTATCCCACTTTCTCCTGTTTTTCTGCTTCCCTTTGTTATTTCCCCCTCCATTTGTCTATAAATACCCCATACGCAGCCCCGAATTCGAATTTTCTTTCACAGCCCAAAAATCCAGACCCTTGCGCCACCGCCCGATCAGGCGCCGTCGTCGTCGTCACCGCCCGATCCACCCATAGAACCACTCCCTGCATCACCATCTACCCAACTGCACCTCCCTCCTCCCTCGATTTGCCCTGCACAAGCCACTCTGGCCGTGCAAAGTACCCTTCCCGATCAGCCTCATTTCCACCCCCTACTGCCCTTCGCACCATCATTTGCCACCACTCCCGTCGCAATCACCACTTCCTACACCTACCAAAATTCCCTGTAGACCTTCCTCTACCTCTCCTACCCTCCTTTTCCCTTTCCTCCCTCTCCTACTCCCTTCCTCCCTTTCCACTACCCTAGACCACCACAGCGCCGCTACCTGCACCGCCACCTTTGGCTGCGCCACCACCCCCATTCCAACCCTCTCAACTTAGGAAACCTCAACCACCCCAACTTCCACCCCCACTCCCTCTCTCCTATTCTCAACATTCAACTAATTCCCTTTTTCCCTCTTTCTCCGCCGCCGCCGGTGCCATCAGTCACCATCAACCCTAGGTGGTACCCTAACCCCTCTCAACTCTTAAACCCTAATTATGCAAGCCTTATTCATTTTAATTGTATTATTATTATTATTATTATTATTATTATTATTATTATTATTATTATTATTATTATTATTATTCATATTTATTATTATTTATCATGTTTATTATTATCCCTAGAATATTATTATTATTATTAGGGGGTCGAAACCCTATTTTATTATTATTTTGATTTTCATTATTATTATTATTATTATTATTATTATTATTATTATCATCATCATCATCATCATCATCATTAATGCTAGCCTTGGCATATTATCATTTTGTTACTATTAAAAATGTTCAAACCTTATTATTAATATTTCTTATTTGAATATTACTCTTACTAATATTATGCTTAGCACTTCTATTATTATTATTGTTACTATAGTTATTATTATTATTATTATTATTATTATTATTATTATTATTATTATTATTATTATTATCATCATCATTAATGCTAGCCTTGGCATATTATCATTTTGTTACTATTAAAAATGTTCAAACCTTATTATTAATATTTCTTATTTGAATATTACTCTTACTAATATTATGCTTAGCACTTCTATTATTATTATTGTTACTATAGTTATTATTATTATTATTATTATTATTATTATTATTATTATTATTATTGATTCTAGATTTGGCATGATATCGTTTTGTTGATATAAAAGAAGGATAATCAAACCTTAACAATAATAATAATAATAATAATAATAATTATTATTATTATTATTATTATTATTATTATTATTATTATTATTATTTGAATATTACTAATATTATTCCGAATACCCTTATTATTATTATTATTATTATTATTACTATTATTATTATTATCATTATCATTATCATTATCATCATCATCATCATTATTATTATTATTATTAGGGTAAAAGTATTCAAACCCTTACATTGCCATTATTTCAAATATTACTATTATTAATATTATCCGTAGCAATATTAGTATTTTGTTAGTATTACTATTATTATATTATTATTTTATCCCTAAACCTATTATTAGCCTTAGCCTTAAAAAATACTAGGATTTATGTTATTAGGAGTATTAGTATTACTGTTATTATTAATATCGTTATTTTTGCTATAACTAGTGTTAGTACTATTATTAGAAAAAAATAAAGCTATTAGATTTAATAATATAAATATAGCTATAAATGTTAACAATAACCTATTTTGACTAATAAAAATCTAGTAGACTAACTTGAGGATAAAAACACTATTTTTCACTTTTAAAGTTTCATTTAATAATAATAACCATAATCTTAGAATAAAATAGGAAATAATAGTATTTTGGTAGGAGGGAAACTAATCCTTAGTTTTCCTTTTTATAGGTGAAACTAGTCAAAATCCTAAAGAGGCATAGGAGCATGCTCCGAGACCAGTGTGTGCTAGGTAAGGGTGTAGCTAAGGCCTTATGTGTGCTATATGTCTTACATGCCTTGGATGCCTATGTAATGATATGTTGTGTACATTATAATATTGCTATAACTATTTTATGTGTAGTGCAACTTGGAGTTGAGGTATGCTCATGTGTTTTCTTATGGTATGTGTTTAATATACATATGTGGTGAAATGTGATGTGATGTGATGTGGCCATTTAAGATATGCATGTAAGGATATTTAATGTGGTATTATGGGATGGAAAGAGGAAAAAGAAAAATGGGGAAATAAGTGGACCAAGGGGAAGTAAGTTGGCTAACGTAGGTGGTATTGACCTAAATATTCCATGATCTATGAGTGGATGAATAAAAAGGGACTTTAAATAAAATGAAAGAGTGGGTAAACTTCGTAGGGGAGAATTTAGGATTTTGTATGGGAGAATCTAGGGTTTTGTATGGGAATTTTAGTGTTTTGCGTGAGACCTTTGAGGATTTACATGGAATGGTTAAAGTTCACATGGGGGTAAACTTTACGTATGAAAAGTTACCTTGGGGTGTGAGGAAGGTAATCGAAGAGTTGTTTTGGTAATTGGAGGATTTTGGTGAAAAATAGTATGTAGGACAATATAAGGGTGCATAGGAGACCGAGCTAGGGTTTGGTAGGAAACCCTAATTTGAGAAGGTGGAAAAAGGGAAAAAAAAATATATGAGGATGAGTGGAGTATGAGATGATGAACATGGGTATCATGGGTAAACAAGAGTGGAATGGAGGGATGAGATGTGGAAAGGAGGATTCTAGGGTTTGGTGTGGCCACCTAGGGTTTTGTGATCACACGTGTATTCGAGGGAGTAAAGTGAGATGATGAGGGTTAAATCTAAGCATTGTGATGTGTAGGGTGTTAAAATAGTTTAGGTTGTGTGAGGTAGAGAATGATAGGCCACATAGGCCCAAACTAAGGTTTCTAGAGAAAACCCTAGGGTAAGACTATGAGTGGACTTGGGGTATAAGGTGGTGGGCCTCAACCCACACACTTAGAAGTTGGGCCTCTAGTGTGAGCAAGTGGAATAAGGAAAGGATGTCGAGGCGAGTTAAGAGGTGTAGAAGTCTCAAGATATGGGACGACCCCTCTTGGGAGGATAAGCATAAATGGATTTATTCATACATGTCTAGAGTGAAAACTGTTGAATAAGACACAGTAATACATTAATCATTTAAAGAGGAAGACTGTTGAGCGAGGCCTAGACTAGTCCACCGACGAATAATAGTGGCCAGGAGTCGGGGTACCCTAGAGATCGATCCACCAGCAAATAATAGTGGTCAGGCGCATTATGCCCTGTATGTTTCCAGTCCACCGGCTATAATAGTAGGGGATTCTAGGCTCAACAAACGAACATAATTACAATAAGATATAGGAAATACATTTAGTACTTACAGTGAAACACCATGAGAGTCAGGGCTAAATCAGTCCATCGGTGAATAATAGTGGCCAAGAGCATCTTGTCCTAGAGACCTATTTATCGGCAATAATAGTGGTCAGGAGTTTTATGCCTTGTATGTTTCCAATCCACAGGCTATAATAGTGGGGCTCCCACACTCGCGTGGAATGATAATAAGCATGGTGTGAAATTAGCATTGATCATAGATTAAATAATTAGTTTATTCGGATTACAACTTGGCCTTTATTTATCTAAAATGATTGTATAAGGTTATGTTATCATGCTTGTATTATATGCCTTGGTGTGTTGGCCTTAGTGCATGGTTTCCTTACTTAATATGTAGCATATTGACCACCCTTTTTATGGATGCTGCTCATTCCCATGAGTAGAAGGCCCCTCTGACCTTGTGCAGGTTGGTGATGATGTCCTTGATGCTTTCGATGCTTACGAGGTATCTGACAGGGCTGAGTGTTGACCATAGACTTGGCCTGGAGATTCGAGAGCGTTGTGGCCGGATTTAGCTTTTCTGTGTCCCTTTATTTTGTATTGGTTTACTCAATTTGTATTTTAATGTAACCTTTATTCTTGTTGAGGAATTTTAATCATGTACTATGGGTTGTAAACCTTTTTCCTCGTACTCTAATTTCTATTTTATGTATGTTCCAACGCTTTTATGAAACCTTGTCTTGAAATTGAATTATGATTGTTGTTAACTTCCTTTTGCCTTTTGGTTAGTACGGGAACGGCTGAGGGCCGGGCTTGTACTAACCACAGCGGTAACATTCCCGAAAATTCATGAGTTTTGATTTAATTGCTTCCACCTAAATCTTAAATAAAACGGAATTTTTCAATAGTGAATTTTGGGGTGTTACATAATATGTAGCGTAATGATCATTATTTTTATGGGCGCTACTCATTTCTAAGTGCAAAGGGCTCATATGTTTTTGTGTGGGTTGATGAGAACCCTTTGGAAGATTTTCTGCATATGATGCCTTATGTGTGGAGGAGTGACCTTATGTATCAGGGTTAGGCATAGAGTCATATTATCCGATTATTATTTTACATTTTTAGACTCTTATTTCTATTAGATCCCTTTTATGTATTTTGATATTCTACTAAAATTTTATCTCAGAACTCGTATTTAAGTTTATAAAAGTTCTCTTATTTTCTATGTTACTATATTTATGTGTTCTAATTGTTTTGCCTTATAATTGATTTAAGGATGGTATGGTAAGCCAAACTTATTTCTATTATAGTGGTAACACCCAACTATTTTGATATTATGCTCATGTTAAAACAAAATTTTTCAATAGTATAATTTGGAGTGTTACCATGCTTGTACAAAAAATGATTACTTAACATATTTCTCATCACTACATGGCTAAACTTTCATCAATGTGAAACATATTTTTGACTATTAAATATGTTTCTTTTAACATTACTCTAAGTGTATATCATTACCCATGTGTATATGTTTTACCATAGTTGGACTAATATCATACCATAAATAAACTAATATTTTACCATAAAATGTAACCAACATTTAATCATACATCAACTATCATTTCATTTTATATAAACTAATATTTCACCAAACTAATTTTTTACCACTAATATACCCATATTTTACCATCAAGTTTATATTTTACTATTATTCAACCTAAAACTGATATTTCTCATACGAGATAATTTTTCATCATTATTCAACTTAAAAATAATCTTTCCCACAAATGTATTGATTTTTTATTTTTTTTTATCAAAAGTATATTAATATAGATCTCTACTTATAAAGTAAAATTTTAGGAATATTTTGGTATATTTTTAGTTTTTTTAATAAATTAATCTAGAGATAAATTAGCTATAAAATATTTATAAAAAAAATAAAAATGAAAGAAAGATGTGATAAATGTCATATGGTGCCAAACCATGTGATAGGTCATATGATATAAATTGAGCACTATAGTGAAATGGATAAAGTAATTAATTTATCATCGATGTACACACTACTTACAAATCTACTCCTTTTATTTTTGAAATCAACTCTTTTTAGATGAAAGTTTTTGTTTGAAAAAAAAAATTTCTTCTAGAAAATTTAATGTTTGTTTCTCATTTATACCCCTATTTTTTTCTTTTTCTATGTACTAAAAATATCTCGTTTTAAAGACGGATGAAGTATATGATATGTTGTGATTAGAATAAATTAATTATTTCATTATTTTTAGAAATATCATTAATAACTATCATCCTTTATTTGATCAATTAATATATTAAGTCCATTAATTATAAGATTAATTCCTAATTAATATATGATAACTTTTTAGGTCAATAAATTATATCAGTATCTCCAGCATACAATACTTGATAAATAGTACTTCCTAAAATTTTAGATATATAAAATTTTGTAATGATTAATGGTGAAATTTTAATCAATAGGTTTCCTAGGTTTTTATTTTCTACAATAAACCTTATAATACAATTATCAACTCTTAAAATGAACTATTATGCATTGAATAATGGTAAATTATATTAATGTATATTTCAAAACAAAAGTTTAACTACATACAAATTACATTATTAAGGCAAATAAAAATTATATATTACCATACTATTATGCATATGAGTTTCATATATCTATACACATAAAGTTGACCTTATATAAAATAAAAATATTAGTTCCCTTCTTCATGCATTTTTATTTTCTATAATTTCAACTTTATGTATATAGATATAATGAAACTTCATTTTAATATAAATAAAGTCCTATTTGAGTCATCATATCTTTGTTTAAGCATGTTATGATCATTTATTTATCTATTTGAAACTTGCAGTTATATTTTACTTTATTTATTTATTTATTTTATTATTAGTTTGAATCATATACATTTAAGTGGTCAAATTGAAAATAATGTAATAAAATGATAGTAGCCACAAAGATTTTGTTTCATTTATTAATAATATGAATAGTTTTATGGCCATGTTGAAGATTTACTTATGATGAGTGCATATTCTAAAATAATTTCACGGTCACATACGTTTTATTAAATTATATATATATATATTACTTAAATTATATATACATACGTTCGTCCATACTAGTATGTAATAATAAAATGATAATAAGTAAATGGTATATCTTAATATTTATGTTGTATTTTTGTATGTTGTTAAATTACTAGTTTGAGTATACTAATTTACAATTTAAATTTTTTTAAATTTTTTATTAACTAAAATTTCAATATATTATGCAAATACTACATATTTTTAGTTCAATAGCCAAACCTTATCTTAAGTAGTGCATATTGATATATATATATATATTATAAATTGGGCTTAATTGCATTATGAGGGATTGAGGACCGCAACTTTCATTGCTAAAGGTATAATGACCTCCAATTCCTTTTTTAGGATTTAATAACATGCGCAAATTTTTCAGCCAAACAAATCTCCATACATATTACAAATACAACAAATATATTTTTATGTATTTTGAATAGAAAAAATAAAATTGAAGTTCAACAAAAGAACATGAAATTTTAATTTTCCAAGGATTAAGGACCTCAATACACACATGTATGCATTTATGTATAGATGGATAAATAGAAAGATAGATAGATTAAAGTGTACTTAAAGTTATAAATATTTGTAAATTTTAATAAAAGTATATTTTACTTACATGTATATATAAATATATATTTTAGAATATGGCAGCACTAAAGCCTTGTTCACTATAATTGATTTTTACTACTTATTAGATCAGATCATATTAGATAAGCACTAATAAATGTATATTAGATTAACAAAATAATTAATAATATAGTTGTCATAATTATTATACTAAGTACCTATAATTAGAATAATTATTATAACAAGTAGCAAAATTATTATATCTATAATTGTAATTTTTAATAATATTATTAATAGTATAATTAATATGAAAAGCATTATTAGTATTTTTATATTAATAATAATATTATTATAGTGATATTAATAATAAATATTATGCTAATAATTATGTTTATGATAGTAATAATAATTAATTATTATAACTATTTTATAATTATAATAATAGTTACGAAATCAGTAAACAGATTACTTCATACATCACTACTTTATATATTGAGGTAGAGATTTGCATACAACTATCTTCCTACTTCGTTAGCTTTTCATGGTATTGAATTCGCATTTACCACCACCAAAAATCCTGTGGCGCACGTAACATTATGCCTTAGAATATGGTGGATAAAAATTGAATTGAAAATTTTTCCTTTACTCTATTAACTGGTTTCTAAAATCTTTCATTAATCTAATTATAATTAGAGCTATTAAAAATTGATCTAATTCGATAAAAAAAATTTAACTCGATTTGATCCGATGCTAATCAAAATATACATAACTTAACCTGACATCAATTTGACTTAGTGTTAACTCGATATCATTCCAATCTACCATTAATCCAACTTGACAAAATTAAATTCGATATTAACTAGTTATGGTAATAATAATAATAAATCACACACTTTTTATTATTAATTTAAAGCTTTTAAAAATATATTAATCTAATAAATTTAACTTGTTTTTCTTACTTTTATTGTAATTATCCTTATTCATCAATAATATTTTGATTTTACCCTTTTTGTTCACACTAAAACACAATATTAAAAACTCTTAATTATAAATAAATAGTAGTTAGCAATACATTTTTAATTACATGCTTATATAAAGTCAGTTAATGTTTGAATACGAGGTTAATAAGTTGGACTAAATTTGGCAATTATTGTCTAGTTTAACCCAAACTCAAAATGAATTGATCCAGAATTAGCTCGGTTTAAACCTGATTGACCCATCAAAACCTAAAATGGCTTTATCTATCAAGTTAACTCAAGATGATTTGAACTTGACCTCTTAAATTAAACCAAACCCAAAATCACCTGAAAAAGAGTTAGCTTGACCTAAACCTTACTCAATTCATTAAGTTAATCCAAAATAATTTAAATTTAAAGAGATCCAAATAATAAAATATTTTAACCCAACCTACAATTGATCCATAAAAAAAAAAGACCGTAAATAATCTAATTCTGACGACCTAATTGACACCTTCAACTTCAATATATGCCTAGCCTTTTCAAAGATATCTGATAGAAGCTAATTGCGCCTAAATCATAATTGACGGCTGTAATTGCATGGCCACTAATATGTATTTGTACTTCACCATAATTCATAGCTGCGTATAATTTTATCTTACATAAAAATATTTCTTGTGTAATAAGACAAAATTGCATAGGAATATAACCACATGATGATTTTAAGCATGCAACCTCACGATCATGAAAGACGCAACACGTGATGCTCTGTTTCCTGGTACACTTGCTCGTGTAGCTTCAAGTATTATTACCACCCTCATTTTCATTGAGGATTCTGACTTTCGAGGGTAGATTTATTTAACGATCTTCTGCCATACCTATATCAGATTGAGAAGGGTAACGCAGAAGTTTTGTTTTGACCTTATGATTTACAGCCATGTACAACCATACTCTCTAAATCAGACTATCTACCATTTTTTTTATTATTTAAGAATCAACTTTACTTTTTCATTAAAATATAATATTAAAATAATAATCGATTCTCATTCTAATTTCTGGTCAATTTGACTCTACATCAATAATTCTCAATATAATATTAAAATATATAATCCAATCAATCTATGCCCCACAATTATTATCAATCTTAATTCTTTTATTTCTATTCGTATTTTATATACAATTATTATTTTTAAATAATTGAAATTATTACTTTTGAAAATAAATAATAATAATTTCAAAATTTATGAATAATATTATTTTTGAAAATCAATAATAATAATAATAATAATAATAATAATAATAATTTTGGCAACAAATTTATTTTGAAATTGATTAAAATTAAATATTTATAAATTCATTCAATATTAACATATTTACTTTAGACCATTGTCGAAATTGAAATTCTTAATAATATCATTTTTAATTTAATTTAAAAATAATACTTTATATATAATAATATTATTTCGTTAATTAATTATCATCCTTCTTATAAAGATGTAATTGCTGTTATGAGTTGTTGTTTTAACAGTTAGAGTCACTTAAATAAAATTACGACATTGTTATTCATCACAGTGCAATAAAAGATAAATGAGCAGTACAATGAAACATAAATCAAATATAACAACATAAACTAGTAACAACAAAGCAAAAGTTGAAAAACAACATGAAAATCTGAGATAATAAAACAACACATTCAAAATATGATAATAACGTGAAAATTAACACACAAGCATTGAATATAAATACAACAACAAGGTGAAGAAGATGACAAATTTCCTTTAGCTTTATTTTTTCCTTTCTTTGATTCCATTTTGAATAACTAAAAATGTTAGTAATACAATTAATATTGCTAATTTCAAAGGTAATAACTAATAACAACTAAAAATAATCACTAATATAAACTAGACATGATAAAAAAAAAATAACAACAAGCCAAATATGGGCTAATAATAATAATTGTAGCAACAATAGTAGTAGTAATAATAAGAGTGCTAATACTTACTATTTTTATCAAAGATAATAATATTAATGACAATCATAATAAGTTAAATAATAACAATACAAGACATATTAAAAAAATTAGTAATAATAATAGTAATAATAACTCTTTTACATAAAACAATAACGACAATATTTTATTACAATAACGAGAATTTAAATAACATCCATAACAATACTAATAACAATATAAGACATTTAAGAAGCACTAATAATGATTATTAATAAATAAAATATATTAATTATCTGATAAAAATATATTAATAAATAACGCTCAAGAGAGCACCGACTCTCTTTATTTTTTTATTGAATTATCTGATAAAAATATATTTAATTCAGCACCAATTTTATTTATTTTTATTTCCTCCACTTTACCGTTGCAGACAGTCTTATAGGGAAATATTCAAAGCACTAAGGACTATTCAGATTCCAATTCTTTTTGTTATAATCGTTTATGTTTTAAAAAAAGAAAACTCTTTAGATTAATTAATACTGAGTTTTTATTTACACTTTTATTTTTTATCTTTCTAAGTCTATATATTATTCGTTATAATTCTCCGTCAGCACAAGAAAAGAAGTTATTATGTCAATTTCCACACTTTTTAAAAACATTAATGAAAATAATTTTAAAATCATACTTATACCATTCATTTAAAAATAATAAAGCATTTAATATACATATAATTAAAAAATAGTAAGGATAAAAAAGGAAAGTAGGATTTAACTTTTCTAAAATATTTTTTATATTAAAATTTAATAATAGAATGATATTTTTTTATACGAATGGAGTATTTTTTTTAATTAATAGTATTATTGTAATATTAGGAGTATATTTATTGACTCCTAAAATATTGTGCAAATTGCTAAAAGGATTTTTTTTTAATGATGTGTTATTTATTTATTTAATCTATCTAGAAGATAAAACAATCATTTTTTAACATATTATGTCTGCTATTCCATATTGTTATAGTAAATCTACTTGACTTTTCGTAATCTCAGTAAGTTGAATAATTGAGCTTGAGCTTCCCTGAGAGTCGTCAACTCCCAACTAATATGGATTACACATACATGAGACACATGAGGTACTTTGTGATGTGCTGGCAAGACATTAACTATCATACTATCTGCTGCACTCGAAAATATAAAATAAGCGGGGTAGCCCGAAGGATCCTCGTTAATGCCAATAGATCAAGGAACGTGGCTACCTACTTGTATCGGCTAAGCATAATGGTGTATTAATGTTGCGTTTACGATGCATTTATATCGGCCGTTACTTCTTGTGTAGTTACAATTTTGTTGATTTTCTTCAAGGAGAATGCTAATTATCTATCTATACATAATCAAGAGCGTGCGATGTGTGCCTCTGTGCTCCCGCAGACGAGAAAATTTGCGCAACAAACTTCCACTAGCAAAATTTTTGTTCCCATCCCATTGACTTGATTCTTCAAATATTGTTTGCATATCAAAGCTTTTATTTTAGAATTCCATAGCCCATGATTTTGCTAAAGTATTAGTTTGATAATCCTCAATAGTGGTGGTGTTTTAAATACTCATGCGTATAAAAAAAATAAAGTTATTCTATTAATCTATAAATTTTTATTAAAAAAAACTAATAAACATAATCTTAAAAGTATACTTACATCCTTTATTAAAAAATAATAAAGTATTTAATACATAGATAATGGGAGGGGGAGGAAATGAGGGTAAAATATAATAGGATTTCAATTTTCTAAAATAACTTTATTTTTCATACAAAAATTAAGTGATGGAATGACTATTTTTATATGGAGGGCTTAATATTTTTATAATATTTATCATTTATTAGATTATTTGTATAAAATTATATGATAATAAATACTTATACAATTAAATTAAGAAAATACTTCAAAGTATTTACAAAAAAATAAAAATTAATAATAAAAATTAATATTATTGCCCCATCTATTTTATAATATATGACAAATTAGCTTCTTGGTTTTGTTTCAAATATAAGTATTTTTAAAAAGTATTAATAATTAAATACTAATTTGTTTTCAATTCTAACATTGAGTTATTCTCTTTCCAAGTAAATGAATATAGATATTAAATTTGATACAATGGTATATTAGTAAGAATAAATATTTTTTTATGATTTAAAACAACTATAGCAATAACACTTACAAGATACAAGTCCCAAATGTTAGAGGTAAGATCATCTTTACATTGCTTGCAAAAAAAGAAAAAAGAAAAGAAGAAGAAGAAGAAGAAAGCCACCCACATGGGGAAGCTAAATGTCCCAACAAGTACAAAAGGCCAAAGAACCCCCTCACCCCCGTGTCAATGAAAAGATCCTATAATGGACTTACACCTAGAATAAAAAACGGAGAGGGACATAATTCAGATTTCTTGAATCTACAATAAGTTAATGCTAGTTCATAAAGAGCCTCCATCCTTTTGATTTTGGAAGAGTTCCTTGCCTTATCTTCCCCAACCAGATACAATCATTAAATATTACCATAACAATGTCACCCATCATCACACGATTGATTAAACTTGGTGTACAATGTCATCAACTCTATAAGTAAATTTATCATGGCCATCTTTAATCTAAATTCCAACCATTATCTTTATCAATACCAATAACCAGTTCACACACATGTTACAATTTTTATATATCTATTTATTTCTAAATTCTTAGAGTTTATCGATGGTGGCAAATAATGCAGCTACCCAAATGTTACTGCTTTTGCCTTTCCTTCTTGCACCAACCAATCTATTGTTGTATAGAGTGCGGTCCGTGGAAATGCCCATGTATATTCCAACCAATCACATACCCCATACCACAATGTCATGGTGACTTTGCAATCTAGGAAAAGGTGGTTAAGTGACTTATGTTCAATCTCACAAAATGGGCATCTAGATTCTTCATTATCAATGAGCTAAAGTATAGCACACCTATCTTTTGTGTTCATCTTTCGTCAAATGATGAACCACAAGGTTAGCTCAAGACGGATAAGTTCAATGAATTTATGCAGTTGACATAGGGAAGTGTAACACCCTGGGACCACGTGGCGGCTACTTTAAAGTACTTTTGGATTGATCAGTTGGCCCTACAAATCAACACAAGTCATTTTCGCGTGCTTTATCCTCACTCATGAGCTTCTCAAGAAATTTTCATAAAATTTCCAAAACCTCCCAAGAGGATCACCCATCCTAAAAATTACTCCACGGCTAGCACGCTTAACTATGGAATTATTAGGATGGAATCACCAAAAGTATGGTATACCATGTTTATATAAGTAATCATATCAATCCTTATAGTACTCCGCTTAAATTAGGGTATTACATTCACCCCCACTCAAAGAAGGCAATGTTCTCTTTATGCCTTGACCACTAACTGTCCCAATACAGTTTATCCTAAGAATCGTCCCGCTAGGTGACTGACTAGCTCATCCAAGTTCAGCTCACGGTTGCAGTTTGGCTTTGATACCATTTGTAACATCCCAAGTCAATACGACCATGCGGGGGCTACCTTGGAGTGATTTTGGATTGATCGGTTGGCCCTACAGATCAACACAATTCCTTTCAGTGCGCTTTGTCCTCACTCAAGCGCTTCCTGGAAAATTTTTATAAAATTTCTGAAACTTCCCGGAAGGATCACCAATCCTAAAAATTGCTCTACATCTAGCACACTTAAATTTGGAGTTTTTAGGATGGAATCACCAAAAGGATGGTATACCATGTTGATATAAGTAGCCATATCAATCCTTATAGCACTCCACTCAAATTAAGGTATTATAGGAAGTCTCACAGTGCGAGTTACCACATGAGGTTCATAGAATTGCTGATGTTTGCTCTAGGTATAGCCACTAATGAGGATATAGTTATCTTCTAATTCAAGTAAGGAATTTACTTTAGCATTAGAAAATTGATGGGCGTAGTTGTATTTCGCAACTTGGTTACATTGTATGAGCGGATGTGTGTTGCTGCCAATTTGGTATAGGATCAAACTTTGATTTTGGCTATGAAATTAAAATTGTCGAATTCCAAATGAAGGAGGCATCAACATGATAATGAAGCTTTGAGCGTTTAGCACCAGACTGGTGGTCAGCAGCAGGGTAGTAAGAGTGATTCCGATAGCAAAGGTGGTTAGATATTAGCAGAACATTACTATTGTTTTCATTGTAGATGAGACCATCTAGGAAATAATTGTATAGGAAAGTTGATTAAGTGCCATAATTATGGTCAACTCGGGCATAAGAGCTTTAAGTGCTACGAAGCATCTTGTGACGGAATTTAGAGGTATCACCTTCCGGATTGATCCACCACTAACAGCCAGTTTAGCATGATCCATTATTTGGAGTCGTCTCATTAATCAGTCAAGCATAATCAAATGATCAGGTGCTAGATCTTTTTATTTCTCCTTCTAGATGCTACCTCTTTCTTAGTCATTTTGAACTATTAGTTTCCAAGCTTTGCCTTTTTTGTGACCTTTTTGTGTTGGTAAGATTTTCTATTTGTTAAGGAGTTAGTTACTCTCTGAGTGCCTTATGATATTTTTGAGTAGTGAAGCATGTCGAGGACAAAGTTTATTTGTAAGGGGGTAGTGATGTAACACCCTGAAATTTTATAAACCTTATTTTTGAATGTTAAGACTTTTATCTGAAACCTAACTCTTAAATCATAGCTTAATTAATTTTTTTAACTCTTAAACCACAAACCTAAATAAATTTATCATGATTGTTTTTTCTTTTTTTTTTATTTAAACCCACCCTGAATGAATGAATTTTACCCTAGTTTATTTTTTTAATCGGATACCCTAAACTAAGATAAAATTATTTTATCCCAATCCTAAATCTAAATCTAATTATAATCCTATCCCTAAATTTATATTCTTTTTATTTTCTTACATTTTCCCTTTCCCTTTCCCTTCCCCTCCCCCCTTTTCTTTTCCTTTCTTTTCTTTCTTTTCTTACCTCTCATTTCCACTTGCACGCTCATTTTTCCTAAACATCCCTGTGCTCCATTTTCCCTTCTAGCCAAACACACTCCCCTACTCCCCTCGCATGCCCTTTCCTTTTTTCTTTCCTATGAATTTGTCACCTCTAACTCCCTTTCCAACTTGCATCATCCTTGGCTGCAACCTCCAAGTATGCTTGTTTTTCTTTCCTCTTTAAGCCAAACCACCCATTTTCCCCATGCTACACATCACCCACACCTCCCTTTTCCTATCCATACACACCAAAAAACCTCGTCATTGCATGCATCCCATCCTAGTTTCAAATCCTACCCTGTCCTTGTCTACGCCATGCTTAACTGCTCATATACATACATCTCTTCTCTACTCCTCTTCTTCTTCTTTTTTAACCTCAGCCTTTGGTCCCCACTCCAATTCCTCGTTTGGTTTCCTAGCAAAGTAACCCTAAGCCCTTTCCATTCCTTTTTTCTCTTCTCTTTTCTCTTTCTCCCTTCCCCAACCATGCTCTATTTGGAGGACTCCTATGGTTGTGAACCACCCACACACAAACATGCGCTTCTTATATGCTTATGCTCCTCCTCGCACATCCCCAACCATGCTTCTTCCCTTGCATACCGTGCCCCATCTTTGTGCCCCTACCTGCACCGTTGATCAACACCACTATTACTACCTCCCTACATTTTCAATCCCACGCACCACCACCCTTGTAGTGTCACTCATCATTGCTACACCCTATATAGCAACAACACCCTCCACCGTGCCCCATTTCTAGCCACATCGCAACCCCTCAATCACCCCTGGCTCTGGTTTCTTTTCCATCTTCTCCCATTTGTGCCGCCCTCGAGCTGCCCTATCTACCACCATCTTTCCCATGCCTTAGCCACCGCCCTAGCACTACCAACTAACCTCTTCGCTACAGTCCAACCACCACTCCATCCACCACAGGACATTACCTCTCGACTATGAACCAAGCTAGCCAACCACCCCTAAAAAAACCTTCATCCATGCCCAAACTCACAGTGCTCATATACAGTAAGGTTTGCATAAAATTTTATACATATTTTTCAACTTAAAGGTATTTTGGTAATTTTTAGTTAATAAAATTTTGAATAAAATTTATTATTTTATTATTTAAATATTAATATGGTTAATGTAGTATTATTTTTAAGTATAAAAGGTTTATCAATAGAGCCTAAAAATTTTAGTAGGTTGCCTAAAATTTATAATCTTACTAGAAATCAGGTAATTCATATGCTTTGTTAACATATTAAATATCACATGATAACACATTAGGGGTTTTCGATTTATAAATTTTATTAATCATGTTTGTCATGCTGAAATGATTTAACTAATAATACTAGTACGAGATTTGGTAAAACACTAAATGTTAACTTGTGAAAACTATTATGTGTACAAAATCATGTAAAAATGGGTTTAATGTCAAAAATAAATTATATATGTTAGGTATGTCTAATATGATAGGTTGCACATGCCTAGTCGTATTTTTAACATAATCATTTCTATCATGTGCTCTAGGGACAATTTGGTTATTTAAGAATATCATAATTTTTATTATGATATGAATGCCTAATATAACTAAATCATTTTTAAGTAAAAACATATGTGATTTAATGTTTTAGAAATACATGTTTTATCACGATTATTATTATTTAATGCTTAGGGGTATGGTCATTTTAAGCTTATCATGATATTTATCTTGATAAGCATGCCTAATATATATTATTTATTATTGAGCATGTAAATATGTGATTTGATGTTTTAGAAACGCATGTTAGGGTTTTACGTACAAAATCATATGTAAACGTAAAATGGTCATTTGTCATGCTTGGTAATTTATTTGTATGTTTAATAATTTAATTTTTTTTAGCTTTTACATGATAATTTTATAAATAAAATGAAATTGGTGATGGAGATTTATGCTATTGTGAAAATTATGGCTTTAGAGATATTTTTGTCAGTTTTTAGCTTAATGCATCTAAATGTGAATAATTGAATTTGGGATGACCTTGAAATATTATCATGTTAGCCTTACCATTAACTTTGATTATGGTTATCTTTGATGCTTGGAATGACTAAAAATGGGTAAGTATAGAAATTTAGTCTATGTGACCACGGTATAGTCTCATGATCACCTTAATAAAATACTAATATTTAAAGTGAAAGACTTCAAAATTGGAAATGGTGGATCTTTAAGGCCAGCTATCCTAAAGGCATAGTTTAACGCACCGTTGATTATGGATTTTTGCTAATGTACATTACTGCCCCAATAATATCTTATATATTACTCTATTTACTTATGCAAACTTATACAGGGTCTGCATATCTATGGATTAGGTGTCATTATCGGTAGGTTATTGTGCTACCTTCATTTTCCTGTACGACTAAGGTACCTTAGTGTTCCTGGGTTGATAGTTGATAGGATATTGTGTTTGTTTACTTTATCTAGAAGTTCTTGCCAAGCATAGGGTAAATATAAAAACTATGAAGTTGAAAAACTACATTTAGGAGTAAAAATGACTTTCCAAATCAAACATTTATCTTGACATACTGTTGTTGTTAAGATAGTGGTACCCTATTCAGTATCCCTTAGCAGCATACAAACATGCTTAGTAGGGGTGTTTGATGAGTTGACTAAGTTATAGCTTATATAACCCAACTCATGAAAGGAGGTGTATAGGTTATATGGGTTGGGACACTATGTTATAATGGTTTATATAAGTAAGGATGTTAATTTTTTCCATAGGTTCATAGCCCTATCAGAGATTTTTCATTTGGGTCTGGGGGAGAATTCAGGGATTAGGTTTAGGTTCAGTGATTCTTATTAGAAACTTTTTGGGGAAGGAGTGGGGACGGGTTTGGGGTTCCCATCCATAAAACCACCATGAATATATATATATAATTTTTATAGAATATAAATTGAAATTATAATGCAAAAAAAAATTAGAATTGGGGATAGGGTCGAGTTGCAGGGATTAGGTTAGATTTTAAGAGTAGGAATAAATTGAGGATGAAGAATAGATAGGAGATTGAATCGAGTATGGGTATTTGATCCACGCGAGAATCAAGTTGGGGATTCTCCTAAAAAAATGGGGATTAGGGAGGGTTTGGAAATTATTTATGTTATCGGGTTTGGGGATGGGAATTTGGTCCCCATCCCTAAACCAACTCAACACATGGGTTAACCCATAATGGGTTATAAACTAAGGTGGGTTAGTGTGAGTTAGTCTACAAGTTGCCATAGCTTATCATGAATTGTTAACCATTACTTCTACTACACTAAAATCCTCACCACCACAATCCCATCCTAACAAAACTCCAAATGGACCCTCCACTTCATGTCCTAATCGATTTTGTTCGGACTTGCCTATATTCTATCAACTCCATTTGGTCAAGCTCTAACTATGTTAAGGCCTACCCTTCTTTGACTGGACTTTATCTAAGTCCACACTATCTTGATCGAACTTTGCCCTACCCCAATCCGACTTCACTATGGATTGCCTAACCCTACCCTACTCCACCGAGCACTTACCTGAACCGTTATACCTAGACGACATCTCGACCTAGCTTTGATGATCTTATCTGTCTTAATCCAACACCACTCAGGTCACTCCACCCATATTTCACCCTAGCCTAGCCTATCTTGACCTGAATCCATCCTAGCCTACCCTATTTTGACCTAACAACTTGGGCTCACCCAATTTTGAAACATATGGGCCCAACTAACACAATCAAATTCCTCTTAGCTTGCCTCAACTCGGCTCATCCTATCCCAACCCTACTCTTCTTGTATTAATTAGGGTGTGGCTGACCTAGTTAGGTGTTGTTGTGATGGTGGTGGTGGTGTGTATTAAAAAGCAATGAAGTTGTAGGTAGCAATGAATCAACAAAGGATAAAGAAGGGTGATGGTGGTGGGGCAGTGGTGGTGAATCAAAGAAAGGAAAAGAAATTAAAAAAAGAGTAGTGGTGGTGGTTTTGTGGTGGTAGTGGAGGAACTAATGGTGGTGGCAGTGGCGACGGTAGACAAGGTGGTGATAGATTGGTTAGTGTATATATTAACCCACAGTAATCCATACTCAACTTATGTAACCTATGGATTATGATAGGTTGGATTGAAAATAATTAATTATTTACGCTACCATGTTGTGAATTAAACCATGACTTGCTTAGGTTAAGATATTATAGGTTAGGTTAGACTATTACAACCCATTTGAACATCTCTAATGCCTAATGTCTAAGGGAGAAAATGTTTATACTAGTTGATATAGTATGTTATGTAGTATATTTAAAATAAAATAAAATTTTATAAATAATTCCTTACTTTAGATCTTTATTTTAACTAAAGTGAGTATTTCTTTTCCTTTTTTGCGGATATAGTATATAAATGATGTAAAATTGGCGTAATTTTCTCATCCCTCTACCGAAATAGCACCAAGGACAAAACTATTGCCGACAACCGTACTGCTCTATGGGCTGATGTGCGGGTTGCTCTACACAACAATCACGCCACAGGATTGTGACCGGTGTTTTTTTATGCCAGAGTAAACTGCATATTCCCTTCGATTGGTGACATCCCATGCTACAACGTGCAAGCACATCGGGTCGCTAAGGATGCTCACCAAGCTCCTAAACCTATCGGCCACTACCAAGCCTAAAAAAATCATAGATCCTCAAAAGATGTATCATATCAGCTCAATTGTCATACCAAACTGCTAAGGAGAAGACTTGATGATCTATATATAGCATTTGAAGAGCATCCATAATAACTTTTGCAACGGCAGCCGAATGAGTTTATGATACGGCAGGATTAGTTTTACATTCAGGGAGCCGGATATGCAATATTAGCCCTTTTATTATCATTATCCCATTAGGCATGAAACTTCTCTTTCTCTTTCAATCACCGCCATAGCTTCTAAGTGCCAAACTCCAATCCATCATGGATCGCCATAGATGTTTCCATCTATGAGAAAGAATGCTGGTTCTGGCTGCTTCATCAAGCCTCAGCTGAGACAGAATAGAAATAAGCATCTCATCTGGCAATTCACTAATCCGATCAGCAGCCCAATCCTCAGGCTCCGCACAAGCACAAGAGAGGACGCTCGTCCTGGCAGCTTCATGAAGCGTCAGGAGGGACAAAATAGATATACGCACTTCCTCCGGCAACTTACTAATCCGATCCTCAGAATGACCAGCGACCGTCTTCGACTGGTTCACAGAGAGAGAGAGAGACTGAGTGAGTGAGAGAGAACAGAAATAAAAAGAGAGACATGCAGGTGAGACATGATATATATACTAGCTCTCACTGTAGGACGAGGGTTATTGCATATTAAGACTCTACGATGAGAAATGGTCCAAACACATCGACTTCTCTGGTGTCCCTCGAGAAGCCAAAGAAATGCGGGGGTATAAGGTGACGATTCTGTCGTTGACATTTCGTTGGGCAAAGGCAAAGCACAAGAAATTAGAACTGAAGTCGAAAACTAAAAGTTCTAAAATATATAATGACGATTGAGGACTTGTTTGTTATAAGGTAAAAAAGGACGAAATAAATTTCATCTATTTTATATTTTTTATATTAAATATTTAAAAATAATTAAATATTTTTTATTAAATATTTATTTAAGATTAAATTAACATCTAAAATAAACATTTATCTAAAAAAATTAATTACAAATAAATTATATAAAAATATATAAATTAAAAAATATTTTTTTAAAAAATTACCTCTGTATCAAACCAACACCCAAAATTTGTTTAGTCCTAGTCCGAGGTGAAAAAATTTCTTCTTATGTTATATTTCTTAGATTAATTTTTTAAGAATAATAAAAAAAATTTAATAAAATATTTATTTAATATTAAATTAAAATAAAAAATAATTATTTATTTGAATTTTCTAAATTTCAAATAAATTATAAAAAATATGTAAAATAAAATAGGTGACAAAAGTTTCTTCGTAACAAACGAGCACTGAGCAAGAAATTGTCCGATTATACGCGATCGGAAATGGCACAGAAATTGCCTGTGTGAGTTCCGTCTCCGATCAAGTAGACACTTTCATCAGAAATTCGTAAACAGAATGTAGCCAAAAAAAAAATGACGATCAAAGGAGCAATCTTCCGATTTTAAGGCGGTCCGGCAACTTGCCTGCTTGAATTATTTCTCATCAACGAGAGACTTGTCATACCAAAAAAAAAAAATTATCGAAATTTTAATCAGTCAAACAGCATTCATTCATTCAGCAAGCAAAAAGTCAAGTGTTTTTACCATGCAAAATTATTCATCAAACATAACCAACAGGAAATTCACAGCATCCCCAATTCTTACGGCTTCTGTCATAAGAATTCATTGCCTTTCGCCGAGAATTGCACTATCGGTTTTATGTAAGAAAACAAAAAAAAAATAACAGAACAACTCTACGCCACCTGATTCGAAAAACTAACCTTCTTTGAGAAGGGGAACTCCATACCCTCCAACTCCTGCAACAGATTAATTAAACTGATTTCAATGAAGCCGGTTTTGATAAATTGGGAACAGGCAAATCAAACTCTTTTATCTCTTACCATAATGAAAGGGCTGACCTACGAAGAACGGAGACAAAGGAACGATGGGTTCGGAAAGCCAAATCCGGATTTTGATGGAGGAGCTCTGGAAGCCGGAGTCTTAAGGGTTTTACGATGGCCGTAAATGTTTTCAATGTTGAGAAATGCGACTGAGACGGCGACCACCGCAATCCGTCTGTAAGGAAAGGAAGCTCTTTTATAGTCCGAAATATTTCAGATATTTTTTTTTAACCCTTTTGGCTGATATTTTGACTCAGATTTTGACTTAAATTTGGACATGAGCTACAAAAATTTCATCTATTGTCCCCTTGTATCGTCAAGCCCATGGAGTCATGGAGATCATCTCATCACATCAGCATGGGCAAAAGTCTCATCTTAAACTATGCGGCGGGAATATTTCGATTACTCTTTTTCATAGTTGCATAGGCCTTGGTCTTTGTCATATTTTTAGATGATGCCCTGAAATTAAACTCGTTTCGCTAATATTAACTGAAAATTCCTAATAATTTATAGTGTTTGGTTAAACATAGGGTAAGAATACAAAAGAAACAATTTTGAAAACCCTGACAATGGTGTGTCATTGTTATCTCTTATTGGTGTTGAAGATGGTAGGTCGGTAGTGAACGGTGATGATTATGGTTTATGAATGTAATAACACTTAATGAGGAATATCAATGGAAATGGTTCCCGGTGGCTACGACAAGGAGGATGAGGAAGATGATGTTTTTTTGTCTACAAGCAATGAGAATGGAATAAAATTAATGAGTTTTGTCGTGTAAAATAAAAGCGCATCATAAAATTCAAATAACAACATTTTGATCTTTTGTTTCTCTTTATAGAGAAATGGCAATGATTGAATGAATTTCTTTTGCCATAACATTTGACCAGACATCAACGGTATGACACATATGTTTTTACAAATAATTTTGGCTAAGTTGTAACCTTTAATCTTGCACTCCATCTATAAGCGTCAAGGAGAGAATGAAAAAGAAAAAACATAACTTGTTGTTGTTTGTTCTTTCTCTCCATAACCAAGAGCTCCCTCCACTTCAACTCAAGTGCAAGAGTTTGAAGTTTACACAAATCTTCCAAGATTTATCCTAAGAGTTTATACCTTAGGTGGTTCTTATGAGTATTAATTCAAGGAGTTACTAAGAATCAAATTTACTTCCTCAAATCTCCTCTATTCTTCTCTTAAGTTTCGGTTGTTTAAAGTTATATAGAATACAACTTTCTATAATGACCCAAGTTGGATCTTATATACATCATATGGTATGTACTATTAAACTTATTGTGACATGATACTTTGTGTTACCTTATATGTGCTCTATGAGATCTTTGCATACTTAGTATTATGTATGGGTTTACTCAGTACCCTTATACTAATTGGTTCCATCTTATCGCCCCCTACCTATTCAATGGTTAGTCTTTACCTTGTAATAATACTTTTAGGGTATAGCTTCATGAATTTTGGTAGGGGTTGAGAGTTAGGACTATCCAGCGTCCATCATGACATCTTTTTTCTTTGGATATCCCTTTGACTCTTATTTCTCCTTTTTATTTCTTTCTCTTGTCACTTGTAACTCTTTTATTTGATCTTTTGTTATGGGAACGCTTTAATATTGTAATGAAATATTCATCTACGTATTATATGTTGTTGTTTTTAATTTAAGTGGATAAATGTTTTAGCCTTAACACTTAGTATAAAAAAGGTAGAGGAACCAAACTTATACTAAATGTGGTGGTAACACCCTATGTTTTTAATAGTTAAGCTTCTACAATCAACTCTTTTTAAAGAAAATTTTAAGTGCTAAAAATGAGAGTGTTACATTGTCCTCTAAAACTATCTCTTTTAAGAGCTCAAGAAGATAAGTGAATATTTTATTACTCCATCCATTAACCACCTTCAATTTATACAATCATAACAAGACAAATAATTTTATAAATTCAGTACAACCATTATACAAAGGCATATCCAAATCATTGACTAACTTTTAAAATATTTTCAGATGGTCTCTAAAATGCTCTTCAACATTATTGGTTAGGTCCTCCACATAAGCAAAGTCATTTGTTGCTTCAACATCATCATGGTCAACCACACTATATTCATTAAGAAATAGCTATACATGCCATACCCATATAATATAACTTTTATCAATTCCATGAATAATGAGATGATCTCATATCTCATTTACTCTTCTTATTGAATTTCCACAATCCACATACGAGTAAGATATCTGCAATGGATCTTTCAAATGTTTAGTGGACATCTTAAGAAAGTCTTAAACACCTTTTATGTATTCTCTAGACAATCTACTTGCATGCGTCCACTTATAATGCATAATGAGAATCAAGTAAAATCTGGGCCCTAAATTCCAAACAAAATGGGGAATCTCACAATATTAGCCAAGTCAAGAAAAAACCACCAATATACCCATAATACATATACACCACAATTTCTATAATAGCATCTATTTTTTTATATCCTCTATTTTTAGAAATATTCTAATAATATTGCTAGTAAGAAATTGTCCACCTCCACAAGGAATATCAACTCAAAACTAACATTATACTAATATATGGTTAAAGATGGTAACATTTGAATGAAATCTAGGATGATGGGTGTGTAAGAGACATAATGATTAAGATTAAGTGTGTAAGTGTTTATGTCATCAAGATATGAGATTTATACTTTTAACCAAAAAAATTTTTGAATCAAAGTAACTATGCTAAAAATCATATTTGGATTAGTTAAAATGATAGTTGAGATTCAATGGATATTTAGGGGATTAATTACATTTAAGTTTAGGCTATTATATTTTAAGAAAGTTAAATAATGGGAATTTAGTGGAAAAATTAGCAAATGGATCCCAAATATCATAAAACCTTATGGGAAGATGAAAATGAATTACATAAATCCAAATATATAAATCATATTGGATATCATAGTTGATTTGATGTTGGATGGATGGAAAATGAACAAAGCTGGTAATAACAAATAAGGTGTAGACACAAATTTTTAGGAAATACACCAAAAGAATAATTAAGGATTCAAGTTATTATAGATGAATGTGGAATAATATTATAAAACTATACATATATAAATATTTATTCTTGGAGTTTAGTTGACACTCAACAAACAAAAAATAGAAAAACACTCAATGAAAGAATTTTGGGGAAATGGATATAGTAAATGAGCTTTAAAAAAATTTGGAATGTCTTATAAATTTGAATGAGTCAAAATGAGTGAAAATGATATAATCAAAAGAATCATTGATAGTGTGACTTTCCACAAAAGAATAATATGAACAATGAAAAATACATATTTGAGATAAATGATGTGTAATTGGACATTAGATATTTTAGAAGCGAAGTATTAGACTAATTATATAAAATAATTAAGGTTAAAAAAATCGAATATTACAATATTTGACAATGGTTATAGATAGTGGTGCTTACAATGGCTACGTGAGAAGCAACATAAAGTTGAAATAAAGAGATAAACAAGAATGTAATAAAAGTAATGAATTTATCCTATGAAGTTGTATTGAAATAAAATATCATGAAAAGTTCAAACAACTGCATTTTGATATTTCCTTTTCTTCACACCAACTATTTAGGAAACTTTCTTTCACTTCGTAGAAAATATGTTTTTTTTTACAATTATACCCCTCTGCCCGTGTATTTTAACCTCCTCCTTTCTGTCTCTCATCTCACACACTCTCTTTCTCTCATTTCTTTCTTCACTCACTCTCTTAGCCTCAACATCTGAATGCCAATCAAGGAAAGTGATAATATTTTTCAGCTAACTACAATTGTAGATCTAGGTGCATACACGTCGTTGGTGAGTGGTTTTTTTAGCTACTAAGAATCATATATATAGATGGCATGGATGTTGTTAATGTAAGCACGGGCATATTTTTTTGCTTAGATGAAGTGGAGAGACTGGCCAAATTTACTAATGTTGATAGAAAATGAATGGCAAAGGTTGATGAGGAGGGAGAGAATATCGACCAATCTTGCCAATGGGGGGTATCAACACCGTACATTGCCAAGTGGGGGGGGGGGGATGGGCAGATTGTGCCAAAGATGGGGAACGGTATGGTTATTAATTATTAATTATTTTTTTTATATGTTTGTATTGATTATGTTTTTATTTATTATCATTAATTGTTTATTATTATTATTATTATTATTATTACGTTTGTATTAATTATGGTTTGTTAATTAATAATTATGGTTTGTGACTTGGGGATGGTTTTTGTTGGATAGATATGTTTGTTAATTATATTTATTTTAATTAGGTAATCTAATTATAGTCTATTAATTATGTTTGCATTAATTATGTTTGTAATCAAGTTTATTAATTACAATTTATTAATTATGTTTGTATTAATTATGATATTTTAATTATGGATAATTTGGTTAAATTTGTTCATTATATATTTATATTTATTATACTCTATTATTCTAATTAAATATGATTTTGGCAAAACTTGTCGATATTCTAGGGTTTTCGGTTGTCGTTTGGAGGAGCAATTATGTTTTATTAATTGCGGTTTTTAATTATGGTTAATTTGATTAAATTTATTGTTTCTATTTTTAGATCTATTATACTCTATCAATTATGCTTGGTTATTTTCATTAAATATGGGTTTGGCAAAACCTTTCGCTATTCTAAGGTTTTCGGTTGTTGTTATGAGAGGTAATTATGGGTTGTTAATTATGGTTAATTTAGTTAAATTTTTTATTTATATTTTTATATTTCTTATAATCTATTAAATATGCTCTGTTATTTAAGTAACTATGAGTTTGGAAAAAATTATTGGTATTATGTCCTTTGGAGAGGTAATAATGTTTATTAATTATAATTTGTTAATTGTGGTTTTTAATTATGGTTAATTTAGTTATATTTTTTATTTATATTTTTAGATCTATTATACTTTTTTTAATTATACGCTATTATTTTAATTCAATTTGATTATGGCAAAACCTATCGGTATTCTAGGATTTCTGATTATCATTAGGAGGGGTAATTACGTTTAATATTTATGTTTTGTTAATTGGGGTTTTTAATTATGGTCAATTTGGTAAAATTTGTTATTTATATTTTTAGATCTATTATACTCTATTAATTATGCTCTATTATTCTAGTTAAATATAGGTTTAGCAAAACCTATTGGTATTCTAGGATTTTTAGTTGTTATTATGTTATGAGGGGTAATTACGGTTTGTTAATTGTAGTTTTTATTTATGATTAATTTATTTAAATGTTTAATTTATATTTTTAGAACACTTATACTTTGTTAATTATGCTTTGTTATTTTAAATAACTATAAGTTTGGCAGAAAATTATCGGTATTCTAGGGTGTTTAGTCATTATTCGGAGAGATAATTATATTTATTAATTAAGGTTTGTTAATTGCGGTTTTTAGTTATGGTTAATTTTATTACATGTGTTATTTTTGTTTTTAGATCTCTTATACTCTGTTGATTATGCTCTACTATTTTAAATAACTATGAGTTTGGTAAAAATCAACAGTTTTCTAGGGTTTTTTATTGTCATTCGAAGTCGTAGTTATGTTTTCTTAATTGTGGTTTTTAATTATTGTTCATTTGGTTAAATTTGTTATTTATATTCTTACATCTATTATACTATATTAATTATGCTCTATTATTTTCGTTAAATATGGGTTTGTCAAAACTTGTCAGTATTTTAGGTTTTCGATTATCGTTAGGAGGAGTAATTATGTTTATTAATCATGGTTTATTAATTATTATTTATAATTATGGTTAATTTGGTTAAATTTATTATTTAATTTTTTATATTCCTTATACTTTGTTAATTATACTATATTATTTTAAATAACTATAAGTTTGGCAAAATTTATCGGTAAGGTTTCTAACTGCTGTTCGAATGGATAATAATGGTTATCAATTATGGTTAATTTAGTTAAATTTATTATTTATATTTTTAGATCTATTAAACTCTGCTAATTATGCTTTTTTATTTTAAATAACTATGGCTTTGGTAAAAAAATTATCGACATTCTAGGGCTTCCAATTGTCGTTTGAGAGATAATTTTGTTTATTAATTACGATTTCAGAATTGTGTTTTTTTATTTATGGTTAAGTTTGTTAAAGTTTTTTTTTTTTGTAACACCCCCAAAATTCACTACTGAAAATTTTTGTTTAATTAAAAAAAATTAGCAGAAGAAAAATAATAAACCGTGAATTCTGGGAAAATTACTGCCACACTTAGTACTAGAGCGATTTACCCTACCGTTCCAGTACTAAGTGCTAAGGCTAAAAGAGTAAAACACAATTTACGAGGAGTTCAAACATATTTAAATCAAAGTAGCGCTAGTAAACATTTTATAAGAATATAATCCACCAATGGTAGTTACAAGAAAACGAAGGCCACATCAAAACTAAGGTTTAAAGAGGGAAGGAATACAACCCTAGGACTTTTCGGATATTTCCTTACGCTCTTTCCCGATGGTCCACTTAAATAGAACCTAAAAATGACCTACAAGGGGCACTGCCCATTGAATAGGCAAGGGCCCCACAAATGGAACCCTTTAGTACTATGAAAACACACTTAAAAGTAAGCACGCAATGTAACACATGATATACTACTATATCCATACATAACGACAGGTATGAACATAACATTCAGATCCATACATTCACATATTCAACAAGTCAATCAGATATTAATGGTGTATACGTAACATTCACTTTCGTCCATTCGCATACTTAACAAGTCAACCAAACATTAATAGGCCATAATGAATAATTGATACTTTTAGGGCCTTGAGGCCATTAGTCCATCATTAATCCATCATCTCGAATTATAAATATCCATGTGAGTGTGGAAACCTCACTATTATAGCCGGTGGATCGATCAATTATAGAGTAGAACGCACCTAACCACTATTATATGCCAGTGGATTGGTCTCCAGGGAAAAACACTCCTAGCCACTATTATGCCAGTGGATCAGTCTGGCCCCGACTCTCATGGTGTTCCACTATAAGTACTTAGTGTCTTTTACATGTCTTAACAAATTAGGGTTTGGTTTATTGAGCTTGGGATCCCCCACTATTATAACCGGTGGATCGGTCACTTATAGGACAGAACGTACCTAACTACTTTTATATGCTGGTGGATCGGTCTCCAGGGCACCCCGGCACCTGGCCACTATTATGCCGGTGGATCGGTCTGGGCCTGGCTCAATAATCTTCTACTTTACATAATTAGTATTTTATCGTATCTTATTCAGCAAATTTCACCCTAAACATGCATGACTAACTATATCCACACTTATCCTCCCAAGAGGGCCCATCCCATATCTTGAGACTTCTGCACCTCATAACTCGCCCCGACATCCTTCCCTTAATCCACTTTCTCACACCGAGAGCCCAATTCCTAAGTATGTGGTTTAAGGCCCACACTTTTATACCCTCAAAGTCCACTCGTCGCCTTACTCTTGGGTTTTCTCTAGAAACCCTAATTTGGGCCTATGTGGTCCATCCTTCTCTACCTCACACAACCCAACTATTTTAACACCTCACACGTCATAGCCCCTAGATTCAACCCTCACTTCATGCCCCACTCATTCTCATTTATTTTTATTATTTTCTTTTCTTCTTCCACCTCCTCAAATTAGGGTTTCCTCCTAAACCCTAGCCTGGTCTCCTACGCACCCTTATATTGTCCCATGTACTATTTTTCGCCCGAAGCTCCCAAAAACCCAAACGACACTTCTATTACCTTCCTTATGGCCTAAGGCAACTTTCCATACGTAAAGTTTTCCCTCATGCGAACTCTAACCATCCAATGCAAACCCTCGATTCTCCCACTCTTTCATTTTATTTAATTCCCCTTTTACTCATCCACTCATGGATCATGGATTATTTAGGTTATCCTTACCTACGTTAACCAACTTACTTCCCCTTGGTTATCTTTCTCCCCCATTTCTCTTTTTCATGCCTCCATCCCCCATCACTATATTAACTAACCTAGCATGCATGTCCTAAAGGGCCATATCACATCACATCATAATTTATAGCATATCCATATTAGCACATAACAAAAGAGGGCACATGAACATACCTCTTTTCCAAGTCACGCTACACATGAAACAGTTAAGATAATAGTATATAGAGCACGACATATCATTATATAGGACATCCAAGGCATGTAAGGCACATAGCACGCATTCGGCCTTAGCTACACCTTTACTCGGTTTGGGTTGGGACCTAATTTTTAATTTTATGAATAAGACCTCAAAACATTTGAAATAGTCCTAAGAACATACATTGTTTAGGGTATAGTTAATCATTTTAATAAGTGTATGGTTTGTTTGGATTGGGGTGAATCGGGATGAAGGTAAACATTAAAAATTAAACGAGGTGAAGAAAATGAATTTGAATTGAGACGAATATTTTAAATTATTGTTTGGATGAAATTAACCTAACTTGAATGAATTGTGATGAATATTGTTTTAATTCCATTTTGATTGAGGTGAATGAAGGTTAAAAATAAAACAAATGACACTTATATTTGAAATTCCTCTATAACACATATATTAAGGGAGGACATTATTGTCAAATTAGGTAAAAGTTCATTTATTTTTTTCCCTTCACACTCACAACCTCAAAATTAGAGGTTAATAAAAATGAGATTAATTAGAGTGAATGAAGAAAAAAAATTAACCATCATTAACCTAAGTATAATTTTTATTTTTGTACCTAAAAAGAATGAAAAGAGGTTGATGAATTAATTCATCCTAATTTATCCCAAACCAAACAGACTAATAGTGTCATTTATTATTTTGGGTAATTGGCTATGTTAATTCTTTAATTTGTTGATGATTACATTAACTCTTTTGAAAAAAAAAATTTGTTTTTTTAGATAGAGAATAATTTAGGTGGAGCAAGAAAAATAAAAGTTAAAAAATTTGAGGCAAAACCAGGTGTGAGTTTGTGACCTTATGTTCCTTGAATAGGATAATTGCTCTAGCAGGAAGAAAGTGTGTACGCACCACAGAACCACTGATATATAGTTTATGGGCCCGCTAGACCCATAATCTTCCGCAAGGGCTCTCATAATTGCTTCCCCGGGACTATCTTCAAATACTGGTAGTATATCAAAAGAAAAATACTAAAAAAATAGATTATGGTCATGTATGTGGCCCTATCTTCAAATTTGGGTTGTAAAGAAAATATTGTTATCCAAAAAAAATGGGAAAAAGGTTCAATTTTCAACTTTAGATTACGGTCCAAGGATGATAATGGATAGGGATGTAAATGGGGCAGGTTTGGGACAGGTATACCCGTACCCATATCAATACTGGATAAGAAAATCCATACCCGAATCCGTCCCGTACCTAAATCCGTATCTGCTAATACATCCATATCCGTATCCGTTGGATATTCGTTACCAACGAATTATTCATTTACCCGTTAATGAATATTATCTAGCGAATAAATCCATTATCTGATGGATAAACCCATTTAGAGTTAAAGCAAATGATAATTTTAACCTTAATTTATACTATATTTATTTTAAAATTAAAGGTAACAGGGTAATTATATATCAGGTAAACGTATACGGATACAAATATAGATACGAGTATGGTTATGGATAAAGGTAGGGATATTCCCATACCTGTATCTGTACCCGAACTCGACGAATATTTTCTTCCATCCTCTATATCCGTATCTTTATCTGTTTATCCATATCCATTTAAGTATCCATCAGATAAAATCTATAGAGTTTCAGTTAAAATCCGCTCTGTTTATATCCCTAATAATGGGTTCTGAGCACTCCATACTTGTCAGACTCCTTCCAATTATAGTTGATATGGTTTTGAATTTTTATATACAGAGAAGGTATGTCATATATATACACACACACTCCCACATATATGTATGTATGTATGTATATAGGTATGTATGTATGTATGTATGTATGTATAAAGATTTAGCAATCTAAGTATGTATTCAACAATTCCCAACCTAGTCTTTTTTAATAGCTATATATAAAAATAAAAAACAAATTTTATCATTGTTCAATTACGTTTCATCAATTTTTACAATGTCTCCTTCTAACTTCTAGTTCATTTTTCTCAATATAAATATTTTGTCTATATATCTTATAAGCAATTTACAAAGTATTTTTAATTATGAACTAATTTATTTATTTTGAAAAGTTATTAAGGATCAAAGTACCATTTGGAAAGATGACATAAGTGAATTTTTTTTTCATCTTCATTGGATAATTGTCCGACAAAAATTACATATGAGATTACAGAAAAAATAAAAATATATTAGTATTTAGATATATTATTTCATTTTTTCAAAAATGATAACCACAGTAATTTAGGATTTGTTTATCCATTACATTCAATGAGGGTATATCCATGTCTAAACATTTTAAACCTAATGGATCTAAGTAGTGTAAATTAGGTACTATAAATGGATCTAGATTTAGTAAAATTTGAAGTATACTATATAAAAAAGTAATGACCACTTAATGGAAATGAGTAAGCAATTAATATTTGGTGTAACTGCATACTCATGGTGTATACAATGTCATTTAAGTAAATAAGTAAAAAAGTATTAGAAAATTAGCATTTACATGGTAGCTTTTGTGCGGTAATAATTGTGTAAATAAGACCAACTTCATATTTCACAATGATATACTTGATATTTTACCATGATATGTTTCATTTTTCATAATGGTATGTTTGATATTTTAACACAATATGTTTTATGTTTTATTATGGTGTGTTTGATGTTTTACCATAATCTAGAATTATGTAATCCTACTTCTCTTCATATTGTTATATTTCACCATAATATGTTTCATATTTTATTATTGTATGCTCCATGTTTTACCACGATATGTTTCATATGTCATAATAGTATGCTTAATATTTCACCACAATTTGCTTCGTGTTTTACCATGGTATGATTGATGGTTCATTATGGTCCAGCATTATGTAGTATGACTTCTCTCCATTGTTATATTTTACTATAGTATACTTCATGTATCACCATTATCCAACATTATGTCGTCATGCTTCTCTTCATTGTTATACTTCACTACAATATGCTTCATATATCACCATGGTATTGTTGATGTTTCACTACAATATGCTTTATACTTCACCATGATACACTTGATGTTTCACCATATGGTCCCACATTACTCAGTCATACTTCTCTCCATTGTTATGTTTTACTACAATATGTTTCATATTTCACTATGGCATGCTTGGTGTTTCATCATGGCATGCTTGATGGTTGACCATGGTGTGCTTGATGTTTTACCATGGTCCAACATTATACAATCATACTTCTCTAATCTCTCCATTATATTGTTTCACTAAAATATGCTTATTGTTTCACCAATATATGTTTGATGTATCACTACGATATGTATGGTATTTTACCATGATATTATTGATGTTTCACCATAATCTAATCAATATCAATCACCGTTTCACCATAATTAATCTTTATGCTTCACCACACATATGCATTATGTAGTTGGGATCTAATTATGATCAACTTGATGTTTTATCATGATATATTTCATGTTTGACTATTGTCTATTTAGTGTTTCGCCACTATTACCTCCACATTTATTTAAGAAAAATAACTTGTCATCAAAATCAATGTGGGTATCTATTTATAGAAAAAAAAATACCAGAAACATTATGATATTTTTTGATAATCCTACCAAGAGATATTTTGATATAAAAAAACCGTTGATATCATAATGACGTCAACAGAATACACAACGCTCATAGTAGAAATTATGAATAAATGAGTGGTGCTCAAATAAAAATAAACTAAAATATAAAAGCAACTACTTGAAATTATTGGAAACACAATATGTCGTTTGCAGCTTGTCTAGACTCTGCTTTTTTGTACTCCAAGCTTATAAGAGTCTCTTTTTAATGTTTCCACGTCATGTCATTCACAAATTTAACTCTATACGGAAGTCATACTTATGGATCGGTGTTGATAAATCTCACAAAGCTCTGTCTCATGATCCACCACCGCTTGCCTTCCTAAGAAGGAAGATGGACTAGGCCTTTTGCAAATCCATCATCGGAACTTGGCAGCCCAAGGTCGACTATTAGTATTATGGTTGGTGGACAGCTTAACTGCGTAAAGTCTCGTGGGTCCGCTAGGTCCATGTATATTACATGAAAGAATCAGATTATTGGTCTGTTACTACACCTTCTACAACATCATGAAACCTTCGCAACTTGATAGATTTAAGAGATACCTTTTAGAGCTACTTTACTGATCCTAGTAATACGAAACTTTGCAATGAAGGCACGAACTACAGCATCTCTACAGTTTATAATTTGATCCGGATTCCAGCCCTGGTAGCATCGGGCTTAAGTTGTTTAGAATCCCCTTAACCTACCAAGATATCAACTTTACTTGTGGCTAGTTATTCGGACTGTTTATTCACCAAAGACGGGATGAAACACATGGGGATGCATCAATCACTTGTGTTGCGGTTTTAAGTAATGTTGATAACGAAACTCATAGCCATTTGATCTTCACTTGTTCCTTCTCCTCCCATATTTGAAAGTATATTGCATTAAGCATGGCCAATACCCATAACCACCTCACAATGGCAGGAAGTACTGCATTAGTTAGAGAAAGGAGGCCCAGGACCCATGAGTCGAAGGCATACCCCCAAGAGCAACTTTCGCAGCTTGTGCGTACCATACTTGGAAGGAACGTAGTCGATGAATTTTTAGTCACCAAACGTGAACCTCCTACCTTATCTTTGGATACATTATCATGGAGCTAGCTACTCGGATTAACTTACTATCATGCACTATCTCCTTTCCTCACCTAGTGGACTTATAGATTATAGTTTAGATTCTTGTTTTGGTGCTTTCCGAGCTTTTCAGTTTGTATTAAACTGAATTTCTTCTTTATCTATGCCGTAATATTATTCCAAAAAAAAACAATAATTTACACAACGAATTATATAATAAAGAAATACGTGATATTATACTTGAAATTATAAAATTTGCATAAAGGTAAAAAAAAAATTCATCAAAAAATTACATTTATAAATTCAAGAGAAAGTTTAGAATCCAATAAAAAAAACTAGGTTTTATCTAAGCTCCGTTATTCTAGACTCTAAGTTCTTCCGACAAATTCTAATATTGTCCAAAAAACTTCAAAAAAATTTAAGGGATTGAATATTAATCAAAATTGAAATTTTGAAAAAAAAATTCTAATTTAATAGAAATCACAAATTAAAATATCAAATACTTTATAAAATGACCAAATTTTTTTTTGGCAAATCCAAAAGTTTATCATAAGTATCAAAAAGATATCAATTTTTCAATTTTTAAAGAACCTAAAAATTATTGAATTTCCCAAAATCTTTGAAAGTTTCACAATCTTCAAAGTTTAAAGTTTCAAAGCTCCTAAAGATAATAAAATAGTCAAAATAATATGTATAGATTTAAATTTTTTAAAACCCTAAAATTTCATGAAAACTCATTAAAAATTCTAAATACTACTCAGATTTTTTTTTTCATAACTTCAAAAATAAATCACTAGTTCAATAAAATAAAAATAAAAATTAGAGATTCATTATAATTTGAACTTGTAAAGATCCTAATCATAAATAAATATTGAAATTTTTTTATAGCTCCAAAAGATTTCCCATATTTTTGTGTATAATATTCAAAAAATAATCACAAATTTTGGAAATTTTCCAAGATTTCTTTTTTTTTCTATTTTCTAGATACTAAAATTACAATAATGTTCGAAAAAATATTCTTTTACAAGTTCATAAAAATGTTAGAAAATTTTAAAAACTTTATACGGAGTTCAAAATTTTAAAACTAGAAAATATATTAAATATCTAAATTTGGATAATTTTTAAAAATAAAGTTCTTAGAAAAATAAAGAATTTAAAAAATTTCCAATAACTTACAAAAATTCCTTTATGTTTTCCAATTAAAAAATATTAATATTTTAAATAAAATATAATAATAATTTGGATATTTTAAAAATAGTATATATTACATAAAAAAAAGTTTCAAAAATAGTATTTCTTGAAATTATTTAAAATTAGTTGTTTTAGAGAATAAATTATTATAAAAGTCCAAATAATTTTCAATTTCCCTTAGAATAATTCCTAATTTCTCAAAATTTGTCAAACTAAATAATAAATTCAAGAATATTATATTTTCAAAAATATACACATTGCATTAATATCCATAAATGCTTAAATTTTATAAAATTTTCAAGTAAATATTTGAAATTATTCAAATAGTTATTACAAATTTTGTATCATATTATCAATTAAATTTATGGATATATTTATACCATTTTTGAAATTTCCAATATTCTAGATTTTTTTATATGATTTTAGAGGTTTCCATATAATTTGAGAATATTTTTGTAAAATAAGAAAGACATTTTTCAAATTTTTATAGGAAACATTTTGGATTTTTAGGATTTTATAAATTTTGGAAGAATGTGAAATAGTTTAAAAATAATAATTTTTTCAAAAAAGTTTAGAATAAAAGTATTATTACTGGGAAACTTTACGAAATATTAAGAATTCCTCATGATCTTATAATTTTAAAAACTATTTGGATTAAGTTTTTAATTTCTAGAATATTCAAGAATTTTTAATTTGTAAATTTAAAAAGACTTTAAAAGTTATATTTATTATTAGTATTTTTATAGACTTTTACCTCCTTAATATCAATGAAAAGTTGTAGCATTTCAAAAAAAAATTGAAAACCTGTATATTTTTGAAAATTTTGAGAATTGTATTATGAATTAGTTAGATGGTATAATGTGTTGTATTATGTATTTTATATAATATATAGAAAAATAGTATTCTAATGAAGATATTGTATAATCGTTAAGAATCAAAATGCTATTCTTTAAGGGGTTATTAAAAATATCCAATCCTTAGTATGAAACAACTCTAAATGTTCCTCCCTTTATATATATTTGATTTAGTTTGGTTCAAATGTAGTTTTATTCTCAAACTTGCTCTTTGCACTTGCGTTTTCTATGTTTAATGTTTATTTCGGGTTGAAGTAATTTAATTTGGTATTGATTTTTGTTTAAATCGAATTTTGGCTCAAATAGATATAGAATCGGGTCGATATCTATTTTTTTTCAATTTGGGTTCAATCCCACTAAATATACTTTGGGTTGGATTTATTATGGGTTGGGTAGTTGTTAATTTATTATATTAAATAAAATATGAGTTTTACATCTAGCTATCACTTTATAGCATTATTTTCTCTATTTAATAAACTAAATGTATAATTGACTCACATCCTTATAACTAGATATTAATGTATCTTTCATTTATATAAGATCGATAACTAATATAGAGTTATTTAAGGTGTTGTTTAGTATCTCACAAGATACTAAGATGATATTATGTTACAAATAGTTTAGGTAAAGTACTAAATTATACATATAAAATAATCAAAATAAAATATTATAATTAGGTGTTACTAGGGTTAGGATAATGTTTGTTGATAACAGTTGTTATCATATATCAGTTGTTTATTCTAATTATTAAATAACAGTAAGATAGAACATGATTAAGAAACCCAATATAATTTGATTTAAGAGTAAATGATTTTACATTTTTTATGATTCTTTATATTTTCTTATATTTTGATTTTCTTAGCGATCTCACCTCATGGAAGATAGAACATGATTAAGAAACCCAATATAAAACTACCCCTTCTTTAGTTTTATCTATTTTTTTATTAATTATGTCATGCTTTCACACAAAATTATATTTAGGAAAAATGCTTTGAGCTAAGATGAGCATCTAATTTATGATGATCCCATAGATCATTCAACAATCTCACAATAATCATAATCCACTTGATTCAGTGATAAGTCATGCTAAAAAAATTATATGCCAACTAAATGGCATTAAGTGCGCCAACTTTCCATTGCAAGAGCCTTGTGATTAGAGAGTGATGAGGCTAACTATGGAGGCAAAAATTGAACGTGTCGATCCAATTTGACTAATCATCCTACTAAAGGCTCGAGATAATTAACCCTTTTAAACCAAAAATAATTACTTGTTTATGTAGCACAAGACTCTCGCTTGACCATTTGAACCACTTATCCAGTCACACCCTACCCTCCCAAAGAACACAGTCAAATTATTCTTATGTTGACATCCACCGGCTACTTAATAGGCCTAGTACCATAGTAACTACGAAATTCTATCATATGATTATATTTAGGGAATCCAAAATGGGTTTGCCTTTGCCTTGGATATGGAGGACTCCATTCCTTCCCTCCTCACATGAGGTTGATCCATATTAGAGACAAATACTGACCATTTTCATTCACAGTGGTTGTACACCTTGTAGATGCCTGGCCTCCTGACAAATCAATGAGTACGTGGTCCAAATCCTATCTCCATACACTAAGGTTCCCCCACATTACCAAATCCCCCCTAATATGTATCGATGTGTACTCTCATGAAAGAAAAAAAAATAAGGAAATCAACTGGTCGGGTTTGAATCATGAACTCTCTAGTTGTTTTCTAAACAAGATAAAAAAAATCTATACCCAAATTTATATTTGAATGCCAATAGATATCCATTAAATCATCAATATACGAACTTGTAGGGTACCCAATTCTTGTTGGACAAATTCATTACCCTTAGGGTATGCTTGGAATGAGGGAAATGGATTAAGGGAGAATGATTAAGGGGGGAATGATTAAGGAGGGAATCATTAAGGGGGGAAATTTATCCACCTTTCTTGTTTGGTATGTAAGGTAAATTATTCAAGGGGATATTTTTTTTATGTTTGGTTTGAGAGGAATAACTTATGTTAGAATAATATTTTATAAATCAAAATAATATATTACAATAACTAAAAAAAATCTATGAAAGAAACTAATTAAGATATATCGTAATAATATTTGAAACATGAAATTTAAAATAAATTCACATACTAAATATTTAATAGCTAAAAAGATAATAATTATCTATTAAAACATAATAAAAGTCTATACTACTCCCCAATAATTGCTTAATTGATACATCTGAGTATAATTGTTGCTGCTGTTGCTTCTTTCTGAGCTTCCGTTGCTACCATAGAGGCCAAGTTCCTCCTTCGAATAATATGCTATTAAATAATAAAAATAGAATAACAACTAGAAAATCAATAGAAGAGGAATAACATATATATTATATTCCTTGCAACAATTATATATATATATATATATAGATGGCAGGAACGGATGGATAAATTAGTTTTCTGATTTTACCCTCCCAGACTTCAAGACACTAATCGGAAGAGAGTTCTAGGAGGATATCGTCGTATCGGTACCACTTTGTTGTTGAGCTCTCTCCTTCACATTGGACAAGCAATTCAAGTTGACATTCTCATGTTTACTAGACCTTGCGACACCCACCCTGATCCTTGGATTTGCCACAGCCGAGCTCTCGTTGGTCGTCTTAGAAACAAGGTCGTGATCCGCTGGTGCTTTAGACGATTCAAGCGAATGATGATCGGGGTGACCGCGTGATGGCGTTGTCGGTTGAGACAACGATGCGGTACTACGACCAGCACACTAAGGCAGAGAAGATTCACAAGACACAGGAAGAAATTACCCAATGGTCCAAAGGGGAAATTATTTTCCCTAGCCCGGGGGTATAATTTTACCCCAGAATAAATTTTTCCTATGCCAAACATAAAAGAGAAGGGAAATAAATTCCCTTCTATTTTTTACACTTGCTTTACCCCCATACCAAACATAACCTTAGGGTTTTCAGTTACCTATTTATCCATTTGCTTGATAAATTGTCTAATTACCCGATATACCTATGCAAATTTTCATTAATTTTCATATTTAACCTTATAAAAAATATAGGTAAGATATTTAAATGAAAGATAAATAGGTAAGTTCATATTGGGTAAACAAATGCAGGTACAGGTATGGATATGGAGGCAGATATAGATTTGGACACCCTTAACCGTACCTATACCCAAGCACACTTGATATTTTCCCCTCTTTTCTCTATATCCGTTTATCTATATCTATTTATATGTCCATTGAGTAAAATCCATATAACTATTATCCCTAATTATATTCTATAAAAAATGGCATGAATGGAATGTAGGCCAAGGTAAGGCTATATGCAAAGTGGATACTTGCACCCCCCTCCCAATTTAGGGGCCTTATAAATTAGTGTGATTATTTTAATCTCAAGAGTCAAGATGTTCCCTAGAGTATTGGTAGCCTATCTATTGTTTGTTTTTCTGGCCACAGGCTCAAGTTCAATCTTCAAGCCTTAACGGCCTACTATGTTCTTCTTCTTTATATATATATATATATATTATAAAAGTTTGCAATTATAGGGATACAAGTCCCTTTACCATATTCTTTAAAGATATCAAAAGTAAAAGAAGGGCATATATCAAAGAAAATGAAATAATTAGGCATGTGATGTTAAAAAAAAGCCAGCCTATAAGGTGTCCTATTTGCTTCCCTGAAAATGTGTTCCATCCTTGTGATAATTGGCAACCGTGTTGAGAGAAACTGTGTAAGGTATGTTCATGGAACTAGTTAATGTTACATTTTTGTTTCAAAATCATTTAATTTTATAATCACTCATAAATTCATTCAAAGTAACTAATTTGTTAGTGATTTATTAGGTATGCTCCCAAAGTATCTACTAAAACCCTAGCTAAGAACCCTACTGACGCTACCACAGAGTCCCGAGTTAAAGAAATAGGGGTTACCAGAATGAAGAAAATGTCAAGGTCTCCAGGTACTACCATTAGAAATCCTACATAGGTAGAAGGGTCAGTGATGGGTAATATTGTACTAAAACCCAGAAGTAGTAAAAGAAAGGAGGAGGAAATAGTTTTCATTGATGATATGAGCATGATAGAGAAAACTAAGGTCAAAAAGAATGTGGCGATGAAGATGAAATAAATGGAGGAGAAAAAGAAGGAAAATAAAACACAAAATGAAAAGGAGAAACGAACTATGAAAGAAAGGGATGCAAAGAAAAAAGAATTTAAGGGATGTTGAGATTGCTAAATATGATACAAAGAAGGATGGAACCAAATAGGGGGAGAGGTCAAGTTGGAACCCCCGGTCCAGTTACAAAAAAAAGAGGTTGTTGTCTAAAGAGGATAATTTTAGAATAGATGGTGATGCCAAAATGATGGATTAGAATGAAGAAAAGACCGAGAAGGAAAATGAAGGTAAGAAGGAACCAAGTCCTTATAAGGAGATTAAAACGGAAACTAAGGAGAAGGTAACAGAAGAAACGATCATGAAGGTAATGGAGGATGTGCCAACCAAATCAGATAATAAAGAAATGGAGGATGAATATGAGGAAGAGGAGTCCTTAAAGGAAAAATAGTATGTTGAAAAGGGGATGCCAAGGTAAAGGATCCTTAGGATGGTGGAAAAAAAATGATAAAGGTAGCATTTTTCATAGCAAATCAACCTACAAATTTGATGAAATGGAAATTGGAGGATTATTCATCTGGTGATGAGTTTGAATATGAGAAATTAGAGGAGGAAGAGCCTAAGAAGAAGGAGGAAGAAAGTCTCTCTAATGTAGAAAAGAAGCTCCTATAAGAACTAAAGAAAGTTGGGTACACTAAGGAAGAAATCATTGCTTCTATAAAAAAAAGGTTAAAGGAACTAAAGATAAAAAGACACAACAGTATCATTTTGAGGAGGACCTAGATGATATCACAATAGTTAAAAGATATCTAAACAAGAGAATGGTCACAATTCACAAGATATTTCTCTCTGAGTTTGTGTCTTCAAATGCAATGGAGATTTATGAAACAATTTATAGGCAAAATCGAAAAATGTTGCTTAACCTCTCTAGTGTGTACTATCCATATGAGGTGGTAGAGTTTTACTATAAGTTCACTTTACACAATATTGTTGTAGAGCCTATAGTCAGTGGTGTCCCAATCCAGTTCAATGCAAATAAATTGGACTAATTTTAGGTGTTCCAAGCAAAGTTTTTTTGTACCCTACTAAATAAAAAATGGTTGTTAATACTCCATGAGGTTCTCATAAAAGGGGAATGAAAAGCTTCATGAAGATTTGAGTCCTCTTAACAAGGTGCTCATTGTTATTTCCTACAAAAATGTCCTCCTCCATGGCCAATGAAGGAACGGATCCAACTTTATGAACTTAAGCATCATGTACTTATCACCAAAAGGAAAAGCCAATAACTTGCCAAGCTCAATGATTGAGCACATGAGCCAAGTTCACTACCACGGAAAGGGTTTTTAATAACGGATATTTTATAGTTTTAATAACGGTTTTCAACCGTTATTGAATCGCCCGTTATTAAATCTTTAATAACGGTTTATAACGGTCATGAAAAATACACAAAAACCCGCGAATATGTGCGTAAACTTCATATTTAATAACAGTTTTTACTTAAAAACCGTTATTAAAAGTTAAAACTCTAGTTTTTAATAACGGTTCTGATGAAAACCGTTATTAAAACGTAAGTTTTTTTTTTTAGTTTTTGCAGTTTTGCTCCTACCCACATACACAGTTGTATGTTCAAACAATTACCAAATGTGCAATGTAAAACAACATCAATTCATACCAAATATGCAATCACACCATAATTTCAATCAATCTATAATTGGTATGCATGTCTCAATACACCAACTATACTTAGGAATAAAAATTAGTGGGCATACCACAACTTGGTAGCTCTACACCCCAAAGTAAAGAGTTCACAGATCTAGGCTGGAAGACCGAAAGATGTAGACGAAATACAAACCTGAAAGTGCACGTGCTTGGCCCATTGGTCTCTAACTTCATCAATTTCATCAACATTATATTACTGGCCTCGTGCATAGTTATCGGTGACAAACTACAACACCCATGTTTCAATTAATATACAGTTAGCCATTAGGTAAAAAATATATATGTCATGATTCATTAATAGAAAAATATAGAAAAGCAAACATACATGGCTTGGACCTATGTTGACCAATCAATTATGGACTATAAGATCCATTGCTCGTCTTCTTCACTTGAACCCTTAAAAACTTCAATCTAATCATCATCATCTAAGTTCCTTTGTCTCGAAGATCTGGTTCCAGTAGCTCTTTGGAGGTACCTAAAGCTCTTATCGCATCCATAATTACACAGAATTGGCATAATTACAGTGAGAACTAAGAAGTCTTTAAATTTGAATATCTTAGTAACCATGAAAACAAAAGAAAGTAATAGCCCCATTAGAAATACTATTACAACCCTCACCAGCTAAGACATGGTAAGATACCCAATGAGGCTAAATAGATGGATGGCTAGATAAAGAGATAAAAAATAGAGGAAAAACAATTCTGATAAAAGTAAAAACTAAAATAACTGAAAACATGTATTACCCTACATACAAAGGTAGGCAACATGTAATACCACTTTAATCAAGAGGTTATATAACACCCTCATACCCTAGAATGTGAAAAAGGTTTTCAGGATAGTCTAAATTAAAGGTTCAATTTGTAAAAAAAGGCCCTAAAAATATACCCTCAAGGTTGTATCACTTGTATGTAACAAAAAAACCTCAATTTAGAGGCCAAAATGGCCTTTTTTGGCCTCCAAGATTGCCCAAACCGGCTATTTCGTTTGCCATGTTGTAGATCTCGAAAAAATACCCAAAATAGCCTCCTATATCACCTAAATCCGAGGTCCCATGAAAAAGTTATGACCTTCCAAAGTTTACAGTAATAATGTCTTCTCTTTTGTTTATTACTTACTAATATGTTGAATGGTGTTAATGTTAGTGATTTTATTGCTCTAAATATATTGTATTTCTGATCCATAGTACCCAAATTTATTTCCCAAGAGCCATTATTCAATAATAATGTTGAATCTATATTCTCCATACAAACAAATACAACAATAATATGTAAAGGTCTCGGCCAACACATGCATTTATTAATATATAACAATAACGCAACAAATTCAACAACAAACAGCAAAATTTTCAGCCTACACATTCAACAACACATTTTCGAACGACAAACCACAATCTTTCAATAACAAACAAACGAAACCCTGTAGCAACATGCATGCATTTATATATATATACATATATAAGTAGATAAAAAGTTACGAGAGGAAGAACAAACACATACATAAAGTGAGCTAGCTACAAACACGACGGTGAGAATGTTGAGAGAGGCAAGGGCTTCAAACACGACAGAGGATGAAGGTGCAAGTGCTTGCTAGCTAGCTTCAGAACATTGACCGCACGCACATGCAGAGCCGACAATGGCAGAGGCGTGGTGGAGAGTTGGCGGTGCGAGGGTTTCCTTTACTTGAGAGGAGCCGGTGTGGTGGTGCGAGGGTTTGCAAGGAGAAGGAGAGCAAGAGAACGAAAGTGCAGAGAGTCTGAAAACTTTGGCACGAAATAGAACCGAGCGAAATAAAAGTTTGATTTTGGGGTTTTAATAACGGTTCCTGAGAGAACCGTTATTAAAAAGAGGATTTAATAACGGTTCTTGAGAGAACCGTTATTAAAACATCTTTTAATAATGGTTCTTCTAGGAACCGTCATTAAAAGCTTCTGACTTTTGACAACGGTTCTAATATGAACCATTATTAAATTCTCTTTTAATAACGGTTTACATAAAACCGTTATTAAAACATCCGTCCAAATTTTAACGTTGCCCTTTTAATAACGATTTTTAACTAGAACCGCCAATTAATTTTCACGCGTTTGACAACGGTTTTCGAACTACCGTTATTAATGTCCGGTTATTATTTCCTGTTTTCGTAGTAGTGTACGTTGTTGACCATCCAAGTCATGTGTTGCTATATGTTTTTGGTTGAACAAGGTTTTCAATCATTTTAAGGTTGAGTTGCATGGTGGTGCTAAAATTATAGGAGTTAGGGACTAGTTCGGTTTAATGATGTTAAGGAGGATGGGGTGGAATTAGTTGGCGGTTCTCCGATCAGGAAGGAAGTGGTGTAGAAGGGTAAGTACCAAAGGAAAGAAGGCTTAGTTGGAAGAAAACGGTGAAGAAGTTGAGGGAACTGAGGAGTCTGAGTAAAAGTTTGAAGGTAAGATAATAAAAATCGTTGCCTATTTAGGCCATATTGAGGTGAAGACTATGATGTCCTATGTGTTGGCTCATTAGGCTGACATACCCCATCTGTTGAAGAAATTCTATGGTCCAACATCCTATAAATATTAATTTCCTCCTTCTCGCCAAGAAATTGAGCCTATTTTCTTTCTTTCCTTTTATAGACTCAATGAATTTTTTTTTGTGTTTGCTTACCCGATTTGTTTTTCACTCCTATCTTGATCAGGCTCTATTATCATATGTAATTAGTTTTGTTACTATAATAAAATATCATTTTTTTTCTTCTCTATAATGTTTTCTAACGTACAACACTCTCATGTTTTGTCATTTCACTACAAAAAATCTAATTTTTAATGAACAATATCGTTCATCATGAATGGCCAAATTTGCTAGTGTTAATAATAACTAAAAAAATTATTGATTTTTAGTGGTCGTTATTGCTCCCTTTCTAAAGGCTTTAACGACCAACCAAATTTTTTTTGGCTAAAACAATGACAGCAATTTATAATGTTGGTTGCTAAAAAAATAGCAGCAATAATGTATAATATCGGTCGCTATAAGCAATAACGGCAAAATATAATGTTGGTCGTGATAAGCAATAGCAATAAAAAAACACACCATCGTAAATAATATTAGTGACCAATTTTTTCTATCATGGTTAAATAAATAAATAAATTATCACACGAATAACAACCATTTTTTCCATCACTACTAAAATCTATTAATTATTAGTGATATAATTTATTAGTCACAAATGTTATAATGATATAGTCAAGAATATAATTGGCATCTTAATATTCTTAACAAGCATTGCACAATCTTCTTAAGCCTTGTACCTATAAGCATATATATCCATTTTAACACATTAGTATAATTGTGCTAAATACTTGTATCTAAATATTTAACTAAATATTTATACAAATAGTTTGTATCAAATGTCTAGTACAATAAAATATTTGAGAAAATATAAATATACTACAAAAGAGGTATAGGACATTGTTCCATTACAAAAATATCATGATTAGGAGTTGTCTTAAATTTAATCATTTTACTCACTAGATGCAATAGACTTGGTCAATTTGTCAAAATGAAATGGATATGCAACAACAGAAATATAAATATATATATATATATAAGTATAAAATAAACAATGACATATTAAAAGAAAAGAAAAACATCACGCCAAATAATAATTAAAAAAAGAGAGTATATCATTACTCTTCAATCTAAGATAAAAATTATTTCCAAGTTAAGTTGTCAACATCCAAAATGAGCATCATTAACCAGCTGCAATATAAACCTTACCCACCAACCCTAGCACATCCAAGAGGGTAACAAATGACTCAAAAAAAATTAAATCTAACTAATCAAGTAAACACCACTTAACTCATAAAAGGAAGAAAAAATAATAATACCAAGCAGATTCATTCATATCGCCAAATCCACCCTCACAATAAGAGAGTAACCCACATAAAAACAACTTAATACACCATAGCATTTCCATCTAATCAATATGTTGTTTGCAACACAATTTTTTTTTTAACAAAAACCTTAACAATACAAACCCTTAAAAGCAAACCAACTAAGCTACAAAAGAATTGTACATCTTGGTTTATTAGGTCTTTCACTATTGTTATTAATTAACTTAACACATTTTATATGAAATAATATACATACAAAAAAATAATTACATGATATTTATAATTAGTTGTTAATTGTCAATTTTCAATGATATATGGTGATTCAACAAAATTAATGAATAATAAGGTTTAATTTTGCATCAGAATCAAAGAATTAGCTTTTCATTATTATGAGAAGAAACCTCACTCCTGCACAATGAATATTACCACCACTAGTTAGATTTTCTAAATCAATGGCCTTTACAAAAATATATCCATATGGATATTTTTGGATGCACATTTTAATATTTCAACCATTGTAGCTAAAAGAAAGTATGAAACAAAACTATTAATTGAAAGAACAACTAAATCTAAAAGAGAGAAATGTAAATAACTGAATAATTATCATTAATTTAATGATCTTATAATGACTCTAGTGAATAAATGAAACATTAATGAAAACATATACGTGCAATCCTTAATAACAACCAATATACACCCCAAATTTACTTATTAAGAGGTATGCATCTTATGTATGATACCAATATGTGTCCCGTGACGTTTAAACACTAATGATACTGATATTGTGACCTTATCTTCTAGTATGTTGGAATCATTCAAACTTTTAAGAGGTTTTAAAGGTTTTAAAAATACTTTTGGTAATTAAGGTTTTATTATTATTATTATTATTTGTGACCTGTAGTTTGTCAATTTTTTATTTTTATTTTTGTTATAGATTTGGAAAAGATGGATAAACTTACAATGAAAAATTCTAGCTTCTGGAATGGTGTAAATGTTCCTAATGGAGGGCCTCTATCATTTTTCCATAAAGATGTGGCATTCCTTATAGGGCTTGTAAGTCACCTATAAACTGTGCACACCCTCTATTATCCTCATAAGTCACACATAAAGTAGAAATGAGGATATTGATAAAGGCACAAAGACCAAGAGCAAACACAAAATACAATACTGCATTGAGATAGATAGCACCATACAAAATCACAGTGAAGGTATATGCTGCACAATGCACGACTCCATCGTAGAGGCCAACCCAAGGCTACTCAAGATAAACTATATATGACCACAAGTTATGACTGCTATGGTGATCTATAACACAATTACCATAATTCATTCATTTTGCATATCACTTGAATTATTCATATTTTATGCCAGTGACCACTTATTCCATCACATATAACACATTACAGATATTCTTAACAACCATCACATATGATTACCAATAAAGAATTTAATCACTTACATTCACATTAACAGATATGATATCAAAAGAATAGATCATAATACATTTATACGACTTACATAGCATAATAGCTTATAAAATACAACTACAAAGAATGAATATTTACATCTATGAAGAACTATGTAATATCACACCCCAAGACCAATACAACATAAGAATGTCAAGATAGCCATATGGTTAAGACACACAAACTATATGCCTTATTAACAAACCTTAAGATATTCTTAGCTTAATCAAAATATGGAATAATAAGCATTAACCCATAAAAGTCTATTAACTATGAGTTTAGGAGGTTTACCTTGCTTCCAAGCTATCTTAGCTCAAGAAGAAGGAAAACCCTAGCTTTAGAATCCACATGTTTCACTGATATCAATGTGTAGATATCTTCAGGTGATATGTTTGAGCTTCTACAATAGACTAGCTGCTTATGTATGGTTTTAACTAATAAATCCTGTAGTGTGAGGTCGGAAGGAACTAAATATTGTTTATTCACCTTCATTATAACTATTTCAAGCATAATTTGTTTTTCATCGTTAGAAAGGAAATTTTGTTAATTTCCTAGTTCTGATACTAATAAACAAATGAAATTATTTGGTCTACATACTAATGGTTACGGGGTTAAAGTTGCTTGAGAGAAGCAGCATTAAAAATTAGAAGAATTGAACTAAACAAAGTAACATAATGATCTTGAATTTTTGGAGAGTGTCTAGAATTTAGGAATTTATGTAAGGTAATGAAGTAATCTTAAAGTAACTTAAGCAATACTAGGTCAAAAGATGTTTTCCAAAGTGTTTTATATATCAGACATCTAGAAGAAGCTAAGGCTAAGTTTCATGTTAACTCTAAGTCTACAATGGACGCAATCTAAAAAAATAAGAATTAAGGTTTCGATGGAAAATAGAGTTTGTTTGCACATTTTTAATAGGATATTTCTCCTAATATATTATCATAAATTTTTGTGTTAATTAGGATAATAATTATCCTTTAAAAAACTTATGTAAATATTTGGATATGTACTCAGTTAATACTTTCATAGAAAATATGACATAAAATATTATGATATCTATCTATGTGGAAATCGCATGATGTTGAATATGGATGTAAAAACCAAGATGCTTTACCTTGGTAAATATATTTGTTGACTTCGTTAGCATATTTTCATCTAAAAGTATATCATTTGTTGTGAACTAACTAAAAAGTAAATTTGATTTTACGGGGAAAATTTCTATTTAACAAAAATTCCTTCACGATCATTTGTGTGGTGTGAATCAAGAGAGCTTGCATTGTACACATAAAAACCTTCTTAAGGCTTACGAATTGATTAGAGAAATAACTTATCCAATTCTATGAAATTTTCATAATACTATTGCTAAGTTTCTAATCGAGAGTTTCTTGTTTCTTAATAATTTTTATTGAGTTATATTTTTGTTATTGATTATTAATTGAAAATCAAAGGTAAACAAAAGTCATGGAGTCTATGTGCACCTTGAGAGAGGTGAACTCGTTGGCTTCTAAAGTTAGAAGTGTATTCCAAGTTGTAAGGAGCTGATAAGTGTTTGAAAGTTCATACAAGTAAAAGTTGTATTTTATTTATATATATATTATGAGAAATAGTTAGGATCGTGGGTATATGCTAGCAACTTAAGAGATGAATGTCTCTTTAAGTATAGGAACAATATAATATTTAGTATCACTCTCTTGATTGTTCTTACATTAAGGAATTAATCTGTAAGGCATAGATAATCAAACATCATTGGAGTATTTTCATAAAAATGTATTTGTCAAAAGAATTATACAATAATATTCTTCACATTAAACAATAAAGTTCTATAGTAATATCTTCGAAATTCTAGCATTTAGCAAAAAGTATAGATGCACAATTCACCTCCTTTTGAATACCTTGAAAACTATTTCAATGTACAAATTCTCACCTAATAATATTTGAATTTTCTATAGTAACAATTTTTATTACATAACCCTTGAAATATTTGAGACGGACCTATCGAATGGGGCGTTTGCTTTTGTTCGATTGACACCGACACTTTTTAATAGGAACCCTTACTACTGACCTCATCTATAAATAGATAAACCCCACAGACTTAGGGATACACAACAAAATAAATAAGTTAAATAGAATAAATTATGCTAATGCAAGAATATCGTGCAAAAACAAATCCATTAGCTTTGAATGGAGTGTTGTTATTGGGTGAAATTGATAATAGTTATAAAAAGGACAACAAATGCTAGCAAGTGCAAATGTCTCGTCAAATAAAACTTGTATCAATAGAGATGTTTTAACAATATATATATATATATGGATCAATATTTTTGCTCTAAGATATTGTTCTCTTTAGCTTATTTGTATAGTTTACACGATTAGATGAATACCAATGATAATAAGATTAAACTTGATTATATTATATTAATATAATCATTAATAATATTAATATTATTTTGATACTAAAAAAATTATAAGAATATTATTAATATTAATAATAATTTCATAAAAGTAATATTAATAATTAGTAAAATAATAATAATAATAATAATAATAATAATTAATAACAATACTATTAATAGTAATAAATAACAATAATAATTAATACTTTAACAAAATAAATATTAAATATTAACATTAATTCTATAATAATATATAATAATTGAGAATAGTAATATTAATAATTAATTCATTAATTTTAATAATCTATAGATTAATTAAAATACATAAGTGATGTTAAGATTAACTTGATATCGTTTCATAATTATAACAACAATAATTAATCTAAAAATAGAAATATTAATAATATTTTAATAACAATAATTAAATAATAATAATAATAATAATAATGAATAATAATCATAAGCTTTATGAATTTAATAATATAGTCAATGATAATAATTAATACTTAATAATGATAATAATAGTAATAATAATTCATTGAATACTATAGGTAAAAAATAACAATAACTATTTGAACAATATTAATAATAATAATAATGAATATAAACAATACTAATTATAATAACTATCATTGATGTTATTATTATTAATTTAATAAAATTAAGAAATTATTTATAAAATAATTGATATGAATAATATTTAATTATTTATAATTATTACATATATTAATTCTAATAATTATTATTATTATAAGATTAAATTAGATGAATATTAATAAATTTAGAAAAGGAAACTGACATACACATCAGACTGACATGCACATCCCTTGCTGTCAAATTACTGAGAGAAAGGAACCTTCCTCTAAACCTGCACGTGACGCGAAGTACATAGAATGGCGATAAGACTGGTAGCTCGAAAAGAGATGTCAAAAACAACTTGGATATATATATATATTCTTAATTTAATTCCCCACCATGTGTAACGATACACCCACAAATTTGCTCCATCGTCTTCCTCCTCTCGCCACCGTAGCCTGCCGTAAAATATTAAAAAAGCCAATTGAGCTCAGCCAGCGTACCCATGTAACTTCACTCGGGCGGTCCGGGAGCGGCGGGAGACATGAGTCTGGGAGCAGAGATACTGGTAGCGTTGTTTGGATTATGGGGCGTTTATCTACGGCCGCGGTTGATGAGGTACGCCGGCGAGATGATTGAAGTCGTGGGATACGCAATTCATCGAATTGTAACAGGAAGGCCTTCGTTTATTATCTCCACGTATCTTCCTTATTCTGCCACTTTTCTTTACTAATTCTCTCTCTCTCTCTCTCCCTTCCTGTCTCTCCTCCGTTCGTGTAAATGTAAATTAATTCCCTTCCAAGCAAATGCAAATTAATTCCGTTCCGGTCGCTGGTTATAATTGATGTGAATTTTATTTGTTCATGAGAATAGATGTATAAGAATCATAAGTACCTCTTTATTACCGGATGCAACTTGATCCGGTGGTAGATACAAGATCCTAAATACTAAAAATTTTAAATTCAAATATCATCTCTCCCTCTTTTATTATTATAATATATTTAAAATATTATATATGTAGTAATTTACCCCTGTCTTCACAACTTATTTATAAATAATAATAAAAAGAACCATAATTTAACTATTACCAGTTCATCGTAGACTCCTCAAAACTAAGGGAGGACATTGGGTCCACCGGGGACTAAATTTAACTAGACAGATCCTTTTGTAATCTTTAAATCTAAAATCTAACTCATACTAGTTATTTTTAAATAACATAAACCCCAAATTTAAAATTTTTTATAGTAAATGAGTCAAATTATCTTATTTTCAAAAATAAATAATTTATCTTTATTTTGTTATATTTTGTTATCCAAAACCAAATACAAATATTAAGCAAATAATCTAACTTGATGATGGAACAATCAAACTTAACTTTCTCAGGAGTCCCAGCCTTAAAATTAAGGATGATTCCTCAACTTCTTCGACCATAGACTTAGCTCAAACCTTCTGAAAGTAATAGACTTGGAAGACAAAAATTAAAAAATGAATTCAGTAGATGAAACACCCAAACATTCATTTAAAGGTGCAAACTATTAAACCAGAATTTCCAAACCATTTAATCAATAACAGAAAGATGAAGAATCAGAACAAACAAACCAAGAAATTGAAACACCTCCGCATTCTCCAACCTATTATGCCGTTACTGAAAATCAATTAAATGTTCTTAAAAAATAATTTATAATCAATAAAGAATATTTCAAATAAGATTTCTATTCTGAAGAAAACAAAAGGAAAAGAATATGGTTCTTCAAAGAATGGATGGAACAAAGAGAATATATTCAATCTGAATATTACAAATTCACGTAAGAAAACAAAGTCAAAATTCTATTCTTCAACTAGTTAGAAATGGACATGAAAAGAAAAGGTTTAAAATACCCTTTTAAATATACAAACCCAGTAACCACTCGAAATAAAACAAAAACATGACAAACAGAAAGAGGAACGGTCAAAACAGAACATCCGCCTCTAACAAACATCAAAATGACTTCTGGAGAAAATACTCTAGAATTAAAACCTCTAAGAATGACAAAGGAAAATGAATTAGAGAATGTTAAAAACATTATCCTTCAAAACAGTTATACAAACATTCATCTAAATACAATTGAAAACCAATTAGTAAAATTGGACAAACAGATTCAAAAGACAATTTTACTGGCAATTCAAACTGTTTTTGAATCAAAAAGTTTAGAACAAAAGAAAATGCCCGTATTCAAACCTTTTGAATTATCAAAATCAAGTCAGAAATCTATCCAAACTGGAAAAGATGAGTTCTTTAAAGCAATAAAAGAAAATTTGGAACAAGTTGCCCCTTCGACTTCATCGAACCAAATCCAGATTCCTAACACACCTGAACAAAATTTACAAATCAATATGATAAATGAAACTAATCAAACAGAAAATGATGAGCCGCAGGAACCAACCCTAGCTCACATTCCCTCAGGACCTAGGTCCATAGTCACGAGACAAACCGCACCTGACCTTAGCCTTAAGATTAGGCCCAACAAATTAGCTCAGCCCAACTATAAAGCCACATCATTATATGAGTGGAACATAGATGGTCTGTCCCAATATCATATCTTAAACCTATTACAACAAATGACAATAGCCGCAAATGCCTACAAAACCCAAACCACCACTTCTGATAGAGCAATAGCAGAACTCTTGATAGAAGGGTTCTCGGGACAACTCAAAGGATGGTGGGATTTCCACTTAACATCAAAAGAACAAACACAAATTTTATATGCTATTAAATTAGATGAAAATGATGAAATCATCTTTGAAAATGGTGAACCAGTGTCTAATGATGTTGCATCCCTTATCCTTTCCATATCTCTACACTTTGTAGGTGATCCATCACACCTTAAGGATAAAAATGCAGAACTCCTTTCAAACCTTAGATGTAAACACCTTCGAGATTTCCAGTGGTATAAAAACACATTCCTAACTAGAGTAATGCTTAGGGATGATTCAAACCAACCATTCTGGAAAGAAAAATTTTTAGCTGGCCTACCCCCTTTATTAGGCGAAAAGGTTAGAAATAAAATCAAGGAAGCTCATGGAAATCAAATCCCTTATAACAGATTTACCTATGGTGAATTAATTAGTTTCACGCAAAAAGAAGGTTTAAAAATCTGTCAGGATTTAAAACTACAAAAACACCTGAAATGGGAAATGAGCAAAACAAAGCAGGAACTAGGATCTTTTTGTAAGCAATTTGACATTCTAGGAACATCAAACAAACAAAATAAATGTTCTGGAAATTGCAAACCTAGTTATCAAAAGAAATCAAAGCAGAAATATTTACCTACACCCCAACAGCAAAAACAAATCCCTTATTATCAAAAATAAAAACCTAAAAGGAAAATACAAATAACTTCTTCTTAAAAAAACCTCGGGTATGGGAACCAAAGTAAAAACAACCTCAAATGTTTCAAATGTGGAAAAATTGGACATATTCAAAAATACTGCAAATTAAATAGAAAAATTAGAGAATTAGACTTAGGTGAAGAAACTAGAGAAAAAATTCAAAATCTTCTAGTTGAAACATCTAAGGATGAAATGCAAAATGAAAACCCAAAATTAGATGAAATCGTGACCTCATCTTTTTCTTCATACCACTCCTCTGACCTAGAGGATGAAGCCATAGAAAACCAAATGAATGTCTTGACAAAAGAACAAAAAATGGTTCTAGACATAGTTCAATTAATACTTGATCCATTAAAAAAAAGAATATCTTAAAAAATTAATGGAATCAATTGAACCTGATGAACCTCCAAAACATGCAACGCCAAAGGTTCCAAAGAAACCAACAAACACCTATGATCTAACAACGGTTCTCAAAAGGCAACAGAAGTCAAAGAATTTAATCCCGACAACTTCTGAACTTCAACATGAAATTAAAGAAGTCAAAAGGGAATTGAAATCGTTGCAACAAAAGCAAGAATCAGATGGTCAAATCATTCAAATGTTGTTAACAAAATAATTACAAAATACATCTCCAGAACCTAGTGGACCTGATATTTCTGAAGATGAACAAATTCAAAATGAACCAATTCCGGAAGACTTCTTTAATGTACTAAAGGAGATAACTTCTAGAAAATATATCATTAGTATAACCCTTAGGTTATTCGATGATTTTTAAATAAACACAGTCGCACTATTTAACATCGGTGCTGACTTAAACTGCATCAAAGAAGGAATCATCCCCAAAAGGTTCCTTTCTAAAACCAATGAGAAATTGTCTGCGGCAAACATCTCTAGACTCAAAATCAAACATAAATGCGAAGTAAATTTAATTTGTAATAATTTACAAATCAAATCTACCTATTTGATAACCCCTGATATTAGTTAACGTGTTATTTTAGGTACCCCTTTCATTAATTTGATTACACCTTATAAAGTAGGTTTAATGGGAATTTCTTTCAAAACAAAAGGATCAAAAAGCACACTTTCCTTTCTTGAAATACCCAAAACAAGAAACCTCAATTTGATAAAAGCAAATTCAATATACAAAAATCAAATTAATCTCCTTTCTCAAGGAAAACAAAGTGATTTAAACTTCTTAAAACAAAACGTAAACTTATCCAGGATACAAAACCAATTAGAAACAAAATTGATTAAGGATAAGATTACTCAAATAAGAAATCAAATAGAAACTGAGTTTTAACTACTGGGATTACCAACAAGCCTGGAGGAATTCTTTTTTCACTGAGAATTCCAAGAAATCCCATTCCTAGTTGATATTCTTCCAAAACTTTAACCAGAACAAACTACCTTTCTGGTTTTTCCGTTAGTGGAAAGATTTCGGATCTATACCTGAAATCCTGCCTAAACAGGTTTCAAAATCCCTTGACCTGTTCCAAAGCCTTTACCAGCCCACACAAAATGATAGGGTTTTGCCCCTATCTTCCATTTTTGTTCCAAACTGTTATGTCCCTGGGTATTCGCGTGGATCTATGAGATACATGAGATCGATGGTGTCCGAACCTTGGTCAGACTATTCAAGGTCAAATGGTGGACAAAGTATTAAACGTTTGAGAAGCTCTCTGAACAAGCAATTCGAAGATGTGTCAAAGAAAAGCAATCGTCTTCTTCAAAACAAATTCTAGCCAGCCCCTCTGAAACAAATTTCCTAGCTCAGAAGTCGGTCACTGCTGCAAAACTTGCAGCTGCAAAATTTGAAGAAGAATACTTGGCCATCCTCAGCCAAGTATTGTCTAAAAACAAGAAGGAGAAATCGTCCTCCTCGTCATCTGCTCCAACTCCAAATTACAGTGACGAAAATGAAGATGACTGTTACGAGATACTCCCCAGTATTTGCTAATGACACAAATATAGGTATCCGAGGCAGAGGCGTACGCTACACAACACATCAAATCAGTGGCAGACAAGGAATATTTTGCCAGCACAAATGTCAGAGTCAAAAGCAAAAGCGTCGTCAACAAAAGCAAAATGAATCTACTTTTGGTAACAGACAGTTTTATCCAAAGGAAAAAGCACGGGGTAAAAGCGACTGAAAAGCAAAAGAAGAAATGATAAAGGAATCTGCGGCAAAAGAACGCACACCGATTACTTTTGACTTTCTTAGAGTCACTTTTTCTGTTCATGTACTTTTTACCTTTACTGTTCAAACTTTTAGTACACCTTTTACTGTATACTTTTTACTGTTTACTTTCAGTGGATTCCCCGATCCACTTTTTAAATTGTAACCTTTAGGACCCCCTTCTGTCTATAAAAGGGGACTCGGAAATTTATTTAAAGGGGTCGGAAATTTTAGAGAGAAATCTAAGGGCGAACACTCAAATGGTATACTGCTTAGGAAAATACGACCACCTATCCTCAAACTTGTAACTCAAAGCTCCAAATCAATAAAATTTTGAGTTATATCCTATCCCTTTCCTCTTCCAAAAATTCGTTTGTTCTTTCTAACTATCTTTCTATCCTTCATTCTTTTCTTTTTATATTCTTCAGGTAGTCTATTTTCATCCCAGGTCCTCGGGCGCGTCTTAGTATCAAAGCCAGTGGGATTAGCTTAGGAGAGGAAGCAAGTACATCTATCTTTTTGATTTTTGTGTTGGTCGTGAGGTAAGCTCTAGCTTGTGTGTTCTGGGAGTAAGTCTCGGTGTTAGGAGTAATAAGTCCAGACGGTTGTGAGTTGAAAATAGCTAGCACAAAATAGGATAGAGAACATGCATTTATTTTCTTGATCTTCTAATTCTTCTAGCTCAGGTTTTAGGAACGACTTAGAACTTAGAGATTCAAACAAACTAAGTGAAGAATATGAATTCAAAAACTTTGAACGATCCATATATAATTGGAAACTTCCCAAAATTAAAAAGGAAATGGTTTATAGGACATCAAACTGGAACATTCTTTAGACAAATTATGTAATAAAAACCGAAGAGTGTGACCTTCAAATTAGCAAACCATTTGAGAATATCTAATTGCTTTCAAAACAATCAATCAAAAAGCATAGGAAAATGGCTTCAAATATATCCACTTAGGGTTAGTCCAAGTAGGATTCAAAACATTGACTAGAGAAGGCCTTAATACCTCAATTCTAGCTGTATTACGTGATGGTAGGTTAAAGAATTTTACTGATTCCATGCTAGGAACTGTAGAAAGTAGCCTTTGTTTTGGTCCAATTTATTTTCATTGTTATCCAAATTTTGCTCCGTATTTGGATGATCGGAATATTATGCATGCTTTAGCTTTACAAATTAAAACCCATGGTTATGACATGTTAGAAGGATTTGTGCCTGTAGCTGTAATCTTTAGGATTCACTATAAGGTAACCAAAACGACATTCAAAACAAATGCAAAAATTCAAACCAATAAAGGAGAAACTTTAATGTTGCAAACCGACGAATCAAAATCCAACATAGTCATGCCGAAAACAATAAAATGGAATGAGATATCCTTACCTAAGGATTGAACTTTAGAAAAAGCCTTACCACCCCAGGAAGAAAAAGAAAAACCTGTAATTCCAAAACCAAATATAAATATTAAGCAAATAACCCAACTTGATGATGTAACAATCAAACTTATCTCTCTTAGGAGTCCCATCCTTAAAATTAAGGATGATGCCTCGACTTCTTCGACCATAGACTTAGGGATTACAGGTTTTTCTTTTTCTTCCTAAAAAATTTGACATATAGTACTCATGGGGTGCTGTCACGTCCCATGGTTTTAAAAACCATCCAAAAAACAATTGTGTTAAGGCAATGAAGGGATCCTGATGATAGAATCCATCTTCAAGGTTTGAAATAATTTGGAAATGTGGTTTCATAAAATACTCAGCTTTCTTTTGGAAAGCTGGTTTGATACCAACAATTTCTTCAAGCCTTGAGATTGATTTTCTCAAAGTAGGAAGTTTTGAAATTTCTTTAAAGGAGTTTGAGGTTTTGAAATGTCTCCTTCGATTTGCAAAATAGGGTTTGAAGAACTCATACCTGAGCATCCAGGTTGGGAACTCTGGACTTATTTTGATACCTACTGAAGAGCTTTGATTATTTTCGGTGAATGGGCGAGTGACTCGACCCATTTTTGGACCTCTGGTTTACTGTCTTCCTTTTGAGGGGATGAAGCTGCTGCTTCATCTTCGATTGTGGCTTTGTACCACGATCAGATTGGCTTGGCTGCAAGAATTTCTTGCACCTTCTCTTTACCCTTCTCTTTCAGAGGCATTTTGTTGCAGTCTTCCTTGAAGGAATTCTCTTGTTAGAAAATTTGGTAAGGAGTTGTCTTTACCTCTTATATATTCGATGTCAAAATCGAATATAGACAGGAGCGCCTGCCATCTAGTAAAGATTTGTTTGGAGGCCACGTTCTAAACATATTTTTTGAGGATGACCTTTGCAGACTTGCTGTCGACTCGTAACATCAGACTGGAATTTTGTGATGGACTAGACGATTGTGAATATTTCCTTTTTAATCGTTGAATAATTTTGTTGTGTTTGGATCTAGTGTCCATAAGTGAATTGGATCACTATTTCATGTTTGGTTTGAGCCAAGCACTGTTCAAAGAACTGGGCTTGGGAATGTTTGAGAATGTCACCGTAACCTATTTCGAAGGCATCGGTTTTAACTATTTTGAAACAGTTTGGATTGTCCGAGGTCAGACACGGAATGGACTGGACTTGGAGTTTAATTTGTTTGATGACATTAGTATAGATCTGGGTCCACGGTTTTGGGTTCTTTTTGAGCCGGTCATGTAATGGTTTTGCGATTTGGTTAAGATTTGGGCAAAAATCAAAAACATAATTTAAACTACCCAAAAACCTGTGGAGCTAGGTTTTATCTAGGATTTGATCCGGAAACCTAGGCGCAAATTCTATGGACCTCTCTAGGGATGTAAACGGGGCGGGTTCGGGGCAGGTATACTATACCCGTATCCGTACCTGATAAGAAAATTTGTACCTGAATCCGTACCCGTACCCGAACGGGTATTCGCTAATACATCCATATCCGTATCCGTAGGATATCCATTACCCGACGGATTATCCGTTTACCCATTAATGGATATTATCCAGCGGATAAATCCATTACCCGATGGATAAACCCATTTATAGTTAAGTCAAATGATAATTTTAACCTTAATTTATACTATATTTATTTTAAAATTAAGGGTAAAAGAGTAATTATATATTGGATAAACGGATACAGATATGAATACGGGTATAGTTACGGGTACCCGTATCCGTACCTGAATCCGACGGGTATTTTAATCCATCATCCATATCCGTATCCGTACCCGTTTATCCATACCCGTTTAAGTATCCGTCGGGTATCGGGTAAAACCCGCCCCGTTTACATCCCTAGACCTCTCGATAGGGACAATAGTACCCGAGTCGATGTAATGTCCTAAGAATCTGACTCTGGTCTGGGCTAAGGATATCTTGGGCCTAGACATAACTAACCCACTACTTTTGGCATCACTTAGGAAAGTCCTAAGGTGTCTAAAATATTGATCCAAACTATTTGAGTATACTAAGACATCGTCTATGTACACTATGCAGAAATTTGAATATGGATTAAAAATGTCATTCATTATTTTTTGAAATTCTGAAGGGACATTTTTTAATCCAAAGGACATAACATTTCACTCGTATTGCCCGAAAGGTATCGTGAAGGCAGTTTTGTATCGATCTTTTGGGTTAATTTGAATTTGCCAAAATCCCGATTTTAAATCAAATTTTGAAAAGATTAATGCCAAATATAATCTTTGCAATAAATCTTTTCTATTTGGGATCGGATATCTAATCCATTTGAGGGCATCATTCAAAGGTTTGTAGTTGATTACTAACCTAGGTGTGCCTCTTTCAATTTCTGAATTTTCATTTACATAAAACGTTGCGCAAGAACAAGGTGACCTAGATTTTGAAATTAATTTTTTTTATTCTAGATCTTGGATTTCTTTTTTACAGTGTTCAATTAATTCAGAATTTATTTGAATAGGTCTAGCTTTTGTAGGTATAAGTTTTTCGTTAAAACTTTCTTCGTAAGGAAGATCTACTATATGATTTTTCCTAGACCAAAAAGTATTTGGAAGGTTTGAACAGATTTTAGTTTCTATTTGATTTCTTATATGAGTAATCTTATCCTTAATCAATTTTGTTTCTAATTAATTTTGTATCTTGGATAAATTTACGTTTTATTTCAAGAAGTTTAAATCGCTTTGTTTTTATTACACTTCATATATATATATATAACAATTCATTAGATAAAAATATCATACAACTCAGGGCGTATTTGGTATGGGGGTAATAGGGGTGGAAAATTTTCTCCTCTATTTTATATCTTTTATATTAAATATTTAATAATAATACATATATTTTAATAAAATATCTATTTTAGGTTAAATTAAGATTTAAAATAGATATTTATTAAAATAAAAATATCTAATATTAAATAAATTATATAAGATATATAAAATATAAAAATAATTTTTTCATCCCTATTATCTCATACCAAACGAGCACTCAATTTAATTTTTCAAAGGGTGTTTTGATTGAAATCTACCTCCCCTCGAAACTCTCCAAATAATATTGGTTAGTTCAGTTGGTTCGTGAATCGTGATCCAGCGTGTTTCGTATGTCAAATCAGAGGAGCACGCAAGTTCTAGTAGTTGGCATTGGCAGGCAGTTTCAACGCCTTTATTTACGTACAATCAACCCCTCCCCCCTCCCAAATATTATTTACTGGGATTATTAGAAAATATATCATAATATTTCGAAAAAACTTCTGTAAGTTAATGCAAATATTGATCTACTTTTAATTTAAAAAATAATAAACATATATCACCATTAAGTTAATATTTTAATATTATTAAACTAATTTTTCACTACTTAATTTATTATCATTATTCTAATTAAAAATAATATTTGACCACTAATATGTTATCTTTTACAACTATTTTTTACTAATTACTTTTATTAAAATATATTAATATAGATACCTACGTATAAAGTAAAATTTTAAAAAATTTATAGTATATTTTTTTAATAAATTAAGATTAAAATAAATTATTTAGAATAATTTTTTTAATATATATTATCACACGTGTTATACGCTGATAGATTATACTACAGGTTGCGATGTATCAGTTGTCAATATCTCCCGACATGACACTCTCTCTATTAATAAAAGTAGATCTTGAATACTTAGATACGTGTACCGTGTACGATATTGTAAAACGTTTTAATTATTTTTTTTTTTTAAAAACAATAAAATGCTGGCTTACTTTTTTCATAATGTCTTCGCACAACAATCTTGGAGGGGAGGGGAAACAATGTCATAGGCCCATGCCCACCCATGTTCCCGTGAGAAGTAATTAATTAGCTACCCAATAACCAATATCTACTGCTAGCATAAGTGTACGTGACAATCGCTCTCTTAAGTCTTATCTAGGATTTATTTTTATTGATCTAATTTAATATAGTTTTAATTTATTAGTACTGATATAATATGACATAATATTATCTAATTTTATTGGTGTTAATTATAATTATGATTATAAATATCTATAATAATATTAGTAAGCATAATTAAAAAATAAATATTAATTTTAATATTAACATTATTAATATAACTAGTCATATTATTGATTATTATTATTATGAATATAAAATATTATTATTAATTATTTCAATTAACTATTATTATTAAATATTATTAATTATTATAAGTCATTATTATTATTATTAAATGAATATTATTTTTCTTACTTATTATTATTATTATTAAAATGATTATTATTATTTATATAAAATCCTAATAATATTATTAATTTTTGATATTTTTGGTGAACTAGTATGAAAATTCTATTAATCATAATTGAATATAAAAATAATAATTAATAATTATAATAAAAATATCATTAAAATTATATTAGTCATAATTATAAATAAATATATAATCTTGCTTAATAATAATTTCATTATTTATATTATTAAAATTATTAATAATGATATCATTAAATTAATTAAAATTATGATTATATATTATTATTATTATTCAAAATATTATTTATATCATTAAATTAATCTTAATATTATTTATATTTTTAAATTAATATATATTATTTATTTTTATCAAATTAGTTACTATTTTTATTAATAATTAATTTTATGATTAATAATACTGATTAAATTAATTACTATTACTATTAGGATTGCTATTAATTATTGTTAGTATTTTATTATTATATATTATTATTATTATTATCGAATATATGATATTAATATTAACTCATGTTATCATTGTTACTTATTATTAAATTAATTATCACTACTATTACTTATTATTGATATCATTAGTTATATGATTGAAATAATTATTATTAAAGTGTCTCATAAAATTAAATAATTATATATTATAATTATTATTATTATCATCATCATTTTTTAAATATTAAATTAAAATTAAAATTATGAAATGTTATTATTAATTATTATACTAATTTATTATGATATTATTAATGTAAATTTAATTTAATCTAATTTTATTGGTGTTGATCTGTGTTTGTCGGTGATGATTTAATTTGATCGAATCCATCTAAATTTTAATCCTAAGCCTAAAATTTAATCATAGAAAATCTTTCTCTAAACCTACTTGTTCACCTTCAAGGATATAAGATAAAGGAGTAAGATAAACCAAGATTAATAAATAAAAAAAGAAAAATAAAGGAATTAAAATAGAAAAGATTACTCTTGAATAAGGAGACTTGGAAACTACTACCAAAAACAACAAAAAACTACCAAAGAACGATGGATCAAAGTTTTGGAGGGTTAATGAGAAGGAAAATAAGGAGAAAAGAAGGGAGGGAGGGCACAAAATCTCTAGTGTAATACATGCAACAACAACATCAAAATTCCTAGGTTACTCGGCAAGGCGTGTAACACCCCCAAATTTTACTCCTGAATTTTTTTTTTTGAAAGATTAAAGCGGAAGCTAGGAGCGAATTTGGGAAATGTTACCGCCACATCTAACACAACCTCTCGAACTTTTCATACAACCCTAAATCTCATACAATCATTAACTCCCATGCAAAACCCTAATTCCACCATGCAGACCCGAGTACTACCATCAAAACATTAATACCACCATACAACCATAATACCACCATGCAAACCCTAATACCGCCATAAGCCATTAATACCACCATGAAATCACAAGTACCACCATACAAACCCTAATACCACCATGCGAACCCTAATACCACCATTCCAACCATAATACCACCATGCAAACCCTAATACCACCATAAGTCATTAATACCATTGTGCAATCATTAATACTACAATACGGACATTAATACCACCATGCAAACCCTAATACCATCATACAACATTAATACCTCCATAAAATCATAAATACCACCATACAACCCGAATACCACCATGCGAACCATTAGTACCGCCCTAGAACATTAATACTATCATACAAACTTCAAGACTCCCATGATGGTTCCCAACTCATATTACCATTTATCCTATTATGCATGTCCTAGGGGGCCATAACATAATACATCATAGACATCATACATATGCATGTCATGCTCATATCATGGGAACACATACAACATACCTCAATCTCCAAGCTGCGCTACATATAAGGCAAGTTATACACAAATCATATAATACATGGCATAGCATGGCATACACAACATTCAACACATCCATGTCACACATAGCACAAGGCCATTAGCTTCGACCTTACTAAACACCCACAAGTAGAGGTAAGTAGAGACTTACCTGGATCCGAAGCTAGCTAAGCGAAATAAGAGGGAGGGAGATCCCTAATTCGTGGATCCACGAGAAAGCTTTCCTAGATCCGATAGAAATCGAAAACTAAATTAGAAACTATTCTATCAATCAATAATTCACATACTCTAATTAAATACGCACAAACAACACAAATGATCTCTCTTAGAAAACGTGTCCAAAGCTTAGAACTTAAAAGCATAGCTTTGTTAAGATTTAAGGTTAAAACTAAATAAAAACGGATTAATACAAATATCCCTTGGGACACTTCAACTTAATTTGGAAAGCTTGAAAAGAATAATCGATCATAAGTTAATTTATCGAAAATAACTTATTTATTAGATTTTATAACTAAATAGGTAATCCAACCGTTTACATAGAACCAAATTCAAACCGATTAGGTTAAAACAGAATTTAAATGGTTTAAAACCCAAAGATAGAATTCGATTAGATAAATACACGTAGCAAAAATCAATTTTATAAAATCATCCCCGAAAATTAGGGTTTTTAATACTTAAACCACAAATCGGCCAAGTCACTTTGATTACCTCAATTGATAGTTTAAAACACAATTAAACTAATTTTAGATAAATCTAGACAATCAAATTCAACAAACGATCTTCCGATAAATCAATTCCAGATGATCGATTTTCAAAATTAGGGTTTTAGAGTCTACGACATAAACACAGGTAATTCAAATCAATTAATTCTAATTAAAGGTATTAGAATACAATTAGGCTCATTTCAACTACTTTTATAAATTTAATTTTAGAAAACAACTATACAAATAACCAATTTCATAATCTCACTTAAAAATCTAGGGTTTTAAGCCCGAAAATATGATTCGGTAAAATTCTATAAATTGAATCAGATTGAATGTTTAGAAATGAAATTAAACACATTTTATAACATATCAAATAATCAATTGCTCAAAACTAATAAAAGAAATACCCAATTTAGCCCAATTGGGGTTTTTGAGCCCAGAACGCAAATCCGATTAATTCTTGCCAAAGCATATCAATTGACAGTTTGGAAATGTAATTAAACATATTCTAATGTAATTTGTATAGTCAATTGAATAAAATAATCCGATTACATAATCCAATTTAAACCCGCGGGAGTTTTGATCTAAAAATCCAATTCTGGTCAATTACGCAAAACTTTCCCGATTCAACACTTCCAATATAAAATTAAATACATTTTAAACGATACTATAAAATCAATTGAGCGGAACGGCTCAATTATACAACCCAATTTCATTACACCCAAAATTTGACCTAGGAATCAAATTTCGATAAAACCTGCATAAATTTCTCAAATTGACGGTTCCAAAATGAAATTGGATACATTTTAAAACATATTGTATAATCAATTTGTCCGAAATCGCAAAAACGGACGGATCAGAAAAATTCGGGCATAACCCGGCCAAAAATCCAATTTTCCCAAAATCTCAGCATAACCATACAATTAACCTATCCAAATTAATCTTACAGCATATATATACATAATCAAACAACTCATTTAGTTTTTTTTTACAAGCTAATCACACCCAATTAATCAAAACAAGGGTTAGGGTTTTTCGGAAATTATACCAAACGAAAATCAATGAATCGGGGCAAGGGAAGGCCGGGGAAGCTCCGCTGGAGGTCGAATAGTGCTCGCCGGTGGTCAGTGTGGCTCGTCGGTGGCCGGACGGTGGCGGCGCAGCCTGCGGCTCGTTGCTGCTGCACTCCGCCGCCGTTGCTGCTCCTGCGCGCTGCTGGGCGTGGCTGCTTCGCGCGGCTACATGCGGTTGGTGGCGACAAGGGCAGGCGAGGTTGGCCGGAGCGGAGAGGAGGCGGCAGCTAGCGAGGGAGCAGGGAGGAGGAGAGAGGCGAGGGAGGCCGGCTAGGGTTAGGGTTGCAGAACAGGGGCGCACGGGAGAGGCGTCGAGGTAGGGAAGAGAAGAGAGAAAGAAAAAGAAAAGAGGGGCGCCGGTCGGGGTTGGGGTTTTTTTTAATTACAAATACACATAAAATAAAATACTAAAAATATAAAATATTATTGAAAGATTTTATATAAAATTTATTTAACGAAAATTTATTTCGAACGGATCCGAAGGCTTAAAATTAATAAAAAGCTATATAAAGAATTTCGGAAACATTTTCGAAAGAATTTACCAACGAACGTAAAAACTTATATTATTTATGGAAACACATTATAAGACCCCGAAAAATTATTAAAAACATATATTAAAATATTTAAGTCAAATTCGGATAACCCAAAACTAATTTAAATAATTTCCAAAATCGGTTTTCCGTAAACCAAAAAGCATAAAACGAAAGAGAATTAATTCCGGAAAGAATTTCATAAATAAACTCCGAAAATCTTTTTTTAATTTAAAACTTCCCAAATATTAAATATTTCCGAAAACGAATAAATTTAAAGTCGGAAATATTTTCTACGGATAAAATCATTAAAATAAATTTAACTATTTAAACAAAAATTCTATAATTTAAATAATATATTTAGTTAACGAAATATAACTCCAAAAATAAGGTCGTAATCACACGACGAAGTTATAATCGAAAATGAATCTAAAATATTAAAAATCAAAATACGAGAAAGAATGGGAATACATATTTTTAACCGAAAATTGAAATTAAAAGAATATAATAAAATCATGGTCGTGAATGAATTTGTCTAAAATGGTTCACAACGACAACGATTAATTAAATTAAAATATGAATTCAAAATCGTCGATAATCCATAAAACAAATCAAAATTAAAATAATTATTTTTTACATCAATTTATGCTAATAAAATCATCAAGCTTAATAAAATTAGGTTTCAAAAATACGGGGTATTACATCACTACCCCCTTAAAAAGGAACTTCGTCCCCGAAGTTCGGGAAAACCTAAGTAGTGGAAACTTGACAAAATAATTGAATAAAACATTGACTGTAATAAATAAGTTAAGAGTAAATCCAAAGAGAAATAAAACGACATTTACGAAACCAAACCAAACAAGGTTGAATCAAAACAAGGCATAGGAAGTAAAATAAAAGAAGGAGAATTGATATTTAGTAGATCAAATACAATGGAATTCAAATACAGAAGAATTACAGACTTAAGGTCAAACAATTTACAAAAATATTATTCTTTAAAACAAGGTCTTACAAAAGAATAACAAAAAGTATAACATGAAGTTCAAATAGAATAATGGAACGAAAACTCTAAAGATTGCACAACTTTAATAACACCACTAATACATAATATGCACATAAAACTTTATACAATGAGTTATCTCTATAACATTATACAATAAAACAAGGCTAACACTTGGCTTAACGAGTCACAAAAGGTCCTCCAAAAACACCAACCACATACATCTAGGTCAAAGGATATTTCCAACCCCAAACACTTCAGTAACAAGCTCTCTAATCTACTCATTAACCATGATAGTCTAAACACTTAAATTTAAAGATGCTACTACTATAGCAACTACAGCATTCGAGCCCACAATTTTTATTTATTTGCAATTCGTTCATAGTTCTCCTCATACAAGACAAAACTTAATACACTATCACTCATGAGCAACCAGAAAAGAGAATATACATACTTTACGAGGAAGGATCTTCGTACATTAATGCTAAAATTACTAACACAAAATACAAAGTGGAAACAACCTGTGATTGAATGATAATCGATGGGAACTAGATATAGACCCATAATGAAAGTTATACTGCATCATTAAAATCACTAGGGTAAATTAGGCACCCTACACCCTGATTATAAAAAAACAAACGCCTCTATCTAAACCTCAACCTTATCATTATCACAACTCTAGATTTCTCCCAATTGAAATGATACATCTACTTAAACATCACTATCAGGGTTCCAAACCTAAATTTCTTACAACTCCAAAAGTGAAATTACTCAACCAAAATAGACTAAAATTTATGTCACATCATACTATATCCGACAAGGTGTACGTTAAGGTTATCAATCCACCAAACCTGCAAGACTAGGGTTAACCTAGTGGGGTCACTACCCCCTTAAGAGCAAACTAATTACAAAACGATAATAACTACAGCACATAAAATTCAAAGTTAACACAAGTCAAGCATGTAAAATAACAAGTAACCATATTCAAAGACATAATTACAACAGCAATTCATAAGGCCACTTAACTACCCAATCACACTATCCTCACAAGCTAATCCGGATTTAAAAAAAAAGATCACTTGAAAGAAGACAAATACATTTTCATTTAAAACATTTAGGATCGTGAGAACGGAATCTCTAACCGAAACCCGATTCTCAACAACCAAAAGCTTTGATACCAACTTGTAACACCCCCAAATTTCACTCCTGAAATTTTTTTTGAAAGATTAAAGCGGAAGCTAGGAGCGAATTTGGGAAATGTTACCGCCACATCTAACACAACCTCTCGAACTTTTCATACAACCCTAAATCCCATACAATCATTAACTCCCATGCAAAACCCTAATTCCACCATGCAGACCCGAGTACTACCATCAAAACATTAATACCACCATACAACCATAATACCACCATGCAAACCATAATACCGCCATAAGCCATTAATACCACCATGAAATCACAAGTACCACCATACAAACCCTAATACCACCATGCGAACCCTAATACCACCATTCCAACCATAATACCACCATGCAAACCCTAATACCACCATAAGTCATTAATACCATTGTGCAATCATTAATACTACCATACGGACATTAATACCACCATACAAACCCTAATACCATCATACAACATTAATACCTCCATAAAATCATAAATACCACCATACAACCCGAATACCACCATGCGAACCATTAGTACCGCCCTAGAACATTAATACTATCATACAAACTTCAAGACTCCCATGATGGTTCCCAACTCATATTACCATTTATCCTATTATGCATGTCCTAGGGGGCCATAACATAATACATCATAGACATCATACATATACATGTCATGCTCATATCATGGGAACACATACAACATACCTCAATCTCCAAGCTGCGCTACATATAAGGCAAGTTATACACAAATCATATAATACATGGCATAGCATGGCATACACAACATTCAACACATCCATGTCACACATAGCACAAGGCCATTAGCTTCGACCTTACTAAACACCCACAAGTAGAGGTAAGTAGAGACTTACCTGGATCCGAAGCTAGCTAAGCGAAATAAGAGGGAGGGAGATCCCTAATTCGTGGATCCACGAGAAAGCTTTCCTAGATCCGATAGAAATCGAAAACTAAATTAGAAACTATTCTATCAATCAATAATTCACATACTCTAATTAAATACGCACAAACAACACAAATGATCTCTCTTAGAAAACGTGTCCAAAGCTTAGAACTTAAAAGCATAGCTTTGTTAAGATTTAAGGTTAAAACTAAATAAAAACGGATTAATACAAATATCCCTTGGGACACTTCAACTTAATTTGGAAAGCTTGAAAAGAATAATCGATCATAAGTTAATTTATCGAAAATAACTTATTTATTAGATTTTATAACTAAATAGGTAATCCAACCGTTTACATAGAACCAAATTCAAACCGAATAGGTTAAAACAGAATTTAAATTGTTTAAAACCCAAAGATAGAATTCGATTAGATAAATACACGTAACAAAAATCAATTTTATAAAATCATCCCCGAAAATTAGGGTTTTTAATACTTAAACCACAAATCGGCCAAGTCACTTTGATTACCTCAATTGATAGTTTAAAACACAATTAAACTAATTTTAGATAAATCTAGACAATCAAATTCAACAAACGATCTTCCGATAAATCAATTCCAGATGATCGATTTTCAAAATTAGGGTTTTAGAGTCTACGACATAAACACAGGTAATTCAAATCAATTAATTCTAATTAAAGGTATTAGAATACAATTAGGCTCATTTCAACTACTTTTATAAATTTAATTTTAGAAAACAACTATACAAATAACCAATTTCATAATCTCACTTAAAAATCTAGGGTTTTAAGCCCGAAAATATGATTTGGTAAAATTCTATAAATTGAATCAGATTGAATGTTTAGAAATGAAATTAAACACATTTTATAACATATCAAATAATCAATTGCTCAAAACTAATAAAAGAAATACCCAATTTAGCCCAATTGGGGTTTTTGAGCCCGGAATGCAAATCCGATTAATTCTTGCCAAAGCATTACAAGGCGGATATGAGATAAAGAGACAGAAAAGAAAAAAAAAATAAAAAGAGGTGAGGGGCACTATTTAGTGGGGGAAATGGTTTCTAGGTGAAGTATAACATGCAAGAAACAAATACCAAACAAGAATATAAGGTAGAGAAAGGAAGGCAGAGGCATGATAGCTACTGGAAGTAAAAATAATAAATAATAATAAAAATCAACTTTGCTGTAATTGCAGAGCTAGTCAATAAGCAAAATTCAGGGTACAAGCTTGAAGGAGATCGATTTCAAGGATGCAAATTGTATAAAGTTGTAATATGCAATGCAACATTTTAAATGAAATAAAAACCAAAGAAAAAGAACAAGTGAACAACCAGAGAGAGAATGAGTTGATGTAATTTGAAAAAAAAAATCAACTTTAAACTCTGCTAAAATACTATGATTTTATGTGAATTTTGTAATGGAACGTGCGATTCAGCAAAAATAGAGTGATATCTTATAGGGAAGAGTGTATAGTGAGTTTTTGGTTTGATTTTAGCCACACTTGAGTGCTAGGATTATGGTTGTAAAAGAGTTCCTAGGATATGGTTAAGTTTGTAAGAATAATATATCATAAAATCATAATTATGGTACATTGTGTACTTATTGGTTGAGTAAAAGGTAACCAAGTTACAAATTTGATTTGGTTTGGTTAGGAGACTAGTTAGGATTGAAAGATTAGTTAGAGGATTGGTTACAATTTATTTTGATTAATTAATTTACAAGAAAGTCCAATGATAACCACTTATTAGAAAAAATATCAATTGAATTCTAAAAATCATAAAAATTTATGGAAAGGACTGGAATAATATTAGAAACTCAAATATAAAAAAAATATTTGGTATCGGAGTCGATTTGAAACTTGACAGATAAAAAACGAATAAAAGTGATAAAAAAATGGATAAGTCACGAATTTTTTTTAGTAAATGCACAAAATGAATAACGAAAAATTCAAATTGTCATGGATTGATGCAAAATATTTTTAGAAAACTAAATGTATAAAAATATTTGGTATCAGAATTCATATGATGAGCAACAAATTAAAAATGATAAAAATGAATAAAATTGTATAATCGCGCAAGTAAATTTTTTCCTAATTTAATGATTCATAAGGAAATGGTGAAATATGTGTGAATATAATTGATTAATGAAATCAAAAATATTTTTTGGTCGATTCACAAAGTTTGAACGGGTTGAAAGAGTAAAAACACAAAAATAAAAGAATTATAGTAATTTTTTTGTAAATGATAAAAATGATCTACGAAATGTTTAAAATAAACGTGAATGGAAGGGATTTTAATAATAGAATATATATGTTTTTAGGAGACTTATTACTAGAACAATCATATATGATAATTAGCATATGAGAGAATGGGGTATTATAATTATTTTCCCTAGTCATTAGTTGTTCCTTTTTTTATATTTTTATGTTCTTGTTTTGTGGGCTTGATACAACCTTAGATTGTAAACTCTCAGCCTTCTCACTTTTTATGTGAGTTATCTTCTAGGATTTATATTTTATTGTGGTTTTAGATACTTAACCTTGTGTCTAACTTAAGATGGATGACATGAGTATATCCTATCTAAGATATGGAAGTTACACCCTACTTTTCACAAGTCATTTTTGTATTTTGATTTTTTTAAATATTTTATCAGTAGTAAAAATGAGGGTGTTATATTTTTATTATATTTAATAATGAAAAATGTGTAGCCTAAACCTATCTACTAGTATGAATAAACTAATTGACTGGTTACTATGATGGTAACATTTTTCTATTAGGTATGAACATAGCCATTTGGTTGGTTATACCAACTAATCAATTGGTCATGGTAACCAATCAACTAGTTAACTTTAAATGTTGAAAAATTTACTCGTTATTTGCCAACAATAATATGTTTTTTTACCCAAACAACTGGTTTGTTGGCTCAGGGCATGTATAGCTTTTATTAGGAAGAATTAAAAACTTCTTTTGAGCTCCAATTTATTATACGGTTAATTCCTTTTCATTTTTGTAAATAATTATTAACTACACAATTTCAAACATGAGTTTTTTGATAATTTCTCAAAAGTATTCTTAGTCACTCAACTTAGCTAGAATCAATTCTTTCATTCTAATATCTAATTTTTCTAGTTCTATTACACTCAAAAAAATTGTTCATACACATTTATATATGTAATCTTGTGACGACCATGATAATCACAAACACCCTTGATGAAAAGAGCCTTGTAACACCTCAATTTTTACTACTGAAAAATTTTATTTTACAGCAGAAGTAAATAAGTATAATATTGTGGGTTACCGCCATAATTGACACAAGTCTGGTTTATTCAACCATTCTTACATCTATCATAAGGCTAAAATATTTATAGTAACACAAGGAAATTAGAAACAAAAGAAACAGTTATAATACAATAATGAATCTAGAACTTGATTTCTAGCTACAATACACAAAATACAAAAGAAAGGAATACCATGGATCAAGAGTCCAAAAGGATATCCGGTTAAATACATTTATCGGATAACAACCCCTAATACAGATGAAGTCACTCATCCCCACATAAGACATTATAGGCAACATAATCATCTAGATGGTCTTTTGGAACTTGCACATAAGAATCAAGGTCTCTTGGTCATGGGAATGAACCACATCCATAAAGTGGGTGGTTAGTACACTACGTACAGAGTAAGGGAACAATACTATCGAAATAGGAATACAATTAGCACGTGCTTTTACAACAGATAATAAGTATACAAGCAGATAAATGAAATGTCTTATAAGATAGATAATGATCCAGATCTCTTTATTAGATATAATCCATTTTCATTCTTTTATAAGTGTTAGTACAAGAACACCACTATTCTTAAATTAGTGGAATGGTTTGAAGCATCTTCTCAGGGATAACCCACCTGAGCCGCTACTATCATCTGGTGGAAGGGATATGAAAATATCACCTTCTCGGGGCAGAACGCTCTTGAGCCACTATTTTTCCCGTTGGAACGGAAATATATAAAACAACACCTTAGCCTTGTCTCATATATTCTTCCACTTTAAATCATTAGTATCTTTTCTATTAGTTATACTATTATATTTTTATTTCACGATGAGCAGAGGCCCCACTATTCTTAATCAGGTGGAACAGAGTGAATCACCTTCTCGGGGTAAAACGCTCTCGAGCCACTATTATTTTTGATAGAACAGAGATTAAAAACATCACCTTTTTAGAGAAAATACTCATGAGCCACTATTCTACCCGATGAAACGGGATATATATATCACATTGGCTCTACTCACATGCTCTTTCATTTTAAGTGATTAATATCTTATCCAAGATTAATTCTCAAGCATTGAACACATTAAAGTAGATAGACACATAACTCAGGTCATAGTTCTCACCTCCTTTCAAACCCTAATTACACACTCCTAATATTTCTTCTCCTATAGTGATTATTCCTCCACAAATTATAATATATCATTCTCGAATATCATCATCATTATTATGCCTAAAATTTATAATCTAGCTCCCATGTCATACACATACATTGATAATTTTATCCCAATGCACTACTCACAAATATATCCAAAATTTCAATTCCACATATTAGCCATAATACATCCCATGAGAATCATATAATTACTAAGTTCCATAAATAACCTCTAGATTTTACACATGGAATAATGATATTATGATGATAAGATATTATGACCAAATTAACTATGAATTCATTGAAGGACCCTGAAATAACAATAATACTGTCAAGCAATCCTCACGATATCATTATCATATTTTAATCCACATAAAATACCAAAATTTCCTTATTATCCCCAAAAGAACCAAATACCCTTAAGGACAATAATAACCTTTATTTTATAAGTTCTTGTTCCTTCCACACACATTACTTTATAAATCCACCAATTATCATCATCTCTCATAAAAATACTTAGGCCCACTTATCAAGCTCATTTAGCCCATATTTTATGCCATAAGATATATTTTCACAAATATGACATTATCACATCAAAATTATAATGGTACATCTTACCAATTCTTACTTTTTTTTGAATAACATAATATCTATACTATCACAATATTGTCACATAATATCATAATCAACATATATCAAAGCATGTATCAACAATATCACAAACATGCATAAACATACATGTAATAACACAAAACCCTAAACCTTGAATAATATCCTTACTAACTAGGACATCAAACTCTGAGCATGTAAATTCTAAAATTTCTCCTCCGAGATTACTGGAATACCACTTATGAAAAACAACAAAATCCATGGTTAGGCTCAAAGAGATTAACCGAAGGAAAAATTAAGGTAAAAATGGAAGTAAGTGTGGTCAAATAGAAGCTTAAGTTGTGTGGATGTGTAGTAGAATGTGTGGTGGAGCTATAGTAAAAATTTAGTGGTGTTTGGACAAGCTTTGGGAGTGAAAATAGGGGTGCACAATAAAAAATGGAAGGTTACACAGCTGTGTTGTAGGCGGTGCACACCCTAGTTGAGAGAAAGGATCGCGCATGACCAGGTGGTGTGAAGTGGAACGGCCGTGTTCGATCACTAGGCAAACGGGTCACAAGTCGAATAGGTACGCACAGGCGTGCATTAGCGTGCAAGCACTACTAGGAAAACGGAAAATAATAACAGGACATTAATAACGGTAGTTCGACAACCGTTGTCAAACGCGTGAAAATTAATGGGCGGGAGAGTTTTGATAACGGTTCTAGCTAAAACCGTTATTAAAAGGGCAACGTTATAATTTGCACGGATGTTTTAATAACGGTTTCAGGTAAACCGTTATTAAAAGAGGATTTAATAACGGTTCATATTAGAACCGTTGTCAAAAGTCAGAAGCTTTTAATAACGGTTCCTGGAAGAACCATTATTAAAAGATGTTTTAATAATGGTTCTCTCAGAAACCGTTATTAAATCCTCTTTTTAATAACGGTTCTCTTAGGAACCGTTATTAAAACTCCAAAATCAAACTTATATTTTGTTTAGTTCTGTTTCGTGCCAAAATTTTCAGACTCTCTGCACCTTCGTTCTCTTGCTCTCCTTCTCCTTGCAAACCCTCGCACCACCACACCGACTCCTCTCAAGTAAAGGAAACCCTCGCACCGCCAACTCTCCACCACGCCTCTGCCATTGCCGGCTCTGCATGTGTGTGTTGTCATTGTTCTGAAGCTAGCTAGCACTTGCACCTTCATCCTCCGTCGTGTTTGAAGCCCTTGCCTCTCTCAACATTCTCGATCACCGTCGTGTTTGTAGCTAGCTCACTTTATGTATGTGTTTGTTCTTCCTCTCGTAACTTTTTATCTACTTATATATGTATATATATATAAATGCATGCATGTTGCTACAGGGTTTCGTTCGTTTGTTATTGAATTTGTCGTTCGAAAATGTGTTGCTGAATGTATTGGCTGAAAATTTTGCTGTTTGTTGTTGAATTTGTTGCGTTATTGTTATATATTAACAAATGCATGTGTTGGCCGAGACCTTTACATATATATATATATAATATGAATGTGAGTGTAGAATTATATACATTTTCACTCATAAAAACTATATATATATATATACACACACACACACACATTTTCATTAATAAGTATAGGAAATGTCATATAATATTGAAATGCAAATATATTTTACATATGCATATGTTAATGATTGCTATTTGATGAGGATTAAATAGATATAGAGAATAAGGAATATATAAAAGTGAATAATTAAATAGAGAGAAATAATTGTGTATGATAATAATAATAATAATAATAATAATAATAATAATAATAATAATAATAATAATTAATAATAATATGATTTATATATTATGCTTTAATTACATTTAGCTAGGTTTAGGGATTAGGTTTTTTTTTGTGGTTTAGGGTTAGGTTTTATTATAATAAATTATGGTTAATTAGCTAGGGTTAGGGTTAGGGTTTATCGTTAATTATGGTTAATTATGGTTAATTAGGGTTAGGGTCAGGGTTAGTATTAATATCTTTTTGGAAACGTGTTAGCATGATTCGTATATATATATATATATATATATATATATATATATATATATATATATATATATATATATATATATATATATATATAGAATAGCATGATACATTTGAGACTAATTCTTTCTAAGCATGATTCGTATCGATAATATAATAGTACATTATTATGCTCAATACATAACATTCTAACATAATTTATTTATTTATTTTTTGTAGAGATATGGAAAAAAAAACATTGATAGGGATAGTAGTGATGAAGAAGGGAAGAGAGGACCTACGATTATGAGAATTATCATAGACATGAGGAATAGAGGAGAAGTAGTCGAGTTGGGATGGAATACTTACAATCTTCCCATCGGCCCTTACGCAGATATGTTCTTGATCTACATTTCACTTGTGACCCGTAACCGTGTTCCTATCTCCTATAATAATTGGAAGCAGGTTCCACAGGGTCATAAGGAGCATATTTGGCAGGAAATCACGGTAAATATGCTATTTTATGTAATCATTTTTGTATGTCAAATGTTATTAATTTTATTACATTAACATCGGTATACATCTACATGTCTTATTTTGCAGAGAGTGTTCAATGTCCCAGAGAGTAGGAAGAAATGGCTTCTTAGACATTGTGGGGAGTGTCTAAGAACCTTTAGGTCATATTTAGCTCGTAGAAAAATGTATAGAAAGAAGGATGGTTCTGTAGGACAGAACCCACCCAAACGATACGGCTTCATCGATTAAGAAAGTTGGAACCAATTCATTGCTTATCGTCTTACGGTGGATTTTAAGGTACTTGTTAGATAATAATTAAACTTTTTGTATCAATCCCAGTATTATGCTTAATATTAAAATAACCATGTCATTATGTTTTGGCTTGTCACATAGGAAAAAAGTACCCAAAATAAAGAGATTGCCAAGCAAAATAAATACTGGCATAATATGGCTCGCAAAGGCTATGCGGGCCTTGAAGAGGAGTTGGTATGCATTTTGTGATTATCTATTTACATGTAAATGTTGAATTTTATAATAATATTCTTAATTAAGAATATTTTTTGATTTGTAGCTTCTAGCCCAAGACTTGTACCCATGTACCTCGTCCATCAATATTGGTACATTATGGAAGAAGGCTAGAGCAACAAGAGATGGATATATTAATGAATATGTTGATATTGCAGCCAAAAAAATTGTAAGTTTGTAGATATCTAGAACCCTACTTACTTTTCTTTTAGAAAACTATTATATTATGCTTATTCCTATAAGTTAAATTTACAGGACGAACTTGAAACGTCAGAAGGTGAGGAGGTGGACCAATATAACATTGTGGCCCAGGCTACAGGAATTGTAGAACACCCTGGAAGACACAGGGGCATTGGATTGGGTGTTACGAGAACGAGCATATGTGGTCGATCTCGTGGTTCTCGTAGCACTAATGAGCAAGTCGCCATCCTCACCAAAAAATTGAACGTAGCATTTGAACGGATGGCAACAATGGAGCAAGAGGTGTCATTTATTAAATCTCAAGGGTATAAGCCATCCGATTCAGTAGACCATGATCAGCTTCACATACCTAATGTAAATAGCGTTAGAGATAGTTGTGAAGCTGATGCATTTCTTTATACTCTTCCCGAGGTAAGCATTACAAACTATAAATTGTTATTGAATGTATTCGGTGTTATAAATTATTAATAATGTGTAATATTTTTGTTTGGGGTTTGCATAAATGTGACTTATTAGCGAATGACCTTTCAACAATTTTGGCGAAAGGAAGGGTCCGCATCAGTCACAGTATTGAAACGCAGACAATCCACGGGTACAATTTAGCCCTAAATACAAGGCCGGTGAGTATTGACACTCCAATCATTGGCAGTGCACACTTGCCTTATTATAAAGAGGGCGATGTGGCAACCACATTACTAGAAGCTCATGGAAGCTTCGTGGCTTGGCCTGTGGATCAAATACGTCTCACTACTGAAGAGGTATTGACATTTGACATCTTTATTAGACCTTGTTTAGTAGTTACACTATATATACCTTTTTCATATATATATATATATTTATATGCTCAATATATATTTTGTTTAATATTCTCAATTAAGGAATAAAAAAAGAAGACTGCTTCTACTAGTAAAACCAAGAGAGGTACTAGCAGAACGAGCAACACAAAACAGGGCGCTGCTAAAGGAAAGAGAGCTAAATCTGAAAAATCAGTTGCCCCACAAAAGATTCCTTCTTCAGATCAACAAATCCAACCTCCACCATCATTAGCTATGTTATATTTTTATGCCCAAAACTACCTCAGGGACAATTATATTTTCATTGATTGTCGTCCTGAGTATGTTGGGAGGGACGATGCTACTTACATGGTATCGACGGCTGACATAAGCGACATTTATAATCAAGAATGGATGTCAACCATAAGTGTCGCCGTCTATGTCACGTAAGTATTATTTCATTTTGAGATTTTAGTACTCTTAACTTATACAATTGGAATTTTTATGACATCTTATATGAGTTATTATTTATTAACAAATATGCATTGTTTTTGTTGTCCATAGGTTGGTAGCTACTCGAGCTGCGATGGAGGGAATGTTGTCCTCTATTGTGTTTGTGTGCCCATACTACATAGCTGACGGTAGTACAATAAGAGAGGATAGGCACATAAACTATTTAACGGATCACATTTTGATTGAGGGACACAACAAGCTCTATCTCATTCTTCACCTTGCAACTGAACATTGGGTTTTGTACGCCGTCCAACCTAATCTTAATAAAGTCTATGTATTTGATTCCCTTCGAACCTATGACGTGCCTTTTGAAGTCGCTCGTCGTTATGGGAAGGAATTTATCGACATGTTAGTATACTTTTCACTTCTTACTTCATTAGCTTATTTATACATATATTCGCTTAGCTAGCTTTCATTATTTGAGGTATATATGCGTACTTATAATATTGTGTATCCAACTCTATTTATTAGGGTACTACGGATAACGTATCAAAGGAGAGGTGGGAATGGTGTCCCAGACCCAAAGAATGTTCAATACGAGCCTGTCATAGTAAGTAGGAAGGTAACTATTTCGTATTTTATTTTAATTAAAATTAATATCTAATAGTTAGAGAGCTAACTGAATTTATATGACAGTGTCCACAACAGCAAAACGACAAAGATTGTGGATACTATGTATGTAGAGCAATGGATCTGATAGTCCAAAATAGATTGGTCAACATAGATCCAAGTCATGTATGTTTTCTTTTCGATATTTTTCCATTAATGAATCATGACATATATGTTTGCTACTTGACGTAAGTGCTAACTGTATATTAATCAAAACTTGGGATTTGTAGTTTTTCACCGATGATTATGCACAAGGCCAGCAATACAATGTTGAAGAAATTGATGAAGTGAGAGAGCAATGGGCCAAGCATGTGCACTCATTCATTCGGTATTAGGTAGAGATCTATATATTCTACATGCATGTTCAGGTTTGTATTTTGTCTAGCTATGTCTTTAAGTCTTCTAAGCTAGATTTATAAACATTTTGCTTTGGCGTGTAGAGCTACCAAGTTGTGGTATGCCTACTAATTTTGATTCTTGAGTATATATGTCCGGTGTATTAACAAGGCCGGGATTGATTGAAATTATGGTGTGATTGCAGATTTGTTATCAATTGATGTTGTTTTACAATGCAGATTTGGTAATTATTTGAACATACAACTATGTATGTGGGCAGGAACAAAACTGCAAAAACTAAAAAAAAAAACTGGAGTTTTAATAACGGTTCTTATGAAAACCGTTATTAAAACCTTGTTTTAATAACGGTTCTGAGAAAAACCGTTGTTAAACAAGCGAGTTTTAATAACGGTTATGATGAAAACCGTTATTAAAACTCATGTTTTTAATAACGGTTTTCATAAGAACCGTTATTAAAACCTATCTTTTAATAACGGTTTTCATCAGAACCGTTATTAAAACCCTCTTGTTTAACAACGATTTTTCTCAAAATCCGTTATTAAACATGCATTTTATGCTCATATTGACGGGTTTTTTATATTTTGATAACGGTTATGAACCATTATTAAAGATTTAATAACGGACGTTTTAATAACGGTTAAAGACCGTTATTAAAACGGTAAAATAACCGCTATTAAAACCACTTTTTGGGGTAGTGGAGGGTGTACTGGCAGGCTGTGCTGGGTTACATGGGAGTGCGATAGGAAATTTTAGTGTTGCACAATCGTGCGTTTTATAAAAAAGTACAACGGATGAGATAAAGAAGAATGAAAAATAAGTGGTGGTCGGTGGCAATGGCTGACGATAGTACTAGGGATAGTTGGGGTCACCTTGGTGGTTAGCCTATAAGTCAAAGGGCGGCGACTGGTGGTTGTGGTGGTGCACAGTAGTGGAGATGGTGGTGCACAGACCAAAAAAAGGGGAAGAATGGGAGAAAGAAGGAGAAGAAAAGATAAGGAGGAAAGGAGAAAGAAGGGAGAGCTTGGGGTAATATTTTGGGACACAAAATAGGTAGAAGGTAAGGCAAACAAAAGAGAAGGAAAGGAGAGTGTGTAGTGCATGTATATGTGTGTGTGTGTGTGTGTGTGTGGTGTGAATTAGTGAAAAGGAAAAGAGAGGAGAAGATGTGCGACACATGAGGGATGGCAGGTGGTGCAAGGAAAAAGATGATTGAGTGTTGGGGGAAAATGGCAGGTGATGGGGATGGTTGTGTCTATAGGTTGCATAAGGATAATAGAAGGAGGAAGAAGTGGTAGGGGGTGTGTGTGGTGGTGCAAATCGAAAATTATATCAGAGGAAGAAGGAGGAGAAGAAGAAAGATGATGGATGACTATAGAAGATGATGGGAGATGCTACAAGTGGGAGAAGGTGCAAGTTGCAACAAATTCAATTGTTGTGGCTTAGGTTGATGAGAGAAAGGAGAAGAAAGAAAAGAAAAGAATAAAGAAAAAGGAAAAGGAGGGAAAAGATTTAGGGATTAGGTTAGGTGGTTTTAGATTAGCCAAAATAAGCAGAATTAGTAGAAATTTTAGCGGATTTTGGTTTTGGTTCATAAATTATGATTTATCCGAATTTAGGTTTCGGATTCAGTTAAAGTTTTAGAATTAAAAAATTAGGTTAAGGCTAAAGTAAAATTTCTCGAGATTAAAATTAAATTAGGGTGTTAACAATGAGGGATTAGGCTAGGTAAATTTTCGGGGTATTACAAGCCTAAAGTAATGAAAGCAATGTTGATCTTTAAACAACTTATTAATTTAAGATGAACAATTATGCATATCAGGTCGAGATTTCTTCCTTTAGGACAACGCCACACGACTTGAGGTAACACAAGCGTCGAAACACCCAATGTACTATATTAATGATAATGTTAGAGCTTATGCCGAGGAACACCAAATGATAGAGACGATGGAGGTGAGCATAATGATCTATTATGACAAAGATGTATCTAAAGATATAAATATTTTGGGTTCGGTTCACGTAAAGACATAAATATTTTTTGAAATTTTTTGTAAAGAGATAAATGTTTAGACTTTATTCTCGTTAAGCTATAAATATATTTAAAAATAAAAAAAATTTAGGACATTAATGTTGAGAGTTGTTTATATTAAAATATAAATATTTTAATTTTATTCCTGTTAAAGCATAAATATTTATACTGTATTCTCACTTAAAAAAAATAAATAAATATGACCAAAATTATTTAAAAATTAAAAATTTAAAATTATTATAGAAGCTCTAAATATTTATATATTCATTAAAAAATTTAAAAATTTTGTGTCTTTAACAACACTTTTGTCGATCCATCGTCGTACACTCCGCTTGCCGTACTATAAGAGGGCCAACAAACTGCACCCACTAAAGTCGGTGATACAACAAGTGTACGAGCACCCACTATGGTACGACAAGGAACAACGTTGTCCCACTCCCATCGAGCCGATCGCACACTCTTATGGAACGACGCCCAATTAGCAAATCGTATTCTATCCTCCTCCCGAGTAAGGGAAGGGGTGCTTCAGACCCAATCATTTTCCTCCAAACCTGCGCTACTCTTCGATTTCATCGTTGCGACGCACAATTGCAGGGAAACCAATGCTGCTTCTGTATTATGGTTCCATTCCGAACAGACGCATGAGAGACATTAATTAGGGAATAAAATTAAGGTCCCCGTATTATGACCGTTGCGTTTGATATCGTCTCTCATCGACGGCCGATAAATTAATAAGAACCTGATCTCGAAGCTTTTGCGTTTTTTCTAGAAGAGGGTGTGTGCGGACGCTGAGCGAGGCAGATTCCTCTTATAAATATTTCGTAGAAGGTTTTATTAAATACTGGCTGCGCAGGCAGTGCGCACTAAACGTAGTCTAACTTGTCATGTACTTCTAGTTTCGTAACGGCGATATCTTATATGAAGACGGGGGTACCCGAAATAAATTGCCGACATGTTTACTTCCCCAACCCCAACGGGAAAAGTTTCCGTTGGAAATATTATTATTGATGCACAGTCAATGACGGAAAAGGCAACCATCAGGCATCACGAATAGGAATATTTTCGGTTCCGAAAATATTTTAATATAAAAATTGATAATAAAAATATCCAATTATTTTTTTAAAATTATTATTAACTTATATCAATTAATGGTAATGTTATATATATTTTAATTTTAATATATATATATAATTTTTTTTTACCAATCCTAAATTTTAAAAGTTAAAATTTACGTGTTTTACTCCGTCCCGTTTTCACTTCCTGTCCCGCTCCTGTCCCATGCAACGCTGTTGATGCATGGTTTGTGGTTTCGAACGAGGTAGAATGCTCTCTCCCCGAGCTAGCTAGCTAGTAGCTTCATCCGCTAGGATCTTCTTTACCCTGCATAAATAATTTATGTAATAATTTTTAGGAAAAATTATTTTAAAGTCTATTCAAGTAAAATTATTTTAAGTTAAATAATATATTTGATATTTAATTTATTTTTTTAGTATTTAATTTACATATATATATATATATAAATATATTTATACATAATTAAATATATATATTAATATAATTATATATACATATATATCTAATATTTTATACTTAAAATTAAATACTTTAGAATTATATTAATATTTTTTCTATTAATTTCACCCAAATTGACCTTAAATTAATCTTTTCTAATTTTTATCCCTCGTGTGAATGATCCATGCACTCGTATGCACGGCTCATGATTAATTTATGACGATCATTGTACTCCCTTAGCGTCTGAGTAGCTCCGTTGAATGAAACGTGATTCGAAACATGCAGCGAGCAAATCCTCCAAAAAAGACACTTTATTTTTATCAATTGTATCCTATTCAATTCGAATTAATTTTTTTAAATAAATTATTATTATTATTATACTTAAGTCTTAAAAATAACGCGAGTACAGCTAGTGATTCGCAGTGCGATAAAGAGACGACCGTGGACGCTGGAGTCACGACTCACGAGCCGACTGCCCTCCTCTTCTCGAATTTCAATAATAAATTAATTTCTCTCTCTCTCTCTTCCATTCTGGAAATTATATACTCATTTCTTTTGTTCGTCTCTCCAAGGGGAAGGGGGTTGGAAAAGGTCGTGTCGGCGTTAATGGGAGCGGGTCCCACGAAGAAAACCATTATACAAATCTCCTGCCTCACTACTGGACTACTACCGGCCATGTGTTGTGCTGGTTTTTTCAACACCCTGCTGTCATCCCTCGTCTCTCCCTCCGAGAGTCCTAGTGCTCCTCCCCCTCTTCCCCCCTCCTAATTTCAGATGATTCAAGGAACAAAAGGAATTCACCGACGGCATCCGAGAACGTGGCCTGAACAACAATCCCGTATGTATCTCGCCTCGCACATACTCCCTCTCTTTCTCTCTCTCTTCCGACTGCGAAAAGTATGCTGTACTTCTATTCTCTCGTGAAGAATGTGAGATTGGCAAATCTTTAGTAAAGGAAGAAAAGTGGACGGACGAACCATTATCTGGCTATCAAGCACCGCTGGAGTACGTTTTAGATATTGTACGTTTCTTCTCTGGTGCATTGAATCCAGCATTCTAACTGATTCAACTTCCTCTCTCTCTCTCTCCCTCCTCCCGTCCCTCCGACGTTTCCGTTGCAGAAGAACTTTTGGAGTATCAAAACGTGATAAGCTTCTGATACGCAGTCCTTTGCCTTCCTCTCTGCTGATTTCTTGTGTTCATACGTGTAATTGAATTCCAAGTCTGTCTCCTCGATCATGGATTCTACCGCTCCTCTCGATTACGTTCTCTTCCAGCTGACTCCTACTCGTACCAGGTTTATTCAATCGCTAATTCATTGATAGAACTCTTTTTTTTTTTTTTTTCCGGTTGCTCCACCTTGGTTTTTCATAGATATTAATTATTATTTCCTTGGTTCTTTGTTATGTGTTTGGTAGATGTGAACTGGTTATCTTCGCCGGCAAATCAAATGAGAAGTTAGCTCACGGTCTTCTCGAACCGTTCATTTCTCATCTCCGATCTGCCAAGGATCAGATTGCTAAAGGAGGTTATTCTGTTACACTTCGTCCTGCTAATGGGAATGCTGCTGCTTGGTTCACCAAAGCCACGCTTCAGAGGTTTTTTTTTTTTTTTTTTTCTCCTTCTCTCTCACTCTAGTTGGTTGCGTTTATCTGTTAACTAGTATATATGCCTTCGACTGGTGGTAAAATAATGTTTCGACTTTTTTCTTCTTGTGTTGGACTTGTGCTGGTCGTCGTGATTGATGGGTGACGTTGTATTTATAGGTTTGTGAGGTTTGTTAGTACCCCTGAGGTTTTGGAACGGTTTGTGACGATTGAGAGGGAGATTGAGCAGAATGACAATTCTTTTCATTCCTATGAGGCGTCTAACGGTCCTGTTTCCGAAGGTATGTATGCTTGCAGCTTCATCTTCCTCCTCTCTGTCTTTCATCCTGTTTGTCGTCGTTGTTGTTGTTGCCGCCGCCTCTCTCTGATGGAGCGTGAGCTAGAACGTCTTTCTGTAACTGTATTATTTCTGTTCGATGGAGTAGTTGTCTTGTCCTTGAGTTGAATTAATAAGGAAAAAATAGTGATATTGATACTCTCTGGGAACCGACAGGAATTGCATCTTCTGCTGACAGGAAGGTGAAGCTCAACCCTTCATCTAAGGTAGAACATAAACGTCTTCTTCTCTGTTGCTGGCCTATGTATTTGCTTCATTGTTGCCACAAAAATGTTTGAATGATCATCTTTATTGCTTCAGTCTAAAGGTGATACGAATGGAGGCCTTCACTCTACACCAGAAGAAAATTCAATGTGAGTTCCACGCCTATTGAGATCTTTAGTTGAACAGACTAGTCTTCGGCCTGCTTATTCAGTTTCTTGATGAACAGGGCTCGTCTCCAGCGTATTTTAGAAACTAGGACTGCTGTACGCCGCAAAGAGCAGGCAATGGTGTACGCCCGTGCTCTAGCTGCAGGATTTGATATGGATAATCTCGATGACCTTTTATCATTTTCTGATGCATTTGGAGCTTCGCGCTTAAGGTGTTTATCCCGTGTTTCTGATCAATTAAAATATTGTTTCATGAAGGCCAATATTCGGCCTTTGATGATAGCACGCTTTTATGTTCATTATTTCTTCACACTGAGCCTAAAAGAAAGCTTTCATTGTAGTCAATTATATCCAACTTTCTATGACGAGCAAGTTTCCTTATGTTGAAATCTGAACTTGCTTGTGCGATCTTCATTTTTTTCAGAAATTTGTGGTCATTAAAACAATGGAACCAAGTGCTTAGAATGAACTCCCTACATGTTTGAACAATCTTTTCGGCACCCCCCCCCCCCCAACAAAAAAAACAAATGAATAAGAGGAAAAAAAAAACATTTCCTCTCTTTCTGGCAATTAACTTTCTTTTCGTGTGAATTATAATCGACACCCTACAACTTCAGGTTTTTGCTTGTACGATGGCCTTGTCGAGTAGAAGTAGTGGATCTGTGCTTTGTTAATGTTCTGATGTGCTCATTTCTGCTTAGGAATGCTTGCATAAATTTTATGGATTTATGTAAGAAAAAGAATGAAGATAGACTTTGGATCGATGAGATTGCAGCGATGCAGGCCTGTGCTCAGCCACCATTTTCATATTTGGGAACTTCTGGAATTGTCCTTGCTGGTGAGGATGACCATTCCCAGAATCTTTCGATGAATGTAGCAGATGGCCGTTTTCCAAGCGGGAAACCTAATGGCGTCATAGATGCACCAATTTCTGATTCCACAGCTTGTCATGGGATTGCTGACATTAATCAAGGTAGCCCTATATATGCTGATCGTTATTTTCAGCCCCTCGTCTGCTGTATGCAGTGTATCATGATGGAATGTGCATTTTTTTTTGTCTTATGTATTTTCCAGAAGCCTCTAGGCCAAGATCTTAAATGGTTCTGGATGAGATGTCGTGGTTTAAGATAATATACTAGGTTCATTTGCATCGCAGCTCATGTTTAACTGATATTGCTCCAATCATCTGCTTGATGGGGATATTATATCACATTATCTTACGATTTCAAGAGCATGAATCGCATTAGATTCTGGTATAACTTGGGTTCCTGCACTGCTAATAATTCTAAAATTGTTTTGATAATGACCATGGCTGCAAATATTTCTGCACCATTTTATCATTCACCTTTATAGCTTGGCGTCTTTGTTCTTAACAACAGATAAAATGCCTTCTTTATTTTTTGGGAGGCTCCATTGAATTCAGACAAACTGAAAAGGAGCCACTTAGAATTTTTTGAAGGAGATTGCATCTATAATATGTATAGGAAGCATTTTACAAGACTTTCACTTGCTTGGAATTTCAGAATGTTAGAGCGCTGTCATGTGAGGTGCTTGAGATACCCTTGTTTGAAGAAAATGGATTACCCTTACTTGCTATGAGATTTAGATAAACAAAATTGATTCCATGTAGGTAGACTCAAATTATCAAATCAATGGTAGGAAAAAACCAGTAAATGCATCAGACATTTAAAACAGCGTGAATGAATTTTGACATTATCTTTGTTGCATTTTTCATCTGCCTATAGGGTTGGACAATTCAAGCTCTTTGTTAATCTGCTTCTTATCCATTCATCATGTCTTTGTACCTACTGTTTGACCAAGAATTTGTTTGATTGTTTTTAACTTTTACAATTGGTGATTTATCACCTTTGATACTAGCCTCTTTATTGCAGATAATGGCTTCGCCGCATCTGCTCAATTACCACAGAAGGACAGGAAAGGTCAAATGCCAGTTCCTTGGGCCAATCAACTTCCTCAATACATGCACAATTTAGGTCCTATGTGTCAACAGATGCCTCCATATCCAGGATATATGTTTCCTGGAATGCAGTTTACCCCACCGTATTATCCTGTAAATATGCAGTGGCCTCCAAATGTGAGAGATACACCTGCAGGTTTTGATAGAGAAGTAAACAATGGTCACATTTATAGATCATCGTCCAGGAAGAAAGAAAGAAATTCTAATGGTAGAGAATCAGAAATTGAGGAGCAGAATGGAGATACTGAGCCCAGTGGATCAAGTTCCAAGAGTGATTCTTCAATGGACCGCCCACATAAAAACAAGCATGGCAAAAAATCTTCAGGAAAAGTTGTTATACGAAATATTAATTACATTTCTTCAAAAAGAGATGGAATGAAGTCTGATTCTTCAGAGATTTCTGATGAAGATGATGTCCTGAATGGCGATGCCATCAGGGAACAGGCGGAGCAAGCTGTTGAATCCTTGGAGAAATCCCATAGGTCTAGTTCTCGTCAACATAGAAAAAGAAATGGGGGCAAGCACGGCCCCAGAAAGTCATTAAATTGGTCTCTTGATCATAACGAGAAAAATGTTTCTGCAAATAATAATGATGATATGAAAGGAACTGAAAACTGGGGTGCTCTCCAGGATCTCTTGATGACAGAGCAGCGGGACAGTGTTGATACCAGACCAAAAAATATTAAGTGTGACGAAGAATACTTTACACAGAAAGGATCAAAACTCCAAGATTCATTCGCATTTAAACATGAAGCACAGGAAATAAAATTGCAGAGGCCAGTTTCAAGTGATGCCTTTCTTGTAGCGGAGAAGGGCTTGGGAAGTTGTGACGGTATAGGTTATAGCCCCTACTTTGAAGCAAGCGAAAACGTCTGTCCAATTCTTACCAAGGTCAGCAGCCCTGAAGAATTCCTATTTGCACAAAGAAACGAAGGGACTGAGACCTATTCGCAAGTGACAATATCTGACTGTGCGGCTGACCCATCTATAATTAATACACGGGATAGTGATGATTGGTTCATTAATAAACAATCAGATGCAGGTGCAGTTCAGGAAGTTGGCATTGGCTTCAAGATTGGGGATGGGGAATATTCATCACCACCAGATCAAATGAAGAAGAGCAGAGATGTAATTCTTGATGATTCTGCCATGATTCCAACGCGGTCAGCCGATGACTTACCTGACCCTCAGTTGAGTACCAAGATTAGCCTGATTTCTGATGCTGTGGAGGCATCACTAATGGGAAATGGGGCTCGAGAAGTTACAGAAAACAACGTTGCCTCTTTTGCCTCGTGTGAACCGGAGGATCTATATATGGTGCTTGATCGTGGTACGGGAGTAGAAGAGACTGCACCATGTTGGACTCCTAACATGGATTTTGAAGCTGATATGACATTGAATGAAACTGGTAGGATGATGTCTCAGGATTTATTGACTAAAAATAAAGATAATAACAGGAAAAAGAGTGGAGCATTTGAATCCAAAACTTCGACCAAGGATACACGCTCTAGAGCTTTGAGTAAAAGCAAACCTGACTTGTTGAGGAATAAAAGGACCCCCTTGGGAAGCAGAACTATTGCTCCTAAAAGCAAATTGGAGAAGGTATTGGACAATGTTTTCTTTGGTAATTTAAATGGAGAAGGAATAAAAAATCTTTATCTGGCCGGAGCATGTTTTGACAGCTTCAATTTCTCTATTGCCTTGGGCACGATAAATTATTTTATATAAACAAATCATATTTCCCCACTGCATTCAAATATTTCCAGTCTTGCGTCGGTCCCTCTGTTTTATTCATTTACACCTTTTTCTCGTATGCTCTTGTTATAGTTTCTCATTTATTTTTATAGCATGTTTTGTCATTTTCATCTCATTTCGTGTAGAGATGTTAGTTTAGTGGTTAAGATTAAGTAACTTGGTACCCAAAGGTCCTAGGTTTGAATTCTGTTTGCAGTATTCTCTTCTAGAAGTCCACTAGTTAGTAGAGATGAGTACGCATGTATCACGTCTTTCGCAGACCCTCGTCAAACTTACGGTTTACATTTACCTTTTGCCTTCTGTTTTCTTTTTAACTCGGGTGTTCCATGTAAACCATTGTGAACAGGAGGAAGAGAACCGAAAGAGAATGGAAGAATTGCTACAACAGCGGCAGAAACGAATTGCTGAGAGAAGTGCATCTAATGGTCGTACGACAGTGACCCTTAGGAAGACCCCAACTGTAAACAAGGCAGCTCCAGTTTCCTTGAGGTCTGAGAAGTCAAAAGTACAATCATCAACGAATGAAGTGAAGAAAGCGCCCCAGACTGTCTTGAAAATTTGAGTATATATTATTGGGAGGCCTGGCGACTGAACATTTTCAGTTTTGATCTCATCTGATGACTTTTATTTCTATTCTTTTTTTGGGAGGGGCGGGCATGGCGTCAGGCAGTAGAGGGAACGGCTGGAAATAAACCCGTCAACCATGGAAGGTCTCTGAGTAAAGCCGCCGTGCCGAGTATGTAGTTTCTGCATAGCTATAATCTATTCAAACCGGTACAGGATATGGTGTGAGCACATGCTGTCTTTGTTGTTGTATACTTCGTTGTTTGTTCATTCTTTCACTTGTGATATCGTGTTTCGAAATTTACTCTGTATGTAATCCTCTCTAATATTCGTTGCTTTAACGTGCATAAATTGATTGTGTCGCAAGTAGAGGTGGTAATCGGGTTGGACGGATCGGGTTCGGGTTAAACAAACTCAGGTTCGGGTCATTTCGGGTTAACTTGATTGGTAAGGTTAGGTGGGTTTCGGGTCATTTTCTGGTTCACATGACTAGGTGGCTTCGGCCCGTTCGGATCATTTCGTGCAATATGATGGGTTGGTCCCGTTTGGTTTAAGTTGTTTCAAGTTAACTTAATGAACCGGGTCGTTTCATGTAATTTGACGGATTGGATTTGAGTAGTTACGGGTTAACTTGATGGGTAGGGTCGGGTCGAGTTTTGATGGGTTAAGTCAAATTCGGGTCCAGGTAATTATCATTTATTATATTGTAAATATTAGAGATAATTATAAAATTAGTATTGTAGATAAATGAATTAAGAATATTAGATACACTTTATTTTCACAAGTAAATAGTAAAGATATTTATAAATTTTAATAATAAAAAACATTGCATGATTCAATCTAACAAAGATATTTATCATTTATTCTAATTTATTTTATTACTTAAAATATTTAATTACTTAAAAAAGATAATTTTACAAAATGAAGGTGATAATAACATTATAAATATTAGAGACAATTATAAGATTACTAGTACTGATAAATGAAATAAGAATATTATATGTGCTTTATTTTTACGAGTAAATAATAAAGATATTTATAAGTTTTAACAATATTATATTTGATTACTTAAAACATTTATAAATTTTATAAGTAAAAATATTAGATATTTATCATATATTATATTTATTTGATTACTTAAAATATTTGATTACTTAAAAAAGATAATTTTATAAAATAAAGGTGATTATAAATATGACTATACAATGTATAATTATTATTTATTACATTGTAAATATTAAAGACGGTCATAAGATTACTAGTACAGATAAATGAAATAAAATTATTATATGTGCTTTGTTTTTACAAGTAAATAATGAAGATATTTATAAGTTTTAACAATATTATATTTGAATACATAAAATATTTATAAATTTTAAGTAAAAATATTAGATATTTATCATATATTATAATTATTTGAGTACTTAAAATATTTGATTACTTAAGAAAAGATAAATTTATAAAATAAATGTGATTATAAATATGACTATATAGTGTATAATTATTATTTATTATATTGTAAATATCAGAAACAATTATAAGATTATTAGTATAGATAAATGAAATAAAAATATTATATGTGCTTTATTTTTACAAGTAAATAATAAAGATATTTATAAGTTTTCACAATATTATATTTGATTACTTAAAATATTTATAAATTTTACAAGTAAAAATATTAGATATTTATAATTTATTATATTTACTTGATTACTTAAAAAAAATATAATTTTATAAAATAAAGGTGATCATAAATATGACTATACAATGTAAAATTATCATTTATTATATTGTAAATATTAGAGACAATCATAAGATTACTAGTAAAGATAAATGAAATAAGAATATTATATGTACTTTATTTTTACAAGTAAATAATAAAGATATTTATAAGTTTTAACAATATTATATTTGAATACTTAAAATATTTATAAATTTTACAAGTAAAAATATTAGATATTTATCATATATTATATTTATTTGATTACATAAAAAAGATAATTTTATAAAATACAGGTGAGTATAAGTATGACTATAAAATGTATAATTATCATTTATTACATTATAAATATTAGAGACGATCATAAGATTACTAGTAAAGTAAAGATAAATAAAATAAGAATATTATATGTGCTTTATTTTTACAAGTAAATAGTAAAGATATTTATAAGTTTTAACAATATTATATTTGATAACTTAAAATATTTATAAATTTTACAAGTAAAAATATCAGATATATATCATATTATATTTATTTGATTACTTATAGAAAGATAATTTTATAAAATACAGATGAGCATAAGTATGACTATACAATATATAATTATCATTTATTACATTATAAATATTAGAGACAATCATAAGATTATCAGTACAGATAATTGAAATAAGAATATTATATGTGCTTTATTTTTATAAGTAAATAATAAAGATTTTTTATCCGGTTATGTTCGGATTTATTGGATTTGTTAGATTAAACTATTTTGGATAAATTGATTATGCAATATACTTTCAAATATACTTAATTTCATATTGGTATTGTTAAATTGGGAAAATAGTATTGAAATATATCGAAATTGGATTGTTAGGTTAAAACTCTTGTGGATTTAAATTGGATAGTATAACTGAGTTATTTTATTAAGTTGATTGTATAACGTGTTTTAGAATATGTTTAATTTCAATTTTGAACCGTCAATTTAAATATTTGAATAAGATTTGACTGGATATGCAATTCGGGCTCAAAAACCCTAATTATGTTAAATTAGGTAATTCCTTAATAGTTTTTAATCAATTGAGTATACAATATATTTTAGAATATGTCTAATTTCAATTTTGAACCATCAATTTAAATATTTGAATAAGATTTGACCGGATTTATTGTTCAGGCTCAAAAACCCTAATTATGTTAAATTGGGTAATTCCTTAATAGTTTTTAATAAATTGAGTATACAATATGTTTTAGAATATGTCTGATTTTAATTTTAAGCCATCAATTTAAATATTTGAATAAGATTTGACCGAATTTGCAGTTCGGGCTCAAAAACCCTAATTATATTAAATTAGGTAATTCCTTAATAGTTTTTAATCAATTGAGTATACGATATGTTTTAGAATATGTCTAATTTGAATTTTGAGCCATCAATTTAAATATTTGAATAAGATTTGACCGAATTTGCAGTTCGGGCTCAAAAACCCTAATTATATTAAATTAGGTAATTCCTTAATAGTTTTTAATCAATTGAATATACGATATGTTTTAGAATATGTCTAATTTGAATTTTGAAACATCAATTTAAATATTTGAATAAGATTTGACCGAATTTACAGTTTGGGCTCAAAAACCTTAATTATGTTAAATTGGGTAATTTCTTAATAGTTTTTAATCAATTGATTATACAATATGATTTAGAATATGTCTAGTTTCAATTTTAAACTATCAATTAAAATATTTGAATAATATTTGACCTGATTTGTATTTCATGCTCGAACCCTAATTATGTTAAATTAGGTAATTTCTTAATATTTTTTAATCAATTGTGTATACAATATATTTTATAATATATCTAATTTCAATTTTGAACCGTTACTTTAAATATTTGAATAAGATTTGACCGGATTTACAGTTTGGGCTCAAAAACCTTAATTATGTTAAATTGGGTAATTTCTTAATAGTTTTTAATCAATTGAGTATATAATATGTTTTAAAATATATCTAATTTCAATTTTGAATTGTCAATTTAAATATTTGAATAATATTTGACCGGATTTGTAGTTCAGACAAAAAAACCCTAGTTATGTTAAATTAGGTAATTCCTTAATAGTTTTTAATCAATTGAGTATACAATATGTTTTAGAATATGTCTAATTTCAATTTTGAACCATCAATTTAAATATTTGAATAAGATTTGATCGGATTTGTAGTCCATGCTCAAAAACCCTAATTATGTTAAATTGGACAATTCCTTAATAGTTTTTAATCAATTGAGTATACAATATATTTTAGAATTTGTTTAATTTCAATTTCGAACCACCAATTTAAATATTTGAATAATATTTGATCAAATTTGTTGTTCAGGCTAAAAAAACCCTAATTATGTTAAATTGGGTAATTCCTTAATAGTTTTTAATCAATTAATTATACAATATGTTATAAAATAAGCCAGATTTATAGCACGATGGTGTTAAGAGTTAGTAATTTTCAGTAGGTAACAAATTTAATTACAATTTCATTAGGTAACTAGTAACTACTATAATTACATTTTTAGAGTCTGAGTTTGATTTTCTATTTGTTATAAACTTATAATCTATGTACTCTATGTAAATTAATATAATATTTGTTGTTTTAAAAATATGCATCAAAAGTTGGAGCTATGAGATTTTTTTTATTCTAAATAATATTGTATAGAATGTCTAGGATAAAAGTATGAAAAATAAGTACAATTTATAAAATACTATATTTTTAAAAGCTTTAAATGAATAATAAAATATGTGTAATTTCTTCTTATTATTATAATAGATTTTGATGTGTGGTTGGGTTAATGTAGGGTAGGGTCAACGTCGAGTCGGGTCAATGTCGGGACGGGTCAAAGTGGGTCGGGTCGCTATCAGGTCATGGGTTGGCATCGAGTCGGGTCGGGTCAATTTTTATCTAGTTAGTTTCGGGTTGGGTTAATGTCGGATCAGGTTTGGGTTGGGCCGGGTTGGATCAACTTTTGCCTGCTCTAGTTATAAGAACGATTTGGAGGGAGAAATTTAAAAGGTGGAATTTAATGCTTGTAAAGCTGCCATGCGGAGTATGTAGTTTCTGCATTGCTAAAATCTATTCAAACTGCTATAGGATATGGTGTGAACTTGTGCTATCTTTGATTTTTTTTTTTAATGTTTAGACATTCACTCTGTACCTTATAAAAGTTATAGTTGCAGCTTGTTATATCTTTGATCAGTATGAGCATATGTAAGGGCACTAGGTGAATAGTTACATTTTTATCCTTGCTACGGGTAAAGCTGGCAATCAAGCGGGTCGGGTTGCTATCAGATTGAATTAAATTATAATTGGGTCATATCGGTTTTGGGTAATCTAGGATTATTTTATCGGGCCGGGCTGGGTCTAGTTTGATTCGAATCAACTCGGTATCGGATAATTTTGGATCATTATAAGTTTTCGGATATGGTCGGGTTGAGATCGGATGGACTCAAATTTGGGTTATTCTAATTTCGGTTCGGGTTCGGATCGGGCTTGGGTGAGTTTGAATTATTATATTTTCAAGTCTAGTTTGAATCAGATTCAGGTCATTTCAGTTTCGAGTCATGCTTGGGCTATTTTATTTATTTATCTTTTATTCCAAGATGTTATTAAAGACTAATTATTTTAAGATTATTTATTTCAATTTATCATATTCAATTAAAATCAAATTATTATATAGATTGTTTTAAGGCCTTAGAATTTTTTTGTCATTATTTCATCTTTGGAGATGTATTTGATGTTTCAAATTTAAATGTTTTCAAATCATATCACTTCTTTTTATGTTATGGTATAACTTATAATTCAATTCTATTATTAGCTTGGTCATATCATATTGAGTTTAAATATTATTTTAAGTGTATATTATATTTATATCTTATACGATCCTTATATAATTTTAGCTTACAATAACCATTGATAATTGATAACAAATGAAGGCTTCTAAGGTTGTACTTCTCACATTATTTTTCAAATAGATTGATCACATTCACATCATATCAACATAATGATGATGATGATGATGATGATGATGATGATGATAATAATAATAATAATAATAATAATAATAATAATAATAATAATAACAATAACAATAACAATAACAATAACAACAACAACAACAACAACAACAACAACAACAACAACAACAACAACAACAACAACACCAACACCAATAATAATAATAATAATAATAATAATAATAATAATAATAATAATAATAATAATAATAATAATAATAATAATAATAATAATAATAATAATAATAATAATAATACAAAAATAATGATAACAATAATAGTAGTCATTAATGAATATCAATTATGGCAAAAACAATAATAGCAACACATTATTTTTCTTCTCTATATTTTGATTCAATCATATCAAGCTAAATCAAATAAAAATTAAAGTAAGTAATAATGACCATTATTGATAAAGGACCGAATAATATTGATTTCTTACTATTTAACATAGTTGATTTAATAAAAAATATTAATCTTTAATTTTTATAATGAATAATTAACATCCTCACTTTAGATTTTTCCTACTTTCCTATGATGTTGTGGGTATTATATTGCACGGTATAGATACTAACATATAGTGTTTAAGGCTACAAATTATTATTTATGTATACTTATAATAGAATTGATAAAACTTTTCCTTTGTTTGATTAGATTTTACTTATAATGCAATCTTTCTTTATATATATATATATACACACTTTTACACAATTGTTCCAAATATTTCAAATATTAGAATTAGTATTATTGACAACTATATTTTGAATAACTGAATAGACTATGATTATGTATTATTCGTTTTAAGCTACAACGAAAATTAGTTTATATCATAGTTATTGCTTGGGTTTTGGTCACGAGATCGTGGACTTGAAGACTTTGTTAGAACTTTTGGTAGACTTGATCAATCAAAATGTGTTCGATATCATATCACTTGTGGCCCATAAGGCATGTTCTATAGTCACTAAGCTTAATACTGTAGTAATTAGGTTTTAACTCAAACATCATATTATATTATTAATTAGTTGGGGTAATTGATAATTCAAGCTTATTTTTTTAGGTTAGTGTATTCAATTGGTTTCAACTATTTAAGTGGACTATGTATTATATTGTTCTTCTATAAGCTAAAATGCTCCTTACCAATTTATTTTGCATAGGATTGAAGTTATATATTTTGTATTTGGTTAGCCTAGGGTTGAAAGAAATCATATGTATTTTGTATAAATTAATTTATTTTAATTTCCTTATTTTCCCCATTCCCCTTTTTGCGCTTTTCACTTTTTTTTCCTTTTCTTCCTTTTCTCCCTTGGGCCGCCCACCAGGCTAGCCCTTCCCCTCTCCCATGCGCGCCTGGGCCAAAGGCCCTTTTTTTCCCCACCTCTCTTCTCCCATGTGGCGCACGTCCGGCCCAGCCACCCTCCTTTCTTTTCTTTCCAGACCGGCCGGTTTACTCATCTTTCCTGCGCTGGTCCAGTCGTTCGCACCCCTCTTCCTTTCTCTCTTCTTCCACACCCGACAAACATCTCCACCTGCCATGCCCGAGCACGCTGGCCGCCTGCAACTACCGCCACCTGCCACCGCACCTGCCTCACTGCTACTTCCTCTCCCTTCCCTGCCATTTTCTTTCCTATTTCAAGCCAAACCAGCTCCTGGACCACAGCTCGCATGGCCTCTCCCTTTCCTTCTTCTTCCCTTCACCTCCCTATCACCAGACCACCACCTGCCACCCTATTGCAACCCGTTCGGCCACCTACTCCCCTGCCTCTCCCTCTTCTTTGTCTTCATCTCTCCAGCCCTTCATTCCCCATAATTTCGAGCCCTCATCTCTTCTCTCCTTTCTCCTCCCTCCCATTTTTTCCCCGGTTTTTGCTCGTCGCCGCCAACCGCCGTTCCAACCCCCTGCACCGCCTCCTTCCACCACCTCCTACTGCCCTACACCATCACACCACCGCTCGAGCCCCCTGCACTTCCTCCCTTCTCCCCCTCTTCTTCTTCTCCCCACTTTTCTCCCTTATCGCCAAGCCTCCTGCAACCGCCCCGTTCGCCACCGTCCGACCACCTCTGCCGCCACCAAACCCACCATTCGACACCCTGCAACCCCCTCTACCACCACTATACATTAGTTGGTTGAAAACAACCCTTGCACCCCTCCATTTTTTCCCTCCTCTTTTCCTTTCTTCTCAGCCTCTCCACCTCGGCAGCCATCTTTGCCGCCCTGCTGCTGCCGCCTCCGCCGCCCTATGTCGCCGGGAAACCATCCTTAGCCTCCACCTACACACCCTCTTCACTCCTGCTGTAACACCCCCAAATTTCACTCCTGAAATTTTTTTTAAAGAATAAAGAGGAAGCTAGGAGAGAATTTGGGAAATGTTACCGCCACATCTAACACAAGATAAATGTCAACCATCTATCTCATGTTAGATGCAAGGCTAAAACCTGTCCAATAATTAAATTCGAATTTTAAAAGCTTATCAAAGTACGAGAAATTAAAAATCGATTACAAAACCCTTGGAAATTTAAATACAACACTTGTAACTTCCCAAGATAAATACAGTTAAACAAAAAAATCCCGAAGGATCAATATCCGGATTGCCTACTCACTCAAGTCAAGCCTTCCACCCCAAAACAGTATCCGGTCTTAAACCTGCACAAGAGGTCTGCTCCCCACCATCAGTGGATCATCACAGGACCCATTCAACCAAGGTAGTATCAGTACGGGTCCGATACTGAGTAAGGTAGTAGGTGCGCTAAGGCCAACATACAAAACACACTACACAGTATACATGGCATAGTCATATGAACAACATATAGTAAACACAGATGATAAAGGCTAGCTATGGTCCGAATAGACTTATTCTTTTATATCTCTGGTAATTATAATTGATTCACATCATAATCTTTATTAATCCATGCGAGTACGGGAACCCCACTATTATAGCCGGTGGATCGGTCACTTATAGGGCAAAACGCACCTAACCACTATTATAACCGGTAAATCGATCACTTATAGGGCAGAACACACCTAACTACTATTTTATGCCTGTGGATCGGACTGGCCCCGACTCTCATGGTGTTCCACTGTAAGTACTTAGTATCTTTTACATGTATTAACAAATTAGGGTTTGGTTTACAGAGCTCGGGATCCCCCACTATTATTGTCGGTGGGCCGGTCACTTGCGGGACGAAGTCCACACCACTATTATTCACCGATGGATCGGTCACTTGCGGGACAATAGTCCACACCACTATTCCTTACCGGTGGATCGGCTGGCCTCAGCTCAGTACTCTTCCACTTTACATGATTAGTATTTTATCGTATCTTATTCAACAAATTCTGCCCTAGACATGCATGGCTAACTCCAGCTATGATTATTCCCCAAAGAGGGCCCGTCCCATATCTTGAGACTCGGTGCCCACTAACTCACACTCCGTCATCCATTTCCCTTTACACTTACCCTTTAATGAAAACCCAACTCCTAAGGGTGCGGGTTAGGGCCCAACACCTCACGACATCAACTCCACTTACCATTACCCTCGAGGGTCTTCCCTTGAAAACCCTAATTAGACCTATGTGGCCTAACTTCCTCTCACTTACACAACCATTGCTCCATCCATCTCCCCACATCTCACCTTAATTAGATTTAATCCCCAAACATATCACTTTACCTCTCGACTTCACATATAACTGGAAAAACCCTAGTACCTTTCTTCTTCCACAAGTAACCTCTTCCTTTTTCTCACTCAATATTCCTTCTCTCCCATGACACCCATACTCACTCCTTACATAATAAATTCCCATTCTTAACCCGTAGTCCACTCTCCCTTAATCATTTTTACTTCCACAATTTTCAGATTATTACTTCCTCCTAAAACCCTCATCGGGTCCCTTATACACCCTTACACCGACCTACGTACTATTTTTCATCCCAAGTCTCCAATCACTCCATAACTCTCCCCTTTGCTTATTTACACCCTAAATCAACTTTTCTCACATAAGGATCACCCCCATGCAAGTTTTGTTCATCCAATGCAAATTCCCGAAGTCCCCATGCAAACCCTAGGATTTCCATACATGGTTTCCATCTCTCGTTTATTTTGGTCAACCTCGTATCCCCCTTAGCATCTCACTTCCCATTTGTTTCTTATTGTCCTTTCAATTCCCATATCATAATATCAATTGTCCTAGCATGTATGTCTTAGAGGGCCATATCATATCAAACCACAATCACCACACATACATATCATACTCATGCGATAAGAACACATACAAAACATACCTCAACTCCAAGCTGCGCTACACATAAGACACGTTAAGGAAAATCATATGATACATAATATAACATGAAATACAAGGCATCTAAGGCATACAATTCGCATAACACACATGGGCCTCAGCTACATCCTTACCTAAAGCGACGCCGGGCTTGGAGCACGCTCCTACGACTCTTTAAGGCTTTGGCTCGATTCACCTATAAGAGGGTAAGACTAACGATTAGTTTCCCTTCTACCCAAAAATACTATTATTTCCTATTTTAGTCTAAGATTAGGGTTGTTATTATTACACGGAGTTTTATAAGTGAAAACTAGGGTTTTTACCATCTAGTTAGCCTACTAGTTATTACTAGTCAAAATATAATTATGTTATTATTCATAACTATATTTATCTCATCAAACCTAATAGCTTTATTTCTTCTAATGATAGTACTAATACTTGTTAAAATAAGATAGTAATAATAATAATAATAATAGTAATACCAATGCTCCTAGAAATAGAACCCCTATTATTTTTTTAAGGCTAAGGCTAATAATGGTTTTAGAGGTAAAATAATAATATAATATTAGTATTACTAACAAAGTATTAATGTTATTAAAGATAGTAATGATATTAGCTAATAATATAAGGGTTCAAATGTTTTTGTCATAATAATATTAAAAAAATACTAACAATAGTACTAGTAATAACTAAAAATGATACCATAGTAATAATTCTAGTAACAAAGGCATTAGGAACAATATTGACAAAGTTGAATAATAATAATAGGGTATTCTCCTTCTATAGTAACAAAAGGGGAAAACATGCCAACTTCGATTTCAATAACCTTAATAATAATAAGAATAATAGTAATATTATTAACAACGCCAACAACAACAATAACCACAATAATAATAATGACAATAACAATATTAATAGTAATAATAATAAAGTAATAATGATAATAATAATAGTAATAATAATAATAATAATGATAATAGTAATAACGTTAAGCATAGTAATAATAATGATAATAACCATAATATAGTAACTCAAATGATAATAATAATATAAGGGTCTAAACACTTATTTTAATAATAAAAGTGATAATGGATAAAGTTAGTATTAACAATACTAACAAGATAATGATGATGATGATAATAATAATAATAATATAGATAATAACATTAATATTATTAAATAATTAATATTTGTATAAAGTAAGTTTAAGGGTTGGGAGAGTTTGGAGAGCCACCTAAGGTAGTGGTGGCACCGGCGGCGGCGCACGACGGCGGCGACGGCGGTTGTGGGAGTTTGAGGTGGAGGAAGAAGGAGAAAGGAGGGAGGAGGATAAGGAAGGGAAGAGGAAGAAAGGGAAGTGTGGGGAGGTAGAGGAGGTCCCATGGTTGTTTTGGAGGGTAGAGGTGGCGCTGGTGGCGGCGGGAGGCGGTGCGAAGGGCGGTAGGGACTGGAAGGGTGTAAATTGGGTTGGCGGTTTTGCACAGCCGGGGTGGCTCGTGTAGGGAAAATCGAGGAGCAAGGAGGGTGTAGTTAGGTAGAGGGTGGTGCAAGGGTTGGTCCTGGGGGTGTTTTGACCGTCGGTGATAGGCGACGGCTGCGAAAAGCTCGTCTAACGGGGCGGCGGCGAGGATGGCTGACCCTAGGGTTTCGGGGTCCAAAACTTCGAATTAAGGTAGGCTATGGGGTATATATATATAGGTCGATTGGCTGGGCAAGGAAAAGGGGAAGAAGACAAGGGTGTGCAGGTGCTAGGCAGGCCGGCCGGTGGTTGCAGTCGAGGCGGTGCTGCCATGGCAGGGCGGTAAGGTCGAGGGAAGATGAAAAGGGAAAGGGGCAGGTTGCTCAGGAGAGGGGAGAAGGGTCGGTTGGGGTCGAATCTGTGAAAGAAAACGACAGGAGAGGGAAGGGCAGGATGGCCGGCCGGTGCAGGTGGCTGCCGGCAGGTGCAGGGTCAGGGTACAGTCACGCATGAGGTAGAAGAAAAGGGAAAGGGGGTGGACCGACGGTCCAGGGAAAAAGAAAGGAGGGGGAGAACCGGCCGGTCGGCAACGGTTACTTGTTGCTTAGTGAAACGCGGAGTTTCAGTGGATATTTGGGCAAAACGCTGCGTCGTCTCGTCGGTTTGCAACGGTTATTTGTTACTTAGTGCGACACGGAGTTTCAACGATTTTAGAGGTGAAACGCTGCTTCGCGACCTGTGATGCGGGCTGGACGCGCTGGGCCACGGGGGAAGGAGAAGGGAGGGAAAAGGGAAAGTTGGGCCGGGCGAGGCCCAACCGGCAGGGAAGAAGAAAGGAAAAAGAAAAGGAAGAAAAGGAAACGGAAGAAAAAGGGAAAAGGTTTTTTTTTTTTGGTTTTGGATTTTGCATAAATTATTTAGAATATTTTTGGGTTATTTAGAATAAAAATTTTTAGAAAATAATAATTAATTCCTTTTTAGCTTAATTTAGGTTATTTTAGATAAATTTCCTTAACTTCCATGTTAATTAGAAAAATACCCTAATTTTTTCCCCAATTAAATTCTTTATTATTTTCCTCCTAATTTACCTTAATTAAATCTCTTAATTTTAATAAAATAATTTATATAATTAATTTTTCTAATAAATCCTTATTTGGCCATAATTTTGAGAATTAGAATTTTGGAGTATTTCACTTGCACCATCCCCTTGCCTTGAAACCTCCCCCATCTATCTTCTTTTCTAGCCTAAAGTCCCTAAACTAAGCCATCTCTCCTCCCTTCTATCTCACCCCTTTCGACCCTTTTCCTCCCCAATATCCTGCATGTGGCTCACGCTGTTCATGCAGCATGAGCTCCACATTGTTTTGGAAATTGTTTAGCTAAATTTTGAGGTATATTAATGTTTAACTAAAGTGTATTATTATTAAATAAATTTTTATAAAGTTTTATCCTTTTAATTTCCTACTTCTAATATAATACGTATTGATATTATTTTTAGGTGTTGAGTTGCTAATTAAGCTTTGAACCTTTAACCGGGATACCGGTAAGGTTCGATTTTTGTGGGATTAAGGTAATCGTTAATCCTCACTTAAATGCATGGAAAAACGTATGCTAGCACATTAGGGATTTTAGTATGATTTTATGCATGTTTCATGTTACCTAGTATGATATATATATATGGTTGCTTATATTGATTGATAAAAAGAAAAGAACAGAAAATTATGATAGCTTTTGTGCCATGTGTAGAGATGATACTTAAGGAAGGAGTTTGATATTTGATGGAAATGTTAAATTCTTGTCTATGATGTATTATGTTGCTAATGCATGAGTAATATATTGTCTAAGGGTATTTTAGTAATACGCTTATGCAAGTATGTGATCTAATATATGTAGCTGCTAATGAGTATTATGCTGAATAATGACAAGTTGGTGGAGTTAAATGATAAGAATGAAGTGCTAATATTAGTAATTTATGTAGTGGTGGTAAATTCATAAAAGTGGTGTAATAAAGGGGTTAAGTGGAAATTTTATAAGTAAAAAGGGGTATTTTGGTAATTTTGAAAGAAAGGGGTAAAACGGTGATTTTGTAAGCAAATGGTATTTTGGTAATTTCAAAAGAAAGGGGTGAAATGATAATTTTATAAGTAAAAGGATAAAATTGTAAGTTGTGAGAAAGAAGGGTATTATGGTAATTTTTGAGGCAAAGGAACAATATGGTAATTTTATGATTCAATGGCAAAATGATAATTTTATAAGTAAAGGGGCATTACGGTAATTTTTGGAGAAAAGGGTAAAGTAGTAATTTTGGAGTCAAAGGGCAATATAGTAATTTTATAAGTAAGTGGTAAGAATGGTAATTTTGGAAGTAGGGGTAAAATAGTAATTTTGGATGAAGGAGGGTATTATGGTAATTTTTCAAGGAAAGGGGCATTATAATAATTTTGGAGGTAGAGGGGCAAAATAGTAATTTCATAAGTAAATGGTAATATGATAATTTTATAAGTGAATGGCGAATTGGTAATTTTATAAGTAAGGGGTATTATGGTAATTTTGGAAAAGAAGGGCAAAATGGTAATATGGTAATTTTGGAAAAGAAGGGAAACATGGTAATTTTGTAAGGAAAGATAAATATAGTAATTTTGGATGTAAAAGGGTAAAATAGTAATTTGTAAAGTAAAAGGAGCGTTATGGTAATTTTATAAGTAAAAGGGTATTGTGGTAATTTTGTAAATAAAAGGATATTATGGTAACTTGGGAGTAAGGGGTAGAAGAGTAATTTTGTAAATAAAAGGATATTATGGTAAACTTGGGAGTAAGGGGTAACTTGGTAATAATGATAATGGCGAAGGATAAATTGGTAATTAAATTGTGATTAAAAAGGGGTAATTGGATAATTATAATAACATAGAAGGGTAATTTGGTAAATTAACCAATAAAAGGGCAATATAGGAATTATAAGAATGGAGAAGGGTAAATTAATAATTATAAATATGGAGAAGTGTAAACTGGTAATTGTAATTATAGAGAAGTGTAATTTGGTATTTATAATTATGGAGAAGGGTAAATTAATAATTATAATTATGGAGAGAGGTAAAATGGTAATTATAATAATTGAGAAGGGTAGAATGGTAATTATGACAATGGAAAGGGTAAATTGGTAATTTAACCAACTAAGGGGCGATTTGGTAATTATGATAATGGAGAAGGGCAATTTGGTAATTAATCGACTAAAGGGTGAGTTAGTAATTATTTAACCTACTAAAGGGGGAAATTGGTAATCATAATAGCGAAGATGGGTAATTTAGTAATTTATCTAATTGAAGGGCAAGTTGTTAATTGTAATAAAAGAAAAGGGCAATTTGGTAATCTAACCAACCAAAAAGGGAAATATGTTAAGGTTAATAATTATGAAAGGTGAATGGTGATCTAAAAAGCGTAGGAGATAACTTAGTAACATAAACCGCGGAAGGGGTAATTTGATAATTATACAACCTTAAGGGTGATACGGTAATTTATCAAGTAAGGAAGGGATGACTTAGCAATTATATAAGTAAGGGGTAAATAAGTAATTTGTACCTAATATGTCGTTGTGACTGTGGAATTTCATAATATGATTTAAATAATGCTGATAGGCCAAGTAAGATTATTTGATAATTAGTATGGCCTTAATGATTTCTCTATATTATCTTGGATAACCACCTGAATAAGAAATGACTAATGATATCAGAACGATTGAAAGTGAATAAGTATCTGATTATTGTGCTTTTCGTGATCACTTTAATTAAGACACTAATACTTAAAGTGAAAGACCTCGAGATCGGGAATGGTGACTCTTTAGGGGTCGCTACCTTAAAGACGTGTTTTAGTCCACGATTATTCTAGTATTTGCTGGTGTGCCTTTGTGCCCCATCCAGGCCCTATATCTTACTCTATCTAGCTCTACGGACCTAGTTAGGGGGTATGCATACTTATGGATTAGGTGTCCTTGTCGGTAGGGTATTGAGTAGCTTTATGCACCAGTACGATCAGGGTACCTTTGTGTCCTTGGGTTCGTGGTTGAAGGGTACTGAGTAGCTTATGTGCACCGGTACGACCGGTGTACCTTTGTGTCCCGGGTTATTAATCTCCCGTTTGAGGCAAATAAATATAATTTTTGTGCTAATTAAAGAAAGGGAAAATACTAATTATGAAAGTGAAAGATTAATGAGCCGGGCCCAGTTGACTTATGATATGAGTACCGATCCACCGGATATAATAGTGGCCTAGCAGCGTGTTGCCCTGGCAAGTGATTATGAGTACTGATCCATCAGATATAATAATAGCCCAAGAGCATGTTGCCTTGGCAAGTGATTATGAGTATCGATCCACTGGATATAATAGTGGCCCAGGAGCGTTTTGCCCAGGATAATGATTATATGTATATATTCCGGTCCACCGGCTAAAATAGTGGGGGTCCCGAGCTCAATAAATCCAGTTATGCATGTGAATAAAGTTATGGAAAAATACTAATCATTTATAGTGGAATACCATGTGAGTCGGGGCCAGACCGGTCCACCGGCGAATAATAGTGGCCAGGAGCGTTTTGCCCTGGAGACCGATCCACCGGCATATAATAGTGGTTAGGTGCATTCTGCCCTATAAGTGACCGATCCACCGGCTATAATAGTGGGGTTCTCGCACTCACATGGATATAAAATATGAGATTGATTGAATGATGATGGAATAATGGCTTAAGGCCCGAATGTATTGATTTTACACTATAACATGGCTTAAGGCCCAAAAGTATCGATCGTGACTTATAACTTGTTATATATGTGATTGTTATGTATGCACCTCTTATTACATATATATGTAGCTTGCATTATGTGTTGCATTGCGGGCCTGTTTTTAAGTGCGGTATTAAAGGGTTACTCAGTACCATAGTACTGAAGGGATTCCCTTCGTGGGGCCCCTACCTATTCAATGGGCAGTGCCCTTGCAGGTCTTTTCAGGTGCTACTCAAGTGGGCTACGAGAAAGAGAGTAATGAATTATCCGGTACCATTGGGCTTTTTATCCTTCTCTTTTAAATTCCTGGTTTTAATGTTAACGTTGTTAAATTAACCACCACTGGTGGATTCTATTCCTATAAATGATTTGATGTGCTACTCTGATTTAAAAATAGATTGTAAATTGTGTTTTACATTTTTAGCTTTAGCACTTAGTATTGGAACGGTAGGAGTGAACCGGTCTAGTACTAAGTGTGGCGGTAATATCCCCAGAATTCACGGTTTTATAATTTGCTTCCGCTAACTCTTTCAAATAAAACGAAATTTTTTAGTAGTGAATTTTGGGGGTGTCACCCATCCCCTCCAACTCAAGGTAAAACCCTCGACCTTTTCAACACTTCCTTTCGATTTATTGATAATTATTATGCTTTTATCCTAATTTTTAATGTTAATTCGATTTTAATTATTATTATTATTATTGTTATCAACTGTATCCTAATTGCTAAATTTTGTTGACAGGTTTGGGAGTATTCTTGAGTTAGATAAATTATTATTCTCGAATTTTGGTTATTTAATAGAATTATTACATGTTTACTATTAATAATAATAATAATAATATTATTATTATTATTATTAGTGTAATTATTTATTTAATATTGTAATTATTTCAGGAGGGGTAGAAACCTAAAATTTTAATTAAGTCCTGCACCTTTACTTTTTATTACTATTATTAACATTTTTAACATTATTACTAATTATATTATTATTATTACCTTTATTAACTTTTATATTATACGTATATATATAATATTAATATCATTATTACATTTTTAAATAGTATTATTGTTAAATGGGGTAGTTTTGAAATCCACCTTGTAATTTTAAGATTTATGGTATTATTAATGTTAATATTCTACTAATAAGAGTATTATTAATAATGTTTTACTTTGTATAGTTTGTGTAGTTAATTATTGTGCAGTATTATTTTAATTAAAAACCAAATCTTAGACAAACCAGAGTTGTCAATATACTAATTACTTACAGTGGAACACCATGCGAACGAGAACCAAGCCGATCCACTGGTCATGAATAGTGGTTAGGGTTTTACCCTATATGTGACAGATCCACTGGTAATAATAGTGGTTAGGGTATAATGCTCTATGTGTGACCGGCCCACCAGTTATAATAGTGAGGTGTTCCTGTTTTCACATGGATCTGATAAAAGGCATGGTGTGTATCGACTTTTGATAAAAGAAAGATTAAATGATTAATCTGAACCTTTTTGGGCCTTATGTGTGGACTTGTTGATTATAAGCTATGGATTTCACTTTATGCTTCTATGTATCATATGTATGGGTTGTAATTGTATGTGATCATTATCTTGCATGATTTAATGTGTTATATGCCGGCCTTAGTACTTGGTTACCTTACTCAGTATGTAGCGTACTGATCAGCCGTTTCATGGGTGCTGCTCATTCCCACAAGCAGAAGACACGTTTAATCTGTTGCAGGTAGGAGATACCTACTTTGATGATATCGATGTCTACGGGACATCAGGAAGGGCAGAGTGATAACTGGACTGGATCAATTTCTAGAGAGATGTGGGCACTTTCCTTTTTAATTTATGACTCATGTTATTTTTATTATGTTTGAGTTGCAGAAACAATTTTATTAATATTGTTAGTTATTATCTGAAAAACAATAGCTGGTATTTCGAATTATATAAGACTTGCGCGTACTCTGATTTTATTTTTATAAATTTGGATTTTATGGTATTACTAATAGTGTTTTCTTAGCCTTAGCGCTTGGTACTGAAACGGTAGGAGTGAACCGGTCTGGTACTAAGTGTGGTGGTAACATCCCCATAATTCACGGGTTTTAAATTAAATATTTTAATTACTTCCACTTTTAAAAAAAATAGTAGTGAATTTTGAGGTGTTATAATAAGCTTTTGATACACCACAATTTGAGATGCTGACATATAGAATTGATTAGCATCTCATAATCCATGGGCCAAAGTTTGCAAGGGGTCTAGGGCACCCCTAAGTATCTAAGGGGAATGTACCTTGTGACATACCCGTCATCTACAATAGCTGTTGTTTTTTCCCTTCATCCAAACTAGCTAGAAAAACTTGGGACTTTTAAGGATTAGCCATCAAACCTGAGACTTCACAGAAATGATTAAGTGCTTTTAGAAGTACCAAAACCGAATCATGATATCTTCCACAGGTAAAGGTTAAATATATTACTAACCTGTGTTACATACAAAATCACTGGGCATACCCAGGGTCAGCACAGACAAAAAACAAGTACAACCCTCCAATAGAGGACCACACCATAATGAAAAATGTAACGAAGAAAACCTAAACGGAGAGGCAAGTTAATGGTTCAGACCATTACAAAGCACTATACACATATTTCTGTACATGCAAAAATAGGCCTCTGTCATCTAAGTCTTTGTAGTCAAAAGTCATAGCATTCCTGGCCGTACAAGTTAGATAAGTCAAGACTTGAAGGGCTAATATTCTAGCTTTAGTAACCAATCTCCTTCCTTGTCTTCTTTAACGTAAGATTTGGGTTGCACTTATGAGGTTCGAAGAACCCCTATTAATACCGAGCCAATTACGAACCTGACTCCAAATAGAATTCATTTTCGTACATTGGAAGAATAGGTGGTCATGACTTTCCATTTCAACTGTGCAGATAGGGCAGTGCTGGCCCAGATTAAGGAAGCTTAGTCGATCCCGGGTTTGCAGCCTGATCTAAAGGGCCAACCATAGCACACACGAGTATCTATTTGTAAGGATGCCTTTCCACACAACAATATAATTGGTCCATTTGTTTGCTTTCTCCTGAAAGAACTCATACGCCTTATGAGTGGAGAACTCATAATCAACCCCCCAAACACTGATTTCAGCTAGAGCTAAGGCAACATCTCCTATACGGTTTGTCACATTCTATAAAATTTTCCAGAGATGTCTCATGAAATAAGATGTGTCATGAGTGGGAGCGAACTGGCTCAATGTCTTCCCCTTCAGATAGAAGCTATGGATCCAATTCATCCAAAGAGTCTCCTTTTCCTACTGAATGCTCCATAAGTACTCACTAAGGAATGTGGCATTCCAAGAATCGAGGCATTTAAGCCCCAAACCACCCTCCTAACGCGGTATGCATATCTTTTTCCAGGCTATCAGAGATTGCTTGCCTTGCTATAAGAAGCTTCAACACAGTCCAATAATCTTGGAGACCACTAATTTTGGAAGGGGAAAGATTCCAATCTAAAAACCCACTATGCCTTGTATGACAGAGTTAAGAAGCTCAAGTCTCCTTGCAAAAGACATAGATTTGGCCCTCCACACACGAAGATGATCACAGATGCTATTAATCAGTTGCTCGTAATGGACTGGCTTCAATTTACTTGGACTCATAGGCATGCCAAGATACCTAAATGGAAGTTCTCCTTGTACCATTCCCGTACATGCCATAATATCCCTCCTGAAAATCTCATGCACACCTGCCAAAAATGTCTGAGATTTTAGGGAGTTAGCAGTTAAGCCAAAAGCATGACTAAAATCTTGAAGCGCTGATATGAGGCAACCGACCGACCGCACATCTCCACTACTGAAAAGAATGACATCATCAACAAAAGCCAAATGCGTGATTTTATGCTCCCTGCATCTAGAATGAAAATCAAACTCCGCTGATTTAGTGGTCTTCTTCATGATCCATCCAAAGTATTCCATACACAGAACACAGAGGTAGGGGGATATAGGGTCACCCTACCTCAACCCTCTCTTCCCTTTAAAGAAACTAAACATGGTTCCATTAAGCTTCAAGGAGAAAGAAGCCGTGGAAACATATTCCATAACCAGGTCTACAAAATTTACTGGAAACTGCATCATGATACTTTCACAGGTAAAAGGGGGTAAATTATATTACTAACATGTATTTACAAGTACACTGGACATGCCTTGGAATACAAAGGCAAAATCAAGATGTTACCATACTTGAAGAAGATAAGGTAGCATTCATACAAAGCACATAACGCTAACTAGAAATTAAGTTTGAATAAAGGATTAGACCAATATAAAGCACTATAAACATATTTTTGAACTTGCAAAAATATGCCACGCCCATCAACTGCCTTGTAGTTAAATGCTGCAACATTCCTAGCTCTCCAGATCAAGTAAGTTATAGCTGCTAAGGCCAGTTTTTAAGCCTTTGTCAACAACCTGTTGCCATATCTTCTTCTGGTAATGCTACGGGTAGCACTTAGTAGGTTAGTAGATCCACTTCTGATACCAAGCCAAGTACAAACCTTCTTCCAGACCATCTTAAAGGTATTACACCTAAAGAAAAGGTGATCATGGCTCTCACTTTCAACCAGGCAAACTAGGCAATTAGGATCAAGATTCAAAAAGGAGAGGCGATCTTGGGTTTGCAGTCTCTTCAATAAGGCAAGCCATAGTAAACAAGAATATCTCTTAGTTAAGATACTCTTCTAGACAACACCACAATATTTCCATTTTTCCTCTTTAGTACAAAAAAATTTGCATGCCTTTTATGTTGAGAACCTATGCTCGAGTCCCCATGAGTTGAGAGTGGATAATGCTTGGTTGGCACTCCCTGTACACTCTGCCATAATAGATAAAATCTTCCAAAGATATCTCATAAAATAGGAAGTATCATGAGATGGAAGAAAAAGGGCCAAGGGTCTTCCCCTCAAATAAAAGCTATGGATCCATTTTGCCCAGAGCGACTCCTTCTCTTGTTGTATGCACCATAAATATTTACTCAGAAAAGCTTTGTTCCATGCTTTAAGACATTTAAGACCCAATCCACCTTCCTTGCATGGCTTGCAAATCTTATTCCAAGCTACTAGGGGTTGCTTGCCTTGCCATAGGAATGTTCTACATAACCCTATGATCCTCTCAATGACCATCTTTGGAAGGGGGAAGAATCCTATCCAAAAACCAACAATGCCTTGAATAACCGAGTTGAGAAGCTGATGAGTTTATATTTTGACACATTTTATACCCTTATAATCTTAGTTTTTGGTAGTTTATTTAGCTAATATAGGGGAATAATTATTGTTTTATGCTTAAGTGGTAAAATTTACATAAATATTATTATTTGAGCTAAAATGATATAAATTAAGTAAATTTAGAATAAAATAATATTTATTAATTTTATTTTACAGGTTTTATTGTAAAATAAAAAAAAAAGAAAAAAAAAACCTTTGGACCAACGGCCGAAGGCCCAAAGGCCTGTAACAAGATAAACCAAATTGTCGCACGAAACAAAACAAAAAAAACCGAGAGAGTCAGCTGGGCAGGGCTGACGTGGGACGCACAAAAGGACGAGGCGGGCCAGCCGTCAGGGCTGACGTGGAAAGAAAAATAAACGAAGGGCAGGGCGCAGAAATTAAAGCGCCGCACGACAATAAATAGAGAGAGCCGCCACACGGAAAAGAGGAGACGACGCGGAGGGAGAAAAAAGGCGGAGAGCCTTCACAGGCTCGGCCGAAGGCTAGGAAAAGGGACGCCGAGAAGACGCACGGAAATCAAGTCAGAGGCTCGGACGCTGAGTCTCTATGGAACGGCAGCAGAAACGAGAGGTACGGGAGCAGAAGTACGACGAGACCGAGGCACCGGACGACGCACGGAGTTCGAGCAACGCCATCGTCAGCCGTCAGCGCTAGCGACAAAAGAAAGAAAAAAAAGAAAGGAATTTTGCACGAAAACCAACGCCAGCCGGAAAAAGAAAAATAAGAGAAAATTTATACCGATAGAATTTATTTCAGATAAAATTAATTTTTATCTGAATAAATTCTTGATCTTTTATCCAAAATTAATTCCGGTTATTTCTTTCTCTTATTTTTAATTTATATTTTAGATATAAATTTCTGTGTAATTAATTCTTTAATTATGAGTGGCTGATTATTTATTGTTAGGGAATAATTTGAAACCCTAGACTATGGTTTGACTTATAATTTTATTTTCTTTGTTTCGTGAGATTGTTTCTTGACTCTATATTAATTGCTATCGTTTATATGTATGATTCTGTCAAGTATAGTTTATTTGGTGCATGCCTTGTTCTGGTTCCTCATAAGTGACAGTATGTAGGATTATTTACCTGCTAGGTGGCCATCTAAATATACTAGAATTTATATGTATAAATTGCAGCTAGGTTAGATAATAATTCACCTAATCGTTTTGTGATTCTAACCTAAGTGGTAAAACGTTTCGATACGTGTGGGTCAAGGAAAGGCAATACAGCTAGACATGCTTTTTGTACTAGTTTGGGTACTTAGATTGACAGCCTTCCACTTACACTTAATGCATTAAATCTAGTTAAATATAGGAGCCGCTTGTTGCTGCTATACTGCTAGTATTTAATAGGGTTAATATTGGCGCTTTGTCGTATTAATTAATGAAGGGAAGTAATATAAGGTGTATAGACCTGCTTTTGGTGTGCAACTTGGTCGATCTCATTCTCACGATTAAATATTGACTTAGAAATAAATATTATATTTTCAACCTAATCTAGTGGTGGATTTTTATTTCCCTAACATATTCCTCATATCTGCGGTTTCCCATTATTTCCCATCGTTTTCCATTATTTTAATTATTAGTTTATTTTATTTTATTCCTGTTATTATTATTTTTATAAACCCCCATTAGTATTTTTCTTATTTATTTATTTTAGGTTATTTAGTGTTTTTATTTTATTTATAGTTTAGGCTAGTTAGATAGAGGTGAGCCCTCTCAATCCCCGGCTAGAACGATACCCTATTTACCAGTGCTACAATTGACAACAAGAGGATTTAAATTGCGTGCCGGCTACGGTCACACCAATTTTTGGCGCCGTTGCCGGGGATTGGTAACTTCACTTTTATTTTGCTAGTATTTTTAGTGTGTTTTTATTTTTAGTGTTTTTGTATTTTTTTTCTTTTAGTTTTGTTTTAGATTTTCTTAGAATTTTTGGTGTGTTTTGTTATTAACCTTTTTCCTTTGAAGTGTTAGTATTTTCAGGTGGCTATGAGAGGATCCTTTGGTTATGGACAACTTTGCTCGAATCTTAACGCAAGAGTAAATGAGGTAAGTATGAGTAGTCTTGAAGATAAACTTAACAAACTTACTACTCTTGTTTTGCAGGTTGCTAAAGCTACTGTAGTTGTTAACACAAGTGGAGTGTGTCATACGCAAGGAAATCCATATGCCTACCATGAACAAGCTATGGGAGGAGGAGGATGGACACAACCTAATGCTCAATCTTTCAATGGTTTTCAAGGACATGATCCCTATACAAGCACATACTATTCAGGAATGAGGCATCAACCCAAATTTGGATGGGAGATGAATGATCAGTATCAAGTGCCATATCAAGACACTTACACATGTGAATATGAAGCTTCAAAATATTATCAATATCCTCAACAAGATTCTTCTCCAGTTTCAGAACCCTCAAGTTCAGAAAAAATGGATAAGATTCTTGAAGAACTAATAAATGGTCAAAATCAGTTGGTAGACATCCAAAATCAACTGGTGCAAAGTCAGATTATGCAAAATGAAAGGGTGACAGTGCTAGAGGAGAAAATGGGTTATATGGTCAACCTGATGAATCAATCACAAGCACAAAAAGAGCTCTCTAGTACTTCAATTCCAAATTCACGTCAGAGTTATGAGGATGATGATGCCATATCTGAATGTGAGGATGAGCTAGTTGAGGAGGTTTCCATGAAAAACATTGAAGAGCAAGATCAAGTGGAAGAAGAGCTTATAAAAGTAGAAGAAGAATCTCATCAAAATGAGGATCAAGTGAACAAAGAGAAGTATATGGATGACAAGACTATCACTTTCACCTACCATATACCATCTTTGAACATTTATTCCCCACTTTTGCTTGGAGATGACCATGAGACACAAGGTAAGCCTTTGAACCACTTTGATTTTATTTATGCTAACCACACTCCTTGTTTTTCCTCTTGTAGCAGGTTGTATGGATCCAAGAGTGAAGAGAGTAATCAAATCGTCTTGGATACATGTAATAAAAAGCGTGATGCTCCAAAGGAGAGGTATTGTTGGAAGGATGTGTTTAAAGATTTTGAGATGGGAAAATATTTTCTTCCGTTGATAGAGAGATCAGCATATATGGACATTGGGCAAAACATTCTCTCTTTACACACCTGTTTAAACTCCATGCTAGGTAAGTTACGTTCTTGCTGGATCAAATCTTTCATTAAATCTAATATTTTATCTTTTTCCTCCTTGCAGGATAAAGATGATAATCACAAGGAAGGATTTGGTGAAGCAGCTCTCAAGTGGACGTATCCACCTTGAATGAGTAAACCGAGATCATGTCAGGCTGAAGACATAAAAACAAGCGCTACTTGGGAGGCAACCCAATGTCATAAGGGAGTTTTCTATCCTTTATTTATTTATGTATTTTAGTTTGTTTTCTCCATACTTAAAATTACATGTTTCTTTAGTTGTTTACACATTGAGGACAATGTGTGATTTAAGTGTGGGGGTGCATGTGTTTTATGTACGTGTCCAAAAAAAAAATTATTAGATCTTTTTTAGAGTGTTTAGTATTTTTAGAGTCTTAGGAACCCTTAACTAGTTAATGAGGAATATATCTTTGAAATCTAATGGAAAGGTGATCATGAAATTGAGATAAAGTAAGCGGAGATTTTTTGTATTAATTTCGATATAGGGAACACATATCTATGTGCCTAAGTTTGAATGGAGAAAGAACATGTATGATTTTCTAACCACCGACATGGCATGTTGAGATTCATCACATTCCTCAGTGAGCTTTTGAACCGTATGTACCTTCTTTGTCTGAGCGAATTTATACAAAATATTCTACTTTTCTTGGCTTCAAAATTTTTCTTTGTAAACCTCATATATGTTTAATTGCTTTGATCAAATTATTTGCCATAGATCTTGTAATGGACTATAGAGATTACTAGAACTTACTCTTGTACTAGTCGAAGCTTATAGTCAAAACATGCTCTGATTGAGAAAATGATAAAGGCAGCTTAGGAATTATCCATCACATGACCAAATGGCTTAACCTAATTTGTGTATCCATGATATACATCCTATAGAAACCCTTTTGAGCCTATACATGGAACATGCATTTTTTTTTCATTACCCACATTAAATAACCATCAGGCCTTAATATCTTTACCCTTGCTTAAAGCTAGTGGAAGGAAATCAAATCGTTATGGATATAAAGAATGGTTGTGTATGTGTGTATGTGAAAGAAATATATGTATTTATGCTAAGAAAGGATATTGGTTATGTTTGGTGGAGAAAAAAAAAATTTGAAAAAAAAAGAAGAAAATTGTCAAAAAAAAAATTGAAAAAAAAAGGATGAGAAAAAAAAAATGTTAGGATATAAGGAAGAGAGGGAGTTATGGAGATTATGTTGAGAAAGTTCTATTCATGTTACATTTTATTGTAAAGACGGAGAGGTGTATCATTAATCATTGATGTGGAGTTATGCTTATATTTTATCTAATCATTAGATTCCACTAGCTCTTGATCTTTTTAGCACCACACTCCTAAAACAATCCATACCCTTCTTTACCTTAAACCCCATTACAACCAATAAGTAAGTCCTATTTGATTCTTGAGATGAGCAGCCTTTGATCTGTTGGAGATTAGTCACAAGAGTTAAGTATATGGTTCGGTCCATTTGGCAAATATTTGGTATCTTTCATGAGGTTTTATCCACAAGAACATGAGCCTTCTTTGTTTATATATGTGAGTCGTTTATTATTTTTATCATCTTAGCTCACATACATGAGTGTTTCTATACATTTGTAGCCATGAATCTAAGAGAGAGAGAGAGAGAAAAATAGAGGGTATCCATAGTGAGGATGAATCTTGATGTGACTAAGGCGTGGTAGAGTTTCATCCATAATATTGATCTGTTCATACCTGTCATGTTTATGTGTGAACCATATGTTGAAATTGATTCTTTAAATCTCCCAATACTGAATCTTGATTAATTGCTAATCTTGACGTTTGAAAGTAAAAGATTCTGAGACAAAAATGGTTAAGGGTGTTAGGTATGTTTTTATTTTATTTTATTTTATTTTGTGTGTGATTTTGTGGGTATATCATCTGCGAAACCCTCACGAGACCTTACTCATCCTTGATGGGTGACCTAGGGGTTTAAAGGGCTTGTTACACATGCTAAGCGTAATCGTGAGACCTACGAAAGTGGCTAGTTAATTTAATTTTATTTATTTAGAGTAATAACTTGCTTGAGGACAAGCAAGAAGCTAAGTGTGGGGGTGTGATGAGTTTATATTTTGACACATTTTATACCCTTATAATCTTAGTTTTTGGTAGTTTATTTAGCTAATATAGGGGAATAATTATTGTTTTATGCTTAAGTGGTAAAATTTACATAAATATTATTATTTGAGCTAAAATGATATAAATTAAGTAAATTTAGAATAAAATAATATTTATTAATTTTTATTAATTTTATTTTACAGGTTTTATTTTAAAATATAAAAAAAGAAAAAAAAACCTTTGGACCAACGGCCGAAGGCCGAAGGCTCAAAGGCATGTAACAAGATAAACCAAATTGTCGCACGAAACAAAACAAAAAAAACCGAGAGAGTCAGCTGGGCAGGGCTGACGTGGGACGCACAAAAGGACGAGGCGGGCCAGCCGTCAGGGCTGACGTGGAAAGAAAAATAAACGAAGGGCAGGGCGCAGAAATTAAAGCGCCGCACGACAATAAATATAGAGAGCCGCCACACGGAAAAAAGGAGACGACGCGGAGGGAGAAAAAAGGCGGAGAGCCTTCACAGGCTCGGCCGAAGGCTAGGAAAAGGGACGCCGAGAAGACGCACGGAAATCAAGTCAGAGGCTCGGACGCTGAGTCTTTGTGGAACGGCAGCAGAAACGAGAGGTACGGGAGCAAAAGTACGACGAGACCGAGGCAACGGACGACGCACGGAGTTCGAGCAACGCCATCGTCAGCCGTCAGCGCCAGCGACGAAAGAAAGAAAAAAAAGAAAGGAATTTTGCACGGAAACCAACGCCAGCCGGAAAAAGAAAAATAAGATAAAATTTATACCGGTAGAATTTATTTCAGATAAAATTAATTTTTATCTGAATAAATTCTTGATCTTTTATCCAAAATTAATTCCGGTTATTTCTTTCTCTTATTTTTAATTTATATTTTAGATATAAATTTCTGTGTAATTAATTCTTTAATTATGAGTGGCTGATTATTTATTGTTAGGGAATAATTTGAAACCCTAGACTATGGTTTGACTTATAATTTTATTTTCTTTGTTTCGTGAGATTGTTTCTTGACTCTATATTAATTGCTATCGTTTATATGTATGATTCTGTCAAGTATAGTTTATTTGGTGCATGCCTTGTTCTGGTTCCTCATAAGTGACAGTATGTAGGATTATTTACCTGCTAGGTGGCCATCTAAATATACTAGAATTTATATGTATAAATTGCAGCTAGGTTAGATAATAATTCACCTAATCGTTTTGTGATTCTAACCTAAGTGGTAAAACGTTTCGATACGTGTGGGTCAAGGAAAGGAAATACAGCTAGACATGCTTTTTGTACTAGTTTGGGTACTTAGATTGACAGCCTTCCACTTACACTTAATGCATTAAATCTAGTTAAATATAGGAGCCGCTTGTTGCTGCTATACTGCTAGTATTTAATAGGGTTAATATTGGCGCTTTGTCGTATTAATTAATGAAGGGAAGTAATATAAGGTGTATAGACCTGCTTTTGGTGTGCAACTTGGTCGATCTCATTCTCACGATTAAATATTGACTTAGAAATAAATATTATATTTTCAACCTAATCTAGTGGTGGATTTTTATTTCCCTAACATATTCCTCATATCTGCGGTTTCCCATTATTTCCCATCGTTTTCCATTATTTTAATTATTAGTTTATTTTATTTTATTCCTGTTATTATTATTTTTATAAACCTCCATTAGTATTTTTCTTATTTATTTATTTTAGGTTATTTAGTGTTTTTATTTTATTTATAGTTTAGGCTAGTTAGATAGAGGTGAGCCCTCTCAATCCCCGGCTAGAACGATACCCTATTTACCAGTGCTACAATTGACAACAAGAGGGTTTAAATTGCATGCCGGCTACGGTCACACCAGAAGCTCCACCCTGGCAGCAAAAGACAAGACATTTGCTCTCCAACCTTTGAGGTGATTGCAAATGCTATTGATGAGGACCTCATATTCAATCAGTTTAAGCTTGCTCAAACTTAGAGGAACCCCCAAATATCTGATCGGGAACTCTCCAATGGTCATACCAGCTAGAGATGTAATGTCTCTTTTTAGTGGTTCATCCACACCCACAAGAAAGATCTGAGATTTTAGAGGGTTAGCCTTTAACCATGAAACAAGACTGAATTCCTGAAGGGCCTGGAGAAGGCATCAAACAGACTTACGATCACCTCTACTGAAAAGGATAACATCATCCGCAAAAGCCATGTGAGTGATCTTATGTTCTTTACATCTAGAATGGTAAGCGAAGTCTCCTACCTCTGTAACTCTTCTTGTTAATCTACCAAAGTACTCCATGCAAAGAACAAAGAGATAGGGAGAGAGGGGATCACCTTGCCACAATCCTCTTTTCCCTTGGAAGAACCCAAACATGGTCCCATTAAGCTTGAGAGAGTAGGAGGCTATAGTGACACATTCTAAGAGACGCTCAACAAAAACCAGAGGGAAGTTCAACCCAAGCAAGCGAGATCTCGAGAAATCCCAAGAGAGGGAGTCATATGCCTTAATAATATCCAAATTCAGAAGACACGTAGGGGAGGTCCTTTTCTTATTGTAGTCCTTGATGAGTTCTTAGACAAAGAGGATATTATCTGTCATCATCCTTCCCTTCAGAAAATCCCCCTGTTCTGGCCCAATAATACCTTCCAAGACAGAAGAAAGCCTCTTAGCCAACAATTTAGAGATTACCTTATAGATGGTTGAACAACATGCTACGGGTCTAAAGTCAGCGACAGTGGTAGCATGCTTTGTTTTAGGAATGAGCATCAAAGCTAAGTGGTTGATTTGTTTCAATAGTTTGCCTATCCTGAAAAATTCTTAAATAGTATCACAAAAATCATTCCCTATCACCTCCCAGGCTACCTTGAAGAACTGAGCAGAATAACCATCCGGTCCTACGGCTTTGTAGTTCCCCAAGGCAAACAGAGTCTCACGAACTTCTTCCCTGGACACCAATGCCAATAACCTATTACTCTGATCTTGATTCAGAACCGGTCCCGAAGTAATGATGTCAGGAGAAGCCGGGGAGCAACTATAAGATCCTCCCAGGAGATCCTGATAGAAAGCCAAGAAAGCTTCCTGAATTTCCTTCTCAGATCTAGTCCAACTCCCATTAAGCAACTGTATGAGAATAGTGGAGGATCGCGCTTGCCTAGCTCTGATCATATCATAGAAAAATCTTGTATTCGAGTCTGCTTGGAACATAAACTTATTTCTATTTTTTTGGGCAACAAAACTAGCAGTAGTGTTACTTAGGAACTGAGCTCTCTTTTCAAAACCAAAATGGACTCCATGAAACTATAGTCATCCCCACACAAAGTTCTCTCCTGAGCCAACGATAACTCCTTCACAACAACTTCCGATCTCTCAATAATATGGGAGAAATGCTGCCTATTCAGTTGCCTAAGAAGATGCTTTAACCCGGATAGTTTCCTACACAACAAGAATTGGGCAGATCCACATTCATTGAATCTCCACACCGAGCCAACCAAGTCCAAGAAGCACGAGTGATAAGACCACATGTTAAAATAGAGGAAGGAGATCCTTCTCTTGATGGGTCGACCAATGCTAAGAATACACGACGAGTGGTCCGAATGTACTCCAGGAGCCAGAAAAGCAGAAGAGGCCAACAAATCTTGAGAAAATCCCTACAAATTCATGAGAACTCTGTCCAACTTACATTTCATGCTATTTGCTAGAAAAGTAAAGAAGCAGCCCTCGTAGGGAACATCCACTAGCTGGGAAAGAAGACAATATTCCTTGAAATCTGTTGTTTCATAATCCAATACCCTTCTCTTACCAATTATGTCCTCTGCATTTAAAGGGCAATTAAAGTCCCCACATACAATCCACGAACCCACCACAACACTTGAAAAGGCAATCAAGCATTTCCATAATGGCCTCTAATCAAAAACAGAATAAAACCCATAGACAACTATAATGCAGAAAGACAGCCCCATACGAATGTCAACAACTCGTACAAAAGAAGAATTCCATAATAAAATGATTCAACCATTTGAGTGTGCTTCAAAATTATCAAAGTGGTCCCACTCTTGGAAGAAGCACCTTTTCATACAACTTAATTTAGTGCTATCCATTTTAGATCCCAAAATTCCAACCAACGAAAAAGTATTTTTCCTAAACACCTCAGTAATGGATTTTTGTTTCCGGGGTGAGTTAGCACCCCTTATATTCCATATTAAACAATTCATAATAATTTCCTAGACAGGGGTCCAATCATACGCCTCAAAGCATTAGAAGCCTTACCATATTTCTTATTAGTATTTGCATTTTTCCTTCTGGCTGATTTAGACACAATCTGAGTCCACTTTCCTTCCTGTTTCTGAAAGTCACCCTAAGTTTTGTGTTTGGAAACATTTTGTTTATTAGAAAGTGGTGGAAAAATTCCAGGATCTAGTTCTTCACGACCTTCAGCAAGAGGCTCAAAAGAAGGCCCAGCAACAGTGTCATCAGAAGTATTAATAATATGATTCTACTCCTTATCTGCAATCTCCCCCTTATCTGGAAGTAAACCTGCCTGCGAAGCAATTCCCTCTTGTTGGCTGCTAGAGCCATTTAGAAGTTTACTTGCATAGTTAACATAATTCTGAACTGACTCCTTAGCCCCTCTCGATCTGGCCTTGCCTCCTTCACCATTTTCCTTAGTCCTCCATGTGGCTGGGAGGGACTTTCCATGAACTCTTGGTCCAACAGATTTCCTACCCTTGTTTTCCTTAGTAGGAAAAAAAATTATTCACAGCTGAGGCATGATTAACCATAGGAGGCCCTCCCACTTCCTACTGTTTGTTTGAATAGTTATCCAAAACATGCCCCCATTGATTTACAAATCTGACAGAAAGTGGGAAGATCTTCATACTCCACAATCTGAGAATAGGTCTTCATAGGGCAATTTACTTCAATAGCATTCGGAAGTTTTTTGGTCATATCAACTTCAACCAACACCCTTCCATATGCTGCTTTCAACATGTTCAGAGTAAAGAAATCAACCTGAAGCGATTTACCAATAAATGAAGCAATGTAGCTAATAGCCCCAAGGCTCCATTATTCCATAGGCAGGTTAATTAATTTGACCCATACAAGAAATTTGGTGCACTCAGTAGCACCAAAAGAAAAAAAATTCGAGGATCTCAGTAAGCACAACAACAGTGCTCTTCACTGTGTAAGGACCTCCTCCAAGGGCAGAGTTTTTTTCAGCTTCACTATCGAATTTCAAAATTACCCAGCCAGACGGGTGAATGATATACTTGAATTTTACCTTAATGGCTTTACGGGCCTCATTCATCAATGTTTTGTTTGGAAAAATTCCAACAAAATGGGCCAATAAACAGAATCCCCAACCTTCTTCAATATTTTGAATTTTATTTTCTGGAATGGTGATAGAAGAATTAGATTGAGGAATAAATTCACACTTAGCCGAGGATGCAGGAGCAAACAGCCCTGCAAAAGATTTTTTTGACCGTTGTTCGAACTGCTGGGAGGAAGAAGACTGAACTGCCCGACCACCAATCGTTGGTAACTTACCATTATTCAAAGGTGCATCAATAGGTAGCTGGGTGGAACGCAAGGCAGCAGGCGTCGACTGAGGAGCGTCCTACTTGGTATGCCTAGCAGCGTTCCTCTGAACACTGGGACCAAAATCAGTAGCAAGTAGATTGGACTCACACAACTCATGCTAAGATACTCGAAATTCCTCTAACTGGGAATCAAAAATTACAAGTTCATTAGAACAATTTGCAACACAAAAGTTTTTGCCCGATCCATTACTAACCTGCACACCAGACGGCGGAACCCAGTCTCTTGCTGGGTGGTGATTGGGGAGTAGCGAATCAACCCCCCTATGCACAGCCATCAAGAGCTTCCAAATCCAGCCCAACTCCCTTTAAAGCAACACTAAAAATCTCAGATCCAGACAGAAAATCATCAAAATCTGAGTTCAGCGCATTCTCCTATTCCAGATCTGGCGAAGACCCACCTAGATCTGGTCGAGCACTTCCACTAGGCAGGGCGCATACCAGCTCTTGTTCTAGCTCCTGATCTCTATCGATTTTCTTCTTATACACCATCCCAAAAGATGCTATAGAAGCAACCACAAAAAACCAACAGTAAAAAGGTAACAAAGCCCACCAATCAGCTCACTAAAAATCAAAAAAATGGGGCTCGAAAAGCAAGCTTCCATTGCAGCCCCTTAAGACTTCAACCACCAATAGTAATCGCTTGGACTGCAGCTTGAGTGAGGAATTAAATAAAACAAACAGTGAGACATGAGAAAAGAAAAAAAAAAGAGGCAGATTTGCATGTGGTAATAGTGGAAGAAATAAAAAATGCTGAAATGAATAGTAGAAACCGGCTCATAAGGCTGGGATCTGCCCACAAATATCGAATAACAACAGTGAGATGGGAGAAAAGTGAAAAAAGAGGGCTGCTTTACTTGTGGTAGCAGCGAAGGAAATCCAAAAAGACGAAAGCAATAGTAGAAACCTGCACATAGGCTTGAATCTACTGAAAAAAGGAATGAAAACTATTCAAAATGTTGAAAAAGTTCAGCAACCACGAGAGATCAGTAAGATTCAAGAGAGGAGCTATAGCATCTGCCGAGTAATAGTGACCAATTGAAAACAAATCTAGGATGAATAGTGTAAACTACACTACAAATTCAAACTAGTGTGTCAGACCCCGTAGCTTCAACGAATCATTACTCACACCAACTAAATCAAACGCACCAATCAGCACTTGAAAACTCAATATCAGACACTAATTGATGCACGAAAAGGTGGGAAACAAAAAGAAAATTGAGATTGAGCATGGTCAGTGGTCTCGATTTTTCAACATTTCAAACCTCCATTTCGCCGAGAGAGAGCAAGAGAGAGGAGAGAGAACCAAGAACACTACTTAGAGCTCTTTCTCTAACATGATATCTTTCACAAGTAAAAGGTAAATATATTACTAAACCCTATGGAGTACAAAAAATCTGGGCATCCTCAGAGCCATATACGGCAAACCAAGAGTTGTAGCCAGTGCTACAAACTTCAAAAAGTACAAGGCATATGGTAATACAAAATCAGATATTTAAGCAACTTTGCGGTGCAGAAAAGTAAAAGGAAGTATATACATATTTTTGGATCTGCACAAATAGTCCTACAACATCTAATGACTTGTTATCAAAAACAACAACATTCCTTGCTTTCCATAGCAAATACGTAAGAACAGGAATAACTAACCTTCATGCATTGGCCAAAGGAAAACCACCATATCGTCTCCTACATATAACTCTTATAACACTATCCAAAGTTGTTGCTCCTCTCCTCAAACCCAACCAATTCTTAACAAGTCCCCACACTTGGTTGATAACAGGGTAGTGAAAGAACAAGTGCTCATGGTTCTCCATACCATTTGAATAGACTGGACAGTGTGGGTCAATGTTAAGAAAAGAAAGACGGTCTCTAGTGTTCAGCCTCCGTAATAGGGCAAGCCAGAGAATGAAAGCATATCTTTTTGTTAGACATCCTTTCCAAACAATTCTGTAGTTTCTCCATTTTCCCACTTTAGTACGAAAAAAATAATAGGCTTGCTGTGTAGAGAACCCAGAATTAGATCCCCAAGACTTAATCTGCAGACTAGCTTGCTCCAAACTCCCCATTTTCCCTTAATCTTACTCCAAATTTTCCATAGGTTTTGCATAAAAGAGGTGGTTTCATGCGAAGGGGTAAAGAGATCAAAGGAGTGGTTCTTCAAATAATAGCTATGCATCCACTTACACTAGAGTGTCTCTTTCTCCTCTTGTAGAGCCCATAAGTATCTACTAAGGAAGGTAAGGTTCCAAGAAACTAGACATTTGAGGCCCAACCCACCTTCCTTACGCGGTCTACAGATAACATCCCAAGCAACCAAAGGTTGTTTCCCTTGCCAAAGGAAGTTCTTGTAGAGCCTAGCAATTCTACAAAGAACCACCTTTAGAATGGGAAAAATACCAAGCCAAAAGCCAACTATCCCCTGAATAACAGAATTAATGAGTTCAAGTCTTCCAGCAAAAGACATCGCATTGGCTCTCCACAATCTTAGATTCGAACAAATAGAGTTGATCAAAGCTTCATAGTCAATTGGTCTCAACTTACTCGGACTCATAGGAACACTAAGATACCTGAAAGGGAAGCTTCCACGAGGTATCCCGGCCTAGTTAGATATCTCATGTTGCTTCCTATCATCCAAAACGGCCAAAAAGATCTGAGATTTCAGGGGATTAGCACGGAGCCCAGATACAAGATGAAAGTGCTACAAAGAATTAAGCAGATACCTAATGGAGGGTTTGTCTCCTCTACTAAAGAGAATAACATCATCAGCAAAAGCCAAGTGGGTAATAGATAACTCCTTACATTGCGAGTGAAAAGCAAAGTCATCGTTCTAAGCCAATTTTTTTAGATTCCTGCTAAAATATTCCATACACAATATAAATAGGTACGGAGATATTGGGTCACCTTGTCGCAAACCTCTTTGGCCTTTGAAAAAGCCAAATAGATTCCCATTTAGTTTCAGGGAATACGAGCATGTAGTCACACATTCCATCAAAAGATCAACAAACCTTTGAGGAAATTTGAAGCTAAGCAGGAGGGATATAAGAAAACTCCAAGAGAGGGAGTCATACGCCTTTTTGATGTCAACCTTGATACAACACTTTGGAGATGTCCTTTTCTTGTTATACTCCTTGATGAACTCCTGGACCAACAGTATGTTTTCTGTCATCAGATGGCCTTTGACAAAAGCACCCTGTTCCAGCCCTACCACAGACTCAAGGACATCTGATAAACGGCTTGCCAATAGCTTAGAAATTACTTTATAAATAGTAGAACAATAGGCTATTGGTCTAAAATAAGAGACAGAAGCAGCATTCTCTGACTTAGGGATGAGAGCCAGAGCTGTATGATTAAGTTGTTTCAATAATTTTCCTGTTTTGAAAAATTCAAGAATAGCTTCTTTGAAATCATACCCTACAATCTCCCAAGATGCTTTAAAGAATTTTACAGAGTAACCATTGAAATACTGTCTTTGCTCTTGGAGATAAAAAATCACTTGGTCCAGACTCAAGGACCAAGTGATTCTTTATCCCCAAGAGCAAAGATAGTATTTCTGATCCCTTGCCTAGTAACCAGAGCGAGAAAACATCTACTAGTCTCATTAGAGAGAGAAGGGCCCATAGCAATAACCTCCTCCAAGAGGGGAATATGATTGACAAACTGTCCCAGGAGATCCTGAAAAAAATGTAGGAAAGAGTCTTGCATTTCTGAAACAGAAGTAGTCCAAGCACCATCTTGCTTCTAGAGACGCACAATAGAGGCTTTGGATTGATTGGCCTTGACCATATCATGGAAGAATCTTGTGTTCGAGTCCGCATGGAAAAGAAATCTATTTTTATTTTTCTGGGCAACAAAGCTGGCAGCAGCTTTACTAAGGAAGGAGGCTCTGTTCTTTAGCTCTTCAATACTATATAGAAAACTCGAACTCCCTACTTTAAGAAAAATATCCTGTGCCGAGAGGAGAGCCTTAACTGCTTCTTCAGCCCTACTAATAATATGCAAAAATGATATTTATTTAAGAGTTTCAAGAAAGGCTTAAGCCTTTTCAGCTTTTAAGTAAGAACAAATTGGTGAGATCCACAATCATCAAACTGCCAAGCTAAACCAACAATATCCATAAACTTCGGATGGTCACACCACATATTAAAGAAATGGAAGGGAGGCGCCGCTGGATAGCTTCCCTACATGAATAATACACGGCTAGTGGTTAGAGAATAAACCAGGAGGGGAGAGAGAAGCATGAACCTGGATGTTCGCTGCAAAACCCTGGGAGTTCAAAAACACCCAATCAAGCTTAATCTTGACATTAGGAGCAAGAAAAGTATAGAAGCACCCATCGAAAGGAACATCTGTGAGTTGTGACAGAAGACAACATTCTTTAAAACTCGACACTTCATAATCTATGACCGCTCTCCTCCCTACCTTATCTTTAGAATTTAAGGGACAATTAAAGTCCCCCCTACTATCCATGGTCCATCCACTATTCCAGCAAAATCAATAATATCTACCCATAGGCTCTTCCTGTCTGTTATAGAGTAGAAGCCATAGACAACAGTAATAGTGAAGGCGATCCCCGCCTATTTATTCATAACCCGAGCAAAAATTGCTTGAGGGGTGATATTCAAAAGTTGTACCGAGAGAAAGGCTGCATTCCAGAGAAAGACAATCCTTCCATTTGGATGAGCATGAAAATTATCCAAATTTTCCCATCCCCAAAAAAATGTATCTTTCTTCCAGTCTAACTTAGTGTTGTCCAATTTAGTTTCTAACAAACCAGCAAAAACACAACTATTCTCCTTGCACACTTTATAGATGACTTTTTGTTTCCGGGGTGAGCTCGCACCCCTTACATTCCAGAAAAGACCTTTCATAGGAGACACCTAGAAATGGGTCCTAAAATGTGCTTCGAAAGGCTATGTTTATTTTCCTTCTTACCTGCTGTCAAATTCTTCTTCTTGGATGGTTTTGAAATAATTGGAATCCAATCTTCATTATCTGGAACCACTGTTTTACCTTTTCTATCTTCTGTACCCAGATCTGTAGCAAGTTGCAGATCATCATCTATTTCTAGCCTTTGCATATCTAAAGACCCCATAGCATCCTGCAACATGGAGGGCAAAAGCATAGAATCAGCAGATACTTATTCCTTAATAGACCTTGAGCTTCTAGGGTGCTTAGATATATGAAATGGCTTTTGGGGAAGAAAGCCCCCAACCAAATCATCTTTAGGAGAACCATCCCGATCAACTCTAACTTTAGATTTATCAGTAGATTCTTTTCCTACCACATCCTTCCCTCGAAACTCAGCTAGAAGAGATCTGCCCCTACTTTTTTTTACCCTTAGGCAAATTGGTCGATGCTGAATTAGAGACAAATTTCACTCGAGGAGATGAGACATGGTTTGTCAGCTCATTTCGGTTGACATCTGCCAATTTCTGCACACAGTCAGATTTTGAATATCCCGTTGAACGACATGAGTGGCAAAAAGCAAGGAGATCCTCATACTCCACATACTGCCTGTAGCTTCTGCCTAGACATTGAACTTCAAAGGAGGTAGGGAGATCCTCTGGTAGATCCACCTCTATCAAGACTCTTCCAAAACCTACTTTTAATTGGTTAGTTGTATGATAGTCAACCTGTAAGGGTTTACCAATAATAGATCCAATACAGCTGATAGCCTCAACACACCATAACTCCATTGGCAGATTGATTAATCTCACCCAAACAGGAAAATGAGTACATTCCATAACTCCAAAAGAAAAGAAATCAGGGATTTCAGTGACAACAAGGTTCTTACCGCGAACACCATATGGCCCTCCAACTAGAGCTGAGTTCTAATCTGCCTGTGACTCAAAACGAAGAATAATCCAGCCTGTAGGATGGATAATATAGCGAAAAGGCACTTTCAACACCCAGCGTGCTTCACTCATAATAACAGCATCAACTTTAGAACCTACAAGTCTTGCCCACAAACAGTAACCCCATGAATCTTCAATTTTTTTAATGCAATCAGCCAGGACAGTTACTGTCGAACCTGATTGAGGAACAAAATTACATTTTAAAGAAGCAGGTTGAGCAAACAAATTAACAAATTTTTGGGACAAAGAATCAGAAGTTTTTTCCTGATTTCTCACTTCCAAACAATCCCTTCTACTTGGATTGACCACCTCGCAGGTCCCTTTGTTGTTCTTCTCTACCTAGGAATTCAAGATCTTCTCGAGGGAGCCTGCCTTGTTCTTTAAGCTCAACTAAAACTCTTCTACTTGAGGATCAAGAAGTTGGCCTTCGGGAGAAGATCCAAGTAACCCAGCAGACCTATCGAGGATCAAAGCATCACCAAGAATTGAATTATCCTATACTACCCTCTACTTCAAACCTAGTTGCTCATCCAACGCAGCTTCCAGCATATCTGGTGCCTTCGTTACCTTCAGCTGAGTAGAAGCCGATGACTTAGAGCCAATATTTAGATCTAGGAATTCTCGGTAGCTGCTTCCCTGTGATAGAGCTGGCGTAGGATTACCCAGATCTGGAATTTGTAGCCATTTTTCCGAAGAGACCTACTGAGTACAATAATTTTCACAGTAGAAATTTAACACTTTGGGAATAGGGAGAGCACAAATCATGGCTTTATCAACAGTCCTTGAAGGAGTAGATTTCTTTTTGGACCCCATTAGTCCATCCAATAGTACCAAACAACGCATAGTGAGAGGAAAAAGATCCCAGCACCACACGAGAACAGTAAACACAGAAAGAAACTAGTCGAGCAGTGCGACTAGCACACTAAGGGCGTTGAACAGTCAGGAAAAGACCAGAAATAGTAGCCGAAATAAAAAAAGCAAAGATCTGTTTGCACCAGCAACTTGAAGCAACCGAGAGAAACATTACCAAATAAAAAAATTAATAGGTGTGTAGAGAAACATCATGATATCCTTCACAGGTAAATGGTAAATGTATTACAGAACTTGGCAAGTACAAAAACCTGGGCATCCCCAAAAAAGGAGGTTTGGCTACCACAAGTCGGTAGCTCAACCTACATCAGGATTCAAAAAGACACAAGACATCCAAGAATTTGCACAAAGACTTATGAAAGGTGACCATGTCTGTAGAGATGGCTATACACAAACTTTTTAACTTGTAAGATGATAACTCTACTATAAATGGCTTTCAAGTCATATAAAGCTACATTCCTAGCTCTCCATATATGGTAGATAAGCACCACGAGCATTAGCTTGCAACCCTGCATGAACAAAGGGTTTCCCTTCCTCCTATGACATAGGTCTCGGACCGCACTTCGTAGGGTTGTGGATCCATACTTGATCCCACGCCAGGTTCTGAGCTCCTTCCATATTGGGGATAGAGTCGGGCAGTCAAAAAATAGATGATCATGATTCTCACTTGCCAAACCACTAAAGCTGCAAGTCAAGGTATCATGGAAAAAAGGTAATCGATCTCGAGTGTTCAAATGCTTCAGCAAAGCTAGCCACAAGAAACAAGAGTACCTCGGTGTAGCACAACCTTTCCAAACAGTCGATTGTTCACGCTAAGGTAGGGATTTTGGCTGGAAGAACTAGTAAGCAGCTTGAGTAGAAAACCCTTTATACGTAGCCCAAGATTTCAACTCATCAACTAGTTGGGAGTAGGAACCCACAGTAGCTAGGATTTCCTCTTTGAGCCGACACAGATATCTTACAAAGTGAGAGGTGTCATACGTCGGCACAAAGAATTCAAAAGATAGAGATTTAAGGTAGTAGCAATGGCTCCATTTAGTCTAAAGAGACTCCTTTTCACCTTGAAGGAACCAAATATTTACTGATATATGCTTTATTCCAAGCAACAAGGTTTTTTAAGCCAAGGCCCCCTTCGTTATGCGGCATACATATGGAGTGCCAAGACACAAGTGCTTGTTTCCCTTGCCAAAGGAAGCTTCTGCATAAGCATGTAAGTCTAGAGATAAAAGCCTGTGGGAGAGGAAAGATGCCAAGCCAGAACCCCAAAATGCCTTGCAAGACAGATTTGATTAGTTCAATTCTTCCTGCTAAAGAAAGGGAACTCACCTTCCAACATTTAAGGCGATCACAAACAGAATTAATCAGAAGTTCATAATCAATTGGTCGTGTCTTGTTAGGGGTCATTGGAACCCCTAAGTACCTGAAGGGGAAAGTGCTAGGAGTCAAGCCAGTCATATCAAGCAGGTCTTGTTTGAGCCCCTCTTCTAAACCTGTCAAGAAAATATGGGACTTGAGAGGATTAGCCATCAACCCCGATACACTTTAGAAATGGCTAAGAGCTGCCAACAGATATCCCACAGACGGTCGATCACCTCAACTAAGGAGGACAACATCATTAGCGAAGGCTAGATGAGTAATGTTAAGACTTTTACAACGCGAGTGGAATGTAAAGTCCCTCTACATCGAGAAAAGTCTCAATTGTCTGCTGAAATATTCCATCCCAAGGATAAAAAGTTAAGGTGAAATAGAGTCTCCTTGCCTCAGACCACAGGCACCACGGAAGAAGCCAAACATGCTTCCATTTAATTTCAATGAATAAGAGCATGAAGAGACACATTCCATAATTAGATCCATGAACTTGTTGGGGGAAGTTGAGCCCTTTCAAAAGATTTGGCAAGAAGTCCCAAGAGAAAGAATCATATGCCTTCTTGATATCCACCTTTATCAAACACTTCGGTGAGGTTCTCCTCTTGGAGTAATCTTTAATGAGTTCTTTTACCAGAAAAATATTTTCTGCCATAAGCCGCCCTTGTACAAAGGCGCCTTGTTCTTCACCTATCAAGTGTGGTAGAGCCAGAGAAATACAGGCCACTAATAGCTTGGCAATAAATTTTCTGTTTACCAATTTTTCTTGTTGCTCTGGAAAATTTCTTTTTTGAAGATTTGGAGGATACAGGCTTCCAGCTACCACCTTCTAAGATATTTTCCTCCAACATTGGACCAACATCTGTGGGAATAGAAGATTTCTCCCCTGGACCAGGAGGAAGAGAAACCGAGGGAGGGACAACATCTAGTATAGCAACAGGATCTTTTTCGGCCCCTAGAGGAGCAGTCACACCAATAGGGGCTGCGAGTCTTGGGTTACCTCAACTGGGGAGCTTCCTGCCTTTATGCCATTAGAAACAGAATCCATTGCAGCAGGTTGTTGGGAATCGCCCGGTGAAACACCACAGCCTCTGCGAGGGCCCGCCAATTCAGATCGACCCCTTCGAGAAGGCCTCAAAGAATGTTTATCCTTATCCCTAGCAATAAATGCACCAGGCTTAGGAGAAGAGGTGTGGTTGATAATCTTTGGTCGATCAACTTCTGATCTTTCCTTACAGTCGGTATTCGAATGACCCATCAGCTTACAGGATCTATAATAATCTAGTAAGTCTTCATATTCAACAATTTAAACAAATTCATGTCCCGGGCAGCAAACTGGAACAGAAGTGGGGAGTTCTACAGTGATATCCACTTTGACTAGGGCCTGCACAAAGCCAACCTTCATTTTGTTTGCAGTGAAGTAACCAATGTGGAGGGGTGTTCCAATGAATGAAACAATATAGCTTATGGATTCAGAACATCATAATTCCATAGGTAGGATCACCAATCTTACCCACACAGGGAGTTTCGAAAATTCAGAAGCATCAAACGAAAAAAATTCAAGAATTATGGTGAGGACAACAACCTTGTTTCGAACACTATAGGGGCCACCACTTAGAACCTCCATTTTCACTTCTTTCAATTGAAACCAGAAGATAACCCATCCAGACGGGTGGATAATATACTGGAATGGAACTTTGATCACTTTCTTTGCTTCATACATAAGTTGTCGATCAACAATAATTCCCACAAAGCGCGCAAGCAAACTGTGCCCCCAAGCCTCTTCAATAAATTTAATTTTTTCCACAGGGATAACCACCGAAGACCCAGACAGAGGAACAAACTTGCACTTGGACAAAGAAGGAGGAGAATGGCTGAAAAATCTAGCAAATGATTTCTAGACTGGGGGATTATTGGAAATCAAAGGCTTTTTGGTCTGCTTACCCACAACAGACAAAGGGTCACACTGGTTGAAAGCATCAGAAGACGATTTTGTCTAGGGGAGATGAATAATCGGCACAACATTGTTTGGCAACTTGGGGTCATGGGCACCAGCAAAGGACTGGGCGGAAGGCTTGGGCGCTGGACGGAGGGGACCCTCGCCAGGAACAACGACCTCGCTAGGCTTCGCAAGGCTGGCTGGTTCTTCATACAGTGAATCAGGGAGGACAGGATCGAGTGACAAAGGATGTGAACCTAAAACTCCCGAGGCAACAACTTCACTTGGCACGGCGAATCCATCTAAAAAATCAGATTTAGATGCATTAGCGGGAGGAGAAGATTGATCTGGGACATCATCCAAGCTTCGAACCACAAAATCTTCCTCCACAGCTAGATTGTCGTGAGTTTCCACATTAGTTGGGCTCACCGATGTGTGTTCTTCCCCATTTTTCGACCAGAAGATCTATACTTTTTTTACTAGAATCGCACCTCCCAGAACTTATATTTGAGCTAGAGGACGACTGAGCTGGTTCAGAAATAAAATCACCATTCAAAGCGGGAGAGAGACCATTCTGCGCAGTCAACTGAATTTGACTTTGAAGTGCGCAGATTGGTTTTTTATCCAAAATATTTGCCCGCACTATTTTCTTTTTTGTACCCATTACAATAAATGGCTACAGGAGCTACACCTGATAGCAATAATGGAGCTTCGAATAAAAAAATTCCAGCAAAAGTGGACGCAGCAGTCCACTTTTGAACATCCAAGACACAAACAGGGCTTTAATCGATCAACACAGCTTTAGTTCCATCAATCAATAATAGTAACGTAGGATGCAGCACGAAAAAGCAAATTTGGGAGCACAGTTACAACACTCTGGAAGCAATAGTAACTCGAGAAAGACCAGATCGTGTACTAACATTAAGTAGCAATTACAGTTCTACAGGAATTGCTACAGTACCACAGATGAACAGTGCTACAGTTACTGTACGATCGTATTTTGCTATGTTCTTCATCGATATCATAGGTAAATGGATAAATATATTACTAACCTATGTGTCATACAAAATCACTGGGCATACCTAGGGCCAAAAAGGCATCATACAAGAACAAACTTCCAAAGAAGAGTATAAGCTACTCCTAGCTCAAAAATTACAAAACATACTAGAAATTGAGGCAAATAGATGGTTCAGACCAATATAGAGCACTATATACATATTTTTGGATCTACAAAAATAAGCCTCGATCGTCTAATGCCTTGTAATCAAAAGCTGCAGCATTCCTCACTCTCCATGTTAAGTAAGTCAAGGCAGCTAATGCTAGTTTCCTAGCCTTGGTCACCCGCCTGTCCCCTTGTCTTCTCCTACGCAACATACGGATTGCACTTGTGAGGTTAAATGAACCCCGTATGATACCTAGCTAGATGCGAACCTATTACCAAACCAAGTTGATTCTGGCACAGTTGAAGAAAAGGTGGTCATGAGTTTCCATATCTTCCTCACACACAAGATAATGTTGATCTAGATTAAGGAAGCTCAACCAATCATGTGTCTATAATCTATTTAATAAGGCTAGCCAGAGAACATAGGAATATCTCTTTGTAAGATTGCCCTGCCACACAACGCAATAATACCTCCATTTTTCCACCTTCATCCGAAAGAATTCATATGCGAGCTGAGTGGAGAATTTCTCGCTCGAACCCCAAGCTTTGAGTGTTAACAAAGCTTGATTCACATCCCCTAAGCGATCAGACATGACTGCCAGAATTTTACACAGCTGTCTCATAAAATAGGATGTATCATGAGAAGGGGTGAACTGACTTAGTGCTCGCCCTTTCAAATAATAGCTGTGAATCCACTTTGACCAAAGTGAATCCTTCTCCTGTTGGATGCTCCACAAGTATTTACTGAGGAAAGGAAAGTTCCAGGCCTAAAGACACTTCAGACTCAGACCTCCTTCCTGACGAGGAAGGCAAACTTTTTCCCAGGCTACCAAAGGTTGCTTTCCTTGCCATAGGAAGCTTCTACATAACCCAACAATTCTAGCGAGCACCATCTTCGGTAAAGGAAAAATGCTAATCCAGAAACTAACTATGCCTTGAATGATAGAGTTAATAAGCTCAAGTCTGCCCACAAGGGACATAGTATTGGCATGCCAAAAGTGAAGATGATCACAAATATTATTAATCAGCTGCTCATAATGAACCGGTCTTAGCTTACTTGAACTCATAGGAACACCGAGATATCTAAATGGGAACTCACCTTGGGGCATACCTGTAAGAGACAAAATTTCCCTCTTGACTGAATCCTCCATGCCCACCAAGATAATTTGAGTTTTGAGAGGGTTAGCGGATAACCCAGAAGCAAGACTAAAATTCCGAAGAGATGAAAGAAGACAACTGACAGATGGGACATCCCCCCGACTAAATAAGATAACATCATCCGCAAATGCCAAATGAGTGATTTATGCTCCTTACATCGAGAATGAAATGCAAAACCCCCCGATTCAGTAACCTTCTTCATAATTCTACTTAAATACTCCATGACCAAGACAAAGAGGTAGGGGAGGGGATCTCCCTGTCTAAGCCCTCTTTTACCTTTGAAAACCCAAACATATTACCGTTGAGCTTCAGGTAGAAGGAAGTCGTAGTCACACATTCCATGATCAAATTAACAAACCTGAGTGGGAATTTCAACCCTAACAGAAGGTTGCGTAAGAAATCCCAAGAAAGGGTGTCATAAGCCTTCTTGATATCCACTTTGATGAAACATTTAGGTGAAGTCTGCTTTCTATTATAATCTTTTATAAGTTCTTGCACCAGAAGAATATTCTCGGACATCAACCTTCCATGAAAAAAGGCCCCCTGCTTTGGGCCAATAAGATACCCCAACACGGAACTATTCTCTTAGCCAAAAGCTTAGAGATTACCTTGTATATTGTGGTACAACAAGCAATCGGTCTAAAATCAGTCACAGTGATAGCATTCTTGATCTTTGGAATCAGCACCAGCAAAGAATGGTTGATTTGCTTCAATAATCTACCTGTAGTAAAGAATTCCATGATAGCCTCACAAAAATCATTCCCAACAACATCCCAAGCATCTTTAAAGAAGTGAGCTGAATAGCCATCCGGCCCGAGGGCTTTGTTATACCCTAGAGCAATGAGAGTAGCACAAATTTCATCTCGAGCGATTGGCATCAGAAGCTCACTACTCTATTCCGGGGATAGAGTTGGCCCCAAACCAAGGTTCAAGGGAGATAACAAAGAACCGGTAGTAGAACTTCCAAACAGATCCCGATAAAACGCTAAGAAAGAATCCTGCATCTCTTTTTTTTTATGAAGTCCACTGTCCATTACTAAGCTTTATTTGAACTGTTTTGGCCTTTGCTTGTCTTGCCTTGATCATATCATAAAAGAACCGTGAGTTCGAATCAGCTTGAAATAGGAAATTGTTCTTGTTTTTCTGGGCAACATAACTAGCAGCCGCTTTACTCAGAAAAAGAGCTTTGTGCTTCAACTCACTAATAGACTCTGAATATCTTGGAATTTATCCCCGAAGAATTCTCTCCTGTGCAGAAGAAAGATCATTTGTAGTAGACTCCGCCCTTTCAATAATATGGGAGAAATGTTGCTTGTTCAACTTCTTGAGAAGAGGCTTCAAGTGGGACAACTTTATGCAAAGAGTAAATTGGGAGGTACCACAATCAAGAAAACGCCAAGCAGAGCCAACGATCCCCAGAAAAATCGGGTGTTGACTCCACATCTTGAAATAGTGAAATGAAGTCCGCCTTACACCACCACTCCCAATACTAATAACATAAGGGGAGTGATCAGAGAATAATCTAGGAGCAAGGAAGGTGGCATTAACCGAAAGACCAGAAGCAAAACCCTGCATATTCATGAAGACCCTGTCCAACTTGCATTTAATGTTAGGAGCAAGGAAAGTAAAGAAGCATCCATCAAAAGGTATATCCGTTAGCTGAGATAAAAGACAACATTCTTTGAAGTCAGTCGTTTCATAGTCACTTACCATACACTTGCTATCCCTATCATCAGCATTTAAAGGACAATTAAAATCTCCACCAACTATCCATGTCCCCTGAATAGAGCTAGAAACATCAATCAAACTATGCCACAACGACTTTCTATCTGCTATGGAATAGAACCCATATACCACGGTTAAGTAAAACTCTGTCCCCGTGCTGATGTCAGTAACCTTCACAAAAATAGCTTGGTGAGTCACAAAAAGGAGAAGGAGCTTGATAAGAGCCGTGTTCTTGAGAAGGATGATTCTACCGTTAGGATGAGCATTGAAATTATTAAAATGGTCCCACCCTTGGAAGAAAACCCTTTTCATACGATTAAGTTTAAAATTATCCAATTTAGATTCCAAGATATCAACCAACGAGCAATTATTTTTCCGACATAAGGTAGCAATGGCCTTTTGTTTTCGGGGTGAGCCAGCACCCCTAATATTTCATATCAGACTTTTCATATTAATTTTCTGGACATAGGTCCAGTCATGTGCCTCAGAATAGAATAAGCCTTACCATGCTTCTTGTTGGCTGCAACATGTCTCCTCTTGGTATTCTTGGAAATAATCTGGGTCCAGTTATCTTCTTTTTCCATGTGTTGTCCCTGATTAGTCTCACCCTGTGGTTGAAGAGTCTGCATATCATCAATAGGTCTCGTCCTAGAAGCCTCCTTTTCCTTCAGAATAATGCTAACTTGTGATGAAGGAGTGGTAACAATAACCACCTCTATCGGCCTCTCACTAGTTCCCTTGTCTCCAGGATCAGGTGGTTCCTATCTTTGAACTTCCTACACATTCTTCTAGGTTAAAGAATCTAATTGCTCCACCCTATCATCCTGTTGCATGGTTAAATCCCCCTTCTCAATTTTCCCCCTCCTTTTCTCGGGCTTCAGTTACAACAGAGCGAAGCATAGCAAGAAGAGATTTCCCTCTATTCTTGGTGTTGGCCAAATTTCTCCCCCTGATGTCTTTTCTTTTGACCGTCCTCTAGGGGTGGAGACATGATTTACCATGGGATGAGCACTAGTATCCTGCAACTTTGCCAAACAGTTCTCATTAACATGACTAACAGCCTTGCAATTCTGGCAAAAGGCTGGCAAATCCTCATATTCCACAAACTGGGAATATTTCTTCCCTCCCAACTAAAACCAATCTCAATAACAGCGGGGAGAGTTTTAGTTAAATCAATCTCAACTAAAACCCTCCCATATTCAGCTTTTAACAGATTCAAGGTAAAGAAATCCACCTGCAATGGGCGACCAATAAATGACACAATACAACTGATAGCCCCTGGAGTCCATAGCTCCATTGGAAGATTAATCAATTTGACCCATACCGGAAATGTCGTACACTTCACCACACCAAAGGAAAAAAAAATTCTAGGATTTCCATTAGCACAATCGTTGTGCTCCTCATAGAATATGGCCCCCCTCTAAGAGCAGACAACTTATCATTTTCACTGTCAAATTTGAAGATAACCCATTCTGAAGGATGGATAATAAATTTGAATCTCACCTTAATAGCTTTACGGGCTTCATTTACAATTTTTTTGTCGGGAACAACTCCCACAAATCGAGCCTGCAAACAAAATCCCCAAGCTTCCTCCACTTTCTGAATTTTATTTTTTGGAATGGTGACCGAAGAAGCAGATTGTGGAATATATTGGCACCTAGCCAAAGAACCGGAAGCAAAGAGTCCTGCAAAAGATTTTTTCTGCTGCGAATCGACCTGATTTGTGGGTAAGTGAGCACCGGCAGATCTTTTTACATCCTTGCTTGCATCCTTGCGAGGTCCCTAACTACCGGATCCAACCGCCCATCCAAAATTAGCACGCTGCTCAATAGCCGGAGTAGGAGGAAGAGAACTGGACAGAATCACAACGCCACTAGCAGCAGCTCAACGCATAACAACCCTCTCCCTAGAAGCATTTTTGACACCACAACTCATTTGAAATTCCTCAAGTTTTGGATCAAAAATACTAACTTGCACAAACTCCTCAACACAGCTCCGAACAGATTCGACCTCCAGTGGTGCACCAGGTTGGCTCGCCGATAACGCGCAAGAAAGGGGTTGTTTGCCCAGTAGCTCCTTCAACCCCTACGATAAGCTTCCATCGACCAAAACCTGCTCTAGATCCGTCACTTCTATTCGGAGGTTCTCAGGCCTGAGGAGCAACGCATCAGATTCATCCTCTCTTGAAGTTAGCTCGGCCAGATCTGGCGAAGTCCCACCCAGATCTGCCAGCAAAATGGAACTCGGTAGAGCACAAATTAGCTCCTGTTCGGCCTCTCGAATCTTGACAATCTTCTTTTTAAATCCCATTTTCCATAAACACTACAATACCCAATAGTAAAAGTAGATTCAACGCAATAATTCTGACCGAAATAGTAGTTACTATAGCTATACAAAATTCGAATAGAACAATGTAAAATGGCGCTGGAACCTATTGGTTACACAACCCCACTACCGAAAATGCCCACAGTAAAAGCACCCATTGTTCGAATAAAAAATCATAGCTACAATATCTACCTCCCTTTTTAAAAAAAAAAAACCCAAGTAGCAATCGGAGATATAAAAATGTTGTAGCTACAGAACTTCGAACAACAAATGGAGAAATGGGAATTGGAATCAACTGTCAACTCATCCCCACTTTCCAGATCTGGAATAGTAACATCATTATCCTTCGAATAAAAAAATGCACAGCTACAGTGGATGTTGTGGTCCACTTTCAATCGGCCAGAGACACAAAAAAGAGCTTGAAATTATGGATAATACAACCCCACTTTCGAACACTATAGTGTCGACAATTACTGCGTGAGAGAAGCCATCAAAGCACAATAAAAGCACTCATACCAAACTGTTACAGCACAGATGAGAGCTGGAATGCGCCTTTAATGCCGCAAATCCAAACCATCCATCAACAACAGTGACAACTTTACCACGTACTAATTACTGGTAGCAGAATTCAAACGGGAAAATTTGTGAAAATGCTCGAGCATAAAGGTCTCAATTTTTACAGGTTCTCCATTTCACCGAGAGAATCCGGGAGAAAAGAGAGAGTACCGAGAACTTCTTCTTCATCTATATCACAGGTAAAAGAGGGTAAATATAATACCTGAAATTGTACAAGTACACTAGGCATACCCAGGAGCAAAAAGGATAGGCTACCACAATCTTGGTAGCTCTATCAAGACAAAAGAGGGACAACACATAACCCTAACATGCAAGGCAAACTTAGAGACAGAGGTTTACAAGTTACATCTCATTATAAATAGCACTATAGACATAACTTTTAACTTGTACAACCAACCCTCTAGTATTAAGATCACGGAAATCAAACGTAGCTGCATTGCGAGCTCTCCAAATAAAGTAGGTTGAGGTAGCTAACGTCAGGTCTCGAGCTTTAGTCATCAGCTTGTTACATTTCATCCTTCTTCTCACAGCCCTTATTGCACTAGAAAGAGAGGTTGACCCTCTGAAAATACCAAGCTAGGATCGTAAATCATTCCAGGCACCCGCAATACTAGGAAAATTGAAAAATAAGTGTTCATGACTTTCAGTGCCTTTATGAAAAAAGTAGCAGGAACAGGTGTCATGAAGGAATGATAGTTGATCCCTAATATTCAACCGTCTGTGGAGAGAAAGCCAAAAAATGAAGGAGTATCTTCGAATTCTGCAATGTTTCCAAACAATATCATGGTTAAGCCATTTCTGTGCATTTGGTCGGAAAAATTCATAAGCTTGCTGAGTGGAGAAGGTATTCCCCGACTTCTAAGATTTCAAAGACTCTCTGGCCTTATCATGAGTCCCCACCTGCTTAACAATAATATTGTAGACACCATGGATTTTCGTCATAAGGTGAAACGTATCATGAGAATGAGTAAACTCCCTTATCGGCCGGGAATGCAAATAATTGTTGTGGATCCACTTTGTCCAGAGGGAATCTTTTTCATCTTGCAAAAACCATATGTATCTACTGATAAAAGCATAGTTCCATGCAATAATGTTTTTGAGACCCAGTCCTCCCTCCTTTTTCGGCATACATAGAGTACTCCAAGCCACCTGCGCTGCTTTTCCATTCCATAAGAAGCTGCGACATAAGCCAACAATACGATTTATAATAATTTTTGGGAGAACAAAAATACCCAGCCAAAAACCTAAAACTCCTTGAATAATAGAGTTTAGGAGTTCAAGTTGCCCTACAAAGGATAAAGAACTCGCTTTCCATGCTTTCAAGTGGTCACATATATCATTCAGCAAAACTTCATAATCGATATCTCTTAATTTACTTGGGTTGAGTGGAAATCCCAAGTATCTAAAGGGAAAAGAGCCCTGCACCATACCTGCTAGCTGCAGGATATCACCTCGAACTTCATTAGTCACTCCTGCCAGAAAATTTTGTGATTTTAGAGGGTTGGCCTCTAGACCTGCTACTTTGTGGAAGGAGTCCAGACCATGAGGGAGAATTTTAACTAAAGAAACATCACCCTGGAAAAAAAGAATCAAATCATCAGCAAAGGCTAAGTGCAACAACTTCAATGGTTTACATTTCAAGTGAAAGGAGAAGCCTTTGTTAGTGGCAAAATGTTTAAGCATTCTGCTAAAGTATTCCACGCATAAGACAAAGAGATAAGGAGATACCAGGTCACCTTGCCTTAAGCCATGACTCCCCTTGAAGAAACCGAACATTGTCCCATTCAGTTTCAAGGAGAAACTAGCAGTAGAAACACATTCCATCAATAAATCAACAAATTGTATGGGGAAATTGAACCCCAAAAGAACCGAGTGGAGGAAGTTCCATGACAGAGAATCATATGCTTTTTTAATATCCACTTTGATTAAGCATTTAAGAGATGTGCGTTTACGAGAGTAATCTTTCAGGAGTTCTTTGTAACACCCCCAAATTTCACTCCTGAAATTTTTTTTTTGAAAGATTAAAGTGGAAGCTAGGAGCGAATTTGGGAAATGTTACCGCCACATCTAACACAAGATAATGTCAACCATCTATCTCATGTTAGATGCAAGGCTAAAACCTGTCAAACAATTAAATCTGAATTTCAAATCCCATCAAACAATTAAATCTGAATAGTAAACACTTATCAGAATACGAGAAATTTAAAGTCAATTACAAAACCCTTAGAAATCTGAGAACAATACTTGCAACTTCCAAAGGTGAATACAATTAAACAAAATAAATCCCGAAGGATAATTATCCGGATCGCCTACTCACTCAGGTCAAGCCTTCCACCCCAAAATAGTATCCGATCTTAACCTGCACAAGAGGTCTGCTCCCCACCATCGGTGGATCATCACAGGACCCATTCAACCAGTGTAGTATCAATACGGGTCCAATACTGAGTAAGTCCCACTACCCTATCTTATGGGAGAGACGTAAACCACAACATCAAGCGCATACTAAATCATGGTACATTATGTTGATACAAAATTATGCATACTCAGTGCCCACATCATAAATCCTACCATACACATATAGTAACATGCGGAACATATGTAACATCCTATTTAAACATGTAAGTGTGGCAGCAAACATCTTAATCCAATAAGAGATTCAGATAAACTAACCGAGCATTCATGGACAATATTAAACCAACCAATCGGGCATTTTCGGACAACGCCAAACCAAACCAAGCCAAATCGAGTCCTCTGCTCGTGGAAATGAGCAGCATGTAGTAATACAGATAATAAAAGCCGGCTATGGTCCGGGTAGACTCATTCAGTCATTCTTTAGATCTCTGGTAAATATAATCGATTCACATCATAGTCTTTATCAATTCATGTGAGTGCGGGAACCCCACTATTATAGCCGGTGGACCGGAAATCATGCAGGGCAAAACGCGTCTGGCCACTATTATAGCCGGTGGACCGGTCATGCAGGGCAGAACGCTCCTGGCCACTATTATTCGCCGGTGGACCGGTCTGGCCCCGACTCACATGATGTTTCACTGTAATTACTTTGTATCTTCCCCATGTCTTAACGTTATTACGTTCGGTTTGTTGAGCACGGAATCCCCCACTATTATAGCCGGTGGACCGGAAATCATGCAGGGCAAAACGCGCCTGGCCACTATTATAGCCGGTGGACCGGTCATGTAGGGCACCCCGGCCCTAACCACTATTATTCGCCGGTGGACCGGTCTGGGTCCGGCTCAACATCTTCCTCTTTATGTAATTAGTGTCTTAACATATCTTATTTGAAAGTATTTTACCTTTGACATGCATGACTAACTATATCCACACTTATCCTCGCAGGAGGGTCCGTCCCATATCTTAGGACTCTTGCGCCCCTTATCACACCTCGGTATTCATTCCCCTTTACACTTACACATGATGAAAACCAACTCCTAAGGGTGTGGGTTAAGGCCCAACACCTCGTGAAATCAAACTCCACCCGCTATTAGCCTCTAGGGTTTCCCTTGAAACCCTAATTAAACCTATGACCCAACTTCCTCTTACTTCACTACTATTAATTCATTTATCGTCACACACCTCATCTCATTTAGGCTCAATCCCAAATCATATCACTTTACTCATTGATTTCGTAGATGATCGAAAAACCCTAGTTAGCCACTCCAAACCCTAGCACATTTCTTCCCCCACAAGTAATCTCTCTACTTTTCATCTAACATTACTTACTTCACATGGCGCCCATACTCATCCTTCGTATATTAAATTTCCACTCTTAACCCATCACTCTACTCTTCCTTAATTGTTCTTACTTCCACATTCTCCCCCATTTCATCCTTTCACCACACATCATATTATTAATATTCTAACATGCATGTCTTAGAGGGTCACGTCATAAAATATCACAAACACAATACAACAATCATTACACACATGTCGTAAGGAATACATATAAGCATACCTCGGCTCCAAGCTGCGCTACAAGTAATTAGTCATTTAAAACATAAGGTACACCACATGGCATAACACATGGTACACAAGGCACATAACACACACGCATAGTTGTTCTTAGTCACATTCTTACGAAAAACCCATAAGTGGAGGTAAGTAGAAACTTACCTGGATCCAAAGCTAGCTAAGCGAAATGAGAGGGAGAGAGATCCCTAGCTCGTGGATCCACGAGAAAGCTTTCCTAGACCCGATAGAAATCAACACTAAATTAGGAACTATCCTATCAATCAATAATCCATATATTCTAATTAAATAAACACAAACGACACAATTGATCTTTCTTAGAAAACGTGTCCAAAATTAAAACTTAAAAGTATAGCTCTAATAAAATTTAAGATTAAAACTAAATCAAAACGGATTAATACAATTATCCTTTGGGACATTTCAACTTAATTTGGAAATCTTGAGAAAGAGTAATCGATCATAAGGTAATTTATCGAAAATAACTTATTTATTAGGTTTTACAACTAAATAGGTAACCCAACCATTTACATAGAACCCAAATCCAAACCGATTAGGTTAAAACAGAATTTACATGGTTTAGAACCCAAGGATAGAATTCGATTAGATAAAATACACATAGCAAAAATCAATTTTATAAAATCATCCCCGAAAATTAGGGTTTTTAATGCCTAAACCACAAATCGGCCAAATCACTTTAATTACCTCAAATTGATAGTTTTAAAACACAATTAAACTAATTTTAGATAAATCTAGACAATCAATTCCAACAAAACGATCTTCCGATAAATCAATTCCAGATGATCAATTTTCAAAATCAGGGTTTTAAAGTCCACGGCGTAAACTCAGGTAGTTCAATTTAATCAATTCAAATTAAAGGTATTAGAAAGCAATTAATACCATTTCAACCATTTCTATACATTCAATTTTAGAAAAACAACAATACAAGTAATCGATTTCATAATCTCACTTGAAATTTAGGGTTTTAGGCCCGAAAATACAATTCGTTAGAATTCTATAAATTCAATCAAATTGAATGTTTATAAATGCAATTAAACACATTTTATAACATATCAAATAATCAATTGCTCAAAAATAGTAAAAGAAATACACAATTTAGCCCAATTAGGGTTTTTGGGCCCGGAACGCAAATCCGATCAATTCTTGGCAAAACATATAAATTGACGGTCCGGAAATGTAATTAAACATATTCTAATGTAATTTATATAGTTAATTAAATAAAATAACCCGGTTACCCAAACCAATTTAAACCCGCGGGAATTTTGACCTAAAAATCCAATTCCGGTCAATTACGCACAATTTTCCCAAATCAACACTTCTAATATAAAATTAAATACATTTTAAACAATAATATAAAATCAATTGAGTGGAATAGCTCAATTATATGACCCAATTTCATTATACCCGAAATTTGACCTAGGAATCAAATTCCGATAAGACCTGCATAAATTTCTCAAATTGACGGTTCCAAAATGAAATTGGATACATTTTAAAACATATTGTATAATCAATTTATCCGAAATCGCAAAAACGGGCGGATCCGAAAAATTTGGGCATAACCCGGCTAAAAATCCAATTTTTCCAAAATCTCAACATAACCATACAATCAACCTATCCAAATAAATCTTACAGCATATACATACATAAACAAACAATCAATTTAGCTTTTTATAAGCTAATTCATACCCAATTAATCAAAACAAGGTTAGGGTTTTTCGAAAAATTATACCAACAAAAATCAGCAAAGATCGGAGCAAAGGAAGGCCGGGAAGCTTCGTTGGAGGTCGAACAGTGCTCGCCGGTGGTCAGCGTGGCTCGTCGGTGGCCGGACGGTGGCGGCGCAGCCTGCGGCTCGTTGCTGCTGCGCTCCGCCGCCGTTGCTGCTCCTGCGCGCTGCTGGGCGTGGCTACTTCGCGCGGCTACATGCAGTTGGTGGCGACGAGGGCAGGCGGGGTTGGAGGTCGGCCGGTGGTTGGCGAGGAGGAGTTGGGGAGATGGAGAGGGAGGCTGGGTCGGCTAGGGCTTCGAACTGCAGAACAGGGAGCACGAGAAAGGGGTCGGGGTAGGGGAGAGAAGAGAGAAAGGAAAAGAAGGGGGCGGGGCACCAGTCGGGTAGGGCTGCGGGTTTCTTTTTTTTTTTTTTTTTACAAATACACATATAAAATAAACTACTAAAAATTTAAAAACTATTATTGGGAGATTTTATCTAAAATTCATTAAATGAAAATTATTTCGTAAGGTTCCGAAGGCTTAAAATCGATATAAAAGCTACATAAAGAATTTCGGAAACATTTTCGGAAAAACTTACCAACGTACGTAAAAATTTATATTATTTACGGAAATACATTATAAGACATCGAAATAATATTTAAAAGCATAAAAGTAAATATTTAAATTAAATTCTAATAAACCGAGACTAATTTAAATAATTTCCGAAATCGGTTTTCCGTAAACCAAAAATCGTAAAACGGAAGAAAATTAATTCCGGAAAGAAATTCATAAATAAACTCCGAAATCTTTTTAATTTAAAACTTCTCGAAGATATTAACAATTTTCGAAAACGAATAAATTTAAAGTCGGAAATATTTTCTACGGATAAAATCATTAAAATAAATTTAACTATTTAAACAGAAATTCTATAATTTAAATAATATATTTAGTTAACAAAATATAACTCCAAAAAAATAAGGTCGTAATCACACGACGAAGTTATAATCGAAAATGAATCTAAAATATTAAAAATCAAAATACGAGAAGAACGGGAATACATATTTTTAACCGAAAATCGAAATTAAAAGAGTATAATAAAATCATAGTCGCGAACGAATTTGTCTAAAATGGTTCGCAACGGCAACGATTAATTAAATTCAAATATGAATTCGAAATCGTCGATAAATCCATAAAACAAATCAAAATTAAAATAATTAAATATTTACATCAAATTACGCTAATAAAATCATTAAACTTAATAAATTTGGGTTTTAAAAATACGGGGTATTACATTCTTGCACTAGAAGAATATTCTCTATCATTAGCCAGCCTCTGACAAAAGCTCTCTGTTCATCACTGATAATTTTATCCAAAACATAGGCAATTCGAGCAGTAAGAATTTTTGCAATTACCTTATAAGTAGTGAAACTTTAGCAGCATGTTGATGTTTAGGAATAAGAGCTAAGGTAGCATGGTTTATCCTTTTTAGGAGCTTCCTTGTGTTGAAGAATTCATGAATAGTGTTACAGAAGTCATCTCCCACAATGTCCCAAGCATCCTTAAAGAATTTTGTTGAATATCCATCTGGTCCTGGAGCTTCGTAGCCTCCAAGAGAAAAAAGGATATTTCAGATCTCATCATTTGTTACCAGAGCCAAAAGATTCCTCTGCTGGTCTGCATTTAAAATCGGCCCCTAATGTAGGATAAGAGGATCAATATCAGCTTTACAAGATCCACCTCCAAGAAGCCCCTGGAAAAAATTCAGAAACTCTGTCTCCATCTCTTTACTCAAAACAGTCCAAGCACCATTCCCCTTAATCACCCTCGCCGTTCGAGAAGTGGCTTGTTTTGCCTGCACCATGTCATAAAAAAATATGGTATTGGAATCAGCATTAAACAGGAACTGGTGCTTATTCTTTTGGGCCACAAATTCCGTCGCCGCTTTACCCAAGAACTCTGCTGTCTTTTTCAAATCAGCTATCGAACTAGGTTGCATCTGACTCTAGTTCTGTAGGACCAAAGCTTGGGCAGACTTGAGGGCAGCTTCAGCAGCTTCTGCTCTAGAGATTATATGAGAAAAATCATGCTTATTCGGCCTTTTCAGCAATGGTTTTAGCTCGGTCAACTTCCTGCACAGAATAAACTGGTACATTCCACATATAGAGAAGCACCATGAAGATCAGACAATGTCCCGAAATGAGGGATGAATACACCACATATTAAAAAAATGAAAAGGCAGTTTCCTACTCTCGACATTACCCAGAGATATAACACAAGGTGAGTGATCGGAGGCAACACCAGGGGGTAAAAAATTGCTCTTATGTTCAAATCGGCAGCAAAACCATAGTTGTTCATCAACACTCTATCAATTTTACATTTTACATTTTTTGCAGAAAAAGTGTAGAAGCAGCCTTCATAAGGAACATCAAACAGTTGAGAAACAAGACAACACTCTTTAATGTCCGCAACTTCATATCCATAATATGCCGAGAGCTGATTCTATCCATTGAATTCAGAGGGCAATTAAAATCGCCACAAACAATCCAGGGTTCTGTGACATTGGCTACAAAAGAGATTATATTTTTCCACAAATCTTTCCGATCACTAATACAATAAAAGCCATAAACCATCGACAAAAAGAAATTCTTCCCTGAAGTAAGATCGGATACCAAACCAGAAATGACCAACGATGAAAATCCACCAAAAGAGGGTTCCAAAGCAACGCCATCCTATCATTAGGATGATTCAGAAAATTATCACAGTGGCGCCACCCAATGAAGAAAATTCTTTTTAGATTTGATAGTTTATTTTCATTCAATTTTGATTCCAGGATACCAACAATTGAGCAAGAGTGCTCTTTATTCAATTTTATAAGGGCTTTTTTGTTTCAGAGGAGATCCCGATCCCCTGAATTCTAGATCGACAGCTTCATAACAATTTAAAAGGCCTGAACGGCCGCTTCATACCTGTTCGGGACTTACTTCGTTTTTTGATAACCTATGCAGGTCTTTTTTTGCTAGACTTCAAAATAATTGTGTGCCATCCTTCCTCATCTACCTGCTGAACCTGATTAGGGAGTATCATACCATCTCCCTGCCCCTTCTATTTTACACAACCGAGAGGAGCATTAGGAGGAGCACTAGCAGGCTGGGAAGCGTGCAGGTCTGATTGCTGGCCACTGTCCTTATTTTTAGTCACTAGGGTGGGCTGGACTGCAGGGGCCACTTCAGGGGGATTTTTTGCTGCATGTTCTTGTGGTTCCGGCAAAGAACTTGCTTGCAGATTTTTGATAGAAGCAGGGACATGTTTCCATCGAGTGTTGGATGTTGTAGCTGTAGCAAGGGGCTCAGGGACAGGCTGACCTGCCTTTTTAAGGGCCGGTTTGATAGTGTTTCGAGGGGCAGAAATAAGGTTAACAACCACATCACCTCCCACATTAGCATTTTGGTTCGCACATGCAGCATTAGCATGCCCACTTGATCCACATTGGCTACAAAACAGAGGCAAATCCTCATATTCAAAGAAATGGACAAAATTACCTTCCTCACTTTTAACTTCCACTGAGGTAGGGAGTTTCTTAGAAACATCAATTTCAACCAAGACTCAACCATATTCTATGATTGATCTTGTCAACGTGAGATCGTCCACTTGTATTAGTTTTCCCACAAATGAAGTGATCTCACTTATAGGTCCACAATTCCAAAGTTCCAATGAGAGGTTCTTTAATCAAACCTAAACAGGGATTTTGGTCATCTCTTCAAGACCAAAAGAAAAAAGCTTCAGGAATTCCTTCAATACAAGAGCTTTACCACGGATCATATAAGGGCCTCCTGCAAAAGCTTTAATCTTATCAAAGTTGTCATTAAATTTCAGGACTATCCATCCCGAACTGTTCAGAATGTATTTGAAAGGTTGTCATATAACTAGGGCTGTTCACGGTTCAAATATCCGATATTTCGGATATTTGATTGTCGGATATTTGAAATTTCGGATATCTAAAAATGATATTTGATATTTGATTTGAAACTTCGGATATCCGGAAGATCGGATATTTGAATTTTCGGATCGGATATCATCGGATATCAAATATATCCGATATTATTCGAATACAATTTCAAATATAAAAAAAATTACCAAATGACAAATATATTTTATATTATCCAATTTATTGAGCGAATGCTGAGCAAATATCCGATTCACTTAGCAAATATCCGACTTACTCAACAAATATCCAATGTTAAAACTAAAATAAGAAAGGAGTGGATGGAGTATATCGGTATGCAGAGTATTTTTATTTTTATTTTTATAAATATCTAAAAAGGGATTATATTAAAAATATAATTTTAATTAAATTAAATTTTGCCTCAAATAATAAATAAAGTAAGTAAAAATTATACACGGACACATCTAAATTTATTTATATACAATTATATATAAAATAAAAAATTATAAAAAATATATAAATATTTTTTCTTCGGATCGGATATTATTTGTATTTGTCGGATCGGATATTTGATTTGTTTGACTTTTCGTTGACCGGATCGGATATTTGATTTGAAAAAAAAAATCGGATCGGATATTTGTTTTTTCGGATCGGATCGCTTCGGATATCGGATCGGATAAGCAGATATCGGATAACATGAACAGCCCTACATATAACACCTCTCATAGCATTCATCAGAAATTTGTCCACAGAAATCCCAACAAAACGGGCTAGGAGACAAGCTCCCCATGATTCATCAATGGCATGTATGTGTTTTTTTGAAATAGAGACAAAGTTCTCTCTTTGCGAGACAAACTTATAGTGTTTTGATGGGAGAGAAACAAATAACGTAGCAAATGATCTCTTATGATGTTCACCTTCATGGGGCACAACTTCCTCATCAATCTGGTTTTTTTCCAGCGAATCTATAGTGTTTCGAACCCCGCCATTATCTGTAGCATTTGTTTCCTTGCTATCCACCTTCAGCCCATTATCCTTCTTACCATCATATGCCCTAATTTCATCCAGCTCTTCAGAATCTGAGAGGAGATATGGCATTGAGGGAGAGACATTCTTCGACTTCAGCCCTTGCTGAAATTCATCCAGCTGCGAATAGAAATGGACTATACCCAATCCAGGTTTCGCAGCGTCTGCTACCATTCAAAAATCAAAATCATTCTCCTAGGGGTTCCAATTTGCCATTTTCCTGAGCTTTGATTTTCGAAATATAGAAACCAGGTCTGGCCACCATTATCGCACAGATCTGGTCAAGGGACGTTCAAAGACCCAGAAACTTCTTCCAGATCTAGCGATTTTGACCTACGCTTAATACTTGCTCTACTCGACGAAAAATCTTCTGGATCTGAAAGTGGAGAAGAGTTGGAATATTCATTGTTAACCAAACCCAATTTTTTTGGATGGGGCAGTGCACAAATCGGTACTTCAACAGGTACCCAATTTTTCATTGACTTTTTCTTAAGCCCCATTCAGCAACTGAAATGCGAATAACAAAAGACAATAATAGTGAAAGTGTCGAGAATTAATGCGCACAGATGAGGAACAGTGACAGTGACAGGGAGGGGAGCGCTACAATGCCTTGATTTTTTCCAGCGCCTCTTTTGAGTTTAGTCACCATGGGAGGGTCGAGAGACCAGGAGAGAGGACAACCAAGACACCCAGAAATGGGTAGTGGTGCATGGTCGTTCTTAGTTAGTGGAGCGATTTATCTAGTTAATTCCGTTAATGAACGAAACCTCAGCCTGCTAACTATGGCCTTTTAGGCCACGGAAGTTTGAGGTAATAACACGTCTTTGATAACCTTAGATGTTCTGGACCACATTCCTGCTACACTGATGTATTCAACGAGTTTATAGCCTTGGCCGACAAGCCCGGGTAATCTTTAAAATTTCATCGGGATGGGGATAGATCATTGCAATTGTTGTTCTTAAATGAGGAATTGTTAGTAAGCGTGAGTCATCAGCTCGCGTTGACTACGTCCCTACTCTTTGTACACACCACCTGTTGCTCCTACCGATTGAATGGTTTGCTGAAGTGTTTAGATAACGGCGATGTGGATGGTTTCCTACCGACAACGTCACAAGAATTCCACTGAACCTTATCATTTAGAGGAAGGAGAAGTCGTAATAAGGTTTCCATAGGTGAACCTGCGGAAAGATCATTGTCAAAACCAGCCCAGCAGAACCACCGGCACACTTGTCACTGAAACATGGGGGATGCAGGCCGTGCTTGCTCCTCTACGGTGTGGCCGAGGCTCCTGCCATGGCCATCTACTATGTAGGGGCACTAGCATGAGAATCGGCTCTCCATCCTAACATCATCCAGCGCGGAATGCGTCAAGGAATAAGAATCTGAAAACACGCCCTCCGTTCGTGCTCTAATATTCGACGCAACTGAGCGGCCGTGTGTCGTATTAATAAAAATGACTCTCAGCAACGGATATCTTAGATCTCGCATCAATGAAGAACGTAGAAAAATGTGATACATGGTGTGAATTGCAGAATCCTGTGAACCATCAAGTCTTTGAACGCAAGTTATGCCCGAAGCCATTTGGTCGAGGGCACGTCTACTTGGGTGTCACGCAACACATTGCACCCAACGCCTTCACACAAAATCAGGTGCCTCAGTCGTTGGGGCAGAGACTGGCCTCCTGTGCACTCGTCGATGTGCGGTTGGCCTAAACAGGGAGATTATGGCAACGGGGGCCATAACATTAGGTGGTTGGTTGTCTCAGGCTTTACCGCGAGCAAGGATCACGCCGTGCGCCTTAGGCCGTCCGTGCTTCTCGTAGGGCCTTGAAGAAGCTACGACTTCACTGATGCAACCCTAGGTTAAGCGAGGATACCTGCTGATTTTACACATATCAATAAGCGAAGGAAAAGAAATTTACAATGATTCCCTTAGTAACGGTGAGCGAATCAGGAAGAGCCCAGATTTAGAATCGAGTGGGCTTGGCAGCTTGAATTGTAGTCTGGAGAAGTATCCTATGTGACAGATCAGGCCCAAGTCCCTTGGAAGGGGGAGCTGGGGAGGGTGAGAGCCCCATCATGCCTAGACCCTGTCGCACCACAAGGCACTATTGTTGGGTCGGGTTGTTTGGGAATGCAGCCTTAAGTGGGCGATAAATTCCATCTAAGGCTAAATATTGGCTAGAGACTAATAGCGAACAAGTACCGCGAGGGAAAGATGAAACGGACTTTGAAAAGAGAGTCAAAAAGTGCTTGAAATTACTGGGAGGGAAGCGGATGGGGGTCGACGATGTGCCTCAGTCAGATGCGGAATGTTCAAAAGTCTATCTGTCGATTGGCTCGAGGCGTGGACTGATGCGGATTGAGGGGGAACCTAAAGCCTAGGAGCATCGTCCCAACGATTATGGTAGGCAGTATGCACCGTAGCGGCGTGCTTCGACATCTGCATGCTCTGGGTATCGGCCTGCGGGCCACCCATTCGGCCCGTCTTGAAAAACGGACCAAGGAGTCTGACATGTGTGTGAGTAAACCCGTACGGTGCAAGGAAGCTAATTGGTGGGATCCCCCAACGGGTACACCGCTGACCAACCTCCGTTCTTCTGAGAAGGGTTCGAGTGAGAGCATACCTGTCGGGACACGAAAGATGGTGAACTATAGCTGAGCGGGGCGAAGCCAGAGGAAACTCTGGTGGAGGCCCAAAGTGATACTAAAGTGCAAATTGTTTGTCTGACTTGGGTATAGGCGTGAAAGACTAATCGAACCGTCTAGTAGCTTGTTCGCTCCGAAGTCTCCCTCAGGATTGCTAGAGCTCACATGTGAGTTCTATCGGGTAAAGCCAATGATTAGAGGCATCGGGGGCGCAACACCCTCGACTTATTCTCAAACTTTAAATAGGTAGGATGGCGTGGCTGCTTCGATGAGACGTGCCACAGAATCAAGAGCTCTAAGTGGGTAGGGATGGCAACGGGGCAGGTCAGGGACAAGGACCCCATCCCCATCCTCGAACCCGACCCGATCTCTGATATTTTTTTTATCAAGGATTACCCGACCCGATCCCCGTGGGGATTAAATCCCCATACCTAACCCAATCCTTGACTTATTTCTCATTCCCAATTTATTCCTTGTTCTTAAAACCTAACCCGATCCCCAAAACCTGACTTTATACCCAATCCCCGATCTTCAAATTATTTTTTATATCATATTTTTAATTTATATTTATAAAAAATTATATATATATATTTGGGGTGGGTTCGGGGATAGGGACCCAAACCCATCCCTGCCCCGTTCCCAAAAAAATCCCCATTAAGAATCCTTGAACCCAAACCCGATCCCCGAATTCTCTCCCCGAACCCAAACCCGAACGCGAATGAAGAATCCCCTATGGGGCCCCGAACCCACGAGGAAAATTGCCATCCCTACAAGTGGGCCATTTTTGGTAAGCAGAACTAGCGATACAAGATGAAGCAGAAGCTGGGTTACGGTGCCCAGCCGCACGCTAACCTAGATCCCACAAAGGGTGTTGGTCAATTAAGACAGCAAGACGATGGTCATGGAAGTCGAAATCTGCTAAGGAGTGTGTAACAACTCACCTATCGAATCAACTAGCCTCGAAAATGGATGGCGCTTAAGCGCGCGGCCTATACCCAACCATCGGGGCAAATGCCTATCCTCGATCAGTAGGAGGGAGCGGTGGTAGTAGCATATATTTAAATGAGAACTTTGAAGGCCGAAGAGGGGAAAGGTTCCATGTGAATGACACTTGCACATAGGTTAGTCGATCCTAAGAGTCGGGGGAAGCCCATCCGATAGCGCATTCCGCCCGAGCTTCGAAAGGGAATCGGGTTAAAATTCCTAAATCGGGATGGGGCGATTGACAGCAACGTTTGGAAGTCACAAAACATCGGCGGGGGCCTTGGGAACAGTTATCTTTTTTGTTTAATAGCCTGCCCACCCTAGAAATGGCTCAGTCGGAGGTAGGGTCCAGTGGCTGGAAGATCACCGCATGTCGTGTGGTGTCCGGTGTGCTCCCGACAACCCTTGAAAATTCGGAGGATCGAGTTCCGACCACATTCATTCATACTCATAACCACATCAGGTCTCCAAGGTGAACAACCTCTGATCAATGGAACAATGTAGGAAAGGGAAGTCAGCAAAATGGATCCGTAACTTCGGAAAAAGGATTGACTCTGAGGGCTAGGCTTGGAGGTCCCAATACCGAACCCATCGGCTGACCGCTCGAGTTGCTCACGTGGCGAGAGCGGGTCGTCATGTGACGGCCGGGGGATGGACTAGGAACAGGTCCTCTTAAGGGGTCCTTCCCCAGGCATTGAATAGTCAACTCAGAAATGGTACGGACAAGGGGAATCTGACTGTTTAAATAAAACAAAGCATTGCAATGGTTCTTGCGGATGTTAACGCAATGTGATTTCTGCCCACTACTCTGAATGTCAAAGTGAAGAAATTCAACCAAGAGTGGGTAAACAACAAGAGTAACTATGACTCTCTTAAGGTAGCCAAATGCCTTGTCATCTAATTAGTGATGCGCAGGAATGGATTAACGAGATTCCCACTTTCACCGTCTATTATCCAGCGAAACCTCGGCCAAGGGAACGGGCTTGGCAGAATCAATGGGGAAAGAAGACCTTGTTGAGCTTGACTCTAGTTCGACTTTGTGAAATGACTTGAGAGATATAGGATAAGTGGGAGCTCCGACGAAAGTGAAATACCACTACTTTTAATGTTATTTTACTTACTCCGTGATCCGGAGGCAAGCAACTGGCCTTTCTTTTAGACCTAAGGCCTGTTTGCGGACCGATTCGGGCGAAGGACATTGTCAGGTGGGGAGTTTGGCTGGGGCGACATATCTATTAAAAGATAACGCATGTGTCCTAAGATGAGCTCAACGAGAACATAAATCTCGTGTGGAACAAAAACGTAAAAGCTCGTTTGATGCTGATTTTCTGTAAGAATATGAACCATGAAAGCGTGGCCTAACGATCCTTTAGACCTTTGGAATTTGAAGCTAGAGGTGTCAGAAAAGTTACCACGGGGATAACTGGCTTGTGGCAACCAAGCGTCCATAGCGACATTGCTTTTTGATCCTTCAATGTCGGCTCTTCCTATCATTGTGAAGCAGAATTCACTAAGTGTTGGATTGTTCACCCACCAATAGGGAACGTAAGTTGGGTTTAAACCATCGTGAGACAGGTTAGTTTTACCCTATTGATGGCAATGTTGCGATGGTAATTCAACCTAGTATGAGAGGAACCGTTGATTCGCACAATTGGTCATCATTCTTGGTTGAAAAGTTAGTGGCGCGAAGCTACCGTGTGCTGGATTATGACTGAACGCCTCTAAGTTAGAATTCGGGCTAGAATCGACGCATGCACCTGCCATTCAATTACTGACTCGCAGTAGGGGCATCGCCCCCAAGGGCACATATCGTAGGCTAAGACCTCGCGGAGGACGAGGACGAGCCGCGCCGGCCACCTTGGAGTACAATTCCCACCGAATGGCCGATTGAATCCTTTGCTAACAACTTAATACACGACGGGGTATTGTAAGTGGCAGAGTAGCCTTGCTACCATGATCCACTGAGATTCAGCTCTATGTCTCTTCGATTCATCCCTCCCCCTACTACCCAACAAACAACAGCATCATGGCCCAGGAGATTTGAAAGAGCCGGAACACAACACCGGCCTACCCCCGACGTACCGGGACAAAGCCAAGGTCCCAGCTCCCTCCCTCCTTCGTGTCGCTTGGTCGTTCGGGGCCAACTGTGTGCCCCTCTTGGGCACCTATTCCCACATAGATGACTTGTCCCTCCTTACGGTGTCCTTACCCAAGCCAGGTTGATTATTTGTAGCGCCCCCAAAATTCACTACTGAAAATTTTCCTTTTATTAAAATAATAAGTGGAAGCGAAATAACAAAACTGTAAATTCTGGGGGTATTACTGCCACACTTAGTACCAGACCGGTTCACTCCTACAATTCTAGTACCAAGTGCTAAGGCTAAAAGAGAAAAGTATAACTTACGAGAAACTCAAACATATTTAAATCAGAGTAGCATACACAACACTTTACATTAATAAAATCCACCAGTGGTGGTTACAAATCAACAAATACATTAAAACTATGATATATAAAGGAGGAAGAGTACAACCCTACGACTTTCCGGATAGTTCTTTACACTCTTTCCCGAGAGCCCACTTGAATAACACCTAAAAAGAACCTGAAAGGGACATTACCCATTGAATAGGCAGGGGGCCCATGAATAGAACCTTTCAGTACTATGGTGCTGAGTAACCCTTTAAAACTCACTTAACAGCAGGCCTGTAATGCAACACATGATACTACATACATACATAATGAAAGGTAAATACTTAATATCCACATTCATACATTCACATACTTAACAAATCAATCAGCTATTAATAGGCCATAAAGAACAATCGATACTTCTGGGCCTTAAGCCCTTAGTCCATCATTATCAATCATATCGGATTATAAATATCTGTGTGAGTGCGAGAACCCCACTATTATAGCCGGTGGATCAGAATACATACAGGGCAGAACAGTCCTAGCCGCTATTATTGCCGGTGGATTGGTCTCTAGGGCAGAATGCTCTTGACCACTATTATTCGCCAGTACACTGGTCTGGCCCCGACTCACATGGTGTTCCACTATAAGTGATTAGTATTTTCCCATAATTTATTCACAACCAAATCAAATTTATTGAGCTCAGAACCCCCACTATTGTAGCTGGTGGATCGGAATACAGATATACATCATCCAGGGCAACATGCACCTGGGCTACTATTATATTCGATGGATCGATACTCATAAACATCATCCAGGGCAAAACCTCCTAGGCCACTATTATATCCGGTAGATCGGTACTCATAATATAATTCAACTAGGCCCAGCTCATTAATCTTTCACTTCACGATTAGTGTTTTCCCTTTTTAATCAGCACAATAATTCCATTTATTTGCCTCGACAGGGAGATCAAGATCCCCGGACACAAAGGTACACCGGTCGTAACGGTGTATACAAGTTATTCAGTACCCTTCAACCATGAACCCAGGGACACAAAGATACCCTGGTCATACTGGTGCATAAAGCTACTCAGTACCCTACCGACAAGGACACCTAATCTATAAGTATGCATACCCCCTAAATAGGTCCGTAGAGCTAAATAGAGTAAGATATAGGGCCTAGCTGGGGCACAAAGGCACACCAGCAAATACCAGAATAACCGTGGGCTAAACCATGTCTTTAGGGTAACAACCCCTAAAGAGCCACCATTCCCGATCTCGAGGTCTTTCACTTTAAGTATTAGTGTCTTAACTAAGGTGATCACAAAAGCACAACAATCAGATACTTATTCACTTTTAATCATTCTTATATCGTTAGATATTTCTTATTCAAACAGTTATCCAAGGTAACACAGATGAATCATTAAGGCCATCATAATCTCATCTAATTCCGAATTAGGATTCGTTCTCGTGATACTTACTAATTATCGAATACTCTTATCTTGCTATTCAGCGTTATTTGAGTCATATTACGAAATTCCACTATCACAACGACATGTTAGATACAAATTACTCGTTTACCCCTTACTTATATAATTGCTAAGTCATTCCTTCCTTACTTGACAAATTACCATATTACCCTCCTTGTTGCATAATTACTAAAATACCCTTTGCTCGATTTATGTTACCAAGTTATCTCTCATACTTATTAGGTCACCAACCACCCTTCATAATTGTTACACTCAACATATTTTCTATTTGGTTGGTTAGATTACCTATTTTCCCTTTTCCTTTATTATAATTAACAAATTGCCTTTTTGTTGGTCAAATTACCAAATTACCCTTCTCCATTATTATAATTACCAAACTACCCTTCTCCATTATCAAAATCACCAAGTTACCCTTTAGTTAGTTAAATTACCAAATTACCCTTCTCTATTATCATAATTACGAAATTACTCTTTAGTTGATTAAATTACCAATTTGTCCTCCTCTATTATCATAATTACCAAACTACCCTTCTCCATTATCAAAATTATCAAATTACCCTTTAGTTGGTTAAATTACCAAATTGCCCTTCTATATTATCATAATTACCATTTTACCCTCCTCCATTATTAAATAATCATTTTACCTTCGTTTACACTAAATTACCATTTTACCCCTCTCTTTTATTAAATTATCATTTTACCCTTCTCAATTATTATAATTACTACTTTTCCCTTCTCTATTATTATAATTACCAAGTTACCCCTTTCCAATTTCCACTTTACCCTTTTATTTAAAAAATTACCATTTTGCCCTTTACTTTCAAAATTACCATTTTACCCCTTAACTTCCAAAAATTACCATAACACCCTTTCACTTATAAAATTAACATTTTCCCCTTTACATCCAAAATTACCATTTTTCCCTTTAATTGAGAAATTACCATTTTACCCTTTTTCTTATAAATTACCATTTTGCCCCTTTTACATCCTAAATTACCATTTTACCTTTAATTACAAAATTACCATTTTGCCCTTTAATTCCAAAATTACCATTTTACCCTTTTGCCTCCAAAATTACCAATTTACCCTTTTCACTTGCAAATTACCATTTTGCCCTTGCCTCAAAAATTACCATTTTACCCTTTAATTATAAAATTACCATTTTACCCCTTACTTATAAAATTACCATTTTACCCTTTTCACTTGCAAATTACCATTTTGCCTCTTATTACTCCACTCATATTAAATTATCATCACCACATGAAATATTAATATTAATACCCCATTCTCATTATCCAACTCCCCAACTATTATATTTAATATAATACTCATTAGCACCCACACATATTAGGCCACATATTTGCACAAGACATATTACTAAAATACCCCTAGGACTCACAATAATATTAACCAAGCATTAGAGATCATAATTGCATAATACAACATGGATAAATACTTAACATTTTCATTACTAACCAAACTCTTACGTTAAGCAATATTTCCTTACATAGCATATAATCTAACATGCTTCCTTTTTTATCAATCAATACAAGAAACTACATATATTATATTAAACAACATATATCAAGCATAATAACATATTAAAAAGCCTAATGTGCTAACATACGTTTATCCATGCATTTAAGTGGGGTTTAACGATTATCTTAATTCCCACAAAAACGAACCTTACACGTATTCTAGTTAAAGGTTCAAGCTTTGATTGGCAAAACCAATACCTAAAAATAGTATAAATATTTATCATATTAGAATTAAGAAGACCAAAGGCATAAGACTTTATAATACTTAATTAATGAAATACTTAACTTAAAATATTATTATACCCTAAAATCATTAACCAAATAAACCAAGAAATGCAGCATGAGCTGCATGCAATGAAATGAGGGGGAGGGGCTCGAAATGGCAAGAAAGGGAGGAGGGAGTTGTGTTTTTGGGTTAGGGTTTTGGGGCTAGGAAAGAAGGTAGATGGGGGAGGATTTAGGGCAAGGAAAGGGTGCAGAAATAAAGAGGGGTGTAGTTGGTGGTCAGGGATGGGTTGACAACGGCTAAGGGTAGCAGTGGTGGCGGCAGCAAGGCTACGAAGGTGGCTGCCAAGGTAGATGGGGCTGAGAAGGAAGGAAAAGGGAGGGAGAAAATAGACGCCTGCAGGTGGTGGTTTCAGCCAAAGAGGTTATGGGGTAGTAGAGGAGGTTGTAGGGATTGGTTTGGTGGCTTAGGTGGCAGCGGAAAGAGGTGATGTAGGGTGGTTGTTGAGAAGGGAGAAAAAGGAGAGAAAAAGAAGAGGATAGCAGGGTGGCTCTGGGGTGGTGTGATAGTTCAGGGGTGAGGTAGAGGGTGGCAAGGGTGGTGCAGGTGGTAGGTGTGGCGGTGGCAGCAGCGGAGTGAGGTGGCAGAGCAAAAACAGGGATGGAGATAAGAGGAGAAGAAAGGAGAGAAAGAAGGTCTGGGAAGGGCATAGGAGGCTCGAAAATGGCAGAATGAGGTCAGGAGGGAAGAAGAAAAAGAAGAGGGAGAGAAAAGAGGGGATAAGGGGCTAGGTAGGGCGGCGGCAAGGTGGTAGGAGCATGGGAGTTGTAGGGAGAGGAAAGGGGAAATGAGGCAATTGGCCGGGCATGGGCGAGGAGAGAGAGGAATGGTGGTGCCGAGGTGAGGTAGGAAAAATGGTGAGAGAGAGAGAGATAGGGAGACCAATAGGGGAGGAGGGTTGTAGGTGGGGCTGCCGGAGATGGCGAAGGTGGTCGGGTGTAGTGTCAAAGAAAGGAAGAAGAAGAAAGAAAGGAGGAGGAGGTTGCGTGCAGGCCGGGCGAAGGGAAGAGGGGAGTGGGTCGGCCTGGTCGGGGGAGAAGGAAGGAAAGAAAGGAAGAGAGGACAAGCTGGGCTCGCGTGAGGAGGAAGGAAGAAAAGAAAAGGGAGTCGGGTCGAGGGAAAGAAAAAGGGAATGAGGGGAGGAGGGAGAGATGGGCCAGCGGCCCAACACACAAGGGGAGGAAGGCAAGCCAAGGTGTGGCAGCCTGAAGGAAGAAAAAAAAAGAAAGAAAGGAGAAAAAGAAAAGGAAAAAAAGGAAAAGGAAAAAAGGAAAAAGGATAGGGAAAATGGGACAAAATAAAATAATTTAATTTATAAAATAATAAAATACAATATTTTTGGGTAATTGGTGTGACCGTAGCCGGCACGCAATTTAAACCCTCTTGTTGTCAATTGTAGCACTGGTAAATAAGGGTATCGTTCTAGACCGGAGATTGAGAGGGCTCACCTCTATCTAACTAGATTAAAAATAAAACTAAAACTAACAATCCTAAATAACACAAAATAAATAAATAAGAAAAATATTAATGGGGGTTTATCAAAATAATAAAAGGATTAAATAGAATAAAGTAAACTAATAATGAAAATAATGGAAAATAATGGGAAACTGCAGATATGAGAAATATGTTAGGGAAATAAAAATCCACCACTAGATTAGGTTAAAAATATAATATTTATTTCTAAGTCAATATTTAATCGTGAGAATGAGATCGACCAAGTTACACACCAAAAGCAGGTCTATACACCTTATATTACTTCCCTTAATTAATTAATACGACAAAGCGCCAATATTAACCCTATTAAATACTAGCAGTATAGCAGCAACAAGCGGCTCATATATTTAACTAGATTTAATGCATTAAGTGTAAGTGGAAGGCTGTCAATCTAAGTACCCAAACTAGTACAAAAAGCATGTCTAGCTGTATTTCCTTTCCTTGACCCACACGTATCGAAACGTTTTACCACTTAGGTTAGAATCACAAAACGATTAGGTGAATTGTTATCTAACCTAGCTGCAATTTATACATATAAATTCTAGTATATTTAGATGGCCACCTAGCAGGCAAATAATCCTACATACTATCACTTATGAGGAACCAGAACAAGGCATGCACCAAATAAACTATACTTGACAGAATCATACATATAAACGATAGCAATTAATATAGAGTCAAGAAAAAATCTCACGAAACAAAGAAAATAAAATTATAAATCAAACCATAGTCTAGGGTTTCAATTCATTCCCTAACAATAAATAATCAGCCACTCATAATTAAAGAATTAATTACACAGAAATATATATCTAAAATATAAATTAAAAATAAGAGAAATAAATAACCGGAATTAATTTTGAATTAAAGATCAAGAATTTATTCAGATAAAAATTAATTTTATCTGAAATAAATTCTACCGGTATTAATTTATTCCTTATTTTTCTCTTCCTCTTCGGCTTTGATTTCTGTGCAAGAATTTTCTTTCTCTTTTTCTTCTTTCTCGGCCGGCGGCTAAAAGAAGCTGACGTTCCGTGCCTCGAACTCCGTGCGGCGCTGTCCTTTGCGCGTCGTCCGTGCGTGCGTCGTCCGGCTTCTTCTCTGCCGCTCGCCCTTCTCTGCCCGTCTCGCTCAGACGCTCCCGAGCCTGTAAAGGCTCTCGACGCACACACCCGAGCCTGAGAAGGCTCTCCTTCTCTTTTTCTCTGCGGCTCTGCCGCGCCCCCTGTGGCTCATCTCTCTACTTCTCCGTCTGGCAGCTTTTATAAGTTTTGTTTCCCACGCCACGTCAGCCCTCGCCCGGCGTCTTTTTTTTTCATCTTTGACTTTTCTTCCTTTGCAACGCTCCGTTTGGCGTCGTTTTGTTTGCTCCAGGCCTTTGGGCCTTCGACCTTCGGCCGTTGGTCCAAAGGTCTTATCTTTTTTTTTTTAATTTTAAAATAAAACCTGCAAAATAAAATTAATAAAAATTAATAAATATTATTTTACTCTAAATTTACTTAATTTATATCATTTTAGCTCAAATAATAAAATTTATGCAATTTTTACCACTTAAGCATAAAACAATAATTATTCCCCTATATTAGTTAAATAAACTACCAAAAACTAAGATTATAAGGGTATAAAATGTGTCAAAATATGAACTCATCAGTAATAAATTTATTTAATAATTTAATTTAATACAATTAAATATATGGGTTTAAAAAGGATAATTTAGTAAAATATTGGTTTGGAAAATTATTTTAAATAAAAAGAGTATAATAAAATAACAAAATATTTATTTTAATTTATTAAGTATTCCTATCCATTTTAATATACTCAAAAATTCATAAAATAATTAAATTAAATAGATTTAAAGGTTAATTTATCCTAAATAAAATTTATTTATTAAATTATAGGCTTTTAAAATTTTCAGGGATTACATTATTTATCCCTACCCCTTGGGAGCCCCATACATGGGCGAGCATGCGTCCCCTAGGCACATGCACTGATGACTTGTCCCTACCCAAGCATGTCCTGGAATCCACAAGTGTGGATGCGTGTTTAGCTGCACCGACGACAATGGTAGGGGATGTACAAAGCCTGGGATCAAAGCTGAGTTGTAGTGTCCTCGAGCCATGTTGTGCATCTTCACCTATGTGCATGTGGAGGAGCGGAACTTAGGGCCAACTAGTGTCCCTCGAGCACTAGGAGCAGCAGACACAAAGACACTTGGGCACCTTGTCCATATGGAGTTGCGAATAGGGGCCAACTTGTGTCCCTTGGGCGTTTTGGGCTGTGGACACCGAGCCAAGTTGGGCACCTTGGGTATTAGAACCTACGGACATGGGCCAACTTGTGTCCCTTAGCCATTCGGAGCTGCAGACACCGAGTCAAGTTGGGCACCTTGTCCATATGGAGCTGTGAATAGGGGCCAACTTATGTCCCTTGGGCGTTTGGGGCTATGAACACCAAGCCAAGTTGGGCACCTTGGGCATTAGAACCTACAGACCTGGGCCAACTTGTGTCCCTTATCCATTCGAAGTTGCGGACACCGAGCTAAGTTGGCCACCTTAGGCCTTAGGACCTGAGGACACCGAGCCAAGTTGGGCACCTTGGGCATTAGAAGCTATGGACATGGGTCAACTTGTGTTCCTTAGCCATTCGAAGCTGCGGACACCGAGCCAAGTTGGCCACCTTGGGCATTAGGACCTGCGGACATAATAGAGTTCTACGTGTGAACTAATATTTAAATGACATAATAGAGTTTTTCCTTTTACCTCTACTTTTATTTCTATACTTCAATATTGGTATCAATAGATATTGTACTTGTATATACATAAGAAGTGATATAAACTTTAAGAAAGTATATTGTTTCTAGATTTTGATGTAAGTACTAGTTACATATCTATATTATTTTATGTTTTATGAAGTTTTAAAAATTTTGAGTAATGGGTTAATGTTAATTTTCTGGTAGCATCAGGTTGAATCTTTATAGATTTATAATTTTTTAGGTAGTATCAGATTTCGGATAAATGATGGATCGGGTCGGGTAATTTCAGATTTATAGTTCTATGGGTTATATCGGGTTTCTGGTAAGTATCGAGTTGGGTCGGGTTTGTTTCGGGCTTATGATTTTTTAGGTTATATCAGATATTGGATATGTATTAGATTGGGTCAGATAAGTTTCGGGCTCCTAATGTTTTGGATAAAATCGGATTGGATTTCAGTTGGTATTCATTTGATTTTTTGGATCGAGTCAACTTTTGCCGGCTCTAGCTACAGGTGTGACCTTTAAAAGAGAAAAAGAAAGAAAGAAAGAAGAGATGTATAAGCATAGTTTTAGAGCATGTTCAATGGTGGGATATTTGAGATCGCTAATGGGTAATTGAAGTATTGAGGAAAATCTTTGGGTAACTATTTTTTTATATAAAAAATAGATGATGAGTTTTAAAAAAAGACTCGGTTATATAAAAGGTGAACATGCTTATTATAAAAATGTTTTAAGCTACTTAATGAATAGAAATCATCGTACATCCTCTAAGTATTGTTTAAAAGGTGGTGTTATATAGAAAATAACTCATTACTAAATAGATAGCATTAGACTTTAACTTGACAAATTACCTCTTTTTCAACTCTGTCTATATTCAATAACTTGATCCTCTTTCACTTCCTCTTCACTCCATTCACGCAAGCCTCCCTAAGTTGGGTTTAGAGGCCCTCCCTAAGTTGCGTTAGAGGTTAACACATCAAATAATGTGAGGCACTGATGCCACTAGGTTTTACTAGAGTGTGATGCTAGCACTACTAAGTCTTACCAATGTGAGGTGTTACATGAAGTTTTTCATCCTAGGTTTTATTAACCTATTTTTTATTTTTACTACCTTTCATTATCAATCGAGTATTGTTTAACTTTCTTATTTTACACAATCACATACTTTTATTTACACTTTCCTCTTTGATAAATCATACATAGTATTCTAGCAAAAAGCTAAATTTTCTTTACAGTCATTGAAATCTAAAATCTTTAAACTCGTAAATATATCCGATGGTGCGGTTCTATATCTTACATTTATTTGAACTATTATCGAACCAAGTTAGGAACTCATACCCAAAGACTTAGATGCTTCAAGTCCATCTAGACCACACTAACTTGATTCACACATCCATCCCCAACATGAGTACCTCATGCATCATCCAATCCCTAACAGGAGTACCTCACACATCCTCATTTTCCCAATGTGAGCTACTCACGCATGCCCCTATCCCCAAAATAACTCCTTCACACATATCCCCATTCCCAACACGAGCTACTCATGTCACCCTTCCACGCATCGATATATCTACAATTAATGCACACATTTGGAAATTAATGCACAAATATAGCAACATGAACATGTTATTGGTAAGTAAGAACATATTCAACCTAAAATTAATCACTTGCAATTATAGATTTATCTTAATATATATGTTTGAATGTGCTTTGGCTTTGTTAATCGAGAAGGATAATTAAATTCTATTAATGGATGATGAGATGAAGGAGGATGCCTGAGAAGCTCGAATGCATAGGAAGGAGGAACAAGGAAGAAGGTCTTTTAATAGAGAAGAAATATGTGTGAGGAGAAAGAGGAAAATGAAGTTCAGCATGAGATATGTGCAACATGGTCATAGAGTTGAGTAATTAGGTTAGTGTTATTGTTACTAAATGATAGGGGTAGGGTGGGTAGTTCAAGTCATTTCCCCCCCCCCCCCATATATTAATACAACTATTTTCCAAATAGAAGCCCCATTATTTAAATTAGAAGAGAAGGAGACCATTTTATTTATTAGTAAATTACAAATTAGGTTTATTTTGAATGATATTTTTCCATTTAGATTATGTACATATTTTTTTGTATAAATTAGGTCAAATTTAAATTTAACTTTCCTCTTATACACTTTTTACTATAACAAATTCTATTTTACTTTCTCTTTCCATATTATTTTCAAAAAATAAATTCCTCTCTTTATAATACTAATAATATTGCATAATATTATCATAAAATTTTGTTTTCATTTTAAAATCCAATGAACTCAACAAACATTATATGATATATAATATGTAGTATTTTTAAAGAATGTGTATAGTAGCATTGACAAATTAGCTGTATACTTTATATAATATCTTTGATAAGCATATAGTATGGAGTATCTTTGAGGAATATGTAAAGTATCTTTAATTAATGCATGTAGTATATTTAGCAAACTTATAGTATATAGCATACTCTTTGCCAAATGTGTGTTACATTGTATCTTTAAAGAACATGTATAATATGTTTGACGAACTATTATTATATAGAATATAGTATAGTGATTATCATGTAACATATATTATCTTTAAAGATTGCGCTCTATATTTTATATAGGATATAGTATATATTATCTTTGACAACCAACATATATCATATATTATATTTAATGATGTATTGTATATAGAGTCTTTGATGAATTTGTAATATATATATATATATATATATATATATATATATATATATATATATATATATATATATGTATCATATTTTGTCATATATAAAGAAGATGCATATATTATCTAGTATCTTATAAGTTACAATGAGCAAATATAAAAAAAATGTATTTGTTTGAGGTAACTAATTTAATATAAATGTATGCAAAAATTTAAATAGTTTTATATATTTATTATATTACATTGCTTATTTTAGTAGAATCAATGATGTGGAAGATTAGGAGATATGTGGTAAAACTAAATTAGTTACTATGAGAAGTGTATAATAGAGAAATTAAAATTTAAAAATTAACCTAATATGTACAAGAAAATACGCCCAACATAAATAGAAAAAATATATGCCTAATGAGCCTAAAATGTAATTAACTCTTGATTTATTTATTTAAGTATCGTTACTATAGGGAGTCAAATAGTATAGCTGATTACTTAGTTTGCATGGGCAATCATTCACCATTTAGGATTTGTGCCTATCTTTTGCCTCCTTATGAGGTCAATGACTTTCTTCTTTTTGATCACCTAGGTTCATCGTCTCGATTGTAAGACAAGTATGTATGTAATAACACATATTGTACATTCTCTAAGCATTGTCTAAATTAAAGACGATCACTATAAAATGAACGGTCACACTAACGACGAGTTTACATCAAAGTAGATTAAATTAGGTAAACTTAGGTTAAATACAATTGGGTGACTACTTTAAATTATTATAAATTAGATTAATAATTTAAATTATTTTTTGAGTATTTAGTATATTAACATAAATAAATAAGATAAAATCTTATTTTGATTGAAATAAATGAAGTTGAATAATTAAAAATCATAATTTAGAGATTAATAATTTCAAAGTGAATTGAGATTAACCGAGGTTAATATTTAACCAAACCTAACCTAAGTTAAGTCTATAAAAATTAATCTCCATTAATTGTACCTAATTGTGATCCAAACACACTCTAAATATTTAGGATTTATGTGCATGTCTTAATTGTTCCTTATTTTAGGTCTCATCTTACAACTTCTCCCAGATTCCGTCCATCATCAACATCAAAACCAGTGTTTTAAATACTACACTAGAAATCAATCTAGTGGGTTGGCCGATACGCAGTCTAACCTATCCAACCTTAGTTGAATTAGAAACTAGAAAATCTTGGCAAAAAAATTAGTACAAGCTAGATATTAACAAATCAGGTAATGAGGAGTAAAGTAAGCCAACATTCAGTAGCATAGAATTATCGGTGAAAACAACACATCAACAAAGCTCAACAGTGTAAGATTTAGTACAAGAAATTAGGTTTCTAAGTTGACAACAAGAAACAAGACCAACAAGAAGATACTTGGAGGTTGGAGGTGTGAGAATTGAAGGTAAGCCAATACAATAGTTAGCTATAACAACTCAACAAAAGAGAAATCTAGATTTGAAATAGGGATGTAAATGGGGCGGGTTCAGGACAAGTATACCTATATCTGTATCCGTATCCGAATCCATATATGCTAACACATCCATATCCGTATCTGTTGGATATCTGTTACTCGACGGATTATCCTTTTCCCCTTAAATGGATATTATCTAACGGATAAATCCATTACCCGATGGATAAACCCTTTTAGAGTTAAGCCAAATGATAATTTTAACCTTAATTTATACTATATTTATTTTAAGATTAAGGGTAAAAGGGTAATTATATATTGGGTAAATGGGTACAAATATGGATACGGGTATGGCTACGAGTACAGATATGGATATACCATACTCGTATCCATATCCGAACTCGATAGATATTATTTTCCATCATCTATATCCTTATCCATATCCATTTATCTATATCCGTTTAAGTATTCGTTGGATAAAATCATTCGAACTTTGGATAAAATCTACTCCGTTTACATCCTTAAGGTGAAATCAAGTGAATCATATCTATATATTAGCCTCAAAGTAAATCAAAGATGAAGAGAAGGAAAGAAGATTAAAATAAAGGAATAGAAAAGAAAGAAGATGAATAGTAGAGAAAGTATGGAAGTCAGAAGAGGGAGTAGCAAGGTCTAAAATTGATGAGGAACGAAGAAAAAAAAAAGCAAAGAAAAGAAGTCGAAAAATGATGAATTAATCTCACTTAAGAGGTTTCGTTGGAATTGATTCACTGCTAGAGAATGGAGGAGAAAGTCGTAGTTGTTGTTGAAGAGACCTAGAGGGTGACCTACTAGAGGTGTGAAGGTCGAAGAGTTAAAGCTTGAAGGAAGGGGAGGCTCGAAGGTGTGTTTGTCTACAAAATTAAAATGTCAATGATAATAAGTTAATTATTATAAATATCATATTTACATATTGTGAATATATAATTTATGAATGTATATTGTATTAAATATATGATTTAATACTCTTAATAGTACCATAAGTTATGGTAACTTCTCTATTATGAGTCCACCTCCAACTTTACGTATCATCTGCCTCCTTTTATATTCTCTAACTTTTATTTATAATAGATGTAATAAATGTAGATATTATATATATAGAATATTGTGAATTATAAATGTAAGAAAAAATTCATATGTATGAATAAGAATAAAAAGTTTTATTCTCCCCTCCTTTATGTATTGTCCTATATTTTTCTTTGAATTTATTAATATTATAACATTAATAATATATGGTTCTAGGTATAAAACGACAGAAAGACAGATATGTGTTGTATTTTATGTAAAATTAGGTTGAACCGATTCTACCGGTTTTTATCAATTAGATGATAAAATTGGTATTTTTCAATTGGTATGTAAAATACTAAAATCTAATATTTTTGTATCGAAAAACGAACCAATATCTGGGTTGAACCAACCGGGCGGTACATTTTATTCGCTGACCAAAACCGGCTATTGAAGGGGAATGATTGGATTTTCCGCGATATGCATATTTTTAAAAGGTGATACTTCAATCGTCAACTTTCAAAACAAAGCACAACCCCGATTTAAATAAAAGCTGAAGGTGAGATGAGAGCTTTCATTCGATTTGTGAATAAATTAAGGGTCATACTGTTCAAGCTCTTTATTCTTCGTTCCTTGAAACAGCAGCAGGGTTGTTCATTACTTCACATGCTTCATCCTCGCACCATTTTACTTTTACTGTGTCATCCTACCAGGGCAAAGGAAAGCCAAGGAACGTGCTTGCAAATAAAAAAGGTAAAAAAAAAATAGCGAGTAGAGGGAGTGGATCGTTGCAGATCGAGTTGATCGTTTTGCAACCATGGCGTCCAAGCTGGTCATGATTGCAGTTTTTATCTGTGATCTCATCGCATTTGGGCTTGCTATTGCTGCTGAGCAAAGAAGAAGCAGCGTAAGTGCACACTTTCAATCATTGTCTCCTGTCTTTTTTTTCCCTATTGAATTAATTCCCTGCTCCGCCACCATATATGTTGATTGAATTGCTTAATCCGAAACAGAAATTTCTGAATTTTGATCAATTAAGACGGCAGTGATTTGCTATTTAGACAATCTTGCTTTTCGTTTGAGAGGACTAAGATACATTCAGTTTAGGATTTTGTTATCTGCCGGATCTAGGGTTGAACCGTTGAATTCTATTGTGTGTTTGATGAAATTCCCGACGCAGGACACTACTTGTAGATGAGTTGGACCTTATTATGAAATCAATTACCCCCCTCTGTAGTTACGCATAGTAACTCAAAGTAATTATCTTGGTGAGCTAATTACTATGAGAATCTGTAGCTAATCATTAGGAGATTTTGTAGCCAAGTCTTTCATTGATTATTGTTGTTGGATGAGAATCTCTCAATCTGTTCTAACGCACTTCTATATATATATATATATATAAGCTTAATGAATGCTGTGAATTGGGTGCGTCCTTGATTATATTCTTCCCTGTTTACTTTTATGGTATCAGAGAGAGGTTGATGTAGTGGGAGAGATTCTGAATGAGGGAAGAGGAGAAGGAGATGCAGGTGGAGTGACATGGTGCAGGGACATGGATTTGGTATTGGTTGTGTCATCTTCAGAGGGAGGAGATGCATTAGGAGTAGGGCTGTAAAAGACACAAGTCGGCTTGCGAACTATTTGGCTTGGCTTGGCTTAACTATAACTTAGGCTCGTAAATTCGGCCTGTTCGTTTAGACAACGAGCCGAGTCCAGAAGTGTTTGGCTCGGCTCAGTTCATTAGGAAAAGAGACAAGAGGAGAAGGTAAGGAAGTGGAGGTTGGAAGAAATGAAGAGAGGGATGTTGATGATGATGGTGGACAGACTTTTAGTTGCTTAGAGTGTAGAGTATAGGGGAAGGTACTCTCATCAAATACAACAAGCCACATAGGTTCTAAACTACGCGATGACACGAATAATCCTTATGTATGGAATTCTAGCCTAAAAACATGCATGGGAGTGAGCTAAATTGTAGTTTGTGGTTGTTGTAGGGACGTAAGGAAAGGAAGCAAAGAGAACCAAATGCTTTTAAAAATGTGCAGTTAGTTGGACAATTAGGCATTCATAGAGAGATTTGAGAGAGAGAAGAGGAGTGATGGTACAATTCAATGAGTAAACGATGGTATGAAAAGATAACTCCTAAGGAAAGAGGGGAGTGTGCATGCAACATAAGACCCTTTTCACCAATGATCCGATGTCTACGTTTAGCACCTCATTTTGTGTATGTGTATGGGAACATGTGACTCAGTGAGTGAGGCTTAGAGATCAAAGGAAGGTGGACACATTTTGGTACTCTACCCCAATCAGCCTGTAAGGCTTTGATATTTGTGATTGAATTGAACTTGAACCACTTTGTTAAAGGACTAAATATTGTAGACTTGAGATTTATGGCACATAAAATAGATCCAAATGTATTTTGTAAAATCATCCACGAAAATAACAAAATAAGGATATACATTGAGGGAAGGATCAGGAGAGTGATCCCATACGTTGGAATAAACTAACCGTTTGTAAGAAGCTACTTAAAAAGCTAGTTTTAGTTGTAATCACTAAAAAAATTTGGCTCAAGTTTCCCGAAAAAACTGATTTGTTTGGATAAATACTGATGTGTAATGTAAGCACACATGACCAAAAATAAGTAGTTTACATAAGTGACACAATAATTGAATCAAAACAAGAAGGAGAATTGGATGAATTAGAAGGCTAGGGTTTAGGTTGGGGTGTTAGGGTTTCATGATTTTAATATGGGTTTGGGATTTCAATTGGCTTGGGGTTTTAATGGTGGATTAACGGCTAATGATTAGGGTAATTATGGCAGGTTATTTTGTGGATAATTAGACAATTAATGGTGGGGAAATCGTTGGTAAAGAAGAGGGTATTAGGGTTAGGGTTTTTGATTGAAAGAATGGATTTTTGAGGTTGAATGTGCGAATGACTATGGACGATTATGGGAACGATTTGAATGGTGACCAATGTCGAAATATGGGGGTTGAATATGGCCAGAAAAATGTGAGTTAATGAAAACAATTAAGGTGACAAGAATTATGGTTATGGATGGGGGTTAGGGTTTTAAGAGGTTTGTGATATTTTTTTTGTGGATGTATGAATGAATTGGTGATCAATTGTATTGGATATGAATGTGATCAATTGAACACAAACTAACCCACTCAAATCACACAGAAATTGAGTAGAGAAAATTGCATTGTGAATCACACAAAAATCACAAATCGCGAATGAACTCACGTATATAATCGATTAAAGAATTAAACTTGGATCTTGAAATTGCATGTCTTTTCAATATTTATTCATGGATGAATTTTAATACATGACTTAAACCTTCTCACATCTGATTCTTTATAAAAAGATAATCTAAAACTAAAAGATAGAACTTCAGCTAACAATATCTAACTAACAATTAATATCTATCTTCTACTAATAATGGCTGGTTGTATGCCTCATGGATGTCCTTTCACGTGTGCATGCATGTGTTTCATTAAAATATAGCTTGTAGCATTTGTAGGACATGCTCCCACGGTTTTTAATCAGTAATAAACAAGGGTCGAGTCAAATGGAAAAGTATAGGACTCATGAATACTGGGAAGGGGAGGCAATGACTATTACTTAATTGACAAAGTTTGGCAAACACGGGGAAAAGATTTATTCGATACTGGAAGCTTGAAGTTGGAAACTGAGGTCCTAAGGATATAGACTCATTTGGATGAGAAAGTTGGTGATGCCAACCCTGAAGTGAGGTTTTCTCACCAAGGAACACAAGGAGGAGACTCAGAGGTGGAACCCTGAAGTGAGGCCTTGCTTGTCTTCTTCTCTGTTTGCTTTTAGACCTTTTATTTCTCTGTCAATTTTGGTTTTTGTGGTGGGTAGTATATGGAAAGAAACATGATATGATAGGAACATCGATGCTGCAAGTGTAGTTACAGATCTCGTGCTATATACTGTTTGGCCTATCAATAACGAGATTCAGCATCACTTTGTTTTATCTGCAGTCATCAGAGCCATGCTATTCTCTTTCGATGTAAATCATATGGTATAGTTGGAATGCAGCAGTTTTCTAGCTGGATAATAATATGAGTTCTTAAATAAAATGGATCTCTTCTTTGACAGGCTAAGGTTATCAGTGATGCGGGTGCCAATTATACCTTCTGTCAATATGATTCTGATATCGCAACAACTTACGGTGTCATTGCATTTTTCTTCCTCTTAGCCGGCCATGTAGTAGTAATGGCAACAACCCAGTGTTTCTGCTGTGGAAAGGCTTTGAACCCAGGAGGATCTAGGGCATGTGCAGTCACTCTCTTCATTATCTGCTGGTAAGTTACAAGTGATGGTCCTCTCTGGTTATGCTTACTAAATTTGTTTCATAACAATTAACTCTGGGGACATTCATTACATTTGACAAGAACCGGTTTTTTCCCCATGATTGGTGCACTCCAGGCTGACCTTCTTAATTGCTGAGGTGTGCTTGTTTGCTGGTTCGGTGAGAAATGCCTACCACACTAAATACAGAAACTTCTACGAACAGAGGCCGCCTTCTTGCGCTACTTTAAGGAAGGGAGTTTTTGCAGCTGGAGCCGCTTTCACATTCTTTACTGCCATAATTTCTGAATTTTTCTACTATAGCTATTCCAAGGCTAGAAGAAGCTTCTCATCGTATGGTGGAGAGACTGGTGTGGGAATGGGAACCTACCAGAATGCTAGTGGCGGGGATCATTTCTGAAAGCTTCCTTGATGCATTTTGATGTAGCCCCCCGCCCCTCCTTTTACTCCAGTTCCGATTAGCTGAATCGGATGGTGCGTTCTTACTAGTATCAGATTTTTGTACTCATGTTTGTATGCCCATTTTACATCAAGTTAGTGCCTTCTTTCCTTTTTGTAATGAGAGGGACGACAGCAATAGCATTACACATATCCATAATTTTGTATGATTCGCATTCATGTGGTATTTGTGGATTGGGACAAAATTCAGGGTATTGTCATTGGTGGCAAAGTGATTGTCTTAGAAAGGATTATAACAGATTAAAAGAAGCAACAATCCGATGCAAATCCCGTCATCGGCCCGTGATAAGGTAGGGTTTATCTATTTACCAAGGCCTAAGCCAGTAGCTGCCGTTGAGAACACCACCACCCCCGGCCGCTTCTGCTGTTTTCCTTGGTGCTATGTAGTGTGGGAGTTATAATAGAGTGGGTGGGAAGCATACTCCTATTTCCCATCCTAAAGCCAATCATTAAGATCTGGTACCTGCGAATTATAAATGAAATGTAGAACCGAAAGAGATAACAATGTGGCTTTTACGCTGTAAGCCTGTAAGCTTAAACGAACAAGTGTAAAAAGTTGACGAGAGCAATGAATCATCATCCGAACAGTATGGCGGAAATGCAAAGATGCACTCGCATATGGGATGCATTAATCCGAACGAACAAAGATAAGAAGAACTGTAGCAGACAAAATCATTACGACCGTGAGATCCTGATTCTGCAAATATTGTAGCCGCCAGTCCTTTGCGGCGTGTGGAATGGGGCGATAAAAAAGAGTGCGGTGTTTCAAAGTCAAATATTAAAAAGAAGAGCGTACTACCAGCAGATCAAAGTGGCGCAGCGGAAGCGTGGTGGGCCCATAACCCACAGGTCCCAGGATCGAAACCTGGCTTTGATAGATTGCAAAGAAAAAGCTTCCTCAGCCGACTGTAGTTTTTTTCTAATTTTTTAATAATTGCCTGACTGGGCATTGGGGGAAGTATACATGCACCCAGCCAGCAAGAGGCTTCCGGTACGCTTAATGTTTTTCGTCATTTCAATGTTAAATTACTAAGGAGTGAGGGGTTGGTGCCTTTTTTCCCCGCATTGTTATAACAGCTGTTGCAATTCTATAATGTGAAACAGAAAAAAGAGCGGAAGGGAGGATATAAATCATATTACCAAACGTGGCTGAGGTGTGGAAAATCAGAGAATGGAGACAAAGTAGGGTGGGTACATATGCATGCTCTCTGTACATGAGATGAGGAGTTGTTCCATTGTTGCTCTGTTAGATGTATGTCTTGCTATGCATAGATAGATTAGTATATATATATATATATATATATATATAATTTCTCAATCATATCTTTTTTATCCATGATCTTTTTTTATTTATTTAAAAGTTACTAAATCTAAATTTGAGTTCAATCATATAAAGAATGGGTTTGATGTTAGACTAAATTTATGACATGTATTATAATTGAAAAAATATGCCTATAATTCATGCACAATCCATACAAAAATGTGTAAAACCCTAATATACATTATAAACACTCAATATGCGGAATTTAACTATACAATACTTATTATGGATCTTTTAAAAGTTCACCTCTAGTTATTGACAGGAATAATTGCGTCAAATTTGTTATTTGTGATTTTCGAAGTCAAATTTTGCGGTTTTACTCCCTTTTTTCCTCTAATCTGACGGTGGGTGCTTACAATGAGGAACGAGAATAACGACCTTCCATAGATTTCTTTATCTTTTTTTATTTTGCATAGGAATTGCCAAATAAAATTGAAGAAATTGCCTCTTCCACCCTCTCTCTCTCTCTCTCTCTCTCTATTGTATGTATGTGTGTATATGTTTAAGAAATGATTTATTGTTTTAGCAAGAAAATGGAGAGAAAAAAAATTATACAGCATACCCATGTCTCCATACAAAAGCAACATGCAAAAAGGGTGTTTAGTTGGTTATGGTAACCAACTACATTTTCCCTCTCTATTTCAAAATTAGAATGTGAAATAATTTAATTATTCCTTTAATTAAATCATTTCCTTTATTTTTCTTCTTCACATGACACACACATATACTTATATCTATAATAGCTTAATTCTAATTCTACCATCAACAATTAGATAGAGTGATATAAGGTTATGTTTGATTACTCATATGTTACCATATAATATGAACTTTATGGCCAAACTTTATATCTAATTTAATATAGACCATACCAAGAGTTAATATATACATAAAATAATATATATATATATATATATATATTCTTCCACTTGGTCCATATAAATTAGATTCTTAACATGGTCTCCTTATATTAGTACAAACTGAATGATGAAACCAATATACAGATGATAGCGACAAGCTTTCAACATTTCAAAAGTTATCTTTGATGTATCACAATTTAATAATTTTACCCATAACTTTAACTTTATGAATAAACCCAAGTTTTATTCAAGTTCCTTCACTTAATGTGTTATTTCTCAATAAACCATATGTATACAAACCAAATAAGATGTAAACACAGCTTTATTTGAAACATCAATATGTATTATAGTAATACATAGTAGGTTCAACATCCATATTATGCACATGATCATTAAACTTGCTTACTGACATGTCCTTAGATAAAAGATTAGTTAACATACAATTAGTACCTATATGTTCCAAGATCACTTCTCATTTTAAAACATATTTCTTTATTTTTAAGTACTTAATGTTTATGACATTGGTATGAATACCACTTTTGTTATTTTTTGAGATAAAGATGACAACTGAGTTGTTACACTTAATCATCAAATGTTTAGAAATAGAATCGACTATTCTAAAATCTGATATGAAATTTTTTTAACCACACACCACGCTTTGTGGCTTCAAATGATAAGATGAGTTCTACTTCCATTGTAAAAGTGGCTATGTAATTTTGCTTTTTACTTTTTCAGGATATTGCATCACTAGCTAGTAGAAAAATAAATGTAGAAGTAGACTTATGTGAATCTACTTAACCAACAAAGCCTGCATCGAATATGGATCATATTAAGGGTTAATATATATATATATATATATATATATATATATATATATATATATATATATATATATAATATAAAATAATTTACTTATAAAATAATAATAATAATTTTATAAAAAAATACACACACACACACGCATGATTGAAGAATAAAATTTAAAAACTCACCTACTTGATATATAAAAAATTAAAATAAATTACAATTAACCTAATTAGAAAAAATAAAAATCTAATTGAAGTGTAATTTGACGTAATAGAAAGAGTAACTAGAGTGATGAGGTGAGTAATTCACAAATTGTTTTCATAATACCCTCTTCTTTGATTTGATCTAAAAGCTACCAAACTAAATAAACTAAATAAACGTCATTGTTCCATAAATCCATTGTTAGAAAGTTAAATTTATAATTGCATATTTTATTATTGCTGATGCCTAATATCATAACTTTGACTTCCTTGGCAACAAATAAATAGTCATAAGCCCTAAATAACAACTCAAAAGATAGATTCTTTGAAGTTTCCGACCAAATGTAATACCTTAATTTAACTAGGAGTTCATTATTTCTTTTTTCTTTTTTTTTTTGCCTCTTTTAATGTACCCTAGATAGGCCCTTCACGCCAAGAACGAGGGGTTGACTTTATATAGGGGGGGGGGGCAAAAGGTGATGATTGATTGCCGTTTTTTTGTGTCTTGGATGTTAGCTCGGATAGCGAGCCGCCCTCCTAATTCAGATATCGATTTGACAATCAATCCAATTAGGCGAAGTCCGTCCTTTAATTAAGTCCACATCCGAACCACGTGAATGATTAATCCAATATATGTTTGTGTCTTTTTTTTCATTTCTTGAGGTGGTTTGCTCCTTGCCACTTGCCATATATAGACAGTGTGAAGAACGCAATCCGATTAATGTAAGCATTGTTGAGCTTTTGAGTGTAAAGGAAGGTAACCTCAGAGACAAACATTCTTCTCTTGTTGTCTCTTTCACATTAATTATTATTATTTTTAATCACTTACGTACGACAGCAATGCTCTCCTTTTCCTAGTTTAATGCATCACCATTTGGATTAGTGTCACATAAAATAAATAAGAAAAATAAAATGTTCGATGCGTCCTACGTAACTTCGAAAGATACATCGAAAGATAGAGACTTTAAAGTGGTGCCAAATCAAAGAAATGATGCGTGGTATATTCTATTCGACGAAAATGAGAGATCACGTGCAAAACGTAAAGGCATAACCTCTTGATTAAGACTTCCATAGGTTTTGCAAAAAATAATATTTACCCATTACGTCCCGATTACTGGTTCCAAATATATTCCTTGCCCACCTATTTTCTATGGTCTGCATATATATGTTGGGGCATAAGGGACACCTTCTGTTTATTCACGAACGATTTACCACAAGCTTGTGACGACCGTCTTAGTGTTTGCATGATGCTGCGCGCTACCGACCACAATAACCATACTACTACCGAACATGCACGCAGAAACGTGGCCGGAACCCGACCTCATTTGTCGTGGACTTCTACTGCAACTCCCTACGAAGATGATTCCTTAAATAGACTCCGTTTCCACGCAGAGCAGCAAGCCCGGCGTCAGCTCTGGGCGTCAACCCAACACACCGGTAGCAGCACCGACACAATCACCCCAAGCCCTACCAATGTGCATCCATCCTATCATTCAATCCTCGAGTTCCCTTTTCGATTAGATGCGTCTCTACCCGCACCGGCTACCTCACCATCTCCTCTTTGGCCGACCACCCTGCCGCCTCTTTATACAGCAGTGCAGCAGGGTCATCATAGGCACGGCATGATTTCTTTTTCTCCGATAAAAATTGCTGCGGGAGTGAAGAGTTCAACCGGTACGGCCGGTTGTCGCGGCGGCGATCATAGAGGGATGTGTAGGCCCCTCACTTGGAGTCCTCCAGCATATACTACCCCTGCTTCAAGAGACAAGCTGTACAGGGGAGTGAGGCAGCGACATCGGGGCAGATGGGTGGCTGAGATTCGTCTTCCTCGTGCCAGAACTCGGCGCTGGTTGGGCACGTTTGATACAGCAGAGGCAGCTGCGTTGGCTTACGATCGGCAGGCATACATGCTCAGGGGAGAGAATGCAAAGCTCAATTTCCCTCAATATTTCCTCACAAAATACGGGAAAAATAAACACCTCATTTCCTGTTCCTCGGATCACAAGAATCGTGCTACACGGTCCCAAGACACTAGGCCCTCCTCTGAGTTGGAGCAGAGTAATACGGGAGGATGGACGGAGGATGCCGTTCACCCTCGCTCTGATGAAGCTAGACCGACCATTCTAGAGTCGGGTGAGGTTGCGGGTTACAACGGTACCAGAGATCAGAGAAACAATATTGAAGTATCTAATAATTCAGATCATGAGTCTTGGATTAAAACAGTCCTCAATGAGTTTGATGATACAAGCAGTACCGCCGTTTGGGATGACATCAACGATACCGCCGCCGCTATGACCTCTGCCGGTTACGGCGTTGATGATTTCGATCAGCACTTTACATCATCGCCATTTTCATCTCCTTGGATTCTATGAATGAACAAGGATGCCTGACCTGCTCATGTATCGTTCCACTGGATGCCACTTCTAGTTGCTCGTACGCGTACATTATGTTAGTATATAGCTCAAATCGATGTTTGATTTTGATGACAAATCAACGTCTAGATATTTCCTACGTTTTAGACTTTGCATACCGATTTTGCAGTTAAGCTTTTAACCGCCTGCTGGCTTAACTTTTCATCTTTCTTTTCCTTCACGATCATAGAGAAGTTCGTGTTAGTCTTACAGTTGCACCATGGTTAATTATACTGTCGCTTCCGCCGTAGAATCCGGTTCTTGTATGTTACCGGCGGGCCCATTGCTCGTCCACACTCGAGGCTTTCGAGCGAGGTCAACCTCACTCGTGCAATAAATAAATAACTGATCATAGCGAACTTTAGATTGACATTACGGAAGTATGATCCAACAGATCAGCGTCAGCCTTACCTCTTCAAACCACGTACACAATACTCGGAACAAGTAAACCTTGCCTAATATAAAATTCCTGGTCCAATGCAGGATGGCGCAATCACAGTTGACATTTTGATACAGCGTGGTCCGAAGCATTCGATCAAAACGAAAAGGTCGGTATCATCATAGCGATAATTACTAGCTAGTTTATGAGAGTTCATTCCTGTTGCAGGATAGGATAAGACCATGTCCATCAGCAGAAAAAAGTCACGCAAGATAACAAGAAATAATAGATGAGACTGGTTTAAAAATAAAAATAAAAAAAAAAAAAAAAAAAACTTAAGCTTTAAGAAAGTGAAATGAAACATTAATCTACATACTATTCAAACTCCTTTATTTGATCTCGGAATTCTATAATTAACCGGTGAGTTATAGTACGTCCCGTGTATTTAGATAATCAAGTTCCTTGTCATGCTTGTGCAATCTAAATACGTCCATGGCAAGAAAATGGCATCACGTCGCGTTTTGCTTTCAATCTACAACCTTTCAACCACGACCTTAATAAAATTAAAACTAACATTCTAAATACATAAAAAACAACAATATGCAACAACCAACAACCAACAACCAATAGGCAACAACTTAGCCAAAGGCTTAGATTAGATGATAGTCAAGGTGTTAAAAAGAGAATCACCACTTACGTAACATGAAAACCATATCAAATTCAAATATAGTGTTCCAACCAAATAAAAAAAGGGTCCTCAAATCTCCTCCTTGCATATGTAGATCTTAGAGTCGAATACAATTATGTGATTACTTGTAAACCATTTACATGTCATCCCTTATAAATAATAATAGAGTTGTACCCTACTAGAATCATAAATGATTTCAGCATAACCCCAACTCGAGATTCATTATTTTACACTCCAAAATTACTAATGCAAGGAGTTTGATACACTCATCAACGGAGTCGAGTTAAGCTCAGGTTAACTAGAGTAAGAACTTTGGAATTCAAACCGACACTATAAACATAACTTGTGAAGATGGAGTTTCAGACAATAGGATATTGTTGGAAATAATTAACAACTCAAACGACATAGTGTCCTAAACAACAAACATTTATGACAAAAAACTAGAGGAAAGAATGTCGTCCAAAATTATTTTTTCAAACAACAAAGCCTAGGTTTATTGAGGGTGGATATTTTATGCTAGCCTATAATCAAATTTCAATGGAGTTTATAATAATTGATGATGAGTAGGGGTCTTGGCATGAGATACCCTCGAGTATATACTTCTAATTATCCAAGTCATAATTAAGAGCCTTTTGAAGAAGTGAGAGAGCATATGCTTTTATGAGAATTAAGGATTTAGTGAGTGATCGACCGCATTTGAGGTGGAACTAATAATTGATTTTAATGGGGCATTTGGTGTCGCAGTGCCTATTTTTCAATATTTATCATTCTAATTTTATGTACTAGGGTTCTTGATATATATGTAATCCCCCAAAAATTTCGAAAACCTATATTTTAATAAATAACTTTATTTGAAATAAAATTAGCTTGTAAAATTATTATTTTAATTATTTTATGGATTTTAGAGTATGTAAATTTGGATAAGAGTATTTAATAAATTAAAAATAAATATTTTGCTATTTATCATATTGTTTTATTTAAATAATTTTTCAAACTAATATTTTACCAACTTTATCCTTTTTAAACTAAAATATTAGATTATAATAAATTAAATTATTAAATTAAATAATTTACCAAGAATATTATACTTTATGATTTTATAAATTTAATTAAATTACTTTTCCTATTTTTCCATTTTCCTTTTTCCCTTTTTCCTCTTTCTTCTTTTCCTTTTTCTTTTTTCCCTTTTCCCTCGGGCTGCCTTGCCAGGCCAGCCCTCCTTGCGCGTTGGGCCAGGCCAGCTCCTTCCTCCCTTCTCTCCCTCGCGCACCGCCCAGCACACTCAGTCCCTCTCCCGCGTGCCTGACCCAGCCGGTCGGCCCCCCCCCCCACTTTTCTTTTCCTTCTTTCCCCGACCGGCCAGCTTTTTCCCCTCCTTTCCCCGACCGGCCGCCCGCAGCCTCCCTTCCTCCTTCTTCTTCTCCCCAGGCGGCAGCAGCTGCCGACCTGTTTGCTGCTGCCTGACTGCCTGCAACCGCCACCTTGCCACCCTGTCTCTCCCTCTCCCTCTCTCTCTTCTCCCTCTTCTTTTTCTCCACCTTTCCCTGCCCCATTATTTCGAAACCCTTCTTCCCCGACCCTCTTCCCTCCATTTTCTCCCCTCCATCTTCTTCCCTTCGTTTCGTGCGCCGCCGCCCTCCGCCGCTCCAACCGCCGCACTCATCCCCTAAACCACCTCCTGCACCCTTCTACTACCACCTTGCACCACCCCAATACCCATCCCGCAGCCCTCTTTCTCCCTTCTTCTATTTTTCTCCCTGTTTTCACTCTTCTCGACAGCCGCCTGTAACGCCGCCATTCTCCGCCGTCCGGCCGTCTCTGCCGCCGCCCAGACCACCAATCTCCTCCCTACAACCCCCTCTACCACTCCCAATGCTCCTTTGACCGAGAACACCACCTTCAAGCCCTCGTTTTTCCCCTTCCTTTTCCTTCCTCGCCAGCCTGCACCTCGAAACCCCACTTCGACCGCCACCTTCGCAGCCTTGCTGCCGCCGCCTCCGCCACCATTAGCCACCATCAACACGTCCCCGACCACCTCTTACACCCCCTCTCCACCTCTGCATCCTTCCATTGCCTTGAAACCTCCCCCAACCACCTTCTTTTCTAGCCTAAATACCCTAACCCGAAAATAATAGATTTTGCTTCCTTCACCCCCTTCGAACCCTTCCACCCCTCATGTTTGCATGAAACTCACGCTGCTCATGCAACGTGAGCTCCACTTTAGTTTGAAAATTACTTGGCTAATTTTTAAGGTATAATGGTATTTTATGTTAAGTATTTTATTAATTAAAATTTATAAAGTCTTATGCTTGGATTCTTATTTCTAACATAATTATGATGGATATTATTTTTAGGTGTTGAGTTGCTAATTGTGCTTGGTAAGATTTGATATTTTGCGGGATTAAGGTAATCGTTAAACCTCCCTTAAATGCATGGAAACGTATATATGCTAGCACATTAGGAATTTTATTATGATTTTATGTATGTTTTGTGAGCCAAGCATGATATATAAATGGTTGTTTACATTTATTGAAAGAAAAAGGGAAATGCATGATAGCTTTGTGCCATGTGTAGGTATGATAATTAAGGAAAAGGTTGATTATTGATGGAAATGTTAAATGCTTGTTTATGATGTATTATGTTGCTAAGGCATGAATGATAATATTGTCTAGGGGTATTCTAGTAATTATGGTTATGAAGTATGTGATCTAATGTATGTAGTTGCTAATGAGTATTATGTTGATTAGTGACAAGTTGGTGGACTTAGATGATAAGAATAATATCATTATTTTATGTAGTGATGGTAAATTCATAAAAATGGTGAATAAAGGGGTTGAGTGGAAATTTTATAAGTGAAAAGGGTATTTCGGTAATTTTATAAGTAAAAGGAAAATTTGGTAATCTAAAAAGAAAGGGGCTAAATGATAATTCATAAGTAAAAGGATAAAATTGTAAGTTGTGAGAAAGAAGGGTATTATGGTAATTTTTGGAGAAAAGGGTAAAGCGGTAATTTTGGAGGTAGAGGGGCAAAATCGTAATTTCATAAGTAAGTGGTAATATGGTAAATTTTATAAGTGAATGGCGACACAGTAATTTTGTAAGTGAGGGGTATGACGGTAATTTTGTGAGTAAAAGGTCAATATGGTAATTTTGGAAAAGAAGGGCAAAATGGTAATTTGGTAAGGAAAGATAAAAATGATAATTTTGGATGTAAAAGGGTAAGATAGTAATTTGAAAAGAAAAAGGGGTGTTATGGAAATTTTACAAGTAAAAGGGGTATGGTGGTAATTTTCATAAATAAAAGGATATTAGGGTAATTTGAAAGTAAGGGGTAGAAGAGTAATTTGTAAATAAAAGGATGTTATGGTAAATCCGGTAGTAAGGGGGGTAACTTGGTAATAATGATAACGACAAAGGATAAATTAGTAATTAAAGTATGATTAAAAAGGGGTAATTGGACAATTATGATAACAGAGAAGGGTAATTTGGTAAATTAATCAATAAAAGGGCATTATGGTAATTTTAATAAAGGAGAAGGGTAATATAGTAATTATAAATATGGAGAAGGGTAAATTAATAATTATAATTATGAAGAAGGGTAAATTAATATTGGTAATTATGAAGAAGGGTGATTTGGGATTCATGATAGTTAAAAAGGGTAAAATGGCAATTAAAATAATTGAGAGGGGTAAAATGTTAATTATGATAAATGAGAAGGGTAATTTAGTAATTATCCAACTAAAGGGGCAATTTGGTGACTTAACCAATTAAATGATAAAGTGATAATTATTTAACCAACTAAAGGGGCAAAGTAGTAATCATGATAAGGAAGGAGGGTTATTTAGTAATTTATCCAGCTCAAGGGCAATTTAGTAATTATAACAAAGGAGAAGGGCGATTTGGTAATATAACCAACCAAATGGGAAATATGATAAGAGTAGCAATTATGAGGGGTGGATGGTGATTTAAAGAGTGTAGGGGGTAATTGGGTAACCTAAACCGTATAAGGGGTAAATTGGTAATTATGTAACCCAAAGGGTAATATGGTAATTTGGCGAGGAAGGAATGGATACTTAACAATTATATAAGTAAAGGGCAAATGAGTAATTTGTACCTAACATGCCTTTGAGATTGTGGAACATTAATATGATTCAAGTAATGCTGATTAGCCAAGTAGGAGTATTAGTATTAGGGCTGTTCACGGTTCAAATATCCGATATTTCGGATATTTGATTGTCGGATATTTGAAATTTCGAATATCTAAAAATGATATTTGATATTTGATTTGAAACTTCGAATATCCGGAAGATCGGATATTTGAATTTTCGGATCGGATATCATCGGATATCAAATATAACCGATATTAGCCGAATACAATTTCAAATATAAAAAAATTACCAAATGACAAATATATTTCATATTATCCGATTTGTTGAGCGAATGCTGAGCAAATATCTGATTCTCTTAGTAAATATCCGACTTATTCAACAAATATCCAATGTTAAAACTAAAATAAGAAAAGAGTGGATGGAGTCTATCGGTATGTAGAGTATTTTTATTTTTATTTTTATAAATATCTAAAAAGGGATTGTATTAAAAATATAATTTCAATTAAATTAAATTTTTCCTCAAATAATAAATATAGTAAGTAAAAACTATACACAGACACATATAAATTTATTTATATACAATTATATATAAAATAAAAAATTATAAAAAAATGTATAAATATTTTTCTTCGGATCGGATATTATTTGTATTTGTCGGATCGGATATTTGGTTTGTTTGACTTTTCGTTGACCGGATCGGATATTTGATTTGAAAAAAAAATCGGATCGGTTATTTGTTTTTTCGGATCGGATCGCTTCGGATATCGGATCAAATAAGTAGATATCGGATAACATGAACAGCCCTAATTAGTATGGCCTTAATGGTTTCTCTGTGATATCGTGGATAATCTTATGAATAAGAAACTATTAATGATATCAGAACGATTGAAAGTGAATAAGTATCGGATTATTGTGCTTTTCGTGATCACTTTAATTAAGACACTATTACTTAAAGTGAAAGACCTCGAGATCGGGAATGGTGACTCCTTAGGGGTCGCTACCCTAAGGACGTGGTTTAGTCCACGATTATTCTGGTATTTGCTGGTGTGCCTTTGTGCCCCAGCCAGGCCCTATATCTTACTCTTTCTAGCTCTACGGACCTAGTTAGGGGGTATGCATACTTATGGATTAGGTGTCCTTGTCGGTAGGGTACTGAGTTAGCTTTATGCACCAGTACGACCAGGGTACCTTTGCGTCCTTGGGTTCGTAGTTGAAGGGTACTGAGTAGCTGATATGCACCGGTACGACCGGTGTACCTTTGTGTCCCGGGTTATTGATCTCCCGTTCGAGGCAAATAAATATGATTGATGTGCTGATTAAAGAAAGGAAAGATACTATAATTGAAAGTGGAATATTAATGAGCCGGACCCAGTGATTTATGATATTGAGTACCGGTCCACCGGTTATAATAGTGGCCAGGAGCGTTGTGCCCTGGATGATGATTCTTTATAAATCCCGGTCCACCGGTTATAATAGTGGCCAGGAGCGTTGTGCCTTGGATGATGAGTTATATGTATTCCGGTCCACCGGCAATAATAGTGGGGGTCCCGAGCTCAATAAAACCAGTTATGTATGTGAATAAAATTATGGGCAAGTACTAATGACTTATAGTGGAGCAATGGCTTAAGGCCTGATTGTTTGAGTTTGCGTTATGACATGGCTTAAGACCGTAAGTACCGATTGTTCGTAACGATATATTGATATGCTATGTGAATGTTGATGGTGTGAATTATATATATATGTATGTAGCTTGTTTCATGTGTTACATTACAGGCCTGCTTTTAAGTGGGACTTTAAAGGGTTACTTGGTACCGTAGTACTGAAGGGTTCCATTCGTGGGGCCCCTGCCTATTCAATGGGCAGTGTCCCTTGCAGGTCTTTTCAGGTGCTACTCAAGTGGGCAACGGGGAAGAGAGTAAAGTCTCATCCGAAACTACTAGGGTTTTTTCTCTCTCTCTTTGAAATTCCTGGTTTTAAATGTATATGTTGATACTGTAACCACCATGGGTGGATTTCATTATTGTAAACGTTTGGTACGCTACTCTGATTTAAGTATGTTGGAATTCTAGCAAATTGTATTTCATTTTCCTTTAGCCTTAACACTTAGTACTGGAACGGTATGAGTGAACCGGTCTGGTACTAAGTGTGGCGGTAATACTCCCAAAATTCACGGTTTATTAATTTGCTTCCGCTAATTTCCTTTTAATTAACGAAATTTTTCAGTAGTGAATTTTAGGGGTGTTACAATATATGTTGTGCATAAAGAACTTATCTTAAATAGTTTATTAAATAATTGATGTACTATATTGGTGAAATACCCCAGAATTAATTATTTTGGAAATAAGTCACTAAATAAGGACTATTGGGGAATTTATTTAATTTATTGCTCTTTTTAGATTAAAAGGGATTATGTAGGGCAAGTTAATAGGAATTTTAAAATAATTTATAAAGGATATCTCTATATTTTTTTTAGGGCCCTAAATTAGCCTAAAAAGGAGAATAAATGTTTTATTTAATTATTTAAATATTCTTACTCTAAGTACCCAAAGTAAATACTCTAAATATTTATATAAAATAAAATAATAAAATAAAATAACATGAAATAATCCTTTTTCCTCCTTTTCCTTTTTCTTCTTCTTCCTCCCTTTCTTTTCTTCCTCTTCTCGCCCGTTGGGCCAGCCCGCGGCCCAACTCCCCTTTCCTTTCCTCCTCCCCGCGGCCCAGCGCCGTTCGGCCCTCCCCTGTGATAGTAAAACGCAGCGTTTCGCCCCTCCTTCGGCTGAAACGCTGCGCTCCGGTTAATGGAGTAGCTGTTGCCTGCCAGCTACTCGACGCCGCGCTTCGTCCAGAAACTCACCCAAAACGCCGTGTTTTAATAAGGCCTTTTGACCGTTGCCGAACCAGCCGGTCCCCCCTTCGTTTTCTTTTCTCCCCGGACCATCGGTCCGGCCTCCTCCCCTTTTCTTCCTCCCGCGCACGACCTGCAACACGCCACCATCCCCCTCTGCGCCGACCGCCTGTCTGCGCCGCCTGCGTCGCCGCCTTCCCCCTTCTTGCCCTTCCAGCTACCCTCCCTCGACCAGCCGACACCCCCCATCACTCCTAGGCCGCCCGCACGTTTTCTTTTCTTTTCCCGACCAGCCCACAGGTCTGCCATGGCAGACCTGCGTCGGCCTACCACCGCCGGCCAGCGTGCCCGAATCGCCGCCTAACCTGCCTTCCCTTGTCCCCTCTCTCGATTCTCCCCCATTTCGAGCCTATAAATACCCCCCAAGGATCTAGCTTCGGGGGTTTTCGAAACCAAAAGCCCAGAAATCACCTTGCGCTGCCCCTACTTCAGACAGCACCCCGTCACCGCCGCCCATCGCCACCGCCCGATCCACCCCCGAAACCCTTCCTTGCATCGTCCTCCACCGACCCAGGCCTCCCTCACCCCTCGGTTTGCTCTGCACGCGCCGCCCCAGGCGTGCAAAGTACCCTTCCCGACCAAGTCAGCCTCGAACTCCGCCGCCCTTCTCACCGCCGCCCACCGTCATGCCGCCACTTCCAGCACCCCCTCTACCTCCCAAAACCACCAAGGGAGCTTCCCCAACCTCCCTAGACCCTCTGTTTCCCCTGCCAACCCCTCCTTTTCCTTCCTTCCCCCTCCACCACTTCTCCACCTTTCTTTCCACCCCAACGTCGTCATCGCCGCCGCCGTCGTGTGCCGTGCACCGCCACCTGTGCCACCAGCACCCCTAGGTGGTCCTCTAAACTCCCCAACCCCTAAACCCTTGTTATACAAACGCTAATTATTTTTAGTAGTATTATTAGTATTATTATTCTTAATGTTGTTATTATTATTATTATTTAACCTAACCTTGAAATAATTTATAACTGTTAGTATTACTATTATTAATGACCAATAACTTTAGTATTATTATTTTAACATCATTATTGTTATTATTAATAGTATTACTATTATCATGGTTATTAGTATTATTATTATTATTTTAGTTCCTTGTCACTATTAGTAATATTTCATATACCACTAACCTTACTATCGCTACTACTATCATCATTATTAGTAACATGGAACTACTACCGTTAATAATAAATACTATTAAAATTACTTTAAATTATTGTAGCCATTAAGACCTACTTTTATTAGTAGTAGCATGATTAGCTACCTTAAGAATAATGACCATACTTTTACTTATAAAAGTAATATTATTATTTTAGCCCTAAAGGTAAGTTAAAGATAAGGGTAAGGTAGAAAGAATAGTATTTTGGTCAGAGGGAAATTAACCTCTAGTTTTTCCCTCTTATAGGCGAATCAAGTCGACACCCGGAGGAGGCGTAGGAACGTGCTCCAAGACCGGAGTCGTGTTAGGTAAGGACGAAGCTATGGCCTTGTGCTATGTGTAATGTGATGTGTTGATGAATGATGAGTATGCCATGTTAATGTGTATTATGCATGTGTTATGAATAACCTGTTTTGTGTAGCGCAGCGTGGATAATGAGGTATGATGTGTGTGCCTTATATCACATGAGCATGACATGTTATGTATGACATTTATGATGTGTTGATATGGCCCTCTAGGACATGCATGCTAGAGTTTTGGTATTATGGAATGGGACTAAAAGAATAACAAGAGGGGAATGGGAAGTGAGATTATTAAGGGGGAATATGGGGTAGACCCAAGTACCTCATCATCCATGAGAGAAACTGTACGTGGAAAGCATGTCTAAAATAAATGAAAGTTGGGAACCATGCATGGGGGCTTTAAAATCTGCATGGTGACTTGGGGTGTCTGCATGAGGTGACTAACTCTTGCATGGGGGTGTGTCTTACGTGAGAAAAGTTGAATGTGGGAGTAAATGAGAGATGGGGAGAGTTGTAGAGTGATTAGAGACTTGGGGATGAAAAGAGAGAGGTTACTTGTGGAAGAAGTAAGGCGCTAGGGTTTGATGTGGCCAACTAGGGTTTTGCCGGTCACATGCCAGATCGAGGAGTAAAGTGATATGCCTTGGGGTTGACCTAATAAGGGTGAGATGTGGGGTGAAGAATAAGTAAAGGGTAAGGTAAGTGAGAAGAGGTTGGGCCACATAGGCCCAACTATGATTTCCAAGGGGAAAACCCTAAAGGTTGAGAATTGGCGAGATCGATGCCGTAGGGTGTTGGGTTTAACCTACACTTCCAGGAGTTGGGTCTTCACTATGTGTGAGCTTAAGGGGAGAATAATGTCGGGGTGTGATTTGGGGTGCACGAGTCTCAATATATGGGACAGGCCTCTTGAAAGGAAAGCAGTAGAATGTAGGGGGCATGCATGTTAAGGGCGATGTGTGATTTAATAAGACACGGATAAGACATTAATCACGTAAAGCGAAAGATGTTGAGTCGAGCCCATGATCCGGTCCACCGGCTATAATAGTGGATCAGAGACGTTTTGCCCTGTGCGTTTATTTTCTGGTCCACCGGCTATAATAGTGGATCAGAGGCGTTTTGCCCTGTGCGTTTATTTTCCGGTCCACCGGCTATAATAGTGGATCAGAGGCGTTCTGCCCTGTGCGTATATCTTCCGGTCCACCGGCTATAATAGTGGGGCTCTCGCACTCACATGGGCTATTGAAGAATGTGTGGAATGGACTTATTATCATTAATGAGAATAAAAGGATAAAGCACCGAGGAAATAATTAGCCCTTGTCCTGCATGTTATTGTATGTTGTCTATGTGCTGAACTTGTATCATATGTCCTATGTGCTGGCCTTAGCTCGTCTGTTACCTTACTCAGTACGTAGCGTACTGATCATCTGTTTCATGGGTGCTGCTCATTCCCACGAGCAGAGGACCCATCTGACCTTGTGCAGGTAGGAGACCATGTTTTCGATGCTTACGATACCTACGAGGCATCGGGTGGGGCCGAGTGTTGAGACTATCTTGGTTGGGGCCGAGAGCGAGCCGGCCGGACTCCTTTTCTATCTTTGTTTTCGTCTGTTTTAATTTAGCCGTATTTGTATTATGTTCGTATCATGGAGAGGAACTCTTAAGTTGTAGTTTTAAAGACAATGTTCTAACTATGGTTGACATCTTGTTTTTATGAATGATTATGATGACTATGCACTCATGTTTTTATGGATCTTACTTGACAAATTTTCTTGGTTTAGCCTTAGCACTTAGTATCGGAGCGGTAGGAGTGAACCGGTCCGGTACTAAGTGTGGCGGTAATATCCCCAAGTTTATGGTTTTAATTCATTTGCTTCCGCTAAACCTTTCAATTTAAACGAAATTTTTCAGTAGTGAATTTGGGGGTGTTACAATTGGTGAAACCATTATTTAATTATTATTCATATAGATAATATGTTAATCGATAAAAGTTAGATGATGTTAATGAATCAACAATCTGACAAAATTTTGAATTGGCTTCAATTGTTTATTAATATGGCACAACCTTGGAATTAGACCAAAAATGGGCTCGTTTGTTGTCCTTACACAAAAAGTAATATCATGGAATGAAGATCGATCGATGAAGTTGAGTGCCACATATTGAGGAATGGGTTCATATAATACTACAACATATGGGTGCATCATGGTGAAGTTACTTAGAGCTGAAGTTAGAACCATTGTATATGGTTGAGGAAGAAACAAATGAGATGGCAGAATTAATGGGTGATTTGTTGGGTGGAGGTGAGGAAGATGATGCCCTCAATAATGAACCACATAACTCTATAAATGATTACTTGGCAAAAATGGAACCCATCCATATCATGACAAGTTTTTTCCTAGAGATAGAGAGTGAATTATATCTTAGTTTTAAGAAAAAAATTTCATTGAATTTTTTTTGTCAGGTTGATGCATCATAAAGTGTTAAATAAGTGGACAAATAAGTCTTTTGATGGGATTCTTAAGTTGCTAAAATAAGCTATCCTATAAGGAAATAAGTTGTCTAAATCATGCTACAAGGTATAGAAGAAAATGAGCAAGCTCGAATTAGCCATTCATATATGTAAATGTGATTGTGTTTTATATTGGAAAGCACGTGTTGATTGAGACACATAACCTATATGTGGTACTTATTGTTGGAGATATGAAGCTACAATGGGAAAGAAAGTACCTCATTAGGTTATGAGTACTTTTTCTGAAGCTAAGGCTAAATAAGCTGTACGCTTCAATGACATGATGTGGCATAATAAAGGGAATTTAATAGAACTGGGATATTACATCATATTGTTGATAGTGAACCATGGAATCATTTCAATTCTAATTATCCATAATTTGCAACTAATCCTTAAAATTTATACTTAGGGTTAGCATCAGATGGTTCTAATCCATTTCACATGAGTTTCAAATATAGTATGTGGCTAGTTGTGTTGACCATGTAAAACTTACCCTTGTGGTGGTGCATAAAACACCCGTTGATGCTGGTATTGTTGATTCCCAAAATGAGTTCATTTTGGATGTATACTGATGTTTTCCTATGACCTTTGGCTGACAAATTGAAAGATTTATGCATGTTAGGAGTTGATACATGAGATACAATCATTAACAAGGTGTTTAAAATGTGTACAGTGCTGCTTCAGACCATTAACGAATTTCCAACTTAATCATATCTATTAGGGTGGTCCGGTTAGGGTGCTTAGCATGTTCAAATTGCAATAAAGACACTTCTTCCATGAGATTGAGGCATAAGATCAGTTATGTTGGCCATATGTAATTCCTCCCCTCCAATCACCCATTTAGGAGAATTTTTCAATTCAATGGGAAACTCAAAAAGAATTATCCTTCAAGGAAATGATTAGTTATTAATATTTTGATGCAATTGACTGGTATTATGGAATATCGGCCAAAAAAGAATTGCGGCCATCAAAAGAAAAAATAATGTGTTCATGAATTAAATGGGAAGAATAATTGTATACTTTACAAATTATCGTATGGTTCATCTTATATATTGAAACACAATTTAGATGTAATGTACATTGAGAAAAAATGTTTGATCCAATTTGTTCGCAAAAAAATTGTGATGATGAGAAATCAAAATACATTGACAATGCAAGATGTGATTGGGAGAATTTTAACATCAAACATGAATTGCATTTATATTATAAGGGAACCAAGTTGATGTAACCCAAAGAATAATAAACTTTTTCATATGATAATCATAAGAATTTCTTGAGAATTTTGAAGGCTGTAAAGTTCCCAAATGAGTTTGATTTAAACCTTACGAAGAATGTTAGTGATGAAAAAAAGACAAAATTAGAGAGCTAAAATCATAGTATCATCATCTGATAATATAATACTTATCATTAGTTGGGGTTCATTGATTCTCAAACAACTAGGTTGGCAATGCTATTGTTGAATTGTGCAAATTCTTTAGTGAGATTTGTTCAATGAATCTTTAATTATATTATTTGGGGATGGTAGAAGATTATATTGTTATCCTCCTTTGTAATCTTGAATGAATATTTCCTCCAGCATTTTTCCATATGATGGTTTATTTAATAATGCACTTACCAAAAAATGCAACTAAGTGGACCTATGTGTGGTAGATGGATGTATCCCATTGAGAAAAAGTTATGCAGCTCACGAGGCATTAACTTTATGTTCTATGTGCATGCATGGTTTTGAGATAAAGTTTAAAAGAGTATGAAAAAATGAGGATGTGGTTGTCAAATTTCATTATCTATTTTTTTTTATAGCAAACCCACCTTATTGGTAAGACCACAAAAGGTAGCTTACCTATTGAGAAGCTAAATGAACTTCATAGGTACATTCTCAACAACTATCGTGAGATACAAGTATATTTGTAGTAAGTATAAACTTACCATGATATCATGTTATAAATGAGATTATCTATAATGATGTTAATAAAAATATATTAATTAGCCAACACGGTGGTAATTTAGCCAATATTCAATAGAAATAATTTTCATCCTAGTTTGAATCCAAGGTAAATTGTTATGTTTCATGATATATATATTCAGTTAAGGTAAGATTACTATAAATTTTTTCCAGCATAAGGTAAAATGCTATGGTTTATAAATGTAAAAGTTATGAGAGAACATAGCAGAGGAATGTAATGATGAATTTTTCTCATTATCTTATTGCCTATAAAGTTTAGTCTTAACTAATGGTGTTTATGTTATTAATAGAGTTAGATATTTAACTTTTAGTAGATATTCAAATAGACAAAGAGAGAAAAACAGCTTGCGCGTCCCTAAAGTCAATGGGTCTTTATTCTACGAACAACTAGAAGAGATCATAGAATTATCTTACGTCAACGATAATTCTATTATGTTGTTTAAGTGCACGTAGTTCGAAATTGATATGAGAAATAAAACAATTAAATGATATAACAACATCACAAGTATGTATATAAGCTATGAGTTGTACAAGAATAATTTATGTGTATTGGGGTCTTAGGTAAAATAAGTGTAGTATGTTGATGATCCTCTAAATAACTCTAATTGAAGGGTTACTTGGGAAGTCAACCACTGCCATAGTTGGGATTTGAATGATGAGTTCGATTTGGTAGATGAGGTCGATTCCACTGTAGCAAACTTAAACATCGACCTTGAAGATATGAATTTCATTGAGACCAATGAAGACATAAACAATAATGGCATTTAATACAATGACATAGAAGATGAGTTTTTTTTTTTGTTCGGATATAGACATCATCAAAGAAATTAAATATAATGATAATGATATTTCTAATTATCTTTCTAATTAGTTTGTAATTAGTATTATTTTGTATTAATTAATATCATTAAACTTGACATGTGTGCTATTTTTTATACTATAATATTTACTTTTTTGTATTTTGATCCTTAAAATTTATGCGTGATCCACTATATACATATTATAATACAATGACATGAATAACTAATAGATCGACGCTAGATATCATGGTGGGGATAGATGATCAAATCCTAGGCTAATTTTAGCTTGTGAGTCAAGTAAAAATGATGAATATATATTTAATTTTATGCATCATTCTATCTCATTATTGATGTTGCAGCACAACCTACTAGAAAAAATAAAATTGTGCGGAAAAGGGAAGTATAAATAGCTCTAAAATATGTGGTAACTGGTATGCTAGAAAGAAAAAACCAATACACATCGATTTTTCTAAGGAAGATAATATATGTCACTCGGTGGAGTCGTTCACACTGTAGTTTTATTATTGCACTTACAATGCAATCAGGGATTTTATTCCGCCCATGTAGAAATTGTGAGCATAAGTACTAGAGCAAGATAAGTCTAAGATTATACTTAGACTTGAGGTAATTATATATTATTAAATAAAATATATTAATAATTTTACTTTAACATATATTAATATTTTCAATGTTCATCTTGGAAAGGTACTTTTCCTTTGCCTACAAGAGGTAGACCTGATTAAACTTTTGAAAATCTCCTGCGAAATAGGTAAAATACTGAATTAAGAAATTTATAATATATGGTATTTATTCAAACTCATTTATTATCTTGATTCTAATTATGTAGAATAAATCTGTTCAAAATTCAACGAATAGATCAAATATGAGAGATACTAGCATCCATAGTTCTAGATCTATTTTAGCTTATCAATATTCTAAGGTATATAAAAGCCATATTTAAATTTTTACTACTTATAATATTATGGTAATATTATCAATTTATTATTTTTATTAATATTAAAGGTTGACGAGCATACACAATAGTTACCATGCACGATAGAGACGTATAAGAATCTACACATGAGATATGGAAATTGGATGTCAGATACTATAACAAAGCATTATGCAAGTAATTTCAATCAAAATTTAATATCATTTTATAAAATAATTGATATGCTTTTTTTTTTAATCAACATTGGTTTTTATTTTTTCTTAGGATGAAATGGTGAGGTAGTAAACTGAGGTTTAGGTAGAGATACAACTAGAGGTAGAATAGAAGGGAGAAAGCCAAAGTTCCACTAGGCCCATAGGTAATCAATAGGGATGCAATAGTTGAGGATGTTATGGGTCATTGTTAGGGCCATAGGAAGGATTTTAAATACAAATTGTAGGGTCTTCTTCTTCTTCTTCTTCTTCTTCGTCTTCTTCTTCTAAATGGATGAGGTTATGGTGATGTTTCATTCACACCACACTATTATTCAAACATACCAAGACATGTCTATTATTCAAACATACCAAGACATGATTTAAAGACAACAAAGACAAATATGTCAATTGATGGTATGATACCCTTCACCAGATCAGTTACAACAACAACCTAATGATAAGGGCTTAGATTATAGTTTTTTTTTTCTTTCGATGGATTGGATGCCTACATAGTTTTGACATAAACATTTTTTTTATTTCTTTTGACTACTTATTGCTAAAATAATTGTGATAATTATCATTTAATTCATTTCATTCATTCTCATAGTTGCTTGAATATTTTATTTGTGTCAAGATGAGTGTTATTAAATTTTATATATCATGTTACTAAATTTGGTGGTAAATTCAAATAATTTATTTTTAAAAAATATCATTGAAAATAATTTAAAAATTAAAAAGTCCCAAAAATTAAAAAAAAATATCTTTTTAATATTTCATCTAAAATAATGTCTTCGCATAAAATATAACTTAAAAAACTAGGAGAATTAAAAAAAAAGTCAAAAGTTTAGAGTATATTGCTCGAAATAACTATTATTTACGATGATATGTTGATGCAATTATTTTAAACTTTAAAAAAATTGTTGACTAACTGTCATCGCATATGATGATATTTTAGACTAATTTGTCGTCATAAATAATGGTTATTTTGAACAACTTTTTTATGAAGGGACTATGATGGAAAAATGAGAAATGAAAATTTAATGTCATTATAGTAACATTGAGGTCACCTAGCAGGTAGTATGCAAAAATAGAAAGCAAAACTGTTGATAAAGAATAGCATAAATGAAATGTAAATTTGAGTTTTCACATAATAATATTATGTTGATTTTAAAAATAAATTTTTCATCATAAACATACCACCTAGAGTATATAAAATGACCGTCCTCGTATCTCCAAATTTTAGGGCAGATGGGTATATAATGGTGATTTATTTGTTGTTAAAAAATCAAAATATTACATGTGAAAAGATAAAAAAAAACATTTAATATTATAGATTTATAAAGGTGATGAATTGTTTTTGTAAACCACTAACAATAGTTTACTTTAAATAACCACCATTATATCCTTTTTTTTTTAAATGATTAATGCTTATAGAATTTTTGTGGTACAAATTGACAAGGATGATTCAAATTATAGGAAAAAGCATCCAATTATATTTAATATAGAGTTTCTCTTTCAAAAAACAAGAATCTATGATTCAATGGGAAAAGAAAAAGGCATCTTTAACAAGTAGTTAAGGTTACAATGCCATTAATTTCATCCTATAAGGGATGAATATTGCGAATGATGCAATTTCAGTGTTTCTTCATTGAGAGGATTCCTCCTCTTAAGATGAATTTGAGGAATACATCCCAATTTAAAAGCTAGTCCGTATGCCTTCCTTAGTTAGAACATAAATTGATAATCTTCCATTTGGGCCAAGTTTACAAGTAAACTAACATATTTGGGTCTAATTGGCAAGGAAATTGTCTTTAGATTCTTTGATAGAGGCTTTCACTTCATCTCCATCATCTATCAATGACATCAAAGCATGGAGCAACACAAAATATTGAGAACAAGAAAAGGATGATGATGGTAGTGTATTTATATGAAAAAATATTGGTAACGAAATGAATACTTGAGTGTTCAAACTCTCAACTACCCTAAACCATTTCAGGAAAATCTATAGGTCCGGTTCAACAATTTCACTTATCATGGCAATTGCTTGAATAAAAGCACTATTGAGAACTAAAAAAAGAAACTAATGATAAATATCCATATAATAAATTTTTTTCATACATATTACAATAAATATTAGGGAATTAACATAGATGAATATCCATCATAGGAATTAAGAAAAATAAAAATCTCATTTGAAACAAATTGATATAGGTGTTTGTTTTAGGGAATTACAAACTTTAACTCTTAGTAATCTAGGACTATTTATTGGAATTGAAAATTTCAACTCATAGGACCCTTGGTTCCAATTGTAACCTATCATAAACTCAAATAAGAATTGAACTAGAAAATTCCAACCTTTAACAAATGATATTGTATGCTACAATATCTTTGGTTGGAATTGTTAGTGCTCTTACCTTTCTTTATAAGCTGTGTGGTTAAGTGAATGCATGTTAGAGAAGAAAAAATTTGCCCCATATAATTGCTTTAAAATTAGTACCTATTCAAGACAAGTTGATGAGCAAATTGTCTTCTTGCTCTTCAATATACAATGGATTTCTCTTCCCTTTCTTCATCCTTAAAGGCAACCAAAATTGAACACGGCAAAAAGAAACTATACCAATGCTTTAAAAATGTTTAAGATGGGAATAAAGGAGGAATATATGAGTGATGCTAATATTTGTAAATAAAAAATTAGGTTCTCATAGCATTGCAACTTCTGTCCTTAAATGGAATGGAAAACATGTGTAAAAAGGGCTATTATGGTGAATTTAACAACAAACTATTGTTATATGCTCGATTTCAAGTTAATATTTCCATAAAAATCATTGTGGATGGTCTATAATCAATATGAGACATTTTATTAGTACAACTATCCACTAGCTGATGGTTTTTCCCAAAGGCAATACATATGTCTTAGGTGTCATCACCAACTTTACTATGGGCTACCACAATGGAGGTAAATCGCAATATATGCCTAAATAGTGTAGAAAATACATATTTACAACCACGGGTGTCCACAATGAGCCAACCTTCCAACCAGTGACTTTTGTCACTAGCAAAAATTGAACTCCAACATTACAACTGCTTGAATTACTGTAGTTATTTCATTCCATGATGTCCATATTTCCTTTCACAAGTGAGATATGCACCGGAGGAGATGTGATTCTATCTCGAGTCCTTATGAAAAAGATTTAAAGCCCTTTCCACAAAAGCAATCACAATGGCTTTTGTAATATAAAAGTGTGAACAGTCCTTGATATAGATTTATATCATGGTAGACAACCATTGTGATTCATCTAAAATACTTTTTCCCTCATAATCTAATAATTTATAAGTAAGCAAATATAAAAATATGTAGAATTAAGAAACAATTACGAAGTTGAATTCAAAAAATACACTAAACCAACAATTAGTTCTTAAGTGCAATATATCTTCATTGATTCAAAATATTACAAATGAAAATTACATTTTAAAAAAGTTAACGAGAAAAATTATTATGGCAATCGTTCGAGATACATAACCATAGTCATAAACTAGTCCATCATTACTCAATTCTTCTATATAAATAGGGTTGTAAATGAGCCAAGCGGAATATCCCTAGGCTTGGGTTCGGCTCGTTTAACTAAACGAGCCTAAAATGATGTTTGGGCTCGGCTCGTTTAACTAAACGAACGAGCTGAACCGAGCTTTTAACAAGCCGAGCCGAGCCGAATACCGAACTGGCTCGGCTCATTTACAACCCTATATATAAACAAAATTTTATATGTTAGAATAAAGATGAATAGAAAGGGTAAACTTTGGTTATACTTGAGACAAATTAGCAAACAACTAACATTATACAAATTATATATCATTGTCTTTGATAGTGTATTCACTACTAGGCTCTTTATCTGCATCATACTATAATGCATCATAATGGAACTACAAATAAAGGATAATCAATGAATAAAATGACTTCTCAAATTTTATTTCCACATAAATAGAAGAGGAACATGGGTGTTTAGTAGTATTTATAAACTAAAATATATCATTTATTAACCTTTGAACGTTGCACTTTCAACAAGACCACAGTTTTAAATTTTGATTTGTGAACTGTATGGCCACTCATTGGGTTTCATGCATCGGTCCTTAGAAGTCCAAACCAGTCAAGATCTAATCAAACTAGTGAAAACTGATGAACTAGTTTAAAAATCGATTAAAGACCTATCGTATTAGTATATAGTTTAATTTTTTATATATATTTTTAACTAAAAATATACCACTGATACGACTACTAAATTAGTAAACCAATGATAACACCAATCCAACTTTCAAAACTATAAACAAGATGTAATTAAATATTCAATATGACAACAATTGCTTTAAAACTCACAATAGTCAATATATTTAAGGATGTATCATGTATGATATGGTTGTTCACATAATTACTATTATAAATTTCCTACCAAAGGTGAGATATAATGCTTTTCTCATAAATCCAACATGGTAATACAATCTTGAAAAGAAAAAAAAAAGTAAAAGGGAATATCATATAGATATACTAGGGTGGTAGTATATTTTGTCAAACCAAAACTATCTTTATATCCCATGGATATAACTTAATTTGGTACCAGAGTTTGAGCTCTATATATTCTAGCTTGCTCAACATCTAACAAGCTTAAATTTATTTTTTTGGATTTATTAAAGGGACATAAACCCTAAAAAAAAAATAAGAAAGGCTAAACCCAAGCAATTTTTCTCCTCATTCCTTCCACTAGATCATACAAAAGACAATCACAAACTAAAGATGAAGGGAAAAAAAAAAGGACACTAAAAGATAAATCATGATCCAACTAAATCAAATCGTCAATAATAAAATTAACTTCCCTAAAATTGTGTTAGATTTAATGCTCTTCAAACTTTACAACCAACTCACAACAAGCCACTAAAAAATTGGCCAATGAGTGACAAAGAGAAACATGGCTAAAAAGTAGCTTAGCTTTCTTAATTAGTGTTTTCTTCATCTAATTTTTACTAATCTAATCCATCCAATTAAATAGCGGTCCCGCTATAGCGTAACAGCCGCTATTTAGCGATTTTTGGGTCAACCGCGACGCAAAATTACCGATACGCCATGATTTTAAAATTTCATATTTATCGGCCGCTAAATCGGCCGATAAATTGGAAAATATCACCGATAAATCAGGGTAAATCGCCGATAAATCGGCGATTTACTAAGAATTCGTAATTCTACTGAAAAAAGTATGCATGATAATTTTTATTTATTTATTTACTATATATATCTTAGATCAAGTTACTATTAAAAGTATAATAAAGTATTATTATTTATTATCTTCACATTTACTATTAAATAACATATCTTTTTTCATTCTAAGATAAATTTAGGGTTATTAGAAAATTTTAGCATATAATGACTCACTCTAATACTTCTTATATGATATAAAATACTAGTTTATTGAATATTTATATTCAAATTATCAATAAATGATAATTAGTGTATATGGTGAAATAAAAATAAAAATTCACACCGCGACGCATAATTTATCGTCCGCGACGCTCCGATACCGCGACGCCGTGACCGCGACCACAAACGCGACTGCGCCCGCTATTTAATTGCCTGATCTAATCCAACTTTAAAAGGTCCAATAAAGAATAATATTTTTATATACAGGAATAATAATAATAATAATTTAAAATATGTTCTTAATTTTCAAGACTTTTGTTAATTTGATAAGATCTAAAAATAAAAATAAACTAAGAAAACATACCCTCAAAATTCAACTTCAACTTTTGTTCCATTGACCCTCCAAGTCTCCTCTACACCTTGCATACCGAAAAATCCACATTTTCATAAATGGACTATCTTCAAGTTTGTAAGTCTTCAGCATTTCAACAGTGTAGGCCTCCCCTGCCCTGTGATTGAAACTGAATTAAACAATAATTTCAACACAACTATCTCTCCCGAGACGGATTCAAACGAACCGCGCAAACATATTAATTAATTAGCTTCCCTATTTTCCTGTTTATAAACACCGTTCCCCTCAAACCCCCCCCCCCACCCAAAAAAAAAAATTGACAGCAGCCTCAATTGACTACAAAATTGTACTACATTGTTGGCCAAGGTTGACAGTCATAACCAATCCACCTACTTCATAGAATTGACACAAAATTGAACCTTTCAAGTTTCAACTTGAAACTATATCCCTACAAGAGAAAAAAAATTACAACTTCTGTTGTCAAGTAGTACAGATGCACAATCGCGTGATATGAAAACTAGAGCATTCCAAAGAAGACATTCAACTTGAATAGATATGCTGACAGTATACTTGGAACTTTGTCGACGTCCCAAACCATGAAAGTTTGAGGAACTCACGAGAGATACCTGGGGAAAGAAGACGCAGATTAAAGTTTTAAGAAGGAAAACATGAAACATAAGGGCATCCACAACAAAGGATCAAAAAAAAAATCAATACATCTTTTAAAATTAAAAAATAATTTTTTTGCCACTTTTAAACTTTAACTACACAACAAAGGCTCAATAATATAATATTAAAATATACTATCTTATTAATTTATACACCAATATAAATAACTAAAATATTTATTTAATTAATAATATTATTAATTAAATGTTAATTTCTCTTATTAAAAAAATAATTTTTTAAATTTAATAAAATGATATAATTTTTTTTACATATATGAATATATTTTTATCATTTTAATTAATTATAAAATTAATTATCTTTTTGATAATATTTGTATAATACTAATATTAAATATTAAAATAATTTTTTATTTTTATTGATCAAATAATTGTTATAAAAATTTTATTATTTATTGTTAAAATATTGATAAAATACCTATCAACTATTTTTGCGTCGGCGCACAAAATTGCGCCCGACACATATTATTCCCCCCGTTCACACCCTATTGCCTCGTTGATGTGGCGTGTTGCGCCGAGGCAACCGGCGCAACAAAATTTTTCACCCTCCGTTGTGGGGGCTCTAACAGAGCATCATACAAATGAAGAAGCATCAGATACTGATGGCGAGGTTAATCAACTAAATTTAAATTTACTCACATGCAAATACTATCCAATTAGGAATAACGAGCAATAGACCATTGATGGTCCAAGCACAGTACTTTAAAATATGAATATGGATCCTACTGTAGTAACTGTGGTTACAATTCATCATCCATCGTACATATGCAACGGTGTATAAATTAAGTCCAGGAGCAAAATAGTAAAAAAAAAAAAAAAAAAAAAAAAAGGCAGAAATTAAGAGAGTTGAAAAGCGTGCAAAGGAATTAAGAGTTTTACCTCGTAAAAAATTCCCTGACATATTTAGAACTGTTGTAGAACATGAACCACATCAAAATCAGGATCAAAGTATCTGCTCAGGCTAAGGAATTGAAGCCAGCAACATCTTCATAGTAAATGACAAATTTACTACAATTCAAACACCAATTTTTATACACTAGATGTTCAGCAACACTCACAAGTCCACATTAATTTGGATTCAGCAGCAAAGCATATTGGTGCTATGGATAAGAAGAGAGGGGAAATGTTCTTATAAGCACATATTGAGCCCAAATACAGTGACAGGGCTGCATGCATTTTCCATTTTTATTTTTCTGGAGGCACGAGCAGTATCCAGGGCAGCTAGGCAGCTATGTATATGGAAAAGCTATATCTAACTTCTATCAATAGGTATATCAGTTCACCTAAATGGAAATGAAGAAGCATCCAATATAAATTTTTTTAAAAGACCTGTGAAAGCTCCTTTTCTCCTCTCCTGCTCCCTCCTCCCCATCTCCACTAACTAATGGAGTCAATATGCAGCATAGAGAGTGTATATAGTGAGAATTACATTTATGGTGAGAACTAAAAACTATCCTAGTTTCATTAGTTTCTTTAGTTACTTGGAGTAACTTCTTAGCCACCAAGGGAAAGTTTTCTCGTACACTGAAAATAGTTTCCAACCTGTGATATAAAAATATAAATATTTATAAAAATGTCATAGTACTCAAATATTAGTTTCCTTAGCTACTTAGAGGAGTGGTTTCCTCAAGCCTCTAGAGGCAGTTCTCTTATTCACAAAAAGTAGTTTCCGATTTGTAATAAAAAAAAATATAAAAATTTCCAAAAGTACTACAGCCTTTTTTCGAAGCTGAATAACTATAGCTTTCTTAACTACTTAGGGATAGTTTTCTCGTCAACTAAGAGTAGTTTCTTTAACTTAGTAGTGTTTTTATCTGAACCCTTCATCTTTGGTCTAAGGGATCATATTGAGAGTTTTTGGTTCTTAATAAAAGGGCAGTTCTCATGAAATACTCTCATGTGTATATGTACATTTGTGGTCCCCTGCCACAAATTTTCAACAGCAGCTTTTCCAAAAATATACTAAGTATAGTAATTTTACATACTTAATATAGTAAAACAACAACTACAGCTTTTCCAACCAAGGGCTATACAGAAACAAATTGATATGCAGCATTACAGTACATCAGACAACGTTCGTAGAACAGTTCATGGATGAGTCTGATATCCTAGCACCCATTTCTAATTTCTCCAAAGGAAAGCAAGACTAAATTTATGTGCAGGTAATAGGTTGCCCACTCAGCTCACACAGATACAAGGTAACGTTATTCCTACTAGACAATCGATGACCCTTGTAAGACACTATTAATTAAAAATATGAACTTGTTTTTCAGTTTCAGAAAACAACAAACACACAAGCAGCAAAGCAAAAAAAGCCTGCATATCAATGAAAGTCCAGCAACAAATCCGAAGCAAGACTAGAGCAACAGGATACTAAAGAGGTAACGTTCCCACCAATCAAGCATGTAGAGTCCGAAAGTAACATTGTAAAGGTAAATCTTCCGCTGAACCCAGTTCATAGCTTCTACAGTAGATCTCTCCCCTGCAAACAGGTGAACATTTTTCAATTCACATTCATATAAATCCCATATTCCATAAATTACAGCATAAATTCAACTGCTTACAATATATCACACGTTCAGATTAGATTCCCAATCAGAAGGGCGGGTCATAATTAAACCCTTGTTTGGAAATACTTAATTTAAATATATTCACTTGTTTTAAGAAAATTTTAAGCTAAAAGTTTCAAAAAAGCAAAATTTGTCAATAATTACTTATTCTAAGTGAATTCAAATTAGGAGTAGATCAACCGATGGCTTGCTAATCACGATCTGATCGCAAATCTTTCTTTTACTACATCATAACAGGAAAAATTAATGGGATCTCTTCAATTGCCCAGGTATCCGAAGACCCTAACTAGGCTTGCAGGGCAAGAGGGGAGGGGAAAGTAAAAGATCTATCTAATAAAGCGACTTACCGTAAACTGCAGTAGGTTCGGCCCAAGGGTATTGAAGCGAGATGGAAACAACAAGGCTTGCAGACGAACAAGAAATTTTCAAACCCAAAACGGGGTGTCGGGGCTTGGAGAGAGAATAGACCAAGATAGAGAGTTTCGGGTGGGAAAGCTAACGATCAAGCGACGTACCGAAGGAGTCAGAGCGACGGACGGCTGTACTTCGTCGACCGCTTTTTTGGTTGAAGTTTCTATTCTAACGAAACCGCTGGTTAATGTTAATCTTGCTCAATATTGGTATTGATTATTGTTCAAATCTAACAAGTAATAATAAACATAAAATATAAAAATATAAAAAGGTTTGGAAATAGTACTTTGACCCTGTTTATCTAGTCCTAATTTTATAGTATTATTCATTTTACTTATGTTGATTTAATCTAGTCTAATTTGTTTAATACTAATCTAATATGATTAGTATTAATAAAAATTATTTGTTTTTTCCTCAAAACCTAGAAAGAGGGTAAATTAAACCTTCACCAAACATGGTAAAAACTTAAACCTCTATCCGTTAGAATAAAACAAAAAAATATATCATCAATTCTTGAACATCGCCCCAAATAACTCATTATTAATATAATAATAATAATAATAATAATAATAATAATAATAATAATAATAATGAAATCTGAGTGTTGTGTTATTGAGACAAATCAATCCGTCGATGAAATGACACTGCTACTAAGTCATGAGATGCCATATAACAAACATTCAAGGATCCTCCCAAGGATATTAGAAATAAAATTTTCTTTGCCATGATGGGAGGTGTTAGTTACATAATGATACAATAGCTACTAAGTGCCAATAGAGGTATCAATTATGATCGGATTATTTAGAATTGTTTTATTATTTATATTTTAAATTGTTTTAAATTTGAATTAAATTAAATTAACCTGATAGGTCGAGTCAAGTTGGACTTAGAGCGAGCTAGATTATGTTCGAATGATTTCAGGTACAAGTTGATTTGATAAGTTGTTTAGATTAACTTAGCGAACTAGTTTTTTTTTTCCTTTTAATTTTAATGAGTTTGGTTGGATTCAGGAGGAGTTAATTTTAGATCAGATCATTTATGGTTTATATCAAACTAGATACTAACAAGTAAAATTATTATAACTCATTAACTTCATAAGAAAATATTAAGTTAGATTTTATTTTAGCATGTAATTAAACAAGTGTTATTAACTTATACTTATTTATTATTATGACTTTTTAATGTTGTATTTCTATATAGAAAATTCAGTGAAAGTATAATATTGTTGGTGAATATGAATATTTACAATAAAAAGTAAAAATTATACAATAATATACTTCTACAAGCTTTGAATGAATAATTGAACATGTGTAATTTTTATTATTATTATCATAACTAGTTAATATTAAATTTAATTTTATGAAGTCAGATTATATCAAATGAGGTTATGATCAAGTTTTGGCTTGTATTGTGATCTTATTATCATAACTAGTTAGCTCTCGGGTCACAAGTTGAGTTTAGGTTAGATTTTATGTAGAGTTAGTTTAACTGAGTTTGACCAACTTTTGCTAACTTTAGCTACTAAACCTTAATATTGCCTTGTATTCCTCTGGATTCTTTCTTTCTTGTGAAAGTAAATAATAATAAATATTAATATTATTAAATATATCATAATTGATAATAGTAGTGCAAATAATATAATATTAAAGATGTTGATAATGCTAATTCTAATAATAATAAATATTAATGATTTTGTATTTTTTTAATTATTATTATTATTATAGATAAATATAATAATTATAAATATTTGCCATAATTATAATAATATTTTTATTTCTATTACTTTAAACGTAATAATAGTATTATTATTACAATTATAAGTATTATTAATTGTATTATAATAGTAAAGATAATAAAATTTATAATGATATTATAACTATTATCATACATAAATATTATAGCTAATAATAATAATAATAATAACTAGTATATGATTTGATTTGATCTTACTTTATGAGATATAAAAATAAGGTGAGGATAGTAGAGACTTCATTAATTTCAATATCAATGATATTTGTAGGTTTATTTTTATTAAGATATAATCATATCTCAATATTTTTACTTTTGCTAGAGTTGCATATTTTTCCTAACTTACATCAACCAAAGTAAATCTATTTTTTTGGTAGCCATCATGTTTTTTTTTTCATAATTTAGTTATTGAATTTTAAATCGATCATGATATGATCCTAAGTTACTTGTGAACTTCGAGCATGTATGTGACTAATGAGGATGAACTTAAATAACTTGAGGAGTCAAATATAACAAATTTTCATTAAGTAGCTAGTTTTAAAGGAGGTGAAAGGTAGAATATAGTGGTCAATCTAAGAAATATTTGGTGATGTAAATAATATCTTACTCCTTTCATCCATATTGTATGTGGAGATATGGAAAATTGAGGAGATGTGAAATGTCAAAATCAAAGAGAAATAATATTAATTGAGAATATATTATTTGGTTGTTGGAAAATTTTTGTGGAAAAAATGTCTTAGAAAATGGAATTTATGTTTGCTTTCCTAGAAAAAAAAATTATAAGAAAATTTTATCATCAATTAAATACCCTTATATTCAATTAAATTCCCTTATATTATTGTTGTTAATAACCCTTTTATTATTGTTTAAATACCCTTATATATTCAATTAAAAAATTACATTAGTCCATAAAAAATTCTATTAAGTTTCTAAAAAATTATATAAACTCTATAAACTGAATATTAATGCTACCAAATTTTTTAATACATACTTTCAAAGACTTACTGATAAATGATAGAGAAAATAAAGATACTTGTCAAAATTAACCAATAATGGAGTTGTAAGCTAAAGTATGTTGGGAGACTAGATCCAAGAATAAGAAGCTCAGATCTGGGTTCTTCAAGTGGAAAAAACACAACCAAATTAAGAAATGTGATTAAATATGTCAGCGAGCCACTTCCTGAACTCTAGCTCAGTTTGATTGAGTAGATAAAGGCACAACAACGAGAAAAGGCTCATGGAGTTGTTGAGCATTCCACGTAGATAGGAAGAAAGTAAATTTTGAGGCATAAACAAGAGGGAATGAAACACTAGCAACATAACTTATTATAACGTACCTAAAGAAAACCAAACATTGAAATTGATTGCACGGATTTACCAAGACCCGTTCATCTGCTAAAATAACAATTGTATTATTTCTCCAACTGTAAAGGCAAACGATAATGGTTGTATACATGGTGACAGATAGAGGCAAAAAGACATAGAATATCACAATATAGAAACTTCGCCAAATTCATCATTCCATTAAAAAATATAAGAAATTAGAAATTTTCAAATCTCAAAATAAAACAACGTTTATTGGGGCATTGAGGTTCCTTCCTATGTGGTAAAACCCACTTTTTAACCAATGCTATTATTTGTCATTTTTATTAATGACCTAAATTTGGAAAGGATAAAGATCAGTTGTAAAGTTTATATGGGAAGATGTGTAAATGTGAGAAATACTGAGATTTGAATACAGTAGGTGAGAGAGAGAAAAACGTAAAAATTCTGTCATTATTATCTTCAACACAAGTTTGATCAATTAAAAGATCTAAAAGTCATTTACTGTTTGATATTTCTGATTTTTTTTAACAAAAGCTTACTAGGATGCCATTCTTAATTCTAAATAGTGGAGATTTGATTTTGATCTATCCAAGTTAGGTTTTAGTTGGTATTTTAGTGAGCATTTTTGTTTAGGTCGGTTTCATATTAGTTTTGGTTTTGGAATCAATTGATTAGTCTATTATACTCGGGTTTAGCTGAAAATATGTGAGTTTGTTGTTAACATCTTGTTTTTGGTTGTTTTAATAGGGATAGTTGTTTAGTGGCCTGTAAATCAATATTTATATGTACTTACAGTAGATCTATTTTAGGGTTGCAAACTCATATCTTTGGGTATTGCAATTGCTGTCTAGTTGTAATATTTTTGGGTTGATGATTATAACCTCCAGTTACCACTTAAATACTAGACTTTGTATCCTATATTTCTTATAGTGAAAGTTTTCTAAGTGGATCGAAGTGTCCCATGGTTATTTTCCTTTTGCATTGGAATAGGTTTTTCCACATAAATTAGTGTGTCATTGATTTTTTATTGTTTTTGTTTTGTAATTAGTGTTGTTGACAAATTCTCCCTTTACCCTATCAACATTGTCTTGAATTACTTTATACTTAAGAGCAATCCCAAGTTTTGGTCAGTTTTACAAAGTCTAAGACTTAAGTAAACTGTTTGCTAGGTTGCTTCTTTCCCATTAGTTCAGCACACTAATACCTTAGGCATAATGCAATAACATCTAGGTCTCCCTAATACAACTAATTTCAAGAATGAGTAGCACAAGGATTCACAGTAAAGCCATCAAAGGTACACCACTCAACCACATTTTTAGGGTCCAGATTGATGATACAGTCAATATTATCTTATCAATCCTTATCACAATAAAGCATCGAAGCATAAATGATATAGTAAAAAAAAACTTATGCGTTGTTTATCTCTCACTACTTAGCGACACCGGAAAAATGCATTGGAATTAGCTTCTCTAATCTCGCAAAACCCCACTAATCCAGCATCCATCCATCTCCAAAGAAAGAGTTGCGTTCATACTCCATTTCACCCAACCAAATCATGATCGGATCCTATTTGCACTTTTATAATCTGTCACCTTCACTATTATTTCTAGGATGTTAATGCCATTTTAGTCTCTATTTGATTTGTAAAGTTTTAATTATCCCTTATTCTATATGATTAAACCCAATTACCAATAAAGAAAGAAAAACTTAAATTCTCAGCAACAAATTTGCCGACAATAAACCCAAAATTTAAGAATCAAATTCAAGATTTCACTTATTTTAACTTGTTTTAACCTTACCTATTCAAAGTGAGTTGGTGCATTCACAAATTGAGTTGGAGTTGGTTAGGCTGAGGGCTTACTGATAGTAACCCTGCTCAAATTCGATGGAAAAAATCCATGAAGGTTATTAATGGAGCCATGAGAAGATCAAATAATGATCTTGGAGAAGGATTTGAGAGATGTTGAAAAGGAGGAGGATATCATAAGATGGTAAGTCAAAGTTGCCAACAAAACTTATTAGGCAGCCTCCTGAAAAAAAAAATCCTCAATGCTTGAAAGGTAGAGGACGATCGAGAATTTTTTTCCCCTAAGGTTTCTTTCCTTTTCCTCAACTCTTTGTGAGGAAAGTAATGCAGTAAATGTTTCATATCCTTTTTCCTTGTTATTTCTATAATCCACTTTTTCTTTGCAACCAAACACACGAAAAACAACTTTCTTCTCAACTTACTTCCTTTCCTTTTATTTTCTATAAACCAAACACATCCTTAAACCCCCGATAAATTAAAAAACAACAATATTTTATGTTTAGAAGTTATATTTCCATGATTACAATGCTGGAGCATCATAACACGATCAATTGTAAAAGTAGTTTTACAAATCAAATTGTCCTCTTCATATACTTTTGCGTATCATGTCGGAAACTTCATGATGATCTCCATAGGGATTTACAACAATCTTCTTTTGCAAATATACAACCAAACCATTATTTTATGAATCACATAGTAATTCTAACTTGGAGAGATAGTGCCAAATTGAATGATGAGGTTGTGCTCATTGGATATTAGGAGGTGATTGCACAATAAAACCATATGCTTGAAAAATATGGTGACAAGAAATTCAAAAGAAGAGAAAATGATTGTGGGGTTACATATTCTTTTGAAATAAAAAGTTACTGAAGTATAAAATAATATTTTCTTCCAATATGATAAACTCAATACATCAAGCATCTAGAGATATTGTTTTTATAAAATAAAATAAAACTTTTAGTTGAATCCATGGTAACACTAGTTTATAGGCTTACCAATCAAAAGCATATCAAGTTGATCAAATGTATGGTTTCACTAATCTATTAAATACTACTGTAAAACTATAAATAATGCCATTAATTTTTGTAATTGTCCAACTAATGTCTTACCGTTATATACATCATATTAAATCTAAATAACATAGAAACAATTTTTGATGGACTTTTTTTTGGGGGGGACCAATTTTTATTTTAAATCAGTTTTATCCTATCATGTTTTAAATATTATGACCATGTTAACATAGTACATTTCTTTATATTTTCAAACCTAACATGTGAAGCAAAGAATGATAAAATTGATTTTATTTTGCAATGATGTACGATATATTAAATTAATGGCATACATGTTTCTTTTATATAACAGAATGCTAACTTTTGTAATTATGGTGTTACTCTACTGATTCTTCTAGTTTCCATTTGCTAGTTTTCATGACTAGTTTAAATGGAAAAAGAATATCTACATATGCTATCACATGCAAGCATCGAACAAAAGCTTTATGTTACCCCCTCCCTTCCTTCATGTCTTATTTAATTTAGATATCCTTAATTAATGGTCCCTCACCTCTTGATTTCTAGGTGAATATAGTTTACAACCTTTCTTATTCTATCAAATATGCATATTAGCTAGATTATCCTTGTTTCACAATTTTTTTTTCTTCCATTGGCTATTAAATAATAACCCCTTCATCCTAGGTTGTTGAATACTGTAAAGATTGTTTCACTCTCCTCATATAGTGCACTAAATTGTTTGCATAAACAACATTAGGGATAGAGTATATAAAATGAATTATTATACTAGGTAAGTCATGTTGTGATGTAATAAATTTTTTTAGTCATAAGATGATAGCGAAACAATTATAAAACACCATATAGATGGCGTCACCATAAAGGCGTATTAAAACTTGGTACATCTGATACCCAAAAGTCAATGTTCACCACTAAATCAAATATCATCTGATGATATACTAATATTAATAGATGGTATGCAACATGATTTTTGTTGTCTTTGAACTAGGGAAGACGATGTAAAGGGATAGGATTCTATAAAGATATCGCCCCATATTTGAACCAAAAAATTATATCTTTGAATACACCATGATTTCAGTTTTTTTTTTGTTATCGAAGAATTCTCATCCTTCACTTTACGAATTCAAATCTTCATCCTCACATTTATTCTTCTCCAAATATTCCGTGGATACTAAATCTCATCGTTGCATCATGCAATCGTACGCAAGAAGCATGTACAATGTACGTGGTAGCCCATCGAGTGCATTTGTCTATAAGAGAATAGAGAGTATAATTAATGATAGTCTCCAAGAACATAGTTCGTAAAACACTCAAACTAATTTGTAGAAGATTCGATGTTCGATTCTCAACCATTATAATTTTTTTCCAACCTCTTCCATTTGAATTACATAAATGATATGTATCCATGTGTGTCCTTATCCTGAAAAATATGCATTCATTTATGTTTATATAAATAAAATAGTGTGTATTATTATCGTGAAAGATGTGTAATCATATTCTATATACATATTTAAAAAAGTGTAATATTATTCTAGAGGATGTGTATTTTTTCTTGTAAAATGTTTATTCTTGTAATAGTAAATGTGTATTTATTTTCATATGTGTGTATTTATTCTTTACGTCTGTATAAATAAAGGATGTGTGTTCTTGTTCTAGGAATATGAATATTTTATTGGAGAATACATGCATTTTAAAAATTGAGTACATATTCACTTATATAATAAAGGATGTGTATTTATTTTCAGAAAGGTGTGTATTTTATTGGAAAATATATGTATGTTTCCACCATCATTCAAAACAAAGTTCGTGAAATTTATAAATATGTGCATATGACTCCAAGGTGCAAGCTTTTAGACTAAATCCTTGTCCAAATATCTAAAATTCAATCAAAAATCCAAACACATAGCTAAAATTAATTATCCTCTTAGCGGTATATATACATATAGGCAAAATTCTAGATTAGTTAAGTTTAAGCTCTAGATACCGAGTCAGTATTCAAATATGTATACCTATTTTTCTCCCTAATAATTTCCAAAATATAGATATATACATACACATTTATATCTATGCAACACCCCCAAACTACACCCTAGTTGATAGATGTCATATGTCACTAACTACAAGAGATCACCATAGCTAGTAAGGCAACACAAGCACACCAATAAACAATAATCAAGCTTTATCATAACTTAAGCTCATTAATGATAATATTTTAATAGAAATATTCACCACAAAAAATGGTTCCAAATGGTAAACATCTCTGATAATGAGACAATCTAAAGTTGGTGTAATTATCATCAACTAAACTGTGAAACTAATAAATCTAAGTCTTCATATGTAACCATTGCACTCAGCTCCATCTTACTTCTTAGACTCTTTATTTGAAATGTTAATAATGAATTGAGCAAACTGCCACTCATGTAGCAATGAGCCCATCAAGCCAAAATTGAGATCAAGCAAATAGAATATACTGAGTACAAAATACTTAAAACATAACTAAAATTTGTTGATAAATGCTTATTGAACAATGATATAGAAATAAGTAGTGTAAAGACCAAAAAATCATACCCTTCATTGCTTCCTTTTTAGACACGTCCAACAGCCATCAATCCACCCCAACACCAAGGAAGATTATCCACCTAAATCCACCAACAACTACTACACATCATAGCTAGTGGGGACTACCTTAGCTGGCAACATGGAGCATGGAAAAATAAGGGGAAGTTTGGTGGATGGAAAGCTTGACTTAGGTAGGGAATTGTGGCAATAAACATGATAATTTCCTTACTTTTATGTACTCTTGTGAGCCCATATTGTAAGGTATGTATTACTGGCCTTACTTATAGTAATTTAAATGGTGTATTAGCTAGAATTAGTAGTCTCCACCAGCAAATTAGAGGTATGGTTGGGAGAGAAAGAACTCACGATTTGCGTTGACAAAAAGTCATGGGTTGACCTTATTTTGAGGTGGTTAGAATAAAAATAAATTAGTTAGCATTGTTAGATAACTATCTAGCTCAAATTCTATTCAGTTTCAACTATTTAGTTAAGGTTTAGTTAAGTCGTAACTAAATATCCTCACACCTCTTATAAGTGTGGGGAATAGCTAAATAACACTCAACTCTAGGTTGCATATTCTTTATTTTTGAATGAAAAACCTCCTAAGCTAGTGCATGTTTGGGCTAAATTTAGTCTACAAAATCTTGTTTCTTTTTTCTCAAGTATCATAAAAGGTTGAGTAGTAGCCTCAAGTATATGATCTAAGGGTTATTTAGCTCATATTTTAGCTCTTTTGTCTTCCTCTTTTCTTATTTAATTTTTAGTGGTCAAAACCCATTCCACCATTAATTCCTAGCCTAATACAATGGAAGTGCTAGTAATATTAGATAATCAACTCAAATAATAATTGAATTTTTAGTCAATAGTTAAAATATAATTGTTAAATATGATGTAACTTTAGCAGTTGGGTATAGCTATAATAATGGCATACCTAAGATCCCTCACAGTGAGTTTAGAAATGGCATAACAATTAATGGGTCATATGTCATTATGGGGTTGAAAGGAAATTCTAATTAGCACACTATAAACTAAAAGTAGTATCAGTTAACCAACCCATAATGATGATTGGGTCAAAAAGGATTTCTCCCACTCTTTGGGGGCACAATCACAAAATAATTTCAAACAATCGCAATTCAAAAAATACTAAATGACCACCTTTTTATAATAATGGATTACTACATGAAACTCATGCTTGATCTCATTTTCTTTTCAAAATATAGAGAAATAAGAATTTAGATATTTCATAATTTAAATCAACATAACTCATAGAAACAACACTTTTAAGAAGTAGAAAATGAGACATTTATAAAATGTTATGGACCCAAAACAAGGAGGTGGTTGATGGGATAGTTTAATATATGAATACACAAAATGAAAAGGATATCAATTCTTTAATCAAATGATACTTCAAAGGATCGGCATAATAGAGGGCACCTTGAGAGATAGAGAAAAAAGAGAAAACGCAACATGATTGATTTAGTAGAAGTGCTATAGTAGAATAAGGGGAGTAAGAATATAAGAAGTTGTACATTTAGCCATCTCAATTGGGTATTTAGAATAGCTATATGCTAGGTAGGTGAGCGATGGCACTAGACCCTTGATGTAATCCACTAAGTGGAATTAATGACTTTTATCCTACACAAGTCAAAATCCTCTTATACTAAATCTTTTTATTAATATGTGATATGAACTTTCTTTTTATAGAATTAAAAGAATAGTGACCATTTAATAGACTAGTTAATAACTCAAGGCCAACAAAGAAAAATGACAATGGCTAATATCTACCAGCTATATATTTATTTTATGACCATTTTTCTCTCTCTTCTTTTTTCTAGAATTTTGAAAGATGCCAACAACCTAGTCCCAAATGAACTTATTAGGCCTAGTGGTTTATTATCTTAAACAAAACGACCATGAAATGAAATAAACCATCATATAGGTGATTAGATGACTAATGATTGCCTAGTAAACCATGCACTTATTCATATAACTCTATTTAAAGCTTGAAACTAATTATGGTGGAATAAATGTTATTCATTGTATTTACTACCAATATGAAACTTTGGTTATAAGTTTTAATTGCTCCAAAATTAAGGTATCACATCCTCCCCTCCTAACAAAATGTTTTTCCTTGAAACTTGTTTGCCTTAGTCTACAAACAAGTTTGGGTACAAGTCGTGCACTCTGCAAAGCTGCGACGCACGAGAGGAATAAGAAGGGAAAAAAGGCGGTGGTCGGTGACGGTGGACGGTGGACGGTGACGACGAGGGGGAAGGTTGGGGTGACCTTGGTGTTTGGTACACCGGCCAAAGGTTAGTGGGTGGTGGCCGAGGTGGTGCTCAGTGGTGGATTGCATGGTGCTAAGGCTAAAAGTAAGGAAAGAAGGAGGAGGAAGAAGAAGAAAAGTGAAGGAAGAGAGGAGAGGGAAGAGGGATCTTGGCAATGGATTTTTTTGACACAGAATGTGTATAGTGGAGGCCAAACAAAAAGAAAAGGAGAGTATGGTATATATATATATATATATATATATATATATATATATATATATATATATATATATATATATATATTGTCATGTGTGCATGTGTGTATGGTGTGAATCAGGAAAGAAGATAACAAAGGGGAAAGGAGACATGTGATAGGTGTGCAGGGCCAAAAATGGTGACAGTGGAGGTAATGGTTGAGTGTGATGATAAAAATGCAGGTGATGAAAATGGTTATGAGTGTGGGTTGCGTAAGGATAAGAGAAAGAAGAAGAAGAGTGGCAGGGTAAGTGATGGCGGTGCAGATCGGCAAAGATGAAATGAGAAGAAGGAAGAAGATAGGCATGAGGGATGGTAGGGATGGTGGTGTCATGGTGCATGTGGGAGGTAGGGTGATGGTGATAGGATGCATGTGGGAGGGTAAGTTGATGGTGCAAGTTGCAAAAAAAAAACCAAACCTTGCGGCTTGGATTAAAGGGAGAAAAAGGAAGAAAGGAACAAAAGAAAAGGAAAATGAGAAGGGTTGGGAGATTAGGATTAGGTTAGGTGATTTTGGATTAGCTATAAGTAATTAGGATTAGTGAAAATTTTAGTAGGTTTTGATTTTAGTTTATGAATTACAGTTTATTCAAGTTAAGGTTTCAGTTTCGGTTAAAGTTTTGGGATTAAGAAATTTAGTTATGGCTAAAAATAAGAATTCTTGATATTAGAATCAAATTAAGGCGTGAATGATGCGGGATTAGGCCAAGAAAATTTTTGGGGTATCACAAATTAATCTTCTAATCCATTTTCAAAGTTTTAACATTGGTTTCCAATCCATTCATTTTAACTTCAAACATTCTGTAATTAGTTTTATACATTTGCGAAAAGTCACATTTTTCTGCAATTCTTTAATTTAGTCATTGTCTCATATTTTGAACTCATCCAAAATTCATAACTCATAATAAAATTATTTCTAATATTATAAACTCATTGTAACACCCCTAAAATTTATAGTTGAAAAGTTTCGTTTGTTATAGAAAATTATGCACTAAAAATGGGGATGCTACTGCCATGATCGATATAAGATTGACTCCTGGCCAATATCATACTAACCACAAGGCTAAAGGTACTAAATTATTAATACAAATAATCAATAAAAACCATAGTAGCTTAACATGCATAAATAAAATTAGAGTACGCAAATGTCAGAGTTAATATAGAATGAAAATTAAGTACAAACAATGACTACTATGGGAGAAATAAGAACGATAGGAAAACAAAAAACAATAAGTAAGGAGAGCACCCTCTTGGACCCCACACTAGATACATCAAGTCATCACTCAGTCCCACCCAAGGCATCATAAGCATTGAAGTCATCATAGGCATCATCTCCTACTTGTATAGACTCAGGAGGGGTTGTTGCTCGTGGGAATGAGAAACACCCATAAAAGAGTGATCAATATGCTACGTACTAAGTAAGATAACCCTATGGCTAAGATAGAATATAACATGAAAAGGAAGATAACGCATGCAGTAAGTCATTCCAATTAATTACCATTATTAGAATTTAGGCCATTGATACTATCTTCACACATCTCTCGAATTATATCCATGTGAGTATGGGAACCCCACTATTATAGCCGGTAGATCGGAATACACTCTAAAGCAGGATTCTTATGGCCACTATTATTTGCCTGTGGATCAGTCTCCAGGACATAATGCTCCTCGCCACTATTCTCACCGGTGGATCGGTTTGACCCCAACTCACATGGCGTTCCACTATAAGTGATTAGTATTTTTCCCACGATTTTTTTTATCATCTAAGTTTTGTTTTACTGAGCTCTAGATCCCCCCATTATTATAGTCAGTGGGTAGGAATACACTCCAGGGCAGAACGCACATGGCCACTATTATTCACCGGTGGATCGGTCTCTAGGGCAAAATGCACCTAGCCACTATTCTGATTGGTGGATCAGTCTAGGCCCAACTCAATATTCTTATACTTTATATGGTTGGTGTTTTATTCATGTCTTATTCAATAAGTAATTCCCTACTAGACATGCATGCCTCCCCAATGGACTTCCTATTCTCACTCTTCCACCCCCACACTCCCTGAATAACCCTATCCTATAACTTAGGACCTCTATACTCCCTAAGACTTCAAGAACTCTTTCTCACCTTCCCCTTACTCACCATGAATCCAAAATCCCCCACACATGTGGGTCAAGGCCCACTTTTCCATTTCTACACCTAGGCTCACCATCGCCTACTAGGGTTTTCCCTTGAAACCCTAATTTGGCCTCTGTAGCCTTAGCCTCTCTTTCTCCTATATAACCCATACTCCCCCTTAACTCCAACACCATCACTCCACTCAACCCACTTCAAACATCACAACCCTACCTTCCAACTTCCACATGTGATAAGAAACCTTAGTTGGTCACCCCGAAACCCTAATATACCTCTCTTCTTTCACACCTTCCATTCACGCACAAACTCCACCCTACTTTTCAATCAACTCACACCCTTTATAAGACACCATCCTAATCTCAACCCTAATTCCAACCAACCTCTATAAACTCTCTCATAACACTCCATACTTGAGGTTTTTCCCTAAAAACCCTAGTTAGGCTCCTGTGTGAACCTCCACCAACCCACGTACTATCTCTTCCCCAAAGACTTCAATCACCCAAAATGTTCTTTCCTCCCTATGTTTAAACCTTAAACTAACGTCTCCCACGTAAACTTTTCCCCTATGCAAAGACCAACCACCCTATGCAAAACTTACACTTCCCATGCAAGATTTTACTATAACCCTTCATTTTATTATTTTCTTCATTTATTTTATCTCCTATATGTCACAATATACTTAGGCTTTTCCCCTACTTTTTCTTACTCGCTCCACACTCTTTATTTCTATTAAATCCCCATAACCTATCAAAACCACCTAAGGCCTTTAAGCATGCATATCATACCATAACAACCATACATAATAGTATGTCATAAATAACAAGTCATGTCACCCATATTGCATATATCATAAAGCATACACAACATACCTTAGCTAAAATGCCCCGAAAATTTCTAATTAAAAAAAAACTATAGTTAAATAAGGTTTTATTGGAAAATTTAATTTAATAAATTAATTTTATTAAAATAAAAAGTAATTAATTAGGTCAAATCAAGAATGAATTTATAAGTATTTTAATTAGGATAAATTTGGGTATTTTAGCTAATTAAGGATATTATTTTAGAAATTAATTATTTTATTTAAAATAAGAAGGAGAAAATGGTTTCAAATTAATATTAATTTTATAAATAATTTAATTGAATAAAATTAGGGTGTTTTGCTAATTAAAATGGAATTTATGAAATATCTTTCAAAAATCCTAATTTAACCTAAAAAGGGATTTAAATATTATTTTATTTAAATATTCCAAATATTCTATTTAATTCAATTAACCAAACCCATTATTTTTCCCTTTTCCCCTTTTCCTTTTTCCTTTTCTTTCTTCCTTTTTCTTTCTTTTTCTTTATTCTTCTTTTCTTTTTCTTTTTCTCCTCCCCGAACAGGGCCAGCCCAGTGGCCCAGTCTCCCCTTCCTCTTTCCTTTCCTTTGGTGCGGCCCAGCCTGCACGACCTTCTTCTTCCTTCTCCCTCACCACGCCGCATTTTCCTTCTTTTAGTTCTGGAACGCTGCGTTTTGATTAAGAGTTTTTATCATTGCGTCGTACGGCCCAGTCTGCCTTTCTTTTCTTTTCTTTTCTTTTCCTGAACCACCGGTTCGCCCCCTTTCTTTCTTATTCTTCCTTCCTCCTTCCCCTACCGTCAAGCACTTGCAACTTCGCCGCCCACCCTGGTTTTTTGCCGCCGGTTACGCCCGTTTTGACCGCCTATTCTCCTTCCTCTCTCTTCCCCCTAACTCGCCGACCCTTTTGACCCAACCAAAGCTCCCTCTTCTCACGCGTTTCTCCCTCTCCCAGCCAGCCAAACTTACCCCATTCGACCTAAATTTTTTCCTGCCAGACGCCGCTAGTGACCCTAACCCTACCTGCCTTACCCCGTAGCCGACCCACAAAACCCTAACCTCCCTTCTAAAACCTATAAATACCCCGGTTTGAGCTCTGTATCGAGTTTTGGTTGTTTGCCCAGAATTCCCCGACCTTACACTACCGCCCCTATAGACGAGTCGTTCGCCGCCGTTAGCCAATCTTGCTGCCACCTCTGCCTCCCAAATTCTTCCCTACATCACACTTTAGCTAACTAAGCTCTCCTTCTCCTTCGATTCTCTTCGCATGAGCCACCATAGCCATGCAAAGTTCCCTGTCCATCTCGCAAAAGAATTTTACCCCGCAACCTTCAAGCCACTGTCCGCCACCACATCCGCCACTTCTATTGCCTTCTACACCACCCAAAAACTTCTACTAATTCTCCTTCACCGAACCATAACCTCCTTTTCCTTTTTATCCTTCTCCTCCCCTCTTTTTCTTCATCTTTTCCCCTTTTAGCCCTCTTTTCCGGCCACTGCCGCCGCCTTCGTGCACCACTACCAGTGCCACCCCTCTCCGCCGACTCAAGGTGAAACCCTAGACCCTCTCAGCCCTTCTTTCCTATTTATTGTAATTTATTATGTTTTTATTCTAATTTTTAGTATTTATTCAAATATAATTATTATTATCATCATTATTATTATTGTTATTAGATGTAATATTATTGATAAATTTTGTGGGGAGGGTTGAGATTATTCTTGAGTTAATTAGATTATTAGTTTCAAATTTTAGGAATTTAATTGAATTATTATAAGTTTTTTATTATTATTATTACTATTATTATTAGAATAATTATTTTATTAATATTATAATTATTTAAGGGGGGTTGAGACCTTAAATTTTAATTAGGTTTCATACCCTTGTATTTTTATTCATATTATTAATATTTTTACTATTTTTACTATTATTATTATCTTTATAAATTTTAATATTATAAGTATTATATGTTATTAATATTATTATTACAATTCTTAAATAGTACTTTCATTGTTTGGAGATAGGGTCGAAAACCCCACCTTGTAATTTTAGGCTTATATTATTATTATTATTATTTCTATTAATCTTAATATTATTACTAATATTTTGTTATTATTAAAATTATTATTATTATTATTATTATTATTATTATTATTATTATTATTATTATTATTATTATTATCATCTTTACTAACATTATTTTGGTGAAGGATAGAAACCCTTATATCACCTTTTTGTTTTAAATTACATTAGTATTAGTATTAGTATTTTAGTAGTATTTTGTATAGTTAATTCTAGTATAGTATTATTTTAATTAAAAACCAAGTTCTAGGATAAGTTATTATGTAATGGTATTTTTAGGAGGGAACTTAATTCTAGTATTTTCCCCATAATAGGTGAGCCCAGCCAAAGCCCTTAAGAGGTATAGGAGCATGCTCCAAGACCGTTAACATTTTAGGTAAGGGTTGCTAAGTCCATTTGTGTAATATGTGATTTATATGCCATGTGATATGATTTATTGTGTATTTCATGTGTATATTATTATGAATGCAACATGATATGGAAGTTGAGGTGTGTTTTGTGTAAATAATTGTGACATGAGAATGATGTGCATAAATGTGTTATTATTTTGGTATGATGTGGTCTTGAGACATGCATGATGGGGGTGTAAAATAATGATGGGGAGTTGCATGGTGTTAGGGTTTTGTATGGAAGTGCATGGTATTAGGGTTTTGCATAGAATTGCATGGGGTTGCATGATGTTAGGGTTTTCATAGAGTTGCATAGTGTTAGGGTTTTATATGGAGTAGTAGGGTTTTGCATGGAGTAGTGGTTGCAGGGTGGTATTAATGTTTGCATGGTGGTATTGGGGTTTTGCATGGTGGTTTAGGGTTTGCATGGGAGCTAGGGTTTACGTGGAGCTAGTGTTTTCATGGGCCTTAGGGTGTGTCATGTTTAACTATGGTGGTGGTGGTTAACTAGTGTTGGAGTGTTAACCTAAGTTGAAGAGTACACAACAACAAAAGTTATTTTAGACAACGCATAAAAGATAACGGATTATAACTAACGTTATTATAAAGTATATTTAACAACGGTTAATATTATACTACCGTTGTTAAATATCTAAAGTTAGAAGCGCAGATTAATTTATTTTACTATTATAATGGTAAACTAGAGAAACCACAACGGGTTCGTGTGCCGTGGTGTATAAATAAAACGACAATGGTTATTTAGGATAACCACAACGGTTTTTAACCCGTCCTAATATTTGCAAAACGACAACGGGTAATGTATATAACAACAAAGGTTTAGAACCCGCTGTTGAAGGCTTAAATCAACAACGGGTAATGTATTTTCCACAACGGTTTTAAACCCGTTGTTGAAAGTAAACTGAAATCGGCTAACAACAAAGGTGATTTATCTGTTCTTAGGTTCGTATATACTTCTCAGATTAATTTGTAACCGATCAATGATGGGTTTCTTTCCTACCTTGCGCGCGCAGTGAAAATCATCAAGTTTTAATTTCCTCCATCGTGCGCAACCTTCAATTGATCAAGATTTCGGTTCCAGAACGTCTGGCTTCGTCTTCCTTCGTCTTCCTTTCTCCATCATCTTGAAGCGCCCGTCGTCTTCCTCAAGCTATTGCGTTTCGTGGTTCTAGCTAGTCGAGATTCATTGTGCACACTTAGGTAATTATCAGCTGTTATACTACATTATATTCTTAATTTATTTTCTAGGCTTAATTAGTTAGGGTTTAATGAATCCGATTTGATATTGGTGTTTTGATTGGCCAAATTAGATTCGTTTACCTCCAATATGTGTTTGTTGTATAGATAATTCTAAGTTTATATTTGTGTTGCTCGAATAACAAAGGCTTGGTTGGTGGTGGTTGTTTGTTGGTAGCAGGTGCTTGCATGAGACTTATTAATTGAAAAGTTCTAGTCACAAATCCTAACCGATTGTGGTTGAGTCTTTTGTGTTACTTGAGTTATCTGCATTGAGCTTGTTAGAGGTAGGTATGGGTTGAGGCTACTATTGGTTGGTTTAAGTTATGAAGGTACTAATAATAATTTCTTGGAAATGACATGAATTATTGCGTGTGATAGGAGTTGGTGGAGTTTATTCAATAAAGGATATTTGTGTAATAAAGATAATTATTACAATGATTTTTACTCATAATATAATTGTAGTGGCATCTATTTGAGAACAAATATTTATTTTATTTGTATAAAAAATTCATTCTACTAATTTGTGTACTTTGTAGGAAAGTAAGAAAAATATTCTTGTAATTACACTTTTACCATTACTGAAAAATAATAAAGAATTCAATGTATATAGAATTAAAAAAAATGAAGGTAAAATGTATGTTTTGATTTTTTTGTATACAAAAGTATAATGGTCAAATGATGCCTGGTTCACAGCCCCTGTTGCAGTGCTACCTTCAGCTTCACCACTCTGGGCTTGGGAAGGATGTGCCATGTTTTGTTCATATAATTAGTTAGGTTTTAACTAAAATATTAATATGCACATAACTATTACTTTCATACAATTTATATAAACATAATACAAAGGGTTGTGCATTATAGGTTTGCAATTTAGGAAGATGATAATTCTCAGGTCTTTGAAAAATTTATATACCAGTGTTGAAGTTTAGCTTATTATATATTTTTATTAATGTTTAAGTGTATCATCTAACATCGTAATTATTATCCATATAGATTTTATTGCCAATATGGATCGTTCTTGGATGTCTGCTAATCGTTTATCTCGAGAATATGAAAATGGAGTTGAGGAATTTATTAGGTGTGCAGTTGCTCATGTTGGAAACTATAGTAGATTTGTCTGTCCCTGCCTAAGGTGTCGTTTTGTAAAGCGAGTTAATGAATCTGAAGCTAGAGATCATTTATTCTTATATGGGATTGATAAAAATTACACTAGATGGATATGACATGGTGAAACGGAACATGTGGGACCTAATGTGGAAAGTCATGAAAATATTTTTGGGATCAATGATGGCGATCGTTTAGAAGAAATGACTCATGCTGTTGAGCAAAGAGTTCGGGATTGTCCTCAAATGTTTGATAAGTTGGTGGGTGACTCTAAAACACCCCTATATAGTGGATGTACAAAGTTCACCAGATTATCTGCTATTTTAAAGTTTTATAATTTGAAAGCATGTAATGGTTGGACCGATAAGAGTTTCACAGCCTTATTAGAACTTGTAAAAGATATGCTTCCAAATGATAATGTGCTCTCTAGTCGCACTTACGAGGCTAAAAAGGTCCTTTCCACTATAGGTATGGATTATGAGAAGATACATGCTTGCCCTCAAGATTGTGTCTTATATCGAAATGAATATACATCTCTTGAGAGTTGCCCCGAATGCCACACATCACGATATAAAAAGCCAGGGGTTCCAGCAAAGGTTATATGGTATTTTCCAATAATACCAAGATTTAGGCGCATCTTCAATAATCCTAAAGATGCTAAAAACTTAACATGTCATGCTGATGGAAGATTAACTGATGGCTTACTAAGACATCCCACAGACTCTGCACAATGGAGAATGATTAATTATCGATTCCCCGACTTTGGAGAGGAACCAAGAAACCTACGATTAGCTCTTTCTGCGGATGGAATGAATCCACATAATTCCGGAACCCATAGTACATGGCCTGTGATTTTGGTAATTTATAACCTGCCACCATGGCTGTGCATGAAACGAAAATATATGCTATTATCTCTATTAATATCGGGACTGAAACAACCGGGAAATGACATTGATGTATATTTGGCACCTCTTGTTGAGGATTTGAGGTTGTTGTGGGATGAGGGTGTTGAATTATTTGATTCACATCGTGAAGAGGGTTTCAACTTAAGGGCAATGTTGTTTTGTACTATCAATGATTTTCCTGCATATGGAATTTTTTCTGGATATGGTGTGAAAGGACATTATGCATGTCCTATATGTGGAGAATATACATCCTTTTGTCAATTGAAGCATGGGAAGAAGACCGTTTATCTCGGACACAGAAGATTTTTGCCAATGAACCATCCTTATCGTAGGCAAAGAAAAGCTTTTAATGGAAAACCTGAATTCCTAGGAGCTCCAGAACCATTGAGTGGCCGACAGATACTTGATAGAATAAATGGTTTGAATGTTAAGTTTGGGAAGAAAAATAAAGCCTCAATTCCTACTAGTAGATGGAAGAAACGATCAATATTCTTTGATCTTCCATATCGGGAACATTTATATATAAGACCTGCAAGGGCACTACCCATTGTATAGGCAGGGGCCCCATAAAGGGAATCCCTTCAGTACTACGGTACTGAGTAACCCTTTAATACCACACTTAAAGACAGGTCCGCAATGCAACACATAGTGTATCTATATACATATGTAATAAGAAGTGCACACATAACAATCACATATATAATAAGTTATAAGTCACGATCGATACTTTTGGGCCTTAAGCAATGCCATAACGTAAAATCAATACATTTGGGCCTTAAGCCATTATTCCATCATCATTCAATCAATCTCATATTTTATATCCATGTGAGTGCGAGAACCCCACTATTATAGCCGGTGGACCGGAAGGTAAACGCACAGGGTAGAACGCCTCTGACCACTATTATTTGCCGGTGGACCGGTCTGGCCCCGACTCACATGGTGTTCCACTATAAGTTATTAGTATTTTTCCATAACTTTATTCACATACAATATTGATTTTATTGAGCTCGGGACCCCCACTATTATTGCCGGTGGACCGGAATGTATATAAAATCATCATCCAGGGCACAACGCTCCTGGTCACTATTATAACCGGTGGACCGGGATATATAAAGAATCATCATCTAGGGCACAACGCTCCTGGCCACTATTATAACCGGTGGACCGGTACTTAATATCATAAATCAACTGGGCCCGGCTCATTAATATTCTACTTTCAATAATAGTATCTTTCCTTTCTTTAATCAGCACATCAATCATATTTATTTGCCTCGAACGGGAGATCAATAACCCGGGACACAAAGGTACACCGGTCGTACCGGTGCATATAAGCTACTCAGTACCCTTCAACCATAAACCCAAGGACGCAAAGGTACCCTGGTCATACTGGTGCATAAAGCTACTCAGTACCCTACCGACAAGGACACCTAATCCATACGTATGCATACCCCCTAACTAGGTACGTAGAGCTAGAAAGAGTAAGATATAGGGCCTGGCTGGGGCACAAAGGCACACCAGCAAATACCAGAATAATGGTGGACTAAACCACGTCCTTAGGGTAGCGACCCCTAAGGAGTTACCATTCCCGATCTCGAGGTCTTTCACTTTAAGTAATAGTGTCTTAATTAAAGTGATCACGAAAAGCACTGTAATCAGATACTTATTCACTTTCAATCGTTCTTATATCATTAATCGTTTCTTATTCAGATGATTATCCAGGATATCACAGAGAAAACCCTTAAAGCCATACTAATTATCAATTGCTCTTACTTGGCTAATCAGCGTTATTTAAATCATATTACAATGGTCCACAATCACAACGACATGTTAGGTACAAATTACATCATTTACCCCTTACTTATATAATTGCTAAGTATCCCTTCCTTACTCGACAAATTACCATATTACCCCTTTAGGTTGCATATTTACCAAATTACCCCTTATCCGATTTAGGTTACCAAGTTACCTCCTACACCTTTTTAGAACACCATTCACCCTCATAATTGTTAACCTTAACATATTTCCCTTTTTGGTTGGTTATATATTTACCAAATTGCCCTTCTCCTTTGTTATAATTACTAAATTGCCCTTGAGTTGGATAAATTACCAAATTACCTTCCTTCATTATCATGATTACTATTTTCCCCCTTTAGTTGGTTAAATAATTACCAATTTACCCTTTAATCATTTAAATTACCAATTTGCCCCTTTAGTTGGATAAATTACCAAATTGCCCTTCTCCATTATCATAATTACCGGATTGCCCCTTAGCTGATTAAATTACCAAATTGCCCTTATCCATTATCGGAATTACCAAATTACCCTTCCCCATTATTATCATTGTCATTTTACTCTTCTTAATTATTATACTTACCATTTTACCCTTTTCAATTATCATAAATCCCAAATTACCCTTCTTTATAATTACAAATATTAATTTACCTTTCTTCATACTTTAATTACCATATTGCCCTTCTCCATTGTTAAAATTACCATAATGCCCTTTAATTTGTTAATTTACCAAATTGCCCTTCTATATTATCATAATTATCCAATTACCCCTTTTTAATTATACTTTAATTATTAATTTATCCTTTGTCGTTATCATTATTACCAAGTTACCCCTTACTACCAGGTTTACCATAATATCCTTTTATTTACAAAATTATTCTTCTACCCCTTACTTTCAAATTGCCACAATATCCTTTTATTTACAAAATTACCACAATACCCTTTTTATTTATAAAATTACCATAGCACTCCTTTTACTTTACAAATTACTATTTTACCCTTTCACATCCAAAATTACCATCTTTATCTTTCCTTACATAATTACCATTTTGCCCTTATTTTCCAAAATTACCATATTACCCCTTTACTTATAAATTACCATTTCACCATTCACTTATACAATTACCATATTACCACTTACTTATGAAATTACTATTTTGCCCCTCTACTTCCAAAATTTGCCATAATGCCCATTTACTTGAAAAATTACCATAATGCCCTCCTTCATCCAAAATTACTATTTTACCCCTACTTCTAAAATTACCATTCTTACCACTTACTTATAAAATTACTATATTGCCCTTTGACTCCAAATTTACCGCTTTACCCTTTTCTCCAAAAATTACCATATTATTCTTTTACCTCAAAAATTACCATAATACCCTTCTTTCTCACAACTTACAATTTTATCCATTTACTTATAAAATTATCATTCCACCCCTTTCTATTGAAATTACCAAAATACCCCTTTGTTTACAAAATTACCAAAATACCCTTTTCACTTATAAAATTTCCACTCAATCCCTTTATTCACCATTTTTATGAATTTACCATCACTACATAAAATAATGATATTAGTACTTCATTCTTATCATCTAAGTCCACCAACTTGTCATTATTCAACATAATAATCATTAGCAACTACATACATTAGATCACATACTTCATAAGTATAATTACTAAAATGCCCTTAGGCAATAATATTACTCATGCATTAGCAACATAATACATCATAAACAAGCATTTAATATTTCCATCAATAATCAAACTTCTTCCTTAATTATCATACCTACACATGGCACAAAGGTTATCATACTTTTCCTTTTTATCAAGCAATATAAGCAACCATATATATATATCATGCTAAGCACACAAACCATGCATAAAATCATACTAAATCCCTAATGTTCTAGCATACGTTTTTCCATGTATTTAAGGGAGGATTAACGGTTACCTTAATCCCATAAAATCAAATCTTACCGGTATCCTGGTTAAAGATTCAAACTTTAATTATCAACTCAACACCTAAAAATAATATCAATAATTATTATGTTAGAAACAAGAAATTAAAAAGGATAAGACTTCATAAAAATTTACTTAATAATAAAACACTTTGATTAACTATTACTATACCTCAAAAATTAGCCAAATAAGTTCCAAAATAAAAGGGGGAGCTCACGCTGCATGAACAGCGTGATTCTCATGCAGAAATGAGAGGTGAAAGGGTTCAAGGGGGTTGAAGGAAGCAAAATTTGTTATTTTCGGGTTAGGGTCTTTAGGCTAGAAAAGAAGGTGGATGGGGGAGGTTTCAAGGCAAGGGAATAGTGCAGGAGTGGAGAGGGGGTGTAGGGGGAGGCTAAGGATGTTTTCACGGCGGCATAGGGCGGCGGAGACGGCATCGGCAAGGTGGCGAAGTTGGCTGCCGAGATGGGTCGAGGTGGAGGGGTTGAGAAGAAAGGAAAAGGAGAGGGAAAAATGGAGGGGTGCAAGGGCTATTTTCGGCCAAATAAGGCATGGCGGTGGTAGAGGGGGTTGCAGGGTGTTGAACGGTGGGTTGGGTGGCGGTAGAGGTGGTCGGACGGCGGCGGAAGTGGCGGTTGCAGGTGGCTCGGCGGTAAGGAGAAAAATGGGGAGAAAAAGGAAGAGGTGGAGAAGGGAGGAAGTGCAGGCTCGAGGGGGCGGCTTGGGGGTGCTGGGCAGTAGGGGGTGGTGGTAGTAGGCGGCGTAGGGCTGGGTGCGGCTGTTAGAACGGTGAATGGCGGCGGCGTGGAGAGAAAACAGAAAAAAATGGGGAAGAAGGAATGAGAGAAGAGGGAGCTCGGGGGAAGGAGAAGGGGTCGAAAATGAGGGAAATGAAGGGCTGGGGAGATGGAGAAAAAGAAGAGGGAGAAGAGAGGGGCAGGGGCTGGCCGGCGAGAGGATGAAGGGTGGCAGGTGGTGGTCGGCTGGCAGGGGAAGAGAGGGAAGAAGAAGGAAAGGGAGAGGGGCACGTGGGGTGTGGTCCAAGAGCCGGTTTGGCTCGAAAAAGAAAAGAAAATGACTGGGGAAGAGAGAGAGGGAGAGGGAGGTAGGTGGCGGCAGTTGCAGGCAGCCGGACACTCGACCATGGCAGAACTGGTGGTCGGGCATGGGAGAAGGAAGAAAGGGAGGGGAGGTGCACGAACGGCTGGACTGGCGTAGGAAAAAAAAGGGAGCCGGCCGGTCCAGGGGAAAAGAAAAGAAGGCTGGGCGGCTGGCTGTGCGCGGGAGAAGGAGGGGCTGGGGGAAGGGAACGGGCCTGGCCCAAGCACGCAGGGGAGGCTGGCCTAGTCGGGCGGCCCAAGGGAGGGAGAAAAGGGTAAAAGAAGAGAAGGAAAGGAAAAAAAGGGAAAAGGGTAAAAAGGGAAATGGGAAAAATAGGGAAAATAAAGTAAATTAATTTATAAAATCATAAAATGTAATATTCTTGATAAATTATTTAATTTAATAATTTAATTCATTATAATCTAATATATTAGTTTAAAAAGGATAAAGTTGGTAAAATATTAGTTTGGAAAATTATTTAAATAAAATAATATGATAAATAGCAAAATATTTATTTTTAATTTACTAAATACTCTTATCCAAATTTACATACTCTAAAATCTATAAAATAATTAAAATAAATAATTTTAAAAGCTAGTTTTATTTCAAATAAAAGTTATTTATTAAAATATAGGTTTTTGAAATTTTTGGGAGATTACAACTATATGTGTGGGTTTGTAAATGTAAGTTGAGTATTGCCTTGCATGATTCTATATGCTTATGTGTTGGCCTTAGTGCTCGGTTACCTTACTCAGTATGTAGCGTACTGATCAACCGTTTCATGGGTGCTGCTCATTCCTGCAAGTAGAAGGCCCTTCTGACCTGTTACAGGTAGGAGGTGCTTATTTCGATGTTATTGATGTCTATGGGACATCAGGTGGGCCCGAGTGATTGTGGGTTGGATCGGGTCCTAGAGTGGCGTGGTTGTTTTCCCTTTTGATATTATTATTCATGTTACCTTTTTATTATGTTTGAGTTTGTAGAAACAATTTTATTAATGTTATTAATTTATTCTCTAAAAAACAATAGCTAGTATTTTGAATTATATAAAGACTTACGTGTACTCTGATTTTTGTATTTATGAATTTGGATTATTAATGATGTTATATGTAGTGTTTTCTTAGCCTTATCACTTGGTACCGGAACGGTAGGAGTGAATCGGTCTGGTACTAAGTGTGGCGGTAGCATCCCCAGAATTCACAGGTTTTAATTTAAGTATTTCTATTTTAATTACTTCCGCTTTAAAAAAAGTAGTGAATTTTGGGGTGTTACATTATATCCTTGTAAAACAAGCTACACTACACACATATGTAGTCCACATTCACATATAAATACACAACACATATCATTACACCCATAAGCATATAAATCATAGCAAACCCAAGCCTTAACCATATCTTTACCTAATAGTACACCAGGCTTGGAAAACGAATCCTACACCTCCTCACGGGAAGGGTTTAGTTCACAACCTATAAGAATGGAACACTTCTACTCCTTTTTCCTTTTTCTTTTATTTTTCCTAACTAAATATTAGTAATAAGATTAATAATAAGGTTAATAATAGAAAAATATTTACAGCAAATTATACTAAGTAAATACAAGGGTTAAGGACACAACTAGAGAGGGAATAAGAAGCAAGGGTGGTGGCGGCGGCGGTGCACAGAAGTGGTGGCGATGGTGATAGAAAAGGAGGGGTTTTGGGGTTGGAAAAGAGGAGGGAATCTAGGTTTTCTTGGGTGGTAGGGTTTTTGGGTCAGAGGGGGTCATGGTGGTTGTGGTAGTGTCTTACGATGGCGACATAGATGGCAGTGGCGGTGGTGGCCGAGAGAGAAGGAGAGAAAAGGAGGGGAGGGAAAAGGGAAATGGTGGTGTGGGAAGGTAGGGGGAAGTTTGTTGGGCAGGAAGGGAGGTAGTGGAGGTGGTGGTTGTTGCGGTGGTGGCGGCGCAAGTGGAAGAGATAGGTACAAAAGGGTAGCTTGAGTTTCCCACTTTGCACAGGTGGGGAGAAGATAGGAAGGGGATTTAGGGGCAGGGAAGGTCTCATTCGGTGGAGGGTGGTGCAGGGAAGAAGAAGGGTGGGTGTGGTGATGGTGGCGTGGAATGATGGCACCGATGGCGGTGACTGAAGAGGGGGTGCAAGGAGGTTGTGAGAGATTTCTAGAGTGGCAGAAAGAGGGAGAATTGAGGTGCATGGGGCTATAAATAGGGGAGATGGTTGGGGGAAGTAAACAAAGGAAGGAAGAAGACAAATGGAAGAGGTAGTTGGCTGCCGACCAGCGTGCAGGCTAGCGTAGTGTGCACAGCTAGGGGACATGGCAGTTTTGGAAGGATCACGGGGGGTTAGGTAGGAATTTTGGGTTTGTAGAAGGGAGGAGACCAATGGGGGTTAGTGCTAGTTGCACGTTCTATAGGTTAGGATGAGGGGAAGGTGAGGGGAGAGAGAGAACAACGGCTGCGAAGCAACCATGATCAATGTGCTAGTTGGGGGAGGTTGAAGACGAGTGTAAAAAGGGAAGAAGGAAAGAAAGAAATGGATAAAAGGGGAAAAGAAGGGGGAGTCATGGACAGGGGCCTGGGCCGTGCGAGGGGAAAGAAAAAAAAAGAAGGGGAATGGGATGGGGGAAAGAAAGGAAAGGAGGGGAGGGGGATGGGGGAAAGAAAGGAAAGGAGGGGAGGGGGAGAAAAGAAAAAAAGAAGAAAGGAAAAGAAAAGGAAGAAAAGGGAAAAAAAAAAGGAAAAGTGTGCTGGTTGGGGTGTTTTGGAACTTTCTTAAAACTTTGAGAATAATAAATTAGTAATAATAAATAGTTAATTTTTTATTAATTTAGAAATTATTATCATAATTTACTTAAAATTTATTTTAGTTTGGTAAATAATTCTAGCCTCCGCTAATTTGATCCCTACATAATTTTCCTCCTTTTTGGCCTTAATTATTATTATGATTATTTGAATATCATTATTTTATTAACAATGGTACATTTAATCAAACATTACCTAATAATCCTTATTTTATTTAGAGTGTGTGTGTGTGTATTTTACTCCTAATAACTAAAATATATAGATTTAGTTTTCTACACTTATGGGATAAGGTTTATTATTATTATTATTATTATTATTATTATTATTATTATTATTATTATTATTATTAGCTTGCCTTATTATTTTATTTGGGCCTAGATAACTACAAGCCCAAATGGTGATTACACGAGTTAAGGTTATGGGATAAAGTAAGGCTCATTTTAGAAAATAAATTTTCTTTTAAAATTTAATTTTTAATAAAATCCAAAAATTGGAAAATAAAATTATGAGTGTTACACCTTCTCTGGTACTCATTTAGTCACCAGATTCAATATCCATACTCAAAATGTTATTATTAACAACATACTAAAAAATCATGGTCTAACTCCCATGTCTTACACAATAAAATAATAGAATGTAATATTTTTGGATAATAAATTTATTTAATAATTTAATTTAATATAATTAAATATATGGGTTTAAAAAGGTTAATTTTGAAAAAATATTGGTTTGAAAATTTATTTAAATAAAATGAGTATGATAAAAGTAATAAAATATTTATTTTAATTTATTAAATATCCCTATCCAATTTTATATACTAAAAAATCTATAAAATAATTAAATTAAATGAATTTAAACACTAATTTATTCTAAATAAAATTTATTTATTAATTTATAGGTTTTTAAAATTTCGGAGGATTACACTATATCTTTTGAGTAACTTTGCTTACCATCACGTCGTGTACGAATAATGTTTGTAGCACTGTGTTGATCTACTTGATTTTGGGGGAGTAGAGTGTGATGTTTTACAGGTTTTTGATGATACTTACTCTTTGTTTGTTGTTTTGTATGTGATGAGTGATTATTAGGTACGATTATAAAAGTGATATATGTTAATTTCTTGGTGCTTTATTTTGGGAGTTTCATCTCCTAAATCTCTTTTCAACACATTTTATTTAATATCCTTACTTTCTCTTTTTGTAATCTCATATTGTCAAGTCAAGTTATTCTTACACTTGATTTTGGTACGAGTTATTTTTAACCTTACATCGGATACGGTTTAGGTATAGAGAGTACATTTTCTATGTTGGATATAGAAAAACACCCCTATGCTTTGTATTTTAGCTTCCGTTAATATTTTTAAAATTATTTTTTTAGTGGTGAAATTTAGGGGTTTGGTTTAATTTTCTAGAAAAGAGGATCGAAATTCATAAAAATAACTTAAATGTGGTTTGATTTTCTAGAAAAGATAATTGAACTTATCATGATTTTCTTAACTTCAACTTCTCTCCAAGTAGTGGCAAATGAGTTAGCTTCTAGCAATATCCTCCTCCTTAATAAGGGAATCAGGTAAGGATATCTAATATCAATATAAACATCTCTTTGAAATTTGACTATAGGTTATGGTCATTCATTCTAATAGCTAAAAATAAGGTGGAATTTTTGCACGTATTCTTTACAGACGACATTACCTTATTCTCAAGGTAAATGAGTAAAATACAAATACTATTGAAGTTGTGGTTGGAGAACTCTACTTTAAATTTTATGAATCCTTCAACTTAGAAATATCGAGAGTGATGTTCTCTCTAAACATCTATAATAAGGAGCGCTTAAGGCCAGTTGAATTACAAGGGATCTCAGTTGTTGGAGACATAGGAAATATCTAGGCTGCCAAGCTATGCATTCTAGGGCTTCCTCCATTAATTTCCATGATCTTATTAACAAGATTAAAGTAAATTTAGCTAAGTGGAAAAGAGACGTCGTGACACTAACAACTATAGTGGTTCTTACTAAGTCTGTCTTAAAATAAGTTCTAGTATTCCACATGCAGGTTGGCATGATTCTTAAGAAGATAATCAATGATATCGACAAAATAACTAAGAGGTTCCTACGGGATAACAAGGATTTGAAAGCTAGAATTCATCATGTTGCATGGTCCATTGTAATTAGGATCATTCATGTTATCCAATATCCGACTCAAAAAATTAAATAATATATTCAACATTTTTTTCCTAAATCAAATAACTAGTCTAGTCAATAAAAAATAAAATAAATTGAATATCCAATAAAAAACACAAACAATATACGATTTGATAAATTATATACATATATACTCTAACAACTCTATTTCACATAACATTTTATTGTATATAATCAAGTGTGTGTGTTTTGAAAAGAAAGTATTTATTATAAGTAAATTTTATACTTTTTTAATTATTAATTTTTTTAACATGTACATATTATCCAAATTTTAGAATTAATAATTGAATATAATGTAATTTAAGACTCAAATTAAATCATTTAATCATATCGGATCAAGTGAGATATTTTATTATCTTTCAATCAATTATTTTATATGATATTTATCAAGTTAGACTCAAAAGTTTTGGATATCTGATATATTATTTGTTATTTGATTTGAAATTATAGACATATAAAGTTTCTTTTTCTAATATATAATTCTTGAATACCCCAAATTGTAATTCTATACAAGGGCAAGGGAGGTTTAGGTCTTCGATGGGTGAAAATGAACAAGAAAGCCCATTTACGAGGACTTTCATGGGGACTTAGGACATAAAAAGATGTTATATGGGGCAAAGTTTTCGTAGATAAATACAAAGACACTGATAAAAGAATGATGAATAGAAACTCAACATCAACCTGGAAAGCCATATGCGAATTACAACCACGTCTACGACAAAAAAAAAGGTCCATTACAGAAGGTAGAGAAGTAAAATCTTGGTCAATTATAAGGATGTAAATGGGGCGGATTTTATTCGAAACTCGACGGATTTTTTCCGATGGATATTTAAACGGATATAGATACAAATATGGAGGATGGAAAATAATACCCGTCGGGTTCGGGTAAAGATACGAGTATGGAATATCCACACCCGTATCCATAACCATACCTGTATTCATATCCATACCTGTTTACCTGATATATAATTACCTACCCTTAATTTTAAAATAAATATAATATAAATTAAGGTTAAAATTGTCATTTGATTTAACTCTAAATGGGTTTACCCATCGGATAATAAATTTATCCACTGGATAAAATCCATTACCGGATAAACGGATAATCCGTCGAGTAACAGATATCCAATAGATACACATATGGATGTATTAGCGGATATGGATTTGGGTACGGGTACAAATTTAGGTACGGATTTTCTTATCAGGTACGGATATGGGTATGGATATACCCGCCCCAAACCCACCCCATTTACTTCCCTAGTCAATCACTTAGTGTGGTAGCATGTTATTAAGGGATATGGTCAAAGGCCCACTCTAATTCATTGAAGAGAACCTTAGGGTGGAAGACTTGTAGAAATGAGAGATATAACACACACATTTTATCTTTAGAGATATCTCAAAATATCATCTCAAGGATCAAAGCAGTAATGAAATTGTGGTAAAGTCAAAGGCGAGAAGATTACCCATTTTAGAAATTCATTAGCTCGAGAAAATTTAGCCCGAATTTGGAACAAAATATATATATAATATACAAGAACTTAATTTGGAAGGTTAATGGACCACCAAGAGCTATGGATTCTACAACATAGTTGATTACCTTCTAAAGATTCCTTATGTCAACACAACATCATAAAAGATAATACTTGCCCAATTTGTCAATATTTGTGGTTGAAACCAACATGCATAGGTTCAAATAATGAAACTCGCCTAAACAAGTGTGGGAGTCACTCAATATGGAAGAGATTGTAAGATTCAGTGTCACTACAAACGTTATGTCTTGGATCAGAAATAATTGCATGGAAACTACAACTAGAACATGGAGAATTCCTTAGGGTTGTACAACCACCATGGCAATTTCTACAATCTGGTAATATAGGAACAATATTACTTTCAACTTTGAAGGTAGCCATAATATCTTCACTCAAATCTCTATATGGGTGTTTTAATGAAAATTTATTTCAAATAATAGGAATCAGAAAGGGAAAGTAAATATCATGCAATGGATAGATAAAATAGGAACCACATGCAATAATTGGATTATGTTGGAACATATACAACTGAGTCTCTCATGACAAAAACTAAGCCTGTGGTGTAGGACTCAGGAATTATTTAGGAGAATGGGTGGGTAGCATTGTACGAAATAGAGGAACTACAAATAACATTCTAGCTAAAATTTTAGTTCTTGGGAATAACCTTTTAATTGCTAGAACCTTGGGTGTTAGATGCATTCTTGTGGAATGTGATACCCTTTCGATTAGTACCTTGCTTCAGTCATGTGCAACTTCCTCATCCATATTGTGGCATTATTTTGGACTGCAGGGATATTTTATTAGGATTCAATGAGGTTAGGATAAACTATGTCCTAAAAAAAACTAACAGGGTATATATGATGAGATTGCTAACTATAGATCTACTTTGTTTCCCAACTTTATTTTTTATTTGTTTTGGATATATTTCCTATTTTTGTATATGATATTTTGAAGGATAATCGCAACGGACGTCGTTTTTCAAGATTGACAAATATTTTTATAGTAATTTATTTATTTGGCTTTATAATAAAATATTAATCGTTTATCTTAGATAGTAAAACTAGCCTTAAAGGAAAAGAAAATATTAAAACTGACCCTTCCTGAGTGTGTCGTTTTCCGTCCTTAAAACATCTTAAAAAAATTTCAGTGTCTGAATCGGTATTAAAAATATCTGATTATTTTTTTTAAAAATTATTAATAATTTAAATTAAATAATATAATTAATTATTTTAGAATTTTTTTATTTTAATTTTAATAAATTTAACCTTTTTTTAAAATTATACCTTTTTCTTTCATTTTCATTTCCTAAATATTTAAAAAAAAAATGACCGTCTTCATTTCCACTTCCCTTACCATGCCGTGCAACACTGTCCTTCGTCGCTGCGCGGGCAAATCTAGGAGATGTAGGTTCCTACTTGAATGCCGTTGTACGTAGTACGTATGTGCTACAGCTTGGTATGCTGCACGATATTTATAACTAGCAATATCTTGTCTTAACACTTTGGCTAGCCTAATTGATTGAATCTACGGCGTTATTATTATTATTATTATTATTATTATTATTATTATTATTATTATTATTATTATTATTATTATTATTATTATTATTATGTGCATGGTTATAATAAGCATCGGCACGGTTGCTTCGAACCGAGGGATTAATTATTCGGAGTTCCACACACTACATTATGGTATACTATTTCTTTATTAATCCAGATTAGTAGAAAGTACAGTGAATAAACGATATTTATAATGAAGTTGTTTGGATGACGCTAATTTCGGATCAGTAGGAAAATATTATAAGCAAGACAAATATCGTCCGATTAACCTATATGGTTGTTAGTCCCTAAAACTAAATCAAAAAGTTTAAAGCTTCTTAATATAAAAAATATTTTTTTAAGAAAGTAGTTTTAATAATAAAAAATTGGAACTAGATATTTTTATACTTTTATCCCTTATTATTTTTTATTCCTAGGTTCGTAAAACGATTTTTTTTAATTGGATCCGACTAAGTATAAATCCACACTTATATAGATATATAAAGTATATTTATTATAATACTTTTATGTAATAGGATTCATCAAAATTCAGATTCACCTAATAATTTTTCACCTAAAACCCTCACCATTGATTATCTAATCCTAATTTTTTGAGTTACTGATGACAACTTGAGGACCAGCGACCCTCAAGGTCGTCCAAATATGTTTTAAAAAAATCAGATAAAAATAAGATTGGCATTTACACATATCGATCAAAGAGTGCATGTAATATTAAATACAAGAAAATTATTTACTCAATAATCAAATTCTTCTTTAGGAACTCAAAACTTAGTTTAAAGCACTATACCTTAAATTACATGTCTCTCCTCTCGTTTCCTCTATGTTATCTTTGTTACTATACAAAATAAATATATTAATCGAGGTTCCAAGATTCATAAATTCATAGAACAGTTCTAAAACTAAACTAATTCTATAAAATTTGTCCTAAAAAAAGTCAAAGATAATGGGCACAGAGGGGAAGAATTCACATAAGTAAGCATAAGTAACACTTCCTCCATTTTCTTTATTTTTATCACACATATAATTATTAAAAATTAAAATAAATTAAAAATTTTCCTACTTTTTTAGTGTAAGCCAAACACGAATTAATTAAATCGTCAAGTAACTATCCCTCTATAAATGAGTTCTTAAAAAATGTGGCCTTCTAAAGAAATTATAACCAATGCACCAAACAAGGCTTACGACAAAGAATGGATTGTCCTAAAGTCAAGTAACGAAACTGAAAAGGCAACCATTACTTCACAAGTGTGATGCTTTAATCTTTGTGCTTAAGAAGACTGACATATAAAATACATTATATATGTTTGTAAAAATTTAGTAATTAAATTATATATTCATTCATACTCTTATAAATTATGTATCTCATTTCGACATGAATATAGATAGAGATCCAATTTTAAAATAAAGTGATCCTCCAGTTCCTCGTAAAAAGTTAACTTTGAATTTGATATAATACATGTAAAAGAGAATAATATCAATTATCTTGTATATGTTATGATCACTCATAGTAAAGGTAAAAATTCTATAAGAACACCGCCATAAAAAAAGTATATTTTTCTTATTCATAAGGGATCAATAAGGGTAATTATAAAATACCGTATAAGAGATATCACTATAAATACATTACAATAACAAAAGAGATGGGAGATGGATTTAAATGTGAAAGACATGATATTCAATAACTAATACCTACCGCTAGATCAAACCATATTAGATCTTGTTGTCATTCTTCTTTCTTTATCAAATTTATTTATTCACTTGAGCGAAGAAATGGGAGTCCAATATTCCTCAATATAACATCCATTATTTATAATATACACATGGGACAAAAGTAATGTGTTATGTACATTCATCTTTCTCGGTAATTCGTTGTTATTCTTCTTTCTCGTTGAACCCTTGGAATCTCTTCTAAGAAAACTCCTCTTCTTCGGCCCTTATTCACTCCTCTTCCTTTTCTCTCACCCCTTCGTCAATTTTGTCCTCAAAAACCAGTAGTTAAGCCTTGAGTCACTCTACACATAGTCATATTTGATAGGTCAACTAACTAACAATTTTCTGAGAGCAACTTAATGGTTAAAGTTTCGTGAAGAAAGAATAAAAAGATGATGTTCATGAAAGTGACAGTTGTTGGTTGTTGGTATCGATTATTTTACGTTATTGAATAAATAAATTTACAAGTACTATAACAAATATATATATATATATATGGAAAAATTACGGTTGAAAAACAGTTATTTGACTAAGAAATACGTACTTAGCAATACACTAAATCAAACATTGTGTGGGAAAGGGAAGTAATTTCATCCTTAAACAATCACAATCAAAGCAGAGAATACAAATATTGTTGAGCAAGAACGAAAATTATGCGAACCTAACTCAATTTCAAACTGATCTCAAGTCGATATATAATGATGCAGCACCTCAATATATTGCCGTGTCTAGGAAGAAAAGACCACAATGCTTGAGCTTTCCCGGTTCCTTCCTCGTCCTGCTCCAGCGCTCGACGAACCTACCTACCTTGAGCTTGAGCGGGCGTGCACGAATACAATACCACGAATGGCGGACGCAACCTTGCTGGAATTACAGAGATATTACTAGCACGAAGGGCGCAAGAACATTTCAGAATTTTAGAAGCTCGGATACGGATACAGAGTCCAAAGGAATCCGAATTTGACCACATTGTTGGGATTTAGACTGAACTGATGAGTTGGATTGCCGCCGTTCTCATTTGACCCCAACAGCGTAATAGATTGAACTAATAAGTTCGATTACTGCCATAAGCGACCGAGTCTGTATCACCGCCGGAGCGACAAGCAGTGCGCCCGCCAAAACAATGAAAGCTGAAGCAAATCATATATGGAGCAGGAGAAGAATTAAATATTTATATATGTGTCGTTGTTATGGGATTTATAGAAAAGGCTCGTTACACACGCAACATGAATCGAACTCGTGACTCCTTAATCGGCTGAACTAAATTAGTTTCAATCGCTGGCCATAAATATTTAGGAAAAAGGACCCCCCCGGGGGGGGGGGGTTCTGTGTACTTTAGAGGCTCCACCTGCCCATTCATCTTAAATCTTGTCGGCTTTGATTGCCTTCCTCTAATGTCTGATTATTAATTTATGAGGCCCATAAAAAAACTTCTCTTCAAATCATGCACCCGCAGCGGAAAAAAATCATTATCCTCCAACTTCTAGGTGTTTCTTTCTCTGTGTTGGCTAATCGCTGCTCTAATCGAAGGACAGCGGGACGAGGAGTGATAGGGGCTTGGAGGTGTGAGTTCTAGGAGCCTAGGCGTGAGGATCGAAAGGATTTGGGTGTGGGGTTAGAGAGAAGGATTTTGATTTTGATTTAATACGACGAGAACAGTAGACATTATAAGATGCTTAGAGAGATTGTGTGGCTTCCATGCATCTTCGAAAGATGGTCATAATTCCAGGGATAGAAGACTGTAATTTTGTCTTAATAAAATTGTTTCAAATAGTGACAATCAGTGTCAAAGTAACATGATCGGCCTATAATAAAGATATAGGCATTGATAAGTGCAATGGTAATACTCATTATTAATTAATAGTAGTAATAATTATGTTAGAGTAATAAAAGGATTTATGAACGTATTATTATTATTATGTCCAAATAGAGTCTCTTGGGTACTTCTTAAGACTAAAAATTATTTATCTAGAATGACATAATTCGTACATTGATTATATATAGTGACATTAAATGTTGATTTCCCTTTTAGTTTTAGCTATATTCCTATGTGTACTCATTTAAAAAATTATTATTATTATTATTATTATTATTATTATTATTATTATTATTATTATTATTATTATTTCTAATGTTTCTTCCTTGAATTGCCATTTATCAACACACAATGTTTAAAAAAATTCCATCGCCTTATTATTATTATTAATCTTTTCTTGACACCCAAATACTATAGTTTCCACCTACTTATTAATAGTAATTTTTACCACCTACTATATATAGTTTCTTCAACTCAAAATACTAGTTTTCAGTTATCATTGAGAGAGCTAATTCTCATTTGATATTCTTCATATATATGTGATATAAGACTCGGATTAAATCATTATTACGTGGTATTATCCTTTTAGTTTACTACTTTGATCAAATCGAATCGATTTATCATTCACTAATTATATAATTTTTGTTCGATATCTTTTATTTTTGGCATAATCCAAAGTATCATATATTCAATAGATTATTTATTATTCGATTAGAAGTTTTGGATATTTAAAGTTTTTGGTCAAATATTCGATCATTAAATATTCAAAACATCAAATATCCGATCCATGGACACTCGTAATTAAAATGATCCCAAATAGTTCTAATATACATTATGATAAATCATTTTCAAGCACAAACTTTGTTTTTTATAAGCTTTCTACTAATGCTACTTTATCTCTATTAATATTCCAATCCAATATTTATCTAGATAGTTGTTGGAGGACTCTTAAAGAACGAACAACTTTCTCAAGTATAATGCTACGATATTAGCATATATTGAAGTTAAGTAGGAAAGTTACTATTATTACCGTTTAGCTAAAAATAGCTATAAGAGCTGTAGATAAATAATTATTTTATTATTATTATTATTATTATAAAACAATATTAATTTAGAAGTGCATGGCAAATGCATATAAGTTAGTTGGGTTATTAAATATTAAATAGTTTACTTTATTTTCTTAACCATAGCTTAGGATTTGTTATTGGAATTTTCTCAATTATTGGTATAAGTCTATAAGATCAATTTAACATAATTTACAACTCGCAACCAAATGAATGGAATTTGAAGCTCCGTTTGGATTGAGGTGAATCGAGGTGAGGGTAAATATTAAAAATTAACCTAGGTGAAGGGAATGGAGGTGAATCGGGATGAATGTTTTAAAATATTGTTTGGATGATATTAATCTAACCTGGGTGAATGTTTTAAAATTTCTGTTTAGATTAAGGTAAATAAAAATTAAAAAAATAAAATAAATGACATTTATATCCTTGTATTAAACAAATAAGTCCTATTGAGAGGTATTTTGGTCCTATTAAGTCAAAAAGTTACTTATTCTTTCAACTTCACCTCGGTTATCCCCGAAATTGGAGGTTAATAAAAACGAGGTTAATCGAGGTGAATGGAGGTAAAACTTTAACCTCGATTCACCTAGGTAAAATTATTAACTAGATACTCAAACGGGGTGAATCAATTGATTCACCTCCATTAACCTCCATTCACCCCAATCCAAATACTGCTTGAGTGTTCATTGTGTAGCACTTAATAGATACTAATAGGATATTTGAGAGGTTTGACATTGTTGTCTCAAATCTTGGAAGTAATTTTTTTAAATTTTCTTCCTTTGATATTATAATATATTTATATGAGCTCTTACATATAATATTGCATTTATTTCTAAAAAAAATCTATTGATAATTTATATATTATTTTAATAAGTAATAAATGTACCTAAAATATAGCATACATTAATTAATAAGCAATATTATAATTAATATATAAAGAAAAGAAAAATGAAAAGAAAAGAAAAAGGAGGAATAAAAGTAAAATATAGACATTAATTTTTTTAAATATTTTGTTTTGGGTAAACAGAATTTCTTTGAAAAATTTATAAAGTATGCACTAATATATATGGCTTCTCAATCAAAGTGCTTTCCGCCGCATCCTAGATTAAAAAAAGTCAATTCTCAAAAATCCCAACAAGGCTGGCTATTAAAAGTTTCCGAGCGAGTCATTGCTCATTAAACTCTCTTCAAGTAAGACAAAATTTATAGATTTCCTCTTACCTGCTTCTTCTCATCGATCCGCGAACAATTTAGATGCCAAGAACAAACCCGCAAACATGGTAACAAGGATCATCGTCATCATCACAATGGTACAATCAGAAAGCAATAAAGAGTAGCCAAAGGGCAACGAGGAAGGGAAAAAAAAAAGGGAAAAAAAAAAACTCACTCCATCTCTCTGTACCAAGCCCACCTAAGACGACAGCGCCCACCTCTTTCTCCATCTCTCTCTCTCTTCCTTCCTCCCTCCGGTTGCATTTTGCAGAGGAACGAACCTGCATAGGGCTTCGTTCCTCTCTCTCTCATCGGATCTGGAAGCTCCAAATAGTCGTTAACTTCTCTCATCGTAATCCACCCCCATTCTCCGATCTTTCTCTCGTCTCTCCCTTCTTACTTTCCGAGTTTCGACTGCGTAAGCAGATCGAAGTCAAGCGGAAAAAGCCTTAGAATTTCATTGCTTTCAGGGAGGGAAGAAGTGGAACTTAGCGGGAACGCGTTTTCCTTTGCCGGTACTGAAAACGTGTTGGTTTCTGTTGTCTTAGGGCATTTTCACTTTTCCAAGAAGGGGAAGGGGAATGCCCTTATGATGAGCAAAGACGACGACGCAGAAGAGGAAGAAGAAGAGTGCTTCCACGAGTCTTTTGATCGTATTGTCTCCTCCAATTCCTCCACTCCTAACTCGGAGGACGACTGCGATGTTGATTTCAACTCCTCTCCCCCAAGCTACCATGACTACCACAATTCTTCCTCCGCCGCCGCCACCGTGTCTTGCGGTAGCAGGTCCACTCCCTCAGTGCCTAAATTGCCAATGCGTGTTCGGAGCTACGATGTATGGATCTCGGAATCATTTTCGACTTCGGTCGAGCAGCGCCGGGATCAGCTCCTTCGAGCATTTGGCCTTTCATCTGACCCCATGCTCTCTCGCCGGCAGCCTGCAATTTCGGATAATAAAAATGGTTTCAGGGCTGATTTCAATGGATCCGTGTTGTCTGATCATTTGAATTGTGGCGATCAGAAAGCAAAGATGGAGATGAGGGTGCGTAATTCGAGTGTGCGTCGACCCAAATCTGAGGGTTCCGCTGAAAGTCAGTCTGAAGCGCGAAATCGTGGCTCAATTCACGAGCAGTGTAATTCATCCGTCTCTACTAGTAGTTCTATTTTTTCAATTCGTTCAGTTTCTAATACTGTAAATAATAAGAATAATCATAATAATGTCGATAGCATTGTCGGTGTTGACAATGTGGTGAGTGACAGCTCCCATGGGTCCTTGTCTTGTTTTAATAAGCCCCCCTCTGGTAAGACTAGTGGACGGGTTGATGAGATTCAGAGTCATTCGAGGAATTTGAGTGGTAATCTGTATTGTGATTCACCCCGGGATAGTAATAGCGGGGATACCTGTGGCAATGACGTAGAGTGTAATGGGGCTGAGAAAGTTTGTGATCTGATGTGTACTATTAAAAATTTGGACAATGGCAAAGAGTTTGTGGTTGATGAGGTCAGGGAAGATGGCACGTGGGACAAATTAAAAGAAGTTGAGACTGGGAGGCGATTGACAATGGAGGAATTTCAGATGTGCGTCGGACAGTCACCCATTGTTCAAGAACTAATGAGGCGGCAAAATGTCGAGGAGCGTTACAAAGAAGGTTCTGATTTGCATACCAATGGAAATGGTGAAAACAGATCCAAATTAAAGAAGAAAGTAAGTTGGCTTAGGAGTATCAAGAGTGTTGCTAGTAGTGTTACAGGGCATAAGGAGAGGCGTAGCAGTGATGAAAGGGATACCACATCAGAAAAAGGCGGGCGAAGGTCAAGCTCTGCTACTGATGATAGTCAGGATGTCACTTTTCATGAGCCTGAGAGGATTCGGGTCCGACAGTATGGGAAATCTGTTAAGGAGCTCACTGCCGTCTACAAAAGCCAGGAAATTCAAGGGCATAATGGTTCTATCTGGACTATCAAATTCAGTTTGGATGGGAAGTATCTTGCCAGTGCTGGTGAGGATCGTGTAATTCATGTCTGGCAAGTTGTGGAGACTGAAAGGAAGGGCGACCTTTTAATTGACAGATCAGATGATGTGGGCTTGAGCTTTGTATTCCTGACAAATGCTTCACCAGAACCTACATCAGTTTCTCCTAGTCGAGATAATCCTTTGGACAGAAAGAGACGGGGGAGGGCTTCTATCAGCAGGAAATCAGTGAGTTTGGACCATATTGTGATGCCAGATACTGTCTTTGGGCTGTCTGAGAAACCCTTCTGTTCATTCCAGGGGCATCTTAATGATGTGCTTGACCTTTCATGGTCCAAGTCTCAGGTAAGTTGCTATATTGGATCAGACAATTTCTGTTTCTTCGGTGTGGTATTATGGTGCATTGTGACAATGCTCTGTTATGCTTGGTTTTACATTGGGACATGGTATTAATGTCTGCTAAATATAATAGCATCAAATTTTTACGTTACTCCTTTGGCCTTTACTGTGTGCTGAAATTCTGTTATTGTAATATTTCTTTCGTGTCTTTGATGCTGCTTCAAGCCTCAGATAGAGTTTTGATGGCACTTTAAAATTAAAAGTTGACTTGGTTCTACTTTTCAACTTTTTGTTTAAAGATATTGCATCTGAATTGCTAAGATGAAGTTCGTGGTGTCTTTCATGGTTTCCCAGTGTATGCAAGCTCCTTTTTCATCTTAATGGAGAGCTCTCTTGGTAAGAATCTGGTAGCTGACTATGTTGGCAATGATTCAGTCAAGTTTAGAACAAGTACAGATATATTTTATCCTTCTTTTCTATTGGCTACTGATGCTATGGAGCAGCGACTGGAAAATGTCTGTATCTTTTTCTTCATATGGAACCTTGATGATGATAAGATAGTATTTATTTTCACTTTTTAAATTTTTATTGTGATATTTAAAAAAAAAATAATAATAAATTATGATTTTGAGGTTTTAATCTAAGTAAGCATTTATTATTTTGGTGGGTTGGGGGAGGGGGGGGGAGGTAATTCTTGCTGTAAATGAAATCTCAGCTTGCGTGTGGCTAAGAATTGTCTTAGAAGATCGGTTATGTAGTTATACAGACAAGTGATGAAACATAGTTTGTCAAGTTGTGTTTCTAAAAATGTATCTGTTTATTTTGTTGTCATAATTGCTTTGGGCCTATAGGCCTAATCATTAATTTCTATAAAACTATGGTGATATTAAGATGACTGACTTGGAACATTTTGTCCCAGCTTTTGCTCTCATCGTCAATGGACAAAACAGTACGGCTCTGGAACTTGTCTAGCAAGACTTGTTTGAAAACATTCTCACACAGTGATTATGGTACGTATTCTAAGCTGACATTTTTTGTCTGGTGCACCATATTGTTTGTGCATTGTGTTTTTAGATTTCTGTGACAATTACTTCTAGATATTCTGTCTCCATGTGAACAGCTATGCAGGCAACTGTACACATTTTCTTCTTTTCATTTAATTGCTTGTCCTGCCATAGAATTTGATTTGTCATTTGTGGCCGGTCATTCTGCTGAATAGAGTTACTTTCAGTATTAGAATAGAGTTCTGTAGTAAGAAATTGAGATATTACCCCTTTTTGGCTTAATTGACGGCCACATGGGGTCTAAGGATATGTAAATTTCTTGTGTGCAGTTACTTGTATCCAATTTAATCCAGCTGATGATAGATACTTCATCAGTGGATCTCTAGATGCTAAGGTTCGGATATGGAGCATTCCTGATCGCCAAGTAGTGGATTGGAATGATCTCCATGAGATGGTCACAGCTGCTTGCTATACTCCGGATGGTCAGGTGTGCCTATTTTCATTTTCTTTTCTCTTGATGGAATGCAGCTTGCCTTTCTGAGATATGTTTTGGTGCAAGTTATGCCTGAACAAGTCTTTGTTTACATCTGAAGGGTGCATTAGTTGGTTCATACAAAGGGAGCTGCCGTTTATATAACACCTCTGGTACAGCTACTTTTCTCTTCTCATGCCATTGCTAACACTACTCATAAGTATGCTGCCTGCTCATAAAAACTCATAATGTTTCTAGAAAATAAGCTGCAACAGAAATCTCAAATCAACCTGCAAAACAAGAAAAAGAAATCACATCTTAAGAAGATTACTGGTTTTCAGGTAGGTAGATTTTTTGTTTGAAATTCGTATTGCACTTTATCTAATGGGTTATAGTTTGTCTTAGTTAAATTTGTGGTTCATTCTGTTGTTTCCCCTTTAATTTGCAGTTTGCTCCAGGAAGTTCTTCGGAAGTGCTTATAACTTCTGCAGATTCAAGAGTTCGTGTTGTGAATGGCACTGACTTGGTCCACAAGTTTAAAGGTGAGTGGACATACTCATATATTTGTAAGTCATTACCTATAACTGTTGGCATTGTTGAATCGACCTCTGTTTTTATAACCATATCTTCTTTAAACCTAAATGGATAAATGTAATGGACTGTATGTTGAAAATAACTGAGTGTGGTGTCTTAGCATTACAATTCAACTGGGTTACAGGCTGAATGTGATTATTATTTAATGCATAGTAACCAAATGCTTGAAAATGTAAAGGACGGAGCAGGGTGGTTCCTGAGCCTGGTTTTGGATATCCTTGCAAAGGTTTAATTGTTTTTTCTTTATCTCAGCGGTAGTTGGTTTTGATTGAAATGGTGGATCAGAATGTCTTTATGCTTGTTAGGCAGTCTTGAAGAGTAGAAAAGAATCTGCTACTAAATGTGCTTTGGCCTTTGCCAAGTTGGTACAGATTTGGGTGGCTTTCAGATTCTGGTGCCATGCATTATTAGAACAAATTACTGCAGGTTTCACAAATCTGAGTTATTAGTGTAGTTTTGGTATTACATCTAGGAGTTAAATAGGATCAGAAAAACAAAGTTTAATCTTATCAGAAAGAGGTTAATTAAGGTTTATGATCATGGAAGCTTTTAATTGTTCAGAGAAGAGTTGAAAGCCTAAATGTGCCAGTGTAAGGCAATGATCAGAGATGGTGGATGTGGTGTCATGGACGGGGTTCATTAACAGAGTGCTTAATTGCTCTTGAATCTTGACCCGTGACCCCTTCCAGCTGGTTTCCTGCTTTTTGGCTTGTCTGCTGTTCAAGGCTGTCGACCATGGTTTCCCCTATAGTATTAAAAATAAGACTGGACCAGACCAGACAGTCCAACCAGTGAACCAGTCATATTCCATCGGTTTTCAGGAGGTCGGAACCAGTCATACTAGCAGGAACCGATGAGCCAACCAAAAACCGGCCGGTTGGACCGGTCAAAAACTGGTTGGGATCTGGTCAAATTTATGTGTCGTTCAATTTTTTATATATTTTTTGGCCTAATATATACCACTTGTTTGACTAGTCCAAATCACTGCCTCAACTACTAAATCAGGGAATAAGTTATAATATCAGTTTGATGAGCAGTCTGTTTTTTAAAACTGTGGTTTGCCCCTTAAGTGATCAAGGTACAAGCATCTGGTTGGTGTAGTGGAAACCTATCTTTTAGTTGGATTGAAAGGTTTAGCTGCTTGTCAAAATGAGGAAAGTGGGTGTGTGTTTCTTTTCAAGGGACTGCAGTTGCTTTCTGTGTTGTCTCTTAGAATCACTGATACATGGGTTCTCCCCCTATATGGCTTGCATTGGGGGACTTTGTTTGGTTGCTTGTATGTGGCTTGCATCAGATTGAGACTACTATACCATTGTGATTCAGCAAGAAGCCTTAGCTGATTGCTTGCTGTCAGTGGGCAAAGGGTAGCTAGGTTAGGTGTAATGTGATTGTTATGGCATTAAATGATGCATAGTGAAGAAGATGGGGGGTTCTTTTCAGTAAATACAATTCAGCATTACATTAAATTGAGATGTTCACAATTCTGCTCTGGGCAAAGCTGAAATTCAAATCTCATGTCATGATCTGAGCGGTCAGTGTGGGTTTTAGTATTCAGAGTAGTAGCAAGCTCCTTGTAGATGAAGATGACAGTTTGTTAACTTGAATCAGTTGAGATCTCATAGAACTGAGGTTAGGCTGTATGCAATGATATCAACATTTTATTTGGTTTATCTGTTACAGTATTATGAAGCTCTCTCGTAAATGCAACTCACAACCATGTTGATAGTTTGGGTGCAGCCTTTGATGCCACTTGATTGTGCAAATGTGGCAGTGGCCTATCAACCATGTATCAAATTCCCTGCAAAACTTCACTACCAGAAATATTCATCCCGCGGGGGGGCTTGCAGAATTGATGAAAGCTGTAAGATGTGTCTTGAATGCTCAATCGCTGTGGCGAACCATCTGTTCAATGTACATCTGCAACGTTGGTGGTTTATTGATATTTGATAGGCATGTGTGAACACATCTCACTGCTTGAGAAGTGACATCGCTCAGGATAATTCTTGGATATGTTTTGTAGATGTCTTTGCTGACATTGATGCTATGACCTGCTGAAGTTGATAGAATTTGCATAGCTCCTAGGACCATTGCTTATGCACCAGACCAACTCCTCCCAAAGTTGGTTTCTTGTACCTAGCAGAAATTTTGGCTTTACTTTGGGTAGCTTTTATTTGTTTGATTTGGTGTTTAGAAGTAAGGAGAAAATTGTCCTCAGGAGGTGTTTCAAGTTTTCTGTTGTGTTGTCTTTGGCTGGACCAAGACTTGGATTGAAGAAAAGGCTTATTGCTCATTTGTAGGTGATTATGGACTTGGTGGGAGAAACATGCTCTTGAGATTTATGAATTTGAATTCATAGAAAAGCTACTGTTAGTGTGCATCTCAATTGAGGTAGCATTCGTGTATTATTTGAGTTTGCTCCCTATTGAAGTGTCATCCAGGAGTAAAAGTCAGTTTGGTATTATGTACTTTTGTCATTGTGATGCTATTGTTGATTTGTTCAGGAATCCTTACAACATTGTGCTTTTTAAGTTCATCTATGTTATGTTCTTAACTGATTTGTGGCATGACAATTCTGCATCTTCTGTGCTTCAAGTTCATGGAAGCTGCTTTATATTTCTTATGCAGTTTTTTGTTTCACCTCTTCCTCCCACCTGGTGTGGTATATCCATTGAGCACTATGATAGGGTGTCAGGATTGCAAATTCTCCAATCCAGTACGCCATAACCTCCCCAAGCTGAAATCAAGGAAGGAAAAAATACAAATAGGGGAGACAACTGTGTGGGGTAATTAGGATTCAAACCCAGGTCTGCTGAAAGATCTCCAACAGCTTTGAGTCATACCAGTTTCTGTAACATGAAATACATTTCATGACCTGATTCCCTGGTTTCTTTAGGCTATTTGATGTGTATTACATTGAATTGTCGTCCTTATTTCTGGGGAAGCCAAGAGTATCCATACCCAGAGATTACATCAACAGGGTGAATAGTTTAACTACATATATCCCTTGTCTTTTTCTTATTTATGTACATTGCACTACTATATGTGCTTCAATAAGTTACCCTCATCTCAGGGACTGAACTGTGGGGTACAGGGTACTTTAACTTTACACGTGTTGTCATAGGGACCCTTTTCCATTTATCTTTCCTCATAGTAAGCAGAATTGCTGAAAATGTCACTGTATTCTTCTGTATTCTATGTATCATGTATATATGTGTTAGGGTAGTTTAGATCTGGCTCAGTACTGGCTGTACTATGTTATACTTGAATAGGTCAACTGTAATGATCCCATCTTTGCTCGGGGGAGCAGCTGCAGGTTTTTGTTGGGGGCTTGGACTCCAAGAGTTAGAATTATGTAGAGTTGTCAGTTGTGGCTTTATCGTATTGTTTGGGGTTATTTTTGCATGCCCTTGATTCTGTTGTGACTTCAAAGCCAAATCATTGGCTTGCTACTCAATCTGGTGTTTCTGATATGTTTACTGCTCTTAAAAATGGATTGTGTCTACTGGCAGGGTTTCGAAACACAAACAGCCAAATCTCTGCCTCTCTTACTGCTAATGGGAAGTATGTGGTATCTGCAAGCGAGGATTCCCATGTATATGTGTGGAAGCATGAAGTGGAATCTCGTCCAAATAGAAGTAAAGGTGTTACAGTCACGCGCTCTCATGAACATTTTCATTGTCAAGATGTGTCTGTTGCAATCCCTTGGCCTGGGATCAGTGATTCGTGGGGACTGCCTGATACATGTGGAGGACAAAATGGAGCTTGCCACCAGCCGGATGATGTCTCCACTGCCAACCATCCTCCAACACCCGTTGAGGAATTTAATGGTGATGAAGGTTCCCCGTCTGCAGCTGGCTTTAGCAATGGCCCTTTCCGTGGGACAATAGCCAGTGCAACGAACAGTTACTTCTTTGATAAGATTGCGGCGACCTGGCCAGAAGAGAAACTTCATATGGCTACCAAGAATCAGAGTCCTCGTGTTAGCCTGGACCTCTCCAACGGGGTGATGAGCAATCAGTCAGCCTGGGGTTTGGTGATTGTAACTGCTGGTCTTCGTGGGGAAATCAGGACATTTCAGAACTTTGGATTGCCTGTTCGGCTATAGCCCCAAGAGAAATGCACAGGTTCGTTCTTTAGGGACTGGGAAATTCGGGTGGCACATTTTAGTAATTAGTTCAGCAGCCCCCATCGCGCTGCCAAGTCATGTACAGAGAGGATCAGGTGAGATTTGTAATATTAGCGGATGAGGGACTCCAACAGAGCATTGATGGAGAAATCATAGGTAAATTTGAGGCACCAAAAAGAAAGAATTAAAGAAAGAAAGAAAGAAAACACCATGGGTCAGGGAAAAAAACTATTAAATTTATTTCTTTGTCCGGGAAATGTAGAGTTACATGTGTCTGGCAATTTTTTATTTTATTTTATTGAATTTCAACGAGTTCATTTTATTTTTTAAAGTCGACTCAAGCTTGAGATGTTCTGGTTTTGGTCGACTTGTTCAAGCAACTTGATCGATGTCCTGCAACCGTGTTTGAGCTTAGTGGTTGATTTAATATTTGATGGGAATCGGGGGTATGCTCCGATCATTGCTGCGGTAGTTACTAGTTAGGCATATGATGGATGAGTAGCCACTTGTTTCTTTGGGAAGCGAGTTTACTTGCTCTAGCAGTTTACTGGTGCATATTCTTCTTTCAATTAATCGGTTCATATGATGGTTGTAACTAGTGGAGTAGATAATATACATTGGGGATTGTTACATAGAAAACAATACATTACTAAATAGAAAAAATTAGTCCATGACTTGACAAATATACTCCTCCCCGCCCCAATTTCTGCCCATCTTCAATACCCCCATCCTCGTTCACTTTTCACTCCTGCACGACCCTCTTCTCATTCTCTCCTTTCAACGAACAACCAAATCCAACATTTATTTGTCCGGAAGAAAATAGAAGCTCATAGTTATACAGAAGAAAGAAAGGAAAAGGGTAGTAGCTACGATGGTGTAGCAATTTATCTTATGTCGACTTTAATTTTGACAGAGGTATGCATTTATTGTTTTATTTTTTGCAATTGCTTGGGGAGTATTGAATGGTTATGTAGACGTTAAGATTTTAGGCAAGCAAGCAGGACCAACTAGATGCCTTCATGTAGTGCATGGCCTCCAACATGAATACCTTGTGCATATGGGATGTCCAACATTGATCTTTCATGTAGCGTGAGTAGCTCATACCAACGTAAGAAACCCATATAGAACCCTACAACTAATGTCACAACCTTATGCATACCTCTCAACATGAGTAGCTCAAGGGAACCTCGGTCCCTAATATGAGAAACCCATGTCAAGCCCCTCACCTAACGTCACAACCTCACATAGGCTCCTCTCACCTAGCATCACAACATCACACAAATCCTCCCTCCTAGCCCTACAACCTTAGGTAGCTCACATACCTCACTCCTCCCTTGCATTCAATACCATTATCCTTCATCTTATTCAATACTTAGGCCTGTTCAATGGATCGGGCTTGCTATGGTAAGTTATAATCCAACCCATGAACTCAAGTTATAATATAAATGGGCTGGGTTATTATTTTAAATGGGTTATTATGGGTTGAACCCATATATATATTATTTAAATATGGATTAGTATGAGTTTAATTATAATTGGCTATGGGTTGCCATGGTAACCCATAACATGAGAATAACTAGCAGCATGAACTTGAACATTTCGAAAGCCTTTTCCGCCTCCGATTTCAAAATTCCGCTCGGATTTCTCGTCCGTGAATTCTTAAAAATTGAAGGAAAGAAAATGAAAGAAAATAAGTTTCTTTCCTTTGTTTGGTTGTTTGAGAAATTTTAGTGGAAAATTGAATTCTTGAAAGATATTTTTAGTATTTGAAGAAAAGTTTAATATTATTATTATTTTTTTTATATATTTATTAAAATTAAAATATTTTATTAATATATAAAAAAATTTCATAAAGTTTATAATAAAATTATAAAATTTGTATAAACTCAATACTAATACCAAATTTTTTAAGAAAAATTTTAAAATATTACATGCAGAATGTGGAGTCCAAATCTTCGCCTTAAAAATAAAATAAAATCAGTTTCTCTGTTCAATGAGAAGCTGTCAGGATGTCATACGGCGATAGATGAGAAAATAGTATAAGGATGAATATTTGATTAGAATAAGATTCTGAGGCGCGGTACGACGATAGACGAGAAAGTATAAAGACATTCGACGCAAACATAATACGGAGGCTAGATTAATCTTTGTCCAAATATTGCATATCCTTAATTCATGGGGAAAAAAACTTTGACGAGTCAATTAATTACGCAGAGTAGCGAAGGTTGGAGGTCACACTGGCGGCGGAGGAATACGACGAGCAGTTATATTACAGCGGCATTGCACGGAGATAGGGACGAGAAGAAATGCAAAAACGTCATTTTTAAAAAATCTAGGAAACATAGATGGTAAGAAACATAAATATATATATATATATATATTAAAATAAATTAGATCTACTAAAATTAAGAGGAAAAAAAACCTTTGACGAGTCAATTAATTGCGTAGAGTAGCGAAGGTCGGAGACAACACTGGCGGCGGAGGAATACAGCGAGCAGTTATGTTATAACGGCGTTGCATGGAGACGGGGACGAAAAAAAACGTAAAAATGTCATTTTTTAAAAATCTAGGAAATGAAGACAGTAAGAAACGTAAATATATATATATATATAAATTAAATCTACTAAAATTAAGAGAAAAAAAAAACTTTGACGAATCAATTAATTGCGTAGAGTAGCGAAAGTCGGAGGCAACACTGGCGGCTGAAGAATACGGTGAGCAGTTATATTATAGTGGCGTTGCACGGAGACGGGGACGAAAAAATGCCAAAATGTCATTTTTTAAAAATCTAGGAAATGAAGACGGTAAGAAACATAAATATATATATAGGGACGAGAAAAAAATGCAAAAATGTCATTTTAAAAAAATCTAGTAAATGAAGACGGTAAGATACGTCAAATATATATATATATATATATATATATATCGGTGTTGCACGGAGAAGGGGATGAGAAAAAAACGCAAAAATGTAATTTTTTAAAAATCTAGGAAATGAAGATAGTAAGAAACGTCAATTTTTTTTTATATATATATACATACATACATACATATATATGTATATATAGATATATGTATATATATATATGTATGTATATATTAAAATGAATTAGATCTACTAAAATTAAGAGAAAAAAATAAAAAATTCCTAAAATTATTATCTATATTAGTTAATTTTAATCATTAATAATTTTATTTTAATAAAAAAATTAATTAAATAATTTTAATATAACTTCTAATATCAAAAAGTTTTTGGAAGAGGAAATATTTTTTATACGTTTTTCGGCTACTATCTCACTGCTTTACTTCAGTCCTTACTCTCAAATATGTTAGAAGGGTAACTTGGTCCATATAAAAAGTAGTAAACACACCTAAGTACGGATGGCCAAACAATTTTCCTTTACTTTCTTTTGTTTTTCTTAGGTTCAGCCTAAGAAAGCTATATAGTGTAAGTTTCCACAATTTTTTTTCCTTGTTTTCTTTCCTTTAAATTTTTCTGGCAACTAAACATAGAAAAATAAATTTCCATCTAACTTTTTTTCCTTTCCTCCTGGTTTTCCATAAACCAAACGAAGCCTAATTGTATTCTATTGCTAAAAAAAATAAAAAATTCTCCTGTTCTATTTATTGAGATTTCAAAATCCAAAAGTCACTCTGACTGGCTTACTTAATCATGTCATATGCATGGAATTTAAGACGAGGAGTTCATATCCTCTTGTTTCCATGCACAGATATCGTTCGAGTCGTGTCGTAAATAATTTCTCAAAAATAGATTTCTTGAAACTATTATTATGAGTTGTTATTTCCTTTTACAAAAATATTTTCCCCCAAATACATTAACAATTTGGTCTGACATTTTTTTGGATAAGATTTGTTTTTCCAGTTTAAGTGATAATAAATAAAAGTACGAAGACGTACATTTAAGCTCATCATTGATATTCCATTGTGTTTATGAATTTATGTTAATTAAATTATGTATTAAAAGCATTTGAAATTCCTCTAAAAAATATTTCAGAAAAAAGTCATCTTTTTTAAAGAAGAAAATAAAATTCTATTTGAAATTCCTCTTCTTACTCTAATTAAGATAGTGTTGTATTAGAAGTTTTTATAAAGAAGACAAATATACTAAATAAATGTGATCATCGTTCTTTTATAATATGTTTGACACTTGACATAATTATTTTATTATATTGGAGGCGGTGGTTGTGAATTGAAGAAAAGGGAAAAAAAAAGAGGAAGGAAAATAATTGTAGTAATTGTGGTGGCGGTGGTGGTGGAAGCGATGTTAGTAATGGCGGTGGAAGAGATGACGGCAATGGTGGTTGAGACGGTGATAGTAAATGTTAAGATAGTCTTGTTTGTATATATATTAACCCACGCTAACCCATGGTTAACCCATATAACACATGGGTTATAATGGGTTGGATTAAAAATTATTAATTATTTTCTACAACCCATCGTGGGTTAGACCATGAGTTATATAAATTATATGGATTAAAATACTATGGGTTGAGTTAAACCATGACCACTCATTTGGACACCCCTATCAATACCTCACCTCCTTAGACTAATCATCCCTAATTCAATACAATCATTGTTTCAATTCCTAATTTGCCATCTATCTATTCTCATTAATCAAATCTAGTGATAATTGGTTAGGTGTTTTCATTTTTTCAAGATCGAAAATGTATGGATTTGTTTATCAAGGGCTACAATTATAAAGGATTTTTCATGATAAATCAAGTATTTTATTTATTTATTTATCATGATGACCTTCTATTGGTAAAAGTCATATGATGGTTTTAATTATAAAAAGGTCCAAGAAAAAATGGTAAAGGAGATGACAAAATATCAATTAGATGAGAAAGAGGGGGTACTTACGTACATACGTACTAAGTTTATAGATGGTGATAGTACATGAAATATATCTTTGAAGAAAATTGATTGTCATCTTAAGGTTATTGGTGCTAAAAATATTGATGGAGGATAGGACGTAGTTGTTAATAATGGAATACAAGATCATGGCTTGACAAATACTATTGAAGGGCATGATTTTGTAAAGAAGTTTAAAGAATAAGAAGAAATAAAGTTTGTTGATGATCTTACCAAACATCTAGTGAAGTCACAACACATCTAATTGCCTTTTCATAAAGAATTTTTGAATAATATGAGCACAAAAGACATATTTATAATATCCAACAGAAAATTAGATTAAATGAAATAGATAACTAAAACAATATTATAGCATGTCATGAGAATATTGGTTGATAATAATTATTTTCAATGCCATCGAAGTGAGATGGATTTAGATATTCTAAGTGAGCTTCTATTTGTGTACTATATATTTGTTAATATTTTACATGTATTTCCTTTTGTCATATTAATGTGGTGCATGTATAAGATAACTAGATGTAAGATGCCTTTACTTTATATCATTAGATTAACACCGACACAATTAAATTTTAATATTGTATTTTGCTTATATGTCATATGAAAGGGAAAAAAATTATACATGTGTACTTAAGAAGTTCGAGATATTAATGGATCCTGCAATGCTTCCAATTGTCATTCTCATTAATTAGGAAAATGGGCTAATTTGAGCTATGGAACGTGCCTTTATGACATTAAAGCATTTATTATACATGTTTTACGTAAATAATAATGTAGAGGAAAATTGCAAGAAAAATTATGGCAAAGTATTTGCATGTAGTTTTATGCCCCAATGAAAAAAACGTGATAAACACTAAAGATGAGGGAACATATGAAGAATAACTTTTGTCATTGGAGGCTGATTATAGAAACATGTATGACCTGATTTCTAATCCAAAGATAGTTTAACTACTTCCAAACAAAGAAAAAATTGTTTCTACCTTGTTCAATCAAGTCTTATATTTTTATCAAGGTCCAACAAACTTGTGTGTAATACAATTTATCATTATGTGAACTTATTATTTCTACATATTTTTAATTATGAAATATATACATATGTTATCTTAATAGGGTGTATGGTGTTCATGGATTATTGAAGAGGTTCTTGGAGACACCAATAGACATCTTTAACAACAAATTACTATAGATTAACTCATTATTATACTTGCAACATTGCAATATCATAGGATCACTTAAGAGGCAACGATTTAATGTCCCTCATTACACTACCATGGTGCTTAATGCCATTGTGATAGGTTATTTATAATTTTTCGCATTGAAATTGAACAAGAAAGAGTGCATAAGAAGTAATAATTTCGGCATGGATAAAGTGTTATATGGGTCATAGACAAGGGATTCCATGTCCTTATGAAATCAATACTTACATATATGATTTCATTTCTATACCTCGATCATCTATCCATCCTTTTTAGAAGAATCTTGATATAGATGAATTAGTCTACCAACACCACTGGAACTGATCAAGGTTGCATCTCATTTACTATATTTTTGTGGAAATTTTTCTAAGCCAACCACTTGCAATACAAAATTATTTGGCTTGATAAATATTCAATATTTCTATTCCTTGTAGAACACAAGTATATGAGCCTTAAGAACAAAAATGATGGGGACCTCCAAGGTATAACTACACTACAGGGGTGCTCTCAATTTGGGAGTATATAGATCAAAGGTATTCAAGTTGTTTAGGATTAACTAAATATCAAGTTAGGTCATCTTCGTGTCAAGGACAAAGTTAAGGTCTTATGCGAGACCAGAGTCAAGGATAACGATCATCTTGTATGTTTAATATGTCATCAAGTTAAGTACACTTCTCATATATATATATATATATATATATATACGAGCCAATTAAATTGACTTACAATACCATATATTCATAGCTGGTACAATGTATAAGGATCTGGGAGTTGTGGATTTATATCATCAACATAGTGTATGCTTGGAGATGAGTACGAGTAGGTTTAAACCTGTATAGAGTTGCACCATGAGGTTCAGGTAAGACATTAGTTGTATGAGAATGTGTTAAAATTTATAATATTTTACTAACACCTTCATAATATTACTTATTGGGAGGGGCATGCTCCATAGGCATATTAGATAAAAATACTAGATATTAGTCATGTAATTTCACACTATACAATGTACTACTTTTATGATTATCTCAAGCTAGTAATTCATTTATGTTTTTATTGGTACAATATGATATGTATAGCCCAAAAATTGAAGTGAATATATATTTCTTGATGGAACACACACACTACATATCGATATGTAATTAGTTACATCTTATTCCAATATTAACATCAAAGTCTAGCATATCAACATAGAAGACGCCACATATCAATATAGGTTTGAGATATGGCGAATGTTAAGTAATGATGACAAACATCAAATGGTACCAGTTCCTTCATCTTCAAATGGACACTAATGGGGGCTTGAATATATGTAGATTTTTGTTTTATTATTTGAACTTAAATTTTAAATATTTTAAATATAACAAGATCCTCTATCTTACTTTGTATTTTGTTTTTTGATCCCTTATGTGATTTGATTATTATCACATATGCTAAAATTATCATTCATTTAACTCCCCCCTTTTGTTTAGAATACACTTCCTAGAATTCTCCTAAGTTATGTTAACTTATTTGGAGTGTTATCTCATGATAACTTCTTATTGTATTGTATACACTTACTAAACTTACTCACACATATGAATCGAGTTGTAAACTTAGCGTTCTAATGCATCAATTATTGAAAATGTGAGAAATAACGAGTATTGTACATATGTCAAATTACACTACTCAAAAACACATAATACATCAAACACTACGATCATGATCATGCCCACGCCCTCATGGATAGTAAATGCCTCAAGTCCTCACTCATTTTAGCTCCCCTACCAGCACCTATTCCTTGTTTGTCTTTTGATCCCCCTATTTTCTCTAGTTAGTGATTTCATTTTCCTTTTTCCCTCTTGGTAGTTGATTGGGGTATTCTCAAGCGCTTTGGTATAAATTTTTGATGCAAGTGAGGTGTTTGATGAGGTGGCCAATTGGGGTTTCATTGTTGATTGGGAATGCACTAAAGTGTTATGGTTAGTTAGAGTGTCTTGGTTCGCTTTAAGTGCTTTGGTGAATTAAGGTACTCAATTGAGGGTTCAATGCTCGAATGGGACTTGAATGTTTATCATATGGAATGTCATTCTAATGGAGTGTTTCTATGCAAAGCTTGTGTTTTTTTCATGGTCACAAGGATGGCATCTTAGTTCTTTGCAGTAGGTATGGTATTTAATTCGAGTGTCGATTAATGAATGCATATTTTTACATACTTTATACTCTTTTGATTTTAGCTTTTGGTCTTTTATTTGAACAATATATGAAGTTAATTATATTTTGTGCTTAAGAAATAATCTCATATATTTAATTATTTAAGCTAAAATGATAGAAATTTGATGGGTTTAAGTTATAAGATTATTTATGATTTTCTTTGATCTTATTTCATACGTATGCATTGATTATGCATGTAATAAAAAATTAAGAATAAACAAAAAAAAGGCCCAAAAAAAGGCCAAAAAATGAGACAAGGGCACAAACCTGTGAAGAGAAAAAATCCCAATGCAGGCCTGAGACAAAAATAAGAGAGAGAGAGAGAGAGAGAGAGAGAGAGAGAGAGAGAGAGAGAGAGAGAGAGAGAGAGAGAAAGATGATGTAGAAGAAGGAAGAGAGGAATTATGGCGCATGAGAGAAAGGGGCACAGACAACAAATAGATCAAAGAAAAAAAGAGAAGGCAACCAAGTCCAGTCAGGCACATAAAAAAGGGAAAAAAGAGAGAGAAGAGATAGAGAAAGAATAAGGTGCAGAGAGAGAGAGAGAGAGATTAAGCAAAATAAATTTCATATTTGTTTATTTATTTATAATTTATATTTCTTATATATAATTTTTTGTAATTTATGTATTTATTATGATTGGCTAAATAATTTCTATTAGAGAATAAATTGAAGCCCCAAACCATGGTTTGATATGTAATATTAATTTTTTTTTGTTTCATGGGATTGTCTTTTGACTCTACTTTAATTGCTATCGTTTATATATGTAATTCTATCAAGTATAAATTATATAATGTATGTCTTTTCGGCTTCCTTATAGTGATAGTATATAGGATTATATGTTTGTCAGGTGGCTATATGAATATGCTAGATTTTATATATATATATTGCATCTAGGTTAGATAAAAATTTACCTAATAACTAAAGTAGTGGAAAATTTAGGTACGTGTGGGTAAAATGAGGAGAATACAAGTAGATACGCTTGAGATAATAGTTTGGGTACTTAAAATGACATCTTTCCACTTGTGCTTAATGTTTTAAATTTAGTTAAAAATAGGTGTTTATTTTTTATGACTATAATGTTAGAATTTAATAGGACCTAAAATTATTATTTTTTTCATATTAATTATTTCAAAAAAGTAATAGATGGTGTATAGACATACTTTTGGCTTGCAACTTGGTCAGTCTCTTTCTTATAATTAAAATAATTAAAAGATGACTAAGAAACTATTGTTATATTTCAACCTAGTCTAGTGGTAGATTTTGACTTCCCTAGCACATTCGTTATATTTGTATTCACCCATATTTATTTTCTTCTTCGATTTTATTTGGTTTTATTATTTTATATTTTTACCCCCATAATTGTATTTTTCTTATTATTTATTTTTATGTGATTTAGAGTCTTTTATTTTATTATTTTTGAGCTAGATAAATTTAGGCAAGTTATCTCAATCCCTAGCTTAGAACAATACATTTATTTACCAATACGAAAATTGACAATAAGAGGTTTTAAATTACATGTTGGCTACGTCCATACTAATTGTTGACGCCATTGCCAAGGATTGGTAATTTTATCTCTTTTTTTTTCTAGTGTTTTTAGTGTTATGTTTATGTGTTCTTGAGTGTCGTTTCATCCTTTTATTTAGAGTTAAGAGTGCTTGTGGACACTCAAATCTCTCAATTAATGGGATTTTTAGAGCTAGCTATGTTTTTTAATATATTTTTTCATATTTTTTTAGGATTTGTGGTGTATTTTGTTTCACTTGTAACCTTCTTGTTTAGAAGCGTTTATATCCTTCAGGTGGCTATGGCTAGATACTTAGGTTATGGATTACTTCACATAAACCCTCATACTAGAGTAAATGAGGTAAGTTTAAGTCAATTTGATGATAGACTTAACTAACTCACTACTCTTGTTTCACATATTGCCAAAGTTACTAGAGTCATTGCTAAAATCAGAGTGAGTCACACACAAGAAAATTCATATGCGCACCATTCACAAGCGATAAGAGGAGGATGATGGACATGGCCTAGTGTTCAAGCTTTCAGTGGTTTCCAAGGATATGAACCCTACACAAGTGCGTACTATTCGGTAATGAGGCATCAACCTAACTTTATATGGGAGATGAATGATAATTAACAAATGCCATATCAAGATCCTTATAATCTCAAATTTGAAGCTTCAAAATATTTTCAATATCCTCAACAATTTCAAAACCCTCAAGTTAAAAAAAAATGAACCGGCTTTTTGAAGCATTAACAAATGGAAAAAATCAACTAATACAAAGTCAAATTAAACATAATGACAGGATGCCAATGTTAGAGGATCAAATGAGTTTTGCGGTCAACATGGTCAACCAATTATAGGCACAAAAAGATCTCCCTAGTAATTCAATTCCAAAGTTAAGTGGGAGTTATGAGTATGACGATGCCATGTCCACATGTGATGATAAGTTGGTTGAGGAGATCCCAAAGGAGCATATTGAAAAGTATGATCAAATGGAATAAGAACCCACAAAATTAGAAGAATAATCTTGCCAAAATAAGGATCAAGTGAACACAGAAAAGCATACAAATGACAATACTATCACTTTCATTTACCGTAGACCATATTTGGGCATTTCCCCTATTTTGCTTGGAGATGAGCATGAAACATGAGTTAAGTATTTGAACCACTTTGATTTTATTTATACACACCCTACTCCTTGTTTTCCTTTTTTTATTAGGTTATATGGTTCTATGATTGAGGAGAGTGATCAAATTATATTGGACACAAAGATATGCTAAAGCATATGGATTCAGAACTATATATTCCTAATTTTAAAGAGATACCACCATACATTGATATCGAATAACACATTTTCTCTTTTCATACAGGCCTCAATCTTATGCTAGGTAAGTTACGTTCTTGTCAAGTTAATTCTTTTATTAAAGCTAATACCTTGTCTTTTGCTACCTTGTAGGATATGGACAATCAACATGATGAAGGATTTGGCAAAACAATTCCCAAGTGGACCGACCCACCTTGAGTAACTAAATTGTGATCGTGTTAGGCTGAAGAAATAAAAAAAAAACACTACTTGGGAGACAACCTAATATGACAAGGGAGTTTTCTACCATTTAATTTTTTATTTTATTTTATTTATCTCTCTATACTTCAATTACGTGCTTCTTTACTTGTCTACACATTGAGGACAATGTGTGCATTAATTGTAGGGGTATTTGTGAGCATTTTGTGCGCTTTTGCAAATATATATATATATATATATATATATATATATATATATATATATAGAAAATGTGCCTATTTTTGATATGTTTAGAGTCTTAGGAGTAGTTCACTAGTTAATGATGAGTATTTTTATGAAATATAACTAAAAGAAGATTATAAAACTGAGATAACATGAGTGAAAACTTTTTGTGTTAATTTTGAAGTAGGTAACACACATTTACATGCCTAGATATAAATGGCGCACGAACATGAATGATTTTACAACCACTAAAATGGAATTTTGAGATTTATCGCATCCTATATTTTTTTCATTAGTCACATTAAATAACCCTTGGGTATTATCTTTACTCTTTCCTAGAGCTAGTGGAAAGGGATAATTTCATAATATTATGGATATAGAGTGGTTGTGTATGTGATAGTATGTGAAAAAAACATATGTATTTATTTTGAGAAAGAAATTTGTTAGGATTGGTGGTGGAGATATAATATATATAATCATTATGTTGTCATATTTTTTTATTTGTTTCAAAAAATAATAAATTAAAAAAAGAAAAAAGAAAAAAAATGACACAATATAAGTGAGAGTGGAAGTTGTGGAGAGGACTTTGAGAGAATTCTATTCATGCTCTAATTTTTTATTATCTCATTATTCTAGTTTGGTTTTGAGGTTGAGGTATGTATTATTGATCATCAATAATGTGAAGTTGATTCTTATATTTTATCTAATTAGTAGAGTTCCACTAGTTCTTAACCTTTTAGCACTAAAACTTTAGAATACTCCATATCCTTTATACCTTAGTTCCGTTACAACCTATAAAAGTCCTATTTGATTCTTAACATGGAAAACCTTTTATCTTATGAAGATTAGTCACAAGATTTAAGCATATGGTTTGGTTCATTTGTCGAGTATTTGATATGTTTAATGAGGTATTTATCCACAACATATGCGCTTTCCTTGTTTATATATGTGAGTTGTTTGATATTTTTATCATCTTATCTCACATATCTAAGTGTATGTTTTGTTATACATTTGTAGCCATGAATTTGAGATAGAGAAAATAAAGGGTATCCTTAGTGATGATGGGTCTTGATGTGACTAAGGCATGGTAGAGTTTTATCCATAATATTACTCTATCCATATTTGTCGCGTTCATGTGTAAACCATACGTTGAAATTATCCATTTTAATTTCTCGATGTTGAATTTTGGTTGAGTATTAATCTTGGTGTTATGAAAGTAGAAGATTCTGATACAACTCTAGCTAAGGGTGTTAGAAGTATGTTTTTTATTTTCTATTTGAATTGAAGTTTACACTTACGTGATAATAATATCATATATTTAATTATTTAAGCTGAAATGATATAAAATTGATGGATTTAAGTTACGAGATTATTTATTATTACTTTTAATTTTATTTTATAGGCACTCATTGATTACGCATGGAATAAAAAACAAGAAGAAAGGAAAACAAAACAAAACAAAAGCTAAAAAGAAAAAGAAAAGGCTAAAAAATAAAAAAAAGGGGCACACGCCTGATAAGATAAAAAAAACTTGGTGCATACTTAAGAAAAAGAAAGAGAGAAAATATGGTGCAAAATAAGCAAGAAGAAGCAAGAGAGGATTAAAGACATAGGAGGGCAAGAAGAAAAGAGAAACAGGGCACACGTGACTGATGCAATAGAGAAAAATAAAGAAGGTAGCTAGGCGTGCTCAGGCGCAAGAAAAAAAAAAGAAATGAGAGAGAAAGAAGAATGCATGGAGAGAGAGATCATCTATATTTATTTTTGAATATTTCTTTCTCTCTTTCTTATATATTTTTTTGTAATTAATTTATTTATTATGATTGGTTAAATAATTTTTGCTCGGGAATAAATTGAAGTCCTAGACCATAGTTTGAGATTTAATATTAATTTTTTTTTGTTTCATGGGATTTTCCTCTAACTCTACAATGCATGCCTCGTTCTAGCTTCATCATAGTGATAATATGTAGGATTATATGTTTGACAAATGGTTATATGAACATGTTAGAATTTATATATATAAATTACAGCTAGATTAGATAACAATTTACCTAATAGTTTTGTGATTCTAACTTGAGTAGTGAAACTTTTAGATACCCATGATTCAAAGGAGGGGAATACAACAAGACACACTTGAGGTACCATTTTGGATACTTGATATGTTTCCACTTATGCTTAATGCTTTAAATATGGTTAAATATAGCAACTGCTTGTTGCGACTATACTACTATAATTTAATAAGATTTAATATTGGTAATCTATCATATTAATTATTTCAGGAAGTAATATAAGGTGTATGGATCTATTTTTTACTTGCAACTTGATCAATCTCTTTCTTATGATTAAAATATGACTTAATGAATAATTGTTATATTTCAACTTATTCTAGTGGAGGATTATGACTTCCCTAGTACATTTGTTATATTTTTATTCACCCATATTTATTTTCTTATTTGATTTGATTTGATTTTTATTATTGTCTATTGTTACCCCCATAATTGTTATTTTCTTATTATTTGCCTTTTTTGTTATTTAGAGTCTTTTATTTTATTATTTGTGAGCTAACTAAATTTACGCGAGTCCTCTTAATCCCTAACTTAGAATGATACCCTTATTTATCAATACTACGATTGATAATAAAAAGGATTTAAATTGCGTATTTGCTATAGTCACACCATCAATGGATTATGACACCTATTTGGGGGCCTAGAAATAGTATTTTAGGAGTTATTCTTGTCTAGATGCTTGTTGAGATTTGATTGGCATGCTAACTAAGATAATTCACCAAGGTGTTAGATGAAATATTTCAAAAAGTGTTTTCAGTTGGGGCATCCACAAAGGTGTTTCTGGTGTTTGTCTTATGATTTAGGTGCTCAATTGAGATTGAGGTGTTTGTAGAGGGGTTAACTGGGGTCAACATATGCATTTGGATTTGGCGTATTTGTCTTAGGTTTCTTGCTTTGGAATCCTAGCCTTTTTGGCGATGGCACGATATAGGCTTGGATGCAAGCATATTAGCAATGCTTGGTTTGTGGTTGGAGCTCGAGCACAACAAATATGTTCTTTGATTTTTTTTCTGGGTGTTTCATCTTAATCAAGGGTGTTAATTAATCAAACTAGTGGTCCTAGAGAATGTTGTGTTAGTAGGTCTCAGTGTTTGAGCATAATCAAGGGTGTTAATTAGCTTTTGAAGGATGTGATAGAGGCATTAAAGGTGTTTAGGTAATGTTTTTCTATCATGTCATAATGGCTTGTAAGGACTTTTCTAAGCCATTGAGCTAATGAGGATGCGGATCATCAAGTGGCATCAATGGGTGTGGTGAAACTGCTAATTGTAATATGGAGGAGTTTATGACCAACAACAACAAACATATTTGGGTGAAGATGATGAGGTGGCAACTTGAATGTTTTCTTCTCCTCATTTTTTGTTCACTCAATGTATGGAGTAGGAATAGATGTTCTCAGAATATGTAAGATTGGGCATCTTGAGGTATCGCAGGGAGAGAAAGAACGACATAAGTAGAAGGTTTTTAAAGCACGCAAGGGTGTGATTACTAAGGTCATGAGTTAAGTCGTGTCTTTTTAGCTCCTTCTTTAAAGTTGTGTCCTGATTTTGTCTAATTTGTCTTGGTTGTTGGAATTAAGCTAGCAATGGGTGTTTTCATCCGATTTGGATTAGGGAATGTACTTCCATCTTTTGGTGTCGAGCTTCCCAAATAGATAGGAAGGGGTTATTGTTTTGGTGTTAAGATTAATTCCCAAGATTTTTTTTTGTTAGGAGGTGTGAACTTTTGGTGGAGACCTTTGTGCTATGATATGTTTATCACCGAGCTTCTGCCTAGGCAAATAATTAAATTTCTTTCAAACCCTTTCTAAAAGGTAGAGGACACATATTATGATGATAGTTTTATGACATTTCCTATAGCCTTCAAAGTCTAATGAAATTATTTATTAGAAAGAAAACTGAAAACATTATGATATCCACATGAAATTATTACGCATGGTACATTCGGATCAAATTACAAATGAAATTGATCCTTAATAATATCCAAAACTGAATAAAGACACAGGCTTAGTGCTTAGTACCAAGTTTCGAAAGGGGAACTATATCCTTAGAATCTATGGTATCTTGGTTTAGACCATGGTCACGGCTCACGTCATTAAGAGACTTTGGATATACATGAATTGGTAATTGTTCAGGGCAATATCCAAAACTGAATTAAGACATGGGCTTAGTGCTTAGTATCAAGTTTCGAAAGGGGAACTATATCCTTAGAATCTATGGTATCCTGGTTTAGACCATGGTCACGGCTCACGTCATTACGAGACTTTGGATATACATGAATCGGTAATTGTTCAGGGCAATTCAAAGGCCTCACTGTCATCAACGTTGTCTATTTGGAGAGGCAAATTTACATCCGAAGACAAACAAACTCCAAGAAAGGGAAGCGTCATTATCATTTGTCACCCAGGGCCTCGTCCGGCGACAAAGGCGTTAGCTGAAAGGGCAAATGGCATGTGATTTTGATGCAGGGGTTTCCTTAAGGCCAAAAGGGCAGCTTAAATCAGCTGGCTGGAAATGTACATCTAGAGGCAAATCTTGGAGGCATGGAATGGCTGGCCTCGCAAGAGGGTGGAATTAGTTGAAGAGACTATGCATGATCCGCAGTACCAGGCAAACAGGGCACGAGGATAGCAAAGTCAGCAACATGCCCAATAAGAAACACTTCCACAGCCGCTTCTGCCCCGCAGGTTGCATCGCCACTACTGGCCTTTTCAGGTAACAAATTCCCTTTCTTTAGTATTCTTTCCCTCCAAACCGAAGGTAATTCACTTCAAATATCTTCAAAAGGCCGGGGGGGGGGGGAGGCTGCTAGAATAGGGCATGTTTTGGCATTAGGGCAACAAACTGTGACAGACAGCTAAACAAAAAAAATGGTGGATCAGACACCAACTTGTCTCTTCTTGATATACAAAATCACGAAACTTCCAGTCACATAGGACACTGACTTATTCTCCTCATATTGCCTGTAGTGAGTACATTACATCTACTTACATAGTTCATTGAATAACGGCACCCTTCACAAATTGAGAACTAGAGTTCATATGCTGGGAACCTGGCTTTAGCTGGATCATTCAAATCCATGAACAGATAGCTCATGCCTCCAAGTCCTTCAAACATCGAATACGGGCGATCCCCTCCATGCATGGTCCCATCGGATATAAGTGTGTAAGCTTTATCTTGCAGAAAGCATGCAAATGCTTTAGCTCTATACCAAAACTTGGCTTTGCCTGTCAATCGGTAGAGAGAAAGGAACACATATGTGTTCCCACTTACACCATGACAAATTCCAACTCGTTTCAGCAGGCCACGACTCCACACCACCTCTGCAGCATCTACAGCAACCTCTAGGAACTCATCTCCAAAAACCTGACCACCGATACATTGTGGCGTATTTATCAATCTACTATCAAATTTGAAAATTACAAGATTTCTGCTTCCTTTGTTACTTCCGTCCCAATACATCATTTGGTATGTAAAATTAACAGCTCAGCTTAAACACCAGTCGAGGGGCAGCAAATGACTGCCTAATGCGAGTATCATAACTTCTTCCCCCACGATATTCCAAGTATGTTAAAATGTTAAATGACATATATTATGCATTATATGTTTTATAACAAATTCTGAGGCCCTCTTCACAATGTGGAGGAACGAAATTGCTGCTAACAAAGAGAAAGTCCCCAGTTAACCAATAATAACGTCACCGGCACACTTGTTATTCATTCTTGGATCAAGAAAGAACAGAAAAACACATTTTCCATGACATAAATAAAATATGTTGCTTAGTAAAATGCAAATACATAAATACCTGAGCTGCTTTGACGAGGGTAAGGGCGATCCCAGGGGCACCATGACACCAGTGTACAAGACGGTCTGATTCACTCCCTTCACTTGAAGGATAATTACCACTAGGAAAGCAGTTCTCGATCATATAGCGTAAGGTATTCTTCACATCTTGCTGCTCATTTGGAGTCAGTTCCATGTCCATCAAGACATGCATAATGCCAGCCAAGCCATGGGCCGCCCCCCAATATTTTTTCCCATGCCATTCATACATCAGTGGGCTTCTTCCCTTGGCCAGTTTTTTACCAGCCTCTATGACTTTAGTCACAACTTCCCTCTAAACAATTATATCCAAATTAGTACATCACTCCGACCTTCAGTGGTGAAAGCAGAGGGGGAAAAAAAAAACTACCATGCTAGTGGAAGATATTGTGCCTTTACCAATATGCTTGTTGAGAAATAAACAGGACCATAAATACCCTGCTCTGCCATAGAGCAGCTCATTTGGAAGATCCCTGGGAAGCTCGATCTGTTTACATGAATTAGAACTTAAAGCATAGATGATACAAGTTAGTAAACATAATGCTGTAAAGATGATTGAGACTTCAGACCACATACCTTGTTAAACTCTGATATATAGTAACCCAACAGACGGTCATTACCAGCTTGTTTTGCCACCACAGCACCAATAGCACAGACACCAGCACGCCCGCATATGAAAGTTACCTGTCTGAAGATGCATTGTCACATATGTGAACTGATACAAAGGTTACACAAAGAAAGTCAACCTATGCTAATACTTCGAGTAACAGAACTTTTTTTGGTGGGTAAAATAAGACTTAAAGTTTCCTTCAATAGCATTTCTTCAAGAGTAAAGTCACATAACCTGCATGTAATTTGTGAAGTTCAATCCAAATCACATAAAATTTATAAGGGAAGAAATTATCCATTACTTTGCGTCACAAAACTATAAGATGACCTCCCTATGTTTCCTTATCCATATTCTAATTGATGTGCAAAATTATGTAAAACCAACATCTATGGCCTAATTAGCTAGCATATCCCAACTTTTTCTTCCAACAGATTTTGAAAAATTAAGCAAAAGAAGAGAAAAACATGCGTGTGAGCACAATGAACCCCCCCCCCCCAACAAAAAATAGGGACAAAAAGTGATCACCTAAGGCAGAAAACCCAAAAGCAATAAGTCAAAACCACACCAAGCAGTATAAAAATAGCTGAGAACTCCTAGATAACATAAGCCTCAGGTCTACCTTGCTGGGATTTCCATTGAAATGAAAGCCAGCTTTCTGTCCATTACCAATATGACCCTAGGTAGTCTACCTTTTAGATACCAACGTGCTTCTCGTAGTACCTCTAAGCTGAGACCTAATGACTATCAGGACATGATCAATAAATAATTTGCCGCTATAGGAGCCTGGAACTCCTAATCTCTATCATATGCAGTTCATCCATTAATCCAAGGTGTGGTCTGCTTTTGGATGGGGATCTTTCCTATTCCTAAGTCTCTTATTCAGAGTGTTATCAGCTTATGGAGGGGTTTCATATGGAGCTCAAAGAAGGCTTTAGTGGCCTGGAATGAGTTATGCAAGCCTAAAGAGGAAGGAGGTACACGGCTCAAAGACCCACAATCCTGAAACTCAGCTCTGCTTTGCAAGTACTTAAGGCATATCTAGTCCAAGAAAGACTCTTTATGGACAAAATGGATAAATGGCCATACTTCTATGGAGCATTTTCAACCCAGGCATGATACCTCCCCTTTCATGAAGAACATGTGCCTGATTAGAAATCAGTTGACAAGGCACCTTCACACCTATCAACAGACGACTAATCTGATATCTACCAGGGAGACACCACAGGGGTTTCAATGAAGAGTGCATAGGATTTCCTATGGCACAAAGGCACAGTGGCCTGCTTTTGGCTGGGGATCTTTCCTATTCCTAAATCTGCTATTCAGAGAGTTATCAGCTTATGCAGAGGTTTCATATGGAGCTCGAAGAAGTCTTTAGTAGCCTGGAATAAGTTGTGCAAGCTTAAAGAGCAAGGAGGAACAGGGCTAAAAGACCCAAAATCCTGAAACTCAGCTCTGCTTTGCAAGTACTTACGGCATATATAGTCCAAAAAAGACTCTTTATGGACAAAATGGATACATGACCACTATCTAAAAGCATACTTCTATGGAGCACTTTCAACCCAGGAATGATAGCTCCCTTTTCATGAAGAAAATGTTCCAGATTAGATCAGTTAACGAGGCACCTTGGCACCTATCAACAGATGACTAATCTGATATCTACTAGGGAGACACCACAGGGGTTTCAATGAAGAGTGCATAGGGTTTCCTAAGGCACAAAGGCACCAGAATGAGAGAATATATATGGGGTTCTCCAGAAAGGCTTCAACACTAGAGATCTGTCCCCGATCATTGGATTGCAGCAACAGGGAAGTTGCTAACCAGGGACAAATTATCTCTTACCCTCAAATCAACACTCCCCATTCTGCCATGTGACTCAAGGGACTCATGGTCCCTTGTTTTTTGACTGCCCTGAGGCCTTCAGAGTATGGCTTCTATCAGAAGTTGGCTGGGTGTCACAAGGGGTATATCTTGTCTCACAAGTACCCTAAGTGCCCTTAGAACTATAAGGAGGAGAAGAGGGCATAAACTCTATGCTCAAGCTCAGAAATTGGCCCTTCCAGTCACTATCTATTGGATTTGGCAAGCTAGAAATGAGCTATTTTTGTAGACAAACACCTAGACATTAAGGCCCTGTTTGCTTTGTCGGATTTTCTGACCTGATTTACAAAAGGTTAACGTATTATTCTTATTAGTTTATAATTATTATTATTTTTCCATTAGTATTGCTATTATAGTTACCATTACTATTATTTTTATAACTATTATCATTAATTTCATATTATTTTTGTTATTATCAAACTTTTTCTGATCAAATATAAAAAATATAAGGTCAGGAAAACAAGGTCTAGCAGGGCAATAGCTCAGATTAAGGCGTACAAGTATAGCTCTTCATTGTTCCCATCCTCAGGCTATTCGGACCTTTTTGTTTTGATGATTACTATTTTCGCAGAGGCGTTTCATTATGCTTCTAGCTGTAAGCCTTCTTGGCTGGTGAGAAGCTCTCTCCCTTTCTATGATAGCCTGGAGGTTTTTGTACATTTCATCTTTCGATCAATGCAATTTTATATTTTTACTAGAGGATGTAGAAAAAACATAGCTGACAGCTCCTTATATCTAATATCTTCAGGCCATAATCTAGATATTCTTGACTAGCATACATTACACAATCATTAGCGCATATTCAAACAAACTACCAACTGTGCTCGATTTATGAAGCATACTAAACCGACAGTTTAATCAATAGCATGAAAGAAATTACCTTGACCCTCGAGAAGCAGAGTCGCAAGCCTCAACTATTTCCGAGCACAAACGAAGATCACTTTTATCATGTATAGTTTGATAAGCTTTAAGCAGCAAATAAGCAGTGCCTAGAACACCAGTATACAACGTATAATCCTGTACACGCCTCCCACCTCGCACCCATGTCTCTCTGACCACCTAGATCACCCACGTCATCACAGTCATCAAGAAAGAATGAAAAGCAAAATTCCAATTTGAAGGAAGCTGTGATTCACAAATTAAGAAAAACTTGCAAGCCAGATAAGCCACTGAATCCGGAAATTGCAAGAAAGTAAGGTGCGGAGAACAAACATGGAGAAACCCATATCGTCTATGGCTCTAGTTTCAGAAACTAAACAAATCCCTCCACAGGCCCACAACCCACATCAAACAACGGATGCAAAGGGTGCTAACAAACATGAATGTGCGAGGAGAGTAATTTACCCTGTCTTTGAGGTCCAGAGCCGATTTTTTGAGCTTCTCGCAAAGGATGTTGTCGGGAAGGTAAAGAAGCTTCTTGAGAGAATCTCCGGATGTATCTGCAACCGATTGATCAAGTGCAGTTTCTGTGAATAAGTCCGGCATCTCATTAGGGAAGAAACGGTCCGCCATTGCTCTCCTTCTCTTTCTTCCGCTGTCTCTAGAATCTGAATTCTCAGGTGAGTTGGCAGACTGATGCTGGTACTGCATCCTTCAAAATGCGGTCGCAGTCACAGGAATCAGGTTCTCGAGCATTATCGACGATCGACAGAATCGTCCACGCTACTCGTTGGTAGTCTCCCGCTGAAAAAAAAACTAGCACTAGCAGTAACAGACTGGCGGCCCCCAGGATACGCCTATAAATAGTAATGGGTCTCGGATCGGATCCAGACCCGTTAGATTCACCTTATTTTTAGTGTATCTAGATTCATAATTTTTGGATCTGACGGATTTGGATTGAGTTTGAGTCTATATATATTTTAAAAAATTTGGGTCTCGATCCAAATCTAGATCCAAATCCAGATCCAAATCCGGCCCATTAGACCCGTCTAATATACATATTTGTGTGTGTTTATATATATATATATATACATATATAAATGCGTACTAATATTATATTTGTCATTATTATCTTAATCTTATTTGAGTTCCTTATTCATTTTTTTAATTTTATTTTTGTATATTTACTTTTTAAACAATATATGCAACATTATATTCTAAAAGCATTAAACACCATTTGAAAAGTTAACATAATTTTTTTAATATATTTACTTTTTCATTTAAATGATTTTTTTTAACAAAAAATACATATTAAGTTATATAAAACATACATGTATTTGTATTAGCATAGATTATTAATTATTTTTTTTCAAAAATAATCGGACCCATTTAGGATCCGTTTACCTACTAGACCCGATAGATCTCGGTCTAGATCGAATTTAGGTCTAAATAATATAAACGGATCTAGAACTGGGTATGACTGGACTCGATTCAAACCCGACTCATTGTCATCCTTAATTACGCCAACTTATGGTGCACGTGCCGACCTGCTTGGTGAGCTTCTTGCAAGTGCACGCTGCTGTACGCCTTATTATTATTATTATTTTTGAGAGAACCATAAATCTTATTTTTAGGACAATACTTAATATGGTTACTAAAAAACACTTATTTACTCTATAGAAAATAAATAATTCTATTTTTCTAAATCAACCTCTTTTGTATTTATTTTTAAATAACTTTAGTCTATAATATCGCGATAGTTTAATTCTCTAATGGTAATCAAAGTCAGAGTCATTTAATGGTCCACCAATGGCCATTACTAGATCTTCTTAATGCAACACTAGCTTTCGGTGCCAAAATTCCTCAGTGGTCCACTGGCTTTCACCGTCGAAGCCCCTTAGTATTTCACCAACTTACAAGGACAAACCCTTCTACCCCTTGATACATTCAGGATTGTTCCATCTTCTCCCTCCTATCCTTATGGAATTTTACGACAGTCAAGGTAATTTATATAACAAATTAATAATTTATATGATATATAATTTTGCATCTGACCTCAATTTCAAGTTGTGCCTTAGTCCTATTACCTTTTGCAATAATATTTGTCGTTTCGATCAATTATAGTGGCATTATTAGTCATTATACTAGAAAATAAATATAGTAGTGGTTAGAAACAAATACACGTATTACCACCATTGTTCTCTATTATTAGTAAAAATGTCTGTTTAACCTCATTTCAATAACCGTTGTGCTCCATTATTTGTTGGAATGTATATTTAACATCATTGTACTCACTCTTTGTTATCCAATTTAAATTTTCCGAAAAAACAAGTCGTGCAATTTAAAATTTTTAAAAAACAACAGATATCATTAAAGAAGAGCATTGACAGTGGATAATAAGTTTGAAATCCCAACAAGTTACAACTAGTTTGGAAATCTAAAAAACTACGATGATGGATTTGAAACCACGACAAGTTACAATGAGTTCAGAACTCCAATAAACTATGATGATGGATTTAAGACTCTGATAAGCTACGAGTACATGGAGAAAATACAAATAAATTCCCCAAACATCAACTACAACTTAGATGAAGAGGTCAAATAAGTTTTTTTTTACTATTTTAAATTCCGTTGAAAGTAGTTGGAAAGGTTTGAAAATATAAATTTGGTGTAATTTTTTTGTTAATTGTACAACTACAACTACCTTAGATGACTTTATATCCATAAAATACTTGGAATTTATTTGAGCTAAAAAAGACAATACATATGCACTAATTAATACTTCTTCCTATCATATTATTTTGCTCAACTCTTTTTGTAGGATATGGAATGTATGGATATATTCTTTAGGATCCAAAATTATCAAAGTTTTTTTTATGACGGATCAAATATTCTTTAATCATGTAGAACTTGTGACATAGCTTAAAAAAATTAGTAGAAGTCATAGGATGATTTTGATTATAAAAGGTTCTAGAAAAGGAAATAGTATAGGAGTAGGATCTATATGATGTGAAATGGAAGGAACATATGTGTGTACTAGACCTATGGATAGCAAATATACATGTAATACAAGCTTTAAAAAGTTTGATTGTCCCTTTTTGATTGTTGGAGTTGAAAACAATAATGGATGATGGTAAATATTAGTTAGGAACATGACATACAATTACAAATTGACAAATTATGAATAAAGGCATGCTATTATGGGTAAGTTGAAAGAAAATGAAGTCAAATTTATTGATGGACTTATCACAAGTCGTACGAAGCCACAACAAATAATATCACTTCTTGATAAAGAGTTTGAAGGAAATGTAAGTATCAGAAGACATATTTATAATGCTCAACAAAATATTAGGTTGGAAGAAATGGATTGTCTAATAATGTTATAATATAATATGAGTATGTTTGTTGAAAATTATTATTTTTAGTGGCATTTCAGTGAGGCGGAATCAAATTTAATAAATGAGAATCTATTTACACATCTTGTATCCGTTAATACTTTACATGTATCTTTTTTTTACAAATAGATTGTACATATAAAATGAATAGATATGGGATGCCTTTATTTAAAATTGTTAGACTAACACCAATATAGTTAAATTTCAATATTATATGTGCGTACATGTTATTAGAAAAGGAAGAGAATTATTTGTGGGTACTCGAGAGGTTGAAGACCTTAATTAATCTATTTATGCTTCCAATCGCCATTATTACCAAATGAGAACTTACTCTTATATCAGCTGTGGATTTTTTTTTTGGTGTAAAACATTTATTATATAGGTTTCATATAAATAAGAATGTGGAGGATAGGTGTAAGAGGATCTATGATCGTTCATCATTCACATGTGGTTTTATGTCTCAATAGAAAAATGTAATAGATGCTATGGATGAAGAAACATACGAAGAACGTCTCTTATCATTGAATGAAAACTACATAAACATGTGCAGACTAATTTCATATCTAAAGATGAATTGGATACAACCATGTAAACACAAAATCATTTTCGGATTATTCAGTAACATGTTTTATATTTATCAAATTACAATGAGCAGATATAATTTATAGTTTACAATTATATAATTTGTTTTTCTTCTTTCAACTGATAAAATAATATATTATTTTTTATCAACGGGGATGAAGGTACTTATGAATCTTTGAAGAGGTTTCTATAGGCATCATGATAAAACTTCTACACTGTATTAAAATAAATGCAAAAGTTACTAAAATTACAACGTGACAAGATTAGAGCATCGCTAGAGTAGTCTCAATTTAATATTTTTCATTTTGCTATTAGTGTACTTTATGTCAATTTGAGAGGTCAAGTTGTTTTATATGCAATGGAGTTGATCAACATAGAGTGTAAAAGAAGTAATAATATAGGTATCAATGATGACTTATGTGGACGTTATATGCGGCATACACACGAGATATAATATATGCACGAGATTAATACCTACATTCATAACATCATGTGAATCTGTAACACCCCCAAATTTACTATTGAAAAATTTCGTTTAAATCAAAAGGTTTAGCGGAAGCGAGAGAATTAAAACCGTAAACTTGGGGGTATTACCGCCACACTCAGTACCAGACTGGTTCATTCCCACCGTTCTGATACTAAGTGCTAAGGCTAAACTAAGAAATCATTAAGTAAGAGTCATCAAAACATAGGTCCATAGTTAACATAGACCATTCACGGAAACCACGAGTCAACAACAGTTAAAATATCGTTTAGGAATACAACTTAGAGTACGGTTTCAAAATAAGAAGCGTAGTACGAAATATAGCCAAATAAAACAGATCCCAAGGGACCCATATCCGGATCGCCTACTCACTCAAGCCAAACCTTCCACCCCACAATTTGTAACCAATCAAACCTGCATAGGAGGTCTTCTCCCCACCATTGGTGGATCATCACAGGAGCCATTCAATCAAAGTAGAATCAGTATGGGTCCAATACTGAGTAAGGACGCTGGTGCGCTAAGGCCAAGCATACAATCATACCACATAACATACATAGCACAATCATATAGACAACATGCGATAACCCGCAAGATAAGGCTTGAGTACTTTCCGGTGACTTATTCTTATTTCTCATTAATAATAATACGTTCATTCCACACATATTCTTTAATAGTCCGTGTGAGTGCGGGAACCCCACTATTATAGCCGGTGGAACGGTCACGAGGGCCATGCCCTGCCACTATTATAGCCGGTGGACCGGTCACGAGGGTAACATACCCTGCCACTATTATTTGCCGGTGGACCGGTCTGGCCCCGACTCACAAGGTGTTCCACTGTAAATATTCGTATCTTTCCCAGGTCTTATCATCATTCTGATTAGTTTGTTGAGCACGGAATCCCCCACTATTATAGCCGGTGGAACGGTCACGAGGGCCATGCCCTGCCACTATTATAGTCGATGAACCGGTCACGAGGGTAACATACCCTGCCACTATTATTTGCCGGTGGACCGGTCTGGGTCCGGCTCAACATCTTTCTCTGTAAGTAGTTAATGTCTTAACATATCTTATTCAAAAGGTTTTCACCAAGGATACGCATAATCATTCTCTCTATGCTTTACACATCGCAACTAATAAAATTCCGCATTCATAACTACCCTTTAATCGATAATACACATGATAACGCCAAACAACTCTAAGTAGTCATAACCAACCCTAATTGTCCACACCAACCCGTGGTTAACCACTCTCATCCCTATTTTACCATAACCACCGTACTTAGCCATCCCAAACCTTAATTATCCTCAACAGTCACAATTGGTTACTCCATCCCTACTTAATCACAACGCCCCAGAGTTAATCACTCCAAACCCTGATTCCATACGATCATTAACTCCCATGCAAAACCCTAATACCGCCATACCAACATTAATACCACCATACAACCCATAACACCACCATGTAAACCCTAATACCACCATAAGTCATTAATACCACTATACAATCATTAATACCGCCATACGAATATTAATACCACCATACAAGCCCTAATACCACCATGTAAACCCTAATACCACCATACAAACCCTAATACCACCATACAACATCATTACCTCCATAACATCACAATTACCACCATATAACATTAATACCTCCATAAAATCACAAATACCACCATACAACATTAATACCTCCATAAAATCATAAATACCACCATACAACATTAATACCTCCATAAATCACAATACCACCATACGAACCCGAATACCACCATAAGCCATTAATACCACTATGAAATCATTAGTACCACCATGCGAACATTTATGCCACCATACAAACCCTAATACCACCATGCAAACCCTAATACCACCATACAACCCTAATACCACCATACAACATTAATACCACCATACAACAGTAATACCTCCATAAAAACACAAATACCACCATACAACATTAATGTCTCCATAAAATCACAATACCACCATACGAACCCGAATACCACCATAAGCCATTAATACCACTATGAAATCATTAGTGCCACCATACGAACATTTATGCCACCATACAAACCCTAATCCCACCATACAAACTTCAAGACTCCCATGATGGTTCCCAACTCATATTACCATTTATCCTAACATGCATGTCCTAATGGGCCATAACATATTACATCATAAACATCATACATATAAATGTCATGCTCATGTCACGGAAGCACACACAACATACCTCAATCTCCAAGCTGCGCTACACATAAGACAAGTTATCCACAAGTCAGATAATACATGGCATAGCATGAAATTCACAACATTCAACACATCCATGTCACACATAGCACAAGGCCATTAGCTTCATCCTTACCTAAGGCGACGCCGGGCTTGGAGCACGCTCCTCTAACTCCTTAGGGCTTTGGTCGGGGTTACCTATAAAAGGGGAAAATGCTAAGTATTAGTTTCCTTTATAATTACTATCAATCCTCATTCTAGTTTAAGGTTAAGGTTTTTATTACTAAAAAGGGTTTTATACAAAAACTAGGGTTTTTACCTTAGAATTAGTATACTAAATATTAGTAGTCAAAATATAGTTATTTATGATACTTATTGTTACACTTATTTTATTAAGCCCATTAGTTCCATTCTTATAATACTAGTGTTCACTAGTCACAGTAAAATAGTGATAATAATAATAATAATAATAATAATAATAATAATAATAATAATAATAATAATAATAATAATAATAATAATAATAATAATAATAATAATAATAATAATAATAATAATAATAATAATAATAATAAGACTACTAATGGTGATACTTATGTTTCAAGTAATAGAACTCTAGCGTTTTTAAGATTAAGTCTAACAATGGTGTTAGGTTTGAAATAATAATATTATAAGGTCACAATATTACAAGTAAACTATTCCCAAGGGTGATACGATAATAGTAATAATACTAATAATAACGATAATAATACTAATACTCCTAGTAGTAATGGTTATAACAATAATACAACCAAGTAAGGTTAAGTAGTAATAATAATAACCATAGTAAGGATAATAGAGATAATAATAATAAAAATGTTAATACTAATAATTATAAGAATAGGACCAAGGTTAAGTATAATACAAGTTAGGGTTTAAAAGGGATGTTAGTATTAGTAAGAAAATAAGACATTAATAATAGAGACAATAATAATGGTAATAATGACAATAATGATAATATTCATAATAATAATAATAGTAATAATAAAAGTAATAACAATAATGATAATAATAATAATAATGATAATAATAATAATAATAATAATAATAATAAGTATATTAGTATCAATATTAGTAGAAAATAGTAGCAATTATATAAAAGGGTATTAGGGTTTGGATGAGTGGAGAACCACCTAGGGTCGGTGGTGGTCCGGCGGCGGCGCGTGGCGGCGACGACGGCGGTGGTGGAGGAGGAAGAGAAGGGAAAAGATCAAGGTGGAGGTTAGATGGGGGAAAGGAAAGGAAAGTTAAGTGTGGGGGAGGAGACAGCAGGGAGAGGGGAGTGGAATGAGGGTGGTGGCGTGAGAAAGGAGGCGGCGTGCAGTGGTGGACGCGGCAGCCGAAGGTGGAAGAAGGTGGTGGGAGATGGTGGAGGTTGGTGGAGAATGAGGTAGGGGGTAAGGATGGTATGGGCAGGTAGGGGAGGACCTGCCGGTTATTTTGGGAGGTGGCAGGGTGGCTGGTAGCGGCGGAGGAGGCGGCAGAAGGTGGCGTAAGGCGGCGTAAGGCGGCGACGGGCTGGAAGGGGCTGCTCGGGGTGGCGATTTTGCACGGCCTGGGGTGGCTCGTGCAAGGCAAATCGAGGGCTGAGGAGGACTTGGTTAGGTGGAGGGTGGTGCAAGGTGGGGTTCTGGGCGGCTTTTGACCGACAGCGTTGGGGGACGGCGGCGGTCGACGCGTCTGATGGGGCGGCGGCGAGAGGGAGCAAACCCAGGGTTTCGGGGTTCCAAATCCCGAACCCAGGTGATCAATGGGGGTATTTATAGGTAGGATGGTCGGGCAATGCCAGGGGAGAAGACAAAAGGGTGCGGGCGCCAGGCTGGCCGGCAGGCGGCAGCTGCCATGGCAGGTTAGGTCGGGAGGGGGAGAAAGAGGAAAGAAGGTGGGCACGCGGGGAGGGAGCTGCAGGGATTGTTAGGGTTGAAAATAGGAAAGAAAATGACAGGGAAGGGCAGGGGAGGACGGTCGGCGCTGAGCTGGTGGCTGCCGGCGAGATTCGAGGCTGCAAGTCGAGTTGCAAGTCGGCATGCAGGTCGGGGAAGAAGACAGGGCGGGTGGACCGGTCGGTCCAGGGAAAAGAAAGAAAGGAGAGAGGGGGCGGTTCGGCCGACGTTATAAAGTTTTAAAACAACATGCAACGTTTTGGGGATTGTTTGAAAAAAACGCTGCGTCCTCGTCGGCCTGGCAACGGTTACTTTTTTTCTTATTGTGACGCGGCGTTTCGACGACTATAGCGTCGGAACGCAGCGTTTGGTTTCACGGGCGGCTGGCTTGCTGGGCCGCGGGCGAGAAGAAGGAAGGAGAGGCGGGGAGGGGGGTCTGGGCTGCGCAGGCCGGCCCAGTCCGGGGGGGAAGAAAGAAAAAGAAAAAAAAGTTAAGGAGGAGGAAGGAAAAAAAAGAAAAGAAAGAAGAAAAGGAAAAAGGAAAAAATGGAGAAATGAAAAAGTGGTTGGGTTGGGGGTATTTGGTCTTTATTTATTTATATAATTAATTTAGATATTTAATTTTAATAATAATTATTTTAATTATAATAATTAAATCCATTTTTAAATTAGTTAGGCTATTTTGGATAAATTTCCTTAACCTCCATGCTAATTAGAAAAAAATACCCAAATTTTCTTCCAATTAAATTCTTTATTATTTTCCTCTTAATCTATCTTAATTAACTCTCTAAATTTTAAGTAAATAAATTTTAATAATCAATTTTCCTAATAATTCCTTATTTGGCCATAATTTCGGAAATTAGGATTTTGGGATATTACAGAATCCTCCTATTAACTATTCATTTATTCTGGAAGATACTCGATATAGATGGACCTATTAATCCCCTAATACAACAAGAAATAATAGAGGTTGTACTTTATTTACTCCATATTTTCATAGAAGTGTTTATGAGTCATCTACCAATAATAAAGAATTAGTTGACAAGAGAGATATTTAATATTGTTGTTCATCATAAAACACCTCTCGATGAGCCTCCTATATGACAACATAGGGGTCACCTAAGGAACTCTACTAGAAGGAAACCATCTAGTTAGGAGAATATAGAACAAAAATTTCCAAGTCATTTAGGATCAACACAAGTTTAGTGTAGGTCATCTCTAGGTCAAGGTTGAAGTGAGCCTAGGTTCAAGGATAACAATTAGCATTTATGCCATTAGACCAATTCTAATTTTCATCTGTGATTTAAATGAATCGACATATAGTTCTGTATATTAATATCTGGTATAATGTTTTAGGAGATGGGAACTATAGTTTTAGAGCATTAGTATATATTATACTAGGAGATGAGGATCGGTGGGTTCAAATATGTAGAGACTTATATCATGAGATACTGACCAAATGACAATTGTATAAGAATGTACGAATCTTAGAGAAAGAGATAATATGGATTGAATTTATTGATAAACTTATTGATAAATAATGATAGGCCAATCAACCATAATTGACACCCAATTTATTTCACCTTGTCCCCTAACCAGTATGATCGGCATAAATCTTGGAGCCCTTTAAATGGTAGTCCACCATTTCGAGTCACTTCATTCACTTTTTCTTCTTCCAGACCAACCAGGGCACCTAATACACCTATCAGATGGTTACATGTGTTGACTATCATCTCTAAATGTAATGCAACACCATCAAACCATGGCCCTAGTATACTATATACGTCTAAAAGGGTGGTTGTTATCTTACTCTATGACATATAAAAGTTATTGGTGTCTAGCTACTATCTCTTGATAAAGGTAGATATAAAATGGCATATTAGCACACTCAAATGTGTAGAGTGGAAGGTGCGACAATCCAGTATCACGAATGAAAGTAAATATTCGATGATTTTGTAGCATTTCTATTATGTCATGAGGAATCAGTAATAAGACAACCCTCTATCTTATATGCGACTCATTTGAATTTCAATAATAAAGGTATGTCAATTATAATTAATTACATAAATTTCGGATAAATAGTCATGATAATAAAAAAAAGTAAACGCACAAGTCATAGTAATGTAATCCTTAAAATATTATGGTATCAACCCATATTATAATAGCCAAAATTATACACACACACACACACACACAGAGGGATAGGGTCAGATACAAACTAATATTAAAATAAATCCACTGGAACATTTTTCAACCATTTGATTAGCAACAAACAATGAATAAGATTAAAGTATTTGAGCACACTCATATCTTAAATAAAAGGTTATTATGTGTCATTTGTCTCTTGTGAACTAAACATACCCAACATCTTCGTTTGATCTCCACAACCTGTAATGTCAACCGTAAAATATTTTGAAATAACTACACTAATCAAACGAAATTAATCTCCCTTCATAATTGCAAATCAAAAGTTCAATCATTTATTCAAACTTCTACCACAATAGATAAATATAATGGTACTAATAAAATCTTATAGAGCACATTTGAGTTTTTTGGACACAAATTAGTGCTCCCGAAGATAAATTGTCACGAGAAATGAGCTTAATTAAATTATAATAGGAAGACTTATGCCTTAAATCCATGATTGCAACTCAAGGAGTGAAATAATAATAAGTGACAACTTGAAGAAGAGAGAGACATTAAGGATCTATTCAGCTATAATAAAGTTGATGATTTGGGATTACAAGGCTAACGTTGGTCTGGTGTGGATAACAACAAAGCCAATGCTAGACTCTTTTGGTTAGGGTTAGCTCTTGTCTTCAATGAACAAACCAAAAATTTGGTTAGATGAGGCACCAACTACTATCACTCATGGTCCACGATGAATAGAAAAAAGGATGAGGAACTAGAAATTGAAGAGGAGCATTTGGAATGACAATTGTTGGTGGTGGTACTCAAGCAACGAATTCATTGGCTAAAGCGACAATGGAGAGAAGTTGATTGTAGTAAGTTGTGGTTATAAAATTAAAAAGTGCAAGAGTCCCTAACATCTAATTATTTACTAAAATTAACGTTGGTCTGGTGTGGATAACAACAAAGCCAATGCTAGACTCTTTTGGTTAGGGTTAGCTCTTGTCTTCAATGAACAAACCAAAAATTTGGTTAGATGAGGCACCAACTACTATCACTCATGGTCCACGATGAATAGAAAAAAGGATGAGGAACTAGAAATTGAAGAGGAGCATTTGGAATGATAATTGTTGGTGGTGGTACTCAAGCAGCGAATTCATTGGCTAAAGCGAAAATGGAGAGAAGTTGATTGTAGTAAGTTGTGGTTATAAAATTAAAAAGTACAAGAGTCCCTAACATCTAATTATTTACTAAAATTGCCACTATGTTCTTTATCTATATGTATATATTAAATTTGAATCTTAATCATTTATTTCTCAAATTCTAAGGCCCATAAGTATTACTACACATGTATTTAAGAATGATTTTTATCTGACCTTATCCCTACACACACACACACACACACACAAACACAATTTTATAACTAAAAAGGTTATTGATCTATTGCATTTTACAAAAATTTTCATAACAAGGTTCAATTTATTTTATAAGCGTATCAAAAAATGTTCCAAGATTTAAGAAAAAATGTATAATCTAATATATAAAAAATCCTCTATTTATATAAAGTAAAATAAAAACTAGGAATTAATAGAGTAAATATACATTAGTACTAATTCCTACTTAAGGTTCTACATAATTAACTATCAAAAATTATTATAATATTGATGCTGTAACAAACTCAACAATAGTTCTAAGTAGCCATTGTCAACAACAACCCTACTATATATAAAATAATCCTACATCTAGGTTAGTGATCAAACACACTCCTTATAATAAGTAAAGAATAATAGTCCAGTTAGCACCACCAAATTGATAATAAAACTAAAATAAGTTAAATACCGATAAGAAGGATACTAAACAAAATTGATGAGATTGACTTAATAAACCAAACACAAATACACGCAATGCAAAACAATCATGCCTCTAATTTAGAGGTTAAACACACTCCTTACAATGAAGGAACAACATAAAAACTAAAATAAGTTAAATAATAAGGATAATAAACAAATGATGATAGACTTAATAAACCAAGAAAATATAGCCTTGGGCCTTCACCCAAAATAGAAATAGGCAAATAAGAGAAGTTGGCGTAGAGAATAGGCTCCGTAAAGGTTGCACCACCATCATATGTAATCCCCATGAAGGGTAGCTACAATAGCCAATACCGCTCCCATAAAGGGTAACGATGACACTGAGCACCGCTTCTAGAGAGGAACTAATGACACTCAAAGACATTCCCATGGATAGTAGCAAAGAAACCCAATGTCATTCCTTTGCCTTAGAATAATTAAAAAAAATACCTTTAGACATCATCGACCTTTGCTTTTCTCTTACCTAATTTCGGATCTAAAAATTAAAATGAAAGAGAAAGTGATTTAGGAAGGGAAGGGAAACAATATTGAAGGAGAGAAATAAAGGAGGATTGGAAGGATAATGGAAGATATTAGGAAGGGAAAGAATGGAGCAACAGAAAAAATGGAAAGAAGGGTAAATGTGGTTCAATTAGGGTAAGTAAACAAGGGGCATATAAGGGTACATTTTTTTTTTACCAATTAAAATTTTGCTTTCTAAATAACATCTAAATACTAGAATTTAATGCAACTATATACACCCAAAACGTTATATATAGTATTATTTTGAAAAATTATTACTTACACTTAACACTATGCAGCTATATATTTTTGAGCAACGTTAATCAACTTTCCTCCCTTAGAGCTAATGTTATTTTTTTTTTATAAAAAAAATATCGCAATGATTGTAACTTTTTTTATATAAATATATATTTTTATCGATATATTTCTAGTGTAAAAAAATGTATTTTTTTTTTATCATTTTTGTGCTAAACTTTTATCATTTTTTAGGGTGATTATGTCAACTTATATAATGACTATGGATTTCTACATGGTGATTACATCTATAGATTTGTGATATCTAATTAATTCTATAGGGATTATATGTGTTATTATATTTCTTATGTTTTTTGTTGTTGAATATATTAGATACTATGCTTATTATGTATATTTTGATGATGATCGTAAATGATTCAACGATGAACTTTTAGGGCGATTCTATGATCTACTATGGTGATTATATCAACTTATGTGGTAATTATGTATATATATATGGTGATTATCTCTACCACTATGTGATATCAAATTTTATAGGGATTATGTATGTCATTGTGGTTCATATGTATTTTTTTTATAGTGATTATGCTAGCTACCATGCTTATTATATATATATATATATATAGTGATTATTTTAGTTATTATGGTGGTTATGTATAACTATATGATAATTATAAGTATCATTTTTAAACTCTCAGTAATTAATATTCACATACTAAAATTATGGTCTTTTTTTTACTAGTATAGGAATTAGGTGTATGCAATTACATATAACTGGGTGTATCTAATAAGTATTGTAGTATTCTTTTTCTTATATTTTATTTGATCTTATATGCTATATAATATTCTTACACATTAAAAAATACACATGTGCATAAAATGAATATCCATATAGTAAAAACACTCATATTTTGCAACATAATACACTTTGTTTGAATTATAAATCCACATATTATATATATATATATATACACACACACACGCACACACACATGTTACAAAATATAAATTCACATATTATATATTATATATAAATACACATATTAAATAATACACACACACACACATTCTAAAAAGAATACATGTCTTTTATAATAATAATGCATAAATTTTATAATAAGAATACACTTTAAAGAATGTGGATTCTCTTAAAATAATAAAATAAATTTATATGAAATATATTGTAAACAAATTTATACAATACGATTTCTCCTTGTTAGATATGTATTCTTATAAATATATTTATACAATACACATATCAGGTATAGTTGTATATAAGATAAAATAGGACCATATTCACCAAGCAATTTACATATGGTTGTACCATTCATGGACTCAATCATTCATCATTTAGATCAATATATATTACATTAGACTAACAAAAATTTGATGAAGAGAATGAATCCACACAATTACATTATGTAACAAAAATTTGATGAAGAGAATGAATCCACACAATTACATTATGTTTTTCAATTATACATATATATATTTTTGTTTTCTTAAATATTTTTTTCTAAAAAACCTTATCAATGTATATTTTGACAAACAAACTTAAAAAATAAAGTGGTTTGACTATTTTTATTCGATGAATACCAAAGGTAAATGCTATCATGTATATTTCTCAATAACTGACTTTAAGCACTTTTTTTTAATGCTCTATAATACTCTAGAGATTTGCCTCAATAGAGATGTGTAGAAGATGTAGAATGCTTTTACACTCATCTAGTCTTATTAGATGATTCTAGAATAGGATGTCTCTATAACTCTATTATTTTCTATATGTAGTAGTAGAATATTCTAGATCAATCTTGTATGTTCTAATAGATCATTCTAAAGGGATAGTTAATGCTCCCACTTTAAAATGTTACTTAAAAAAAGTGGGGGTGATGCCTAGTCTCATTTTCCACCATCTAGAGTTATAAGTCATTCAGAGTTGCTTTATCTATAAATAAGCTTACTCTCTTTCGCTCTCTTGTGTTCAATTTTTAGTGTGAATTTTCATTGCTAAATAAGGTGTTCTAATCAAATTTTGGTCCACTTCAAAGGTGAATGCTGACTTTATCTTTCATATAATGAGAAAAGGCTAAGTGTTACACACAGTTGGCTCGACAAGAGGTCAGTTTGTAACATATGGTATTAGAGCACAGTTACATGGATAAGTAACCAAGATGAGAACTATATGTCATATCCTACTGAGAACTCACAATTCACTCAAGTTAGTAACGGTAACAAGAGGACTAAATCTAGGTACACCTATAAGAGCTATGAGGTGAACTTGGTTGAGTTCATGGAGAGGATGGAGCAGTCCATATAATAATACTAGGAGGATTTATCCACCTTGGATGGAATAGTGTAAATATTGGAGAAGGATGTTGAGGCCCTACTCGACAAAGTGAAGATTCATGACTTGATGAATGCCTTTGGAATAAAGCTTAGCAAGTAGATGTTAGATTTTAACAATAAGCTCATGGAGGAGATGTTAGATTAGATAAGAGGATCATATGATCAACATATGGCAGCTAATATCAAGTTGAAGGCAAGGCCTAAAACCATAGAAGTTGATTGTGTTCAATATTAGGAGGCTATCTTAGTGGGTGCAGTAGGCACGAGGGGTTTGATGTCTTACTTGGATAAACTCTAACCTCAAAAGTATAAAGGCTCAAGGAATGTTAAGGAAATTGATAACTTCCTTTATAGTGTTGAAAATTACTTCATTGCTACGCATTTATTTGATAACAAGATGAATATTACTCAAGATACCATTTATCTTGAAAATGATGTCTTGTTGTGGTGGTGTGGTTGCCATAGAAATATTCAGAGTGGTATTTGTGTAATTGATACTTAAAAAGGGTTTTAAAGTCGAGCTCAAGAGCTAGTTCTACTTGATAAATGCCAAACTAAAATATATGAGAATATTAAGGAGTCAAATATTCATTGGATTATCAAGGGGTGCATTAAAGTATTTAGCTCATTAATTCTTTAGATCCTAAACATACTTAAGAAGGAAAAGTTTTCATACGTCATGGATGGGTTGCAATCTTGAGATAAGCTAGAAGAATGTTCAAGACTTATCAAAATCTTATTAGGAAGTTGAGTCCTTGATTGAGTATAAGAGGTAAGTGGGTTGGAAGAATGGATAAAACAAAGGTGAGGGAGATAAACCCCATAGGAATGGCCACAATAGCTATAATCATACAAACAAGGATAAGGTGGAGCATAAAGATAAGGAATTTTCTAAGTTTACATGTGAATTGTTTTACATATGGTGGTAATAATTTCCTCCAAGATTCTATCCTAAAAAAGGCCCTCAGTGTAATGGTATCTACCTAATGAGATAAAGGTGATACTCGCATGTGTTCCCTATCTCTACTCAAACCCATAAACTCTAAGCCAAAGGAATAGAAAAAGGGGTTGATCTACGTGAAGTTACTGGTGAATGGTGTCACTGGAAAGGATTTGGTGGACACGAATGCACCACATAACTTCTTTAACGCTAAGAAAGCTTAGAGGATGCATATCAAAGTTATCAAAGAGGTAGAATAGATGAAGGATGTGAAATTTAATTCTAGGTCTATTTTTTGAATAACCTATGAAGTTCCCATCACCCTTCGCTTATAAGAAGGAAGGGTGAACTTTACAGTGATAGATATGGATAGCTATGGCATGGTGCAGGGTATGGAGTTCATGGATGTGGCAGCCTCACTCATATTCCCAGAAGATACTATCATGCTTATCATTAATGGATGAAGGAGATATGTCGTGCCTCTAGCTCAAACGACGGTGGATTCCCAAGCGCTACCAACAATGTAGTTCTCTAAGGCTTTGTTTGGACGGAGAATTTTAGAAATGAAGGGATTTGGAAAATGATAGAATTTTTAAAGTGCTTCAATTTTAAAATTCTATGGTTATAAATCCATTGTTTGGATAAAGATTTTGAATAAAAGATTTTTAAACTTCCTTGTTTGGATATTTTTATATATGGAATCAAAATAGAGAACTTATAATACTACCTAGTTTTTTTTTCAAATTTATTGTATAATATAAAATTACCTGATGCAAGAGCATCCATTGAACATAATGATTGTCATATTCATTCTAATCCTCAAGGTAAGGAAGATGATTTAGCTTTCTTAATATTGGAGCCTATCATGTTAAATATTCTTGATAACTCTAATATGCTTGACAATAAAAACCATTCAAGTTATTCTTGTAGGTATGTTACATATTTGCAAGAAGATGATATTCATACATATTGATGTGTACAAGTATTCCAAGGCATGCAAGACTATGACATACATGGGATGATACATTAAAACAAGAGATAGAGTGATGATATTCATTATTTTTATAAACTTGTTGTAAACCCTAACCCTAAGTATATTTTATGTAAGTTAGGGTATGGCTATAATTTCATGTATGTATCTTAGTCTATTGTATAGCTTTGTAATATTAATCCTTTATATCATTTAACCAATAATATTATACTTTGGATTAAGGTTAATATGGGCTTAATTCAACCATGATTAATGGGCTGAATTAAGAAGGAAAACTCGGCTGGTTTAAACTAGCTCACCACCGAGTCTCCCTTCTCCTATATATACCTTTTGTGCACAACATTTGTATGCAGAGAATTGAATAGAATGAATAATAATAATTTTGATAAAACTTTGATCAAGAGAGATAAAGTCTAATCCTCCCTTTTGGGTCTGTATTGAGCAAGGAAAATCTGGGATTAATCCTTCCTCAAATCTATCTTCACACGACACATTTGAACACCTTCAAATCTACTGAAACACCTTCATCTTGTAACATCAATTTCTTCGTCTATAATCCACCAAATCACTTCATTCTTTTTGCATTAGATCGTGGGTGACAGCTTCTAATACAAATTTTGATCCAACCTTCCGTTACTTTGATAAAAACCACATCATTACCTATAGAAGTAATATAAAATTACCCATCTGTTTACCGACAGGAATTCATATATAGATATTTTTACCTATAAAATTATGTAAAAATATTATAAACTCATTGTATGAATATAATCAACCTGTTACCAAGGTTTATAAAACCGTTGGCCACAAATAAAAGAAGTTGATGTTTCATATCAGCGACAACCGATGATTATTATGCTTGTGACAATTCTATCGATAAAATAATAAAAAAATAAATAAATAACATTAACATACAGAAAACATTAATATAATAATATTACTTAAGAACACTCTATATATATATATATAAATATATAAATATATATTAAAAAATAAATTAAAATTTTATCAAGTTTTTAATACACGTATTCTTTTGTAATACACATATGAGGATCCTATCTGATGATGATGTCGACGATGACACTCGAGGTATGGTGCTGCTGTTGACCGGGAGGTAAGTTGCAGAAAGAATTTGGAGGTTTAGGCTCTTTATTGAGCAAAATTGTAAAATGAATTTTAAAACTGTATGTTATTTTCTAAAATCTATTTTAGCTTAGCCAAACATAGTATTTAAATTAATGGAGTTTAGAAATCCTTTTTTAAACTAAAATTCCCTCTACAAATCCTGTATCCAAACATATCCTAAGGGTTTTATAAGGGTGAGTCTTGCTATTTGTCCAATATTTTTGAGGAGGAATCCCCATAACTCACGGAGTTACCTAAAAGGCTTCTATCTAGTTGGAAGATGGATTATTTAATAGAGTTGGAGTGAATAGCTAAACTATCCTCATATATTCATCATAATATAAGTAATTTAGAGTTGGAGGAATTTAGGAGACAATTGAAGGACTTAGACGATGCTTGGTTCACTTGTGATATTTAGATGAAGTATGATGGCTCACTTTGCATATGTGTGGATTATTAAGCTCTCGTTAAGATCACAATGAAGAATAAGTATCCGCTCCATTTGATTGTTCACTTGCTCAATTAGTTGAGTAAGGTAAGTTATTTCACCATGATGGACTTGTAATCGAAGTATTGATAAGTGTGAGGTAATATTTAGAAATTTTATCTAATCTTAATCTCAATTAATTAGTACTTTAACTTAATCCAAATTTTAGTTTTGAGTCATTTTTTTCTTAACCTAACCCTAACCAAAAATGTTTGATAGATTAATTTTAGTCAAATCCCCTAAATTTTAAACTAAAACCTAATCCTAATACTAAATTTTAAAAAAAATCCTCTTCCTCCTTTTCCCTTTTTCTTTCTTTTCTTTCTCCCATCCTTCCTTCTTGATCTATGCATCCCATTTCTACTTTCCTCTTCATGTCATGCATGTCCCTCCTCCCCATGCATGCCATCACTTTCCCATTCCCTTCCCAACTATACATGACACTGTCCTTTCCTTACACCAAAGCCTACCCCCACCCCTACATAAGATCATGCACCCTACATTCTACACCCCTACACCACCTACACACACACAACTGACATACCACCCACAATCGAACCCTTTTCCATTCCGTTTTTCCAACTCCCTCACACCTCACCCATGCACTTTTATGTGTGTGTGTGTGTGTGTGCATAACCCTCTTTTCTTCTCCTCTCTTTCCCTTCCATTTTTTTCATTTAAAGAAGCCATTTGAGGCATTTTTCCTTCTTCTACATTCCACTTCTCTTTTTTTTTGTCCACACCAACACCAACGCCACACCTCTCACCACCACTACCCGAGCCCTTACTCCATTCTCTCATTCTCCTTCTTCCTTGCTTCTCCTTCTTTTGCCTTTTCCATTGCATAACCCCTAGCCATTATTATTCCCATACATTATAACTCAATCCTAGCCACCACTGTACCCCTGCATTATACCCTCAACCCATCCATGTTCACCACTTATGTGTCCCATCGACCACCAAGCACCACCATCCTTCTTAGCAACTAATGATCTCCTTCCAATAAGCCTCCCTCATCATTACCAAACCATCACCACCCTAAGAAACACCTTTTTTCCCTCTCCTTGAGTTTCCCTATTCCATTTGGTTATGGTGCACAACCCATGGACCCTCATGCATGGTCATGCTTCCCTTACATAACCCACACACGGTTCCACTCTATCCCATGCACACTTCACTCCTAGCCATGTGCACACGCTCTCCTTGCATGCCCTGCACCTATTTTGTGCACAATAATGCTTCACAACACCACCTCAATCTGTCCCATTGTAAAACTTAGGTTGTGCTACACCACCTTTACAACCATCTCCATCATCAATCATTTCTAGCCTTATCGCCAACCACCAACCTCCCTTGTTGCATTCTTTACACTATTAACCATTTCACTATGAAGCTTCCTTGTACCACTATTCCTTCACTTTCTTCCAAGAGCCACCCTTTCTCCACCTCATGGCACACCTATCATGATGTACCAACCACCAACCCAACCATGCAACACCATCCCAACATCACCAACCAAGCTACGCACCATGCCTTTATGATTGTCCCACTTTCATCCCTACTTGATTTAGCTTTTCCTTGATTAATTTCCCAAGTTAAAATCTTATTATATCTTTGTATTTTAGGTTATTTTTTTGCTCGTCTCAGAGGTGGATCATTAGGGTTTTTACATGATTAGAGACCGAATACCTTTTTAGTAAAGATGTATGTTATAGCTACGACTTTTATGTTTAATGTGTATGAAAAATCATGTTGGATATTTTTATATGGATAATGCTATTATGGTAATGTTTTTATACAATATGTTAGATTTTATGATGGAATAAGTGTGAAAATTTGTGAAAGCATGTAATTGTGTATATTGATGGTTAAGCCTACTTTTGTAAGACAAAAGGGTTGGAGTGAATCATTATCTAAATTGGGCTATGTGGTTTGACCCATATATATTTTTGGCTATGTATTTTCATGACGATATGTATTGGAGGTTGAAAATGATTTGTATTGGAACTCATAAAGCTTTTTGCAAAAATATGTGTATGTTAGCTATCTTAAGGAAACTTTGGTCAATAAGGGTTAAATGTGGGATCTCTGGTACTTTATTGTATTTATTGCGTCAAAATATGTTATATATACTATGTGGAATATCTTGAGTAATTATGAATGGTCTGAATATAGTAAAGTGAGAAAATGACTTAAATTGGAAATAATAGTCCTAGAGGTAAGAGATTATTGCATATGTAAAATGTTGGATTTAGACCATAAATTTTTTAATATCATAATTTTAGGGATTTGTATTAATTTTTATGTTAATAAGAGTTTTATGGGAATATTTAGGTTTAATTTGTGAAATTTGGGCTTCGTATAAATTTGTAGATAGTGACCTTAGAGACAGGTTGTTATTACATGTGTAAAACATTAGAGTTAGATATCAATTTTTGGATATGATAATAATAATAATAATTTAGGAATTTATATCAAAATTTTGTGATTATATGAGTTTTATGGAAAAATTTATGTCTAATTTATGAAATTTGGGTTTCACAAGGAATTGGAAATAGTAATCTTAGAGGCAGGTTGTATTGCACGTGTAAGACATTAGAGTTAGACCTTAAATTTAGTGGTATATTATATATTATCATATTTATGAATGAGTATTGAATTTTATATTTAAATGGGTATTATGAGAGGACTTATGCTCACCTTCTGAAACTATAATTTTCTTAAGAGAAATATGGTATTTTCCTTAGGGGAATGTCCTGACTTTCATGTGGTTGTGTGTTATGTGTTTTTGAATAATCAAATTAATTTTGGATTATGTTATTGCATATGTATATGTGTGTTTGTATGATGATTTTGATATAACAAAAAACATGAATGAGATATTAAATGAAAGATCATACTAGTTAGGACCGGTTATATTTTTTTGTTTAACCGGATGAGGATATTAGCTAGGAGCTTAATACCCTCGGGTTGTATATTATTGACACCGTTCCACCAATTGAGAATAGTGGGATTACTTAAATCAAATTGAAATAAATAATTGGAAGGATTGCGATCATTGCTAAGATATTAATATTTAAAGTGAACAACCATGTGAGTCATGACTGATTACACCTGTCCATTCCACTGAAAGAGAATAGTGGCCAGAAGCTTTATGCCCTAGGATTGTATATTGTTGATATTATTTCACTGGTTGATAATAGTGTTTAGGAATTTTTTGTCATTGGATTATATATTTTTGGTACCGTTCCATCGATTGATAATAGTGGGGTCCCTGAACTCAACATGAAATAAATAATCAAAATGATCGTAATAATTTATAAGAGACTAATATTTAAAGGGAGAAACCACATGAGTCATGACCGGTTATACCATTTCGTTCCACAGGATAAGAATAGTAGCCATGAGCTTTATTCTATAGGGTTGTATATTTTTGAAATCGTTCCATCAATTGAAAATAGTATCAAGGAGCTTTTCGCCTTAGAGTTGTATATTATTGATACAATTCCACTAGTTGAGAATAGTGAGGTTTCTTAACTCAATATAAATAATAATATGGATTGTGATTATATCTATAATGAGATTTAGAATTAATGATTATCTCGCATTATATTATATTAATCTATATGTATGCATATTCTTTTATGTGACCTTACGTATTTTGTGTAACCTTGTTATGATTGTATTACTATCTTGCTGAATACGTAGCGTATTGATCATCTTTTTCATGGGTGGTGAAAATTCCCATGAACAAAAACTACCTCTTTTTTTCTTTTTTTTTGTGTGATTAGATTTCAACTTTTAATATGATTACCTTTAGTGAGCGCTAATTGAATTAGTATAGGTTATGGTTATCCAAATATATCTATTTCTCTATTGATTTTTAGTTCTCTGTTTTCACTAAATATTTCCTTCTCTCTATTTCGTATCTTATATCATGATGGAGTTGTGTGCTTTCCACACATGATTCCTAGGTATAAGGTTTCTTTTACCTTACATTTGAAATAAACTAGGTATAATGTGTAACACCCCCATTTTTAATACTTAAAATTTTCATTTTGTGGATTAATTACCAAATTACTAGCTGTTACCTCCACACTTACCATAAGTCTAATCCCCTAACCTTTATTATGCCAAGAGTTAAGGTTCAAGAAAAAAACACAACCGAAATAAAATAGTGGAAATGAGAAATAATACATAAATATGAATTATGAATAATATTCTATGTACAAAAAACAAAGATCAAAATACACTAAGGGATATGAGAGTCTAGAGGAAAATTGATTACGTCGAAAGAGGTACATGAAAGTGAAATATTGGTTTGCCCTAACTCTTAGACTTGAAATCCCATTATGAAAACATGACATCTTCTCAAAGGCTCCACTTATCCTTGCCTCTATTTTATGTTTCAAACTACTCCATGCCCTTCACATAATCATTGGTAAAAGTAGTATTAGTACGAATTTCTCATATTGAATAAATCACAATATCCCACAAGAAGTAGCATACTCATATTGTACCTAATCACACAATAATCCAAAAATAATGCTCAAGTAAAAAACACAAGCCATAATAATACATAATAATCATAGGATAATGTATAAAACATCACAATCTCATGATCAACATTCAATCATACAAAGATAATATAGAGGAATCATTAAGGCCATCATAATCTCATCCCATTCCGATTTAGGATTCGTTTTCGTGATACTTACTAATTGTCAAATACTCTTATCTTACTATTTAGTGTTATTTAAGTCTTATTATGAAACTTCGTTATCCCAACAACATATTAGATATGAATTACTTAATTACGCCTTACTTGTATAATTGTTAAGTCATCCCTTATTTACTTGTTAATTTACCATATTACCCTTCATGTTGCATAATTACCAAATTACCCCTTACTTGGTTTGGGTTACCGAGTTATCTCCCACACTTATTAGGTCACCAATTACCCTTCATAATTATTACACTTATCATATTTTCATTTGGTTAGTTAGATTACCAAATTTCCCCTTTTCTTTGTTATAATTACCAAATTACCCTTTAGTTGGTCAAATTACCAATATGCCCTTCTTCATTATCATATTACCAAATTACCCTTATCCGTTATCATAATTACCATTTTGTCCCTTTACTTTCAAAATTACCATTTTACCCATTTACTTCCAAAATTACCATAATACCCTTTTACTTATAAAATTATCATTTTACCCTTTACTTCCAAAATTACCATAATACCCTTTTACTTACAAAGTTACCATTTTACCTCTTACTAATAAATTGTCGTTTTGCCCTTCTCTTCCAAATTTACCATAATACCCTTTTACGTACAAATGGTAAATCACTATTTTACCATTCTCTTCCAAATTTACCATAATACCCTTTTACTTACAAATTATCATTTTGCCCTTCTCTTCCAAAATTACCATTTTACCCTTTCACTTGCAATTTACCATTTTGCCCCTTACTTTAAAATTACCATTTTTCCCTTCTCTTCCAAATTTACCGTAATACCCTTTTACTCACAAATTACCATTTTTCCATTATCTTCCAAATTTACCATAATACAAATTTCCATTTTGTCCTTTACTTCCAAATTACCATTTTGCCCCTTTATTACACCACTTCTATTAAGTTATCATCACTATATGAATATTAATATCGCTACTCCATTCTCATCATCCAACTCCACCAACTATTACATTTCAACATAATGCTCATTAGCACCCACATATATTAGGACACATTCTTACATAAGACATTTTACTAAAATGCCCCTAGGGATCACAGTAATAATATTCATGCGCCAATGGTCACAATAACATAATATAACATGGATAAGTACTTAACATATTCTTGAATAACAAATCTTCTTCCTTAAGCATTTCTTCCATACATGGCATATAAACTAGCATTATTTCCTTTTTATCAATCAATATAAGAAACTACATATAATATACTAAACAATATATATATCATGCAAAATAACATATTAAAACCCTAATGTGCTAGCATATGTTTATCCATGCATTTAAGTGGGGTTTAACGATTACCTTAATTCCCATAAAAATCGAATCTAATCGGTATCCCAGTTAAAGATTCAAGTTTTGATTTGCAAAACCAATACCTAAAAATAATATCCATACTTATCATATTAGAAATGAGAAAACTAAAGCATAAGATTTTATAAAACCTAATTAATGAAATACTTAACTTAAATATTATTATACCTTAAAACTTATTAACCAAAATATACCAAGGCATGCAAAAACTCATACTACTTATGCAACATGAGTTGCATGCAAAACAAGAGGGATAAGGGGCTTGAAATGGCATGAAAGGGAGGAGGAAGTGGTGTTTTCGGGTTAGGATTTTGGGGCTAGGAAAGAGGGCAGGTGGGGGAGGATTTGGGGTAAGGGAAGGGTGCAGGGGTGAAGAGGGGGTGTAGGTGGTGCTTAGGGATAGGTTGTTGGCGGCCAAGTGTAACACCCCCCCAAAATTCACTACTGAAAAATTTCGTTTAATTAAAAGAAAGTTAGCGGAAGCAAATTAATAAATCGTAAAATTTGGGGATATTACCGCCACACTTAGTACTAGACTGGTTCACTCTTACCGTTCTAGTACCAAGTGCTAAGGCTAAAAGAGGAAAATACAAATTTTACAAGAAACTCAAGCATATACAAATCAGAGTAGCGCAGTAACAGTTTACCAGAGTAAAATCCACCTGCGGTGGTTAAAAAACATCAAATACATTGAATTTATGAGTTTAAAAGAGACATATTAAAATCCTAACAATTCCGGGTAGTTCCTTACACTCTTTTCCGAGGCCCACTTGAAAGCACTGAACACGACTTGCAAGGGGTTCTGCCCATTGAATAGGCAAGGGCCCCATGAATGGAACCCTTCAGTACTACGGTACTGAGTAACCCTTTAAATACACACTTAAAAATAGGTCCGCAATGTCACACAAGAAATATTACTATATTTGCACATAACAATGTGTAAACATGTATATATTCACACATCCAACAAGTCAATCAGATATTCGTAGTGTATACTTAACATTTACTTTCGTACATTCTCATACTTCACAAGTCAACCAATATCAACGGGCCATAATTATCAATTGATAATTTTTGGGCCTTAAAGCCATTAGTCCATCATTAATCAATCATCTCGGATTATACATGCCCGTGTGAGTGCGGGAACCCCACTATTATAGCCGGTGGAACGGTCATGAGGGTACATGCCCTGCCACTATTTTAGCCGGTGGAACGGTAGCGAGGGTAACATACCCTGCCACTATTATTCGCCGGTGGACCGGTCTGGCCCCGACTCACAAGATGTTCCATTATAAGTAATTAGTATCTTCCCCGTGTCTTATCGCTTTTATGTTGGGTTTATTGAGCATGGAATCGCCCATTATTATAGTCGGTGGAATGGTCACGAGGGCACATGCCCTGCCACTATTATAGCCGGTGGACCGGTTACGAGGGTAATATACCCTACCACTATTATTCGCTGGTGGATCGATCTGGGTCCGACTTAACATCTTCCTCTTTAAGTAATTAGTGTCTTAAATGTATCTTATTCAAAAGTATTTCACCCTTGACATGCATGTTCTAGAGGGCCACATCACATCACGTCATAACTTACGTCATATCCGTATTATCATATACCAAAAGAGGACACATGAACACATCTCGGTTCCAAGCCACGCCACACATGAAACAATCAAAATAATAGCATGTAGAACTCGACATAAAAATCATATAGGGCATCCAAGGCATGTAGGACATATAACACACATTCGATCTTAGCTACACCCTACTCGATTTAGGTTACCGAGCTATTTCCCACACTTGTTAGGCCACTAATCACCCTTCGTAATTATTACACTTAATATAATTCCCATTTGGTTGGTTAGATTACCAATTTACCCATTTCCTTTATTACAGTTAATTAATTGCTCTTTGGTTGGTCAAATTACCAAATTACCCCTGTTCAATATCCTCATTACCAAATTATCCCTTTAGTTGGTTAAATTACCAAATTGCCCCTCACCTTTATCATATTTACCATTTTACCCTTCTCCATTATTAAATTATCAAATTACCCTTTAGTTATTTAAATTATTATTCTACCCTTCTCAATTATTATAATTACCAAGTTACTCCTTTCCAATTTTCACTTTTACCCCTTTTATTTTCAAATTTACCATCTTACCCCTTTACTTTCAAATTTACCATTTTACCCCTTAACTTCCAAAAATTACCATAACACCCTTTCACTTATAAGGTTACCATTTATCCTTAATTACGAAATTATTATTTTACCTCTTTTAATTTTCAAATTACCATTTTGCCCATTAATAACAAAATTACTATTTTGCCCTTTAATTACAAAATTATAATTTTACCCTTTTATTATAAAATTTCCATTTTCTCCTCTTCTTACAAAATTACCAATTTACCATTTAATCACAAAATTACTATTTTACCCTTTATTCATAAAATTAACATTTTACCCCCTTACTTCCAAAATTACCATTTTATCCTTTTATTAACAAATTTACTATTTTACCCTTGCCTCCAAAATTACCAAAATACCATTTTTAATTAAGAATTACCTTTTTACCCTTAGCACACCCATTATATTAAATCATTATTATTACTACATAAAATATTAGCTTTAATACCTCATCCACAACTCTTATAATTAATATAATATTATTAGCACCCATATATATATTAGGCCATATTCTTATACAAGATACATTAATAAAATACCCCTAAGGCCCACAAAACATTAATCATGCATTAAGATCACAACAGCATAGTACAACATAAATAATACTTATCATTTCCATTGATAACCAACTCCTACATTAAACAATATCTCCAAACACAGCACATAATCTATCATACTTCCTTTTCATCAATCAACACAAGAAACCATTTATATATATTAAACAACATATATCAAGCATAATACACATTAAAATGCATAATGTGCTAACATACGTTAATCCATGTGTTTAAGTGGGATTTAACGATTACCTTGATTCCTGCAAAAAAAAAAACCTTACTGGTATCTTGATTAAAGGTCCAAAATTTGATTATCAAAACCAATACCTAAAAATAATATCAAGGCTTATTATATTAGAGATGATAAAAACCAAATTATAAGGCTTTATAACACTTAGTTAATCAAATAATTAAACTAAAATATTATTATACCTTAAAATTATTATTCAAATGAATCCAAGAAAGCAGTAGCTCATACTGCTCATACAACATGAGCTGCATGCAAAGAAAGAACAAGGAAGGACACGAAGGTGGTGGAAATAGGGGAACATGGGCATTTTTGGGTTGGTGGTTTGAGGCTCAGAAAAGGACATGATGGGGAAAGATTTGGGGCAAGGGAATGGTGCAGAAGTGGAGAGGGGGTGTAAGTGGTGGTCGGGGATGGGTTGAAGGTGGCTAAGGACGGTGGAGGCGGCGGTAGCGAGGCTGCGAAGGTGGCGGCCGAGGAGGGAAGTCGAGATGAAGGCTAGTGAGGAAGGAAAATGAAGGCTTTTGGGTGACGATTTCGACCAAAGGAGGATGGGGGTGGTAGAGGGGGTTGTAGGGAGTAATGTGGTGGCTGATTTGGCGGCAGAAACAGTGGTACGACAGCGGAATACGGCGGTGCAGGGTGGTTGCCGAGAAAGGAGGGAGAGAAGAGAAAAAGAGGAGAGGAGGAAGAATGGGGGCTGCAAGGTGGCTTGATGGGGGTTGTGATTGGTCAGGGTGAAGTAGAGGGTGGCAGGGGATGGTGCAGGTGGTGGTTGAGGCGGCGGAAGCAGTGGATATTGGCGACGAATCAAAAACAAGGGGAGAGAGGGAAGGAGAAGAAAGGAAAGAAGAGAGGGTCGGGGGAAGGCATTCAGGGATCGAAAATGATAGAATGAGGCAGAGGAAGAAGAAGAACAAGAAGAAGGAGAGAGAGGAGGGGATAAAGAGCTCAAGGGGTGGCGGTATGTGGTAGGGGAATGGGGGTTGTAGGGAGAGGGAGAAGGATATGGTAATGACAGGTAGAGGGAGAGATGGTGGGGTCGGTATGGCAGGAAAACGATGAGAAGGAGAGGGAGGGAGATAGGGAAGGTCAACGAGGGAGAGGGAGTTGCAAGTTGGGTGGCGAAAATGGTGGAGGATGGCCGGGATTATCGTCGGGGAAAGAGGAAGAAGAAGAAGGGAAGAAGAAAGAAGGGTCAGGGGCTGGGGTGCTGGGCGCGAGCAGACCGACCGAAGGAAAGAAGGGGTGGGCCAGCCCGATCGGGGAAGAAAGGAAAGAAAGATGGGCGGCCGGGCGATGCAGGAAAGGCGGGGGGAGGAGAGAAGTGGGCCTGCAGCCCAGGCGTAGGGGCAGGGAGGAGAAGCAGGCTGGTGGCGGCCTATAGAAAGAAAAAGAAAGAAAAGAGAAAAAGAAGAAAATGAGAAGGAAAAGGGGGAAAAGGAAAAAGAAAAGGAAAAAAGGAATAAATAATTTAATTGATAAAATAATAAAATAGAATAATTTTGGGTAATAAATTTATTTAATATTTTAATTTAATATAATTAAAATATAAGGGTTTAAAAGAATAATTTAGTAAAATAATGGTTTGGGAAATTATTTAATAAAAAGGGCATGATAAAATAATAAAATATTTATTTTAATTTATTAAATATTTATATCCAAATTTATATACTCAAAAATACCCAAAATAATTAAATTAAAAGATTTAAAGGCTAATTTATCCAAAATAAAATTTATTTATTAAAATATAGGCTTTTAAAAATTCGGGGGATTACACCAAGGGCGACGGCAGCGAGGCTGCGAAGGTGGTTGTCGAGGTGGAGATGGTTGAGAAGGAAGGAAAAGGGAGGGGAAAATGAGGGGCTACAAGGGTTGGTTTCAGCCAAAGAAGGTGAGGGGGTGGTAGGGGAGGTTGCAGGGAGTGGGTTGGTAGCTCAGGCGGTGGGACAGCGGCGGAAGGAGGAGGTGTAGGGAGGTTACCAAGAAGGAAGAAGAAGAAGAAGAAAAAAGGAGAGGGGAAGAAGAAGGGATTGCATGGGACTCGAGGGGGTATTGTGGTGGTGCAAGGTGGTAGTAGGGGGATGCAGAAGGTGGTGTAGATGGAGGAAGTGGCGGAGGGGGCGGTGGTGCAAAAATAGGGATAGAAATGGAAGGAGAAGAAAGAACTCGGGGGAGGGGAAGGAAGGCTCGAAAATGGGGTAGGAAAGGGGCTGGTGAGGATAAGAAAAAGGATAGGGAGAGACAAGGGAAGTAGGTGGCCGGTCGGGGCAGTAGTAGGTTGGTCGGGTGGCAAGGAGAGGGAAGGGAAGAAGAGGAAAGAAAGGCTTGCATGGCTGGGGTGGTGTAGGGTCGGTTGGGTCCAAAATGGGGAAGAAAAGGATGGGGGAGAGGGAGGGAGAGTTGTAGTGGTGGTGTAACACCCCCAAAATTCACTACTGAAAAATTTTATTTTATTAAAAGATAATTGCGGAAGCAAATTAATGAAACGTAAACTTTGGGAGTATTACCGCCATACTTAGTAATAGACCGGTTCACTCATACCGTTCCAGTACCAAGTGCTAAGGCTAAAAAAATTAAAATAAAATTGAAAGAAGTTCAACGTACATAAATCAGAGTAGCGCATCAAATCATTTATAAGAATAAAATCCACCAATGGTGGTTACAGTAACCCATAACATTAAAACCAGGAATTTAAAGAGAAAGAGAAAATCCTAACGATACCGGATAACTCCTTACTCTCTTTCCCGTTTGGTTGGTTATAATACCAAATCGCCCTTTATAATTACAAAACTGCCCTCGAGTTGGATAAATTACTAAATTACCCTCCTTCATTATCATGATTACTATTTTGCCCCTTTAGTTGGTTAAATAATTATCACTTTATCCCATAATTGGCTATATCACCAAATTGCCCCTTTAGTTGGATAATTTACCAAATTGCCCTTCTCCTTTATCATAATTACCATTTTACCCTTCTCAATTATTTTAATTGCCATTTTACCCTTTTTAATTATCACAAATCCCAAATTACCCTTCTTCATAATTACAAATATTAATTTACCCTTCTTCATAATCATAATTACTATATTACCCTTCTCCATTATTAAAATTACCATAATGCCCTTTAATTGGTTAATTTACCAAATTACCCTTCTATAGTATCATACTTATCCAATTGCCCTTCTACAATCATAATTTAATTACTAAATTATCTTTTGTTGTTATCATAATTACCAAGTTACCCCTTACTCCCAAGTTTACCATAATATCCTTTTATTTACAAAATTACCATTTTACCCCATTACATCCAATTTTACCATATTACCCTTTTGCTTGTAAATTACCATAATACTCCTTTTACTTTACAAATTACTATTTCACCCTTTTATATCCAAAAATTACCATTTTTATCTTTCCTTACAAAATTACCATTCTTACCACTTACTTATAAAATTACCATATTGCCCTTTGACTCCAAAATTACCGCTTTACCCTTTTCTCCCAAAAATTACTATAATACCCCTTTACTTATAAAATTATCATTTGGCCATTTAATCATAAAATTACCATATTATTCTTTTATCTCGAAAATTACCATCATACCCTTCTTTCTCACAGCTTACAATTTTATCCTTTTTACTTATAAAATTATCATCTCACCCCTTCCCTTTGAAATTACCAAAATACCCTTTTGCTTACCAAATTACCAAAATGCCCTTTTTCACTTATGAAATTTCCACTCAACCCCGTTATTCACCATTTTTATGAATTTACTAACACTACATAAAATAATGATATTAGTGCTTCATTCTTATCATCTAAGTCCACCAACATGTCATTATTCAACATAATACTCATTAGCAACTACCTACATTAGGTCACATACTTCATAAGCGAAATTACTAAAATGCCCTTAGGCAATACTATTACTCATGCATTAGCAACATAATACATCATAGACAAGCATTTAACATTCCCATCAATAATCAACTTCTTACTTAATAAACATACCTACATATGGCACAAAAGTTATCATGCTTTTCCTTTTTATCAAACAGTATAAGAAACAATATACATATCATGCTAAGCACACCAAACGTCCATAATACTAAACCCCTAATGTGCTAGCATACGTTTTTCCATATATTTAAGGGAGGATTAACGGTTACCTTAATCCCGCAAAATATCAAATCTTACCAAGCATAATTAGCAACTCAACACCTAAAAATAATATCCATCATTATTATGTTAGAAACAAGAAATTAAAAAGGATAAGACTTTATAAAAATTTATTTAATAATAAAGCACTTAAATTAAAATGCTATTATACCTTAAATATTAGCCAAATAAATTTCAAAATGAAGGGGGAGCTCACGCTGCATGAACATCGTGAGTCTCATGCAAAACCATGGGGAGAAAAGGGTTCAAAGAGGGTGAAGGCAGAAAATTTTGTTATTATCGGGTTAGGGTCTTTATACTAGAAAAGAAGGTGGATGGGGGAGGTTCTAAGGCAGGGGAATGGTGCAGAAGTGAAGAGGGGGTGTAGGTGGAGGCTAAGGGTGGTTTCACGCCGGCGTAAGGCGGCGGAGATGGCGGCAGCGAGGCGGCGAAGTTGGTTGCCAAGATGGGTCGAGGGAACGGGGTTGTGAAGGAAGGAAAAGGAGAGGGAAAATGGAGGGGTGCAAGGGTTGTTTTTGGACAAGTTCAGAAAAAATGGATAAGCATTTTGAAGCATTGACAAACAGCCAATTTTTGGCGCCGTTGCCGGGGATTGGTAACTTCACTTTTATTTTGCTAGTATTTTTAGTGTTTTTGTATTTTTTTCTTTTAGTTTTGTTTTAGATTTTCTTAGGATTTTTGGTGTGTTTTGTTTTGCTCTTAACCTTTTCCTTTGAAGTGTTAGTATTTTCAGGTGGCTATGAGAGGATCCTTGGGTTATGGACAAATTGGCATGAATCTTAATTCAAGAGTAAATGAGGTAAGTTTAAGCAATTTTGATGATAGACTTCACCTATTCTCCACTCTTGTTTTGCAGGCTGCTGAAGCTACTGGAGTTGATAATACAAGTGGAGTGTGTCATACCCAAGGAAATCCATATGCTTACCATGAACAAGCTATGAGAGGAGGAGGATGGACACAATCTGGTGCTCAATCTTTCAATGGTTTCCAAGGACAAAATCCCTATACAAGCACATACTATTCGGGAATGAGGCATCAACCCAACTTTGGATGGGAGATGAATGATCAGTATCAAGTGCCATATCAAGACCCTTACACATGTGAATATGAAGCTTCAAAATATTATCAATATCCTCAACAAGATTCTCATCCAGTTTCAGAACCCTCAAGTTCAGAAAAAATAGATAAGCTTCTTGAAGAACTGATAAATGGTCAAAACCAGTTGGCAGAAATCCTAAATCAACTGATGCAAAGTCAGATTAGACAAAATGAAAGGGTGTCAGTGATAGAGGAGAAAATGGGTTATATGATCAACCTGATGAATCAATCACAAGCACAAGAAGAGCTCTCAAGTACTTCAATTCCAAATTCAAATGAGAGTTATGAGGGTGATGATGCCATATCCGAATGTAAGGATGAGCTAGTTGAGGAGGTTCCCATGGAAAACATTGAAAAGCAAGATCAGGTGGAAGAAGAGCTTGTAAAAGTAGAAGAAGAATCTCATCAAAATGAGGATCAAGTGAACAAAGAGAAGTATATGGATGACAATACTATCACTTTCACCTACCATATACCATCTTTGAACATTTATTCCCCGCTTTTGCTTGGAGATGACCATGAGACACAAGGTAAGCCTTTGAACCACGCTAATTTTATTTATGCTGACCACACTCCTTGTTTTCCCTCTTTTAGCAGGTTATATGGATCTAAGAGTGAAGAGAGTAATCAAATCACCTTGGATACATTTAATAAGAAGCGTGATGCTCCAAAGGAGAGGTTATGTTGGAAGGACGTGTTTACAGATTTTAAGATAGGAAAATATGTTCCTTCGATAGAGAGATTACCGTACATGGACATTGGACAAAATATTCTCTCTTTACACACCTACTTAAATTCTATGCTAGGTAAGTTACGTTCTTGCTGGATCAAATCTTTCATTAAATCTAACATCTTGTCTTTTTCTTCATTGCAGGATAAAGATGATCATCACGAGGAAGGATTTGGTGAAGCATCTCTAAAGTGGACGTATCCACCTTGAACGAACAAACCGAGATCATGTCAGGCTGAAGACATAAAAACAAGCGCCACTTGGGAGGCAACCCAATGTCATAAGGGAGTTTTCTATCCTTTATTTATTTATTTTATTTTCTCCACATTAAATTTCATGTTTCCTTAGTTGTTTACACATTGAGGACAATGTGTGATTTAAGTGTGGGGGTGCGTGTGTTTTATGTATATGAAAAAAAAATTTGAAAAAAAAAGTTGTTTAGATTTTGATTAGAGTGTTTAGTTTTTTTAGTTAGTCAATGAGGAGTATATCTTTGAAATCTAATGAAAAGAGGATCATGAAATCGAGATAAAGCAAGTGGAGATTTTTTGTGTTAATTTCGATATAGGGAACACATATCTACGTGTCTAAATGTGAATGCAGAAAGAAAATGTATGATTTTCTAATCACCGACATGGCATGTTGAGATTCGTCACATTCCTTAGTGAGCTTTTGAACCATATGTACCTTATTTTTCTGAGCGAATCTACACAAAATCATCTACTATTTCTTGGCTTCAAATTTTTTTTTTGTAAACCTCATATATGTTTAATTGTTTTGATCAAATTATTTGCCATAGATCTTGTAATGGACTATAGAGATTACTAGAACTTAATCTTGTGCTAGTTGAAGCTTATAGTCAAAACATGCTCTGATTGAGAAAATGATAAAGGCAGTTTAGGATTTTCCATCACATGACCAAATAGCTTAAACCTAATTTGTGTATCCATGATATACACCCTATAGAAACCCTTTTGAGCCTATACATGGAACATGCAAATTTTTTTCATTACCCACATTAAATAACCTTCGGGCCTTAATATTTTTACCTTTGCTTAAAGCTAGTGGAAGGAAATCAAATTGTTATGGATATAAAGAATGGTTGTGTATGTGTGTATGTGAAAGAAATATATGTATTTATGCTAAGAAAGGGGATTGGTTATGTTTGGTGGAGAAAAAAAATTGAAAAGAAAAAAAGAAGAAGAAAAAATGTTAGGATATAAGGAAGAGAGGGAGTTATGGAGATGATGTTGAGAAAGTTCTATTCATGTTACATTTTATTATAAAGGTGGAGAGGTGTATCATTAATCATTGATGTGGAGTTATGATTATATTTTATCTAATTATTAGATTCCACTAGCTCTTAATCTTTTTAGCACCACACTCCTAAAAAACTCCATACCCTTCTTTACCTTAAACCCTATTACAACCAATAAGTAAGTCCTATTTGATTCTTGAAATGAGCAGCCTTTGATCTGATGGAGATTAGTCACAAGAGTTAAGCATATGGTTCGGTCCATTTGGGAAGTATTTGATGTCTTTCATGAGGTTTTATCCACAAGAACATGAGCCTTCTTTGTTTATATATGTGAGTCGTTTGTTATTCTTATCATCTTAGCTCACATACATGAGTGTTTCTAAACATTTGTAGCCATTAATCTAAGAGAAAAAAAATAGAGGGTATCCATAGTGAGGATGGATCTTGATGTGACTAAGGCGTGGTAGATTTTCATCCATAATATTGATCTGATCATACCTGTCATGTTTATGTGTGAACCATATGTTGAAATTGATTCTTTAAATCTCTAAACGCTGAATCTTGGTTGATTGCTAATCTTGACGTTCAAAAGTAAAAGATTCTGAGACAAAAATAGTTAAGGGTGTTAGGTTTGATTTTATTTTATTTGTGTGTGATTTTGTGGGTATATCATCTGCGAAACCCTCACGAGACCTTACTCGTCCTCGATGGGTGACCTAGGGGTTTAAAGGGCTTGTTGCACATGCTAAATGTAATCGTGAGACCTACGAAAGTGGCTAGTTAATTTAATTTTATTTATTTAGAGTAATAACTTGCTTGAGGACAAGCAAGAAACTAAGTGTGGGGGTGTGATGAGTTCATATTTTGACACATTTTATGCCCTTATAATCTTAGTTTTTGGTAGTTTATTTAGCTAATATAGGGGAATAAGTATTGTTTTATGCTTAAGTAGTAAAATTTGCATAAATTTTATTATTTAAGCTAAAATGATATAAATTAAGTAAATTTAGAATAAAATATTATTTATTAATATTTATTGAATTTTATTTTGCAGGTTTTGTTTTTAAACAAAAAATAAATATACAAAAAAGGAAATAAGACCTTTGGACCAACGGCCAAAGACCGAAGGCCTGAAACACAAAACGACGCTGAAACAAGAACGAAAGAATGAACGCGGCACAAGAAAAAAAAAACCAGCCGCTCGGAAGGGAGCAAGGGAGCAAGAAAAGTCAGCCGTAAGGCTGACATGGTAAAAGAAACAAAAATTATAAAAAGGGACGAGACAGACGGGTGCAAAAAAAAAAGAGCCTTCCGAGGCTCTATGGAGCGGCAGAGAGAGCCTCAACAGGCTCGACAAAAAGTAGAGAGCGAGAGACGAGAGCCTTTACGGCTCGGGCTAACCGCAAAAGACACAGGCTTCGACGCACGATCAGCCGCACAGTGCAAAGCGCACGGAAACCGAGGCGTGCGCCATCAGCCGCCAGCGACGAAAAGAAAAAGAAGAAAGAATTAGTGGCATGGAAATCCAAGACCGAAAAGGAAGAAAATAAGGAATAAATTTATACCGGTAGAATTTATTTCAGATAAAACTAATTTTTATCTAAATAAATTCTTGATCTTTTATTTAAAATTAATTCTGGTTATTTATTTCTCTTATTTTTAATTTATATTTTAGATATATATGTATGTGTAATTAATTCTTTAATTATGAGTGGCTGATTATTTATTGTTAGGGAATAAATTGACACCCTAGATTAGAATTTGAATTATAATTTTATTTTCTTTGTTTCGTGAGAATGTTTCTTGACTCTATATTAATTGCTATCATTTATATGTATAATTCTATCAAGTATACTTTATTTGGCGCATGCCTTGTTCTGGTACCTCATAAGTGACAATATGTAGGATTAATTGCTTGCTAGGTGGCCATCTAAATATACTAGAATTTATATGTATAAATTGCAGCTAGGTTAGATAGCAATTCACCTAATCGTTTTGTGATTCTAACCGAAGTGATAAAACATTTCGATACGTGTGGGTCAAGGAAAGGAAATACAGCTAGACATACTTTTTGTACTAGTATGGGTACTTAGATTGACAGCCTTCCACTTACACTTAATGCATTAAATCTAGTTAAATATAGGAGCCGCTTGTTGCTGCTATATTTAACTAGATTTAATGCATTAAGTGTAAGTGGAAGGCTATCAATCTAAGTACCCATACTAGTACAAAAAGCATGTGTAGCTGTATTTCCTTTCCTTGACCCACACGTATCGAAACGTTTTACCACTTCGGTTAGAATCACAAAACGATTAGGTGAATTGCTATCTAACCTAGCTGCAATTTATACATATAAATTCTAGTATATTTAGATGACCACCTAGCAAGCAATTAATCCTACATACTGTCACTTATGAGGTACCACAACAAGACATGCACCAAATAAACTATACTTGACAGAATTATACATATAAACGATAGCAATTAATATAGAGTCAAGAAACATTCTCACGAAACAAAGAAAATAAAATTATAATTCAAATTCTAATCCAGGGTGTCAATTCATTCCCTAACAATAAATAATCAGCCACTCATAATTAAAGAATTAATTACACAGAAATATATATCTAAAATATAAATTACAAATAAGAGAAATAAATAACCGGAATTAATTTTAAATAAAAGATCAAGAATTTATTTAGATAAAAATTAGCTTTATCTGAAATAAATTCTACCGGTATAAATTTCTTCCTTATTTTCTTCCTTTCGGTCTTGGATTTCCGTGCCACTAATTCTTTCTTCTTTTTCTTTTCGTCGCTGGCGGCTGATGGCGCACGCCTCGGTTTCCGTGCGCTTTGCACTGTGCGGCTGACCGTGCGTCGAAGCCTGTGTCTTTTGCGGTTAGCCCGAGCCGTAAAGGCTCTCGTCTCTCGCTCTCTACTTTTTGCCGAGCCTGTTGAGGCTCTCTCTGCCGCTCCATAGAGCCTCGGAAGGCTCTTTTTTTTTTGCACCCGTATGTCTCGTCCCTTTTTATAATTTTTGTTTCTTTTACCATGTCAGCCTTACGGCTGACTTTTCTTGCTCCCTTGCTCCCTTCCGAGCGGCTGGTTTTTTTTTCTTGTGCCGCGTTCGTTCTTTCGTTCTTGTTTCGGCATCGTTTTGTGTTTCAGGCCTTTGGGCCTTCGGTCTTTGGTTGTTGGTCCAAAGGTCTTATTTCCTTTTTTTTTTAAATTTTTTTGTTTAAAAACAAAACCTGCAAAATAAAATTCAATAAATATTAATAAATAATATTTTATTCTAAATTTACTTAATTTATATCATTTTAGCTTAAATAATAAAATTTATGCAAATTTTACTACTTAAGCATAAAACAATACTTATTCCCCTATATTAGCTAAATAAACTACCAAAAACTAAGATTATAAGGGCATAAATTGTGTCAAAATATGAACTCATCATAGAGGGAGTTGCAGGGTGTCGAACGATGGGTTGGGTGGCGGCAGAGGTGGCTGGACGGCGGCGGAAATGGCGGTTGCAGGTGGCTCGGTGGTAAGGGGAAAAACTGGGAAGAAAAAGGAAGAGGAGGAGAAGGGAGGAAGTGCAGGGCTCGAAGGGCTTGGGGGGTCTCGTGGTGGTGCAGGGTGGTAGTAGGTGGTGGCAGAAGGTGGTGCAGGGGTTGGGCTTGGTGGTTCAAGCGGCGGCGGGCGGTGGCGGTCAAAAACCAAGGAAAGAAGGATGGAAGAGAGAAGAGTCTCGGGAGGAAGAGGTGAGGCTCGAAAAAAATGGGGAAGTGAAGGGATTGGGAGATGAAGAAAAAGAAGAGGGAGAAGAGAGGGGGCAGTGGCTAGCCAATCGGTGCTGCAGTGGTGGCAGGGCTGTCGGTTGGCAGAGAAAGAGAGGGAAGAAGAAGGAAAGGGAGAGAGGTACGCCGGGTGTGGTCCAAGAGCCGGTTTGGCTCGAAAAGGAAAGAAAATGATGGGGGAAGAGAGAGAGAGGGAGAGGGAGGTAGGTGGCGGCAGTCGCAAGGCAGCTCGGTGGTGGCAGACATGAGATCTAAGCTTGCAGGTGGTCGGGCGTGGAAGAAGAAGAAGGGAGGGGAGGTGCGAGCGGCTAGACCGGCGCAGGAAAAGAAGGGAGATGACTGGTCCAGGGGAAAAATAAGGAAGCATTTGGGCTGGTGTGCTGAGCGGTGCGCGAGGGAGAGATGGGAGGAAGCTCGCGCGAGAGAGGGGAGATGGGCTAGTGGCCCAGTGCGCAGGGGAGGGGAAGGGCTGGTCGGGCGGTCCAAGGGAGGGAGAAAAGGGTAAAAGAAGAGGAGGAAAGGAAAAAAAAGGAAAAGGGTTGAAATGGGGAAAAATAGGGAAATAAAGTAAATTAATTTATAAAATCATAAAATATAATATTCTTGATAAATTATTTAATTTAATAATTTAATTCATTATAATCTAATATATTAGTTTAAAAAGGATAAAGTTGGTAAAATATTAATTTGGAAAAATATATAAATAAAATAATATGATAAATAGAAAAATATTTATTTTTAATTTGTTAAATACTCTTATCCAAATTTACATGCTCTAAAATCCATAAAATAATTAAAATAAATAATTTTACAAGCTAATTTTATTTCAAATAAAGTTATTTATTAAAATATAGGTTTTTGAAATTTTTGGGGGATTACAGGTGGTTGGGGGAAGGACAACGAAGAAGGGGAGAAGAAGAAAAGGTAGGTTGGGCGTGGGCCAGCCTGGTTAGGGGAAAGAGAGAAAAGAAAAGAAGGGGTTGGGCTAGGCTGGGCCGGTTGCATAGGAGAGGAAGGAAAGAATAAAAGGGAAGCTGGGTCGATCGTGGCAGGAGAGAAGAAAGAGAGGAGGGAAAGGATGGGCTTCAGGCCCAAGCACGAGGAGGAAGGGGCAGGATGTGGCATGGTGGCCCGGAGGAAAGAAAAAGGAAAACGAAAGAAAGAAGAAAAAGGAGAAAAAGGAGAAAGAAAAGGAAAAAGGAAAAAGGGAAATTAAGGAAAAATAGATAAAATAATTTATGGAAAAATATGATGTAATATTTTTGAAAAATAAATTTATTTAATAGTTTAATTTAATATAATTAAATATATGGGTTTTAAAAGGATAATTTTAGTAAAATATTGGTTTGAAAAATTATTTAATTAAAATGAGTATGGTAAAATAACAAAATATTTATTTTAATTTATTAAATATTCCTATCCAATTTTATATACTCAAAAAACTATAAAATAATTAAATTAAATAAATTTAAAAGGTAATTTATCCCAAATAAAAGCTATTAATTAAATTTTAGGTTTTTAAAATTTCAGGGGATTACAAAGCTTTGTAATTTGCCATTGTTTTTCACCATTTTTATACCATCGATTGCTTCCTCCATACACCACCTTCTTGTTGCACCTTCCATTACCGAAACCCCTATCCTGGCTGCAACAAAAGCTATTGTAGGTCCCCTCAAACCTGCAACAAAACCCTCAAAAGCCACCCTCCTTATTGCACACAAAATCACCACAACCTCTACCCCACCTTCGGCATTTCCTACCGTTTCTACCCCATCACCATAGTCCATTGCTGCCATAGCCACCCCCTCATCCTTCAACATTAACTCTTGAAGCCAATATCCCACCTTCAGCCATTTTGGCTGCACCACACCCCAACACCCATTATCATCAAAGCCCTTCTCCTCTTCTTCAACCTTGTGTTGTACCTTTCCTTCTCCCTTCTTTCCGCACCTTTGTTGTTGTTCCCTTCCCCTTCTATACGGCCATAACCACCATAGCTTAGCACCTCCACTTTTGGCCAAGTTTTCTGAAGCCTTCCTCCTTGGTGCACCATTATCCCCCAAGCTTCCCTATCTTGTTTGCTTGATTTTCATTGGATTTTCTCTTGCTTAATCCATCGGTTAGTATCCTTAATCATTTTAGTAAATTGGGATTAATGTTTTATAGTATAATATGCTAATATATGTGTGTGTTTCGATGCTAAATTCCTTGTTAATCCTTGAAAACTTTGGAGACGACTTCTTTTGTATAAGCTTGGATTTAGGTAAATCCAATCACTTATAAAATGATAGAAATTATGTACAAGTATGCAGGGAACTTTTGAACCTAGAATCATGCTAGGGTTTATGCTTTTCAAGAATTTTATCATGCATGATATAATGATAATATGTTAAAGGGATGATGTGTATGTGTAATACCCCAAAATTTTCGAAAACCTATATTTTAATAAATTACTTTTATTTGGAATAAAATTGCTTTAAGATTATTATTTTAATTATTTTATAGATTTTAGAGTATGTAAATTTGGATAAAAGTATTTAATAAATTAAAAATAAATATTCTTCTATTTATCATATTATTTTATTTGAATAATTTTCCAAACTAATATTTTACCAACTTATCCTTTTTAAACTTATATATTAGATTATAATAAATTAAATTATTAAATTAAATAATTTACCAATAATATTATATTTTATGATTTTATAAATTGAATTAAATTACTTTCCCTATTTTTCCATTTCCCCTTTTTCCTTTTTTCCTCTTTCTCCTTTTCTTTCTCTTTTTCCTTTTCCCTTGGGCTGCCTCGCCAGGCCAGCTCTTCCCCGCGCGTTGGGCCTTCGGCCCGCCTCACCTTTTCTCCCTCGCACGCCCGCCCAGCACAGCTTCTGCCTCCTTTCTTTTTTTTTTCTCCTGATCGGCCGGTTCAGCCTTATTTCCTTTCCCTTCGACCGACCGGCTTCTCCCTTCATCTCCTTCCTTCCTCACCGCCCCCATGCCCAATCCCTACGCACGTCCGACCACCGCCTGCAACCCGGCCACCACCTACCTCCCTGCCCTCTCTCTTTCTCTCTCCCCCGTCGTTTTCTTTCCTCATTCGAACCCAACTAGCCCTGCATCCCCAGCCTGCACGCCCTGTTTCTTTCCCTCTTCTCCCCTTCCTTCCCCCTGCCAACCGACAACCCTGCCACCACTGCAGCACCGATCGGCCAGCCTTGCCCCCTCTCTTCTCCCTCTTCTTTTTCTCCATCTCCCCAGCCTTTCATTCCCCTCATTTTCGAACCATCATCCCCATCCCGAGCTCCCTCCTCTCTCCTTCCTCCTCCCTCCATTTTTTTCCCGTTTCTCTTCTCACCGCCGCCCGCCGCCGCTTGAACCACCAAGCCTAGCCCTGCGCCGCCTTCTGCCACCGTCTACTACCACCCTACACCCCCACGCCGCCCCTCGAGCCCTACACTTCCTCCCTTCTCCTCCTCTTCCTTTTTCTTCCCAGCTTTTTTTCCCTTACCGCCGAGCCACCTGCAACCGCCTCTACCGCCGCCGTTCGGCCACCTCTGCCGCCACCCAACCCACCTTTTGACACCCTGCAACCCCCTCTACAACCGCCATCCATTAGTTGGCCGAAACCAACCCTTGCACCCCTCCATTTTTCCCTCCACTTTTCCTTCCTTCTCAACCCTTCCACCTCGACCCACTTCGGCAGCCACCTTCGCCGCCTCTCCACCGCCGTCTCCGCCGCCTTGAGCCGCCGTGAAACCACCCTTAGCCTCCACCTACACCCCCTCTACACTTTTGCACCATTCCCCTGCCTTAGAACCTCCCCTAACCACCCTCTTTTCTATCCTAAAGACCCTAACCCGAAAATGATAAATCTTGCTTCCTTCACCCCTCTTTGAGCCTTTTCCCTTCTCTTTTCTGCATGAAACTCACGCTGCTCATGCAGCGTGAGCCGCCCTTCATTTTGAAAAAAAAAATTCTTGGATAATTTTTAAGGTATAATAGTATTTTATGTTAAGTGTTTGATTATTAAATAAATTTTTATAAAGTCTTATCCTTTTTAAAATCTTGTTTCTAACATAAATATGATGGATATTATTTTTAGGTGTTGAGTTGCTAATTATGCTTGGTAAGATTGATATTTTGCGGGATTAAGGTAACCGTTAATCCTCCCTTAAATATATGGAAAAACGCATGCTAGCGCATTTAGGGTTTAGTATGATTTTATGCATGTTTTGTATGCTTAGCATGATATGTTTATGGTTTCTTATATTGTTTGTTAAAAAGAAAAAGCATGATAACTTTTGTGCCATATGTAGGTATGTTAATTAAGGAAGGAGTTGGAATATGGATAGAAATGTTAAACACTTGTTATGATGTACTATGTTGTTAATGCATGAATGATGTTATTGTTTAAGGGTATTTTAGTAATTATGCTTGAGGTATATAAATCAATGTGTGTAGTTGCTAATGAGTATTATGCTGAAAAATGACAAGTTGGTGGACTTAGATGATAAAAATGAAGTATTAATATCATTATTTTATGTAGTGTTAGCAAATTCATAAAAATGGTGAATAAAGGGGTTGAGTGGAAATTTTATAAGTGGAAAGGGTATTTCGGTAATTTTTGAGATAAAAGAATAATATGGAAATTTTATGATTAAATGGTCAAATGATAATTTACAAGTAAAGGATAAAATTGTAAGTGGTGAGAAAGAAGGGTAAAATGGTAATTTTGGAAGTAGGGGTAAAATAGTAATTTTGGATGAAGGAGGGCACTATGGTAATTTTGGAGGTAGAGGGGCAAAATCGTAATTTCATAAGTAAAGGGTAATATGGTAAATTTTATAAGTGAATGGTGAAGTGGTAATTTATAAGTAAAGGGGTAATATGGTAAATTGGAAAAGAAGGGCAAAATGGTAATTATGTAAGGAAAGATAAATATGGTAATCTTGGAAGTAAAAGGGTAAAATAGTAATTTGTAAAGTAAAAGATGTATGGTGGTAATTTTCATAAATAAAAGGATATTATGGTAAAATTGGATGTAAGGGGTAAAATGGTAATTTTGTAAATGAAAGGATATTATGGTAAACTTGGGAGTAAGGGGTAACTTGGTAATTATGATAACGACAAAAGATAATTTAGCAATTAAATTATGATTGTAGAAGGGCAATTGGATAAGTATGATACTATAGAAGGGTAATTTGGTAAATTAACCAATTAAAGGGCATTATGGTAATTTTAATAATGGAGAAGGGTAATATAGTAATTTTGATTATGAAAAAGGGTAAATTAATATTGGTAATTATGAAGAAGAGTAATTTGGGATTTGTGATAATTAAAAAGGGTAAATGGCAATTAAAATAATTGAGAGGGGTAAAATGGTAATTATGATAAATGAGAAGGGCAATTTGGTAATTTGTTCAACTAAAGGGGCAATTTGGTAATTTAGCCGATAAAAGGGTAAAGTGATAATTGTTTAACCAACTAAAGGGGCAAAATGGTAATCATGATAATGAAGGAGGGTGATTTAGTAATTATCCAACTCAAGGGCAATTTTGTAATTTTAATAAAGGAGAAGGGCGACTTGGTAATATAACCAACCAAATGGGAAATATGATAAGTGTAGTAATTATAAGGGGTGAATGGTGATCTGAAAAGTGTAGGGGATAATCTTGGTAATCTAAATTGGACAAGGGGGTAATTTGGTAATTATGTAACCTAAAGGGTAATACGGTAATTTGGCGAGTAAGGAATGGATACTTAACAATTATATAAGTAAAGGGCAAATGAGTAATTTGTACCTAAAATGTCTTTGGAATTGTGGACCTTTATTATATGATTAAATAATGCTGATTAGCCAAGTAAGAGTATCTAATGATTAGTATGGCCTTGAGGGTTTCTCTGTGACATCCTGGATAATCCTCTGAATAAGAAATGATTAATGATATCGAAACGATTGAAAGTGAATAAGTATCGGATTATCGTGCTTTCTGTGATCACCTTAATTAAGACACTATTACTTAAAGTGAAAGACCTCGAGATCGGGAATGGTGACTCCTTAGGGGTCGCTACCCTAAGGACGTGGTTTAGTCCACGATTATTCTGGTATTTGCTGGTGTGCCTTTGTGCCCCAACCAGGCCCTATATCTTACTCTTCCTAGCTCTACGGACCTAGTTAGGGGGTATGCATACTTATGGATTAGGTGTCCTTGTCGGTAGGGTACTGAGTTAGCTTTATGCACTAGTACGACCAGGGTACCTTTGCGTCCTTGGGTTCATGGTTAAAGGGTACTGAGTAGCTGGTATGCACCGGTACGACCGGTGTACCTTTGTGTCCCGGGTTATCGATCTCCCAATCGAGGCAAATAAATATGATTGATGTGCCGATTAAAAAAAAGGAAAGACACTATTATTGAAAGTGAAATATTAATGAGTCGGGCCTAGATGATTATGATATTGAGTACCGGTCCACCGGTTATAATAGTGGCCAGGAGCGTTGTGCCCTAGATGATGAGTTATATGTATCCCGGTCCACCCGTTATAATAGTGGCCAGGAGCGTTGTGCCCTGGATGATGAGTTATCTGTATTCCGGTCCACCGGCAATAATAGTGGGGGTCCCGAGCTCAATAAAATCGGTTATGTATGTGAATAAGATTATGGAAAAATGCTAATCACTTATAGTGGAACACCATGTGAGTCAGGGCCAGACCGGTCCACCGGCAAATAATAGTGGTCAGGTGCGTTCTGCCCTGTGTGTTATCTTTCGGTCCACCGGCAATAATAGTGGTCAGAGGCGTTCTGCCCTGAGTGTATACTTTCCGGTCCACCGGCTATAATAGTGGGGTTCTCGCACTCACATGGATATAAAATATGGTATTGATTGAATGATGATGGAATAATGGCTTAAGGCCCGAATGTATTGATCTCACACTATGACATGGCTTAAGGCCCAAAGTATCGATCGTGACCTATAAATTATTATGTATGTTATTGTTGTGCATGCACCTCATATTATTCATGTGTGTAGTTTGCATTTTGTGCCGTATGCGGGCCTGTCTTTAAGTGTGGTATTAAAGGGTTACTCAGTACCGTAGTACTGAAGGGATTCCCTTTATGGGTCCCCTGCCTATTCAATGGGCAGTGCCCTTGCAGGTATTTTCAGGTGCTACTCAAGTGGGTTACGGGAAGGAGAGTAAGGAATTTTCCGGTATCATGGCTTTTTCTCTTTCTCATTTAAATTCTTGGTTTTAAATGTTAACGTTGTTAAAGTAACCACCATTGGTGGATTTTATTCCTGAAAACGATTTGATGCGCTACTCTGATTTAAATATGTTGAAGTTCTTGCAATTTACTCTGATTTATGCATGTTGAATGTCTTTCGAATTGTATTTCATTTTCTTAGCCTTAGCACTTGGTACTGGAACGGTATGAGTGAACCGGTCTGGTACTAAGTGTGGCGGTAATACTCCCAAAGTTCACGTTTTATTTATCTGCTTCCGCCAATTATCTTTTAATAAAACGAAATTTTTCAGTAGTGAATTTTGGGGGTGTTACAATATGATTATCGGTAATTAAATTATATGCATGAAATATGCCAAATGTTTTACATTTTCATGTCTCGGATTTTTTTTGGTATCCATTATTATCAATTAATAAATAAAATCCCATGGTATATATCCCATGAATGCCCATGCATGGAAGTAGGGTTACGATAGTTCACATAGACACGTATACGTATGATTAGGGTTTTGGTGGGCACAAGCCACTGAATGCATGAAAAGTGGGAAATAGAGTTAATCACCTAACTGCAAGGATTACCTACTTACTTAAATAATGTGAAATATTTCCTTATTTCCTGCCCCTGACAAATCTCTCATGGTGATAATTTTTTATACAAAAAATGAATAAAATGAGCAAACTTGGGTTTTGACGGTTATTTCAGTAATGTTGACCTAATATATCATTTAACAATAAACGAATGCCAGGATGACCTTATCCTTTTGATAGTTCAACCTTAGCTTTGGCTTGGGTTGACATAGACTTCTGACCTTAGGGTTTATATAAATAATTAGAAATAAAAGGGGAAATTGTTAAGTATAGAAAATGGAAATTTCTTTGTTGTATGTAACTTATGTGATCGCCTCATAAAATATTAATACTTAAAGTGAAAGACCTCGAGTTTGTAATAGTTGCTCTCTAGGGGTCAATACCTTAGAGGTGAGGTGTTAGCCCTCGTTTTTAGTTCACTAGTGTGCCACTATGTCCTATTTTTTAAGGCCCTACTCTAAATCTATATTTGAAATATTGGCCCTATAGGGGGTAGTGATACTTAATGGCTAGGTGATTGAGGTTGGGAGGATAATGTATTTCTTTCGGGTACTGGTATGACCAGGCGAACCACTGTGTCTCTAGGTTTGAGGTAAGGGTTATGTTGCTTTTGGGTGCCAATATAACCAGGTGTACCACTATATCCTTGGGTTTATTTGCATCCCTTAGGAAGTAAAGTGGAAATGTTTGTTGTAAAATAAAAGAAATAGATTGTTGGTTCGGTAGTTGCCTTAATACCCTATTATGATGGATTGTTGGTTTGGTAGTCGCCTTAGTACCCTACTATGTTATTATTTTGGATTATTGTTTTCGTAGTTGCCTTAGTACCCTACCTCTATGATTGGAACGTACTTAGCTAATCAAATATAACTTTACACTTTGAAATGATGAGAAATGGTTTGGTATGCTTTACTATTAAGTTGAGACTTGGACCATGATATATGTTTCTCCATGAGTATTGTTTGTTCGGTTTATGCCTTGTGCTAATATATGTTATTCAGTTTTTGTGTGGCTATATATATTGTGGGTATGTTGCCTCCTACAAGGTATTATGATTTACTTATTACAAGGAAGTCTTTCCGATACTACTTTTACAGATGACTATGTGAGGACCATGGAATGGCATGAAGGTTATAAGCACGGGTAGGACAAGTGAAGTCATTAGAAAGAGGTTTCAATTTCAAAATGGGCCTTTATGTCTAAGAGTTAGGGCAAATAAGAGTTGTTCATTCGGGTGCTGGTTTTTGTTACTATTGGTTTTTCTTTGGACTCTTACATCCCACATTATACTTTAGTTATACTATTATACTACGAAATTAATTCATAACTCTATTATGTATTATTTCTATTTCCGCTGAAATACATTGGGTGAGTTTTATTTTAGCCTTAGAATTTAGCGTAAGAAAGGCGATGAGCCAGAATGATGCTAAGTGTGGCAATAATACCCGATAATTTATTAATTAACTCTTCCACAAAAATAAAAAATTTTAGCGGGTAAAATAGGGGTGTTACACACATCCTCATGTTTATACAGTAGCATGCCAACTCACATGCTTTACTATCACGATATTCTCAAAATGATACCCTACACATGCATATGGAAGTAGATGATATCACACTTAATGATATACATGGGATTCGTGGAACTACATATGCTTACCATAAAATTCAGGGATCATGGATAACAACATAGAAACATGTGAAGGGTTAATTCCATTTAATCATTCAAGAGTTTCTAATCATTATGTTATGTAGAAGTTTATATATATTTATTTATCTGAGCAATGGCCAAATGATGTAAACATTCCAAACTCAATCGTGAGTTAGCTCTTAAATACCTATGGGGGAAATCCATGCGCCACATTAATGAAATAATCATATCAAGGTAAAACATATAATCAACACATGATAATTTAATACACATCTAAGAATCATTTTGATAATTATCTCTTTAGATTTATGATCTCACATTTACATTCACATAAGAATCTCAAGCGAGTACTTAAATTTTTCACCATGGAATTCAACTATGATAGCACCTCAAATAGTGGTTGATGAGTAACTATATAAAATAAATATAAATTATTGCTACTCTTAGTCATAGGCCAAGGTAGAGACCAACTCATTTCATCACTAGGTGTCCAAACCCTTAAGTGTTGACACCCTTTTAGTATCCTATAGGTGTGACATAAAGTAGGAGAGGTGTTGGAACCAATTAGGGTTCCCTTGCTTGTAGGCACATACCCGAAGGTGAATATAGTCATAGCTACCCCTATTCAACTACTCAGAGGGTTAGAGATATATAGGCTCGAATAATTTTTTTCTCTTTAAGTAATTAATATTCTATATTATAGACAACACCAAGGGTCACCACATAACCATCTCAATCCATCATTTGAGTTCCTTAATTTCTACCAATTATTATATTTCCAACATCTAAGAATCTTATAATGAAATAATATCAAGTTATAAACCCTAATAATGTCAAAAAGTATCAAAGAAAGCATTTTAGTTAAAATTGGTCGATTGTTCCTATAAACTAGACAAACGGTTTGGCCCTGCCAAACTCTAGCGCCCTTTTCAAACTAGTCAATTGGTTCTAACAAGCCAATCGATGGGTTCAAAGCGAGACCAAACCAAATAATGCCATAGAAAACCCAATTGATGGGTTGGCTTAGATGTTTAACCATTATAGAGAATAGTAAATTAGTTTGACCTACCTTGTAGATGGGTTCAAGTTGAGACCAAACCAAATTATACCATATACAACCTCGTCAATGGGTTGGCTTAGCCATTTGACCATTCTAGAGAATAGTATATCATTTCTATGAAATTAGTATATTGGTTCAAGCAAAGACTAAAAAAAATAATACCATAGATAAACTAGTTAATGGGTTGGCCTAACCACTTGACTGTTCTAGCTACTAGCCAATCACTTCGACAAAACCAATTGATAAGTCTGTATAGAATAATCTACATAAGCATTTTTATACACACATTTAGGCCTCAAACATCAACCATACCACATTCATATAATCGAAAACTTGAACAATTAAGATTAATCATGCTCAACCACTCCATCATCTTGCATTCCTAATTAAGCATCAAGATACATACATATAACTCACTTTGTCCCAGCATATCAAAACTCAAGGCATGGTTCACACAATCACTACTACTATCATACATGTTTGCATTTAAAAATAAAAATTACAAAATCAACACCAACCCATATACTCAGCCACTCCACTTAAAAAGGTAAGAATGATTTACCACAAATGAAGCTTAACAAAAATTACACCAAGTAAGGAAAATATTTAGCTAAAAATATCCAAACCTTGAACACCTTAAAAATAAGAGATTAAAACTCAATAAAAATCCATAAAATCTTATAACACATAAACAAAATAAGATTTTTGGAAAAAATATATATATAACCTTTACTAAATGAGAATTCAAGCCTTCAATATTTTCCTACATCTAACCTTATCTTTCTTAATAATAAAACAAGAGAGAGTTATAGGAAAGATTAGAACATGAGGGTGAGTTCGGAAGCCAAGGGTAAGAAGAAAAGATGAGTGAAGGCATAATGGAGGAAAATAGAGGCAATTCAGCAGTTGAGAGAAAGTGGGGAAAAGGAGAGGTTAGGGCTTCTAAGATACTCTTGATCACATGTTAAATGAAAGGGGAGGGGTAAATAAAATCAAAACCATAAATCTATCGATCAAATATGGATAGATATATGCAAATCTTATTAAAAAAATAGAGTTGAATTCCTCCATAGATAAATTGGTGATAGCTAAGGAGCTCCAAGTCAATGCCCTAATGAAAATTAGAAACATAAGAAGGGAAAAGGAAAGAAGAAAATCAGAAACAAAAAAAATATATTTGAATTCCTCTATGGCTAAAGAGAAGGAAATAAGATCAGAAGATATGATGATGTTACAAGGGTGAGATCATCTATCTTAAGGTTGCATAAAAGAAACAGAATCGAGGAAGAAGAAGGCAATGATAGCGAGGTCGTCAACCACATTTTGATAATTTTGGTCACCCAAAACTGTATAAGGTAAGGAAAAGCTTAGATTAATGGGAATAATTCATTAAAGATGGTTTAGAAAACATTTTAAATCTTAATTATCAAGATTCAAGATTATTGGAAGAACTTTTTCATTTGAAATTGTGTTTAAAAATTGCTTAAGTAAGATGAATCAAATGATCGGCCTAGTCTCCCATAGATCATCTTCATAGAACTAGTTAACTGGTTACGCTAAACCATAAATCAAAGTAAAAATGACATACTAATAAATTAATTTATGCAACTAATCGACTATTGCATTAGAACACCATATTTTTTCCCTTATTTCTAAAATTTTCCAAGTCCTTTACAAATCAAACCCAAAATAAATTTCCAAAACATGATCAAACACCATAAAATCACCATCAGACACATAAACTTTCTCACATTATAGGCCAAATTTATAGGGTGTTACAAAAATAATAGATCTATAGTAATACCACCATATCAAACATAAGATAGATGTCCACCAACCATCTTATGTTAGACACAAAACCATTTAAACTAATCCTTTCAATTCATAAATAATATTAATCACTCACACTATATAATTTAAGATAAACATTTTATAATGAATTAATTGTTTTATTAAAATAAAAGGTATCAAACATGAATGAAAAGTATATAAAATATTGGAAAAGGACACAAGAGTGCATAAAATATCTGAATCAAATGGTGCCCAATGATTATACATTGGATAATCCTAACTCTCATCCTAGAGCCTTGTGAAAATAGATGGGACCTTCAATCCACTTAAACCAAGCCTATAAATTTACAGCTCCTTACCCAAATAAAAGCCAATATCATCATAAAGATGAATAAAAAGCATATTATCAATAGGGCCAATCATTGAGTAAAGAAAATATAATCTAAGCATGTGAAGATATAATGGTATAAATAAAAGGTAGAAAGCATGAAATCATGCTTATTCACTACACAATTGACAGGCATTAAATAGACAAGGAAATAAAACAAATGATCATGCTCATGTAATAGTAATAACATATACAATATTGATGTGGGGACATGTCCTACAAATTCTACAAGCCATGGGTTGACTTTTTTCATACTAAAGCTCATAAGTTTAACCTTGGTGGAGAAATTGGCACAAAATAACAACATTAAGCCTAATAAGGTGATTAATTATTTAATTATGGACCAAGTAAGAACTTAATGGTCATTCTTGAAGTTTTCAGTTATCTCACCTGCTAAGCACGTAAGATGGACATCCCTTGATTAATGTGATCATTATAACTAGTTAAATATATAGATATTAGTTATTTATCTAATATTAGAAATTAAATATTTTTCGATTTAGTTCTATCTTTGCTTCTTTTTTTGTGTGTTGATTTTATGTGTGTTTATCTTTTAAATTTTTAGAATATATTTTATGGAGAATTCAAATTTGACAAGTTGCAATTAATGTATAAAACTATGACTCTTATAACATTGAGGAAGACTTGCAATTCAAGATCTAAGTTTTATTCTTCAACCAATTCTATATGTGAGTTCATACTTGATTTGTGATTTTTATGTGATTCACAATTTAATATTATTTTTTCAATTTCTGTATGATTTGAGTGAAGAAATGTTTTAATCAACACAAATATATTCCCATAACATCAATCACAAATATTTTATACACACACATACCTTCCTCTTTAACTTCTATAAACCCTAACCTTAACCCTCCTCCATAGCCACGACTCTTGTCACTCTAATTGTCAGTATTAAACCTCATCTACAAAAAATGTGTTCTTACTAATAACTAATCCCACTAAACATGAATGCACTTGCCATTCATAGTCCATTATAACACCATTAATAACCATAATAAGCCCTATCCACATAAAATTCCAAAACCCTAACTTAAATCATGAAAACCAGAACCCCAACTTAAACCCTAACCTTCAAGTTTATTAAATTATTCTTGTTGAGATTCAATGCTTGTGTGGATTGTGACAATTACTTATTTTTTGGTGTTTTGTTCTTCTAACCCACACTAAAAGTGATATCAAAGTCTTAGTCATTATGGCCATATCAAATGCCAAAGAAGTATTATACAAAGTCTAAGTTTTTCTTCATATATTTAATCTCTTGATAATTCTAAGATTCAACCAACAACTCATCAATAACCCTATCACTTGAAGGAATTTAATCTTACATTCAAGAAAAAGTCATGATTTTGATTTTCAAGTCTAGCCATATCAAAAATATGCCAAAACATAAAGAAAGAGGATAAGATTAATTCATTAGCTGTTCAAATTTAACAACTTACTCAAGTAATTACTAAATAAGATGAGTGACATAATGAAAAATTATGTAGAATTTAAGAGGGGTTGTCTAACCATATGGGGATCTGTAATCAAGGGGAGTTGGTGTGGGAATGAGGTCATGTAAAAGGGTACATCAAATGCCACCCTATGGAGTAAACCAATTTGATATGGTGAACATGAGAGTATTGGTAACAATTAGAGGGGTGATTCAAATGAAAAATGACCCTATGATAATGTAGATAAAGGCATTTTATTTTATCTTCTAAAATTCATAGGCAATATGGATCTTGATACCTATCTAGAATGATAAAAAATGATAGAGGTGATATTTGAGTTCAAAGAGCTAGATGATAAAAGAAGATGCAAGATGAATACTTTGAAACTTAAGAAATTTGCTAGAGTATAGTTTGAGAATTTGAAGAAGGCTCAAGAAAGAGAAGTTAAGCCTAATATCAAGACATAGGAAATGTTGAAGAAGCATCTTCAAAGAAATTGTGTGCCTTAGGATTACAAATAAGACAACTACATAAAATTAACTACACTTAAGCAAGGGTTTATGAGTGTAGATGAGAATGTTCAAGAATTCAAGATATTAGGGTTCTTTTGTGAAATCCAATATAAAAAAGAACAAACTTATGAAAATTTCATTTTATTTCTTAACTTGAATGAAAAAGAAAAGGTTGAAGTGTGAACATATGAGATGTTGAAAGAGTTTTTGAAATTGGCATTGAAGTTTGGGAAGTAATTGAAGAGGACCAAGATGAATTCTAAGCCTTAAAATTAAACATCTTCTAAGCCTTATAATGGTTCAAATTTGGAGAAAAAATTAAGTAGATAATGAATGGAGAAGGGTAGGTAGAACATAGGAAATAATTCTAGAAAATAACACTCCAAGAGTATAGGTTACTTACACTTTGTAAGAGATTGTACTAACTAAAAGGAATTGATGTTGAGCGAGATTTATATAATGGGGAGAGATATGGTGTAGAGAGTGATGGTATATAGAATTTATAAAGTGAATAAGGCCAAGAGTTTTACATCGTGTAAATATGTATACAAGTGTATCAATGGCCATATTATGCCCAATGAAAAAAAAATTTCAAGATCACGTATAATATGGGAGACAAATAACACAATATCATAATTGATAGGGGTTCATGCACCAATGTAGAGAGTAAGGATATGGTAATAAAGCTTGGCTTGAATACCACAAAGCACCTGAGACCATTGTTCTTGTATTAGCTCAACAATGATAAAGTGGTATAAATCTCAAAATAAGTGTTTTGTAATTTTAAAATTGGTAATTATGTTGATGCCATGTTATGTGACATGTTACCAATGGATGCATGAATCTTGCTTGGGAGGCCATAACAATAAGATAAGTAAGTTTCCCATGATAGACTACTCAATGAATACATGGTGTGTACTAGAAAAAAAGAAGTTCAAGTTTAAGCCTATTTTTAAGCTAGTAACTAAGTCTAAGAAGGCCTAAGAGAAACCCAAAATTTAAATTTTTTTCCTCTAAGAGCAAGCCATTTTGGAGGCCATCAAAGAGAAAAGATTTTGCTACACTTTGGTTGTGAAAGAATAAGTCTAACAAGGGGTCATCTAAGCCAAATATAAAACTCACCAAGCTTTTAGAGGAGCATAGTGACGTGTTTACCAAATATAACGACTTGGATTGAAACCATTAATAGGGATAAAACATAACATTGATCTTATGTTAGGAGACTCTATTCCAAACAAGACAACATATTGATGCAATACTAAGGAGGTAAATGAGATTTTGATGCAAATTCAAGAGTTGTTAGATAAGGGATATGTGAGAGAAAGTATGATTCCATGTTCTATTTTATCTTTTTTGGTACCTAAGAAAGATAAGACATGGAGGATGTGAATTGATTCAAGGTTGGTCAACAATATCACAATTAAGTATAGATTTATTATAACAATATTGGTTGATATGTTGGATGAGTTGTATGAATCAAGGATCTTCTCTAAAGTTGATTTGAGGAATGGTTACCATCCGATGCAGATTAGAGAAAGGGTTGAGTGGAAGACATACTTTACAACAAAGTAAAGTATTTATGAGGGGTTGGTGATGACACTTAGGTTACTTAATACACCTATCTCATTTATGAGGTTGATGAATAAGGTACTAAGACCATTATTAAGAGACTTAGTTGTGGTAAAAGTAGATGATATTCTTATTTATATAAAAATTAAGGAGGAGCATCTAATACACTTAAGTAGGTTGTTAAAGAAGTTGATAAAAGTACATTTTTATAGAAAGTTGAATAAGTGCAGCTTTACGATGTAAAGTGTAGTATTTCTTGGTTACATTATGAGTGGAGATGGGATATATGTTAATTCATCAAAAGTTAAAGCTATTCAAAATTTCCACAACCAACCAATTAATACCCTATTTCAAGGTTTAGAAATCATATATAATTTAATTTTATAACCTATTTTTATTGTATTAAATCAAATCAAATCCATTACGCTCTATACTAAATAAGTAATATCGCTAAGAGACTCTATCATACTTTTATGGTTCAATTTTTTTCATTTAATTGTTAAAATTTTGGCTATTAATCTTAATATTTAAATTATTTAATTAAACGCCTATGTTTATTTAAGTTTGGATTGAGTAACTCAACCATAACTAAGTAACTAACAATTGAATTCAAGCATTCATAGCTAAAATTAAACTAATTTATTGTCAATTGACAATTTATACTTGATCTAATATTAGAAAATAATTTTAATCGAGCATAATATTGGCCATGATATACATGAAGAAGTAAATAACATGAATAATAAAAATTAAAAGTAGAGAAGAAAAGATAAAATCAAATTCTTCAAGAATCTTCAAGAATTAGATCATCCAAAGCAAATAGTTGCAATAGAATTTGATGGTTGAAGGGGAAAATGATTAGAAATGAAGAGATTGTATTATAAATGAAAAAGAATTAAAATAGAGAGAAAAAGAGCTTTTGAAAGAGGCTCTAAAAGTAGACAAAGAAGCTACATAATAGGAAAATTATGGAGGTAAGTGCTTTTGAAAAAGAAATAATTATACACTCGACACAACTATGTCATAGAATATAGGTTGGGTGTGGCTTGGACAAAATAAATAATTTATCCATGCATAGATCACAAATAGTTTCATGGACCATGCCTTGATTGTTTTTTAGGCAAATTTAATGATTTTCATCTCTATTTAATTTAAATCCTCTATGGTTGTGTTATAAGGCACAACATAGTTACACTACTTGTTAACAATCATTCCAAGCTTGATTTGGAATCATGTATTGTATCACTTTTGACCCATTCTTAGTCCAAATATTGTGCCTACATAAAATACCCAAGACAAAGCAATATCCAAGACTAAAACACTCATTATAACCAAAATATAGTATAAATACATGCAAATCAATGATGAAGTTGATAGAATATATGTACATTTCCCCTTATTTATTAGTAACATGGTCTTATGTTTGATATTAGAACTTGGGGAAGAAGACGATAATATATTCCTTGATATGGTACGAGTGCATTACATACACCTCTTCTCTCATCCCGAGCATATAACCACACATAACTCCACTCTAGCTTTATTTCTATCTATCAAGCCTAAGCACATGGAGAGAATTGCAAAAGAGGTTGATGATGATGAGATTTGGTTGGCGGTATCTTGGATGGGTCATTTAAAGGCCCCTATCAAAGATAAATTAGCTCCCATTATCAAAAGAATTGATATGTAATTATCCATTTAGTTTGCGCATGGGTGAGGGCGATTATAAGTATGGGTGTGGTGTTAAGTGATGTCAATCAAATAACTTTTCACCTTATACCAAAGAAGGAGAATTTGAAATGGGTTGTGGACTTTTGACTCGTTAACCTTATGAATGTATTCAACCATGAAATTATTAACTAAGGTGCTGGCTATAAATTTTTATCTACTCCTAATCCTAATTAATTATTATCTTAACCTACTCCTAATCTTAGATAATTGATATTTTTATTTTACCCTAATTCCTTAACCCTAAATCTAAGTCATTTATAATTTAACCTAACCTTTACCTCAGTTGTTTGATAAATTAATTTTGACTAATTCCCTAATCTAAATTAAATATAATCATAATCATAACCCTATACTCTTTTCTTTTCTTTTCTCATTTCTTTTCCTTTTTCTTTCTCTCCTTCTTCCTTGTATCGATATACTCATTACATTTTTTTCTTTTCCTTTTGGCCATGAAAACACTTCCCCACATGGTTATCTTCCCTTTATTATTTCCCTTCCCAACCCTACACTACCACTACACTAGCCACCTACCCTTTGCCCTATAGCACAACCTGCACTACTAGAAGCTATGCATGCCCCTTTCTCCCTTGATCTATGTCACAATACCAAACCCATGCTAAAAACCTTTCCCCAACCTTCACCCCTCGAGCGTTCCTCAATTCCACCCCCATCTCCTATAAATACCCCTCCTCTCCCTTCTAATTTCATTTTTAACAAATCCTACAACTCACACTAGACTCATTCTCCCTTCCCTCAACTTCTTTATGCTTCATCCATCTCCCATCCTCCATTTTTTTCCCTCAAACTTCTACAAAATCCTTGCCTTCTCACACTGCTAGAGAGCTAAAATTTAATCACCTACTGTTTCTAAGCCTTAGATATGTGAATTACTCATGTAAATAGTCTCAAAATCAACTTAACTTCATGTTTCACCCTCCACCAAAACACCCCAACCTCATGCTATACAACCCCTACCAATGTCAAGAATTCACGTTGCACAACCTTCCCAATGTTAAGAAACCATTCCATAACATTCCTATCTACTTTAAGGAGTGATGTTTCACCCCCAAGCTACATAAAGAGTTGAAGATGCACCAACTTTTGTTGTAGCCACCTCGAGCCTTGCATAACTTGGTTTGCTTCGGTTTTGATCCATTTCTACCCTCCTTTACCTTATATTTTCTTTGGTAGTTTTCATGAGTTATAATTTAGTATTATTATTTATTCTTAGTTTCTTTCTAGTGGTATCAGTAAGGAGTTTTAAGTAATACGTGCTTAGGGACCGATGATACTTTTGGCAAGGAAACACGTTGTAACTAGGTTTTTGCATGCAGTGTGTATTTATGTGTATGAAAACTCATGGTTTCTATTATTATGACAATAATTTTATGTTGATAATATTTTGGTATATTGATGTGGTATCAAATCTATGAAAAGTGATAATATGTAAAGAGTATGAGCTTATATGTTATTATTGCAATAAATCTCATTTTGATACCACAAGTGTGTTAGTATGACCTATGGTATTTTAATGTGTATTAAATAGGTATAGAAATTGGTTGATGAATATGGTAAATTAGTGTCATGATGATATATATTAGAAGTTAAAAATCATTTATATCGGGGCTTGTAAGGCTTTCGCAAAAATATAGGTATTTTAGCTATCTTAAGGGCAATTTGATCAATATGGGTTAAATATAAAATATTTGGTATTTTAATATTTAGAAAATTATGAATGTCATAAGTCCAATAAAATGAGAAAATAACTTAAATTGATGAATAGTAATCCTAAAGACATGTCATTATCACATATGTGAAGTTTTAGAGTTAGGACTTGATTTTTGAATATATTTTTAGTATTTAAATTTTAGGATTTTTTTTATCAAATTTGGTGATTATATAAGTCTTATGGGAAAATTTATTCTTAATTTATGAAATCAGGGTTTTGTAGGGATTTGTGAATAGAAACCTTAGAGGTAGGTTATTATTACATGTGTAAGGTGTTAGATTTAGACCTTGATGTTTGGATATGTTGTGAATAATTATACTTTAAGGATTTTTACTTGTGAAATTAGGGCTTCTTAGGGGAAATATAACTTTTTTTCATTAGGGAATGCCCCTAAATGCATGTTTTAGTGTTTCAAGTGTTTTTGGATCATTATGTTAAGTTATATTATGTGCCTTTCATATCTACATGTGTACCTACATGATGATCTTGAGTTAAATAACTAAGAATAGGATATTAATCATTTAAAGTAAAATATCATACAAGTTAGGATTGGTTATACCTATCAATTATACCAAACAAGAATAGTGGCAAAGAGAATTTTGTCCTGGGGTTGTACATGTCTATTACAATGGATAAAAATAGTGGTTAGGAGCATTTTGTTCTGGGGTTGCATATTATTGGTACCATTCCACCGGTTGACAATAGTGATATCCCTAAGTTCAACAAGAAATAAATAATTATAATGATCATAATCATTAATAATACATTAATCACTAAAAGTGAGACAATGTAAGTCAAGACCGACTGTACCGATCTATTCCATCGAACGAGACTAGTAGTCAGGAGTATTTTACCTTAGGTTTGTACCTACTCATTCCGCAAGATGAGAATAGTGGCTAGGAGAATTTTATTTTGGGGTTGTATATTATTGATACCATTAAAAAGATTGAGAATAGTGGGGTCTCTGAATTCAAAATGAATAAAATTATGGATCTTAATTATGCCATATTATGAGACTTGAAATCAACAAAAAAGTTGGTATCGTCCTATGTTAACCTATGTGCATGCTTATCCCTTGTTGTGACATTATGATAACACGTAACCTCATTATGAATGTATTGTTACCTTAGTTAATATGTAGCATACTAATCATCCTTTTCATGGGAGTTTCTTGTTCCCACGAGTAGACTACCCAAGTATTTTTGTATAGGCCATTGAGGACTCCTTGGATGATTTTACTATTTATGATGCCTTGCTTGGAAAGTAGTGATCTTATCATGTTTGGGTTTGGGAACATAGATTCATATTATCCAAATCATGGCTTTAACCCAAATCTCTTTTGGGATTCTTTATTCTCGTATATCTATTTATGTTTTTGAATATTGTACTCAGAGTTAACCTCCAAACCTTTAGTTTCCTTATGAATCTATCTCATTCCTTATTTTATCATGTTTAAAAATTTTAACTTTTTTGCCTTATATTCTATGTAAGGATGGTATGGTAAGGTAGATTTATGTTGACTATGGTGGTAATATCCAATTATGTTATTGTAATGCTTCTGCTTAAATGAAAATTTTTAGTTTTAAATTTTGGGGTGTTACATATGTTAAATGGTTATGACCCATGCTCAATGGAATCATCTCTTCTACCTAATCTAGTCTCCTACTTGGATGGGGTACCATTGATAATATCATGCAACCATAAGAGCTAATCTTTTCACTCAAGAGGTAGGGAGGCAAAGTGGGTATTTGGAATGGAGTGAATCTAGATTACAAGTTTTTTTGGTATTAGGTTAGCAAATGTGAAAGCTTAAGAAGATTGGAGGATAAATATTATAGAGTACCAAACTTATGAATGAGGTGTTGCCAAGTAAATGGGTAAACTTGGGTAAACAATCTCAATGAATGAAAACACGTTGTGGGTGAAGGTCTTGAAGGAAAAATATTTCAGCAATGCTCACTCTCTCTTTACACCTCAGAAAAAGACAATCGTGCATGTCTGTAGGGGCATTTACTAGGGTCCAATCATGATGAAAGTGATAATTAGTTGGAGTATTGGGGATGGTAATTTTGTAGGATTTTAACTACACCTATGGGTGGAATCCCAACCGTAGTATGAGTTAGTTATTGTGTTGATTCTAGAGGGGGACTTATTTCATCTTATATGAGATTATTTTGATGATGAGGGTAGTTGGGATGTGCAAAATTACTCAAGTATTCTCTTTGATGATGTTACCATAAAGATAACTAGTACTCTCATTTTCGTAGCGGCGGCAAACTAGATCGATTACTCTAGTGAGCACATGCTTTTAAGGTCTATACATTTGATTTTGCTTATTCAATGTTGAGATCAAGTGATCCTTTAACCATTGATCTAGCTTGGTTGATAATTTTAAAGTTTCATGTTATAGATTACATATGTAATACCTCATAATTTGATATTTATAAAATAGGATATTCTTGTGTTTAATGGATTTTGGATAAGATTTGATCTTAATTTAGATATCTATATATTAGGTTTGATTTTAGGAATTGGAAAATACTTGGCAATTGAGTAAAATGATTTTTTTGGCATACCAATCAACTAGTTCTACGAACCGATTGACTAGTCTATCATTTCTAGTTTGAGTTTGGTTCAACAGAATCGATCGACTAGTTTGTCGAGTTGAGTGATTTTTGTAAGAAAATTTCTTCTAAAATTTTGAAAATTGTAATAAGGTTCATGAGTTTTAATCTCTCTTTTTTAAGGTTTTGAGAGTTAAAATATTTCGGCTAAATATTTTACTTACTCGGTGTGGAATTTTGCTAAGCTTCCAAGTAAGTTATTTTTGCCTTCAAAATGTGGTATGAATAAACATATGAGCTAATATTTGGTAAAAATATGATCTTTGTATGCATATATGATATTGTTCGTATTTTGGTGATGCATGTTGGAATGTTTAATAATTGTGTGATAAAGTCTGATTCCATAAAAAATATGGTTGATTCTATGTAAATGCAACATGATGAGTATATGAGCATGTGTAACCTTTATTTTCTGTAATGGTGATGTTATGATTTTGATATGGTTGGATTTTTTAGCCTTAATCATATTTAAAATTCCTATAATGTGTTGTTTGGGAGCAAGTCAATCGACTGGTTGAGCCTGACCGATCAATTAGTTCTTAAAATAGTTGACTAGTTATCCTAACCAATCGAATGGGTTATCTATGATGACCTAGGTTGCTCTCTAGTTAAACCCATTAACTAATTTATCAAGACCAATCGACTTGTCTCAAAATGGTTGACTAGTTTGACCTAACCAATTAACTATTTTTGTAGGGGAACTCTAAGATATGGTTGAGCCAAACCGATCAAATGATTCAGCTATAAGTGTTTTATTTGATTTTTTTTTATCTTGGTATGGTTGAGATTTGATATCATGCTATAATATGGTTCCTCAATGATGAGAACTCACTTCTTGACATAAATTAAGTAACCTATTGGATCGATTAATTAGTTCATAGTTCATGGTTTTTCTAATAAATGCCTTTAGAAGGTTTTAATGGAAAAATTTGTAGAATATATGCTATGATGCTACACATGGATACCTTAATCCATATCCTTGACATAAATGGATTATCTTAAATGATGGATTAAACTTAGCTAAGAATGAATGGAATCCCCATCACATGGTTACGATGGTAACAATGGTTAAGATGGAATGATTATATAGATGTGTTGATTTGGTTGTTATATGGTTCTTGTGTGATAACGTAACCTTAGAGGATAATACAGTAATTACTTAAAGTGAAAGAAGAGTGAGCAATACATGGGTCTAGATTACCCAATCCTCAATTAGCTAGCAGAGGGTTAGTCTACATTCCGGTGTTTATTGGTGCCTTCGCGTGGGATCCTAATAGATCATGATGTCTTACCTACTCTAAACACTGATGATGTATTAAGGGATATTTATACTAAAGGGTTTAGTCACCTAAGTGGTTTATTTAGCTTTAACCAGTACTTTATTTCTATTGGTGGTTACTTGGATTTGACTGAACATTATGTCCTCTTATTTGGATGACTTCCATCATATTGTGAGACCATGGGTGTTAATTCTACCCATTGCTCAAAAATAAATAGTGGTTTATAAATAATTATCTTAAAGGATTGTGTAAATTTAAAAGATGGACCTAATGGATAAACTATGTAAATGGATTGTAAAAGAGCTTGGTGAGTTGTTGAATAATTAACTTACTTGATTATACGTTGCTATCTATAATATCTATATTATGATGATAAGTATGACGAGTTATGAATTATAAAAACCGGTATGGCATAAAATCCCGATGCATTCTATGAGAATGATAACACATGTAAATCTGATTGGATTGTGTATGCATGATGTGTGCTCAGCATGATTTCTATATTATATATTGGCCTTACATACTTGTAACTCCCATTAAGGAGGCAACTTAACTTACTCAATGTGTAGTATACTGATATGCATGTTTGTTCAGTCACTTGCTTAATCCCACCATAAGTAGACCATGTGTAGGTTTTTAGGGGGGCTGGTAGTTGGGCTATCTTATGTTAGGCTTGGGGTCTTGAGAGCGCGAATACTCGAAGATCTTTTGTAGGTCCTAAATGAACCAAGGGTTTTGGGCTTTGCCCTATTTTTGTATTATCTCTATTACATTTTAGTACTTTTAGTTTACTCCCTCCTATAAATTTTAGATATTTTGAAGAAGTGATGTGGTCTTGTTTTGTAAACTCTTATTTGTGGTATCCGTATATTACACCTTTGCACACTCTATTTTTTCGTATTTGGTTTGGTTGGTTTTTTTAAGCTTATATCTAACATGAGACATATGGTGAATATCTATCTTATATTAGGTGTGGTGGTAACATCCCATTTTTTATAGTTGTGTTTTGTATTTTTCGCTTGTATAATATTTTAAAACAAAATTTTTTAATAGTAAAAAATGGGGATGTTATAGTATATACATTCTCTTCTAGAGATTGGGTCTAGATAGACTACCTACTAATGAGTAATGTTTTGAGCACAATTGTGCGACATGTTTTATATTTTCTACTTGCCTAGATGATGTTACTCATGTTTTGAGGGGTTGTGTTGCTCCCACAAAAGTGTGGATAAGTTTGCTTATAACGGAAAGAAGAGCTTCCTTTTTCTATGGAAGTTGTTGTGAATGGATGCACTTGAATCCTGATAATGATGTCTTAATGATGCATTATATTTTGGAACACACTATTTCTTGGTTTTGGAAATGGAGGTGTCAAATGACGTTTAAAGGGTAGGTTGATAAATATAAGTGTAATCATTTTCTTTTGGCTAAACCTAGAGATATTGTAGCAGCTTGGGATACCTTAAAAAAATAGAAGCCATTGCGATGCACAAGACCAGACAATAATCATTGGTCCCGCCTAGGGCTGTTAACGAACCGAATCGAGCCGAGCCGAGGTAGGCTTGGGCTTGACTTGTTTACTAAACGAGCCTAAAAATAAAGCTTGAGCTTGATTTGTTTATAAACGAGCCGAGTTTTTAACGAGTCGAGTCAAACTTTTAACGAGCCAACTCTCGAGCTTTGGTGGTAAATAAGCCGAGCTCACGAGCTTTTGCATTCTAAACGAGCTCGAGCTGAAATTTATCAGGCTCAAGCTTGATTTGTTTAATAATCGAGCCGAGCTTGAGCCTAATTTTTAAGCTTGTTTAACAAGCGAGCCAAGCCGAGCTGAACCGTTAACGAGTCGAGCCCAAAAAGCTCGCGAACCGGCTTGGTTTGTCAACACGCCTAGTCCCGCCTTGTGTACAGACAATCAAGTTGAACGTGGATGTACATGTGACCAATGAATTTTCGACAAGTATAAATAGTAATTTTTAGAACTACCTAAAAACATTAGACGTATGGTTTTGTAGTTAATATTGATCAGATGGACACGAATAACATAGAGTTGTGGGTCTTAAGGACTAGACAGAGGGTTGCCTTATAACATAGTATCACACATTTGACCGTAGAGATGGTAATAATATAGCTCAAGATCTATTAGTTGTCATACTCTATACATGTAGAGACGTCATGCTATCATTGAAGGGCTTCAAGCTTGGCTTTATGTATAGAGAAGCTAACATGTGTGCTGGAAGGCTAGCTTCTCTTGCTTTGAGTTTTAGATTTGGTGTACATGAGCTACTTGATCCTCTCCCAAGCTTTCTGGTTTGCTGATGCCCGAAGGGGTTTTTGCTCCTGGTGCAGACAGTGGCGTATGATCAATAATATTCCATCCATTTCTTAAATAATAATAATAATAAAAAAGATCGAAGGGGATAAAAACGGAAATAAAGGAAGAGTAAGGCAGGGCACCAGAAATCACACGATAGTGAGCAAATGGACAAAAGGGAGACCATCCTTGAACTTTCCTCGTCAGAGTAGAAACAAAAGGCAAACGACTGAAAAAGTAAAAGTGAAAGCCCAAATGACTAATTTGGAAGCTACACAAATCAAATCAACGTCCAGGTAGTAAATTCGAAGATGACTTGTAGTGGTAAAATATCAATTGTTAACACTGATATCACAAGTCGCGACAAAAAGGTCAGGAGATTGAACGAGAAGACGAAGGAACCACGGTTGACGCCAGGGTCGTGGCAGTAGTGAGACGGGGCCGTTTCAACCGTTAGGTACATCTGATCAGATTTGCACAGACGTATACAACCAATCTCCTGTCCGCACCTCTCCCCGTCGGATTAGATAAGTAAGACTTGTCGCCGTTGTCGGGCAATAATTTATGAGGGAGAACGCGGTGCTGCCACCCTTACGTTCACCACCTCACCGCACTCAGACCCGCCACAACAGGTAGGCTACTCACCTCCTGCTGCTTTTGTTTCCCACCTTAAACGTATTCCATTTTTATATCAATTCTCTGTGGGAATCCCAAGAAACTTTATTGTTGCCCAGGGGCTCTCTGTGGAGTCTGGAGTTCTTCATATCATTAGAGAATTCTTAACGACCCATCTCTTGGCACCTAATCGAATTTCGTCGCGCCGCTTTAACATTGCGTGTTATCATTTTGAATTTAATTTTCCTGTTCACGGACGCCATCCCTTGAAATTCCCCGCAGGAATTTCTCGATCGCATCGATTTCTGTTCAACTGATTGATTCATTGGTTCACATAAGAGAGGGACTCATAGCTGACGGAAACTCACTAAAAAGATGATTGAGAGGCTCCTGTCTTCTATGTTAATAATTACCGAAGCTGGAGGAGGAGCCGCCGCCGCTGGCGGCGAATCCCTCGTTGGAACTATCTTGATTGCTGTATTACCAATAGCTAAAGTGTTTACTATGTGCTTCTTGGGTTTCCTCATGGCCTCCAAGTACGTGAACATCTTGCCAGCTGGTGGTCGCAAACTGCTTAATGGGGTACATTTTATGCCACTGCCACTACCACTACCATTATTTATTATCTACTTTGTTGTTGCTTGTGTGTGTGTGTATTTTGGGTGTAACTGAATTGGGATCCACTTCCTTTTTGCTTGCATTGCAGTTGGTCTTCACGCTTCTCCTCCCTTGTTTGATTTTCTCCCAGCTAGGACAGGCTATCAGTATCGAAAAGATGATCCAATGGTCAGCTTTTTTCTGTTTCTTTGTTCATTTTAACCAGTCACTTAGAATAGATTATGAGCTATTTCTTCACTCCAACGAACAAAATTGAAGTGTAACTTGTTCTCTTTTATCTGTTTCCAGGTGGTTTATCCCATTCAATATTGTTTTGGCTACCATATCTGGCTCGATCGTTGGCCTCATTGTGGCATTGATTGCCCGCCCACCTTACCCTTTCTTCAAGTTCACTATTGTTCATATTGGAATTGGTACGTCTTCTCCCTCTCTCGATATTAACTGCCAAGCACTTCCAACTTTGGAGCATTTTTCTTACTCCAAACTTTGAAAATTGGCTTCTTTGTTAGTGCCTTCTTTAAAAACCCATTGTTTATCTTATGCCTAATGCAGGAAACATCGGCAATGTGCCTCTTGTCTTGATTGCCGCTCTGTGTAGAGATCAAGCTAATCCTTTTGGTGATGCAGAGAAATGCAGTCAAGATGGTACTGCTTATATCTCATTTGGTCAATGGGTATGTTCTCACTTTCAATGAGCAACCATTTGGTTTGTTACTAGTAATTATCTATGGCTGTAGCTGCGTTTGATTTTGTTTTTGTGGTCGCTAGGATTCTTAAAGCAGTACTACTGCTACATTGGATGCTGTCACTTACTCGAATGTTTTGTGCAAATCAACCTATCTCATGCTGCCTGACTCCTGCTTTAATGCATACTACTTCATTTTGTGGATGGTAACTGTATGACCATTATGTTTCTTCTAGTTGGTGAATGTGATATGCTTGTCGTTTTTCTTCTAATTGGTGGAACTCAGTATGGCTGTCAAATTGCTAACATTGATAACTTCATTTCCTTGCCCACATGTTTAAAGCATGCTTCCTAACTTCTTCTCTTCGCGAGATGGCCCTCTTGTCTGGTTTAGCTGTCCTATAATGTTTCCTCTGATGTTGTCAATGCTATTGTTGACTTTTCATTCTGTCCTTTATGTTTTTCAGGTTGGTGCAATCGTACTCTATACATACGTGTTTGACATGCTTGCACCTCCTCCTGAAGGCACATTTGATGTTGATGATCCAAAGGTTCCTATGAAGAATCCTCCAAGGAATATAGCACCTGAACAAGTTACTTTACTCGCCGAGGAAGCAGGGCCACCTGAAATCACAGAGCCGAATAAAGGGAGTGTAAGTAGCATAATATCATTCTCTCTATCCCTCTTTACTGCCCCTTCTCTTGCAGAAAAAGATGCACAAGTAGGCAATAAAATAGTGGTCGCAGTATCGGAGCGTCGTAAATGATAAATTATGTGCTGCGGTCATTGCAGTTTAAATTTTTATTTCTATTTCACCATATTCTTTAATTATTATTTATTGATCATTTGAATATAAATATTCAATAAACTAGTGTTTTATACTATATTAGAAGCATTTAAGTAAGTCATTATATGCTAATTTGTTCTAATAACCCTAAATTTGCTTTAGAATAAAAAATAAAATGTTATTTAGTAGGATATGTAAAGGTAACAAATAAAAATACTTTATTACTGTTCAATAGTAATTTGGTTCAAGATATATATAGTAAATGAATAAGAAAAAATTATCAATGCATGTTTTTTTCAATAGATTTTTATCCTTATTTATCGGTGATATTTTTCGATTTATCGGTGATTTTTTGGCCGATAAATGTGAGAATTTAAAACCGTAGCTTATCAGTAATTTCATGACACAGTTGACCCAAAAACTACTAAACAGCGGCACTACACTATAGCGGAGCCACTATTTAATTGTATGTGCTTCATATCTGTTTCTGCCCTGGGTAGTACGGACATGATTGTATCTTCATTGGTGTTGATGTTTGCTTTGCATAATATAGTAGTTAATATGTACTGCATGGTTGCTTTGATGTCAGCATTCATAAATGTTTGTCCACAACCATTCTAACACGATTATTTGCAGCTCTATTATTTGGGGAGTTGGACCATAAGGTCGAACTCTCAGGTGGATATCTCATCTCATGTGCTTACTAGGCTTTTTGGTGTCGTGCAACTTTTGGAAATTTTCATTCCATCATAAATACAGAACTAGTGTGTAAGCTACAGAGAAGCCATCTTTTGTGGGATTTAGGAGGACACAGTGAGATTAAGACCTCCATGGGTTGTTGTAACATCTTGCGTTGAACTTTATGCAATACGAAGGCAAATTCATGAGCAATGATTGTAATAAAGTTTTTATTTTTGGAGGCTTGGTTGTAATAAATTTTTTATGTTTGGAGGCTTGGTTGTAATAAATTCATGAGCAGGCATCAGTTGTGTTGGTAGATAGTTTGTTGAACTAAGGATGAGATGGATTGATTTACATTGACATTTTTTTTTGTGTGTGTACTTGAATGACTGTTTCATTGTTTGAAAACAGTTTATAGTAAACTTTGATAGGAAATGATGTGTAGCTCATTGACTGGTCCGATATTTATAATGTCCTGCGGCTGCGTTTCAATGAGCTGCATTATGCAACAAGCCTTTTGGCATCATGGAGTGATTTCTTGTTTTTCTTCTTTCCTGACAAATTTTGCTCTATAATGCAGATCAAGCGGCTCTTGATGTATATCTATGACAAGTTGAAACTCAAGCAACTCTTACAGCCTCCCATCATTGCCTCGGTAATTGAACCTTTGCAAACTTATTTGGCATCCAGTCACATGGGTGCTTGTATATGGCCTTTTATTCTTAGCCTTTTTTTTTCTGACGATTTATGTAAAGAGTTATTGTTTGGACTCAGAGTATGCAGAACCCCTTCATATGATATTGGTGCAACTATGTTTGCTGCAGGTTCTGGCAATGGTCATAGGTTGTGTACCATTCCTAAAGGCATTAATCTTCAGCGGAGATGCTCCATTATTTTTCTTCACTGATAGTTGCATTATTCTTGGGTATGCTTGGCCGCTTCCTCTGATTTTGAATTGATCTGCTTATACTTTTTGGAAGATCCCTGAAAATTGAGCACGTCTTTCTGACTTTAATATTAACATTTAATACTATTATGCACGGAATGAAATACTAATGCATGGCCTGAAAATAGAACTACAAACAAATTTTGAAGCCACAACGCTTCAGCTGGTTAGGTAGAAATGAAATAATCAGTTACTGTATGAAGTTCTAATCAGTATTTCATGGTTGTCTGTTGTCAGTGAGGCAATGATTCCATGCATATTATTGGCACTGGGAGGGAACCTTGTAGATGGTAAGTTTGTCATGTAATATTTTGATCTTTTTCTCTTTAGTCATTACATATTTGCAACACCATGCCATTCTCAAATGCAGCACATGCTGGCACTAAGCGTTTGGTACTGAGACCAGTCAACGAGTCTAATTTTTGTTTCTTTTGTTACGACTCATTGGGTCTCTTAATTGCTTGCAGGGCCAGGAAGTTCAAAGCTTGGTCTTCGGACTACTGCTGCAATTATTATTGGACGATTGCTTTTAGTACCCCTTGCTGGACTTGGCATAGTCACTCTAGCTGATAAGCTTGGGTTTCTTCCTCCTGATGATAAGATGTTCCGATTTGTGCTTCTGCTCCAGCATTCGATGCCCACATCCGTGCTTTCAGGTACTTCTTAGTTCCGTGGTCTTTGAATCGGCATGTAATTCTATGCTTTGATGTGCAGCTCGTCCTCGTAGATATTCATGATGGAATTTGGAGTGGAGATACAAAAGAAGCATTATTTTAAATTATATTGTTTTTGTAGGTGCCGTTGCCAGTTTAAGAGGGTGTGGAAAGGAGTCAGCAGCGATACTTTTCTGGGTTCACATTTTTGCCATTTTCTCCATGGCCGGATGGATTGTGCTATACATTCACTTGCTCTTTTAAGGATACAAGTACATGGCCTGGATGGCCTTGCTGGTATAACTGCTGGTTCTCTTCATCAGCGATTTCTCGGTTTCGTCGGAAAGAGGGAGGAGAGGCGTAATATTCTCAACTCTTGTACTGTAGTTTTGGCCCAACCGACCGAAGCTTTTGCTAGAGCTGGAATAGTGTTTGAGAGGGGCATCCATTTTTCTTGGGATGTCTTTATTTGTTTGAGTAACACTCAGTACATGCCTTTGTAATTTTATAAAAATGGGATGTCTTTATTTGTTTGAGTGACACTCAGTACATGCCTTTGTAATTTTATAGACCCTATAATCCTTGCAATGATGATGAGATATGTACTCCTCAGTCACTCAGTACATTTTTGGATAGCCACTACTCCTTATTCGCTCTTATCCTATAATCACTATCGTTATTGTTTCAAACAAATGAAGATTGTAAAAAGAGAGAAAAAAAAATTGATGAGCAATTAATGGAAGAAGTAGAACAAATAAGGAGGGAGGGAATGGGATCCATCCACCAAGAGAAAGGGATCCAACTTTATCACAAACAATAGTGGTATGGATGAGAATGGAATGCCCATTACAACCTAAAATTTGTATAGTAATAGAAACAGCAGTAAATGGAATAAAACGTAGGGTATCTCACTATTTCACGTAAGAAACATATCTTTTAACACTGAGGAAAAAATAACTCGCACAATCCGGGAGAAAGAATGCTATGATAATATCATCACATCACATATTCATAGTACATGAATTTCAAGAGCTTTCTTAAATTATTTTGTTTCTACATTGAGAAAAATGTATGTTGGCATGTTTGTGCATCCTCTAAGAGCCTTATCCCCATCCTCCAAATCTTCTTTGAGGATCTAGTTTTGGGATATAAAAAATTTAAGTGATGAAAGGAAAGGCAAACTTTAAATAAGGTGACATAAATTTCTTATATATAATTAGTGAATAGGTAATTTTGTAATTACTTCAAGGAATCGATAGTGTATTTTCCATTTGTCTAAGTCCATTCCACCAAATTAAAAATAGTAGGGTCCTAAACTTAAAGTGAATGAGAATATGATTATGAGATAATTAACTACTGAAAAAGAAATCAATCACTTAAAGTGAAAATATTACGTGAATTAAGACTGAGGTATTGTGTCCATTCCACCAGATAATAATAGTGGCTTGGGTGTTTGAGACAATTCTATAGGTTTAAAAATAGTGGTTAGGAGCATGTTGCCATAGTATATATTAGGTCATTTCTATATGAAGATAATAGTGGCTTAGGTGTGTTTTTTTCCTAAGAGGTGCTTCAATCTTTTCTACCGGATTAATAATAGGAGTTCTCTGAGCTCAACACAAATAAAAGAATGGTTTATGTTTATATCTAATAATGAACTCTAGAATCAATATTTACCTTGCATTGATTTATGTTAATACATATGTATGCTTATTCTCTAATGTAAACTTATGTAATTCTATATAACCTGGTTTTAACTGTATGACTACCTTACTCAGTACATAGCATACTGATTATCATTTTTATGTGTGGTGCTAATTCTCACAAGCACATTCATCTTGTTTTACAAGTGACTACTGATTTCTACTTTTAATGTGCTTAACTTTGGTGAGTGCTAATCGAATTAGTATAGGATATGGTTATTCAGATATTTCTATCTCTCTATATACTTTTAATTCTCCGGTTTCATTTTACATATTTCATTCTCTCTATTTTGTATTTTGTATTATGTATCATGATGAAATCAAGTGCTTCATATACCTGATTATTAGGTACAAGGTTATATTTGCCTTGTACTCAACATAGACTAGGTATAGGGAGTGTCTATTCTATGTTGGATGCAATTTGACACCCCTATATTATGTGTATTTGCTTTCTACAATCAACGCTTTAAATCAAAATTAAGTTTGGAGGTGTTAAAGAACTATTACTTAGCATAAAGGCTTAGGAACCACATTTTAGCCATTGAATCAAGAAATCAATGGTTAATTCCAACAATAGGCTCATGGTTCCTTAATTTTAGCGCAGGACTAACACATCTTCAATTTTGCATGTATTAACTGCATAGTTAAAAAAACCTTATATAAGTAAAAAGAAGTATATGGTGTTATATTTTAATGTATTTTAGACTATATTTGTACCTTATATGCCACATAAAAACAAAATTTTAGCAAACAATCCAAAGAAAATGTAAAATCCTCTTTTCTTATTTTATTACATGAGAGAGGATTCTACTTTTATTTTTATTTTATCATTTTATTTCATTTTATTATGCAAGAGGTGTCAAGATAATATCATTATGTATCTAATGTATCCATTAATTTTTTTAGGGAGTAAGAGTCGGATGAAAACCATTGCTAGAGCACGAAGAGTGTTTTGAAGTTAATCTAGGTGAATTTACTTATATTTTTGCATTCACCTACGTTACCTCTAAAATGAAAGGTTAACAAAAATGAAATTAACCAGGATGAACATATATAAAATTTTAACCCTAATTCACCTAGTTAAAATTAACAAAATTTGTCTCTAAACATGATGAATCAATTGATTTACTCCCATTCACCCCACACCAAACAAAGCATAGGTATATGCATAATATTCCTAAATAATAGGGGATTCGGTCATTAGATATATAGTAAAATGAGACCAAGAGTCAAAGACAACTTAGTTGGTTGGGGATATATGTACAAGGAACTAAAGTAAGCAAGGTGGGGGGTTTCGATTCCCATGTAACACTTTTTGTTTTAGTTTTGTATTAGATCCAAAGTTTTTCACGCCATAGTTATAGTTAAGGTTTTATATAGGATTGTTGAGTTTAGAAATAGATCATAGGATTCTATAAAAACCACAAAAATTGCGAAAATGATGGTATGGGTGGAAATAATGACATGATGGGTATATTTTTATTCCACGAGATCAACAATACTAATAATAATAATAATAGTGGTGTGATGCCAATGTCATTGCTCCTAATTTGGGTGGGGTTGGTCATATGTCATTTTTGAAGGTATGTAGGTTCATCAACCCAACAACAACTACCACCAAGGAGGAAAAATATCTTCTACATAATTTTTCTAGGAGAAATAGCTATCACGTACCAAGGAGGAAGAACCTCTTCTTCAAAATTTATTAATCAGTGATATAAGTGTGAAAATAGATAAATTACATGTACGCGTCGAGAAGAATAACACAATAAGAATATGATATATTTTGACAACATGTTCATAGTAAGGACAACTCTATCGAAGTCCATGATTATCAATTTTATCATAATTTATATATATACATACATACATACATACATACATTTTTAACTTCTTTTTTCAATATATTACAACATTTGTAACATTTAAAAAATATTTATGGCTTAAAATATCTTATACACACAAACACAAACATTGTTAACTTTCATTATCAAAATTATATTAAAAATATCATAAGAATAGTACAACTATTTCCATGTTAATTTTTACCATCTATTAAAATTTTCTTTTAAATATTAAATCGTAACTCGTGCATCCTAATGGTTAGTTTGAATTGGGGAGAATTGGGGGAAAGGTAAACATTAAATATTAACCTAGGTGAAGGTAATGGAGGTGAATTAAGATGAATATTTTAAAATATTATTTGGATGATATTAACCTGACTTGGGTGAATTAGGGTGAATGTTTTAAAATTCTATTTGGATTGAAGTGAATAAAGGTTGAAAAAATAAAATAAATAAAATTTATATCCTTGTATTAAATATATAAATTTTTTCTATAATAACTTACCTAGCACCACCACCACCTCCTCCTCATCCACCATAACCACCTCTTCCTCCTCATCTTTCTCTACCACCACCAGTACCACCTCAATCACAATAAAAACCAAAAGATTTACAAGATGATTAATTTTTTGTTACAACATCCATTTAGCTAACTAGTTCAAATACAAAGATTTTTTGTACGAATAAAATAAAGTATATATAATACATTGAAGAAAGACACCTATCATCTTTTATTAAAAATAAATTTAATAAGTTAAAGGACATTCATCATCCTACATTCAACACAATGTCAATAAAAATAAAAGATGACCATCATCATCCACAATATAAATTCAAAAGGTGCACAAGATGTTCATCATCTTACAAATTTTTCACAGTCAACAAAGATGAATGATGTCATCATCTTATAGGACTTCTTAATTCAAGTGTCTTAAAGTATGAAACTACACATAAGGGGAAGATTCTAATTCATCAATGATTTATGCTTGCACCAGTAGAAGCCATAATGCAAACCGGAGTCGTTCTAAGGGATGCACATTTAGCATCTCATACTCTGCATGATTCTTTAAAAGATCGAAAGAAGCCAACATCATGTACTTGGATCAAAGTCAAGCTCCTCAACACACTTAATAGCCTCAATGGGATCAACAACGTGAGTGTTTGTCCACAACTATGGAAACTTCTTTACCAGTACACTTAACATATCACAACATGCTATAACAAATGTATCCATTTTACTCTTACCCTTGCTGCCTTTTTCATGACTCACATCTGTTTGTGGTACACTTGCATTACTAGCATCTAGACCATAGTCTTGATTAGAATGATGTGGAGTCCTAGAATCAATACCAAATGAACTAAACCCTTTAGTGTGAACTTTATCTTGTAAGACCATATTGTCAGTATCTTGAATCATGCTACTAGATCCTCCATGTTGTCTTGCAGCTTCCCTTCTCCTTGCTCTTACTTCAGTAGCAGTTACAACATTATCCTCGGTTACCTTATTCTTAGAAAATAGCTCTTCTAATTTTCTTATAGAAGGGAATTATTTTATCCTTCCACTCCACAGCCTTTGGATTTCTCTATGACAAAAAAACAAATAAAGTGAATTAAATCACAACACTTAACAAATATAGATGATGAACCCCATATACAAAAGACTAAAACCTTATGCAAAAAAAAAATTAATAATTTCATCAAATTGACATTATACATACCTCAATTAGTTGATTCCACACTTCATCTGCGAGATCCCACATTTGAGTGGCAGGATTAAAACCCCAGCTACTTTGTGAAACATTCCAGAATAAGTCATAACATTCAAAAAACTTTCCCTTCAAATATTTTATCCTATTGCGAAATCAGTCCTTATTCCATGAGGAGTAAGGAAACTTTTTTGTCAAGCTCTTTTAACACATAACTATAAGCTACCATAGTAAGTGTGCCACCAGGAACTATACGCATATGATGTAGCAAAGCATTAAGAAGAACTCAATCCATCTCGAGTGTCCAAATGTTTCTCTCAACCTGACAAGGAGGTATGGTTGAATCTACCAAAAAAAAGATGAAAAATATGATAGGTATGCAAATAAAAAAAATACACAAATAATCTAAAACACAACATTAATCTCCAAAAAAAAAAGACATATGTTTCATAGCGTGTTCGAAGTAGAATACAACATATTGTAGCAAAACAGCAAAGTTCTCGCAATTCAGTACACATGTACAATATAAAATACAACATATTATAGCTAATCGACCAAGGTTCACATGAAACAGTACATTTGTTCAAATTACATAACCCAAAAGAAATGCTTATGGGCTATAATCTCCACATCACCACCACTGTCGAATTCCTTATTAACTCTCCTCTAGTAGCATCTTCTTCTTCTGTAAGATCATCAAACCTATTTTTCCACACTCCATCATCGCCATCAGCAAGTTCTTGATCCACCTCTCTAATTATAGCTTCATCCAGATCAACACTCATTAGAAAGATATGCATAATAAAAAATGCTAATATAATCCTTGTATGTGTATATACGTCATAATGGGGCTCATTTGGACTTGCCATAATTAGAAAATGCTTTTTTACAACACAAAAAAAAAATTATTTCAATAGCATTTCTTAAAGAATAATGATGCAAGTTAAATAGCTTTCACCGAGACCTTAGTGGATTATGCGAGTACTCTTTCAGATGATACCACTCTCCTCTATAAGGTGGAATTAAGCCACTCATTATAGGAAACCTAGCATCACCAAGATAATATTTACCAATAAAAAGACTAAAATGTTATAAAAATTTTAATAAATTAAGTAAAAATTATTTGAGTATGGCAATGTAGTTACCATGTGGGATTTTGAGGCCATATTGTCGTCTTAATGCATCTTTTAGTATTCAAGAATTAGATGTTGTTCCTTCCCAACCAGCTAGAATATAAGTAAATTTTAGGTCAAATGTACAAGCTGCTAATACATTTTGTGTGGTGTAATCTTTTCTGCCTCAGTATTTAGGAGAATCTAATGTAGAAACTTTTACTCGGGCATAGGTTCCGTCGATTGCTCCTACACAATCCAGAAATTAACTACTACATTATTAATAATCTAACTAAATTATGTATTGACTAAAAAGAAAGAAAAATTCATAATAGGCACCTTAAAATAATGATAGAACTTGGGATTGTCTCGAATCTCTACAGCTATTGATGAGTCATCTGGTTGTTTAATAAATATCTCCTCTAATTCGATAATGACTCTTAAGACATTGTGGAAATGACGACTAATAACTTCTTCAGACCTACCAAACACTCTTTGTACCCCCTATTTGTTGTGGCATGCCCCAAAATATACAAAAATAAAGCAACTTGCTCTTTAATATTAACTCATTTAGTTAATTGCAAGCTACCATTATTCATTAATAACCCACAAAATTCATAAAATGACTTAGGACCCATATAAATCATATCTCAACACATGACTCTATTTATCATCACATCTCTTACCAAAAATCTCACTTCTCTAGATTCTTTATGAACATCATCATCATCTAACATGCCATTTTAGTCCAAATACTAATAAGTCGCTGCCGCCACAACAAACCAATTAAGGATTGTAAAGTAGAATATAGTAAGAATATCATCATCATTATCCATCTATCAAAACAAAGAACGAAGATGAAAGAACAAAATTGGAATCAGCATTGATTCATCAACAACATCATTGGAATCAACATAACAAAGAAAGAACACAATTGAGGATAGTAGAGTTGATACAAATATTGAGTGGTTTCTTCCATTGGCTCATCATATAAAATGTGCATAATGGTTATTGTTTGTTACAAAAAATTAGCCTAGGTCAATCATAATCATCAATACCATACCCATTACCACATACATTTTTGTTTCTTTAATTCTATTCTTTCATCATCTTATTTAAATTCTTGACTTGATCATCATATGCGTAATAATAATAATAATGGTAGGAAACAAAAGAGCAATTTAATATCAACATCTTTCAATTAATTAATATAAAAGTCATGCGGTTCCCATTTTATGCGAGAGAATGGCCTCGTTTTATATCTCATTCTTAGCCCCAAGAAAGCTAGCGAAAGCAACTCAGCAATCATAAGATAAATGTAGCAATATTCATCTAATTTATCTAATTTGATAGGAGACTCGTTCCAACACATGAGAACACAAGCCTCCTCCAAATGAGAGATGTAATGTTTTGCCCACACTCCATAGATCATAGTTGTTTCTCTTATACAACCCCAAGAAACATCAACCAATGAAAATAGCAAAGATAGACAAGAAGGGTAAAAATAAAGTCATTCGCAAAATGGTAAGCAGAGGGCAAAAAAAAAATACAACCTTCTAAAACCATACTGAGACTCCCTACTAAATTAGTAGAAATAAGAAAGTAAACCCCGCATGGTTGTGTGGGAAAAATTCATAAAGCACCATCGTTTATTTCTAACACCACCATTTATAAGCCCCTCGGACCTATCTTTCCATGAGGTAGGGCAAACAAGGAAACGAGAACTATAACTATGGAGAACACAAGCAACAAGCCACTTGGAAATATTAACCCATCGAAAAGAAAGTCCACAACTAAGATCACAAGGCACTTCGCTCAATAAAGATGTACATGAACATGTATGCCCTCTTCAACAAACCTAATCAATGTTCACATAGTCTACAAAATGTACTAATAGAGGTTCCCTAAAACATAACGTGATAAATTAGCCAACCTAAATGTTTATAATTTTCAAGGGCTAGAACATTCCCGGCCCGCAATTTCCCCAAATATCAAAGCATCAATCCCACTTAATCAACACAGTCCATCTCAACAAGGAATATGCCCTCACATAATCTCTAACAAAGGATGTAAACAAATATGACATAACATCCATTAATATGGAACTGCCAAGGGCCTGCTCTACTCCCCCTATTTTTTGAAGATTAGTAAAAATTAGGAAAAATAACATTAGATCTCAAATAATAATCATAAGAATATAAAAATAAAATTCAAATAAAAATTTTAGGTGATATTAGATAGGGAAAAGTCAGATAAAAAGTTAGGATCTTAAGAGTTGGTTATCCTCACATTATTTTTAATCAAATCATATTGGAAAATTTTGAGAAAAAATATATTATATCTCAAATAATAATAATATAACAATGTCAAAACACATCAAAATACTTTTAGATAAATGTAAACACTAAAAGAGTATCAACATCACAAAGTTAATAGATGGATGCTAAATGGGGCATGGATGATAAATAATGAATGACGACAAATCCAAAAAAGATAAAAACTTATCTAAAGTCTATAAAACATACTAAGATCACCACAAAATCCTAAACATGACATGGCTACACCTGGGTGAAGTATTCAACACTAGTTACTTTGACAACATCCTAAGATCATCAACCATTATCCACGTTTGAATTGAATGTTAGAGAAATGTAACACCAAAAGAGTATCAACATCACAAATTCATCTTGTTTAAATTATTGACTTGATGATGATGATGATGATGATGATGATGATGATGATGATGATGATGATGATGATGATGATGATGATGATGATGATGATGATAATAATAATAATAATAATAATAATAATAATAATAATAATAGGAAACAAAAGAGCAATTTACTATCAAAATCTTTCAATTAATTAATCGAAAATTCATGGACCAATAATTATTGTAATTTATCATAACGTTGATATATTAATATCAAGTAGATGGATGAAGCAACTATTCTTTCATCATCTTGTAAAAATTTCTCAGTGATATAGAGATTAATCAATCTGTAACTCGACGGATGAAGCAAAAAAAATTGAATCACAAAGCATCTTGACAGAAGAACATCTCAACTTTGTAAAAACAAAATTTGAAATGGTCCATGCTTATTACTATAGCATGTCGATAGAAGAAGAAAAAAAATTGAAGCTTCAACTCAATGGATGAAGCAAAACCAATAGAATAATCTTGATAAGTGAAGGTTGTTGCTTCACTAAACAAAAACAAAAGCAAACAAAATAAAGGGTGAAACAACTTAATTTGTAACTCGACAAATGAAGCAAAAAAAAAATTAAAGCTTCAACTCAATAGATGAAGAAATACCAACAAAATAATCTTGATAACTGAAGTTTGTTGCTTCACTATCCAAAAACAAAAACAAGGGTGAAGCAACTCAATCTACAACTCAACGGATGAAGTAAAAAAAAATTTGAAGCTTCAACAATTGAATCACAAAGAAAGCATAATCCGTTCTGCTAGCAACATCGACCGAAAAGAAAAGAAAAGAAAAGATTGGGAAGCATACCTAGTCGTCGACGCTAGAGAGGGGAGAGGAGAGGAGAATTGGAAGCCATTGCCTGCTGCAACCCTAGTTGTCAATGCTGCTCCGGTTATCGAAATCGGTAGTCGCCACTAGGGATGATCCTTTGTCAAGCAAATCTGAATGTAACAGGGGAGGGAGGTTGAGGTTGTTCAAGGGAGAGGGAGACCCTGGCTAGATATGGAGAACCAACTGATTTGAAAAATAGGGGGTATAGGATTTAAGGGGTATTTTGGTCTTATAGAATCCAAATTTTACTTATTCTTTTACCTTCATATCTGTTACCTCCGAAATCGGAGGTTAATAAAAATAAGATTAACCGAAGTGCACGAAGGTAAAATATTAACCCTGATCCACTAAGATAGAGTTATTAACAATAATACTCAAACGGGATGAATCAATTGATTCACCTACATTAATCCCCTTTTACTCCAATTCAAACGCACCGTAAAGGTGTCAAACTAGTTTTGGGGTGTTTTTTTAGTGATAATAGAAAGGTGAGAATGGGAATAGAGAATGAAATTTAAAATATCCTTTATTTGTTTAGAAGGAATATAAATTAAAAGAAGAATGGGAATAGGATTAAGGGGTCTTTTATTCCCCAAGATCCATTACCAAGGGAGAGTTGGTAATTAACAATAGGAAATTGTAATGAATTATATATGAAAATTAAAAAGATTAAAATAATATTTAAAATGAATCCTAATAACTTCTACTCTATATTAAAAAAGATATTTTAATAAATTGATTATTTTATTTCCAATATCATTCTCTCATACTAAATATAAGATATTTATATTTTTAAGTTATTCCTAATATATACCAAATATAAAAATTATATTAAATAAATTAATTTTTATTTTTAAATTTATTTTTCCTTTACCACCTTTTAATTTTTAAATTTTATTTCCATGTACCAAACGAGCCGTTTAAGTGTTAACACGAGGAGTTGAAACGGAAAATGACAATTGGGCTTCCGCGCTTCAGCTACCTGACAAATATAACCCTTCATAAGCTGCCGAGGTTAAAGGGCCCACGATCTCCTCACCACTCCTCGTACTCCTGCGGCTGCTCCTCTTCTCCCTTTGCCGAGCGTCAACACTTGATTCACTCTGCAGTTTCATCGACTGATATCCTGGTAAATTTCTCTGCTTGCTTCTTTTTTTGGTTCAAACCGACCACTTCCCAGATTTTATTTATGTGATTGTGATTCTTATTAGTTTTGCCATCCCCGTTTAGCGAATTAGGGTTTTTCATTTTTCATTTCCTATTTTCTAGGTCGGCAGCGGTGTTGTGCGATTTTTTTGTTTCTTTATTGGCCTAGTAGTTCGTTTAATCGTGATTTTTCAAGAGCGAAACTTTGATTCTGTTTACTTGTCTTAAGTACCGAATGTGGTCGATCCAATTAAATCATCTGAATTGCTGCTAATAGCTGATTTTTATCAGCTAATTAATTATATTTAACTTCGGCTATTCTGTTGAATTAGGCCTTGCCCATCTCTCAGATGCGGAACCATATCCAATTCGGTTCTGTGATTTTGTTCCCTTTTTTTTTTTGGTTCTCTTCGACGAGAATAACAGTTTCTTGTGCGCTGAACCTCGGGAGAGAGTGAGAGATGGAAGAGAAAAGAGAAGAAAATTAACTATTCGAAAGTATATTTAGGATTCATGGGAAGAGAATCGCTCCGAAAAAAAGTTTATTCGTCCTTTTCTTTATATTTTTTCTGTTCTTTAAGAGAGGTGTTATGAGGTTGAAATTTCCTGCTCTGCTCTGTTGGATTTATCTGACTCAGCTAGTTATCTTTCTTTATAAAAAAAAAAAACTAGTCTATATGGCTTTGTTGAACGTAATTTCTGACGTCTTCCTGTCTTTATGCCTCCAGTGAGTTACTATCTTGTTTGCATCTCTGGATATGGATGTTGAAGTGGGCACTGCAGAAGCTCTCTGCACTGGTTCACTGAAGTCCCACCCAGTAGCAAATGAGGCAATGATGTTAGGACCCATCACTCCTGATCCTAACCGCGAGAAAGGAGACACTCTGGTCAGCTCTGAAAGCCCTTCATCCATGGCGTCTCCAGCATCGCTAAATGTTGATTGCATTGAGTCTCCAACAATAGTCAACACCCATGATGTCGGTGTCAACAGTGGGAGTCCTGCTGATGCAGATGGTAATGGCCTTTCAACTCCCAAGCAGGTTGTTTTTGATCCATTTGCTCCAGGGCCTGATGATATGGCCCTTGCACCTATCTGCAAGAAGGTTACGTCCATGTCTAAGCCCGTTACTGTTAGACGTCTCAGTTTTGATGATCCAGATGAGAAGATTTGTAATGGGCATGTGTCATCCTTATCGGAGGCGTTGCTGCTGAAATCTGTGTATAATAATGTATTGGAAGTTATTTTCTCAAAGCAGGCAGAAGATTTTCTTGCTGAGAATAACCCTTCTCCTTGTTCAGGGGATAATACAGATGGGCCTAAGACACTGACTTCATCACCTCAACTATCTTTAATTGCTGAGAATGGCCACTCTTGTTGTTCGTGGGATAATAATGATGGGCCTAAGACTCCGACTTCATCGCCTCAAAAATTGTCTTTACTTGCTGAGACATGTCCCGGTGCTCCCATGAAGGCATTGCTGAACAAGCCTAGAAATATTGAGCCTGGATTACGCAGGAAGCTGGAGTTTTGATGGGTGATGTTGTTGCACAGGTAGAGCTTAAATGATGGTGGGAATGCTGATGATGACCCCAAAAAGAAAAGGAGGGGGGGGGGGAGGAGTGACGCTGGCAGTTTGTAGGTTTGATCTAAAGATGTTAGTTTCTAGATATCTATTTTGTGAGGAGTGCAATGCTGACCCCGTTGAGCTTCCAATATATATTATTTTATCCTCTATTCCCTTGTTTGGTCATGAGGCAACCCGAAGATTGTAGAATTATTGGCCTCAAATTATGTGGTTCTATCGTTAGAAAATTCGTCTTCTGGTCATTCTTCCCTGCCATTTATGTACAGCCCAGTAGAAGCTTCTATTCAGTCAATGAATTTCTGATTTTCAGCTGCAGCAAAAGCTTGTTGTTTCAATATTGTTCCGTTTAGGTGCAAATTACAACCCTTGTTAATTAACTGATAGTATTAGTAATAGGACCACCCGTCGATGTATGTTATCAATCAAGGGGGGTTGTCATTGACTATTTATGTTTTTGTGGTTTTGTCCGAAAGGTTCTAGAATACTTTTGTAATATCTCTAAAATTTTGTTTTAAAATATAAAATTATATACTATAAAAGGGGGTGTTATCAACGTAATTGGTATAAGTCTTGCATCAGGTTGTCCTTGTATCAACTACAAGGTTTATTAAAAATAGATGTAGCTATAATAAACATAATAAGAAAAGTGTGTTTTATAACATAATAAGGTTAAATGTTGATATTAAGAAAATGTTGAAATACATAACATTGTTCAATTGAAATAAAGCATTAATCTAGAAATTGAATAAGAAAATATTTGGATGACACTTTTTTCGGGCTCCAACCTTAGGATACTAAAGCATCATTCTGCCTCAACTATGTCATCATAAGTAGTAAAGTCATATATGACATTAAACTCAGGAAGAGACATTGCTCGTGGGAGTGAATATTATCCATAAAAGGGATAATCAGTATACTATGTATTAAGTAAGGTAACGATACAATCAAACAAGAATATAGTGTTTCATGGTACTATAGCAAGACATAAAGGCACATAAGCAAGTTATAGTAGTTTGTTCGTTACTGTCTGAACTCAAGCCATTAGTATAGTAATTAGTCATCTTTTGAATTATATCCACGTGGATTTTGGAACCCTATTATTCTCACCAGTGGATTGGTAAATACAATACAATTTTAGGCAGCACATTTTTGATCACTATTATCACCGGTGGACCGATAAATATAATACAATCTAGGGTAGAACACTCCTGACCACTATTCTCACCGGTGGACCAGTAGATATAACACAATCTAAGGCAGAATGCTTCTGACCACTATTCTCACCGGTGGACCAGTAGATATAACACAATCTAAGGCAGAATGCTTCTGACCACTATTCTCACCAGTGGACCGGTAAACATAATACACATGGTTTCGACCCATGTGGTGTTCCATTGTAAGTGATTAGTATCTTTCTATATATTATTATTATCCAAGGGTTTCATTTCTTGAGCTCAGGACCTCCACTATTCTCACCAGTGGACCAATAAATGTAATATAATCTAGGGCAAAATGCTTCTAACCACTATTCTCATTGGTGAATCGGTAAATATAATACAATCCAGAATATAATACTCTTGACCACTATTCTCATCAGTGGACCAGTAAATATAATATACATGGGCCCGGCTCAAGTGATCTTTCACTTTAAATGATTAGTGTCTTATTTGTCCAGATATCACACATAATCATACGTAGCCCATATCTGACTCCTAGCCTCCTATCACTCTAGGCCAAGCCTAGCTCCATGGAAACCCTAATTTCCTAATTCTGAGGTATCCTTGCCCCTAATGATCTTTTGAGTCATCAAATTATCAAACAACCCAACCCTATTATTAGGAACCCCATTCTTGCATGGGTCATAGCTTATTTCCCCCGTTCCTCACATATGATACAAATTGGCCCCTAGGGTTACCCCTCAAAATCCTAGTTTGGCCCATATGAGCCTAACCCCTCCTCTACTACTTATTTAGCCCTAAACTCCCACAACCATGCATACGTTACTATGATTATCCATCTCTCAAAGTTTTGTAGCCTAACTCCTTCATATTGCGTATGTGATAACAACCTCCCTAAAGGACTCCTCTCAAAACCCTAATATCCCTTTTGTATTTGTATCCACTCCTACATATCCCACCTAACCATTGGACTTAACACACATTCCCCACAAGGCATATCCCACACCATAGTTCAGAGGCATAATCCAAATCCAACTCCCCATCTCTTACATGTGATAATGACCCACCATTAGGGTTTTGTACCCCCAAAACCCTAATTCACCCCTTAGTACTTTCCCATCTCCCAGCGTCTCCCATATTTTTCCAAACTACCCAACAATACTATCATCTTCCCTTATAACCATCCTTAACAACCATCTCTCCCTTAGTAATCCCCAGACATAGCTACATTAAGTTTGGCTCACCCCATGTATGGTCAACCCTCTCCATGTAATATTTTCCCTAATTCCTCTTTTATAGATATCATACTTATTATTTAACATTTACCAAAGGATATTTTACTAACTCTTTACCTAGGATTTCCCTATGTACCATTTTCCACAATATTGACCCAAAAGACTTTGGGTCCCCCAAAACCCTACCTAAGCCTCATGGCTTAAATTACAAGAACTTGTCCACAACCCTCAAAACATGTAGTACCACATAATAGAGTTACATACCAACATTTGCTCAAATAGTTAACTCCACACATACTCTTACCTTAGATCCTTGCAAACCAAGTTGTATAAGCAACCCTAGAACATATATATTTCATGAAGGTATTCACTTATTACACAATAGAATCGCATAAGCACAAAACCCAAACTATAATTGTATCCTTACCGAAATAGATATGGTCTTGAAGCAATAAACCATGTGCCTCCTCTCCTGTAGACACTGGAACAATACCTAAAAATGGGAATACCCAATTTAGGCTAATTTATCCTTTTTCTACCTTTTTTTCTTTCCATAAACAGAATAATAATAATAATAACAACAACAACAATAGCAGCAACAACAACAATGATAATGATAATGAATTTAATTAAAATAAGCTCAAAGTGGATGAAAAGGAAAGTAGTGTGACCAGAATAGATAAGAGGAGTGGAGGGTGGTGACGGCGACATAAGGTGGAGGTAGCTTTTTAGTTGGGAAAGGGGTGGGGCTTAGTTCTATGGGGGTTGTGGGTGGTGTTAGCACTAAGTAGGCTAGTTGGAGGGGAGGTGGGTCATGACAACAGCCGTGGTGGTGCAATCAAGAGAGAGGGAGGAGAAGAAGAGGAAAAGGTGGTGGAGAGGGTCGGTTACATAGGGTGGGCGCTTGTGCAGGAGGTGGAGACATGGTAGCTGTGTAGAGAGGGGAAAATGGGCTAGTGGTGGCGGCAGCGTGAGATGGTGTGGGGTGGCGTAGGGTGGCACAACCTGCCCACTTTGCACTCTCGGGGAGAGAAGAGAAAGGGGAGAAAGAGGGAGGTGAGGGGCTTAGTAGGTGCAGGGGATGTAAGGAAGGGAGAGGAGTGGAGTTAGGGCGGTGATGCAGCCTAGCTGCTATAGTGGCAACGGTTGAAGACAGGGGTAGGGGAAGGGTGCAGACAAGGATCAATGAGGGAGAAAGAGGGGAGAGACAATGCTAGAGGGGTATTTATAGGTTGGGGGAATAAGAACAATTGGGGAAGGAGACAAGGGTGGTCAGTCGCTGGATAGCTGACAGTGGCAGAGGAAGAATGGTGCAGGCTGTAGTGTAGGGGGGTTGCAAGGGGTGTAGACGCGTGTAGGGGCACCGTGCAGAGGCATGTCAGTTAGGGCTATTCATGTTATCCGATCTGATATCTGAAGCGATCCAATCCAAATAAATAAATATTCGATGCGATTTTTTTTTCAAATTAAATATCTGATACGGTCAATAAAAAGTCAAAAAAGTCAAATATCCGATTCAAAAAATACAAATAATATCCAATCTAAAGAAAAAATATTTATATATATTTTTATAATTTTTTATTATATATATATATATAAATTTAAATGAATATATAAATTTTGCTTAATTTATTAGTTAGACCAATATTTAATTTAGTATAAATTATATTTTTAATATAATTATTTTTTAGAATATTTATTTTAACCCCCTCCCCCAATGGCCAACACATACGTGAACAGTTCATAGTAGCACTGTAGCAACACGTAGCACGCAGTCATGCACTACTAACTAATAACTATTGACTATTATTGCTATACACTATGCACTATGTTGTGTACGCAGATTATGCACTACTCTACTATCAAGTGCTATAGTATTTAATTATTTATTTCAATTTTTTACTAATAATAGTGTAGTACACACTACACTATGTAGTCAACACTCGCAGCCCCACACCCATATTGGCTATATCCCCACACCTCTAAATTTTTTCCCCTCTTTTCTGTATTTGCTTTCCTATTTTTCTCTTCGACAGTTCTTCAAAACCGGCTACCTCATTCATGTGCTCTCTAGTCCTAGGCTCCCAACAACCTCCTATTTAGCGTTGCTCGCCGTTCAACTCTAGTGCTTCTGATGTGCTACTGCTCCCCTATCGTCTTTATTTTCAATCTACTACTCATTGCTCAACCATCACCGAATTTCAGTGGGTAATTTTTTTTCAAACCCTAACTTTTAATTTAAGTTAAATTAATTACTAAATTGGGTATGTACGAGTTATATGTTAGATTTGGATGGATTAATTATGTGGTATATGTTTGATTTGTAAAAATTTAAACTCTTGACCTTTCAGATTTGGAAGAGTAGTATGATTAGCTATGATTAGTAATGTGTTGTTCACAAAACAATTTTGACCTTTCCAATTAATGCAGTAAAATTAGTTTTAATTGCTATATTCTATAATATGAGTCTTGAGTGAAAGAAATGTTAATATTCTTCCATTTTTATTAATTTGTAGCTCTAATGAATAATGACCGACAGTAGTAATGTGAGGGATGTGCAGAGTTCCATAAATCAATTTTGACCTTTCCAATTAATGCGATATAATTAGTTTTAACTGCTATATTCTAGAATGTGAGTCTTGAGTGGAATAAATGTTAATATTCTTCCATTTTTGTTAATTTGTAGCTCTAATCAATAATGGCTGACAGTAGTAATGTGAGGGACGTGCCTATTGAAGAGGTGGAGAGCTTATCTCCATTTGTGGAGTCAATTGGTGATGACTTACCAGCTAATAATGAAGAAGAAAATACAAGTTCTCCTTCTCTAGCTTCAAGTGGTGCTGAACAAGTAGCATCTCAAGGTAAGAAAAGATCTTGGATATGGAAAATTTTTACAAAGATGAATACTAATGCTTTGATAGCTACTTGTAATTATTATGGAAAAGACTATGTTGCTGATCCAACAAAAAAAAAGAACTAGTGTGATGATAAATCATATTAATTCTTGCAAAGAAACTCCAGCTAATAAGGAGAAAAATATGAGACTAGTGGCCATTCTTCGTGCAAATGAAGCAAGAAAAGAGAGTGATGGATCAAATATTCCAAATCTTGGTTCAATAAAACTTTTTAGTTCTTGGAAACTTAATCAAGAGGGTAGTAGAAAGGCTTTGGCTAGGATGATAATTATAGATGAGCTTCCCTTTAGGTTTGTTGAGAGAGAGGGATTCAAAAATTTTGTGGATATTATTCAACCTGATTTTATCATGCCTTCAAGGGTGAATGTGACTAGAGATTGTTATAAAATATTTTTGGAAGAGAAGAAAGACCTAAAACAGTATTTTCATAAATCTAGTTGTAGGGTTAGTCTCACTACTGATTTATGGACTTCAAGTCAAAATCTTGGCTACATGTGCTTGACTGGTCATTATGTTGATCAAAATTAGAATTTGCAAAAAAAAAAAGATTCTTAATTTTTGTCAAGTGGTTGGTCATTATGGTGAGATTCTTGGCAAAACTGTTGAAAGATATATTCTTGATTGGGGAATTGACAAAGTTTTGACAATAACGATTGATAATGCTAGTTCTAATAATTTGTGGATCAAATACTTGAAGAAAAGATTAGCATTTGGGGTGGTGGACTACTTTTGGATGGAGATTGTTTGCATATGAGATGTGCCGCTCATATTCTAAATTTGGTTGTAAAGGAGGGTTTAAAAGAAAACATTGATCCTATTATTCGAGTTTGGTCGGCTGTGAAATATGTGCGATCGTCTCCCACTCGTTTGCAAAGTTTAAGATCTATGTTGAATAAGTGAAATTGAGTTCCCATAAATTTTTTTGTTTTGATATTGAAACAAGATGGAACTCTACTTATTGCTTGATTCTGCTATAGTGTTTAGAAAGGCTTTTGACTTGTTAAGGGAGGATGAGAAGTATGTTGATGAGCTTAATAAGACTAAGGGTAGTCCTCAAGATGATGATTAGAAGTCTATTCATTGTTTGTTGCCTTTCTTGAAAATACTGTATGAAGCTACTTTGAGGATTTTGAGTTCTCTTTATGTCACTGGAAATATTTATTTGCAAGAAGTTTCACTTATTGGTACACTAATTGATTCTTGTATTAAGGATAGTGGTGATGAAAATGTGAAAGCAATGGCATGTATGATGAAAGCTAAATTCTCTAAGTATTGGGTTAACAAAATGAATATGAATTTGCTGATGTTTATTGCTACAGTTCTTGATCCCGATAGTAAATTGGTCTATATTGATTGGGCTATTAATGAATATTTTGGTGATTTGGGTGATGTGAATGATGATTTTTTTGATTTTGATGAATATGGAACATATCAAAGCAGTTCTAGTGCATCTTTATGTCAGGATGTAAGAACGTGTTTGAGGTCTTTGTTTGCATTCTATTTTTGTTGTCAGTCACAACAAGTATCTATTAGTAAATCAAGGACCTCCTCTACTAGTGATTTAGATGTTTCACAAGCATCTAATTTATATGTGCATGAAGCAAGAAGACAAATGGCTAACAAATTTAAGATGATGAGGCAAAACCATAATATTGAGGAGAAATCTAAATTAGATAGGTATTTGGAGGAGAATTTGGTGGAGGTCAGTCAAGGAATGAGTGATGAAGTTGAGAGTTCTCTTAGTCTTAAAGATGTGTTAGGTTGGTGGAGGAAGAATGAATCAAGGTATCCTATCATGAGTGCAACGACCAAGGATATCTTAGCTATGCTTATTTCTACTGTTGCATCATAATCGAATTTTAGCATCAGAGGCAGTGTGCTTAACCGTTTTCATAGTTCTTTAACCAGAAGGATGGTGGCCGCCTTGATTTGATCACAAGATTAGCTTCGTAGATCACAAGAGCCATTATTGTTGGACGAAAAGTTGGAGGATCTTAAAACAATTGAAGCAAGTAATTTTATAGTCATCTTTTTTTATTTGTACTTAATTAATTCTTATGAGATACTTATTAACACATTGAATTATTCTTTTTTATTGTTGAATTGGAGAAGATGAACATAACTCTACCACTTATGTACATTGAAGAGTGAGAGATCAAGAAACTTGCATAAGTTCGAGTAGGTATGTGTTGAATTAATTTCTCATTTACAATGATATTAACTTAAAATGATGATGTAACTATTGTTTGCCCACAAGGATGTTACTATTGTTGTTGTTTCATTAGCTTTACACTTAATGAAGTGTGTATTTACTATTTACTATTTATGCAGGGTTACGATGTATTTACTATAACATTGAGTGGATGATTTATAAGCATGTAGGATTATATTTTTATTATTTAAATATGCTTATTGTTGGATAGTTTTATGTATTAAGAAAGGTAATTTAGAATAAGTTGATTGGTAATGTAATGTAGTTTAAGGAATTGGATATGATAGAATCCGATCAAGTATTGTGATTTAGTAGCTTTAGCACTTTAATCGGATATTTGTTTGTCAATTTGGATATTTGCTGAGCAAATCGGATATTTATCAAATATATTTATGATTTGGTATTTTTTTATATATTTCTAAGGCCATTCGGATAATATTGATTTTATTAGATATCCGAAAAATTAGATATTTGAACTGTAAACAATCCTAATGGCAGCGTGCATGGCCTACATGGCTGGAAAGGGAAAGGGGGAGGGGAGATTGGTTGTGTGTAGTTGGGGTGAGTGCAAAATGGTCAACCAGGGAGTGCATACGGGACTGCAAAAAAGAGGTAGGGGATGGGGAGAGAGAGGTAAAAGGAGAAAGAAGGGAGGAAGAAAAAAGGAAAATAAGAAAAAGAGGGGGCGATTGGGCCATCGCTTGTGGGAAATGAAAGGGGAGGGGGTGTTCGGGCCTGTCAAAGGGGAAGAAGGAAGAGAAAAGAAGGGGGTTTGGGCCACTAATTATAGTGCAGATAAAGTGGGGGAGAAAAGAAGAAAAAGAAAGTAGAAGAAAGAAAGAAAGGAAATGAGAGAGAAAGGAGAAAAGAAAAGGAAAAGGAGGAGAAAAGGGAAAAGAAAAAAAAAGGAAAAGGAGATGTTGGAATTTTTGTGTAGTTTAGGGAATTAATAACATAATTGGAAATTATTATATTTATCTATAATTATTTTAGGCTAAATAATTAAAATAAGGCTTATAAATAATAAATTTTAAATCTCATATTATTATTATTATTATTATTATTATATGCATTTATGTTTTATTTCATTTATTATTTTATTATTCTCTTATTTATTCTTAGGGAAAATTTTGAGGTATTACAACTTTAGAGTTGTGTAGGTTATAGTGGAATTTTATGGAAGATCAAGTAATATTTAGAGATAATTTTAGATGATTGAATCACTCTATATTTCTCACATTTAGAAGAGTGTAGGGAAATTCTACGAATAATTTGCTAGAATTTTTATGTAAAAGAAAGTGGAAGATTTAGAACATTTTATTATAGGAAAGTGAGAGGGAGGAGGGCCTCAACTATAAATAAAAGATGACTATCATTTTCTCCCACTATCTTCAAAGTTTTAAGCTCTCTCTTTTCTCATCTATAAAGAGTTCTATTTGTACACACAATTTCTCATATTTTCTAAGTTTTCTAAAATTCTTCAAGCTTTGGTGTTCTTACTCGTCTTTAAAGGCTTTGTAATAGCCTAAGTATTGGAAATGTTGACTTAGTAAGGACTAAAGGATTTTTTCTTTTAATTACCACATGGAAAATACTTAAGTGAAAAGAATCACCTAGTGATACGTGGTATTAGAGTGTTGGTAAAAGGAAAGCTTTGGTTATAAGGGATCATAGTTATGACAAACAACAAATTGTCGAAGAACCCACGTGAGATGATAGTCTCTATGGAGACTCTTAGTAGGGAACGTGAGAAGAAGAAGAATGGTGTTGCCAAGGATAGGTTAGTTTCCAAGTCCCGACTAGCTTCACTTGAGGAAAAGGTTACTCGGGTGGAGAGTAAGATGGATGAGTTGATAGGGAGACTCAATATGTTAGATGAATAGCTTGGTGAGAATTTTTGTGGGGAATTCCTCAATGGCATAATTTATTTGTTGGAGTAATTCCGTAAGGATATGTATACCATAAGGGAGGAGTTTGACACCCTTGGGATAGAGCATGTTATGTTGAGACAAGATCTCAACCAAGGAATGCATGTCAGGAATGCTAGAGCATCAAGGATCTCAAGTCCTGAGCCACCCAATTATGGAGTTAAACGCAACGCTAAAGAACTTGATAGTTTATTTAGATGGTATAAAGATATATGTGTCATGTAGGTATGGATATGATTCCGAAAAGATTGATACCACCACACTTTACCTTAAGCACAATGTTATTCTATGGCGGAGACGTCATAGCGATGAGATTGAAAAAGGTGTGATGGCTATCAATACATGGGAGGAATTAAAAAAATATCTTAAGTTCTAATTATATCCCATGAATGTAGAGGAGTCTGCGGTTAAAAAAAGCTAAAGATCTTACAGCAAACCGGTATTATCAAGGAATATGTCAAAGAGTATAGCTCCTTAATACTTGAGATACTGGATATGTCGGAGAAGAACCGACTCTTATAATTTATGGATGGGTTGCAAACATAGGCGGAGCAAGAGTTGAGGCATTGTAATATCCAAGATCTCACTTCGGCCATAAGGGAGGCGGGATCCCTCATTGGGACAAGCCAAAGAATGGTAGCCTATACAATGGTGGGGGAGAGAAATCATACAAAGATAGAGACCCACTTAAGTGGAAAGAAAAGCATGAAGGGGCAAGAATCACTTCAAGAAAGTAACATGCTTCATTTGTCAGGGGGAGCACATATCCTTCTAGTTTCCCAAGAGAAAACAATTAAATGCCCTTATTAGTTCCTTAGAGCATAAGGGACATTTAGTGAGAATGACATACAAATGGCTTCGATTTGCTTTCTGAGCTCACTCAAGGTCAAGGCTAAGGAGGAGCCTAAGGGGATGGCTAAGGATAAGGTAATGCCAAAAAGGGAGCTTAAGGAATCCAAGGGCTTGATTTATGTCGAAGACAACGTAGATGATGGAGGCACAAAAGCATTGGTGGACATAGGAGCCACTCACAATTTTGTGGTTGAAGAGGAAGCCGCGAGACTCGAGATTTAGTATTCCAAGAAGATCAAATGGATGAAGGCGGTAAACTCGGCTCCAAAACCAATCCTTGATGTTTCTCGAGGGATACCCATTAAGTTGGCCGAATGGAAATGAATAGTGGATTTGATGGCAATGCCCATTGTAACACCCCAAATTTTACTAGTAAAATTTTTTGTTTTGGTGGAAGCGTAATATCCAAATAGTTGGGTGTTACTACCATAATTGACATAAGTCTGATTTATCATACCATCCTTACATCAATCACAAGGCAAAAGATTAGAAAGTAAAAACATCATAAAATAGAAAATGAGAGAAACTTCATAATCATCAATAAGATTTTGGAGATTAACTCTGAATACAATATCAAAATATAACAAAAGGGATCCCATGGAAATGAGAGTTCAAAATGATATCCAAGTAAGATTAGTATCCAGATAATATGACTATATGCCCATACCCTAATACAAACATCACTCTATCCCATACAGAACATCACAGGCAGCAAAATCATCCAACTGGTCCTCAATGACCTACACAAAAGCATCAAGGTCGCCTGCTCATGGGAATGAGTAGCACCCATGAAAAGGATGGTCGCTACGCTTTTTACCGAACAAGGTGACAATACTATCGAGTTAGGGATATAGTTAAATACATATATTTACAATAGAGACTATGTACACGTAGGAAACACATAAAGTATCACAAGGTAAGTATTGATTCAGGCCTCTTTTTAGGTATAATATTTTTCATTCTTTTATTTATGTTGAGCTCAAGGAACCTACTGTTCTTAAATTGGTAGAACGGTCTAAAGCACCTCTCAAAGACAACACACCTAAGCCATTATTATCGTCCGGTGGTATAGACCCAACACTAGGGATGTAAACGGGGCGGGTTTTACCCGAAACCCGACGGATTTTATCCGACGGATATGAAGGATGGAAAAAAATACCCATCGGGTTTGGGTATGGATACGGGTATGGGATATCCATACCCATACCCATAACCATACCCGTATCCATATCCATATCCGTTTATCCGATATATAATTACCCTTTTACCCTTAATTTTAAAATAAATATAGTATAAATTAAGGTTAAAATTATCATTTAGCTTAACTATAAATGGGTTTATCCGTCGGGTAATGGATTTATCCGTTGGATAATATCCATTAACGTGTAAACGGATAATCGGTTGGGTAATGGATATCCAACGGATATGGATATGGATGTGTTAGCGGATACCCGTTCGGGTATGGGTATAGATTCGGGTACGGGTATGGATTTAGGTACGGATTTTCTTATCAGGTACAGATACAGGTATGGGTATACCCGCCCTGTTTACATCCCTACCCAACACCTCTTAGGGTAAAATGCTCCTGATTCACTATTTTTAAATCAATGGAATGGTCTGAAGAACCTCTCAGGGACAACACACCTGAGTCACTATTATTTTCTAGTGGAACAGACCCAACACCTTTGTTCATAGTCACATACTCTTCCACTTTAAGTCATTAATATCTTTTCCACTATTCTTTCATTTTGAATTCAGGGTCCCACTATTCTTAATTCGGTGAAACAGACTGATGCACCTCTCAGAGTAAAAAGCTCCTGAGCCACTATTCTAGTATGGTGGAACGGACCCATAAAACACCTAGATCCAACTCTCGTGATCTTTCACTTTAAATAATTCATATCTTATTTATGATTGATTTAAAAGTACATAACATATTTAAAGTAGGTAATGCACCTCACAAAGATTCTAAGGTTTTTCTCTAAAGTTAAGACCCTTATATTCCCTAAACACCCTAATTTCACATTTTTGCCATGCCTCTTCTTTTGTTACTCTCTTATCCACCAAACAAGCACTCATAGAGTCTAATATCATTCTACTTAAATCATATGTAACAACATTAGCCTTACTCTTGTGGTAGGTCAATTTGATATCATAGTCCTTCACCAATTCTAACCATCTCTGTTGCCTCATATTCAACTCCTTTTGAGTGAATATATACTTGAGGATCTTATGATCAGTGAAGAATCTACAATAATTCCCATACAGATAATGCCTTTAAATCTTCATCACAAACTCAATGAATGCCAACTCTAAGTCACGTGTCAGGTAGTTCTGTTCATGCCGCTTTAATTGACGAGAAGTATACGCTACTACCTTACCTTGTTACATCAATATACAACCAAGCCTGGTTGTGACACGTCGTTGTAGACCTCAAACCCTTATGATCCTGGTGATAGATTCAAAACTGGTGTTGTAGTCCCTGCAGCTTCAACTCCTAAAATGCTCCCTCACATGCATCATCCTACTAAAATCTTGCCATCTTCTTTATAAGGTTCGTTAAAGGATGATCAACCTTCGAGAAGTCCTTAACAAAGCATCTATAGTGCTTGACCAAACCTAGAAAACTATAAACCTTGGGGACACCAGTAGGTTCCTTCTACTCGGTCACTGCTAAATTCTTCGCCAAGTCCATAGCAACTCCTCCAACTGATACCACGTGCCCCAAAAATGCAACCTCCAGAAGCCAAATCTCGCACTTAGAGAGCCTGGCATACATCTTATGCTCTCTAAGAAGGGAGAATATTGTGTAATGATGAATTTCATGCTCCTCTTTACTTCGAGAGTATACCATAATATCGTCTATGAAAACCACCACAAATTGATTGAGGAATGACCCAAAAATCCTCGTCATCAAATTCATAAATACAGTAGGCTCATTGGTGATCCTAAAAGGAATCACTCTAAGTTAGTAGTGCTCATACCATGTCCTCAAACCCAACTTCATGATGTCTGCCTCGACGATGTGCAACTGATGATATCTTGACCTCAAGTTGATCTTTGAGAAGATTGAACCACAAAGTTGATTAAATAAGTCATTGATCCTAAAAGGCGAATAGCATTTCTTCATCGTCAACTGGTTTAGACCCCAATAATCTATGCACAGATGAAGGATTCCATTCTTTTTCTTTACAAACAAAATAGGTGCTTCACATGGGAACACACTAGGATGAATGTATCCGTGAGCCAATAATTTCTCCAACTGAGCCTTCAACTCCCTCAACTCCATTAGTGCCATTGAGTATGGTGCCTTCAAAACTGGCTTTGTCCCCGATACTAACTTAATATTGAAGTCTATATCACATATTGATGTCACACCTAGTATTTTCTCTGAAAACATGTCAGGAAACTCCCAAGCAACTAAAATATCCTCCAAAGCTAACACATCATTGCTCAGCTCCTAAATTCCACACAAATACATAGGGTGACCTCTTTTCACTAGCTAATACGGTGTATGGACAAATATGAACTTCATTGTAGGCCTAGGCTTGCATATCTAATAGGAGACCCTAGCACCTTGAAGTCCCTGCAATACTCCTCTGACTAATCTATCACTACCTTGTACCTTCCCAGCATATCCATCCCTATGATGACATTAAAGTCCCGAAGGTCTATCTCAACCAAGTATACTAGGAAGTATACCCCGCCTATCTCTAAAGCTACATTTGAGTAGAGCCGAGTACAATCCAATCTACCCCCAAAAGGTAATATCACAGAAATAGATATAATAGAATATGGAGATAAAGCAACTCTAGTAATAAACATAGAAAATACAAATAATAGAGATGTTCCCAAATCAAACAACACATAACCTAGTAACGAAAGGATGGAGAATGTACCAATAACCTCATCCATATGTCGATCAGCCTTTATTTGGCTAATGATATTCAGGTGCCCGCTTGACTATCCTCCCTAGTATCATCCATGATACCCTTTAGAACCCTAGATATATCCTCCTCTTAAGGAACAGGGCAAGGCCCCTATGGTTTCCCCTTAGCCTCCTTAGGCTGGCCAAGGGCTAAGGCAGGTGCCCTTTGTTGATGTTATTATTGTGGCTAGTAGGCCCATTGCTAGTATGCATGTTGTCAAGGTATCAGGGGACCCTGCTGCTAGAGATGACCTTACTGACGCTGGCACTCAAAGGATCGATGGCCCATTTGACCACACATCCTGTACTTAATTGAAATGCCCCATGAGTCTTGCCTTGGATGATCCCAACTATAGAAATGACACTTGAAGTACCTCAGCTGACCTAAAAATATGCTATGCTTGCTCGTCTGACCTTGGTGTCAAAGCTGACCTCCCTAAGGCTGGATCTGGGCAGCTACTAAAATCCTGGCAGTCTACCTCCTCAAAATTAATTTTTTCCTCTAGAACCTTGTGTCTCTAGTTTTCTCTTGCCCAAAATGGAAGCATGTTCCTGTACCAAAATAGCAATTATGCATGCCCGCTCTTATAATGTGGCTAAATCCTAAAAAGCCACGACACCCATCATCCTTCGGATACTAAAATGGAGCCCCTACTCAAATTGATAGACCACCGTCAACTTATTGGCTACTATCCTTGGTGCAAACATTAATAACTTGCTAAATTTGGCGTGGTGCTACCTCACAGTCATGTCCCCCTAATTTAGTTGTATGAACTCCTTTAGCTTATCCCTTTTAAGACTCTTAGAGTAAAACTTAGTAAGAATTGTCACATTGAAGTCCTCCCAGAATATCAGCGGTCCTCTTTGTACATGTTGACCTACCCACCAGGTGTCAGCAAATCCCTGTAAAAAGAAAGCTACAATTTTCACCTTCTAAGCAGGTCAATAGTCAATTGCCTCATACGTCCTATCCATAACCCGAATCCATCATTCTAGGATGGCTGGGTCCTCATCACCGATGTAAATTGGTGGGTGATGTTTCGTAACCCTTTAAAGTCATTCCTCTCCAATACCCTCCAATGGATAATGAGGAGGTGATGGTCATAAATGAGGCTAAGGCGGGCGTCTAAGGAACTCAATAAATGCCTCAAAAGTCTCTTCTAAATGACCAACATAGTCGTTAAGTGCCAAGGATAGCTAACTGCAAGATAGAAAATGTGTTAAGATAACATATTCCTAGTGTACTAACGCATATTACACATAAGCATATTCAAATGCCACCTAGGCTACCCTTTTTCAATTTCTCACAAGTTAATATAGGTTTTCAAATAATTAAGTTTCTCAAAATATGAAATATACTGATCAAACTAGATAAGGAATTGTTTAAAAACTGAATTCTGAAAACAAAATGTGGTAATCTAAACCAAATATCTAATACCAGTTTGCAACGCCCCAAAATTTACTATTGAAAAATTTTGTTTTGGCAGAAGCATAATATCAAAATATTTGGATGTTATCACCATAATTGACATAAGTTTGATTTACCATTCGATGTTTAGGGTTTTTATGTTATGTGCTTGTATGGTTATGTGTGTTTTCTTGATATCATTATTATATGTTTTAATAAATGTTGATTATGATATTTTATGATGATATTATGATAGTATAGATATTATGTTATTGAAATAAAGTAAAAATGGTTAAGAGGCACCATTATGATTTTTCTATGATAATGATATATTTGTGGGAATACATTCTGTGGCATGAAATATGGGATAAACAGGCTTTGATAGGTGGAAACTTAAGTATTTTTATAAGGTGTGATGATGATTGGTGGATTTGAAAAATAATGTGCATGGAAGGTACAAGATTTTATAAAATAAAGGTAATTATTTGTCCTGAAGGGTATTTTGGTCATTATGGGATAAAAAGACTATTGTGGTATTTTATGTGTTAGGTGGATTAAAATATGATAATAATATCATGAGAAATTCTTGGAAGTATTATTGGTTGTTTGGGGGTCCTTCAATGAAATAATGGTTTATTAGGGCATAATAACTTGTTATGATAATGTTATCATTCTGTGGGTAAAATCTAGAGGCTATTCGATTTCTAAATATGTTGCTAATGATTGGCCTTATGGGGTTATTTATTGGACTTGGTAATCATGTGGATTTTATGGGAGGAATTATGACTACTTATGAAATTAGGATTTTTAGTAATTTTATAAATAGTACCTTAGATAAGATTATTAATGTATGCATGTGAACGATGCAGGTGATAGACCTTGCATTATAGGTATGAGAATAATGATGAGATTCGAGGATGAAATAATATAAATTATGGTGGAATAATAAATATTGGAGAATGAATGCTAAAGGGTGTGTAATAGGGTTTGAATAGACTTAATGACTTTTACCTATGATATGTGTCTATCTACTTTATTGTGTTCAATGTCTGAGAATTAATGATGAATAAGATACCAATCATTTAAAGTGAATGAGTACATGAGTAGAGCCAATATATATATATATATATATATATATATATATATATATATATATATATATATATATATATCCCATTCCACCGAGGAGAATAATGGCTCGGGAGCATTCTACCCTGAAAATTGATATTTTTAATCTCCATTCTACCGGAAAGAATAGTGAATCAAGAGCGTTTTACCCTAAGAAAGTGCTTCGGTGAGTTTCATTGGATTAAGAATAGTGGGGTCTCTGCTCATCATGAAATAAAAATATAACAGTATAACCTATGGAAAAGACACTAATAATTTAAAGTAGAAGGGTAATTGAGTCAAGAATAAGGTGTTTATATATATATATATATATATATATCTTATTCCACTAGGGTAAATAGTGGCTCAGAAGAGTTCTACCCAAAAAAGGTGATGTTTTAAAATCCTTTTCATCGCATAATAATAGTGGATCATGTGTGTTGTCTCTGAGAAGGTGCTTCAAGTCATTCCACTGGTTTAAGAATAGTGGGGCTCCTGCACTCAAAATATATAAAAGAATGAAAATAGAATATATCTAATAAGAGACCTAGATCATTATCTGTTTTATGAGATGTTTTAATTATCTGCTTGTATACTTATTATCTGTTATGAAAGCATATGCTATTTGCATTCCTATTTCAATAGTATTGATCCTTTTCTCAATAGCATACTAACCATCTGTTTTATGGGTATTGCTCATTCCCATAAGTAGGAGACCCTGATTCTTATGTGCAGGTCTCAGAAGATCCGATAGATGATTATGCTGCCTATGATGTCTTATGTGGGGATGAGTGACTTCATCTTTATTAGGGGTTGAGTGAAGAGTAATATTATCTAGTAGATATATTTAACTAGATACCTTCTTAGACTCTTGATTCATGGTATCCCTTCCTTTGTATTTTGCATTGTAACTCAGAGTCAAACTCTAAAACTCGTTATTGTATTATAAATGTTCTTTCCTTTCTAATTTTCTTGTGTTACCATAAATTTTTTAGCCTTGTGATTGATGTAAGAATGTTTGAATAAACCAGATTTATGTCAATTATGGCAGTAACCCAAAATATTTTACTTATATTACTTTCGTTATAAAACAAAATTTTTTAGTGGTAAAAAATGGGGGTGTTTTAGGAGGGTTGTGTAGGAGAAGCATAGGCGTACACGGGTGAGAAGGAAAATAGTGTGCACGGTTGTGTATCAGACCTTGTATGGGTTGTGTAAGCATGTATAGGAGGGTCATGCGAGAAATTTTGTGAGAGGGCATAACTAGGGCATGCGTGAGAATCACGATCGTGTACCTTACGAAAATGAAACATAATGCGTAGGGAAGGAGGAAAAAGGCAACACCGAGGGGTGGCAATTGCCGACGATGATAAGGGGGTTGATGGGTTGTTTTACTAAGAAAATGGTGGTGCTTGGTGTTTGGCGGCGATATGTGGATGGGGATGGTGGTTCAACGATATCGAATAGAGCAGGGAGAAAGAATAGGAAGAAGGAGGTGGTTGATGGGTTGTGCTTGATAGAAAATGGGGTGATAAATGAGATAATGATAGATTGGAGAGGGAGTATATATATACATATGCATGAATGGTGGCATGAAAGAGGTAAAAATGGCAGAGGAGGAAGATATGCATGGGAAAACGGCAGGGGGTGTCATGATGCAGTATGATTGGGAATGGCAGGGACACAAGGAGAGGGTAAGGCATGGGTTGATGGCAAAATTTCTAGCGAAACATATCAGATGGGATTAAGGAAGATGATTATGAAAGTGGATAGTAGTTGTTTCAGAAGTTAGAAGAAATGCACGCTAGGCAAGGGAAATAAGAAGAAAAAGTCGGTGGGAGATGGAGCAAAGAAAAGGAAAATTAGAATGAAATGAAAAAAAAGGAAAAGGGTTAGTGCTTAACTATTAGATTTGATTAAGTTTGTGATTAGCTAAATTAGGTGAGATCAGAAATATATAAATCAACTTGGGTTAAGGTTAGGTTAAGAAATCTAATTTACACTAGCCAAAGATTAAGATTAGATTAGAATTTTAGGATTAAAAATTAAGGGCTAAAATATAAATTTCTCCAGGAATTGGTTTAAGGTATTAATTATTTGGGATTAGATTAAAGTAAAATTTGGGGTATTACACCCATAAACAACTTCAAGATAATGCTTGGTATAGAGTTCGTCGATAAGGTACGCCTACTCTCATTTTCTATTGCTAACACCATGCATATCTCTAAGGGGTAGGAGTCTTATGTTGAGCCCCTAATCTGGGAGAAGGTGGAGTCCAAGATGCTTTATGCTATGCAAGTATTTAAAGGACTCGAGAAGGGTGAGGTCATCTTGTTGGTCATGTTAAAAGAAGAATCCTAACACATTAGATCAGATGTGCCTAAAGATTTCAATAGTATTAGGAGTATAAGGAGATGGTGCCACCTTATCTTCCGAATAATCTTCCTCCTAAGAGGGAGGTGGATTATGTGATAGAGCTGGAATTAAGTGTTAAGCCTCTATGAAATGCCCCAAAAATTTCTAATTTTAAAAAAATTATATTTAAATGAGGTTTTATTATGAAAATTAATTAAATAAATTATTTTTATTATAATAAAAGGGAATTAATTAGGGCTATTAAAGAATAAAATAATAAATAATTTTTATTAGAAAAGTTTTGGGTATTTTAGCTAATTAAGGATTTTATTTTTAAAATTAATTAAATAAATTATTTTATTTAAAATAATAAGGATAAAATAGTTTCAAATTAACATGAATTTTATAAATAATTTAATTGGAGAAATTTAGAGTGTTTTGCTAATTAAAAATGGAATTTATGGAAAATCTTTTAAAAATCCTAATTTAGCCTAAAAAGGGATTTAAATATTATTTTATTTAAATATTATTATTTTTAAGTATCCAAAATATCCTAATTAATTTAATTAACCTAACCCATTATTTTTCCTTTTCCTTTTTTTCCTTTTCTTTCTTCCTTTTTTCTTTCTTTTTCTTTCTTTTTCTTTCTTCTTCTTTTCTTTTTTTTCTTCTTCCTGTGTTGGGCCTGGCCGCGACCCATTTTCTTCTTCCCGTAGCCCGCTCCCATTTCCTTCCTTTCTTCCTTCAGTGCGACCCACTCTGAAACACCGCTTCTCTTTCTTTTATTTCCCCAAAATGCGTCGTTTTTTTAATGAACCTTAACCCTCACCGCGCTGACCGGCCCGGTCTCCTCTCTTTTCTTTTCTTTTTTTTCTTTCCCGACCGCTCGGTCCAGTCGCCTTTTTCTTTCTTCTTCTTCCTTCTTTCCTTCCCCTGTCGCCTACACCATTTCCGCCGCCCCTGTGCCTTGTTTTTTTGCCGCCGTTGACTGGTCGTTTCGATCCTCTCTCTCCCCTACTGACACTTCGACATTTTCTCCCAACTAACTCCTTTCTCCTTGCACATTTCTCCCTCTCCCAGCCAGTCAACCACCCTGCCTCGTCCCTGAGATTCCGTCGGCCAAACAATGCCGCCAGTGAGCCCGAACCAACCTTCCTTATCCCCTCACCGATCCACATAACCCTAACCTCTCCTCTAACTCTATAAATACCCCCATGATCTACCCTGTATCGAATTTTTGGTCTCCAACCCAGAAATCATCCCTTTTCGCTGCCGCCCCTTTAAACGCCTTATCTGCTGCCTCCGGCCAATTTCGTCGCCATCTCTAGCCACCAAACTCTTCCTTGCACCACCCTCTAGCTAACTAAACGTCCCATATCCCTCAATTTTTCCTGCGCAAGCCACCCTGGCTGTGCGAAGTAGCCTTCCCAAACAACCCTTCCTTCCACCTCTGCCAGCCTTTGCGCCGCCCTTAGCCACCTCTTCCGCCGCTGCCGCCACTTCTTTCACCTTCCATTCTCTTGTGGAGACCCTCCTCTACCTTCCCCTACCTTTCTTTTCCTCTTCCTCCCTCTCCTCCTCCCTTTCTCTCCTTCTTCTCCATTCGGCCACCACCGCCACCACCGTGCGCCGCCGCCTTTAGCTATGCCGCCACCCTCATTCAACTCTTTTCCCTCTAGGTAGTCTTAAACGCCCCAACTCCCACATTAATTCTCCTTATCTTTTTCCCATCATTCAACTTTTACCCTTTTCTTCTCTTTTTCAGGCCGTCGCCGCCGCCGTCGTACACCACCGCCGGTGCCACCCATCCCCTCCAGCCTAAGGTTGAACCCTAGACCCTCTAAGCCCTTTTCCCTATTTTTATAAGCCTTAATTTAAGTTATTTCATTTATTTGAATATAAATACTATTATTATTATTATTATTATTATTATTATTTCTATTTTTAATATGTATTATTATTATTATTATTATTAGTATTAATATTTTGATTATTATTTCTATTAAGGGCTGAACCCCTATTGTATTTTATTTTTGATTTTATTATTATTATTATTACTATTATTATTATTAATATGTGTTTATTATTATAATTATTATTTTTATTATCACTATTTTGAATTACTATTATTATAATTTCATTATTAATATTACAACTACTTTACTATTAGCTTTGCTATTATCATTATTATTGTTATTGTTATTGTTATTATTATTTTTTATATTATCATTGATATTATCTTTAGTATTTTTGCTATTATTTTAGTACCATTATTATTATTAGGGTAAAGTCTTTAACCCTATATTATCAACTTTTATAATATTTCTATTATTTCTTATATATTTAATAAAGTTAGATATTTTTTAATGTTATTTTTATTAATATGTTATTATTTTGTCAAAGCCCTAAGGAGGTGTAGGAGCGTGCTCCAAGACCGGTGTCGTTTTAGGTAAGGGGTTACTAAGGCCTATTGTGTGTTGATGTGCATTATATGCTTTGTATGATATGCATCCTATGTTTATTATTGTAAGTATTTTGTATGTGGTATAACGTGGAGTTGAAGTATGTTTTTGTATGGCATATGTACTATATGTGATGAAATATTGTATATATGATGATATGTGTTGTGACCCTATAAGACATGCATGTGAGGGTGTTGATGTGGTTTGTGTGGGAGAAAGGATGAAAAAGGTGGATGGGGAAAGAAGTTGACCAAGGGATGTGAGATGACCTAAGTATTTTAATATTTCATGAGTGGAAGAATAAAATGGAAAATTTAGGGTTTCGTGTGAGAGAATATAATTTATGGTTTGTATGGGAGAGTCTAATTTATGGTGTTATGTGGGAGAATCTAATTTATGATGTTGTATGGGAGAGTGTAATTTATGATGTTGTATGGGAGAAACGAATTTATAGTTTTATATGGGAGAATCTAATTTAAGGTTTTGTGTGGGAGAATCTAATCTATGATTTTATATGGAAGAATCTAATTTATGATGTTGTATGGGAGAATGTAATTTATAATATTATATGGGAGAATATAATCTATGGTTTTGTATGAGAGGATCTAATGTAGAGTTTTGTATGGATGAATCTTTGGTTTTATATGGTTTGAATTTAGGGTTTGGTAAGGATGAATCTTTGGTTAGGTATAGATTGAATTTAGGGTTTAGTATGGATGAATCTTTGGGTTTTATATGGTTTGAATCTAGGGTTTGGTATGGATGAATCTTTGGTTTTGTATGGATTGAATTTAGGGTTTGGTATGGATGAATCTTGGGTTTTATATGGTTGAAATCTAGGGTTTGGTATGGATGAATCTTTGGTTTTGTGTGGATTGAATTTAGGGTTTTGTATGGAGGAATCTTGGGTTTTGCATGGTTGATTCTAAGGTTTTTACGTGGGAGCTTAGGGTTTGCATGAAAAATTCGAAAGGTTGTATGGGATGTATAAAGTCTGCATGGGAGTAAAATTTACGTATGGAAAGTTGATTTGGGATGTGAGGAAGATAATGTAAGTGTTGTTTGAGTGCTGGAACACTTTGGATGAAAAATAGTACGTGGAGTAATATAAAGGTATGTAGGAGACTGAGCTAGGGTTTATGTGGACAATTAGGGTTTGGTGTGGCTGCTTATGGTTTTTGTGGTATCATGTGCATTTGGTGATTAAAGTGTAATTATGATGGTGGAATTTTATGATTTGTGATGTGTGAAGTGTAAAGGGAATGATTCATGCATGTCCAAGGTGAAAGCTTTTGAATAAGATACTTAAAACTTTAATCACGTAAAGTGGAAGATGTTGAGCCGGGTCCAGACCGATCCACCGGAGTATAATAGTGGCAGGGTATGTTACCCTTGCGACCGATCCACCAGCTAAAATAGTGGCAGGGCATGTACCATCGCGATCGATCCACCAGCTATAATAGTGGGGGATCCCGAGCTCAACAAAATCAAACCCTACAGTTGCTAAGACATGGGAAAGATATTAATTACTTACAGTGGAACACCGTATGAGAAGCGGCCAGACCGATCCACCGACATAAAATAGTGGCAGGGTATGTTACCCTCGCGACCGATCCACCGGCTAAAATAGTGGCAGGGCATGTACCCTCGCGACCGATCCACCAACTAAAATAGTGGGGCTCCCGTACTCGTGTGGACTTGATAAAGATAATAGCATGAATTGATTTCTAATAAAAGAATAATTAAATAATTAATTTGGAATAATCATGTACTTTATGTGCGGCCTGGATCATTTATAGGTTGTATAATTTCCTTCATGACCTTATGTACTATATGTGTGGGTTTGAAAGTGTAATTTGAGTATTATTTTGCATAATTATATATACTTATGTGTTGGCCTTAGTGCTCGGTTACCTTACTCAGTACGTAACGTACTGATCACCCGTTTCATGGGTATTGCTCATTCTCACGAGTAGTATTCCCTTCTGACTTTGTGCAGGTGGGCGAGACATCAGTCGAGACTGTGTGTTGAGCATGTTTTGGCTCCAAGTTCGAGAGTGTCATGGCCGTATTCATTCTTTATGAGATTTATGTCCGCCTGTTATTTCGTTTGTATTGAATTCATCTTTTTTGATTTATTACCTTGCATTAAATATTTCAAATAAACATTTTATCGGTTGTAATCTCATTTTCTTTTGGATATGAATTATAATTCTTTACGCGTACTCTAATTTTTGATATTATGATCTTTTTAGTTCTTTTAAGAACTGTTGGTTTGAGTTTAATGATAATATTTTCTTAGCCTTAGCACTTGGTACTGAAACGGTCGGAGAGAACCAGTTTGGTACTAAGTGTGGCGATAACATCCCCAAAATTCATAGGTTTTAAAATTTTAAGTTCTTTTGCTTAAAAAAAAGTAGTGAATTTTAGGGTGTTACACTCCATTCATGGGAACATATAGGATAACCCTACTGGAGTTGGAAGAATTGAGGAAACAACTAAAGCAACTTTTGGATGCAAGATGCATAACCTAATTCTATTTCAAAGGAAGCATGATGGAAGCCTTCGGATGTGTATCAACTGCAGGACACTAAACAAAGTGATAGTGAAATACAAGTATCCCATATAGTTGGTGGTTGACTTGTTTGATAGGCTTGGGAAAGCCTAATGATTCTCCAGTCTAGATTTAACGTCAGAATACTGGAAAGTCTGCATAACCGAAGAGGATGAGGCCAATACTACATGTGTGACTAGTATATAATGAGATTTTGGGTGGCTATGTTGAACAGCTAAGGAAAGTTTTCCAAGTACTCAAAGAAAATGAGGTCTTCATAAATTTGGAGAAGTGCCTATTCACCTAGGAGGAGGTAATGTTCTTGGGGCATAAGATCGTGAAGGAGAAGATCCTCATGGATAAAGCTAAGGTGCAAGCCATGGAAGAGTGGGAACCGCATAAAAGAGTCTCAGAGTTAAGGTTTTTATTAATCCTTGCAAATTAATACAGACGGTTCATTATGGGATACTTGGCTAGGCTGACCCTTGAACAACTTGCTTGAGAAGAAGGTCCTATGGGAATTGACAAAGGAATGTCAAAGGGCCTTTGAAGATATTAAGCAAGCTGTGATGAAAGAGCCAGCCTTAGCTCTTCCCAACTACTAAGAGCCATTAAATATACACACTAATGCATTGGATTTCGCTATAAGAGGGGTCTTAATACAAGATAACTATCCCATAGCTTATAAGAGTCAAAAACGAAAGGATAGGGAAAGAACATATTTGGTGCATGATAAAGAGATGACGGGTATTATACATTACCTTTGGGTATGGAGGTACTACTTTCTTGGGAGTGGATTTGTGATCAAGATCGATAATGTTGCTACCAGCTACTTCCTGAGGCAAAAGAAGTTAAGTCCCAAGCAAGCATGGTGGTAGGACTTCTTGGTGGAGTTTGACTGTATGAAGGAGTATAAGCAGGGCAAGACCAATATATTCGTAGACGCATTGAGTCGAAAGGCAGAGTAAGTAGCTTTGAGCCAGCTGGATCGAGTTTGAGAGGAATTGACCCAGGATCATTTAGCTAAGAACATAATGGAGACGGCTAAGAAATGAAGGACTCTAAGATTTTGGGTAGAAGATGGCATGCTCTATATTGTTGGTCGTCGATTGTATGTGCTAAGATGGGGAAACCTAAGAAGAGACTTGCTACAGGATTTCCATGACTCAAAGTGGGCTGGACATCCTGGTATGTGTAGGACCCTTGCTCTACTTGAGAAATCATATTATTAGCCTAACACGTAGGATGATGTGGAGGCATATGTGAAGAATTTTCTTGTATACCAATAAGACAAGGTGAAGTGAAGCAAGTTTGCTAGCCTACTTGAGCCCCTTCCCATTCCATAGAAGTCATGGGAGAGCATATCTATGGACTTCATTTCAGCACTACCGACATCAGAAGGATGTGATGCTATTATGGTGGTAGTTGAAAGATTTTTTTTTAAGTATGGAGCCTTCATCCCAGCCCCATGATATTTTACTGTCGAGGAGGCAAGGCGCCTCTTCTTTTAGCATGTTGTGAAGTATTGGGGTGTTCCTTAGAGTATCATTAGTGACCGAGACCCACGATTTACAGGAAAGTTTTGGAGAGAGATATTCAAGCTCATGGGCTTGGATCTTCACTTCTCTACAAGTTTTCACCCACAAATTGATGGATAAATGGAGAGGGTGAATCACTTATCGAAGATCTACTTAAGACACTTTGTGAGTGCCAACAAACAGATTGGGAAAAGTAGATTAACATGGCCCAATTCTCCTATAATCTCCAGCGGAGTGAGGCAACACAAAAGTGCCCATTGAAGTTGGTGATGGGCTAACAACCTGTATCTCCACAAGAGTTGGACAAGGGATACACAGGACCTAGCCTACAACCTTCAAGTATGCAAAAGGGTGGGATGAGTAGTTGGATTTGGTTAAGGCAAAATTGACCAAGGCAGCAAAGAAAATGAAGAAGTGGGCTGATGAAAAGAGGTAGCATAGGGCATTCCAAGTGGGAGACAAAGTCATGGTAAAGCTTCCAAACTAACAATTTAAGGCCTACAGGAAGGTACACAAAGGCTTGATACGAAATAATGAGGGGTCATATCCGATTGTGAAGAAGGTTGGAAAGACTTCGTATAGATTGGAACTGCCAAAGGAGCTCAAGGTTCATCTGGTGTTCCATGTGATTCATTTGAAGCCTTACCACAAGGATAAGGATGACCTGAGTAAAGGTGAATCTCATCGAGCACCACCCGCAAATGTTGCATCTGTTGAAAAGGAGGTTATAGAGATCATGGCAGATTGAGCAAAGAAGGCTAGAGGATTTCCCAACTACACCGAGTACCTTGTGCGTTGGAAGGGGTTACCTTATAGCGAGGCAAGTTGTGAACGTGAAGAAGACTTGTGGCAGTTTCGTGATCAAATAGATACTTTCAAGACCACTAAGGGTTTAACAAGGACATCAAGGGCTTAAGTGAGGGAGAATGTCAAAGACCACTTATTATTATTATTATTATTTTGCCTGGAAGGTTATAGAATACCTTAAAGTTGTACAGGCTCTAGTAAAATTTTGTGGAAGATCATGTAATATTCTAGAGACACTTCTAGATAATGCAAGCATTCTCTAGATCTCTCAGATATAGAAGTCTAGAATTCACATGTAAATGTAGAAGAATGTGGAAGATCTATAACCTTCCACCGTAGGGCAGTAGTAGGAGGGGCTCAATTATAAATAGAGGAGGACCCTCATTTGCTTCCATCATCTTTCAAATTGTAAGATCTCTCTTTTTTCATCTATAAAGAGTTATCTTCATACATACACTCTCTCACATTCTCTAAGTTTTCTAAAGTTCTTCAAGTTTTAGTATTCTTACTCGTCTTTAAAGGATCGGTAATAGTTTAAGCGTTGGAAATACTGATTTATTGAGCAGTAAAGAAGATGTGCTTTGAAGTGTCGTACAAACTTAAATGAAAAGAATCACCCCGTGACAAAGTACTTGATTCCTATATTTGCCCATCTATCTCTGGTGCCTTTGGCGCAATAGCTTGAACTAGAATGATGGTTCTTACGTGGCTGCGGATTGTTGCCATCTACGCGCATGCTTTCCATTCGAAGTGATCAGTCTTAAAACGTAAGAGGAGAGGAGTAACAAAAAATCATAATCCTGATGGTGGCCCATCGAGCTGTTAAATGGAAGCTGAATAATAATAATAATAATAATAGATCTAAACATTGGACATAATACTGTACTGCTGAGCAAGCAAACGTGCGTGTATTTAACAGATGAACATATGGCTGAACATACAGACAAAACCGTGAGACTCGGATCGGGCAGGAGGAATATAAGAAGAGATTTAAAGCTTGGTATTACGACTGCAGCTCTGGTTTCTGATCTTAAAATCGGGAAATCCTACAGCAATCCGGCAATCAGTCATGGAGACAGCGTGCTTGCGAATGATCCCTAAGAATATCACCTTACCAGGAACAACAGTATGTGTATCCAACAGAACCTGACCTCCCGAAATATCATCAAGAAGCATCGACAAATTTGAGCCAGACAAGAACCTGTCCGCCTCTAGTGCAAGACGGCATCCTAAGACAGATGATGACATAGCTTTAATCAGTCCCGAATCAAGCTGGGCATCTCCCACCTTGTTTCCTCTGTACATCAAAAGAGTCTCACCGGAGCCATGTTTGAAGCTAGCATGGTTACGATTTTCAACTAAGATGCTGAGGTTCACGGTGATGTTCAGTGCTAATTTAATAGCAGGAAACGTGATTTTGGGAGCCACGCCTTCTAAGGTCGTGGATATGAGTTCTGTCCGAGGTTGTTTAGGCTTGAACACCGTGAGAGCTAGAATCAGAAGGATTATGAATAGAGCTAGCACGAATAGGAGGATAGTGAGGGACGCGATTAAGCAACTCTTCTGCCGTCTTTTTTTTGATTTGGGCGCTGTATCGTTGTTGGTGAAGCTACTGTTGGCGGTCTTCATGATGGTTATCAAAATTCACTTCCGTAATCTTCTTCTGCTGGAACTGGAATATGTAGTGGTCCGTGTTTGTGTATGTGGGAAAAGGAAGAAAAAGTTGGAAGATGAATCAGCAGGAGTGTGGTACACTACTCCCGACGAAAGTATTTCGTTTTGGAGCGCCTCTTACTCACTAATTAATGACATATAATCCAAATATAAAAATCAAATCAAAAACTAAATTCATCTATAATATATATATATAAATCAGTCAGTTCACTAATTTTATTTTTTTACTGATAATTAAATAATACAAACTAATAACAATCCAAAATAATAATAATAATCATAGCATAAAAAAATCTTAGTAGTATTATTTATATTTCTACAATCATCATCATTATTATAATAAATTTTTTATATCTTTTGATGACAATTTTTTTTAAAAATTTTATATTGTCATTAGTTTATATTATTTAATTATTAATAGAAAATAAATTTAATATACTAATATATTTATTTTTAGACAAATTTAATTTTTAACTTAGGTTTTATATTTGAATGGATAGCATATATCTTGAGACTCTGATATTAATGCGTCTGTTTTTGGTAGTTGTTTGTTCCAAAGGACATATAGCATACCGCCGGCCTCTAGAGACAACCAATAATAATCTTCACCGTATTAAGGGGGAAGCCTTAAAATAAATAAATAAATAAATGCTATTACAATGACAGGCAGCTAACCTGATCCATGACCACTACATCACGTTCTGACATTGTATGAACTCACCGAGTTAGGTGGTTTCTGTAGTGTTCCGTAATATTATTGAAATTATATTAAATGTATATTTATAGGTATAATTATTATTATTTTTTTTAATACAGCAAGCGACACAATATTTTTTAAGAAAAGGACGCCAGATTAAACCTAATGTGGCAGATTTTTTATTAGATTTTAGTTACATATATACTTAAAAATAGATATTTTATATTTTGATTTCAAAACGTTCGGCCATGGACGGAGGCAGTATAATGTAAATGGGGTCACCTGACCTTACCTATTATATATATATATATATATATATATATATATGTAAACAATTAATTTTGTATGTGTCGTTAGAATTTTTTTATCCAGTTATTATGATCCGTATTCTATTCATATTTATCCGTATATATTTTATTACTGTCCATGGATTTATAAGTTTATATTCTCTTTTTATTTTATTGTTATATTATGCAATTTATTTTTCTTTTTATTTTTTATTTAATATGAGTCACTGAATTATTAGTACGTAATTTTAATAGCTATATATGACAAACTTTCTTTTTATATTTTATTAGTATAATATGTAAATTTTAATTTCTTTAATTATTTTACATCCAAATTTTAAGTAGTAGTACTAATAATAATAATAATAATAATTTTATATGTTTTATTAATTGTAATTAATATATTAAAAAATAATTTTAATATATGAGCTAAAAAATCATATAATATTATATAAACATCTTACCAAAAATTATTTATATAATTTTAGTATATATATTTATGAGCTACACATTTAAAAAGTATGTAAAGCAAATTAGCCGAACAAAAGAATATAAAGACCTCATAAGTCATGTAGTTTGTGTAACATTCAAAAAGGTATGCTCAAAGAAAAGGACGAAGTTAGAAATATAATTTAATGAGATACTGTTAGATTTATATGTTTACATATAAACTATCTGTATTATTTATAATTATAATTAATAACACCTCACAATACATATATTTATCATACATTTTTAAATTAATATTAATTTAAAATTATATTTTTTTTAATTTTATATAAGTATGTGGTTAATAATGAGTTATTATTTATTATTTGTTATTATAAATTTTTAATGTTATGTTTTTTATGAGAAAAAACAGATAAAATTATAATATCATGAGTGAATAACTAAGTTCGTAATAAAAGTAAAACAAGAAGTAAAATTTAAATAATAATATACTTTAATAAGTTTTAAATAAATAATAAAGATATGCATATTTTTTTATTACATAACTTGTTAATATTAAATTTAGTTTTATCGAGTCAGATCGAGTTAATGGCAGATTAGGTTGATAGTGGATTATAGATTGAGGTTGGATCGGATCACTTATAATCTAGATCAGTATCAAATTAAATTAGTTTCGAATATAATATAAATCAAATTAAATTTATAAATTTATTAAATTAAGTCGGATAAAATTTTATACATACAACATTAAATCACGGATCAGGTAAATTTTGCCAAATCTATTAATAACCGATTGCACGATGGTCTTTTAATGGTTCTTGATTCCCATCTCCCACCTTCTGACTTTCTAATTTCTGGATAGGAGTATTTAAAGCCCATAGCGACCAACAACCAACAACAATTTTGTTCGCGTCCGAAAAAGAGTGTTTCCTTTTAAACGACAACTTTTCAATTGCAACTTTTTAAAATATATACTATTCCATTCGTTTTATTAAAAAAATATTAATTTATACATTATTTTATAAAATAAAAAATATATCACTTATATTATTTTTTTTTATTAATTAAAAACATATATAATTATTTATGTATGAAAGAGAAAAGAAAAAATTGAATTTAAAATAAAAAGAATCATTAACTAATTTTTATTGGAAAAGAAAATTACCTAAAAAGTCTTTATTTATAAAACGAATGAAGTATTATTTTTAGTTAATTTAAATTATAAATATGATCAAACAACTAACTATAACAAATTTTCCAAACAAGGGCTAAAGAGAACATTACAACCCGATGATATCGTACATCATTCTCTCAAATCCTAATTACCATATGTTATTGATCTAATAACACATCATTAAAAAAAATATCTATATTCTATTATCAATTCTCATTCGTGTTAATTTTTAAACATTTCGTCGATCACTTCTCTCATTTGCAAAAAACGCATTTATTACAATTATTTTTATTCCTACATAGTTTTAAAAATAGGACTGGATATGTTGGTCCGACAAATAAACCGGGGAACTAGTCGGGCCACCTACCATATTCTATATACCGATTCTTAATGTCTCAAAATCCGTAAAAATCAATCAAAAATTAGTCAGACCAGTAAAAATCGATGAATCGGTCCAACCAGTCAAAAAAATGGTTGGGAGCCAATTAAATTCATGTTTAGTTTAATTTTATATATATACTTAATATGTACCACTGATCCAATCAGTCTAAACTATCGGTCCGACCACTAAATAAGTGAACCAGTTATGATACTAGTTCAATTATCGATCTTATTTAAAACTATAGATTCTTGTGTTTTTACTCTTTTTAACTTGTTCAAAATTTATGAATCGATTCGAAAATATTTTTAAGTTTATTCATGTTTCACACTTTCTTTCCAAATTGTTAACTTGCAAAAAAATCTATTGACGCAACAAGATGATTTTAACTGTTTTTGCTATTTTTAATTCATTGGTCATCAAATGAGTTCAAAGACCAAATATTTATATATATTTGGTTTTCTAAATATATTCAGCATCAATTCATGGCAATTTGAACCACTAGTTATTAGTTTTATACATTTGTAGAAAAAAGTGTTTCTGCGACTTCTTCGTTTTTGCTTGTTTTCCATCCGTTGAGTTTTAAACCAACTCTGATATCCAATATTTTTATATATTTGAATTTCTAAAATTATTTCAAACCTTTCCATAAATTCTTAATATTTAGAATTCAATTGATATTTTTTTTATTAAGTGGTCATTATTGGACTTTCTTCCATATTAATTAATCAAAATTAATTGTTACAAATCAACTAACTAATACTTCAATCCTAACTAGTCTCCATACCAAACCAAATCAAATTTATAACTTGGTTAAATTTGTCTCAACCAATAAGGGAATAAAGTACTATAATCATGATTTTATGATATTTCTTTTACAGGTTTCCAGGGTAGAACGCTCCTGGCCACTATTATTCGCCGATGGACTGGTTTGGCATCGACTCACATGGTATTTCACTGTAAGAGATTAGTGTATTTCCCATGTCTTATCGTTATTATGTTTGGTTTGTTGAGCACGGAATCCCCTACTATTATAGCCGGTGGACCAAAAATCATGTAGGGCAAAACGCTCATGCCCACTATTATTCGCTGGTGGACCGATCTCCAGGGCACCCCGGCTCTTGGCCACTATTATTTGCCGGTGGACCGGTCGAGGTCCGACTCAATAATCTTCCTCTTTTTAAGTGATTAGTGTCTTATTCGTATCTTATTCAAAAGTATTTCACCCTAGACATGCATGTCACCGACCTCTACTTCTATCCTCCCGAGAGGGTCCATCCCATATCTTGAGACCTTTGCGCCTCTTATCACACCCTAACATCCACATTTACTTATAACGAAAATCAAACTCCTAAGGGTGTAGGTTGAGACCCATCACCTTATGACATTCAAATTCTCACACTACCATTCTCTAGGGTTGTCCCTTAAAACCCTAATCGGACCTATGTGGCCCAACCTTTCTTTTATCGTCCCACACCCCATCTCATTTAAATTCGACCCAAATCCCATCACTCTACTCACCAATTATATATGTAACCGTAAAACCCTAGTTGGCCGCTCAAACCCTAACACCTTTCTTTCGTAAGGGTCATCCCATACAAACCCTTGAAATCTCCTATGCAAGAATTACATCACTCATTCATTCTAATCATAATCTCCTTTTATTTTCCCTTCATGGATCATAATAAGGTCAATCTCATGTCCCCTTAGTCAACTCACTTCCCATTTGTTCCTTTTTATCCTTTCCCCCATATCCTATTATTAAACATCCTAGCATGCATATCCTAGAGGGTCACATCACATAACATCTTATGCACAACAAATATAATTGTCATCCACATACCATAAGGAAGTCACATAAGCATATATTCACTCCAAGTTGCGCTATAAATTATTATTCATTAAGCATAAAGTACACAATATGGCATAACACATGGGACACAAGGCATATAACTCACATATAGTTGTTCTTCACCACACCCTTGCTTGGTTTAGGTTACCAAGCTATCTCTCACACTTATTAGGTCACCACTCACTCTTCATAATTGTTACACTTATCATAATTCCCATTTGGTTGGTTAGATTACCGAATTACCCTTCTCCTTTGTTATAATTGCTAAAATGCCCCTTTAGTTGAATAAATTACCAAATTACCCTTCTACATTATCTTAATTACCAATTTTCCCTTAGGTTGGGTAAATTACCAAATTGCCTTATCCATTATCAAAATTACCAAATTACCCTTTAGTTGGTTAAATTACTAAATTTCCCTTCTCTTCTAAATTTACCATAATACTGCTTTTACATGCAAATTACTATTTTATCCTTTGCTTACAAAATTACCATTCTACCCTTTAGTCACAAAATTACCATTTTATCATTTTTCTTACATAATTACCAGTATATCCTTTACTTATAAAATTATTATTTTGCCCTTTGCATACAAAATTACCATTTTACCCTTTTCACTTGTAAATTACCATTTTGCCCTTTAATTATGAAATTACCATTTTGCCCCTTGAATTATAAAATTACCATTTTACCCTTGAAGTCCAAAATTACCATTTTACCCTTTTACCTCCAAAATTATCATTTTACCCTTTACTTCCAAAATTACCAATTTAGCTTTTTTACTTACAATTTACCATTTTGCCCTTTACTTCCAAAATTACCAATTTACCCTTTTACTTACAATTTACCATTTTGCCCCTTATTATACTACTTATATTAAATTATTATCACTACATGAAATATTAATTTTAATACCCCATTCTCGTTATCCAACTCCACAACTATTATATTTAACATAATACTCATTAGCACCCACACATAATAGATCACATTCTTGCACAAGACATATTACTAAAATACCCCTAGAGCTCACAATAATATTAACCATGCGTTAATGGTCACAATAACATAATACAACATGGATAAATACTTAACATTTTCATTATTACCAAACTCTTATATTAAGAAATATTTCCATACCTAGCATATAATTTAACATGCTTCCTTTTTATCAATCAACACAAGAAACTACATATATTATATTAAACAATATATATCAAGTATAATAACATATTAAAAAGCCTAATTTGCTAACATACGTTTATCCATACGTTTAAGTGGGGTTTAACGGTTACCTTAATTCCCATAAAAACGAACCTTACCGGTATTCCCGTTAAAGGTTCAAGATTTGATTAGCAAAACCAATACCTAAAAATAATATAAATATTTATCACATTAGAGTTAAGAAAACCAAAGGCATAAGACTTTATAATACTTAATTAATGAAATAATTAACTTAAAATATTATTATACCTTAAAATCATTAACCAAATAAACCAAGAAATGCAGCAACTCATCCTGCTCATGCAGCATGAGCTGCATGCAAAGAAATGAGGGGGAGGGGCTCGAAGTGGCAAGAAAGGGAGGAGGGAGAGCCATTTTCGGGTTAGGATTTTGGGGCTAGGAAATAAGGTAGGTGTAGGAGGATTCAAGGCAAAGGAAGGGTGTAGAGGTGGAGAGGGGGTGTAGCTGGTGGTCAGGGATGGGTTGAAGGTGGCTAAGGGCAGCGACGGCGGCAGCAAGGCTACGAAGGTGGATGCCGAGATGAGTCGATATGGAGAGGGCCGAGGAGGAAGGAAAAAGGAGGGAGAAAATGAAGGCCTGCAGGTGGTGGTTTTAGCTAAAGGAGGTTTGGGGGTGGTAGAGGAGGTTGCAGGGTTTGGTTTGGTGGCCCAAGTGGCGACAGAGGCGGCAGAACGATGGCGGAAAGAGGAGGTGCAGGGTAGCTGCCGAGAAGGGAGAAAAAGGAGAGAAAAAGAATAGGGGAGGAAGAAGGAGGTTGTAGGGTGGCTCGGGGTGGTGTGATGGTTCAGGGGTGAGGTAGAGGGTGGTGCAAGTGGCTAGTGCGGCGACGGCATGCAATAGCAGAATGGGGGAGGCGAAGCAAAATAGGGAGGACTATGGAAGGAGAAGAAAGGAGAGAAAATAGGTCGGGGAAGGGCATGGGAGGCTCAAAAATGAAAGAATGAGGTAGGGAGGGAAGAAGAAAAAGAATAGGGAGAGAAAGGAGGGGATAAGGGGCTCGGTAGGGCAGCGGCCGAATGGTAGGGGCATGGGAATGGCACGGAGAGGGAAGAGAAAAGATGGGTATGGGTGAGGAGAGGGAGAGGTGGTGGGGCCGAGATGGGGCAGGAAAAATGGGGGGAGAGAGAGAGATCAGTAGGGGGAGGGTTGTAGGTAGGGTGGCCGGAGATGGCGAAGGTGGTCGGGTTTTGGCACCGAGGAAAAGGAAGAAGAAGAAAGAAAGAAAAGCGGGGTTGCGTGCTGCGTCTAGGCCGGTGAAGGGGAAGAGGGAATTGGGCTGCTCGGTCGGTCGGGAGGAGAAGGAAGGAAGAAAAGGAGGGGCGTTGGGCTGGCCTGGCCAGGGAAAAAGAAGAAGATGGGGTTGGGCTGGGCGACGCACGTGGGAGAAGGAAAGGAAGGAGAAGCGGCCTGCGGCCCAGGAGGAAGGAGGGGGAAGGCAGGCCGGGGTGCCCGCGGCCCAAGGGAAAGAAAAAGGAAAAAGAAAGAAAGGAGAAAAATGAGATGGAAAAAGAAAAAGGAAAGGGAAAATGGGACAAAATAAAATAATTTAATTTATAAATTAATAAAATATAATATTTTCGGGTAATAAATTTATTTAATAATTTAATTTAATATATGGGTTTAAAAAGGGTAATTTTAGTAAAATAATGGTTTGAAAAATTATTTAAATAAAAAGAGTATGATAAAATAATAAAATATTTATTTTAATTTAGTAAATATTTATATCCAATTTTATATACTCAAGAATCCATAAAATAATTAAATTAAATAGATTAAGAGCTAATTTATCTCAAATAAAAGTTATTTATTTAAATTATAGGCTTTTAAATTTTTGAGAGATTACAAAAGCTCCATCCATTTATTGATAAGGCTTATTGATCAATCGCCAAGCATATATGACATCTTAGAGCAAGCATCATTAATCAACTGAAGGGTAATATAAGGTCACTAGAAAATCATAGAACGTATCCTGGAACAAGCATAATCTTTCGACTAAAAGGAACTATCGTTCAATTGGAGAAGCACCATCAATATACTAAAGTTTTTTGTCAGTTGATGGGTCATGGGGTTACTTCGATGGGCAAGGCACATCAGTCGATTGATAGTATTGGTGCTCCAGCATTAACTTCAAAAATCACATATAAAATCTTCCAACATTATAGCATATGATCACATAAACTAGTAAGCATTAAAATAATTCCATAACTTATTTCCAACATCTCTTCATAATTTAAAACCATTAATAAACACAAATCACACTCATAAGTAAAAATCATCATTTAAGCATAAAATTTCCTAACACGTGCCTTCTTCACCAAATAATCCTATATATTTCAATCAAGCCCTATTATCCCTTTGTGAAATCACTTGCACATATATATTCTCATATACTTAACACTTATTTAGCCTAAACAACTTCGTTCCCACTTATTCCACTCAAGAGACAATAACGTCATACCTTATAAGAGTAGGAAAAATGCAGAAGGTTAAGGACTTTAACACAACCCTTCACCACCTTTAATACTCCACACACATTTAACAATCACACACAAAAGTTTAGAAAAAAATATTTTAAAAAAAAGGTAATTACAAATTTAGAAGAAATCAAAGAAACAAAATGAAAACACTTAAGCTTTCCACCAAAGTAAAGAGCAAGGGAGGAGAATGAAACTCCTTCAACCCTTCCAATATCTAATACCCTTTTTCTTAATAAAAATAAAGGAGGAATAGTTGAGGATCAGAAGAAGGGAGAATAAGAGATAAACTTAGAGACAAGGAGATTAGGTGTTGTATCTTTAGTGGTTTTGGGAGCATATTAAGAATAGAGTGAAAGCAGAGTATAAGTTGGGGTTTTTAAGTGGGAGATCAGGGTTATAGGTATAAGTAATTAATATTTCTAACCTCCCTATCCCAAAATCAAGTCCGATGAGTCTCATTAGTGAGGAAACTAACCCAATTTCAGTCAAAGAGCTAAAATAGTGATGTTAGAAGATTTTAGATTACACCTCATAATTCCAACTATACAAGAGAGGAAATGGAAAAAAGAAGATATAGACAAGATTTTATAATGCACAGGGTGATTAGGGACAAGCCCACCAATTTGGAAACCTCCTTCTCCAATCCAATTTTGGTGTGGTAAAAAGGGTCTAAATGATTAATAAAACTCGGAAAAAATATTTAGAATCTAATCATAGCACAAGAATTTAACCTCCAAATCATTTGAAAACTTTTCATATTTAAACCAGAGGAAAATTTAGTTTTAGCCTAATAATCAGCTGACAAATTATTCACCAACTGAAATTCGAAAGGAAGCATAGTGCACATCATCTGATTACCTATGCTAGTTGATCGATGCCCCCTAAAACCCAACTCCACCTTTTTCTTCTAAACTTTCAACCAATTAAACCTATAACACACATCAAATGAAAATTTAGATACCAAAATCGACACATAATAAGACCCAAAATTATGGAGTATTACAATTATGCCTTACAAGCAATGTGTGGTTGATATGGAAGAATGAGATGCATTTGGACTTTGCTCATATTATTGTGTAAGGAAGAAATAAATGGGTCATTGAAAGTGGTTTTGATTTGGATCATTGTAGTTTGAGTTTGGGTCAAAGTAGGATGCACAATGTTATAAGATAACGTTTTGGTTTAATTAATATTTAAATTCAAAGTCATTTGAAACCCCACATGATATATTCCTTCATTGATCATCTTGTTCATCCAACTTGTTGAGCTTTGTTTCTCTTGATCAATATGCTTATCCATCATATTCCTCATCTTCTTCTTATTCGTCATCTTCTTTTGTTTTTTATTCTTCAAATTCATCGCCTTGTTTCGATTGTTTCTCTACATTCACCTTTTTGTTCGTCATTTTTTTGTCAAATTTTTTAATTAGGAGAGATTGAGAATTATAGAATCAAATTTTCACACAATCTATTTTAAATATCATTTTTTGAAGATAATAAGAATTCAAAGAGCTTATCATTGTTAGCTTGTTTGAATGATAGATAACTATGTTACAGATTATTCTAATTCTAATTCTAAGTTTATACGTTATTCCAATTCAAATTATAGAATTAGGAAGTACATGTTACAATATGGATTACTAATTACTATGAAATTCATATTTTATGAAGAGGATACTTATTGAGTCCATACACAACTTTTATACATGGAGAGTGTCAAATGAAATCTTTGATTCATAAATGTTCATCTTATAGTTTTCATCCACATCTAAAAGTTACACATCTTTTATAAATAAATGCCCATTTTTTTATATATAAATATACATCTTATAAAAGTTAATATAGATATGCTATATATCAACTAATACATAATTTATATTTCTATCAATAATACACATGTTATCTAGAAGAATGTGCATCTTATTGCAAATAATGCATATATTATCGAAAAGAATGCACATCTTTTATATAGGGAGTGTCAAATGAACATAATATCTTTTGTTCATATAATAGGATCGGACCTCCTTTTTTCTTATGTTAGAGTGTGAGATAAATGCACATGTTATATTTGACTAATGCACATGAAATAATATCCATTAGCCAAAATAATGCACATCTTATCGGAAATAATATACATATTAAATTAATTAACAATCTTTATATGGCGATATTGTCATATGCGTATCTTTTTATTTATAAATGCTCATTGTATAGCTTTATAGCACATGAAATAATATCCAATAACTAAAAAAATGCACATCTTATATATATATATACTCACTTAAAAAGTTAATACACATCAGCTAATGCATGTTTTATATTTTTATCAATTACAAATATTATCTAGAAAAATGTATATCTTATTAAAAAAAATGTACATATTAAATTAATACACAATATTTATTTGAGGAGAATGTCAAATGCATATCTTTTATTCATAAATGTTCATCTTAAAACTTTCCAGGTCTTGTATTGATGTGATGATGATCCAAAATTTTACGTTTGCCCTGTAGCAATGTATCTATAATTTATCGTCCCGTTATGACAATCCAAAATTACATATGTGCCTTACAACAACGTGCATCTTGCTGTTGGTAGCAACGTGAATGAATTCGAGACAATAGTCCGTCATTGTTTTGGGAGTTGGTTTGGTTTGACAAATTTAACCAACTTAGATGTCACCTATTGTTTTAGGCCCATTTGTACTTTTTGATTATTTAAAATTATTGACTCTCTTTCCTGTATTTTGCGGTTGATTGTAAAACATTATCACTAGCATCTATCTTATTATCTTGTTCTCATCAAACATATTATATTTAATTTAGTGGTAATATTATTTATTTTATTTTTTATTACTTTTATGTTATCTTAAAATTAAATTTAATAAAAATTAGAAGCCTTACATTATATATATTTTTTGAGTGCCGGCAAGCATTATCATTGATTAATTTTTTCTCACAAGCCTGGGTTTTTTACAACCGATAGTAGTATATTATTATTTTATAATTAGTGCTCCCAAAGTAGGCCTTTAGCCAAAAAAAAAATTATAGTGTTCTTGTAGTTTTGGTTTTTATATGTTATATAGATTACATAAATGTAGGTAGATTAGAAACTTAATTGAATGAAACTATTTTTAACAAATCATTCATGATTAAAAAAACTTAAGAAAAATCATTTTTTATGTTGATATTTTAGAATAAATTATTTTCTATTATAGTTAATTGTGCATAATTATTTAAGAATTACAAATCGCACGGTTTTAAATTTTTTGATACATGCGATAAGTAGGATGGCTTCTCTCTTTTCTTTTATAAAAAACAGTGGAGATAGATAAAAGTAAAAAAAATTAAATTAAATTGATATTACTAATCTGTGTATTTATAATTAATGAACTGTAATTATACCATTTTAGATAAATTATTTAAGTTCTAATATAAGTGCTTTCACGGAGATGAAAAAAAAAAAAGAGTAAAAAACTGATTGCTTTGACAGAGAGCTCCCCGACTCTCACATTTGAGTTTTCTGAAACTCAAGGTGTGAAGGGGATTCCGACACTCGAGATAGGGCGACAGCGCTCCGTGCTCCTACCCAATCAACATAGATTCAGAATGCAAGATTGGAGTATTGAGGGTACTGTATTCTGTTTCCATAGAAGAAAAAAGATACGAGTATTGTATTGTGTTTTCAAAAATCATCTGAATTCTATTGTCTGTGCAATTCATAATTAGGGTTTTCCGGACACTAGTCATTGCTACTTTAGTTCTCTTAAATTAGGGATCTTCTCCGCATATTAGCTTGTATTTGTGTAGTCTATTTTTATTGCTTTCCTGGTATTGCCGTCCAAGAATATATATATATATATATATATATATATATATATTTGGTAAAAATCGATCATTCGCATTAGCTTGCTCATTTTGTAAGCGGGGCGGGGTGTGGTAGCTTATTGGTAACAGGTTGGGAATTCAGTTGATAAATCTGATTTTGGGAGGGCAAAGAGTTAAGAAGGAGGCAAATGGAAGGGGGGAGGATCTCGGCTAGTCCGAGGCCAGGGCGTGGACGGAGGATTCTCGCCAAGAAACGGAACATTACCAGTAGCAGCATAGATGGAGTTTTTGTTAACAACAGCGTCAGGAAACTGCAGAGACGGGAGATCAGCTCCAAACGAGATCGTTCATTCAGCACGAGCAATGCCCAGGAGCGCTTTCGCAATATGCGATTGAGTGTATGTCCTCTTTCAATATATAAGTATATAGCGCTTCACCCCTCCCTCCCCACGCAAACACAATCTGCTCCAGCTTCAATGGTCGGCTACATGTTCTGCCCAATTAGTAGTTTTTGCTTTTGTTTTTGTGTTTCTAGCTTGTATTGTTTCTGATATGTTGGTCTTATTCTCGTTTCTCATTCAGTCGTTCTCAGTAGGTTCTTTTTCTTTTACTTTTCTGCCCCCTCACCAGGAAGAGTATGATACCCATGATCCGAAGGGACACTGTCCAGTTGTACTGCCGTTTCTGATGAAGAGATCTAAAGTAATCGAGATTGTTTCTGCTCATAATGTCGTATTTGCTCTTGCTCATTCTGGTGTTTGCGCAGCATTCAGTAGAGGTAGGACATGGTTTACTGAGGTCTACCAATGACTGCTCGCTTCTATTTTTTTCTTTTTTTTTTCTGGAAAAATATTAGAATATGATGGAAAATGAGTCTGAACTGCAAGCTTGGAGGACCATGCGTCTTTGTTCTTAAGTTATGCAAATAATAGTAGAAACTGCATGGGCAGAGGCAAACTAAGCTCTCTGAGGAGATAATGGTGTCCAGCAAAGATACCCATGGGTTTTCCCCGCAAAACGAAGGCACTCATGGGATTCTCAAAAAAACTAAGGTGTAAGGAACAACTCTATCCCATGAAAAAGTCAATCGATAATATTTCTCATCTCTGTTCCACCCAGAGGAACCTGACACTATTCTTTGAAACCACACATGTATAAGCCCAAATAACTGTAGGAAGTTCCAAAGTCGTAAGTAGAAAAAACTAGTTTGGAGTTTCAACACTATAAGATGGATTTGCACATCGATCATCAATTATGTATCTGTAGAAGTCTTTTTGTTTGTATGAATTGCTTTCCTTCTTTTTTTCATTTTTTTTTTCCTCCCTTTCGCAGAGACCAATGAGAGAATAAGTTTCTTGAATGTGAGTCCTGATGAAGTTATTCGAAGCCTATTTTACAATAAGAACAATGACTCAATTATCACTGTTTCTGTCTATGCTTCGGACAATTTCAGCTCTTTGAAATGTAGATCCACCAGAATTGAGTATGTCTTGCTCTGTCCCTCTTTTGTGCTTTTCTCAATCGATCCTGCTGATGTCCAATAGTTGAGTTATATTTTTTTATTATTGTAATATCTAATTTATTGATAGATACATAAAGAGGGGCAAGCCTGATGCTGGTTTCCCACTTTTTGAATCCGAGTCGTTGAAGTGGCCTGGCTTTGTAGAGTTTGATGATGTTAATGGAAAAGTGCTAACTTATTCTGCACAAGATAGGTACTGTTCTCCTGGAAAAATGATCTTGTCTTAGTGAATGTCATGTTTGGTTTCATAACTGTTCTTTGTATCCATCAGTGTATACAAGGTATTTGACTTGAAGAACTATACATTGTTGTACTCTATATCAGATGACAATATCCAAGAAATAAAGATAAGGTAAGCTCTTTGTTTATTTTATTAGTGATGCTCTCTCTCTCTCTCTCTCTCTCTCTCTCTCTCTCTCCATCCATCCATTTCTTTATATATCTGTCTTGGTGGGATTCAATTCATATTTACAACATTTTTGCTTTATAACTTGTTTCACTTTCTTTATGCCCGTTCATTGGCTGCACTCAATTATATTTATCTTGCTGGAGTTGGTTGTAGAAGAGATAGTGTGAAAATGATAAAGAAGCTTGCCTTGGCCTCTCCATCATATAAAGCATTCATTTATTTTGTGGAATATGAAAACATGCTATGATTATGAGATCTTCGATTTGCTTTCCTTTGTAGAGCTTTGTTTGTACACTGCTGTGTGCAATGGTAGATACTCTCAGAAATCTGCAAGTTTTCAATTTATTTTTGTGATTTACCTGCTGTGGTTGTACTTTTATGCTGTGTGTAAACTGTTAAGAATGCAATGATGCAAAGAATGTTAGATCATGAGAGTTGAGTTAGTTGACCTTTGCTTCATTGTCAGGTCAATTTTAAAAGGTTTAAACTTAGGGTCTGTTTGGTAAACAATCCTTTGAGTTGAAGATGAAATGAAATTATGTATGGTGACATTTTTCGGCATGTACTCTACAATATATATATTATTTGGGAATATTTTATAGTAAATTGTGATAAAAAATAAGGGTAGTTTTTAATTTTCCATAATGTACTGGGTGAAATAGTAACCTGTAAGTAATTTGTTTGCCAAACCATAGCTTATTGGCTGTAAGCAAACTATACTTTCAAATTTTCTGCACTCATAATACTAGGTTTCTGATAGTTTGTATGGTTATTGGTTCTGCTATAGATCAAGGACATTTAGATTATGGGCTTATGATGACTTGGTTTCTTAAGCAACCATACCTCAAAAATAAATTAAAATAAAACAGGTATGAATGCAACCCATCCATGATACATCATGACAATCAAGTTAATGAGATGGGAACAAAATAATCTGCAACACTGCAGTATAATAAGTTCAAATTGACAATTTGTTTTATATTTGAGTCGGCTTCCATATATAGCCATTTTGAGAGGAGTTTGAAGAAGTGGTGAAACACCCCATCCTAAAATGATAATTTGTGCCACAATTCCATGTGAACAAAATAAATAATATAAAATAAAATAATAGGAGCTTAATCCCTGACCATTTTCAACCAAACCATTACAAAAAATGGAAAAATCCATTACAAATGGAGCCTATCTAAAACTTGGCAATATTTCTGTAAATCTACTTGTCAAACATCATCCAAGCCCTACTTATGAAATTAAGAATTCGAATGTGTTTACGTACCCGAAATATAACAAACAATAGAAACTTCTAAACTTGAGAGACTTTTGGATGTATAAATGTCATAGTTGTTCCACAATTGTTGTGAACCATCCAATCTGCTGGCACCCAACATAATTGATACTGATATACAAAATGCGTCCGTTACACAGCCCCGAGTAACGCATTTCAATCACGTGGATTTCATACCAAACCATGTTCATCAACTTCATGCCAACGAACCTGATGGAGGATAGCACCCCACTTGTGCTTCCACACAAGGTGCCTGCAATTCCGTGTACACACAACATGGAGAAACACTTGTTGACTATACAAATTGCTTTGATACCACTTTGTTATGTGCTTAGGGTTAGTGTTGCATGGATACGTATGTGAAGGGATGCTGACATGGGCGCGCGGGAAATGAAAACCAACAATCTGTAAATATGTAAAATGTTTCTATTTATGGTTTGGAAAAATGCAACCCACATAAAGGAAACAATAAACAAATTTCTGAAGTAAAATGTTGGGTCAAGATTTTCTGCACATCACCACTAGGTGGATTAGACCAAGCAATAAAACTGTGGTTGCAGTCGCAATTTTGCAATACCAGTGTCACGAACGATATTATATTGTCACGGTTGTTGCAACGTGAAGTAAACATTGGCAAATATTGGCAAATAATGGTTGATAACCAATATATCGGCGATAAATGCGTGAAATTCTAAAACCGTCACGTGTTGCTAATTTCACATATTGGGACTGATTTAATTGTATGGCTTAGACACCAATGTCCCTTGTGTAGCTAGCAACCCACATGCAATCCTGCTAAACATACATGCCGAGTAGGTGCAATACTTCAAATAATATCACAATTGTGATAAATGAAAGGGCCAAGACACGTCTGTAACATAATATTGACATTAGTGTACATTGGGTGACAAGGAAGTGTCCATATTTGCATTGCTCATTGCCATTTGTTTCAAAAAGAACTATTACAAAGGGATGTCATAGGCATATTTGAACAGTGAAGTACAATGACAGCGGCCAGCCGCAGTCAGCGTCCTGCAGCCAAGGGTGAAGGCAGAGACTGAAGGGCGTTTTGTTCTGCTATGTAGAACAAACAATCAGGGAGAGGGAGACATTTGGAAAGGTTGAAAAGCAAAGGCAAAAAGAACACGACAAACTGTGAGCCTTATGACATAGGACAGAAAAATGCTTGGTCTTTTAAGTTCACTACATCAATGAACACAGATTTGAGACATGTGGTCAATTAGTTAGTTTGTATCAATAGTGTCCCAAATAAGTGTATTTTTATTTTGCCAATGAACTGTCAGGGCCATTGACTTCTTTTGTAGACTAATTTACTGTTTGCCACTGGATTTTGGCCATGCTGTTTGACTGGTGTACAACTTATTTCTGTGCTGCTGACAGCCCTGGCATCATGCTATTGATATTTGCTAGAGCAAGCAGTCATGTACCTCTTAAAATCTTATCAATTGAGGATGGCACTGTTCTCAAGGCTTTTAACCATCTACTTCATCGAAATAAAAAGGTGGATTTTATTGAACAATTCAATGAGAAGCTTCTTGTCAAGCAGGAAAATGAGAATCTGCAGATACTGGATGTAAGCTTGTATTTGTTGATTTTCTGTATCCTCTAGGGGTGTCATGTTTTTGGATTTTACAATAACACTTTGTTTCCACTAGGTACGAAGTTCTGAAGTAATAGAAGTTAGCAGGACCGACTTCATGACCCCATCCGCCTTTATCTTCCTATATGAAAATCAGCTATTTTTGACATTTAAAAACAGAGCAGTTTCTGTGTGGAACTTCCGAGGGGAATTAGTAACTTCATTTGAAGATCACCTCCTGTGGCATCCAGATTGCAACACAAACAACATTTATATTACTAGTGAGCAGGATCTTATCATTTCCTACTGCAAAGCCAAGATTGATGATCAATGGATGGGAGTAAATGGTGAGCTTTTATTATTGACTGTTTATGGTCTTTGGGCTCGACTGCAAGTAGTCTGCATCATCATATTAAATAATCATGAATTTTGTTTCTTGTATCATCCATATATTACTTATGGCCGTTCAACTGTTGAGCTTAGCAGTTAGGTGGTTAATATTTTGCTATTTGCTAGTCATATGGATTTGTCAGCTCCATTACGCTGGATGCCTATCCTGGGAGTAGTTTATGAAATTTGGAAGTGAGAAAGCTTTGCTTTTAGGTTTGCCTCATTCTTTCAGCATGCAGGTTGCATGTAAAAGAAATGTTGGGATCGGTCTTTATAAGCTTTTCACTGCTCTCTCAATATATGCTCCATTTCACCTCTTGAAATTACGAGGATTAGGGAGATAAGTGGGATGAAAGGACCTAATTGATTCCTGATTGCATGTTAGGAAGCAGTACTTATATCCTAGATGGTTTATTTGCCTCCACGTTATGATACCTGCATTTGAACCACTAATAAGGCTGGCCTCCTTTCTTGTGCACAAAATTTGTATGTATATGAAAGAGGAAGGGAACGGCATGCCACTAGCTACTCGATAATGGCTGGAATCATTATGTGGCTAAATTGTTTCCACTCAATAGTATACATTTGATGCAGCTGGTTCAATCAACATCAGCAACATTTTAACTGGTAAATGCCTGGCGAAGATATGCCGGAACAATGGTAGCCCCAGTACTAGTGAGTGCAGTGGTGCCAGCAGCTCTAGGAGACAGAATCATTCTCAGAGGACGAAGGATACAGTGGGAGAGGCCTTGGAAGATATAACTGCTCTATTTTACGATGAAGAGCACAACGAGATCTACACGGGGAACCGGAATGGGTATGTTCATGTGTGGTCAAACTGAATATGGGGAAAGTCTTCTCCAGCTGTCCTCTGTATTTGATGTTGTACCATCTGTCGCCTAATTCAGTTGAATGATTACGATTATGTGCATCTGGATATGAGGGGACCAATTAATCTTGTTTGGCCTTGTACATGTGTATATGGCGATGTTGGGGTATTTTGTATGTGTAGATGGTAAGTTGTAACAGTGTGTCGGTACGTAAGAGTATGAGTCGGTTCAAATAGCATGTTAGAAAGAAACAGATTTGTGGCATAGTTGTGGCAGTGAGTTTGTTAGATTGCCTGGTGACATATTTATTGGACTTGAACTGAAGTGCAAGGGACTTATTTTACTGAGGCAATTTCATATGTATGATTGCACTGTGACTCAGTTCAGCTGACTGAAAGGTAAACTTCGGTTTCGCATATACGTGTGTTGTTGCATTCTAACGCGCAAGGACCCCAAGTCAAAAAATAAAAATAAATATGCGATTTTCATTCAATGCCGGCAAGCCCTACTTTTCTCTATACATTAATGACTCTTTGAAGTTAGCTTATGTACATAAATACACACTTATACAAGCCAGACCAGGAACTCTGGTTAAACACACTTCGTGCCGCCGACGTTGAACCAGAAAGCCCTATTCTAGATCGGCTGTCCTTGCACTCCAGGGCTTGAGAATTTGAAAAGAGCACAACAAGGTCTCATCTACATTCATCATTGCACCTGCATTATCAAACTCTCCACAATAATTTGGAGCGGAGAAAATAGTAACCAGTTGCCTGTCTGCAAAGAACTGGTAACCATCTTCAACAACTTGGTGAGCTCTGCATATTAGATCGAGGTCATGTTTCTTCAAGAAGTCCTCCACTTTATCAGCTCCAAACGTATACGAGACGCCTCTGTCGTTCTCCCCCCAGCCTTTGATCTCTGTATCAGGATCAGACCAAAGGAGATCACAGAGCAAGCCCTCGTCAGGAACATCAGTCGGCCTCTCTAATGCTCTGATCTGATCAAGATGCTCCAGCTCCGGCGATAACCCGCCATGCATGCAGATTATCTTGTAGTCAACCACCGCAGCCACGGGCAGACAATTGAAACAATCGGTGAACATTTTCCAAAGTCGGATGTTATAACGCCGCTTGCACTCGTCATAGAAGCCATAGATTCTATTGATGGAAGCACATTCATGGTTGCCCCGTAGGAGGAAGAAGTTGTCTGGGTACTTGATCTTATAACAGAGTAGGAGGCAGATGGTCTCTATGCATTGCTTGCCCCTGTCTACGTAGTCTCCCATGAATAAGTATTTGGTAGCAGGTGGAAATCCGCCGCACTCGAACAATCGTAATAGATCTTGATATTGACCATGTACGTCTCCTGCGAAACAAAAAGTTCACTAACTTACTCGAGCCGTATCCAACACCGCAAGGCATCAGTGGTCGAAAACATTCAACACATATATTATTTTGCTTGCATGTATGCACGTGGCGTTATGAAATGGCAGCAGCTACGATGAAAGCAAAGGAATACGAATTTACCGCAGATGTTGATAGGAGCTTGCAATTCTAAGAGCATGGGTTGGCTGAGGAAGACTTGCTTGGCTTTGGTACAAAGCTGGCGTATCTCAGATTCGGACAGCTGATTCTTCTTGCTCTGTTTGCGCACTTTCCTCGCTTCCAATAGCCTCCCTATCATATCATCCATCACATCCACTTCCCACCCCACCAAGCCTCCCACCCGGCCCCTATACCGTACCGTAACTCAAATAACCCCAGCCGGTCACTTATCGATCCCCGGTCGCCACGCCCAGTTTCTTCCACGATCTCTAATTATGTCTCAAGATAACCTTTTGCCAGTTTTCGCTCTGTTCTAAGAAAACCATCTACTTGCACCGTGAAGCGATATTTGATAGGAAAGAATAATTGATCGACAAAGAAAGAGGATGAATCATGAACGAAGTTATTGATGGAAATAGAGAAGATGAAAGAGGTTTGAATGGTTTTAGATAAGAGAGAGAGATACGAATTAAGAGATAAAGAATGACTAAAGAAACGTAGGGCTTCGAGAATTAAGCGGAGGCTTAGACGAAAGAAAAGAAGAAGAAAAAGGAGTTTGACGGCATATATGATTCCAATGGCAGGATGACACTTGCCAGCTACTCTTTTCTCATGGACATTTATCTATAATCTCACACCTCAGGGGGCTTACACACATGAGGTTAAAAAGCCACATGCACAGATTATCCGCTTGTTCTCCCTTATATATTATAGTCAAATTTAGCATGGAACAAAAGGAATGGCCCAAAAGCAACCAATATATGTGTGTACCATTCTAATATCTTAAAATTTACTATCAAACATTTTATTTTAGTAAAAATATAATATTAAGATAAGTAGATATTATTATTATATTCAACATAAGTCTGACTTAACTAACCATCGTTACATCAAATATAAGATCAAATATTTAGAATTTAAAATAAAATAAATAGAGAATGAGATAAATTTTTATAAACTTAGATAAAAGTTAGAGATTAAATTCGAATACAAAATAACAAAAATACAATTAAAAATTAATCTAATGAAACTAAAAGTTTAAAAGGTATCAAGACAAAAATTAGCTATCAAATAGCATTAATTTTACACCAAATCCCATTGAAATAAAATCACTCCTCCACAGGCAATACATAATAGGTTATAAAATCATCAAGACAATCCTTAATGGCCTACACAACATATTAAGCAAGGTCATCTACTCGTAGGAATGAACAACACTCATAAAAAGGAAGGTCAACACTTGTGTATTAAATAAGTTAACAGTACAATCATAAGAAAGGAAATACAAAATACATAAAGTCACGTGGAAGGACTAATCATGCACATTAATACATCATGAGATGACTCAAGAGATGAACTGAAAAAGAGCACCTTATTAGATATATTTATAATCTATTTACTTCATTACATTGAGTTCATACGGGCAGGTATAATTCCCAAGACATAAGACTCCTGACCACTATTCTTATCAGAAGAAATGGGCCATTAAAACCCCCCGGGCATATTATTCCTAGCCACTATTCTCATCTGGTGGTGTAATATCCCAAATTGAGCGAAGTATTGTAAGGATTGATTTGGCTACTTATATCAATGTGGTATACCATCCTTTTGGCAATTCCATCCTAAGAACTCCACAGTTAAGCATACTAGCCATAAAGCAATTCTTAGGATGTGCAACACTCCTCGGAAGTTTTGAATTTTTTTTAAAAGTTCTCAAGAAGTGCGGGAATGAGGATAAAGTATGCTGAAAGGACTTATGTTGATTTGTGGGGCTAATTGATCAATCCGAAAGTGCTCTAGGGTAATACCCGCATGGTCGTATCGACTCGGGGTGATACAAATTGTATCAAAGCGAAACCGCGAATGTGAGCTGCACTTGGATGCGCTAGTCTTGGGATAAACTGTATTGAGATAGTTAGCGATTGAAATGCAATGAGGATGTTGCATTCTTTGAGTGGGGGTGAATACAATACCCCAAATTGAGCGGAGTGTTATAATGATTGATTTGGCTACTTATATTAACATAGTATACCATTCTTTTGGCAATTTCATCTTAAGAACTCCATAGTTAAGCGTGCTGGCTGTGGAATAATTTTTAGGATGGGTGAACCTCCTTGGAAGTTTTAAAAAAAATTTAAAAAATTCTCGAGAAGTGCGTGAGTGAAGACAAAGCACACTGAATATCTAATGATTTGATCCAATATCTAAATCATTAAACCCAAAAAATAAAATAACCTATCTAATTTTTTTTCTAATCAAATAACCCAATCGATCAATAAAAGATCAAATAACTTGGATATCCGATCTAACAATTACAAATAATATCTAATATGATAAATTATATACATATATAGCACTGTTTATTTTTCATAACATTTTATTGTATACAATCATGTATGTGCGTGTATAAATTGAAATGAGAGTGTTTATTGTAAGTAATTTTTATACTTTTTTAATTATTATTATTATTATGATTAAATATTTAAATATTATCCAAAATTTGGCACTATTAATTGAATAAAAAGTAATTTAAGACTTAAATCAAGTTATTAGATCATATTAGTTCAAATTAGATCAATTTAATATTTTTCAATCAAATTTTTTTATCCAATATTTCTCATTTTTGGCATGTTTGATATTTTCGAATATCTGAATATTATTTATTATACGATCCAAAATTTTAGAAATTTAAAGATTATTTTAGAATATTCAATCTTTTAAATATGTTAATTTTTTACCAAATATCTAATCTATGAACACCTCTAGTCCCGACTCATGTGTTCTTTCACTTTAAATATTATTATCTTATTAGACTATTAGTTATCTAGATATTATCATGCAAGCTTATCATAAATATGCAAGGCATATACAACACATTCAGAAGATATTTGGGTGATTTTCTAGGGGGAAGGACTACAACAGCCCTACGAAATCTTAATTTCATGAGATAGGCATATATTCTTCCATTAGAGTCATCTAACCACCAAATTTACTACACCTTCCTAATATATCATTATTGACAACATATCTGAAAATAAGATAATTTAAGTCATTTTTTTATTTTATTATACTTATGTTACTCATAATTACCCCAAGTATTTCACATAACATACTTAACATATTTTAATCTAATATCACTTGAAAAATACCAAATTTTGATACTTAACCCAAACTAACCAAAATATCCCTATATTGCTTTAACGTCTCAAAACCCTCCTTTAGGTAACTTGTATCATCCCCAACCTAATATCTATCATATTACATATAAAATTAATTATAATATCCTAAATTATTACCATGACATATTTGTTCTCACAAATTCCCTTAATTATTCATAGAATGACCCGAATGCCCTTAAGGGAACAACCATTCGAACATTTCACAAAAAAACTTACAAGGCACGACATCATTAACTTCCAAACTTCAATTTATTCCATCAAAATACAAATTAATCATATTTATTACCATCTCTCCATAATTTATCAAAACCATAGATCGTACTAACATGCTTGGGGTTACAAGACAAGACTAATAATAAGAAATATCACATAAGCTCTTGCTTTTACATAATACTCACCTTTCCATAACATAATACAACAATATCATAAAATAACATCCACAAAATAATTTATGACATATAACAATGCTATCATGAGATTACATACAAATTTACACATAGCGTCAAAGCCCTATACTAAGACATTTATCCTTACCAAAATGTCACATGTCTCTAAGCAAGAATAACCTTAAGTATCCTTCTCCAAAACCACCAAAAATTCACCTAAAAACTAAGAACCCATGGATAGAATGTAGGAAAATAAAAAAGAAAATGTAAGAAAAGGAGGGTGGAAAAGATCAATAATGAAAGCAAAAGAAGAAGGTTTAGAGCTGCATGAAGGAGTTGTGTTGGTTAGGCTAATTTATGTGAGTTTTATACTAAGGTAGGAGGTGATAATATGAGGAAATCCTTCTGGTTGGGGGATATCTGTGTGAGGTTTTATTGTTGGAGAAGGGAGGCTACGTGAGGGGTTCATGTTGGTGGCTTACTGTTGTGTGGGGTTGGGAAGTTTTGAGGATGTTGTTGTGTGAAGAGACTAAGGATTGGGGGTGGAATAGGGGTGGTTGTGTGAGCTTCTCATGTTACTAAAGGTTTGCTATGTGAGTTTCTTACACAAAGGATGGTGATGTAGTATGAGGTGCATCGAGTTAGGTTGAGTTTGCTGCATGAAAATGGCAAAATTTTGGCGAGGATGATGCAAAAAAGAGTTGGGAATAGATAAAAGGAGTTGGGGCTACTTTTGGTGGAGCATTAAATGAATAAAGGAGAGAGGGAGAAGGATATTTATGGATGGAAGTGGCATGAAAATGGATGTGAGTGAGCATAGAGGTGAGGTGCAAATTAGGCATGGTAAAATGCAGAGAAGGGGAGTTCTAGGGGGAAATTTAGTGTGAAAAATCCCTAAAATAGAGGGATATGATGATGATGATGATGATGAGTTTAGAGTAGAGAATCATAATTAGTTAGGATTGTTTGGTTTGGTAACCAAACCAAAGCAACTTGGTCAGGAAGAGAAGCCACTTAGAGGAAGAGGTGAAGTAGGGGCAAGAAAGAAGAAAAAAGAAAAAGAAAAAATAAATAAAAGGAGAAGAAGGAAAAAGGGAAAAGGAGAAAGAAGTTTAGGGTTAAGGTTAGGATTAATAAATTAGGGCAAGATTAAAAATACTAATTACTAAGGATTAAAGTTAGGTTAAATTTGAGGTATTACAATGATAGGTGCATGTTTAGTATTTATGGTTAGCTAATATACCACCTCAAGGGTGTTGGCCTCCAAAGGGAGAAAATGACATTGCACTTGTACAAGAAGGTGTTATGTCGACAAGATTCTACGATGAATCTATTAATATTATATAAAAATAATTTCTGTATAGTATATTAATCATAATAATAATAATAATAATAATAATAATAATAATAATAATAATAATGAAATTGACATCATTAATATTCCAAAAAAAATTAATTCATCATCATTTCATACATTGTTACTAAGTATACAAAGACTATTGTGGTCCAACAAATGAAGAAGTGACGTCGTAAGCATAGATAACATGTTCTTATTTCTTTATTTGAATTTGAGATAGAACTACAATAGAGAACTTATAAGGAAATTGTCTTTGCCGGTCTATATAGTGAAAGCGCCAAATATACATCGACAAATGTGATCATAACAACCACCTTTATAACTTTCAAAAACATGATGAGCTTTAAAGAAACACCATGACATTTTTCTTCTTGGAAGGTGAACTTTTAAATCATAGTTAATGTTATATTTTGTTTCAAATAATTAATTTTATATTTTAGATTATAAATTTAACATCCTAAAAAAATTTCAACTTTTTTTTGAGTATTTAGCCTTTTATTCAAGATTTAACCCTAAATTTTAGCTTATTTATCTATTTTAACCCTTAAATCATAACTCTTAGTACTTGTTTGGTTAGGGGGTAATAGGGGTGGAAAAATTACCCCCATATTATATATATCTTACATAATCTAATTAAAATTGTTTTTTTTCTAATGAATACCCATTTTAGATCTTAATTTGATCTAATATGGGTATTTTATTAAAATATATTTATTATTATTAAATAATTAATATAAAAGATATAAAATAGGGGAAATTTTTTCCACCCCTATCACTCCCATACCAAACAAGCCCTTATTGTTAACCCTATCCATTACTTAAAAAATTTACCCTAACATTTTATTTCCTTTTTCTTTTTCCTTTCACCTCACTCCGCCCTCACATGCTACCCATCCCCTTGTTGTATTTTTCCTAATTTGGTTAATCAAACTAAAAATTCTAACTAAAACCAACTATGCATAACTCATCATGCTAACCCTTGGCCTTCTAATTTCTATGCAACACCCTCTTTTACCTATGTTTTATGTCACCTACATACACACCTTGTCAGCCTTCACCAACTCCCTCTTAATCCTCTATTTTCATGCAACCCAACCTCTACTTCCTTCCCCTTTCATTTTCTTTTGCTCATTCTCTAAACCCCCAACCAAGCCACCTCTTCTCTCTTCTCCTTCCCAACTTTCTTCTATGTTTTCCCCAGCCTTGCACCACCGTTTTAGCAGCCAAACACCACCTTACATCCACCACCCTCACACAACACCACCACTATTTCCCTAAACACCTCACACTACTATCACCCATCTACGTGACTTATTCATGTTGCCTAGCACTCCCATCATGGCTTGCTTGTGTTTCCACCACCAACCTATACACAAACCTCATGGAACAAAGCTCCACCAGTGTTCCATATTCATGTTTCCAAGCTTAACCAATGTGAATGCCTAACATTTCCCCTTTCTGTGTTACATTGATCCCTCACATTGGTGGCCCTTGCTAATATGAGTTTTGTGCATCTTTATCCCCAAAAAATTTAGCCTTGATTGGGAAATTATTGTTGTTAATTGTTTTTTTATGACTTTTTATTTATGTTAGATTCTAATATGACTTTTTTTTGGGTTTTTTTTTAGTTGAAGAAGGGAGTTAAGGGAGGCTAGGTTTTGTGAGTACTACTTTAGTTTTATATTTTAGCTTAGAGTTAAGGTAACCCATATGCTTTACTAAACATGTTAAAATTACATAATAACATATAAGGTTTTTTTATTATGTCTCTAAGTATGATTTGTGCTTTTGATTTTTGAAATACTTGCATGTGTCTTTTTATCTTGTAATTTATCCTTAAGCATGTAAGCATGAGTTTATATGGTTGAGCGTGCTAAATTATGAATGTTATTATATAGATGATAACATGATAGAATAGGGTTTAATATTATAAATTAATTATGCAAATAATATTCCTATTATGTTCTTTGCATGATTTATTTGAATATTGAAATATAAAATGATAGGGTGGAGCATGTTTAAGCTTATTATTGGATGATTTAATATCCACATGGTCTGGAGGTAGAATTTTCATTTTACATGTATCATGTGTATATGTTCAAACATGTATGCCTAACATGCGTTATAATATGTAAAGTATGTTAAGCGTGGTGTTAATGAGAAGTTCGGTTTACATGTTTGAGTTTTATGTGCTTAATATGCTCAAATATTATGTAGGGGAAAAATAATATTTTACTATTATATCTTCTACAAATGTGTTATTCTTATTATATTTTAACTTTTTCATGATTAATTATTATTTATAATAAAGTTAATGTCAAAATGGCTGAAATTGAGATAATTAGGGTTTCAAGAACATTTTTGCCATTTATGACATAATATTCCTAAATATGAATAATTGGACATAGGGTTGACCTAGTATATTGTATGGCTGACCTTAGTGTTGACTATTGACTTTTGTTTTGGTCGTTAACCTTAATGTTGACATGAAAAATCTGAATTAAAGGAAAAATGGTTAACTATGGAAATTGATATCTTATGTGTACTATGTGATATTTACAATCACCAAATAAAACACCAAGATTTAAAGTAAAATACCTCTATATTGGAAATGATTTATTCTTTAGGGTTAGCTACCTTAGAGACGAAGTAAGAGTCATCAGTTTGGTTTAGTGGGTTTATTGAATGCCTCGGTATTCTAACTAAGGCCCAAGTTTACTTTATAGGTGACCTAAGGAACCTATTGGAGTATCTATACTTAAGTATTAAATGGACTATATAGGAGGGTATTGTGTTACCTTAGTGTGCTAGTATGACTAGCATACTTTATACATCTTGGGATTGTATGGATGGAAGGATATTGTGTGATTGTGTACACCAGCATGACTAGAGTACTTTATATATCTCTATGTTGCCTCTTGTATCCCCTTGAGTAATTAAAAGAAAATTTAAATTGTTTAATGGCCTTCGGTATGATTCAGATTGTTGGTTTGACAGTTGCCTTCATGCCAAACATATGGTTATTGGAATTAGTAGGTATAGTTGGTTAATAGTTGCCTTAGTTCACTATCCTTGTGATTATAAGTTATGTTATGATTTCATTGGGAATGGTTAAGTATGGTTTGGTGTCTTCTATTAGTGAAACACCCTTGGAATGAATTGGTTTATTGAGTTATGATATGGTTAAGTGTAATGGTATGATGAGCATGTTGCCTTGATGATGTTTATGTTTTTGGCATGTTTCATTTTATATCACTATTGCATGTATGTTTTGATGTACTTAGGCTATGATTTCCTTATGTTAACTTCTATTTGTTCCTTGTGAACTTTTCATGTTTAGTCTTGTATAGTGATTTACTTAGTATCATCAGACTAATGGGTTCTGTTTTATGGTTCCCTACCTATTCAATTAGCAATTGTGACTTTGTAGGATTTCTTTGAGAGTATAGTATGATGGCTAGTAGATCGGGTTTAGATTTAGGATTATCCAATATCCGCTCTAGTAATTTTGATTAAGATATTCCTTGGACTCCTATTTTCCTTTTTTTTTGTATATCTTTTCTTTGACTATTGTAATATTTCTCCAATATTTTTTTTATATTGGAACAACGTAATCCTATAATGTAATATAGTTTCTTCTTCTTCTTATTGTTATTTTAAATTTTAAGGAGAGTAAGATTTTATCCTTAACACTTAGTGTAAGAATGGTAAAGGAAACCATACTTATATTAAGTGTGTTAGTAACACCTTATGTTTACAATGATTTAACTTCTACAACTCTTTTAAAAATAAATTTTTAAGTATTAAAAATATAGGTGTTATAATAAATACCACTAGTCATCCTCCTTCTCTATTTATTTGAAAATCAAATCTTATTTGCCTTTCCATTATATGTTCATCTTTTCTAATCTTTTGTTTGGATTCATTTTAGAATGATGTTGCAACAACCCCATTTTTATCATTTGAAAATTTCTTTAAAAAGAGTTGATTATGGAATCTAAATCATTAAAAACGTAGGGTGTTATCACCGCACTTAGTATAATTCTGATTCTCTACCTTTCTTACACTAAGTGTTAAGGCTAAAACATTTTTCTGCTTAAACTTAAAACAAAAATTGATAAGAATCATATAAAGATTTCAATACAATATTAAACTATTATGATAACAAAATATTAAACAAAAGAGTTACAACTGATAGAGGAAAGAAATGCAGAAGGAGACATAAGAAACCAAAAGATATCTGGATCAAAAGATGCCAGAATTGACACATGATAGTCCTAACTCTCAACCCCCACCAAACCCATCAAATTGTACCCTCAAATTAATCTTTCAAGGTAAATACTACCCATTGAGTAGGCAAGGGACCATAAAACAAAACCCATCAATATAATGGTACTAAGCAAACTACTACACAATACTAAGCATGCAAATGTCATATGGAGCACATAGAATGTAACACAAAGTATCATGTCAAAAAATGTTGAATAGTACATACCATAGCTAATTGCCACATTCATACCATAACTCATATCATACCATATGCCACATGTTCATCACATCTAAAATAGGTAGAAGGTTGGATGTAAAAAAGAAAAAAAAAATTAAAAGGACATAACTAGCATAGATAGAAAGTGTATGAAAGTGACTTTAGCTCAAATTTTGGTTGAATGAATAACAAAATAGTCAATTTGATACACAATCTTATCATGGAATTTTAGAGAAGGAATTGCATCGGTAAAAAGTAATTTTACAATTTATAAATTATTTTTACTTGTGGAAAGATCAACAAAGAGGATAAAATTAATATAAATAGCAAAAAAAACTCATAAAATTACTAACATTTATGGAATCCTTTAAAATAATATTTTAAACTCAGATGTAAAATTTCATGAATTTAAAACAAGGTTTGATATATAAAATGATGACCTAGCTGTGAATTAACAAACTTATAAGATAATTACAAAAATAAATACCAAAACTATTCCTAAATTAACAAAAATTCCAAATCCTATTTAATTATTTACAGCCTAAATATAAATTTTCCAAATTTTTAACACAAAAATTAATACGACTTTTAGCTAGCATGCCTTAATTATATATTTTTGGAATAAAATTCAAAAGGGATAAAAAATAAAAATAAATTAAACCAAATCTTTTATATTTACATTTAAACTCATTAGGGTCCAAATAAAATTTTATAAGAATATTTTTCAAGGTTTAACTCAAAATTTTACATATATGAATAATATTTTATAAGCAAAATGTGTATAGCCATAAAATTACAATTACTACTGAATCACCAAAAGTTCTTGAAGCCATAAAATATCTTACAATTATTTATGTAATTAATTACACGTAATTAGAAATAGTTAAAAGTGAGATATTACAGATATAGAGAAAGTGTTTTTTTTTTTGCATTCATATATGATACATAAAGATAAAGTGATTTTTATAGTCTTGTTAATTTTTTTGAAAACATAACTAACCCTTTCTATTATTATTTCCTCCAACTCATGTGCTTATATTGATATAGAGTCAACAAACGAAGGGATGACTAGTTTCTTTCCAAGTTCATGCTTCTTAAAAACTCGAATAGTTGCCACAAATATCATTTTTATCAATTTGTCCCAAATGTGAATTTTATTTGTAAGCAATGAAAATATATTTTAGTTATGAGTAGATTTATGTTCTAGTATATTTTTGAAATCATGTTCATAAGTTTTTATCAATTTCCATATTTTTTCCTATTTCTATACCAATAGAAAATGTTTTTAAAAAGTATTATAAGCACTATAATGTTTGGTCATTATATTATATTAATATATTCTAGGAATTTTTTGTCATCATATATTTCAAAAAAAATTAAAAAGATCATTTAGAAGAACTACTACAGTTATTTACTGTATTATATAATCAAAAACTGAGTAGTTGAAATGAAAAATCTAATATTTTTACATGGGTTATCAACAACGATCTAAGAAAATCTTGTAGAGGCAAAGATAGTATAACAATGATCTTAAACATTAATCGCCATCATAAGCTCTAACACGTTTTTAATAATAATAAAAATTTATTGATGGAAATTAGAAGTTTGAATGTTAAGAGAACACATTTATTTTTATTATAAATATTAGTATCACTCATAATTCCATCTAGCATTCTCATCTTAAGCATCATTTTCAATAGTCCATTGTATTTTGTTCAATTTTATGTCTTTGTGGGTAGGAAAAGAAAGACGATGTAGATCTAATTCCATCAAGATCATTTGCACTTCAATTTAACCTAAATATGAAAGTTCACTCCCCAATTTGTTCCAAATGAATGTTATTATTTTAAAGATTTTTTTTAGGTTAAATTTTGGCATCTCTCACTTGTGTTCATTTGAAAACACATCTTGTAAAGAGGGTGAGAGTACTAGCAGTTTGAACCAAATAATTTGTAGCATAAAACATCATTTGTTAAAAGTTAGAATTTATTAGTTCAATTCATGGGCAATTTTATGACAAATTGCGGTTGTGATTAGGAGTTACGAGAATTAAAACGTGTAGCTATGGTAAAGAGTCCCAAACTACCAGTAAACTTGCATGTAGATACACAAAACAAACACATGTATTCTCATAGTACAACATTAACAATGTGTCCTAAATGATATATCTACTATGTAATGTAACTATAAGAAGAAAAAATACAATATCACGACATATAAGCATCAATTTATATCTCCCTAATTTTTAACATGATATTTATTCAAATGTTTATTATGTTAAAATTATATAGAGATACCATGATCAATACTCAAATTATATTCATACATACATACATACATACATATATACATATCACGGTGGTTTAACACCTTTGTATGGTTTCAATGGTGAGTTTATTAATGAATCTGCCATTGCATGTTTGTTTTTTCGTGAATTTGTTCCTTTAAGATAAGTGTGGTCAATAGTGTAGTTAGAAGTTGGAACATTGGTGTATTTATTAGATAAGCCAAAAAATTATATAAACATACTACCATATCCATTTATTCTTTGTAGTATCAAATTGTGATCATTTGTGTTGCTTTTATTATTATTCCCAACAAAAAAAAGAGTTTTCTCATCCATTCTTTTTTTTTATTCCATTAGAAGATGAAGAAGAAGAAGAAGAAGAAGATGATGATGATGATGAAGTGAAAGCATATATCAGAGCATATGAAGATATTTGCTCAATAATTGCCCTAAATATGCTAATTTACTCTCTAACTTGCCCCAAATGGGAAATTATCCATTTATCTTCTACCCTGACAAGTTATGCAACCTAGGTTCCTATTGGATGTATTCCTCAAACCTATTTTATTGTAGGAATATTCATAATGAAGAAGGGAAGTGAAGTTAAGTTGTTTATAATATCATCCCTTATATGGTGAAATTAAAGACATTGTATCCATAACTATATGTTACATAGCCTTTTTTTCCAATGATCCTAGATGAGTTTTTTTTAAATGAGAACCTCTAGATTGATTGTCATTAGTTTATTTTTCCTATAATTGGTTTTTACCTCACCAATTTGTCCTAATAATATTAATTTTATTAACACATGTTTTGCGAACAACAAACTTCGAAAGCTTTTATTTTTTTAAATAGAGAAGAAAAGGAAGTTGTTTTATAACTAACCTCTATAAAAAGTTTTTGGCAGCAATTATTCACTTTCCTTTTTATATAATATTAAAGGATTTTAGATCTTAATTGGATATTTTTAACTTTTTAATGGACAATAATCATTATAATAAAGTGATTTTATTCAAAAAAAATTGAGATACAATGGCAGTTTTGTTTTGTACTCACCTTGTTGTGTTTACTATGGTAATCTTGTTAGTATAACTGATGTAGTATCATTTGAAAGATAAAATTCATGTCATTTGTACCATTTTTGCTACTATCTTTGTGTTTTCTCTTATCATACCATATATCTGGAGACCCTTTCTCTCCTTTTGACAATGTTTACTTCTCATTTCTCATTTTCCCTAGTATTGTTCCTTTCAAGTTATTATATTGTCTTACTTTTTCATTATCATTAAAGGTCTAGAATTATATTCGTGTGAATTTTTTATTGTATGAGCTTCTCAATCTTATCATTGTATGAGCAACAATATGAGTAATTAAATCTCTCCCAAGTTTCTTCTCTTGGTTATTTTACAAAAGGGAATTTTCTTTTAATCATATATGCATTACATGTATACACTTTCTATCCATGTTTATATACTATATTCCACATAAAAATCTCAACTAAGCTCAGGAACAACAACTAGTGTAATGCAACATGATGAGTTCATATTTTGACACATTTTATATCCTTATAATCTTAGTTTTTGGTAGTTTATTTAACTAATATAGGGGAATAATTATTGTTTTATGCTTAAGTGGTAAAAATTGCATAAATATTATTATTTTAGCTAAAATGATATAAATTAAGTAAATTTAGAATAAAATATTATTTATTAATATTTATTTAATTTTATTTTGAAATTTTTATTTTTATATAAAAAAAATAAAAAATAAAAAGAATTGGACCTTTGGACCAACGGCCAAAGGCCGAAGGCCCAAAGGCCAGGAAACGAAACAAAACAACGCCCATCGATGATCAGCAAACCAAGGGCTGACGTGGCGTGGGGCAAGAACGAAAATAAAAGGAGCAGGAGAGGCTCGATGCTGAGGGGACGAAGAGAGCCGAGAGAAGGCAGAGCCTTCACTGGCTCGGAAAAGAGAGCCTTTATAGGCTCGGGAAGCGGCAGACAGAGCGAGACGCAGAGAGCGGTAGAAGGCAGAGTAGGCTGCCTCAGCCGTTAGGCTCTGACGGAGGAACGAGCCATCACATCATCACGCAGACAGAGAAGCAGAGCCACGATCGCACGGACGACACAAGCACGCAAGTCGAACCCGTCAGCCGAGAAAGAAAAGAAAAAAAGAATTTTGCACGGAAATAAAGGCCGAGAAGGAAGAAAAATTAGAGGAAGAATTTATACCGGTAGAATTTATTTCAGATAAAATTAATTTTTATCTGAATAAATTCTTAATCTTTTATCGAAAATTAATTCCGGTTATTTCTTTCTCTTATTTTTAATTTATATTTTAGATATATATTTCTGTGTAATTAATTCTTTAATTATGGCTAGCTGATTATTTATTATTAGGGAATGAATTGAAACCCTAGACTATGGTTTGAATTATAACTTTTTTTTCTTTATTTCGTGAGATTGTTTCTTGACTCTATGTTAATTGCTATCGTTTATATGTATAATTCTGTCAAGTATAGTTTATTTGGTGCATGCCTTGTTCTGGTTCCTCATAAGTGACAGTATGTAGGATTATTTGCCTGCGAGGTGGCCATCTAAATATACTAGAATTTATGTGTATAAATTGCAGCTAGGTTAGATAACAATTCACCTAATAGTTTTGTGATTCTAACCGAAGTGGTAAAACGTTTCGATACGTGTGGTTCAAGGAAAGGAAATACAGCTAGACATGCATTTTGTACTAGTCAGCCTTCCACTTACACTTAATGCATTAAATCTAGTTAAATATAGGAGCCGCTTGTTGCTGCTATACTGCTAGTATTTAATAAGGTTAATATAGGCACGTGGTCGTATTAATTAATTAAGGGAAGTAATATAAGGTGTATGGACCTGCGTTTGGTGTACAATTTGGTCGATCTCATTCTCACGATTAAAAGATGACTCAGAAATAAATATTATATTACGACCTAATCCAGTGGTGAATTTTTATTTCCCTAACATAATTCTCATATCTGCGGGTTTCTCATTATTTTCATTATTTTTATTATTATTAGTTTGTTTTATTTTATCCCTTTTATTATTTTATTATTTTTATAATCCCCATTAATATTTTTCTTATTTATTTATTCTGTGTTATTTAGGATTTTTATTTTTAGTTTTAGTTTTATTTTCAAGTTAGTTAAGTAGAGGTGAGTCCTCTCAATCCCCGGCTAGAACGATATCCTTATTTACCAGTGCTACAATTGACAACAAGAGGGTTTAAATTGCGTGCCGGCAACGGTCGCACCATTCATAACAAAAATCATAACTAAAAACAACCATATCGTGATACTAATTAAGACTACCCAAATTCCCATAAAGGATATGATGATGACATAACACTCCAAAATTTACTACTAAAAATTTTCATTTTTACTAGAAGCGTAATATCAAAATAGATGGGTGTTACCATCATACTTAACATAAGTCAGGCTTACCTTACCATCCGTGCATCGAAAACAAGGGAAAGTAGTTAAAACTTAATGCGTGATAAATAGAGAATAAGAGAACTTCCATAAATATTATAAAATATTTTGAATATTAACTCTAGATATAATATAAAAAATACATAAAAGGGATACATTGGGAACTAAAAGTCCCAAAAGATATACAAACGAAAAAATGATAAATAGATAACATGACTCTACACCCAATTCTGATGCATAAGATCCCTTTTCCCCACATAAGGCATCATATATAGTAAAATCGTCCAAAGGTTCCTCCTCAACCTACACAAAAACATCTGGGTCGTTTGCTCATGGTAGTGAGCAAAATCCATAAGAAAAATGATCAATACACTATGTACTACGTAAGGTAATAATATATGCGAAGAAAGGGTGCCTAAGAGAATAAGCATGCATGCATATTTACATAAAGTAATTTAAGGTAAATACCAACTCTAGAACTCATTATTATATATAAACATAATCCATACTTTTATTTACGTTAAGTTTAAAGACATCACTATTCTTAATTTGGTGGAACGAATTGACGCACCTTTCGTGGCAAAACACACTTGATCCACTACTAATATTCCAATGGAACAAACCCAACATATACTAGGACAACATGCTCCTAAACATTATTCTTAAACCGGTTTAATGGGCTAAAGCACCTCTAGGACATAAAACATATTAGCCACTATTATTGTCTAGTGGAACGAATACAATACCTCGTTCATGAATCACGTAATATTCCACTTTAAGTGATTAATGTCTTATTTATTAGTTACTTATCTCATAATCATATTCTCATTCATGTTGAATTTAGGTCCCTATTATTCTTAATCTGATGGAATAGAGTAATGCACCTCTCAGAGTATATTTCTTCTGAGATATTGTTATCGTTCGGTGGAACAAACACACAATATACCTCAGTCCAACTCATGTGATCTTTCAATTTAAGTGATTAATGTATTGATCGTAATTGTTTATAAAAATATCATTATGCAAGAATAATGTAAATATGCATAACACATATTTAAAGCACAACCACATAGTTATTGGTCCATTTTCTAAGGAAAAAGTCCATAATTCCCCTAATAAACCCAAATTTCATAGGATGAGCATAATTTCTTATTTGATTGTACTTATGCCACTCATAATCACCCCAAATATTCTAAGTATTATACTTATCATATTTATATTCTATTTCCCCTTTTAAAATCACTAAATTTTTATTTTTAACCCTATTTACCAAAATGCCCTTCTCTTTCTGAAAACCTCGAAATCTCATATTAAGTAACTTGCGTTTTATTTAGCCATCATTTAATCACATTACTTATGAAATAACTAATAGCATCCTCAAACATATCATGATATTATTATTTTCCACATTATCATCAAATGACCATAAAGTCCTTGTGATAGCTAAATACTCATATTTTGCCCAAAGACCTTACAAATTCCAATGTTGACGTATTTCAACCTCCAATATTTATATAAAATACATAATTCCAATTATATATAGATACTATGTATCTAGATTCATGCCAACCAACAATATACATGAATGCATACTTTCACATTTTCTCACTTACAAGATATCATATAATAACATTTTTATAATAACATCATCCATATAACATTACCAATATGACATTACATACAACAATACACGTTGCACATAAAATCTTTAACTAAGGAGTGTGTCCTTAGCAAATTTTACACTGGTCTCTAAGCACATAAGCCCAATCCATCTCCTCTGAGATCATCAAAAAATACCTACAAAAATGAGAATAAAACACAATTAGAATTTAAGAGTACAACAGAGGAAAATTTTAGGTAAAGGAGGGTGGAAATGGGGATAACCAAAACAAATGGAGAAGCTGGGGATACGTGGGAGTATGGTGGAGTGTATGGTGGTACTAGAGTGGTGTTAGAGTGGAGCATGGGGTGTTCTAGGAAGGAATCATAGTTTTTCGAAAGGAACAGCAAAGAGGCATGGGCACAGCATGTAGCACATGCACGCATTAAGAGCATGGAACGAGCATGGGCGAGGTGTTCAAGGTGCACACGGCTATGCAAAAAATGCAAGGGAAAGGAGAAAAGGGCATGCATGGGCTATGTGTGAACTATACATGGGTCGTGTAAGTGGGGCATGACTAGGGCGTGCGAGGGTGCATTATCATGCTCCTACAAAAATGAATATAGCACAATAGGGAGAGGGAAAATGAAATGGTTTGGGGTGGTGATGATTGGGAAAAAATAATGGGTTATGATGGGGTGGTGGTGTTGGCGGTGGTTTATTTTATAAGGAATTGGTGGTGTTTGGTGGTTGGTGGTGGTGAGTGGTGTTGATGGTGGATGACGATGACAAATAAAGAAAGAAAGGAAGAAGAAGGGAGAAGGGGTATTTGGGATGGTTTTTCTCAATGGAAATTAATGGAGTGAGGGATTCAATTGGGCATTAAATGATACAAAGAAGGGGAGAGGCATATATATATACATGGTGAGGAATGATAGAAAGGGAAGGCAAGGGCATGCATGGCTGAGGTGAGGCATAATTGAGGGGAAGATTGGTAAAATTTTCAATAGACATATCCCATGGGTTGTGGGAGATGATAGTTGTGATGGTCAAATGTTGGGGGAGCCATATAAGGGGATTTTGGTTGGGGAAGAGAAAAAAACACACATAGGGTTGTAGAAGGGAAAGAAAAGGAAAAAGAAAAAGGGGGAAATTTAGGACTGGGATTAGGTTAAAATATAAATTATCCAGACTAAAGATTAATACTAGGTTTAGATTAAGGATTAAGGAATTAAGATAAGGTAGAAATATCAATTTTTTGATATTATAATTAGTTAATTTATTAATTACTTGGGATTAGGATTAGCTAAAGTTTAGGGTATTATAGATGGGGTAGACGATTTTCTCAATTTTATTGTTATTCATTTTGAAAATCTTGATCAATTTAAGTGCCCATATACTAATTTTTACCATTAGATGAAGATGATGTCACATGAAATCAGGATTCGTCTACTAATGTATGGCATGGACAAAGGGTACAATTAGTATATTAGTTATTAGATCGAATGATGAAAACAATGATAGATTTAATAGAGTGGGAGACAACTTTATAAATTTTGCAGATATGTTTGGTAAGTTGGTTGCCGATACAAAGACACCCATGTATGATAAGTGTGCAAATTTCACAAAGGTATCGGTTGTGATAAGATTATACAATTTGAAAGCATGTCATAGGTGGAGTGACAGAGTTTTTCCATATTATTTTATTTGTTGAGAAAAATTCTTCAAAAGGACAATCTTCTTCCCAACCACACTTACGAGGTGAAGAAGGATCTCTTCTCTATAGGATTGAATATTAAAAAAATGCATGTTTGACCTAATGATTACATCTTGCACTAGAATGAAAACTTATCACTTGACTATCATCCTGAATGCCAAACACCACTATTAGCGTGTCATCAAGCACTACAAATTAGATCATTATTTTTCACCAAAATATAATATAAGCAAGTAATACTAGCTAAATAAGAGTCAATCCCACAAGGAAAGTGCATTTCTAAATTCTAAAGTAAGATTTGATGCTCATTTGTAGACAATCATACATTAACCTCTAATTAAGCAAAAAAATAAAAAAAAATTCTTTCAATATCATTCTTATACAATTATCCTATTCTAACTAAGGTTTAAAGTCTAGAATTTCTTTTTTAATTCGATCAAAAAATTAAACCACTTAAATAGCACGTAAAAATATAAATTTTAATGTCTAAGTGGCCTCAAATTCAATCCTAATTTAGCTATATATGTCCCTAAGGTATTGCACTAACTTATGCTAAGTTTTAACCTTCAAACTATGATGAAAAAAGAAATAAATGTCAAAAAATAAGACCTAGAATTATACCATAGAATTTAGCTCAAATATGGAAAAATACATCCAAAAGTGCATTGAAACCTATCGTAACTAATGTCACTTCATTATACACTTAGTAATTGAATTCCATAGTGTATTTAAAGCCTCCCATTAGGTTTATAAAGTGGAAAAATAAATTCAATTCAATTATGGAATCAGATCTGAAATATCAAAATAAAACATAAAGAAACCCCTTCTATGATGCATAAATCTCATAAAAAAATTTAGCTAACTTAATTCTCGAGTTGGTGTACTAAAGTATACGTAGGAGCATCTATGGATTATCAAGACAATGAGGATTTGACATACTTAGTGATGGAGGCTATTATAAAAATTTTTCTTTGATGATAATATTAATAATGTGACTAATCTTAACAAGTGTAATTTGAGTAATTCTTGCAGATATGTAACATATTGGTAAGGAGAAGATTCATACATTTCAAGATGTCAAGATAATTAAGAATTTGTTTGTTTCAAGTTATTACAATTCAAATGAAGCTATTATGCATGTAAGTAAAACTACCAAGTCAACGAGACCTGGTTATCATATTTTATATAAATTAGGACTCTTGTTGGTTATTTCTGAGTATTAATTAGCTAAATTTGTTTGTAATAATGTTTACCTTGATTCATGTATTATATAGGTTAATACTATATTGTTTTTCTAGTTAATGTGCTAGTTAGCCATGTTTGTGTTACCTTGTCTATCATAGTGTACTACTTAGCAAAGTATGGCCACCTATATTACCACATGGTCAGCACATTAAAACACATGTATATCAATTATCAATTGAAATTTAAGAAAGTAATTGAAATACCCCGAAAATTCCTAATTTTATAAATTATATTTAAAAGAGGTTTTATTAGAAAATTATTTAAATAAATTAATTTTATTAAAATAAAAGGGTATTTAATTAAGGAAAATCAAGAAGAGATTTATAAGTATTTTAATTAGGAGGAATTTGGGTATTTTAGCTAATTAAGCATTTTATTTAAAGAAAAAGTTAATTAAATAAATTATTTTAATTAAAATAAGAAGGAGAAAATAGTTTCTAAAATTTAATAATTTTATAAGTAATTTAATTGGAGAAAAATTAAGGTGTTTGCTAATTAAAAAGGAATTTATGAAAAATCCCTTAAAAATCCTAATTTAGCCTAAAAATGAATTTAAATATTATTTTGTATACATCAAATATTTTAAATAATTTAAATATCCCATATTATTATTTTTCCTTTTCCCCTTCTTCTTTTTCCTTTTCTTCTCTCTTTTTCTTTCTTCTTTTCTTTTTTCTTTTTCCTCCCCTTCTCCCCGTTTGGGCTGCCCCTTTTCCCGGCCCAATCCCTTTCTCTCTTCTCCTTCCCGCGGCCTAGCGCCGATCGGCCACCCCCACCACAGTGAAACGCAGCGTTTCACCCTCTATTTCCGCTGAAACGCTGTGCGCCAATTATTGAAGTAGCCGTTGCCTGCCAGCTACTCGACGCCGCGCCTTGACCAAATAACCACCAAAACGCCGCGTTTTGGATAATGAGTTTTATGTCCGCTGAACCGGCCGGTTTTCCCCTTTCTTTCTTTCTTCCCGGACCGCCGGTCCAGGCCTCCTCCCTGTCTTCTTCCCCCGCGTGCCGCTGCAACTCGCCGCCAGCCTCCTCTGCGCCGACCAGCCACCTGCGCTGCCTGCACGCCGTCTCTCCCTCTCTCCCGACCTTCCAGCTAGCCTTATCCGATAGGCCGACACCCCTACACCTCCCACAAGCCTGCTCGTGCCCCTTCCTTTTTCCCGACCGAAACGCAGGTCTGCCATGGCAGACCAACGCCGCCTGCCACCGACGGCCGGCGTGACGAAATTTCGCCTGCCCGTGCCTCCCTCTGCTCCCTCTCTCGATTTCTCCCCCCAATTCGAGCCTATAAATACCCCACGAGCCCCAGCATCGGGCTCTTTCGAAAATCAAGCCCAGAAATCCCTTTTGCGCCGCCCCCTCTTCAGATCACCGCCCCATCGCCGCCGCCCATCTCCGCCGCCCGAACCACCCCTGAAACCTTTCCCTGCAGCACCCTCCACCCAACCAAGCCTCCCTCAGCCCCCGATTTACCCTGCACGCGCCGCCCCAAGCGTGCGAAGTGCCCTTCCCGACCAAACCAATCCCCAAGCTCCGCCACCCTTCGCACCGCCGCCCACCGCCGCGCCGCCACTCCCAGCGCCCCCTCTGCCTCCCAGAATCACCCAGGGAACTTCCCCAACCCCCCCCCTAGGCCCTCTATTTCCCCTGCCAACCCCTCCTTTTCCTTCCTTTCCCTCCACCACCTCTCTACCCCCTTTCTCCCCCCAAAGCCGCCGCCGCCGCCGCCGTGCGCCGTGCGCCGCCACCTGAGCCACCAACACCCTAGGTAGTTCTCTAAACTCCCCAACCCCTAAACCTTTATTATATAAGTGCTAATTATTTTAGTAGCAAAATTAATATTAATTTTACTATTATTATTATTATTATCACTATTAATATTATTACTAGTATTATTAATATTATCATTATTATTATTACCATTATCATTATTATTATTACTATTGGTATTATTATTACTATTTTTATTATTATTATTATTATTATTATTATTATTATGATTATGATTATTATTATTATTATTATTATTATTATTATTATTATTATTATTATTATTACTATTATTATTACACCTAACCTTGAAACATTATAACTATTGGTCTTACTAATACTACTATACTAGTGGCCCATAACTTTAGTATTTTATTTTAACATCATAATCGCTATTATTATTGCTAGTATTACTATTATTATTATTATTATTATTATTATTAGTAGTATTATTATTACTATTATTATTACCACTATCATTACTATTAGTAACATTAAACTACTACCCTTAATAATAAATGTTATTAAAATTACTTTAAAATTTTTGTAGCTACGTTTATTAGTAGCAGCATGATTTACTACTTTACGAATATTGACCATACTTCACTTATAAAAGTAATATTACTATTCTTAGCCCTAATGGTAAGGTAAAGATTAGGGGTAAGATAGAAAAGAATAGTATTTTGGTCGGAGGAAAAGTAACCCCAGTTTTCCCTCTTATAGGCAAGTCAAGTCGACACCCGGAGGAGGCGTAGGAGCGTGCTCCAAGACCGGTGTCGTGTTAGGTAAGGACGAAGCTATGGCCTTGTGCTATTTGTGATGTGTTTATAGATGATTAGCATGCCATGTTGATGTGTAGTATGCATGTGTTATGATTAACCTGTTTTGTGTAGCGCAGCGTGGATAATGAGGTATGATGTGTGTGCCTTATATTATATGAGTATGACATGTTCTATGTTGATATTTGATGTTGATGATGTGACATGATATGGCCCTCTAGGACATGCATGCTAGGGTCGGTAGCGTGAAATGATAGTAAAAGAATAACGGGAAAGTGGACATTTGGGAAGCTTGCATGGGGGAACTAGATCTTGCATGGGCATGATCCTTACGTGGGAAAAGCTGAATTGGGTTGTAAGTGAGAGTTGTGGAGAGTCTTAGAGTGATGGGAGACTTATTATGAAAGATAGTACGTGAGTTGGTGCATAAGGGATCTGATTAGGGTTTTGTGAGTAAGTGGGTGTTGGGGAATCTGCATGGAGTATCTAAATTATGCGTAGGGATGAATATTACTGGAGGGAAGTTGATTTAGGAAGTGAATAAAATAATGTCAAAGTTAGGGACCCATTGGAGACTTGGGTGCAAAATTTTACGTGGGTCGATGTAAGGGTGTCTAAGGGATCCAATTAGGGTTTTGGGAGAAAAGGAGGAAATCGAGGGGCACAAGGGTAAAAATGATCAAGGCAGGATGGAGTAGGGGGTTGGGAGTGAGAATTCACTTATATAAAGGATGAGTATGGGTTTTCTAAAGGAGAGGAGAGATTTGGGGTGAAAGAGGGAGATTACTTATTGAGGAAGTAAAGTGCTAGGGTTTTGGGTGGCCAACTAGGGTTTTGACGGTCACACGTGAACTTGGGAGATAAAGTGATACATTTGGGGAGTTTCCTAATAAAAATGAGGTGCGAGATAAAGGATAAAGTAACGTTTGGGTAAGTAAGAAGGAGTTGGACCCCATAGGTCCGACTAGGGTCTCCGAGGAGGAACCCTAGAGGGATGAGGACATACGGAGTCGATATCATATGTGTTGGGGTAGTCTATATTCTTGGAGATCGTGCCTTACTATATGTCACTATGCCTAAGTCTACGGGGGATGGACGTCAGGTGTGAGAAGAGGTATGAGTCTCAAAATATGGGACGGTCCCTCTGGAGGGGAAGTAGTAGAGTATTAGCCGCATGCATGTCAAGGGTATTGTGTGACTCAATAAGACACTGATAAAACATTAATCACGTAAAGCGAAAGATGTCGAGCCGAGCCTGTGATCCGGTCCACCGGCTATAATAGTGGATCAGAGGCGTTTTGCCCTGTGCGTTTATTTCCGGTCCACCGGCTATAATAGTGGATCAGAGGCGTTCTGCCCTGTGCGATATCTTCCGGTCCACCGGCTATAATAGTGGGGGATCTCGTGCTCGACAAACCAAACGTATAAGTTAATCCATGGGAAAGATACTAAGTACTTAAAGCGAAACACCATGTGAGTCGAGGCTGTGATCCGGTCCACCGGCTATAATAGTGGATCAGAGGCGTTTTGCCCTGTGCGTTTATTTTCCGGTCCACCGGCTATAATAGTGGATCAGAGGCGTTCTGCCCTGTGCGATATCTTCCGGTCCACCGGCTATAATAGTGGGGCTCCCGCACTCACATGGGTTATTAAAGAGTATGTGTGAAATGGACTTATTATCATTAATGAGAATAAAGAATAAGTCACCAGAAAAGTACTCAGGCCTTATCTTGTGTGTTATCGCATGTGACTTATATGTTTGTGCTGAGTGTGCTATGTGGTATGATTGTATGCTTGGCCTTAGCGCACCTGCGCCCTTACTCAGTACTGGACCCGTACTGATACTACCTTGATTGACTGGGTCCTGTGATGATCCACCAATGGTGGGGAGCAGACCTTTGATGCAGGTTGATCTGTTACTAATTTGGGGTGGAAGGCTTGATCTGAGTGAGTAAGCGGTCCGGATATTTCCCTTCGAAAATTGTGTGGTTTAATCGTATTTGTCTTTAGAGGTTACAAATGTTGTATTTAATTTTTCGAGGGTTTTATCGTACCTTGCTATTCCGTTATTTTAAGTATTCTGATATATGGACCTTTTAAATTGTATTTCGGAATGTAACTTTTGACCTTCGCACTCTGATCTCGTAAAACTTGTGTTTTATGAATGATTTGTTCTGGTTTTATTCTTTCTAGCCTTAGCACTTAGTATCGGGTCGGTAGTTATGGATCGATCTGGTACTAAGTGTGGCGGTAATACCCCCGAGTTTACGGTTTTTAATTCTCTTGCTTCCGCTAAAACTTTTGATTTAAACGAAATTTTTCAGTAGTAAATTTAAGGGTGTTACAGTAATTCACTTGGATATCTTCTCTCTTTTGTGTGTGAATTTTTTAACTAAGACTACTTAGAGTAATCTTAGATAAAATACTTTAAATATATTCTTAGAGAAACATTCAAAGTTAAACTTCTTGGGGTTCTTCCTTGAATCTTGATTGAAGATTCAAACCAATATTTAAATCTTCCTTGAATAGCGATTGAAGATTCAAATCAATATTTAAATCTTGCTTGAATATTCACACCATCTTCCACTTTTCTCCATTTGACACCTTCTTCTCTTCTATATTCGAATTTCTTAATCAGGGATTCATGTCATTTTTTGGTATCAAATCCAAGTTGGATTTTCCCTATTTAAATCGCTAACCTCTCCATTAAAACTTCCTCTTTCTTTATCCAATACATGCAACTTGAATACAGCCACATTTATTGTCTATCTTCAATCCTCTCTTTGAATCTTCAACACCCTCAAGTTTGAAGAAGTTGATCCTCAAGTTTTCCTTCAATTAAACCCGAATATCTCCTTGTATATCCAATCCCAATATCATCATCTAGTCAACATTTCATTTCTGGAAGTTAAACATCTTTGGTTATCTCCTCCTTTTTTTCAATTTTGTTCAAAGAATACCCCCATATTCGAACTCACTTCAATGTGTTTTGATCATCTTAATTTGAGAAAGAAGATTCTATAATTCTTAAAATTCATTCGAACACCATTTGATGTTCAACCTCTTTTTCCTATCTTATCATATCATCACTCACAAAGAATATTGGTTTTTTGAACCAATCTTGAGTTCCAAATCAATTCCATACATGTAAACCCTATGACCACCTCCCATCAAGAAGTCTTATTTCGTGAATCAAGATTTGGTAGCTTTATATTCAACCATTTATCATTGCTAATCCATTTCCATGCCTAAGAAGCTTCCAAGATTCATGATATTCCATTAAGAATTCATCAAGACTCTACATCACACATTAAACACAAGTTGTTGAATCAAGTTCATCAAGAAAGGTAGCTATGAGTGATGAAGTGTCCCTGAAAGCAATGTTTGACATTCTTCAACAACTTGCGACTAGTGTGCATACTACCAATGCAAAAATTCAACAACTCCCTTCCATTCAAAGTCAACTTCAAAGGTTGGAGAAAAGGGTAGCCTACCAAGAGACACTCCAACACATGCACAACACCATGGAGGCCACACATGACCGAGTAGAAGGCATGGTAAGGAGGGTAGTCCGAGCACGGGGTGGACAACTCAATAACCAAATGGAGTATGAAGAGAAGCCAACCGAGAATGGATCCAATGATTTCAGCCACAATCGACAAGTACATGCAAATTACTAACCAAGGTATAATCATTATAATACCCTAAAACATTAATCTAGGAAATTATAATGAAATAGGGATTAATATGTGAGATTAATTAAATATAACATTTTTTAATAAAATAATAGGAGTAATTAAGACAAAAAAAAGAGGGAAATAATATAAGATTTAATTAGGGAAGGTTAAGGTAATTTTCTAACTAAAATATAATTTAGGAAGAATTACCCAAAAAATTATAAATTAATATAAAAAGAATCTAATTATTTATTTTACTAATTTTATTATTTTCAAAAATATAAAAAATCCCTAAATACCCAAACCATCTTATTTTCCTTTTTATTTTTTTTCTTTTTTCCTTTTTTCTTACTTTTCTTTTTTTTTCTTCCTTTTTTCTCCTTTTTCTTTTCTTTCTTCTCTTCTTCCCCCGGTTGGGCCTTGCCCGTGCAGCCTAACCCCTCTCTCCCTCTCTTCCCCCGTGTAGAGCTAAGCTTGCTCCCTCTTCTGTTATTTTTTTCCTCCCCCGCCCAATCCTCTCCTCTTTTCTTTATTTTCTTTTACCCCAACTAGCCAGCCTACCCTCTTCTTCTTCCTCCTCCCCTATCCTTCCATCGAGTTGTAGGTCGTGCTTGCAGACTTGTTGGCCATCCTCCCCTACCATTGTACCTCCCCAACCTACTCCCTCTCTCTCCCCCGTCTCTTTCTTTTTCCTTTCAAGCCTAACGTACCCCTGTACTGCCTCCCCCGCATGCCTATTCCCCTTCCCCTTCTCCCCATCTGCAGCATGCACCCTACCTCTTCGCAGGCTCATATCGACCTACCACCGCCGGCCAGCGAGCTCCTGCCCCTCTTACTCCCTTCTCCTCTTCCTCCTTTGTTCTCTTCTCCCTCCCACAACCTATAAATACCCCATCAATGCCTCCATTCCCCTCCTTTTTGCTCTGCCCAGAAAAACCCAATTCTCCCCACCACTGTGCCTTTAGACGCCGCCCTAGATGCCGTCTTGAAATGCCACCATCTAAATCACCACCCAGCCCCTTCCCTACATCACCCTCCACCAAACCAAACCACTCACCGCCCCTAACTCCTCTTACGCAGCTCACCCAGCCGTGCAAAGTGGGCAACTCAAGTTGGCCTTTGCACCCCCATCGCCGTCATGCGCTGCCTCCTCCACCACAATCACCACCCCCACTACCTCCCTCTCAACCCAATAGACCCTCCTCAACTTTCCCCTGCCCTTCCTTTTCCCTTTCTCCCTCTCTTTACCCCTTCCTCCTTCTCCACCATTCTCGACCACCACAGTCACCACCACCTACGCTGCCACCCTGCTACAGCCACCACCACCAGTGCAACCCTCCTAGTCTAGGGAGTCCACTACCTCACTACTGCAACCTTCATTTCTCTCTTCCAATTCCAAAAGTCCAACCTTTCCTAAAATAACCACCACTCCCACCACCATTGCGGGCATTGTTGTTACTGCCACCCTAACTGCCACATTCACTTAAGTTGTGCCCTAACCCTTGTTATCACTTAAGTATAGATTATCTTAGTATAATTATTATTCTAGCCTTATTATTATTACTACTAATAATACTACTATTATTATTATTATTCTGCCATTATCATCATCACTACAAATGGCCCTATTTTGGTTAATACTACCACTAATATATTTGTTAGCCACTTTAATGATAATATCCTTATTAATACTAATAAGACTAATATTATTATCATCACTAATACCAATTCTTACTAAATATCAACTAATTAGTAATGAAATTAATAAGAGGGAAGTTAACCCTAATATTTTTCTCTTATAGATGAACCAAGTTTGACCCCTAAGGAGGCGTAGGAAGTGTGCTCTAAGCCCGGTATCATTTTAGGTAAGGATATGGTTAAGGCCTGACATGTGTATTATGTGTTTATGTGTGTTGGTTATATGTGTGTACTTTATGTGGTTGTGGATTATGCACTTGTAGTGCACCTTGCTAAGCATGGAGCTAAGGTAAGTTGTATGTGTTTCTATGGCATGTGTAATATGGTAATGTGACTTGTACTTGTATTGTGCTTATGTATGGATGCCCTATCTGACATACATACTTGGAGTCCCTAAATAGTAAGATGAGATTGAGGGAATATGATAAAAGTAAAGATAATGGAGTGGTGAGAGGGAAGTGAGAAAGGCTTGTGTATCTCATGACTTATGGGTGGATAAATAAAAGGGTAATATGAATAAAATAAGAGGATGGAATAAATCTTGCATATTGAGTGTAAGGTTTGTATGGGATGGTTAGTCTTTACATGGGGATGACCATTATATAGGAAAATTTAACATGAGGGTTAAGTAAGGTAAGGGAAGAGTAGTCTGGGTAATTGGAGTCCATATGTAAAAAATAGTACATGGGTTGGTATAAGGGTGCATGGGGGACTTGGCTAGGGTTTGTAAGGAAGCTCTAAGTGGGAGAAGTGTGCGAGGAAGGGAGGATTAATGGGAATGGTTAGAGTGTGGAGTAAGAATGGAAGGGTTTCATGTGGAGGGGAAGCGAGTCAAGTGGAAAAAGGTTCGGTGTATGGGTGATGAGGGGATGACATAAAAGAAATGAGAAGTACTAGGGTTTGGGGGCGAACTAGGGTTTTCATGGTCACATGTGGAAGATGGGTGGTGAAGTTGTGATGTTGCGTGTGGTTTGAGTGGAGCGGGGGTTTTCGAAGCAAAGGGGAGCATGGGTAGTGAAGGATAGGGAGAAGTGAGGCCACATAGGCCAGATTAGGGTTTATGAGGGAAACCTTAGAGGGTTGTCGTGAGTCAAAATGGATTTATGGGAAAGTAGGCCTTAATCCACATGCATAAAAGTTTGGGTCTTTCAAGGTGAGTGGGGAAAAGGTGAGGAAGAAGTCTTGGAGTCCTAGGGTGTGTTAAGGTCCCAAGATATGGGACAGGGCTTTCCAGGAGAACTGGGACAAGGGTGAGAATGGGAAGTCTAGTGGGTCATGCATGTCTAGTTGGGGTTGTGTGTGGAATAAGATGTGGGTAAAACACTAAACACTTAAAGTGAAAGATAATCGATCCAGGCCCAAGTGAGGATACTTTCTGATCCACCGGCTATAATAGTGGTCAGATGTGTTCTACCCTATGGAGTGTCTTCCGGTCCATTGTTTATAATAGTAGTCAAGTGTGTTATATCCTATGGAGTGTTTTCCAATGCATTGGTTATAATAGTGGGGGGGGGCGAGCTCAATAAACCAAACTTTATATGGAAATAAATCAAGGAAAAGATAATAATTGCTTATAGTGGAACACCACGTGATTCGAGGCCAAGTGAGGATAATTTTTGGTCCATCAGCTATAATAGTGGCCATATATTCTTTGCCCTGGAGTGATATTCGGTCCACCGGCTATAATAGTGGGTTCCCCGTACTCACGTAAAAAATAATTTGGGAAAATGTGTAAGATGGAAATAATGGACTATGCCTTATTTGCATGGCCTTAGCCATATGATGTTATGAGCCTAAATTAAGTATTATATGCCTTATTTGTCTATTTGTACTTGCATGGCCTTAGCCATATGGTTACCTTACTTAGTATGTAGTGTACTGATCACCCGTTTCATGGGTGCTACTCATTTTTATAAGGAGTGGCCCCTTCTGAGTTGGTGCAGGTGGGAGATGTTGTGTTTGATGCCTATGATGTATTCGATGCATTCGGTGGGGCTGAGTGATGAACTGTTGGACTTGGAATGGGGCCCAAGAGCAAGTGTTTTCAGGACTCATCTTTTCCAATTTTATCATATTTTGTTGCTTGTATTATTCTCTCCCCGTGGGGGCTTTGACGTTGTACTAGTTTTCTATTCTGTAATGACTCTTTAATCGCGCACTCTGATTTTCTTTTAATTATGAATTATTCTGTTCATTAAAGTTTTATGTCCTAATTGGTTTAATGTCTTTTGAATTTTTCTAGCCTTGTGGTTGGTACGAGACTCACCGAGGGTTAGACTTGTACCGATCACGGCGGTAGCACCCCCTGCCTTAGTGTATGGTTTTCGATTAAATGAAAATTTTCGATTGTGAAATTTGGGGGTGTTATAAGTTGGTATCAGAGCGTTAGTTCTGGTAACTACACCTTATTTTCAAGGGAAATTTTTGATTTACAAGTTTTTTCGGATTTTGAAGTATTTTTGTGCCCTAAAAAAGTCTTTCTATTTTAAGAACTTTGAGTCTAGAACCACAGTGAGGAACAAAAGGGTAGACTAGGAATTTTCTAGAAGGGAAATAATATTTGATAACTGCATCAAACCAGTAGGTTCATTCCTAACACTCATTTTCTCTTGCAGCTGTATTTCGCAATGAATGAAAGGATTGGACACCTGGAGGAGACCTTCAAGGCCTTTATGGAGTTCGTCCGGCACCAGCCCTTGGTGCTAACCCCGCACCCCCACCACTCCGAGGGAGCTGGAGAGGATTGGCTTCAGAGGGTCACTGGGCATCACCCTTTGTTGTACTCTGGTGAAGAGGACCCGGTGATCCTCGAAGGATGGATTATTTAATGATTATCCTCCTCCCTCCATAATTTCAACCAAGATTTTTCCCTCACTTATTCTTCATATTTTTTACTAAATTATTCTTCAATAATCCTTTTTCTTAACTCCTAATTACTTTTATTAAGTAATGGTTGTTAAAATTTAGTAAAAATAGAAGAAAAGCCTTGTTATTCTTACTCTAAGTCCATCCACTCAATTGCACGGGTTTATATTTCCTTCTCTATTTTGATCTTTAATTGTTTCTTCTTATATTTCCCTTATTGCTAAATTTTTCCTAAAATCCTATTTTCCTTGTAAAGGTGGTCAAGTTTCTTTAGGTGAAAGAAGTGATCTTAAGGAATAGTTATTTTGCTTGAAGATTTTACTAGCTAGAGAATATAATCTCTTCTTTAGATATAAAATATTTTGTATTATGTTTATATTTCTTAAGCATGATAACATATTTATTTTCAATAATTCATGGTTTATGTTGTGAGAGTTTGAATTCATGTTTTATGTGTTATATATGAAAAATACCATGTTTAGGATATTTGAGAGTTTTGATCATATGTGGCATGCCTATGCCATGCCATATTTTTGCTAAGCATATTATTCTGTGCATTTTTATGCATATAAGTGAATTATTGAATATCATGAAAAATGGTTGAAAAATGATGTACATATTTATGTATGGAAGGATGATGTAGGAGCATCCCTCTTATATGATAACAATAATCAATTTATAAATTTTTCTAAGTTAAGAGAATCAAAAACTCTCCTTGCTTGGGCTAAAATATGAGCTAGATTATAAGGAGTCATGCAAGCCATGTAATGATAATTTTAAGCCACCAACTCACCACCTTTTCTTGGCTTCATTATGGCTTGAATATGGCTCAAACATATGCCTTAACAAGCCACACACATCTCATCCAAAACCAGCTAGCAATGCAGCCCCATGAAGTGCTTAATTTTTGAACCAAGCATGCAGCCACCTCACTTCTTGTAGTAGATTTTTGGAGTTGAGTTTAGTGCTTTAAAAGACCTTAATTAGAATTAATTAAGGGGTTTAATGGCCTAGAAAATATTTCTTGGACTTCGGCCATAAGAAGAGGGAGAAGAGTTAATTTTCTCTATTAAATTAAGCATGGGCATAAGTAATGTATTATATTCCTTTTTCTAGTAATTTATGTTTCCTAAGTCCTATTAATTAATTAAACCTAATGTATTAGTTAATCATGAGGAAGGACTGTTTGAGTCTTGAATCATCTCCCTATGTTTATTTTTGAGTCCTACCATAGGTAGCATGTATTAGAGTAAAGTTTGGTTAAGTTAAACCCTTATAGTTACCTAAGGGTTGGTTATAATTTCTATCAACTTCTTACACTCTTATATGGGTGTAAAACCACATGAAAAAGGGCATACATTATTTCTTTCATCCCCAACAAACATCATGCATGATTTGTTGCATCTCAAAAATCTTACAATCTTTAGCGTAAGAGTTGATACCTTAAGTGGTGATTGTAGGTATTTGATTTCAAAAGTTACTTGAATATCAAATCATTTTCCCCATTTCATTCTCTCTTCTATTTTCTCTTTTGTTAGATCTAAACCCAGGTTCCATCATCAATTATTATCAAGACCTAATTTTTTTAGCATTTTATACATCAAATTGGTATCAAAGCTCAACGTTGATAAAGTTGGGTCTTTTCTTTTCTCTCATTTTTCTGCACATTGTACCACCATTTTCGAGCCCTATTTTCGAATCATTACCACCATTTTCCAACCCAATTTTTGACCCTATTCCGTCCCCATTTTTTAGTCACCCTACCACCACTTAAACCACCATCAAAACCCTCTATTTTTTTAAATGACTACAACTACCCTATCAACAAGCACCACCATTTTATTCCCATTTTCTTTTTACCACATTTTCATCTAGCCCTACCACCATCCCCACCTTACCCCATTCGATCCTTGTTAACCCTCCTATGCCCCATTTGAACCAAACACCACAAAAAAAATCCCCCCATTCGAAGCTATGGTGCTATAGAGTACCTACAAGAATACATGAGTAGAGTTCTAGGAATTTTTTAATCACTTGCCCCAAATTCTAGCATTCATCACTTAAGAAGAGTCCCATCATTTCATGTGGAAAGGAAGGAAGCAAACCTAGAGGAAGAAGCTAGTAATTTTAGCTATTCTTTTAGTGAGTCTCCTGGGTTACAAAGGAGGAGAATACATGTTATAAGGGATTCATCTCATGACATCAAAATAGAGATTCCGGAGTTTGATGGGTCACATAATCCGGAAGACTTTTGGGATTGGAAGTTGAGGTGTAATAGGATGTTCAAGGCCAATTCTTATGATGATGAGAAGTATTTCAAGGTATCAATCCTTAAGCTAAAATGGCATGCTTCCTTATGGTGGAAAAACTTGGCACACAAGAGGGAGAAAAAAGGAAAGTCCAAGATGAGGATATGGGAAAAAATGAAAAAAAAAATGATGAGGTAGAGATTTTTACCACCTTCTTACACTCAAGACATTTACAATAAAATGTGTTCTTTGAGATAGGGGTCCATCAGTGCATAAGAGTATATTAGGGAGTTTGAAAAGCACATTATGAGGCTTATTTTGGAGGAGGTGGAGGAGAAAACAATGTCACGATTCTTAGGAGGTTTAAGAAGTGACATTGCTAGGAAAGTGGAGCTTTACAAATATTACACCCTAGATGAATTGTTTCATCTAGAATTAAGGTGGAGAGGATTAAAAAATAATATAGGGGTTAGAAGTTTTTCATGGTGAATCCAACCAAAATCCTCAAAGGGAGGCACCTAATCGATCTCCTACACCCAAAACATTTGATGTTAAGGGTAAGGGAAGACTTAAAATAGGTGAGACAAGTAGGAGCAAGGGAGTGAGGTGCTTAAAGTGTCAAGGAATTGGGCATTATCAAAATGAATGTCTAAAAAAAATGGTGATGACTTTGTTTAACCTAGAGGAGGTGCCATTAGAGCTGAAAGAAGAAGGGGAGCACTCAGCCATGGAGGAGGAGGCTGATTTTGAGGAAGCCCCATCTGATGTTGGAGAGACCTTGATGGTGAGGAAGGTATTGCATGCAAAAGAAGTCTAGGATGAGGAGTCTCAAAGAGAAAAACATATTTCATAATAAGTGCACAATACTTGATAAAATATGTTCCCTTATTATTGATGGGGGTAGTTGTACAAATGTGGCTTCTTGCACTCTTGTAGAGAAGCTTAACTTTCACACTACTACCCATGCTAAGCCATATAAGCTTCAATGGCTTAATGATGGTTTGATGGTTGATGTCACTAAACAAGTTGTTGCTCCATTTTCCATAGGGAAGACTTATCAAGATAAAGTTTTTTTTGTGATGTAGTTCCTATGGATGCATGTCATTTTTTGTTAGGTAGGCCTTGGCAATAATATAGGCATGTCAAGCATAATGGTAGGAATAACACTTATAGCTTGAAGTATAACAACAAAAATATTTTACTCACACCCCTTAGCATTCGGTCCTCAATTGTTAGGGAGAATCCAAAGTGTAAAAAGGCTATGTTCATAGATGGAAAGGGGTTAGACAAGGCCATAGGGAAAGGGAAAACCATGTATTTTTTTATGCTTAAAAATAATCAAAATGGTAGTCCACTTGATCTGAGAGTCAAAACCTTTCTAGGTGAGTTTGGGGATGTCTTCCCAAATAAACTACCTAGTGAATTGCCTCCCATAAGAGGAATAGAGCACCAAATTAACTTTCTTTCCGGTACTACTCTCCCTAACAAACCGACTAATAGGCATAACCCTAAAGAGGCCATGGAGTTACAACGATGAATTGAAGAATTATTGCAAAAGGGTTACATTAGGGAATCACTTATCCCATGTGCAGTACCGGCCCTTTTGGTACCAAAGAAGGATGGATCAATGAGGATGTGTGTTGATAATAGATCCATCAACAACATTACTACCAAGTATAGGTATCCCATACCTAGGTTTTATTACATGTTGGATTGTGGGCAAGTGTTTTCTCCAAAATCGACTAGAGGAGTAGTTACTATCAAATTAGTATGAAAGAAGGAGACAAATGAAAGACCACTTTAAAGACTAACGGAGGCATATATAAGTGGATGTTCATGCCATTTGGGTTATCCAACACACCAAGCACCTTCATGAGGCTCATGAATGAAGTCCTAATACCCTTCATTTCTAATTTTGTAGTTGTGTACTTTGATGATATTCTTGTATTCTCCTCTAAGTGTGATGATCATGTAAGGCACTTAAAGCTTCTATTTTTAGCTCTTACAATAATCAAGTTGTACAATAAACTATAAAAGTGTGACTTATTTGTGCCAAAAGTCACCTTTATAGGATTTTTTGTATCCAAAGATGGTATTTCCATAGATGAGTTGAAGGTGGAGGAAATAAGAATGTGGCCTACACCCATATCCATTACTGACGTTAGATACTTTCATGGACTTGCCTCTTTATATAGGTAATTCATCCAAGGGTTTAGTACACCTCTAGCACCTATCACTGAGTGTCTCAAAAAGGGCGAATTCAAACGGACCAAACAAACACAAGAAGCCTTTGAAGTCATCAAGGGTAAGCTGAGTGAAGCCCCAATACTACAATTTTCCAATTTGACAAAGTGTTCAAAATCGAGTGTGATGCAAGTGGATTATGCATTAGAGCGGTTCTACTACAAGAAGGAAAGCCAATAGCCTTATTTATTGAAAAGCTCAATGGATCAAGATCTAATTACAGCACCTATGACAAGGAATTTTATTCTATTATTAGGGATTTAGATCATTGGTCTCATTACCTTAGGCCATCAAAATTTGTATTGCATATTAATCATGAGTCCCTAAAATACATAAATGGGCAACATAAGCTCAACCCTAGGCATGCTAGGTGGATATAGTTTTTACAATCCTTCTCATTTGTAGCAAAGCATAAGAGCGGTAAAACTAATGTTGTAGTAGATGCTCTCTCTGGGAGATATTATACGTTGATATTACTTAAAGAAAGATTCATAGGATTTGGGTACTTGGAGGAGTTCTACAAGGAAGATGATGACTTTGCAAGCTACTTTGAAGATCAAGGCAAGGCTTGAAGTCCCTGCCTGATTAAAGATAGCTTCCTTTTCAAGGGTAACAAGATATGCATTTCCAAGAGTTCTATTAGACATTTGTTGATCCGAGAGGTGTATGGAGGAGGACTAGATGGACATTTTGGCATTTACAAGACTTTTGATATACTATAGGAGAATTTTTATTGGCCTAGAATGGTAGAAGATGTACAACCAATTGTGGCAAGGTGCTCTACTTACCAAAAGTCTAAGAGTCACATCTAACAAGGGCTCTATACTCCTTTTCCTATCATATATCATCCTTGGAATCATGTGAGTATGGAATTTATAGTGTTATTACCTAAGACACAAAGGAAAAATGTTGTCATTATGGTGGTGGTAGATCGGTTTTCCAAGATGAAACATTATGTCCCTTGTCACAAGACTAATGATGTCTCTTACATAGTCAATCTATACTTCAAGGAGATAGTTAGGTTATATGGTACTCCTAAATCAATTGTCTCTTATCAGGATACCAAGTTTCTTAGCTACTTCTGGAAGACATTGTGGAGGTTGGTCGGTACTAAACTTATTTTTAGCATCACCTATCACCCCCAAATAGATGGTTAAACAAAAATCACTAATCGTACCATCACTATAATTTTGAGGATTTTGTATTACAAATCCATGAGGGATTGTGACATCAAACTTAGTCATGTAGAATTCGCCTACAACTAGTCCCCCACTTATGCCACTAGTTGTTTTCATTTTGAAGTGGTGTATGGAGTGAATCCCACCACCCCCATTGATCTCATTCCTCTACCCATTGAAGCACAAATTATTTTTGAAGCAACCGAAAGGGCCAACAAATTAAAGAAATTACATGAGAAAGTAAGGTCCAAAATTGAGAAGGTTAATGAGATGAATAAAAATAAAGCCAACAAGCATCGAAAAGAGCAAATATTCGAGTCGGGAGATATAGTTTGGCTTCACCTTATAAAGGAGAGATTTAATTCTAGGAGGAATAACACACTAATGCCACTAAGTGATGGATCATTCAAAGTACTTGAGCAAGTTGGAAACAATGCATACATCTTTTATCTTAAACGAGAACTAAGGGACGTATCAACAAATTTTAACGTGCGAGATTTGCTTCCTTACTTGCACGATGAACCTTATGAATATAAAGGAGGTACTTATCAATAGGGGTAGGATTATTCAAGATCATCCCCATCATGTGACAACAATAATCTATTCATAAATTTTTCTAAGTTAGGAGAATCAAAAACTCTCCTTACTTGGACTAAAATATGAGCTAGATTATAAGGAGTCATGCAAGCCATGCAACAATAATTTTAAGCCGCCAACTCACCAAATTTTATTTTATTCATTATGTATTAAATATGGCTCAAAAATATGGCTTAACAAGCCACACACATCTCGTCTAAAACCAACCAGCAAAGCAGACCCATAAAGTGCTCAAATTTTAAACCAAGCATGCAGCCACCTCACTTCTTATAGCAAATTTTTGGAGTTGAGTTTAGTGTTTTCCAAGACCTTAATTAGCATTAATTAATGAGTTTAATTTCCTATAAAATAGGCCTTGTCCATCCACCATAAGGAGAGAGAGAAGAGTTACTTTTCTCTATTTATTTAAGCATAGGCATAAGTAATGTATTAGTTTTATTTTCTTGTAATTTGTGTTTTCTAAGTCCTATTAATTTCTTAAACCTAATGTAGCAGTTAATGCACGAGTAAGGGATATTTGAGGCTTGAAAATTAGCCTCCTGTGTTAATTATTTGAGTCCTACCATAGTTAGCATGCATTAGAGTAGAGTTTGGTTAAGTTGAACCCTTATGGTTACCTATGGGTTAGTTGTAATTTCTCTCAACTTCTTACACTATTATGTGGGTGTAAAAATGAATGAAAAATGGCATCCATTTTTGAGTTTTCTTCAAAGGTTTTGAATGCCTTTCATCTCCCAACAAACAAAGTATATGTTTTGTTGCATCTCAAAAATCTTACAATCTTTAGCTTAAGAGTTGATACCTTAAGTGGTGATTGTAAGTATTTGATTTAAATGGTTACATGAATATCAAATCCTTTTTACCATCTCATTCTCTCTTCTATTTTATCTTTTGTTAGAGCTAAACCTAGGTTCCATCATCAACTCTTAGCAAGACCCAATTTATTTAGCATTTTATGCATCTTTAGTTGTTTAAATTTTATTTATATAATAGTTAGTATCCACTTTTGTGTGAATTTGGTGTAAAATGGAGTAGGATTGGATTTTATTTAATTTTTTAGCCTTATTCTCAATCCTTAGGGATATGTTTGTCCATGTGGTGGCTTTTATTAAAACTCAGGTTAGTTATTATGTTCTTCATGATTTTTACTTGAACTTTCATCTATAACTTGTCATGATTTGAAGTAATTTAAGGGTAATTATGAATTTCTCAAGTTTTGAATTATTTTTTGTGTTTAAGGTAATTCATATATTTCTACATCAAATATGTGTTTTTATAGGCTTTAAGTGTATTTTGAAGTGAAAATGAGTGTAGTGTAATAAGTGGAATTATTGGACAAAGTATGTCCAATATAAGCTAGGTTTTTTAAGTTTAATATAGATACCATGATCAAATATTTTAAAAATGTGTTCTTAATATTTAATATGACTATTTTAATTTATTTAAGTCTTGATTTAAATATCTTTGAATAACAAAATGGTTTGGTGTTTACAATGGCATAAAACAAGCATAAAAAGACCCTAGGAGCATGATGGTTATTTCATGTTTTTAATATTGATTTTATATCCTGTTTTTAACTTAATAATGTTTAATATTAAGCATTTAAGTGTTGTCTTGAGTTGGGTGAATCAATATGCTTAATTGATTATTGTATGGCATATTTGATAATTAGGGTCTCCTAAGGTTATTATGGTCATTTGCTTTAGTATATGCATTGTTAAGTGATTTGTTAACCTTGAGTAACTCTAATTAATGTGGAATATTAAAAGTGTTGGTATGAGTTTATATTATAGGTGAAATGATAAGTGGGAGATAAGCGTTAGGTGTTAAAGAAAAAGGATACATGACTTAGGACCAATATTTTTTATGATTGTTATATCCTGTTGATTTGTTGTTGTAGCCAGAGTGGTCTTATATTTACTCTATATAAATATGATCCATTGGCCTATTAGGGATATGTGTACTTAAGGATTAATGTCTATTTGTGATCCACATGTGTGTTTTTCCCTAGATGAGTATATTTTCCATCCACAAGATATAACTATAGTCATTGTGCTATCCACGGGAAAAGTAATAGCAAGGTTTATGTTCTCAAATTGAATAAGTAATCAGCATTGTGTGATCACCAAGTGAAGATTCTTATAAGACTTTTCCTAAATCTTATCCTTATATCATGAATAGTGATTAGATGTATAGTGTTTCTTGTGTATGGCATGATCATATGTTTTTTATATCATATGCATGACCTTATATGATATACCATGTCTTGATTCTTATGTGAAGCATGTTATGCCCTTTGAAATAATGACATTACTTATTATGTTATCATACTAACTACTTTGTTATGGACATTGCTCATTCAATAATTAAATAGCACCCTTGCTGATTCCCATGTATTTCATTATTGTATTGATGACTTTGATGTGATGCATACGAATGAGTAGTGTTTCAGGGTTTTTGTGTAGATTTATAGTTGTCTGGATACCATTGGGTAGCTTTTATTTAAGGATACCTCTTTCAGACCATTGATCCCATGTATCCTTCTTGTTATGTATTTTTGTTGCCTTATGTATTTGGAGTTAATCTTATCATGTACACTTTATTTACATCTTCTTGTATTCTCTCTTAATTGTTGTTAAAGTTAAAATATCTTTGGTGAGTCTAATTAAAGATGTGGAAGATGTCTAGAGGCATTCATCTGGAAGACCTTTTTATCTATAGGTTTCATAAAAGATGGCATCCACTAAGGCATTTGTACCCTTCAGATGGTAGACTGGTCTAACTCCACCAAAATAACCAAAGGATCATCGTGAGGTGTTACAATGTCTCATTTATCTTCACCACTAAAGTAGACTTTCCAGCACATTTTCTTCTCTCCCTTTAACGATTTAGCCAAACCCACCATGTGAGAAGCTTTTGGGGCATGTCATTTTCATTTCCTTTACTAGTCAATCCTCCTAATATGGTGTGTATTATTCAATGTGGCTAATCTCAAGGTGGTGGTGGTAATGGGGAAACGGTGTCCCACGAGATGAATTTTCTCTCTTTGTATTAGATTCTTTTATTAGGGTAAATGCCCTCTCCTAATGAGATCCTCTATTACATCTTTGAATGTATGCACTCTTCAATGGTATGGTTGGTGCCATCATGGTATTTGAAGTATTTAATTGGAAAAGGCTTTGAAAAGTTTTGTCTTCCATTTTCCAATGTGTATATTTTGCCATACTTATGGCCAAAGGTTTGCAGTTGCAATCATTCCTAAAAGTCTTAACCTATATGGAAGATGGTTTATATGCGTACTTAACAGTCATACCATGTCCTTCTAGATATCAAACTTAGGAAGAAGGTTATTGCCTAACCTTATGCTTTTGAATACCCCTTTGTAGATCAATAGCCTTGTGACCCCCCACGGCCTTACTCATGTTTTATGCTTCAATCCTTCCCTAAAAATCCTTTCTAAGTTTGGCACAAGTCTTATGATTTTCCAAATAAAGTGCGTACACCAATTCAAGATTTTTCGACCCTCTAAGGAAATGTGTTATTATTACCACATTATCTAGCATGTCTAGCTACCTTGTAAAATTGATCGAGGTAGTTTTGAAGAGTTTCTGCACTCCATTGAGAAAACCCCATTTAACTAGAGGAATCTTTCCACCTCCTTTTATGTGCATCAAATTGTTTTAAAATTCCTTGGCTAGTTGTTTGAAGGAGTCTCTAGTCTCCTCTAGGATTTTTTCAAACCACTTCAAGGTTGACCCCTTAAGCTTGCCAAATCTCCCTTCTCAACCCCTTTTCGGAAGCTTCTATCCAAGCTGTAGCGTTGTCTTCTACTGTCTTAGGTGCCATCCAGAAGTAACCCACCCAATAGCAAATCTCATACCACACCTTGCCTGTCACAGAACAATGTAGAAAGAGGTGATTGATTGTTTCCTACTCGGACTTGCACAAAGGACACATGGCGTCCCCCATATCAATGATTCATAATTTGGCTAGCCTTTCCTTCGTGTTGAAATTTTGTTGAACCGCAAACCATACTGTGAGCTTAAACCTCGGGGGCGCCAAACTACTCCACATTAGATTAACTATTTTATGGATCCTCTCATTCTCGGAGAAAGACTGATAATGCACTTGACAGTAGAAACTTACTGGAAAAAAACCCAATAGTTTTATGCTCCCAAACCACTGAATCCTACTCATCCTTTCTCAGATAATGCTAGTGGATTATTGCCTGCAGCTGCTCCACCTGATTTTCTTCCCATCCGAAAAGCTCCCTCCGCCATCCAAGGTTCCAGTCCCACCTTGAGCCATCCCACTTTCCCATCTCTGCCACATTATTATCCTGCTGCCTTGAAATGCTAAAGAGTCTAAGAAAAAGGTTCCTCAAGGGACTTTTCCTTATCAAATCATCATGCCAAAATCTGACTCTATTACCATCCCCAATCTTGATTTTCATTCCAGCACTCAATATCAACCCACGAAGACCACCTTCTCCTTGAAGCAATAATCTCGAGAGACCCTGAATTATCCCTCGAATGAATGGAGGAGATAACTCTCTTCCATGAAGAACCTTCCATAGTACAAAATCTCCACCACCATTTGAAAAGGAGAGCATTGTTCCTTAAGACTATATCTCCCACACCCAACCCCCTTAATGATTTGGGCCTTTAGATTAAACTCCATTTAACCAGTGGTAACTTCTTCCTGTCCCCTCTCCCACTCCAAAAGAAGCTTCTATGAATACTTATGATTTCCTTTGTGACCCCTCTTGGCATTTTAAACAAGCTCATATAATATATCGGAAGACTATTCAGCACATTCTTAATAAGGATTAATCTTCCTGCTCTTGATAGAACTCTCGCCTTCCACCCGCTAACTTCTACTTTAACTTCTTGATCACTGGTTTCCAGACTTCTAACTTTCCTGCATTAGCCCCCAATGGTTAACCAAGGTAAATGATAGGAAATTATCCAACTTTGCACTCCATAATTTTTGTAGCTTCCATCTTAAAATCCTCATCCACACCCAACCCGATAAGAACAAATTTGCTTAAATTAACTTGAAGACCCAATAATAAATAGAAGCAATCAATCAGTCTTTTTTAGTTCCTGATGTTACCAACCGAAGCTCCACAGAAGATCATCATACCATCCGCGAACTAAATATGGGTCACTTCCAAATTATCCCTACCTACTCTGATCCCTTGTAAAAGACTTTTTTCCACTCCTCTCTTAATGAGTTGATTAAACGCCTCGACTGCTAACACAAATAGGAAAGGTGAAATAGGAAGTTGGATAATTTTGGTTCGGAGATTGGAACATGACTTTGTGTTCGATCCCAATGGGGAGAATTGAGCCAAGAAAAGAGAGGATTAGAGAGAGAGGAAGAGAGTGTGAAGAAAACTTCATAATAAAAAAAAAGTGTATCCGTCCCTTTTTGGGGGAGAAAGATCTTTTATTTATAGTAGTTCTTAGAGAGTGGGGTGAGAGCTAATTAACTCATACCACAACCTGGATGAGGGAAAGGGATCCAACTTAGTGGTTGGATCTAAATCCCTGATGAATAGTTTGTCGATCCTCTTGATAGATTTCATGGTTGCTGGAGGTTGAAGACTTAGCCGTTGCATTGATTCCTCAGGAGAACGATAACGTATCTACTTTCCTTAACTCGTGTCAACACTCTTTCAAGTGATAATGCCAATATTTATGTCAGCTAATACACCGCTTCGAGGGCGGTGGCCTCCAGAACTAGAGTAAATTACGAGAACAATGGACAATATGTCAAAAGAAATTTTAGGTTGAACGGGAATCTCTCTTTTCATTCATGATTTAGTTTATTTGGAATTCTTTATTAAAAATTAATTATATTTAATAATTAATTATTTTAAAAAATAAGTTAAAATACTTTTAAATTAAATATAAAATAATTATTTTTAATGAAAAATTCTAAATATCGACTTTGTCATTTTGTATTTTAATTCTAGTTAGTTAATCTTGTTCACTCTTTTATGCCAACATAACATAATTGTTGTAGAATCGGCTTAATATTGACAACTCAATTACCAGAATACACTTACGGACAGCTAAGCTAGGCCTAGCAAAGTGCATGAACAGAATTCATTCTCATCTATAATTGGTTTGTTTAGAGTTTTTTATTAAAAATAATTATCTATAATAATTATTTATTTTTAAAAAAATTAAGCTAAAATATTTGTAAATTAAATAATTATTTTCACACATAGAGAGACACAGATCACGCAAACTAGTCTACTCCGTTTTTGTATCGCTGTAAAAGGAATCTTAATTTTAATGTGGGACAATCTAATTTTTCTAGAACCAAGATTGGTCGGACATTCATTATTTAAATCCATTATAAATAATTAATTTCCTTAATTAAACATGATTTGAGTCCCCACATATAAATTAATAAATTATTAAAACATTCTTTAATTAAAAATAAATATAAGAGGATGTCATTGTTCGAATTAAACACCGGAATATTAATCTTTACTTTAGAAATATAGCTACTATAATATAATTACATAACAATCAAGTGATCAGAATTCTAAGCACCCTAAATGGTAATAAGATTTTGAATGAATTCATTAAAAAATCCTCATCCAACCATTATAACATATAGAAGAGAGAGAGGTGGGTATCAACTAATGCATGTTAATTAAAATAAATTAAATAATTTATAAAAAAATAAAATTATAATATTGAAACAAAATGTTGTTGATAAAAATGTAGTTAGATGATTAGTGGTGAGCTACAGTTGGACATAATACCAAACAAGTACAATAATCCCCACAATAATAATTATCTACTATGAAAACTCTTAGGATTGTTCCTACCTACCATATCACAAGGTTAAAAATCAAGGCTATCATTTTGAAAAATGAGGACCTATATCATTTAAAGGTAATCCCAATTAAAATTGAAGAATTCAAATTTAAAATCAAGCCAACACAATGTAACATTTGTATGACACTTCCAACAAAATGTGATATTTGTATGACACTTGATATAAAATAAGATATTAAATCCAAAATAAATAATACCCAACCTAATGATTACCTAAAAGATGTCACAAGTGACTTAATCTGACCAAATGCCAGCTCAAAACCATATATAACCCACAAAATTCAAAATTGAATTTGATTAGACCTAATCTAATGCTAACACACATCTAGTTTTATAATGATTTGACTCAAACTAAAATGAAGATAGTGTAATAACGAAAGGAAAAACATCCAAATGAGTTGAATAAAAATGTAAAATGAAATACATCTTCCAAATTATTATTATTTTTATAATTAAGATAAAGTACACCAACCGAAGGTCTAAAAAACAAAATCCTCAAAAGGCCCCTCACTCACAAAAAAATATGAACATTGTGAACCACCTCCTCAACTCTATAAGGAAACTCCTTTCTTCTACACTTAATCTAAAACCTACTCTTATTTTGATGAGCATAATCATCCATCTTCTGCAAGCTTGTTGATTATCGAACACAGTCTTATTTCTAAATTCTCATATAGTTCCCATTATTGCAAAAAAAAAACTGCTTGCCAAATTTTTCCCCTCATACCTTTTCTTTTAACTCCTAACCAAGCAACAGCATTATCCTCAATAGATATTGGCATCACCCATGTGTATCCCAGCCAATTGCAGATCTCATACCAAATCTTCCCTGTCACTGTACAGTATAGGAAAACGGGGTTGACCGATTCTTGTTCATACTTTCAAAAAGGACACTCTGCCTCCCTTTAGTCCACTATTTGAAGTCTAGCCAGTCTTTCTCTTGTATTGAGCCTTTGCTGAATAGCAAACCAGAAAATAAGTTCATTCCTTGGGGGTGCAATACCACTCCAAATCATGCTAAGAATATTACTACTAGACCCATCCCCGTACAAAATCTGATAAGAGGGCTGACAAAATGATCTTACAGAAAAAACTCCATTATCCTCGTATGCCCAGTGGATAGTGTCCTCCTTATCCTTGCTCGAGTAAAACTAATTGATTAGCCTTTCCAACTGTTCCACTTGTTCTATCTCCAAATCAAAAAGTCATCGTATCCACCACAGATTCAAGTTCCATTGTGCCCCTTCCCATATCCCCATACCGGCTACCTTCTCTTCCTATTGTCCTGACACCATAAAGAGTCTTGGAAATAAACCTTTCAAAGATTCTTGTCCCATCCAATTATCATGCAGAACCTTACCCTTCTACCATTTCCAATCACAACTAATAACCCCGACTTTAGAATGAGATTCATCCTTCCCATCTTAACAATTTCCGCCCACGGAGTCCACCCTCTCCCTTTATTCTGATTCTCTAGGCTCCCAAAGTGATCTCCAAAATATATGGAAGAGATAATTCTCTTCCACGAAGCGCCTTCAACTATATAATACCTCCACCACCATTTGAATAATAATACATTGTTCTTCATGATTAAGTCCCCCACTCCCAGACCACCTAATAACTTAGGCCTCTGAATCACACTCCACTTTACCAAATGTAACTTCTTCCTGTCCCCACTGCTGCTCTAGAAAAAAATTCCTCTATATACTAATAATTTCTTGAACCACCCCTTTTGGAATTCTAAAAAGACTCATATAGTACATAAATAGGTTGTTTAGAACACTCTTAATCAAAACCAATCTTCCTGCCCTTGAAAGGACTTTCGATTTCCATCCTACTAATCGTTGCTTCACCTTTTTGGCCACTGGTTTTCAAGTCTATTTGTTTCCCACATTTGCCCCTAATGGAAGGCCAAGGTAAGTGGTAGGAAGATACCTAATATTACAATTCAAATTATCTGCTGCCTCCTTCTAGAAATGCTCATCCACACCAAGCCCTATGAGCTCAGTTTTAGCAAAACTAATACTTAAACCTGAGAGAAAATAAAAGCAATCACATAATCTTCTCTTATTCGTGATATTCTCAATAGACGCCCCGTAGAATATCATCGTGTCATTAGCAAATTGAAGATGAGTAACTTCACGCATATCTCTCCCTACTTTTAAATCATGAATCAAGCCCTTATCCACACCTCTTTTGATGAGGTGATTAAAATCCTCCACTGTTATAACAAAAAGGGAAGGTGAAATGGGATCCCCTTGTCTAAACCCCCTACCCATATTGAAAGGTGGGGAAGGGGACCCATTAACAAGGACCGAGATACTAGCTATTGAAATTCACTCCTTCATCCATCCCCTGAAGATAATCCCAAAGCCCATGATCCTCAAAATATTATCCACAAACTCCCATCTGATACTATCATAGGCCTTCTAAAAATCCAATTTGATCATAACTCCTCTCAATCCCTTCCTCTTCTTGGACCACTAAGCAATCTCATTTGCTACCAAAGCACCATCCAAAATACTTCTTCCTTCAATGAAAGTTGACTGAGAATCACCCACTAATCCATCAACCACCTGTTAAAATCTCTGTGCCAAAATCTTCGAAATCACCTTATAAATACTCCCTACTTAGCTAATGGGTCTAAACTGACTCACCTTCTTTGCCTCATCCATTTTGGGGATCAAAGTAATCAAAGTGGTATTAAGTACAGGCGGTAATCTGTTTGAGCAAAAGAAGTCCAGGACTGATTATGTGAACTCCTCCCCAATGACACCCCACATCTTCCGAATGAATCCCATATGATACCCATCATACCCAGGAGCTTTCAATCACATGACTAGACTGTCTTCTTAACATCCTCCCTAAGAGGAATGTTATCAAGCTCCATGCTCTGCCCCCTCGAAATCTTTTGGAACCCATCATTTTTAATATTAATATCTAGGAGATCGTGCTTCTTTTATAGACTCTTATAGTAGGAAATGATGACTTCCTTAATCTCGGATAGCTCTGAGATCTCCTTGCCTCCCTCCACTAACCTACTAATGATAGCTTTCTTTCTCCTTACAGCAGCTACAGTGTGAAAGAATTTGGTGTTTCTGTCTCTATCCTTAAAATCTCTTATCATGGACACCTGTAACCAGTAAGCTTCTTTCCTTTTATGCCATTTCCATAGTTGACTCTTCAAGGCCGCCCTCCTAGTGAGCTCCACATCATTACAGATACCCTCATCACTTGTACGATCCACTTTTTCCAGCTCGATCTCAAACAACTTGATTTTCAAATTAATATCCCCAAACACCTCCTTATTCCATTTCCTAAGCATACCCTTCATTTCCTTCAATCTAGCCTGACACGGTTTCCCCACAAAACTAGACCAACACTTTGCCACAAACCTACGAAACTGAGGATGCAAGAACCACATATCCCAAGCTCCAAACGGAATCGACCCCTTCCCACAATTCTAAAAACTGAGGCAGATAAGGTTGTGGTCCGAAAGGGACCTACATAACCCTACACAAAGAAGATCCAAATTATTATTATTATTTTGATAAGTAAAACATTTCATTAAATAATGTGGATTTTGCAACTTCACCGTCATGATCAAAATAAAACCGTCAAGTAGAGAGCATTACAAAACACCACAAATTTTCCCCTTTCTCTGGATTCTTCTATTAAAGTCTAGACTCTTTTAAAATCAAAACAGAGCTAGTAACAGAGTCTCTCTACAACAAAATCAGGCCTCAAGTCATGAAACTACAATGAGCAAGCATAAAAACTAACGCATTCCACTCCCATTTATTTGCCCTATTAAATCAAAATTCAACACCCAAACCACGACTTTTATCCATATTAGCATATTTTGAGCCCGGACTCTTGTGAACTATAAAATTTGCTTCTACAAAAAAATAAACACCTATAGTTATATCATTGCAGCTCTCCCCCAGCTTCTAGGGCCATAAAGTCCACCCCCCAACGCAGCTCCCAACTTACAAACACTTTCCATGGAACCGCTTCAAACATCTGTTGCCCACTTATCAACTCTAAAAATAACATTGATCTCTGCGTAAAACATTCACCCATGTACACTTAACCCCATAGCTCAAGTAGATAACACCATCAACATCTTGGCCATTCTCCTACAACTATGGTATTAAAGTATGAGCTATGAAAAAAGTCTAGGGACACTGGCCCTAGTCGCTTGGGTTAAGCAACTACCACCAACCACCCAACTCATGCCTCCAAGTCCTTTCCCAACCACAACCACTTGGATTTCCAAGCCAATTATTGGCTAATTTTCACCATGAATTCAACAAAAAAAATACAAATATATATAATATAAAGCATCATAATATAATAATATCAATCTAATATATTGAATTATACAATTTCTTACAAAAGTCAAAGATATTTAACAAATTTTGGAGAATAAAGATTCATTCAAATTTTCCATATCTTAAATAAACATTAACAAAAACAAAGCAAATAATTACTAAATACAAACATAATTTATAGATTGATTAAATAAAATGACTTGAACAAATGAAAAAATTACAAAAAATATAGAGAAAATGAAAGGAAAGTAAAGAGAAATGGAGAAAATGAGAACAAAATATTAATCAAATAGAAACGTGATGTATATGGGCATTGACCTAGAGAAATGCGATGTTTGTCCAAATTCTACCAATTAAAAATGACCCAATCGAAGTCAACCTAGAAGGCAAATAAACTCAAATTGAACCGCCCCGAGCCCATAGGAAAAGGGTCGGAAACATCTATTGGTACATAAAATGACTAACCCAAGTAGGATTTAGCCTCTTATGTTAAAATATTGGGAAATGACACGGATATAGGACAAGCCGATACGAACTAGAAGGATATAATGACGCTAAAACCTAAACCAAAATGACCTCACTTGGCCCCAAACAGCCTTTGACCCGACTTAAATTGGCCTAACCAACATGAGTGTCCCCTTCACTAAAAACTCATTGGGCAGAGAAAAATAAGAAACAGGCGAGTGATCTCGTCCAAGGGATAATGCGCATGCACGCTTAATAATTTATTAATGTAGGAATACGATACTGTAATAATAAATATAAAATAACACCACCGAGGTTCATAATCGAAGCTCTTGAAATAACATTGACGAGACACTAATCACCAAGGTGATGACCACCACATAACATGACCGTTAATTGCACAGACAACGCCACCCTCTATTCAAGGTTTTTGGGTGAGATCAGAACTGAGATTTATCGAGGCTATCAAAGTAAGGATGATCCAGTGCTGCTTTGGCTGAAATTCTTTCGGCAGGATCATATTTGAGCATTTGCTGCATATCAGGTAAAAACGCATATTAGAATACAAAGAATACAGAGGAGAGAACACCACAGCAAACTACTTATTTTAAGTACCAGCAATGTCGTGATTAACAGCTTGTTTTTTAAAGCCATTGAAAAATGTCTACAGCAATAGCAGAGCACAGAGCCCCAGCGGCCACTTAGGGAGGCACATGCACTGTCAAAAGTTACAGGTTTAATGTCGAAAAAACCTCTACTTCCCATTCCCAACTTAACGTGTTTGCTGGAAGGAACCTCTACTATTTCCCTGCCAAGAAAGAGCGTATTCCTTCCCACAACAATGCTGCTATAGTGTGCTCAACAGGTGAAAATTTTCCTGATAATAATTTATTATATGGGAAAAGAATACTGTTGCGTATACATGTAATACAGCATACGCACAAAGTTCGTAGCCACTTGTGCCACTTAACACCATTGACTTAACCTATTGAAACGCCACAGAAAATTGGGGCTGCAAAAAGGAATTTGCACATGTTTTTGAAGACCACCGTTACTGCAACTTTTAAGAATTGTCATTATTTCATGCAATAACAGTAAAAATCAGAAGGCTACAGAAGAAAGCTTATTGATGATAAATGAGTTGCTAGACGAACGATAATGTTCAAATTCTCCTAGAGAATAATAGTACCAATAACAACATTGGATGCATCACATTTTATCGAAGAATGAATATATTCAAGTGATTAAGATGCTAAACATGAAACTAGAATATGAAGCAATCTCATGATGAAATACTAACCACTAGAAGGTCAACTCCCTCAGGTCCAAGCGATGGAACAGCACGCGCCAAATTCTGTGGTTCCCACTGCGGGTATACATGCCAGTCACGAAGAGCAGTTACTCCCGGCCATTGCTTCTCGGTCGGTGTGCCCAACATCCTATTTTCATTTACAGATTTGATGTGAGAAAAAACAATTCTATGTAGCAATTGAAGTGAAAAAGACAAAAATAGAAACAAACTTGCTGGCGATAGTCAAGGACCGAGTGCAACATCAAAAACAAACGAGCCAACATAAAATTGCATTAACGAAAAGGCTGATCATTAGACAAGAATTCGTCATATATTGCCATCAGTTCAACTCTAGGGCCAAACCAAATCACAAACTTTCATAAAATTTAGGCCTCCATTCCAGCAAACTTGTCAAAGACGCAAGATATTTATCCTAAAGGCTTGGCAGGGTTATCTGGACCAGGAATTGCCTAGGTAAACGCCTAATAGCAAGGTCTAACTCTACGGAAGGTCCCATGTTCACAGAGAGAAGGCTAACCAACATGGTCTTTTAAGAATTGAGGATCAAGTGGCTTTAAGTATCCCTGTCCTGATTGAGGTCTCTCTTCTTTTTCTTCCTTCTTTTTAAAAAACAAAATTCAATCTCTTCCGCCTTCGCTTACATGCAACTTCCTGTGCAACCAATAAACTCAACCCAATGTCGACTGTGCCTTTTCATAATTTTTCCGTGCATTTTATATTTTTGAGAAGCCCAAAGCAATGAACACTCACAAAAACATAATGCTAGGATTTCAACCATACCGCTTCAGTTTTTTTTTTTCACTTAAAGGGTCGCGTCCTTAGCAGAGACCTAACCCTGGGTCATCCACCTGGCGCTCATAGCACAAATACCACAGGGATAACTCCAAAGAGCGAGAAACTTCTCAATTTAATATTTGATATAAAACGGTAGAGAATTGTGAATACCGAAAAATATGCAGCAGCTGTTGGAACTCAGAGTCTCCGGGAAACAAGGCTTGCCTTCTTGCCATCTCCGCTGCAGATAGCACCAAAAAAGAGTAAGGGATAACGTCAAGACAAAAGGACAGATCGTATTGTCTAAGACAGAGAGAGACATTGACTCGATCATGCAATCTAAAGAACCAAACGTGCTACAGACACGACCTCCGAATATATGAATTCCACACAAAGAAGAAGCACCGTACCAGAGACAGAGAGAGGACACATTTACCAGTAATACAACTAATGCTTCAACTAATATTCGCGGGTAACCTACTTATTCTTATAAAATACACACATGTAGATGCTAATATGTGTCTTATAGTAGATGGGACCAACTGCACGAAACACTCAGCCATTAACCTGACCTTGGTTGTAGTCCAGAGACTAGGATCCAACAGAAGGAAATGAGTGGTAATGAGACCTTGTAAATGGTTATCATTGAGTAATTCACTCAAAACACAAAAGAGTATATCTGGTAAACGTTTCTTACTTTCATCAGGTTGTCACAGAGAGAACAGAAAGCTAAACAGCGGGAAGGAAAAAGAAATATTAGTGATTACCAAAGATGCATCCAACGGACCACATATCCACACCGGTAGAGTAATGGGTGGAACCCAACAAAACTTCAGGAGCACGGTACCAGAGTGTGACAATCTGATTTTGAATCATAACAAGTAAAATTGAATTAAAGGATTGCGAGATCTGTTATTGATGATAGATAGCAGGCAGACAAGGAAAAGGACGTGAATCATAAGAAGTAAAATTGAATCAAAGGAATGCGAGATCTGTTCTTGATGACAGAAAGGAGGCAGACAAGGAAAAGGAGGAGAACGAAAGGAAGTCAGGAGAGACCTCGTGCGTGTAGCTCTTAAGAGGGACGGTGAATGCCCTTCCAAGACCGAGATCAGCAATCTTGAGAATACCTTTATCTTTGTCCACCAAAAGGTTTTGAGGTTTAAGGTCTCTGCAATAGTCATTAATAATCAATTTGATTAGAAGACGACTCGGGATGAACAAACAAATCGTATGAAACATAAGGTACCTGTGAAGAACGCCATGACTGTGGCAATGAGCAACGCCTTTGAGCATCTGGTAGAGAAAGCTCTGGATGATGGCAGGAGGAAGAGGGCGGGGGTTAGGCCCTTTTCGGTGTGAGTCAATATACTTCTTCAGATCGGTGTCGAGGTACTCGAAGACGAGGTAGAGAAGAGGCTTGCCATTCTTGTCGATGTGCTCAACACAAAGGAGCCTGACAACGTAAAGGGACTGAGAGAGCATCTGAAGAAGGGAAACCTCCCTGAGCGCCGTCGGAGGCACCCCTTCCTCGTCCATCTCCAGTCTTGTCTTCTTCAGCGCCACCAATTGACCGGTAGCTTTGTCCTTGGCCTTGTACACCTTACCGTATGTTCCTTCCCCTACTTTCTCCAATTTTTCGTATTTCTCCATGGCCACCAGCAGATTGTGAGTTCTCCGTTCACGATCACACTTACAATCAGTAGATATCTCTCTCCCTCTCCCTCCCCTTTTCACGAGTGCGAAATGCTGCACCAGAAAACCCTAAAGCAGAAACTGGATCCTCCGCTCACAGACACGAAATCAAAATGAAACCGCTCCTCCCAAATTTTGATACCGTTTATGGACGCTTCTGTCTTCTGAACTCTTCCCCCCAAATTGTATCATCAAAAATTCAAAAGAGGCGAGAAGAGTGAGGCGATGGACAAACCATGACCCTCCGATCAGTATCAGCTCAGGCTCCCTCCTTCCTTGTCTGGTCCCTTTTACCCCTGACTTTTCGAATTGAACTTCATGAGTCCCCTACCCGGCTACCCCTAATACAGTTGTAACTTGTACGTTTGAAGTGATAATAGTTGCTCGTCGTTATTTTTACTTTATTTAAAATTAAATTTATAAAATAAATTTTAAATTTTAAAAAGCTATTATTTAAATATAAAATATTCACTTAAATATACACATAGTGTGCCCATTGATTCGAAAAATATTTCCTGAAATTTGCACCATTATTTTAAAATCAAAAAAATTCATGATTTTTTGTGTGTTGCATTAATTTTTTTCCTCAAAATAATAATGTATTTATAGGAGATCAAATAATGGTCATTCACTTATGCTTCTAATACAAATTCTTAGTAAAAAAATATCTTGATTTCACTACCATAATTCAATTAACTTTTATATCTTTTGAATACCTTATATATATGGACTACAAAAGTTTGGGTTTTCTTCTTCTCAACTTAATTTTTATCTAATCTTATAAATATAATTTGAGCTAAAATATGATTTTCAATAAATTATTATTGTTATTTTACTATTAATATTTTTATAATTAGCAGTTTTCTTGCTAGTGTTATCATTATGATTATCGTTACTATTATTATTATTAAATTTTTTAAACTATTAAAATATTATTTATTTAATCTAATGAGCTCTAAAAATAAACTGATGAGAACTTCACATGACTATCTCTCGCATGTTCGGTGATTCATTGGTCAACCATCGTTTGTAGATTATTATAGGTATCGATTAGCGATGACAATTGATGGATATGTAGAACAGTTGAATGGTCGACTAAACTGATCAACTGGGTTGTTGAGCTAAGTAACTTTTTAAGCCTTAATTTTTCTAGAAAAAAAAAACTTCTATCATTTTGGAATTTGGTAATCCAACTCCGAAATGTTTTCTAAGAAATCTTTGACCACTTATATCACTTACCCCAACTTTCCCTTACCTCAAGCTTATTCGAGGTTTGATTTTGACAACTAAAGGGAAGGATGACCTCACCCTTGTCTTCTTCTTCCTCTCTCATCTATATATCCCTAGGATGGATGATTTGTTCCAAATCACCCCTACATGATTGAAGGATTTGTTTCCCACACTAATGTGACCATTTCCCTTATTATGTTAGACTTTTTTCTGGAAAATATTGATCTGCATTATTCACAAATCACAATTGGAGCTTTGGGAAGAAAGGCAACCCTGATTTTGATAAATCTACCATGTATGGTCCAATTTCAAACAGTAAAATTAGAGTTTTGATATGTTGCACCTCTCTCCTTCATTCCTTAATCGATTCTCTGGTCATAAATAACCTTAATCCTCTTTTCCCTTCGCCTCTTTTTAGCCACCAAAAATATTATGATTTTTCTCCCACATTTGTGTTCCACTCCTCTTGTTTCAAACCTTCACCCTAATGTGTTTGCCTCTTCTAATCCTTTCTCTAACTCTCTCTTATTTTATCATTAAGCAAGAAAGAGTTAGATTTGGAAAAAGGTTGAGTTTTTATTTAGTTGATTTCTTGAAATATCCTTAGAGGCAGTAGATTATGTTTTCTTTTCCCTAATTCATATTTCTTGGTTTATGAGTATTGTAATAAGGTTTCTAATTTTAATCTCTTATTTTCAAGGTTATGAGATTTGAAATCTTTTAGCTAAAGGTTTGCTTTCTTAGGGTGGAATTATGTTAAGTAAGTCATTTTTACCTTTAAAATGTGATATGACCACGCATGTGAGCTAATATAGTTGGTAAATTTCTAATATTTGTATGCATATATGACATTATTGGTAATTTGGCAATGCATGTTGGAATATGTAAGAATTATGAAAAAAGACATGATTTCACAAGAAATATGGTTGAATCTCTATAAAGACAACATGATGAGTATATAAGCATGTGTAATCCTCTATTTTTCTGTAATAGTAATGTTATGATGTTGGTATGGTTGGATTTTGGAGCAATAATCATGTTTAAAAAGCTTGCAATGTATTATATATGAGCAAACTGATCAACTGGTTGAGCCAAATCAATTGACTTATTAGCTTAACCAATTAACTAGGTTGTCTACGATGACTTTGGTTGATCTTTGGTTAAACCCATTAACTAGTTTGTTAGAACCAATCCAATGGTTTTGACAGGAAATTTTGGCTTTAACTAAGCCAAACCAATCGACCGATTCGGTAAGAGAGGGATGTAATTGTTTTCTTTGATCTTGGTATCATTTGAGATTAGATACTATGTTATAACATGATTATTTAATAATGAAAACACACATCTTGGCATGAATTAACTAACCTATAGGATGGATTAATTAGTTTATAATTCATGATATTCTTAATAAGTGCCTTTGGAAGGTTTTAATGGAAAATTTGGAGTATGCATGTTACGATACTACAAATTGATGATGTAATCCATATTTTTGGCATAAATGGATTATATTAATGGATTTATTAAACTTGTCTGATAACTAGTGGAAGTCTCACCACATGGTTTGGAGGGTAGAAATGGTTAATATGAAGTGATTACATGGATGTGTTGCTTTAGTTGTTACATGGGTCTTATGTGATAACATAATATTGGAGAATAACACACTAATCACTTAAAATAAAAGATTATCAAATAGTACATATTTCTAAATTACCTAATCCTTGATTAGCTATTGGAGGGTTAGCATGCCTTCGAGCGTTTATGTAATACTCCAAAAATTTAAAACCTATAATTTAATAAATGATCCTCATTTGGGATAAATATTTTTTTTAATTTTATTTAATTTAATTATTCTGTGGATTTTTGAGTATATAAAAATGGATATGAATATTTAATAAATTAAAAATAGTTTTTTTTATTGTATCATACTCTTTTTATTGAAATAATTTTCCCAAAACCAATATTTTACTAAAACTACCATTTTTAAACTAATATATTAAATTCTAATAAATTAAGTTATTAAATTAATTTATCTATCAAAATTATTCAATACCATTATTCTAAAAATTAGTTTATTTTATTTTCCCCCTTTCTCCTTTTTCCTTTTTCTTTCTCATTTTTCTTCTTTTTCCTTTTCCTCCTTTTTCCTTTTTCTTCCCCTTCGAGCTGTCGACCTGCATCCCTCCTTTCTCCCTCACGTTGGGCCACCGACCTACTCCTTTTCTCCTCCCTCTCCCTCGTGAATATCCCTAGCCTGTCTCCCCCTCATTTGGGTCAGCCCAACTTTCTTTTTCTTCCCCCTCTCCCTTGTGCTTGCGGGTTGGCCCATTCCCTCTTCTTTTCTACCCTAGCCTAGTCGGCCTCCCTCTTTTTTCTCTTCTTCTTCTTCTTCTTCTTCTTCTTCCTCCCTCCCTTCTTCTTCTTCTTCAACCGTCGACGCACGCCTGCCTGCAACTCCTCCCTGCCACCTGCCACCCCTACAACCCTACTCTCTCTCCCTCTCTCCTCACATCCCTTTCCTTCCATTTTTGGGCCATACACACCCCTACACCGCAACCCTCGCATGCCCCTTCCTTCCCTTTCTTCCTTCCTTCTTCCTATATCCTGCCACCCTACCACTTGCAAACTACAACCACCTAACCCACCCACACCTCCTATCCTCTCCCTCTTCTTTTTCTTCTTCTCCCCTACCCATTTTCTTCCCTCAAGCTCCATCCTTCCCCGCCAATTGAGCCTTCTTTCTCTTCCTTCTCTTCCTTCTCCCCTCTTCTCCTCCTCCTATGTTTTGGTCCTCCACCTTCAACCACTACCTCTGTAACACCCCCAAATTTACTACTGAAAAATTTCATTTAACTAAAAGGGTTTAGCGGAAGCGAAAAGATAAAACCGTAAACTCGGGGGCATTACCGCCACACTTAGTACCAGATCGGTTCACTCCTACCATTCCAGTACTAATTGCTAAGGCTAAATAAAGTTAACATTAAACACGAATCATTAATAAAACACAAGTCATACAGAAATCAGAGTGCGATTTAGGATTACAAACCAAAGAGTACGTGACTAGAGTTTTTCAAACATAATGTAACACCCCCAAATTTACTACTGAAAAATGTCGTTTACTTTTAAAGGAGTTTAGCGGAAGCAAGCAAATAAAACTGTAAATCCGGGGGTATTACCGCCACACTTAGTACCAGATCGATTCATACCTACCGACCCGATACTAAGTGCTAAGGCTAAAAAGAATATAACCAAAACAAATCATTCGTAAAGCATTAGTTTTACGGAATCAGAGTGCGAAAATCAAAAGTTACATTCCGAAGTGTAATTTAAAAATTCCAAATGTCAGAGGACTTAGAATATCGGAATAATAGAGTACGATAATGTAAAGAAACAAGATAGGGGGAAGTTCTCCAGCCACGTCACTCTCGTCCCCCAAGCTAGATCCAGACTCGACTCTCAGTCCTGAAAATGCCACAGACATCGTCCCCTACCTGCAAAACTCAGATAGGTCTTCTGCTCGTGGGAATGAGCAGCACCCATGAAACGGGTGATCAGTACGCTACGTACTGAGTAAGGGAACAGACGTACTAAGGCCCACATACACAGAAGTACATGAAAAAGCAGATATAGCATGTGAATAATAAACAATAACACAGATGAACAATACTGGTTACGAATCAGATAACTTTCTCATAAGATCTCAGACAATTATAACGATTCACATAATAGTCTTTATCGATCCATGTGAGTGCGGGAACCTAACTATTATAGCCGGTGGAACGGTCACGAGGGCCATGCCCTGCCACTATTATAGCTGGTGGAACGGTCGCGAGGGTAATATACCCTGCCACTATTATTTGCCGGTGGACCGGTCTGGCCTCGACTCACAAGGTATTCCACTGTAAATATTAGTATATTTCCATGTCTTATCACTTTTATGTTTGGTTTGTTGAGCATGAAATCCCCCACTATTATAGCCGGTGGAATGGTCGCGAGGGCACATGCCCTGCCACTATTATAGCCGGTGGAACGGTCGCGAGGGTAAGATACCCTGCCACTATTATAGCCGGTGGACCGGTCTGGGTTCGGCTCAACATCTTTCTCTGTAAGTCGTTAGTGTTTTCATGTATCTTTTTCGAGGGCATATCACCCATGTCATGCATGGCTAGAGGGCCTCAACACATCACATCAAAACCGATGAGACATAGTCGTACTATCACGTACTAATGAGGGCACATGCACACGACTTGATTCCAAGCCACGCCACACATGAAACAGTTAAGATGATGGCATTTAAGACTACGACACATAAATCATATAGAACATCCACGGCACGTAGGACACATGTCACACATTCAACCTTAGCTATATCCCTACTCGGTTTATGTTACCGAGCTATCTCCCGCGCTTATATTAGGCCACTAAACACCCTTTGTAATTATCATACTTAACAAATTTCTCACATTGGAAACCCAAATCATGACCCTCAGACTCAACTCTCCCTCATACCTCACTCCTCCTCATTTATTTTTATTATTTTCTTTTTCTTTTTCCACTTTCTCAAATTAGGGTTTCTTCCCCAAACCCTAGGTACCCTTATATGACCCTACGTACTGTTTTTCACCTCAAGCCTCCCGACTCCCAAACAGACCTTCGATTACTTTCCCCACGTCCCAAAGTAACTTTTCATACGTAAGGTTCGCCCCCATGCGGGCCTTAACCTCCCCATGCAATCCCCTCGATCTCTACCATGCCAAACCCTAAGATTTCCATGAAAACCCTAGTTCTCCCATATAACCTTAGTTTCTCCCACTCTTCCATTTTATTCAATTCCCTCTTTTCTCGTCCATTTACGGATCATAGATTGCCTAGGTCATTCTTACCTGCGTTAGCCAACGTACTTCCCTTTGGTTATCTTAATCTCTCATTTTTCTCTTTCATGCCCCCATTCCACAACACCTCATCAAATAACCTTGCATGCATGTCCTAGGGTCACATCACATCACATCATATTTGCATCATTTCCATATTAGCACATACAGACAAGTGCATGAGAACGTACCTCGGTTCCATGCTGCGCTACACAGTAAAACAGATAACATACACAGAATACAGCATATAAACCGTACGAGGCATCCAAGGCAAGTAAAACATGTAATACACACAGGCGGCTTTAGTTACGTCATTACCTAAATCAGCGTCGGGCTTGGAGCACGCTCCTACACCTCCTGGGGTTTGACCCGGTTCACCTATAAGGAAGAAATACTAAGGGTCAATCTCCCTCTACCCGAATTACCATAATTTCCTATCTTACCCCTATCCTGGCCTAGTACTATAATTAATATTAATAATAGTATTTTATAATTAAAAAGGTGGGGTTATTATTATTCTTAAGGTAGTTAAGCAAATGACCACTAATCAAGACACGCCTTAGTAAAATCAATAGTTATCAAAGTAAAGGGTTTTAATATTACTAATAACAATATTATTATTAATACCAATAATAATAGTAAAATTACTACTAATAATAATAATAGTGGTTACAATGATAATAATGTTGATAATAACAATTGAAATTGTAGTAGTATAAGTGATAATAATAATAATGATGGTAATAATAATAATAACAACAACCATGATCATGGTAATAATAATAATAATAATACTAATAATAATAATAATAATAACAATAATAATGACAATGATGATGATAATAATAATAATAATAATAATAATAGTGCAAATAGCAATAATTATACTAAAAATATTAATAAGGATAACACAACGATAATAAAAGTTAGAACAATAATATAATAATACTAATAATAATAATAATAATAATAATAATAATAATAATAATAATAATAATAATAGTGAAAATAATGGTGATAGCAATAACGATAGTAATAATAATAATAATAATAATAATAATAATAATAATAATAATAATAATAATAATAATAATAATAATAATAATAATAATAATAATAACAATAACAATAAGGGTAATGACAATAATAACGATAATAACACAACAACATACAACCATAATAATAATAATAATGATAAAAATAATAATTATTATTATAATAGGAATAATAATAACAATAACAGTGATAACGATAATACTAGTAATAATGCAGATAATGATAATAAGAGTACTAAAAGTAATAGTATTAAATAATGATGATAATAAGGATATTAATGATGGTAATAGTAGTTAAAGTAATAAGTGTGGTAAATATAACAATAGTAATGATGATGATGATGATGATGATGATGATGATGATGATGATGATGATGATGATGATAATAATAATAATAATAATAATAATAATAATAGTAATAATGCTAAGGGTAATAATAATGGCAACTACAACCACCTTAACCATATTATTAATAATAATGATAAATATAATAACATTAATAGTGACAATACTAGTATTAGTAAAACTACTAAAATAATAATAATAATAGAGATACTAAAGATGTTATTCATAGTTGAAGTAACAAATATGATAATAATAATAATAATAATAATAATAATAATAATAATAATAATAATAATAATAATAACAATAACGATAATAATAATAATCATAATAATCATAATAATAACAATAGAGATAATAGTAATAACTTAACAAGGTCTTATAGTTAATTAACACCATTAATTAGAGGTTCTTAGGGTAAGGTTGGGACCTAGTAATAATAATAAGGGTGGTAGTATTAGTAATAATATTATTATTATTAATAATAATGATTATGTTAATATTAATCATAATAATACTAATAATAGTAGTTAATAATATTAAATCATTAATCACTTTTATTTTTTTTTAAGATTTAGGGTTCAGGGTGTTGGGCAACCTGTCTGAGAGGTGGTGGCGCCGGCGGCGGCACGGCGGCAGTTGCGGCGGCGGTGGAGGAGGGGAAAAGAGGGGAAAAATGGAGGTGGAGGCTAGGGAAGGGAAACTAGGAGAAAGGGGAGGTGTAGGGTGGTAGGGCAGGAACCGCTGGTTAATTTGGGGGGGTAGTGGCGGAGCTGTAGGTGGCAGTGGAGGCGGTGCCGGCGGCACGAAGGTGGCGCCAGGGGACGAAAGGCTGTTTCGGGAAGGCAACTTCGCGCGGCCAAGGCGACTCATGCGAGGTAAGGCAGGGGGAGCTAGTAGTCTGGTTGTGTAGAGGGAGGTGCAGGGAGGATGTTGGTGGCGCGGGCAGGCGGCAACGATGGCCGAAGGCGGAGGAAAGGGCAGCTAAAGGTGGGGCGGTGTGCCACTCTGGTTTTCTGGGTTCCAAATTTCGAACCCGATTAAGGCAATGGTTAGGGCTATTTATAGGCAAATTGGGACGCAAAACGACAAATCTTTGAGGGAGGTTAGGGGGTTTAGGGTTAGGGTAGGTCGTCCGGCGAGATTCGCCGGCACATGGTCTACGATTTGCAGGCCATGATTTGTCGAAAAAGAAGAAGGTTTTCGTGCGGGGAGAGGGACTGAGTTGATCGGTCATGTCCAAAGGGAAGACAACGAGGAGAAGAGGGTGAAATGACTGGTGCTGGAGATGTTGTTGCAGGCTTTCCTTTTCCGGCAAAAATTTCGTGTTGCAGGCGGCGAAGGAAAGAAGACGACGCGGGGAAGGAAGAAGAAGGCTGGACCGGCGGTCCAGCGGAAAAGAAAAGAAAGAAAAAAAAGGAGCCGAACCGGCCTGAAGAAAGGAGGGCGTGCGCTGGGGAGATGGGCCGCTCAAGGGTGCTGGGCCGCTCAAGGGTGCTGGGCCAGCAGGCCGGCCCAAGTCGGGGGGGAAATAAGGAAGAGAAGGGGAAAGAAAGAAAAAGGAAAAAGGAGGGAGAAAAGGAAAAAGGGAAAAAAGGAAAAAGAAAGGAAATTAGTGGTTGGATTAATTAGCATGATTTGGCTAATTGGGATGTTTAATAAAATATAATTATCAAAATAATAATTAAATTATATTTTTAGGTTAATTTAGGGATTTTTGAAAGAATTTTCTTAAATTCCATTTTAAATTAACAACACACTCTAATTTTCTCAAATTAAATTATTGATAAATTTTACATTAATTTGAAACTATTTCATTCTTCTTAATTTAAATAAAGTAATTTATTTAATTAATTTCCAAAATAAAATCCTTAATTAGCTTAAAATACCACCATTCATTCCATTTAAAACACTTATAAATTTCTCTTCTTGATTTACCCTAATTAAATTTTCTCTTATTTTAATAAAAGTAAATTATTTAATTAATTTTTAAAATAAAAAATTATTTAATGATAAATAATAAAATTAGAATTTTTGGGGCATTTCACATAAAGCATAGTACAAAAACACAACTAAAATATGATAATACAAGGTCCAATAAAAGAAACAAAGTTTGACCAAGTCGCTCTCGATCCCCAAGTCAGGTTTAGGCTCAACGCTTAGCCCCACCCGATGCCTCGTAGGTGTCGTAGGCATCAAGGACATCATCCCCTACCTGCACAAGCTCAGATGGGTCTTCTGCTCGTGGGAATGAGCAGCACCCATGAAACGGGTGATCAGTACACTACGTACTAAGTAAGGTAACAGATGCGCTAAGGCCAAACATACAACATAGCACACATAGCACAATCACATAGGCATCTTGTAATAATATAGATGATGAAGGCCGGTTATGGTACAATCAGACTTACTTATGGTACAATCAGACTTACTTTCTTGTAGATCTCTATTAATTATAGTTATTTCACACCATAATCTTTATTAATCCATGCGAGTGCGGGAACCCCACTATTATAGTCGGTGGATCGGTCACTTATAGGTCAAAACGCACCTAACCGCTATTATATGCCGGTGGATCGGTCTCCAGGGTAGATCGCTCCTAGCCACTATTATGTCGGTGGATTGGTCTGGCCCCGACTCTCATGGTGTTTCACTGTAAGTATATAGTATCTTTCCCATAATTCATTGGCAACATAATGTTTGGTTTGTTGAGCTCGGGATCCCCCAATATTATAGCCGGTGGATAGGTCACTTATAGGGCAAAACACACCTAACCACTATTATATGCTGGTGGATCGGTCTCCAAGGCACCCTGGCACCTGGCCACTATTATACCGGTGGATCAGTCTGGGTCCGGCTCAACAATCTTACTCTTTAAGTAATTAGTATATTATCTATGTCTTATTAGAATAAGCTTTTCACCCTTGATATGCATGTCAACTACCTTCTACTTCTATTCCCCCAAGGGGGCCCGTCCCATATCTTTACACTCTTACGCCCCTTATCACACCCCGACGTCCATCTACCTGTACACATACACTTAATGAAAAACCCAACTCCTACGGGTGTGGGTTAGGCCCAACACCTTATAACATCAACTCTACCTACTATCACCCTCTAGGGTTTTTCCTTGAAAACCCTAATTGGACTTATGTGGCCCAACTTCCTCTCACTTACACTACTGTACTCCATTTATTGCCCCACACCTTATCTCATTTAGATCCAATCCCAAATCATATCACCTTACCCCTCGATTAAACAAGTGACCGGAAAAACCCTAGTTGGCCACTTCAAACCCTAGTACTTTTCTTCTCCCACAAGTAACCTCTCTCTTTTCACCCAATATCTCTCCTCTCTCATGGCACCCATAATCACCCCTTATAAAATAAATTTCCACTCTTAACCCGTACTCCACTCTCCCTTAATCATTTTTACTTCCACTTATCCCCAAAACCCTAATTGGGTCCCTTATACACCCTTACACCAACCTACGTACTATTTCTCATCCCAAGTCTCAAATCACTCCACAACTCTCCCCTTAGTTTATTTACACCCTAATACAACTTTTCTCACATAAAGATCTTCCCAATGCAAGATTTATCCACTCCATGCAAACTCTCAAAGTCCCCATGCAAATTTTAAGGCTCCCATGCATGGTTCTCATCTCCCATTCATTTTGGTCATTCCTCCCTCTTTAATTTCCTCTCATGAATCATGAGGTATTTTGGTTAACCTCATATCCCCCTTAGTGAACCCACTTCTCATTTTCTTTCTTTTTATCCTTTCATTTCCATATCATATTATCGACGGTCCTATCATGCGTGTCCTAGAGGGCCATAACATATCACATTAGGATCACTATATATACCTTAACTCCAAACTGCGCTACACATAAGACAAGTTAATAACAATCATGTATTACATGACGTAGCATGATATAAATCATCCAAGGCATACAAGTTACACAACACACATGGGCCTTAGCTACATCTTTACCTAAAGCGACGCCGGGCTTGGAGCACGCTCCTACGTCTCTTTAGGGCTTTGGCTCGATTCACCTATAAGAGGGAAAATACTACGGATTAGTTTTCCCTCTACCAAAAATACTATTATTTCTTATTTTAATCTAAGATTAGGGTTATTATTATTATTAAAGGGAGTATTATACGTGAAAACTAGAGTTTTTATCTTCAAGTTAGCCTACTAGATATTACTAGTCAAAATATATTTATGTTAATATTTATTACTATACTTACATTATTAAACCTAATAGCTTTATTCTTCTAATAATAGCACTAATACTAGTTATAGCAAAATAGTGATAATAATAATAATAATACTAATGCTAATGCTTATAATGATAGAAATCCTAGCATTTTTAAGGCTAAGTCTAATAATAGTATTAGGGTTAAAATAATAGTATAATAATTGCAATAACAACAAAGTACAAATATTCCCAAAGATAATAATGATAAAAGTTATATTTTGAATAATAATAATATAAGGGTTCAAATGTTTTTGTCACAATAATAGTAATAAAATAATAACAATAATAATAGTAATAACTAATAATGATACCATAGTAACAATGTTAGTGCTAAAGGCATTAGGAATAATATATTAATGATGTTCTAATATTAAATAGTAAAATACTAAGGCGTAAGTATTCTTCCTCTTTAACGACAAAACGATAATACTCCAAATTCAGTTTAAATAACATTAATAGTAATAATAATAATAATAATAATAATAATAATAATAATAATAATAATAATAATAATAATAATAATAATAATAATAATAATAATAATAATAATAATAATAATAATAATAATCATCATCATCATCATCATCATCATAATGATGATGATGATGATGATGATAAAAATGTTAAGTACAATAATAACAATAACAATGATAATAGTAACCAAAATGATAATAATAATAATAATAATAATAATAATAATAATAATAATAATAATAATAATAATAATAATAATATAAGGGTCCAAATATTTATATTAATAAATAAGAGTGATAATGGACAAGGTTAGTATTAACCATATTAGCAAGGAAATAATGATAATGATAATGGTAATAAAAATAGTAATAATACCAATAATAATAATAATAAAGTTAGGGTTAAGTAATGATAAAATAATAATAATAATAATAATAATTAAGAATAATACTAATAGTAATGATAATAAAAATGGTAATAATAATAATATAAGGTTTCAAACGTTTAACATAATAGTAAAGATAATGATAATAGGTCATAGCTAGCATTAGTAATAATAGTAGGAATAATAGTGAGGTTAGTAATAATAATAGTAGTAAACAAGGAAAAGTCTCAATCATAATAACACCAAAGTTGTAGGCCATTATTAATGATAATATTGTTATTGGTTAGGAAAATCATAAAGTTAGGCTAAGTAATGGTAATAATAATAACAATAATAATAATAATAGAGATAACTATATTAATACTAAAGTCGTTAATAATAATAATAATAATGATAGTAGTATTAGTAGTAGTAATAGAAATAATAATAATAATGATAATAACCATTTTAATGTTAACGTTGTAGCCTTTTAAATAGTTTACCCTAGTTATAAGTATTTTATGAAATTAGGTTAGGAAATAAGGGGGATACATAATAATAATATTAGTAATGGTAATAATAATAATAATAACCATGATAATACAACATTAATAATAATAAGAATAATAATAGTAATATTAAGGATAATACTAGTAATATTAAATAAAATTATTGACACTTATAGAAAATAGTTTAGGGGTTGGGGAAGTTGGAGAACCACCTAAGGTTAGTGGTGGAACCGGCGGCGGCGCGTGGAGGCAACGGCGGCGGTGGTGGAGGAGGAAGAGAGGTGGAAAGATTACTATGTAGGCTAAAGGAGAGGAAGTGGAGGGGTGTTTGAGGTGGAGGAAGGTGCAGCAGGTGGAGAGGGGTGGAATAAAGGTAGTGGTGCAACTGGGAGTGGCGACGCACGGCGGTTTTTGCGGCGGCCGAAGGTGGTGGAAGATGGAGGGAGTAGAAGGAGAGGGAGGCAGGGGGAGATGAAGGTTTGGGAAGGTAAGGGAAGGTTCTCTGGGTGTTTTGGAGGGTGGGGGAGGTGTTGGTAGCTGCGGAAGGCAGCGCAAGCGGCGGCGAGGGGCTGGAGTGGACTGCTCGGGTTGGCAATTTTGCACGGCTGGGGTAGCACGTACAGGGCAAATCGAGGGGAAAGGAGGGTCTAGTTAGGTATAGGGTGGTACAAGGATCGGTTTTGGGGGTTTTTTGGCTGGTGGCGATAGGCGGAGGAGGCAGCGTGCTCGTCTGATGGGGCGGCGACGAGATTGGTGGATTTTTGGGTTTCGAAATCAAAACCCAAATTAAGGATGCTCATTGGGTATTTATAGATCGATTGAGGTGGGAAATGACAAGGGGAATAAGACAAGAGAGTGCAGGTGCCAAGCATGCCGCCGGTGGTGGCAGTCGAGGCGGCACTGCCATGGTAGGGACGATAAGCTCGAGGGAAGAAGGAAAATGAAAGGGGAAGGGTGCTCGGGAGAGGGGAATAGGTGGGTTGGGGTCGAAAATGTGAAAGAAAGCGACGGGAGAGGGAGGGGGAGGACGGTGGCAGCGATAGCGGCCGGAGGAGTGCTGGGTTGCAGCTCCTCGGTCGCCGCCACGCCTCGGGGAAGAAGAAGGGCTCGGGACCGGACGGCTCAGGGAGAAAAAGAAGAAAAGAAAAAAGAACCGCACCAGCCGGGGAAAGAAAAAGGAAAGAAGAGGAGTGGCGCAGGCCTGGGCTGCCGGGGGAAAGCTGGGCCGTGCAATGAGCTGGCCCAGGTCGAGGGGGGAGAAAGGAAAAAGAAAAGGGAAAAAGAGGAAGAAAAAGAAAGAAAAGAAAAGAAAAAGAAGGGGAAAATATGTGGGTTGGGTATTTTGGATGTTTGGTATTATTATATATATATATTTATTTAAAAATAATAATACTTATTATAATAATAATAATTAAATTCCTTTTTAGATTAATTTGCCTATTTTGGATAAATTTCCTGAACTTTCATGTTAATTAGTAGAATACCCTAATTTTTCCCTAATTAAACTCTTCATTATTTTCCCCTTGATTTACCTCAATTAACTCTCTTAATTTTAATAAATTCATTTATTTAATCAATTTCTCTAATAAATCCTTAATTGGCCATAATTTCCAAAATTAAAATTTTGGGGTATTTCAGCCTCTACCACCTAGCTGACCATCAAAGCCACCTCCCTAACACCCCTTCAACCTCCCTGCACCGCCCCATCACCCTCACTCGCCCTTACATCCCCATTCCCTTCCTTCCTTTTCTTTCCTCTCCCTCTCAGCCTTCACCCTACACCACCATCTTCTTCTACCCTCCTTCCTTTTCCACCGCCTCCGAAGCCATCAATCCACTCCTAAACCCTCCTCTGCCACCCCCACTTCCTCCCCTTGGCCAAAATTCCCCTTTCAACCCTCCCTTCCTTCTTCTCCTCCGCCCAACTTTTGCCCCATTTTTCCAGCACTATAGCCAACGTCTCCGCCGCCCTGAGCCACTGATCTTCAACCCCTAACCACACCTACACCTCTATTCCATCCCTACACCTATCCACCACCCTAACTCCCCTCCACAAGCGCTCCACCTAACCCCCAATACTCCAACCCGAGCCACCCCTTCCCTTCTCCCCTCTTCGACCTCCTTCTTCCTTACCATCTTGTATGCAACCCATACTACTCATGCAACGTGAGTGTGCTGCCCCCCTTTGATATTTTGGCTAATCCTTTGAGGTATAACAATGTTTAATATTAGTATGTATTTAATTAAGCTTTTGTAAAATTTAATTTTTTGATTTCTACTTCTAATATGATAAATGTTGATATTATTTTTAGTTATTGATTTTACTAATCAAAGCTCAAACCTTTAACCGGGGTACTGGTAAGGTTTGATTATTGTTGGAAACAAGGTAACTATTATACCCTACTAAAATGTGTGAATATACGTATGCTAGTACATTAGGATTTTTGGAATGATTATGAGCTTGTTGAGTAATGTTAAGGGTATTATGATTTGTAGCATGTGTTGGTTGATGAAAGGAAAAGCATGTTAATTTATTTGTCATGTGTAAAAATAATATTTAAGGAAGGAGCCTTATTATTAATGATAATGCTAAATGCATTAGTCTAATATGATAAGGTAATGTGGTCATTTGTTGCATAGATAATGTTAATATAAGTTGTAGGGGCATTTTGGTAATTTTGATTGTGCAAAAGGCGTGGCCTAAATAAGTATGTGTGGTAGGTGCTAATGAGTATTAGTAATAAGTAATACTAGTTGGTGGTATTAGATAATGTATATGAACCATGTATATTAATATTTTAAGTGGTGGGGGTATTTTAGTAAAATTGGTATAATAAGGGTGAAATGGTAATTTATAAAAGTAAAGGGGGTAAAATAGTAAATGAATAAGTAAGAAGGGAATTTTAGTAATTTTACGTGGAAAGGGGGATAACTTGGTAATTTTGTAAAGTAAAAGGATAAAATGGTAATTTAATAAATGAGAAGGGTATTTTGGTAATTTAGCATAAAGGAAAGGTATGTTGGTAATTTTATAAAGTAAATGGGTAAAATGGTGATTTAACAAATGAGAAGGGTATTTTGGTAATTTTAATAAAAAAGGGGGCAAAATGGTCATTATAATAATTAAGAAAGGCAATTTGGTAATTTAACCCACCAAAAGGACAATTTGGTAAGTTTGATAAGTAAGAAGGGTAATTTGGTAACTTAACCAACCCAAAGTGTGATTTGGTAATTTTAATAACTAAGAAGGGTAATTTGGTAATTTAACGTATTAAAAAGGACAATTTGGTAATTTAATAAGTAATGGGGGCAATTTGGTAACTTAACTAACTAAATGAGCAATCTAGTAAATGTAGCAAGTAAGAAGGGTGATTTGGTAACTTAATAAACCCGATGGACAATTTGGTAATTTAAACAAGCATAAAGGATAGTTTGGTAATTTAACCAACTAGAAGGGTAATTTGGTAACTTAACAAGTATAATGAATAAAGTGGGTGATTTAATAAGTATGAAGGATAATTAGGTAGTCTAACAAATATAAGGGGTAATTTGGTAATTATGCAAACATGAAGGATAATAAAAAGGGATGACTTGGTAATTTTACAAACAATGGATATTTTAGTAATTTTGTAATGACGATAGTTATAAATCGATAAATTGCATATAACCTGTCAATGGATTAAATAAGTCTCCATAATCAAACATAAGTAACATTGAATAATAAAATAAAGGGATTTGATAAATCAGTGAGAATCATAAGAACATGGCATAACATAGGGTTGAATGAACAACTAATGGTATGATATGGTGTTTATCTCATATTTATGCAAGAAGTGTCTTAATCATTAATTATGCATGGTGATGTGTGTTGGATATGATAGAAGGGCATGTTAGGGTTAAGTGTTCCATGATCCTTCGATGTGGACTAACCAGGCTTTAAGACTGTATTATGATTATGATATGATAATACCTTATGGCATGTGAATAAATGGGAACAAACTATGAAATGGAAATGGATGATATAAGGATGGCCTCAGTGGTTTAGTTAAGTTAATATGGATAACCATATGAAAAATGATTACTTAATAATAACATAAACAAATGGTACGTGGTTGTTGTGTTTCTCATGGTCACCTTAATTAAGACACTAATAATTAAAGTGGAAGACCTTGAGATCGGGAATGGTGCCTCCTTAGGAGTCGCTACCCTAAAGACGTGGTTTAGCCCACGATTATTCTGATATTTATTGGTGTGCCTTAGTACCCTAGCCAGGCCCTACATCTTACTCTATTTAGCTCTATGAACCTATTTAGGGGGAATGCATACTTATGGTTTGGGTGTCATTGTCGGTAGGGTACTATGTGACCTCATGCACTAGTGTGATCAAGTTACCTTTGCATCATTAGGTTGATAGTTGAAGGGTATTGTGTAGCTTGTATGCACCAGTATGACCGGTGTACCTTTTCATCTCCAAGATCTTGATCTCCCCCTTGAGTTTAAATAAATGGGTTTGTGTGCTAATTAAATGGAAACCACTGATCATGTAAGGAGTTAGACCATGTGAGTTGGGCCCAGACCAGTCCATCAGTGAATAATAGTGGCAAGGAGCCTTCTGCCCTAGAGACCTATCTATCGGCGAATAATAGTGGCCAGGTGCAATCTACCCTAATGAGTATTTTTGTCCATCAGCTATAATAGTGGGGTTCCCACACTCACATGTATATAATTTGAGAGATGATATTGAATGATATTCATTTCATGGCTTAAAACCAAAAGAGTTACTTTCATCCTCATGATCTATTGTTATAAAACAAGTTCAGCCTTGGTGTCTATCCCTCTCTCGGTATGTGATGACATTGCTAAGTATACGGATTTTATGTTACGCATTTCCTATTGTGTGTGGTGTTGCATTGGGTGTTAGGCCTTATGTCGATTGTGATGTTCCTAACATAGTTTTAAAAACTGAACTGGACATCGAACCAGTCGGGTTACTGGTTCACTGGTTTAGTGGTCAGACGAGTGGTTCGAACTGGTCGAACTAGTGGTTCAACTGGTTCACTAAATTCAAGTCAAATCTATCCGTATTTGTTTAAAAATATAGTCTAAGTATTTAACACTTAATATTACAAAATAACATAATTAAAGTCAATTAAAGTGATCATTACATATTCATATAAGATCATAAAATAACATAATTCCATAGTAAAAGTCTCCTACATATCAAATACAATTACAAAATAACATAATCCAACATCAAGTCTCTTACATATTCATAAATAACTTAAAATAAAACACATTAGTTTAGAAGTTACAATTCAAGTAGATAAATTAAATGGTTCGATCAAAGAGCTACTCATCCCATCTTATAGATTATCTATATCATCTCCAACGTTAGAAAATATAGGAAAAACATTTTCATGCATGCGATTATCTTCATCATCATCATCTCCACTCTCCCCTTCAACTTCATCATCTTCATTTCCATCAATCTCATCCAATCCCTTACATTTAGATATACTCATCAAAGATTACCTACACAACATCAATTCTCAAATATCTCAGTAGCACAAAATTATACAACATCAATTCTCAAATATTTCAGCAGCACAAAATTATACAACATCAATTCTCAAATATTTCAGCAGCACAAAATACAACCATAATTTCAGAACAATAAGAGACTTGAGAATTTCAGAATTTTAGAAATGCCAAATCAACTTCAAATCAATTCCAGAAATTATTGGAGATTGAGGAATCATTTCAAACAGGTGATTAACAGAATAATTTTAAAAAAATTATATTGAATAATAACATAATTTGTAATAAAAAAATCAAGCAGATAGTATGCCTAGCAATAACCTTCAGAGAAAAAATAGGTTCAAGGATGAAATCCCAGTTAGTGTTCTACTCTCTATTCTACTCGTAATTAACTCCTCTTCCTATTCAGCAACTAATATGGGTCACAAACATTCAATTTGCAATAAGAACAAGGCAAAGAATCAATCCCAAGTTCAATTTCAACCAAGAACTCAGGATTCGGTTCAGCCACAAACGGGGCTTCTTACTCAACAGTTTGACTTTGATCCAATTGTTAAATCCCAGCCAAAACAAGAACACTGCAATAAAAACTTAGCCTTCCCCTTACCGTTTGATAACAGGCCGTCGATAATCGATTACTCGATTAGAAGGTGCAGAGTCTACAGACTGCAGAAGCCAAAATACAAAATTAAAATTGAAATAACAAATAACAAATAATTAAGCAGATTATGATGCGGGATAATGACCTGAGATTGACAATGTCTTAGCAGCGTGAAGACGACGGTGGCCGATCTCCTCAGCGTCGGCAGCGTGAAGAAGAAGGATAGTAGAGTAGCAATGGCAGACGAGCGAACGGAATTGAATCGAAGTACAGCAGAGGATGTGCAAACAAGATGTGCATTGAATCGAAGATGAGAAATGGCAATTGGCAGAGGCAGAGCAGGCGAGCAGTCGTGCGAATTGCCAAGGTTGAAGATGAACTGTTCGTTCGTCGGGATGGGAGTGAGGCTAACTGACTGAAGACGCAGCACAGCAGCACGTTGTCCTATGTTTGGTTTGGTATGTTTAGGGTTAGGATTTAATTTATTAAAAAGACATATTTACCCCTCAACACACAACACACTAAAAAATTAATTTGAGGGCGAAAGGGTAATTTTGAGCGAAAAACAAAACCGCACTGGTTCCAAACAAAACCGGCGATTCTCGGTTTTTTAAAAAACCGGTCATTTTTTTCCACACACCCCATTTTTTTTGTAAAACTGGTTTTAACTACCTCTTCGCCCGGTTTTGTCACCGGTTCGTGAGTTTACTGGTTCAATCGGCCGGTTCGGTCCGGTTTTTAATACTATGGTTCCTAAGCCCATATATGTTATCGTGTTTACCTCATTATGTATTATAAGTTGCATGTGGGCCTTGCCTTTCAATTTGATATAAATGATTACTCAGTACCATAGTACTGAAGGGTTTCATTTGTGGGCCCTTGTCTATTCAATGGGTAGTATCCCTTGTAGGTTTATTGCAGGTGCTATTCAAGTGGGCATCAGGTACGAGTGTAAGGATTATTCAGGGAACTTTTAGGGTTTCTCTCTCCCCCTCTTTCTTCCTTGTTTAAGATTATTTTGCTCTTGTAACCACTAACAATAGGGTTTTACCCTTTTGTAATGTCTTTACCGCGTTACTCTGATTTAAATAAAAGTGAATTTGTGTGAATGATATTTTGGTTTCTTTTTTAGCCTTAGCACTTAGTACTGGAATGACAGGAGTACACCGGTCAAGTATTAAGTGTGGTGGTAACATCCCCAAAATTTATAATTTTTTCTTCTGCAATTTTTTAATTAAAATGAAATTTTTCAGTAGTAAATTTTGGGGTGTTACAGTTTATTGGTATGTTCGGGCAGAATCTCAGTAGATCCTAATGCCTTACCTACTCTATACACTAATAATTTACTAAGGGGTATATATACTAAATGGTTTGGTCACCTAGGTGGTTTGTTTAGTTTTTATTAGGGCTTAATGTCCATTGGCGATTACTTGGTTTTGGGTGGAATTATGACCTCTAGTTTAGAAGTCTTCCTTGGTATTATGAGACCATGGGGTGGTAATCCGGCCCATTGCTTAAAAAGGAATAATGGATTATAAACAAATAACCTAAAGAGTTGTGTAAATTTGGAAGATGGACTTAATGAGTAAACTATGCAAGTGGGTTATGGAAGAGCCTAGTGAGTTGTGGAACAGCTGACTTGCATGATCCATGATATACATAACCTTGACAAGGCATGTAAATTTTAGTGTATTATGTAAGCATGATTTCTATATTATATCATGGCCTTGCATGCTTATGGATCCTATTAAGGAGGTAAGCTAGCTTATTCGGTACATAGCATACTAATGTGCATGTTTGTTTGGTCACCTATTCAATCCCATGAGTATAAGACTATATGTAGGTTTTTTTAGGAAGGTCAATAATTGACCTACCTTGTGTTGGGCTTGAGGGCTTGAGAATGCAGACACCCAAATATCTTTTGTAGGTCCTTAATGAACCAAGATTTTGGGCTTTGCCCTATTATTGTTTTATCTCTATTATATTTTTATACTTTCAGTTACTCTCTTATATGAATTCGGATATTTTGGGGACTTATTGTGGTCTTGTGTTGTAAACGTCTTTTCTTTGTGGTATCCCTATATTATACATTTTGTACACTCTATTCTTGTATTTAGTTTGGTTGGTTTTTTTAGTCTTATATCTAATATGAGATAGGCAATGAGTGTCTATCCTATGTTAGGTGTGGCAGTAAGGGCCCATTTTTTCCTATGAGTGTTTGATGTTTTATGCTTCCACAATGTTTTTAAATGAAATTTTGTTGATAGTAAAAAAATGGGGTGTTACACATAATATTTCACCTTAGATTCAAACTAAGATGCAAACTCTTTCTTTTGAATATCAACCAAATTCCACCACGCTTGGTAATTTTAATCACATGTTCACTATAATAATTTAGCAAATTGAATTTTACTATCATAGATAGTATAATAGATAAATTAGGTGATGGTAAGTTAATACTTACTCTAAATATTATTGTGGCTCGGTATAATTTTTGAAAATGTACTAATGAAGCTCATTTAACCACTAAATTGGTAATCTTTCCCTAGTACTCTTATTAATAAGATGAACCTGGCATTGGAAAACCGATAGTTGACAACTTACCATCAAATCTTCATTTATTTCTACTATGTTAAACCTTGTCTCATTGTCTTGCATGTATATATATAGAACAAAAAGGGAATGCCTCATGATCTACATAACCTTCGGCAATAGAACCCTTCAATCGAGCATGATTTCTGACGTATTCTTTCAAGTCTTTCAAATTTCTCTCAAGAGGATACATCCATGTATCATGCAGGGGAACACCTAATTGTGCTTCTTCTAATAAATGCATTAATAGATAAACCATGACACTAAATAATGTAGGAGGGAATATTCATTCAAGCTTATAAAGGATCACAACAACATTACATTCTGACTTCTCCAAATGAGACAATCAAAGTGTCCTAGAACAAGTTACATTGTTTGATAATAGTGTTCCCAACATTTTTATTCAAGAATCCACAAACTCCAACTACTAGCAAGCATTGTATAATCACATGATAATATGTAACTTAGGCCTCCAATCTTGTTGTCATTATCACTAACATTTTTCTTGATGTATTCAACAAACATATTTGGAAAGTTCAGTCCTTCAAAAGCCTCAAGAACTTTCTCTGATCATCATGATTAAGAGTGAATTGTACCTTAGGTTTCATCAACCTATTTCCCTCATAATACAACCATAACTAAGAACGACCATGCACCTGCAGATTCTTCGTGGATAACCAAAAACATTTTGAATATAAGATACCTAGGTGTAAAACTACATCAATTCAGCCACAAAGGGAGGTTTTTAGTAAGTAAAGCATATCAGGAGGTTAGAGTTAAAGCACATGTAGTGTCATGGTACAAGATGGTATGGTGCCATGCTGGATTGCCAAGATAAAAAGTGACCATGTGGATAGCTTGTTATGGAAGGTTTGCTATAAATAGAAAATTAAGGGAGTGGCATGTAGTTGACTCAACTTTATGTGAGGTTTGCCAAAATGATGATGAAACAATGGATCATCTGCTGGTCACTTGCCTTGTAGCTCAGCAGATTTGGAGAAAAGCCATGAATTAGATTTTGTTACCCCATTGTTTCACTACATGGTATACTTGCCTCACGTGGATGATTCGAACCACAAGAAATGATACAGATCAAGCTAAAATTTGGAGGGCAGTTTTCACTACTATTGTAGCAAAAATTTAGAATAGCAAAAATATTGCGGTTTTAAAAAAAAAGCAAGCTGCTCTTGATGTTCTAATTAAGTAAATTATCCATGAGATTTTTGTAAGGCATGAAGGGGTCAGAGATAGGAAGGTCTTATAGTACTTAAGCTCTTAAGACCACTAGCTTACGTTTTGTTCGTAGTTTGGTTAGGAGGTTATTTTTGTCTAGTTGTTTTATTTTGAGTATTTGTAAGCACTTCTGTACATATATTCTCTTTTGGTATGAAAGTCATTTAATTACCAAAAAAAAAATACAACCATAACTCATTTTTTATATTCATGTCTTGCATTGTTGGTATGTTTTGATTTCTCATCATCACCGACTATTGTCCCAAGCAAATTAGAACAAACATTTTTTCTCATCATTCATAGCATTTAAATTATATTTCAACAAATGAGATCACCAAAAGGGAAACTCAAAGAATATGCTATTCTTCTTCCCATTCAAGTAATTAACACCTCTATTTATTTTTAGAGTTTCATGATTCTTACTAGGTTGATATTCCATAACACAATTCAATTGCATCAAAATATCATCAGATGATAATCTCCATGGAGGTTCCCCTTTTTGTTAAGCTTTCCATTGAATTGAATTTTTTTTTTCTAAATGGATGATTGGTGGGGAGGAATTGTCGATGACCAACATAACAAATATTGTTCTTCAATCTCTTGGAAGGAGTGTCTTTATTGCAATTGAGACATGGTAAATACCCTTGACCATGATAACATGACATATATGAGTAGGTTAGGAAATCATTAATGGTCTAAAGCATTGTTGCACACATTTTCGGCACCTTCTTATTGACTATATCTCGTGTATCAACCCTTAGCATCCATATATCATTCAATTCCTTAACCAATGATCAAAGAAATACATCAACATCCATATCTGGAGAACCTGAACCGGGAATCAACAATGTTAACATTAAAAATTGATCCTTCATACATTGCCTAGGGGTAATTTTCATGTGATCAACATAACTAGCCACATATTGTACGTGGAACTTGTGCCAAAGGGATTTAAATCATTTGATGTCAATCTCAATCATAAATGTTTCTAATCGACTAGAAAATCTTGATGATTTGCATTAAAATGCTTCTATGCTTCACCATCAGTAACATGACGTAATACCCCTAGGTTTGTTGATTGGCCCTTTAAATGTCACCTCATATTCTAGGTTGTGAGTCTTCAAGTGTACGTCTTCTTCAACCTCATTATTAGAGGGAAGTACCACATAACCTTATGTGGCACTTTCTTACCCATTGTATCTTCATCTATCCAACGAGAGATGTCATGTCCATGTTAGTTATCTCGATATACATTTTCTTTCCAATGTAAAACACAACCATACTTACACACATGAATGCCTCTATAGCCTAAACCGAACTTCATCAACCTTTGATTTACCTTGTAGTGTGATTCAAACAACTTATTTCCTTTTGGGATAGCTTTTTTTTATCAATTTAATAATCCCATCAAAATACTTATTCATCCATTGATTTAATAAATTATGATGCTTCGACTTCACCAAAATAATCAAATATGAGAAATTCTTAAACCCATGATATAATTCAACCTCCATCTCTTAGAATAACTCATTATAATATGAATCAGTTCCATTTTCAATTAAGTTTCCATGTATTGGACCATACATTTCATCATCAATATTAGTTTGTCTTTCATTACCACCACCTACCAAATCACCTAATACATCTTCCATCTCATCTCTTCCATCCTCAACCATATGCACTAGTTTCAGCTCAAGTTTGACTTCACCATGATATACCCACACGCCATAGTTTTGTAAAATTTACTCTACAATATGAAATACTCAATATCATTTATAGACCATTGATCCATGTTAGTACGCTTTGAGCATGATCCATGTTAGTACGCTTTGAGCATGGACTATGAATGTGATCATCTTCATTCCAAACACATGCTCTTGCCATTCTAATAAATGTTTGGATCCCATTCCAAAATTTGTTTGATTGTTGATTCTTCAACAATATCCAAATTTTATCATTGGTCATTGTATATGTATGAAATATAGTTTAACAATAGTTAATTATACAATTTAGATTATGATAAGAGAAATTATTTACATCAAACAAAAGTGCTAAAAACTACAAACACTATTGAACTTAATTAATGATTAAAAAACAATCATTATACATCAAAAAGGTAGCATAACTGAAAATAGGGTTTCTCATCGAATTCCCTTGATCAGCCATTTCATCCACTATTCTCGTAGAATTATTTGGTCTCTTACTTCTTCAAATGAGAGTGTATCCACCTCATAGGAGTGACTAAAGTAATCAAGTATACACTCACCGATATTATAACACCCCCAAATTTACTACTGAAAATCTTCGTTTTAAGTGAAAGCGTATAATCAAATATTTGGGTGTTACCACCGTAATTAACATAAATCTGACTTACCCTACCATCCTTATGTCAATCACAAGGCAAAATGATTAGAAAATTTAAAATATGATTAGAAAAAGATGAGACAACCATTTTATACATCAAATAAGTGTTTGGTGATTAACTCCGATTACAATATCAAAATATAGCAAAAAGGGATCCCATGGAACTAAGAGTCCAAAAAGGTATCCGGGTAAAAACTATCATCCGAATAACATGACTCTATGCCCAACCCTGATATGAATGAATCACTCCTCCACATATATCACATCAAAAGCTGCAAAATCATCGACCTGATCCTCATCGACCTGCACATAAACATCTAGGTCATCTACTCATTGGATTGAGCAACACCCATGTAATGGATGATTAGTACGCTACGTACTCAACAAGGTAACGGTATAGTCAAGCAGGGTTACACATAACACAAGAATTCCTATAAGCAATTCATACATGCACAAATCAAAGAATACTAGATAAATAATGATTCTAGGTCTTTCATTAGATATACCATATTTCAAATCTTTTATTTACGTTGAGTTCAGGGACCCCCACTATTCTTAAATCGGTGAAACGGTCTGAAACACCTCTTGGGGACAATACCTGAGCCACTATTATTATCTGGTGGAACGGAGCTAATACCTCTCAGAGTAAAATACTCCTAAGCTATTATTTATTAAACTGGTGGAACGGTTTGAAGCACCTCTCGGGGACAACACACCTGAGCCACTATTATTATCCGATGGAACGGACTCAACACCTTGGTCCTGACTCACGTAGTCTTTTACTTTAAATGATTAGTGTATTTTCATTTATACTTTAACTCTTAATTGTATTTTTATTCATATTGACTATGGGCCCCTACTATTCTTAATATGGTGGAACGGACTGGAGCACCTCTCGGGGACAACACACCCGAGCCACTATTATTATTCTGTGGAACGAAGACATATAAACACCTCGGCCTAACTCAAGTGATCTTTCACTTTAAATGATTAGTACCTTATTCAGAGTTGATTGTATTTTATCATGCCAAATTCATATAAGCACACAATACATACAATTAAACATAAGTGCGACCATGTAATTATCCTCGAATGACCATAATACCCTCAGGGTAATCCAAACAATTGTATTATCCCAAAACCTTATAAAACCCAAAGCATATATATTTCCAATCATTATCCGAAGTACATATTCTTAGTTTCCCATAGATATCTTGTATCCAAAATTATACCCAAACATGTACTTACATAATTTCATTACTCTTAAGAATATTATTTCATAGTAATTCCATACTTGAATTATTTAATATACCATACTCAACACAAAAGCATATACAAAGAGACAAGTGTCACATAAATCCCTAGCTATAACATGTATCCTTACTGACAAGGACACCGAGCTCTATGCATGTAAATCTTATACCTCCTCCAAGATCACCAGAAAATCTCCTATGAAACAAGATAAAATATGATTAGGATCGGAGGTTAAAAATTAAGAGGGAGGTTATGATAGAGAAGGGTAAAAATAAAATGTACCGAAGTCGAATGGAAACTTGAATTGTATGGAAGTGTAGAAAAATGTGTGGTGGAGCTATGGTTTAATTTTGGTGGTGTTTAGACAAGATTTAGGGTGAAAATAAGGTTGCACAACTAAAATGGGAAGTTGCACGGCCAGGAAGTGCAAAAGTTGCACAGCTGTGTAGAAATTGCACAATAGGTTTGAAGGAAGAAAAGAAGCACGGCCAAGCGGTGCAAGAGTTGCACGGTCATGTAAGAATAGTACACAATAGGATGAAGGAAGAAAAGACACACGGACAAGCGGTACAAGAGTTGCACGGCTGTGCAGCAGGGTATATGAGTATTTGCACGGTCATGCACAGGCCATGCACTCTGAAACTCTGCAACGAATGAAAGGAAAGAGAAGGGAAAAGAGGCGGCGGTTGGTGGTGATGGCCGACGACGGCGAGGGGGAAGGTTGGGGCAACCTTGGTGGTCGGTCCACCGGCCAAAGGGTGGCTAGTGGTGGCTTGGGTGGTGCTTGGTGGTGGATTAGGTGGTGCGAATGCTGAAAACAGGGAAGAAGGAGGAAGAAGAAGGGGAAAGGATAAGGGAGAAGAGAAGAAGGTTGGGGATTCGATGGATGATAATAAAATGGAGGATTGGAGGGGTATTTATACTAGTAGGTGGCGTGCTTTGAAGGAGAAAAAGGCAGGGGCATCGACAGTGATAATGGTTTTGCGGAGAAGAAGAAGAAAGAAGAAAGAAAAGGATAGGGGGATGGTGATGGTTGAGATGGATGGGAGTTAGGTAGAGGCACGATGAGGGTAATGATGGAGAAGAAAATGTTTAAGGGACGAGAAGGCAGGGAGAAGAAGGAAGAAGAAGGGTGGTAGGGGCGTGATGGTCTGAGAAAAATAGGGCAGTAGTAGGGTGATGGTGGTGTGCGCAGGGGAAGAGAAGAAGAAGAAGATTGGCATGAGGGATGACAGGGTGATGGTGAGAGGAGCATGTTGGAGGTAAGTGGATAGTGGTGGTGCAGAGGAGCCAAAACTTCTCACGCCAAAGAAAATTTCGGCACAAAGAAGAAGAGGAAAAAAATGAAAAGAAAAAGGAAGAGAAGGGAAGAAAGGAAGAAAAGAAAAGGAGAAAGAAAATGAAAATAGAGGAAGGTTAGGGAATTATGATTAGATTAGAAATTTTGGGATTAGCCAAATAATTTAGATTAGCAAAAATTTTAGTGGGTTTTGGATTCAGTTTACAAATTTCAGTTTATCTAAATCAAGGTTTCGATTTTTGGTTAAAGTTTTAGGATTAAGAAATTTGGTTAAGGCTAACAATAAGATTTATTGAGATTAGAGTCAAATTAGGGCTAATGATACGGAATTAGGTTAAGCAAAATTTTCGGGTATTATAGGTATCCTATGCCAAGACCTTCACTCATCATCAATCACCATCAACTCTCTTGCTATCCAGCCACAATGTCTTATTAATCGCCCACTATCAACAACCATATGGTGTGGAACATTAGTGATAAATAAATCTATATATCCAACTCTCACCGCTAGTGTAACACCCCAAAATTTAATAACCTTTGTTTTTAGTTGTTTAGCTATTTTATTCAAAAACTAACCCTTAAACTTTAGCCTGATTATTTTATTAATAACATTTGAACCGTAACCCAAATAATTTCTTAATTATTTTTCCAGTTATTTTACCTTTTTCCTACCTATTAAACATAGCCTAAACCTAATAATTTTTTTTTTTCAAATTATTTTTCTACCCAGCACCCTAACCTATCTAAACTAAACCTAAAAATAACACAAGATATTCCTACTCTACCTTACCATTTTACCCCTAATTTACCCCTTTCATGCCCCTATTTTCCTCCCCCGATCACTCTCCCTATCTCCCCCTTACCTCACTCAATAGCCCACACCCCTCATCTATCAAACCATCACGCCTTACCATCCCCGTCACCTTACCCTTTTTCTCATTTGCATGAAATTATACAATATATGCAAACACAACACTCCTTCCCTCTATCTTCTTGTTCAAAAACCCAACCCATTACACCATAACCCTCACCACTAACACCCCCAAAATTCACTCTTGAAATTTTTTGTTTAAAAGAATAATGCAGAAGCTAAAATAGAACTTAGGGAATGTTACCGCCAAACCTAACATAAGATAAATATCTACCATAAATATCTACCATCTATCTCATACTAGATGCGAGGCTAAAACCCATCCAACAAAAATTTAAACAACATCTATGCCATGAGGATAAACTCCCACAAGGAGAAATTCACAAATAGATGGCAAGTGAACAATTTCACTTAACAAAATCATCACTGAATAAATCAGTGGAAACCTATGAAATAACTCTGGATTTTAAAAGCTTATCAAAGTAATGGGAAACTAAAATTCAATTACAACACCCTTGAAATTTTAATACAACACTTGAAAACTTCCATAAATAAATACAGATATATAAAGATAAATCCCGAGGGATATGAATCCAGGTTACCTACTCTCTCAAAGTCAAGCCTTCAACCCAACAATAACATCTGATCTTAAGCATGCACAAGAGGTCTTCTACCCACCATCAGGGGATCGTCGCATGACCCATTCAACCAAGGTAGTATCGGTATGAGTCCAGTACTGAGTAAATCAAGACTACCTAACTCATGGAAGGAAACATGATACAAATAAGATATGGTAATCTTTAACTAACAATAATAATTCTCAATTATATATATGATACATACACCATCCCACTCATACAATAACTCATGATCAATTATATAAGTGATACATACACCATTCCACTCATACAATAACTCAATATTCAATTATACATGTGATACATACAATAAAATATGGGGTCATAGATTCATACTTATGAATACATGGCTAGATATGATAACACATAGGGTAAAAGCATACAAGAAATCACAATCACATGCTGAGTAACACACACTACCCTAGAAGATAGCATTCTTCACATTATACCCACGTGAAATACCCCAAAACCCTAATTTTAAGAATTTTATCTAATTATGAAAATTAATTAAATAAATTATTTTATTTAAAATAAGAAGGAGTAAATAGGGCTAAATCAATAGGAAATTTATAAATAATTTAATTGGAGAAATTTTGAGTGATTTGCTAATTAAAATGGAACTTAGGAAAAATCTTTCAAAAACCCTAAATTAACCTAAAAAGGGAATTAAATCTTATTTTATTAAAATATAATTATTTTATATATCCCAAAATACCAAAATATTCTAAATACCCCAACCAACCTATTTTTCCTTTTCCTTTTCCTTTTCTTTCCTTTTTTCTTCCTTTTCCTTTTTCTTTCTTCCTCTCCTTTCTCCTTTTTTTTCTCTTCTTTTCCCCCAAATTGAGCATGTTTTCCCACAGCCCAAACCTCTTCTTTTTCTTTTCTCTTTCGGCGTAGCTCTGGGCCCATACGCCGTGTTTTATCTTCATTTTTCCCCTATCACCCTGCCGGTTCCCCTTCCTTTTCTTTCTTTTCTTTTTCTTCTTGGACCCCCAGTCCACCCCCTCCTTCTTCTTCCTTCTTCTTCCTTCCCCATCAACCTATAACTCCCTCCCTTACCTGTGCCGTGAATTTCTCCGCCGACCACGTTGCTAACCAGCCATCTCTCCTCTCTCTTCCCTGTTGACCTACATGCCGTTTCGACCCAACTAATTCTTCCCCTCTTCTCATGGGACTCCCCTTTTTCCTGGCCAATCATGTCCTGCCACAAATTGATCTGCACTGGCTTGCCGTCGCAGGCTGGTGCGCCTCACCTACATGCCCCTATTCTCTTGTCTCCCCTCTAACCCTATCCCCCTCCATTAGCCCTATAAATAACCCATAACCAGCTCTGGAGTCGAGCCTTTTCCTGCAACCCAGAAATTTTCTCTTGTGTGCCACCGCCTAATCAGATGCCCTAGCCGTCACCGTCTCCCAATGCCACCGCTCGAGCCACTCACAATACCACTCCCTGCATCACCCTCTACCTAACTATGCCACCCTCTGCCCTCGATTTGCCTTGCATGAGCCACCCCAGTCGTGCAAAGTCTCCTTCCCAATTAGCCACACTTCCACCTCTGCCGCCCTTCGCACCACCATCACTACTTTCGCCACAACCACCACCTCCTACACCTCCCAAAATTTCCTGTAGACCTTCCTCTACCTCCCCATACCCTCCTTTTCCCCTTCCTCCCTCTTCTCCTCCTTTATCCCTTTCCTCCACTCTCGGCCACCACAATCGCAACCACGTGCCACCACCTTTGGCTGCACCACCATCCTCATTCCAACCCTCCTTGCTTGAGAAACCTCTACCACCCTAACTTCCACCCTCATTCTCTCTCTCTCATTCCCAACAATCATCTAACCCTCTCTTTTTCCTCTTTCCCCGCTGCCTCCATGCACCATCGCCAGTGTCGCCAGTCACCACCAACCCTTGGTGGTACCCTCAACCCTCTTAACCCTTAAAACCTAATTAATTAAGCCTTATTCATTTTAATTGTATTATAATAATTATTATTGTTATTATTATTATTATTTCAATGAAGGGTCGAAGCCCTAATTCATAATATTTTGAATTATACCATTATTATTATTACTATTATCGTTATTATTATTATTATTATTATTATTATTATTATTATTATCATTATTATTATTAGGGTAAAATCTTCAAACCTTATATTATCATCTTTTCCAATAGTACTATTATTACTATTATCCTTAGCAATATTATTATGATGTTAGTGTTATTATTATTATTATTATATTATTATTATTATTTTATCTATAACCCTCATCTTAGACTAAATTAGGAAATAATATTATTTTTGGTAGGAGGGAACCTAACCCTTAGTTTTTCCCTCTTATAAGTGAATCTAGTCAAAACCCTAAGGAAGCGTAGGAGCGTGCTCCAAGACCGGCATCGTGTTAGGTAAGGGTGTAGCTAAGGCCTTATGTGTGTTATGTGTCTTATATGTCTTGTATGCCATGTGTCATGATATATTATGTGTCATATACTCATCATTATAACTATTTTATGTGTAGCATAGCTTGGAGTTGAGGTATGTTCATGTGTTATCTTATGGCATATGTATAATATGTATGAGTTGTGATTATGATGTGATGTGTTGTGGCCTTTAAGACATGCATGCTAGGACATGTAATGTGATGATATAGGGTGAAAGTATGGAAAAGGAAAATGGGGAAGTATGTTGACCAAAGGGAAGTATGTTGACCAAGGGATGTGCGTTTGACCTAAATATTGCATGATCCATGAATGGAAGAATCTAGGGTTTTGCATAGGAGTTTTAGGGTTTCGTAGGAAAAACTTTGAGGGTTTGTATGGGATGTATAAAGTCCGCATGGGGGTGAATTTTCACTTATGAAAAGTTGAATAGGGGTGTAAGGAAGGTAACAGAAGAGTTGTTTGGGTGTTTGGAGGCTTTTTGTGAAAAATAGTACATGGGGCAGTATAAGGGTACATAGGAGACCGAGCTAGGGTTTGGGAGAAAACCCTAATTTGAGAAGGTGGTAAAAAGGAAAAATAAATGAGGGTGAGTGGAGTACGAAATAAGGATGGAAATTATCAGGTGAGGGATGAGCATGAGCACCATGGAAAGATAAGAGTGGAAGGTGATAAATGGAGAGGTGACATGTGAAAAGGAGGATGTTAGGGTTTGGTGTGGCTACCTAGGGTTTTGTGATCACACGTGTACTTGGTAAGTAAAGTGTGACGATGAGGGTTGTGATGTGTGGGGTGTTAAAATATTTTGGGTTGTGTGAGGTGAAGTAGGATGGGCCACATAGGCCTAAATTAGGGTTTCTGGAGAAAACCCTAGAGTGAGGCAGTGAGTGGACTGGAGGTGTAAAGTAGTGGGCTTTGACCCACATACTTGGGAGTTGGGCTTCTAGTGTAAGTTAAGGAAAGGAGGTAAGAATGTTGGGTTAATTTAGGAGGTGTAGGAGTCTCAAGATATGTAATGGGTCCTCTTGGAGGATAAGCATAGAGGGAGTTAGTCATGCATGTCTAGGGTGAACTTTTGAATAAGATACGGTAAAACATTAATCATGTTAAGTGGAAGATTATTGAGCCGAGCTCAGACTGATCCACCGACATATAATAGTGGTTAGGTGCATTCTGCCCTATAATTGACCGATCCACTGGCTATAATAGTGGTTAGGTGCATTCTGCCCTATAATTGACCGATCTACTGGCTATAATAGTGGTTAGGTGCGTTTTGCCCTATAAGTGATCGCTCCACCGGCTATAATAGTGGGGGATCTCAAGCTTAATAAACCAAACCCTAAGTTTGCTAAGACACATAAAAGACACTAAGTACTTACAGTGGAACACCATGCGAGTTGGGACCAGACCGATCCACTGGCATACAATAGTGGTTAGGTGCATTTTGTCCTATAAGTGACCGATCCACCGACTATAATAGTGGTTAGGTGCATTTCACCCTATAAGTGACTGATCCACCGGCTATAATAGTGGTTAGGTGTGTTTCGCCCTATAAGTAACTGATCCACCAGCTATAATAGTAGGGTTCTCGTACTCGCAAGGATTTGATAAAAAACATGGTGTGAAATGAATACCGATCAGAGATTAAATAATTAATTTATTCAAATTATAATGCGGCCTTTATTTATTTATCTAAAGTGATAGTATGTTGTTATGTTATCATGTTTAGATTATGTGCCTTTGTGTGTTGACCTTAGTACATGGTTACCTTACTCAATACGTAGCGTACTGACCACCCTTTTTTATGGGTGTTGCTCATTCCCACAAATAGAAGGCCCCTTTGACTTTATGCAGGTTGGTGATACCTATTTTGATGCCTTTGATGTTCACGAGGCATCAGGCGGGGCTGAGTGCTGAGTATGGACTTAGCACGAAGATCGAGAGTGGCGTGGTCGGTTTTCCCTTTTATGATTTTCTATTTTTGGATTGAGTATCCTAGACTTAATTTTTACTGGTTGTAAACTTTATTTCCTTTTTAGGAACTTTGACTATGCACTTTGATTTATATATTTTAATTGTTTAATGTTTATTCAAAGTCTTGCTTGTGATTGATGTATGTTGATTATTAAATTTCTTTTAACCTTGTAGTTAGTACAGGAACGGCCATGGGCCGGGCTCGTACTAATCACAGCGGTAACATTTCCAAAATTCATAGGTTTTAATTTAATTGCTTCCGTTTAAAAAAAATAGTAAATTTTGGGGTGTTGCACCACGTGCGATTTAAATAATAGATCATGTGATAGTTGGGTATGAACATGCATCATATGGTAACACTATTGTAAGGGAGACAACCAGGAGACATGCACAGAAAAGACAAATATAAAGTCCATGAGTGAGCGAGAATAATTGATTACTATATTTCACTATTATGATCACAACCATTTAATTATATTATCTTAAGGATGGAGATTCAAAGAGATTTTAACAACTAATTTAGTATTAGAATGATACAAGCCCTAATTGGCCTGCCCAAAAATGTAACCAAATTACTAATAAATAGGGCACCTAATCACTTAAGTATGCATACCCTCTATAAGGTCAAAATATATCGAGACACCTATAGAGTAGAAGATGGCCTCTCCGAACCTCTTAAGGTACCTGGGATCACAGAAGAGAAAAACACCGAAATAGTACCAAGTGAATACCAAACCTAACTCACATAGCTACCCCGAGTGGTACAAGTCCCGACTCAAGATCTTTCACTTTAAGTGGTTAATGTTTTATTTAAACATTTAATCAATCACAAATTAGGTCCACATAACAACACTTAGTTCACTTCCATCGACACAATGAATTTCCATTATTATATCAATTTCAAGTGGCATTAAAGCCTATCCAGTACAAGTGGCATTAAAGTCGAACCAATCCAAGTGGCATTAAAGCTGATCGATTCTAGGGTCATTAAAGCCAATCTAATTCATGTGGTACTAAGGCCGAATAATTTCAGGTGGCATTAGAGCCGAATAATTCCATGACATAAAAATACAGCATAAGGTATCATATAATTTTAATCTATACTCAACCACAGATACGGTTTCTAAATTGATTACAATTTAGACACATTAGAACATATTCTAAAATCATCAAATTGTTTATAATTAGCTAGACATGTTAACTACATAATCATACTCAACCCTTCACATACTCAAACACATACAATATTCAAGAGGCATACTAACATGTGTTTGCATTAAAGCTATAAACTCATACATACATACATACATACAATTACCACACAAGAACACAACATACGCTTGATATAATTAAATAATCAATAAGCATACTTATTGCCTTCCATGCCAAACAAACATACATTCCAGATTCCGCCATAAGTAAATATAAGTAATGGCTTACCTAAATCCAAAGCTAGATAAGCAAATTGAGAAAGAAAGAGAGCTATCAAGAGCTCGACAATCTATGAGAAAATTTTCCTAGATCGCCGATAGAAATCGAAAAACTAGGTTAGAAACTACCTTATCGATCAATAATTTAAATATTATAATTAAGTCAATACAAGGAGACACAAACAACATTTCTTAGAAAACGTGTCCAAAACCTAAGATTTATGAGCATAGCTATATTAAGATTTAAGATTAAATATTAACTAAATTGGATTAAACACATATCACTTGGGGTATTTTAAATTAATTTGGAATGTTGGGGAAATGATAATATATTATAAGTAAATTTTATCGAAAATAACTTACTAACTAAGTTTTACAACCAAAGAGGCAACACAACCATTTTTTAGGGAACCCATCCAACCCGATAACATAAAAATACAATTCAAATAATTTTAAATCAAAACTAGTAATCTACTATGTGTAAAAGGTATACACATATCATTTTCATAAACTATCTTCGAAAATTAGAGTCTCTAAGCCCGAATTGCAACCCGATTAATTAAATTTGATTATCTCAAATTGATAGTTTAAGATTACTATTAAACTAATTTTAAATAAATCCAGATAATCAATTTTAACAAAATAATATTACAAGTAGCTAATTTAAGATAATTGTTTCCTGAAATTAGGGTTTTAAAGCCCAAGACACAAACTCGAATAATTCAAATCAATTAATTCCAATTGAAGATGTTATAATGCAATTAGGGTCATTCAACTATTTTTGTAAATTTAACTTTAGAAAAATAACTATATAAATGACCAATTCATAATTTCATTTGAAATATAAGGTTTTAGGCCCAAAAATATAATTCGATTAAATTTTACTAATTTATTTAAATTGAATGTTTAGAAATTTAATTGGACATATTTTATAACATATTAATAATCAATTGATCAAAAACAATAAAAGAAATACCCAGTTTGGCACTATTAAGGTTTTTGAGTCCGAAATACAAATCTGGTTAATTCTTGCTTTAGAATTATAATTAAATGTACTTTAATGTAAATTATATAACTAACTGAATAAAATAACTCAATTACACAATCCAATTTGAACTCGCAAGAGTTTTGACCTAAAAATCCAATCCCGATCGATTTCATACAATTTTCTCAAATTAACACTTCCAACATAAAATTAAATATATTTCAAAGCATATTGTAAAATCAATTGAGCGATACAACTCAATTATGCAATCCAATTTTATCACACATGGATTTTGACCTAGAAATCTAATTCTAATTAATTCCACATAAATTTTTCAAATTCAATTCTGATATGAAATTAGATATAGTTTACAACATATTATATAATCAATTTATCAAAAATATATTAATCGGACTAATCCGTAAAATTAGGACATAATCTGGTCAAAATTCCCATTTTGCACAAATCAACCAAATACACTACAATTAACACTCAAAATCAATCATTCAACATATATATATATAATTAAACAACCAATTCAGCTTATCATAAGCTAATTCATGCAAACTAAATCAAAACAAAGGTTAGGATTTGGGGTAATTTATACCGAACGGAATGCAGCGAATTAGAGCAATTAGGGGTCATTGGAACGTCATCGGAGGGCAAGGATCACTCACTGGTGGTCAGCCGACATCGGCGGTGATCAGATAGGGGCATCATCGCTGCTGCTGCATTTGCTGCTCCGGTGGGTGGCGGTGTCGAAAATGGAGGGAGTTGTAACAGAGGAGAGAGGCAATGGCTGTGGAGGTTGGTCGATTGGTTGATGATGTTGAGGGATGAAAGAGCAGGGAAGAAGATGAGGGGTAGGGTTTGGTTGAAGAAGAAACACATCGGGGGAAGAAGAAAAGAAGAGAGGGAAAGAAGAAGAGAGAAAAGGGAAAAAGAACGGGCCCCAGTCATGGTTCATTTTTTTTAAATACAAATACACAATGAAATACTGAATATCTAAAAATATTATTAGATGATTTAATCTAAAATTCACTTAACGAAAGTTATTTCGTAAGGATCCGAAGGTATAAAATCAATATAAGAGTTATATAAAGAATTTCAAAAAAGTTTTTGGAAGACATTACCAACGAACACAAAGATCTATATTATTTACGAAAATACATTATAAGACCTCAAAAAATATTTAAAACCGTATAAGAAAATATTTAAATAAATTTCTAAGAGACCGTGACTAATTTAAATAATTTTTGAAAATGGTCTTCCGCAAACTGAAAAGGGTAAAACAGAAGAAAATTAATTTAAAAAAGAAATCTATAAATAAGCTCCAAAAATCTTTTTAATTTAAAACTTTCTAAAGATCTTAACGACCTCAAAAATTGGATAAATTAAAAGTTAGAAATATTTTTTATAGATAAAATCATTAAAATAATTTTACTATTTTAAACAAAATTTTATAATTTAAATAATTTATTTTATTAACAAAATATAACTTTAAAATAAAGTCATAATAGCACAATGAAGTTATAATCGAAAAAAAACTTAAATATTAAAAATCAAAATATAAGAAGGAGTGAAAATATATATTTTTAAACGAAAGTTGAAATCATATGAATATAATAAAATTATGGTTATGAAAAAATTTATCTAGAATGATTCGCAACAACAACGATTAATTAAATTCAAATATGAAGCAAAAATTGTCGATAAATCCATAAAACGAATCAAAATTAAAATCATTAAACTTTTAATCAAATTACACTAATAAAATAATTAAGCTTAATAAAGTTAAAATTTTAAAGATACAAGGTGTTACAACATGTATATATATACATGTACATGTGCACCCTTCCTCTCATTCTGATGTAGGTGCATCCTCATTCAAACATGTAAACAAGTGTTTTGGATATGTTTTAAATATTTCTTAAAGTTATTGAAAGTTGTATAAATTAAAGAATCCTACAAAATAGGTAATGTTGTACAACAAAACAAATGCTTTGTAAATTGGACAATATGTTAATTAGTCAAAGATGACAAGGTGAGAGCTAGGACATGGAGAAACATCTATGCAACATGGGGGTATACAATTAGTTTAGTTCGACACTAATTAGCTAAGATTTCCTAATTAGTTAAATTTTGTTATTAATTAATTCCCTCCTTGTCTAAATTTGTAATATAGCTTGATGAATAGATATTTCATGGGGTATGCTTAAATATATGGCATACATATGACCTTATACGAGAATAGAGTGTAATGTTGAATAATAGAATTCTCTTTGTGAGTTTCATTCAATTTCATATTATTTATGAATTGAAGTTGTGCACGTCCTTTCATCTTAGTGAGTTTAGATTTGTGTCTTTAAAGATATACTTTGTGAACCTCATCAAAGTTATTCTTACCTTTGGAAGTCTACCTTGTGTATTCTTCTTAAAGGACCCAAGTGAGGAAATATTTTTGAATCCTTAGTTAGTATTTTGGGAGTGTTTACTATGTAAAATCACTTTCATTCATATCCATTTCCTACCCTTTGAGTTCAAATTTCATTATTCAAATTTGATTTGATATATGATGGCGGTTGCAGTTTGGAGTGGGCATGTAAATCTACATCACCTCCTCAACTAACAAAACCAATAACCTTTTCCCTCCTTCCCTCTCTCTTTCCTTTATTTGACTCCCACGTTTCCCTTCTTCGGTCTCATTTGGTTTACCTGATAATCACCACCCATCTACAACCCCCTTCTTCTTCTTCTTCTTCTCCCTTCTCCTCGTCTCCTTCCCCAGCCTATTTAATTTCCTTGCGTGCACAACCATGCCTTGGTACATGACTTGTTGTGCTTCCTCCTCTACATTAGTGTGCATCAATCAACCAACTCCAACCACCACACACAACCAATTCAGATCCCTCCCTCCCTCCCTCTCAACTCCATTTGGTCTCACTCCCAACAAAACCATCCTCCACTATCCTTGATCTCCTTATTTTTTGTTGTTGTTATTGTTCTTCTTCTTTCCTTCTTTGCCTTTCTCTGCCACCTCTTCTTCGCTCTGTTTGGTTTTATAGAAACCATCATCGATCTTCTCCTTCTTCTTCCTCCTTCTCCCTTACCACACCTTCTTCTTCTCCTCCTGTAATTTTTACCATTCCCCGCCCCTACTCTCAGCACCCCCTCCGTAACACTCCCCTGGGAAATAATAGAAATTGCCATTGCTCCCACTTTCACTTTGACACCTCTCTCTGTAGGCCATCACCCACCTTTAGTTAAGATTAATACAACCAACTACCCCCTTTGTCACCTCATACCATAACTCCTCCATTCCTCCGCTACCCTGTCCAACCCAGTACCTCTAAGCACGTGCCACCACCAGTCGCATCCATTGCAGCCTTCCCTAACCTCTTCAACCCTTTGTGTCGCTGCCTTCCCTTCCCTTTTCCTACACACACCACCGACCCTAATGCTACCTCTACCACCCTCCCTTTGGCCCTCTTCGTCACAATATTCCTCCTACATCATCACCACCTCTTAACAATGCCACCATCCCTCATAACCATTATCCTAGCCAACCACCTGAACCAATACCAACCATCACCACCAGCTCCACCACTACCATCACCACACCACTGCTAGCTAGCCTTACACCCCCTCCAATTTCTTCGTGCACATGTATAGTGTGAGAAGTTTTGATTTTTTTTTACCTATTTTAAATGTAAGGGCATTTTGGTAATTTTAGAAAATAAATAATTAAATATTATAAATATTATTTTATTTTTTAAATATTAATTTGGTAATCATGGTATTATTTTTAGGTATAAAATTTTGATTAGCAGGCTTTGTAATTTTTAGTAGGATATCGCTAATTTGCGTTTTTATAGGAATTAAGGTAGTTTTTATACTTTACAAAAATAGTAAATATTACAAGATAACAAATTAGGGTTTTTGTGTCTGAAATATGTTAAGCATGATTCATTATGTTGTAATTATGTATTATTTATCATATCATGAAAATTGATATAAAAAAAGCATGTTATTATATGTAAAATAATTTGGGTACAAAATCATGGCAAAAATAATATTTTATGATTATGTATGACATATACGTGGAAAACAATAGGTTGAGCATGGTTAGATATATTTATGGGATAATAATTATGGATGTGTGCCCTAGAGGCAATTTATTCATTTTTATGTGTGTTATGATATTTATCCTAACAAGCATGCCTAATGTGTATTATATGTTGTCAAGTATGAGATTATATGAGTAGGGATGTATTAGATACGCATGTTAAGGTTTTATATGCAAAATCTTGAATAAGGGCAAAAAGGTTATTTGATAATTTAATTTTCATGATAAATAATTTAATTATGGTTTAGCCTTTAATGAAAATTTAATAAATGAAATGGATTTGGTAATTAAATAGAATGGTAATGTGGTAATCTTGATCTCGGGGGAATTTTGGTCATTTTTGGCCTAATGCGCCAAAATATGAATAATTGAGCTTAGGATGAATTTAGTATATTTCTATGATTGAACTTGGTAATGATCTTATTTATGGTTGCCTCGGAATGGAAATGAGTAAATAATGATTAAGTATGGAAATTAGATCTATGTGATGTGTATACGATTTTGCAGTCACCTTAATAAAATACTAATATTTAAAGTAAAAGACCTTGATATTGGGAATGGTAATTATTTAGGGGTCACTATCCTAAATACATTGTTTAGCCAATAGTTGATTATGGATTTTTGCTGGTGTTCCTTAGTACTCGAGACAGGTCTTATATCTTATTGTATTTATTTCTGCAGATTGATAGGGGGTATGCATACGTATGGATTAGATGTCCTTGCTGGTAGGATATTGTGTTACATTCGTGTACCAATGTGACTAGGGTACCTTTCTATCTCTGGGTTGATAGCTAGTAGAATACTATGTTGCCTTGGTGTTCCAGTATGACTGAAGTACCTTAATATCTCTAGATTGATTGATCTTCCCTCGAGTAAATAATAATGGAATTGATTATTGGATTGGATTGGTTTGGTAGCAGCCTTTGTACCTACCTATATTTCGGTAGCAACCTTCATGTCTACCTTTGTTTCTATAATAGCCTTTGTGACTACTTTTATTTTGGTAGCAACCTTCGTGCATACTTGTGATGTGATGCTATGGATTGTTATTGGTCTATGTATGTGAACCTACCTGTGTTATGAGATTTATCGACATTAAAAATGAGATATATGATATGTTAATTTTATCTTGGTTTTGGTTTGACGTTGTTCCAAATTATACTTCAAATAGCGTCTCTTGGATATTCAACTGGTAGGTTTCAATTTGTTTCAGATGAATGAGTATGAATAGTATATAACCTTGGTGGTATGTGGTTTTATGAATGATCATTGTATTTCAATTCTCCTATGTATATTTAACTATCTTGTACCATGTTTTGTTGTATGGCTTATATGTGTTTCATGCCGGTTTTCCATTTTGGTTTAGTATAAATGATTGCTCAGTACTATTGTACTGAAGGATTCCCTTCATGGGTCCATGCCTATTCAATGGGCGATGGACCTTGTAGGTTAGATTCTGAGTTCAGTTGAAACTATTATTTTGGATTGAGAGCCTAGAACTATCATATGTCTTTTTGGTATATATGATTTTAGTTGTACTTGGACGCTTGTGTCCTCTTGTTCTTTTTCTTTTTTAAGTTTTTTAATCACTAATGTTGCTTTTATATAGCAAGATACTTATCAATTAGTCATCTCTATTGTATTTTTGTACTCATCTTATCAGTTTAAGCTGTAAAATCCCAATTTTTACTATTAAAATTTTAGTTTTATAGCGGAAGTATATAAGTAAAATATTAGGGGTTATCGTTGTAATTGGTATAAGTCTAGTTTGTCCAACTATCCTTACATCAATCACAAGGCTAAAATAATTTATAATAAAAAAAATAGAAATGGAAGAAACATTTATAATATAATATGAGTTTGGAAGTTAACTCTGAATTACAATAACAAAATACAAAGTAAGGGATACCATGGATCAATAGTCCAAAAAAGTATCCAGCTAAATACATCAATCGTATAACATAACTCTCCACCTAAACACCCAGTACAGATAATAGGTCACTCATCCCCATATAGTGCATCAAAAGTAGCATAATCATCTAGTGGATCTTATGAGACCTGCACACAAGAATCAAGGTCTCCTACTCGTGGGAATTAGCAGCACCCATAAAAAGGGTAGTCAATGCACTACATAACATCAACTTCTTGGGACAAAATGCTCCAAGGCCACTATTATCCTCTAGTGGAATGGAAATAAAAACATCACCTTAGCCCTACTCACATGCTCTTTCATTTTAAATGATTAGTATCTTCTTCATGATCAATTTATAGGTACCAAACACATTAAGGCAAATAAGCACACAACACAATTCATAAGGTCGATCTCTAGAGTTGAGATCCTTATTTCCTCAACCATAATATTACACTCCTAACATAACTTCTCTTATATTAATTATTCAAGCACCAACTATAGTATATCATTTCTCAAATATAATCATAATTATCATATCCGAAATTCATGGTCTAATGCCCGCGTCTCATACATACAATAATAGCCTTATCCCAAACATTACTATTTACAGAGCTCCCAAAACCCTAGTTTCAAGATTGGCCATAACTCTTTCTCTAAGGCTCATATGATTACCCAAATTCAATAAAAATCCTTAAAATACCAATATTAAAAACATATATAAAGTTTGTAGTCTAACTCAAGGGTTTTACACATAGGATAATTTTTTTACTATTTTAATGTTACTATGCCTTAATTAAACCATTATCTCATTTTGAGGAACCCAAATATTTATTAAGTACTTCAAATACTTCTCCCGATATAATTATCATAATTAATGCAACTAACACATTAAAATATCAATATCTCCATATTAACCCATATCACTTATTCCATAATATATATACTTCCACAATTACGGCTTAGCATATTAAGATTATATCAACACATCTTTCCCATTCTCACTTTCTTTATATCATATAAATCTACATTATCACAATCATATCATTAACAACATATATTTCATTATATTACAATAATATCATGATAATACACATAGCCATGCAAGCTTTTATCACAAAAACCCTAAAAAATTGATTAGTATCCTTACCAATAAGGACACCGCATTAAGCACATAAATCCTATACTTCCTCCTCCGAGATCATTGGAATATCACCTACAAAAAATAATATAATACATGGTTAGACTCGAAAATTATAACTGATGGAAAATTTAAGGTAACGAAGGGTAAAAATAAAAATAACTGGTGTTATAATGAAACTTGAGATGCGTGGAAGTATGGTGGAATTTATGGTGGAGCTGTGGTGAAATTTAGTGGTGTTTGGATAAGGTTTGGGGGTGAAAATAGGGTGCATGACCAAAATGGGAAGATTGCGTTGGTGTGTGGCAGGCAATGCACACCCAAAGCGTGAGCTGGGATCGCGCACAACTAGGCTCTGCGAAGAAGCACGACTGTGCTCAACAATTGATTACACAAAATAACATCAAATAGGTGCACACAAGTGTGTGGTAGGTGCTAGGGTGCACATGCAAACCATATTGGTTTGCATGGACGTGCGATAAGGAAAATTATTGTATCATAGGCGTGCGTGAGGCTGTGCATTTCACAAAAATGCGATTGACGTGAGGAACAAAGAGGGAAAACTTGCGATGGATGACAGCTATGGCCGATAACAATGAAGAGGATTGATGGGGTGACCTTAGTGGTCGATCCGCCAAGCTTTGGGTGGTGTGTGGTGGCTGTGGTGGTGATGGAAGTGGTTCGGGCATGCAAAATAGAGCATGATCGAGGGAGAAGAAGAAGAAAAAAGAAAAGAGAGGGAGCTCAAGGCAGTGTTTTTTGATAGATTTTGGGAAAAAATGGCAATAGACAAATGAGGGAGAAGGAGAGTGGAGGTGGTATATATATGTGTGTGTGTGTATGATGTCCGACAAGAAAAAGAAAAATGTAGAGGGTGGCGTGCGATACAGATGGTGTAGGGGGAGATGGGTGCAAGCCATGTAGCTGCAGGATGACAAGGGCACAAGGGATGGCAAAGGTATGAGAGGGGTAAAAAAAGTTTTCAACGAATAGATATTTGAGAGTGATGGTTGTGTGTGTGTGTGTGTTGTGTGAAGTTGAAAATGGCAGGGAAGGGTGTGTAGTCGAGCCAGCAACAACATGAGATGGTGAGGGTGAGGGATGATGATGATGATCATGGATACAATAAAGGGTGATGGGAGATGGTGCAAGTTACAAGAATAAGAATAAGACTAGTCAAGCCTTACGATGGAAAAGAGAAAAGATAAAGGAGAAAGAAGAATAGAAAGAGAAAAAGGTTTAAGATTAGTTTTAAATATTTTTTAAATTAGCCAAAATAGATAGGATCAGTGATAAAATTTACCAAAATTAAGATCGGTTTACGAAATATAATTTATCCGAGTCAAAGATTCAAATTAGGTTGAGGTTTTGGGATTAAGAAATTTGGTTAAGGCTAAAATAAGAATTTCTCAAGATTAAAATTGGATTAGGGTGTTAATGATACGGGATTAGGTTAAGAAAAATTTCAGGGCATTACATAAGCGGAGTAATATTTTAACCTTAACACTTGGTATAAGAATGATACAGGAAACTGGATTTGTATCAAGTGTGGCAGTAACACCCTTTGTTTTTATTATTTTAGCTTTCACGATTAAGTCTTTGAAACAAAATTTTCAAGTCCCAAAAATCGAAGTGTTACAGCTAACCATGGTTGGATCTGTGTCAAGGTCAGTAAAATATAATAGGACCCGGACTTAAATCTCAAATATAAACATTTTTCCACTATGCGGTGTAACACGCTACGTACCCAAATCACATGTTTTTTGATATCTTCATCTGGAGACATACTATAGTTCTACATAGAGTACTCGTCAAGCAAACAATGCATTATAGCTCTACATAAAAGGGAAATTAGCAATGGTTAAACATCATTTATTAGCTAAAAATTATTGTTGTGTTATTATTCTACATATTGGTTAATAATATTTTTATCTAAGGCTAATAATAATTTATTATCTAATAATTTTATGTTCTAACTATTGTATAGTTTTGATAATAAATTACTTAACCACAACAATATTTGTTTTCAAGCATTATTATATTATTATTCCACTTATTTAATAATAAAGTATATCTTTTTTGTTGTTATGTAAATTAGTTGCTTTAAACTACATATGTTATTATTACAACTATATATAGTTGGGTTTTATACTTATGGTCAGAGTTAGGGTTTAAAAGTATTCCACATATTTAATAATAAACTATTTAAAGTAGGTAATATTTTAAAATTTTGAAAAATTTATAATCTTATAATTCCGCCTATGTAATAACACTTTATCTAAATTAAAAATAATTTATTAGCTGAAAGTATTGTTACGTTATTATTCTATATATTGGCTGACAATATTTTATCTAAGGCTAATAATAATTTATCATATAATAATTTTATGTTCTAATTGTTATACATTTTTAATAATAATTTATTTAACCACAACAATATTATTTTATTTTAAAGTATTATAATGTTATTATTCCACTTATTTAATAATAAATTATATCTTCTTTTTTATTACATAAACTAGTTGCTTTAAAATATTTATGTTATTATTACAACTATATATAGTGATGGATTAACATATCAGTGACTTATTAGGGTCTCATGCTTATGGTTAGATTTAGGGTTTAGAAGTATTCTACATATTTAATAATAAGTTATTTGAAGCCTGTAATATTTTATGATTATTATTTTTTTATTATCTTATTATTGAACTTATATATTAATATTTTATATAAGGTTAACAATAATTTATTAGCTCAGAGTATTGTTATGTTATTATTTTACACATTGGTTAATCATATTTTATCTAAGATTAATAATAATTTATTATCTAACAATTTTATATTCTACTTGTTATACTGTTTTAATCATAAAATATTTAATGACATTACATAAATTTAATTACAATAACATACACACATAATTACAACCACAATTTTTATACTCTTTTACTAATAAATTATTTAATCACAACACATACATCAACACATAATTATCTCCACCAACGTTTATATAATAATTAATAATAATATTTACATATATGTATATATGAGATATATATTATAATAACAATATATATATATATATATATATATATATATATATATATATAATACTTAAGAATTAAAAAAAAACACACACACAAGTGGCAGCAAATGCAGCAAGGGCGACGATGCTTTGACAGATGATTCTATTATATTACAAATTTAGAAGAAAAAAATAAGCAAATAAATTATATAATTAATAAATTGATAACCTAAACAAAATAAAATGAAACAAAGAGTAATACCAAACACTATATGAAGGAGGTGGTAGTGCAAGGTGAGAAATGTGGTGGACATGGAAGAAAAACACAATAACACACAAAAAATCAAAATCAAGAAACAATAATAATACATGACATAAGAACAAGAAATTAACAAAAAAACTAAAGATTAAGCACTAATTTTAAATTTACTTGCAAATTGGTGACAAGAGAAACCAAAGAAAATAAAAGAGAAGAGAAAGAGAAGGATGAGGGGAATGACTAACAACCCAATATTTTATAAGACTATTAGAGACGCTAAATTTGTTGTCAAATAATCTGAATATCGTCGATAATAATGAAGGGGAGGGAGAATTTACATGCAAAGCCTGTGACTCATTAGCAAAGGCATTAGCGTATTAACAGAGACATGCCATCACTTAAAAGGTAGTGTTGATTGGGGGAAAGAATTGGCTCCAAACTAAAAATCTTGCTTTTTAGCCTTATATTGTAAAATAGAAAAACCTATATTTAATTAAACAATAGTCTTATAAAATTCTTATGGTACTTTTATAATAAAAAAAAGTTTTAAGAAAGAACCTATTATGGTATACACAATTTAGGTTACCAAGAACGCCCTCCTACGTTATTCATTATAAAAATAAAATATAGTCACTTTTAATTTTTTTTCTTGTAATTTAATATATTAATGATATTGAATATCATGAACATACCCTTATTTTATATATTTCCTTTAATATGTATGTTATTTTTAACTTTTCAAATTCAAAAATCCGCATGCATATATTTTCTCTAATCCATCATCAGCCTTTTAATTTTCAAATTAGACTACCCAGAGGTATTACATGTAAGTCTAATTTACCTTTGGTAAACATTTCAGGATAAATAACATTGAGTATTAAGTTAATAAACAAATAACTTAGTGTATAAAAAAATTGATATGACACCTGTAGGTACATCGTCAATGCAATTATATGATGATTTTTTAAAATAATTCCTTAGAGACAATATTCGTTGTTGATCAAATTAAAGTTTTTTTTAATAATTCCATGTCATTTATTAACTATCACATATTATTTATTATCAAATAGAGTAATAATAATAATTTTTAATTTTTTTATTAATTATATTGTAATATTAATTGAATGTTAGTTGAAACTACATATTAAAAGTCTAAAATTTTCATCCCATATCATTTTCCTTGTATTATTGTTTTAATAGGAACATTAATAATGTATAGTCAAATTTAAAATTTTAAGTATGAATATAATAATAGTGTAACTTTAAAGTATTTTTTTTTTCTTTTCATATAATTTTCAACTATATTTTTTACTTCTAAATCATTTTTAATAATTATTTACTAAGTATGGATAGTGTACAAATTTTTACATACCAATATATCCATATCATTTTACAATTCTTAACATTGATTTTATATACAATTTAGAATTTTAATATTTTTATGTTTTTCTTAATTATTAAATAAGTATAATCGATGAATTATTTATTAGAATATTTAAAAGGTTATAAGTGGGGAAGAGATAATGTGTGGGTGAATTAAAAAGTCTAAATTCTTATCAATTATATAATCAGGCAATACTTATTATTCTCTTAAAAAAGAAGAAGCATACTATGGATATCAACAATCATAGATTGTTATGCTTGGAAGCGATGCTTTCTTTCTCCTTTTTTTCTATAGAGATGAGGACATCCTTAAAAATTTTGTATAATTTATACAAGAATTCACATATTCCTTTGAAATTGCTAATAGCATGATTCAAGTGCATATTATAAATCTCATTGGAATGTTATTTAGGAGGAATAAACACACTTGGCAGGAGGATTTTATCATTTTACTATCAAAAGTATAGAGATTCATGGTGGTCAACAACCCCGAATACATTCCTATGGGTATTTTCTCTTTATAACCCTCCAACATCATGTTCATTATCAAGTATTTGGTATAATTGATAATTTTATGTTATTACACTATATTATATACTATCAATACCACGACATTAGGATTTTGATTACTATTACATAATTTTTTTGGCTTCATTTGTTTATGTAATAATCAATTATTTCAAACGTGTAATCATAATAAATTTATTAATAATTATTTTCAATGCTACACACTCAATCAACAACCTTTTTATCTTTATGAAAAACAAATAACATGGGTTTTAAAAGTATGATATGTGTGTTTGATTTAAACATCTCAAAATACATTACACTTGCATTGGGTGCTGCTTCAAACATCGTCCTAGGTCAACACAATGTAGGTAAGTCAATTAATAAAAAGAATCAAAATTAACTTTAATAATTTGCATATTCATATTTAGGTAGCAATTTTAGTTACATTTCTCGGCTGCTAATTGTACATAATAGATTGTAAACTAGTAGTAACAAAACACGACCAATTATAGTTAGGAGTAGGAAAAATATAGTTGGAACTTTACAATGATTGTAAATTCTTGGGTTAAAGAGTCTTCAATAGATTAAAACATGAAGTTACTTCATTCCTTTGAATATAAATAAACAAAGAACAACCAACATTGAAGCTAAAATAAAAAAGTATATCTAGAGCATATTCTAATCTTTATTTTTTGTTAAATTAAGTTTTTTAAAGGAGGATCTTCTATGTGGATGAATTGTTCCTAGTAATTTAATGGCCATTTTTCACATTATTGTCACTTAAAACACATTGGTGAATGGATAAAGTGAAATAGTAAAGAACACAAAGACTTTGCATGGTTTGATTATGTAACACCCCCAAAATTCACTACTGAAAAATTTCGTTAATTAAAAGGAAATTAGCGGAAGCAAATTAATAAAACGTGAACTTTGGGAGTATTACCGCCTCACTTAGTACCAGACCGGTTCACTCTTACCATTCCAGTACCAAGTGCTAAGGCTAAGAACAATGAAATACAATTTGAAAGAAATTCAACATACATAAATCAGAGTAGCGCATCAAATCGTTAACAAGAATAACATCTACCAATGATGGTTACTTAAACAGCATTAGCATTAAAACCAGGAGTTTAAAAGAGAAAGAGAAAACCCTAACGATACCGGATAACTCCTTACTCTCTTTCCCGTAGCCCACTTAAGTAGCACCTGAAAAGACCTGCAAGGGCACTGCCCATTGAATAGGCAGGGGCCCACAAAGGGAATCCCTTCAGTACTACGGTACCGAGTAACCCTTTAATACCACACTTAAATACATGCCTGCAATGCAACACATAGTGTAACTATATACATATGTAATAAGAGGTGCACACATAACAATCACATATATTAGTCTCATATTTTATATCCATGTGAGTGCGAGAACCCCACTATTATAGCCGGTGGACCGGAAAGTATACACTCAAGGCAGAACGCTCCTGACCACTATTATTTGCCGGTGGACCGGTCTCTATGGCAAGATGCTCCTGGCCGCTATTATTTGCCGGTGGACCGGTCTGGCCCCGACTCACATGGTGTTCCACTATAAGTGATTAGTATTTTTTCATAATTTTATTCACATACATAACTAATTTTATTGAGCCCGGGACCCCCACTATTTTAGCCGGTGGACCGGAATATATATAAAATCATCATCCAGGGCACAACGCTCCTAGGCTACTATTATATCCAGTGGACCGGTACTCATAATCACTTGCTAGGGCAACACGCTCCTGGGCCACTATTATAACCGGTGGATCGATACTCAATATCATAAGTCAACTGGGCCCGGCTCATTAATCTTTCACTTTCGTAATTAGTATCTTTCCTTTCCTTAATTAGCACATCAATCATATTTATTTGCCTCGAATGGGAGATCAAAAACTCGGGACACAAAGGTACACCGGTCGTACCAGTGCATACAAGCTACTCAGTACCCTTCAACCACGAACCCAAGGACGCAAAGGTACCCTGGTCGTACTAGTGCATAAAGCTAACTCAGTACCCTACCGACAAGGACACCTAATCCATAAGTATGCATACCCCCTAACTAGGTCCGTAGAGCTAGATAGAGTAAGATATAGGGCCTGGTTAGGGCACAAAGGCACACCAGCAAATACCAGAATAAATCGTGGACTAAACCATGTCTTTAGGGTAGCGACCCCTAAAGAGTCACCATTCCCGATCTCGAGGTCTTTCACTTTAAGTATTAGTGTCTTAATTAAAGTGATCACAAAAGGCACAATAATCAGATACTTATTCACTTTCAATCATTCTGATATCATTAGCCGTTTCTTATTCAGGCGGTTATCCAAGATAATACAGAGGAATCATTAAGGCCATACTAATTATCAGATACTCTTACTTGGCTAATCAGCATTATTTAGATCATATTATGAAATTCCACAGTCACAACAATATGTTAAGTACAAATTACTTATTTGCCCCTTACTTATATAATTGCTAAGTATCCCTTCCTTACTCGACAAATTACCATATTACCCTTTAGGTTGCATAATTACCAAATTACCCCTTATCCGGTTTAGGTTACCAAGTTATCCCCTACACTTTTTAGATCACCATTCACCCCTCATAATTGTTACGCTTAATATATGTCCCATTTGGTTGGTTAGGTTACTCTTTTGCCCTTTTCTTTTATTACAATTAACAACTTGCCCTTTAATTGGATAAATTACTAAATTACCCCTCTTCGCTATCATGATTACCAATTTCCCCCTTTAGTAGGTTAAATAATTACTAAGTCGCCCTTTAGTCGATTAATTACCGAATTGCCCTTCTCCATTATCATAATTACCGAATTGCCCCTTAGTTGGTTAAATTACCAAATTACCCTTTTTCCATTGTCATAATTACCATTCTACCCTTCTCAATTATTATAATTACCATTTTACCCTTTTCAATTATCATAAATCCCAAATTACCCTTCTTCATAATTTCAATTATTAATTTACCCTTCTTCATAATTATAATTACCATAATGCCCTTCAATTGGTTAATTTACCAAATTACCATTCTCTAGTATAATTATCCAATTACCCTTCTATAATCATAATTTAATTACCAAATTATCCTTCGTCGTTATCATAATTACCAAGTTACCCTTTACTCCCAAGTTTACCATAATATCCTTTTATTTACAAATTACTCTTCTACCCCTTACTTTCAAGTTACCATAGTATCCTTTTATTTATAAAAATTACCACCATACCCTTTTACTTGTAAAATTACCATAACACTCCTTTTACTTTACAAATTACTATTTTACCATTTTACATCCAAAATTACCATTCTTATCTTTCCTTACAAAATTACCATTTTGCCCTTCTTTTTCCAAAATTACCATATTACCCCTTTACTCCCAAAATTACCATAATACCCCTTACTTATAAAATTACCATTTTACCATTTATTTATGAAATTACTATTTTGCCCATCTACCTCAAAAATTACCATAATGCCCCTTTACCTTGCAAATTACCATAATACCCTTCTTTCTCACAACTTACAATTTTATCATTTTACTTATAAATTATCATTTAACCCCTTTCTTTTGAAATTACCAAAATACCCTTTTTGCTTACAAAATTACCAAAATACCCTTTTCACTTATAAAATTTCCACTCAACCCCTTTATTCACCATTTTTATGAATTTACCATCACTACATAAAATAATGATATTAGTACTTCATTCTTATCATCTAAGTCCACCTAATTGTCATTATTCAACATAATACTCATTAGCAACTACATATATTAGATCACATATGAAATGCCCCGAAAAGTTCTAATTTTAAATAGTATATTTAAATGAAATTTATTATGATAGTTAATTAAATATAAATTATTTGATTAAAATAAAAGGAAATTAATTAGGACAAATTAAGAAGAAACTTATTACTATTTTTTATTAGGAGAAATTTGGGTATTTTAGCTAGTTAAGGATTTTATTTTAGAAATTAACAAAATAAATTATTTTATTTAAAATAAGGAGGATAAAATAGTTCCAAATTAATATTAATTTTATAAATAATTTATTGGAAGAAAATTAGGGTGTTTTGCTAATTAAAATGGAATTTATGGAAAATATTTTAAAAACCCGAAACTAGCCTAAAAAGGGAATTTAATATTTTTTGTTAAATAAATATTTTGTATTAAATACCCAAAATATTCTAATTTATTTATTTAAACCCAAAACCTTATTTTCTTCCTTTTTCCTTTTTCCTCTTTCTTTTTCTTTTCTCCTTTTCTTTCTTCCTCCTTCTTCCGTCGATTGGGCCAGGCGCGGCCCAATCCTCTTTCCTTTTTCTTCCTTTCTTCTCCCACGGCCCAGCGGCGCTAGCCTTCTCCCTGCGTGCGCCCAGACGCGGCGTTTTAGGCGATTGTATGTCGAGACCCTGCGTCTCGTTAAGTGAGGGCTTAACCGGCGCGCGAACCGCCCGGTTCTCCCCTTTTCTTTTCCTTCCTCGGCCGACTGGCCCACCTTCTTTCTTCTTCCTTCTCCCTCCGTCTTCCCCCGACGCTGCAACGAAACCTTCGACCCCATCAATGGCCTCTTCGGCTAAGTTGATTAATACCGGTTGTTTCTTGCCTCATTGTCTTCCTCTTAACTCCAGGAGTAATTCAGCATAATTATTGGACATTAAATCTCACTCGTTTCTTCTCCTCAGCCTCGCGAAATTACGAAGCAACCCAAACGATGGCCGATCAATTACTGCCATCGGCCACCCAAATTCTTACACTTATTACCTCCCTGTCGAGCTTCAACACCCTATTATCCCATCCACCATCTATATATAGCCTAGTTGTAGGAGTTTTTGGAGTTTTTCTCCCTCGAAAACCCTAAGTAGGGGCTGGCCGCCGCCATGACTTCAGACGCTTCCCCTGCTGCTTATATTCAACCTCCACGCCACCGCAACATTCCAATTTCTTCCCCGAAAATTTCTTTAGATAACTAAACCATTTTTAACCTTCGATTTCTCTTGTGTAGGCCTCCATAGTCGTGCCAAGTTTGCTTCTCACCTCGTCAGAATTTTCACCCAGAAAACCTTAAGCCGCCGTCCTCCGTCGTTTCCGCCACTTTTACTACCCTCTGAACCACCTAAAAACTCCCTCTAATCCTCCTCTACCGAATCAAAACCTTATTTTAATTTTTCCCCTGCTCCTTCTCTCTTTTTCTTCATCTTTTTTCCTTTTAGATCATTTTTCCGGCCACCTCCGTGAACCACCGTCGGTGCCGCCCATTCCTGCCGACTCAAGGTGAAATCCTAGACCTCCTTAGACATTATTTACTATTTATTGTAAATTATTCCATTTTTATTTTATTTATTGGTAACTATTCGAATATAATAATAATTTTCTTGCTATTAATAATATTATTTTTTGATATAAAATTTATGCAGAGTTGTACTTGCAGGGTGGAGAATGCTAATAAAATAATTTTATTGTTAGTTCCAAATTTTAAGATATTAATTGAATTATTATATGATTATTCTCATTTTTCTTATTATTATTAATATTATAATTATTAGAATAATTATTATTAACATTTTATTTATTATTCTGGAAAATCTTAGGCCCTAATTTTGTATTAACATTCGCACTTATGTATTTTAGTATTATTATTCCTATTGTTCTTATAACCATTAATAATAATATTATCATTATCTTTATTATTTCAATATTATTATATATGTTATTAATTTTATTATTAATATTAATAAATAGTAGGTCATTAGTTATAAGTAGGGTCGAAACCCCACTTTAAATTTAAAGCTTATATATTATTGTTATTGTTATTATTATTATTATTATTATTATTATTATTATTATTATTATTATTATTATTATTATTCTTCTTCTTCTTCTTCTTGATATTATCTTTATTTATAATATTTAGTTATTATAGAATTATTATTATTATTATTATTATTATTATTATTATTATTATTATTATTATTATTATTATTATTATTATTATTATTATTATTATCTTTACTCATATTATTTTGGTGACGGGCAGAAACCCTTATATCACCTTTTTTATTTTGAACTGCCTTAGTTTTATTATTAATATTCTACTAGTATTTTGTAGAGTCAATTCTAATATAATAATTTTTAATTAAAAAATAAGGTCTTGGGATAAGTTAGAAATGATAGCATTCTTAAGAGAAAACCTAATCCTAGTATTTTTCCCATAGTAGGTGAGCCTAACCAAAGCCCTCAAGTGGTATAGGAACTTGCTACAAGACCGACGACATTTTAGGTAAGGGGTGCTAAGGCCATTTGTGTTATATATAATTTATATGCCATGCATGCCTTGTGATATGATCTATCATGTATTTCATGTAACTATTATGTAATTGTTATGAATGCAGCATGTATGGAAGTTGAGGTGTGTTTTCGTTAAATGATTGTGGCATGAGAATGATGTGTATAAATATATTATTAATACGATGTGATATGGCTCGAGACATGCATGAGGGACTTACAAAATAATATTGGGGAGTTCATGGGAGTTGGATTTTTGCATGGAATGAATATATTGTACGGTGTTAGGGTTTTGCATGGGTTGTACGGTGTTAGGGTTTTGTATGAGTTGCATGATGCTTGGGTTTTGCATGGTGGTACTACTATTACACGAAGTTAAGATTTGCATGGGCGTAGGGTTTATGTGACGTTAGGGTTTGCATGGGCGTAGGGTTTTCATGAAGTAGGGTTTACATGACGTTAGGGTTTGCATGGGCGTAGGGTTTACATGAAGTTAATATTTGCATGGGCGTAGGGTTTACATGAAGTTAGGGTTTGCATGGGAGCAGGGTTTACATGAAGTTAGGGTTTGCATGGGAGCATGGTTTACATGAAGCTAGGGTTTGCATGGAGTAGGGATTAGGTGGAGTTAGAGTTCTCATGAGAGTTAGGGAAGGTCAGGATTAATGTTAATGGTGGTGGTTAACTAGGATTGGAAGATGAGGAAAGTAGAAGCCAGTCATGCGTGTCTGAGTCAAACTTGTGAATAAGATACTTAAGATACTATTCACTTAAAGAGGAAGATATTGAGACGGGACCAGCCGATCCACCGGTCAGGAATAGTGGTTAGGGTTTTACCCTATGTGCGACCGATCCACCGGTTAAAATAGTGGTTAGGGTTTTACCCTATTGTGACCGATCCACCGGTAATAAAAGTGGTTAGGACATGATGTCCTATTGTGACCGGCCCACTGGTTATAATAGTGGGGGTTCCCGATCTCAATGAAAATAAACCAAAGTTTTGTTAAGGTAATTAAAAGACATTAATTACTTACAGTGGAACATCATGTGAGCCGGAGCCGAGCCGATCCACCGGTTAGGAATAGTGGTTAGGGTTTCTACCCTATATGTGTGACCGATCCATCGGTAATAATAGTGGTTAGGGCATGATGCCCTATGTGTGACCGGCCCACCGGTTATAATAGTGGGGTGCTCCTGTGCTCGCATGGAATTGATAAAAAGGCATGGTATGAAATGAGATCTAATCAGAGATTAAATAAGTAATAAATCCAGACTATGAATGGGCCCTTGTACTTTTACCTGGTTGATCCTATGTACTTATGATTGTGCTCCTCTATGTCTGCATGATTTATATGTTATGTGTTGGCCTTAGTGCTCGGTTACCTTACTCGGTACGTAGCGTACTGATCACCCGTTTCATGGGTGCTGCTCATTCCAACGAGTAGAAGGCCCATCTGATTTTCTGCAGGTAGGAGATATGTATTATGATGCTATAGATGTCTATGGGACATCAAGTGGGGACAAGTGATGATCGGGCTTGATCGATTATCAGAGTGACGTGGCCGGCCTTCCTTTAAATTATTATTACTATCTCATCTATTTATAAATAGTACTTTCGAAACTACTTCATTATTGTATTTATTTCTCTTTCCTGAAAAACTACCCTCGTATTCGGAATTGAATAAAGACTTGTGCGTACCTGATTTCCGTATCTTTGAATTTGGATTATCCATTAATGCTTACTGAGTTGTTTCTTTAGCCTTAGCACTTAGTATTGGAACGGTAGGAGTGAACCGGTCTGGTACTAAGTGTGGCGGTAACATTTCCAGAATTTATGGTTTAAGTTATAAGTAAAAAAAAATGTAAATTTTGGGGTGTTACAACATACTTCACAAGCATATCATTAAAATACCCTTAGACAATAATATTATTCATGCATTAGCAACATAATACATCATAAACAAGAATTTAACATTTACATCAATAATCAACCTACTTCCTTAATTATCATACCTACACATGGCACAAAGGCTATCATACTTTTCCTCTTTTTTTCAATCAATATAAACAACCATCTATATATCATGCTAGGCACGCAAAACATGCATAAAATCATACCAAAATCCCTAATGTACTAGCATACGTTTTTCCATGTATTTAAGTGAGGATTAACAATTACCTTAATCCCGCAAAAACCGAACCTTACCGGTATCCTGGTTAAAGGTTCAAAGCTTAATTAGCAACTCAACACCTAAAAATAATATCAATCATTATTATGTTAGAAATAAGAAATTAAAAGGATAAGACTTTATAAAAATTTATTTAATAATAAAACACTTTAATTAACTATTAGTATACCTAAAAAATTAGCCAAATAAATTCCAAAATAAAGGGGGAGCTCATGCTGCATGAACAGCGTGAGTCACATGCAAAAATGAGAGGAGAAAGGGTTCGAAGGGGGGTGAGATAGAAGAGAGGAGAAATGGTTCGGTTTAGGGACTTTAGGCTAGAAAAGGAGATAGATGGGGGAGGATTGGAGGCAAGGAAAGGGTGCAGGAGTGAAGAGGGGGTGTAGGTGGAGGCTAAGGATGGTTTCCCGGCGGTATAGGGAGGCGGAGAGGCGGCGAAGTTGGCTGCCAAGGTGGAGGGGCTGAGAAGGAATGAAAAGAGGAGAGAAAAATGAAGGGTTAAGGGGGGCTGTTTTTGGGAAAGTAATGTATGGTGGTGGTAGAGGGGGTTGCAGGGTGTCGAACGACGGGTTGGGTGGCGACAGAGGTGGCCGGACGGTGGTGAACAGGGCGGTTGCAGGAGGCTTGGCGGTAAGGGGAAAAATGGGGAGAAAAAGGAAGGGTGGAGAAGGGAGGAAGTGCAGGGGGCTCGAGGGGTGGCGTGGTGGTGTAGGGCAGTAGGGGGTGGTGGCAGGAGGCGGCGCAGGGGCAGGTTGCGGTGGTTGGAACGGCCGTTGGCGGCGGTGTGGAGAGAAAACAGGAGAAAAAAATGGGGAAGAAGGAAGGAGAGAAGAGGGAGCTCGGGGAAGGAGAAGGGCTCAAAAATATGGGGAATGAAGGACTAGGAAGATGAAGAAAAAGAAGAGGGAGAAGAGAGGGGCAGTGGCCGGTCGGCGAGAAGACGAAGGGTGGCAGATGGTGGTCGGTTGGCAGGGGAAAGAGAGGGAAGAAGAAGGAAAGTGAGAGAGCATGTGAGGTGTGGTCCAAGAGCCGGTTTGGCTCAAAAAAGGAAAGAAAATGACGGGAGAAGAGAGAGAGGGAGAGGGAGCAGGTGCTGTGGCAGGTGGCGGCAGTTGCAGGGCGGCTCGGTGGTGGCAAACATGGGGTCGAAGCTTGCAGGTGGTCGGGCATGGAAGAAGAAAGAAGGGAGGGGAGGTGCGAGCGGCTGGACCAGCGCAGGAAAGAAAGCAAGCTAGTCGGTCCAGGGGAGAAAAGAAAGAAGGTTGCGTTTGGGCGGCTGGACGTGCATGGGAGAAGGAGGGGCTGGGGGAAAGGAACGGGCCTGGCCCAAGCGCACAGGGGAGGGCTGGCCTGGTGAGGCAGTCCGAGGGAAGAAAAGGAAAAAGAAAAGAAGAAAGGGGAAAAAGGAAAAGGGCAAAAAGGGAAATGGGAAAATAGGGAAAAATAAAATAAATTAATTTATAAAATCATAAAATGTAATATTCTTGATAAATTATTTAATTTAATAATTTAATTCATTATAATCTAATGTATTAGTTTAAAAAGGATAAAGTTGGTAAAATATTAGTTTGGAAAAATTATTTCAATAAAAATAATATGATAATTAGCAAAATATTTATTTTTAATTTATTAAATACTCTTATCCAAATTTACATACTCTAAAATCCATAAAATAATTAAAATAAATAATTTTAAAAGCTAATTTTATTTCAAATAAATTTATTTATTAAAATATAGGTTTTCGAAAATTTTGGGGGATTATAGATTAACTCTAATCTACATCCATGGTTGGTGTTGTTTTTCTTTTACTATCTACTATGAAAGTAAGGAATTACAAAACTATCACTTAAGTCTAACTCTAAATCTTAGTCATCCCACAACTAACTCTAGTTGTGCTCTTCTATTACTTTATGTAATAGTTCTCAGTACACTCATACTGTAACACCCCCAAAATTTACTACTGAAAAATTTTCGTTTAATTAAAAGGTTTAACAGAAATAAAATAATAAAATCGTAAATTTAGGGGGCATTACCGCCACACTCAGTACTAGACTGGTTCACTCCTACCGTTCCAGTACTAAGTGCTAAGGCTAAAAAGGATCAACTTCAAACACAAGTCGATAATTGAAACAAGCTTTCATAAAAGAAATGATAATGTTCACTATACAGAAATCAGAGTGCGATTAAAGAGAGTTACAACCCGAGGAGTAATTAAATAAGTTTTTCGAATACATCAAACACAGTACGACAGAACATGATTAGAGTAAAACGATACATAGTAATAGTAAGATAGAGTCCGACCAGTCACTCTCAATCCCCAAGCCAATTTTAGGGTCAATTCTCGGCCCCTCCTGATGCCTTGTAGGTGTCGTAGGTATCGAAGACGTCATCCCCTACCTGCACAAACTCAAAGGGGTCTTCTGCTCGTGTGAATGAGCAGCACCCATGAAACGGGTGATCAGTATGCTATGTACTGAGTAAGGTAACAGATGCGCTAAGGCCAAACATACAAATCATACAACATAGCATACATGGCATAATCACATAAGCAGCATGTAGTAATACAGATGATGAAGGCCAGCTATGGTCAGGGTAGACTTATTCTTTAAATCTCTGGTAAATATAGTCGATTCACATCATAATCTTTATCAATCCATGTGAGTGCGGGAACCCCACTATTATAGCCGGTGGACCGGTCATGTAGGGCAAAATGCTCCTGGCCACTATTATTCGTCGGTGGACCGGTCTGGCCCTGACTCACATGGTGTTTCACCGTAATTACTTTGTATCTTTCCCATGTCTTATCATCGTTACGTTTGGTTTGTTAAGCATAGAAACCCCCACTATTATAGCCGGTGGAACAGTCATGTAGGGCAAAATACACCTGGCCACTATTATTCGTTGGTGGACCAGTCATGTAGGGCACCCCGGCTCCTGGCCACTATTATTCGCTGATGGACCGGTCTGGGCCCGGCTCAACAATCTTTCTCTTTAAATGGATAGTATCTTATTCGTATCTTATTCGATAAGTATTTCATCCTTGACATGCATGTTACCAACTTTCTACTTCTATCCTCTCAAGGGGGCATGTCTCATATCTTGGGACTCCTGCGCCCCTTATCACGCCCCGACATCCATTCACCCTTACACTTACACATAATGAGAACCAACTCCTAAGGGTGTGGGTTAAGGCCTAACACCTCATGACATCAAACTCCACCTACTATCACCCTCAAGGGTTTTTCCTTGAAAACCCTAATTGGACCTATGTGGCTCAACTTTCTCTCACTTACACTACCATTACTTCATTTATCGCCCCACACCTTATCTCATTTAGATCTAATCCCAAATCATATTGCTTTACCACTTGAATCCACATGTGACCGGAAAACCCTAGTACCTTTCTTCTCTCATAAGTAACCTCTCTCTTTTTCACCCAAAGTCTCTTCTCTCCCATGGAACCCATACTCACCCCTTATAAAATAAACTCCCACTCTTAACCCGTACTCCACTCTCCCTTATTTATTTTTACTTCCATTTTTTTCCAGAATTGTGCTTCCTCTCAAAATCCTAATCGGGTTCTTTATACACCCTTACACCAACCTACATACTATTTTTCGTCCCAAGTCTTCACTCACTCTACAACTCTCCCCTTAGCTTATTTACACCCTAAAACAACTTTTCTCACGTAAGGATCATCCCCATGCAAGTTTCATCCACCCCATAAAAACTCTCGAGTCCCTATACAAACCCTATAATTCCCATGCATGGTTCCCATCTCTTTCTCATTTTGGTCATCTATTTTTCTCTTTATTTTACTCTCACGGATCATGAGGTATTTTGGTCAACCTCATATCCCCCCTTAGTAAACTCACTTCCCATTTTCTTTCTTTTTATCCTATCATTCCCATATCATATTAACAATCATCCTAGAATGCATGTCCTAGAGGGTCATATCATATCACATCATATTCACTATATATACATATCATAATCATGTCATAAGGAACACATAAACATATGTCAACTCCAAGATGCGCTACACATAAGATAAGTTAATGACAATCATACAATACGCGACATAGCATGATATATATAGCATCCAAGACATACAAGTCATACAACACACAGGGGCCTTAGCTACATCCTTACCTAAAATGACGCTGGGCTTAGAGCACGCTCCTACGCCTCTTTAGGGTTTTGGTTTGATTCACCTATAAGAGGGAAAAACTAAGGATTGGTTTTCCTCCTACCAAAAATACTATTATTTCTTATTTTAATCTAAGATTAGGGTTACAATTATTAAAGGGAGCTTTATAAGTAAAAACTAGGGTTTTATCCTCAAGTTAGCCTACTAGATATTACTAGTCAAAATATGTTTATGTTAATATTTATAGCTATATTTATATTATTAACCTAATGGCTTTATTTCTTCTAATAATAGTACTAGTACTAGTTATAGCAAAATAATGATAATACTAATAATAGTAATACTAATGCCCCTAGTAATAGAAACCCTATTATTTGTAAGGTTAAGGCTAATAATAGTGTTAGGGTTAAAATAATAATATAATAATAGTAATACCAGCAAAGTACTAATATTGCTAGAGATAATAATGATAATAGTTATATTTGGAATAATAATAATATAAGGGTTCGAATATTTTTATTACAATAATATTAACAAAATAATAACAATAATAATAGTAATAACTAATAATGATACTATAGTAATAATGTTAGTAACAAAGGTATTAGGAATAATATTAGCAATATTTGAATAATAATAATAATAATAATACTAAGGTTGGGTATTCTTCTTCTATAGTATCAAAATGGTAACATGCCAATTTCGGTTTCAATAACAATAACAACAACAACAACAACAACAACAATAATAATAATAGTAACCATAACAACAACAACAACAACAATAGTAATAATAATAAAAATAATAATGTTGAGCATAATAATAATAATTATATAAGGGTCCAAATATTTATATTAATAATAAAAGGTGATAATGGATAAAGTTAGTATTAACAATATTAGCAAGATAATAATAATAATAATAATAATAATAATAATAATGATGATGATGATGATGATGATGATGATGATGATGATGATAATAATGATGATGATGATGATGATAACAAGGGTTATCATGATAATACTAAAATTGTAGATCTCCATTAATAGTAGCACTAGTTAGAAATATTTCCAAAGTTAGGTTAAGTAATGATGATGATGATAACAAGGGTTATCATGATAATACTAAAATTGTAGATCTCCATTAATAGTAGCACTAGTTAGAAATATTTCCAAAGTTAGGTTAAGTAATGATGATGATGATGATGATGATGATGATAATAATAATGGCATTAATAATAATAATGATAATAATAATGTTGAAAATAATACTGATAATAAAAATGGTAATAGTAATATAAGGATTCAAATATTTACCATAATAATAAAGATAATAATAATAGGCCAAAGCTAACATTAGTAATAATAGTAGGAATAATAGTGAGGGTAATAATAATAATAATAATAATAATAATAATAATAATAATAATAATAATAATAATAATAGTAACAAAGAGGGAAAATCCTAATCATAATAACACTAAAGTTGTAGACCATTAATAATGATAATAATAATAATATTACTGGTTAGGAAAATCATAAGGTAAGGTTAAGTAGCAGTAATAATAATAATAATAATAATAATAATAATAATAATAATTATTATTATTATTATTATTAATGATACTAGTAGTAGTGGTAATAATAATAATAAGGATACTATATTAATACTAAAGTAGTAGCTTTTTAAATGATATTACCATAGTTATAATATTTCTGAGGTTAGGTTAGATTGTAAGAGTAGTAACATAATAATAATAATAACACAACATTAATAATAGTAATAATAATAATAATAATAAGGGTAATACTATTAATATTACTAAAAATTATTAACACTTATATACAAAAGGTTTAAGGGTTGGGGAAATTAGAACACCACCTAGGGTTGGTGGCGGCGACAGCGGCGGTGGAGGAGGAAGAGAGGTGGAAAGATGGGTTTATAGGCTAGATGAGAGGGAATGAGGGGGTGTATGAGGTGGTGGAAGGTGGCGGGACAGGCAGCGACGCATGGTGGCGACGGCGGCGGCGATGGAGGAGGAAGAGAGGTGGAAAGATGGGTTTATAGGCTAGAGGAGAGGGAATGAGGGGGTGTTTGAGGTGGTGGAAGGTGTATCAGGTGGAGAGAGGTGGAATGAAGGTGGTGGTGCAATCGAAAGTGGTGGCGCACGACGGCCGGAGGGGTGGCCGAATGGTGGTGGAAGGTGGAGAAGGGAGAAGGAGAGGGAGACAGGGAGAGATGGGGGTTTGGGGAGGTAGAGGAGGCTCCCTCGGTTGTTTTGGAGGGTGGGGGAGGTGCTAGTTACGTCGGAATTGGCGGCGCAAGGGGCGGCGAGAGGTTGAAGTGGGCTGATCGGGATGGCAATTTTGCATGGCCGGGGCGGCTCGTATAGGGCAAGATAGGGGAGGAGGGTGGCTTATTTTTATAGAGGGCGGTGCAAGGAAGGTTTTGGTGGGCAGTTTTGGCGACGGAGATTGTCGACGGTGGCAGAATATGGGGCTGTTTGGGCGGTGGAGCACAATCAGGATTTCTAGGCTGCAAAAACAAAGGTCCAATTGTGGCTGCCTGTGTGGGTATTTATAGGCTAAATAGGGTGGGCAATGACAAGGGGAAGAAGACAAGAGGGGGTAGGTTCTAGGCATGCCTCCGGTGGTGGCAGTCAAGGCGGCACTACCATGGCAGGGGCGGCAAGGTCGAGGGAAGAGGGAAATGGAAAGGGACAGGGTGCTCGGGAGAGGGGAAAAAGGGTTGGTTGGGGCTGAATTTGTGAAAGAAAGTGACGGGAGAGAAAGGGGAGGATGGCCGGATGGTGTAGGTGGCTACCGGCATGTGTAGGGTTGCAGGGTCGGGCACAGGCGGCGTGGGAAGAAGAAGAAGAGGGAAAGGGGGTGGACCGGACGATCGAAGGGAAAGAAAGAAAAGAAAAAAAAGGAGTGGATCGGCCGGCTGGGGCATAGAAAAAAAATGATGCTGGCTTGGGCCGCGCGAGACAGGGGAGGGGTAAAGGGAATTGGGCCAGCGAGCTAGCCCATTTACGGGGGAGGAGAAGGAAAATAATAAAAGGAGAAAGGAGAGAAAAGGAAGAAAAAGGAAAAAAAGGAGAAAAAGGGAATTACATGGGTTGGGGTATTTTGGGTATTTGGTATTGTTATATTTTTTTATATTTAAAATTAATAATATTTATTATGATGATAATAATAATTAAATTCCTTTTTAGCTTAATTTGGCTATTTTGGATAAATTTCATTAACTTCCATGTTAATTAGTAAAATACCCTAATTTTTCCCTAATTGAATTCTTTATTATTTTCCTCTCGATTTACATTAATTAACTCTCTTAATTTTAATAAAAATAATTTATTTAATCAATTTCCCTAATAAATTCTTATTTGGCCATAATTTCCAGAATTATAATTTTGGGGTATTTCACATACCTTCTTACAAAATATGTGAATGAAGAATAGATATGGGTTTTTGAATTCTTGTGCTTCTATGATAAACTATTTGTTCCTTTCATGCTCTTGCTATTGTATACCAACCTCTTTTGAATTTTCACTAGCTTGCACACTATTTTTCTCTTTGAATTTCTCACTGTGTGTTGGTTTTCTTCAAAAATCAAAACTCATTGTCTCTCAGTTGATTTATTAACTCTTGGAAGGTATGCTTTACATAGAAATTGAATATTGTCAAACCCTAAATCTTGGCAAACAATCGCATAGAAGTATCTCTTGCAAATCTTTATCTTTTTATCTTTAACTTCATGAATAATCTATATCATATTAGTCCTAAGAATCAAGATCATATCTTCAATATTTATCTATGATCCATACATCCTGACAAAATTGTTAATATATGGTTATCTTCACCATAAATATCTTCTGTAATATTAGACAAGGTTGACATTATTAAGATGGTGACGTGCCTATGCTCATTCCCAATTTTGTACATGGATCAACCTTCATCTTTTAGTAATTATTTTCTTTACTTGAGCAGCTTAGTCATCAATATATTGAAATTCAATCTTTTGATATGGTTGAAGAGAACTTGAATACTTCTTTAACACTTTGCTTCAAACCATCTATTCAATTGTGATTGTCTTGGCGATTTGTTTAATATGATTGTTCTTAGTCTTGTTTCGAGTTATGTACTTGGACTTGTTCTCATTAGTAGATTTAAACATGTCTAAGACAATCATAAACAAAATTAATCACAAATTCATATGTTTGGAATCATCAAAATATACGAGAACCCAACATACTCCTTTCACACATCCAAATCATGCGTAAGTAATTTCTCAATATCAAATAACTACATATTTTGATATCAATCATTTAACTCATACACTGAAAAATAATATTCAAAATTTTGTATTACATCTCTCCGAAGCACATAATATTTATATTTCTAATTGAATATTTTAAATAAAGATAAAAAATAAGTAGATATTAAGTTGATAGATTATGAAGATCTCAACCAAAATGACTAATTACACTAAAAAAAATAATGCAATAATGAACATTATTACTTTAGCTCTTAGAATTATATGCGAAGTGAAATTGTAGACTGTAGATCAAAAGTTAAATCCAAAAATTATAAAAATTACAATAACACAGTAAATATATACACAAATTTCCACAAATGGGAGAACATGTAATTACTTGCATACACAAAATCTAAAAACCATAATTTTCACATAATAGATCGTTCTTTGTTGATATTCGTCTATATCTTACGTAAATTATCAAAAATCATGATTAGAGTGCATATTATACGTGAAAAGGTCAACAATCCTGAATCACAATCCCATGAGATTCAAAGATCCTTCTACCAATCTCATATCTTTACTCTCCTACTCATTTACATTCCATGAGATGCTTTTCTTAAGAGAAGCAAACATACCATCCGATTATAAATACATTATTTTAATATTACTAGAAAATAATAAAAAATTAATGGGTATTAAGTAAGAAATATCTTAAAAAATTAATTTCATTGAAATAATTCATCCTAGTAAACTTCAATTATACATGCTTACATATAATAATATAATAACAACTACATACTTTAGCTATCACATAAAAATTGAATGGAAGAAAATAGAAGACCGCATCAATAATATCTAAACCTATAGTTTTGCATTGTATTATTAAAATATTTTTATCCTCAAATAATATATATATATATATATATATATATATATATATATATATATATATATCATAAATCGAGAATTTTGAATTGTAATTTACCAACTTACCACTGGCATATTTAAAACTTTTATAGTAGTTGCTCAAATAAAAAATTTGTCGCGGAGATAACTCATTTTATATTCTTTTAATTGAAAAAGTAAAACATGTTAAAATTATTTTCCATTTTTAGTCATAACTTTCTAGAATTATGTCTTGCACAAACAACCACCAATTAACATTTTTGCATAATCACATCAACAAATAATTATTAGTTGTTTATTCATGTATTGTGACTCGTGGTTCTGTTGTACTCATCTTAAGTTCAATTTTCTTCACCTAATTTCCATATTAGATTAGATATATAAAATGTTACTAATAAAAATAATAATAATATAGTTGTATAAAAAAGATTGTCATCACATCTTTTGAGAATAAATTATGATCATTGATTTCTCTCATAATATAATATATCATGTTATAAAAATCTAATGATTATATTTGAATTAAAAATAAATTCATAATATTATATATATATATATATATTTATATTAAAAGATATTAATAGTCAAAATTTATCATTAAAATACGTAACAATAGTCTGTCCAATATGGAGGGAGAATAAATTAATATTAATAAGTAATTTAATAATGATGATAAAAAAAATTAAGACGACGACAACAACAACAACAACAGCAACAAAAACAACACATTAACCTTTACAAATCATATAATATTAGAAAAATCAAATGAAGCAAACAGGGTCTTACACATACTTTTTGATTAAAAGTAATTAAACAAAAGCAAACTCTTAATTCCCGATCTTAAAAATCATGTCATCATCTCTATGCAAACAACCTAGGTCTCATTACTAACTTAGTCTCCTCGTCTTATTTTTGCTTATTTGATTTGAACTAATCTGATTAGTAATTTTGTAGGAGTTATTACTACTATACTATTGTTATTGATATTGATGTTTTTTTATTAGTATTATGACTATAGTTATAATTAATATCATAATTATAACTATTATCATTCATTTATATAAAAATTTTATTATTATCAAAATTTTGGTGATCTAATATGATAAGCTCTAAAAATAAGGAGGAAAAAAATGTGGCCCTAACAATTGCGTGCGTGCATGATTGATAAACGAATACATTTACATATTTTATACCATTTTATTTTTAAGTTTTTTGTTATTTATTTGAATAATATGTGATTTTATTTATATAAATTTTAATAATGTGCTTAATTTATAATAATCTCATGTATTTAATTAACTAAAAGTTTAAAGTTGATTTTCATATGGGTTTTGACATCTTGATGTATTTTAACCATAACTTTCATGTCTGAAATCATATTTAAGTTATTCAAATTTTGGTGTAAAGATAAAAATGATATATACAACTGTTATTTCTACTATTATTTCCTAAATTAGAGTGAATAAATGCCGAAAATTATATTAAAGTTAAGGTTGGGATTAGGTATTGATGATTAGGAAAGTTTGGAGTTATATGCACTACAATTTATTTACTATTTATCATCATCATCATCACTATCTTTGTAATCTCGGTAGATATTGCGTCAACAACCTACAGATTAACAACCAACACATAAGATAGAAGATTGAGAAAATATATATGTTTTACTTGATTATATTAAATGTCATTGTAATTGTGGAATTTCATAATATGACTCAAATAATGCCGATTAGCAAAGTAAGAGTATTTGATAATTAAGTATCACGAAAAGAAATCCTAATTCGGAATTAGATGAGATTATGATGGCCTTAATGATTTCTCTGTGTTATCTTGGATAACCGTCTGAATAAGAAATGACTAATGATATTAGAACGATTGAAAGTGAATAAGTATCTGATTATTGTTCTTTTCGTGATCACTTTAATTAAGACACTAATACTTAAAGTGAAAGACCTCGAGATTGAGAATTGTGGCTCTTTAGGGGTCACTACCCTAAAGATGTGGTTTAGCCCACGATTATTTTGGTATTTGCTGGTGTGCCTTCATGCCCCAACGAGGCCCTATATCTTACTCTATCTAGCTCTACGGACCTATTTAGAGGGTATGCATACTTATGGATTAGCTGTCATTGTCGGTAGGGTACTGAGTAGCTTTATACACCAGTACGACTAGGGTACCTTTGCATCCCTGGGTTGATGGTTGAAGGGTATTGAGTAGCTTGTATGCACTAGTACAACCGGTGTACCTTTGTGTCCTGGGTTTTTGATCTCCCGTTCAAGGCAAATAAATGGAATTATTGTGTTGATTAAAAAAGGAAAAATACTAATCACAAAGGTGAAAGATTAATGAGTCGGGCCCAATTGAATTATGATTATGAGTACCGATCCACCGGATATAATAGTGGCCCAGGAGCGTGCTCCCCTAGAAGATGATTATGAGTACCGATCCACCGGATTTAATAGCGGCCCAGAAGCGTGTTACCCTAGATGATGTTGATATATATTCCAATCTACCGTCAATAATAGTGGGGGTCCCGAGCTTAATAAAACTAGTAATGGATGTGAATAAAGTTATGAAAAAATACTAATCACTTATAGTGGAATACCATGTGAGTCGGGGCCAGACCGGTACACCGACGAATAATAGTGGCCAGGAACATTTTGCCCTACATGACCTGTCCACCGGTGAATAATAGTGGCCAGGAGCATTTTACTCTGCATGACCGATCTACCGGCAAATAATAGTGGGGTTCCCGCACTCACATGGATATAAAATATGAGAGATGATTGAATAATGATGGACTAATGGCTTAAGGCCCGAACGTATCGATTTTGCATTATGACTTATTAATAATTGATGGTCTTGGTAAGTGTGTGATTGTGGTGCATGTATTTCTTATTATATAAGTATATAGCTTTGTTTCATGTGTTTCATTGCGGGCTTGCTTTTAAGTGTATTTTTAAAGGGTTACTCAATACCATAGTACTAAAGTGTTCCATTTGTGGGGTCCCTGCCTATTCAATGGGTAGTGTCCCTTGTAGGTATTTTTCAGGTGTTATTCAAGTAGGCAATGGGAAAGAGCGTAAGGAATATCCAGCCTTTAGGATTTCATTCTTCCTCTTCTAATGTTTAGTTTATATGTAATTTTATTCTTGTAACCACCATTGGTGGAATCTATTATTATAAAATGTTTACTTGCGCTACTCTGATTTAAAAATGGTTTAAATTTCTAGAAATGGATATTTTATACTTTAGCCTTAGCACTTGGTACTGGAACGGTATGAGTGAACTGGTCTGGTACTAAGTGTGGCGGTAATATCCCCGAAATTCACAGTTTGTTATTTTGCTTTTGCAAATCTTTTAATAAAATAAATTTTTTTAGTAGTGAATTTTGAGGGTGTTACAATATCTTCACAGGCATTTTGACATTCAACTATCTCATAAAATTCCCCTTTTCCCTTTAATGCCTTGAAAATTAGGTTAGCTTTATTAGCTCCTTGAGACATAAATTTGTATAGAGCAACTAGTTTTCCACGGAGCTTCTTTAGATTTACCTTGTTGGTGGAAGGTTCCATGTTTATTTTAGTTGACACTTAGCTCCCATATTCTTCAAGTAAAAGGGTATGCCATGATAACTATAATACCCCGTCTTTTTGTAAATTTTTTGAATGAAAAATTATTCCATTTATTTATGTTTGATTTTGATTTGGAACTATGATTGGGTTTGAGGTAAATTTGAGTTGAAATGACATTGGGAAACTAGATTAAGCAACATTTCAGGCGAAATGATCAACTGGTTCCATGAACCGATCAACTGGTTTGTCAATTTAGCCAAATGGTTTTTTCTTGATTGGTTAGGAAATTGATCAACTAGTTTGTAGAACAATTGACTGGTAGGCCAAATTGATCGATTGGTTTGTCGAGCTGAGTACATTTTTGAAACTTAACTTTATAGGAAAATTTCTTATACTAAGATGGAACCTTGATAAGCCCATTTAAAAATGTTCTTAAAGATTCTTAGCCTTTCTTATGATGTATTTGGCTTGAAACATTGCTTCAATCTGATATGAGGATTTTGATTTGAATAGTTGAGGGGGAAGATGACCTTAGCTATGTCTTCTTCCACCTTTCTCCTTTATAAACTTCTAAAACCATTGTTTTGATTCCAGACTCAAGTATGTTTAGCTAGGATACTCCTCCCAAGTTGACTTACAACTTCCCTTCTCGTGTTTGGCATTTCTAGACTAATCAACCTGCACCTCTCTAGAATCACCATTTTAGCTCTGGAAGAAGGTCATCCTATTGTGGATGAAATATGCTTGTTCAACTTGAATTCAAATAGTAATAATTAGGGTTTTCGATCTGTGTCTTACCACACTTGTGATTTATATCGAATTATTGGCTATAAATAGCCCTAATTACCCCTTTTATTCACCTTTCTTCCAACCATTGAAGATATTTTAGCCCTCTAGCATTCACCTTCTCCCCTCTCCACTTTGAGCCTTGCATTCGAATTCTTTTGCTCTTTTGATCCTTTCTCTATTTTCTTCTTATTTTAATTGATAAGCAAGAAATATTTAGATTTAGGAGAAAGTTGAGTTGTGTCAAGAAAATTTCCTCTATTTTCTCTTAGGTGTGGTATGTTCATTTTTCCCTTTCTATTTCAAGTTCATGCTTGGGAAAGTTATTCAATGGTTTCTAAGTTAAACTTGTTATTTTTAAGGTTTTGAAAATTGAGAATTTCCACTCATTGGGTTTTCTTATTTGAGAAAAGTTTGCCTACATCAAGTAAGTCATTATTACTTATGAAATGTAAATTGGTTAATCTTGTGTGTTATAAAACCTTTAAAGTTTTGATGTTATATATTGGTATGAGTATATGGCTTTTCAGATTTGGTACAGGATGGTTAAACTATAAAGTTTAAGAGAAATATAGGATTTTTGATGAAAACTAGGTTGTGTTGATTAATGGTAAAATATGCAATTGTTTTAAGCTAGAAATGTGCCTATGTGATATTTGTCCATGTTTCAATTTGGTATGGTAGGAAGCTATAAGTATGATTTACATGGAAATGCCAGTTTTGTGTTGTTTGAAGGTAAATTGATTGACTGTTAGGTCTAAATTATCAATTGGTTCCTTCAAATAGTCGACTGGTTGACCTAACCCATCCACCGGTAGGTTTGTAGGGACATTGACCTTGCTCTTTACTTAAACCCATCGATTGGTTGGGCAGAACCGATCGACTAATATATGAACAACTGGTTGGATTGCTCAAATCGATCGACCGTTTGAGGAAAACTTGGGTTTGGTATAGCCAAACCGATCGACTAATTAACCCAAACTGATTTACTTGTTTGAGGGAAACCTGGGTTTGGTCGAGCCAAACCGATCGACTAGTTAAGCTTGATCGATCAGCTAGTTCAGCTGATTTGTGGGATTTTGATTTTTCAGTTTTATATGCTTTGAGATTGCGCATAACACTATTATATGACTATGTAATGGGTAAATTACATATGTTGCCATGGATCAATAACCTAATGGAAGGATTAAATGAACCATGATTCAGGACATACTCAATGAGTGTTGTAAAGGTCTTGATGGGTAGAACCCAAATAAAATGTGATGGTTTTGGAAAGGGTGATGAAATATGGACTTTGTCTTAGATGGATTAATATAAAGGATTTGAAAGATATTGAGCAAGCACAAATGGAAATCCCACACATGGTTGTGGATGGAAAGGGTTAACAGGGAAGAAGTATGTGAATGTCTTGCTTACATATTGTGTGGGACTTGTGTGATCGTGTAACCTCAAGAATAATGTACTAATCACGTGAAGTGAAAGACAATTAAGTTGTGTATGGGTCTAGGTTACCTGATCCTCAATTATCTATTAGAGGTTAGTCTGCCTTTGAGCATTTATTGGTGACTTTGGGCTTTGCTTTTAGACGGGATCCTAGCAGATCTCGGTGCCTTAACTATTCTAGACATTGATGATGTATCAGGGGGTATCGATACTAAAGGATTTGGTTACCTAGGTGGTTGGCTTTGGCCTAGACTTATGTCCATTGTGGTTATTTGATTTCAGCTTGGACTTATGTCCATTATGGTTATTGGCTTTAGCTTAGACTTTATGTCCTTTGGTTTGGATAGCCTTCCATGATATGTAAGACCATGGGGTAGTGCATAACCCATCGTTCGATGACAATTATAAAAAGTTAGAATGAATATTTGGATAATGACCATAATGAGTATTTGGATTATGATTGGAATGAGTGACTGGATGATAAATTGGACAAGTATCTGGATAGAAAATTGAATAATTATTTAGATGAGAATAAAATAAGGATGTGGTAGAATTAGAAAATAAAAGAGAAGGAAATAGGAAAGAGAAATAATGATTATAAATGAATGACCTAGTTGATTGAGTAAGTTTGAAAATAAACTCGATGAAAACCATGTGAATGGATGGTAGAAACCCTAGTTGTCATTTGAATAACCTACTTGGTATTTGTATGTGACCATCTATGATGTTGTATTTCAAAGACAATCATGATGAATCCTGAAGTGGCTAAGTTGTGCATGGTATTACGTTCAGATACATTCCCTGACCATAATAGAGCAGGTGCAACTAATTATATGGCATTGGCATGACTCATGTTAAGCATGATTCATATGATATGATAAACTCTTGTATGCTTGCGACTTCATTGAGGATGGAACTTGACTTATGTTCCCGTTTTCTTGGTCACCTGCTCATTCCCACAAGTAGAGAGTCATGTGTAGGTTCTTGGAGATGACTAGTAGTGGGCCTACCTCATATTGGGTTTTGGGCTTGAGAGGATGGACATCTGGAGGTTTTTGTATGATATGTGATAGACAAAGTTTTAGGACCACACCCCTAACTTTTTTTCTACTATAATGACCCTGTAATCTTAATTCACCTATCTCCTTACATTTGGTTATGTAGGGGATCGTCGAGGTCTCGTGGTGTAAACATTTTATTCAAATATTTATATATCTTGTTCTTGCACACTCTACTTCAGTTTTTAGTCAGGTGGTTTTTCAGCCTTGTATCTAATATGGGATGGGCAACTAACATTTATCTTGTGTTAGGTACTATGGTACCACCCCATTTTTCCTATTTAATATTTTTCACTTTTACAATACTTTAAATGATTTTTTTTTATAGTAAAAACTGGGGGGGGGTGTTACAATAACAGTATAAACCCTAATATAATAAAGAAGCTCATTTTTGATTAGTCTTTCTCAACCAAGGGAACCTAGTGGTATCTTAAAAATAAGTCCATACAGTTAAGACACTCATGGATTACCGTTGCATCAATTTGTTAATTGATTATCAGTAAAGGGTATCCACCTTTATGCTAAGCCTTATTGAAGTTAGTGAAATCAATACAAAATCCTCCTTTTACCATTTGATTTTTTTAACCAATATTATGTTAGTGATCTATTCTGCATATTCAATTCCCCTAATGAAACCCAAGTCCAGGAGTTTTGCTACCTCTTCCCATATAGCCCCATTCTTCTCAAAACCTATCACCATATTATCAGCTTTACAATTTGGTACCTTAGAAGTATATATAGCTAATGCTCCATAATTTTCCTTGGTATTCCTTCTAGATTAATCATGAACTAAACACACACATTAAATTCCTTTTTAAGAATTTTGCAACTTCATCCTCTCATGAACCTAAAGCTATTTTTTTTTACATTAATAGGCTGAGATACCTCAGTTTCCTATGATACTTCTCTTATTTAAATGGAATATTCCACATAAGAAGTTTCCTAATGTGTCTTTACATCTTATGGTAGACTCATTAATTAAAGGAGGCTTCCTTTGAGCCTGATGAAGTTTGACTTTGCTTTGCTTATTTACAACCATACCTATACCAAATCTAATATCCTCATACCTAGCATTATAAATATCCTATAGGAAACCTCATCAATACTTCATCCATGAATACACTTGCCTTTAACTTCTTCAAGATCAGCTTGCTCAGAATGATATTGTTAGTTGATGGACAATCCATGCCAATAAACACTTATCTCAATGTCTTATTACCTCATATTCCTCCCATAATTAATGATACGTTTATGTATTCGTTAACTACAATTGTATCCCTTATGAATCTGACTAAATGTATTGCAAAATTCTTTAAACATTCTCTTGGCAAGTCCATCTATTTGTATTTTTTGGTCAAAGATGACATCCACATCATTAACCATGGGTATATGCATTCATTATCATGTGGGGTTATTACTTTATCCTTGTCTTGGCTATTGAAATATATTCCATACTTATCCTTTCTTTTTTGTTTGGAAGTTTCTATTTCATAAATCATCTATCTTGTGCTTTGGGTGTATGCCTTTTAGGCAGAGTTTGAGTCTCCTCTAAGGGTCTAACCTCATGAAATTATCTTAATAGTTCTCATTTTCTGTTCCTTTTGATTTTGAGGTTAGTAGGCAGAGGTTAAATTCTGATTGCTACGACTTTTGTAATTTTACCCAAGCTTATTTGGTTAAATAATTATGCGAGCATCCCTTATGTACACAATCTTCAATTATATCTCTCGTATGCTTAACTTGTGTTGTGTTATGACTGATGTTCTTGTGATATAATAAGTGCTTGTTAGGTTCTCTATACCTAATATCAAAAGGTTTTAGGAAGTTTTTGCGCCCATTTTTAGCGTTGTATATCTTGATCAAGCTTACTACTAAAGAGGTGTATTTCTCATACTTCCTGAAGGAATCCATTCTACATGGAAGGTCATAACTTCTAACTATGTATATATTCTCTAGCATTGCCATATTTCTCTCTTGAGTTTTTGATCTAGATGATATCTTAGTATGAGCTTGATTTTGACTACCTTTTTGAGGTTTTTCTTGTCATCCCCATATCATCTTGTTCATCTTTTATGTCTTTATTAATTCTTGTATGTATTGTCTTTGCTAGGTGTAAGTTTTATATTTTACTAAGTACACAACTTTGATCAAATCATTGGTTAACAACCCTCTCAAGGAATAGGATATTACTATATTATTATCTAAGACATTAACCTATCTGGCTTATGTGTCGAATCCCTTTAAGATAATATTATTAGAATCAACATTCTACCTAAAATTGGTTTGAAGGCTCAAGATTATATCATAGAACTAGACTGTAAGATCCTACAAAAACTATAAAAATATAAAACTTGCATACTTATATGTTATAAAATAATATATTTTAAGTTAAAAGAATAGAATATTACACTTTTAGCCTTTCACATAGTTATTGATTGAGTTTTAGCAACTTACAAGAAATATAAATTGTTGAAGTTGTTTTACATATTAAGAACTATATTAAGCCAACAACATAAAAAATAATTTTTTCAAATGAAATGTGAAAATTGCAGCGACATCCTAGGAAGAGGAAACATACAACTCATTGTGTTCAAAATATACAATAATGCTAGCCTTAAGAAAAACACACAAATAACGGAAAAAGTGGATGATAAAGAAGGTAACATTGAGAGAATAATATTATTTGTCATTTAAGAAAATATGATCCAAAAAAGTTTATGCCGACTTTTAAAATTTTGATGAACTAAGATAAAAAAATTGGAAAAAAGAAGTTTTGGTTATAAGCACACACGTTAAGTTACTATATGAACTATATGTACACCATAAACTAAAATTTGTTTGCATTATGAAGCTAACACGACCATAAAAAATACTAATTTTAGATTGAACAAAACTTAATAATTAATTATATTGTAAAATTTAATATATTTATTTTACTATTTATGTGTAGATTACATTATTTTTTCAGCATTTTACATCAACAACCATCTTCGTTATTTTAGTGGTAACTCAGTTATATTTTCTTTGCATCATCTCATTTTCAAGACATGTTGAAAAATAATATAGGATAAAAAAAATCAGAAGATTAAGAAAGGGGCATATTTGGAATAAGATGGAAAATAGATTTGAAAATAAATTAATAAAAATTATAATTACTATGTATTATCATAGGATTTTACCTAATATCATAATATTCTACTATAGGATTGTAATATTCTATAACTATTCGATTAGTTTAATATTTTACCTAGGATTGTTGATCGTTTTATAACTTTTGGATTATAGAATTGTAAAATCAAATTATGATTTTAATAACTATGCTTCAAGGACATTTGAAATATTTTGTTGGGTCCCTGAAAGAGTCTCATCAAACATGATGAATCTTTATTCCTCCTACTATAGGTATAAAATTATGTCATGGGAAATTTTGCTAATTGTTAAAATGACCTAACACACCTAACCCCGTTCTTTCCAAACCATCATAATGCAACTCCCTTAAATGTTGCCTGAAATGTTTGACATAATGTAGAAGGCTCCTACTAGGAGCATTTTACTTATGAAGGTACTAAGATAGTCTTTAGGGTATGTTGACCCATCATATATTTTGAACTATGGCATTTAAAGCTAATGTTGTAGCGATGCCTCAACAATATCCTTAGAAAAATGTGTGCCCTAGCCAAGCCATATGTTTTTTTTATAGGCCTTCTAGAGTCCCAACCAACATTTGATTAATAAAAGATTGTATGTCCCTATACAATTTAGTTCTTCTTATTTCTCTATCTTGAAGACTCCTATTTCAAGATGTTCTATCTCAATCTCTCATTTCATTAACACCTTAATATCTAGGATAGTCCAGGTGACCCTTAGATTTCCCTTTATGTTTACACTTTCTAGACTTGGCCACCAATTCCTCTTCTCCCCACATGGTATGTGCTTTATCTCCTTCTTGAAGAACCACACTTAAACTTGTCTTTGGTGCTTTGGTCACACCTTCATCCGGATGATATGCTCGAGGGTGGTTTAGGGCTCGATCATTTCTCCCTTCCATTTTAGGGTTATTACCTCATTCAATGTTTTGAGGGAGCGTGATACCTGACCAAGGCTAGATGAGGGCCATGATGAAGTTGTTCAACATCAATTGTAGAGAGGTTTTCAAATCTTCATTGTAGGCTTGCAAATGATCCATAGTGACTACTTGCTCTAGATTATATTAGCAAATGCTGGATGTGGAAGCAAAGACATAACTTTTTCCCCAAGTGTCTTTAGTCTTCGTAGATGGCATCAAATATTAATGTTGAGTTTTAGATAGAAGATGTAAAAAGAAATGGAAAAAAAATACTGTTGAGTGAAAAATGAGACTGATCCCTTTTGAGAAGAAATGTCCCTTCTATCTATAGTGTTATTGAGGAGAATAAAATGGGAGTATAAGCCATAATTATGTGCGGACTTGAGCCTTTAAATTGTGGGTTAAGTGATGATCTCCTGTTAATGTAAGAGTCAAATCATATATAAAATGTTATTGAAATAATAGTATTATTTGATAACTTATATGAATAAAAATGAACTGATGTATAATGTAAAGTTTAGATTTGTGGGAAGGGTTAACTTGATTTAATTAATAAAGAATATTTTTGTGATAAAAATATATATTTTTGGTATGTAGATGGAATTGATGACATTTTCTTATGAAGCAATAATAAATTATAAATAATAAATTTAAAAGAATATAAAAATAATAGATAAAATAAATAACCTAAAGTATATATTATCAAAGAATAGAGAAATAATTATAAGAATAAAATTTTAAGAGTTAAAAATAACCTATCTTATTCTTTGCAACCTTGAGCTCTAATATAAATTACAGTATAATTAACAACACTATAAAAAATATTATAATAATAATAAAAAAAGAAAGATAATTAAAATATGCGACTTTTAATGTCAACAAATTGATCTTTTCATTGGACCAAATCTCATGGATTATCTGCGACCTTCGGTTCTCTGACCTCTAAAAGTTTACGGGTGCACAAACACAAAGAGTCAAGCGCTACAGAAGAAGTCAACTAGTGACCCATGACGGATATTACTTGCCAGTTACTATTGTAACTACACTACTGGTCTGCTTGAACTGAGAGTGCGGAGCCGGAGAGGATACTCCAAAGAATGATAGCCTGCACCCCTTTGGTTACTAGAAGGGAAACATTATCCAAGCCACCGCGACCACTGCCACCATCGCCAGAGCGTCTACCAGCACCAACTACATTGATACCAAGTCAGGCCGTCTCTGCAAATAGAACAAGAATCTTCCAACTTAAGCATGGGAAATTGTGGTACTAGAGAGGAATCTGCTGTTGTTTCTCACGCTCAAGGTGTGCTTGCAGATCTATAACTATCCCCATCCCGGGTCTCCTTCTTTGTTGTCCATCTCTGTCTTTTCGTGCTTCCCTTATTCTCACCAACTGCTGTTGTGTTTTAGCCGTGTAATATTGCTAGAGTGAGGTCTTATCCCTGACATTATTAAATCAAACAATCTCAAGAAGCATTCGTACATAGTGCACTGATGGACTGGTGCCTTATGCAGGCTAAGACGGGGTTAATTTAATCATAGCTTACCTTAAATACTTTCTTGTTTTCTTCCCCGGACATTCATCAATAAAATTCAAATGTATTCAATTTTTGCAGCAGATTGAGATAACTTTTGTGTTTACTTCGTTTTTGGCAGTTCAGCTGCTGTCAGAGTTGCCGGGCAAAAATGGGAGGTCGTCTGATAAAAAGCATAGTCGTTCCGTGTCAGATCTAAGCGATCCTCCTTCAACCCCTCATATAATTGAAGACTCTAGAAAGAATGCTGGCCTATATACTCACGTTATAGCTTTCACACTCTACGAGCTAGAAACCATCACCAAGAGCTTCCGCTCCGACTACATCCTTGGCGAAGGTGGTTTCGGTACTGTCTACAAGGGTTACATTAACGAAAATGTTCGGGTCGGCCTTAAATCTCTTCCTGTTGCTGTTAAGGTTCTCAACAAAGAGGGTCTTCAAGGCCACAAGGAATGGCTTGTGCGTTCCTTTCTCTCTGCCTCTCATTTCGTCGATGCTTGTATCTTCCTCGTTATTCCCCCTTACATTTTATTTTTTACTTTATTTTTGTTGGGGTCCGATGCCATGCATCCCAGACGGAGGTTAATTTTCTCGGACAGCTGAGGCATCCAAATCTGGTCAAGTTGATTGGTTACTGTTGCGAGGATGATCACAGGTTGTTGGTATACGAGTTCATGTTCCGGGGGAGCCTTGAAAACCACTTGTTTCGAAGTAATGCGTTTGTCTTTCTTTTCCTCTTCTCTCTAACCTCGCATATCCTATTCGTTAGATGTTGTCACCTAAGCATGTGGACTTTTGTTCTTTGGAATCTATAACCATGGCCAAAAGGGAGAAAAAAAGAGAGGAAAGAATAGATTTGAAGTGCAAGGATCACCCAAAATTTGCTTCATTGTTAAATTTAAATTCATAAGCCTAAACTTCTTAGAAGCTCCGAAGTGTGGCGTTAAGGTTTTTTGGCAAGTTTAAATAGTATCTGTCTGTTCTGTTGATTTTTGAGTGCTGGACAATGATTGATAAGTGGTTTACTTTCACTTTTGATTGGTAAACTGGAAGAGAGAAAATTTGGAATTTATCTACCCCTTTCCTTATCTCCAAAATGCAATGCCTTAACATGTTGGCTGTTCTCTTAAGTAAATATCAGGCAAAACTTACTTTTATCAGCAACAAATGTTTTCGGGGCAGTTTTGCTCTTTGTTGCCCTTTTTGTACTTAAATTATTAGTTATGCTTGGATCAAAGTTGTTCGCGACAATAAAATACCACTTGAATTCAAGAGGATGCTTTATGGAGTGACTTTGATTATGCAAACCAAATTAGTTAGTTGATGGTGGCGGAAACAAGGATACTAAATTGGATGTACAATCTTACTAGAAGAGATAAAATCAAGAATGAAGTAATTAGGTGGGTTGGATATGTTAAGCGATGATATCCAGATGTTTGGATGAGGAGTTCTGAGGAGATTCTATTAAAGGATTGTAGGAGACAAAGAGGTAAATTCTGGAAGAATTGGGCCGAGGTAATTAGACATGGTTTGACTTGTTTAGGATTTATTGAGGATCTTTCCTAGACACTGTAGAACTAGGGTAGGTATCCTTAAATAGGAGACTTTACTATATCATCGCAGCCTCAGATTATAGACAAGGTAAAACTCCCCCTTCTTATAGGGTTCTTGTCATAACATTGATATTATCAAGTTGGTTGTTGCCCTTGTCACTTGTGTGGTTGATTGTCATTGTTATTTTAGCTATTTACTTATTTCTTCACTATTCAGATTTTACCTCCCTATTACTTTCATATCTTTGAAAGAAAAACAGAAAACGAAGAAGAAGGCATTAGGGAAACAGCCTGCTGTCCCCAGACCTTGCCAATGGCAGAGATTTCTTACTGAGATGTTACTGTATTTTAGTTCAGATAGGATCACACTTTAGCCTTTAGTTTTGAAGGTGAATCATTTGAAGTGTTTTAGACAGCTAATATTTTATCATCATATTTCAACTATATTTCTTGTATGATCTGCATGAAATGTGTCTTAATTATATCCTTTTCCCTCCATCTGCAGTTCCCTTTTTTTGACTGCTCCCCTCACCCCCCAAAAGAACGGCATAATTACTTGGAGAATAAAGCCCATTGCATTCTGGTGCTCATGAGTATGGTGAAAGTATTTATAATTTGACAGAAAGCTACTAAATTTAGTAAATGTGTAGTTATTTGATCTCACATTGGTCATTTGCTCTGTTCGAGCAGTCTGAAGTTGCTTGTCATCTAAATGTGTCTAGTCACTGTAAGTTGGGCAAATGTGGATGGTGGCAAAATGCAATTGTAGTTTGCCTATCAAAGAACTCAAATGCATATCACGGTAATATAGTGTTGATGCAATCTGGTTTGAGTATTTTCTGCTCCTCAACAAAAGTGTCTTCTTAAGACTAAGATAAAAAGATCCTTTTTATCATCACATCTCTAGATATCCTTTTCTGGGGAGTTCTAAAATAACTTTAGCATGATGAGAGGTTCAGGAAAATTTCTTCCTAAGACTAAAAATAAAGAGTTCTTTGAGAAAATGTATAGGTTTCCTGTGTCTGTAAGTATGAATAAGAGGGGTCCTCTCTGACATGTCTAAAATCACAGTGCAAACTTATGTTACTTGGTTGCCTTTTTCTAGAAAGTCTCATTATCTCCAATTATTTGTTGGTAAACTGCTGAACTATGGCCGAATCAATTCATCAAGCTATTGCCCTTACAGTGGATAAACCATTGGCACTGTATTTGTGTGTGTGTTCCCCCCCCCCTCTTGGTGGACTGCTAATTTACTGCAATTTGCATGCTCATGGTTCCTACCTTTTCTAGTGAGCTTTTGGTAAAGTTATACAGAAGGTTTCCTCCTTCTGGGAACAGTTTGGTTTTTATCTCACATATGCAGTCAATTTGGTCCATGTTTGGAGCTACTTATCAAAAGTAGTTATCCATGATGATCGCTTTTGATAAATAGCTCCAAATAAACTATTGGTGAACTGCTTTTGCATAAACCAATCCTGTACCTTTTGATCATGCTCTCAAACAGAAATGATAATTAGCCCATTTTCTGGTGACTGGTATGATTTTTAACAGTTTTTAAGTGTTTATGTCATTTGTCAATTTTCCAAAGATTTTCATATACTACTCTTTTACAAGATTTGCGCGTTTATGATTTATGAATATCAATACTTGTTGCACTTTGGTCTAACTGAATTTGTTTGACTGCATTTGATCTCTGAAGACCTTTTCTTGAATTTTTTATTTGAACTCAGTGCTGGATATTATGCTTCATTTCGATGGAATAAGTTCATGAAAAATAATTGACTTGCTGACTTGGACTTTATTTATGTATTGTCTGTGTTCAAGTTTTAATTTGGTCCAAGCATTTGAATATTGGACTTTGGTTCTATTTGTTTGCAACTCCCCGTTTTGTCATGTTTTGGCAGAAGGTTGTTATTATAGAACATCAATTGGCTGCTGGAACATTTTTTACAGATCCTCATCATCGTTGCATTCCATCAAGCTGATGCTCTGCTATCTCATGTTGTGTTATTCATTTTGTACACCATAGGAAGGCACTCAAATGTTTTTTTCACCCTATTTATTTTTCAAGGCATTCTTTGTAATTTCTTATCTAACATTTGTATTTTTCTTTATGATTGTACATTTTTTGCTTTTGCCAGTCATGACCACTGTATGTGCTTGCAGGGCTTATGTTTAATTAGATAATTAATTATTTTTTACTTAGTACTAGATGCCCTGATCTGCAAGAAATCACTGCTGGTGCAAATGATTCATTCTCTTTCTTGCTAAAAAGCTCTTACCATTGACCAGAAATTGTATTTGATTGTCTATCTTGTCAGCAGTTTGTTTTACATCATGTCCCCATGTTGTATTGTGACAACCAGCTATTCCTATTTACTGAAGTTAGAATACCTTCTTCTGGGGTATGCAGAAGCAGCTGTTCCATTATCTTGGTCAACAAGGATGATGATTGCCCTTGGAGCAGCAAAAGGACTTGCTTTTCTTCACAATGCTGAACGCCCTGTTATTTATCGTGACTTCAAGACATCTAATATACTTCTTGATTCTGTGAGTGGCCTTCTTCCTCTAGTTTATTTATTTATTTATTTGAATTTCATTTGAGTAAGCTATTTTGGTTGGATCCTTGTTAGTCCAGAAATATGATAGTATGCATGGCTTACATTTGTGATTAAGGCTTGATACACATACCTCACGGGCCTAATAGTGATGCAGGCTATACCCCTTTAAACATAGTTTTAAAAACCGGACTAGTCATTGAAGTGGTATCATAACTGATTCACTGGTTTAGTGGTCGGACTAGTGGTTTGGACAGGCCGGATCACTAGTATATATTAAGTCAAAAAATGTGAAATATATAAAAAATTAATCTATATATGAATATGGCCGGCTCTCCACGGGTTTTTTAACCTATTCGATTGGCCAGTTTATTAATTTTTACTAGTCTTACCTATTTTTGCTGATTCCAAAATTTTAAAAACCGGACATGAAATTTGTCCCGTGACATGATCGGTTCACTAGTCGGACCAGCCGGTCCAATTCAGTTTTTAAAACTATACCTATGAAGATATTAATTCTAGAGTGAAATTGCTCAACAAAAAATGTGCAATTGGCTTGGCACTAATTGTATCCATGTCTTATAATTATTTTTTTTCCTTGCCAAACCCAACATGTAGAGACTATTTTAATTAATCCATGCGAGATTCGATCCTAGGTTGAATATTCATGGACTTCTTCAAATCCCATTAAGGAATGCATTCTTGTGACATGTAATTGATAAAGTGACTAATTTCATTTATAGGCCAAAGATAAAGTACAAAATGGTGTTGAGTTTTGCTATAGGAGCAAATGTCTCTTGTTATTCTATCCCATTTCCTTGAGTGGATTCTTGAGTTGCAAATCGAGCCATGAATCTTTCCATGCTCCTCCCTACTTCACATTGCACCACACAGTTGGTTGTAAGTGGATCATTATCATATAATTAAATATTGGTCTCGTTACACAATATTGGCCGATATTTATCGGATTTTAGGTTAACCGATATAAGAAATTGACAATACACTATGGTTTTAGAATATCACATTTATCGATGATATATCGGTTATTGACCGATATTTGTTATGTCCTAGTTTAAAATAGGAGAACTTTTGACCGGAGAAGTTGACTTCAACAAGATTATTAGGAGCACTTTGAGTTTCTGCAAGGAACAAATTTACTTGGGAATCTAATGGACATGGTTTTGAGATAGAATTGTTGGAATAATGTGAGGTTCAAGTGATTGGTAGGGAATGCTATTAAAAAATTGGTATTCATTGTCTATGACACTGCCGAAGGGCAGGTTTGGGATTTTGTGGATTTTGTTAAAGGAAAGTGCCATCCATTGTATTGTAGAATTGCCTTGTGATAGGAGAGAAACATTTGTATCCTATTGGTTTGGCGAGTGCCTAAAGATATGCAATTGATGATTATAGGATTAAGCTTACTTCTATGATACACATGGACATAGTTTGTGAGCATTTAGACATTTATATGTCAGACACAATTTTGGAATTTGGGTGACTTAAGAAGGGCACATGTGCTTAGGGATTTGGGACAGAGGACAGCATTATAGTGAAAGATAAGTTGTAAGATTAGCTTCCTCCAAAAGTATTCAAGGGTATAGTAGTGAACATGATAGATCAAGATATCTCAAGAAGATGCCTTTTTTCAGGTATCTCGTTTTGTTGAGTTGTACCGGAGCTTAAGATAATCAATAATCTCCAAGGAACGAAACAACTTATTTCCTAGCATTCTTGTTTTTTGTTGATTGAAACAGAATTAGAGAAATGATATTGAAAGGCTTGACAACTGTTTTTTTTTTGTTTCCAAGGATATAATATATAGATAGATGACATAACCATGTATGTAGAAATAGCAAACAACTAGCTAAGAGCTCCTAGTCTTCGGGAGAAAAGAAAGTAAAAAGTAAAGAAAGACTTACACATATAACTACGAGTTAACACCAGGCCAAAACCGAAAGGGAGTAAATATAGATCATTGGGCATCCGGGTTGTTGAGCTGAGCATCACAACAAGCAGCGCATACACATAAACTTGCACACGCAGCTGTAGAATTTGTTGGGCTATAATGCTAACCATGCCTTTAGCCTTTTTAGCAAACCAAGAATAATCATTCTTGGATTGGAGATACCCCTTAAAAAAATGGTAGAGGAAAGCTTTCCATACTATTGATGGGAAGCTTGTTTCAAGCCGTAGAAGGACTTATTAAGCTTACAAACAAGAGAGGGAGGAATATCGAAACTTTTTGGCGGCTTCATATAAATTTATTCAGTTAAATTCCCATGCAAGAAAGCATTGTTGATGTTGAATTGGTGGATGTACATCCCTTCTTAGCTGATACTGCTAAAAGGCTCCAAATTCCAATCATACGAACAACAGGAGAAAAATTTTCGGTAGGGTCTTCCCCTTCCTTTTGGGTGAAACCAAGAATGACCAAACGTGCCCTATGCCTCTCAGTTGAACCATCAGCTCTATACTTGTCCTTATAAACCCAACAACAACCGATTGATTTCATTCCCTTAGGTAGTTTCATCAACTCCCACATCCTATTTTCATTTAAAGCTTCAAATTCCTTTTCTATGACTGTAACCTAGTTTGGATCGGACATTGCTTCTGCGTAAGAGTGAGGTTCGGGTATGTGATGCTTAGTGAAAGTACTGGATTGAAGGCTGATAGTTTCTTGGTTGTGAATTTGATCGCCATAGGTGTTGGTGAGTGTATGTGGGCAAGATTGGGTAGCAGGATCTGAATCTTTACAAACACAATTGCAACAAAAATCTTGGAACCGTATGGGAGTTTGGGTGGGTTGGGTGGATTGTCTCAAGGGAGGTAGTGCAGGCGGGACATCGAATGATATCGAGGAAGGTTGGTTGTGATTGGAACTGGGAGGTGAAGTTTCAGATCGTGGAGGAGATGAGTTGGGACTGGTGTTGAAATAATCATGTGATGGAGAAGTGTCCAGTATAGGAAGATGAATGGAAAAACTAGGCGGATAGGAAGGAGGAGATGTGGAAGTTTGTGCTAAGGGAGAGGAATATTTATGAAAAACAACATCCCTGCTAACGAGGATTTTCTGTGTATCCAAAGTAAAAAGTTTGTATGCTTTCTTTCTATGAGGGTAACTAAGGGAAACACATGGATGGGACTTAGGCATAAATTTGTCCCATGGTGCTTCAATTGTGGTAACATAACATAGGCATCCAAAAGCTTAAGGTGGGCTAGGCTTGGTTTGTTTTTGAAAAGAATTTGATTTAGACAACGGTTTTGTAGGATAGAAGATGGGAGTGGGTTTATAATGTAAGTGGTCGTTAAAACACTATCACCCCAATATTCATGAGGAAGATTAGATTGAAACATGAGGGATCGGGAAATCTCTAGTAGATGTTTATGCTTTCTTTCTACGATGTAGGATAGAAGATGGGGAAAACAGTTTGGTGCATAATCCCTTGGTCAAAGTGTTTTTTTATTTTTTTATATTAGAGCCTAGCTCATAGACATTGTCAAAGTGAACAATTTTAATTATTTTACTGAATGGCATTGAACAAAGGCAATGAAAAACTTTAAAATGGTGAAGGCAATTGCTTTAGTACTTAAAAGATAGGTACAGGTTGCCCTGAAGTAGTCATCAACAATGGTAAAAAAATATATTTAAAACCATCACGTGTCATATAATTTTGTAGGGTCCCCAAGTATCAATGTGAATAAGGTTGAAAGCGGCCTTCGATTGTGAGGAGCTGGGAAAGACCGGTAGTCATTGTTGGCGTGCCTTGAAACATATATCACAGGATAAATATGCCATTTTTTGATAGAGCATAAAAAGGGAAACATTTGTTTCAGTTTGTAGAATGGAAGATGCCCTAATCTAAGGTGCCATAACATAACATAAAAAAGATAGAATTGAAACATTTTCCAATTGAGAATGGATGAAGGTCTCCGGAAGACTTGACTTGTCTGTGTCCACATACTTTGTGGCAGGGACTGGACTTGAACGGAAAATTGGAATTTAGAAGATAAAGATCCTTGTTGAGTTCACCAAGGTTGACGAGGGTCCTCTTCAAAGGGTACTGCATCAAGCATTGGAGATCAGTGAAATATATGATTGCACCGGTTTGTTTAATTAACTTGGAGACAGAGATAAGGTTATATCTGAGTTTAGGAACAAATAAGACCCCTTTGAGAGTTCTGCCATTTTTAATGGCGATGGAACCAATAGAATGATCCATGGTTTTGCTGCTATTAGGGAGAATGACAGAGACAAGTTTGGAGTTGGGTTGGAAGTTGGTGAAAAGGGTTTGGTTGCCACTCATATGATCGATGGCATCCATGTCCAATATCCAAAACTAAGTGTGAGCCATGGAAACGTGAAAAGAAGATTTTAAAAAAAAAAAAAATGGATCATGAAAATTCAATTCCTTACCTATGAAACTCATTGTACCAGTTGTTGTAGATGTTTGAGAATTGTCATGAACAACTTGCATATTTGTTGTCAGTCCTTTATACTGATTGAGTAGTGTTAGAAGCTAATTGTATTGCTCATTGTTTAAGACTCTAGAGTTATTGCCATGAGTATGCTCTTGCTCACCATTGGAGTTGCCATGAGCAATTAGCATTTTTCCGTTGTATGGTCTGTTTTCTTGCTGTAGTTTCAAACCAATTTCTTTTTATCCAATTTCCATCCTTGTGTTTGTTCCAGCTTTGATCTTGAAGTGTTGAGGGCCACCATATCTGAGGAGGTAGAATTAGAGGAACCATTTTCAGGTTGCTTTTCCTCATTAATCAACAAGGAATAAGCATTTCCAATGCCGGGCAGTGGAGTTGCCATAAGGATGCTTCCCCTAATGGTTGAATAACCATCGTTCAAACCCGTAAAAAATGAACCAGTCTTTAATCTTCAACATGCTTCACTAGAGACTTCGCAACCCCGCAAGTGAACATGGGTTATGTGGTTAACAGTGCCAACTCGTCCCATAGCTTCTTCATCCTAGTAAAGAAAGTGGCGATACTATTTGCTCCTTGGGACATAGAAGTGATATCTTTTTAGAGTTGGTAAAACTAGACTCCATTTGCAATTCCATACCGTTCTTCGAGTTCTTTCCATATTCCATGCACTGAAGCGATGTATATTACAGTTTCAACAATCTCTTTACTAAGTGAATTAAGGATCCAACTTGTTATCATGGAGTTGCAGCGAGTGTAACACCCCAATTTTTACGAACCGAAAAATTTTGTTTTACAGCAGAAGCATATAAGCAAAATATTAGGTGTTATCGCCGTAATTGACATAAGTTTGGTTTGCTCAACCATCCTTACATCAATCACAAGGTTAAAACCATTCATAGTAAAACAAAAAAAATAAAAATGGAAGAACTTTTACAAATATGATATGAGTTTGGAGGTTAACTCTGAATTACAATAACAAAATGCAAACTAAGGGATACCATGTATTAAAGAGTCCAAAAAGGTATGCGGGTAAATACATGAACCGGATAACATGACTCTGCACCCATAACCTTGATACCAAGTCACTCATCCACATATAACTCATCAAACGCTGCAAACTTGTCCAATAGGTCAGCCTTGACCTACACAAATACATTTGGGTCGTCTACTTGTGGGAATGAGTAGCACCTATAAAACAGATGATCAGTATGTTACGTACTGAGTAAGGTAATAATACAGTTGAAGTAGGAGCACACATAATACATGAATTCACATCAGAGAATAAGCTTACGTAAGATAATACAAAACAGTGCCAGGTAAATAATGATTTTAAGTCTCGCTATATAAATATATCATATTTCAATATTTTATTTACGTTAAGTTTAGGGACCCCACTATTCTTAAATCAGTGGAATGTCCGAAGCACCTTTCAAGGACAAGACACCTAAGCCACTATTATTATTCGGTGGAATGGACTCAACCCCTTAGTTCTGACTCACGTAGTCTTTCACTTTAAATGATTAGTAACTTTCCATTAATACTTTATCTCTTAATTGTATATTTATTCACATTGAGTATGAGGCCCTATTATTCTTAATCTGATGGAACAGACTAATGTACCTATCAGAAACAAGACACCTGAGCCATTATTGTTATCCATTGGAATAGACCCATATAAACATCTTGGTTCGACTCATGTGATCTTTCACTTTATATGATTAATATCTTATTAGAGTTGATTGTATATTCAAAATTATCACGCAGGACATATATAAGTATACAATATATAAATTTAACAACGTAATTAGGACCACATAATTATCTTCAAATGACCATAATACCCTTAGGTAATTAAAAATGCTCATAGTCTCCCAAGGCTTTATAAATCTCAATACCAATGCATATACATCTCCAATATCCATTCAGAACATAAATCCTTAATTATTTGCACATATACCATATTCAATATTTATACCAAAAGCATACTTCCAAGGTCTCATTTCTCAAGATATTATATCATAAAATAACATTAATCATATAATGTCCAATATAACAACACATGCACATACACATACACATAAAGTCCTAGCTACGACATGTATCCTTACCAACAAAGATACTGAGCTCCATGCACCTAAATCCTATACCTCCTTTCAGATCGTCGGAAAATCACCTACAAAAAATAAGATAATACACAATTAGGCTCAAAGATTATAACCGAGGGAAAATTTAAGGTAAAAGAGGGTAAAAATGGAAATAATCGGAGTCAAAGGGAAGCTTGATTGGCATAGAAGTGTGGTGGATTGTATGGTGGTGCTATGTGAAATTTTGGTGGTGTTTGAGTAAGGTTTGGGGTTGAAAAAGAGGGTGCACGACCGAAATGGGGAGGTTACACGGGCGTGCGGCAGATGGTGCACACCCAGGCCGTGAGCTAGGATACTGCACAGACGGGTTGTGCAAAGAGGCATGGCCGTGCTTGAGCAACAAATTTATGAGACAATAACAAACAGGTGCGCACGGGCGTGAGAAGGATGTGCGCAAGCCGTGCAGTTTGCACGGGCATGTGATAAGGAAAAATTAGAAGTGCAAGGTCGTGTGTAGAAGTGCAAGGCCGTGCGCCTCACAAAAATGCGATGGATGTGAGGATAGAAGAGGGAAAAATAGCGGTGGTCGATGGCGATAACGGGCGATGACAAGGGGGAGTGATGGGGTGGCCTTGGTGGTTGGTCCACCAGGCTTTGGGTGGTGTTTGGTGGTGCACGGGGGTGATGGGGTGGTTTGGGCGTGTGAAACAGAGCAGGGCCGCATGAAGAAGAAGAAGAAGAAAGAAAAGAGAAGGGATCGGGCCGTAGTTTTTGACAAAATTTGGGTAATAAAAGAGGCAACAAATGAGGGAGGAAGAGAGGTGGAGTAGTATATATATATGTGTAATGCATGGAGGAGTGCGAATGGTTATACAGGGGTGATGGTGCAGGAGCACGAGGGATGACAGTGGCGTGAGGGAGTGGAGCAAAATTCAACGGATAGGATGGTTGAGAGTGATGGTGGAGTGTTGGGTGAAAATGATAGGGCAACAACATGAGATGGTGATGGTTGTGTGTGTGTTGTGTGACAGTGTGAGTAAGAAAAGGCCAGGGGGTATGCAGTCGATGGCAGTAGTAGTAGCACGATATGGTGATGGTGAGGGTAATGGTTGTCGATGATGATGATGGTTGTAGTAGGGGGGTGCGGGTGATGGTTGTGTGTTGCAAGTTGTAAGAATATAGTTAAGTATTACGGTGTAGGATGCAGAAGAAAGGAGAAAGGAAAATGGAGAAAGAAGAGGAAAAAAGAAAAAGAAAAGGAAAAAGGGGAAAAGGTTGGGGTTAGTATTAGATATATTTTTGATTAGCTAAAATAGGTAGGATTAGTGATATAAATTTACTGGAATTAAGATTGGATTCCGAAAAATAATTTATCTGGGTCAAAGATTCGGATTAGGTTAAGATTTCAGGATTAAGAAATTTGGGTAAAGTTAAAAATAAATTTTTCTCAAGATTAGAATCGGATTAGGGTATTAATGATACGGGATTATGTTTAGCAAAATTTTAGGGTATTATAGCGGGTCCATTGGTTGGAAGTTGTAGCATTGCTCTCAGGGTTCTTGAGTGTGCCGTCAATCAAATCAAGCTTATTTTTTGTGGCTAAGGCAATCATTATTGCCATTTTCCATACATGATAGCCGGTTCCATCGAAAGCTTTGGATCCTAAGATGGTCTAGGATTGGCAGAAGCATGTAAATAGTGGGGATTTAATGAGTTGATGATCGTGTTTGAGCTTTCAAGAGTAGTGTAGGTTTTTTCATTGCTCAGCATATTGAATGAGGCTTGGAAAGTTGGGAGAGAATTAATGAATAAAAGGATCGATGATCAGAGTTAGATTGCTTTGCTACTTTTTGATACCATGTTGATTGAAAATAGAGTTGGAGAAAGGATATTGAAAGGCTTGACAACCTTTTTGTTTTCTTCTGTTTCCAAGAGTACAACATATAAATAAATGGCATAACCATGTACGTAGAAATAGCCAAGAACCGGCCAAGAGCTCCTAGTCTTCAAGAGAAAAGAAAGTAAAAAGTAAAGAAAGATTTACACAGATAACTATGTGTTAACACCAGGTAAAAATTGAAAGGGAGTAATTATAGGTCATTAGACATCCAGGTTGTTGAGTTGAGCATCACAAGAAGCAGCACATACACATAAACTTGCACACACTGGTGTAGAGTTTGTCAGGCTTGGACTGCGGCTACTTGAACCTGAGTTGGTATTTTTTAGATATTTCATCATTTTTTAACACTTAGATGTTCTATTGAAATTGGGTTTGTATCATGACATTGATCTTTGAAAAAATAAATCTGACATTATTTCATGAGAAATAACCATGCCTCGACAAACAAAATGAACCAATGTGCTCCTATTATTATTATTTTATATGAGAAGGTTCCTATATATTAAATTGAATTAATAAGAAAATATGAAACTTTTTACATGGAAATTTGGTCTGAGTTTCTATGGTGCGTTGAAAAAATTGACACTTTATTTTGAAAAGTCATTTTTTTTAATAGTAACGAAGGCAATTTATTTGAAGGATATCAAGAAGATAGTGATTCAACATGATTTTGTTACCATTATTAGGCTTAAAATCTAACAAAGCTTTGAACTTTTTACGCAGTTTGAAGAACATGTTTTTGTAGAGAGTCTTCACCTTTTCTTTCTTTTTTGGTAATTAATTAATTAAGGATATTAATGCCAAAATGTGCAGTCATTACATCAAGTAGGCTAATTAACATCCCTCCAGTCTACTGCCATTATGGGAAAAACCCTGAATGGCATACATCAAACTCTTGCTACTCTAGCTGCCAATCAAAACTCTTTCTATGCTAATGATCCAGCTGAGCTAAGTACTGTTGCATCCTCCTATCAGTAAGTCAGTTGTGGCAAATGAATATCTCCTGGATGATCTGCTTTATCAACAAATTTGGCCTGCCTGGCTTTCACTGAAAAACGACTGTGTTCGTGCTGTGCCATGATTTGTACAGGGTTGGAAGCCTTCACTTTCGTGGAAATAGTCATGAGTTCTTTGTGGCACGACCAATCATCTTTCCCAAATTCATGCCCTGAAATGTTAAAAGGATTAGCACCAAGCCACCAAATCTAGCCAGAAAATGTTCATCACAGATGAGTTAGGCAATAGACAAGAGATTACAATAAAGTGCTGGAGCGGAAAAATGGATTTGAGCTGATGTTCAAATGTCTTCTGAACATATCAGTTACTTTGGATACAGATCTATAGACAATTCCGACAGCTTATCTTCTTGACAAGTTCTGATCTTCATGAAAGGAGCCACTAAACATGTGGTCTGAAGCACTTGAATCAACGATCCATGTTTTCTTAATCTTGTTTTCACCATGAGCTTTATGTGGTTTACCTGATTGAGCCAAAGTTGCAGACAATGTCAGAGTTGTGGGCTGTCTAATCTGCTTTTTACCTAAGAGGACTGATTTGGTTGAAGCAAATCTGTCTGTTGTGGAGGCAATAAAAATCCACGACCCTCTTTGTTGTTTCATGTAGATGGTGGCTTTTAATCAGCAGATCTCATTGGTATGACCAGGTCTTCATTTCCAGGGCTGATTATTATCATTAGAAGTTGCTGGTGTCCTGGAACAACAAGGGCAGGTCCTTCTTCGACCTATGGAATGGGTGTTGAGGCCCCATATTCATTGTTTTCAGATTCCTCTCGACAAACTTCTAAGAAGACTTCATGTTCACAACTCACAAGGATTGTGTTCCTAGGATTCTGCCCCACACCTCTTCAAGATATTTCGTGAACCCTGTCAAGAATTTAAAGAATGCTTTCTTTTTTGATGATTTGTCTGTACAGTGGTCCATCTTCACGACACTTTCATTTCTAAACCTCAAAGAGTTTTAATTTCTGTCTATACTGAGTGACTAAGGTAATGGCCCACTGGGTTACCGAAGGCTCACCTTGACGAAGATCATTGAGTATGCATTCTTAAAAAAAGGAATGAGTGGCAGCATCCATATTTCTTTGCAGTTTCTAAAGAAGAAAACCCTCTCCAATTTTATTCATGATGAAGTTTATTAACCATCGCATCATCATATTGTGGTCAGATCATCTTTGTTCGGAGCCAGCAAGCTGCTGCTACTCCGGTGAGGTAATAATCCTTCATCTTTCTGCATATGAACATCATTTTGGGATCACCAAAGAAGATAGTGTCCATATAATTTGTGACTAATGAGCAGAGTTGTGTTCTTGGTTTCAATAGACACATTTTTTCTTTTGGTAAATATGTGAATGTGGAAGGGGGTAAAGTATTATACTAGTATTACTAATAAAAATACAAATTACCATAGGTGAAAATAGTAGTAATATGAGACAAAAATAATAATAATAGAAACAATAAAAATGAAGGATGACTACCTCACCGGAATAGCAGCAAGGACTCGTAGCATTAAGGTTCACCGAGACTGTGCACCTGGGATTCATACTTGGTAGTTGTTGGTGAAACCTTGTTTTGCTTATACACTTTTCAGATTTGAACTAGGTTAATCTTAGTACCACAGTGATAATGTATTTTTGGGATGAAGTAATTGAAAATACTCTCAATAGTAGCTATTGTGTGAAAGTATTTACTTTAGGAACAAAGTATGATTCTCACATGGATAGTGGGTTAGTCTTGTGATGCAGTATGGGTTAAAGGGATGCGAGACAGGTTTTGGATGTCATACGATATTAAAGATATTGTATATTATTTTATTGGAATATATTAGAGATTGAAGATATATTAAGAGTAATATTTTAGCATTAGTATATCTTATTAATAGATATTATATTATTCGAAGGTATATAATCTTGTGTTTACAAAGGTTTTCAATTCCTTAGTACTATTATTATGGATCAAAGTTATGATATTGAATAGCAAATTGAGTATTATTCCTGCAGTCTCTAATTTAATGCCTATCCCTTACCGATTCTCTTCATCTCCCTCCAATTTATTTTCTTCTCTTCCCGTCTTCCTACCATTCCTTCTCCTATTACCTTTTTGTCTCTCATCAACTTACAGAAGTCTACTTCTCATTGCCGGCCCATGTTTCTCATCTCATTGCTTATCTCGGTAATTATTGACCACTCCAAGTTATTTGAAACCCTTTTTGGGCTGCCCACATCTCTAGAAAATGAATTTTATGTGTTCACATCTCATGGACTTGCCAACATGTTTTTGTGGACCAATTGGGCTCTCACTTGCCTTCTTATCTTTATTATTGTCCGTAAGGTACAAATTGGTGCACACTCCTATAGCTGAAGTTTTTAAATAATAAGGAAGGCATAAGTGAGACCTTTTTTTATCTCTTCTATTTTACTGTGAATGAATGTTCCATCAGAACCGGTCCTTGTTGTACCTGTGGCATTGACTTCAAGTTGTTTTGTACATGACTGGGGTTCGACCCCTGTAATTGAGTTTTTGCCCTTATGTGAGCAGTGTTATTTTTATTTTCTTGATCTCAAATATTGTGGCTTGGGTTTTGGCTGTCCCATTCTGAAAATTAGAAAGAATAGAATGTTCTGTCAGCTTTCTCACTCAAGTTCTCTTCCTTGCCAATCAATGGCAGCAGCGTAATGCTGTATTCACTCTTATCAGTGAGACTAAAATAACATCTTATGCCCTATCACTTACCATACATTTTTCATGGGTCTCCCATGAAGTTTATTAACCTTTTATTGCTTCCATCCAGTTAGGCCATTTTGATTATTCTCTGCATCCCAGCACTGGCAGTAGTTGTGTGGAACTAAAATGACAGGAAATGAGTGGTCATAGACTCTTAGGCTATAGTATGAACCCTTAGATCCTAAACATGGGATTTTCTATAGGTTTAACCAGTGACTTGAGAGCTTTGTGTAGCTTAACAAATAAGCAAATTCATTTCAGTTCATATGAAGTCCTGGTTGTCAGTTCAGCTTTTTGAAAGGAAGGGAAAAATCACAGATCCTTTTGTTAAAGGACTCTCAAATTTTAGGTGGAAATGTCAGACAATTTTGCTTCAGAGCTATATCCCTTTCAAAGCCATCCTTAACTTTCATGATTATGTCAGAACCACCTCGTAGTATAGAAATCACCCCTTGCTATAAGGCCGGGAGCCAACTTCCAATATTATCTTATAATGCCTTACTACAGGTCAGTGAGCGAGGGGAATGTATTTTGGTGAAATTGTGTGAGCATGAGAGAGTACAAGTCAGTCGAATAAAGTGTGTTATAAGTCAATCATTCTGTTATGGAAATTTATGGAATTGCCCCTAATCCTACAACCCAATTTAGGGAGGTCATATTCCAATGCTAATGATGAAAATTTGAAATAAATTGTTTGATTTTTTTATTTATTCCATTCAGATGAAATGATAAAAAATCTATTTATGATCTGGAGGTGGTTTTAGGATTACAGGAATAAGGGTGGTTCTGTTTTTTTATCTGTTTATTCTTTTTTTTTTTATCTTGTAAAATTAATTTTCTTACTTGCCTATGCTTGTGTCATTCTGCAGGATTATATTGCGAAGCTTTCAGATTTTGGACTTGCTAAAGCTGGACCACAGGGTGATGAGACGCATGTATCAACTCGTGTAATGGGTACCTATGGATATGCTGCCCCAGAATATGTTATGACTGGTATGTATCTAAATCGTCATATTTGCCTGGCTCATCAGCTAAAATCTGCAAGAGAATATTCTCAGTGATCTCATTATGTTGGATGGTTGATGAGTGATCTACCTCTTGGGGAAAAGAAATAATTATGTCACTTTTTGTTGGCAATAGTCTATCCTTTAAGCAAGTCCATGCAAAATCAGAATGCTTACTCAATTTCCAGTAGAAATAGTTTGCTGTTCTGAATTTTTCCCCGGAGTTTGGGTGTCAAACCTTGAATTCCAGTGAAGCCAGAAAGATATGGTTGTCACATATGCTTCATCATCCTGCTATACTGTGTATGAATAAGCTTAGAAAGAGATGATTGTCACATTTGCTTCATCATTCTGTTTGTCAAATGAGCAGGCCATCTCACTGCACGGAGTGATGTGTACAGCTTTGGAGTAGTTCTTCTGGAGTTATTGACAGGAAGAAAGTCCGTTGACAAGACCCGGTCAAGCAAGGAGCAGAACTTGGTGGATTGGGCACGGCCAAAGCTTAACGACAAGAAAAAATTGCTGCAAATCATAGACCCAAGATTGGAGAACCAGTATTCAGTACGAGCAGCACAGAAAGCCTGCAGCTTGGCATACTACTGCTTGAGTCAAAATCCCAAGGCTAGGCCCCTGATGACTGACGTAGTTGAGACTTTAGAACCATTACAGGGAAGTGATAAATCGGGAGACGATGTTACATCATCACCATTTTCAACCTTAGGAGGCGGTCACCTCGGTTCACTCCCTCTGAGAAGGATGCCAGAATATCAAATCCATCGCAGGTTTGGGCACAATGTTGGTACAAGTGCTAGCTGCCGATCACCAAACCCAAATTGTTCTCCTCGAGGTCCTGCAGCTTGCAGAGTGAGGTGAAACCATCCTTCCACTGTGTACTAGTCTTGTGCCTTTTGCCCAATCACTCGTGTAATGGCAATTAATACGCTCGTCCCAATGTTATGGTGTGCAATACGTGGTATATGATGGTGCCACAGATTTGTTTGGAACTGCATTTTTTGTTTTGTGTTTCCTCCACATCGTCATATGCACTCACAACAGTAGGGACTTCTTGTTATTTCAAGCTTAAGATGGTTTTCATAGCCACATCCACCAGGGGAGGTGGACGAAACAATGTTCCACGTTTGCCAATCTTTCTGATGTGAGGCTCATCGTGTTAAGCTCTTTATTTCTTTATCATTTGGTAGTAGCGTATTTTCCTCTAAAAGCCGCAATATGTACAAATGTACCTAGGGGCAAGAAATATAGTGGCCTTCGTTCCAAGCAGCAGTAACAGTGTTTCACGAGCACTTCAAACTTTCGGGCACATGACATGAATAATCCGAGCAGAATTTTAGCATATGTGATTTCAAGTGACATCATTGGCACTGAATCTACCTCAATGCATCAACTCGAAGGGGAAAAGGAAAAAGAAAAAAGAAAAGAAGATGAACGGAAAATAGCTCAAGTGTTGCACCGAATCTCTTGACACAGAATTCTACATCATAGTCAGATGAAGGGTGACAGACCCATGGGTATCTACGTTTGAAGCACAACGGTTCACCCCTCTGATTCACAAGTAATCATTCAATCCCCGGATACATATGTCTTGTCTTCATGATAATTTTTCTTACTCGCTGCCTTATTCTCATTGCGTTTCTGCAGAGCGTACAGCAAAAACAAGATGAGCCTGAATTGAACCAACAAACTATATGCTCAAGACAAAATCTATGGTCGTCTACTAGATATGAAATCCCTCAAAACAGGGGGGATATATTCATTTGTTCCTTTTGTTGCTCCTAGTCTACTTCACTACTCAGCACTTAGATGTTTCCATTACTAATTTACAGCCCAAACAACTGGACTAAAGTCAAAAACATAGATTGTGGTCGCAAAATTGTAAAGTCAAAGAAGTGGCTTACATCAGTTGTACATATAGTGCATAACATCCAAGCAGGGCAAACGACAGGGATGAGGGGGCAGAGAGAAAGGGGATGAAATTTGAAGGGTCAGAGATACTAAAATTGGGAGAAATGAGGACATCATAGGATGTCGAGGGAAAGAGAAACACAGGCACATAGAGAAAGGAACCTGGTAGGCTTCGTGATTTGATACAATCCTTTTGATGATTGTAGTAGTCGTGATATCCAATGGGCTTTCCAAAACTTTGAAGATACCCATTTCAATTGGGACGGCGTATGGATTATTCTCTTCCTGCAAAACGGATGCCACTCATTACACATACACGCCAACTGAGAAGATGCACATCAAATTAAGAGCATACGGCTTACCAAGTCAAAGTCGTTACTTTCAGCTACAGTGCCATGGACTACTGATGAAATGTTGAACCGTAATAGCAAAATTATTCGGAAGTGAGCATGCTCTTCTGAACCAGCTATTCCATGGAAGCTAAACATGTCAAATACCCTTCTCCTACTTATTCATAACTCCACTCATGAAAACATTATGCTTGACAGTAATTACTAGAAGAATGAACAGCAGATAAATTCAGATATAGAAACCCCAAAAGCACAAGCTGACTCCCAAATAAGTAAAGGAAATACGGAAGGAATAATGGTAAGTCATAACCAAGTCTGTTTAAGGACACTTAATTTCTGCACGAGAAGAAACAAGGTCAGATACATATATACACAATGAAAAAAAATTGAAAACTGAAATATTTAAAAACACTGGAATGTAAACATAAACTGACTATTTATAAAGGAAGCGGACAATTGGAGATAAATGCATTAGGCGCATTATTTTTGCATCAAGAAATTGACAGAAAAAGTTGTCACGAAGGCCAAAAGAATGTGACGAACCTATTTAGTTTCATGCAGGAAAATAGAGGGAGCCGGTGATCAAGATGAGAATGAGAAGGTGTATCATATATTAGGTTTAAGTAGGGCTGTAAATGAGCTAAATCAGTTCGGTATTCAACTCGGCTCGTTAAAAGCTCGGTTTGGCTCGTTTGTTTAGTTAAACGAGCCGAGTTTGAGCCTAGGGGTGTTCGACTCGGCTAGACTCGTCAGTAGCTTGTTTATAGACTTGTTAATAACTTGTTTACAGGCTTGTTAATAACTTGTTTACAGGCTTGTTAATAGTTCGTTAATAGGATCAAACTATTAAAAACACTTTTTATAATTAATTTTTTATATAATAATAATATTATATATAACCCCTATATATAATATATAATATAGAAAAAATACATGTAATATAATAAAATTGGGCCCAAATGGATATAAATTATTGGAAAGAAAAATAAACTAAAAACCTAGCTCCTTACCTGATCTCTATCGGCATAACCTATCTTCTATTTGGCTAATTGCTAAATTAGTCTCTTAGTCTCTCTCACTTTATCTAATCTTTTATCACACACACGATTAACGACTCACACCACTCACACAGACCATAATACTACATGGTCCGCACCACTATAAATTATAGAGAAATAGAGCATAAGTATAAATGTGTTAGAGTCTCGGAGGGATGTTATTAGGAGATATTTGTTATGCAACTATTAAGAACTTGTTTAGTTGGAATTAATAGAGCATAAGTGTTGTTTTATGATGTTGTTGTGAAGAAATGTTTGGTCTTGAGGAAACTAAATAGGGTGAGGGAAAATATTTTTAGGAACGTCATTTATATATATATATAGACATAAATAAAGATAAAATATTTTGTACGTCACATGTAATCTTTTACATCATTTAATAATTTTATGTATGGTATTATCATTATAGGTATTAGTATTAGTAATTAATAAATGTGAACTTGATTATAATTAACCAATAAAGGATAATTTATATTGATTGTTGTATGATCTAATATAGTAAAAAAGGTGGTACGGTAATTTTTTTTCAAATTTTATTCTAATTAGTTCATTTTGATTAATAGTGATATATATATATATATATATATATATATATATATATATATATATATATAATTTTTTAATACTTCTAAGAAAAAATATTACCTATATCAACATGTTTTACACTTTTATGTATCTTTATTCTTTAATAAGCAAATAGGTTGCTTAGTGGTTATAAGTTAGTAGTTACTAATAGCAACTTAATAATTACTATACTAATACTAGTATTATTTTTCCAACAAAAGGCTCGTTTATTATTTTCCGGCATACACCAATACCTAGGGTTGTGCAAAAAATCTGGGATCCGAAAATCCGATCCGATATTAAAAAATTCGATCCGACATTCAGATATCCGGTCTTTTTTTGGATTATCCGATAAAAAAAATATACGATATTTTATTGATTATTTCAACAATACATCATATTATTGTATTTTTATAGTTTTAAGTTTTAAAATTTTATTTATTTTTATATTTTAAATATTTATAATAATATTTTAATACTTCTTTTAGATAAAATAAGATATTTATATGAATATAGATATGAATATTAATTGATATACGATCTTTATTTTTAAAAATATTCTAGCAAAAGGTATTAAAATTGATAAAATAGTATTTTCATACGGATATTGGATATATCCGAATCCGGTCCATATCCGGTTAGTATTTTTTGGATATCCGTATCCCAGATATCCGGTCTAAAAAATACGGAGCAGATATCCGAAAAAAATATCCGAATGAATACGGATATCCGGTTTTGCACACCCCTACCAATACCACTCACCACTCACCGATCCACCACAGGTCCTACACTCCTACTCCTACCTCCTCTCCTTGCGTCGTTCGCCACTCTCAACTTGAGCATTTTGGCTCGATCGATTTGTTAGTTTCGTCACCACTCACCGGCACACTAGCACCACCACACCAACGCAGAAGTTTAGCACCCTTGCCATTCGCCCATCACCGCTTTTGATTTTGAAGTTCACTCCATCTCCCTCGCCCGAACTTCAACCCACTCATCTTAATTTCGATTTCAAAATTGGCTATTTCTCCACTCGTTCATATTTTTCAGATATGTTGCTACACTTTGTAAATTATTATCCCATCTTAATTCTGTGTTCCTATTGAATTGTTTTGTCACATCTATTTTAGATACTCGTCATATTTCATACTTTCAGTATTGTAGTTTTTAGGGTTTGTGGGTGTTCGATTTTAGTGACTTTTGTGGATTGTGGTGGTAGATTTTAGTTGGTTTATCAAGCATAAGTTCAAGCATTCTTATTTAGGTAAAAATAACCTCTTTGATTTCTTTGTGTTGACTGTCGTGGCTTCATTTGTGCAGATTTGGTATGGGTTTTAGAGATGCTTGTAGTTCTTGGCTTTGTGCTTGCAAATGTTTATGCCAACCTTTCTTTTTAGTTCATCTGGACAAATGTTAACATCTGGTATGGAGTATGTGTGTATTGTTATTTTCTCGAAGGGAAATCTTTCTATTTATGCCAACCTTTTTATTTTTGCCAACCTTTCTGTTTATTTTCTTGAAATGTTGTATCCAATAATTATGAAGTGTTGTTTGCTAGTTAATGATAGTGGTGGCAGTATCAAACATTCTCTATTAGGGCATTGTATTGGCTAATTCTTTTGGCATTCTTGTCAGTTTTGTAAAGTGTCTACACTTGCAATCGAAATGTGTTGTAGCATGATAATTTGCGTGTATTATTTGTATATTATAGGTCATGGATTCAAACCTATTTAAAAATATTTATGTCATACTTTTGTGAGAAAACATTGAAACAATGGCTGGTGGTTTATTATTTGTAGTTATGATCCTCGTGGAAACTTTGTTGGCTAGCGTTCGTACTAGTTCATATGTTCTAGCTATTAATAAATGTAACACCATGATCGATGTGCTTAATAAGTTCAACTATCATTTTTAGTTGAATTTAGCACATTTGCATGCACCATAGGACCATGCACTTAATTGATTAAATGAATGAATGAATAAAGCATCGATCCATGCATTCGTGATTTATGCATGCATTTATGCACCTTATTTAGAAGATTGGGGTTTATGATTGCTTTGATTGTTTTGGAAAGGTTCTGGTAAATTTTGTGTTTTTTATCTCATATAATAGTTATCATAATTGTCTATCTAGCAATTAAGGTTCATTTCTCGTAAGGAATATTGGAGCTAGAAATGTATGTTAGGCAAATTACATCATCCACATCTAAATAAAGGGTTGAGTTAGGTTACTTTGATTTAGAAAGGTTCTATGGTATATTGTATGGTTTTTGTCTCCCTTCATTATCGTAATAATGCCCTTTTCAAAGAGAAATTACAATAATTTATAATCCCTCTCTTGTAGAAAATATATTAAAATATCCTTTTCGCACCAAATCAAAGAAGATAATGTAATTATGTAAGTAGTAAATAATATAGGTAAATGATACTTAAAAAAAGCTAAATAACATTTTATCCAAAAAAGACTAAACATGTCAACATTAAGCTGACAAATTTAGTGCTGCATTCACAATTTCCATATCATCAAATTTAGCTTATAAGATCTAGTTTTGATTGCCTCTTTGTGAAATGATATATATATATATACATTTATTATAATGCTGACATACTAGATTGGTATCTTCTCTTTTTTAAAGCTTGTCTGAAAAGCAATATGTTGATTTGGTTTTAGGATATTATTTGTAGGTGTTGTTATTGCTTCAGCTGCCAAGTTTTTTTGATTGCCTTTTTCAATACTTATTTATAACTTGTGAATATATGAAAACTAATATATTCCAAAGTTTCTTGTTCTAAACAAAGATCAACCTCAACACATTCAGGATATTCCTTCATAAGTCTAGCTATGGAACAAGACAATTACGTGGTTGAAGTTGTAGAAGAAAGATTTGAAAAACCATGTAATGAGGAGGGGGAGCTAAGTACTACATAAAACAATTATGAAGAGGACGAGGAATGCGCCATAAAGAAAAATATTCGAAAGAAAAATTCGATGATATGGCAAGACTTCAAAGAAGTTACGTTGAGGTATGGAACAAAGAAAGCAAAGTGCAAGAATTGTCATAAAAAGCTTAAAATTGTTGCTGGTGGTACTATTTTCCTTTTGAAAAGGCACATGTCTACCAGTGCATACCATAAAACAAAAGGTCAGCAGGAGTTGTCTTTGAAAAAATCAGAGGGGGTAAGTTCTTCTACTTGCTATAGGTTTGATCCTTGCAAATCAAGAGAATTTTTGACTAAAGTTATTCTTGTGCATGAATACTCTTTCAATATAATTAAACATGAAATATTCAATGAATACTTGAAAACATTAACTCCTCATCATAAAAAGTTGTCATGTACAATGGTAAAACAATATTACACTATTATTTATGACCATTATAAGAAGAAAATGAAGCATATGTTGAGTAAGGTGCAAAAAATTAATATTACTACTGATTCGTGGAAGTCAGATTCTCAAAATATCCACTATGTGGTTGTGATTTCACATTACATTGGTGATGATTAGGTGTTGCACAAGTATGTTTTAAATTTTTTCCACTTTCCTCCTTATCCTGGTTTGACTATTTTTGATGCCCAATACAAATGCTTTGAGGAATGGGAAATTGAGAACAAGGTCTGTAGTCTTACTGTTGATAATGCAACAACTAATGATAGGGTTGTCAAAATAGCAAAAGATAACTTTGCTTCCAAGAATAAACTATCTTTTTTGGAAAAATATTTTACGTGAGGTGCTCTGCCCACATCATAAATTTGATCGTACAAGATGGGCTTGATTGAATTAAGCATATTACTACAAATGTGCGAGAAAGTGTGAAATATTTGGTGGACTCTCAAGCAAGTTTAAAACTATTTAGCGAACTTGTCAAGCAAGTAGAGTTTCTTAAAATAAAATTGGTGTTGGATGTAATCACATGATGGAATTCAACTTATACCATGTTGTCTATTGCTTTAGAATATAAAGATGTATTTTATACATATGCTCAACAAGATTTGAGATATCCATGGTTATAGAATCTAGAGGAATGGAAGGAGGTAGAGTGTGTATGTGGATTTCTTGCGATTTTAATGAGATTACAAAAATTATCTCAAAAAGTGAGTATCATACATCGAATTTGTATTTATCAAAGATTTGGGTCATAGAAGAAGCATTTGATGAGAAAGTAGTTTGTGATGATGCTTTTATGCAAGTAATGGCCATGACAATGAAAGAGAAGCTTGATAAGTATTGGAATGAATGCAATATGTTGATGTCTCTTACTTCCATATTAGATCCTCGCTATAAGATGATGTTAGTTGATTATACATTTTCTATCATTTACAAAGATGATTCAAGAAAAAAATGTTGACAATGTAAAGATAACATTGTAATACCTCCAAAATTCACTATTGAAAAATCTCATTTTATTAAAAGAATTAGTGGAAGGAAAATAATATAACTATAAATTTCGGAAATATTACGACCACACTTAGTACTAGACCGGTTCACTCCTACCATTCCAGTACCAAGTGTTAAGACTAAAAAATTGAGATATAATTTGCTAGAACTCAAAACATATTTAAATCAGAGTAGTGCAAATAAACATTTTATAAGAATAGAATCCACCAATGGTGGTTACAAGAATACATGTTACATTTAAACCAGGGTTAAAAGAGAGAGAGGTAATACCTTAAAAGTTCGGACAATTCCTTAAGCTGTTTCTTGTTGCCCACTTGAATAACACCTGCAATGAATCTATAAGGGACACTGCCCATTGAATAGGCAAGCCCCCCACGAATGGAATCCTTTAGTACTATGGTACTGAGTAACCCTTTAGTACTATGGTACTATGGTAATGCAACACATGATACAAAACTATATATATATATAATAATAATAATAATAATAATAATAATAATAATAATAATAATAATAATAATAATAATAATAATAATAATAATAATAAGAGATGCATATACAATATCCATATACTTAACAAGTCCATCACATATTAATAGGTCATAATGTGAAATCAATACTTTTGGGCCTTAAGCCAATAATCAACCATTACTCAATCATTTCTCGAAGTATATCCATGTGAGTGTGGGAACTCCACTATTATAGCCGCTGGACCGGAATACATATAGGAAAAAATGCTCTTGACCACTATTATTTGCCGGTAGATCGGTCTCCATGGCAAAAGGCTCCTAGCCAATATTATTTACCGGTGGTCCGGTCTGGCCCTGACTCACATAGTGTTCTACTATAAGTGATTAGTGTCTTCCATAATTTATTCACATCCAAATTGGATTTATTGAGCTTGGGCTCCCCCACTATTATAGCCGGTGGACCAGAATACATATAAACATCATTAAGGACAAAACGCTCCTGGGCCACTATTATATCCGCTGGACCGTTACTCATAAGTATCTTCCAGGGCAACACGCTCCTGGGCCACTATTGTATCTGGTGGATCAGTACTCATAATATAATTCAACTAGGCCCACCTCATAAGTCTTTCACTTTCACGATTAGTGTTTTCCCCTTTTGATCATCACAACACTTTCATTTATTTGCCTCAATGGGGAGATCAAGATCCCGAGACACAAAGGTATACCGATTGTATCGGTGCATACAAGCTACTGAATACCCTTCAACTGTCAACCCAGGGATGGAAATGTACGCTGGTCGTACTGGTGCATACAGCTACTCAGTACCCTACCAACAAGGACACCTAATCCATAAGTATGCATATCCCCTAAATAGGTCTGTAGAGCTAGATAGAGTAAGATATAGGGCCTGGCTGGGGCACAAAGGCACACCATCAAATACCAGAATAACAGTGGGTTAAACCATGCCTTTAGGGTAGCGACCCCTAAAGAGCCACCATTTCCAATCTCGAGGTCTTTCACTTTAATTATTAGTGCCTTAATTAATTTGGTCACGAAAAACACAACAATCAGATACTTATTCACTTTCAATCATTTTTGATATCATTAGGTACTCCTTATTCATACAATTACCTAAGATAACTTGGAGGAGTCATTAAGGCCATCATTATCTCATCTAATTTCGATTTAGGATTCGTTATCGTGATACTTACTGATTGTCAAATAACCTTATCTGGCTATTTAATGTTACTTGAGTCTTATTATAAAACTCCGTTATCCTATCAACATATTAGATACGAATTACTAATTTACCCCTTTCATCTCTTCAAAATTACCGAATTACCCCTTACTTGTATAATTATTAAGTCATTCCTTCTTTACTTGCCTATTTACCATATTACCCTCCATGTTACATAATTACCAATTTATCCCTTGCTCGGTTTATGTTACCAAGTTATCTTTCACACTTATTAGATCACCGATCCCCCTTCATAATTGTTACACTTGTCATATTTCCCATTTGGTTGGTTAGATTACCAAATTGCCATTTTCCATTAAATTACCCTTTAGTTGGTTAAATTACTAAATTGCCCTTCTCCATTATCATAATTACCAAATCACCCTTTAGTTGGTTAAATTACCAAATTGGCCTTCTCCATTATCGTAATTACCAAATTACCCTTCTATTATTATAATTACCAACTTACCCTTCTCCATTATTATAATTACCAATTTATCCTTCTCCATTATTATAATTACCAATTTACCCTTCTCCATTATTATAATTACCAGTTTATCCTTCTCCATTATTATAATTACCATTTTACCCTTCTCCATTATTAACATTACCAATTTACCCTTCTCCATTATTATAATTACCATTTTACCCTTCTCCATTATTAACATTACCAATTTACCCTTCTCCATTATTATAATTACCATTTTACCCTTCTCCATTTTTATAATTACTAAATTACCCTTCTCCATTATTATAATTACCATTTACCCTTCTTTATTATTATAATTACCATTTTACCCTTCTCCATTATTATAATTACCAATTTACCTTTCTCCATTATTATAGTTACCAAATCACCCTTTTACCTACAAAATTACCGTTTTTCCCCTCACTTCCACAATTACCATAATACCCTTTTACTTATAAAATTACCATTTTGCCCTTATTACACCACTTTTACTAAAATATCCTCACTATATGAAATACTACTATTAGTGCTCCATTCTCATCATCCAACTCCACCAATTATTATTATTCAACATAATCCTCATTAGCATCCACACATATTAGGCCACAATCTTACATAGACATATTACTAAAATGCCCCTAGGGCTCATAATATCAATATTTATGCATCAATGATCATAATAACATAAAATATCATGGATAAGTACTTAACATTTTTAATAATAATAAAACTCCTTCCTTAAGCATTATTTCTACACATGACACATAACTAGCATGCTTTCCTTTTTATCAATCAATATAAGCAACTACATATATTATACTAAACAACATATATCATGCATAAAAACATGTTCAAAACCCTAATATGCTAGCATATGTTTATCCATACGTTCAAGTGAAGTTTAATGATTACCTTATTTCCTACAAAAATCAAACCTTATCGGTATCCCGGTTAAAGATTCAATCTTTGATTAGCAAAATCAATACCTAAAAATAATATCAATAATTATCATATTAGAAATAAGAAAAACCAAAAACATAAAACTTTATCAAAACTTAATTAATGATATACTTAACTTAACTTTTATTATACCTCAAAATTTATTAACCAAATTAACCCAAAGGAATGCAGCAACTCACACTGCTCATACAACATGAGCTAAATGCAAAAAAAGGGGTGGAAGGGGTCGAAGGTGGTGGAAGAAAGGAAGGGAGTGGTGTTTTTGGGTTGGGGTTTTGGGGCTAGGAAAGAGGGCAGGTGGGGGAGAGTTAGGACAAGGGATGGGTGTAGGGGTGGAGAGGGGGTGTAGGTGGTGGTCGGGGATGGGTTATCGGCGGCCAAAGGTGGTAGAGGCGGAGACAACAGGGTTGAAAAGGAGGTTGCTGAAGTGGTGGTAGCTGAGAAGGAAGGAAAATGGAGGAGGAAAAGGAGGGGATGTGGGTGTTTGTTTTGGCCAAAGGAGGTGAGAGGTGGTATGGGAGGTTGTAGGGAGTGGTTTGATGGCTCGGGTGGCGGCATAAGTGGTGGGATAATGGCGGAAAGAGGAGGCACAAGGTGGTTGCCGAGAAGGGAGAAAAAGAAGAGGAGAGGAAGGAGGGCACTATAGGGGGCTCAAGGGGTGGTGTGGTGGTGCAGGGCAGGAGTAGAAGGTGATAGGAGGCGGTGGCAATGAAGGAGTGGGGAAGCGGTGCAAAAATAGGGGGGAAGGATAAAGGAGGAGAAAGGGAGAGAAAGTGAGGTCGAGAGAGGGAAGGAGACTCGAAAATAGGGCAGGAAAGAGCTGTTGAGGAGAAGAAAAAGGAGAGGGAGAAGAGGGGAGCAGGTGGCCTGATCGGGGCAGGCTATAGGGTGGTAGGCGGCTGCTGGGGTGGCAGGGAGAGGAAAGGGGAAGAAGGGGAAAGAAAGAGACATGCGTGGCTGGGGTGTAGGGTTGGTTTGGGTCCAAAAAGGGAAGAAAAGGATGGGGGGAGAAAGAGGGAGAGTGGCAGGGAGGCAGGTGGTTGTCGGGGAGGAGTTGTAGGGCATTTGGGGTGGTCGACCATGGAGGAAGAAGAAAGGAAAAAGAAGAAGAGAAGGGGCAGGCCAGGTGAGGAAACAAGAAGAAGAACTGGGCCGACCTGATCCGGGGGGAAGGAAAGAAAAGAAAGGAGAAAGGCTGGGCTAGGTGATGACACGCAGGAGAAAGGAAGAGGAAGGGAAGTGGGCTGGCAGCTCAGCGGCCAGGGGGGAGAGCAGGTCGGGGCCTGGCGGTCCAAAGGGAAGAAAAAGGAAAAAAAGAAAGAAAGGAGAAAGAAAAGGAAAAAGGGAAAAAGGAAAATGAAAAATAGGGAAAAATAAGATAAAATAAATTATGGAATAATAGAATGTAATATTTTTGGTAGATAAATAAATTTAATATAATTTAATATATGGGTTTAAAAGGGTTAAATTTAGAAAAATATTGGTTTGAAACATTATTTAAATAAAATGAGTATGATAAAATAAAAAAAATATTTATTTTAATTTATTAAATATTCATATCAAATTTTATATACTAAAAAATTCATAAAATAATCAAATTAAATAAATTTAAAAGCTAATTTATCCCAAATAAAAGCCATTTATTAAATTATAAGTTTTTAAAATTTTGGGGGATTACAAACATCGAGAGATTTTTTATGATTATGCTCGACATTATGTCAGTAGTGTCCAAAATGTATTGGAGAAGGATAGTGGTGGTGAGGCTGAGTCTGGTAGTTTCATTGAGAAAGTAATACTATATAGGAAATCAATGTTTGAAAATTTTATCAGCAGTGCTAGTACCCAACAATCCAGTAAATTAGAGTTAGATATGTACTTGGAGGAGGGTGTATATTTGTGTAAGGATGGTTTAGGATCTCCTTTTTCAGCACTCGATTGGTGGAAGGAGAATACCTTAAGTTTCCTATCTAATCTCAAGTAACACGATCCATTTTATCAATTCCTATCACATTGGTTGCTTTGGAGGCTACTTTTAGTGCCGATGAGAGAGTAATTGATCCATAACGAGCATCTTTAGATCCCCAAATAGTTGAAGTGTTACTGTGCACCACTAATTAGGTTTTTTCTAGTAAGAAGCTTAAGAAAAAGGTCATTGCTTTTCTATTTTGTATTTGAGTTTAATTTATCAAATAATTTAGCCTTATTTCAACCAATTAAGAATATTTTTTATTGGCTTGCTATGTTTTTCATAGGAAAAAGAATCTAAAGGTATGCAAGAATATGATTTGCCATAGTTTGGTTTGTAATGTTCTCATATAAAGTACTTGACTCTCTAGTGACTCCAACTTTATACATTATATAGGCATTGTAATAGATTTTGCTACTTATCTTTACACAACTCTCGTTGTTTGTTTTTGTATATAATAGCCAATAATATTTCCATATATTAGGTCCAATACAAGATTTTGTTGGATGTTTTGATTTTGTATTTATTTTCACTTGTGTTTAGAGTCCAATTACTAATTTATTGGTATGTTTTCTGGAATTTCTGATTTGTTTACTTCCTTCCTTGAAGTATTTTGCAACACTAATAAGAGTCTAACGCTATATTAAGGCGGTGACCTATATTGAAAGGAAAATATTATGGTTCCTTGATTATTACTTGTGTATATTTTTTTTACTATCTTGATTATGTTGTGCTTGGTGCTTTCAGGTATATTGGAGTGTTTTGCATCTAAACTATTATGATCCTATGAGCATGGTGGATCTTGTGTGTACAACTGGGCAGAATGCAACTTATGATAGTCTCATTTTGTTAGGATTTGAAGAAGCATGGTGGATCATGTTTTGTTGTCTCTTTATGTAATTATATTGAAATTTTTAGAAGTTTTATGTAATTTATTATTTTATTTTGATGGATTTTCTTGTATTATTTTTGGAGTATTTTTATGATGATTTAAGTTATATTACTAGAAAACTAGCTGGACAAACATGTCGCAAGAAAGCTTTTTTGGCATGATAATTTTGTTTAGTAGCCAATAGATGATGATGATGTGGTTTGATAGCTAAATGACTCCAGGTCTTTAGTACAGCTAGATGGATGTGTTGGTTTCTTTTCTTTTTGTTGATTTTTATATTATCACAGGTGTTAACAATCACAAAATGAGAGCCCAACGAGCTTTGAATGAGCTCTAAACAAGCCAAAAGTGTCAAAAAATCAACACGAGCTCTAAACATGCCTAACAATCCATAAATGAGCTTTAAACAAACTAGTCGAGTAGGCTCATTTGAGCTTGGCTCATTTATAATAAAGGAGTCGAGCAGAATAGCTCGTGAGTCATATTTGAGACGAATTCGAACATCTATTATAAGGCTTGGGTTGAGCTCGAGCCGAGCTTGAACTACCATATTTATACATGATACGAGCCCGAGCTAGTTGTTGTTTTAACTTTCCAAATATAGTACAAAAGAGTGCCTTGGTATTTGCTAATAGCATATGGCATTGTTCTAGGTGATGGGACAAAATAATACATTAATAACAAACTATAGGAAGATATTTTATAGTCCATTGTTTTTATCTACCAAAGTACTTATAAAATTTCCTAAACCAGCCTTTTTTGTGGGTATTGGTTACTAAAACTTGAGCTAGGTGATGTGAGGTTGTATACATGTAAACCTCCCAAATTCTTAGTAGTTAGTTCTTCACCTCTTCTTAAGAACTTCATTATGATCCTCCCTCTTATATACTCTTATTTTCTCTTCTTGAAGAGGTCGACAATTCATTAAGAAAGATGGTAAGAAATTGGAAGTTGAGAAGACATATTTACATGAGAAATGACTCTCCATTCTTCAAATATTCCCTCTCTTATCATTAATTCCATACTATTCACTTGAGATAACTTCATTTTTAAAGATAAGATGCAATTGTTAACTCGTAACGAGATTCACATTTCAAGAGGGTAACAAACTAAATAAAGGGTAGGAATCTTTTGCTTGTTACATCTCTGTTATTGTGGGTCATATTTCTTAGTCACACTAATAGCATGACCTCAAGAGTACAATTTTTCTCACTTTATACATTATATTTCTACGAAGAAGGTTAAGGTACACCTATTTGTGATGCATTATTAGCAGAGGCTATTACTTTCTTCATAAAGTATTTTCTTAATAGAATTTGACTATTTGGAAACTAAATAAAGGTAGATATAGGTAAGTGAAAGCATAATATGAATATGAATGGCAATAAGATGAGTTTTATCCAAAATTTGATGGATGTATAAATAGATATAGAGGAAGGAGAAAAATATCCGTTGGATTTGAATATGGATATGGGTAAGAAATCCTCAAATCCGCACCCGCCTTCATATGAATACATGTACTTGATCCTATACAAAGTTATTTTTTTTACCCTCTAAGGCTAAAAGTAGAAATATAATTAAACCCTAATAATCTAAGTATTTAATTCTAATATTGAACGGTTTTTATTTTAAACCTAATGAATGTCACCTTAAAACCGATGGATTTTTCCAAATGAATATAAATAAATGGATATAGATATCGATATGGAGGAAAAAATACTCGCCGAATTTAGATACAAAAAATGGGTAAAGATTTCCTTATTGAGTTTGGGTAACAGATAGAGGGTACCTTGTAATACCCCAAAATTTTTCCCAAAGAATAAATAATATAATAATAAAATATAGGTACATATTAAAATCATAATAACAACAACAATAATAATACAATGGGATTTAAAATTTATCATTTAGAAGCCTTATTTTTAATTATTTAGTCTAAGATAAATTATAGGTAAATATTATAATTTTTAATTATGTAATTTATTTCCCCAAACTACCCAAAAATCCCATCATATTCTTTTCTCCATTTTTTTTCTTTCCCCCTTTTCTTCTTATTTTCCTTTTTTCTTATTTTTCTCCTTTCTTTTCCTTTCCTTTCCTTTTTTTTCTTCCTTCTACTTTCTTTTTCTTCATTTTCCCCAATCTAGGTTATGCTGTAGCGGCCTAGTGCGCCTCTCCTCTCCTCTCCTTTCTTTTCCCCTAACTAGCCCAGAAGCCCCTCTTCTTTCCCCATATGTGACAACCTAGACCACCCTCCTTTTTTTTCCTTTTCTCTCCCTCCTTTTTTTTTCTCCTTTTCCTTTTCTCTCCCCATCCCCTACCTTCTGCTTACGACCCTGCGTGCCCCTCCTTGTTTCCATTTTTACACCAACCACCATTGCACCCAACTAACCCCCTTTCCCATTCCATCCATGCAGGGCATGCACATTGGCATGTCCTTGCACAGTACCCCCTCGCACGGTCCCCCTACACACCCTGTACCCCCGCAACTCCCCTACAGGTAAGCCTTCCCGTCCTTCTCTTTGCCACCGCTGGCCGCCCAACGACCAACCACTCTTGTCCCCTTCCCCTCTTGTCCTTATCCTCCCCCACCATTTATAAATACCCCTAGATCCTTCTCTCCTCTCTTTCTCCCTCATCCATCCTTGTTGCACTCTCCCCTGCCCCTGCCCCTGCTCCTACCCTTGCCTTCGGCCACCGCCGCCGCGGCCTTAACTCCACTCCTCCCTCTTCCCTGCATCCCCCTGCACCTACTAATCCCCACATCTCCCTCTTTCTCACCTTCCTCTCCTCTCCTTGAGTGTGTGAAGTGGGCGGGTCCTGCCATCCTGCACCACCTCATTTCACCACCACCACTGACCTATTTCCCTCTCTTTGTACCTTTGCATAGGTGTCCACCATATGTAGCCAGCTTTCTCTGCCACCTTTTATCCTCCATTTCCCCCTTCTTCTCCTCCTCCCTCTTGGCTGCGCCCCTATGGGCACCACCGCCGCCATCGCGAATCCTCTCCTACCGGTCCACCTAGTACTAGCACCACCCACAATCCCAAAGAACCATGTCCCACTCTTTTCCCCACCAAATCCACTCCTCTTGCTTATTCTGGTCACATCACTCCCCTCTTCATCCATTTTTAGATTCTTTTAATTTAATTTATTATTATTATTATTATTATTATTATCATTATTATATTGATTAAGGAAAGAAAAAAAAGGAAAAAGGTAGAAAAAGGATAAATTAGTTTAAGTTGGGTGTTCCCATTTTTAGGTACTGTATCGGTGTTCACATGAGAGGAGATGTAAGGTTTTATTGCTTCAAGACCAGAGCCATTTTGTTAAGGATATAGTTATAGTTAGGGTTTTTGTGCTTATGTGCTTCTATTGTGTGATAAGTATATACCTGCATGAAAATTTATGTTCCAAGGTTGTTGTGCAGCTTGGCTTGCTGTGGTCTTGACTGCTTGGTTTATATGTTGTTGTAAAGTTTTATTATGTGATACTGCATGTCTTGAGGATTGTTGAGAAATTTGTGCATTTTAAGTTATGAGGCTTAGGTAGGGTTTGGAGGCCTAGGGGCATTTTGGCGGAATATTGTGGGAGATGGCATATGGAGAAACCCTAGGGGAAAAAGTTAGTTAAATATTCCTTGAAAAAATATTAAATAATAAGTATGATAATTATGAATGGGGATTAGGGTAAGTGTTGCATGAGGAGAGTTGACCATGCATAGGGTGAGTCAAACTTAATGTGGTTGTCCGGGGGTGATTAAGGGAGAGATGGCTGTGAAGGAAGGTTATAGGGGAAGATGATGGTATTGATGGGTAGTTTGGCAAAACATGGGAGAGTATTTGGATACTGGGAGATGGAAAAGTACTAAGGGGGTGAAATTAGGGTTGGGGGTGCAAAACCCTGATGGTGGCTCATTACCACATATAGGAGATGGGGGAGTTGGGTTATGCCTCTGAATTATGATGTAGGATATGCCTTGTGGGGAATGTGTGTTAAGTCTAATGGTTAGGTGGGATATGTAGGAGTGGATACAAATACAAAAAGGAGATTAGGGTTTTGAGAGGAGTCCTTTAGGGAGGTTGTTATCACATGTGTGAAATGAAAGAGTTAGGCTACACAACTTTGGGGGATGGATAAACATGGTAATGTATGCATGGTTGTGGGAGCTTAGGGCTAAATAAGTAGTGGAGGATGGGTTGGGCCCATTTGGTCCAAACTAGGGTTTTGAGGGGCAACCTTAGGGGCCAATTGTTATCACACGTGAAGAATGGGGGAAAAAAGGCTATGGCTTGTGAGTAAAAGGGTTCTAATTGCATGTTTGGGGTGTTTGATGATTTGGGGACTCGAAAGATCAATAAGGAGTGAGGATACCTCAGATTTGGGAAGTTAGGGTTTCCATGGGGCCAGGGTTGGCCTAGGGAGTTAGTAGGCCAGGAGTCATACATGGGTTGTGCATGGTTGTGTGATATCTGAACCAACAAGACATGAATAAGATACTACTCACTTAATGTGGAAGATCACTTGATTCGGGCCCATTTACACCTTATATTTGTATACCGGTCCACCGGTGAGAATAATTGCTAGGAGCCTGCTGCCCTGGGTTGTATCACATATATATACTAATCTATCGGTGAGAATAGTGGCCAGGAGCATGCTGTCCTAATTTTATATTATATTTATCGGTCCACCAGTGAGAATAGTGAGGGCTCCGAGCTCAAGTAATGAAACTCTTGGATAATAATAATTTATGGAAAGATACTATTTACTTATAGTGGAATACTATGTGGGTTGGGACTGGCTGTACTTTATACTTATATATAAATTGTTCCACTGATGAGAATAGTGGCTAGGAATGTGCTACCCTAGGTTGTATTATATTTACTAGTCCACCAGTGAAAATAGTAGCTAGGAACGTACTGCCCTGGGTTGCATTATATTTACCATTCCACCGATGAGGATAGTAGGGTCCCCTAACCTACATGGATATAATTCGAGAGATGATTAATTTCTAAACTAATGGCTTGATTCTAGACAGTAACAAACAAACTACTATAACCTACTTATGTGCCTATATGTTTTTGCTGTAGTATCGCAAACTACTATATTCCTGTTTGACTGCATTATTATCTTACTCAATACATAGTGTACTTATCATCCCTTTCATGGGTGCTGCTCATTCCCACGAGTAGTATCCCCTCTTGAGTCTGTGCAAGTGACTGATGATGCCCTCGATGACTTTGTTGTGTATGATTATCTGGTCAGGGCAGAGTGATGGTGTAGTATCCTAGGGTTGGGTCCCAGAGAGAGTGTCATCTGGATATGTTCCCTTTTTAGTTTCTAGATTAATGTTTCCTTTTAGTTAAATAATGTTTTGTATTTCAGTAGTTTCTTGATATCAACATTAAACCCTCTTTATGTTATGAAACTCTTTTCTTGCTGTGTTTATTTTGTTTGCATCTATTTCTGATTAGTCTTATAGTTGGTATGAGGATGGCCAGGGGTGAGACTTATACTAATTACGGTGGTAACACCCCTTCTTATGATGTGTGATTTTTAGTCTTAAAATGAAAAATTTTAATGGTAATTTTTGGGGGTGTTATATACCCGATCCGTAGCCAACCTATTGTCATCCTTAAATATGACAACCAAATTGTTATATGAGGTACAATTCTAGAAACATCATTTCTTTAGGTTACATTTGTGCAACTTGAAGACCTACATGCCAAATTTATATTTTTGAGGATAAAAGAACAATGATAGTATTTAGTCTTATCTATTTTAGAAGATGTAGGAAAACAAAACTTATGTGTTGTTATCCATATGCTATTGAATAAGATGGAATAATTTATCCTCCAAAACTTACATAGTATCAAACCTAAGAAGTTTTTTTTTATAAAAAGAATAGAATAAAATATAAAATAAACAAAGGCTATTGAAACCCAAACTCTAGGTTCATTAGAGGAAACTAACCACTTCATCATTACCAACCAGTAGTGTTGACCCTATTACTTCCAATTTGTCTTTCTAAATTACCATCTATGGATTAAACAATAATAATTACTTGGAATGTGCACAATTAGTCAAACTAGCTGTGGATGGAAGAGGCAAACATTGATATTGAACTAATGAAGAAAAACAACCAGTAGTGAACGACTTATGATTCAAGATATGGAGGTCTGAAAATTCCTTAGTGTCAGCATGGCTTGTCAATTTGATGGAATTTTCCATCTCAAAGCCCCATATGTTTATAACAACATCAGAAGAAATATGGAATTCTGTTAGTGCAACCTATTTTGATTTGGAGCACTCATCATAGATAATTGAATTAAAATTAAAACCATGCAACTCCAAATAAGGTAATCATGAATTTCCAGTATACTACAATGAAATGGTAGCTTGGTGGCATGAACTAGACCACTGTTATGACAATAAATATGAAAACCCAAATGATTGTGTAACATTTATGAAACAAGAGGAGAATGATAGGGAATATATGTTCCTTGATGGTGTACGCCAAAGACTCAACGAGGTGAAATGGAAGATTTTGGGGCCAAAATCCCTACCTTCAATACAAGAAGTTTTTTCAGAGTTAGGGTGGGAAGAATAGAGTAAGCATGTTGTGTTAAACATCTTTTCGCATGTCCTTGGTGAACCAGAGGGTTCAGCTATACTCTCTAGAGAAACCGATGTCGATGGAGAGAAAACAGAAAAACCTTGGTGCAATTATTGCAAGAGACCATGACATATTTGTGAAAACTATTGGAAACTGCACAGAAAGCCCACTAAATCTAGAAAAGGGGGGAAGACAAGGCAGAGCCATGCAGACTATGGCGAATGACTCTCAAGGAGAGTTGAGCAACTCAATAACACTTCCTTTTACAAAAGAGCTAGTAGAGTAGAGCAGATTGTTGAACTCATGAAATCTCCACAATTCTCCACTTCACCTTCCAGTTCATTGGTCCAATAAGGTAATCCGACCCATATGGCTCTTTCTAGTATTGATTTATCTAATTTTTTATATTATTGATTATGAAGTAACTGACCATATGATAAATTGCTCTCAGATGTTTACGTCTTACAATCCCTTTTCCAAAAATAAAAAGATCAAAGTTGCTGATGGGTCCCTCTCAGCAATAGTTGAAGTTGTATTCATCAATATTTCTCCATTATTGGATCTTAAAAAAGTGCTCCATGTTACTAAATTCTCTTGTAGTTTACTTTTTGGTCAGTAAAATCACTTGTGATCTGAGCTGTTATGTTAACTTTCACTCCACTTACTGAGAGTTTCATGAAGGATGACTCGAAGGACTTACAACCTGGTCAAAGTGTTTATTTTGAATTTGCTTTAGTTTTTGAAAATAAGGAGATCCTATTGTTGTGGCACTAGGCCATACCACATTCTATTACGTGAAACTTTTGTTCCCAAAATTAATTTTCAATAAAGATCCATCAATGTTTCAGTGTGAATTTTGGGCTTTAGCATCATTGTGCTCATTATCCACCCCAACCTTATAAACCACCCACTCCTTTCACAATAACTCACAGTGACGTCCTCCCAAACTCCAAAACTTTCAGCAAACATTCATTTGTTACATTTATCAATGACCACACAAGGATAGGAATGGGTATACTTATTGAGAGAAAAATTTGAAGTAGAGCAAACATTTCAAGTATGCCATTGTGCAAACACAATTTAATGTCAATATCAAATTTTTTAGGAGTGATAATGGGAATGAGTTTGTTAATAGTATTTTAGGGGGGATTTCCTGGAAAAAGGTATAATTTATCAAAGTTCGTGCATTAATACACCTAAATAGAATGGGACCGCTGAGCAAAAAAGTATACACCTAAAGGTTTCACGTACCCTTAGATTCACAAACAATGTTCCAAAATATTTGTAGGGTGATTCCATACTCACTGCTATGCATTTAATTAATAGGATGCCTTCCAAAATCCTAAATTTCTAAACTCTGTTAGATGCATTTCATTGACACTTTCCTACTTCAAGGATCTCAATAGCTCTACCAACTATGATCTTCGACTGTACGGAGTTTGTTAATGAGAAAAAAAACAAAGTAAATTAGATCCTAGAGCAAGAAAGTATGTCTTCATAGGATAAGCTTCAAATCAGAAGGGTTACAAATATTATGATCCCACTTCTAGGAAAATATTTGTTACCATGGATGCTTTCTTCTTTGAAATGAAACCCTATTTTGTCTCTCATATTTAGGGGGAGCGGTTACAAGAGGAAGATACAAATGAAGTAGATGTCGATAAGGTGATGCAAATATGTTTTTCAAAATTGTTGATTGTTTGAAGAAAAAAAATCTGTAGATTGTTTAAAAAGATTTCCGAGCCGTATTTAAGGGGAACATCAGTTTTGAATTTTTACCAAAAAAATCTGAACAAAATCCAAAAAAAGGAGGAATATTCAAATCATTTTAACCAAAGTATTTTTAAAATAACGCGGTTATATTCTGGTCAAATTCTAATCCGGATAAGATACACCATCAAGAAGTTGAGAAACTAGGTGTAGAGGATCTGAATTAAAATGTGCACGGTGTGCTAGATAACTTGAAAAATCAGGAGGAAAATAATATGGTTGACCAATAACAAACTGATTTAAATAACATTGAAAAACCTATTCCTCTAGTGTCACAACGGAGTGAAGAAAAGTCACGCAGAAATAATGATGAGTTGAGCGGACACTTTGGGCAAGTTTACTCAATGAAGAGAACATACATTGAAAGAAGACCTTCAAGTTCTCCGCAAGGCTAAGATTCTGACCTGAATGACAATCCGACTCTGGTAAGTAGTCCTCCAACTTCTCTTTGATAAAGTGTCGGTCAACCTCGATGTGCTGAGTGCGTTCACATGAACAACTTAAATAGGCTGTTGCCTAGTTGGAGTTTCCTACAAACGAGGAAACAACCTTAGGAGCTAAGTAACAACTCTAATAAAACTAGGAACAGTAATATATTCAGAAAATATTTGAGAGATAAGACTAATAAAAACATAAATTATGTTTTGATACGTATCAATTATGCCCAACTTTAACTAAAAAATCAAACACTGTGTTGAATTGTCCTCTAGTGAACACATCAGCAGTCTGTTGGGATATTGGAATAAATGGTAGGAAAATAGTTCCCTCCTGATAGCCTGATCTGTATGAATTCCAACAAGTAGAAAATCTCCAAGCCCACGAGCAAGCCTCAATATCTACATATCAGATACAAGGCAGGGAAAAAAACTGAGGCAAGAATGAAACAACAACTAGAAACAACAGTACACGATAATGATGGCACCAAGCTGAAAAGGACAAGTTTCGGTTTCTTTCAAAGATGACTGCGGCAAATACTTCAATAAGCCATTAAGTCACCCAACTGATATTGGACACAAACAAAGTGAGCACCATTGTTGCACGAAAGAGTGGAGAAAGAGGGTCTTCAAGTCCTTCAAACACTTTGAGGAGGGAAACACCATTGGAAACTCTTTTTCAAGTTTTCAAAACGTTTTGGTAAAAAAAAAATCTCAAAACATGAAAACAGACTCACTGCCTGCAATACCAAGAAGCACAGTAGCAGCAGCACAAGCACTGGACAGTCAAGTGCAGCAACAAGGGACAGTATCAGGGAGCTGCAACAAGAAGTATCAATAACTAGAAGCTCACTATGTCGTTGTGGTGTGTCAGATATCTCCTCTTCACTCTCAGTTGCTCCAACAAGCAATGACAACAATAAGACAAGCATCAACTCTCTCTCTCTTCTTCTTCATACTATGGTGCGTAAACAGATTATCAGCAGCTGTGAGCAATACTGCTTTGCCCTTCTGATTCATCTTCTCTCTCTCTCCCCCCATTTCATTTTACATTCATCCACTCTCTTTCTTCACTCAATCTCTCAACCCCAACCCCTTACTTAACTGGCTGAGTGGAGTGCACCAGTGCTACTGATTCGATCATATACCATATGTAAACTTTTTTTAGTTATTATAAGTGTGGAAACTCTTTCAATTTATTCCTTTTTTATATTAGCACCAAAATTTCCACTAGAGATAATATTGTGGTAATATTATTTAGTTAAATATTATGATTTATGCAAAATAGAATATTTGGGCATACATGAATATCAAAAAAATAGTGAAAAGTAGAAAATTGAAATATATATAATTCAAAATAACAATTACATCTGATAACGTGATAAAAAAACACAATTGATCACCAAAAAGAATAGAAAAGAAAACCTAAAACAAAAAATCTTAAAAAAAAAACAACAACAACAAATAACTAACAAAAATGACGAAGGAAATAATCAATGGATTGGTTAGATGGGGTGAAAAAGATGACGATAATGATGATGAAAATGACGAAAATGCATTGTTGTCTCAATACTTCTTGACATTTCAATACTTGAGTTCCATTAGCTACTTACAATAGTTTCCTTGACCACTTGGAGTAGTTTCCTTAACAACTAAGAGTTGTTTTTTTAATTATTGTAGTACTTTGATCTCAACCTTTCATCTACGATCTAATGGCCTAAATCGAAAGTTCTCATTCTCACCAAAGAAGTGGCTCTCGTTAGACATATATAGATATTCTTATGTTTCCTAATGCCCTTGTTATCTAGTTTGTTAAAAACCATCATTTCCCAGAGTCCCCATTTTCACATCCATTCACGTCACTGTGCAAAGATGAACACAATATAATTTACCCTAATATATACATGCTGTAATTATAATTGAATTTGAATTCCCATAGTAGAGAGCTTCAATACTCCAATGGTTTGCAGTTCCTACATCCCTTATTGTTGTCAACTGTACACAAATAATGCAACAGAGAAGGCAATGCACTTCCAGTTTTGCAATCCATGCTACAGCAGGAAAAATAATAAGGACAGAATTAAAACCATTGATCCTTCAGACAATCAGACTGAGTGATAGTGGCAAAATTGCGACAATAAATTATAGTTCAGACAACGAAGATCATATTAGATTAACATAATAATTAATAATTTTCGTTTTAATTTTTTAATAATAATATATTTATTTATTATTAAGATAAATATCAATAAAAATTAAGTTAACAGTATAAAAAATAACATAAATATTAATAATCAGTAATAATAATTATTATTATTTTATATAGAATTAATTATTGACATAATTAATAAAACTACTCATAATCATTATTTTTATAATTATTAGTATGATTATTATAATTATTAATAATATTAATAGTAGCGATATGATTAATATTATTATCATTATTAAGATAATTATTATTATTAATATAATTTTGATAATTATCAATATAGTTATTATAGTAATTATCAGTATGATTATTATAATAGTAATAATAATAATCATTATTATTAATTTTTAATATTAATAATATTATCATTCTTATCAAATCCGATCATAAAAAATAAATTAATAATATTATCATTCTTATCAAATCCGATCATAAAAAATAAGTCATAGACAACAGGCCCTAACTATAAGTGCTTAATGCCACCAGATTTTAGATTAGTGTACAGTATCATGGTATGTATATACACACTAGAAGAAATAAGTAATACCTCAACATGCCCTGCATGGAAATTGGAAAAGATCAAATGCACCATCAATATAAACAATTTGAGAATCTGGTCCAGCAGCTTGAGAAAGAAAGAAAATTCTGTACAATGAGATAGTTATTGCTAAAAAGCAACTCAGAATTTTTAAACAAGAAAAATGAATAAGGTATTTGTCGTATATGGCCCATAATAATAATTCCATGAATCATAGGCTCTGCGTGAAGCCTGCCTCATCAACTTTAGGAGTTATTGTAGACCAAGGCTAGCTAGCAGTCTAGCAGGGGGTGTGGGAGGGCAAAGTATACCTAGCAGGCCTGCACCTAAGAGTAGAATACAGGTTACACCTAATATAGAAAACGTATTTTTATTCGACAGAAAATAATTTTCGAAAGTAACCTTAACATCGGTAATTTTTGTCGAAGCCACTCCTCCAACATCGGTAAAATTTACCGAAGCAACACAATGTGCTCGGCGATTTTAGCCGAAAGGAGGCATGATATTTGGCAATTATTGCCGAATCTGGCCAAGGCCATCGGCAATAATTGTCGATTCCCTTTTTTTTTTTTTACGATTTCGGCCAAAAAGTTTGTAAATAATTTTTATTTATAATTAAAAAAAGTCAGAATTTATATAAATATTTTATACAAAAATTTAAATTAACATATTTACAATTAAAAAATATATATAATAAGTTTAGTTATATATTTATTAATGTGGTTCGGTTCAGCATTTTCCGCCGAATGTTACCTAAATCATCGGCAATAATTGCCGATATATATCTCTGACAATTTTGGAATAATTATTATTTATAATTTAAAGAATTTATATTTTGTACAAAAAATTTAAATTAACATATTTACAATCACATACAAAAAATTCAATAAATAACTTTAATTAAAGTTATAAATTTATGTATATTATAGGAAGAGAAAAAAAATATTAAAACAAAAAAATTAATTACCTCATATCTTCGGGAAAGATTGTCGAATATAATATAAATCGGCAATAATTGCCGATCCATCTCCATCATGAATAGTTGACTCCATCCTCAATAATTTTTATATATCGGCAATAATTGCCGATGCCTATCACTCAAATTTTTTTTTTCTTTCAGTAATTTTGAAATAATTTTTATTTATAATTTAAAAAATTCATAATGTAGATGTATAATATAAATATTTTGTACAAAAATATAAATTAACATAATTACAATCAAATAAATTAATTCATTAAATAACTTTAATTAAACTTATAAATTTATGCATATTATAGGAAGAAAAAAATAATATTTAAAAAAAAATTAATTACCCCATATCTTTGGCAAAGATTGCCGAACATAATATAAATTGACAATAATTGCCGACCCATCTCCATCATGAATAGTTGGTTCCATCCTCAATAATTTCTATATATCGGCAATAATTGTCGATGCCTATCACCCTAATTTTTTTTTCTTTCAGTAATTTTGAAATAATTTTTATTTATAATTTAAAAAATTCATAATCTAGATGTATAATATAAATATTTTGTAAAAAAATTTAAATTAACATATTTACAATCACATAAAAAAAATTCAATAAATAACTTTAATTAAAGTTATAAATTTATGTATATTATAGGAAGAGAAAAAATATATTAAAAAAATAATTACCTCATATCTTCGGGATAGATTGTCGAACATAATATAAATCGAAAATAATTGTCGATCCATCTCCATCATGAATAGTTGACTTCATCCTCAATAATTTCTATATATCGGCAATAATTACCGATGCCTATCACTCCAATTTTTTTTCCTTTCAGCAATTTTGAAATAATTTTTATATATAATTTAAAAAATTCATAATGTAGATGTATAATATAAATATTTTGTACAAAAATATAAATTAACATAATTACAATCAAATAAAAAAATTCATTAAATAACTTTAATTAAACTTATAAATTTATGCATATTATAGGAAGAGAAAAAGAATATTTAAAAAAAATTAATTACCCCATATCTTCGGCAAAGATTGCCGAATATAATATAAATGGGCAATAATTGCCGACCCATCTCCATCATGAATAGTTGGCTCTATCCTCAATAATTTCTATATATCGGCAATAATTGCCGATGCCTATCACCCTAATTTTTTTTCTTTCAGCAATTTTGAAATAATTTTTATTTATAATTTAAAAAAATTCATAATCTAGATGTATAATATAAATATTTTGTACAAAAATATAAATTAACATATTTACAATAAAAAAAATTCATTATATAAATTTTATGTTAAAAATTTTGAGTTTTTAAAAAGTAGCTTTAAATAAAATTATATCGATAAAATTTGTTACCTTCCCATCGGTTAAAAATACCGATATTAAATCTTAACTAATTTAAATTATTTGCAAATAAAAATAAATTTAATCAATATCTATTATAAATATATCTAAAATATATAAATTATATATACTAATGAATATTTTTAAATCAGTAATATATGATTTATTATGAAACAAATAAGTTTTTGTCAAAAGTAGCAATTATTTTAGTATTTTAAAACTTATTGAATTAAATTTATACATGGAGGTTAGGACAAAATATGTTTTCCATGGAGTAAAATTTTGTTTTCCAAATAACAAAAACTGTATACTATCATCTGATTCGAAAAGATTTGAAACTGTAAAATAATGCATAATTCTGACAAAAAAAATATTTGCTTAACAATGAATCATATGGCAATTGATCTTGTTGTTGGTGTTTCGGCAAGTTTGACCGATAGTAGTGGAATCATATACAATGAAACATATGCTGGTGGGGATAAACAATATTTGTGGCTTCTGCAACACTGATAGTATTGTAGGATGATACATAGAATAAATATACTGTTGCATATCTTTGTAAATGAAATTATTGTAGGATGGTATGTGGTTCTCGTGAAGTTAGGAACAGGAAAAATTTTTGTCAGATGCGTGTATAATTATTATAGTTTCTGTTCGAATCCTTATATATAAAGGAACAACTTATCATTCGTATTCTTCAACTCAATATTTCTATTCTACAGAAACTTTGTTAGTTGAAGGTTGAGATATAATTTTTCAATATTTTTTAAATACTCACAATGAATAATGAATTTGAAAGTTCTTCAAACTACGAAGAGTTTGAAACTTTGATAGGGTACGATGAGTTCGGAAGTCCGATGAACTACCAAGATGGGGTCAGAACCCCATCGTATTACGATGACATATTTACAATACCGAGAAGCTATGGATATGCAGAAGATATGCAAATGCATTCTCCCAATATTAATTACAACTTCAACGAAGAGGTAAAATATTATTTTTTAAGTATTGTAAATTGTGGCGACAAAATTAGTTACATGAAATTTATAGTTTTTTGTTATTATATTATTATAGTAAACTCTTTTTTTCAGGACATGGAGAATACATCTTTTACGATTGAAAATTATCAGAGATTTTTTGTAACGGATCAAATATTTTCGGATCGAGATGAACTTGTGACATGGGTTAAGAAAATGGGTAGAACTCATAAGATGATTTTGATTATCAAAGGTTCTAGAAAAGGAAATGGTATAGGAGCGGGTAGAGTCTCGATAAGATGTGAACGAAGTGGTACGTACGTCCGTATTAGACCAACAGATACCAAAGGTGCACGTAATACTTGTTAAAAAAACGATTGTCCTTTTTTATATTATTGGTGTTGAAAATAATAACGGTGGATGGCAAGTGGTAGTTAGGAACGTGACACACAATCACGAATTGGCTAATTATGAGTAAGGCCATGTTGTTCTTGGTAAGTTGACATAAAATGAAGTTCAATTTGTTGATGAACTTATCACAGCTAACGTAAAGCCACGGCAAATTATACCGCTTCTTAAAAAACAATTTAAAGGTAATGTAAGTATGAGAAGGCATATTTATAATGCTCGACAGAAGCTTAGGTCCGAAGAAATGGATGGTCAAACAATGTTACAACATGTTATGATTATGTTGGTTGAGAATCATTATTTTCAGTGGCATCGAAGTGAGCCTCAATCAAACGTAATAAGTGAACATCTGTTCGCACATCCCGTATCTGTTAACATTTTACGTGCATTTCCTTTTGTTTTGCAAATGGGTTGCACGTATAAGACAAATAGATACGAAATTCCTTTACTTGAAGTTGTCGGACTAACACCAACACAATTGAATTTCAATGTTGCATGTGTATACATGTCATCTGAGAAGGAGGAAAATTATTTCTGGGTACTTGAGAGATTAGAGAGCTTAATGGATCCATATATGCTTCCAACCACCATTATTACCGACCGAGAACTTGCTTTAATTTCAACTGTGGAACATATTTTTCCTACTTCAAAACATTTATTATGTAGATTTCATGTGAATAAGAATGTGGAGGAAAAATGTAAGAAACTCTATGATCATTCATCGTTTGTACGTGGTTTTATGTCACGATGGAAAATTTTGATAGATGCCACAGACGAACAAACATATGAGACACGACTGTTGTCAATGGAGGAAGATTACAGAAGCATGCCCATCCTAATTTTGTATCTAAAGACGAATTGGCTACAACCCTACAAACATAAAATTGTTGTTGCATTTTTTGGTGACGTGTTCCATATCCATCAACTTACAACGAATAGGTATGATTTATATTTTATTGCTTAGTATAGCTGATTTAGCTTCTTTTATGTTGATAAAGTTAAGTAAATAAATTTTTGTTATGAACAGGGTTGAAGGAGCTCATGGATCTTTAAAAAGATTCCTGGAGATATCACGGGGCAGCTTTAATACAGTACACAAATAAATGCACACGTTCCTCGAATTACAACATGATGAGATAAAAGCATCGCTGGAGATGTCTCGTTTCAACACTCCTCATTTTGCTACAAGAGATCTTTATGCCAATTTGAGGGGCCATGTTTCTTTATATGCAATGGAGTTGGTGAACAACGAGTGTCAGAGACTTGAGCATGTAAGTACGAATGATGATTTATGCGGATGTTACATGCGTCGTACGCACGGGATACCATGTACGCATGAAATTAAAACATACATTCATAACTACATGTTAATCCCCCTATCGGCTATTCATCCGTTTTGGAAGAAACTCAACATAGATGGACTGATTACTCCACCGAGACCCCAAGAACCATTAGATGTTGCATCTCACTTACTCCATATTTCCATGGAATCTGTTATGCGCCAGCCACCAGAAATACAGAATCAGTTAGCCAGAGAGATATTTAATATTGCAGTTCCCCAGAGAACACCTCTCCACGAGCCACCAGTACGGCATCACAGGGGTCGGCCAAGGAACTCCACTAGAAGGGAATAATCTAGTTGGGAGTATACAGAACAACAATTTTGTAGTCGTCCCATATCAACTCAACGTCGGGGTCGGGGTTGGGGTCAAGGACGGCAATCGGCATTTCTGTCATCAGGCCAATTTCAATTTCCATATATGACTCAGATGAATCGACATATAGTTCCTTATATTAGTAGCTGGTGTAATGTTTTAGGAGATGAGAATTGTGGTTTCAGAGCATTTGCTTCTATTATACTAGGAGATGAAGAACGGTGGGTTCAGATTCATACCGACTTATATCACGAGATATTGGTGAGACGACAGTTGTACGAGAGTGTGTTCGTATATGAAAGCGTTGATCAAGTTCTTAATACTATTGCCCACTGGGAAGGGCCAACTCTGATGACACATTGGATGGAAATGTCTGATATTGGTCATGTCATTACAACCCGTTACTTTGTGTTGTTCGCATATTACTCATTGAATGCATGCAGTTCATTCCTACCTTTAGTGGCTATGAACGGAATTCAAGGTTCTGAAACTGAAGTCACTATATTTTTCTTACAAGACATGAGTCACTACATATCGGTGAGTACTAAGTTTAATGAAGATTTTTTCCATTTCAATATGATATGAATGGCTAGCATAATAATTTTTTTTCTACAGGTATATCTTTTAGAAAGTTTTCCACTCCCACAAGTACATACCAATTGGAATAGATATCGTGATAGCAGCGTTTCAACGTGGAATACCCAATATTCTTCAAGATTCGAACAATGACGCGCATTGGTACATGATGACACACAAGACCCTCATCCTTTATCTTCGGACTCAACTTTAATGTAGAATTGTTGTAATTTTTTCTTCATTTATTTGTGTTTACATCCTTTGTAACATGTACGTGCTAATTTTATTAAATATATCATAATTTCTATCACGAAGATCTAAACTATGGATATATAATAAAACACTTGATATGATGTTAATGAATAAGGATATGAAGATATTTATTGATTAATAAAACACTTTATTCGTGTTGGAAAATACTAGACCTCCTTATTTTTTCTTTAATTCTTAGCTAAATGCTGACTTTTGAAAACTGAGATTTTGTGAGCTCACATATTAACACGGTTGCCATTATTATGAAGCTCATTCCCATCATGTCTCTTATTCCTTCACTACATATTGATGAAATTTGAACACAAATAGTCAATTCAAAAACGTATTTTAATGTTTTTACATCAATGGTAAAATAAAAACGACAGCTGGTATTAATTCTAACAAACATATTTTAATGTTTTTACATAACAATACGGTAATACATGAAGTTCAATACAAATAGCTACGCCGAGGTGGAGTAACTCCTAAATCACGCACAAGGGTTTCGATACATGTAACTAACTGCTCATAATTTAGAGTTGCCTCTCCCCTCCAATACAATCGACGGATAGTTTTACGTGCTTTGTTCAGACGTTTTTCGGCTGGTATATGATGATCATCGTTCGCATGTTCAGCCAAATATTCTTCCGTCGTAGCCAATATATATCTATGCGTTCTCGGAACATACCAATCCATATAATCATTGGCCACATCCCATGGGTATTCAACCACTGGTCCAAAAACATCCGGGCCCAAAATATGTTCATACCTCAAGAACCATTGGCCGAGCATGTGTGCATAGTATACTTTGTACTTCTTGAGGGAAGGACCTCTGTATGAGTTTCTAGTTGGCTTGATGGGCTCCTCAGGGATGACTTGTGTATAACCGAATTGCCGTGTCACTCTATCTGGCATATGTGGTTCAACTTTCTCCAAACAGTGTATACAACCGTGATAGAATGCCATACGGCAATATCTATATGGGTCAGCTACTCCGTACGGATCCCAATTGACCTTTCACGAAAATATTCAAGTAAATATGGATATCACAAACATAATATAGGAGGATCAAATAATGTTTTTAATATACCTTTGACGCAGACATAACATTAATCTTTGCCCGAAAGTACTCGAGCGTCTCCAATTTATTTTTGAATTTCTGGCCACAAGACCACCTCATACAACGAGGATGGTCTGGATCATACCTAGATCTTTCCACTTTAAACCCGGGAAAGTATTCATATATCCACGTCTGTCATAATATTCGATTGTTAGCCATCATAATGAATATAGAGTATGTAATATATGTATATATATATTGATTATAAAATTACCTGTAATAGAGTCATGCATCCAGACATTTGAGCAGCGTCGGCTCTAGAAGCCATACCAAGTTGTCGATATAAAAAAGTAAGTGTGGCTGCACCCCATGCATAACCTTCAACCCGGCTAAGATCTTGAAGAAAAATGATAAAGTATGGATTAACTTTATCAACCGTCTTATCGACAAACAACGATAAGCCGATCAACCATAATATATACCCGATCGCTTTTTCCTCGTCCCCTAACCAGTATGATTCACATACTTCTTGCAGCTATTTAAATGGAAGTCCGCCCTTTCGAGTGACTTCATTCACTTGCATTTCCTCCATCCCAAATAAGGCACCCATTGCACCAATCATTTGCCCACGCGTGTCCGCTGTCATGTCCAAATGTAATGGATGACCATCAACTCGTAGCCCTAATATACGATGTACATCTAAAAGAGTGATTGTCATCTCCCCCATGGCATATGAAAGCTATTAGTGTCTGGTTTCCATCGCTCAATAAATGCTAAAATAAGCGGCACGTTCACATGCTCAAATGTGTAGGATGGAAGGTGTGATAATCCTGTTCGTCGTATCAGAGCGAACATCCTATCATTGATGCTTCCTAGAAAACTTCTTAAAACCTCCTGCCTCGTGTGGATCTTGGGACAACCCCGATCCTGATCAATACAATAAGCAAATGTAATGCATATATATGATTGATTACATATAAAATAATAATTAAGAAATAATGAATATGTTAAACTTACCTTTCCTAACCATAAATCTAAAGCTGCATAACCGCCAAAGCTAGGAATCAAATGAGGAATTATTGGACCTCCAGGACATGGCCCAAGCAAGTACCATTCATCATTTAATTGTATAATCTCTTCATCTTTACTAGCATCACCAGCATCACCAGCATCCCTATCATGATGATATCTATCCTCCTCCTCCTCCTCCTCCTCATCATCATCATTACGCACATAAGTCAATGACGATGCTCCCATAGCAGGCTGCGCTGGTGAGGTAAGAAAATCTATATATATAGTAGATAATGGAAAACCTCCTGACTCGAAACCTCCGTACCCTGAACCTCAAACTGCAGAACCTCCAACCCCAGAACCTCCATACCTAGAACCTCCAACCCTAGAACCTCCAAACCCCGGACCTCCTGCCCCCAAACCTACGTACCCTCCAAACCCCGCAGTGCCAACATCAGCCACAAATGATGGACGACCTGCATAGTCTGCAAATGATGGAAATTTATGACCTTGTTGACTAGACCTTGGTTCTTCGGGAACTTCTGCATAATCTTGTTGTTCTGATGCTTCTTCCGGTTCTTGTTCTCCAGATTTCTTACCTCGTCATAATCCTTTGATAATACTCCTGCCGAAATTTCTCAAACGAGCCATCGACGCAGGTAGCTCAGTAGCAGTTCTGTTACGTCGTGCAGAAGCAGTCACATGACGACCATCGGTTCTATCTACTACATTGTCTTGTCTGCGACTCATCCGAATTTCAATAATAAATGCATAAAGTCAATTTTAATTATGTATATGAATTGAAGGTAATACGTGATAACATAAATAAAACCTAATTACATACATGAAATTAATATCATTAATAAATATCAACCCATATTATGATAGCCAAAGAAATCTGTATACCCAACCATATAACTCAAATACAATCTCTTACATTAATCCTATACTTTATTCATTAAATATATCAACAATATTTGTATTACTTACTAGTAGGAGTTTAGTATAATATAACAACTAAAGTATACTTAATTATGGTATGTCCTCATCTATTTTTTCAATAATCCAACCACAATTATCCAAATATATTCCATAAAAATTAGCAACATAATTAAATATAATTCAAATATAAACATATTTTATCTATTATAAATACATTTAACAAAAATAGTAAACAAATCTAACCTATTATCCTATCAATATAATTAAAAACATTCAACAATAATCCCTATCACATAACAATATTTAACATATTTAATGAAAATATAAATAAATCTAATAAACATCTAATCATATATAAATAATACAATAACATAATTAACAAAGTATTAACAAATCTATAAACATAATAAACAAATTTAATCAACTTAACCATAATTAAAATATATAATTAACAAATATCATTAGTAAACCTTAATTAATATATACAAATTACACTTCAAAGATATAGCCAATACCCTAGAATAGAGAGATACTTTACTGAACCTATATTTAATTAAATTATGAGAGCATAATTATTATAATTAATAAAACATAATTAATATAAATAATTACATATCCAAAAAATAGCCAATACCCTACAATAGAGAGATAATTTACCGAACCTATATTTAGTTAAAATATTAGTGCATAAATTAATATAATTAATAAACCATAATTAATATATATATTTATATATCCTACAAATAACCAAAACTATAGAATAGAGATATAATCTACCAAACCTATATTTCATTAGAATATTCGAGTAAAATTAATATTATTAATAAACTATATTCAATATATATAATTTTACATCATAAAATAACCAAAATCCTATAATAGAAAGATAATTTACTAAAACCTATATTTAATTCAAATATTAGAGTATAATAAATCTAAAAATATATTTTTCTAAAATTAATCAATTAACCATAATCAAAATATATTATTAAGATAATTTATAATTAAAAAATTATTATTAATAAATATCAATATAATTATAATTATAATCATTAAGCTGACACCCTAGCGATAATACACACGAACCTATCTTTAATTAAATTATGACAGCATAATTAATATAATTAAAAACCATAATTAATATATATAATTACACATCAAAGATATAGCCAATACCCTATAATAGAGAGATAATTTACCAAACCTATATTTAATTAAATTATGAGAGCATAATTATTATAATTAATATAACATAATTAATATATATAATTACACTTCCAAAAATAGCAAATACCCTACAATAGAGAGATAATTTATCGAACCTATATTTAGTTAAAATATTAGTGCATAATCAATATAATTAATAAACCATAATTAATATATATAATTATATATCCTACAAATAACCAAAACTATAGAATAAAGATATAATTTACCAAACATATATTTAATTAGTATATTGGAGTACAATTAGTATTATTACTAAACTATAATTATTATATATAATTTTACATCCTAAAAATAACCAAAATCCTATAATAGAAAGATAATTTACTAAAACCTAGATTTAATTCAAATATTATAGTATAATAAATCTAAAAATATATTTTCTAAAATTAATCAATTAACCATAATCAAAATATATTATTAAGATAAATTATAATTAACAAATTATTATTAATAATTATAATTATAATTATAATCATTAAGCTGATACCCTAATGATAATACACGCGAACCTATCTTTAATTTAATTATGACAGCATAATTAATATAATTAAATAACCATAATTAATACATATAATTACACATCAAAGATATAGCCAATACCATACAATAGAGAGATAATTTACCAAACCTATATTTAATTAAATTATGAGAGCATAATTATTATAATTAATATAACATAATTAATATATATAATTACACTTCCAAAAAATAGCAAATACCCTACAATAGAGAGATAATTTACCGAACCTATATTTAGTTAAAATATTAGTGCATAATCAATATAATTAATAAACCATAATTAATATATATAATTATATATCCTACAAATAACCAAAACTATAGAATAAAGATATAATTTACCAAACCTATATTTAATTAGAATATTAGAGTACAATTAATATTATTAATAAACTATAATTATTATATATAATTTTACATCCTCAAAATAACCTAAATCCTATAATAGAAAGATAATTTACTAAAACCTATATTTAATTCAAATATTATAGTATAATAAATCTAAAAATATATTTTCTAAAATTAATCAATTAACCATAATCAATATATATTATTAAGATAAATTATAATTAACAAATTATTATTAACCGAAACCCAGCCTGCCTTTGGTTGATTTTGCCGAAAGCCCTGCCTCCCTTCGGTCCATTTTGCCGAAACCCACCCCATCTTTCGGTGCATTTTGTCGAAACCTAGCAGCATAATCGCAGATCTATCGATCTCCTTAAAAAAAATTTTTTTCTTACTGGATCTAATTAATAATTTTTTTTACTAGATCTAATCAATAAAAAAATTATACTTACAGATAATTATATATTATAAATTAAAAATAAAAAATAAAAAATCAAACTTACCTTGTTGTTACTTGAAAATTCTTCTCGCAGAGGAGAGTTGCACCAGAGGTTTGAGAGATAGAGAGAAGATATTGAGAAAAGAAAGGTTGGTCAAAAAATAAAGGCACGGTTGGTCAAAAATAAGCCACCGACGATTTAAATGATAAGGGGTAAAATCTTTATTTACTGCAGAAATATTTTCTGTACAGTAAATATAGGTTTGCCAAATAACAGGTACGGAAATTAATAGTATTAAGAATTAGGAAATAATTTTCAGCACAGATCAAAATCTCCCAAACCCGACTCTCTTCTCCTCACCCACCCGCCCCTCCCTCCTCCAACCTCCTCCTTTATCCTCCTCAGGTCTGTGCCGTCTCATATCACCTCCACCACCATCTCACCAATATCGCCACCTTGACTCCTCCCCCTCCCCCTCCCCCTCTCCCTCTCCCTCCGCCATCGTCACAACTACAACCACAACAACTGAAGCCAAACATAATTATACAAGGAGTGATGATGTCATAATCAATCTGATAATTTTGCCTTCTTCTATAGCTCTCTATCAGTCAAACTGTACACACTTCCACTAGCTGTTCAATTATGCATTGGCAATTTGTTGTGAATTAAGGTTCTGAGTCAATCATCCTTGTTTTTGGTGGCTTTTGCAGAGGAAAATATACGAGTACAGATAAATTTGGGTGACATCTTTTCGAACGCTTTTGTTTGCTTCTTAATTGAGAAGGTTCAGAAGAAAGAAAAGTCAAAGAGGGTAGAGGGAATGCACATTAAGATGGAAACAACTCTTCGATTAGCGTTGTGTACTGGGTGGCAATTCCGGCAATATTATGTACGTTGTCATCGATTTTTCTATTCAGATAAGAGCCTTGCCGCATATTCAGTAATTATTTACACATATATTCAATACATAATAATTTAATATTCATTGCAAACTTGCGAATTGTCAGCCACTCCCAAAATTTTTATACATATATATTCACTGCATACTTATTCAATATCCATTGCAAACTTACTAATAGATTCAGCTAGCATATTCACCGCATGCTACTGAATATTGTGTTAGTATTCGGAGTGATAATGTGTACAAAGCTGATGAACATTCACTTCAAGGTTGATGAATGTTGAGTTCATAATTAATGAATGTCGATGAATAATCAACCTAACAATAATATGCAAAGGTAATAAATAGTCGTCTTTGACCTTTTAACCAATGAATGGTCACCTATCTGGGTCGAATGAATATAAATTTGTTAGCTGACGAGTATGGACTATGGAGTTGATGAATATTAGAATTTAAATTGACGAATGTTACCATATCGTGTATAATGTGTAAGGGTATTTTATATGATTTTTTCTTATTTTTTTTATACGTCGGAAGTTTATCGATATAGGTATCTATTTATGGATAAAAAATTAAAATTATTTTGGTATAATTATTATATATGTTTATCCAAATTAAAGATAATTTAGTTAAAAGTTATAGCACAAAGGGGGGACCACCTAAAAAATCTTATATATCTACTATTTGTGTTTGTATTTAGCATTTGCATGTTGTGGTAGATAGCTCTTTTTTTTTCTTTCTTTCTATTTTGCACATGGGAGCACCTTGTAAGGTACTCTTAGGTGCGTGATATAGAATTGGTTTGCGAGGACAACTCTTACAATAAAGGCACTTATTTGAATTTGGGTGTTCGAGCTTTGGCCCTAGGGTTACATGCACTATAAACTATGTTTCTTGTGATGCTCATAGATTGAATTGGATTCACACATTAGATCTCTGTGCTATTACTGTCTTCTTTACCTTATATTCTTTTGTCTAACTATTTAACATGTGCTATGGCTGCAAATTCAAGTGCTAAAAAAATTGATGTGAAGAGGTTCAATGGACAAAAATTGAAATTTGGATTGTGGCAGAGAAGGATGGAGGCTTTTTTTTTATACAGAGGGATACTTCTGCCGGGGAAGAAGAGACTAGAGAAAACTTCCAATGACAATTGGAATAAGATGGAGGAGACAACTATTTGAAGCTGTCTTGCAAATGTAGATATAACTCGTGTCATGGATTAGGCATCTCCACAGGAGATTTGGGAAAAAGATAAAAGCCAAACAATCAACCAATAAGCCACATGTATTCACGTCAACATATTATTGCAGCATAAGAATTCATTCAATTAATTGTAAATCTATTTAGGTTGGATCATGAATTTAAGGATGAATATAATGCACTAATGCTTCTTTCATTGCTTCACTTTGATTCCTATAATAATTTAATTTGGGAAAAAGACACGCTAAATTTGGATGATGTTACGACGTTATTGGAGTATAATAAGATGGATCGTGACTGATAGAGGACTCCAAGGCGAGTGGCTCATGTCTGGGAAAGGTAGGATAAGTGGGATGGGAAGCAGGAAAGTGATCAACCGAGGAAGAAAGGTGACTGGTCAAAGTAATTTGGATGCTATAAGTTCATGAAAATAGGCATTATAACCGAGATTCTCCTAAGTCCAAAGTTTAGTACTTTTGCTTGAAGATATTATACAAGCTTCAAGATGAGAACTTAAGCGATGCATTTGCTTCAAAAAATGCAAAAAGGTGTGATTTTTAGTAATTGTTTTTGTTGATGCACAAATTTAATCTTATAAAACTCTAGCATTTGAGTGCATGAAATTTCTATTTTCATACATACATATATGAGGCACAAAATATTTTTTCTCACCTAGATCCCTGTAAAAGTCATAGACAGCTTGAAATTATAAATTTTAACAATTTCTAAGATTTTATTGCACAAACAAGTGTTTTCCAATCAAGCTTAGATGCATGTGGATTCATATATTCACTAATAAGCATTGAATTGCATGATTTACTTTAGGAAGTAAAATTTTTTAGATGTGCAAATTCATCATTGTGCAGATAGGCTCATCACAACCCCACATGAAGCTAAGACAAAAACAGAAGGAATAACAAGTTCAATTCAAAGAAGTTATCAAGTTCAGAGTTTCTGTAGGATCCTAAATTTCATAAACATTAGAAATTTGTAACAATCGTGGAGATTATATTCGCACACACCTTTCCATTTGAGAACTGGACAGTCCTATGAGATGTTGGAAGAAGATATGATATGTGGGTTACACAGTCTGACATACCATCTTCAAATTTCTATCTATGACCATGGCTGAGCTGTCTTTGTAAGGATGAATGATTAGGATTTTCACTTAGTGATCTTTCTCTAACACAAAGAAGCATGTGACCTGTCCGCAACAACATGAAACAATAATCACAAATAGAAAAAATTAACATAATAATAAGTAACTTATGAATAAATCTGTAGAAGCACATCATAGTTATAGAATATCTAAAGAATCTACCATGGTAAAGTAGTTGGTAACCAGCATCACACAAGGTACAAAGGATGGTAACAGTAAGGCACCTGTGAAATTTGTTACACACACTACCATTCCTATATTAGTTCATATTTTCTTTATCCAAGACTATTTGCAAAACCACTAAAAAGTAAATATTGATGTCCTTACCCATATGACGCCCACAGAATACTACACAACATAAGCGCTACCCAAACCCAAAATAAACTTACACCAAACAACAATGATAAATTATATTCAATTACTTCACTTTAAAAAAAAGGTGTATAATTTAATGCAAATTGATTAAACAAAAGTTAACATAGTGTTTGTGTATATATAGTACTCAAACCTAAAGCCCCGTAAAACAGATAGGTTTGAGTATGGGTACTTTCTATACCAATTCTAAACCTATCTTAAGTGTAATTTGCTTAGCTACTTCTTATCCCCATCCTAATTTAGGTACATTCTTTTAGTCTTAGACCCAAGAATGACTGCCCAAACCATAACGTGGATTAGAATAAGTCAGGTATACAAGTTTTCATCCAACAACCATTGTATATCCAAGCTTCATTTGGTGTGGGGCAAGTAGAGTAAGGAATACGACTTCTTAAATATTGATCTTTTTTAGTATCTTAGGTAAAAAGAAAGTAAAAAGTCAAACAATAACTTTTCATCTTATCTCACAACTACTTATTTTTAAAAGAAACTATTCATTGAGCTACCATCTATAAATAACACTTCCTCTCCATAATTTCCTTTCCCTTGAAAAAACTAAAAATAAAACAACTTCCTATCTCATTTTATTTGGTTAATGTAAATCAAATAGCAGTATATAAAATCCTCAACCACACACTTCTTGGTAAGTTATTTCCTAGGAAGTTTGACCCCGCACTTCGTTATAAGCTCACCTTATGTATACCAAATAAGGACCTAGAGGACTTAAGGCATTTCCAACAACATCTGTGCTGGAGACTCCTTCTGTTCGCTTGATCTACTCAAACTGACCTACTTTCTTAGCTAGAGCATAAGCATCAGTACCATCTAGAAGAAGACATGGATCATCTCCATGAATTATATAGTATATGTCATAGTCTTCAAATAGTTTTTTCATGAAATCCTCAGTAATGGCATAAGGTGCATCAGGGATGACCTCATCAACCCATTTCACAGCTTGAACCATAATTATCCTATTATCAGAGCCAAATAGCAACAACAACAACAATAACAACAACTACACAACAAATGATTTTGCTTTAATTGCAACTTGGCCAAAAGTTCCAACTTGACCTAATGTCTTAATTGGGATATAAGCAAGAGTCATATAGATAACATACATGAAATAGATGGAATGATAGACAAAAGTGAGTGAATCCTAGACTTGGGTTCAATATGATACGATAGATGGATGATTTGATTCGTCATGTCAATGTTTTAATGCGTGGGTGGCTCTAGAAAAACATTAGGCTTTTCATCATGTCAAAGAACTAGTTTACAGTCCATAAATTGTGGGGGTAAGGGATGGGTCATAAAAGTGCTACAAAACCCTAGGACTAAATGAGAAATCCAAAGATATTCACACCTTTCATGAATAGGAGTAACAAGAGGACCCTTGTTGGCAGTAATTTCAGCATCGCTGACAACGCCAACAACCAAATGATCACCGAGTGCATGAGCCTGACGATGAGCATTGTAGTGAACATAATGCATCATGTCAAAGCAACCATCCATGTACACATGAATTGGATTCTTCTTCCACCTCCTCCTCCATTTCTCGATCAGAGATAGAGTCAGACATGTCGGTGAATAAGTGGCGTAAAACCCCAATACCGACAACCCAAGCACTATCCCTCCAACCACCCAAGCAGCTATCAATTTTGATGACTTGTGTATATGTTTAGGATGAGAATGTCCACCAGCCTTAGAGGCTCCCACTCTATTTTATCCCAAATATATCCTGACTGAGCCTGATATAATTAGTACATCTAATGATTTGATTCATTTAGAGCTCGAGATCTACAGGGTGAACTGCAGGAATGGAAATCTGGACAATCGAAAGATAAAAAAAACTATAATAAATCTAATTTCTAATAATTAGTTGTAGAAGAAGCAATGTGATATTGAACTAACAATTGCTTTCTACTTGTACATATGTCAATGCAATTGTTCCACTACGCTACTGTCTAATAACTACCAAGAAATCCAACAACAAAAATGGAATTTGAAGGTTAAGATAATAAGATGGATATTAATGGAGAGAAATTCAAGGAGAGGAGAATCAATTTTCTTCTTTCCAAAGGTAGTTGCAATGGTATATTACATAAGAGAGAATTTAGGGGAAGGATAAGCTAACGTAGACTACAACGACCCTATTGGTGGAAAACATCAAAATGTACTGCTTAATAACAAAACTCATCGTTTAAGTAATTTCTAAATTTGGATGAGAGGAGCTACATTGGCATTGTCCGTTGTTGAGCTTGAGAGACTTCAATGGCAGGCTTCACATGGCAAGAGGCATATCAACACTCCCCCTTCTGCCAACTCTTATTTGCAAAGTTCAAAATCAAAATTGTTGAATGAGTTCATAATAATATTTTTAGGCGGCGTCCTCCTTGCTGCCATTAGATCATTGTATGAGCACATTTGTTGCAGCATGGTTGCCTCTATTCAATGACTGTCTATCAAGAATAGTCATTGGCACATAGTTAAAATCAGAGGTGGTATTATATGAAGAAGAAAAATGGCTCACTATCTACCTCACATAACTCCTCTTTAGCAAAGAGACATAAAAATAGGATATACTGAAGTCGAGGGTAGGAGGTCTAGCTTGTAAGTAATGGAACCCACCTTGTTCAGGACTTGATATGGTCCATAGTATTTGGGGGCCAGCTTGTGCACTAATCTATTGGCCAATGAAACATGCCTGTAAGGTTGTAGCTTGACATCGACCCAATCACCAATATTAAAATTCCTCTCACTCCAATGCTCATTAGCTTGCTTCTCCATTCTAGCCCATGATCGACTGAGGTGAGATTTGAGGAGCACCAGAGCATTCTATCTAGTAGTAAGAGTTCAATCTATAGCTTCTACTAATGAATCACCAAGAAAATAAGGTAGGTGTATATATGGGGGTTGTGCATATAACACTTCAAAATGGGTGGTATGGGTGGATGAGTGATAAGTAGTTTGTACCAATACTCTGCTAAGGAAAGTCATTTGCACTGGTCTGTAGGTGCATTGCCGATCATGCATCATAAGTAAGATTCAAGACATTTTTTGATCACTTTCGATTGGTCATCTGTTTGCGAGTGATAGACTGTGGATAGTTGTAACTTGAATCCTTGTTGTTTAAAAAACTCTTGCCAGAACATACTCACGAATATTGGATCTTGATCACTGGTAATAGTCTATAGTAGGTTGTGGAGCTTGTACACATGATCAATAAAATTCTTGGCATCAATAGATGTAGTGTATGGATAACTAAGTGCCACAAAGTGAGCATACTTACAAACCTATCAATCACTACCATGATAACATCTTTGCCTTAAGATTTAGGCAACCCCCTAATGAAGTACATGTTAATGTTTGTCCATACTGCGTGAGGAATGAGTAAAGGCTACAATTTACCCGAATAGGTAGTTGTATTATATTTATATCTCTAGCAAGTATCATACCTTCTAATGTAGTCTTTGACTTATCTCTTAATCCCTTCTAGTAAAACAACCTAGCTAGCCTCTTGTAGGTGGCATGTACCCTCAAATTTTGCCCTACAGGGGATGTATGGTATCTCTCGAGCAATTGTTGTCGCAAGTTAGGACCATTTTCCACCATCAACTTACCCTTCCTCTAGAATCATTGATGAGAACAACTATACTTGGGGTTGTTTAGGGAATTTTTCTATAATTAATGTATCAATTCATAGATATTATAATCATAATTCTAGTTGTGCTGGACCTTAGTAAGAAGGTCAGGGTGTAGGGTTGAAAGTGAGATGGCAAATAGCTTTGTACCTTGAATTCTGGAAAGTGAATTAGTTGTCACATTCTCTTTACCATTATTGTACACTATATCATAGTCATAGGCCATCAACTTAGCAAGCCAAATTTGTTGAAGGTCAATAACTACCCTCTGGTTGAGAAGATGCTTGAATGGTTGATGGTTAGTCTTAATTTTGAAGTGTCTCCTCCTCAGGTAGTGCTTCCATTTGTCGACTACAAAATGAATGGAAAGCAACTCTTTGTAATAGATTGACAATCTGGCATTCTTGGATGAAAAACCCTTGCTAATGTAGGTTATAGGGTGACCATCTTGCATGGGGACAACTCCCATTCCAACCATGGACGCATCACTCTCAATGATGAATTCCTTGTTGAAATTTGGCAGCACAAGGATTGGATTTGTATTCAAGGAATTTTTAAGCTTCTCAAATGCATCCAGTGTTGTCATTAACCATCCAAAGGATCTTTCTTCAACATGTCAATCAGGGGCCTGCTAAGTACACCATAGTGCCTAATAAATCTTCTATAGTAGTTTGTTAAGCATATAAACCCCTTAAATTGAGTGAGCGTGGTGGGTAATGGCTAGGTTTGGACTACCTAAATCTTTTTAGGGTCTTTGGCTACCCCTGCATTGAAATAAAGTGTCCTAAATATTCAATTTGGGTAGCCTTGAACAAGAACTTTCTCTCCTTAGCGTATAACTAGTTTGTGCATAGTAATATTAGATTTGACTCAAAATGGATCAAGTGGGATGGCCAATCTGAACTATAAACTAGTATATCATCAAAGAACACCAAAATAAACTTCCTCAAATATGGCTAATAGACCTCATTTATCATTGATTGAAAGGTGGAGCAGGCATTAGTTAAGCTAAAGGGCATAACTAAATATTCATAATGCCCTTCATAGGTTTTGGAGGCAGTTTTAGGAATAATAGTAGGGGTCACGCATATTTGATGATACCTTGAATGGAGGTCAATTTTAGAGAAGTAATTGACCCCATGAAGCTACTCTAGTAGTTTCTTGATAACTGGAATGAGAAACTTGCTTTTAATGGTCTGTTTGTTGAGCTCTATATAATTAATGCATAGTCTCCAACTTCTATCTTTCTTCTTAATAAGAATTATAGGTGAAGAGGCTAGTGCTTTGCTGGATGACACCTTCATTCATCATTTCTTAAACCAATCCTCAGTGACATCCTTTTGGATAAAAGAGTATCTGTAGGGTCTCAAATTGATGGGTATTGCCTCTAGTTTGAGTGTAATCTGATGGTCACACACCCTATTGAGAGATAGCATTTTTGGAACCTCAAAAACCACTAAATACATCTGAAGTAAAGTTTTTAGCCCCTTTTGATTGGTTTATGTGTTATTAACCCCCAAGAGCTTTAGGTTTGTCCTTTCTTAATGACCCATCATACAATTGAAGGGCGTATACTTGAGGTTTATTCTACCCTAAGGCCTTAGACATAACCTTATCTATCTCTTTAACCTTGGCTCCTTTCGATTTGACCCCTTGGACACCCCTCAATATGACTTTTCTATCATTAATCCAAAACTCCACACTCAGATAGTGGTAATCTACGGTTATGTGTCCCAATGTGTTGAGACATTGTACTCTCAGAACCATGTCACATCCACCTAGAGGTATCACTATAACATCACTTTAGAATTCATGTTTTGAGATTCTCTAGAACAACCCTCTACACACATAACAACTTTGGAGGGCTCTACCATTAGCTACAACAACAATAAAAGGTTGGGTATGTATAAGGTGGCATCCCACCTATTTATCGATCTTTGTGTCAAGGAAGTTGTGAGTACTTCACGTGTCAATCAGTGCATTAATGGCCTTCCTTTTGATATATCCAATAACATGTATGATTTGGTAAGTAGACATCACACTCAAGGCATGCACTGAAATTTGAGAGGACTCCTCTAGTGTTGTCTCTCCCACAACTTCTTCTTCTACCAGGGTTTCCCCCAACCCTTCTTCTTCATCATCCATCACATCCATCATGAAAATCTACCTCTTATTGCAATGATGACCAGGGGTGAACTTCTCGATGTACTAGAAGCACTCCTCCTTATCCCTCTTGACATAAATCTCTGAAATACCCCGAAACCCTAATTTAGGGAATTATGGCGAAATAAGGAATTATTAGAACATTTTAAGTAAATAAATTATTTTATTAAAATAAAGGGAGAATTAATTAAGGTAAATTAAGGACAAAATAATAAATAAATTATTTAGGAAAATTTGGACATTTACTAATTAACATGGAAGTTAAGGAAAATTTATCCAAAATAGCCAAATTAATCTAAAAAGGAATTTAATTATTATTATTATTATAATAAATATTATTAATTTTTAATATTTAAAAAATAATACCAAATACTCAAAACACCCCCAACCCCCTATTTTCTTTCTTCACCTTTCCCTTTTTCCTTCTTTCTCTCCTTTCTCATTTTCTTATTTTTTTTCCCTTCTCCTTCCCCGGTTTAGGCCAACCTGTGACCCAAACTCTCTTCCCTTCCCCGTCCCGAGCGGTTAGGCCCGCCCCAGTTTTTTTTTCTTCACCCTTTCCCCCAGTCGACCGACCCTTTCTTTTTCTTTTCTTTCCCCTAGACCGTCTGGTCCCCCCATCCCTGTCTTCTTCTTCCTCATGAGGATTGCACCCCCAACCTGCAGCCCTGCTCCTGCTAGCAGCCACCTGCTTTGTCCGACAGTCCTTCCATGCCACCCCCATCATTTTCTTTCCAATTTCGACCCAACCAATCTGTCCTTCCCCCTCACGCATGCCCGCCATTCCTCTTTTTTCCTCCTCACCCGACTAAACGTACCCTACAATTTCACAGGGCATGCGCCGCTTGCCATCGTCGTTCGGCGACTTGCCTCACCTAACCCTAGTTTTCCTCTTCTTCCTTCATTGTTTCCCCCCTCAAATTAGCCTATAAATACCCCCATAGGCAGCCATAATTGGGTCTTTGTTTTTGCAGCTCAGAAACCTCAATTTTTGTGCCGCTACCCAAAAGCTCCCTATTTCGCCGCTGTCGACGAGCGTCGCCACAAACTCCGCCCACCAAACCTTCCCCGCACTGCCCTCTACAGAAATGAGCCGCCCTCCTCCCTTATCTTGCCCTGCACGAGCCACCCCGACCGTGTAAAATCGCCATCCCGACCAGCCCACTTCGACCTCTCGCCGCCCCTCGTACCGCCGTCTGCCACCAATTCCGCCGCAAATAACACCTCCTACACCCTCCAAAACAACTAGGGGACTTCACCCTACCTTCCCATACCTCCATCTTTCCCTACCTCCCTCTCTTTCTCCCTTCTCCACCTTCCACCACCTTCCGCCACCGCATCGGCCGCCGTGCGTGGCCACTTTTGGCTGCACCGCCACCTCCATTCCACCCTTCTCCACCTGAGACACCTTCCACCACCTCAAACACCCCCTCATTCCCTCTCCTCTAGCCTATACCCCCATCTCTCCACCTCTCCACCTCTCTTTCTCCTCCACCGCCACACGCCGCCGTAGGTTCCGCCACTAACCCTATATGGTATTCTAACCTCCCCAGCCCTTAAACTCTTTTTCTATAAGTGTTAATAATTTTTAGTAATATTAATATCATTACTCTTATTATTATTATTATTATTATTATTATTATTATTATTATTATTATTATTATTATTATTATTATTATTATCATTAATGTTGTTGTTATTATTATTATCATTATTATTATTATGTTATCACTCTTATTATCTAACCTAGATTCAGAAATATTTATAACTATGGTATTATTATTTTTTAAAATGCTTCAACTTTAGTATTAATATCGTTATCTTTACTACTACTACTACTACTACTACTACTACAATCATCATCATCATCATCATCATCATCATTATTATTATTATTATTATTATTATTATTATTATTATTATTATTATTATTATTTTCTTACTAATACTATTAATACTAACTTGGTCATTATCACTTTTATTATTAGTGTAAATGTTGGGACTCTTATATTACTATTACCCTTTTCGATTATTATCCTTATTATGCTTAACATTAATAATAATAATAATAATAATACTAATATTATTATTATTATTATTATTATTATTATTACTACTACTACTACTATTACTATTATTATTATTATTATTATTATTATTATTATTATTATTATTATTATTATTATTACTACTACTACTACTATTACTATTATTATTATTATTATTATTATTATTATTATTATTATTATCATTTCTATCATTATTATTATTATTGTTCTATTACATTTGACCACCTTGTCACTAAGGCTACTATTAATATGATTTCTAGGACCTTCATTAGTATTATTCTTAAGATGGGAACTATTATTAATATTATCACTATTATCACTATTATTATTACTACTACTACTACTACTATAAATATTATTATTGCTAACTTGTCTTTTTGTCAATATATCATAACCACTAACTTATTGTCACTACTACCATTATTAATATAAGAATTATTATGGTCACTACTTTTATATTACTTATGTCACCATTATTATTATTATTATTATTATTACTACTACTACTACTACTACTACCAGGGTTTGGGTTGATATTAGTATTATCACTAAAACTAATAATAATATTATTTAACTCTAACACTATGAATATCACTATGACTACTTAAACATAAACCATGATGACTATTAAGACTTATCTTAGTTAGTAGTAGCATGAGTAATTATTTTGAGAATAATAACCCTACATTTAATTATAAAACTACCATTACCATCATTAGCCTTAATAGTAGAGTATGATAAGGGTAGGGTAGAAATAATAATAATCTTTGGTAAGAGGGAGATTAATCCATAGTGTTTCCCTCTTATAGGTGAATCAAGTCAAAACCCTAAGGAGGCGTAGGATCATGCTCCAAAGCCCGACGTCGTTTTAGGTAAGGATGTAGTTAAGGCCCATGTGTGGTGTGCGACTTGTATGCCTTGGATGTTATATATCATGCTATGTCGCGTATCGTATGATTGTCATTAACTTGTCTTATGTGTAGCGTAGCTTGGAGTTGAGGTATGTTTATGTGGTTCCTTATAACATGAGTATGATATGTATATATGGTGATTGTGATGTGATATGATATGACCCTCTAGGACATGCATGCTAGGATGATTGATAATATGATATGGCAATGAAAGGATAAAAAGAAAGAAAATGGGAAACGAGTTCACAAAAGGGGATATGAGGTTGACCAAACTACCTTATGATCTATAAGAGGAAAATAAAGAGGAAGAGGTGACTAAAATGAATGGGAATTATAGGGTTTGCATGGGGACTTCGAGAGTTTGCATGGGGTGGATAAAACTTGCATGGGGATTATCTTTACGTGAGAAAAGTTGGTTTAGGGTGTAATTAAGCTAAGGGGAGAGTTGTGGAGTGATTGGAGACTTGGGACGGAAAATAGTAAGTAGGTTGGTGTAAGGGTATATAAGGGAGTCGATTAGGGTTTTGAGAGGAAGCACTAATCTGGAAAAAAATGTGGAAGTAAAAAAAATTAAGGGAGAGTGGAGTACGGGTTAAGAGTGGAAATTTACTATATATAGGGTGAGTATGGGTGCCATGGGAGAGAAGAGATATTAGGTGAAAAATAGAGAGGTTACTTGTGGGAGAAGAAAGGTACTAGGGTTTAAAGTGTCCAACTAGGGTTTTCCGGTCACATGTGAAATCGAGAGGTAAAGTGATATGAATTGGGATTGAATCTAAATGAGCTAAAGTGCGGGGCGATAAATGAAATAATGATAGTGTAAGTGAGAGTAAGTTGGGCCACATCGGTCCAATTAGGGTTTTCATGGGAAAACCCTAGAGGGTGATAGTGGGTGGAGTTTGATGTCATGAGGTGTTGGGCCTTAACCCACACCCTTAGGAGTTGGTTTTCATTATGTGTAAGTGTAAGGGAGAATTGATATCGGGATGTGATAGGACGGACCCTTTTGGGAGGATAGAAGTAGAGGGTTGTTGACATGCATGTCAAGGGTGAAAGCTTTATCCAATAAGATACGAATAAGATACTAATCACTTAAAGAGTAAGATTGTTGAGCTGGGCCCAGACTAATCCACTGGCATAATAGTGGCCAGGTGCCGGGGTGCCCTGGAGACCAATCCACCTGCATATAATAGTGGTTAAGTGCGTTCTGCCCTATAAGTGATCGATCCACCGGCTATAATAGTGAGGGATCCCGAGCTCAACAAACCAAACATTAAGTTGCAATTGAATCATGGGAAAGATACTATGTAATTACAGTGGAACACCATGAAAGTTGGGGCCAGACCGATCCATTGGCATAATAGTGGCTAGGAGCGTTCTACCCTAGAGATTGATCCACTGGCAAAAATAGTGGTCAGGAGCGTTCTGTCCTGTATGTTTCTGATCCACCGGCTAAAATAGTGGGGTTCCCGTACTTGCATAGTTTTGATAAAAATCATGCTGTGAAATAAGTATCAATAAGAGATTAATTAATTAATTAATTAATTCGGACTATAAATGAGCCTTTATGTTTTTACTCGAATGCTCATATGCTATTACGTTATCATGTTGGATTATATGCTTTTGTATTGGTCTTAGTGCATTGTTACTTTACTCAGTACGTAGCGTATTGATCACCCTTTTATGGGTGTTGCTCATTCCCACGAGTAGGAGGCCCATTTGACGTGGTGTAGGTAGGTGATGCTTATTTTGATGCCTTCGATATACATGAGGCATCAGGTGGGGCTGAGTGCTGAGTCGGACCTGGGTTGTGGACCGGGAGAAATGTGGCCAAATTCTCTCTTTATGTCATTCTATTTCCTTATGATATTTATTTTCTGTATTAAATTTTCCAGAGTTAAACATTGTCGTTTGTATACATTATTCCCTTTGAGGAATTTTGATTTCGTGCTTTGAGATATGTAACTTTTTATGCGTACTCTAATTTATATGCTTTGACTCTTCTAGTTTCTCTTTTTATGAACTCTTGGTTTAAGTATTGATTAAGTTTAACGAATATCCTTTTAGCTTTAGCACTTGGTACCGGAATGGTCGGAATGAACCAGTATGGTACTAAGTGTGGTAGTAACATCCTTGAAATTCACAAGTTTTAATTTAATTGTTTCCGTTAAAAAAAATATAGTGAATTTTGGGGTGTTATAGTTAGGGTTACTCATCGATTGTACTCTTGACTGATTGACCAGTCAGCATTAAATTCTAAGAATCCTACCACTTATTTTAAGAATGACTATATTACCTTTTTCATTAATGGATACAAGATTAGCTTGAGGTATATATATTAGTTGTTGGGTAGAATTATATAACTTTTTTGACACTCAAGTTATTGCAAAAACACTTCTTATACTTTCTTACAATTAATTCTCAACTCTCACTTTCATAATTTCAATTTTGGTTGAGTTCCCCTCTCTCAAAAGTGTAATTTCTCACTCTTCTTAGTTATTAACATTTATTCTTTGTAAGATCTCATTTCTTCTGCCTAGATTACATCTCACTTAGAGCTCTTCAACTCTCATATCCTTATTCTAATAAGAAATCTTCTAATCACAGCTACTCTTCTTAAAAACTCACCATAAGGGGTTTGCAAGTGTGTCTATAATTTTTATAAAACAAATCTAAGTGTAAAACCTAGAAGTGATTAATAAGTTAAGTTGTAAGTCATTCTAAAAGAGGTAACTAAGACTATAGGGTCTTAAGCCTAGTGAGAAGAACATTAATAAACACGTCTTTAAAGTTCAAAATCCAAAGGGAAAGCCATTAGTTGTGGATGTAGATAAGCTTTTCCTTTTAAATCATTTTTAGTCATGCATCAAAATTTTTGATTTGTATTTTTCATTCCATTTAACCCTATTCACTCCCTCTAGGGTTCTTTTAAAAGTAAATCTAGTGTTATAAAGGAACATGGAAACTACCCCAAGCACAAAGGCACGAGGGAAACTCCAAAAATTTGATGACACCCTAATTTTTAAGTACGTGCACCCCTATATGGCCTATAGGTTATCTATAAAGGAGAAAGGGGCTAAACTAGTATACAAGGTGCTAGCCAAACTTTAATACACACATTTTGTTGTTAAATCATGGTTAAACCATCTTAACACCCAAACTCAGTCTTACATTAAAATTATTAATGAATTTTAGATATATTTATAATCAACAACTGAAAACAGGCTTATGCATCAATTTCAGGAATTTCACTATTTATAAGAATCATTATTCATGTTGATAGGATCTGTTGAATTATACCAAGAATCAATATGGCAAAAAGGCAAAAAATTCTAATTACTAGAAAATACTATTCATGCTTGATCACTATTTATACTCAATTACTATTCTGAAGGTTAAGGTCATGTTCAATCACTGGCCCCTAAGCATTTAGGTAAAATTACCATATTAACTCTAATTTCAACTAAACTTAGAAACCATCAAATAAATACTAAAAACTTACCAAAAAAAACATAAAAATTTAATCTAAGTATGCTTAACTCAATTACAACACAATAAAATTCAGAAATTATCAAAATAATTTTAGGAACATGTGAATAGACAATTATACCCCTAAAGGGTCTTGAAACATGATTTGGCCCTAAAACATGATATATGTATAATTAATTCACAAAAATGCATATTTAGCAATTAAAACATGAAAAATACAATGGAACCAATAAAATTCAATAAAAGCACATCCAACAAGTGCATTTAATAAAATAATTGAATGCTTAAATTAATCCAAACAAAGCCTAAACATTTCATGCATCAAATTTGACCTAAAACACCTAAAAATTCTAATGTAAGCATAAAAAAATTAAAGTAAAGACAACGCGCCTGATAGGTCAAAGGACAAATGGGTCACATAAATGAACAAAAAAGTCCATTTCATCTAAAATTAACATAAACCCAAAAAATTTCCCTACCATTATCCTAGTTGTATTTTACCTAAACCGATGCACTCATAGATGCCCAAAATCTCCATTCTCTAAGCTTGAATTCACTTATTGAAGTCCTCAAACAAAACAACCACAAAATTTCACAAATTTATCAAAAACCCCAGGAAAATAAAAGGAGAGGAAATGCATACTCTTCCTATTAAATGGATGAATATTGAATAAATGAATGGTAGAGAAGAGATATCCTTCAATCACCTAAAAATTTAATCCTAACTTTCTTAATTAAACACTTAAGGGCTAAATATTAATAGTTAGAAGTTGAAAAAAAATAATAATAAAAAACTTAAAATGGAGGGAGATGGTGGGGAGTGAAAATTTATTAGGGGAAAAGAAGAGAGAGAAAAGGATGAAGAAGAATAGGTAGGAAGGATAAAATGATGGTAAGATATATATTATTAGATATTTAGGTGGATATTTAGATAAATCTAGGAAATTAATTAAAAAAAATAAAGAAAGGGGGAATAATCTCGTAGATCATTGAGGGATAATGGGTGATTTTTTGTTCAACTTTATTAAAGGTAAATCATAAAGATAGAGATGGATTATAAGTGTAATGATTAGATTATATTAGATAAAAATGAGTTTCATTGGCTAATTATGTCTGAAGTTGGTGGATGAAAATACTAAAATTAATTAGAGAACATTTTTATTTCATTTTTAGTTCAAATATGTTAAAGTTTAATTATCCCTAAAGTTTCATAAATATCATATAGCTAAAAGACTTGTTTTAGGGCTTAAATGTGAAAAATGTTGAGTGAAATAGTAAATGCACTTTTTGAATAAAAATCTCTATTTATCATTTTGAAATTGGTTAGAAGAATTAGAAAAAGCCAAAGAATCCAAATTTCAACAAATTAGAATGATTTCAAAACCATTTGATGGTTAAAAGTGACTTAAAAGTCTTATGAAACTAAAAACTATAAAAAGAGTTAGGAATTTTAGAACAAAACATTTTTTAACATAACAAAGGTTTAAAGGATGTAATAAAGTTATATTTAAACTATTTTTTCATAATTATAATATTTAAATTATTATATAAAAGTGGGGTATTACAATTTAATCCATCTTTTCCTCCTTTTTCAAGATCCTCTAGATCTAAACAATAGTGAAAAGGGTCTTAAAAGATCATTTTTTATGTCGATTTGCACTTGTCTCTTTCATTATCTTCCTTTGAAATCTAAAATAATCAATAAAGGAAGGGTAATTTGAGTTGAGTATGAGTCTTTAAAGAAGTTCAAACAAAACTAAGTTGATTTGCTACTATACACTTTCAAATTAACCGAGTATAAAAAGATAAAAGGTAAACCAACTGAATTATGCTCATTTTTCATAAATATTTACACACTTTCCCCATTAGTTTAACACCTTCCATGGTTTAATTCATTTTTATGACTTATTAATAACCCTTCAACCTTTCAGCTAAGGGGTGTTGTAGGTCTCGATCACTTTTTTAGTGTTATTCATATGGGGGCATTAGTGTTATCCATAACTTCCTACTATAAATAGTAAGGTGTTGTGGGGTTTGGATACTTCCCTTTGGTATTATTCATTCAAACCATTGGTTTCATTCATGACCCTCTTCCAAAAATATTTTAGCTAAAGAGACTGTAGGCCAAACCCTTCCCCAAATACATTTTTTGTCTAAGGAGTTATGGGGTTTGGTCTTTTCCTTTTATTCATCATCCTTCCCTCTTTGGGCAATGATATGAATCTCCAAAATTTATATTTAATTAATCCTGCTAATTGTTATAAATCATTTTGTGCTTATAATTGTTTTTCTTATTGTGTGCTTGAATAGGAAAATTAATGCAGAATATGGGGAATGGACTTAAAGATTGTTGTAGCTGCTAAGGATTTGTTGCAGAAATTTTTATTTTAAGTTTAGGAAATCCCATGTGATGCATTCACCAGCAAAATTGGCTAATGGGGATTAAGTTGGCTGTATGATCCGCCACCCGACCCATGATTAACTAGGTTAGTTGGACTGTGGGTTATTCATCCCTTGGTAACCATGATTAGCTAAATTAATACTAGCTGATGGGAAATATTTGTATCATTCTTTCCTTGTATTATTAAGGCATGTAATTTTGTATTTTTTGGGCTGTTATTGTTGATCCAGCCGTCGATCCCTTGTTGTTGTTGTATCGGCAATTCTTGGGCTGAATTTTGGGTTGACTCGTGTGTGTTGATTGAAGGCCTGCGATATGTATTTTTGTACGTTCCCTTTTGTATTTGTACGCCATATAAATATGGTCTATACTGTATTCCCGAGACACTTTTGGTCGAATGAAATCTTGAGTCTGGAATTTTCTCTGTCTCTGCTCTCTCTCTCTCTCTCGACTCTCTCTCGCTCTCTCTCGCGATCTCCTCGTTCGCATTCTTCTGATTCTTCTCTTCGATCTATTCTTGATCTTTCTTACTTCTCAACTTCAGCAGCCATTATAACAACTGCGCTCTGAGTTTTTGATCTTCCTTTGGAGAAATCCTTAGGCTGATTCTCGGCGAATCGAACCCCGCGCTCGATTACAACTTCGATCCGTGAAATTTTTGAGAAACCCCTACAGGTTTCCATCATTTGGGGCAATGGTATATGAACAACCATCTTTTCCTCTTTGCGTATGTGAGATGTAATTTTTCCACCCTTGAACTTTCTTGTTTGATGCTTAGTGTTTTATTCTCATTTATGGGGTATTCCTTGATACTTATCTTATAAATAGGTATGTTCATCTTGTTTATTAGATATTCCCTATTACTTTTCTCATTTATGGATTACTAAAAACCTTGCATTAATCATGATGTCCTTTTAGCCAACATATGTCCACACTAAATTAGCTATCATTTTTATATTTATCTACAATTTGTTAGTCTTACCCTTTATCATATTATGTGTGTGTGTGTATGTGTATGATTAATGTAAGAATACATATAAAATATCGGCGTGTGTGTGTGTGTGTGTTATAATTAGTAAAAACCAAAAGTTCCAAGAATAATAGCCTAATTAGTCATGGAATCCATGTTTCGATTGATAAAGAGTATGTTGCAAAATTATGCAGGGATATAATAAATGAATACAAAGTGATAATATATGTTGAAGATATATCATATATCTAGAGGTGATGTAAAATTATGATAAGATATCGAAGGGGTAACCTTCTCACATGTCTATTTCATCAAATTTTCAAGTTTCATATAATGTATCATGGGTTCCAACATATCAAACTCATAATGAGAGCCCACATTGAAATGCTTTAAGTATAACACCTTTGTATTATACGAGTATGAGTAATAATTCTTAGATATGAGGTGAATTTCTTTAAATTTGGAGATAACATATATATCCTATTGATATTCTATAGTTAGACAACAACCTCTAACTTTACCTATGATGAAAGAAAATCCAAGGTAAGAATAATTTGCTTGGTGTTTTCAAACGTGGAAAGACCTTGTTGGAGAAGTAGAATGGGAGTCAAGTTAAGTGTCTCATCATGATAGATAATGGCATTGAGTTTGTTAAGCAAAGTTTTAGTGATTTTTTTAGAGCCATTAGATAATAAGACACCACACTTGTATTGGGATACCACTGTAGAATGGGGTTGCTGAGCAGATGAAAATAACCCTATTAGAGAAGGCTCATTGTATGTTATCATAGGGAGGGATAGACAAGGAGTTTTGGGTTGAGATGTTTCACATGGCATCATACTTGATGAATTGGTTACCTAATCGGTCTATTAAGTTGAAGACAAATAAGGATTGTGGTCTAGTAAGCTAGTTGACTACTCTGATTTACATGTCTTTGGTTGCCTTATTTATGCTTTTGTAAATGATGGTAAACTTGAGCCTATAACCAAGAAGTGTAGCTTTCTTGGATTTACATATGGAGTGAAGGGGTTCATGTTATAAGACTTAGTTGCATCCAAGTTCTTAACTAATAGGGATGCTACCTTCAATGAGTCCATGTTCATATAGAAGACTATGTCTTGTGATGATGTATCTAAGGAGGTTAGAAAAGCTAGTGCTTCAGGTCAAGTAAAGGTTGATTTTGACTTGGACCCTTTTGTTCTTGAAGTGGGTGGATCTAAGGAGGAGGTGGAGCAAATAGGCGTCATTCTAGGCAGATAATAGATGATTGTTAAGCCTCCGCCCAGGTATAATTTTGAAGAGTTGGTTGGATATGCCTTATTTGGTGTAGAGATTGTTATTGATGTACATGAGCCAGCATCATTCTCAAAGGATATTGCGAGTTTTGATTCTGTTGAGTGGTGTGCTACTATAGAGGGGGAGATGGAGTCCTTATTGAAGAATCGGATACGGAAACTTGTGAAGGACCCTAAGAAGAAGAAAATAGCTTATTGCAAATGGGTGTATATGTTCAAACAGGGAGCCCTAGGGTTGAGAGACCAAGGTACTAGGCTCATTTAGGGGCACGTAGATCTAGCCATATTTCAAGCACGGACTATAAAGAGGTATTTTTTCCTATGGTTACTCATATTCTATTCATACCTTACTTGTACTTATGGCTATGCATGATTTAGAGTTGGATATTAAACTGCATTTTTACATGGTGAGATCGAATATGAGATTTACATGCGTTAACTTGATGGGTTTGCTATTAAGGGGATGCGTGACCATGTGTGCCTATTGAATAGGTCATTGTATGGTCTGAATCAATCTTATAGATAGTGGCATAAACGGTTTGATTAGCGCATGATCATGGTTTCTCTAGGACTGAGTATGGACGTGTGTACTCGAAGGAGATGGATGATGGATCTCCTGTGTATCTTTTACTATATGTTAATAATATGATTGGTGTAGCAAAAGATACGTTTAGTGTTGATAAGGTGAAGACAATGCTGAAGAATGAGTTTGAGATGAAAGATATTGGAGTTGGAAATAGGATCCTCGACATGGAAATCATAAGAGACCGTGAGTGAAAGCTATTATACTTATCACAAGAGTCCTATGTGAGCAAGGTGCTAGAGAGGTTTCATATGATGGATGCTAAGTTGGCGAGCACTTCATTGACTACTCACTTTAGATTGCCAGCTTTGGATTGTCCTAAATCCAAAGAGAAAGAGGAGTTCATGGCTATAGTTCCTAATTCAAATGTATTTTTTTGTATCATGTACGCTATGGTGTGTGCCCAGCCTAATATTGCTCAAGCTATCAATGTTGTGAGTTAATATATGATGAATCTAAAGAAGGCTCACTAGTAATTATTGAAGTGGATCATAGTGTACTTGAAGGATATGTCATCATATTGTATGGAGTATGGGAGATCAGCTGATTCCTCGGTTGGGTTCTTGGACTCTGATTATGGTGGAGACCTTAATCAAAGGATTTCCACCAATATACATGTTGTTTTCTACATGGTTAATCTATTAGCTAGAGGTTTTCCTTGCAGGAGGTAACTATCTTGTCCACTATTGAGGTAAAGTATATGGCTATGAAAAATGCTTTTCCGGAAGCCATGTGGCTTGGTGTCTTAGTGCATGAGCTAGGGTTTGGTCATGATGCTCCAGTTGTTCGAGGTGATAGCCATCGTGTTATCTATTTAGCGAATGATCAGGATTTTTCCATCATCAAATGAAGCATATTGACATCAAGTATCACTTTATCTAAGGTAGTGTTGTTGCTGGCAAAATTGTATTGGAGAAAATGGGTACTAGATAATTCAGTTGATATGCTAACGAAGCAACTAACTATGAGTAAGGTCAAGTGTTTCTTAAACTTGATTGGTATTCATAGGCCATGAGACCCTTTATAGAGCTAGATATTTTTTGTAGAGGTCTTTCCATGTTATGTGTATCAAATACTATGTCAAGGTGGAGAATTGTGAGTTTTGACTAAGTATTTGATACATATATGGTTTTGGTTTGTGCAGGTGCTAGAAAAGTTTGATGTTGGTATTGTACGTTCTGTGACAAATGTAGGGGCTATGTATTAACAAACACGGATCATGTTTTCTCACAAAATATTTTGGGCCAGTTTTGTGGACAAATGTTGAGAGTAAGGAAATTAACATGGGGGTCCCATATTTCTCAACATAGAAATTTTTTTTTAGTAACTTTATAAAACACATTTTTTTGCCCTATAGGGTTTTATCTAATGTACAAGAGATATGATGAAACTCTAGTTGTCAATTCATGTGTTTTATTTGTTAGATAATTACTGATTTATGTAATTAGTTGATTGATTTGTTAAATCATCTTGTAATTACACATATGCACGAATAAAGATCTTTGTTTCCCCCCTAATTGTTCTATATGAATACTGGATTATAAATTATTTAATTGTCTTTTTAACTTCAGTATTCATTTAGATTCATTTAATTGGTGTTATTTTGCAACATATGCCTTTTATTTTATGGCAATTTTATATGAGTATAGGTGGATTTGGACTATTCTACCAGATCACTTATCTTGGGTGGGATTTGAAGGGAGGGGGTTATCGGACCGACAGTATTTTCATGAATTTATTTGATGTAATTTCCCCCTCCTTTGTTCGAATTCCATTAGTAGAGAAGGTTTGACCAAGGGCCTTTTAGTTGAATCCCATTTCTTTTCTTTATTCATTTACCCTTTTTTAGCTGAGAAATTGCCAAAGGGGTTTGGCTGATGGGGTTAGTCTAGAAGGCTCAGATTAGAGGGCTTGTGACTTTTTGTCCAAGTCCCCACAATTGACGCAAAATGTTGGTGGAAAATTTTAGGTTAATAGGTGGGGGTTAAACATAAGAAGTGATACATATTTAAAGAAATGAAGTGACTGGTGTACATATGAGAGTGCCTCCTCTTGTTTGGTATGGAGGTAATAGGGGTGTAAATTTTTTTTACCTTATTTTGTGTCTTTTATATCAAATATTTAAAATTAATAAATATTAAATAGCTATTTTAGTTTAAATTAAGATCTGCAATAGGTAGTCATGTAAAAAAGAGTTCTTTTATTATAAATAAACTATATGAGAGATGTAAAATACAATGATTATTTTTCCACCTATATTACCTTGCACCAAACGACCACCTAGAAGAAAAAGACTCTTATTTATAATAGTGTAGAAGTGAAGACTGCTTATGGGCCTACTCCTAGTGGTCCTATGCTAGATCCTTGGTCATGTAAGCAGCTTTAGATGAAGGTGAGGTAGCTCAACTCAAGAAGATTGGGTCTAATCTTCTGTCACGTGGCTTACACGCTTCAAAATTTAATTTTTTTATTTATTACTTATTGCATGGATGCAAAATCATATCTATACAACTACAATCAAATATGCAGTATGTTTTTATAAATTTACAAAAAACAAAAATATAGAGTGCAACATTTAATACAAGATCAATATTAAATTAATTTTATATCACTTAGAGAAAAAATATAATGGAAACTTAAAGTGCGAGGGAGCATATAACTTCATAAGAGAAAAAAAAATTATAATTAAGTCACAAGTAATTTTCGGAAAAATAGAACTTATATTTAGTGCTCATTTAGTATAGGGATAATAGAGGTGGAAAAATTACCCCTAAATTTTATATACCATATATAATATATTTATTTTTTTTCCAAATAAATATTTATTTTAGACCTTAATTTGATCTAAAATAGATATTTTATTATTAAATACTTGATATAAAAGATATAAAATAAAGTAAAAAATTTCTACCCCTATTACCCTTATAGCAAACAAGCCCCTAGCATGCAATATGAATAACATGATCAATCGTTACATGGTGGTTCCGTTTCCAGCAAGCTCGCTAGAAATGGTAGCCACTCCATTTTCTATTTACTGAATTTTTCCTACATTTTTTATTTTTTCGATCCATACTTCTTCTCGCCTGCTATTCATATTCCAACCAACGCAACAAATTATTTTTTGAGTTTTTGATTGAAAGTGAGAGATACGGAAAAGGTGGTGATGGCGACGCCCACAATGGTGACTGAGATCATAAGATAAACCTGTCCCTACACATCCCGACTATAATAGAGCCGTGGATGGTAACAATCTTATTCAAGTTGATCATGAAAGGGAGTAGTATTTATCTATTAGGTCATCGATGGATTCAATTTCCCTTGTACATATTGTACATATTGAGTTCTTTGATGTTAAATTCAAATGTTTATACACTCGTGATTTGCTTCTTGTATTTTATGATATTGGTTTCAAGTAAAATAAAGTTATTATGTAGTTATTAACTTTGAAATTAATCGTGCATTTCCGGTATGCTTATCACTTACACGCAAAATGTTTGATGCTTGGATTCAGTTATCATCATTATGTCTATTTGTCATCATCTTCTTCTACCCGTTTTCAAAATTTTATATTCTTTTATATATTTTAACTCATGTATAGTATAAATAAAGGATGTATTTTTATTATGAAAGATATGTGTTTTTTTTTTCATGCAATATGTGTATTTATATCTTAAATAATATGTATGTATATCCCCTAAAATTCTATTTATTTGTTTTAAAAAAATTGTGTATTTTTGTCCTATAGAATATGTATTTATATTTTGAAACTGTATATTTTTATCTTAAAAAATGTATAGTTTATTAGAGAATATGTGTATTCTTACAAGATGTATATTTATATCCTAAAAAATATTCATTCTCATCATAGAAGATGTGTATCTTTATCCTATAAGATGTGTATTTTTTTCTTGTACGATGTTCATTTATGTTCAAACTTGTGTATTCATCCTTTATATTTGTTTTAAAAGTATGTGTATTCTTCTACTAAAAAATGTGTATTATTGTTATGTAATATGTGTATTGTGAGATTGGAAGATTATTAATTTCATTCAGACAAGTAATTTGTGTTGTCGTGGTTATGCATGCAGATAACATAATAACCAAAAGCTTAGTCACACATTTCTCGGTTGATGAAACAAATGTGTTTGCAGTCACACATGTAGAAGAGACCTTCAAAACCACATAGTATTTCACTGAATTTGTTTCTTGAGTAGATGTATAAAAAATCATGATTGGTATCATCACCAACTCAAAAGCACAAGCAATGGTGGTGGGAATCTCTACACCGTGTCAACCCTAACACAACCACCAAAAGACATATATATTTATACCTTTATACTTGCAAGTATATGTAATGAATGTGCATTTTTATCTTAGAAGATGTGTATTTATAATTTCGAAAATATATTTTATTATGATAGATGATATGAATTTATATCCTAAAAAATGTATTTTTATATCTTACAAGATATGTATTTTTGTTGGATAACACGTGTATTAATTTTATATTGGAAGATATGTATCTCTCCCTTGCATTTTCATAAATAAAGGATGTATATTTTTGTTTTGAAAGATAATTATTATTGTCGTAAATGATATGTATTCTTATTTTAAAATATGGTAAATATATACTTACCGATGTTAACTATTATTATGCATGAGGTGAGTCTTGTTCTAGAATATGTGTATTTACTTTCTCTTATATATGTATTTTTGTTGTAAAATATGCATATTCTTATAAGTTGTGTATATCTTTACATATGTATTTTGAAAGAAACTATGTATACATTTGTAATTCTAAAACCTTTATTTAAAACATATATTTTCCCATGTATAAGAACTATTCAATCTCATTTTATATGGAAGTTCATATTGACTTGTTGAACAATTCTACTTGTACACCATGTCCTTTTCAGCCATTAACCCATATTCAATTAATATAAATACAATAATTATACTTACAATCATAATTATAATACTGATTATAGATATAACTATTTTGAGCCAATATTACTATACATATGATTATCATAATTATAATCAAAATAAATAACTATATTAATTATTTAAATTGTAATTATTATTATTATTAGTGATAAAAGTTTGTGATTATTATCATATAGAACCATAGTGCTTTTTGAACCAATAAACATGTAATCAATTAATAAATCATGTCCATATTTAAGGAAAGAAAATCATATAACAAAATTGTGATTATTTTGTCTTGTTGGTGATTATCCATTTATGGAATGGCGATTATCATATAACAGTTTTATGATTATCCTATTATATAGTCGTAATCATTATTATAGTTATAATTATAAACATAATTATATTATTAGATAATAAGTATAATTATAATTAACATAATCAATTAAATAGTAATTATCTTATTTAGATAATTGATTATGTAGTACATGTAGTGTTAGTGATTATTATGTCCGCATTGATGATTATCCTTTATAGAATAACTATTATGTACTTTGCATTTTTCTCTACTAAACTTTGTGGTATAAGACATTTTCATTTGCCAAAACTTCATGCTTCATTTTCGATGTTTATCCCATGTAGAAAAGTAATTATATAATAAATGCAACATTGGTTATTATCTTGTCAATATTGATGATTATTCTGTCTACTATGATGATTATCTTGTATAAAGTAGTGATGATATATTTTGTATTTTGATCTCCTAAGTTTTGCATCATAAAAGACTTTTTTATTCACCAAAACTCCATGTTGTATTTATCTTTATTTTTAAACTTTTATTCTTGAAAATAATCCCTTTTAATATATATAGCCATTAGGGTTGTAAATGAAGTGAATTAGTTTAGTATTCGGTTCGGCTTTGTTTGTTACAAACTCAGTTTAATTCGTTCGTTTAGTTAAATGAGCCGAACTTGGGCCAAACTTTGGGACTTATTTATTAAAAAACTGAGCTTGAGTTCAAAAAAGCGAGGCTCAGTTTATTTTTTAATTTTGACTCGTAATCTCGGCTCATTTGTTTAGTTAAACGAGCCGAGCCTAGAAGTATTCGGCTCGGCTCGTTTACAGCCTTAATAGCCATTTGACGCACTTGAGCTTACCGTGTAACATACTCTCGGGTTTATCTTGTAACTTTTAATTTAAGAGAGAATGAGAGTTGACATAAAAGAACAAATAAATAAAAATAAGATAAGTTATTTTAGAAACAAATTAGATATTACAAAAGATATTATTTTCTCTTTATATCTTTTCCTACTTTTAAGAGAGAAGATCTTATGATCTACAAAATTTAAAGTACTTAAAATATCCTTGAAAAAAAATATATTATCCTACTAAAACTTTCATGATTCATCATAAAATCCATTAAATATTTTGTTTTTATCAACTCTCATAAGCATTCTTTTATTTCAGCACCCCTTCATAATCTAGTTAATTAAATAAAGATGGAAAATATAGGCAAATAGTAATACACTACTTTGAAAAAATAACATTGGTCGAGGAAATACGAGTTTGAGAATTAATAAAGAAAAAAAATATGTTATCCTACTAAAACTTTCATGATTCATCATAAAATCCATTAAATATTTTGTTTTTATCAACTCTCATGAGCATTCTTTTATTTCAGCACCCCTCCATAATCTAGTTAATTAAATAAAGATGAAAAATATAGGCAAATAGTAATACACTACTTTGAGAAAATAACATTGGTCGAGGAAATACGAGTTTGAGAATTAATAAATAAGAATGAAAATAATAATTGAAGAATAAAATAAATTTATTTGTTTCTATTCTCATATATAATATATAATGAGAATATATTGATAATAAATGTTTGGTGTGCTTGATATATAAAATTGAGATTGAAAATAAAATAGATAATTTATTACTGTATTCTCCTTTTAATTTATAATAAATTTGTATATAATTATGTAGACAATTTACTACAATTTTTAAAAGTAAATTACCGATCCCTCCCTAAAAATAAACATCTGAAAATAGAATATTTTCTATTCTTTTTTTTCTCTCTTAATTTTTAATTTTTTAAACAAATATAAAAAAAATTTAAATTTTATTTTCTATTCCCATTTTTAATTCCCTATCCAAATACCAGCTGTGGGACATTTGTTTGTTGTCCGCATACTCCAATTAGATTTCCGTCATCTACGACCATTATCTGTCGGCGTGAAAGTTATTGATTGTGTTGGTGGAGAAGGCTCGTCTTTTGAGTAATACGCTGATCTGGCATGAGGCAACGGAGCTATTGCGAGATCACGGATGACGGTAATAGATCATTCCATGTGCATCTCACTATTCTTTCTTTATCGCGGTCACTTAAGTAAAGCGACTCTTTCCTTTCCAAACAGTTTGCATGTGTGGAATTAATCTGCGGATTGCAGTACTATCTGATTAGAGACTGATGTAGTGAGAACCGAAGAGAAGAAGAGCGCTGACGGTTGCGGGGAGCGAGGCTGTCGGTTTCAGTCTGCTAAATCTGTCTGAATTTAATAAGAACAGGGGGAGTGATTGAAGAAATAGTAGTGAGAATTGAAACCATATAAATGAAGGGTGGGTTCAGCGGTGGAACTGGGATTTCTTCTTATGGTCCTTCAACAAAGAGGCGATGGAGAGGCTCGGTGATTGCAGTGTTGGGCCTCGTCATACTTTCCATGCTTGTTCCTCTTGTCTTTCTGCTTGGTCTTCATAATGGTTTTCACTCTACAGGTATTGCTCACGTACACGATTTCCACGCGCCTATCCCCTTCCTTCCTGTTCTTTGTCGACATAACAATTCTACACTGAGATCTATTTTTATTAGTTTGCTCTTTCATTTACTCTGTTAGATATATTGATAAGTAGTCCCTTACTGTTTTTCCTGTCTAGCGTTCCTTAGTGATATCATCATATTTCTTGGAACTCACCTCTTTGCCTAGCTAACATCAAGTGGGCTATTGCCTTTAGCATTGTGCGAATTGCGAGATGCTGTCTTGATGTTTGCTTATGAAATTGGTGAAATTAATGGTTTCCAAGCTAAGAGTTATTATGGATATCTAAGCTTTTAATCTCCGTCTGCAATTCTGTTGAGTTGCTGCATAAGACATTTAAGACATATGGATTTGGTTTTGTCATCCTACAAACGCTGCTCCGCTCTATATGATATTGTTGCTGCCCGTCCCAATTACTATCCATGTCGGTATTTCTGAATTTGCTTTCCTGTAGGGTCGCTGCCTGAGCAACAAAGTTCAGTTTCGGTAAGGATTGTGATTTATAGGCATCTTTGGTTTCTCCCTTTATTTTATTTTATTTCCTAATTTAGTTGTTGGCAGATCAGTTTCCTTGCTGATACCCCCTCATTTTAATTTTAATTAAATAAACAGCAGAACAGTGATGGAGAAAACAGTCTGCAGGATTCCAGGAACTTAACAACTCAACCAAAGGTAGCAGTGTATTTTTCTGTTTGCTTTGAGCAACTTTCATGATCATATGGAACATGTGTAGTTAGCTTTATGATCATCATAGGAATGCTTGTCCGTACCTTGTTTTCCCTTTCTAATAACATCTAGTGAGGTATGCATCCACTAACAACTATTCTTACAATGCCCACTAGTTGAAATAACTTAATCTCTTTTGTGAACTTCCGATCTGTATCCAATACCTCCTCTTTATTTTTATTAAGGAAATGAGGACCATTCTAGTTGTCTAGCTTAGTAGAGTTGTGTTAACGTATTATTTCATTCATAAGTGTTCTTCTGATGCATCGTGACTCTACAAGTAGATGTCATTGACAATTTTACTTTTGCAGTATCTGATTTCTTGTTACTTGCAGAAAGATAATTCTAGACATGTGGATGAGCTCATGGAGAAATTGGGGCCATGGATTCAAAAGGTTCATTGCCTAATGCTTTGATGGTTAATACTTATCTTCTTTTCTCTTTCAATTTTCCGATGCTGTTTCCCTGAGTTTTTAATGCTCAATTTATCAATTTAATGTTGAGCTATTATCTAAATATTTTCTTTTAAGTAAATGGTTAAGATAGTGTGGCCTACTAGAAAGAGTATAGATAAAAAAGTGTAGGTCTTAGCATGATACATTGGTTTCTAGACTTAACACGTGGAGTTCTGAAGACATCATACCCATGGTTATACTTGCAACATGATCCCAACAAAATAGCATGAGCTGGTATTCTCTTTGTAAAATTACTTTATGCATTAGGAAAGGAAGAATTTAGAAAACATGAAGAGCTGGGAAACCTGTTTCCTAAATAGAATAAGCATTGAATTTCCTGACACCACTTCAATAAAATATCGTAAGAATTATGAAGAAAATAGGTAGATCGAATATAGGTAAAATTAGAATTAGAACTTTGAATGCATTGAAATTGCTAGTATTTACAAGTCCTATCCTCTAATCCAATGTGAATAGTGATCTTCATTTTCACCATCCTTGAATTTGTAAAATCTCTCTAGTATATCAGTTATTTGGATGAATGTGTCTTTCATCCAAGTTCTTGAAGATCCATATAACAATATATGTAAAATAACGGAAAACTAACATCAATACATCTCCAAAGTATGAAGTAAGATTTCAAAATTTTATGTGATACAAAAAATATTATATATTACTAGTTTGACTTGGGTCCTTGATGAATCACATTAGCCCAAATTTGTCCCTTTTTTTGAACATATATTTGGATCCTATGCACAGGACAATCTTCCTTTTTGTTCTTTTGTCTCTTTGATATCATGACTGAGCGTTATCCATGACTTCTTAGCAAGAAACCCATCTGTGAAATTTTCTCATGACGCTGCTCATCTTTAGGGATTGACAGGAACTCGAGCCTCTACTGAAAGTCATGGTGTCACTTTTCTGTGCCATTAACATTTTTGGAGTAGTTATTGAGGTGGGATTTGGTATTAGCAGGCATTTGGAATCACTGACTCCTACATTGGTTATTTGGTCTTGTTTTTCTAGATTGGTTTTTAAGGTCGGCTGACCATACTAACTCAAGTAAAATATCAACACCACCCATCTAACCCACAAATGTATTTTCATGAGTCGTGTTGTTGGATAACCCAATCTATTAAACACTCTTGCCCCAAATTAGTTATTTGCAGCCCACCATATAGCTTTTACCACATGAGGCATGGTCTGGCTGTGGGCTTCTTGCTGCTTTGGCCAAAACCCCTGCTACCTTGTCCCATTGAACCAAGAGAACTTTACAAGTTATATGCTGATATCACAAACCTTGTTTCCCTCCTCAGAGTCTTTCACTGTCTATCAAGTGTAGGTGTTATAAATCCTTCCATCTTGCTTGAAACTTTATCAGCTGCTTGGTCTATTTGATTGACTAACAATTCTAGCTTTTACTTGGGAGGATGTGTTCGCATATTACAAGAGATTGTTAGTTCTTGATTGGCTTTAGGGTTTTTTATCAAGCTTAAAATAGGAGTCATATCAGCTGGATTCAGCGGAGTGCAGATGGTTCTGCATCCTAATTTTTTCCAATTGCTATGATATACTCTTCAGGATAGCTGTTCTCTTGTTCATGTGGTATTGTTGTGTCTCCTTGTTATGAACATTTCTTCTATAAAAAGAAATAAATTTGTGTTCCGCAACTTGTTCTATTTTAGTTTTCTCATTTAGCCTATACATAATAGATAATTTGCGGATTAGGCATCTCATACTCATCATTCCTATTTGTTGTCATATTATACTACAATCATTCCTTTTGTGTTTACTTTGTGTAAATCTTCCACATTGGAAAGGGTTAGTGTCAGGCAATAAAATCGTGGTTGCGGTTGCGGTTGCGGTTGCGATATCATGGTAATAGACCGTTGTGAACGATAAATTATGTGTTGTAGTCGTTGTGGCATGAATTTTTATTTTTATTTCATCATATGCTCTAATTATTATTTATTGATCATTTAAATATAAATATTCAATAAAACAATAATTTATCTTATATTAGAATTATTTAAATGAGTCATTATATGTTAAACTGTCCTAATAACCTTAAATTTTTCTTGAAATAAAAAAAAAAGGACATGCTATGCGAAGGTAATAAATACTAATATTTTATTATAATTTAATAGTAACTTGGTCCAAGATATGTATAGTAAGTGGATAAGAAATTATCATGCCATTGTAAATATCCTTTTTACATATTGTGGATGTGCAATTTAAGAATGTATATTATATTAAACCTTAGGTGTAATATTGATATTATTACCATAAGCTGTAACAACTTTTCTATTAGGATTTCCCAACTCTACACATCCTCCACCTCCTTTCATATTATCTAATTTCTTCTGATTATGGATGTAAAAAGGATGGATATTATATATATGAGATATTGTGAATTGTAAATGTAAGGAGAGAACTCACACGTATCAATAAGAATAAAAAGCCACAGTCTTTCTTCCTCTCTATATTTTTATATTATTTCTCTTTGAGTTTATCAATATTACAACACATGCATATATTTTTTAGGAAATTTAAGAATTCTTAATAAATTGTCTGGTGATTTAGCAGTGATTTATCGGCCAATAAAGTGATAAATTTTAAAACCGTAACGTATCAGTAATTTCGCGTCTTGACTGGCCAAAAATCCGCTAAATAGTGGCTGCTACACTATAACAACACCAGTATTTAATTGTATTGGTAGTGCTCTATCCAGGAGTTGCCCCAATATCTTTCTAACTCTACAGGCTAATGTGGAATCGCCCTGAATTTGGTCATAATATATCCAATAGATTGGTCTTGGGAGACTGCCCTATAGGGTTGAGGAGTTGATGTTGAGATTGAGAGCTTCTACCATGAAATAATTTATATGTAGAGTACGTTGAGTGTTTGATTGCATCTTTTGCTGAAAATATGGGCTTAGGAGCCAAATGGCATAAGTGAACCGAGTTTCTTTTTATGAGTTTTTTTCCCTTCTCTTGTGTTGTTTGGTTGATGTCATGTGGTATTTCCACGTAAGAAACAACTTCTTGTTGCGGGTTCTTGTTATAATTGCAACACAGATTAATTTCTTACAGAGTTTCAGTTGCCTGTTTGATGCATAATGATCGGTACCTTCTGCAGTGAAAGCCTGTCTAGATCACAATCTGTGTCAAAGTATTAATATGATTAGGAAAAATTGCTGGGCAGCTAGATGCTTATTTCATGTTCTTTGTGTCATAATATTTTTGTCCTCTTTTTGAAGCATTAGGGTTTTAAGGGGATATGTAATGTAATAACTAATAAGTGCATACGCAGTCCCATGAATTGATCACAACTCTTCAGAATGATCACTGACTAATCAACTATCCATTGATTATGACAGCACATGATTAATAATCTGCCTGTTGCTTTAGGAACTTTTTGTGATCTTTTCACATTTATTTTTGGAAAGATTATATGGTAGGACTTTCCAGAATCAAATAAAGGAATAGGGGACTAAATCATGCACATGGAGGGAGAAAAAATTTAAATTAGAGCCGATTGTTGTGCATACTTTTTAGGTGTAGTTCTGGAGGTTGTGTGAGGATTTTCCTTATTTCTAGTGATTGTGGCTTTTACATCTATCTTTTCATGCGTGATTTATAATTGCCTTGATGGAGTTGTAGGGAAAAAATGATTTCTTTAGAAGTATCATCCTAGGGTCAGATAGCAGTTGCTTTTGGCCTGTCTAGTAAGATTCAACTTTTGGCTTGACTTGTATGATTCATCTTTTCGCTTCTCGCATACAACCAAACTTTGGGTTGTGCTATAAGATCTATATTTGTCTTGCTTGCATCTTAGGCCTCTATATCGATGGTCCTAGCTCTTTGTAATGGTTAGGCCTTGAGTTATTGACAGTTGACCTTGATTGTTGCTTCTTCCTTCTGAATTCATTCTCTTTGTCTCAAGTCTGTTCTGTCTTTCCTAATTCCATTCTAATTCCCTTCTTCCTCGTCCATTTCCTACTTCCCTTTATCCTTCTAATATTTCCTCTTTTATAAACCCTACCCTAAAAATCATGTCTATTGCTGATGGGCCATCATCTAATATGGTATACAATTATCGAGTGTCAGGACATTCGGGTTGCAGCAAATAAGACTAATGGTGGACATCATGATCATGGGCAAGATCATCAATTAACAGGTGTATATGAATCAAAATCTCAGCTTGAAGGTACTTATCTCCCCCAGTCTCTTAAAAGAGAGCTGATGTCATTCTGTTTGTTTTCACAGGTCTTGGACACCAAAATGTTGCCAAGCAAATTCCTGAATCAAGTGTATGCATAGATTTCACTGTACTTTTCAAGTGTGATGTATTGTCATATTTCTTATAAACATTCCGTACCTCAATTACAGCAGGAGGTTAAGGTCAATGGTCCTATTGGCACAGAGCAAGCAAAAGTTGATGAAAATGAATTATCATGTGAATTGAGATATGGAAGTTATTGTCTCTGGCGTTGTAAATATAGGGACAATATGATGGATGCAATTGTGAAGAAAATGAAGGACCTTCTTTTTGTGGCCCGTGCTTACTATCCAAGTATTGCAAAACTTTCAGTCCATGAGAAATTGTCTAAGGAATTGAGACAGAACATACAAGATTTTGAGCGTGTATTGAGTGAATCAAGTTCGGATGCTGATCTTCCTCATCAGTAAGTAATCATAATTTTCGCATGCTTTTATTTAAGCTCTGCATCGGAATAACCTAGAATTTAGGTGATGCATCTTCATTCTTTTTCTCAAACCTATACTTAATTGGTTCCTGGTTAGGTGTAGGAAACAATTGAAAAATATATAACTTTAGTGCTGCATGTATGATCCTATCATTAAATTGACCATAAACTCTTTGTGGTGACTATTCATGAGTAGGATAGGAAGGAATAAAGGTTGCTTCTATTGTTCAAGAATTCCTAGCGCCTTTGAAACTAATAGATCCTACATTCAAGAAACCACAAAGTCAACATTACCTTTTGCCACCGCACCATAAAGCATCGAAGACTTCTCATGACCACCACCAAGTAGTCAACCTAAACCCTAGTTGGATATCCCTACACATTCATATTAGCCTCCACTGTCAAATCTTACCCACATAGTCGTGCACGTGACCTACCTTACGCTCTCTCACCACACTAATGTTGGCCACTATTACTTCCTTGTAAGTTGTTGCCAATTGCCTCACCATCTTCGTTATTGGCCTCTCTGTTATTTACATCCCGTTGCATGTCAAGTTCACGACCATCTTTGTTCTTCACTAATTGTTATCCATGATCACCATTCGTGGTTGATTGGTCGCCTTCACTACCTTGCCATTGTGTGTTGCCATGCCCATAACTTGTAGATCATCAAGGGGCTTCAACTTTGAAGATTTTCATCATATTGTGCTTTTGTTAACTTTTAATTTTTATTTATTTTTATTTTTCTCTTGTTTAGTGTAAAAGAAAAGTTAAAGTGAATATATAATTAAAGGCAAAACATTCAATTGAGAATGAATTTTTTTGAAAGGAAAACAAAAAAATACTTTCATTATTCCTATTCTCTAAGGTTTAGCTTTGTTCTAGTAATAAAAATGTGATGTTAGAGCGTTACAAGGAATAAAAATGCTGTAGCTGTCATGATGTGATTTTTTATAAATGAATAATGGTCCATATTGGTACATATTGAGAAATGTTGGCAAATGTTGGTGGGCATTAGTGTGTGATAGTCGCGCCATGTCTATTTGTAGCATTCCAAATGACCCCTTAGTTGGAAATTGCCACACGCCGCTATTTACATAGAATTTCATAAAGATAGCAAAGGCTAGTTGAACAATATCCTTCAACCATAATAATAATTCTTATAACTACGAATAAATGATAAGGGTTCAATATGGAAGTACAATAGAAATAATAATCCAAGGGTTCAAAGCCCAACTAACTGCATAAACATAATAACTACAGTGCTAAGCCAAGAGCAATCAACCAATAACGTTCTTCTATTACACTAAGCCTCTACAATGACACCTGATCCCGACCTTTGATCTAAGCCTTGTGCTCCAAATCTAAAATGTTAGAAAAAAAAGGGTGAGCAAAATCACAACTCAACAAGTAATTAACCAATCTGCCAAAACAAAGATCAAGCATTGAATAATATATATCTTTAATATAGCAATTTTAGAAACATACTATTCGGAATGAAACCGGATAAATGAGAAACTTAACAATTAAACATAATGTATTGTCAAATAGGATAATCCAGAAAAGTCAATTTGGCATTAAATTGGTAGAGTGGTTAACCAGAAAATAAAAATAATATATATATATAACAAAACAATTGGTAGAGGTAGACAGTTCAGCAGTCAAACCAAAATCTAAAGTAGGAACATATATTAGTCAGATTATATACAGTGTAACTGTTGCTGCATGAGGGCACAGTAATGATAACTAATTGACAAAAAATTATAGAGTGATAGACACCTTAAAACTGAAGGGTCGAGAGACGAGTTACTTACCTGAAATGCTATCCAAACCAACATGAACTAATTGCTCATACCATCCTATAATTCAAATCAATATTCTATTAATACTAATTACAAGTATTAATATTCTATTAATACAAATTAAATATAATGACTCATGTTTTACACACGCAAATGATAGCAATAATTTAAAGTTAATATAATGAGATAGGCATTTAAAGTGTTGTGCACCTATCATGCAATATTAAGCTACGAGTGATTTCTTGTTGACATGTAGATGGTTACTGTCTACTAACGTAAATGTATTTTAGCCTCTGTTCCTTTTCTTTTCCTTCTGGCTAATAGTACCCAACCCAGTAGACAATCCGTTACTCTTCTTGTGGTCTAGAAGGTCCAATAGATACGTGCCCTTCAACCAAAATTGAAGCAGAGTACAAATAATGGCTACCATTCCATGCTCTGCTTTGCTTCCTCCCTCCTAACTAGTACACCACTATTGAACCAAAAAGTACCGCAAGTCAAAAGCTTGACTCCTACTTCTCCAACCCAGGTTTTATTTTTATTTTTATTTTATTTTATTTTATTTTTGTTCAGCACTCAGAAGACAGACATCATGGGGTTAATTGCTCTTGGTGGGGTGGATCTACTACCTGTGAGTTAATTAACTACTTCTAATTAGATGATAGATATACCAGGTTAATTTCATTAGCAGACCACCCATGGAAATCTAAGCCTACCAACGCAGCCAGTTAGAGTCCTAGATTAGTATGATTTTCCATACAGATTATAAACAACTAATATGTAATAATAAATTTTGAAAGGCTAAAAAAAAAGGAATTATGGAGACTAGATAGGTTGCCAGTTAGCTTTTGAGGCTTGCTAACTGGGTAAGTTACTCTTGCTCCGGCTCTACTCCTATGCTCACCTCACCTAATTAGAAATGGTAGAGTTGATAAACGGCAATAAATGTTTAATCCACAATTTGTCTTATGCTCTTGTTTCGCGTAATGGCCAATTAAATAGGACTAGATACTAGGCTAAATCTGAAAGATTAAGTAGTTAATCTATCTCTCACCAAGATATTTAATCTACGGTTATCTTTCAACTGCAGATGCCCTGCTGACAAGTCTTTTTATGATAGTTGTTTCCCTTTTTTTGTTTCCACTGTCAATCCTACTAATAGAGATCCATTAGCTAACAACTCTTTACTCAGTAATTTTCTTCTGTTACTATTACTGGTATATTTTTTTCCCGATGCTCACATTATTCCTTTTGTCTATGGTCCACTCTTGTTCTAGCAATAAAACTGTGGTGTTAGTGCATTGTGGGAATAAAAAATGTCATAGCTGTCATGATGTATATTTTATAAATACATATTGGTCCATATCGGTACGTATTGAGAAATATTGGTGGGTATCAGCGTGTAATAGTCATGCCATGTGTATTGGTGCACTAACAGTCCAATGCATATCAGCAATATATTGACATGTGGATCAATATTTTATTCCATACATCTTGTTAGCTTGAATGTTTGGAACATAAGTAGATCAACACTACAAAGTCTATGTCAACAAGGCCTAAATTGTCTAAGGTTCATAGGCAGATGATTGATCCTTGATTCACTTTCTTGTTTAGAAGACAAATTATTGGAGTTCCACCCAAAAGAAAATATTATCCGTTTTGATTGATTTTTCTTAGTTTCATTCATATCTGGTCAATTCTAAGGTCTGAAGGCCCAAGTATTTTTTTACTTATGGTTATTTGGAGAAATTATAAGGCTCATGAACTTTGATGTTGTTCACAGATGTGGTTAGTTCTACTACCAAGAGAGCATTATTCATGCATTCATGACAAATTTTTTCAATTGAATATTTGATTTGCTAGTTAGTAAACTGGTAGACATGACATTGGTGAGTGAAGATTATCTATTGAAGTTAAGGAAGTCCTCACCGAAGTCTAAGAAGTAATTATAGGAAGCTAGATGAGCTTTATCCTATCAGAAGCTAAGCTCCAAGTCAAGAATGCAACAAGAATTATTATGGAGTTTCATGTGGTATCTCGTTTTCAATGTGCTCACCCAAGATGTGAAATTCGACTTTATGTGTCGATGCTACACCACTTATAATCGAGTGTAATGTAGGCCCTGGGAAGGAGTCTCATGATTAGAGATGCTTCAAGCTAAGTTTGAGGAGGAAACCAATGTTGTTGTCCCCTATGTTGTATGTTCATCTTTTCAACTCTTGGATTGACAATTTCAAGGTCTTCCAAATTTTGTATGTTATCCTTCTTCGCCTTGGACCCCCTTTCTTATGGATATGATATATTGGGCTTCATAATTCTTCTTCTTCTTCTTTTTTTAATATCAAAATTATTCAATTAAATATCAACCTTGATACATAATATCGGTTGATATTTATCAAAATTTGGGTTAGCTGATGCATGAAATTGGCGATACTTGACCTTTTCAGATGTCAAGCTTATGGGTAATATATCAATTATCAGTCAACATTTGTTAATATTTGTTGTGAAAAAGAAAATCACGCTACGGCTTATAAAATATCCTTAGCGAAGCCTTGATCATGATCATGTTTATATTGCGTGATCAAACTTGAGGTTAAGATTTTACCAACAAAAGGAGAATGATGTTTTATGAGTTTGTAGGATGTATGTACAAATTAAGATATTTTTCATATTGTAGGATTTAGATAGTTTGTCACATCAATTTTTTCATTATTATTTTTTAAAATTTTGATTTAAATATTATTTAATAGATTTTATTGATTTTAGATAGGGATTTTTATGCCTATATTGGTAGCTCTAAGTCTATGACTAGTGATCTCTTTGGTCATTGAATGCTATTGTTATTAAATAGCGATTTAAGTATTTTTCCCGATTGTCTAACTTCTCAGTCTTCCCTTCTACCTATTTCATCTCTCTTTCCTCTAATTCCTCACTTTGTATCCCTTCTCATTCTCCTATCTCCCTTCCTAAAATCTTAACCCTAAATAATTTCTCTAACCTCTATGGAGGCAAATATAATGCTCATCAGATGGTGAGACCCATATGTTTGGTTGTCGAATTTAACTTGGTTTTCTGATGAACTCGTCAGACTGCTCATTTATCTTGTAACAATCAATCTGTTCTGATTTTTACCTTTTTTTTTGGTTATGTAATTCGAATTACAGTCACGAGTTTTGTAATTTTGTACGTTCCATCAGGCTTGAGAAGAAACTTCAGAAAATGGAATCTGCTATTTCGAAGTCTAAATTGGTCCATGGTGTTAATTGTGGTAATGTTGACAAAAAATTCAGACAACTCCTGGACCTGACGGAGGATGAAGCGAATTTCCACACAAGGCAGAGTGCATTTCTGTACAAACTAGCAGTCCAGACCATGCCAAAATCGCACCATTGCCTGTCTATGAGGCTAGCTCTTGAATATTTTCAATCACCGTTGCTGGACGAGGAGGCTTTGCTGGCTCAAAGATCCATGGATACCACACTGTATCATTATGTCATCTTCTCTAACAACATACTAGCATCATCTGTGGTCATCAACTCAACTGTCACAAATGCAAAAGTAAATGAGTTACATCTTCTTGCACGAATAATTACATATTTATTGCAATCATCTAATGATGTTTAACATTATTCCAGGACAGTAGGAGGCTGGTTTTCCATGTGCTTACTGATAAACAGAATTATTTCTCAATGAGGCTGTGGTTCATGAAAAATTCCTACAAAGAAGCTGCAGTTCGTATTTTGAATGTTGAAGATCAGGAGCTGATGTTTAAGACTGAAGCTGTCCCACATTTTTCTATGCCAGAGGAATTCCGCGTTTCCTTGAAAAGTGCTAAAATGCAACATACAATAGAATACATGTCTCTGTTTTCTTATTCACACTATACACTCGCTGAAATATTCCAAGGTTTAGATAAAATTGTTATTTTGGATGATGATGTGCTTGTCCAGCAAGATTTGTCAGCATTATGGAATATTGACTTGAAAGGAAAAGTCAACGGGGCCATTGAGTATTGTGGAGTGACATTGGGCCAGTTGAACAAATTTCTAGGTGAAAGTAGCTTCAACCAAAAATCTTGTGCTTGGATGTCAGGGTTGAATGTGGTTGATCTCTCGAGATGGAGGGAGCTTGATCTTACAAGAAAATTCAGAAGTTTGGTGCAGGAGGTGAGTGGCAGTTAAATTTACCATCATGCTTGAATTCTGCAATGTTTCAGTTCTTATAACTCCTTATCTCCCCCCCCCCCTCCCCAAACAGTTGAATATGGAGGGTACATCATTTGGTGCCGTGGCATCCCGTGCAAGCTTACTCACCTTCCAAGACCAAGTTTATGCACTTGATGGTGCATATGTCATGTCAGGACTCGGCCATGACTACGGCCTTGATCTGCAGGCAATTAGGAAAGCTGCCGTGTTGCATTACAATGGGAACATGAAACCTTGGCTTGATCTGGGGATTCCAAGGTACAAAGGTTTTTGGACCAAGTATATAAACCGTGAAAGTCACTTCTTGAGTGAATGCAACGTCAGTCCATAGAGAAGCCTGTAATCCGTTAAAGTGGGAGCAAGAGGTTTCAGAATCAGGAGTTATTATGCAAGTGTTCATGCGGAGCAATCCTTAAGGAGACTTGAAAGAGGTCATTGATTGTATGGAGATGACTGCTCTTTTGGCTTCAATCATAAGATTTTTCTAGAGTTTGGTTATGGGAAGGGAAGAAAATGTGATGATTCTTTTGCAGACAGGATGCGGTTTGATGGTATAAATTTTTGTGGGAAACAGAGCAAGGGTACATCGTACAGGCGTCAAGCAGAAAGCCATGTGTTACTATTAGCAGGGTTGGATTGCAAATAATTATGATGTGAGCCATAGGTATCTCATTTGAAAATTGCCTTGCTGCCAATTCTGTATCTGTATCCCACATTTTGGTCATTTATCTTGCTGATACAATTTGTAAGATACAAAACCCCATCACCATGTAATTCTTCGTTGTGCCCCTTGCAATATGTATTTTTATTTTATTTATTATTACACCATTTTGAATAGTGGCTCCTGAATTGGCAGCTAGGTTTGATTTATGGTTACAGCCGCAGCTTTGATATTAGATTTTCCTTTCATTCATTCCTTCACCCCTTGCATATATATTTGGGTATATCTATAGAGGGATGGTTTGGGAAAATTGTTGTCGTTGGTTAATAAGGTCGATATTGTTATACTCCCCCTCGCCGACCTCCACCGAGAGTCAAATAATGTTTGCTAACCAGATGGTGAACCTAGGCTTGAGAATGGGAGGTAGGCAATTCATCAATGAAAAGGTTTCCTCTCTCTTATCAAGATGCTTTCTTTCACATTTCTAATTCTTCTCTTTAGCTCTTGAATATGCAATTTACTGATTAATTCTTTATAACCTATTCTATTTTATTTTATTTTTTGACAAATAAGCCAATAGGCGTTGGCCTTTTCCAAAATTTTCTATAGACCTCTTTGAGATAAATAATTTTTTTGTGTAGCTCTTTCCCACTTCAAGTGGAAGTGTTCATATCATTTGGTGCTTTCATTGAAAGTGTAGTTTGACATGGTTTTTATTTATGAATACTAGGGCTATAAATGAGTTGGGTCGGTTTGATTTTTGGTTCGGCTCGACTTGTTAAAAGTTTGGTTCGACTCGTTCGTTTAGTTAAATAAGTAGAGTTCAAGTCTTACTTTTGAGCTCGTTTATTAAAGGAATTGAGTTCGATTTAAAAAAATTGAGGTTCGGTTTATTTTTTGACTTAAACTTATGAGCTCGATTTGGCTCGGCTTATTCATTTAGTTAAATGAATCAAGTCCGAACTTTATTTTAGACTCATTTAGTTAAATGAGCCGAGCTCGAATTCAGAAATATTTGGCTTGCCTTATTTACAGCCATAATGAGTATTCACCTTCCTATCCTTTCCTCGAACTCAGGAATATTTGGCTCGGCTTATTTACAGCCATAATAAGTATTCACCGTCCTATCCTTTCCCTATTAAATGCATGTCAACACAAGAGTTCTATAATCTAGAAGCTAAACATTTATGTGTTTTCTTCAGCAAAGAATCTGGGCTCAATCACCATTGCATATCATTGTTGCTCTGTCTTTTCATTGAAGACTAAGATTAGACTCAATGCCCTCTAATTGAACTTAATGAAGCTCAAAATCAAGAGGAAATATGAAACCTAGCATCACACAGTCATACTTCATCGTGGATGCCTCTACTAGATGATTTGCCCTTAGAAATTGCTTGGCTGGGATCACTATTGATGGCTATGATGGGATATAGCGGCTGCTTGGAGATGCTGGTACTGGTAGAAGTTTTTGCAAGGATGCATTTCTTTTCTTAAGCTACTATGGTTTTAAAATTTTACATTTATCATCTGATAAATTGCTAATTAATTAAAAAATATCGACGATAAATCGGGATAAATCATCGATGAATAGGCTATTTATTATGAAATTTTAAATCTATTGAAAAAATTATGCATGCTAATTTTTTTTATTCATTTACTATATATATCTTGAACCAATTTACTATTAAGCAATAATAGAGTATTATCATTTATTACCTTTACGTGTCCTACTAAATAACATGCATTTTTTTTAATTTCAAGGTAAATTTAGGATTGTTAAGATAATTTAAAATATAGTGACTCACTTAAATACTTCTTATATAATATAAAACATTAGTTTATTTAATATTTATATTTAAATGATTAATAAATAATAATTATAGTATGTAGTGAAAAAAAATTCACTCCGCGACGAAATCATCATATAATTAATAGTTCACAACGCTCCAATAACGCAATACCGCAACCACGAGCATAATTTTTTTGTTTGTTTTTATGTTGTGCTTTGTTAAGGCATGACTTAATTATACACCATTCCAATCATCGTTAAAGGGTGGAAGAATTGAGGTAGTATGGCTACCTTTATGTTATAATAAAAAGATCCAACCTATCACACACACAAAAAGAGTTATTTTAGATTTGAGTTTTTATTCTTAAAAATAATTTATTTAAAAAAAAAATTAATGCCCAACTTCTACTTACAACATTATTTGTTTTCCCATTATCTATACATTTTCTGTTATTTTCCGCTGATACCAATTTTAATTGTCACTCAAAAGTTGTACGAATGGCCGCTCCCACAAAAAAAAAAAAGGTTTACAAATGACTAAAAAATATATCTACATATTTTAAATAAATAAAAATCTGGTGAGTAATGTTTAGAAAGAAAGAAAAAAAAATACTAAATCACGTATGAATTACCAAAAACTGTAATCGAAAAGCTGAAGCGGAAAATAAAAAGGTGCTTGCCAAACCAAGCCATAACTATTTTGACCGTTCCAAATATTTAGGCAGAAATTAGGTTTAGTTTATTGGAAATAATCCGTCGCTGATGTGGCATATAATATTTGGATTTTAGACGCTGCTGGTGGCCAAATTCATACCGGCGGAATTTACATCGGGTGATTGTTGTAAATTAGGTTCAACTTGTTCGCCTGTAATTTCCCAAGGTTTTGCAGCGGATCAATAAGGAAGACAGTGCTAAGTAATCAATGGCAAGTGTTGGGGAAAGCATGCATGCAACGCAAATCATGTATATAAAATACTACTGTAAAAATCTGGAAGGGTAAGATGAGGGTGCAAGACAAATTGAACACAATCGAAGAACTCTAATAAGAAGATAAGAGACTAAAACTTAATACTATGCATGACTAAAAAGGGTAGTAAGGTAGGTCCTGGATAGAGAAGCAGCAGTAGGCAAACAAGGGCGAAGCAGCAATGGTCGTGATTAACCTTCCCACATGACGATCAGCTGAGTGAGAGAGGGATGCTCGCCGCTCATGGTGAGCCAACCCCAACTAATTAACAATTGCTATTCAGGTGGGCCTCCAAGCAGAAGCAGTGAGCAAACAAAGGTCTTTCCATCCAAGCTTAAGTGCACCATTATCTTCTACCAAAGTGTATCCATCGGAAGGGAACATGCCAAGGAGCAGTGTTGCTTGAGCAGCGGCATTACCAGCAAGGGATACACCCTTAAAGCCAGACTGCTGCAACTTGTCCCTCCAATTCTGAAACTTGGCCTCTCCCGTCCTCGACGGTCCTCCAATTGCCAGCACATTCCGAATCTCCCTAGACAGGAGCTGTTGCTCCACAACATGTCTTTCCTCGCTGTCCTCACCATAGCTTGCTCCAAGTGAGTCGAATAAGGCCGAGTAATAGTGTATGGCCTCGACGAAACGACCTAAGAATGATCCTGCCCGGCTCAGATCTTGCTCCACTACAGTGACCACCTTCGGTGCCAACCTGCAAGCAAATTGTTAACATGTAGCTAGCAATCAATCATAATTATTATTCTAGTAGGGGCAAGCAGGTAGACGTATACCGCACCCTTTCAAAAGACGGAGCGTATTAGCATCAGAACCAGTAACATCGTAGAGTGAATGCTGCAACCAATGAACTGCAACAGCCTCCCTCTTACTCACATTAAGCCTCTCAACCTCCACATTCCCAATCTTTTCCGCAACAGGAATAAACTCAAACGGAAGCCCCAAAGTATCAGCAAAATCTGACAACCGCTTGCCAGTAGCCTCAAGAGCCTCAGTGGACGTCCCTAGCCCAGTAAGCCGGACAAAAGGAGGACCGCCGGGTCTAGACGCCAGGATATGGAACAAACCAGGCCATTGCAAACCTTGCATGATATCAAGATCAATAATATGCACCCTATCTTCCCTCTCAAATGCTTCCTGTATAGCCTGATTAGCCGTGAAATGAGAGAACTTGACAAAGGGACTGATCCCATTAAACACTTGAAAAGCTGAAACCATCTTTTGACTCAATAGATAATTGTGAGGTGTTGCCGTTGGTAATGTGGCGTAGATTCCTAAGCACGAGTTCACTAATCGTGCTGACATGGCTTCTGAGAAATATGCAGCTACGCGCTGGGCTGATGTTCCGTAGGGTGTTGATCGTTCTGAGATTTCAAGGAGGATGTTCTTGGCTTCTTCGAAGTTGTCGGCGGAGACGGCTTCGGCACATTGGAGGAGTAAGGTGAGGAGGTTAAGACCTTCTTCGTCTCTTTCTTGCTGGCGTTTTTCTTCCTTGCTTGTGTTCTTAATGACTGTTTGTGAGGTTGAAGGGGCCTCGGTACTGTTGGTATTAGTAGGAGCAGCAGCAGGTGTTAGCTGCACGGTGACATCCTGAATATCCTGATTCGTTTGTTGTTGTTCTTGATCATGACTTTCTTCAATCTGGGTAGGAGGATGAGGAGGAGGTAAAGCAGACGGTACCTGATGAGGCGCGGGTGGTTGTATATGTTGCTGATGCTGTTGCTGTTGATGCTGCCTTCGCTGACGCCCAGCTGATGTTACGGATGGTACCTCCTGCTGCTGCTGATTCAAGGAGAGAATGGAAGAGGGACTGGGGATTCCATAGGAGGAAGAGAAAGGTTGGTTTTCTTGCTGGTGGTAATGAACAACGTGGGGACGTTGTCTGTTAATTTGCTGCTGATTTTCAACACCTGGCGTCGCTATTAACGATCCCCAATTCGAATAACCAGGACCCTGTTGTTGTTGATTCTGCTGCAACACCTGATACTGTTGTTGTGGTTGATGCTGTCGATGAACCCCCCCGGCGACAGAGGACGAGTCAATAAACGGATAACCATTACCGTTGCCGCCTCCAACGGACGACGACGACGAAACATGATGCTGATGATCAAGCACTGCTCTCATAGGAGAATTCGTAAGCTGCAAACCTCCTCCTCCCGGTGGTACCAAGGCTTCCTTCCTAGAACTGCCATTATTATTATTATTACTAGTACCGGCAGCTGGAGTGGGGTTAGGAAACGGCAGTGCCATGTCCATTAACGAGCGAAGCCTATACTCAAGTAGCACAGCAAGATTTGGATTACATGGATGGATAATATCTCTTACGTTCTGAATAAGCTGAGGAATTGAGATATTACTAGAATTCTGTATCAAATCCTTTATGATACTGTCAATCCATGCCGTAGTTGACGGATCTTCCATTGAATGATTACTGCTCGGAGATGGGACCAATAGACTAGTACCGCTAGTAGCACCAATCCCGCCTCCGGTGGCGCCGCTCCTTTGGGTTTTATTAATTTCAGCAGTCAACACCGGTGGAAATAGGGGCAAACCTGAGTACCCACATATTGTGGGTGTGGGTGCTGGAGTAGGAGGAAGATGAATTCCTTGGCCTTGGCTAGTAGTTGAAGAACAAGACAAAGTAGCGTAACTTGTTAGGGCTTCAATGTAATTAGATAAACTTGAAGGAGCACTAACACTAGCAGCTAATAATCCAGAAGAGCCAACTGAAACCCCTCCTCTTGCTGCAGCTGTTCCTGACGTCATTGTTAGACTAATAATACTATTTGTTGATGACGAATTGGTTGAAACGGTATTAGTGGAGCAGTTAAAAAGGGGAGTTACAGCAGCAGCTTCATGACCCATATCATGACGATGAAGCATTCTACTGTAATTATCATGCCCACGCTGATCTCTAATCGAATAAGTTGCATCGACCATGGTGGTTGTTGTGGCGGCGGCGGTGGGATGAGTATTGGGCATTTGACGGATAAATGTTCTACGAGCGTCATCTTCAACTCCAATAATAATACCACCGTTAGCGATCTGCCTACATTGCTCTTCCATCTCTGAAGCTGTCCTTTTCCTCACCATCTTGCTCCAGTAGTCGAAAGTATGACTGCTAGTGTTATGATTAGGCGGCGGTCGTTGCGGTGGAAGTAGGTGGTGGTGGTTGTCTTTGGCGTTGTAAGTGGTAGCAGTAGGGATTGCATTATTACCAACACTAACGAAGTAATAATCCCCAGAGCCGGAACTGCTACTACCGGTTCCGTCGTTAAGCAGAGCGCAAGCTGCCATAGAGATAGGAGACGGGGAACCAAAAAAGGGGGGAGGGAGAGAGGGAAAAGGGCGTGTGTTAGGTTGAAAGCTAATTCTGCATCTTCTGATTGTTGTTCATGGCGAGAAGGATGTGAGCAGATTGGTACTCACTTGTCGTTTGATTGGTTTTAATTATTTTAGTACCACTGCAGCTGCTGCTTAATCTAGCTAGCTCGAATTTTCGCTCCTTGTGTACTAGTCGTCGTCGTCGTCGTCTGAATGAATCATAATAATAATAGAATAAATTTTGTGAGTACCTTTTTTATTATTTCCCCTTGGGAGGAGGGGGGAGACTGGAGAGGTTCCAAAGTCCAAACAGAAAATGGCTGCAAGTTTCCGACAGCCCACAGCTCCATGTTTTATTGGGATTCTTATTCTTCGGTTTTTTCTTCTTCCTTTCAATTATCCCACAAGATATTATAGTAATACTGTTGCTTAATTAGTCACTCATTTTGGCACGCTAGCAGAGAAATAATCTAAATATAGTGCAGAGAAATGTATCTAAAAATCTCTCCCCCGCAAACTTTTTCACTTTGCATTAATATAAAATGTAAAAGCCAAGCCTATCAGCTAGCATCTTAGAAGTTCAACGGTGAACCACGCAAAAAGTATGCATAGGCTATGTGTTCCGTAAAATCAACTTAAAAACTATCTTAAAAGGATTAAAAAACTAGGAGTTGAAAGTTCAAAAAGTTATAAGTTATTTTATTAGCTTATAAAAACTGCTTTTTGATAACATAAACTTCCCTCGTAATTCAAAATGAATTTTTTACTTTAAATTTCTTCTGAAATATAATAAATTAAAATATAATTATTATATACGTATTTAAATTTATTTTTTATAATTTTAGTTTTTTTTAATAAAAAAAAGTTTTCGATATATATTAATAATCAAAGTTTGTCTTAGAATATACCGAGCTTTATATTGTAAAATAAATGGAGTAATTTATAAGTTGGTGAAACGTTATTTACTAAATAGGTCTTTTAATTCTTCTTATATTTTTGTTAAAAAATAAAAAAGGGATCGGCTAGTTTATCATCCCCAACACACATGCTTTTCGGTATTTAGTTTTTTACTACAATATTGTCGAACAATATCCATCATATGTTTTTACTATTTTATAATGCAGTTCTTCTTTAAGATAATTTATTTTAGCAGTTTGTATGCTTTTAAAAGAACTAACAAGCTAATAATAACACTACACTTATACCATTTAGTGGGAACCAACAATGTAATAAATATATAAATAATGAAAGGAAACAATAAGGATAAAAGTGAACTTAGATTCTAACTTTCCTAAAATTACATTTTCTTGAAAACTAGCTTTTTTTTAGATGAAACGTGCGACGGGGTGTTTCATTACTCGATATCTTTCAGACCTACATCAAGTAACTCGAGTGGACAATCATAAAACCACGTACAATTATCACTAGATGATCAATATTTTGTAATAAAATAAGTTAAATAGTCCCCCTAACTTTACATCAAGCCATTTCATCTGTCTTGTTTCTCTCATCAAGTACGTAATGTCCTATAGTATTTATCCCACTTGGGATCACACTTGTGTGTTGCCATGGAGCTCTAAGACCAAGGGTAGGTAGTCTAGCTTCACACCCACCACATGCATGTCTTGCTCCCTAATTATCTTAAGTGATTCAAGGGTTTCCATAGCTTCTTCTTCTTCCACAACCCAATGGTCACCTAATAACTTTTGGCCTACAACCACAATTGAACCATGATAGTCTCTACAAGCCATGCCCATCCAACAGCAACATTTACTTTCAATGCTCCTGGATTTGGTGGAAACCATTTAGTGATGACATGGGTAGTTGCTTCCATTTTCTCCATATCCCAATACTTACAAAGTAGGTTATCCACATAGTCTTTAATCTCTTGGCTATTTCTAAAGGTGTCTCTAAAGATCATGACATTGTATCTCCACTATAAAGCTCACACAAAAGAGAAAAACAATATGACATCATAAAATTTTCTATTATAGGTCTATTCCAAACAATCCTTCATCGAGGTGAAATTTTTTATTTCTTTACAGCATAATCGGGCACTAATGCTAAGTTTCTTTTGTGGTAGGGCACTTCTAAAGTGCAAGTAGAGGCATTTCCCATTGTCCATAAAAAAGTGCAATGGGGTTTAACCTTTTCCTTTATCATAGAGTATGGTTCTAGTAAGTAGTGTATCACTTCATGAGTCTCAAACAAACATGTTGATATGGAGTGAAGTCCATCCTATCCAGATATGGTGCCTTAAGGGATTGATCCTCCCTACTAACGTACTACTAGCCTCCTTATTGTGCCATTAGTAAATGGTATGGTATATGCTCTGAATGGAATAGAACCCATTAGGACTATAGAACCATGCCCTTTTGATCTTGGTGCCCATCACCCACAATCGATAAGCTTTGGATATGCTCCATATCCATAGGCAAGAAGAGTTGGCGTAAGAGATTGGTGCTCCACCCGCTCCTTGATTCCTCAAGTAGTTCAATGACCCATATGTTGCACCTTTGGGGATAACACCTTGAAATTAATTAGCTTTGGCAACCATTTTGTATCCCAGACCTTAACACTTTTTTTCCATTATCAATAACCTAATATGTACTTACCTCAACAATCCATCTTGCTCCCCACACACTATGCCGTGTGTAGCTTGATTAATTTCTAAGATGGGCTTCTAAGAAATGGTAATGAGGAAAGTATTGAGCCTTATATAGCCTAGCAACCAAGGATTCCTCATTCATCATTATTGGATAATCTTTCTTTCCAAGCATTTCAGAATTAAACCATTATAGGTTTTTGAAACCTAAATTGCCCTCCTCTTTCAGACAAGACAGTCTCTCCTGGCTCATCCAATGTATTTCCCTCTTCCTCTTTGTACTTCCTTACCAAAATTGAGCTAACAGACTTTGGAAATCCAAATAAAGGGTAGTGGGTAGTTTGAAAATGCTCATGGTATACGTGGGTAAAGCTTAGGTTACCACCTTTATCAGTACCTCCTTACATACTTTTAAGATAAATTCACTTTTCTACCCTCATATTTTATTACAAATTTTACCTTCTAGATTGGCAAAGTTCACTTTCTTGAACTTATCAGCCATGGTGGGTATCCAAATATACTTACTATATAAATCCACCTCTAAAAAATCCATTTTACTCTACGGGGTACAACTTATTTCCTCCTCAATAATTTGACTACACATTTTTTTTTAGAGATTGATAACCTAACCATAAGTTGCCTCATAAACTTTGGGCATACTCTTCCATTTCCAGGTTTACCATTTCATGGATATTGCAAATAGGTTGTTGTCACATGTAAAGAATAGATAGGAAATTGTTGGGGATCTTCTAAAAAATTTAACCCATGGATATCCCCACTAGTTTGGGCATGGTAAATCAGACCAGAGAGGGATTCCACTAAAAAAACATAGATACAGAGATATGGGCTCACCCCGGTGCAAGTGTAATACCCCACACTTTTGTATGATGGTTGAATGGGAAATTTTATCAAATTTTGGACCTTTGATTTTAATTTAAGGTTATGATTTGATTTGGGATAAATTTTGATTTGAAATCATGGTGGAAAATGAAGTTTATTAAGTTTTATAGTCAAACCCATTAAGTGGTTCTATGAACCAATTGATTGGTTTCTCATTTTAGCCAAATTGAGTTCCTCGACGAAATCGATCAATTGGTGGATAAACAGTTGACTGGTAGATCCAAACTGACCGACTGGTTTGTCGACCTGGTCATGTTTTTTAGTTTTAATTTTTTTTAGAAAATCCCTTAGACTAAATTAGTACCTTATCAACCCATGCTAGATTGCCCCTAAGAGATTCCTAACCATTATTATGATGCATTTAACCAGAAATATTGCCTCGATTTAATCTGGAGGTCAATTGGGATGCAAGAGGGGACATATGACCTCGGCAATTGTCTTCTTCTTCCTTTCTCTTTTGTGCGATTTTGAGGTCAAATGTTTCTATCTCAGGCATACTTTTGAGCAGTTGGAATATGCCTTCCATGATGACTTCCTATTTTCCCATTCATGAATGCAAATTATAGCCTAATTAACCTGAATTCTCTAGATATATAATTTGAGCTTTGGGGAAGAGGTCAACAAATCTTAGGCAAATCTGTCCATTTTGATTGAATTCAAATGGTCAATGGTAGGGTTTTGAGTTGATCTCTGAACCCTTAGTAGTTCCTTTTGATTGGTTGGCTATAAATAGCCCCAATTATCCCTGCATTTCACATTTCTTTTAGCCACCAAAATTCCTTAAGTCTTACTTTCCCTCTATTCTTTCCACATTTTGAGCCTTGTTAATCTACTTCCACACACTCTTTTGATTCTATCTTTGGCTCTTTTTTGTTTTGATTCTTAAGCAAGGTAGAGTTGGATTTTGGAAAAAAGGTTGAGTAGTTCACTTAGCCTTTTCTATGTTTTGACCATAAGTTGGTAAGTTTTTACTCTCTTCTAATTTTAAGGTTTCAGAACTTGATAATATTATGATATAATTTATGAGTTTAAGACTTTGATTTTAAGGTTTTCAAAGCTAAGAATTCCTATAGTGGAATTTAAGAGGATTTTTGCTTGCATTAAGTAAGTAATTCTTGCTCTTGAAATGTTTAATATGTGCTCCTTCATGATAGGTGATGTCTTTAGTTGGTTGATACATGTTGGTATGAAGAAATGTAACTGTATGTACGATTTGCATACTTAAATGACATAAGTTGAGTAAAGAGCATGAAATTGGATAAAATAGGCTATGATGATATCATGGCGAGAAATGCATGATAATTTGGTTGGAAATATGTTAGCTGTTGTTGATACATGTTTTAACATGACCAAAAATGATTTACATGAAAAAAAATTACATGAATTTTGTGGTTTGATGTTGTGTTAGGGTTGACTGATCAACTAGTTAGGTTAAATCTATCAATTGGTTCCTAGAACAGTCGACTAGTTGACTCAACCCATCGAATGGTATGAATGCGAATGCCTTAGTTATGCTCTCTACTTAAACCGATCGACTAGTTTGGCAAAACCAATTGACTGGTCTATTAATATTTGAGTGGTTTGCCAAAACCGATTGATCAGGTTGAAGAAAGAATGGTCGGGTTGAGTCAAACCGATCGACTGGTCGACCCAAACTGCTTAACTAGTTGGACTAGACCGATCAACTGATTTACTTAATTCACTTCTTTTAAGTTTAGTTATGCTTTGAGATTATGACCGGTATTATTACAAGGCTATTTAAGGGATAAAGTACATATTTTATCATGGACTATTATCTTAATTAAAAGATCAAATGGATCATGGGTTATGGTATACCCTATGGGTAATTGAAGGATTAAATGGGCATTTCACTCATGATGAATGACGATAATTGAGAAAAGAGTAATGGAACTCAGCTTAGGCTGAAATTGAATATAATGATTGATGTGAATAACATTAGGCAAGGATAAATGGTAAACCCACATGGTTAGTAAAAATAGAAAGAAAATGATTAATATGGATTAACAAGAAAGTTGACTTGCTTGTTTTGTATAGGCCTTATATGATCACCCATTTTTGTGAATAAAACACTAATCATTTAAAGTAAAAGAAATTCGAGTTGAGTATGGGTCTGGATTACCCAATCCTTGATCAGCTACTGGGGGTTAGTCTACCTTTGGGCATTTTTGGTGCCTTTGGAGGGGATCCCGATAGGTCCTGATGCCTTATATACTCTAGACACTGATGATGTACTAAGAGATATCGATACTAAAGGGTTTGGTTACCTAGGTGGTTGGCTTCGGCTTGGAATTATGTCCACTTGGTGATTGGCTTTGACCAAGACTTTATGTCCATTCTTGGATAAACTTCTATGGTATGTGAGACCATTAGGTGATGCACAGCCCATCGCTTGATGATATTAAAATACTGTTGGCAAATACTGGTTGATAATTATGAATGGTTAACAATTGGCTTTGAAATGGAAGTAGTGATATGGTTGATTAAATGGTTAGAGTTGGTTTATACACTAGGCTGGCTGGTTATGGAATGGAATCTTAACTGAGTTGATTGGCCTATCTCTTATATGGATAAATGGATGGCATTTATTCAAGGAATTTGGATGAATGGAAATAAACCTAGGGGTTTGTTGGAATACTCTCTGCTATTGCTTATGTAAGTGTTTATGTGAAAGTGTTATGATTTTTTAAGCATGATGTTTTATTGTGTTGAAATCAGATATGATAGCATGTTTCATGTACTCTTACTTATATATGTGGTCTTACTATAATACATGTTGTACATTATGTCATGAGTGATAAATTAGGTTACTTGTGTACATTCAGGGAGAAACTTGGCTTACTCAGTACGTAGCGTACTGATATGCCCATTTTGCTTGGTCACTTGCTCATTCCTACAAGAAGAGGACCATGTGCAGGTTTTTGGGGATGGCCAGTAAAGGTCGACCTTATTTGGGTCAGGGCTTATAAGCGAGGACATCCAAAAGGTTTTGGTGGCACCCGTGGAGGACCATGGTTTTTACTTGGGCATATACCCCAACCCATGTTTTATAATCTTGTATTTATTAGTATGTATTTTGTAATGATTTGGTCAGAACTCGTTAGGGTCATCTAATGTAAACATTTTTTGGAATTATTTCAATTAAACTGTTACTTACGGAATCTATTATTTTTGGTATTTGGTTAGTCCAGCCTTGTATCTAATATGGGGTAGGTGGCAGATGTCTGTCCTATGTTAGGTATGGCGGTAACACCTTATTTTTACCTAAGTATTTTCTACTTCCACAACATGTTTTAACAACAAAAAATTGGTAGTGAAAAATGGGGGTGTTACAGTAAGCCTCTCTATAGGTAAAAAGTGTGACATGGTTTCCCATTAAAAAAAAAGAAGAAGAAGAAGAGGAAATGCAAAGGATTATCAACCAAATCCAACTCCCTGCAAAGATCATCCTTCACATCACCATATATAGGAATCCCCATTCAGTATAATTATAAGCCTTGCTTATATCAAGTTTTAGAGCCATGCAAACCCTCCTTTTATGTTTCATGAAATGGAATAGTTCAAAAGCTACCAGGACATTATCTGTAATCATCCTTCCTAGTATGAATGCTTTGTTTGTTTGATATGACACTAGGTAGTACCTTCTTGAGCCTATTAGCAAGTGCCTCAGAGATGAGCTTGTACACCATATTACATAGGCTAATAGGACTCTTGTTCATCATTAAATTCACATCTTTCACCTTGAGGATAAGATTAAGGAAGTTGTGATTCATTCCATAATACATTCCTTGATTAATTAACATCCACAACACCATCGTAACCACATTATGACCCATAATGTGATAGAGTTTCTAAAAAAAGAGTTCACTTATCTCATTCGGGCTTGGTACTTTTTAAGGCCGCATTTGGATTAGTTAATATTAGAATTCTTCTCCCTAGAATGGTTTTATAATTTATCGATTCATTTCCATCATGACATATTCTTGGACCCCACACAAACAACTTCATAATAGTGGTTCCCAAGCAGTGAGAACAAGTTCGTGAAGTATTAGTTTATTGTACATTCTATTTCATCATTTTCTAATGCCCAACTTCAATCCTCTTTGAACAAACATTTGATGGTGGTTTGTTTGTGCTTTCCACTTACTTTGCAATGGAAGTAATTGTTGTTCCCATCTCTATCCTAAACCTCCATCATTTTAACTCTCTGGCGCGCCTTTCTATATTTGAGTTGTCGTTGATTGAGTCCAATCTAATTTATTTGTTTCACTCAAGCTACCTTCAATTTTGATCGTACATGGTTGTAACTTCCTTTTCCCACCCCTTGAGCTTCCTTATATATGATTTGATTTTCTACATGGTGTCATGCATACACTACTATGAAAGAGGAATTTAATAATGGTTATTTTAAGGCTTTAATAAAGGTTATGAATGATCATTGAAACTAACATTATCAATGATACAATAATGGTTTAAAAATTGTCATCATATCCCCTAGAAAACAAACCCGTGCCTAGTTTTTAGTGATATCAAAGGTTAAATGCAAGGGAGGTTTAATGAAAATTCTTGCTATAACTATTATCAAAACAAATAAAAACATAGTTTAGTAACTAAAGAGCCATATACAATCCAAATTAAAATGGGAATGAAAGTAGGAAGTGGGAGGGACTTGAACCATCAATAGTCCTTGATAGAACTATACCATACACTTTGGAAATAATCAAGCTTAGAATTAAGCAATAAATTAAGATGTTATTGTAGTAATCCAAATTTAACCTAACTCTAATTCTAGGTAATTAATATTTTAACTTAATTATGACCTTATATGATTAATATTCTTAATTTTACCATAATTCTTTAATCTTAATTTTAAACTTATTTATAACCCTAATACTACACTTATTCTTCCTTTTTCCTTTCTCCCTTTTTCTTTTTTCCTTTTGTCCATTTTCTTTCTTTTCCCTTTTTCATTCCTTTTCTTCTTCTTCTTCCCTTGGTTCCCTCTCTCTCGCATGATTTTTCCTACTTAACCATTTTATTCAGTTGTGCCTCCAGCCTACGTAAGCCTAAAACCGTCATCACCTCCAACAATTCCTTGGATATGTCATCGGAAACTTCCCCCCAAAATCTCCCCAATCTCTACTTTTCCCATACACCCCTGTGTATCACTCTTATGTCTCTCAAAACTCTACACACTATCTCAACTATAAATAACCATCCATTCCCTCTCCTTAACTCATTTAATTCCTCACCAAACCTTCCCTATACTCCTTCTCTCTTTCCCCAAATTCTCCCTGCTTCATTCCATTGGTTTCTACCATTATCGTGTAGCAAATCTCTGCATAATTTGTTCAACCTCATGTTGTACTACCCTTGCTCTGTAAACTCCTCATGTAACTCACCCCTAGATTTGTCAACTCATCACACAACACACCCTTGAGTTGTGTCCACACCTCACGCAAACAACCCACACCTCATGCCACTCTAATCTTCCTACATGATTCTTATACACTACTCAACCCTAGTTGCATCAAATTCCCATGAAAGCCCCATTATTTTCATCACTTCTTCATGTAACACCCCCTTTGGCTATACTAGAATCCCATTTAGCTAGCTCCATTTGTGCCACATTTTTCTACAACTTCATTTGCTTCAGTTTTTCTCCTTTTCAATCATACTTTGCCTTAAAATTTCTTTGGTTGTTTTCTTAAGTTCTAACCATGTATTATTATTAGTTTTTATGTGATTTTTTGGTGGTCTAGGAGGATACATCTTAGGGTTTCACTTGCTTAGAGACTGATGTCAGTTAAGTAATGATATATGTCGTGGTTAGGGTTTTTGAATATTATATGTAATTTGAGTGTAATCTCATAATTGGTATTATTATATTGATAATGTCATGTCTTTAATGTCATTTTATAATAATGTGGTAATCTCATTGTATGGAAATCGAGTACTAAGAGAAAGCATGAGCTTATGTAGTATTTTATGTGAATAGTCCTATCTTGAAACCCTAAGTGGGGTAGTATGATCTATAGTAGTTTAATGTGGTATTGATTAAGTATGGGAATTAGGTAATGGATATGGTCAAGTTTTATGGTCATTTAATAAATTGAAAGCTGGAAATTAATGTTGTCGGATTTGTATAGTTTTATCGATATTTGGATATTATAGCTATCTTAAGGGTATTTTAGTCAATTTATGATAATATAAAAAAATTTATGGCATGATAATTATTGAGGGTTTTATAAATTATTTCATAAGTAATATGATCAAATGGTGGTTGAGTAGGGTATAAGTTATCTAAAATATGACTTTGAGGCACTTAAGTAAGGTTAGGGTATTTTAGTCAATATGGGTTAAATATGGGATATTTGGTATTTTAATGTGATATTGATTTGAGATATACTAAGAATTTTTTTATGGAATACTTGTGGTAATTATGAGTAACATAAGTCAAATAAAATAAGAAAATGTCTTAAATGGTGAATAGTAACCCTAAAGGTAATCTTGTTATTGCATGTATAAGACATTGGATTTATACCTTTATTTTTGAATATGTTGTTAATAATGTTATTTTATGATGGTTTACCAAAATTAGTGGTTATATGAGTTTAATAGGAGAAGTTATTCTTATCTTGTGAAATTAGGGTTTCGTAGAGGAATTGTGGCCTTTTTCCTTAGGGAATGTCTCAATTATCATGTGGTTGTGCTTTATATGCTTTGCATGTTTATATTAAATATGTTTTATGTGCTTTGAATATATATATTCATCTATGCATAATGAAATAGAATTAAACAACAATTAATAAGACACTACCACTTAAAGACGTGAGTCAGGACCAAAGTGTTGAGTCCGTTTCACCGGATGAGAATAGTAGCTAGGAGTGTTTTGACTTGGGAGGTGCTTTAGATCATTCTACTGGTTTAAGAATAGTGGATAGACATATGTTTCCCTGAAAGGTGTTAGGTTTGTTCCCCCAACTTAATAATAGTGGTCATGCACACTTTTCTTTAAGAGATGTTTCAGATCATTCCACCAGATTAAGAATAGTGAAATTCCAGAAATCAACGTAATTAAGAAAATGGACCTTGATTATACCTAATATGGTTTGTACCATCTCTTGCATCGCATCATGTTTAATCAATTTATATAATTATTCTTCCATACAAACTTATGTATCTGTATGTCTTTACTATAACAGTATTGTTCCCTTATTCAGTACATAATATATTGATCATTTTTTTCATGGGTATTACTCATTCTCACGAGCAGATGATCTAGGCTTTGATGTGTTGGTCATTGAGGAACACTTGGATTTTTTCTCTACATTTGATGATCTACCTGTGGAGGATTGATTCTTTTTGTATATTGGGGTTTGGATGTAAAGTTGATGTTATCTAGTATATAGTTTTTGTCCGGATACCTTTTTAGATTCTTGGTTCCAATGGATCTATTTTTCTTGGATTTTACTTATATCGTACTCGGAGTTAAACTACAATTCTTATCTAAGTTATGGAAATTTCTCTCATTCTTTTTTCTTTTATCATATTTTAAGTTCTAAATATTTTACTTTTTATTCGATGTAAAGTTTTTATGGTAAGCTAGACTTATGTCAAGTACTATGGTAACAACCAATTATCTCATTATTACACTTATACTAAATAAAAATTTTTAGTAGTAAATTTTGGGGGTATTAAAGTTATATTCAAATATATTAACAACAATGAAAGCTAAAATTAAATTTAAAAGTTAAGAATAACAACTACACCATATATTCATCAAGTATTTAACCAAGCTAAGAATCAAGAGAACATAAACCAAAAGTTTAAATTCAGATTGCATAAGAAAGTCAATGTCTATAATGAATAGTAACGAAACTACATATATTTGTCCTTTCCAAAATCTAGAAGAATGTTTCCACCCATATCTAAAAGAATAGTAGTTTAATAATGAAATTGTATAGCTAAAAGAGAAATTACCCAAATTTAAAACCCTAATACTCGTGATGAAAATGTAAAATTAAATGGTTTTCCACTAGATAAAAAAGAGAAACCACAAAGGAGTGGAATCAAATGAAATTACCTACATTATTGGTAACTATAAACAACCAAAATGTTTCATATTTCCCCCAAATATGTTCAATGTTCAACCTACAACATTTAAACATAAGGCAATCAGGAAGAAATGCTATCAAAGTTGCTTGAGATGAGATGAAATATAAGGAAGAAAAATAATATTGGAAATAAAAAGAAATCAATAAGGAAACAAATTATAATGGAAATGGAAGGCAGACAAGGGAAGTTGATTGAAAGAAAAGGAAATCACAAAGAAGGGAGTTTTTGTCTTAAGAAAAGGAGATCCGGTGAAGGTGACAAAAGGAGATATGGTGATGGTGAGAAATAGATATGAAGTAGATATGCTCGTGTATAATGTAACACCCCCATTTTCACTACGGAATTTATAAAAAAAAAACATTATGAAAGCAAAAAATACCAAACACACCTAGAAAATAGGGGTGTTACCGCTACATCTAACATAAGATAGACGTCTACCACCCGACCCATGTTAGATACAAGACTAAGAAAACCAATCAAACCAAATTCTAGAACTAGAGTGCCCAAAATATAGAATATAAGGATATTAAAGGAAAGTGTTTATAGAATAGTAGGTCCCCAAAATATATGAAATACATAAAGGAGATAAAACATATAGTTCTTAAATACATCAAGCGGCAAAGCAAGTGATAGGGTGAAAAATCAAAACTTAGGTCTCTCAATACCAACAAAAGAAATCTTTAGATATCCGTGTTCATTTTTCCTTAGCTCGAACATAGAGTAGGCCAGCTACCGACTACCCTCAAATACTCGCATAAGATGCTCTGCTTGTGGGATTGAGTAGGTGGCCAAACAAACGGGCACATCGTTATGTTATGTATTGAGTAAGCTAATTTATCTCCTTAATGGTAGTGAAAAAAATTCAAGGCCAAGACAAGTATAGAGATTATGTTATAACACTTTATCATGCTTCCCAATATAGTTAGATTCACATGCTCTATTATGGTTATAGAATACATCAGGATTTTATGCCATACCAACTTAGATACTTCATAGGGCATCATGTTTATCATCACAATGTAGATATCATGGATAAAAATGTATAATCAAGTAAGCAAGTTATTTAAGCATCTCACTAAGTTCTTGTACATTCCTCTTGCAGAAATTACCTATGAGGTCCATTTTCCAATTTTATATAATCCATTAGGTCATTTATTTATAAACCATTATTTCTTTTTGAGTAATGGGATGGATTGCCACCCTATGGTCTCTCAATGCCATGGAAGCCATACCAAACCAGAGGACATAAAGTCTGATGGAAACTAATATAACCACTTATAGACATAAAGCTAGGCCAAAACTAATTAAACAACAATGGATATAAAGTTCATCTGAAGCCAAATAAACCACCTAGGTGACCAAAGTCTTTAGTATTGATATCTCTTAGTACATAATCAATATCTAGAGTAGGTAAATCACCATAATCTACTAGGATCCCATCTAAAGGCGCTATAAACACCCAAAGGTAGACTAACTCCTAGTAGCTAAACGAGGATCAGGTAGTCCAAACCTATTAATTACTCTGTCATCTTTCACTTTAAGTGATTATCATTTTATTCAACTAAGGTCATGTTATCACATAAGTCCCACATAACAACCAAACCAACCACATCCACATGATCATTCCCACTTCACTGTCATCACCATCCAAAACATGGGATGAGAATTCCATTAGTAGTAATCCATTTATGCTAAGAATATGGATTATGTCATTCAATAGTACCATTATAGCTTATTTACTCAAAATTTACTCATTAAGGTCTTCCAAAGACACGTATTGAAAATACCATGAATCATAGTCCAACTAATTCATTCAATAGGTTAGTTATTTCATGTTGAGATATGTATTATTATCATTAAGGAATCGTGGTATAGCATAATATCAAATCTCAAATCATATCAAGGTTAAAAAAGCAAGAATAACGCTCTTTGGCTAAATTGGTTGATCAATATGGGAAAACTAATCAATCGGTTTGGCTTAGCCAAACCATAAAGTTCCTTGTCAAAATCAGTTGATCAGTTGGTCAATCCAATCGGCTGCTCTAAGATTAGTGAATCAATTTTAACAAACCAATCAATAGGTTTAACTAAATACCACCTAGAATTATCACTAGAAAACTAATTGATTGGTTTGGCTAACCAGTCAACTATTCTAACAATTAGTTGATTGGTTAGGCAAAATCAGTCTATGGGATCAAATAGAGAGAAACTAAAGTCACCATAGATAACTCAATCAATATATTAGGCAAACTAGTCGACTATTTTAGGAACTAGTTAATCGGTCTGGCTTAACCAGTCAATCAATTTGCTCACAAACAACACATTCAAGCATTTCTAATCATGATTAAAGCTCCAAACTCCAACCACATCAAACGCATAACAATTTCATTACAAAAAATTGAGATTAGACATGCCCACATACTAAATCATGCTGTGTTTATAGAGAATGAATAACATTTTCACAAACTCATAATTTTCTCAACAACCTTAAATATCATAGATTGAGTCACCAAAATAGCAACATTATCATATGATCATGCGAATATAAAAAATTTACAACCTACTCTATCTCACATGCTTCTTCATTACTTATTTCGAAGGCAAAAATGACTTACTTGTAACCTTAACAAAAATCCACACCAAAAGGCAAAATATTTAGGTGGAAGATTCCAACTCTCAAAAACCTTATAAATAAGAGATTAAGATTCATAAATCTTCTTATAAATATCATAAATCAAAGAAATATAAATTAGGTCAAGGAAATAAAATTGACTACCTCCAAGAGATTCCAAGAAAACTCAGCTAAAAACCTCAACTTTCTCCCAAATCTAACCCTTTCTTGCTTAGAGATAAAACAAGAGGAAGTTAGAGGAAGGATCCGAAGATGTAACTGAATTAGAATGAAGGCACAAGATGAAAAATAATGGAAGCACAAGTATAGGAGAACTTAGAGTATCTTGATGGTGGAAATGAAGTGAAGAAGAAAGAGAAGTAGGGTTATTTGTACACCAAGAATCGATTACGAAATGAAGTGGAGAGGTACAACAGTTCAAAGCCCTAATTATCCTACTCAAAATTAGAACCTACAAGGCAAATTTATCAAGAACATGGCTAACATTCTTCTCAGAGCTTATATTGTGTTTTCCAGAAAATGCAACTCAAGATTTCTCAGAAAAAGGTTGAAAATAAGAAGGGAAAAGGAAGATCGGTGAGGAAAAAATTTTTTTAGACATACAACAATTTGATGGAACAAATTGCACGTCTAGCCCTGCAAAGAAGAGAAAGGAAAAATAAGACAAGGGGATCAAGTCATCCATCCCCTTTCTGTCAATTTTGACCTCTGAATCTATTCGAGGTAAGGATAAAGCTGGGATACATGATCAAAATAGTCAAAGATTGCTTAGGAACATATCAAAGTTGGATTAACAAAGTTCCAAAATATTAGGAATTTTTATAGAAAAATTAGACACAAATAATCGCTTAGCTTGGCAAACTTGTCAACTATTCTATAGACCAATCGATTGGTTTTTCAAACTAATAGATTGGTTATATCAAACCAAAACCCTTGCTAAAAATAGTAGATCAGTTGATCAATTCATAGAACTAGTCAACAGGTATACTAGAGAGACTCATTTTCTCAAAATTTCCAAACTTTTTCAGTTCCTTTTTTAAATCAAACATAAAATATATTTTTGAATCAAGATCAAACATCATCCAAGCTCTATTAAACACAATAATTTCATACTTTATAAATCTCAAATATATAGGGTATTATATACAATACCAGAGAAAGGAAATAAGTCATAAATAAAAGTATTGTATTTTGTGTAGGGAACTTTTTACAACAAATTTTCATAAAAACCATAATTAAATGTTTATGATAGTGGTTTTCTTTATAAAGCGTCATTAAATGTTGGACTTTTAATAATAATTTCTACATATAACTGAAATTTTCTCACTTTTAACATCTTTTTTTTATGGTAATTTTTATTGAATGTTGATTATGTAATAGTGATACCCTGCTACTGTGATTAATCTAGCCCAATCTAACCACCTCTTCACACCCATCATGAGTGAGTCACATTTTTTCAAATCTGAATAACTTCGGTCTCCTCATTTTACCTCCCATCTAGTCATGAATAAGTAGTGGTGCATGGTCAAACCATGCACATTCAAGGTGCATAACTCCTATATGGAAAAACATCCCAAGCCATTTCTTGCTGGCAAACACCCGATCAAGTCGACATTTCACATTTTCATCTCCATCTCTAATGTTATCGATCATATGTAAAATCATAACTTGCGTCCTGAGATCATGCAGCTCACAATCATCAACGACAGATCTGAATTGTGTCATATGTTTCTCATTCCTCCACACACCACCCATATTTTCTAAGTGAGAAAGGATTTCATTAAAATTCCCTCCAATAAGCCAAGGCTAGGTAGATTTAGAAGCAAGGAGCCATATTAGTTCCCGTGAAAGACGACACTTACGAGTTTTTTTTACCACAAGTAGAAATATGTAAAATGCTATAGCCTCAAAAAGAAAAATCATTTTTAAAATGAATTCTTTTTTTTTTAAAGGATGAAGTATTTTTTGTTATATATAGTTATGAATCATTTAGTGTATTGCTTGAAAATAGCTCCTATCTATAATCACCAATGTAAACTAAATCATTTGGGTCACAATTAAGCTTAACTTTTTACAATATAGCAAAACCTATTTTCTTTTCTTTTTTGTTACAACAAGAGTTTCTTATATAATAGAACCAAATAGTCAGTACTATATTTGGATGCTAATATAACTCGATTTGTGTTTGTTTTATCGAAAAAAAAAATTTGTGCACACGTACGTTTGTGGGAGAACAGGTTCTTTTGTTGAGAACCTTGTCCAAATTAGCATAATTGAAGGATCAACATACGTAAGTTCACGAAGAAAATGAAAGAAAAAGACGCAAGTCATTTTCTATGAGACGATTGATAAACCCTTTAGTAAAGACTTGATAGCTAATTATACTTGAGACCCAATTATGATGTTTCAAAAAGAACCAACATTATAGGAGCAGATGCCGACGGGACAAGAAAGGGAGTAATAATACGCTTAAGGGTTTACCCGGCACAAGAAGGAGGATCTTGATAAGTTCGATCGTCGGAAGGAGAACCGAAGAAGAATTCTATTTAAGGATACAGTAGTTATAACTTATAAGCTATAGTTAAATAGAAAACACTTTATTACACTAGGATTTGAGACACCACACGTGAAGCCCCGCATAGTACATGTCTCCTGATATCATCATAGTTCGAGATCCTATCATGGATTAACTGTTAATAGATAGAAAGAAAACTGTAAATAGTCTTTTTATTAGTAAGAAATGAGGAAACTAGCTAGAACCCTAAACATTGCTGCAGGCGACCGACAAAAAGTTTATATCTTCGTTAAGAAGAATTGAATGTCCTTCCTTATATACTCCGCCGGATAAGAAGGTTGGATTTTTCATAATTCTTGCTCTTATAATGGATCTCATTAATGCTTGATGCGATACCATCTCTTCGTCTTAACCGAACTCTCGCCACTCTTGTTAGCCTTTTAATTAGCTAATTTTATACTATCAACTTACTATTATCTTTTCATTTTTTCTAGAGAGAGAATATTCTCAAACTCTTAGTGTATATATATATATATTTAATTAACGGTTTTACTAACAATAGTCCTTCCGGCTATAGATATGCATTTAATTTGGAAATCCTCGTTAAATATACAACTAAGTTGGTGTTATTAAATGATAAATTTTCCAACTAATTGTCGGTCTAACAAATGTAAGAGAGTGATAATCATGGCCGTTCATGTTATTCGATATCTGTTTATCCAATCCGGTATCCGAAACGATCCGATCTGAAAAAAATAAATAACTGATCTTTTTTTTTTATAAATCAAATATCCGATCCGATCAACGAAAAGTCAAGTAAACCAGATATCCTATCCAACAAATACAAATAATATCCGATCCAAAGAATATATATAATTTTTACTTGATTTAGTATTTGGGCCAACATTTAATTTAGTTGAAATTATAGTTTTAATATAATCCCCTTTTAGATCTAATAGAATCCAGTTAAATATTGTAATGTAGCAACTTTAATTTTAGTTTTAACATCGGATGTTTGTTGAGCAAATCGAATATTTGATCAGTAAATCGGATAATATCAAATATATTTGTGATTTGATGGTTTTTTTTATATTTAATATTTTATTCGGATAATATCGGTTATATTTGATATTTGATCAAAAAAATTTGAATATTCGATCTTTTAAATATCTAAAGTTTTAAATCAAATATCAAGTATTATTTTTAGATATTCAAAATTTTGGATATCCGACAATCAAGTATCTAATATATCGGATACTTGAACCGTGAACAACCCTAGTGATAACAATCCTATTGATTTCTACCATCACAAATTCATATTCGTTTTGAGCAAGCTTATTTAAATTAGAATTCTACCTACAATTGATATAGGCTATCATAATTGAATTATAGAATTAGATCGTAGGATCGTAAGATTGCATAAATTTTAGACCTGATCCGTTTGTTTAGTTAAATAAATCGATTCTGATTGTAAGTTTTTTTAGACTCGACTTATATATAATACGAAGTTTATGAATTTGGTTTGTTTAAGCACAAAGTTCGTAAATTTGTTCAAGATATTTTATTTAGTCAAATAAATCGAATCTGGATTTTAATTTTAAATTTATTTATTAAATTAGCCATACTTTTAACCCAAAAAAAAACAATAATTCAAAACACACACGCCGAAATAAATCTATATTGATACGAAACGGATATGAACAAACAGCAAAATAGTTACATGTCTTTATGTGATCTTTCAAAAAGCACAATAGTGTATTCAATGGACTTTTCCCTCTTTATTGTAGTCGGTGAATATTTATGTATGCGCGTCTTAACTTCATACTATTACGAGAGGAGACAGGAGAGTCGAGAATCGGTGTTTGGATTCGCCCCTACGTACGTTTGCCGCTTGGAATTGTTTTGTCAGGAGAGTAGGGGGAGAGGAGAGGAGGAGAAAGGCCGAGTCCCGGGCATTTTATTAAGAAGAAAATGCATGAGTTTAGGGGAAAAAAAGAGAGAGGACGGATGATGACAAGACGAGATTGGAAAGAGAAAAAATACTTATAATATTAGAGATTACCACCAGATAAGAGAGGGGCCGAGGGAGATAGCTGTCTAACCTCAGTTCCCGAAAAAAAATATACAACCCTAGTGTTTGACATTTTGCTTTCAGCTGCATCGGTATTTGTCAGCTTTTTCCTGTTTTTTCTGCAAAATACAGTACCACGACAATATATATATATATATAAATGTGTATCTTAGGCCTCCTCCTGCTCCTTCTGGTTCTGCGTGTCTACTGTCTATGTTTATTTATATTTTGGCCTTGTTTGACTCAGCCGTTTAGCGTTTAGATGTTTATCGCAAAATACGGTACGAATTTACTTACTGCTCTTGACGAGGTGCGTCGAGGACCGAACAATCGAACATGCACCGGCGGACTCGGAAAAGTCCAGTACACTCTCCACGAGGCATACAAAATTAAAGAAGTGGCTTGAAGTCGCATTACGCAGGCTGGGATGGATTTGGGGTGGCTTCAGGCTGTAATTCTTATGTTAATTTAAAGAAAAAATATATATAATTCTAGTTGTAGATTTTTATTTTAAATTTTTAGTTGACGCTCTATAAAATTCTATATTTTATATTTTTAATTAATTTGATTATTTTATTTATACACAACTTTATCGGTACTCTTTTTTTTTTCTCCTCTTAAGTATTTTTACATTAAATACAATTAATATAGAAAAAGATTATAAATCTAATGATTTTTTAGTAAAGATAAACTCGACGAAACAATAGTAATGCAATATTTATTTATTTATTTATTTATCTAGAGGATAAGTTATTCGTTATAAATCATATCTGACAGACGATTTACTTGTTCGAAAACAACTCTGAGGGGCAAGTCATCCATCAGAAGGTGATTCTAGAAGAACGCGGGTTGGTGCATGAGCTAACACAAATAAATGTCAAACCAAAGGAGATTATCAACACGTTGAAACGAGGTGATGGGGATAATACCGCAGCACTTAGGACAATCTATAATGCTAGACATAAGTTCTGGGTACAGATAGTCATGCAACAATTATTGCACTTTATGAAAATCAACAAATACCGTTCATGACATCATTAGTTGTCTGACACTGATGTAGTTAGTGATATTATATTTGTGCACCCAAATTATATTACTTTGTTACATGCATTTCTATATGTCATTTGTTGGTTTGCACTCATAAAATCAATAAATACAACCTTCCTTTCTAGGATGTCATTGGTTGTGTGCCTAGTGCTATGAATTTTACCATTCCCTTAGCATTTATGACGAAGGAAAATGAAGATAACTATGAATAGGTGCTTAACAAGGTAACGAGATTGATGGAGCCCCATAAACCAAATGTGGTGATCGCTGATAGGAAACTAGGACTGCCACAAATAGTGTTGAAAGTCTTTTCTAATGTAGCACTCTTCTTGTGTAGATGACACATTAAGAATGTTCTCTCTCATGTTATATAAAAGCTGGAAAGTATAGTAGGGAAATAATGATTTCTAGGAGGTTGGAGGAAGATTGTACAAGTGATTACAATTAAGACGTATAAGAACGAGCTTCTACTTATGGGTGACAAATGGGGCAGATTTCCACATCTTTTACAATATGTGTATGAGACCTAGTTGAATCCATATAAAAAGAGGTTTGTTTCAGTGTGGCTTGACAAAATTATTCACTTTAGCACTCATACAACCAACAAGTATACTTTTTTTGTCGTAAATATTCAATGTCATTTAACTTATTTCTAAGTAACAATTAACCATTACTTATATTTTAAAATTCTAATTATAGAGTGGAAAGTGAACATGGCAAGCTGAAGAAATTTATATCATCATCACAGATGACTTTTGATACGTTATGTTCAAAAATCGACACACTAATAAGACTCCAAATTAATGAGATGAAAAAAGATCTAGAGCACTCATGGGTTATTATTCCACATTACTCTATAGATGACATATTGTTCAAGGAGCTCACATTTATTGTATGTCGTAGAGCATTTAACTTATTTGAAAAGAAGAGTAAGAGGTCCAATATAGTTGGTCCATAATCCTTGGTGTAACATGAAATTAAAATTATCATATAAATAAATTGCTTTGATAATAAAGTCATAATATCCTTAATGTAAATTTAAAATCAAAGTGTCAAGAAAAAAAATATACTAACTATCATCAGCAAGGGGTTTGGTCGGCCTCCTCCTCTTCACTAGAGGAGAGTCTAAGCCTACCCATAGTGAGGTACACCTCCGTCAGCCTATCAAAACCTTCATCCTTGTCAATTCTACCCATATTCTCTTCTTTGAACCATTAGCAGAATCCACCCATCAATGCATTATTTGTATCCACTTGCATCCTAATGTATGGGGCATCACTCGACCCTTCATCTAATGGTACATGATGGACTACTGGATGGGTCCAAGGATAATACCAATGAAGGTATTCTACTAAGACACCATGCTTATATGTTGAGCGATAAAAATGGGAGTTGAAGTCCAGTTGGTGGTGTGGCCAAGTGTTCTAAAATAATGAACAACGGGAGCAATCTACCTTATATTTCTTAATGATTACACTTTGACATAATCCATATACTAGAACAATATGAGGAATCGTGATGAGTTGGGGGTTGCCAAACTGTCGGACAACTCGATCTAGCATGTATGGCTCCACAACATCCATAAAGTGCAGACCGCCTTGGTATGTCGAACGTAGATGTTTTAGGCCCATGGTTTCGATGTAGTCGTAGGTGATACCCATGCCAGCATCATCGATAGGTAGTCTTATCAAGTTTTTCATCCTTGACTGAACCGTCCGCACAAGACGTGGTTCGTACAACAAAAAGAATATTAGAATAATGAATTATATGGTAAAAATATAAAAACAAATCTATATAATAATAGAAATTACCTCAGCATCATTCCATATGGCATATGCCACATGACCCTTAAAATTGGTGAGAAGATTAGGAATGAGGGGACCCCCACCAGTAAGTCCAATAAATCTCCAATCGTCATTCGATGCCAATGAGGAAATGGATCCTACTCGATGGGTAGATGTGCTAGTTCCTGCAAAAGCTCCCTCGCTGGGATCATCATACTCCTCTTCCAATGACATGTGATGTGTATCTGTTCTATGTGGAGCTTTGCCACACTCCCTCATAGCTAGTTCTTTGGCACTGGTAGTAATTGTCCTCTTTGCCACCCTAGTGGTAGCGGGAGTAATCTACCTCATATCCTTTCCTATGCCTCCTCTACCAGCCATCTACCATTTATAACAAAAATATCATTAATAAATATTATGCATTATCTCATTAATGGTTTATGGCTTGGGGTTTGGGTTATAGGGTTAAGGATTTAGGTTTTAAGGTGTAGGGTTTACGGTTAAGGATTTATGGCTAAGGGCTTGGGGTGTTTTGGGTTTAGGGTGTGGTGTTTGGGGTTTAAGGTTAGGGTTTATGGTTAGGGTTTATGGTTAGGGTTAGGGTTAAGGGTTAGAGGGTTTAGTGTTTAGGGTTAGGGTTAAGGGTTAGAGGGTTCTTGTTTAGGGTTAAGGAAGAGGATTTCGGGGGTTTGGGACTTTCAATGAGTGTGTCACCCATTTGGGGCAAAGAGTAATGGGTGAACTACTCTGTGGAGGTGGAGGCTGACGGGTAAACTACCAATTAGATTTATATGACGTGTGAGTTACCCGTATGGAGGGATGCCTAACAGATGAACTATCCTCTTGGTTGTTGTTTCAATGGGTGAGTTACCCATTGGTAGTTATGACTACTGAGTGAACCACCTGTCGACACCACTATTTCACCTCTGACCTCCATTGATTACGTTCGAAGCTCGAATTTTAACGCAAAATTACAACAAATTTACTAATTTATGTTCGATTTATGTATACAAATACTAATTTTAGTCAAATAACAACTAAACTAAAAAAAGACAATAATCAAATATTATAATTGCAACTACTTGGAAAATCATAAAAATTAACAAAAAAAAAATAGGATAAAATCTTGCATACATTTAGATGTAGAATGCATTGGATTATTGATTAAAATTTGATTTCTTAAATAGATGGAAGATTTGAGAAGAATTGAGTGATTGTGTAAGGAGTTGAGATGAGGGAGAAGAGAGGAGAGAAAATATGTTAGAGAGATAGGAGGGATGGAGAAATAAGAAGGGTAAAATTGAAAAGGATGATACATTTGGGGCTATATGGGTGTGTGTTTAGTAAAATAGGTGTGTAAGGAGAGGTAAGATTTAAATTAATTAAAAAAGCGATCGTTATGACTAACAGTAAAAGCTAAGGCGGCACTTTACCAACGCCATACTATATTGGTTACCTAAAACCATTTTAGACAAATTACTAGATACATTCTGGTGATGTTAGTTTTTTTGTAATTCATTATAATTTAAATTATTAAATAAAAAAGTATATACTTTAATGATTGCACTTTTTTTTCCTTCTTTAAATAGAGACTCTTATTAATATATATTTTTGATATAAAAAAGTATTTTATTTTCACATTTTTATGCTAAAATTTTATCAATCTCTAGGATGATTACATAAATTTATATGGTGATTATTTCTTCTAATATATTATGTTTATTTTATAGGAATTATGTATGTTACTACAGTTTTTATGTAGATTAGGTGAGATACTATGCTTATTATATACAATTTTATAGTAATTGTGTCTTGTACAATGGTATTTTTTAAGGTGATTATGTCATCTATTATGGTGATTATGTGATGTGAAAGCCACCTATATGCAACTTATACCTTTGTATATCGATAAGACAAAATAGATGTAAATCCATGGATACTAGAATATGTCATAGTAGACCTATTTTTATTATACACATAAAATAAAGTCAATAAATGACTTAGAATTTCCATCATTTATAGTAGTAGAGATAAATTTTTACTTTAACATCGTTTGATTTCTAGTAGGTTATGCTATTTTAAGGAGAATTGGAAGAAAAATAATAAAACACTTCCTATTTTCACTCATAATAATTGGGACCTTGCTTCTTTTTTGTTATTTTCTTTGTCTGGAACTTTAGTCGATTTCCCTTTTTGAGGCATTCGTTTGTAAAATCAGCTTATTTCTAGGGAGTAGAGCCCTATCCTTTGCATTATTTCAATTGGGTTGCCCCAAAGGGTCTTTCCTTGATAGTAGACTTTTATTTACAAATGTTGCTCACAGGAGAGGGCTTCACTAATATGATGGCTCCACACACTTCTTCCACATTTTTTGGTCAAAAGCAAAGCTATTGAATTTCTAGTTGTTTTCCTTTAGCCACTTTGTTTACATCTTGTTCTTGTATTAGAACAACCTTTCAAGACCAAGCACAATTTGATCCACATGCATATAATATTAGTAATTTATAAAATAATATTATTCAAATATTTAAACTAACAATATATAAATACTTTAGGTCATGGAAGAATCTTAGAATGAAAATTTTTATGAACATGAGCCTGTGATTTATATAACTTAGTCAGTACCATTACCTTACTCAGTACGGCAATTACTAATCATATGTTTCATGGGTGTTGCTCATTCCCATGAGTAGACGACCCAAATGTCTTTGTGTAGGTCGATGATGACCTAGTGAACGAGTTTGCAGCCTTTGATACATTATATGTGGATGATTGATTTTTGTATCATAGTTTTGGGCATACATTCATGTTATCCAAATGATATTTCAATCGAATACCTTTTTTTACTCTTAGATCCATGGTATCCCTTTTTGTATTTTAGATTATTGTACTCAGAGTAAACCTTCAAAGTCTTATCTAATGTTTATGAAAGTCCCTTATTTTCTATTTATCATGTTTTACATCCTAATTATTTTACCTTGTTGTTGATGTAAATATGGTATTGTAAGCCAGAATTATGTCAATTACTGAGGTAACTATTTGATAATACATTTCCGCTTAAAATAAAAAAATTTAATAGTAAATTTTGAGGTGTTACAAATATCATGGCATATTATTATAACTCCTAAGGTAGACCACTTTTGACCACTATAATCATATTGTGGAACGAATTATGTCATTAAAAACTCATAGTGTATAATTCTCTCGACCTCTATTATTGTCCAGTGAAACAAATAATGTCATAAAACAACTTTGATCACATAACGCTTATGACCACTATTATTGTCTGATGGTACAGACTAGCATAGCGGTCATGACTCACATGAATTTTTAATTTAATTATTAATGTCTTGACCATTAGCTAGGTACTAAGAATACACAAATATACCACTTGCTCTACTCAACATCATAACACTTCCACTTATATAATCATTATCTTATCACATGGGATATTTCTTATCATAATTACATGAAATATCGAGTATTACTGAACTCATTGTAGCAATTATTTTTATTTAAAACACTTTGGATTGTATTGTGGTTAATCAAATCAAATATGATATAATCACATAAAGGAAAGACAAGGCATAAGGAAAAACAACAAACATAAAAGAAGACAATACATAGATGAAAATTTTAAAATACCCTCACAAACCATAATTCACATCCTAACTCTTCTCGTAAGGCTCACGAGTTCATCAAATTTAATATAATACCCCAATATATCACTATACACACCATGCCCAAAAATTAGGACTTAACTCCCACGTTTAACGCATAAAATATCAATCTTACCGTTAAGGTCTCTAATCCCATTTTAAGTTATTTTCACATAAAATTAATATTTTTGTTAATCACATATCACACTTATCACATTTTAAATCCAATAACACTAAGACAACCTTAATTTTCACCTAAACACCTCAATATTTCTAATTAAAATAACTTGAACCAAACTCCACCAAACCCTATCATATTATATATCAAAATTCATGTAAGAACTTCAAGGATTGTAGTGGAATAATTATTTTTCACCAAAAAACTCACTGATTTAAAAAAATTCCCTCATAATTGATTCTAGCACAAAACACCCAAATTTCAACTTCCACTAAACTTTACCAAAATTTACATATAATCTCCCAAATATAATTAGACATCCAAAAACATAATTTTCTTAAATTAAAATAGTCCATAGATCCACCAAATGCTTTATGGTTTAAACCATCGATAGTTTAATTCACCAAAAAAATCAATTCTCAACTTAAATCTTAACAAAATTGCTTAACCACATATTAATTCACACATCAATATTCTAATTAAAATAACAACGCATAACTTCATACTTGAGAATTTCAAACAAAGACTAGCATAGCCTAGCATGGATTTTCCATATCAAATCATATAACTTATATAATCAAGAACATGCCAAGTAACACATGATGATAAGTTAAAGTAAAGCCTAAACATGATTTCCAACACAAAAACATACTAACATGGATATGCATACCAAAATATAATGCATAACAACAAAAGATCTAATATAAAGTTGTGTATCCTTACTAATTGCTACATTGGTCTCTTAGAAAAATATACTCCTAATCACATTCTTCAACTAAAACTTTAGGATCACTTAATAAGATAATAGAAAGTTGTTAGGAAAAAAATAATGAAGAATTGAAAAGGATAAGTAAGGGAGAAAATGAAGGATAAAAGGATAACAAAGGTGACGTTTGGTTTCCAAGGTTAGCAAGGAATTATGGAACATTGGACATTCGGTTTGGCTAGGCTTCTTGGGGAACCAAGGTGACCTGTGTGAGGAATGAACGTGAGTAGAGGGCTTGTTGCATGAGGTTGTAACTCAAGTAAGGGTGTTATTGTGGGGTATTAAAGCATCTAGTTGTGGCTTATGTGAAGGAATGACATAGGGTGAAGTGTGGCTAAGTGAATAAAGTATGCACAAGGAGGCTTGGAGAATGATATTATGGTTCAAGGTTGTGGTGGTTGGTTTCATTAGAGGTTAACACACCCAGGGGTGTTTGTGTGAGTTATTAATGCAATTAAAGTGATGGTTGCATGAGGTATGGGTGCAAGGTAGTGCTTTTATGAGATATGGATGCAAGTTGGTGGTGGTTGATGCATGTAATGGTAGCTAGTGAAAGGAATATCAGACTACCAAAAGTGCAATATTGGACAACCACAAGTGCAACATGAAGGGGCAAGCAAAATAAGAGGAGGAGAAGGGCGAGGGAGCTGAGAGTTGAATGGAAAAGGAAAACTCATAAATGAATGAAGAAGGAGGATCCCAATTAAAGATGAGATGGACAAGTAGAAAGGGATAAAAGAGGAGTTGTTGAGTTGTAGTTTGTGGTGGAATGAAATGAAAAGGGAGTGTGAGGGAGGTAAAGTCATGATTGGGGTATGTAGTTAGTAGAAGGTTGGCATAAAATTAGAAAGGCATAGGCTGAGTGGAGTAAATGTAATACCTCGAATTTTTAGCTAAACCTAATCTTGATTAATTAATATCAAAACCTAATTCTAACATCGAAAATTTATTTTTCTATCTTACCCTAACTCCTTAATTATAAATCTTAGCCTAATTTTTATTTTTATTTTTGGGTTATTAATATTTTTCCTAACCAAAATCTAATCCTAGATAATTATTTAATTAATTTACCCTAGTACCCTAACCTAAATTAATTTAACCTAAACCTAAATCTAAACCTACAATTTTTCTTTCCCTTTTTCTCTTTTTCCTTTTTCTTCTCCTTCCCATATTTTTTTCCCTGCCGAACCTCACCTCACCTCACCTCACCCTTATTTTCCCCTTCCTTCCCTTACATGCATGTTTCCCTCTTCTAAGCCTACCCCTACCCCATCAATTCTCAGCTCCTGCGATTGTGTGTTGGGTTTGATTTTTTTGCCCAATCGCAAACTCCCTCCTCTCCCTCTTTGCGTATGTGTGTGTATATATATATATATATGCATATACCTCATTTATGCCCTAAAACTACCTCCTTATTCCTCCAAATTTATATTGAAAAACCACCTCAAACACCCTCCTCCTTTCCCCCTCCTCACCATCACTAACACTGCCCAAAAACACCCCCAAAAACCCACCTTTGGCAGCCCTTGATGCAGCACATCCACCGCCACTGGCAGCACCTCCCATTCGCTCACCCCTAGTTGCAGCAAAAAACTCATCATTTCAACCCCCCTAGCTGCAGCAAAACCATCTGTTCCTACCCCTAAGCTTCGGCAAACTCCACCAAAACAACCCCAAGCTTTGGCAATTCCCATTGTTGCACCACCTTGCTGTTGCACCTCCTCTAGCAATGGCAAGTTGTGCCATTGCTAGCCCTCCTTCCTCAGCAACCCCAATCAATCCCCTCTTTGTTACACAAATTTTAGTCGACACCTCCTTCGAACCCCGGTTTGGGTTTTTCCCCATTATTTGCCTTTCCATTTCCTGAACCCTTTAATAATTATATCAATAATTCTAATTATGCTTTTTTAATTTTTCTTAGGTGATATTCTGGAAGCTTCGGAAGAAGCGGATTAGGATAAACATGCTTAGAGACCGGAACCTTTATTGGTAAGGATACTAGTCGATGTTTAGGGTTTTGTGTTAATTATTTGTATGACGATGTTTTCTATCATGCTATTGTTATTATCTTTTTAAATACATGTTTTTAATATTATGATATGATAATGTGGGTGATATGATAGAAAGAGAGTACTAATAATGAAAGATATGGCGATATGTTGATTTCTATGCTAAGTTGTATTTTGTGGAAGAGCAAAATTTGTGGAAGAATAATATGGGCCTAATGAAGTATTATAAGTGGTATATACCTATATTTAAGATGTATGTTGATAAAAGGAGGATTTGGAAATAATAATATTGAGGATATAAGATTTTTGTAAAATAAAGGTTATTAGCTATCTTTAAGGGCATTTTGGTTAATATGGGTTAATATGATAATTTTAACGTATTATGTGGATTAAAATATGCTAATAATATCGTGTGAAGTGTTTGGGAGTGATTATGAGTGTCAGAAGTTCTTCAAACGAGAAAATAGCTTAATTTGGGAATAATAGCCTTAAAAATATAATGTTATTATCACATGTGTAAAACGTTAGAGTTAGGCCACGAATTTTGGATATGTTGTTAATATTGGTACTTAGGGTTTTATATTAAATTTGTTAATTATATGAGTATTATGGAAAAATTTATGACTTACTTGTGAAATTAGGGTTTTGGGAGCCTTATGAATACTAACTTTTGAGATAGGGCTATTATTGCATGTGTAAGACATGTGAGTTAGACCTTGAATTTTGGGTATTTTAATGATACTATGATTTGGGGAACATATACTAACTTTGGTGGATAAATGATCAATATGAGAAAAGTTATGCTTAAATTGTGAATTTGGGGGTTTGGGTAAAATAAGCATATTAATCTTTGATAACAATCTTGTTATATGTATATTGATGTCTTGATTGCATTAATTATGTTTCTTAATCATAAACCAATCATGAATAAGACACTAATCATTTAAAGAGAAAGATCACATGAGTCGGGCCGAGGTGTTTTATGAGTCCATTCCACCAGCTTAATAATAGTGGTTAGGTGCGTTTTTCCCTGAGAGGTACATCATACCATTCCACCAATTTAATAATAGTAGGGTGTAATCTCAACGTGAAAGATAATATGAGTCTAAGATAAGTAACCAATTATTAAGACACTAAACACTTATAGTGAAAGATTATGTGAGTCAGGATCAAAGTGTAGGAGTCTGTTTCACCGGCTTAATAATAGTGGTCAAGTGTGTTTTTCCCTAGGAGGTGCTTCAGATTGTTCCACTAGTTTAAGAATAGTAGTCAGGAGCGTTTTGCCCTGGGAGGTGTTTTAGATCGTTCCACTGGTTTAAGAATAGTGGGGTCCCTAATATCAATGTAAATTAAAGAATGGATCATGTTATATTCTAATAATACGAATATGGACTAGTAATTACCTTGTACCGATTATTGTATCTCGCATGTATACTACTTTCCGCTATGAATGTTTGTAATTATATGTTTTTTTCTGGTTTCGACTTTATTGTTACCTTACTTAGTACGTAGCATACTAATCATCCTTTTATGGGTGCTGCTCATTTCTACGAGTAGATCTACCTTATTTTGCAGGTGATTGATAATTATTAGCTTGATGTGATTGCCTTGGGTGAGCGTTAAATGAATTGGTAAAGGGTATAGTTATTCGGATATCTCTATCTCTCTTTGGACTTTTAGTCCTCTATTTTTATTGTTTATACCCTTCTCTCTATTTTGTATCCTGTATCATGGTGGAATCAAGTGTTTTCCACACTTAATTTCTAGGTATAAGGTTACTTTTGCCTTGCACCTAACATAGACTGGGCATAGGGAGTGCCTCTTCTATGTTGGATGCGGCGTGACACTCCTATGTTTTGTGTTTTGGTTTCCGTTATTAACTCTTTAAAACAAAATTTTTAAGTTCTAAAATTTGGGGGTGTTACAGTAAACTTGAATGAAAATATGAGGAGATAAGAGGTTATGGGTTGATTGAGTAACTAAGCATAATTAGGGTTTTAGTTTAGGTAACCAAACAAAAAAAATAAACATTGGGATGGGATGGAAAAAGAGCAGTGCATGGATTTAGGGGTTAAATTAAGGTGATTAAGATAAAGTTAAAGGTTAGGAAATGATTAAGAGTTAAACACCCAAAAATTAAGGTAAATTTATTAAGGGTGTTACATATAAAGGGTAGGATTAATTCCTCACCATTGGAGTGTAATCCAAAAGTTAGGGTTCTAAAATTTAGGGTATTACAGTAAGTGAGCAAAAAATATGTTAGAAAAAGCTCATGTTAAGTTGTGGCCACTCTTTAACTTCGGAATTACTCCAAGGTAACTATCTACATTGATGTTGAGACTTGGGGTGTTACTTCATCATCAAACAATAGAAAGTATCGGCAACCAACACAATAGAAAAATGTTGGCATAAGTAGTCTATCATCTAAGCATATTTGCTTTACTCGTCCATCTTCTGTCTACCATCAATATGTAAAATGCATATAAGGGCATCAAAAGTAATCCCTCTTCTATTAGCTCAATTAATCTAGGTTAAAACCTAATCAACAATATTTGTCGTAGTAGAAACAATGATGTATGTTGCTAAGAATCACTCTTCACTTCTTTAATAACTTGATCATAACTTCAACACCGACAATCATTCATAATTTTTGTAGTATTAGCCTAGATGCAAATGTAGATAGATTTTTTTGAAAGATTGATGTTCAATAAGGATAGGAATTCATAACGGAGCTTTAGGAACTAGATGATGAAGAGGAGGGTGAGGGAAATATAGGTTGAACATCGAAAAGATTTATATGGTGAGCTCCTGTAAGCAAACTTAAAAAAGTAGGGTGTGATAAATGAATGAATTAATTATAATTTTAGATTTGGTAACTTTTTGGGCAATAACTTAAATAAAATCTTAAGACTATTAAAATATTAAAATTAACTTCTAAATAAAATGTAATGAATGGATAAGATTGATGATTCACACTAAAGGCTCATAATGATTGTTATATTGATTGACTACCGATCATTCTATAAGATTAATATGGTATGCTCTAACACGCAAATTCAAAAAGGTAGGACATGATATAATAGATATTTTTATTAAAAAAAAACATAGTATTAATTTAAATAACACTTAAGACTAGTAAAAAAAACTTAAAAAATGATTTTTCAATAAAATACAATGAATGGTTTAGATCGATAATCTAACACCAATCACCCATAATGACTGTTACATTGATTGTTTGCAAGTTGCGATAGAATTTTACCCCATGTGTCAACTAAGACTAATTGCAATGAGCCAAAAATATGGAGAAAAACCAAATTTAGAGCCACTTGCTTCTTGTGTATGATAAGCGCAAGTGAGAAATAAAAAATAAAGTAGTTGGAGCAACAAAGCTTCGTGGAGCAATGCTATTCTAAAGGAAAGAGAGGGACCCAACTAATGAAAAGGAAAGAAAAAAGAAGAGGAAGTTGTATCTTGCTTAAAATTATTTTAAAATAATACTTTTTAATTATAATTATTTTTAAATTTTATGTTATTGCTGATGATGTTGTTAAGCTTAATATTAATATTATTATCATTATTATGTATAAAAGTAATATTATTATTAAATTTTGAGATTAATATTATCATTGTTTTTTAAAGTTAATATTTTTTATTAATTAAAAAATACGTAAAAGAATAATATGAATAAAAAAATAATTAATTAAAAAATTCAATGAAATATAGATTGATTAGGTTGTGTATTTTTCTTTCAATCAATACAAATATTATACATTTAGAAGCATATTATCATATGTACTATTTAGAGTCCGAAATCTAAGATAATAATATTGTTTGAGAAATAAATCATTAGCACATGCTACACTCTTCGCATTACATTACCCTTTCTTCCAACTCTATTCTCTCTGCTAAAAAAATAAAAATAAAAATAAATCAGCTAAGAGTCTCATTTTGTTGAGGGCGAAAACCTCAAGTTGCAATTTCTCGGTTGAAGACAATAACTGATAGAACATGTTGGAATGATGCAAATATGAAATATCTTTTGAAACAAAAAGCGATGTTGCTAATGATAAGTGCTCGATCATTTATGCTACGTGTAGTTTTTCAATTACCGACCTAGTATTTTATTTGGTGCCTTATTTTTTATATTGATTTACACCATGTTTCGTTTTAATTTTAAGTAGTACTTTTTTAAATAGAAAAAAAATTAAAATTTCTCTATTTTCGGGTGGTTGGTGCTGGTATCTTGTTGAGCGCTAGAATTGAAGTAAAGAAAAAATCGAGAAAATAATTCATCAAGTAGATATCAACTCAAATAGAAATAAACACTAACCCGAGTAAGGAAAGACATCAATTTAAGTTTGGATAAATATCAAATTAAAAAAAAAACTAAGCTTAATAAAAAAAATAAACACCAAACTAAAGAAGAAATTTTTTAAAGTGAAACTAAAAGTAAACATTAACCTGAAAGAGGAAACTAATTAACTAAAGCTAAAATTAAAAAAAAAAACAATCTAAAGTTGGGGAAATATCAATCGGAACTTAAATAAATATTAATCCAAATAAAAAAGAATTATCAACAGACGCTTAAATAAATATAATCTCTAAGAAGAAGAAAATCAACCAAAGTTTAGATGAACACCAACTCAAAAAGAGATAAAACACCAACTAAAGCTTAAACAAAAAATTAACCTAAAGAAGAAGAAAACACCCACAGAAGAAGAAGAAATAACTCAAAGAAGAAGAAAATACCAACCAAAGTTTAAATAAGGAAAAACAAGAATCATAACTAAAATTATATTTTGGTGGTCGATTACACGATAAAGTCCTCCAAATCTAAAACTTAATTAAACTTTAATTTTGTATTTATGGTTTAAAATGTTTATAAGATACACCTTGTTTAAGAGAGACCAAGTATACATTGATCTAATAAACTTGTCCTTACATAGTGAAAGACAAATGTTAAATTACCTAAATTAATGAAAGAAAAGAGGTCACTATGGAGGTATTGATCTAAGAAACAACCAGGCAACATGTCATAATCTTATACAACTTTTAATTAATGACAGCAATGATATGATTGGAGAAATAGTAGTGATCGATTTTCTTGCACAATGGCGTAGTTCTCCGGGTAAATCAAAATTTTGAAGATATGGTCGTCATTATTGGGAGATAAAATTTGTAGTGTATATAGAAGATAACAAGTTTTAGTTCTATCGGGAACATTTTACGAGGAGTGCAAAATAGAATTTACGTATAACTATATGGAAAAAGGTGAATGATTTCTAAATGAGGATCATTTATTGAGTGTTGTTTAAGACCATCGACGACGGTCATTTTTTAGCATAAAAAAAAATGGATATGCCGACATTACTCGTAGTTAGAGGTGGCAATCGGGTCGGGTCATTAACGGGTCGGGTCCTTTCGGGTCATTTTGGGTCTGGTCGGTTCGGATCGGGTCATTTCGGTTCCGGATCATTTCAGGTTAATTTATCAGGTCGGGTTGGGTCCGGCCGTTCGGGTTAAGAAAACTCAGATTCGGATAATTTCGGGTTAACTTGACTGGTAGGGCCAGGTTGATTTCGGGTCATTTTCTAGTTCACGTGAGTAGGTGGCTTTGCCCCGTTTAGGTCATTTCATGTAATACGACGGGTTAGTTATGTCCGAGTTGTTTCGAGTTAAGTTGATGGGTGAGGTCATTTCATACAATTTGACGAGTTGGATTCAATTAGTTACGGGTTAACTTAATGGGTCGGGTCGGGTCGAGCTTTGACGAGTTTACTCATATTTGAGTCTAAGTAATTATCATTTCATAAATCATAAATATTAGAGACAGATAATCATAAGATTAATATTGCAGATAAAAGAATTAAAAATATTAAATGCGCTTTATTTTCACAAATAAATAGTAAAGATATCTATAAATTTTAATAATAAAAAATATTGCGCTTTGAATCAAAACAAGATATTTATCATTGATTATAATTTATTTGATAACTTAAAATATTTAATTAATTAAAAAAAGATACTTTTATAAAATAAAGATGATCAAAACAAGACTAAACAATGTATAATTATCATTTATTACATTGTATATATTAGATACAATAATAAGATTACTAGTAAAGATAAATGAAATAAGAATATTATATGTGTTTTATTTTTACAAAGGCAAATAATAAAGATATTTATAAGTTTTAACAATATTATATTTGATTGCTTAAAATATTTATAAATTTTACAAGTAAAAATATTAGATGTTTATCATATATTATATTTAATTGATTACTTAAAATATTTGATTACATAAAAAAAGATAATTTTATAAAATAAAGGTGAGCATAACAAGAATATACAATGTATAATTATCATTTATTACATTGTAAATATAAGATACAATCATAAGATTACTAGTAAAGATAAATGAACTAAGAATATTATATGTGTTTTATTTTTACAACGGTAAATAATAAAGATATTTATAAGTTTTAATTGTATTATATTTGATTGCTTTAAAAATTTATAAATTTTACAAGTAAACATATTAGACATTTATCATATATTATATTTAATTGATTACTTAAAATATTTGATTACTTAAAAAAAGATAATTTTATAAAATAAAGGTCAGCATAACAAGAATATACAATGTATAATTATCATTTATTACATTGTAAATATTAGATAAAATACAATCATAAGATCACTAGTAAAGATAAATGAAATAAGAATACTATATGTGTTTTATTTATACAAAGGTAAATAATAAAGATATTTAAAAGTTTTTAAAGTATTAATGTATTATATTTGATTGCTTTAAATATTTATAAATTTCAAAAGTAAGAATATTAAATGTTTATCATACATTATATTTATTTGATTGCTTAAAATAGTTGATTACTTAGAAAAAGATAATTTTATAAAATAAAGGTGAGCATAACAAGAATATACAATGTATAATTATTATTTATTACATTATAAATATTAGACACAATCATAAGATTACTAGTAAAGATAAATGAAATAAGAATATTATATATTTTTTATTTATAAAATGGTAAATAATTTATAAAATAATGGTGAGTATAATAATACTATAAAATATATAATTATCATTTATTATATTGTATATATTAGATACAATCATAAGATTACTTGTAAAGATAAATGAAATAAGAATATTATATGTGTTTTATTTATACAAAGGTAAATAATAAAGATATTTAAAAGTTTTAAGAGTATTATATTTGAATGCTTTAAATATTTATAAATTTTACAAGTAAAAATATTATATGTTTATCATATATTATATTTAATTTATTACTTAAAATATTTGATTACTTAAAAAAGATAATTTTATAAAATAAAGGTGAGTATAACAAGAATATACAATGTATAATTATCATTTATTATATTGTATATCTTAGATACAATCATAAGATTACTAGTAAAGATAAATAAAATAGGAATATTATATGTGTTTTATTTATACAAAGGTAAATAATAAAGATATTTATAAGTTTTAATTGTATTATATTTGATTGCTTTAAACATTTATAAATTTTACAAGTAAAAATATTAGATGTTTATCATATATTATATTTAATTGATTACTTAAAATATTTGATTAGTTAAAAAAGATAATTTTATAGAATAAAGGTGAGTATAACAAGAATATACAATGTATAATTATCATTTATTACATTGTATATATTAGAAACAATCATAAGATTACTAGTAAAGATAAATGAAATAAGAATATTATATGTGTTTTATTTTTACAAAGGTAAATAATTTATAAAATAAAGATGAGTATAATAATACTATACAATGTATAATTATCATTTATTATATTGTATATATTAGATACAATCATAAAATTACTAGTAAAGATAAATAAATAAGAATATTATATGTGTTTTATTTATACAAAGGTAAATAATAAATATATTTAAAAGTTTTAAGATTATTATATTTGAATGCTTTAAATATTTATAAATTTTACAAGTAAAAATATTATATGTTTATCATATATTATATTTAATTGATTACTTAAAATATTTGATTACTTAAAAAAATATAATTTTATAAAATAAAGGTGAGTATAACAAGAATATACAATATATAATTATCATTTATTACATTGTAAGTATTAGATACAATACAATCATAAGATCACTAGTAACGATAAATGAAATAAGAATATTATATGTGTTTTATTTATACAAAGGTAAATAATAAAAGATATTTATAAGTTTTAATTGTATTATATTTGATTGCTTTAAACATTTATAAATTTTACAAGTAAAAATATTAGATGTTTATCATATATTATATTTAATTGATTACTTAAAATATTTGATTAGTTAAAAAAGATAATTTTATAGAATAAAGGTGAGTATAACAAGAATATACAATGTATAATTATCATTTATTACATTGTATATATTAGAAACAATCATAAGATTACTAGTAAAGATAAATGAAATAAGAATATTATATGTGTTTTATTTTTACAAAGGTAAATAATTTATAAAATAAAGATGAGTATAATAATACTATACAATGTATAATTATCATTTATTATATTGTATATATTAGATACAATCATAAAATTACTAGTAAAGATAAATAAATAAGAATATTATATGTGTTTTATTTATACAAAGGTAAATAATAAATATATTTAAAAGTTTTAAGATTATTATATTTGAATGCTTTAAATATTTATAAATTTTACAAGTAAAAATATTATATGTTTATCATATATTATATTTAATTGATTACTTAAAATATTTGATTACTTAAAAAAATATAATTTTATAAAATAAAGGTGAGTATAACAAGAATATACAATGTATAATTATCATTTATTACATTGTAAGTATTAGATACAATACAATCATAAGATCACTAGTAAAGATAAATGAAATAAGAATATTATATATGTTTTATTTATACAAAGGTAAATAATAAAAGATATTTATAAGTTTTAATTGTATTATATTTGATTGCTTTAAACATTTATAAATTTTACAAGTAAAAATATTAGATGTTTATCATATATTATATTTAATTGATTACTTAAAATATTTGATTAGTTAAAAAAAGATAATTTTATAGAATAAAGGTGAGTATAACAAGAATATACAATGTATATATATTTATAAGTTTTAATAGTATTATATTTGATTACTTTAAATGTTTAGAAATTTTACAAGTAAAAATATTAGATGTTTATCACACATATATATATATAAAACGGTTAATATTAACAGTGAAAAAATTTACCTACAAAAGTATTATTTTTTTATCCAATAAGTTTTATATCATTTATTCTATCTTTTTTTCATATTCATTTCTCTACATAATTTATCTTATTAATTTCTCTAGTTGTATTTATTTTATTAACGTTATTATATTTATATTTTTATTAATTATATTATATTTGTATTTTTATTGTAATATTTTTATTAATTGTTATTATTATAGTAAAAAAAACTATAATAAGTTATTTTAAACATAATTTAAATTAAATAATAATTTTATATATTTTCATAAATTATTATTTATTATATATAAATTGATATAAATTTAAAATTAAATAATGTAAACTATAAATAATTAATAAAAAATAATTGGATATTGTAAATTTAAAATTGATGAACGTAGAATACTAAATTATATTTAAAGTAAATTAATAATATTAAAAGAAAAAATTATAACTAAAACTTTAAATTTAGGGTTGTAAAGTGAGATACTCTTGATACAGGGTATAGTTATTATTTGTTCGATTTTGTGGGTGATAACTGATAAAGGACACTATTATGCTCTTCTATTAAGAGTTTCTTCAAATAGGTGGATTAGTGGATGTAATGGAACACTTTTTGAAAATTATTTTACAGGCATACAACTGGATGTTTGCCTTTTTTATTTTGGTTATTTATTTATTAATAATATATCTTATTAGGATATTATTAATAAATAAGAATGTATAGGGTAAAATTATGAAAAGTAAGTACAATTTATAAAATACTATATTTTTAAAAGCTTTAAATGAATAATAAAATATGTGTAATTTATAATTATTATAAGATATTTTGATGTCTGATCGGGTTAATGTTGGGTCAGATCGGGTGATTGTCGGGTCAGGTCGGCTTCAGGTCGGGTTAATACCGGGTCGGGTCAATAACGGGTCATGGGTTGGGATCGGGTCGGGTTTCTTTTTATCGGGTCAGTGCCGGGTCGGGTCAATGTCGGGTCGGGTCTGGATCGGGTCGAGTTACTAAATTTTACGGGTCTTATCGGGTCGAGTTTTGCTCGGGTCGGGTCGGGTTGGGCGGGTCGAGTCAACTTTTGCCAGCTCTACTGGTAGTGATGCATCACGTGAAAATAAAAGAAAAAATAATTAGTATATGATATAATCGGATATATCATATTAATGGTGCCACTGGATGGTATTTTAGTAAATAAAGTACTTTTAAAAAATAATGTTACAAATTATATTATTTTTAATTTGAACTCTCTAAAGAATAAAAATAACACCATTGTATTTCTAAGATTTTGTTCTTATAGAAATAGACTTGTATTGATATACTTCTAACTTAAAAAACTATTATGTAAAATATATATTATTATATATTTCACCAATTTAAATAATATTTCACTATTAGTATTATTGATGTCTCACCATTACTAGTATATATGTTTTGCCATTGTTACTATATTCTATGATATTTCATTATTATTTTTATAATCTTTCATCATTCTTTCACCATTATTAATTTTACAAATATTTCACCACTATTATACCATAATTGTAGTTATGTTTCACTATTGTTGTTATAATGTTGTTTCTTTGTAAAATAAAAATTTCACCATCGGACTAATATTTTTTATTATTAGTAATCTTTCACCATTATTACTACTGATATTTCACCATTATTACACATAACTTTCACTATTAATTTTTTTCATTTTTTACTATTGTTGAATTGATATTCAGCATTAGACAACCATTGTTATGCCCATATTTTATTATTTTTGCCTCCATGTTTCATTATAATTGTCTTCATGTTTCACCACTATTACTTTAATGTTTCACCATTATTACTATTGATGTTTTACCATTGTTGCGCTAAACTTTCATAATTGTATTTTCTTTTTATATTTCACCATTGTTGAATTGTACAACCAAGGTTATGCTCATATTTTACCATAATTATCTTCATGTTTTAATATAGATGTATTTATATTTTATCATAATTACTATTATTTTTCACCACTATTACTTGGGTTTCTTAAAAAAAATTAACTTATTATATTTTACTATAATTGTATCAGTGTTTCATCACTATTATATTATATTTCTTCAATGTTTTTACCATATTTTTACTAACAATATATAAATATAAGCATTTATTTGTAGAAAAAATTTCATAAATATTAATTTTTTTATTATCCTACGTAGAGAGTTTAAATTTAAAAAAGTATGAATGTCATAATAATATTAGCATATATACAACGTTTATGGTACATTCAATCATACGACATTTAGTTTGTTTCTTAAACTCCATAAATATAGAAAAAAAATATAAGTAATAATTTTTTAATGAGATATTAATGTAAATATGTAAATATTATATGATTCAATAATTTAGATGAACAAAAACTAATAATAATTAAATTTAAAGTAAATTAAAAATTAAATTATTATTATTATTAACTTTGAAAATAATAATAATATTATTACTAGTTTAAAAATAATATCAACTTCTAAAATATTTTTAATAATAATTTTAATTTATGAAACATATATTTGTATGAATTGTTTTGAAATTGATGTTAATAAAAATATGAATTACGAAACTACTACATTAAAATTTTCATTTAAACATAATTTTTAATTAAAATTGTAATAACCTGTAAATTGAAATTTATTAAGTGCAAAATTCTTGCATTTAATAGAGTTTGGATAGTACTTGACTTTGATTTGGAAATATATTTTGGGTTTGATTTAAATAGGAATTTGAAAAGGCTTGAAATTTTGAGTAAAAAGGGTTTTCTTGGCATTCTAGTCAATTGGTTCTATGAACCAATTGACTCGTCTGTTATTTTCAGCTTGAGTTGGTTGGGACTGATAAACTGATTTGCAGGAACCAATTGGCAGGTCTGTAGAATAGTTGAATGATCAACCAAACCGATTGGTTGGTTTATCGAGCTAAGTGTTTTTCAAAATTTGATTTTTCTAGGAAAAAAATGTTTTTATAAAAATGGAACATAGTTAATCTAACTCCAAGTTGTATTCTGATTAATCTTTGAACCTTTTTATTATTTATTCAGCTTTAACTCTGTCTCTACAAGTTTGAGGGTCATATTTTAGTATAATAAGGGAGAGGATAACCTCATCCTTTGTCTTCTTCTTCCTCTCTCTTTTGTACAATAGTGGAACAAATAATTTGTTCTAAAATTTATTTATAAGGTTGGGAGATTTTCTTCCCGCATCAATTTATCCATTTCCTTCCTTGTATTCAACCATTATTTGGCAAATCTTGACATGCCCTTTCCTAAAAACCACCATTTGAGATCTGGGAAGGAATTCGACCTATTCTTGATAAAATCGCCCATTTATCCCAAATTTGAGTGATGAAATTAGGGTTTACAATTTAATTACACTCTCTTACTCATTCCTTGACCGATTCATTGATTATATATAACCCTAATCATCTCTTCCCTACACCTCTTTTTAGCTACCAAAAACATTCTAAGTTTTCTTAACACTTGTGGTCCATTCTTCTCCATTTCAAGCTTTCACCTAATTCATGCATCTCTTCTGATCTTTTCTCTATCCCCCTCTTGTTTTATTCTTAACCAAGAAAGAGTTTTCTACTTTCAGCTAATTCTTTTCTTGGATTCTCTTAGAGATGGCAATCCCATTTTCCCCTAATTTGTATTTCTTGGATTACAAGAATTATTTGAAAGTTTTTGAGTTTTAATATCTTATTTTTTAATTTTTTGAGAGTTAAAATATTTTATCCAAAGGTTTTATCTCCTTAGTGTGGAAATTTTGCTAAGATTTCAAGGAAGTCATTATTGCCTCCAAAATGTGGTATGAATGAGCATGTGAGTTAGCATGATTGGTAAATTTATGATATTTGTATTCATAAATGATATTATGATTAATTTGGTGTTGTATGTTAGAAGATTTAATATTTATAAGAAAAGAATGATTTCATGAGAAATTATGGTTGATTCTATGTGAATGCAGCATGATTAACACCTAAGCATGTGTAACCTTTTTTTTTATAATGGTGATGCTATGATGTGATATAGTTAGATTTTTTTAGCCTAACTCATATTTCAATTTCATATTTTGTGTTGTCTGGGAGCAAACTAATTGAATGATTAAGCAAAAATGATTAATTAGTTTTTACAACAATCAATACCAGTAGATTGGTTAGTTTAACCAATCAATTGGGTTGTCTGCAATGATTTTAGGTTGCTCTCTGGTTAAACACATCCACTGGTTTGTCAGAACCAATCAACGGGACTTCAAATAGTTAACTAGTCTAACCAAACCAATCAACTAGTTTTGAGAGGAACTCTAAGGTTTGGTTGAGCCAGATGTTAGCCCAGACTAATTGATTGGTTTAGTCAGAGAGTGTTGTTTTTGTTTCTATTGAACTTGATATGATTTGAGACTTAATATTATGTTGTGACATGATTATTCAATGATGAGAACATACATTTTGGCATAAATTAACTAACCTATTGGATGGATCAATTAATTCATAATTCATGGGGTTCTTAATAAGTGCCTTTCAAAGATTTTAATGGAAAATTTTTATTATATATGATATGATGCTACAAATGGATGGTGTAATATGAATTATTGGCCTAAATGGATTGATTTTAACTTGACTAAGAACTAAAGAAAGTTCCACCACATGGTTGGAGGATAATATGGTTAGGATAGAATAATTACGTGGATATGTTCCTTGGTCGTTATATAGGTCTTATGTGATAACATAACCTTAGATGATAAGACACTAATCCCTTAAAGTGAAAGATGATTGAGTAGTGCATGAGTCTAGATTACTCGATCCTTAATTAGTTACCAGGGTCTAATATGTCTTTAGGTAATTATTAGTGATTTCAGGCTTTTCCTTCGAGTGATGTCTTAGTAGATCCAAGTTTTTTTACCTACTCTAGATACTAAGGATGTATTAGAAAGTATTGATACAAATGTGGTTTATTATCTTTGATCGGAATTTGTAACCATTGGTGGTTACTTGGCTTCAGCGGAACTTTATGCCCTCTAGTTTGGATAAGCTTCAAGGTATATGAGATCATATGGTGGTATTCAGTCAAGTGTTTGAAAAAGGAATAAGAGATCACAAATGATTAATCAAATAAAACATGTGACTCGTAAAATGGGTCAAATAAGTATTTATGTAATTAGATTGTAGAAGAGCATAGTAAGTTGTTGAATAACTGGCTTACATGATTATATGTTGTTATCCATGATATCTATATTGTGATGATCAATATGTCAAGTTATGAATTGTCTAATTGAGTATAGTATGAAATCCTAATGCATTATATGATCATGATAATGTATGTATATCTATTTATAGGATGTAAGCATGAAATGCTTTTAGCATGATTTCTATATTATATTGTGGTCCTTCATGCTTGTGACTCCCATTAAATAGGTAACTTGGCCTACTTTGTACGTAGCATACTGATGTACCAATTTGTTCGGTCACTTACTTAATTCCAAGAGTCAAGGACCATGTGTAAATATTTTAGGATGACCAATAGTTAGATAACTTATGTTGAAATTGAGGGTTTGAGAATATGGACACCTAGAGATATTTTATGGGTCCATAATGGAACAAGATTTTGGGGTTTCCCTATATATGTTTCATCTCTTTTGTATTTAAATATTTCACCTATTTTGTTCTAATAGATATTTTGGTTGTTTGGGGACCCAACGTGGCACCATCATTAAATACTTAAGACCGGTATTTCTATAATATATGTTTTGTACCCTCTATTTCTTGTTTTGGTTTGGTCGGTTTCCTTAATCTTGTGTCTAACATGGAATGGGCGATGGACGTCCATCTAATGTTAGGTGCAATAATAATATCTCATTTTTTCTAAGTACATTTGGTATGTTTTACTTTTATAATATTTTAAGATAAATTTTTTTATTAGTGAAAAATGGAGATGTTACAAAAATATTCAAAATTGATATTATCAAATTTTGAATTATTTTTTTGTTAATTTAAAAAATAAAAAATTTCCATAAATGAATAATGTAAATGAAAAAAATAATTAAATTAGATAAATTTGGTGGAACATAGGTTGATTGGATTGTGTATTTTAATATTATATTTACGGTCATTGATGTGGAGAGAAAATGAGTAAAAATGAATATGAGAATCTTCATACTATCTTAGTATTATAATTTTATGAGACTACATGGGAGATCTCCAAATGAAGATCACCTAGTTTGTGCACGGTGAAATCGTTTCTAGCATGCATGTTGGAAATGGTAGCATCGTCAAAGTTTTTAATGTTTGATTTTGTTCTTCATTTGCTCCACTTCCTCTATTCATCTTTGTCTCTCTTACAATGACAATATTTCATAACCAGCACAATAAGACAACAATCAAGAAATCCAAATACAATTATAAACATAAGCAATACAGAATTCATGCAAGTCCATTATACTATTAAGTCAAAAAAATAGAAATCATATTTTAAAGTGGTGTTTGCCAAATCAACTCATAAAAGAAAGAAGTATCTTATAGCTTATACATGGTGAATGTAGTGAATTTTGTGTTATAAATCCTACAAATTTTGTTTTGCAATGGTAATAAATATAATGATGGTGGGTATGGTGATGGTGAAAACCATTAGAAGTTTTGTATTAGATCTTGAACATGCACATAAAGTGTTTCACAATTTAATTCAATGTATATTTTTTACAAGTGTAATTCACTAGTTCTCTCTTTTGCTTATATAAAATGATGGGAGATGTGTATATTTGTTTGAATAGATGTGCATTTACATTATGAAATATGTATATTATCTTATTGGAAAAATGTACACTACTGTCTTAGAATATGTGTATCTTTATCATAAAAATTGCGTATTCTTTCCCTAAGTATTTGTGTTTTTATCATGTAATATGTGTGCTCTCATCCCAGGATGTGTATTATTATTCTAGAGAATGTGTATTCATATTCTGGAAAATATGCATCATAGTATTAGAATATGTGTAAATGTGTATGTGGATGAGGATGTTTATTATTGTGATGAAATAAAAATTAAATTTATATCTTGAAAGATGTGTATTATTGTCTTAGATATTGTTTATTTATAATATGGAACATGTGTATTTATATATTGAAAGATATATATTGTTATCCAAGATGATTTGTATTTATATCCCTAAATATGTGTATTTAAGTTTTGAAAGATATGTAATTAAACTATTTATACACTAGAAGGTATTTATTATAATGTGTATATTTTTATCTTATAAATTTTATATTTATTTTCTTGGAGATGTGCATTTTTTTTGGAGAGTATGTGTATACTTTCACCCCACTTAATATAAAGTTTATAAAATTTACAAAAATACTTCTATTGTCTTCTCTGTACACACCTAATTGACATGCATATTTATTATAGAAGATGTGTATTATTTTGTATCTAGCAAACATCATGGAAACAACTTCATGGTGCAATTTTTGAAGATCGCCCATTGCGGCCGACCTAAAACATTTTTGACAAAAAAGGGGACGTCCGCCCCACCGGTCTCATCTTGTTTCCTTTTTCATCTTGTATTGCTAATTTTGTCGAATCAAGAAATTTCACTGACTAAGTCGAGTCATTTGATTTGTTGATGTGAGTGTGTTTTTTAGTTCAACGAGATCAATACGCATTATTGGTCCTTTATTATTTATGGGTATTCTAATAGATACTTAATGATGTATAAGTGATTGTATATTTGTATTAGCACATGATTAAGAGTAAACTATTTTAATACACTGATTATGAGTAACAATTAATATTATTTTATATAGATATGTTTGGTAATATAGTGATACTTGTTAGCAAATTAAATATGTAGAATGACTAAAAAATTGCTAAGTTAAATAAGTTGAACTAAAATGTATTTTGAACTTTCTGTTAAATGTTTTTATCATAAATAGGTGATAAATAAATAAATAAATAAATAAACTCTTTCTCAAACTTTTAGATAAGAGAATATGATGTGGTCAAACATCTTATTTAGCTCCAAAGTATTAACAACTCTTTAAAATATTGTTTATCAAGTAAAGATGTATGTTTGAATAATTTTATACATAAATAAAATATAAAAGTTACATTACATATTCATATCAATATTATTTTATAAATACTTTTACGTTTTAGATAATAAATCTATATTAGTATATATTTTTATGCTACATTGAAGTATTTTTAATATTTATTTAATTTATCATAAATTTAGAATTTTTTATTTCAACATTTTGAAATTATCATGCTTCTTTTCAAATTACTACAAATCCTCCCCCAAAAAACCTAAAAAATGTTATAAATTAATGTTTAAAAGATTACGGTTAGGAATTACATGCACTATATATATATATATATATATATATATATATATATATATTTAACATTATCTCAATAACCTAAGGCTAACAAATATTGATAAAATGACATTAAATTAAAACTAAGTTAACATTTTGTTAATAATTTCTCTTTTCTTTTTGTCCATTTATATATTTTTTTCTCTTTTAATTTTTCTTTTAATCTAGTCACAAATTTTCAATATATTTAGGGTACCCTTCTAGCTAACATAGTTTCAAGCATTTTATTATTTATCTCTAAAACTGAGTATATATTATCGTTTTTAGACACAAATTTCCACCTTTTATTTATATAATAAAATAATATGCTAGTAAGTTGGATATGTATTATGTAATTACAATGATCATCAAAATTCATATCATTTTTATAAAAAAAAAGTATTTTGGCTTATTTGATTATGCATTGTTATGGGAAAAAATAAATATTAAAATTTTAAAATAGTTTTGATGTAGAATCTTCCTTTTAAGGTATGGTGGCAATAATATATAAGATTAATTCATAACTTTGTCATCTATCTATCTATCTATCTATCTATCTATCTATCTATCTATCTATCTATCTATCTATCTATCATATAATATAATTTAGAATTAGTTGAAATTTTCTGCTTCAACTATTTGCCTATTTTTTTTTTGTTTTTTTGACATTTTATTTAACTCTAGAGTTGTGTAGATACTATTTTCTAAACTAGATCATATTTTTTATGTCATATATATATATATATATATATGTATGTATGTATGTATGTATGCATGTATAGATGTATATGAGTTGGATATGTATTTTATAATTATTATAGTCATCAAAACGTAACAAAATATTTATAGTAAAACTATAGTTTCTTAAAATATAGGGTATGAAAATTTTACGTTTAAAATGTCTAAGTGCATTGTATCTCCTTGAGTGGTTTTTATGTTTTGTTTTGTTGATTTATCAATATCCGTCTCCTAAGATAAAATTAGTGCTATGTTAACTTTATAAAATTATTTAAGATGTATGGTACGTTATTACAATTAGGATAAATCATATGATACATAAGCAGATTGGAGCCTAAGTAAAGTCATCGATGTGAATATCTCTCTAATGTCATCATTTCAATAGTAATTCATACTTTATTTTATGAACTCTCATGAATAAAAAAAGAGAGAGGGAAAAGAATATGTAAATCATTAGATATTATAATCGAAAAGAAATCTAATATGTTACCATCTTTATCGACTTAGATAATAATCAGAATATTTTATAAGGAAAAAATTATGAATTAAGGAAGAAAATTTAATGTTTGTTTTAATTAAGGAAGAAATATTTTTGAATTTCCAAAAAATAAAGAAACGGCCGAGTTTTGCTCCAAATAAGAAAGTTTTCCATTTTTTATTTATAAATATAGTATTTTACATATTATAAATATATACATACAATTACATTTATTAATAATACTTACTTAGTATATCAATTAACTATACATTAATTTAATATATAATTATTTTATTACTTATTTACTATTCTAACAAATAATATTTTTACATTTCTATTTTTGATATTTTTAAAATAAAAATGAAAAAAGTACTTATAGTTTTTTATTCTAATCTCATTTTTTATTTTTTAAAAAAAATCAATACTAAAAAAAATATCTATATCACCCAACCAACAGTGTTGTTAGTTACTATACAAATCTCCTTAGATTAAGATTCTTCAATTAGAAGCAAGGTGGGAGTTTCATTGAACATTCACGAAATAAAGTTAAATTAAACACACCCTTGTCCACGCATTCTAGAGAAAACCAATTAGAGAAACCTAATTTAACAGCCACATCTTTGTAAAATCAACAAAATGAAGATCCAAAAAATTAAATAGTAAATGCTCATTTTTCTTCCTCTGAGTTCAAATAGGTTAACACTTCTGAAGATCCAAGACATTCTTCAAACAAGATTGGCTTTACTAATGGAGGCTATGGAGGCTTTAAGCATTTAGTTTTAGTTGCTATTATAGTAAAAAGTAAGATCATCAATGGAGAACTCAAGCAATCAAAACGCCAAATCATCTTTCATAGGAAGACCCTAATTTAAAATATGTTAGTTTGTCCAACATGTTAGTTTTTTTTTCCTTAAAAATAACTTTTGTAAGAGGAGTTATAATCCTTAAAAAAGATTAAAAACTTGTCACAATGAGTTGATATGTCCATATGGATAGAATCTGAAAATAAATTCCACCGTAAATGAAATATCCATTAATTATCTTTACCGATGTAAGATAGTATGAGGTAGACAGTGGTGATGCCTTTACCTAAACAACTACAACTTATAATGGATAAAAGTGACAATTATTCTCAATTTATTATGGAATGTCATAAGATAAATTATTATTGAGTTGGCAAAGTCAAATGTATCTACTTAATGAGTGTGATTTGTATGGATAAGAAGTCCAATATTTGAAGGTGTCATACCAATTGACTATAAGTAGGTGATCATAAAGAAATAATTTAAAAGTGAATTTGGTAACACATGTCTTTGTACAAAAGCCAGGTTTTTATATTTGATAGGATTTTTACTGGTGAAGTTTTCACATGTAAGCACGATTAAAGCGTGCTTGTACATATAAACATAGATATACATAATATGACATATGAATGAGATATACTAAGTTGAGGGGAGATACTTGTACTCTTTTCCTTAGCCATGGTTTGGTCCTACAGAAATTTTTTTGGTAAAGTTTGTAATGAGGCAGTATTTTAAAGTTGTACTCTTAAGCGGAAGTATTGTAAATATCAGAAGATGTACATTCAAGAGGAGTATTGTAAATATCCTATTTACATATTATGGATATACACGTTATGAATTTGTATTGTATTAAGTTATAGGTTTAATACTCTCATTAGTACCATCAAATGTAATAGCTTTTTCTATCATGATTTTAACCCCTCAACTCTATGTATCTTTTATACTCCTTTTATATTCTCTAACTCCTCAATAGATATGATAAGTATGTGCATTATATATATGAGATATTGAGAATTATAATTGTAAAAGAAAGACTCGCACATATCAATGAGAATCAAAAATCACATTCTCTTTACATTGTTATATTATTTTTCTTTGAATTTATTAATATTACAACATAAATTACTTTATCTAACTTGTTATTTATTTATTTTTTAAGTATATGTTTAGTTTGAGTTGACAGCAATTGAAAGTCAGAAATTTTGGCTCATGAAATCCAAAGCTGATGGAGAGACGGAAGCAACATGGAAACTAAACGACAAGCTATGTGCAAGACATTTTGAATAATCATATATATTAATATACACGGTTCATTATTGTATTAGATAACTAATGATATGATTAATTAAATTTAAATAAGTATTATATATAAAATACTATATTTATACGGCAATAATATTGTTTTAATATCAAAAATTATTTAAAATAAAGTACAAACATTTATGCATTTATTAAAAATTTATATAAGGTTTCTCCCTTATTTAAAATAAAATTACAATTTCCTGTCGTAGAAAAAAGGTAGAGAGCCAGTGAATATTTATGTAGCCATTCGGCGTGGGTAAAAAGTCGAACGTCTTTTGCCCTATGCTTTTGTGGATTTCAGAGACTCTTGCAGGCTTTTATTATTATTATTATTATATCTGTTCAGCTTTCTCACGAACAACAGATCGGCCCGATCTGTGCTGCTGCGGCCCGTGAGATCACGGGATGCACGACAATCGATGTGTCCTGAACGCTGCTACGGTGGACGAATGGAGGACGGGAATATGACGACTGGGACGGATCCAAGTGCATCGTTACTCCTCGCATACATCCATCTTCTACGTAGAATCCACGTTGTTTTCGTTTTAATTACGAAATTTCGTGCACTTGAGAACCCAGAAACAGAAAGAGGTGGGATGATGAGAGGAGAAGATGAAAATGAAACCGTTCCTCTAGCATTCGTAGCAGAGGGGAGGTGGGAACTCAAGTAAGGGACGTGGTCCGTGGGAGTTGGGCCCTTGGAGAGTGTTGGGCTGGTGGCCACCTGACATTGGTCTGTGTCAGGGGAATTGACAAAAAAAAATGAATATAAATACGTAGGATTTATATTTTCTTTGAGCCATCGTCTTAAAGATAATAATTACCACAATAATTTATTATTTAAATACAGCAAATCACTGATGAGTGTTTTTTAAATAATTATATTTATAGGCTTAAATTACAAAGTTATTTTTTATACCACATTTCCAAAACTATATATAATAAACTAATATATACATATAAAAGTACGAAGTAACTCTAAATTATAGTTGCTGATGATCAACGATCACAACTTTTCAAATTTTCAATTATAAAATGTGTAAATCGGTTCAAACAACGTATCACACTACCGATTCACCATCCTAATATTCATGTGTATGAAATGATTGTTCATTGAATTGAATACTGCAGTATTTAATTTAACTAGTAACCGTCAATCTTGAAAAGTCACTATAATCAAAACAATTGTTTTGATTTACTTATGCCATCGAAGCAAAGTATGAGTGTGCAATTACTTATGCATGGCAATATTAAATATTAGATATAAGTGCCAGTAAAGTAATTAATTGACAAATTTGACCATGGAATATATCTCTCATGCTGTTCGCTCATTTTATGGTAAGGAATATAATTTGGTACACTAATCATTTCTTAACTATCTTAATCATTATATGATTAATCTAAACCAATGTATATATAAAAATACTTATATTTGATACTAATCCTTTAATCTCCCATCGACCCTATAATATAAACTTGCCCATTCAACATGATAATATTATGCTTAAGAAAAGGAATCTTTTAATTTAAACCATTTCATAGCATTACTATTTTAAATTTTTAATGAAGTTTGTGGTGTTCCATGGATTAAACCAAATCTCCTTATAATAAAATAGAAAAATACTATACACATAATATCATCCAATTACTTAAGAGGCCACAAACTGTTGTAGCACTTTTATTGCCATATGCTAACCCGATTCATGAATTTTTTTTAAGAGTTAAATTCTAAAAACCTCTCATTGAAGCTGCACCACTTCTATATTCAAATAGGTGGAGTTCCATTATTTGCACATACACAAACGTAATCTGCACAAACGTAAAGCGATTTTTTCATTAAGAGTTTTAAACTCATCCTAGATACAATCGCCGCTATTTTATGAGCACTAATTTAGTGTTTCATGAAGCATATATTAGTAAATTTTTATTACCCCTTAAAACTTTAGTTAGATTCACTAAGTAAGGTTGGGTTCTCATTACCATTGCTTTCATAGAATTTTAGTCCCACTTTACTTCTTGTTTTTCTTACCATATCTCTTGGTAAACCTTTTCTAAAAATATCTGCCAAATTATTGTTTATTTTAACATATGCAATAGTTATGATTAAATGTGAGATCAATTCTCTTACATACTCATGTCTCACACTTATATGTCTAAATTTTCCATTATAAACATGACTATATGCTCTAGACATACGTGCTTTACTATCACAATATAATGAAATGGCTTGTATAGGTTGTGGCCACAACTTTATTTTTGTTAACAAATTTTTTAGTCATTCCGCTTCCTTGCCTGTAGTTACACGGGCTACAAACTCTAACTCTCTAGTCAAATGTGTGATATATGTCCGTTTCTTTGAGTCCCGGCTAATAGCACCTCTTGCTAATGTGAAAACTCATCTTGTTGTGGACTTATTATCATTATCACTCTTTATCCAACCAACATCATAATAACATTTTAGTACATTAGGAAAATAGATATAAGTTAATGCTAACTTGGACATTCTTTTAAGATATCACAATATCTTACTTATTCATTTCCAATGTTCCTTACTAAGATTACTTGTGTAACTTAAAAGTTTGCATACAGAAAATGAAATATATGGTATTGTAAAATACATGACATACATAAAACATCTAATCGCACTAGCATATTATAATTGTACAACTGCTTGCCCATCATTGGTTAAAAGCTTTACACTAGAATCATATGGAGTATTTGCTTCTTTTACTTTAAGATAAAAATACTTTTATATAGTGAGATTAACTTAAAATGAAACCCTCATCATGTTTTCGCACTTTAATCCTCAAAATAGTGTCAACTTCATTAAGATCCTTCATCTTAAACTTAGAAGTTAGATATTTCTTGGTTTCATTCACACCAAGGATGTTGGTACCAAATATCAACATGTCATCTACATAAAGACAACTTATAACTCCATAGTGTGAATTTAGAATATATATGCATTTGTCTGCATTGTTATGTTTTAAACCACTTGACGATATTGTTACATCAAACTTATCATGCCATTGTTTTGGAGCTTGTTTCAAACCATATAATAATTTCAATACTTTTCAAACTTTCTTTTTATTACTAGAAAGAACAAATCCTTCTAATTGCTCCATATAAAATTTTTCCTTGAGATCTCTATTCAAAAATGCAATTTTTACATCCATTTTATGTACACGAAGCTTATATATGAATGCTAATGCCAAAATAAATCTAATACAAGCTATGTTTGCTACTGGTGCATAGGTATCAAAATAATCTACACCTTTCTTTTGCGTAAACCCTTTGGCTACCAATCTTACCTTAAATTTTTGTATAGAACCATCAATATTATACTTTCTTCTAAATACCCATTTACATCTAGTAGGATTAGATCCCAGAGGCAAATCCACTAAGACCCAAGTATTATTAGATAATATTGAGTCTATCTCATCATTTATGGCTTCTTTCTAAAAAGCCACATCTCTAGATGACATTGCTTAACTATAAAATTTAGATTCATCTTCAAGGTTAAATGTCATGGACAATTTATTCAACACTTTGGTTCTAGTTCCCTTAGCTAAGAAAATTATTGACTCAATAGAAACTAATTCATGACACAAGGACTTGTCTTTTCTTGTCCTTGAATTCTTCAAGGTTCACTTACATCCTCGATTTGCTTCTCATTGTTTCCAATAGTAGAAACAATTACATCCTCATTTTCATTAGTCACATAATCATTAATAAATTTTCTTTCAATAAGTTCAGCATGTATCGTTTCAACAATAACATTTGAACTTATATCCAAAAGTCTATATGCTTTAGAATTCTATTCATAACAAACAAATACACTTTTAATCCCTCTTGGTTCTAACTTACTTTTATGAGGATCAAAGTTTCATAAAAGGCAACACACCCCCACACTTTAAAATAATTTAACTTAGGCTTTCTAATATTCCACTTTTCATATGGACTAACATTAATTTTATTAGAGGAAATTCTATTGTGAATGTAACATGTTGTTTCAAGTGCTTCTCCCCATAAGTTGAAAGGTAAATTAACATTCATGATCATAACATTAACCAATATCCACTAAGGTCCTATTTTTCCTTTCAGCCAAAACATTTTTTGAGGAGTGTAAGGAGAGGATGATTTATGTATTGTACCATTTTCTAAACAATATGTAGAGAATTCTATAGAAAAAAAATTCAAATCCTCTATTAATACGAAGAATCTTAATTTATTTTCCCTTTTCATTTTCAACAATAGATTTATATTCCTTGAATTTAATAAATGCTTCATCGTTAGTTCTCATTAAATAAACATAAGTAAAATGTGAATTATATTAATGAAGGTTATAAAATAACACTTTCCTCCTCTAGCTAAGATGCCATTCAATTCACATATATCTATATGCGCAAGATCCAAATTTTGTATATTTCATTCAACTTTAGGAAATGGTTTCTTAGTCATTTTCGCTCGAATGTATATTTCACACTTTTCATTATGGTCATACATAAAAGAAATATATCTATATGTTTACATGTGATCTAGATAATGAAAATTAACATGACCTAATACAACATGCCATAAAGAAGAAGAGTGTTCAACAAGGTAAATAGAAAAATAACAAGTTTAAACATTCCATCACAAGTATTATTTTTCACTATGGCCTTGTCATACTCAAATACAATTTTAAATCCCTTCTTTCACAACAAATTAGCATATACAATATGTTTTCTAATATCAGAAATGTAAAATAAATTGATCAAAGTCAATTTATGTCATAAAGTAAAATCTAAGACAACCAATCCTTTACCTAGAACCTTGGTAACATTGTTATTTCCTATATCAACCTCCTCTTGATTTGATAATTCTTCATATGACTTAAATATCACCTTATTGTTACACACATAAAAGGTTGCGCCTAAATTAATTCACCAATCTGATGACTTACTTACAATAGCCATATAAAGTTTCATCACTATGCCAATTTGTATTTCAAATGCCATTGCCACAAGTTCTTTGGCTTCACTTTCCACAAAGTTAGCCTTCTTAGATTTTACAGCATTTTCCTTCTTCTTGATTCTACATTCACAAATGTAATGCCCTTTATATCCACAATAATGGGAATGTATATTTTTCTTTATATCATTAGAATTATTGAAGGAATTTCCTTTCTTGTTAACTTTTAGGATTTCTCAAGATTTTTCATTTTGATTCCTTCTATTTCCATTCTCATTAACATAATTCAATTGATAATTCAATAACATCACACAAATGGGATTCTACCTCAATTTGAAGATGTTTTGAAATTGTTCTATAATCATGGTTTCAAGAGAATGAGAAAACTTCTTCCTATAACCATTCCAACTAGGGGAAACTTAGATAATATTGCTTCTACTTGAAGTAAATCAAGAATCTTAAATTCAAGGTTACTAAGTTTGGAACTAGAATTTGAATTTCATACACTTAATCCATAACATGTAAATAATCAAATATTCGAAACTTAAAATATTTCAAGGCCAAAATTTTTCCGTACCTTTTTATTTTTATTTTTATATTTAGATTTGAGGGCATCCCATATCTACTTTGGTGACTTCAAATTCTAATATAAATCATACAATCAATTAGTGAGGGATTTGAGTATATGACAATGACACTCTAATTTATCTTCTTTACGCTTATTTCTTTGTGCTTTGACTTCATCACTATCATCTGACTTTAGTTTCAACAACTTAGGTACACTTGCATCATCATCAAGCACATAAAATTTCTTCAAAGAGGAATAGAGAAACACCATTTTATCTATACACCTCGTAAAATTGCTTCCATCAAATCGACTCAATTTGATCAAATCCTAGCTTATCATTTTAAATGCTGAAGTAGGAATCCATCTCCATATTATTACCTTCAAATTGTTTGGGGAATTGAAAAAAAAAATAGGAAGGATTTATATTTGCTTTAAGGCATGTAAAACACTGTCTTAAAGGTGATAATTACCGCAACTATTCACCCTCATGAGACAACAAAATACTATCAAGTTTTTCTTAAATAATTGTATTTATAGGCTTAAACTACTAAAGATTGAAAGTTATTTTTTATCCCATAATTCAAGAACTATATATAATAAGCCAAAAAAGTACGTATAAAGTATGAAGTGGTTCTAAATTATCATCAGTGATGATCAACCATCACGACTTTTGTATTTGTCAATTATAAAATATGTATAAACTAGTTCAAATACCATATCACACCACTAGTCTACCATCATGTTCTCATCCATATGAAATGATTGTTCATTGAATCAAACACCGTAGTATTTAATTCCACTAGTAACCATTAATCATGAAAAGTCACAACAATAAAAACAATTGCTTTTATTTACTTATGCTAACAAAGCAAAGTATTAGTGTGAAATTACTTATGCATGGAAATATTAAATATAAGTATGATCAAGTTCTAGCAAAGCAATTGACAAATTTGACCATGGCATATCTCTTTCATATCATGACTAGTTTCTTTCTTTTTACATCATAATATTCCTTTTAGATAGTTGAATTAAAGACTCATGTCATCTTCTCTCAATTGATTTTTTTATAACATACTATCCTTTTAGATCAGCTAACTTAATATCTATATCACCACTCTTTTTTGGGGGGGGGGGGGAGGGGGTGGGGTTAAGTAATGTGTGGTATATATTGCCTCTAAATGCCAATAAGTACATCCTATTCCCCAAAGGGTGATATTTCTATTTACATTTTCATTTGATCAACTAACTTTGCAAGAGCAGTTAAATATTATGGTAGTATATTGAGCATATTATATTAGCTACGTCTTTGGTGATGGCCCTCAATAGATGCACTTTTGATGGTTCCTTCTTCCATACATGGTAGCCATGGCTTCAAATACAAGCCTTCAAAACTCCAAATTCTTTGGTGGCCTTCGCCTTTGTTGTGTGACCCATTCGAGCTCCTTTTATCAAAATTGTATGTAGTGGCCAAGTCAAATTTTACTTGGAATTAAATGCCATATTTCCTTAACATATATATAGTAAAAGAATATATGATACAATGCTGCTACTACTGAATGACTAAGCACACATTCAAAATCCACCTGAAGACTAAAGTGGTTGAGAAGGGACTTGGCTACTAAAAGTTCATGAGTAGTTATCCCTAGTATAAGCTAATACCTTGGTATGGATAGGTCATGCCAAACTGCTTTACACTAGTTTTTTTTTCTCTCCTTTTACTCAGATAATTTCATAACACTTACTTATGTAGTATTAGCCATGGTTGTTTTTTACTGTTTATGTTCCCTAGAAAGTCTCTTTGAGTGTAGTTCTAGGATTCAAAATCTTTCTTATTACCCATGTGTAAGACCCCCAAAATTTTGGACCAAAAAATTTCATTTGAAGACAATGTGGAAGCGCTTATAAAAGAAAAACTAAGGGACATTACCACCACATCAACTATGAGAGTGGTGTCATTATCACCTAACTCATGCTTGATGTAAGGTTAAACAGAAGAACGAATGAAAGAATCCATACTCTACTTGTAATATGTCAATAATAATGATAACAATGATGAAAGTAATAATATATATAGAAGAAAGATTACAAAATTCAAATATAAGAACCAAATCCAAAAGTTTAAATAATCGGAAGAACCAAAACACCCCAACACAGTGGACAAAATACGTCTATCTAGTTAGCCTAACTCTTAACTAAACAGAAATGTAACTCTCAAACCCCAAGTAATGCCTAGCTACTTACGCACAACATCATCCTTAATGTACTCTAGCTGAGAATCATAACATGTAAATCATGCTCTACTCATCGAACAGGAACTAGATCAGCACAGTGACCACACAAATGTAGTATCGGTATGGCAAAGTACTAGTAAAACAAACTACCTAAACATAGTAAGGGCTCATGCAGCACATTGAGGTCACGTTGTAACATGGTAAGACACTTAATCAGATAACATAACTTCTAGGCTCATGAATGTAATATGATAAAGCATGCTTAAAAAAGAATCATGGAAGAAGTAATAATATAGATCATACATCAGATGCACACAATAGAAACCATATTATAATCTTCCTTTCGTGACCACATATTTTAAAATTATTAAGATAATACATTCAACCACACTTAGTTCTCTACCATAAACTAAAGTCATGAGAACATACACATATAATGGGATATCACACCCACCACATAGGGTTAAGATACACCGAAGGGGCTTTTCTCTAAGACACCACACATCGAATGCACCTATCATGAGAGATAATACAGATTGGGATATCACACTCCCCCCCACACATATGGTAAAAGTACATCATGGGGGCTTGTATTGGGATACCTCACCCATGACAAGTTTAATGCATTCGTTGCGAAGGCTACATAAGTTAGGATACCACACTTGCCTAAAAAATGGAAAATACAAAGTGTTAGGGATCTTGTACTAGGATACCTCACCCACCCAAGCTGGACAACGATGCTATGTCGTTCAGCCATAGTATAATTCTATACCTCAAAGATATGCACATACTTTCCTATCGACTGCAACTTGATAGAGAAGGGAATAGGTACTGAGAGAAAAGATAAAAACATGGGAAGACCCATCCATTATATCCTGACTAGATACACCCAAAAATTGGAAAAAAATGTTCAAACAAAATCTTAATCCATTATTATTCATTTTCAAGTGATATCACAAATCACAATTAATTCCATTATATCCATTTGTGCATTCTCAAATGATAACATCAAACACAACACAAGGCATACAAGCCACTAATTGGGTGTTTAAAGATGACACCAAACTTAACCAATCAAGGTACCATAATATCATCATTTTGATCTATATTACATTGAGGTTAAGCATGGTTGAAATTATGATTAAAAATGATATAATTACATGGAAAAATTAATATATAATTCCCAAATAAATAGCATCAAGTAACAAGCAAACATGACAAGCCTAGGTGGACTAGTCGATTGGTTACTAGGACCAGTCGACTAGTCTAGTTACACCATATTTGAGGAGAAATATCACACACCAAAAATTAATTGACTGATTAGTCCAAATGATCGATTGTTCATAGGAATTTTTTTATGAGTTTGGATAAATTGGTTGATGGATCTAAGCAGATGTCAAATCACTTTGGTTATAAAGCAAAAGTAAATAGTCGATGAGTTAGGCAAACTACTTAATTATTCACGAAGACTAGTCAATTTATTCATCAAACCAATCATATGTTTAAGCAACCAACCAATCACGAAGACCAACCCTCAACTATTGACACAACCAGTCGATCGGTTATAGAAAATCAATCAACTAGTCTGGGTAAAACAACACCTTAACACATAAACCACACATAAACAAAATCACCAGCTTTTTTTATTACATATTAGTCTTATCCTTCTTCTATGTTGTAAAACATATAAAAAGAAATACTACACATATGACATTACATAAATCATGGTAGAAATCAATACTCACTAAGATCATTCTTGGATTTCACTAAACTCATGCATAATATCAAAATACTTGCACATACTTTAAAACTTCAAAAATTAAAACATGACAACATGTTGAAATCCAAGAACCCAACTTAATATGTAAACATCACAGAACATGTCAAGTACTTGAAACCACAACAAACAACATAAAACCTTTTCCATATTAGAAATAAGGATGATTTACCTCCAAGTAGATCTTCTAGCATAGAAATACTCCCAACTTGATGGATTCTATCAAAGCCTCAATTTTCTAAGAGAATCAAGAACCAAAACTATTAAAAATCATTTTCAAAACTTAATAAAATGAAATCTAAAGAAGAAGGAGAAGAAATGGCATACCACAACTCAAAACTAAAATCAATGAAAGAACTCGAGATCTCCAACCTTTCTCAAAACCTTAATCCTTACTTACTTAATAGAAACAAGGTAGAGTCAAGGCTAAGATTAGGATAAAAAAGAAGAGATAATAATTGACCAAAGGATGAGATGAAAAGAGATAAGCCTATATTTTTCCCAAGAGAGAAGGAAAAAAAATGAGAGAATAAAGGATATCTATACACTTAGTAGAATTTACCGATGGAAAGGGAGAAGAGAGAAAATGCAGAAGATGAGAAATGGAAATGAATTAGGAATAAATTGTAAGGGATATATGGGTCGACATCATTAAGGGGATGAGTGAGAAAATACTAACTTGGTTAAGTGTGGGTAACCAAATGTAAGAGAAATGTATGATAAGGTGAAGGAGGTAGAGTGCGGTTAAGAGGGACATAATAGAGGGTTGGTAAGTCAGGGAAGAGGGTGTAGAAAGTTAAACATGCAACCATAGCGGCAATAGGAGAGAGGAAAGTGAGGGGAGAGAGAAAATGTGAGAAATATCGTAAAAGTGCTTTTGAGAGAAATTTTAGCTAAATAAAATCATGGAAAGATCTAAATAATGTAAAACTAATCCTAAAGCATCAAAATATGCTTATTAGCACAAATAAATTTAATTATAAGTTTTTATAAATATTAGAAAAAGATTCAAACCAAAATCAGAAAATGATTTGAAATCATAAGACAATTGATTGATCAATTTGGGTAAACTTTTTGACTGGTTCATTGGAAAATAAAAATGTCTATTCTTAAACGTACTAGTCAATCGTTTAGGGAAACTAGTCGATTGTTGCGCTTGAAATTCACATATTTATTATAATTTTAAGTCATTTCCAAAACCAAAACTAATTTATTTCATATTAACATCATTTTAAAAGCATTTTAAAGGATTTTAAGATGGGGTATTACACCATGAGTGTCTTGAAGTGAGCCGAGTGGTCCAAAATATACTTTGCTTGAAGTAAAACTCATGAGACCACTTAACCCATAACTTATCTTTCTTCATGGAAAATTTCCAAAATTGTTTGCCCATTTCTACCTTGTTTCATGTTTCAAAGTCAAATATATTCAATCCTCCTTCCTTATAAGGTGTACAAACAATCTTCTAAGCAATAAACAATCTTCATGTAGCATGAGTAGTCCCTGACCAAAGAAAATATCAACACATAGCTTTTATATATGTATTACTTTATCAGGCAGGATGAAAAATTGACTTTGGTAGGCTTGGATATTATATAACATTGATTTAATCAATTATAATATGAAAGAATAACTAGGAAAATTTATAATCTACAACCTGAGTTTCTTGGTCATTTTTACAATTAATTGGGAGGATTGGGTAATTGTTAATCTATTGTTGGGTAATGAGACACCAAGATAGGTCACAAAGAGGTAACCTTTTGGTAGCAGGTGGTGTTTGTTAGGCTCTATATTACCTCCACAAAAGTAGTAACTTTTTTTAGCCTATTCAACTTTAGACTAGAAAAGATATGAAAAAAGATTGAAATTATCGAGTGGCTTAAGAATTGAATTCTTATCACCATAAGAGAACACTATTAGTGTAACACACTGAAATTTTGTAACCTTTGTTTTTGGGTGTTTAGCCTTTTTATTTAAAATAAACCCTTAAACCTTGACCTAATTATTTTACTAATAACCTTTAACCTTTAACCTGTAACCTAAATAAATTCCTAAACATTTATCCTCGATTATTTTTATCTTTTTCCTTCCTATTAAACCTATCCTTGATCGGATTATTTGTACCCGATATCCTAATATATCCAAAATAAACCTACAACTAAAATAAAATAAACCTATTTCTACCCTACCTTTTACCCACCTGAACTTTACCTTCTACACACCCCTATTTTCTTACCTTTGTGTGTCGTGTTAATTTCTTCTGCCCTGACCATTTCCCTATCTTCCTCCACTTCTCACGCAATACATATCCTCATCCCTTCTCTACATGTAAACATATATACATATGCACACAACCTCACAACCCTCTCCTCCCTCTACATTTTTCTCAACCTCATAGCCCTCCTTCCCCTACTCTCCCTTTTCCGGCCTTACTTGGCTTTGCAACCCAACCACCACCAGTCTACACCATCGCAGCCAACACGCAACATCCACACCCATCCAGGCATTTTTTCCTGCCTCCACCTCCCTACCCAGGCTCCTTTCCTCCTGCACTAACCCATCAAAACCACCCCAGCAGTGTAGCACCACCATTCTTCCTTTCTCTATTCCATCAACTACACCCTCACCATCAACCACCACAACCACCCCATTGATTCTCCCTCACTATTTCCGCCCACCACCACTGTTTTCTCCTTCTTTTACACACGTTGTTCATTGTTTTTTGTGATGCACACAAAGATATGGATCATGCATGCCCTAGCTATTCCCCCTCATATACCGACACACGGCTTGCACAACCATGGACCATCTTTGCATAGCCAAGAGAAAGGGGTCTTGCTTAGCTTGTTGCTTATGACATCAATGAGATCCTCTTTCACCAAAAAAGGGGTCCTCCTAGGGATGAACTACAACCAACACAATTTCAAGAAGCTATTGATGATTGTTGGCTTTTGGACTTGGGCTATAGAGATTATCCGTTAATGCTCGACAATGGGTGGAGTGGTAATGATAACTCTAGTATTGTATATATGGGGGATTGGCCAATATGGATTGGATCTCCTTGTCCCCAAAGTTTATTGTTGACCACCCATACTACACATTATCTGACCAAGGTCCATTAAAAATTCACTCAGCTTCAGATATGATACATAAGCACACACACCCTTCCTAGTTTGAGTCAATACCAATCATGCATATTGATTGTGAGGGTATAATCACCAAAATCTAGATGGAAAGTAACTATGGCTTCAAGATTGTTATTATGGGGATAATTTAAGGATGCATAAAGAGATTAAAGGTTTGCGATATGAATGCATTTGACAATGTTCAAAATCAAATCATAGAAGCCCAAAATCCATGTCTTGGATCTCCCTTAAGCTTATAAATCTTTTATTAGGACATTCCCTTGTGTAGTATCCTTCTCACTTGGAGCATAGCTTGTTGGAGATATCCGTTGCTTTGTTCTTTCATTTTTCTTCTCTTGTAGGACCATGTTTCTTTTTCAGATTTTTATGGCTTGAATTGGGATTATACTTCAAAGTAGAAGCACTTGAGTAGTTCTTTATCATTGTAGGAGCATTTGATTTGTAGAATTTACTTTATTTTCACACTTTAAAGTCAATTTGATTAATCCTCAATAAAATCGTAAGCATACATTTCACCTTTGTCACAGATCAAATTGTTAAGGCCACCTAAGAATCTAGCACATTTTTTCTCTTTTCGTTCTTATATGTCACATATTAGCACCTCTCTCAAATTCCTTAGTGTACTCTTATATACTAATAAGTCCTTGCCTAAGGGTAGTCAACTTAACATACATGTCTTGTTCATACTTCCTAGGTACAAATTTATTTCTTAGATGTTTCTTATGTTTTTCCCATGATTTAATCTTAGCTTTATCTTGTCTTTCTTGTATCCTTTTTAAATTTTCATACCAAACCATATCAAAATTTTTAAATTTTAGAGTATCAATTTTACATTTTTATTCATCACCATACTTTTGAATTCAAATATTTCATCTATCTCATGCAACCATTCAAAGTATAATTTAGCATTTAAATCACGATAAAATTCAGGAAGGTCTAGCTCTATACCTTTATCCACACCATGTTTATGCCTTGGTTGGAAATGATTTGTCCATCGACTTTGATTTGATCCATTTGACATGTCTTCATGTTCCCCTTCATCATACTCCATTTTCAAATTCATGTGTCCTCATCTTTCTTGAACCACACATCTAGCCATGCTTCCACTCAATCATTGGTGGATTCCATGGTGTTTTGCATGTGTATCAATGTCTCTTGATAAGCTATGCTTGCCTCCATGCGTTGGAGTTTATTTTTCATTGTTGGTATGTTTTGAAGTTGGACGTTGTGTGCATTTATATTGACATTGAGTGCTTGGATTGCAGCAAGTATGGAATCCATATGATATGCATTGGCCACATTGTTTTAGTAGAAGATAACCACACAGTATGTATGGGAATAACAAAACAATCGTGTATATGTGCTAGAACAAGGAAATTTAGCGGTATAGTAGGTTTCTTGATAGGTTTTTTAGGTTCTTGATAAGTTCTTTGATGGAAACTTACTAAGAAATGAGATATGGTGATAACCGAGAATGGTTAGTAGAAATTAGAGTTAGGAAAAGTTGGTTCATGCATAAGATGTAGAGAAAATATCCTATAATGGAAGAAGGATAAATTCGAACATTTGATGATAGGGTATCTTCAAGGAGGTTGAAGATATGAAGATGATAATGTGTCGACTATGATATGAATTGAATGGTAGAAGTTGTGGGATGAATAGATGGTTTGAATATTTAAGGTTGATACTTGAATAGAAGAGTAGAAATTTAATGGAGGAGAAGAATAAGGGTTTGAATATGGTACCTAATATTTGAATGTGGCTTGAAAATAATGGAGGAAGATAGGTTCTTCAAGGAATTGGTGGACGATTAAAGGGAATGACGAAGTGGTTGAATATATGATGTGAATATTCGAGGATAATTGGTTGAAGAATAGGGGATCTTCAAACTTTGAATTTGAAGATTCAAAAAGGGGAAGATATGCTAACAAGAATCAAACAAGGTTGAATCTTGGTTGAAGATATGCTAATAAGACTCGATCAAGATTGACTCTTGGTGTTGAAGATCAACATTGTGCATGGGCATGCATGAAAAGAATCATTCTTGCATGGATAAATAGTGAGAAAAGGTTGGGAAAATCAAGCTTTGATACCAAAATAATGGGGTCTCTCTTGTTATCCACGATTTGGTTGGATTTAGGAAGATCTTAAATCAAGTTTTAGGTTGTAGATGCTGATTATTTGGTTCAAAAAGGATGTAGAATAATGATATGTGTGAATATTCCACCAAGACTCAACACTAAAGGTTCTAAATAGGATTATTCCACATAATTATTAAGAAGAAAATTATCTCACAAATAAGAGAATTTGTAAGCCAAGTGCTTGAAAGTTTATTCACTTCAATATCATAATTTGTTGTGTACAATATTTCCCATTAGAATATATACTACTCATAAGAAGTAATTACAACTAATTTAACAACTAACCCAATTATTACCCCCATTTACACATTGGTAACAACCTCCACTACTATGAGTCTTGCGTTAACATAACCAACTCACCTCATGACTAGTTTAGCAATGTAATTAATTAGAATTATCTCTAATACTCTAACAAACATAATCAAACACCTTCTTAAAGTATATTAACTACAACATTACAAACATTTAAATTGGCTAATACATACATGAAATAACAAGCTACGAAATCCTAAAGTATACATGATATCCTGAGGTTTACAAGAGGTGCTACAAATAATGAGGTATTCACATGCTTGTTATCTTATCCTCCATGTATGTCATAGCTTTGAATGTTTGTATGTCTTTCCCACAAACATGTCTTAAGTGACTTGACGTCTTAAATGACTTGACATCTTCTTCTTGCAAATATATAACATACCTGCACCATTCTCCCCTAGTTGAGAATAATTTTTCCTCAAATTCGCATCATCATTATATGGAGACAAATCACCTACATTAAAAGTTCTTGATATTCCACCATAAGAATTAGGTAAATCAAGTTCATAAGCATTATCTCTAAATTTTCTAAGTATTTTAAAAGGACCATCAACTCTACACATCAATTTAATTTTAATGTAAGTTATAAAATCTTTCTTTACGTAAATGTAACCATACCTTATCAAAGGGAGAAAATACCTTTTGAACTCGATGCTTATTAGCTTAAGCTTAATACCTTGTATTTGACTTTTCAATGTTGGCTTGAATTTTTTGGTCAAGATTTTGGGAATACTCAACTCGATCTTTTGCTTTATAGCTCTTTAATTCACCTTTCTTCAAAGGAATGATGTTGAATGGCATATAAGGATTCATGTCATACATCATCTCAAATAGACTAGAATGAGTTGTACTTGAAGGACTTCGATTGTAAGCAAACTCAGCATGAGCTAGCCAATTGTACTTGAAGTAACAGATGTATTTTATTAATTAAATAGTCATATAATAGTGTCAAGCATAATCTCAAAGCATATCCAAGCCACAAAATCAAAATCATATAATTTGGCCAAACTAGTCAATCGGTTTGACCTAACCAGTTGATCGATTGTACTAACCAATCGATCGGTTGGGCGAACCGGCCAAACTATTTGGGCCAACAAATTGATCGGTTTGGTCAAATCAGTCGATTATTCATAGACCAATCAATCGGTTCTGACAGACCAGTTGATGGGTTTAAGTAGAGAGCAAGAGTAAGGTCAGCACAGACCTACCAATCGATGGATTGGGTAGATCGGTCGATTTTTCTAAGGACTAGTCGATTGATTTGCCCTCAATCAACACAAAACAAGCATTTTCGTGTAGATCATTCTTAAAATTCCTACCATACTAAATTGAAACATGGACTGACATCACATTAACACTTTCTAGGTTACAATAATTGCATGCTTCACAATTAATTAAATTGATCTTGTTATCCCCAAAGTCATGCATTCCTCTCAAAATTCATAATTTAATACACAAGTACCAAATCGGAAACTAAATACTCATACCAACTTATAAAATCAGAACTTTAAAGATTTCATCAAACATAAGCTTAACCAAGTCACATTTTAGAAGTAAGAATGACTTACTTTATGCAAGTAAAACTTCCCTCAATTAAGAAAATTCAACCGGTAAAAATCCTCAACTTTTGAAACCTTAAAAATAAAGTTAAAGTTTCAGAATTTCAATTCAAACTTTCATAAGTTGGAGTTCAAAAACTAAGAGAAAATAGAGACAAATTCTTCTAAAAAGATAACTCAACTTTCTCCTAAATTTAACCCTCCCTTACTTAAAGATAAATAAGAAAGAACTATAGAAAGGATATAAAGAGTGAAAGGGAACCAACTAAGCCTCAAAATTTAAGGGCAAGGTCACATGGTCAGAGAGAGTTGGGTTATTTAGGTGGCTGAAAGAAATGTGAATAGAAGAGGTGATTTGGGTTATTTATAGCCAACAAATCGATACAATCACAAGTATGGTTAGACACACATCAAAAATCCTAATTCCTACCATTCGAATTTGAATTGAACGAGCAGATTTTGTCCAAGATAAACTGACCTCCCTTCCAGAGCTGAAATAGTAATTCTAGAGAGGTATAGATCGATTTGGCACAAAATATCAAACACAAGAGGAAAAATAAAAAATCAGCGTGGAAGAAATCTCCCAACTAAGTAGAAGTAGGTCTGGAATCAAAGTAACGATGCCGTAAGTGTGCTAGGAAAGAGGTGGAAGAAGAAAAAGCTGAGGTCACCTTCCCCCTCAATTGTCCCAATCGAACTCTCAGATCAGTTTGAGGCAGAATTTCAAGCTAAATGCATGATAAGAAAGGCTAAGAATATTTAAGAATAATTTAGAATGGAATTATCAAGGTTTCATTTTGGTATAAGGAATTTTTTTTTTAAATTTAAAATTTAAAAATATACTCTGCTTGACAGACCAATCGATCGATCTAACCTACCAATCAACTGTTCTATAGACCAGTCGATCGGTTTCCTGACCAATCGACTGGTTTCCCAACCATTTGGCTGGATCGACAAGCTTATAACTCAATTTATAAAACCGGTCAATCGGTCCACCTAAAACTTATATTATAAAATTTCCAAAACTTATTCAAATCCAACCTTTCTCAAAAACCAATTATAGTTCCAAATAAAAATCAAATATCAACAAATGCCATAATTTTTCATTTAACAAACTTACCAAAAAATTGGGATATTACATATAACATCCACCCATGTTTATCTCCATTTCATTAATCACCATTCTTTTAGATTGATATACCATTATTGTAACCAAGAATAGCCTTACCCCATCATTGCCTCCTTATCACCTTCCTCTAAGAATGTTATAACAAACACTATATTATATTTAAACAAACTAAATCTAGTCATTAATATAAATATTAATTATCAATGTTTAAATCAAAACAACCTCCACTTAAATCATAGATCAAAATGCATGCTTTATAAAGCTTAGTTATCAAATTAGGGCTTTGAACCCTTTGAAATAAAACCTTATAAATCTCTCCAAATAATCTCTTTTTGATTATTAAATTATAATCCAAACACATAAAATAATATTCTATGTGTATCATAAAAAAGTCATTATATGATTAAATTTTTGTATAAAAAAAAGCTAATTAAAAAAAAGTCAAAACTTACCTTTTATTCTTACCCTTAATTTTTTTTAATTATATATGTATTAAATATTTTCTTATTTTTCAATAAAGAGTGTAGACGTAATTTTAAAACTATATTTATCACTTTTTTAAAAAAAATATGTAAATAATTAAAATAATTTTTTTCTTCATACAAATGGAGTAATATTTAAATAATTTAGGGTTTTAAGAATTAGGAATATTACATAAGTCCTAGCTCCATCATTATGCATAGCATCGCAGCATCCCTCTTGCTCCAGCACGTGTACTTGACCATGCCACGAGGCCCACGACCCTCCACAGACTACTGTGGCTTGAAGCTGCTGCTTTTTTGATTTCAAATGCTGAAGCTTCTTGCTCACCTGCAAAACAGTGGTATTGTCGGAATATCTTGCATCAGTCTACGCGAAATTGCACCCAAAACTAGACGGCGAGGACAGACAGTTCGGTCAAATTTTGGAGTAACATTACAGATCGTCCAAGTAGAGGATTTTGATAACCACCATGGCAAACAATGCATGTATTGCCAGCAGGTACTATATATATATACACGCGCGCGCAGCACACGCATATATTAGGGAATTGATCTACATCGAATTTTTCGTTTCGTTATTCGTAGGATAGAAGTCACAGAACGTATTAATTATTGTCAAAAGCAGTTGGGGCAAATTCTGGTGCCAGACTCATGTGATCAACAGTTCAATGCGACGGCATTCATTCGAATCTGTTGTAAAATAAAATTTCAATACAAAAATCTCCTTTAAAACTTTAGTGACCATAAAAAAATCTGCATTTTCTCAAATTGTACACCTTTTCATTATAACTCGTTCCCTAACCAACCTTTTCTCCAGTAATTTATTTTTTTAAAAAGTCTCTTTTACCCAATTTTCATACCAATTTGTCAAGTTAATGTCCTGGGAATAAAGGGGGTCAAGAGGAAATTTCAGAAAAATTATGAAAGAAATGGCAAATGGAGAAAAAACAACTTCAAAACTGAGTTCATACAAATTAGAGAGAAGAATATGATTTTTACACCACAATACATCTTTTCCAATAATATGTTGATAGTTTGTTGTCAGACACCTGAAAAAACTGATTTTTATACTTAGCCACCCCCTAAAATCCATTACCGAATAAATATTCAACTAGATGCATGGGATTGCACCCGAGAGATATACATATAACTGCTGTAACTCGAAAAGCCATGCAAGAACAGCATGGTTTCAAGGTCCCTACAATCCTTCGGCAGGGTTGCAAGTATATTAATCTCTTTAGAAGCAATAGTCTACTCCCCAGCTAAGTGCCACCAAAAACAAAATCAAGGCTTCAAAGAAGACCTAATAGTCACTAAAAATCAATGTATACTTCGTGATCACATAATAAACTTGTATTCACTTCCGCGGACTGCACCATAGCCTCTAGAACTAATCCTAAACCACGGGCAATAGTATTTAAAGTTTTCAAATACTATCAAATTACTATCAACGAAAGAACAAACCTTCAAATATGGCACTGATGCTGCATCGCTTGTTTAGCATGGGCTCTAACTTGCTCAGGATCAATCTTCGAATGAGGTCGTATAACAAAGTCCATGGGCATCGCCTCTGGTCTCGAAGTAACTTGCCTAGATTTAGAGTGGTCAGACTTCTTTGTCCTGTACCCAAGTAAATATTATCAAATGATATACGGCATAAAGAAATGATAAATAAACTCCAGAAGTAAATTAGTCCTTGAACCAGATACTGTGTTCTAACTCACAATGGGACATCCGCCAAATCATGGTCGTCATCTTTAGATTCCAGAACTGAAGATCTATTCATCGGCCTGCCATTTGACAGAAGGAAAACTATTGATCAGGGATGGATAGATAGATAATGATTTTGAATGACTAGGATAGACAGTAGTATTCGCTCCCTTCTCCCTCAGCAAAAGATTTTACATAGGAATATTGTCATCATCAACTTCTCAAAGATATGTTCTATAAGTACCTTCTTACAGACGGCCTTTGATGAGGAACTCTTTCATCATCAACGTTTCTCATGTCCTCAAACCTTGTGCTCTTATTAAAGAAGGGACGACTCAGCATGAACAAATCCCATGCTGAACTATCTTGATAGTGAAACAATGTAATGCTATTTTCACATTAATAATATAATAAATCTATGTATCCAACCAACTTGAGGATAACTTATTAAATAGAATAAAACCAGCAGGCAGAGACTTTAGCAATCAAAGTAAAAATCCTAGACCTTAGGACCGTGTCAGTTATCCTATGCAGCAGAACAAGCAACTCTTCCCAATTCCGAGAACTTAGAAATAACCCAGAAAACATCTCCCATTGGCCACTTCCTTTCATTTTCCCCTTCCTCAATCCCATCAATATGATTTTGATACAGATCTGGTGCTTACAGTTTCTTGGGTTCAAAATTTAAGAGTACAGAATAAAACAACATGCCTATATCCCTACAACCGGTTGTCCTTTCCTGTTCTTCAATAAGAATCTTCAAGACCCTTATGTTTCTCCTCATTGCAATACCGATAAACCAATTATGAAGCACTATCAAGATGGCTACAAGCCCATCCAAAGGATATCCTTTTATTCTATGCAGAAAATGAACCATCGTGGAGTAGCATATGGCAGACTAATGTCAAAATATCTCTGAAGAAACCTCCTAATACACAATCATATTTATAATCAAAATACCAGATAACTCCCTATTCTCCATCATCAAGAATGAGAAAACATAATTCAAAATAAGAACACTGCTCCAACCCGTGTAAAACAAGGAAAAGAGATATAATAGGCCATAATGCCGAAAAAAATAAAAAAAAAATAAAGAGAAAAAAAGAGAGATCTCTTCACACAAGTAGATGCATTGGAGGATGACGATGTTCCTTTAGAGAAAGATGATTTTTTTTTTATTTTGTATCATAGTAGTAGCCCTGGCTAGTCATACTATACAATGGAACATTTTTATGAAAACTTTATTTCTATAGAATACTTGATATAATATTACACTACATTTTTCAAAAATATGAAATTATATGCCTCACTTTGTCTAGGCATGTGTGTGCATGTGCCCTAGACCTCGACCTCATGCTCCAAAACACCCATTGACTCTGTGTGTCGGTGTTTGAAAAGGCCTAAGGCTCACCTAAGCGATAGGGGTTCCAAAGCTTAGGCGCAAAGCAAAGCCACACACCCAGGCAAAGTAAGACACCAATATTACCGGTCTAATTATGTCTTTAATCTTCCCAAAACATATAATATTCTCTTTAAAATCATGTTTATTGATCTTCCCACAACCCTTTTTCCCTCTCCCTTTACTTCCTAACATAAGATTTAGTTATTGTATTAATAAAATTAAAGCCACAAAATCGCTAATCAGAGTTTCTTCCTCTACATTAAATGCATTTCTTACATTTACCATTCAAAATTATGTCTATTAGTCTTCCTATGACCTTTTTTCCCTCCTCCCTTTCCTTTCCAACTGATTGTAGATTTTTTTGAATGAAATTATAACCCAAAAGTAACTAATTTTTAGTAAGGCACGCCTTACCAATGTTGCATTGCCTATGATGAAAAAAGCCTCTAATCCTCGCGCCTTAGGAGGCATGACTTTTCAAATATTGCGGTGTGTCTTAGGCCTTTTTAAACACTTATCACCACATCCTTTCTGCATGAAATCCATAAAAGAAAACATCCAACAACCGATGTGACAAATAACCATTACATCCAACTACATATGAACTTAAAGGCTAGAGTACAATGCCAAGCAAGACTGTCGCGAATATGCAAAAAGATCATCATCAACTTTTATAGCTAAGACAAAGAACAGCAGCACTTGCATCCTATTGGGGTTCCTTAAGTGAGAAAATGTCTCAAGACGTAAGTTGGTGTGTCGGTCAACCAAAGTACGTCGACCGAGCATAGAGCATCAGTTGGTCAGGTAAAGTGTGTCAACCACACAAGACCAACTGATGGGATTAGTTGATGTATTAGACTTGAGAAGAGCTTAATAAAGTTAAAGTTAAGGGAAACTTTTCATTTGGATTAGCTTGGCATATTAGCCAAGGCCAAGAGAAAAAATGTGGACAAAAGTAAGGCGAATAATGGAAAGTACAAGAGTGGTTAGAAAATCCTATCTTTCAAGGGTTTTGGTACTCTTCAACTGGCAACTTATGAATGATATAATCGAGTCATAAGGGTAAACATTAAGTAGTAACCTGTACACTTCTTCTGACTCTGATTGATGTTAGGTAGAAACTTGTACAAGACTTATCAGTTAATGAGATAGCTTGTATCGGCTTAGGCTTGATGAGAGAAGGTATAAAAGACTCTCATGCTAACCATTTATATGTGTGTGCAAGATCCCATTTTTCTCTCATTCTTGATATTCAATAAAAATCTCTATTTCTTCCTCCCATAAATCTTCATTCTTATGCTTGCGAATTTACTTTTATAATTGTTTTTATAATTGTGTTATTTAAATCAATGTTTAAATCTTGAGTATTTTTTGATCTTGTCTTCTGCACTCAACTAGTCGAGGGAGTATCATCCTATCAACTAGTCAACACATTAGGTTAGACTGTCCCAACAACCAGTATTAGAACTTTGTAGTGGTAATTAAGGAAGCTAGTAAATCAACCACAGTGATGTTGAATAGCATGAACTATAGGACGTAGAATAGCAAGATGGAAGATAAAATAGCAAGAAGGAATATCTTCACTATATAAAAGAGTTGGTAAAGCCAACTGAAAATGAAAGAGCCATGCTTGAAAGCATTAAAGAAAAAGAAAAGGAGTGGAAGAAACTCAATAGCTTGTGGTTTCATTTATCAATAGGTAGATGATAGTGTTATTATGTTGAGGAAAGCGCGTGGTTCAAGTTGGATTCACTTTATGCGAATAAGACCACCAGAAATAAGGTATAATGTATGAAGAAGTTATATAACTAAAGTATGAAAATAGAGCCCATAATAGCACACCTAAATGAATACCAAAATATATTCAACCACTTGAAGAACATCAAGATAATGTTTGGGGATAAATTTCACGCACTGTTGATTCTAGGTTCTTTACCCGACATCTAGAAGACTCTATATGCATCACTTAGCAATTCTACCTTAAGGAAAAAGCTCACGATGGCATCAATGACAGCGTTACTTCTAAGAAAAGAGAAAAGAAGAGATGGTAGCATCACCGACACTCTAAATTCCAAGGCACTTGTGATGGACTGAAGGAGAACCAAGAATAGGACACAGAAGGGGAGGTCTAAGAGTAGATAGGGAACTTGAAGAAGGATGAGTAGCACTTTCATTGTGGGAAGCTCGGCCACTAGAAGGACAGTTGGGAGTTGAATAAAGGTATAAAGAAGAAATGTAAAATGGATGAAGAGACAACAATTATCGCTAGTGATGATGCCAAGGCCGATTGAGTGGTGGACAATGGTGTATTCTGCCCTGTCACCCCGCATAAGGAGTACTTCTCTTATACGTTCATAGGTTTCAGTGAAGTGTGGATGAAAAATAATGGTGTCTTAAAAATAGTCGGTACAAAAAGTATTCAACTAGAGACAAGATTTGGTTGTACTTTAATACTTGAAGATGTTAGACACGTTCCAAACTTGAGAACGAATTTAATCTTGGTTTTAGAGCCCAATAACTAAGACTACATGAGCCAGTTTAGAAGAGGCTTATGGAAGTTGATAAAGGGGTCACTTATAAAAGTCAGGGGAACAAGTGTCACTATATCAAACAAAATCTAAGGCAAAGGTAAACTCAATGGAAGGCTCAAATGAGGTATGACATCGATGCTTGGGTCATACAATTAATAAGGGGATGAAGATTTTTAATAACTGAGGTGCAGTGCCCAAAGTTTGAGGTGGTGAGGTCAACAAGTGTACCCTTTGTGTCATGAATAAGTAGAGTCGAGATCATTTTGTCAAGGTAGCCAACAATTGAGCCAAATGAAAGCTAGATCAAGTCTTCTTGGATGTAAGTAGTCCAATGAGGGTGAAATCCTTAGGTGGATAGTCATACTTTGTTTATCGGTGACTCCTCTAGGAAGGTCTTGGTGTATTCCATGAAGATAAAGGATCAGTTGTTGACCAACTTCAAAGTCTTTCATGATAAGGTTGAACATGAGGCTAGGAGAAAGTTGAAGTGTATTCGAACAGAGAACAAAAGCAAATACCTTAATCTATTTGATGAATATTGTAAGGCTTATGAAATGCAACATGAGCAGACCGTTCCTAAAACTCCGTAGCACACTGGAGTGGTGGAATGAATAAACCACACATTAATGGAGAAAATGAGATGTTTGCACTCATATGTTGAGCTTCCAAGGTTATTATAGGAAATTTTTTTACAGACAGCATGTTACATCATTAACCTATCTCCATCAGGTCCTCTTAATGGACCACAAACATCTGAAAGTGTTTGGTTGTTGTGCATTTGCTCACATTCTAAGGGGTGAGAGAACAAAGCTGGACGAGGATCATCTCATCAAGTTTGGCTATAAATTGTACAATCTAGTAGATAAGAAAGTTGTCAAAAGTAGAAATGGAGTATTCTTTGAGGACCAGAACATCAAGCACTTTATGGAAGATAAGAGGTTGGAGCCTTACATTGACCTTAAGAATCTAGTGATGATTTCAAGGGAGCTAGCTTACATTAGATAGGAGGTTGGAGGCTTGCATCAAAAAGAGATGACCCCATAGGAGAGCTTGAGGCAAAATCCAACTCCGATGAAGAAATATCAAGGTACCATGTCGAGACGGTAGTTCATAATGATCATGACCCTAAGTCGGTACAACCCCAATGGTCTGATGTGCCGGAAGCTCCATATTATTATTATGATTATCTTTATTATTATTATTATTATTATTATTATTATTATCATCATCATCATCATCATCATCATCATCATCATCATCATCATCATCATCATCATCATCATCATCATCATCATCATCATCATCATCATCATCATCATCATTATTATTATTATCATTATTTTCTTATTAATACTATTAATACTAACTTTGGCTATTATCACTTTTATTATTAGTGTAAATATTAGGACTCTTATATTACTATTACCCTTTTCGATTATTATTATTATTATGCTTAACATTATTATTATTATTATTATTATTATACTTGACCATATTATCACCAAGGCTACTACTATTATGATTTTTAGGACCTTTATTTGTATTATTCTTAAGATGGGCACTATTATTAATATCATCATCATCATCATCATTATTATTATTATTGTCACTACTACTACTACTACTACTACTACTACTACTACTACTACTACTATAAATATTATTATTATTATTATTACCTTATCATTTTTGTTAATATATCATAATCACTAACCTATTATCACTACTAGCATTATCAATATAAGTATCATTATGGTCACTACTTTTATATTACTAATATCACTATTATTATTATTACTAGGGTTTGGGTCGATATTATTATTATCACTAAAACTAATAGTATTATTATTATTAGTAATATTGAAACTATTACTTTTAATACTATGAATATTACTATGACTACTTTAACATAAACCATGATGGCTAATAAGACTTATTTTGGTTAGTAGTAGCATGATTAATTATTTTGAGAACAATAACCCTACTTTTAATTATAAAACTACTATTATCATTATTAGCCATTAACTTGTCTTATGTGTAGCGCAGCTTGGAGTTGAGGTATGTTCATGTGTTTACTTATGACATGAGTATAATATGTATATGTGGTGATTATGATGTGATATGATGTAACCCTCTAGGACATGCATGTTAGGATGATTGATAATATGATATGGGGATGAAAGGATAAAAAGGAAGAAAATGAAAAGTGAGTTCACTAAAGGGGACATGAGGTTGACCAAACTACCTCATGATCTATGAGAGGAAAATAAAGAGGAGGAGGTGATCAAAATGAATGAGAGATGGGAACCATGCATGGGAATTCTAAGGTTTGCATGGGAATTTCGAGGGTTTGCATAGGGTGGATGGAGTTTGCATGGGGATGATCTTTAAGTGAGAAAAGTTATTTTAGGGTGTAAGTAAGGTAAGGGGAGAGTTGTGGAGTGATTTGAGACTTGGGATGAAAATAGTACGTAGGTTGGTGTAGGGTTGTATAGGGGACCTAATTAGGTTTTAGGAGGAAACCCTAATCTGGGGAAATGTGGAAGTAAAAACAATTAAGGAAGAGTGGAGTATGGGTTAAGAGTGGACATTTATTATATGAGGGATGAGTATGGGTGCCATGGGAATGAAGAAATGTTAGGTGAAAAATAAAGAGATTACTTGTGGGGGAAGAAAGGTGCTAGGGTTTGGAGTGGCCAACTAAGGTTTTTCGGTCACCTGTGAAATCGATGGGTAAAGTGATATGATTTGGGGTTAAATCTAAATGAGATAAGGTAATGGGCGATGAATGAAATAATGGTAGTGTAAGTAAGAGGAAGTTGGGCCACATAGGTCCAATTAGGGTTTTCAAGGGAAAACCCAAGAGGGTGATAGTAAGTAGAGTTGGATGTCATGAGGTGATGGGCCTTAACCCACACCCTTAGGAGTTGGGTTTTCATTATGGGTAAATGCAAGGGAGAATGGATGTTAAGGCAGTCTCAAGATATGGGACGGTCCCCCTTGAGAGGATAGAAGTAGAAGGTTGGTGACATGTATGCTAAGGGTGAAATATTTATCAAATAAGACACGAATAAGATACTAACCATTTAAAGAGAAAGATTGTTAATCTGGGCCTAGACCGGTCCACCGATGAATAATAGTGGTCAAGAGCCAGGTTGCCCTAGAGATCGGTCCACCGACGAATAATAGTGGCTAGGAGTGTTTTGCCCTACATGATTTTTGGTCCACCGGCTATAATAGTAGGGGTTTCCGTGCTTAACAAACCAAATGTAATAATGATAAGACATGGGAAAGGCACGAAGTAATTACAGTAAAACACCATGTGAGTCGGGGCTAGACCAGTCCACCAGCGAATAATAGTGGCCAGAAGCGTTCTGCCCTGGAGACTGGTCCACCGACTATAATAGTGGTTAGGAGCATTTTGCCCTGTATGTATTCTGGTCCATCGGCTATAATAGTGAGGTTTCCTCACTCGCATGGGTTGATAAAGAGTATGTGTGAAATGATCATGTTGACCATTGAACTAAAGAACAGGTTTATCTGGACTGTAATATGGCCTCATTATCTGTATTATTGCATCTGGCCTCACGCGTGTGTTACATGCCTTATATGTTGTCCTTAGCTGTGTGGTTACCTTACTCAGTGCATAGCGTACTGACTACCCGTTTCATGGGTGCTTCTCATTCCCACAAGTAAAAGACCCATTTGAGTTCGTGCACGTAGGAGATGATGTTTTCGATGCCTACGACACTTACGAGGCATCGGGCGGGTTGAAAGTTGAGTCTAGACTTGGCTTGGGGATCGAGAGTGACCTGATCGGACTCTATCTTTCCTTTTATTTTTCCATGTATCGTTTTTATGCTAGTTATGTTATGTCATACGGTATTTTATGTTTTAGAAAACTTTAGTTACTTACTCCTGGGGTTGTAAGTCTTAAAACACACTCTGATTTCTGTATGGCGATGATTGAGTTCTTTCATATATTCTCATTTTTAATTAATGATATGTGTTTGGTATAAATCTTTTTCAGCCTTAACACATAGTACTGGAACGGTAGGAGTGAACCGGTCTAGTACTAAATGTGTCAGTAATATCCCCAGAATTTACAGTTTTATTATTTTGCTTCTGTTAAACCTTTTCATTTAAACAAAAATTTTCAGTAGTAAATTTTTGGAGGTATTACAATAAGAGAATAGTAATAAATAAAGTAATAAATAAATGAGTAAATAAATAAATAGTGTGAGGTCTAAGGGCTAACTAAAAAGATTAAGGACTAAAAAAAAGTTAAGAGCTCAAGCATTCAAAAATTCTACCATTTATAATCTAGATAAATTTATAATCTAATCCCATATTACTAACACATAAAAAATAAAATATACAATCATAGAATGTCCTATAATAATTATTATAATTAATTATACAAAATTACTAATTTTATAAATAGGGTTTCTATAAATGAGATATTACAGATGATCCATATGCCATACGCAATTTGGAGTTGTTACTTGTTGCATCTTGTAGCACATGAGATATTTATCTGATGCCCATGTGACACATGAGATAGATGTACTACATGTTATAAGTGATATGTTGCCAATGTGGCATGGAAGATAGAGGTATCCCATGTTATAAGTTACCTTATGCCCATAGGACATGGGATATAAATGTGTTTCATGTTATAAGTTTCCCACATGGCAAGGGAGATAGATGTATTTTATGCTATAAAGTGAATTGATATTATTAGTGCAATTGTATAAGTATGATGAGAGGATTATTTAGTGGCATTATCATGATAAGGTGGAAAAAATAAATTGAGTGGAACCCATGATAGGAATTTAGTATTTGTGGCATTCTTTTAGTGATGTGTAGATTTCAAAGGAGTGATATATGTAAAGCGGAAATTATGTGATCACATTGATATAATGGATTGAATAAGCAATTAGCCTTACATGTGAGAATGTATATCTATGAAAGCATTCCCTTCATATCTATTTTGTACAGCACATTTTACTCTACTAGTTATACCATGCAATAATGCAATGTGAGCATGATATTTGCTATTAGTTATGTGTGTTTAATTAATTATTTTTATATCAAATATTCTATTTTTTATATGTTTTGGTGCAATTGTTTTTGTTTCTTCTATAGCTTTCTATTTGGTTCTGATTGAGAGATTATAGCTTTCATTGTAGCTCGTTAAGTAATATTGGTTTTGATCATTAGGATCGTATATCCGCCTTTGTTTTTATTTGGTTTGATCATATTGATAATCACAATTCTTCTTTTTCTCTGATTTATTTTGTTATCTTGCACCTAGGCGTGTGAATTGGTCCAAAAGTGGATTGAACCACAACATGGTTAAGGACAAGAATTTTTTTAAGCTTGAATCAAGGACCAAATCGAGATCATACTGGAATTATCGGTCTAAGACCGGTCAGAATTGAAATCATTAAATTATATACATTTTTTAATGTAAAATGTTAATAAAATTTTGGGTCATATCGAAAAACCGCACTGTATAGGACTGAAACGGGTTAATGATAATTTTTTTTTTTTACTTCAAGATTGAAACCTAAATCGGAGACCGAAATACTAGTCTGGTCTTGGACTAGAAACCAAGAAAAGGCCAGTTTGATCCCAAATTTTATTTCAGACCGATTTTTAAACACTCATCTTTGTATCAATCTAGAATAAAGTGTTACTCATACTTGATCCTTGGTATAAGTTAATTTTTAGCATTACACTGAACACATGTTAAGTATTAGTTGTACATTCTCCATATTTAAAGTAGTGTTAATACTTTACATTTCTTAGTTAGATTTCTACAAATCCTTTGTACACAAAAATGTTCAAGATGTAAAAATGAGAGTTGTCCAATTCTTATCCAAAGTCTTGATGCCTGCCTCACACTCGCACGTAAGTTTGTAGAGGATGAATGAAAGCCTAAGCTTTTTATAGTGTAAAGTTTCAATTTGAGACTTATTCCATCTTTTTTAAATTGTAGTGCATCTGAAATTTTGGAGACATCTTAAAAATTACTTGTAGAAGAATGAAGAATGAATGACAAATAAATTATAAAAAGAGTTTGGGTAAAAATAAATGGTGAAACAAATAGTGAAGTCCGCTAATTACATTATAACTCTAATAATATCAAAAAGAATTGCAGATATTTATATTAAAAAATATATAAAAAATATAAAAAATTGTAATCAACACAACAAATTTTTATTAAAAATATCTTAAAATAAGGTAAAAATATATTTATGTTTTTTTTTTAATAATGAGCAATTCAACCATTACACTTTAATTATAACACAACTTTTGCTTATATTTGTAATCCACGGTGATTTTTATTATTATTTATATATCACTCACATATTTGGATATATAGTGTAATTTATGAAAATGAAGTAATTATCATTTATGTTTCACTTGTGTGTGTGCACGATATAATTTGTGGGAATTTTTTTTTCCATATATATATAATTGTTATTTATAATTTATAGAGGAATTATGTTAAAATGCACGTACCAACTAAAATAAAGGAGTACAGCCTCATCCTTGTCCAGGTTGCAGATAGAGGATAAGATATGCAACAACAGAAATTTGTCCTGACCACTAACCGGTAATGACTTCTCTTCTTCACAGTCTATTTGGTAGAAGGGGAAGAGATGATAAAAGCTGCAACTGCGGCCGGAGGATATCATACGATAACTCCACTAGTCATAACTCGATTATATTACCCCATAATAAATCCAAAGCCAAAGCTTAAATCATTATTTCCCTCAAAGTACCAATGTCGATGTCTCAGATTCAAGGCTGCTGCTTCGTCTTCATCTTCATTCTCAGAGGGAAACCGACGGAAACAGCTACCTCCGCAGGTAATTATTATAGATTAGTTAACGACTAATAGTTCGTAATGCATATCTAAATTTTGTCTTGAATAATTTTGGTTTAAATCAGTTTACGAAGTGTCCTGATTTCAGTTGTATCCGTCATCGGCGTATACATTTATCCAGTGGTCGATTTGAGCTAGCAATTAGAATTCAGAATAGAGAAAAATTGCGATCGTTTTCGAAGTAATCTTGACTGTAGAAATTGTAGTTTAATCTAAGCCTTCGTTATATACTCATAAAAAATTATTATTTTGAGTTATGGAACTAAAATAATCAATTAATTTATCAGTGATGGACCAGTAGAATTTTCCTCCGCTCCGCAGCCTCCACCATTGTCCGCGGAACAACCTGCCAAAGAAGATGATAGGAAAGATGATGTTTCAGAGTTCTTTCGACAATTTTGTCAGACTAATTGAAGGGTAGAATGATTTGGATGGGAATTTGGGGTTTGGGTTTCGTTATTAAAGTTGTAGTAATGAAAAATGTAGGAGAATGAGCCTTCTATAATCGTCGACGCTCTAAAGATTGTTCGACTGTTTTACGATATACTTCTTTTGGATATACTGGTTAAAATTTCTTTTTTTAATAATTTAAAAAATTATTCAAGCTTAGTATTATAATTTTATTTACATTCTTCATTAGAAATATTTAATAAATAGATATAAAAATATAAAAAAAAATATTTTAATTTTTTTAAAGTAATTTTGTTTCTGTGCAAAAAATTATTGCTAGAGCGATTTATTTTTTGATACAAAATAAATAACAAAGTTTAAAAAATAAAATACCTAAAATAATTAATATACGTATGCATAAATATATTTTTATCCACTTTATTATTAATTAATAAAGGAGATATTAGATGACATTATAGGAAATAAAATATTTATTTTGTACGAGTTTTTGTAATATAATTTGTATTTAGAAATATTTTTTTTAAGAAAAATTGTATATATTATAAAATGAATGGAATAGTAACCATAGTTTGACGTTTTTATAAAAGGTTATTAATTATTTTTAAAAGTATTTGGTTGACAACTTTTTATAAACTTGTTATCAATAAGCTTGAACTTCCAACTTTTGTCCGTCTTTTAGTTTTCAACTTCCAACTTTAATCTCATAGCTAGCTTTTTAATTCACAGTGACAAACATACCCTAGTTCACTAGTGTAGGGACATGTAAGTAGATTAATTGACCGACCTAGGATCAAACCGTTGTTGTAAGTATAATATGAATTATAGTATAATTTATACAGTATAAAAAATAAATGAATAGAAGGAAAGAGTTATTATTTTTAATGAATAATAACAATCATATTAATTATAGTATAGAAATATATAGTATACAAAATAAATGAATAAAAAGAAAAAAATATTATTAATGAATAATAATATAACAATAATAATAGTAATAATAGGCGTATCTTATTAATCAAAATAATAACAAAAGCCCAAAAGCATAAGTCCAAAATTATATTTTCTAAGTTAACTAAATTCACGGTACGTCCTTAAAGTAGTTTTGCCCCCTAATATAGTTTTTAAAGTTGTGAATAATTATCTTCTAGAATTGAATATATTTATGTTCCTAATAAAAGTAGCAATATGATATGATAAAACTCTTAACAAATTTAACATTATGGTAATACTCAACTACAAATAATAGAATAGATGAGAGAGAGAGAGAGATGTACTAATAATTTTGGAAAACCAAAATTTCTCACTAAATAAAGCCCGTAGATATATAGAGTCGCCATGGTGACAACCCAACCTAATTAGCTAGAGATTCCAAGTTCTAGATTCAAACGGACAACCGAGCTATGGAGACTCAACGATGCATTAAGGAACTTATTTTTATCTACCTATTCTTATGATGAAGTAGTGCAAATAAGAGGATAAAGTTAGGCTATGTTTTTTACGGTCCCTATAACTTGATAAATTCAAGTGGAGTATTAAGGGTATAATAATTAGGTGATCACCTATGTGAGTGAAAAGTGGTCGCTTCTGTGAGATTTTTATAATGTTGAATTCTCTAAAACACTCATGAACCAGAAAGTGTTCATGGCCGAAACAAATATAATTATAAAACCTAACTATGCTGAAAGAAAATTGTGTGGTATCTATTTTCTTGATTTTCACTTGAGGACAAACTATTTAAAGGATAGTTGCCCATTGATTGGTTAATAAACCTGATAAAAATTCACTATGTAAAGTTTAAAGTCTTAGTTACTTATCAAAACATAGTTTACTTCACTTATACTCAATTTGAAAATACAATAGAAACTAATTTTATTTTTCATTTGGAGAATGAACACATTCCAAGAAAAATATCATTACCATTTGATAGGGTAAGGTGAGAGATATTGCTTAAGTATGTTATGGTACATGCTTATAAGGCTCTTGCCATATAACAATCTAGTGAGGATTGTTGGAATAGATTGCAACATAAACTAAATTTATTTGCTCCAAAATTTTAATTAGTATTAGTTACTAATTATTAGCCTTTTGGAAATTTAATTGATGTTAGTTACTAGCTAATTAGTTTGGTTGGAAAATATCAATTTATACAAGTTACTAATTATTTAATTTACTTTGAAATATTTAATCAGTATTGATTACTAGTTATTACTTGCTTTTGAAAACATTTTAATTAGTCACTTAGTTTAATAATTAATTTACTTTCTTAAGATACTAATTGTTAATTGGTATCAAGTGGAGGATTTCAAGAAGAGCGAGGGTTTCATCTAGATAAGGGGAAGTCGAGGGCAGTTGTTGAGGTTGATTGAGAGGAACAAGAAGCCCCATAGATGCTGCAAACGGGTGGATGCTTTTCTACTGCGCAAAACATAAACTAAAATCGCTTTTTAGTCACAAAAATAAAATAATCATTATTTCTAAAAAGACAACATAAGATCATAGTTAAAGTTCACTTTGCAGTGGGTTGACTGGGTTCTTTGCTGAACTTGCTTGGTCCATCAGATTTAATAGTAATCTGTTTGGGAACTCATATTTCAATTGTGAGATCCCAAACAGTTATGATAAATGAAACAACCTTCGTCCACAAATAATATACCCAAGCACTAACGTCTCTTTGTTTCGTTTTGATAGTATGTATGTATATGTATATGTGTGTGTATATATATATATATATATATGCATGCCAACAATTATTCCTATGGTGCCCGATATACGTAAGTACGGCAAATCATCATGTAAATGTCAGTGCATACGAGTAATCTTTCAACATACATGTATGTAGGTAAATACAAAGGCTTCAAAAACTACCCGCCGTTTGATTACAATATCAACACCAAGTGGGAGATGGCCTGGGAAATGGACTTGCGATTACGTTTTGACATTTAAGGATCTTCACTTAGAAGATTTAGCTGAGAATGGAGATGGTCGCAAGGACACACAAATACTTGTTACGCTGTCCTTACATAAGGTATCACAAATGCCAATAAACTTGTTCTTCTGATCTTGAATTCGCAAAACTTTGTACTCATCTCATTCGCCAGTCATTGCTACTGCCTACTGCTATACATTAATCAATATGAATGTGCGTGCATACTACTTTTGTACATATGTTTTGCGTTCAGCTGGTTTATGTTTTGAAGTATATAAGTTGCAGCATACAGGGTTTGGCGTATCCATTGATGGCAGGGTAGTTGCTTCCATACCCAGGACTTGCAGCAGTTGTTCTCTTCCTTACTGCAGTGAGGTATATACGGGCATAACAACCTTGCTAGCTAAGATCCCCTACAAATTTTATACTAGACAGTAGCACCATGCATGAGTGCGGATTGTCTTCATTCTTAGTTTGCAACATTTAGTCTGTTGGCGGTCCTTGTTCAGATCGATACCAACTTCAACGTCTGGATTCTGCCTTCTAGCAGAGATGATAGTCCAACTCAGCTGCCAGAAATCGGGGGTGATGATCCATCGGTATGCCCTCCTATCATTCAGTCTTTTCATCATTGGTTGCGTTCAATTTCATAACCATGCATTGTTGTTAACACCAATGCTAACTAATGGTTGCACACAGGTTATCTACGTCAAACCTGGAGATGATGCCGAGCTTGACTCATTGATTCAAGATACCGTTAGACTCCAGATATCTGTGAAGCAGACTTGTTCTGAATCTTGCGAAAATTCTGAACCTAAACTGTACTGTAAGTGCTGATAGTAAATTGCTGTATACGCACCTTTCCGTGAATTATATGGGCTGGTGTCTGTGGCTATATATATTGTTATCTAGATTTACATCTCGTGCGTGGACTGCAGATATTGGTGAACAGAAAGCAGCTTCGCTCCATAGACGGTGGTCGAGGCTCTTAGAGCTGAGGAATTCTGCTACGTAGATGCAGTATAATACATTAGATATCTAGTCAGCCTTGATACTGATATATCCACCAGGTCTCTTTATGCACCTACTCGTGGTGGTTGTAAATACATGAATTTCACTTTATGTATCTATCTTAAAATGAGCCCACTTTGATGAGGTCTTCTAAGTTTAGATGCTAGGCGATCTTATCAATTCGGATGTTGTAATAATAATTATATCCTTGTTTAAAATTACTTAGTAAAAATAATTATTTAAGATAGTTATTTATTTTTAAAAAATTAGCCTAATTATTGTTAAATAAATAATTACTTTTAATAAATAGATTCAATCAAACCTTAAGTTTCTATAATATAAAAAAACAAAATATGATAAAATGATATATATATATGTAGCATTTAATTGACTAGTTGATATGACGTAAATGTAATGGAGCTCTCAGCTATATTGGTCTGCCTTAGCTCCTGTCTGATTGCTGAAAGATTGATTAAGTTACCAGTTGGAAGAGTAAGGAAATCAGAAATCGTATTCGAATTCACGCACAACTACTTCGAACCGGTTTGGCTTAAATAGGTTTTTGTAAGTGGCCGAGCTAGTTCTTTGTTGTTACCGAGGATACGCTTGGGCAGGGGCAAAGTACCAATTTCTGTAACCAAGTTATACGGCATCTAATCCGCAACTTCGACTGATGGCTACGATGGTGGAACTGGTGATTCATAATTGGCGGTGATGAGGGATATGGTGTTTAACAGTAATTGATTATTGTTGTCATTTGTATTAACCGCGTCTTTACTGCATTTAGCTCTTGCTACTTGATTGTCATAATCACTATGGGTGAAATCAGAAGAAGAAGAAGAAAAGAGGCAGACGATCAAAAGTACAATTCCGAGCTGCCAAAGCTCTAATTTACATCTGACTAAAAGCATTGCAGTTGCATCAAAGAGGATAAATATGGTGTTATCCTAACTATAATTCTTTTGGTTTCATTAATTTAGATACTATTTTGCTTTATATATATATATTGAGGTTAGTTCTCTAAATACTATATTTTTTTAGCTACTTATAATAATTTTTTCTACAAATTGAGAACTTAGGGTAATATTCTCAACGGTAGCAGTGTTTATATAGGGGACATATTTAGTAGAAATCATTCCTTATGATGAAAACTAGAAATCACCCTAACCACCTTTAATTTCATGAGCCACTTAGAGTAATTTTCTCCATCCATCAAGAGTAGTTTCTATTACCTACTAACGATACTTTCCTAACTTAAAACAAAAATATATAATATTAATAAAAACATATCATTGTATTTTTTTTATAACATTCAAATACTATAGTTTTTGGAGCTATTTATAGTAGTTTTCTTAATATACGGAGAATAGTTTCCTAACCTAAAATATAAACACACAATGTTTATGCTTATATATGTATATGTGTGTGTGTGTGTATTCAAATGCTATAGTTTTCTAAACTACTTACAATAGTTTTCTTTACCTAATAAAAGTAGTATCTATTGATCTCAACTATAGTAGGATTTTAAATGAGAACCAAATCTTAATGAGAACTTGAGAACTTTCAATCCAAATGATTAAATCAAATATGAAGGGTTGATATCAAAATTATTGCTATAATTGATGAAACTATTATTAGTAAGTAGAGAAAACTACATTCGGTGAGTTGAACAAACTATAGTATTTGAGTATAAAAAAAAGTTGTAATGTTACTATAAATATTGTGTATTTATGTTTTAGGTTAGGAAACTACCATTGGTGGATGAGATAAACTACTATTAGTAGCTCAAAAACTATAGTATTAAGTGTTAGAGATAAAAAAATGATTGTATTTTTGTAAATATTAAAAGTGTTAGGAAACTATCATTAGTGAGTAGAGAAATATATTATAAGTAGTTCAATGGCAGTTTTCAGTTCTCATCATAATGATAGTTCTTACTATATACACACATTAAATGTTCAATCTAACTTTTTTTTTATTCATATTAGTCCCTTGCAGTGTGTTTGGTTTAGGGAAAGTAATAAGAAAAGGAAAAAAAAGTAGAAGAAAATTAATTTCCTAATGTTTGGTTGCTCATAAAATAACAAGGAAATAATGTAATGTGGAAACAATTAGAGAAAGTTGTATGTCGGTGATTTCCTTATGTAAACTTAGGCTTCATTTGGTTCTAATAAAATAAAATCAAAATACTTTCTTTTAAATTTTTCTTAAAAAAATTAAATAGTTAGTCTTTAATAATTGTATTCCTTCCTTCTTCTTTTTTCTATCTTAGTCTCTTAAGTAAACCAAATATAAAAAAATCATTTTCCCCTCTCTTTTTTTTTTCTTTTCTGTGAAACTTTATAAGAGCCAAATAGATTCTTAAGGAAAATGGGGAAAACTTGAGGTAAATGACTTTATGATATAGAGGTGCAATAAGTAATAACTCATTTATAATTTTCTCTCCCTCTAAGCTAGATCACAATTACTCAAAAATACTTTAGTGAAAACAAAAGGTCTAAAAGCTTGCTCTAGTGGGATAGTAATGATGTATCTCTCCTATTGAGTGGTTCATGGTTTAAGACCTATTGTTGGTAGTTTATTTGTGTTTTTCCATCTTTTTCATTTTTTTTCTTTACAATAATCTAACAAAAGAAAGAATTAACATTATTTCATTTTTCTTTTCCTTTTTTTTTTTTACTATTTCCTCATATCCAAACAGAACCTTATGCTTGTATTATAGTGATATGTTTATCAACATATTACTTTTTTGTACACTCGTGTTCTATGGATACATAAAGTTAGTAACAAATCATAAATATGTTTAGCTTAAGTTACAAGGAGTTTGGTGGATTAATGATAATGTTTACTTCTTTTTTTTTATTATGTAGAATGTTTGGAGTGAATAAAAACATTTCATAATGATGTCCTTTTTGAATAGTTTTTTTTTGTCTGTTCCAAATGCATTGGACAAAAAATATAATAAAGTAGGGAGTTATATTTTCTACCTTATTACCACCGCACCAAACACTCTCTTAGAGTCTTTTCTCCTTAGTTTATTTTTACGACTTAGCATAAGACCTTATTAGTGTAGGGTATATTATATTAGTAAAATTTTGATGATAATAAAAAAATTAAAGATAATAGTTATAACGACAATGATGACAACAACATTAGGAGGAGGATGAGGAGGAGAATATTAATTATGATAGTGACAACAACAACAACAACAACAACAATAATAATTATTAATAATAACTCATATTAGATCAATTGAGACCAGGAATGAATTGATAAGAATAGACCCTTAGTAGTAATTTTATTTATATAAGTTGGTACAAGTAAAGTGCCAATGTTGTTTTCAAGCACATTAAGGATGAGTTATGTGTATATGGGTGTCACATTGTTTTCTAATGTATTCTAACATTGATGTTATATCATAGGTATTAGTCAATACCAATTCCATATATATCTATTATGATATTATTATAGGATATTATGCATACTCTATGTTGAGCTTAGCTAGATTGCATATAGAATATTATTCTCACCAAGGATATTAGGGCTTGAGAATTTGAGCACATGGTAGCAAAGTAAATTGTAGTTGTGTTAGTGTACAACATTTTACATTTGTTTGTGCAGACTAGTGAGATTATTGGTATCTCACATGGTGGGAACATGCAGGGTTGACAACTAGTTTTGATGAAATTGAATTCTAGTGCACATGGTTAGGTGAAGCATCCAATCCATTAAAATGAGTTGTCGAAAGCTTTATGATGAGATGATTGTGGACATATAGGTATGAAGCTGATAAGGAATAGATATACATGCAACAAACATGTCGAGGTGCTAGATAATTAGATAGATCTCAAGTGTTGTAGAGCAAAAATGATGATTGTTTTAACTTTATGCGAGTGTCACAAAATTAATAAGGGAATGGTTTCTAAAATGTTGGCAAACAATTTATGAGCCATTGTGTTGAGTAATGGTACTTGTGTATATGGATGAGGGATAATGTAACAATCTAGGTCTTTATCAATCATCTTAAGATTAAACAAAATAGATATTTATGTTTGTTCTCTTATTCTCTTATATGGATTGACGTCAATGTTATATATGCTCATTTTTTCTTTCATTACTAGAAGGGCATGAACCTGAGAATATAGAACTTATAGTAGGGGATCAATATAAACTAACATGGGGTAGAAAATACCCAAAAAATAAAAAAATAACCTCTTACTAATACCAGGGGAGGAGAGTCATAAGGATGGAAACCATACTTCAAGTTGTGTCCCAAATACACCATGTCATCCGTAGCTCTATTGCTTTCTCTAAACTCGTGTTGTATAGAAAGAAAAAAAAAGGTAAACCACTATCAACATGCCTCAATTTTTTAGGTGTAAGGTTGCTATAAGGGGGAGAGTTATTAACTAGTAGGATGATGAGTAGGAAATCACAAGTCAATTCCACCTTTCTAAAGCCATAGTTCCAAGCTTTAGATGACTCGTAGAAGATGTCCTAAAGTTCATCCATGAGAATAGATCTTAGGTTTGTCACAGAGACAAACTTCCATATATCAATATGATTGCAACCTACTCCTCTAACAACAATTCTTATCAAATTACTGAGGGTGCTTCCATCTGCAATGATCATCAACACGTTCACTAGTGGGGGACACCCACTGTAATACCTCATTTATAGAAACCCTAATTATAAACTAGTAATCATATATAATTAGTTATAATAATTATTTTAGGATGATTTTTATTAAATGTGTTATTATTAAGTTTATTATTATGGCATATGAGATATAAATTTAATTAGGATAAAATTTGGATAGAATTTGGTTATTAGTTTTAACCCTAGTTGGAACCTTGGCTTGTATCTATTTTATTGAAGAACCTTAATTAGATAAAATAGATAAAAGTTGTATCTATTTTTGATAACTGGATATTTTTCCCCTGGTTCAACTATCCTAAATAACATCCCTAACCTATTCTAATTTTTGGTCTTCTACTACCCCTATTCCCCCGACGTAAACTACTCCTTCACACCCACTCTACCTTTGCCCCATGTTCTCCTTGTCCATGTCTTGCCCAACCTTGCACCATTTGCACACCATCATCCATATAAGCCCCCATATTATCTTTCTTTGGTGTTTTTGATTCAGACTAATGCCCTGTCTATCTTCTTTCCTCTTCTTCATCTCCTTCCTCCCTATCTCTGGTTTTCATTCGAACCAAAATTACATACCATCATCATCTTCATCACCGCAACCCTCGCAGCCATTAACCACCAAGCACCACCATTTTCCCTAGCAACCAACGAGTACTACCTCCCTATAAGTCCCCTCATTGCCGCCCAACCATCACTGCCTCAAGCCACTTTGTTTCCTTTCCCCTGTTGTGCTCTATTTCATTTTTTGTTGAGGCACACAACCCATGTGCGTTCTCATATGGCACACGCACAATGCACACATAGCTCATGTGCTTCTCTCATCACTTTATTCTCACACACTTGTGCTCCTTATGCAAAGCTGTGAGCACCCTTCCTCCTTAACGCAAGCATGCGCTGCATGTATGACATGCTCCCTTTCTTTCGTAGAACCATGCTTGTACCCTACATAGTTCTTCACCCAGCCATCCTCTGTGTGAACCAACATTGTACCTCCCCTCCTTACTATGGCAATAATGGTCATTTCACCCCTTGTTGTGGAAAGCTTAGCCACTCCTTCCCCCTTGATGGGTGACATTATGTCATTCCTCCCCCTGTAGCATGAGAGAGTGTTGTTTTCCCCCTTCCTTTGAGTAACTTTGTGTCATTGTGGCTCTATTATTGTCTTGAGTAGTTTCCTATGCCTCGGTTATTTTCTAAATTTTTCCCGAGTTGGTTTAGTTAATTTTGGTTATTGTTGTGTGGTATTAGATGATAATATATGTGTTGTTGGATGTCGATTGATTAAGTAACGCTTGAGGTAAATCCAATCACTCATGAGATAATAGAGCTTATGTGTGACCATGATAGGTTTTTAGATCTAGAAACATTCTAGGGTTTTATGTTATGTAAGTGTTATGATATGTATGATAATATGATAACATGCTCTTAGATAGTTACTGCATACATTTGACTGACCGTTAATAATTAGTGACACGCATGTGCAATTTATTAAATGATGAATGTATACATGTCTAGGGTTTTTGACCTTGTTAAGATATTATTTTTATGCTATGTTAATCATTCCATGATTATCATTGCATGTGTAACTAGAGTTAATATGAGTAAACCAAAAGTATGCATGTATGAATAGGCTTAAAACATGATAATTTATATTCATATGCCTTAGAGATAGAAATAATTCCTTACATGCACCATAATGTTAATTAACACATTAAATGTCGTATCATATGTATGCATGTTTTGCACGGAATATATGATACATTACAAATACATTATTTTGGTTTGTGCACCTAATTTGCTAAAAACATGGTTCATGCACTCGAGGATTAGCTACCCTAGAGACGAGGTGTAGCCTTTAGCTTGAGTTAGTTTGTTGGTGTGCCATTATTCCTCAATAAGACCCTAGTCTACTCTATAGGTGACCTATAGGGGGTATTGATACTTAAGGATTAGGTAACCGAGGTTGGATGATATTATGCTGCCTGTGTACACCAATATTATCGAGCCACCACAATGTCCCTAGGTTCTAAAGTGAGGGTATTGTGTTTCCTTCGTACACCTGTATGACCGGATTTACTTTAGTGTCCCTTGGTTGATGGTCTCTCCTCAAGTAAGATAAATAATAAGGAAGCATACGTTTAATGGCCTTGGGTTTGACTTGGATTTTTGGGATGGTAGATGCTTCAATGACTTACCTTAGTATTTAAAATTGATTTGATTAATTTCTTTGGCCATGGATTTTGATGTGACTATTGTGTACTTTGAGATGATGTTAATTGGTTAGGTATTATTGGTTGCTATGCATGAGACTTCAATGTTGTATATGTTATCACATGATTATTGTATATTGTTATGGCATGCGTTTTGTTCCTTGACCATGTTTTTAGAATTTTGTGATTATGTTCAATATGAGTATACTTCCTCTTTTGAGGTATTGTGATTTAATCAATATGACAAATTTATATTGATACTACTTTTGTAGATACCTATGTGAAGACCATATAGTGGCATAAAGCATATAAGATTGTCAAGGATAAGTGGAGTAACTAGGAAGAGGTTTCATTCTTGTAATGGGCTTATGGGTATAAGAGTTGGGTAAAATAGTGTTATACCTTTAGGATTTAAGCTTTGTTATAATCGGTTTTCCTTAAGGCTATTATGTCCCTCATTGTATTTTGATTATCCTTGTGTACGAAGGATATATATTATGGATCTAACTTATTTTGAGCCTTAGCACTTGGAATAAGAAAGGTGATGGAACCAAAATTATGCTAAGTGTGGTAGTAACACCCATTAATTGAGATTAATACTTCCACAAAATAAAATTTTTAAGCAGTAAATTGGGGGCATTACAACAACCAACTATAATCAATGAAATTTCCTTATGCACCATGTCGGCCATATAGATATTATCCTAAGCTCAAAATTCATTAGAAGCAAAGGCTTTAATCCGTGTTGCAACACAATTCAACCATATTTCCTTCCATTAGAAAATGTGTTAGTTTCTTCAACACCATAAACACCAACAAGTGATTATGGGTGTGGCATCCCTCGGAGGATAGATTTCTTAACGTCCTTAGTATTACTGATATTAAACTAAAGCTAGTCATGAAAGGGGAGACAAAAAAATTCATTGGCAAGCTTATGAGGAACCAAGTAGGACTAGATATCATAATTCATCGGATATTCCCATAGAGCATTGAGAGTATTCTGCATATCATAACCAAAATAGTTATATCCAGTGTTGTTAGATAGCACATGTTACTCATTATTAAGGAGTTTCTCAAGATTTGTTAACCAAGCAAAATTTTTGGCATGATGTTGAAGTCTCAACTTCTAGTCCACCTTCTAGTGTGGCTAATCAGGATAGTCGGCATCCTCTAACATACCATAGGTAGTCTTAACGGTGAAGCCACAATGCGACGTGAAGCCCTAAGATCTAATATTTTATTTCTTCATCCCCTGGGGTGACAAGAACAATCGCAATATGAGAAAGTCTAATCAAGGATAAAAGGTGTTGAAAAGTGTCCTAATGTCACACTATTGTTCCAATCACGAACTATCATATTATGGTGTTTTGGATGGAGATGAGCCCATAAAGAGGTTTTTAAAGGTGAGGAACCATCTTATCAATAGGGATAGCAATGGGTTGGGTCCACTCGAACCCAAACCAAAATCCTTTTATCGTACCTAGACTCAAACTTATTGAGTCTCAAAAGTTTAGACATAGACCCAAACCCATTGATTATATTATATGAATGGATCCTAAACAAGTCTTAAATGGGTTTGAATATTTAAAAAAAATAATTTATGTAAATACAAATACATTTATGTTTTATATAGATTAATATGTATTTTTCGTTAAAAAAAATCCTTTGAGTAAAAGCATAAGAATTTTAAAATAGTTACTTTAAATTTTTAAATAGTAATTTAATACTTTTGGAATAAAACATTTTACATATTACTTATCAATTAAATATGTAGAAATAAAAAAAATAAGGAGCTTAAATTAGATCATGACAAGGATGATAAATATAAAGTTAGTATGCATGTGTGTGTGTGTACATACACATGTATATATACTATATGGGTCTAGGACAATTGGACTCAAACCCATTTAGGTACATATAGACCCAAACCTAACCTATACACATTAGTTTTAAAAATTATGAATCCAAACCTGCTAAAAATAAGGAGAATCTTATGGGTACAAGTTGGGTCCAGGTGCCATTATCATCCCTACCCACCAATCTTATTAGAATCTAACAAAGGAGCTATATCTCAAGATCAATTTGGTTCCACACTATAGTGGAGGTATAATTTTTGATAATTCACAACAAAAACTAGAGGTTTGCTGGGTAAGAGGCTACAGTAAACTCTCTAGATAAACTGTATACTTTTCATTAAGAATAAATTCCCATAGTTTGCTTGATTGTTAAAGTAATTCCCATCCTAATTTTATTACCATTGACCAAAGCCTGATATGGCCTTTAGACTTTGGTTTTAAAAAGGTGCTTTCAACTAAATAAATGAATCTTCTTACGGGAACTAAAACCACCCTAAATGAATCATAAGTTTAGATTTCCTACCTTATCATTAACATGATTTGGTAATTTATTAGACAACATAGTATACGATGGAATAGTGCTAGAGAATGCTTAGCATAATTTAAAGCATCTAGTAAGAGAGAGAGATCTAGGTTTCTACGAAAACAATTGCCTCTAAACATGATCTCAAACCCCTCCATGGATTTTGGTTTGGGTTCGAGTGGACCCAACCCATTGCTATCCCTATTGATAAGATGGTTCCTCACCTTTAAAAACCTCTTTATGGGCTCATCTCCATCCAAAACACCATAATATGATAGTTCGTGATTGGAACAATAGTGTGACATTAGGACACTTTTCAACACCTTTTATCCTTGATTAGACTTTCTCATATTGCGATTGTTCTTGTCACCCCAGGGGATGAAGAAATAAAATATTAGATCTTAGGGCTTCACGTCGCATTGTGGCTTCACCGTTAAGACTACCTATGGTATGTTAGAGGATGCCGACTATCCTGATTAGCCACACTAGAAGGTGGACTAGAAGTTGAGACTTCAACATCGTGCCAAAAATTTTGCTTGGTTAACAAATCTTGAGAAACTCCTTAATAATGAGTAACATGTGCTATCTAACAACACTGGATATAACTATTTTGGTTATGATATGGAGAATACTCTCAATGCTCTATGGGAATATCCGATGAATTATGATATCTAGTCCTACTTGGTTCCTCATAAGCTTGCAAATGAATTTTTTTGTCTCCCCTTTCATGACTAGCTTTAGTTTAATATTAGTAATACTAAGGACGTTAAGAAATCTATCCTCCTAGGGATGCCACACCCATAATCACTTGTTGGTGTTTATGGTGTTGAAGAAACTAACACATTTTCTAATGGAAGGAAATATGGTTGAACTGTGTTGCAACACGGATTAAAGCCTTTGCTTCTAATGAATTTTGAGCTTAGGATAATATCTATATGGCCGACATGGTGCATAAGGAAATTTCATTGATTATAGTTGGTTGTTGTAATGCCCCCAATTTACTGCTTAAAAATTTTATTTTGTGGAAGTATTAATCTCAATTAATGGGTGTTACTACCACACTTAGCATAATTTTGGTTCCATCACCTTTCTTATTCCAAGTGCTAAGGCTCAAAATAAGTTAGATCCATAATAAATAAGATATTATAACATAGTTAAAAGTTATCACCACCACCCAACCACCTTCCTTACAGCTTTCATTATCTCACCTTTACCCAGCACCCAACATCTCCCTTTACAACCCCAACAAACTTTGGCACCTAAACTCTTGGTCGAGCCTCCACCCTCCAACATGTAAGTCTAATGCTCATCCTCACCTTGTAACATGAGAGGGTCATGTTTCCAAGCCCAGATTGCATATGTCCCTTGTTCCCCTATGTTGCTACACCGTGAGGAAATTGCACACTCCATCCCCATGTATTGTGCACTCCATACATAAACCCTCCCATGTGTTGCATGTATAACTCACACTACCCAACCTATGCAGTGAGAGTTTTTCCCATTTTGTTCCAGCCAACTGTCAAGTAGTACATTACAATTTTTGGTGATTTATTTCAATGTTATTTTGGTATTATATGATCTAGATTATAATATATGAATTGTTAGGTTTTTTTAAGTAAATGAGGAGGATTAGTGGAGCCTAATAATTTATATTAGGTTACTTATATTTATATTTCTTGCTTAAAATTAGGTAACCCATATGCCTTATTAGAAAGCTAAATATTTCACGATAACATATTAGGGTTCCAATGTGTATATTATATTAAGCATTTATCTTGATGTCTTATATTTATTTTCCTAAGTATGTTAGCATGGAATTATGTATAATGGGGTATGTTAAAATTTAAAAGTATTGCGTGCATAAAAGTATGATAGAATAGGTTTTGTTGACCTAGTAGGTCAAACAATGTCCTTATATGTGTTTTGATGATAACAAACCATTTTAGAGAGGTGATATGCTTGCTTAAGTGTGCATGAACTATGATTGAAAAATAAAGAGACCAAATCACACTTGCCCCAATCATTTCTCAAGGGCAAACTTAAAAGAGAAATATAAAGCACAAGAGAATATCATATAAACATTACCAAGACTTAAGGTTTAAGGATTATATTTCTAAGTCTTAGGTTTTCTTATAAATAATTAAGTTGAGTAATTTCACATTTTGATCAAAACTTTTTAATTTTTTTAAATAGTTAACTTGAAGTCACTTCATGTGAATTCATTGTTAATCTTGATTTCTAAATATTTTCAAAGTATTTTAAATCTTATTTGGTTCTAGTTGAAGTAGTCGAATGGTCTTAAGATTTATTGATCGGTTTGGCTTAAGTCCATGGCATTAAAATGAGTAAAACTCAGATAGATTGACTAGTGTAGAAAATCAATCAACTGGTTTCATCAAACTAATTAACTAATTTGACCAACCTATATATGGGTTTTGCTCTTATAGAAATCCATTTGTCACTATTTAAACTCATTGATTGATTTTTCCAAATTGATTTATTGGTATGACCTACCAATCCATGGGTTTCACTCCTATTGAAATCTATTCATCTTTATTTAAATTCATTGACTAGTTCCACCAAACCGATTTACTAGTTTGACCAGCTAGTCCATGGGTTTTGCTCCTGCAAAAACCTATTTGCCTCAGTTTAAACTCATTGATTGGTTTTTTCAAACAAATCACCTTGTTTGTAACTGATCCACTAGTTTATGTAAACCGATTGACTAGTCACAAGAACACGTCAATTGTGAAATACCCCAAAACCCTAATTTAGGAATTATGGCAAAATAATAATTTATTAGGAAAAATTAAGAAAATAAATTACTTTATTAAATAATTAATTTAGAAAAATAAAGAGAAAGTAATAAATAAATTATTTAGAAAATTTTGGACATTTTACTAATTAAAATGAAAGTGGAGGAAAATTAACCAAAATAGCCAAAATTAATCTAAAAAGGGAATTAAATTATTAATTTAATAATTTTTAAATATTCAATAATATATATATATATATTGTGCAAAAATCCAACACCCCAAAGAAACCCTTTTTCTCCCTTTTCCTTTTTCCTTTCCTTTTTTCTTCTTCCCCGTCAGAATTGGGCATTGCTCGGCCCAATCCCCTTCCTTCTTCTCCTTCCCATGGCCCAGCGTCGTCCGCTGGCTGTCGCACGATCGCAACGCAGCGTTTCACCCATCAAAGTCGTCGAAGCGCCGCGTCACGTTTAATGACCCTTACGACCGTTGCCCATCCAGCGACACAACGCCGCGTTTTGTTCCTCTAATCACTGAAGCGCTGCGTTTCGTTTTAAAAACTTATAACCGTTGCCAAACTGGTAGGCTCTCCCTCTTTTCCTTTTTCCCTGGACCGCTGGTCCACCCCACGTCGGTCGTCCTCTTCCTGCGCGGGCCTGCAATTCGTAGCCTGCCACCGCCGACGACCCCTGTCGTCCGGCCGTCCTTCCCCTGCCATTTCCGTCCCTTTATTTCCCAATTCGACCTAGCACACTCGTCCTACCCCTCACGCGTCCTGTTGCCTTTCCCTTTCCCCGCACCCAGCCAAACAAACCCTGCCAAACTGCAGGGCATGCGCCAGCTGCCACCACCGGACGGCGGCCTGCCGCACCTGCCCCCGCGTGCCATCCCTCTCCCCTTCGTCGTTTTCCCCTCCATGATTGCCTATAAATACCCCCCCAACGGCAAAAGCAAGTCCTCTCTTCTGAACCTTGCTGAAACCCTACCTCACCGCCGCCACCAGCAATCACCACGACCACCGCCACACACCAAAACCTTCCCTGCACCACCCTCCACGCAACCAAGCCATCGCCGCCCCCTTTCTTGCCCCGCACGTGCCACCACAACCGTGTGAAATTTCCTACCCAAAAACGATCACCACCGCCTCGCGCCATCTTATGCCGCCACCTCCGCCATGATCAACCTCCCTACCACCCTCCAAAACAACTAGCAGGTCCTCCCCTACCTACCCATACCCTCCTTACTCCTTTCCTCCTTCTCCACCAACCTCCACCATCTTCCACCACCCTCCTCCACCTTCGACCCCCGCATCAACCACCGCGCGCCGCCACCCCTGTCACGCCACCACCCTCATTCCACTCCCCTTTCCCTATTGTCTCCTCCCTCACCTCAAACTTCTTCTTTTCTCCTCCCATCTAACCACCACCTCCATCTTTCTCTCTCTTCTCCTCCTCCACCGCTGCCGCCGTCGCCGCCACATGCCGCCGCCGGACCGCCACCGACCCTAGGTGGTCCTTCACTCATCCCAAACTTTAACCTTTCTTTTTATATAGCTACTACTAAGTTTAACTAATATTAATATTAGTATACTTATTATTATTATTTCTTTTATTATTAGTAGTAGTATTACTTTTATGATTTTTGTTATTATTATTATTATTATTATTATTATTATTATTATTATTATTATCACTAATATTATGATCTCTGTTATTAAAGTTATCATTTTACCAATACTAGCATCCCTTTGAACCCTAACTTCTATTATACTTAACTTTAGTTTTATTTTTATGATTATTAGTATTAATATTAATATTAATAATATTATTATTATTATTATTTCTATTATCCTTACTATGGTTATTATTATTGTTGCTTAACCTTACTTGGTTGTTATTATTGTTATTATTATTACTACTAGGACTATTATTATTATTACTATTATTACTATTATTATTATTATTATTATTATTATTATTATTATTATTATTATTATACTTAACACCCTTATCATTTTGCTAATAATGATACTACTTTTGTTCTTATCCATGTTACTTAACTCAAGCTAGTGAATATCATGGGGTTGTTAACTAAAAAGAGTACTTGAACCTTATTACCATACCACTTAACATTACCCCTAATGCTTTTAACCTTAACCTCATTACTATGGTACTATTATTAGCTATTACTATTATTACTACTATCACTACCTTATTATTGTAACCAAAAGCATTTGAACCCTTGTATTATTTAAGAATATACAACTATTATCATTATCACCCTTAGGAATAGTTTACTTGTATTATTGTGACTTTGTAATATTATTATTTCAACTATAACACCATTAATAGACTTGGCCTTAAAACGCTAGGGTTTCTATCACTAAACATTAGTGTCACTATTTTATTAATACTAACACTATTTTCCTATAGTTAGCATAAACCCTATTACTACAAGATTAGAACTAACGGGTCTAATAAAACAAGGATAATAATAAGTACCAAAATAAATACATTTTGACTAGTAAGGTTTAATATACTAAATTTAAGATAAAAACCCTAGCTTTTGTATAATACCCCCTCTAGGGATAAGAACCTTAATCCTAAACTAGAATAAGGGTTGATGGTACTTGCAAGGGAAACTAATACTTAGCATTTTCCCCTTTTATAGGTGACCCCGACCAAAGCCCTAAGGAGTTAGAGGAGCGTGCTCCAAGCCCAGCGTCACCTTAGGTAAGGACGAAGCTTTGGCCTTGTGCTATGTGTGATGTGATGTGTTGATTGTTGTGTATATCATGATAATGTGTATTATATGATTTATGGATAACTTGTCTCATGTGTAGCGCAGCTTGGAATTTGAGGTACGTCGTGTGTACTTTCTATGACATGAGCATGGCATGTTTTATGTGTGATACTTATGATGTGTTGATACGGCCCTCTAGGACATGCATGCTAGGGTTTTTAGTACTATGAAATGGGACTAAAAGAATAATAAGATGGGGAATGGGAAGTGAGACCATTAAGGGGGATATGGGGTTGACCAAAGTGCCTCATAATCCATGAGAGAAGTTTTAAGTGAGAAGAATGTCCAAAGTAAATGAAAGTTAGGAACCATGCATGGGGGCCTTAAAATCTGCATGGTGACTTGGGGCGTTTGCATGAGGTGATTAACTCTTGCATGGGGGTGTGTCTTACGTGAGAAAAGTTGAATTCGGGTGTAAATAAGAGAATGGGAGAGTTGTGGAGTGATTAGAGACTTGGGGTGAAAATAGTACGTAGGTTGGTACGAGGGTGCATAAGGGGCCTAACTAGGGTTTTGGTAAGAAAGTGAATACTTGGGGAGTACAAAAGTGCGGATGATTAAGGAGGGGTGGAGTATTGGTTAAGAGTGTGAATTCACTATACAAAAGGTGGGTATGGGTTTCCCATATGAAAGGAGAGACCTTGGGGTAAAGAGGAGAGATTACTTGTGGAAGAAGTAAGCTACTAGGGTTTGAGGTGGCCAACTAGGGTTTTGTCGATCGCATGTGAGGTTGAAGAGTAAAGTAAGATACCTTGTGTTTGACCTGGTAAGCATGAGATGTGGGGGTAAGGAACAAATAATGGTGAGGTGAGTAAGGAGAATTTGGGCCACATAGGTCCAACTAAGGTTTCCAGGCTTATAGGAAAGAATGTCGGGTGTGATAAAGGGGGGCAAGAGTCTCAACATATGGGACAGGCCCGCTTGAAAAGAAAACTGTAACACCCCCAAAATTCACTACTGAAAAATTTCGTTAATTAAAAAGGAAATTAGTGGAAGCAGATAAATAAAACATGAACTTTGAGAGTATTATCGCCACACTTAGTACCAGACCGGTTCACTCATACCGTTCCAGTACCAAGTGCTAAGGCTAAGAAGAAAAAAAATACAATTGAAAGGAGTTCAACGTACATAAATCAGAGTAGCGCATCAAATCATTTACAAAAATAAAAATCCACCAATGGTGACCAGGAATTTAAATAGAAGGAGAAAACCCTAACGATACCGGATAACTCCTTACTCTCTTTCTCGTAGCCCACTTGAGTAGCACCTGAAAATACCTGCAAGGGCACTGCCCATTGAATAGGCAGGGGCCCCATAAAGGGAATCCCTTCAGTACTACGGTACTGAGTAACCCTTTAATACCACACTTAAAGACAGGCCCGCATACGGCACATAATGCAAGCTACACACATTAATAATGAGAGGTGCACAAATAACAATAACACGCATAATAATTCATAAATCACGATCGATACTTTGGGCCTTAAGCCATGTCATAGTGTAAGATCAATACATTCGGGCCTTAAGCCATTATTCTGTCATCATTCCATCAATCTCATATTTTATATCCATGTGAGTACGAGAACCCCACTATTATAGCCGGTGAACCGGAAGTAAACACACAGGGCAGAACGCACCTGACCACTATTATTGCCGGTGGACTGGTCTGGCCCCGACTCACATGGTGTTCCACTATAAGTGATTAGTATTTTTCCATAATCTTATTCACATACATAACTGATTTTATTGAGCTCGGGACCCCCACTATTATTGCCGGTGGACTGGAATACATATAACACATCATCCATGGCACAACGCTCCTGGCCACTATTATAACCGGTGGACCGGGATATATACAGAATCATCATCCAGGGCACAACGCTCCTGGCCACTATTATAACCGGTGGACCGGGATATATAAAGAATCATCACCCAGGGCACAACACTCTTGGCCACTATTATAACCGGTGGACCGGTACTCAAATATCATAATCATCTGGGCCCAGCTCATTAATATTCCACTTTCAATAATAGTATCTTTCCTTTCTTTAATCAGCACATCAATCATATTTATTTGCCTCGAATGGAAGATCAATAACCCGGGGCACAAAGGTACACCGGTCGTACCGGTGCATGTCAGCTACTCAGTACCCTTCAACCACGAACCCAAGGACGCAAAGGTACCCTGGTCGTACTAGTGCATAAAGCTAACTCAGTACCCTACCGACAAGGACACCTAATCCATAAGTATGCATACCCCCTAACTAGGTCCGTAGAGCTAGAAAGAGTAAGATATAGGGCCTGGCTGTGGCACAAAGGCACACCAGCAAATACCAGAATAATCGTGGACTAAACCACGTCCTTAGGGTAGCGACCCCTAAGGAGTCACCATTCCCGATCTTGAGGTCTTTCACTTTAAGTAATAGTGTCTTAATTAAGGTGATCACGAAAAGCACGATAATCCGTTACTTATTCACTTTCAATCGTTCAGATATCATTAATCATTTCTTATTCAGATGATTATCCAGGATATCACAGAGAAATCATTAAGGCCAGACTAATTATCAAATACTTTTACTTAGCTAATTAGCATTATTTGAATCATATTATAATGTTCCACAATCTCAAAGACATGTTAGGTACAAACTACTCATTTGCCCTTTACCTATATAATTGTTAAGTATCCCTCCCTTACTTGATAAATTACCATATTACCCTTAAGGTTGCATAATTACCAAATTACCCCTTGTCCACTTTAGATTACCAAATTGTCTCCTACACTTTTTAGATCATCATTCACCCCTCATAATTACTACACTTATCATATTTCCCATTTGGTTGGTTAAATTACCAAATCGCCCTTCTCCTTTGTTATAATTACAAAACTGTCATCGAGTTGGATAAATTACTAAATTACCCTCCTTCATTATCATGGTTACTATTTTGCCCCTTTAGTTGGTTAAATAATTATCACTTTATCCCATAATTGGCTAAATCACCAAATTGCCCCTTTAGTTGGATAAATTACCAGATTGCCCTCCTCCTTTATCATAATTACCATTTTACCCCTCTCAATTATTTTTAATTGTCATTTTACCCTTTTTAATTATCATAAATCCCAAATTACTATTCTTCATAATTACAAATATTAATTTACCCTTCTTCATAATCATAATTATTAATTTACCCTTCTTTATTATTAAAATTACCATAATGCCCTTTAATTGGTTAATTTACCAAATTACCCTTCTCTAGTATCATACTTATCCAATTGCCCTTCTACCATCATAATTTAATTACTAAATTACTTTTCGTCGTTATCATAATTACCAAGTTACCCCTTACTCCCAAGTTTACCATAATATCCTTTTATTTACAAAATTACCATTTTACCCCTTACATCCAATTTTACCATATTACCCTTTTGCTTGTAAATTACCATAATACTCCTTTTACTTTACAAATTACTATTTCACCCTTTTATATCCAAAAATTACCATTTTTATCTTTCCTTACAAAATTACCATTTTGCCCTTCTTTTTTCCAAAATTACCATATTACCCCTACTTATAAATTACCTTTTCGCCATTCACTTATACAATTACCATATTACCATTTATTTATGAAATGACTATTTTGCCCCTCTACCTCCAAAAATTACCATATTAACCCTTTTACTTACAAAATTACCATAATGCCCTCCTTCATCCGAAATTACTATTTTACCCCTACTTCCAAAATTACCATTCTTATCACTTACTTATAAAATTACCATGTTGCCCCTTGACTCCAAAATTACCGCTTTACCCTTTTTCTCCCAAAAATTACTATAATACCCCTTTACTTATAAAATTATCATTTGGCCATTTAATCATAAAATTACCATATTATTCTTTTATCTCAAAAATTACCATCATACCCTTCTTTCTCACAAATTACAATTTTATCCTTTTTACTTATAAAATTATCATCTCACCCCTTTGCTTTGAAATTACCAAAATACCCTTTTGTTTACAAAATTACCAAAATTCCCTTTTTCACTTATGAAATTTCCACTCAACCCCTTTATTCACCATTTTTATGAATTTACTAACACTACATAAAATAATGATATTAGTGCTTCATTCTTATCATCTAAGTCCACCAACGTGTCATTATTCACATAATACTCATTAGCAACTACCTACATTAGGTCACATACTTCATAAGCAAAATTACTAAAATACCCTTAGACAATAATATTACTCATGTATTAGCAACATAATAAACAAGCATTTAACATTTCCATCAATAATCAAACTCCTCCCTTAATTAACATACCTACATATGGCGCAAAAGTTATCATGCTTTTCCTTTTTATCAAACAATATAAGAAACCATATACATATCATGCTAAGCACACCAAACATGCATAAAATCATACTAAACCCCTAATGTGCTAGCATACGTTTTTCCATATATTTAAGGGAGGATTAACGGTTATCTTAATCCCGCAAAATATCAAATCTTACCAAGCATAATTAGCAACTCAACACCTAAAAATAATATCCATCATATTTATGTTAGAAATAAGAAACCAAGCATAAAACTTTGTAAAAATTTAATTAATAGAACACTTAATATAAAATACCATTATACCTTAAAAATTAGCCAAATAATTTTCAAAATAAAGGGGAGCTCACGCTGCATGAGCAACGTGGGTTTCATGCAGAAAAGAGAGGGGAAAAGGCTCGAAGAGGGGTAAAGGAAGCAAGATTTATTATTTTCGGGTTAGGGTCTTTAGGCTAGAAAAGAAGGTGGTTAGGGGAGGTTCTAAGGCTGGGGAATGGTGCAGAAGTGGAGAGGGGGTGTAGGTGGAGGCTAATGGTGGTTTCACGGCGGCATAGGGCGGCGACAAGGCGGCGAAGTTGGCTGCCGAGAAGGGTCGAGGGAAAGGGGTTGTGAAGGGAGGAAAAGGAGAGGGAAAAATGGAGGGGTTCAAGGGCTATTTTCGGCCAAATAATGCATGGCAGTTGTAGAGGGGATTGCAGGGTGTCGAATGGTGGGTTGGGTGGCGGAAGAGGTGGCCTAACGGCAGCGTAAATGGCGGTTGCAGATGGCTCGGTGGTAAGAGGAAAAACTAGGGAGAAAAAGGAAGAGGAGGAGAAGGGAGGAAGTGTAGGGCTCGAAGGGGCTTGGGGGGGTCTCGTGGTGGTGTAGGGTGGTAGTAGGTGGTGGCAGAAGGCGGCGCAGGGGTTGGTCGTGGTGGTTCAGGCGGCGGCGGGCGGCGGTGATCAATAACGGGGAAGCAAAATGGGGAAGAAGGAAGGAGAGAGGAGAGAGCTCGGGGAAGGAGAAAAGGCTCGAAAGTGGGGCAGAAGGGAGCTGGGGTGGTGAAGAAAAAGGAAGGGGGAGAAGAGAGGGGGCAGCGGCCGGTCGGCGGGAGGACGAAGGTGGCAGGGCTGGTCGGGTGGCAGGGAGAAGGAAGGGGAGAAGGGGGAAAGAAATAGGGCATGCGAGCTGTGGTCCAAGAGCTGGTTTGGCTCGAATGGAAAGAAAATGACGGGAGAAGAGAGAGAGGGAGAGGGAGGTAGGTGGCGGCAGTTGCAGGTTAGCTCGGTAGTGGCAGTCATGGGGTCGAAGCTTGCAGGTGGACGGCGTGGAAGGAGACAGAAGGGAGGGGAGGTGCGAGCGGCTGGACCGGCGCAGGAAAAGAAGAGAGCCGGCCGGTCCAGAAAAAAAATAAAGGGGCGTTTGGGTTGAAGGTTGGGTGTGCGCGGAGGAGAAGGGTGACGGGAGAGATGGGCCGAGGCTCAAGCGCGTAGGAGAGGGGGGCTGGTCAGGCTGGGCGGATGGCCCAAGGAGGAGGAAAAGGGAAAAGAAAAGAAGAAAGAGGGAGAAGGGAAACAAGGGAATGGAAATTAGGGGAAAATAAAATAAATTAATTTATGAAATCATAAAATGTAATATTCTTGATAATTTATTTAGTTTAATAATTTAATTAATTATAATCTAAAATATTAATTTAAAAAGGATAAAGTGGGTAAAATATTAGTTTGGAAAATTATTTAAATAAAACAATATGATAAATAGCAAAATATTTATTTTTAATTTATTAAATACTCTTATCCAAATTTACATGCTCTAAAATCCATAAAATAATTAAAATAAATAATTTTACAAGCTAATTTATTTCAAATAAAGTTATTTATTAAAATATAGGTTTTTGAAATTTTTGGGGGATTACAAAAAACAGTAGAGCATTATGGACATGCATGTCAAGGGCGGAATGTGATTCAATAAGACACGGATAATACATTAATCACGTAAAGCGAAAGACTGTTGAGACAAACCTAGTCCGGTCCACCGGTAAGAATAATGGTCAGAGGTGTTCTGCCCTGTGTGTTTTGTTCCGGTCCACCGGCTATAATAGTAGTCAGAGGCGTTCTGCCTTGTGTGTTTACTTCCGGTCCACCGGCTATAATAGTGGGGCTTTTCAGCTTGACAGACCCAAGTAAATAAGTTAATCCATGGGAAAATACTAAGTACTTATAGCGAAACACCATGTGAGCCAGGGCCAGTCCGGTCCACCGGTAAGAATAGTGGTCAGAGGTGTTCTGCCTTGTGTGTTTACTTCCGATTCACCGACTATAATAGTGGTCAGAGGTGTTCTGCCCTGTGTGTTTACATCCGGTCCACTGGCTATAATAGTGGGGCTCCCACACTCACATGGACTACTAAAGAATATGTGTGGAATGGACATATTATTAATGAGAATAAAGAATAAGTCACCGGGAAAGTAACCAGGCCTTATCATGTGTATTATCGTATGTTACCTATGTGCTTATACTTGTATCATGTGTTCTATGTGTTGGCCTTAGCTCGTCTGTTACCTTACTCAGTACGTAGCGTACTGATCACCCGTTTCATGGGTGTTGCTCATTCCCACGAGCAGAAGACCCCTCTGATCTTGTGTAGGTAGGAGACCATGTCTTTGATGCCTACGATACCTACGAGGCATCGGGTGGGGCAGAGTGTTGAGCCTAACCTGACTTGGGGACCGAGAGCGAGTTGGTCGGACTCCATTCCTATCTTCGGATTTCGTATTTCCTTATTTAGCTGTATTTCGGACTACGCTTTATGTTTTGAGAATCGCACTCTTAAGTTGTAATCCTAAACCGTATTCTATTATCGTTTGACTTGTGTTTCGTTAATGATTTATGTTAAGTGCCGACCCATGTTTTAATGTTTCACATCTAATGTTGTTTGGTTTTAGCCTTAGCACTTAGTACTGGAACGGTAGAGGTGTACCGGTCCGATACTAAGTGTGGCGGTAACGCCCCCGAGTTTACGGTTTTATCTTTTACTTCCGCTAAACCTTTTGATTTAAACCAAATTTTTCAGTTGTAAATTTGGGGGTGTTACAAGTTGGTTCTAGTCATAAGAACACATCAATCGGTTTACTTAAGGATGGAAATTTTTTTCTCAAGCTCGGGGTCTAGTCGGGGAATCTTCGTTTGGATTTGGGTTTGAGGGGAGAATTCAGGAATCAAAGATAGGTTTTGGGTTTCCATCCCAAAAAACACCCTAAATAATTTATATATATATATATATATATATATATATATATATAGAATATAAATTAAAAGTATATTAAAAAAATAGAATAAGGTATTAGGATAGGGTCGGGTTTTAAGGATCAGGTTAGGTTTCAAGATCGGAAAATAAATCGGGGATAAGGAATAAATTGGGGATCAAGTTGAGTATAGGGATTTGATCCCCACAGGGTCGAACTGGGGACTCCCATATAAGAAAAAATCAAGGATCATGATGGGTTCGAGGATTATTTTTCTTATCAGGTTCAAGGATGGGATCTCTATCCCCGACCTGCCCTATTGTTATCCCTAGGTTTACTAAACCATAGTACTATTCATATATGTTCATAGGACCAACTTATTACAACATAAAAATGATTGACTGATTTCACTAAACTGATCGACTATTTTTTTTGTAACAGTAACATTCCCATCTCAGGTCTGAATATATTTAATCAATTGGTTTGAAACACTGATCAACCAGTTTGTCCTAACCAATCGACTAGTGAGCATTAAGTGTTGATTTTCTATCCATTGGAAAATACGACTTTTAAACCATTTTGTGTTTAATGGCTACACAACAAGGACGAGCCTTACAAATAATCTCCTTCAACATTTACTACAACCACTTTTCAACAACATTTTACTAGCAATTAAACATCTACTCTTAAATCATTCAATTAATCATTTAAACTAGCTCAACTTTCAACTTTTGAGTTTTTATTAAAATATATTCATTGATCTCTTCTCTTAGTTAGATTAGTTCTTCAATTTTAGTATCTAATATTACATCTAGCTAGATTACATCTCATATAAAGTTATACACTTTCATAACTTGATTTTTTGTAAGAGTCAATTTTAATCACAACTACCTTAAAAAATTCATTACAAAAGGGTTATTGAGTGTTTTCTTATCATTCTTTAGATAATATTATTGAAAGTCTAGAGAATATAAGTATTTCAAGTTATAAATAATATCTTAGAAGGCCATTTGATTGTAAAGTTCGTAAATCGAGAGAAAAGCGATCATCAATAAAAACACCTCACCTATTAAAAATACAAAAGGGGGAACCTTTTGGTAGATGATGCAGAGAGTAATTTTCTCTTGAACTTCTCTACATTGTGTGTAAAATTTTTATTTTCCATTTCCACTCTATTAAATCCTATTGAGCCCCCTCTAGGGTTCTTTCAAGTTTAATGGCGTGGATTAATTATGCATGATGTATATATCTAATATAATATGTTGAACATGTTTAAGCGTATTTTTGCATGATTATTCTAATTGTATGTCCTAGGGGTAATTTGGTATTTTAATTGAACCATAGTCAATTTATTCCAATATTTATGTCTAATGTGTATTGTATAATGTTAAGTATGAAAGTGTGTGATTTAATGATTTAGAAACGTGTGTTAAGACTTTTCATAATAAACCATGTGTAGGGGCAAGATGGTCATTTATCATGTCTGAAATCCTACCTACATGCTAAAATGTTTCAATTATTATTATTAGGCTTTTCATGAATAATTAGTAAATAAAATAAAATTTACACTTAAATTAGATAATAACGTGGAAACTCTAGTCTTAAGGGTATTTTAGTTATTTATGACCCAATATACCTAACGATAAATAATTAGATATAGGATGGACTTAGTAGATTATTATGTTGACTTTAACCTTATTTTGACCGTTAACCTTAGGATTGACTAAAATAATTAGAGATAAATAGGAAATGGTTAGGTAACAAATTGAAATTATTATATATTATGTGATATATATGATCATCAAATAAAATACTAATATTTAAAATAGAAGATCTTGAGATTAGGAATATTTTACTCTCTAGGATTATATATCCTAGAGATGAGGTAAGAGTCTTTGTTTTGGATTGGATTTACTAGCGTGCCTTAGTGTCATAGTAACACCATAGTATACTCTATAGATAACCTATAGATTCTATAGAGGGTATTGAAACTTAAGGATTAGGTGAACTAAGTTGGAGAGTATTGTATTACCTTTGTGTGATAGTATGATCAATTGTATGGTTAGGAGAGTACTGTGTGGCTTTGTGTGCATGTATGACCAGTGTATTTTCTACGTCTCCGGGTTGTCTCTTGTATCCTCTATAGTGATAAAAATAGAAGTAACTAATGTGTATAGTTATCAGTAATTTATTTGATTAACGCTTTGGTAGTTTCCTTCTTGCCTACCTATGGGTTATATGGATTTATTTTGGTGGAATGGTTGGGAGGGTACTATGCCGCCCTTGTGTGCCAGCATGACTAGGTACTATATATGTCCCTAAGTTATTTTATCTATGTGTGTGGTTGTATAATTAAATGGTATGGTCAATTGAGATTTATAGATATAATATGATTGTTATAGAAACATATTAAAAATGGTTATGTATCTTTCATTCGGGAAGCACCCTTGATATGCTTGATTATTAAGTTTCATTTTATAGTTTAATTGAAATGGTATGAGGAGTGTGTGGCATTGGTGATAATTGTTCATAGGGTATGGTTATCGTATTAAGCTATCTCAAATACAATTCAATATGTTTATACAATGTTCTCTTATGATACCTTCTATGTGCTTCATGTAACCTTTGAATGTTTAGTAATATATAGTGGTTTACTCAATATCGTATAATCGTTGTATTGACAGGTTCCATTTAATGGTACTTTACCTATACAATGGATAGTTGTGAATTTGTAGGATTGCTTTTGAGTTTAGCTTGAAGACCAATATTTTAGGGATGAGAGTTAGGACTATCCAGTGCCCAATACGATATCTTTTATTTTGGATATTCCTAGACACTTATGTCTCTTCTATATTTATTTTCATTTGAAATTTATTACCATTGTCTGATATTATATTATTAGAACAATGTTAATCTATAATATAATCTCTATTATGTTCTTATGAGTGTTATTACTAAATTAAGCAGAGTAACATTTTAGCCTTAGCACTTGGTATAAGAATGGTAGAGGAGGCAGAACTTATGCTAAGTGTGAAAGTAACACCGTGCGTTTTTAATATTTTAGCTTTCATGATTAACTTTTAAAATGAAAATTTTAATGCTAAAAATGGAGGTATTAAAGCCTTAGATTATAATATTACATTACACTTATGAAGTAAATAATGGAATTGGATTAGATAAATCACCAAGTCCTCTCTTTAATAATTAAAATAGAGTATGGCTTGATAAGTGTTGGGTTATATTAGAATCATGTTGATGTATAACCCTTATTTGGGTATGGTTTGTTATTATCATATATGAGATTATGAAAGCATTATTATCCTTAAACATTATTATTGCATGCGATTCTATGTTAAGCATAATTCTCACTTTTGTACGAATGAATGTTTATGTGAGCATGGTAACTCTTTAGAAGCATTGTGATTTACTTAGTACGATGAATTCATTCTAATACCATACTTTTTAGCTTAATACATGTGTTACATGAAGTAGCACGAGTCTTACAATTATAGAGAAGATTCATGGAAGAAGATTCCTGTAACACCCCCAAAATTTACAATTAAAGTTTTGTGTTTGTTATAGAAAATCATGTACTAAAAATGGGGGGTGCTATCGCTATGATTAGTATAAGATTGACCCCTGGCCAGTCTCATACTAACCATAAGGATTAATTTACAAATATCATTAACAATGATAATTAAAAACCATAACAGTTCAACATTAATTAACGAAACCAGAGTATGCAAATGTTAAGGTTAATATATAATTGAAATAAAGTACAAAATAACGCCCCGCTATGGGGGAATAAAAGCAGTGGAAAGGAGATAAAAAGTCTGGAGAACACCCTCTCTGGCCCGACTCCAGGTACATCAGATTATCACTCTACCCCAACCAATTCATCATATGCATCAAAGTCAGTAAGAACCTCATCACCTACTTACACAGACTCGGGAGGGATCACTGTTCATGGAAATGAGTAGCACCCATGATAGTGGTGATTAGTGCGCTACGTACTAAGCAATGTAACCATATAGCTAATACAGGGCATATCATATAAAAGATAGATAATGTAAGCAGTAAGTTAATTAGATTAATCACCACTATCAGAATTTAAGCCATTGGTTCCATCTTTTCACATCTCTCGAATTATATCCACGTAAGTATGGGAACCCCACTATTATGGCCGATGGAATAAACATAACTACACTAGGGCATAATGTACCTAGCCACTATTATAGCCGGTGGAATGGTCTCCAAGGCAAAACACTCCTGACTACTATTATAGCCAGTGGAACGGAATTCATCATACGTCTAGCCCCGACACATGTGGTGTTCCACTGTGAGTGATTACTCTCTTTTCCATAATTTATTATCATCCAAGGTTGGATTTATTGAGTTCGAAACCCCCACTATTATAGCCGATGGAATAAAAATACTATTCTATGGCATAACGCACCTGGTCACTATTATTTACCAGTAGAACGGTCTCCAAGGAAAAAAATACTCCTGGCCACTATTATTGCCGATGGAACGGAAATCATCCTAAGCTTGATGTTGGCTCAATAATCTTCCACTTTAAGTGATTAGTATTTTATACATTTCTTATCCCATAAGTAAACCCAACCAGACATGCACATCCCCAATGGGCTTTCCCTACTCTTTGTCACTCTTCCACCCCAAACTTCCTGAAGAATCTTATCCCATAACTTGGAACCTCCACACTCCATAAGACTCCAGGACCCCTTTTCACCTTCTACCCTACTCACCATGAATTCAAAAACCCCCACACATGTGGATCAAGGCCCACTTTCCTGTTTATCCACCTAGGCTCATCATCGCCCACTAGGGTTGCCCCTTGAAACCCTAATCTGACCTATGTGGTCCTAGCCTATCCTTATCTTTCACATCCCACACTCCCCCTTGGTTCCAACACCATCAACATACTAAACCCACTCCAAACCACACAACCCAACTCCTTAACTCCCACATGTGCTAATGATACCCTAGTTGGTCACCCCCAAAAACCCTAATACACCCCTTTTATTTTACATCTTCCCCTCATACACAACTCTACCCTCCATTTAACTTGACACACTCCTAGTTACAACCCAAAGTATAACCAACCTCCTTAACCTCTCTCACAATACACCTATACTTAGGGGTTTTTTCCCCAAAAACCCTAATTAGGCTCCCATACATATTTCCATCAACCCGTGTACTAACTCTTCCCTAAGTACACTAATCATCCAAAATACACTTTCCTCCCCATGGTCAACTCTTAAACTAACTTTCCTTATATAAGCTTTTCCCCCATGCAAGACTCACACTTCCCACGCAAGATTTTTACCCTAACCCTTCTTTTTATTATTTTCCCCCTTTATTTTCTCAACCACACTTTTTAATACCATTAGGGAATTTCCCCCACTTAGCCTTACTCGCTCCATCCTCTTTATTTCTTTTAGTTCCCCACAGCCACTCAAACCCACGTAAGGCCTCTAAGCATGCACGTTATACCATCTCAACTATACATAAGAGCATGTCATCCATACAAGTCATATCACACGTTTTACACATAAATATAAATCATACTCCACATACCTTATCTCCTTACAAGCCAAGCTACACCACACACATACTTAGTTCACATTCACATATATGTACACATCACATACCATTATACCCATAAACACATAATCCATAATATAACCCAAATCCTTAACTATATCCTTACATAATAGGACTCCGGGCTTGAAGTACACTCCTATGCCTCCTCACGAGGAAGGGTTTGCTCACAACCTATAAAAATAGTATAACTGGTCATTTTACCTTCTTCCTACTCCTTTTTCTTTATTTCTTTAATCAAACATTAGTGGTAATAATAATAATAATAATAATAATAATAATAAATATTAAAATAAAATACACTAAGTAGGTAGGAGGGAGAAGGACTCAACCAGAAGGGACAGCAAGCAAGGGGGTTGTAGCAATGGTGGCGGCGCATGGTGGTGGTGGTGATATAAAAGGAGGGTTTTAGGGTTGGATAATAAGAGGGAAGTTAGGGTTTCTTAGGAGTTAGGGTTTCTGAGGTCAGAGGGGGTTGTGGTGGTGGCCTCATGGCACCGACACAGATGGAGGCAGTGGCGACAGCGGAGAGGAAAGAAGATAAAAGAGGAGGGAGGAGGGGGAACATAAGGGAAGTGGTGGTGTGGTAAGGTAGGGGAAAGTTTTTTGGGTAGAAAGGGAGGCAGGGAAGGTGGTGGTTACTGCACTGGTGGTGGGGCAAGCGGCGGTGGGAGGTGAAAAAGGGCAACTAGAGCTACCCACTTTGCATGGGTGGGGAGAGAAGAGGAAGGGAGGTTAGGGGTAAAGGAGTGGTTCATTGGGTGGAGGGTGAGCAAGGAAGAGGAAGGGAGGGTTTGGTGGCAGTGGCGATAGCGGTTGCATGAGTAAGGCTAAGGAAGAGTGAGTGGCAGAGAAAAAGAGAGCAAATGAGGAAGTGGGGAGGGGTATTTATAAGCCAAATGGCTAGGGGAGGTGGACAAGAGGGGGAAGAAGATAAGGAGAGGGGGTAGTTAGCTGTCGGTCGGCGTAACTATGTATTAGGGGAGATAAGGCAGGGTTTTGTAGGGGGTTTAGGGGAGTAGGTGGGGGTTGTGGGGGTTGCATGAGGGAGGGAGACCATGCAGGGTAATGTCTGTTGTATGCCTTGAAAGTCCAAATGAGGAAAGGAGGAAGGGAGAGAGAGAGGGGCAGAGTTGCAAAGTAGCTATGTGCAGTAGCTCTAATCGAGGGGAAGGAAGAAGGCAAGGACAGAAAGGGAAATAAGGAGAAAAGAAAGGGAGAAAAAAGGAAAAGAGGAGGAGGATTTGTGTGCTCGGGCTAGGTCATTCTGGGGGGAAGAAGGGAAAAAAAAGAGAAAAAAAACTGGGTCAAGGGAAGGGAAAGGAAATAAAAGGAGGGGAAGGGGGATTGGGCCGCCACTGGGTGTAGCCCAACCGATCGAAGAAGGGGGGAAAGGAAGGAAAAAAGAAAAGAAAGAAAAGGAGAAATAAAGGAAGAAAAGGGGGAAGAAAAAAAGGGAAAGGATAAAACAAAGGAAAAATGGGGTGGTAGGGTGGTTTGGGATTTTTTTGACTTTTAGGAATAATAAAAATTAGTAATAATAATAAAATATTTTTTTTATTAATTTATAAATTGTTATTATGATTTACTTATATTTTATTTTAGTTTAGAAAATAAATTTAGCCTTCACTAATTAGATCCCTACATCATTTTTCTTCTTTTATTATTTTTTTTTATTTTATTAAAAATGTCATCTATAATTAAACCTTATCCAATAATTATTATTTTATTTTTAAATCTTAAAATAAAATTTTAGGGCATTACAATTCCTTTTAAAGAATGGGTCTTTGGGATTGAGAGTTAGGACTAACCGATGTCGCACCTTAGGGTGTTCATTTTGTTGTTAGTTATTTTTTTGGACTCTTATGTCCCTAGTTTATATTTTTGTTTAGCATTTGTTGTAACATAAATTGTACTATCCATAACTCTTTTTATTTATATTAAGTCTCTCTTTCTGCTATTTTATCAATTTGTTGAAATTTTTTATCCTTAGTAATTAGTGTGAGAAAGGTAATGAAGATCATATGCTAAGTGTGGTAGTAATACCTAATATTTTTTTATTATGCTTCCATTAAAATAAAAAAAAATTAGTAAAAATAGGGGTGTTACACTTGGGTTCTTCCAATATCCTATAAAAAAGGTGGCAACTTTGACCTCACTATAAAAAATAGGGAGATATAAGCAGTTGAACTCATCCTAAGTAAGAGGTCAAAAATAACAAGGAATGAAGGAGAGCCTATCGTGAATTTGAACCTCAAGGAAGAGGCTCTTATAAAAGTTATGAACAAGATCTATAATATTATATTTATTAAGCCTCTAATTCCCCACTTCATCTTTAAGCACATAAACTCTATCAAATCTTCTTCTATTCACCGCCAAGTTGTGGAAGTAACAAGTATGTCTACTAAGAATGGTGGAAACATCTACTTCAGCCCTCTAGAACCACATGAGTTACTCCTTAGTAATGATCTCATTATATTATGCCAAAATATTATTCCTAAACGCTCTAGATTTCTATTGTAATTCTCAACTAAGTCTCTTAGGGAGGAAGTGGGTGAACCATAAATGCTAGTGAACAATAACTCTTTACCTAAAAGAAAGGAGACGATAATATGAATCAATTTTAATGAGGCACCAAGGACATGTAGCTGGAGGCTCTTAACAATCCACAACATCTAAATACCACCTTGAAAACCCCCTACTACTACATAGACGTTACCATCAAACTTGAGGCATCAAATAATGGTATTAGCCTTAGAATTAGTGACTTTAGTGTAACACCCCAAATTTTACTAATGAAAATTTTCAATTTACAGCAGAAGTATATAATCAAAATATTGGGTGTTACAGCTGTAAATGATATAAGTCTAGTTTACTAAACCATCCTTACATCAATCACAAAGCTAAAGCCATTTATAATAAAACAAGATAATTAGAAATAAGAGAAACTTTTATAAATACAAATATGAGTTTGGAGATTAACTCAAAGTTATAATAATTGAATACAAACTAAGGGATACCATGGATTAAAGAGTCCAAGGTATTCGGGTAAAAAAAAATCATCCAGATAACATAACTCTTCGTCTAAACACCTAATATAGATAAAAGGTCACACGTCCCAACACAATACATCAAAGACATCAAAATCATCTGGTTGTTCCTCAAAGATCTACACAAAAACATTTGGGTCATCTACTCATGAGAATGATCAACACCCATAAAAATGATGGTCAATACACTACATAATGAAAAATGTAACAATATTATTGAATTAGGGATACAGATAAATACATACACTAAAAATAGATGATAAGTACACATACAATTTACGAAGAGCCTAATAAGGTAAATACTAAATCATGCCTCTTTATTAGATATAACCATTTTCATTATTTTATTTACATTGAGTTCAGGAGTCCTACTATTCGTAATCTGGTGTAATGGAATAAAGCACCTTATTAGGAACAACACACCTAAGCCACTATTATCATCTAGTAAAACGAATATGAAAACATCACATCCTTAGGGAAAAATACTCCTGAACCACTATTATCATCTGATGGAATAGATATAAAAATATCACCTTGGTCATGAATCACATAATCTTCCACTTTAAATCATTAGTATATTATCCATTAGGTTATGTAATTCATATTCTTATTCACAATGAGCATGGGCCCCATTGTTCATAATTAGGTGGAATGGACTAAAACACCTTATTAGGGACAACACACCTGATCCACTATTATCATCTGGTGGAACAGATATGAAAACATCATCTTCTTAGGAAAAAAATTATCCCAATCCACTATTATCATCCAGTGGAATGGATATGAAAGCATCACCTTTTTAGGAAAAAATGATTTCAAGCCACTATTATCATCTTGTGGAACAAATATGAAAAATATCACCTTGGCTCAACTCATGTGATCTTTCACTTTAAATGATTAATGTCTTATTCATGATTTATTTGATGAGTAAAGAACGCATTAAAGTAGGTAAGCACATCACGCAGATCATAATGTCATTCTCTAGAGTTAAGATCCTTATCTTCCAAAACCCTATGTTCAAAATCTAGACATAACTTCTCCTCTATTGACAATTTACCTACAAAATTTATTATATATTCCTCAAATATTATTATTATTATTAATATACCCAAAATTAATGGTCTAACTCATGTGATAATAGTCCTACCTTAAAAGTTACTATTTATAAAGTTTCTAAACCCTAATTTCACATGTAAGTCATAACTTTTTCCAATAAGGCTCATAAAATCATCAAATTCAATATGAATTCATAAAATTTAGATATTAACAACATATCCAAAATTTGCGGTCTAACTCTAACTTTTTATACATGTGATAATAAGATTACTGTTTTAAGGTTACCATTCCTAACTTAGGTCATTTTCTCATTTTGGAGAACTTACGACCTTCATAATCACTCCAATAACTTCACATGATATCATTATCATATTTTAATCCTTATAACATGTTAAAATACCAAAATTTCCATATTAACAAAAATACCCCTATAAATAGCCGAAAGCCCTTATTTTACAAAAATTTTATATCCTTAATATCATTATTTCCAAATCCTCCATTTATCATCATACATATAAAATATACTTATTTCCCACTTATCATACTCTATTAGGCCAATACTACTCTTCCACAAATTATACTCATCTACAAGATATAACCTAGTGTAGTAATGTTATACTAGCACATCCTACATTATTTATACTCTCTTTTTATCACATAATCCATATTATCATATCATATCAATAAAAACATGAATTTATCCATATAATAACAGTATCATAATAATACGCATAGCCATGCAAGCATTTAACACAAAACCCTAAAACATCAACTAGTATCCTTACAAAAAACAAACTCTGGTCTCTAAGCATGTTTATCCATCCCATCTCTTTTGGGACCTCCGGAGTATCACCTAAAAATAATTAACAAAAAATAATTAGAATTAATGATATAATTAAAGATGAGTTAAAGTAATTGAAGGGTGAAAGAGTGGGAAAAACTAAACCAAGGTTCGAAGGAATCTTGGACAATTTGTGTGCAACAAGAGGATCCGTTGAAGGGGTAAAATAAGGAGGGTGGAAAAGGTAGGTTTGGTTGAAAGGTGGAGGTGAGGACAGGTGTTTTTGGCTAAAGGAGGGTGGTAGGATGCGGTGGAAATGGCCAAAAGGTAGTGATTGGTTGCGGTAGTTGTTATTATAGGTAGGGGTGTGTGTTATGGTGAAAATGGCCAAATGGAGGGGGTATAATCTGTTGGTTTGGCCAAAATAAGGAGGTAGAAATGGATTTTTTTCCTAGTTCTTAGGTTGTGGTCGTTTTGACCGATGCTTGGGGTGAATTAATGGAAAAGGTGGCCGGTATTATGGGTGAGGACATGACAAATGTTGTCGATGGAGGTGTTGGTGCCCCAGTTGGGCTCGCCAATGAGGTGGTCTTAGGCCGTTTTAGCGACGGCTAGGAGGGTAAAAGATGGAGGGGGAGTTGTCTTTGGGGTGCAATATTTTTACAAAAAAATAAAGGGATAAAGGGTATATGTAAGCATTAAATGTGGCTTATATACACACATTTTCATAGGAAAATGGAGAGGAGATGTGAGGTGATCGGGCAAGAATTTCAACCCCGACCCTAAAACTAAGGAAGGATGATTTGATGGGGGTAGAGGGGTAGGCTTGGCATAGAAGACATGCATGTAAGAAGAAGAGAATAAAAGAAGAAAGGGAAGGTGAGGTGATGAGATCAGTAGGGAGAAAATAGAATAAAATAAGATAAGGAAAGGACAAGAAAAGGGGGTGAAGGGAAAAGAAAGAGTGGGTTTATATGTAGGTTTAGGTCAAAATAAATTAGTTTAGTGTATTAGGATAATATAATTAAATGATTATCCGATATTAGGTTTAGGTTAGAAAATATATTAATAACCTAGAATAAAAATTAGGGTTAGGCTGAGATTTAGGACTAGAGAGTTAGGGTAAAATAGAAATATTAATTTTTTGAGATTAGAATTAGGTTACAATATTAATTACTCAGGATTAAGGTTGGCTAAAATTTGGGGTATTATATTTAGTCTCAACCAAACCCACCAAGCTAGTATTAACTTAATTAAGTAGCTCAAAAGGAGGCGTTCATTGCACCTTTTCATGTTTAAGAAAAGAACATTACATTAGGAAAAAATGCACATGAAAATGACTAGGTTGACGGAGGAGGGTTAGGAGGACCCTTGACTACCTCATGTAACATAGTCAAAGAAAATATTCTTCTAGTTCTAGATGACTTGCTAGTGCTAACAATAGCACCATTGGTTCCCACCTCAAACTTGTGCATGGTACTACTTTTGATTGAGGATCCAACATGAGTGAATCTTCCATCTAAGCCTCTTATCCAATTCCCAATGCTAGAAATGGGTTTATATGCGGTCTCCTTATCACCAATGAATTTACCAAGAATATCATTGTTTGAGTCTAATAAGGAAGAAGGGAATTGCTTTGGTTGGAATAGGATTTTTATTAGGAGGGAATGAGATTCACTCCACATTCTTCAGACCCACTCTTTTTGTGTTAACATCTTGAATACTAATTTTCTTTGTGGATATTTCCTGACCCACTTTACATTTAGGATTTAAATTCCCTTCCATTATGGTAGGTGCTAGAGCCTCCTTAGGATCTTTGGGATTTTCATTAAGCTCCATTAACGCTTCAAATCCTGGTGAGAATTTATTAATTATGTGTTATCTAGAAACCTGGTACAAAATTATAGGGTATGCAATTTCCCTTTTTATTTTGGAAGGTGACCTCGAGATTTCTGTTGGTGTCTACTCCTATTGGCCACTATCATCTACGATTGGTGGCATAGCTAGAGCATTGGGCACATGATTTCACTACTTAGCATAGACTCGTTCGATAAATCATATATTAAATAAAATAAACTTCATTGACATTTTTAAACACTTTAACATTTTATTTTAAATTACAATTAATGGAAATAAATTATAATTATAATTTTTTTTGTTAAAATTTCTAAAATAATTTAATCTTTTTAAGAAAATTTAGAACATAAAATTAAAATTAAAAAAAATCTAAAATACTTAATGAGTAGTCCAAACTAATAATAGAAACGCATGAGGAAAAGAAAAGAAAAAAAAAAGGAAATGACTATTAAAGAAAGAGATAGCCTTAACCAAGACCTTATCTTGGAAAAGCTGGGAATTAAGTACACTACAAAAATATATGAAATTAATGTGATAGTGATAGTGACGTAGCAAAATAAAAAATAGGGACCACCACCAATGCTTTGAATACTAGTTTTTCATGAATTCTAATGGATGCAACGCCAATTAACTAATGATCTTATGGATCATTTTGGTGAATTTCATGTTACCATACTAGGCTTCAATGGTGTGCTGATACACCATTGAAAATCTTTGGCTCTACTGCTACCCACGATCCATAAGGGCTAGAATTGAGCCACCAGGTAATGGTAGGTTGTCCTCCTCCTTTCATCAGGAATGCCTAGTTTTTCTTTATATAGAAAATTCACTAGCATAATATTTACCCACTTAGTTGTGGAATTGTTAAGCATTGATTCTATTTCACTCACCACCACCTTATACATTGTGGTTAGGTCATCGACATTAAGTTTCATAGAATCATCAGCATTAAGGCATATGTGTAATACCCCAAATTTTAAAATTCTTGATTCTTTAACGATCTCTATGATTTTAAAATAAAGGTATTACTTTTACAAAAAATTCCACATCCTTTGAAGTTTTGGAAACCCTCGACACATTTTAGAAATTTTTTGTTTTCACTTTCCTAACCTTTCTTGCCATTTCAACTCTTGTAAGACTTATAAACTATTTTTGGTTGTCTAACTTCTTTTGAATCCTTCTAATCTACCCATATTCAAATTTTTGAATTTTTCTTAATTTCCTAGTAATCATCAAAATGAAAAATATATTTTAGGATAATAAATTACTATTTATATGTAAAAAGTTATGACTGTTTTCCTAAAAGTGCAAAATGCTGCCAAAACTATTGTTTAGAGTAATTAGCCATTGGGTGTAGCTCATTTCTTAGGATAGAGTTGGATATTTGGTAATATAATGGTTCCATTATGCTTATTGACATTTTGGGATAAATTTTATACATAATATGTTGTCATTTAGATTAATATAACCTACGTTTTGATTGATTACATTTGAAGAAAGTTTAGTAAAATGCCTTTGAATTTTCTTCGTGAATATTCAAAGTTTTCTTCACTAATTATCCATTAATCATTATAAGTAGGGTTAGTGATGAATTAGTTATGTTTAAGAAGACTAATTAAGAATTAACCATACTAAATAGAATTAAGTATGACTTACTCATGATTAGATATGAAATGATCAAATTAGCCTTAAAATGGTAAATATATAAATAGTGAAAGTCAAACCTTGACCATTGGCCATGACCTTAATCGTTAACTTTTATTGTGACATGAACTTGGACTTTTTGTCTTTTTCTTAATGAATAGTGAATTTTTGTTTAAAAAAATGACATATGACCTTATTTTATAATTTTAAAATCAAATAAACCAAACATTTTGACTCATTTTGCCCTAAAATGGTCTTCTTGAGTTGTAAAGTGGTTCTTTTAGGATATTTTAATCATTATAATTATAATCTAAGTTCATTGTAACCTAAAAACACTTAAGTACTAGTTTGGTGTAAACACTTATGTAAATATGTAGTGCAATCTATGAACACTTGTTGTGAGATATGTGACGTAATTTATGTGTTACTGATAAACACTATGTATGTTTGGTGTTAAGACATGTAACACATATGATATTTTGTATTGTTTTTGTGTGATGTTTGGCATGAAAGTATTTATACTTTTATTTGAGATATATTGTTCATAGAGGACAATGTATCTAAGATATATTGGTCATAAAGGCCCATATATTTGAAATGATCACGCATTAATGTGTTGTTTTCAAGTCAGGATGACCACACTTTTAAGCATTATTTCCTAGTAGGGATGGAAATGGGTAAGCTGGGAATCGGGGCCCCATCTATATCCCTGAACCGGATAAAAAAATAATTCCTAAATCCACACCAATCCCCAATTTTTTCTTATCGGAAAATCTCTGACCAGATCCCCAATCCTATTTTCTTTAAATATACTTTTAATTTATATATATATATTGCGTTGTTTCCAAGGTGAAATGACCACATAGTAATGTGTTATTTCCTAGACAAAATGGATACACAGTAATGCATCATTTCCTAGCCTAAATGGTTGGCATTGAACATCCCCTAAGAAGTTGTCTGGGGCTAAGCATTCCCTTAAGAGAATGTTTCGTGTTTAAAATAAGGCCAAATATCCCTTGAGAGATTATTTGGGAACAAATAACCCTTTACCTTTGTTTTATATTTTGGTTTCCTTGTGTGTAAATATATGTTGAAATGTTCTAAGTAACTTTATATTTTGCATTGGTATAATAAATCCCATGTGTACTCTCTTAGGAAATTGCATGGTATTCTGTGCACTAGATTACTCAAAAGTGCAAGCATATGTATATTTGATATGTGTAAGTGTATGACCTCACGAGTTGTGTTTTAATTCTCATCAAAGCTAGATTTTACTAAGCATTTAACTATATTGACATTATGATGAACCTAGCGAATGGAAGGTAGTAATTAGCTTTATTTAGCAAGTCGTTCTCTTTATAATGTCCTATATGGGAGTGATGTTAGACTATGCATAGGTTATTGCGTTTTTTTTCCTCCACTATTTTCTTCTATTTGTTTTTATGATTTTATTGTAAAGCTTAATGTTGTTTATGTGTTAATATGTCTCGTTTAAAGTTTTTTTCTACAATCTAAGTAATTGCAAAGTGAATCTTATATCAGCCGTTGATCAAGTGCTAACCACACATGAATTATAAGAGTACTTTCAGTATTACACCTAGTATGGGTTTGGTACTAGTTGTATGAAATGCCTCGAAAATTCTAATTTTATTATTTATTATTAAATAAGATTTTATTATGAAAATTAATTAAATAATTTATTTTTATTAAAATAAAAGGAAATTAATTAGGGAAAATTAATAAGAAATTTATAAGTATTTTAATTAGAGGAAATTTGAGTACTTTAACTAATTAATGATTTTATTTAAAAAAATTAATTAAATAAATTATTTTATTTAGAATAAGAAGGGGAAAATAGTTCCAAACTAATATTAATTTTATAAATAATTTAATTGGATAAAATTTGGGTGATTTGCTAATTAAAATAGAATTTATGGAAACTCTTTTAAAAACCCTAATTTAACATAAAAAGGGATTTAAATATTATTATTTTTAAATATCCCAAATATTTTAATTAATTTAAATTCCCAACCTAACTATTTTTCTCTTTTCCTTTTTTTCCTTTTTCCTTTTCTTTCTTCCTTTTTCTTTCTTTCTTTTTCTTTTTTTCTCCTCCCCGAACTAGGCCAGCCCACGACCCATTTCTCCTTTCCCCTTCTTCCTTCTTCAGCACGGCCATCGCCCGCTGCGTTTCATCCCTTATTTCACCGAAACTTTGCATTTCATTTAAACGCCCCACCCCATCGCGCCCAGACCGCCAGTTCTTCCCCCCCCCCCCCCATCATCTTCTTCCTCCTTCCTCAGCCATGTTCAACCTGCAACCTCTGCCGCCACCTCCGAAAATTTTGCTGCCGGTTATGCCCGTGTTGACCGGTTGTTTTCCTCCCCCTCTCTTCCACATTGACTCATCGACCACACCTGCCTGCCCATGTCCCCTCTCCTCGCACGTTTCCCTTTTTCTAGCCAACTGCCTGCCATGTTTTTTTTTTTTCGTCGGCAACCGTCGCCGCCGACGAGCCCAACTGACCTACAGATCCTCCCGTTCTTCCCCTTTGACCTAAGCCACCCTTTTTCCTCCTATAAATACCCCCTACCTAGTCTGCAATCGAGCTTTTCCCCGAAACTCAGAATTTTCCAACCTTGCCACCGCCACCCCTTTAGACGGCATTTCTGCCGCCTCCGGGCAACACCGTTGCCCGTTCTGGCCATCTGTGCGCTCCTTGCACTGCCCCTAACTAATTGTGCCTTCCTCCTCCCTCGATTCTTCCTGCACGAGCCACCCCAGATGTACAAAGTTCTCTCCTCAACCAAACCATTTTCTACCACCGTCGCCCTTCGAACCACCCTTAGCCACCTCCTCTGTCGCTCTCGCCACTCCTTTCACCTCCCATTCTCTTCTGTAGACCCTCTTCTACCTTCCCTTACCTTTCTTTTCCTCTTCCTCCCCCTCCTCCTCTCTTTCTCTCCTTCTTCCCCATTTGACCACCGCCGCCGCCGTCGTGCGCCGCCACCCTCATTCAACTTCTCTCCCTCTAGGCAGTCTTAAACACCCCAAGTCCCACCTTAATTATCCCTATCTTTTTCCCAGCATTCAACTTTTACCCTTTTCTTTCCTTTTTCGGCCACCGCCGCTGCTGCCGTGCACACCGCTGGTGCCGCCTATCCCCACCAACCTAAGGTTGAACCCTAGACCCTCTCAACCCTTTTTCCTATTTTTACAAGCCTTAATTTAATTTATTTTATTTATTTGAATATAAATACTATTATTTTTTTTAATATGTATTATTATTATTATTTCTTTTGAGGGTCGAAGCCCTATTGTATTTTTAATTCGATTTTATTATTATTCTTCTTATTATTTCTATTGTTACTATTATTAATATTAATATGTTATAAGTATAATAAGTATTATCATTTCCTATTTCGAATTTCTATTATTCTTATTCCATTATTATTAATACAACTATTTTATCATTAGTGTTGTTAATAATGTTATTATTGTTATTGTAGTAGTAGTAGTAGTTGTTGTTGTTATTATTAATACTATCATCATTATTATTTTCAAGTGTTAGTATTATTATTTTATATAGGGTTGAAATCCTATTGTGCTTATTTTAAATTTTAGTATTAATATTATAAATATCATGTCTTATTATTATTAGGGTTATTAGTATTTTTATTATTATTAGTATTTATCCTTATTAATGTTATTATTATTATTATTTATTAAGTTATTATTATTCAATGTAGGGTGGAAACCCTACTTCTTTTTATTTTCGATCATTATCTTTACTATTATTACCATTATGGTGATTATTATTTTGTAATATTATTACAGCCTTTATCATCATCATCATCATTATTATTATTATTATTATTATTATTATTATTATTATTATTATTATTATTATTATTATTATTATTATTATTATTATTATTATTTTATCATTATTATTATTACTAAATTTGTTATTTATTTTAGTAATATTATTATTAGTATTATTTTAGTAAGGGGTTTGAAGCCCTTATTTCACTATGTTTTTGAGTAATGTCCTTTTTTTTATTGTTACTATTTATATTATTCTTGTTAATATTAATATTGATATTATTTTTGGTATTTTTGCTATTATTATGTTAATATTTTATCGAAATCCTAGTCTTATATTAAGTTAGTGATTAATAGTATATTTGATAGGTGGGAGTCTAATTTTAGCTTTTTCCTCATAATAGGTAAGACCAGTCAAAGCCCTTAGGAGGCGAAGGAGCGTGCTCCAAGACCGGTGTCGTTTTAGGTAAGGGGTGCTAAGGCCTTTTGTGTGCTTATATGCATTATGTGCTTCACATGCTATGTATCATATGTTTATTATTTTAATTATTTCATATATGGTATGACGTGGAGTTCAAGCATGTTCTTGTGTTGTTATATGGCATGTGTATTATTTATATATGATGATATGTGTTGTGACTCTGTAAGACATGCATGTGAGGGTGTTGATGTGGTTTGTGTGGGAGAAAGGATGAAAAATGAGGATGGGGAAAGAGGTTGACCAAGGGATGTGAGTTGACCTAATTATTTTAATGATTCATGAGTGGAAGAATAAAATGGAGAATTTTAGGGTTTCATGTGGGAGAATGTGATTTATGATTTTGTATGGGAGAATATAATTTATGGTTTTATATAGGGGAATCTAATTTATGGTTTTGTATGGGAGAATCCAATTTATGGTACTATATGGGAGAATATAATTTATGGTTTTATATGGGAGAATCTAATTTATGGCTTTGTGTGAGAAAATATAATTTATGGTTCTATTTGGGAGAATCTAATTTATGGTTTTGTGTAGGAGAATATAATTTATGGTTTTATATAGGATAATCTAATTTAGGGTTTTGTATGACGAAATCTTGGGTTTTGTATAGTGGTATTAGGGTTTGCATGGAGGTAATGTTGCATGGTGGTATTAGGGTTTACATGGTGGTATTAGGGTTTGTATGGTGGTATTAATGGTTACATGGTGGTATTAGGGTTTGTATGGTGGTATTAATAGTTACATGGTGGTATTAGGGTTTGCATGGTGGTATTAATGGTTGCATGGTAGTATTAGGGTTTGCATGGTAGTATTAGGGTTGGCATGGAATGTATAACATCTGCATGGGAGTGAAATTTATGTATGAAAGGTTGATTTGAGATGTAAGGAAGGTAATGTAAGTGTTATTTGGATGTTTGAACATTTTAGATGAAAAATAATATGTGGAGATTATATAAGGGTCCGTAGGAGACCGAACTAGGGTTTGTGTGAACAATTAAGGTTTGTTGTGGTTGCTTAGAATTTTTATATTATCATGTGTGTTGGTGATTAAAGTGTAATTATGATAGTGGAATTTTATGATTTGTGATGTGTGAAATATAAAGATAATGATTTGTGCATGTCCATGGTGAAAGCTTTTGAATAAGATACTTAAGATATTAATTACGTAAAGTGGAAGATGTTAAGCCAGGCCCAGACTGATCTACCGGCATAATAGTGGCAGGGAATGTTTCCCTCATGACCGATCCACCGGCTATAATAGTGGGGGATCCCAAGCTCAACAAAATCAAACCCTACAGTTGCTAAGACATGGGAAAGACACTAATTACTTATAGTGAAATACCGTACGAGAAATGGGCCAGACCGATCTACCGGCATAAAATAGTGGCAGGGTATGTTACCCTCGTGACCGATCCACCAGCTAAAATAATGGCAGGGCATGTACCCTTGCGACCGATCCACCGGATAAAATAGTGGGGTTTCCGTAATCGTATGGACTTGATAAAGAGCATGGTATGAAAATATTTCGATAAAGGATTACTGAAGTAATTAATCTAAACTATATTGGATCTTGGCATTTTTACCAGATCGTTCATTTGCCTTTATGTTATTGTGTTGGTAATTATGCTCTGTTATTATTCCACATGGATTATGTGCTTATATGTTAGCCTTAGTGCTCGGTTACCTTACTCAGTATGTAGCGTACTGATCACCCGTTTTATGGGTGCTGCTCATTCCCATGCGTAGTATGCACTTTTGACCTTGTGCAGGTGGGCGAGACATTAGTCGAGGCTGAGTGTTGAGCATGTTTGGCTCGAAGTTCGAGAGTGTTGTAGCCATATTTTCTCTTCCTGTGATTTTGTTTCATTATGCTATTTCTTATGTCTCGAATTTACTCTCTTATGAATTATTACTCGATTGAGTATTTTAAATGAACCTTTTATCGGTTATAAGCTTATTTCTCTTTTGAAAATAAATTACAATTCTTAATGCGTACTCTGATTTTGTTTTACAACCGTTTAATGCTTATTTTGAGTTTAGTTTGTCTTGATTTATAATTGATTGTTAATCTTTTCTTAGCCTTAATACTTGGTACTGAAACGGTCGGAGAGAATCGGTTTGGTACTAAGTGTGGCAGTAACATCCCCAGAATTCACGGGTTTTAATTTAAATTCTTCCGTAACAAAAAAAAAGCAGTGAATTTTGGGGTGTTACATTGTACCTTCCCTATATTAGATGCAACAGTTTCATCCTTATTTTTGTTACAACTTTTGTAAACCTTTTTCAAAATAACAAAATTTTCTAGTTATGAAAATGGGGGTATTACACTCTATGTGAGCATTCACCTTATAGATGACCCATTTTCCCACAACTAAAATAGATCATTTTAATACCTTCATACTCGATATTATACAAGGTAGTTCCAATGAAGATTTTGGGTAGAAGATGCTTAGACAAATCAATCTCCACCACTAGACAAACAAACTTAACTTCAAGACTTAGGTAGTCTTATCATCAAAATTAACAAATTTCCCAATGCATTTTCCATTGGCCTTAGGTTTGTTGATGTCACCATAGTATTTGATTGAAATTTCTAGAATACAATGCCAAGCGAGGGTAGATAATACTGAAGTGGTAGAAATCAAGAACTCTGGTGTCCAATGACGAATAGTTAAGTACTTACCATAAATCATCCATGGACCACCTTTTAACACATAATCTTCCACTCTTATTTGGAATTTGATAATGAGGAAGCCCTAACCTAAGTCCATAAGTTCAAAAGTACCCCCAAGGCATCGTAAATCTCTAACCTTTTCACACAAGGTTTCACAATGAATAATTATGTCTAAGGGCTTGATGATGAAACACCTTCTCCATGGTCGCCTAATATCATGTTTCTCTTCAACCATAAAATTGACTTGTGGTATTTGGGCACATAAAAGAGTTGGGTCATCTTTAGTATTAACATTTTGGGGTTGAAATCTAATATAACCAAAGTCGTCCGTCATCACTTCCGATGAAGCAAACTTTGTTGTGTGAGAATCCATAGTGTGCTTCAATTTTTTGTGGGAGGAATTCAAAAGTGAAGGGTTGTTGATGGAATATGTGGTGGGGAGTGAGGGGAGAATAGAGGGTTATTTAGGGGATTCATTCACACACGTGAGGCATGTTCCTCATTAAAAAAACACGCAAGATCAAAAAATTCACCTTGATGTATATATGCTAAATATACTACTCTATGTCTCTTTCATATTTCTCTACATTACTATTATTATTATGATACGGTATATGTTAATATGATTAACTCGGTGGTTGCCAAGGCTACATGTAGAATGCTATCAATGTCTTCCCCCCTTTTTTTGTAACTATCAACCATTTCGGTATATTTCTTAAAGTTGTTTACTTTATTTTGTTATCAAGGGAAAAAAAACTTTCTCTAACTATTAATAAATGAGTACTATTTTGTACTACTATATATGACTTTTGGATACAAAGAGCTATGACATCTCTTAGGATATTTGTCTTTTTATTTTATGTGATTGTGAAGTTGAAAGTAAACATTTATATTAAGCTTTACATTGTTTATGAACCAAAATTATCAAGCTCTACTTTGGTAGATATAAACAAATTTATTCATATAACCCCCTAAAAATATAGTGTAAATATCTTGTACTATAATTTTCCAAGTGAGTGTTATTAACTCCTATATATTATTATCTAAGTATTGAAACAAAATATTTTGATTTAAATTTTACAATATAGAATAAATGTATCTTTACCCATCAATGTTAATACAAATGAAGAACTTTATTACAATTATCTACTTGAAAATATTATTATTTTGGTCTAACAATTTTTTTTGCTAATGTATGAGCTATAAATTATTTTAGAGTTTGGTTAGACATTCATACTGTTTTAAGTAATATTTTTTTGAAATAAAGTCAAACAATTAATCATAATAGCTAATAATAGATAACAACTTCTTAAATTAGATCATAGTTTGCTCTATAAATTACCGATTACAAATAAGAAATACAAAAGATAATATTTTTGAAAGAAATAAAATTATATATAGGCATATGTGTTAATCTCTCTTAAATTTCAAATTTATTTTGTTATAAATAGTAATAAAATATTTGATAAATTATATAATTTATTTGTATTATATTCAGGTAATCATTAGGGTCTTCATAACCTAAAAATTGTCGGCGAGAACGAGAACGTAGCGGTACAGAACAACTTTTGAATATCTCATTTCCATAGTTTAAGTTCTTGAATGTCTTGTACGGATAAATTTTGTGACTTATCGAACTGTCCCCGGGAGGGAGCATGCGGAGAACGGAAATTCATCTAAAGATTCATCCTCCTCTAGAACAAGGGCAGTCCACTCGGGCTTAAAATATCGTTTACGTCCTGCTCATAAAAAAATAAATAAATAAAAGGTTTACGTGAGTTTATTTGGTACAGTATCCAATAAAATAAAATAAAGAAAGGGAGCTGGGCGATGATGTTCTAGAGCTTTCAAGAGACTCTGAAAAGGGAAATTCCAGTTTGCCCCCGTCTTCTTTAATAGGCTGCTTCCGGTGGTGTTCACTGTTCAGGCAATCTACTGCAAAGGCCAGAGCGAGACATCGGGAGTACGCAGTTTTACCATGTCGTACCTGCTACCACACTTGCATTCGGGATGGGCGGTGGATCAGGCCATTCTCGCTGAGGAAGAACGCGTCGTTATCATCCGTTTCGGCCACGACTGGGATGAAACCTGTATGCAGGTACACGTCTCTCTTTTCATCTCTTTCTGTCTTTTTTTTTTTTTTTTAATTGATGCATCACTCCAAAGTTTCAGACACTCGCAATTCTGTTTTGCCCTGCCTTAATTTATTGTTTGAATCATCATTTAGTATAATATCCTTATTTTCCCTGAACAACGGTTCCCTTTATCAAATAAGAAATAAGTGTGATATCTGCGGCAACAGCAAAGAAAAATTACATGTTTTGGTAGTGTAGATAGATACTAATCAATTTCAATTATGTAGAAAAATCCAGTTGTCAGCTATCAATGTGTATGAGCGAATGTAGTCACCCCAGGTAGACCAGCCCCTAAGTCCCGATATTCTTCGGTTGTCTCACTCCCACATGTGTATTACTCCAGCTCTAACAATGCTCAGCGCTCAAACATTTACCTTATCCTCAAGGTGAAAAGCTGGAGTTCGTTGGTTGATTCTCGAGTCCAATATTTAACAGGAGCCTCCCAATCTTAAGGCGGTGCATCTCTAGAAAAGGCCAAGAAGAGCGTCTCAATTCATCAACAATCATCTCTATTGAATTGATGTCCGCTAACCACGGCATTGCATCTACAAAATTGGAATAATTATGATCATCAGCCACCCACAAGTAGAACTAAAACCTCCATAAGTATTTTGATCTCAGTCCAATCAACTAGCTGCTGGGAAACACCCTCATGTGCCTGGATAGAATTCATCCATAAGTTTGCCTTGCTCAGCATAAGGAGGATAACCACCTTGATGTAATGTCCAGCCATTAAAAGCGCACACCAAGCGTAAGACAGTATTTTTATAGGCCCCATCTTCCTTATACTTTTGATCGAACAGGTCATGTGGAACTGTCTTAAGGATGGCCAAAAGCATATACATTCAACCCGTTCTTCCTTTCTAATTTCAGTGCGTTAGTCTGTTCAACCCTTCGATTGGTTTCTGCTTAAAAAGGAGCGCCACCAAGCAAGATGTACAAAACCCCAACGCTTCGAACATTAGCCATAATTATGTTTTAGAACCAAGGGATCCATGTAGCAAGGTCTACCCACAATCTCCTTAAATTGTTGAGTGGGCTTAAAAAACACGGTCAGCCCAAAATCAATTACCTTCATAGGGTGTTTTTTCCTTCCAGTTGGTGGCCAAAAGATTCTTTGGCCTAAGATTGCAATGCAACACTCTATGCCTATGGCACATTGAGATTACTCAGCATTTACCTTCCCCCATCACCTCTTCGAGCATCTTTGTCCTTCAGCCATCAGTTCCCTAACTTTGTCACACATTGAGCAGCAGAGGTATTCGTATCCCCACACGACTCTACCATGGACCCCGATCGAAGGGATATTTGCGTGTAATCGCTCGTCTCTGTGCCAGAGGCTCATCAAGGAGGGAGATGAGAAGCGCAGCATCTGACTTCGTCAGCTTGCCTGCAAGGTCATATTAATTTAAAGGTTAGGGTTAAGGTATTTCTGACCTGACAGACCAATCTGGTACTTGTTTCAACCTGCCTGCACTACCCAATAATGGTCGTTTGTTGTTTGGATTGCCCGTCTTCTTTTGACGAGTCCGGTAACAAGCCCTGGCCCTTTAACCATTGAACTCTCAAACACTTCACCAAAGGGCTTCTGCATCAACAACATCCGATGACCGAAGGATTTCAATTGCTCTCGCATGGTGGTTCCATTACTGCAGAAAGAAATCCCCCAGCCATGCTTTGCAAGATTTTTACTCGGTGGCACCTCTTCATTGGTTACCTCCGACCCATTTGATAGCACACGTGAGTTAACTTCTTCCCTCTCTTTTGATTTTTGTTCTTCACTTGACTGCAGCCCCTTGTCCTTAATCTTAGCATCTAGCCTTCCTACAATTTCTTTCATGACTCTCTCCACCTTCTTCAATTGCTGCTCCAGCCTGTGAAGCTTCCGAGTTTCTGCCTCTATCACACCCATGTCCGTTTTCCATGTCTGTTGCAATACATTCAGCTTTTCCTCCTATTCAGCCACCTTAGGGACCTCCACATCTTCCCCAAAATCAATCTGATTGATACTATTTGGTAGATACCAGTTACAACGATTAACGGAGATGAAAAGTAAGAGAATAATTTAGGAATTCAAGAGCTGAGATTTGTATTGAAAATGCAGAAGTAGCAAGGATAATTTAGGAAGTCAAGAGCCTGGTCTCTCCCTGAGCAAACTGCTTTCACAATCCAATTTCCCATTCCCCAATCCCATGGCCCTCTTCAGCCTTTTATTAACTCATGGCTTAACATTATGAGGGTACAACTAACAGAACATATTCGCTAAACATAACTCAGCGGTAATCCTAACTGAAGGGCTAATTGCTTAATTAATCCTCTAACAGCTCTGACCCAGTACACCAGCCTCTAAGTCCTGATATTCTTCAGCTGTATCACTCCCACATGTTGTATGAGCCAATGTAGTTACTCCAGGTCTAACACTAATTTGTCTCTTTAAGACAAATGATGCTAATCCATCTCTGAGTTGTATTATCTATTACTTTTATTAATTTACTGCTACATCTTAGGCTGTTTCATAGTCCAAATTTGAGTTTCTGCTTTTAGACAAGCTTCTTTGGCAGAAGTCAGTTTAGAGGTGAGAGCCTGTGGGCTGTGGTCTATTTTAAACTGTACTCAGGCAAAGATACCACTGCCCATGCCCCTAAATTATTATTCTTGGGTGCGGCTGGGTGTCAATTCGGATGACCACATAATCTTGTCACAATGCCTTTGTAAATTCATGTCATGTGGGTTAAGAAAAACTTATTTGCTGTTTTGACTACCTTATAAAATCTAATGTCTTCATTTGAGCTTGGAATTAAATGTCAGAACATGTTGAGGAGCCTTGTGCGTTGAATTCATTTCACACCACTTTGTTATTACTCTCCATCTCACTAATTGTGTAACCGTGTAAAAGTTCTCTCTCTCTCTCTCTCTCTCTCTCCCCCCTCCCCCCCTCCTCTCTTTTATTTCGTTTTTTCCCCCTTATATGATACAATTGTGTGGTGTGTTTGGGATGTCACTTACTGCTGCCATGATCCATATGTGAGCTTTGCTTTGATGATGGTAATGTTGCAGACTAGAATGCTATCCTTTATGGGTTGTTTGGTATAGAAATAATAAAAATATTTTCAATGAAAAATCAATTTTAGTCTAAATTAAGATCTAAAATAGCTATTTGTTCAAAAATTGTACAAGAGATGAAAAAAAAGAATATAATATTTCCAACCTTCTTACCAAAAGAGCACTTACCTTTTTTCTGTTTCAAATCTCATATACACAATTCTAGACTGATGTGTACTGTTTTTCCTCGTTGCATATCATTTGGCACACTTTTTGTTATGGTGTTTTGTGAAGCTGGTTTGCATTTTGTGTGGATGATTGATACTTTTTCACACCATTCTCCTCCTTATTGGTTGTTGCCTGAATCGTTTTCTCATGCCTATGAGCGATCATCAACATCACCCATTCATCTGATGTATATTTGATCTGTCTGAAACTGATTTTAACTAGCCGTCTCCATAATCATTCCTCGTTTTTGCTACGTCATGGTTTTAATGTAACTAACTGATGCATGGAAACTCCGTGTGACTTGTCGTTCATGTCCTGAAAATGCTCATTTCTATAAAATGTACACAAATGTAATTCATAATTCAAAATTTTGTCCTTTCCCTGTTTACTTCCGTCCCTATTTTGCCATCACAGCTTCGGTCCGTGCAACACTACTGGTGTAACATTCTATTCTGTTGTTTCTGACAGCATCAGTTTTTTAACACTTGATATACTGTATGAAAAATCTTGGTGCTAGTGACTATATCATATGACGTTGTAGCTGCTGATTATGAGTCTTGTCTGGTATTAGTTTCCCCTCTAAATCTGTGACAGTTGCTAAAATTTTCACTAGTACGCCGAAACAGACCAAAGACTCAGAAAGTTTTCGACTTCTGTATTGTTGGCCCATAAATGAGTGCTGATACAGTATTTGGCTGTTACATAGCAGACTGCAGGGGTTGTTTATATATTTGCTGCCTTTGTTTCCGTGATACGCTATAGCGACCATGATCAACTCTTCCATTTCGAATGAAGTAAATAAATTATTTATTCATTATATATATATGTTTTTTATTTATTTTTTTATTTTTTTCTTGTGAAATACACAGTGCTCCTAGTACCTTGGGGATTATCCTAGGTGCCAGGGCTATTAAAATACAATCATACTAACAGAGTGGCATGTCTCTACTGGCTTGTATCCCACACACAGCCTATTGGTTGTTTTAGATTCTGTTTGTTTTGATTATTCTTCCATATTATGATCATTAATGCTAGTTGAGATACATAGCGCATATCATTACATCACTGGCAGTGAGTTATCGGATACGCAATCTATCTTGGCTTGTATCCATTAGGAAAGTGCCTTGCAGATGACTTTTTATGCCTTGAAAATTAATGTATATTACTATGCGCTACTCTGTTTGGAGCTCTTCACATCATGTTGTCTGTTTTGCCTTTTTTCAGTGGATCTCTGACTACTTGGTGTTCTGATGTGGAACAATTGTTACTCAGCAGAGGTTTGTAATGGTTGTGATTTGATCAATTGATACCTTTTCCATTTGTCGTTTTCCCCTAAGCTTTAGTGTCTTAATATGGTTTTGTCGGTTATGGTGGACACTAAACCTTCCACTGGTGGTTAGACTTCTTGCCCATGACTATTGTCTCCTTTTTTTTTCGCTTAGATGGACGAAGTCCTGGCTTCTGTTGCGGAGACTATAAAGAACTTTGCTGTTATATACCTCGTAGACATAACAGAGGTGTCTGATTTCAACACAATGTACGAGTTGTATGATCCATGCACGGTGATGTTCTTTTTCAGAAACAAGCACATAATGATAGACCTTGGCACTGGGAACAACAACAAGATCAACTGGGCACTCAAGAATAAGCAGGAATTTATAGATATCGTTGAGACAGTTTATCGTGGTGCAAGGAAAGGTCGGGGACTGGTCATTTCTCCCAAGGACTACTCCACCAAATACCGCTACTAAGAGCTTGTTAGTGTATTTTTTCTTTATAGACAATCTAATATGATCACTGCATTCTTCTGTCAACTTGCCGTGGTGGAAAAATCCGAAAAACCTGTATTACTCATGGATTTGAGCCGCCATTGTTGTTGACGCATGTGATGGTATTGTGTCGTTAAGAGTACATTTCAATTTCTGTTGGCGTTATTCGTTTATTATTATTAAAGAGCGGAATCTTTCTTAGGAGCTTATTGGAATACGAGCTGCAAAAAATGTTTCAGTATACATCTTTGTAAATTAGGATCTGTTTTCTTTTTTTTGGGGGGGTGTGTGTGGAGGGAGTCGGCGTTGCACGGGGACGGGGACAGGGATGGAGAAACAGGGACGGGACGAAATGCAGAAACGGCAATTCTTAAAAATATAGGAAACGGGGACGACAGGAAACGTCAAAAAAATTATATATATATATATATATATATATATATATATTTATATAAAAAATAAATTAAATTTATTAAAATTAAGAGAGAAAAATATAAAATTTCTAAAATTAATCCTTATATTAGTTAATTTTAATTATTAATAATCATTTTTTAATAACAAAATTAATTAAATATTTTTAATATAAATTTTAATTCGAAAACGTTTCCGAGAAGTTTTCGGGACGGGGGACGACACAGGGAGGGACTTGGGATGCTTTCTCTATCTTTTCTTTGATGTTTGTTGATAGGGTATTATTGAAACTCACATAAAAAATATTATTAAAATAGTAATATTTTATTATTATTACCACTATTGCTAATACTTTACCATTAATAGCGTTTTAATCATCACTATCATTATAATTATAAATATAATTATTGGCATTATTTTTTATTATTAAATTTTTACCGATCTGACATGGTAACTCTTGAAAAAACTTAGGAGAGTATTATCTAAGTCATGTTGTAAATATTATATCTATTTATTATAAATATATAATTTATAGATGTATATTTCATTAAATTTTAGGTTTCATCTATTAATTATTTTTTATCAGCCTTTTTTATTGAAGCTATGACTTTTGCTTTTTTGTCTCCTACACCATCTTTTATGTTCTTCATACCTTTTATCTTTTAATTTATTTATAATAGATGTAATATATATATATATATATATATATAATATAATATAATATAATATAATATAATACATTTGTATATAAAAGAGAGCTTATGTGTATTAATGAATATGAGCTTTTTTTTTCTTCTCTTGTTTTATTTTATTATATTATTTATATTTGAGATTATTAATATTATCATATGTTATTGATACAATTATGTTCCAGATAGAAAAATAGATTATGCTTTTATGTTGATTTTGTTCAAGGTGTTGGGGTGTTTATAAGCAAATAACTATGGAGTTGGGGTTAAGTTTGATCAATAAGTAATAAAATGAAGTGATATATTTTTTTTAGTTATGATTATATGTAGATATAATTATTATTTGTCACAAACGATTTACCTATCATTTTTATTACTTGTGTTAGATCTTAGTTTCTACATGTATATGTGAAGTCACACATGTGACATATTTTATATTGGAGTACATTTTGAGAATATCGATCTCTATTTCAATTTAAATTGATTAAGTGTTTGTTTTAAGAAAGATATAGTATGATCTCAAAATCACCTCTAAACAAAGGAATATAACTCTTTTCTCCCATTGAGATTGGGCTTGTTTTTTATTTTTACACTAATTGATTTTTTTTTATCAATTTTAATTGTATAGATTAGCAATATCTGTTTTAATTTAATTATATCTTAATTGATGATCTCCCTTCCATTAATAAGATAGATAGTAAAGGTAAATGATAATAGAAGATTAAAAATATCCTATTTAATATACTCGAATTTGATATAATATAATCGATTCAAATATTAAAACTAATGGATTGATGGTCACATTGTCTATCACTCTATATAGATGTTAATCTCTTAAAAATGATAGAGAGCTACCTAAAGAGACGATATTAAGAAAATTATGTAAATTTAAATGTGATGGATTTGTGGTTTTATTGTCCATCACTTTGTGCATGAAAGTGATTGATCAACAATCTCAGCGTCTATAATTACATACATATTCCATCACCTAAAGCTAAGTAAGAATTTATGGCAAACCTTAGAGGGCCACTAGAGAGGCTAAATTTTTTTTATGTGACTGAAGTATGAATGGGTGATTGTACAAATATTGATAAAAGCATGAGGTTCTCGAGCAACTATATTATTTACATGTATGTACCTGAGGTACACAAAGATACTGACATAATTTGAAGTGGAAGCCAAAAGATTTCACTCAATAACTTAATGGCCATGAAGACTTTATGCACAAACCAATCTCGAAGATTGAATGATTAAAAGGTGATAAATATCTTATGTGCAATTTGATTAAGGAGATCAAATAATTGAAATTCTTTCAAGATTTATATAATGTTGAGCAAGAAGGTCGGATGGTATTAAATACCTCAAGTACATTTTGATTAAGAAGGTCGAATTGTTTGGTAGTCTATAGACCCAAGTGTTAATTTTGTTTTTGTACTTTCTATTTATGTAAGTTTAATTCTTACAATTTAGTTTTTGTAATTTTTTTTTTCAATATTTAAAGTATCGAAAGACTTATATAATGTCGAGCAAGAAGGTCAGATGGTATTAAATACCTCAAGTACATTTTGATTAAAAAGGTCGAATTGTTTGGTATTCTATAGATCCAAGTGCTAATTTTGTTTTTGTACTTTCTATTTATGTAAGTTTAATTTTTACAATTTAGTTTTTGTAATTTTATTTTTTTGCAATATTTAAAGTATTAATTCCAATCATAAAGTATTAATGATGGTTTTGTACACAATTTGTCAGTCACTTATTAATGAGACTATGCACCCACTTCATCATTGGTATTAGTTGAAACCTATTATAATCAAGTCTCATCCACCATTGTAGTGGCTGGAATATTTATAATAGCATCCTTATTATTTTATAGTTTTAGTAAGTAGAGGTATTTGATGGCTTAAGCTTAAAGCTCCCTATCTAATAAATAGTTTGATGGTTGAAGCTTCAATCTTCTCATTCAATTATGAGTTAATGGTTGAAACATGAAGCTTCACATTTGATATAAGTGATTTAATGGTGGATGCTAGATATTTCCCATATCATAGAATTGAATATAATTTAAAATATTGATCTATCTAATTGAATGTCACTGTACATTTTATTTTAAGGATAAAATATTTTATGAGCTTATAATTGGTAAGAATGTACACGTGTATGTGACATGATGAACCTATTAAAGGGTTTCATGAAGAAACAATCAGATAGCACAATCTAGCATGATATTGTAGCTAAGTTCTTGGAGAAATTACTATAGTCTATGAGTATTTGATGGTATTAATACCATCAAAATTGGCTAGAAATAAGCATAAGATAAATGTACAATGTGTGCATTTGGTGTATGTAAAAATTCAAAAGGTATTACTAACCAAAAGTTTGTAGATAATAAAATATTATATTTGTGGCATGATAAATGAAATATCATTAGTGCGGCAATGATAAGCAAGATCATTGAAACTTGTACAATCACCCACATAAAATCCCAAATATTCTTTTAACTAATGATTTCATATGAACAACAAATTATTCTTAACAAAATTATAATTAAGTCCTTGTAATATAAACAACATGCAAAATCTCATATGTCCTTTATAATTCAAGTGGAAACATGTAGACCATTTAAATGTTATATAGTATATAATGATGCATCGATATAATGTCACATGTTACATTTTGCAACTGATATAGTTGTATTGGCACAAAAGTAAGTGAATACCCACCCAATTGGGATAATATAATATTGTAACACTCCCAATTTTCACTACCAAAAAATTTATTTAAAAATATGTTACAAAAGTAGAAAATTCTTTGAAAAATGGGGTGTTACCATCGTACCTGACACAGGTTAGACGTTTGCCGCCTACCCTATATCAGATATAAGGTTAAACTAATAAAACACTAAAATAGCAGAGTACACAAATAATGATTTAATTGAAATGATTCTAAAATGTTTACAATGAACGAGCTTAACAGGTTCCGATCAAATCATTGCAGAATACACATTAAAAGTGTGAAATTACAAAACATTGGTTGGGGTAAGAGTCCCAATACAATTGTCATGGTCTTCCATGAACCCCATCATGGCCTTTTAGATGTCCTCACTCACAAGCCCCAATCCAATTGAGGTAGACCTTTTATTGACCATCCTCAAAAACCTACACAAAGTCTTCTGCTCGTGGGAATGAGTAAGTGACTAAGCAAACGGGCATATCAGTATGTTACATATTGAGTAAGCCAAGTTGTCCCTCAATGTACACAAGTATATCAGTTTATCACACATAAATATAGATTACAGTATGAATTATGACAAGGACATATATATAAAGATAAAAGTACATGTAGTCATACATAATTTCCAACAAGTAGCATACTTCATGCATATACTCATAACCTTCTCACTTAAGCATGTACATACTTAATGGTAAGGAGAACCAAGAAACACCTAAGATTAATTCCAATTAACCAAATTCTTAGGTTATACAATTAGTTCATCCTTATAAGAGAAAGGTGAGTCTACCCATCAATATTCCTTTTCATAACCAAGTAATCAGGTCAACCATTCGCTAGGCATAATAATCATATTTACTCATTTTTGACAAATCATACCATTAATTCCATTCATACCACGTAATAGTAATTCTCTTAACCACCATTCACAATTGATCAATTATTTATTTAGCAACTATATTTTATTATCATCGAGTGATGGACTATGCACTACCTCATAATCTCACATACTATGGAAGCCTATCCAAAAGGGGACATAAATTCCAAGCTGAAGCTAATCTTCAAGTGGACATTTGTATAGGCCAAATCCAATCACCACAATGGACATAAGTCCGAGATAAAGCCAACCAATATGGACATAAGTTAAGGCCTAAGGCAATCACCTAGGTAACCAGACCTTTTAGTATCGATATTTCCTAGTACGTCATCAATGTCTAGAGTAGGTAAGGCATCGGGACCTCTTAGGATCCCATCTGAAGGCACCAAAAATGTCCGAAGGCATACTAACCCCCAGTAGCTAATTGAGTATTGGGTAACCTAGACTCATACTCAACTCAAATTTCTTTCGCTTTAAGTGATTAGTATTTTATTCATAAGGATGGGTGATCATACAAGGCTCACATAAGTAAATGAGGTAAATCCCCATACTAAACCATATTGATCCTTTCTTTGTATTTCCATTTTCCCCCAACCATGTGGGTGTACCACTTATCCTTGGCCAATGAAATTCATATCCATCATATGGTTTAATTCATGCCCTTAATGATTTCCATTACTCTTATTTTCATTTTATCACTTATTACAAGTGAATTACACCTTTAGCCTTTACATTACTCATAATGTATGCCATAAGTTATGATTCATTTTAATCCTTTAATTATACTAATAAACCATTTTAAAATCTATATTTTATACCATTACTAATTATGATGTAGTCCCAAACACAACCCTCAAGTATAACCGAACCACAAGGAGACAAATCGTGCAAACCAACTAAACCAGTCGATCGGTCTAGCCTAACCAGTCGATTTGTTCAACTCAACCAACCCATGTTTTCTTCAAACCAATTAATCGGTTTTGTAATACCCCGTATTTTTAAAATCCAGATTTATTAAGTTTAATAATTTTATTAGCGTAATTTGATGTAAATAATTAATTATTTTAATTTCGGTTCGTTTTACGGATTTATCGAGGATTTCGAATTCATAATTGAATATGATTAATCATTGTCGTTGCGAACCATTCTAGACAAATTCGTTCACGACAATGATTTTATTATATTCTTATGATTTCAATCTTCGGTTAAAAATATATATATTCTCGTTCTTTCTCTTATTTGATTTTTAATATTTTAAATTCCTTTTCGATTATAACTTCGTCATGTGATTACAACCTTGTTTTGAAGTTATATTTCGTTGACGAAATATATTATTTAAATTATAGAATTTCTATTTAAATAGTTAAATTTATTTTAATAATTTTATCCGTAGAAAATATTTCCGACTTTAAATTTATTCGTTTTCGGAAATCTTTAAGATTTCAGGAAGTTTTAAATTAAAAAGGTTTTCGGAGTTTATTTATGAATTTATTTCCGAAATTAATTTTCTTTTGTTTTATGCTTTTTGATTTACGGGAAACCGATTTTGGAAATTATTTACATTAGTCTCGGTTTGTTAGAATTTTACTTAATATTTTATTATATGTTTTTAAATATTATTTTGGGGTCCTATAATGTATTTATATAAATATTATAAATTTGTATGTTCGTTGATAAATTCTTCCGAAAATGTTTCCGAAATTCTTTATATAGCTTTTATTAACTCTAAGCGTTTAGATCGGTTCGAAATAATTTTCGTTTGATGAATTTTAGATAAAATCTTCCAATATTAATTTTTAAGCTTTTAATATTTTATGTGATACTTGTTTTGTAAAAAAAAAAAAAAAACCAACCGGTGCCCGACCGAACCCCCCCTCTTCTTTTTCTTTCTCTCTTCCCTACCCCGACCCCTCTCCTGTGCACCCCGTTCTGCAGCTCGAAGCCCTAGCCAACCCAGCCTCCCTCATCGCTCCCCAGCTCCTCCCCGCTCCGGCCAACTTCGCCAGCAACCGTCGACCACCGCCACAACAGCTACCAGCAGCAGCCGCAGCCGCAGCAGCAACGGGCGACAGCAGTAGCGCAAGAGCAGCCGCGCACAGCAGCAGTAGCAACGCAGGCTGCGTCGCCACCGTCCGGCCACCGGCGAGCCACGCTGACCACCGGCGAGCACTGTTCGACCTCCAGCGAAGCTTCCCCGACCTTCCCTTGCCTCGATTTGTCGGTTTTTCGTTTGGTATAATTACCGAAAAACCCTAACCCTTAATTTGGTTAATTGAGTGCGATTAGCTTATAAAAAGCTAAATTGATTGTTTGATTGTGTATATATGTGTTGTAAGATTGATTTGGATAGGTTAATTGTGTGGTTGTGTTGGAATTTTGGAAAATTTGGATTTTTAGCCGGGTTATGCCCAAATTTTTCGGATCCACCCGTTTTTGCGATTCCGGACAAATTGATTATACAATATGTTTTAAAATGTATCCAATTTCATTTTGGAACCGTTAATTTGAGAAATTTATGTAGGTTTTATCGGAATTTGATTCCTAGGTCAAATTTTTGGGGTGTAATGAAATTGGGTCGTATAATTGAGCCGTTCCGCTCAATTGACTTTATAATATCGTTTAAAATGTATTTAATTTTATATTGAAAGTGTTGATTGGGAAAAATTGTGCATAATTTATCGGAATTGAATTTTTAGGTCAAAACTCCCGCGGATTTAAATTGGATTTTGTAATCAGGTTATTTTATTCAATTGACTATATAAATTATATTAGAATATGTTTAATTACATTTCCGAACCGTCAATTGGTATGTTTTGGCAATAATTAATCGGATTTGCGTTCCGGGCTCAAAAACCCTAATTGGGCTAAATTGTGTATTTCTTTTATTAGTTTTGAGCAATTGATTATTTGATATGTTATAAAATGTGTTTAATTTCATTTCTAAACATTCAATTTGATTAAATTTATAGAATTTTACCGAATCATATTTTCGGGCTTAAAACCCTAGATTTTTAAGTGAGATTATGAAATTGGTTATTTGTATAGTTGTTTTCTAAAATTAAATTTATAAAAGTAGTTGAAATGAGCCTAATTGTATTCTAATACCTTTAATTAGAATTAATTGATTTGAATTACCTGTGTTTATGTCGTAGACTCTAAAACCCTAATTTTGAAAATTGATCATTTGGAATTGATTTATCGGAATATCGTTTGTTGAATTTGATTGTCTAGATTTATCTAAAATTAGTTTAATTGTGTTTTAAACTATCAATTTGAGGTAATCAAAGTGACTTGGCCGATTTGTGGTTTAAGTATTAAAAACCCTAATTTTCGGGGATGATTTTATAAAATTGATTTTTGCTACGTGTATTTATCTAATCGAATTCTATCTTTGGGCTTTAAACCATTTAAATTCTGTTTTAACCTAATCGGTTTGAATTTGGTTCTATGTAAACGGTTGGATTACCTATTTAGTTATAAAATCTAATAAATAAGTTGTTTCGATAAATTAACTTATGATCGATTATTCTTTCTCGGGCTTTTTAAATTAAGTTGAAATATCCCGAGTGATATTTGTATTAATCCGTTTTGATTTAGTTTTAACCTTAAATCTTAATAAAGCTATGCTTTTAAGTTCTAAGTTTTGGACACGTTTTCTAAGAAAGGTCATTTGTGTTGTTTGTATTTATTTAATTAGAATATGTGAATTATTGATTGATAGAATAGTTTCTAATTCAGTTTTCGAATTCTATCGGATCTAGGAAAGCCTTCTCGTGGATCCACGAGCTAGTGATCTCTCTCCCTCTTACGTCGTTTAGCTAGCTTCGGATCCAGGTAAGTCTCTACTTACCTTTATCTGTGGGTGTTTAATAAGGACGAAGCTATGGCCTTGTCCTATGTGTGATGTGATGTGTTGATTGTTGTGTGCATCATGCTAATGTGTATTATATGATGTGTAGTTGAACTTGTCTCATGTGTAGCGCAGCTTTGGAATTTGAGGTACGTCGTGTGTGTTTCCATGATATGAGTATGACATGTTTAACGTGTGATATTATGTTGTGTTGATACGGCCCTCTAGGATATGCATGTCAAGGGTGTAATGTAAATGAATAAGACACGAATAAGACATTAATCACGTAAAGCGAAAGATGTTGAGCCCGTCCCAGTCCATTCCACCGGTTAGAATAGTGGCCAGAGGCGTTTTGCTCTGGGGTTCGATTTTCGGTCCACCGGCTATAATAGTGGCCAGAGGCGTTCTGCCTTGGGGGTGTATTTCCGGTCCACCGGCTATAATAGTGGGGGATTCGGGCTCGACAGACCCAAACGAATAAGTTAATCCATGGGAAAGATACTAATCACTTACAGCGGAACATCATGAAAGTGCGGGGCCAGTCCGTTCCACCGGTTAGAATAGTGGCCAGAGGCGTTTTGCTCTGGGGTTCGATTTCCGTTCCACCGGCTATAATAGTGGCCAGAGGCGTTTGCTCTGGGGTTCGATTTCCGGTCCACCGGCTATAATAGTGGGGTCCCCGTGCTTACATGGATCATTAAAGAATATGTGTTGATTGAGCATATTATTAATGAGATAAAGAATAAGTCTAATTGGACCATGACCAGCTTCTATTATATATATTACCGCATGTTGTTTACGTGCATAATGAGTCACTTATTATTTCGGTTATACCACGCTTATATGTTAAGTGAGATGCTGCATATGTTTGTATGTTACTATGAGTGTATGGCAAGATTCATGCCGTGGGTTGTGAGTATGTAGGATATTGTATTAACGTATTGTACTACAATTTAGCATGCACTTGATGATATCTCTTCTATAAGGTAGGGTAGCGAGACTTACTCAGTATTGGACCCGTACTGATACTACACTGGTTGAATGGGTCCTGTGATGATCCACCGATGGTGGGGAGTAGACCTCTTGTGCAGGTTAAGATCGGATACTGTTTTGGGGTGGAAGGCTTGACCCGAGTGAGTAGGCGGTCCGGATATTTATCCTTCGGGATTTATTTTGTTTAATTGTATTCACATTTGGAAATTGCAAGTATTGTTTTCAGATTTCTAAGGGTTTGTAATTGACTTTAAATTTCTCGTATTCTGATAAGTGTTTACTATTCGGATTTAATTGTTTGATGGGATTTGAAATTCAGATTTAATTGTTTGACAGGTTTTAGCCTTACATCTAACATGAGATAGATGGTTGACATTTATCTTGTGTTTGATGTGGCGGTAACATTTTCCAAATTCGCACCTAGCTTCCGCTTTAATCTTTCAAATTTTTTTTTTTCAGGAGTGAAATTTGGGGGTGTTACAGGTTTGGACAAACCAATTGATGGGTTTAAGTAGAGAGAAATACCAAGGCCTTTGTAGGTGAACTAGTTGATGGGTTGGGTTAACCAATCAACTATTATAGGAACCAATCGAGCGGTTTGACCTAACCGGTTGATCGGTTTACCCTAACACAGCATCAATTCATAAATTTTATGTAGATTCCTACATGATAATCATTTATAACTATATTAGAATATGCATCAACATCAACCAACATATTCCTAACCAGATTAAGATGCATTTCTCCACCTAACATCATCATAACTTATTTTACCCATATGTATGCTCTTTTCTCCATTTGTGACATTAAAACATGCAAACCATGCACAAAACTACATTTCTTCATATCAACATGTATCCACCAACTAAGATGTTACTTTCCATGCATATACACATTCTAACATTTTAAGAGCAAGAATTACTTACTTGATGTAGGTTCAATCCTCTTAAAAATATAATTTCCAAGTTCGTGAAAACTTCAACTCTTAAAACCTTAAAAACCAAAATCTTAACTAAGATATTATACCAAAGCTTCATCAAGTTTTGAAAAAAGAAAATAGAAAGGGAGAATGACATACCACTATGAAAAAATAGGAAAAACTCAATTAGACCACTCCATCTTTTCCCAAAAATTAAACTCTACCTTGCTTAATAATTAAAACAAGATAGAGATAGAGGTAGAATCAGGAGAGTGTGAAAATAAATTGGCAAGTTCTCAAAGTGTGGAGGGAAAAGAAGATAATGTAGAAATCAAAGGAATTTTGGTGGCTAAAAGAAAGGACAATGCATGGAGGATTGGGGTTATTCATAGCCAACCAATTAAAGGAAAACATAGAGGGTTTGTAAGGTAACTTGAAACCCTACTTATGACCATTAGAATTCGATCAGAACGAATAGATTTGCCTGGGATTTGCTGACCTAGTCTCCCAAGCTCAATTTGTGACTCTAGGGAACTCAATTCAAACATACCACAATAAACATAAATGGAAGAATTAATGGGAGGTCAACTTGGAAGGAATCTTCTAATTTCTCAGAAGCACGCCTGAGGTCAAAGCAATCGATCTCAGAATCGAGCAAAGGAGAGAGGAGGAAGAAGAAAATTAATTGATGTCATCTCTCTCCCTCATGTATCTCAATCAACCTCCAGAATAAATTGAGGCAATATTTTAGGTTAAATGCATCATGAAAATGGTTAGGAATCTCTTAGGGACAATTGTTATAAGTTGGTAAGGTTTTACTTTAGTGTTAGGGATTTTTCTTGAAAAATTAAATTTAAAAACGTGACTAGCTTGACCAATCAATCGATTGGTTTGGGTCTACCACTCGACTATTCATCCATCAATCGATCAGTTTTCCCTAATCAATGGATCAGTTTGGTCGGGGAACTCAATGTGGCTAAAACGATAAATCAGTGGATCAATTCATAGAATTAGTTGATGGGTTTTCCTATAAAACTCAATAAACTTCATTTTCTGATATGATTTCAAATCAAATTATATTCTAAATCAAATTATAACATTGAATTAAAATCAAGGGTCCAAAATTTTTCAAAAATTCTCATCCATCTATTATAAAAAAGTGTGAGGTATTACAAATATAATTGTTTCTAGTTGGAAGCAAAATGACCTAGTAAAGTCACTGATTATATGTTTGATTTGTAGATCCTTGTTAGTGAGGTTTATAAGTAGTATGTCAATATGCACGTAAAGATTTTTGTACACACTGATTGCATATCACATTATCCCTTAAGTTGGGTTAATTGGAATGAATCTAATGCTTATCTTAAAAAAATGGATTTCTTATATGTGCCCGCACTCCTCCATGTATATAAAAGTAATCCACAAAGAAAGATAGGAATGTTGGTTTCCTTGGTCTTAGAGGGATAGAAAAGGATACTGAGACATAAAGCAAGTAAACACTTAGAAGAAGTCTTCCATAAGATATAGACCTAAAGAAAAATCAAAGTACACCTGATAACTCTCATGCTTGCTTAATGTAGCCTAGCTTCAATGTGTGTTTATTATGGCTAAGAAATCATGGTAGCTGTATATATTTTAACTAAAGTCCCAACTCACATAGAAGTTATTGTGCTGACTTCAAGTAAGTTAAGGGCAGGTATGGTACAAATACACTAGAAGCGTATGATACATGTCTAAAGAGCTAAACTCTTTAAAGATGATTATAGTCCTTAAAAAATAGAAAACTTTTCATAATGAGTTGATATGTCCATATGGATTTAATTTGATAATAGATTCCGTAGGTAAATAAAATATTCATGAACCATTATTACATCAGTGTAAAATGGTACGAGGTAGACATTAGTGATGTCTTTAGCTAAATATATGTAATTGATAATGGATAAAAGTGATAATTATTTTTGATTCACTATGTAATTTCATCAAATAATTTATTGATGAGTTAGAAAAGTTAAATGTATTCGCTTAATAATCATGATATATATGGATAAGAAGTCCAATATTTAAATGTTCCTGGCTAATTGGTTATAAGTAGTTATTTGTAAAGAAATTGTTTCAAAGTCAATTTAGCGATACATGTCTATGATAAGAAGTCCAATATTTTTGTCTATGATAGGTTTTTGTTGGCGAAGTTTTAAATTTAAGCACTATTAAAGTATTCTCACACATAAAAACATAATCATATGTAATATGACATATGAAAGAGATGTACTAAGGTGAGGGTGGAAAACTGTAATTTTTCTCACTTGGATTTCCTCACAAGGTTTTTAATGAGACAATATATCAAAGATGTATTATTAAGGTGAATTGATATAAATATAATAAGATGAGAATGTTGTAAATATCTTATTTACATATTGTGGATGTAACAATTCATGAATGTGTGTTGTATTGAATTATAGATTTAATAATATCGTTATTTTCATTAGTTGTAATAGTTTTTCCCATTATAGTTATAACCTATCAACTCTTCATCTCCTCCACCACCTGCCATGTTCCTTAACTCCTTTGATAGTGGATGTAATAATATATATAGGATATAGTGAATTGTATATGAAAGAGAACTTATACATATCAATGAATAAGAGACTATATCCTCTATTCTCTCTATCTTTTCTTATTATCTATATTTGAGTTTTTCAATATCATAAAAAGTTATAATTTATAGGCATTACTTATTATAACTCTAAAAGAAAGCAAAAAAATGCAATGATAGGTACATAACATTAATAATTCATCGTTATAATTGTGTTAAGTTATGAATACAACTTCAAGACAAGTAAAGTTTAGCATTTTCTATCATAGAAATAATTAACTTAAATATATTATGTTGGATTTTGCAAGAGAGAAAAAGTGACTACATGCATATAGAATAAGTTTGTGTAATAATCATGTGTACCCCATAAACCAAAAAAAAAATACATAAAAGCTAACAATAACACAAAAGAGAAATTGAAAAAATATTATGATGAACTAAATAAAAATTGATAACTTAATAACATCATGAATTTTAATATTTTATTTATTATTTGGATAATATTTTAGCATTTGTATTTTCTTTGCACTTTATTTTAATATTTAATTATAACAATCATTTTTTTATCATAGTGGTATATTACATGTACTTCCTCTCATTGATGCATATCTAATATATAGGATGTAGAAAAATGATAGGGTAAATAAGAGAATAAATAGCTTTTGAGGCAACATTGGTAAAATTCTAGCCTTTGGTATCAAAGTATTATAGTAAACCTACATAACATCCTAAAATGCATGATTCTATAATTTTGTTTGCCTAAGATCATGATTGTTTACTAACGATCAAATTGTAGGTTCTTGTTAGAATTTATCACCTATTTGAGACCAAATTTGTAATACCCTACAATTTTGTGTAATGGATGGATGAGAAATTTTGAAAAATTTTGGGCCTTTGATTTAATTTAATTTTATGATTTGATTTGAAATTGAAATGGATTTAAAATCATATTAAAAAATGAGGTTTAATAAGTTTTATAGACAAACCTATTGATTGATTTGTCGATTTAGCCAAATTGAGTCCCTCGACCAAACCAATCGACTAGTTTGGGGAAACCGGTCGATTGGTGGATGAACAGTTGACTGGTATACCCAAACTAATTGACTGGTTCATTGAGCTAGTCATATTTTTCGAGTTGGATTTTTTTTTTTAAAAAAATCTTACACTAAAATGGAACCGTACTAACTCATATTAATTGTCCCTAAGAGTTTACTAACCATTTTCATGATATTTTTAACCCAAAATATTACCTTAACTTGTTCTGGAGGTTGATTGAGATACATGAGGGAGAGAGATGACCTTAGCAATTTATTTTCTCCCTCCTCTCTCCTCTGCTTGATTCTGAGATCGATTGCTTCAACATCAGGCATACTTCTAAGCAGGTGGAAGAATCCTTCCATACTGACCTCCTATTCCTTCATCCATGTTCATTAATTCCTATATGTTTGACCTGAGCTCCCTAGAGTCCCAAATTGAGTTTGGTAGACTAGGTCGGCAAATCCCAGGCAAATCCGTCTATTGTGATTGAATTCAAGCTGTAACAAGTAAGGTTTCGAGCTGTCTTTTCGAGCCCTCTATATTTTCCTTCAATTGGTTGGCTATAAATAGCTCTAATCCTCCATGCATTAAACTTTCTTTTAGCCACCAAAATTCTATTAAGTTCTTCTTTTCTTCCACACTTCAAGCACTTTCCAATTTATTTGCACACTCTCCTGATCCTACCTCTAGCTCTATCTTGTTTTAATTGTTAAGCAAGTCAGAGTTAGATCTTTGGAAAAGATTGAGTGGTCTAATTGATTTTTCCCCTATTTTTGTCTCAATGGTATGTCCTTCTCCCTTTTTGTTTTCTTTTTCGAAATTTGATGAAGTTTTGGTATAATTGGTTTTTAAGGTTTTAAGAGTTGAGATTTTAACATATTTTGAAATCCTATTTTTGAGAGGATTTAGCCTTCATCAAGTAAATAATTCGTTCTCTTAAAATGTAAGCATGTATTCCTACATAAAAGGTGATTCCTTTTATTTAATTATACATGTTGGTATGAAGAAATATAGTTGTATGCATGATTTACATGTTTAAATGACATAAATTGAGAAAAGAGCATAAAAATGGAGAAAAATAGGTTATGATAATGTTATGGTAAGAAATGCATGATTACTTGGTTAGAAATATATAGGTTGATGTTGATACATGTGATAATGTGAATAAAAATGATTCTTATGCAAGCATCTACATGGAATTTGTAAATCAATGTTGTGTCATGGTAAACCGATCTATTGGTTAGGTTAAACCAATTAACTATTTTCTAGAACAGTTAACTAGTTAACCTAACCCATTTATTAGTTCCCCTGTAGAGACCTTAGTTTTCTATCTACTTAAACCCATCGATTGGTTTAGTAAAAGTGATCTATTCGTCTATAAATATTCGACTAGGTTTTCCAAAGTAATCAACCAGTTTGAGGGAAGTGTGGTCTAGTTGAGTTGAACTGATCGACTGGTCAACGCAAACTGATCGACTAGTTGGTGCAACCGATCGACTAGTTAGGCCTGACCAATCGACTAGTTCGGCCGGTTTGCTTGATTTGTTGCTTTGTGGTTCGATTATATTTGGAACTATATCATGATTATTAATGGGATGAAATACATATTTTAACATAGATTATTGGCCTAATTAAAGGATTAAAGATCATAACTTATGGCATAAATTATGAGTAATGTAAAGGCTAAAGGTGTAATTCACTTATAATTAGTGATAAAATGGGAATAAGTGTAATGGAAATCTGTAAAGGATTAGATTAAACCCTATGATGGATAGGAAACTCATTGGACAAGGAAAAATGGTAAACCCATATGGTTGGGGAAAATGGAAATGAAAATGATCAATATGGCTTAGTATGAGGATTTACCTAATTTGCTTGTATAGGACTTATATGATCACCCATCATTATAAACAAAAATACTAATCACTTAAAGTGAAAGAAAGTCAAGGTGAGTATGGGTCTAGGTTACTCGATCCTCGATTAGCTATTGGAGGTTAGTTTGCCTTTAGGAATTTTTAGTGCCTTTGGGCTTTACCTTTGAGGGGATATTGAGAGGCCCTGACGCCTTACCTACTCTAGATACTAATGATCTACTTGAAGGTATCGATACTAAAGGGTTTGGTTACCTAGGTGGTTGGCTTTGGCCTAGACTTATGTCCATTGTGGTGATTGGCTTTGGCCTGGACTTATATCCACTTAGCGATTGGCTTTGGCCTAGACTTTATGTCCATTTTTGGATAAGCTTCCATGGTATGTGAAACCACAGGGTGGAGCACAGTCCATCACTCGATGATAATAAAATATGGTTATTGAGTAAGTAATTGATCAAATATAAATGATGATTAAGAGAATGGCTAATATTTGGTAAGAAGGGAAGTAATGGTATGAGTGGTTGAAAATGAGAAAGTAGGTTATTACACTTGGTAAATGATGGACCTGTTTACTTGATTATGAATTAGAATACTGATGGGTTGACTCACTTATCTCTTATATGAATGAATTAATGGTATAACTTGAGGATTTGTTTAATTGGGATTAGCCCTAGATGTTGTTTGGTTCTCCTTACCATTAAGCTTATGTTTGGAGCTACTTATCAAAAGTAATTATCTATAATAATTACTTATTTTAGAAATTTTTTAGGCTAAAAAATTTATAAAATAAGTAGTTATCATAGATAAATTGTAATACCCCGTATTTTTAAAATCCAGATTTATTAAGTTTAATGATTTTATTAGCGTAATTTGATGTAAACAATTAATTATTTTAATTTCGATTCGTTTTATGGATTTATCAACGATTTTGAATTCATAATTGAATGTAATTAATCATTTTCGGGAAGAAATATTTTATCGACGTTTTAATTAATTAAATGTAATATTTTCGGGAAGTTTAAATTAAAAATAGTTTCATAACTTATTTAAGAATTTCTTTTTGAAATTTATTTTCTTCCGTTCTACGCTTTTTAGTTTGCGGAAAACCGATTTCGGAAATTATTAAAATTAGTCTTGATTTATTAGAATTTGACTTAAACATTTTATTATATACTTTTAAATAATTTTTCGAGGTCTTATAATACATTTTCGTAAATAATATAAATTTCTACGTCCGTTGGTAAATTCTTCCGAAAATGTTTATGAGATTCTTTATATAGCTTTTTATTAATTTTAAGCCTTCGGATCTATTCGAAATAAATTTTCGTTAAATAAATTTTAGATAAAATCATCCATTAATAATTTTATACTTTTAGTATTTATTTTATATGTGTATTAAAAAAAAAAAACTAACCTACCCAACCGGTCGACCCCCCCCTCTTCTTTCCCTTTCTCTTCTCTTCTTCCCTTTCTTTCTTCCTCTGCTGCCCCCGACTCCCTGTTCGCAGCCCTCTACTCCCGCAACCCTAGCCAGCCGCCACCTCCTTCCCAGCTCCTCCTTGCGCCGCCTCGTCTGTCGACCTTCGGTGACGCTGCAGCAACAGCCGAAGCAGCGTAACAACAGCCTGCTCGACTGCAGCGGCGACAACCGACGCCCCAGTAGCGACTGCGCGCGGGAGCAGCAGCAGCAGCGGCAAGCCGCCGTCCGACCATGGCGAGCTCGGGCAACGACCGGCGAGCCACCTCCGGCCTCCGACGAAGCTTCCCCGGCCCTCCTTGCTCCGATTTTTACTGATTTTTGTTGGTATAATTTTCTGGAAACCCTAATATATATATTTAATTAATTGGGTATGATTTAGCTTGTGATAAGCTAAATTAATTGTTTGATAATGTATATATGTGCTGTAAGATTGATTTGGATATGTTAATTGTATGGGTTGAGTTGGGAATTTGGATAATTGAATTTTAGGTCGGGTTATGCCCAAATTTTTCGGATCCGTCCGATTTGGCGATTTTGGATAAATTGATTTTTCAATATGTTTTTAAATGTGTCTAATTTCATGTTGGAACCGTCAATTTGAGAAATTTATGAGGAATCAATCGGAATTCGATTCCTAGGTCAAAATTCTTGTGTAACAAAATTGGATCGCGTAATTGAGTCGTTTCGCTCAATTGATTTTACATTATCGTTTGAAATGTATTTAATTTAATATCGCAAGCGTTAATTTGGGAAAATTGTGCGTAATTGATCGGAATTGGATTTTTAGGTCAAAACTCCCGCGGGTCTAAATTGGATTGTGTAATCGGGTCGTTTTACTCAATTGACTATACAATTTATATTAGAATATATTTAATTACATTTTCGAACCGTCACTTTATATATTTTAGTAAGAATCGATCGGATTTGCGTTTCGGGCTCAAAAACCCTAATTATGCTGAATTGGGTATTTCTTTTATTGGTTTTGAGCAATTGATTATATGATATGTTATAAAATATGTTTAATTGCATATCTAAATATCCAATTTGATTAAATTAATAGAATTCAACTGAATTGTATTTTCGGGCCTAAAACCCTAATCTTCGGGGAGTGTTTTATAAATTGATTTTTGTTGTGCGTCTTTTATTTAATCGATTTCTGTCTTTGGGTTTTAAATCATTTAAATTATGTTTTAATCTAATCGGTTTGGATCTAGTTCTATATAAATTGTCGGTTTACCTATTTAGTTATAAAACCTAATGAATAAGTCATTTTCGATAAATTAATTTATAATCGATTATTCTTTCTTGAGCTTTCCAAATTAATTTGCAATGTCCTAAGTGGTATTTGTATTAATCCATTTGGATTTATTTTTAATTTCAAATCTTAATAGAGCTATGCTTTTAAGTCCTAAGTTTTGGACAAATTTTCTAAGAAAGATCATTTGTGTTGTTTGTGTTTATTTAAGTAGAATATGTGAATTATTGATTGATAGAATAGTTTCTAATTTAGTTTTCGATTTCTATCGGATCTAGGACAGCTTTATTGTGGATCCTCGAGCTAATGATCTCTCTCTCCCTCTTATCTCGCTTAGTTAGCTTCGGATCCAAGTAAGTTTCTACTTACCTCCACTTATGGGTGTTTCGTAAGGATGTGGCTAAGGTTCTTACGTGTTATGTGACTTGTATGCCTTGAGTGCCTTGTATATATATATATCATGTCTTGTTGTGTATCACATGATTATCCCTAACGTGTTTTATGCGTAGCGCAGCTTGGAGTTGAGGTACGTGGTATGTGTTTTCTCATGAAACGAATGTGATATCCATACGTGGTGATTATGATGTGCTGCGGCGTGAATTAACCCTCTAGGACATGCACGTTAGGGTAATTATTATTATGACATGGAGATGAAATGATAAAAGAAATAAATGGGAAGTGAACTGCTAAAGGGGGGTATAAGGTTGACCAAAGGGAATAAGAGATGAGAACCATGCATGGAAATTTTAGGGTTGCATGGGAACTTCGAGAGTTTGCATGGGTTGGATGAAGCTTGCATGGGGATGATCGTTACGTGAGAAAAGTTGTATTAAGGTGTAAATCAGCTAAAGGGAGAGGGTTGTGGAGTGTTTGGAGACTTGGGATGAAAAATAATACGTAGGTTGCTGTAGGGGTGTATAAGGGACCCGATTAGGGTTTTGGGAGAAAGTAGTAATCTAGGAAATGTGGAAGTAAAAATGATTAAGGGAGAGTGGAGTATGGGTTAAGAGTGGGAATTGTTGTATAAGGGGTGATTGTGGGTGTCATGGAAGAGAAGAGATATTGGGTGAAAAAGAGAGGAGTTACTTGTGGGAGAAGAAAGGTGCTAGGGTTGAAGGGACCAACTAGGGTTTTTCGGTCACATGTGGAATCGAGGGGTGAAGCGATATGATTTGGGTTTTGATCTAAATGAGATGGGGAGTGAGACGATAAATGGAGTAATGGTAGTGTAAGTGAGAGAAAGTTGGGCCACATAGGTCCAATTAGGGTTTCCAAGGGAAACCCTAGAGGGAGATAGCATGTGGAGTGGATGTCATGAGGTGTTGGGCCTTAGCCCACACCCTTAAGAGTTTGTCTTCATTATGTGTAAGAGTAAAAGGGAAGGGGATAACGAGGTGTGATAAGGGGCGCAAGTGTCCCAAGATATGGGATGGGCCCTCCTGGGAGGATAAGTGTGGATATAGTTAGCCATGCATGTCAAGGGTAAAATTCTTTCAAATAAGATATGTTAAGACACTAATCACTTAAAGAGAAAGATGTTGAGCCGGACCCAGACCGGTCCACCGGCGAATAATAGTGGCTAGGGCCGGGGTGCCCTACATGACCGGTCCACCGGCAATAATAGTGGCAGGGTATGTTACCCTCATGACCGGTCCACCGGCTATAATAGTGGGGGATTCCGTGCTCAACAAACCGAACGTAATAACGATAAGACCTTGGAAAGATACGAAGTAATTACAGTGAAACATCATGTGAGTCGGGGCCAGACCGGTCCACCGGCGAATAATAGTGGCAGGGTATGTTACCCTCATGACCGGTCCACCGGCTAAAATAGTGGCAGGGCATGACCCTCATGACCGTTCCACCGGCTATAATAGTGGGGTTCCCGCACTCACATGAATTGATAAAGACTATGGTGTGAATTGACTATATTTATCAGAGATTTAAATAATGAGTCTACTCGATCGGGGCTGAGCATGTCCCTAAGTAATGCTCGGGGCTGGACATGTCCCTAAGTAATGTCTGCAAGGCAAAATGCCCGATTGGTTTGGTTCGGCATTGTCCATAAATACTTGGTTGGTTTATCTGAATCTCTTATCGGTTTAAGATATTACATATGTTTCGCATGTTATTATATGTGTATGGTCGGACTTGTGATGTGGGTTTGAGTATACGTAATATTGTATCAACGTATTGTATCATAATTTAATGTGCACTTGATGTTATAGTTTACGTCTCTTCCATAAGGTAGGGTAATGGGATTTACTCAGTATTGGACCCGTACTGATACTACCTTGGTTGAATGGGTCCTGTGATGATCCACTGATGGTGGGGAGCAGACCTCTTGTGCAGGTTTAAGATCTGATACTGTTTTGGGGTGGAAGGCTTGACTCGAGTGAGTAGGCGATCCGGATAATTATCCTTCGGGATTTGTTTGTTTAATTGTATTCTCCTTTGGAAGTTGCAAGCATTGTATTTAAGTTTTTAAGGATTTTGTAATTGACTTTTAATTTCTCGTAACGCTGTTATGCTTTAAAATTCAGATTTAATTGTTTGACAGGTTTTAGCCTTGCATCTAACATGAGATAGATGGTTGACATTTATCTTGTGTTAGATGTGGCGGTAACATTTCCCAAATTCGCTCCTAGCTTCCGCTTTATTCTTTTAAAAAAAAAATTTTTTCAGGAGTGAAATTTGGGGGTGTTACATAAATACTTTTGATAAGTAACTCCAAACAAGTTATAAGTGGGTATATGATTATGTGGAAAGGTGGTGAATCTATACATGAAGTATTCTACTTATTGGAATTATGCACGACAGTATGACTTCATGTACTTTTATCTTTATGTATATATATGGTCTTATCATGAAGCTTACTACAATCTATATTGGTTATGATAAACTAGTATACGTGCATACATTGAGGGAGTAACTTGGTTTACTTATTACGTAGCATATTGATGTTCCCATTTGCCTCGTCACCTGCTCATTCCCACAAGTAAAGGACCTTGTGCAGATTTTTAGGGATGGCCAGTAAAGGGCCTACCTCTATTGGGTTATGAAATACCCAAAAACCTAATTTTAAGAATTTTAGTTAAATAAAGATTTATTTTAGAAATTAATTAAATAAATTATTTTTATTAAAATAAAAGGAAATTAATTAGGGTAATTCAAGAAGAAAATAACAAATATTTTTATTAGAAAAAATTGGGTATTTTGCTAATTAAAATGGAATTTATAACATAATCTTTCAAAAACCCGAATCTAGCTTAAAAATGGATTTAAATATTATTTTATTTAAATATTATTATTTTTAAATATTCCAAATATCCTAATTAATTTAATTAACCCAACCCACTACTTTTCTTTTTTACTTTTTCCTTTTTCCTTCTTTTTCTTCTTTTTCTTCTTTTCTTTTTATTTCTCCTTCCTGATTTGGGCTCGTCTGTGGCCCAACTCTTCTTCTCCTTCTTTTATTTTTCTTCTTCGGCGATCTGGGCCAGCCCAGCAGATGTCTTCTTTTTCTCTTATCTCCTTTGACGCGGCTCATATCCAGCATGCCACGTTTCGATTATTTTCCCCCATTAGCCGACCAGTTCTTCCTTCTTTTCTTTTTCTTCTTTTCTTTCTTGGACCACCGGTTCACACGCATCCCCTCCTCCTTCTTCTTCTTCTTCTTCCTTTCTCCTTTCCCTCCGTCGACTTGCAACTCTGCCGCCTCTGAGAATAACGCGGTCTGTTATGCCCATTTTGACCAACCATTTTCCTTGCTTTCTCTTCCCCCTGACTCACCAGTCAGCGTGACTCAACCCACCTCCCTTCCTTCTCGCGCACGATCCTCCTTTTCCTGCATGAATGCCCTGCCACGATTTGAATTTTTCCAGCCAAATGGCACCGCCGGCGAACCCTAACCCTACCTACCCTACTCCCTCGTCGTCCCACCGACCTTATCCTCTCCTCTAAGCTCTATAAATACCCCTCACTTGTTTGAACTCAAAGCTTTTTTTTTTCCAAAACCATGAATTTCACTCTCGTGCGCCACCGCCACTTTAGACGCTTCGTCCGCGACCGTTAGCCAACTTCGCCGCCTGCTCTACACATAAGTCCTCCCTACACCGCCCTCTAACTAACTATGCTGCCCTTCTCCCTCAATTCTCCCTACACAAGCCACCCTGGCTGTGCAAAGTAGCCCCCTCGACCAACCCCTTCTTCCTCATCCGTCGCCCTTCGCACCACCTTTAATCAGCAATCCTGCTGCTACCACTAACTCTTACACCTCCCAAAACCACCTTCAGACTCTCCCCTATCTCTCCCTACTCTTCTTTTCCTCTTCCTCCCTCTCCTCCTCTCTCTCTTCTCTTCTTTCCCATTTGGCCACCGCCACCGTTGGGTGCACCTCCACCCTCATTCTACTCCTCTCCCTCTAGGAAATCTCAAACACCCCTACTTCCACCCTCAGTCTACCTCTCTTTTTCTTAGCCTTCAACTTTTCTCCTTTTCTTCTTTTTTTTTCGGCCACCACCGCCACCGCCGTGCACCACCGCTGATGCCGCCTGTCACCACCAGCCTAAGGTGGAGCCCTAAACCCTCTCAACCCTTTTCCACTATTTGTTCAAGCCTTATTTATTTTATTTTTATTTATTTTGATTATTTCGAATATATTATTATTATTATTATTACTATTATTATTATTATTAGTATTAATATTACTAATGAGAGTATTATTATTTATACTGAGGGCCAAAGCCCTATTTTATTTTATTTCGATTACTATTATTATTATTATTATTATTAGTAGTAGTAGTAGTAGTAGTAGTAGTATAGTAGTAGTAGTAGTAGTAGTAGTAGTAGTAGTAGTATTTTAAAGTAGAGTTGAATCCCTACTTTATTTTACTCTCGGTTTATGATATTACTACTACTACTTCGTAATTATTATTATAACTATTTTATTATTAGTGTTACTAATATAATTATTAGTATTATTTTGATGAAGGGTTGAAGCCCTTATTCCATCGTTTATTTCTAATCATATTTATTATTATTACTAGTATTTTTAGTATTATTATTATTGTTAATATCATTATTTTTACTATTATCATTATTATCACTATTATTATTTTAGTATTATTATTATTATTATTATTAGGGTAAAGTATTCAACCTTATATTATCAATTTTTATAATATTACTATTAGTTCTTATATCTTTAGTAAAATTTGCAATTAGTTAATGTCATTATTATTATTAATATGTATTATTTTATCAAAAACCTAGACTTAGAATAAATTAATAAGTAATAATATTTTTGGTAGGAGGAAATCTAATTTTTAGCTTTCCCTCATATAGGTGAGATCAGTCAAAGCCCTAAGAAGGCGTAGGAACATGCTCCAAGACCGGTGTCACTACAATAAAAATGTTCAATAGCGACGGTTAATTAAATATTATAGACGGTTAAAAACTATCACTAAAACTTTACCGACAGTTACAGAAACCATCGCTAATACATTAGTGACGATTTCTAAAACCGTCGGTAAAATATTTTAGCGACAGTTTTTAACCGTCTCTAATATTTATTACTGACGATTTTTATTTCAGTGACGGTTTTTTTAACCGTCTCTAATATTTATTACTGACGGTTAAAAACCGTTGATAATAAATATTAGAGACCGTTTTTAACCACCCCTAAATTTGATATAAGTTTATATCATCCATTCATATTTAACTCTTACTATGAGATAACCTGTGAAAAAATTGATTAGCCCCTAAGATTGTCTTGTAGCTCCCACATTAATAACTTGTGAGATATACATTAATATTAACTTGTAACAATTTATGTCGGAATTTTTTCTAATAATACACATTTAGTAATTCATAAACCTGCATCAACAATATTTCATTGAAAGTTATATATACTAATATATGTTCAACAATGTCCAAAATAAAAGCATAGCTACATCAATTTCTAGACTACTTTTGTTCGAAATGTACATATACATTAGTTTAACACCTAAGGTCATCCATTACAAAATCTCCAATACAAAATATAGTATCTGGATCCAAAAAAGTCGGTGTTTACCTCTATTGTATATGTACACCTAGCTTGATGTGTATATATGTTGGTGTCCAATGTAGTATCTTCAAATACTTCACTGAAGCAAAAATATATATATTTATAGTTAAACAACATTATAAGTAAATATAATATAACTTTCCTATTTGTTAAGAATTAATTGAGAAAATTAAAGCACAAACAAATTTAAATGGTTCATACATATTTATATCACTTCTAAAACAACTAACTGATATAAGAGACATATTAAGTGAAGCAGAAATGTTTTAAAGCCATATGCATTCCTAGAATTATGTCAATTATAATTTTAGTCCTACAAGTGTAAAAATAATTTGCTTTGTAAAAATCATAAACTCATAAAATACAAATTTCATCCAGCCATACATTCTATATTCTTTTGAACTTCCAACTTGTTGGTGGTTAGTTAGGGGGGCATCAATTGGTGGACTATGATTTATTTCTTAAATTTCCACAAATGAATCTTCTTTTTGTCTATATAAAAATTTTATTCATTCAAATGAAAGGTATTGTTGTGTTAATAACCTAAAACACCAAGAAAAATGGCAGATGAAGTGAACGTTAGGGAGAAATCAAATGGTATTAGTATTGATGGTCAGTGAGTAGTGGAGAGAGCAACCAGGTCTTTGAGGTCCTAGCACCTCCCCTCTAAACGGATGATTCCCACCTTTCTAATTCTCTACTCATCCCCCTTTCTATTTTAGCATAGGACACCTCAGACTCAATACGAGAATCCGCTGACTCATATGCATCAATAATAGAAAAAAGAGTGACTCACAATAGTACCGACACCTCACTAACAAACTTATAGTATCTCACACCTAAATGGATTAACAATAACTCAAATAATGGTTAAACAAACTCAGCTAACACGGCCGAAAACCACTCAGTACAGCATTGCGTCAAAGGGTGTAAGTGGCGATGTGGTAGTGGAAACATATTACAATTCTATAAACAATGTCTTGCTTTACAATATCCATAATAGAAAGCTAGCTTATCCTGTTGCTTTTCCATTCTCAGTTGGGAAGAGGGTAGCTTGAGATAGTCCTTTTAAGATTGTTTCCAGTAGAGGAGAGACTCACTCAATAGTTTAAAATGTCATTATAATTGAAAAACATGAGGATTCACTAAATTTGTTGTTGGCAGTTATCATCTTTTTGTTCCTTATTTCCTTCTATGCTAGAAATTATTTTTTTCATAGCAGTTGGCACTTTTGCTTCCAGTTTCTTTTATATGGTCATCTATACATGATAAGGTTTATTTTTGTTAACTAGGGATTGCTTTTTGTAGATGCTTATGTATGGCTTCAAAAATTTGGATTCGCTTAGCTAGAAGTCATTTATGTTGTGCTTATGGAATAAAATATCGTCATATCACAATATGTGTAGGGTTTTTTTTGGTTTGCCAGTATGCAAAATGTTTGATACGTGACATACAAATGAAATCAAATATATATTGGTTGATATGAAATGTCTTAGCCGATACATCTTGATATTTAATAATTTTGACAGATATTTGTTGTTAAAAAATGAAAAAACATGTTGCGCAACCATAATATATAATATTATCTGCAACACTCTGATACTGCTACACTAAAACTGCAACCATAAAAACAAGTGCGAGTGCAGTTTTATTTCCTAGTTGTGATACTTCTCTATTTCCAGTTTCTTTACGTTGCTTAAATATTTGATGATTTGTCTTTTTATGTATAGGTGTCAAACCAACTGAATCAGCTATATTTAAAATTTCTCAAACGAAATCCAGGTTATGAGGGAAAGGTAGGTGTCTGCCTATGTGCTTAAATGTCTTCTTTATTGAATTTTGTGAATCAAGATTTCATTGTAGATGAGTCTTTATATGTTGCTTCATTTAGGTTTTTATATATGGCCATTCACTGGGAAGTGTCCTCTCATATGATATCTTGTGCCATTAAGGAACTTTGTCCCCTTTGTTTCCCATGGATTGTATGTACACAAAGGAGGAAGAAAAGAACAAATCACCAAATTACTTATCCAAACCATCTCTAGAGTGCAATTCCAGAACTGGTGGAGCTGGTAACATGTCACGTGATATTCATGATGAAAATTTGAGTAGACATTTGCCTTCAGCAACTCTTGCAAATGAACTCAGTGAATATTCTCATTCTACTGTGGGTTTAGACCCTTGTATCTTATCAATTAGAGAAAGAATGCCATCAATGGACGTGAAGAATGATGTCAATACAAACTCAACATCATCTGTGGATGACTTGGGAGCAGTTTATGAGCCTAGTGATGCCTTCCATTAAGGAAATGATGTCATATGAACAATGAATAGCGGGAACACTGAAATTGAGCCTAATATGCTTACTAGTAACTTGAATGTGGGCCTTGATGACATTTGTATTTTCCCCTTCTTTTAACATAACTTTGGACCAATTTTGCTTGGGCTACTATGTGGTAGCCCTATAAATGTTAGTTTCTCTTCCTAAAAAAAAGACCCTATATCTAGATCTAATGCTGATAGTGGCTTCTCAATATTTCTTGTTTCAAAGGCCATCAAACTCTAGCATAAGAGATATTTTTGTGGTGCCAAAGCTAAGATGTGCTCCTTGAATGAGGTGTTGCCAACCTTTCCTAAGAGCTTGAAATCAAGATATTATTACCAAACTCTTGCAGTCGTACATACCTTTAGAATGATGAATCCGATCTATCGTGTGATGGATGGTTCATTACTTTCAATGGAGGACCAATGCTTGGGGTGTGTGGGTGTGTGTGTGTACCTAGATAAGAGGTATAGAAATTTAGATTGTATTATTCTAATCAAGAGATATAATACAAAACATTCACTCCTGTTTTCTTATTCTCTCATCTCAGTTTCTTTCTTTCATTTCTTCTTTTTGTTATATCAAAATCTTTTGATTCTTTTATTAAGTATAGTGGATTGTTAGTGACTTCACATTTAAATACATAATCTCTTATTCCTAATCTAACAATTGATATCAAAGCTCTCTTGTTAGAATTGGGAGGAAATGGGCTAAAAAAGGTTTGATATAGACAAATTTTGAGAACTAAATCAGTGGTATCTAAGACTTAAATTTATTGATGTATAGTGTGCTAGGGATACAAATTGAAACGAGGAAATGGTACGAAGATTCCAGTAGTCAACTGATACTCCTAAAAGAACATGTTGGCTACCATAAGGCTTCAAATGCCATGCCATCTATCCATGGATGGTCTAAAATACATTCTTTGATTAAATTTATGGATAATCTTAAAATAATCATCAAGGAAGTTTATGGATAATCCTAACATGAATATGGTTAAAAGACTTGGTGTTCACTTGGTTTATGGATAATCCTAATAAATAATCCTTGTCTTTGTCCTTTGATAAAATGCTGATCATTCTTGTTGAAAAAATCAGCTCATGTCTTGGATCATAGTCTGATACATGAAAATCAAACAGGACTGTAAGACCTTGAAATGAGTAGGGTTGGGAAAACAAATTATTTTGTAGAGGCACAACCAATATTTCCAAGTTCCAATTAACAGTACCATAGAATCTTTAAACCAATAGAAATCTAGAGAAGACATACCACAACCAGAAAGAACCACAAACCTGACTCACAGGCGAGAATCACGACCACATATAGCATTTAAGCCATTCCCAATATTGACTCACATACTACTAACATGTTGTTTATAGCATGATTTTGAATTTTGCTTATCACAAGGGGAAAGCATAAACAAAACAACAGCAGAACCTCAATGGAATCAATAACTGTTGAAAACATAAAGGCCAAGCACTCTCTTTACTCCATTCAAATTATTTAATAAGCTACTCCAGAAAACAAGGGGAAAAAATCTAGCAAGAACTAACAAACACAAACCTATATGTCTGCAAAAAAACCGAAATTCACATATTCTGCGTATCAAATTTGAAGAAGACAAAAAATGCATACCTTCATGGGAAATTTCCTTCGATTCAATTTGTTGTCGAAGTTCTGCTACCCAATTGATATAGTTCAAAAAGAGAGATGAAGTTATCAAATGTGACTACAATTTTCATATACACTATATGATTCAAATAGTTGTGAGGATTTCCTAAAATTTGAATGGCATACCTGATATCAACTTGAAGGACAACATCCTAACACAAATTCAGCCTTCTCCACTTGTTGGGTCTTGTCAATACATTCCACATGGAGAAATTAAACTTCATATTAACAAATCATTATCCATGGTATAAATTTAGGGATTCATTTTATCATTAAAACATTTAGGAAAAAGTAAATATAGCACAAAAGAGATTAGATTCATGGGCAAATGGTTATTTTCTAAGCATTAGTTTGCTATATGTTGATACATTCGTACAAGTCTTAATTAAACATACATGTGTGTTGCTTGTTCTTCTCATCCACTCATTAACTCTTTCCATAAAAGATGACTGAACTTGTTTCATAGAAGTCATTTATTCTCTAGTGCTATCCATCTCTTCTTTAGTTTTTTTTTCAAATTTTCTTCAGTTTTCTGCAACTTCTCTTCAATTTTCTGCAACCTTTCAATAGTAATAGCTAATTTCTTACTTACCCTTTCAACTTCTTGATTGGATTTTCCTACATGTTGATTACACATATCTAACTTTGACTATGTAGCACCATGCCCATTGCCAAATGCCCTACCGCTATGATTTTTTCCATATAGGGCTATGATGGCTTCCTTTTCTGCATCAACAGTAGAACCTGACAACTCAAAACTGCCAGTTTTATAATTTACATAAGCAATGGCATAATCCTATATTAAAATAGAAAAAATAAGATATACATAATCAAAATCAAATATATCAAAAAAATAAGGATACCAGTGAATAAATGTGTGAATATATCAGTACTTGATACCACAAACTCTTTCGATGTTGAATTCTTCGAGTAGCTCCCATCACATCTTTTATGATTTTGTATAAACATTTCTAGGTCACTAGGCTCTCTTCCTTCAAATCTCCTCTAAAGTATCAAATAAAAATAAATCAAACAAGAAGTCTTAAACATACTTTTGTAGATTATATTTTGGTTTGTCATGAAGTACTCACAAATTCATCTCTAGCAATAGCAAAACTTTTTGTTCCATGAGTATGAAAATGAGATGCTTCTTTTCTCACAGTTTATCCTCTCTTAGCATCACTCTAGATAAAATAAATAATTAGGTGAGTTTATATTCGATTTATATTATAACTATACATATAGTAAAATGTTGTACCTTTCCTTTATTAGAGAACTAATATTCAACAAGTTTGATCCAATGAGCCTCAGTAAGTCCTGTCTTATCCCATTTATCAATCACTTGATCTTTAGTCTCACCAGGATAGTAATAAAGAGCCTTCAACTCATACATCCTTTGTCTTACTTTTACTCCAATATTACTCAAGAAATATTTTTCCATCACACTTCCTGAAGAAAAAAGAAATTTCCCTTATATAATGAACAGAATAAGATTAATAAATAATAAGAAAAATATTACTCAAGAATAATAATAAAAACCAAGAAATACCCGAACTAATTTCTTCAAATCATCTTTTAATATTTTATGGACATGATGCCAATCATGTTATTCATAAGGACACCATTCTAGTTTTTTTGCTAAGTCCCCCAACCAACAATGGAAGTAATGTCCTAACTTCCTAATTGGTTGAAAATTTTCATTAACATCCACTATCATCCTCTCACCATTCCTAAGATTCCAAATATCTTTTAGCTCAATTTTTTTCTTCCTTCGAGTAATCCTTCCCTCACCCATCTGAATGATAAATTAGTTAAACACAGAAGTAGGAATTGCATCAAAGAAATACAACACTGAATAATGTAATGAATCATCCTTACCAATAAATTTCACGAAGTCATTATCAACTATAGTTGTGCTATTTTCACTTCTACCACTACCATTTCCACTTCCACTTCGACTACCACTACCACTTTTATCCGGTGTATCATGCTCATCGGGGATGTGTTCATCATGGATATGCTCCTCATGGACATACCCCTCTAATACTGGAGCATTATGCAAACCACTATCAGGTGTAAATGGTAAATGTGCATTTGGAGATCTCTCACTTGATGATCTTGTATCATCAAAAGCTTGAACAAGTGCGATTGGTGAAATGGGTGAGCTACTATCATTCGTGACATGTTTTAAAGGAGGAGTGTCATTAGATGGCATGCAAGGATGAGATGAAGATGCACGCAAATGAGACATTAATCTCTTTCTTACATTCTTTGAGTGATACATGACTACAAAACATATAATTTAAATACATTAAAGATAGGTAGATATATGTATGGTCATAATATAACGTTTGCTAAAAAAAATGACATACTACAATCACTAAGTATTATCAAACTAATATTATAAGTATGGTCCACAGAAATACATAGCAATGAAAACCAAATACAAAAACCAAAAAAAAAACTACTCATCCATGTCCATCCTAGCTAAATATGTTACATCATCAAAAATGTTAATGGAAGTAGGAGGAAAAGATTGAGGATAGAGAAGATCAAATTCAGCATCATTTTCTATATCATTTTCTCCTTGGACACATGCTCCTAAATGATAGTTGTCTATTGGCTTTATTTCAATAATGTGAAACCAATCTTATTGCTTCCCATATTTGACGTAAAACACTTGGGTTACTTGAGATGCAAGAAAGAATGGATCATCTTTCAATGCTTTGCCCGTATGAATCAAATGGTTGAAATTTACCAATGTAAAGCCATTGTTATCTTGCTTCAAGCCTCTACTTGAATTAATATTTACCTAATCACAACAAAATAATACAACTTGGAAATTCCTATAGTAATCCAATTTATAAATGCCTCTAATCCTTCCATAGTATTTTATTCCATTAGCAAATACCATCACCCCACAGTTTTGAGTTTTCCTCCTCTTATCTCTCTTTTTTGTATGGAATCTATATCCCCTTATGATGAAAGAATTCATTGATATAACTAATTTATTAGGTCCTCGTGCCAAAGCCTTCCAAATTTTCCACCTTCTATGGTGTCTTCAAAGTGTCGACCTTAAAATTATATTAAAAAAATTACACCATTTATACAAAATAAAAGAGTATTGTTATACATGTTAATAAAACTACCTTTGATTGAAGCCATCACGAGAATTCTTCAATCATCCATTTTCTCTCAGTATTCTCATTAGGTTGAATATTCCTATTGGCCTGACGCTTTTCACGTATGAATTCACTAAAGCCATATAAGACAATTAGATTTAATAAGAAAAAACTTTGACTAATAAAGTTACAAAACTATTATAATACATGTAATATTACCTACGATGTGCATCGAAATAGTCATGTTGGATAAGCACGTAACGATGAGCTTGCTTGAGACTTAAATCATCTAAATTAAGATGATGAATCCTGCCTAACAATCGTCCACCGGTGTTGAACAAATACCTGTTAAAACCTCGAACAAATTCATCATTCCTTGGTCCTCGATTAAATATAGTTTCAACATTTCCAAAATAACGTGAACAAAATGTCAAACATTCATAAATATTGTATCCTTCAGCTATCGAACCCTCAGGATGAGCTTTGTTACGGACACTTGACTTTAATCCTACTAAGGCCCTACTAAATAAAATAATCAGGCCATATAACTTCAACCATAAAAATATTAAAAACACTAAGCATGTGGATATGGAATATTACAAATGTCCTTACCGTTCAATAGGATACATCCATGTATAGTGAATTGGACCAGTGAATTTTACTTGCTCTAGAAAATGCACAATTAGAAGAACCATGCTTGTAAAAAAGATTGGTAGAAATACTTTTTCCATGTGGCACAATGTCAAAACAACATGTTGTTGTAAATTATCAAGCTCTTGTAAATCAAGTTGTTTGCTACATATAGATTTTAAGAACAAAGATAACTTTGAGATAAGTCCAACAACATCAGTACTCATAGATGCTCTTAATGCAATTGGAAGCAAATCTTACATTAAGATATGACCAGCGTGGCTTTTAAGGTTGAATAACCTTTTATCTTCAAACTAATACATCTTGAGATGTTAGATACATTTCCATCAGGAAATTTAATCTTCTGTAAAACTGACAAGAAACGAACCTTATCAGTGGCATTCATGGTATAAGAAGCATTAGGTAAAATATACTTGGGAAGTTCAATTGGGTGTAAATTTTGTCATATCCCAATATCCTTAAGATCCATGCGTGCTTCATAATTATCTTTTGATTTCCTATCAATACTTAAAAATGTTCCTAACAAATTATCAATATGTTTTTCTTTATGTGTATTACATCCAAATTGTGACGGATGGGGTGATGTTGTCAATATATAAGATAAAAAAATACTTCTTTTCTTTCAATTATGTTGCATAGGACTATCTTAAAAAACTTCCTCCTTCTCCTCCTCCTCTCCTCCTCCTCCTCATCATCATCTATGTCCTCATTAATCTCTAGGACTGGTGGATGCCTAACATTATATTGAGTAGATCTTGTAGGTTGATTTGATGACTTGCCATAAACATGATTGATAACATCCATTTGCCTACAAATAGCAACTCCTGAAGGTGTAGGTGGAGCCCTATCAACCTCTATTGTTCCATCAAATTGTGTAGGTTGAAACCGAAATAAGTGATCATCCGGTAACCATCGTTGATGCCTCATATAACAAAACTTTTTACCAAATTTTATCCATCTTGAACAAGTAGCACTTCCACAAAATGGGAAAGCAAGTGCACCCTTTGTACTCCACCCTAATAAATTTGCATAAGTTGGAAAATCGTTTATAGTCCATATAAGAGTAGCTCATAATTGGAAGTTTTGCTTAGAAGCTACATCAAGTGCATTGACACCCTCCCACAACTTCCTTAACTCACGTATGAGAGGTTACAAATACACATCAATGTCATTACCTAGCCCTTTTTGTCGTGGTATAATCATCGACAAAATAAATTATGATTGTTTCATATACATCCATGGAGGGAGATTATAAGGAACTAGAATAACAGGCCAAGTGCTATGATTGGTGCTCAATGTCCAAAATGGATTAAAACCATCACTAGCAAGTCTAAGACGAATATTGCAAGGATCAAGAGCAAAATCAGGATAACGAGCATCAATATCTTTCCATGCTAAACCATCAGCCGGATGTCTTAATTTTCCATCTTTCCCACGATCTCTATCATGCCATCTCATATCCATGGCCATCTTTGATGACATGTATATTATTTTTAGCCTTGGAATCAATGAGAAGTACCGTATAAATTTCCTTGGTTTTTTCCTTCTATTAAGATCTCACTCACCCTCATCACTATAATCCACGTCAATCGGATTCTCCCAACATGAAGTATTACACACCAAATAATTGTTTAACATTGTCCTATCATTTCTTCCATCATCCCAATATAACATGCAATCATTTGGACATGCATCAATCTTTTCATATCTAAGACCCAATTCATTTATCAACTTTTTTGCTTCATACCAAGAATATGGAAATGGACACAACATAGGAAATGCATTGGACATCAGTTCAAGCAACATAGTAAAAGACTTTTAAGACCAACCATTCATGATTTTCAAATGGCACAAGTGAAAAATGAATGATAGTTTCAAATAATCATTGCACACAGGATATAATTCTTCCTCACACTGCTTCAGCAACCTATGATAGTGAACCTCTTCATCACTAGGATTATTCGTAGGTTGGTTTTTAGGTAAATTATCACAACCATGGGAATCATCACTGAATCTTGGTTGAAGTTGACTCGAAGATTCAATGGCATGATTTTTCGTTCCTTGATCTAATACTCCAAATGCATCTCTCACAAGTGTAGAATTTGATCTCTATCCTCAACATTTGGCCTAATGTCATCCATACTAGTAGACACATCATTAGCCGGTTCTCATATTAGTTCTCCATGAAGAACCCAATTGGTGTAATTTTTTAGAAAGCCATTTTTCATAACATGAATGGTGACAATATCAATCAGATAACAAAATCTATTGTAACACTTTCAACACAAGCACCATATTTTTCCATTTATAGCCACCTTAGAAGTTGCAAGCTTTAAAAAACTATCAAATCCAACTAGAAACTCGGTACTAGGTCTATTTGAATCTAACCAACTTTCATCCATGATAAAATATATTCCCAATTTACCTGAACATTTCAAATGATATCAATAAATCAATAAAAATAATAATTTTTTTAAATTAAAACTTCTTAACTCTAGAATACCTAATACCATCCAACATTCATAAGCATGCCATATAAATTTCATAACTATGTTTGAGAATAATATAACTATAAAACACAATAATAATATAATTATAAACTGAGACATTTATTAATTTGGCCACTGTATTGATTGATAGGATGAATTTGAAGAAATATATGAACTAAGTAACTAATGTAGATGATTGTTCACATTCTAGCCAAAAATTATATATGCTCATTATTTGCATATGCTTATTCTAATTGACAAATTAGATTTCTAAGGGAATATTATTCCAATACATAGATTTTAGAGTCAATTTCTTAATATATATATATATATATATATATATATATATTATGCAGGAAATGCTACTCAAATTGAGAATGCAGAGAAGAAGATTTATAACTTAACCAATAATGATAATAATAATAGTAGAAAATTATGCAGAGTCAAAATAATTTTTGGATGACGCTAGAGACCAATGGTTCCCCAATTTGTTTTGGATGACTTATTTGCTGCTTCAACTGTCAATATCAAAATAATAAGGAAAATCAAAATCCATAGGTCTAGCTGTTTGTTGATGGTTTTTGACATTAGCTTTTTTAAAATTAATCCTGTAAATTGTGATAATGGCCCTGAATGTTTTGAATTTAGAAAATATTGAGGAACAAGCTTGAAACCAGTTGATCTATATCTATGGTTCTCTCTCTCTCTCTCTCCCTCTCTCTGTGTGTGTGTGTGTGTGTGTGTGTGTGTGTGTGTGTTATCAATTGTAAGTTCTTCGCAACCCAGATATACAACTGAAAAATCCAGATGCCTTTCTATTAGTGTATGAATGAATCTTATAAAAGAGTCCTTTTGGGGAGACCATCCATTTATTAATTGGTTACAATAGTGATCATGCCTTAATACTTCTTCCATTTGTGTTTCCCCTTGCATTATATAAATGTTGTTGCTATATATGGCCTAGTGTTAAATAATAAATATTATGATTCTGCATTCCTCTTTTTTATTCCTTATACTGGTATCATACCACATTGTTCGTCATATTCATCGGCTGCTGGTTCTTTAACTGATTTCAGGGAAAATTGAATTCGATGAATATGTTGCTATATATGGCTCCAGTTGCTATTATTGTTTTAGTTCCTGCTACATTTATTATAGAGCCGTTAGCGTTGCAAGTCTTTGTTACACTAGGAGGGTAGCATAAGTTCATGTGGCTACTTCTACTAATTAATTCAGCGATGGCTTATATAGCAAACTTATCTAATTTCTTAGTAACTAAGCATACAAGTGTGTTGACTCTGCAGGTCAGTTTACTCAAGTGTTCAGCTCCTACTTCCGAATTCTTTGCAAGATTTATATAATTAAGAGAAGCAAAAAATCAACTAATAATTGTGCAAGCAACAGACAAAGTGTGTATATCTAACCGATGTAACTCAAAATTAGGGAGAAGCTAATGTTGTAACTCAAAATTAGGGCTTCGAATTTACCTATAATCCGATTACACGAGCAGGCCGGTGACGGGAGAAGGAAGCAAGCCAGCGACGAGAGAAGCAAGGTTGAAGCAAGGCGGCGAGGGGAGAAGGAAGGCTGAAACAGGGTGCACATTTTACTAATTGGAGAAGGGAAGAAGGCAAATGGGAAGGGGGAGAAGGGAGGAAGACAGGCACGGGAAGAGATTAGCCGACAATAATAGGGAGGGAAGAAAGCACAGGAGGGAGGGTGTAGCCAAAATTTTCAACTAGGTAGGCGGGTTTTGGTTTGGGGTCGAAAAATACCGACTGTTTAAAACCATCTCTAAGGTTAATACTTTTTTGTCGTAAACAACGATATCATAAACCGTCCCTAATTAAACGTCTCTATATAGCGTGTTTACTGTAGTGTGTCATTTTAGGTAAGGGTGTAGCTAAGGTCATTGTGTGTAATGTGTTTTACATGCCTTGCATGCCATGTGATATGAAATATGATGTATTTTATGTGTGTTTGTATAACTACTATATATGCAATATAACGTGGAGTTGAGGTATGTTCATGTGATATTTTATGGCATGTGTATAATAGGTATAAGTTGTGTTTTTACTGTGATATGTTGTGGCCCATAAGACATGCATGCTATGTTATGTAATATGATGATATGGAGTGAAATGATGTGAGGTTGACCTAAGTGTTATATAACCATGCATGGAGGAATCTAGGGTTTGCATGAGGAATCTAGGGTTTTGCATAGGAATTTAGGGTTGCATGTGGGAGCGTAGGGTTTTGCATGAAAAGGTACGAAGGGCTGCATGGGAGGTATAAGGTTTGCATGGAGGTAAATTTTATGTATGGAAAGTTAATATGGGGTATGAGGAAGGTAATGGAAGTATTGTTTGGGGGTTTGAGCACTTTGGGTAAAAGATAGTACGTGGAACAATATAAGGGTATGTAGGAGATTGAGTTAGGGTTTGGTGTGGTCAGCTTGGATTTGTTGTGGCTAACTAGGGTTCTGTGGTAGCAGGTGTACACATGGTGATCAAAGTGGGGTGGTTAATGTGGAATTTGTGGATTGTGAAGTGTAGAGTGTTAACATATTTTTAGGTTGTGTAAAGTAGAGTAGGATGGGCCATGTAGGCCTAAATTAGGGTTTTCTAGGGAAAACCCTAGAGTAAGGTAATGAATGGACTTAGAGGTGTATACAAGTGGGCCTTAACCCACATTTATGGGAGGTGGGTTCTAATGTGAGTTAAAGTAAGGAGGGAAGGATGTAAGGTCAAGTTAGGAGGTGCATGAGACTTACAATGTGAGACGGATCCTTTTGGGGGATAAGTGTAGAAGAAGTTAGCCATGCATGTCTAGGGTTAAAATTCTAAATAAGACACTTAAGATATTAATCATGTAAAGTGGAAGAGTATTGAAGCAGGCTCAGACCGATCTACGGGCATAATAGTGACCAGGTACCGAGGTATCCTGGAGACCAATCCACCGGCATATAATAGTGATTAGGGCATGTTTCCCTATTTTATCCGATCCATCGGTTACAATAGTGGGAGATCTTGAGCTCAATAAACCAAACCCTACAGTTTGCTAAGACACATAAAAGACACTAATACTTACAGTGGAATACCATGCGAGCAGGGGCTAGATCGAATCACTAGAATAAAATAGTGATTAGGGTATGTTACCCTAAGTGACCGATCTACCGGCTAGAATAGTGGCCAGGCACCGAAGTGCTCTGGAGACCAATCCACCAGCTAAAATAGTGGTGTTCCCATACTCGTGTGGACTTGATAAAGAGCATGGTGTAAAAAAAATTCCAATAAGAGATTAATTAAGTAATTAATCTGAACTATAATTGGACCTTTATATATTCCCCTGAATGTTGATACGTCTTTATGTTATTATGTTAGACTTTATACTCTTTTTATTATTCTATATAGTTTATGTGACTTTGTATATCGGCCTTAGTACACAGTTACCTTACTCAGTACGTAGCGTACTAATCACCCTTATTATGGGTGATGCTCATTCCCACGAGCAGGAGGTCCATATGACATGTTCTAGGTAGGAGATGTTTTCTTCGACGCCATTGATGTCCAAGCGGCATCAAGCAGGGCCAAGTGATGATCTTGGGCTGGATCGAATTTCAGAGTGGCGTGGCCTGTTTCCCTTCCTATGAAATCATTATTTCTTTTTATCAATATTTCCTTGTATTGAACTTTTCATAATGACTTAAATGCTTGTAGACACTTTTCCCTTTTATGGAGCTTGTTTTCGCACATTGGATTTATGTAAACTGTTATGCGTACTCTGATTCCCGTATTATGAACTTTTGGTTCAAGTATTAACTCAAGTTTAACAATAATTATTTTATCCTTAGCACTTGGTGCTGGAACGGTAGGAGTGAATCGGTCTAGTACTAAGTGTGGTGGTAACATCCCCAGAATTCGTGGGTTTTTTATTTAAGTGTTTCTGTTTTAAAAAAATAGTGGATTTTAGGGTGTTACAAGTTAGGGTTGTGAGCAAGGACATTTGGACAATCTTGATGGGGTATGTGGAGGCCCACGGTATTATTTTGGACTTCATGTTCCAACTCATGTTTTGTAATTTCGTACTTTAATGTGTATTTGGAAATGATTTGAATAGAATCCATTAGGGTCATTTGTAGTAAACATTTTGGAATCATTTCAATTAAATTATTATTTGCACACTCTATTGTTTTTGTGTTTTTGTTGGTTTAACCTTGTATCTGATATAGGGTAGGTGACAAATGTCTAAACTGCGTCAGATACAGTGGTAATACCCCGTTTTGTAAAGTATTTTATGGTTCCACGACATGTTTTTAACGAAATTTGTTGGTAGTGAAAAATGGGGGTGTTACAAAAAAAAATTAAGAAATAACTAAAAAGAGGATAAGACAATTCTATATTAAATTTTTATGATTCTGTCCTAATAAGGATAGTAATTCTCCCCATAGATTCATGAGCCCGTTGGAGATTTTCGTTTGGGTTTAGGTTCAGGGGGTATTTTGAGGATTAGGTTTGGGTTCAAGGATCTTTTTTGGAGATTTTTTCAATGATAGGTTTCGGTCCCTAATATTTAATATTTAATCCTTGATGCATATTGTAAAACAAATAGGATATGATACTAGGGATAGAATCAAGTGGCGAGGATCAGGTTGGGGAAATAATCGAGGAGTGGGAACGGATTGGGAATCAGATTAGGTATGGCAATTAGATCTGATAGGGATCAAAATGGATTCTAGAATTATATTTCTTATTGGGTATCCAATTAAATACATTTACCGAATAACAATTACTCTTCACCCAACCCCTAACATAGATGAAGTTACTCATCTCCGCATAGGGCATCATAGGTAGCATAATCATCTAGCTGGTCCTCTAAGACCTGCACATAAGATTCAGGGCCTCCTACTCATTGGAATGAGCAGCACCCATAAAATGGGTAGTCAATATGCTATGTACTGAGTGAGGAAATAATACTATCAAAATAGGGATACAAATAGCACATGATTTCACATTAGATGATAAGTGAAATAACCAATTAAATGAAACATCTCGTAAGATAGAATATGATCCAGATTCCTTTATTGAGTATAATCCATTTTCATTCTTTTATATACATTCAGTGCAGGAACATCACTATTTTTAAACCGGTGGAATGGTCTGAAACACCATATTAGGGACAACACACCTGATCTACTATTTTTTTCTGCTGGAATGGAGATTAAAAACACCTTCTCGGAGCAAAATGCTCCTGCACTACTACTCTCCCCGATGGAACGGGAATACATACATATATAGAAAAATAAATCACTTTGGTCCTAGCTCACATATTCTTCCACTTTAGATCATTAGTATCTTTTATGTAAGTTATAATGATACATTTTCATTTCATAATGAGTAGGGGGGCCACTATTCTTAATCCGGTGGAACGGACTGAAGTACCTTCTCGGGACAAAATACTCCCCAAACACGATTCTTTTCGGTGGAACAGAGATTAAAAGCATCTTCTTTGGGCAAAACGCTCCCGATCCATTATTCTCCCTGGTGGAAGGGGAATACATACATACATACATAAATACATATATATATATATATATATATAGAGAGAGAGAGAGAGAGAGAGAGAGAGAGAGACCACATTGGCCCTACTCACGTGCTCTTTCATTTTGAGTGATCGGTATCTTATATAAGATTGATTCTCAGGCACAGAAAACATTAAAATAGATGTACATATAGCATAGGTCCAAGTCCTTTCAAACCCTACTTACACACCATTTAGTATTCATTCTCCCATATTAGTTATTTCACACAACTTATATTATATCATCTTCAAATTCCATCATTATTATCATACCCAAAATGCATGATCTAATTCCCATACACATACATTAATAATCTCATCCAGATATATTGCTCTCGGAAATATCCTAAGACCAAATTCTATAGATTTATCATAACATCTCCCATGAAATCTACATGATTACCAATTTCAATAGATAACCTCATAAAGTCAAACATTAACAACGTATCCAGAAATCTATATAACCTCTACATCTTATACGTGGAATAATAGTATTATCATTATAAGATAGTTTGCCCTAAATTATCCATTAAATTATTTAATTACCACAAAAAAAATAAAAACTTCCAAGAATTCCTCATGCTATTATTATTATATTTTAATCCTCCTAACACATAAAATAACAAAATTTCCATATTATCCCATAATCACCAAATTACCCTTAAGCACATATAAAAATCTTTATTTTATAAAATCTTGTACCTTCCACACATATTATTTTTCAAGTCCACCATTTATCATCATACCTCATGAGAATTCTTAAATCCATCTATCAAAATTCATTTAACCCATATTTCATACCATAAGATATATTTCCACAAATATGACATTATCTCAACAAAATAATAATGATACCTCTTACCCATTCTTACTTTCAATAACATAACATCCTTAAGCCCATATTTCATACCATAAGTTATATTTCCACAAATATGACATTATGACAACAAAATAATAATGGTATCTCTTACCCATTCTTACTTTCTTTCAATAACATAATATCCTTAAGCCCTTATTTCATACCATAAGATATATTTCTACAATATGACATTATCATAACAAAAATTATAACATAATGGTACCTCTCACCCATTATTGCTTCCTTTCAACATAATATTCATATCATCACAAAATATCATGATCAACACATATTACATCATATATCAATAATATCATGAAAAACACATATAACTATACAGGAAAATAACACCAAAAACCCTAAAAATCGTATGGTATACTTACTAACTAGGACATCGGGCTCTAAGCATGCAAATCCTAAACTTCCTTCTCCGAATCTTCTAGAATACCACCTATGAAAAATAAAAATAAAAATCTTAGTTAGACTCAAAGAGTTAAATCAAATGAGAAATCATGGTAAATAGGGTAAAGATAGAAATAACCATAGTCAAATGGGAGCTTTAGATGTGTGGATGTGTAGAGGAATATGTGGTGGAGCTATAGTAAATTTTTTGTGGTATTTGGACAAGTTGTGGGGGTGAAAATGGGGGTGCACGACCAAAAATGGGAAGCTTCACGATTGTGCTACATGTAGTGTAGCCCCTGGTCGAGAGAAAAGATCACGCACAGTCGGGCGGTGCTGAGTTGCACGGCTGTGTTGCAGCGGTGCACACTCAGGTTGAGAGAAAATATCATGCATAGACAAGTAGTGCAAAGGTTGTATGATAGGAAATTTTTTTAGTGTTGCATGGCCATGCACTCTGTAAAAGTGCGATGGACGAGAGAAAGAAGAAGGAAAAAGAGGCAGTGGTTGGCGGTGGTTGGCGGTGGTGTTATTGGGAAAGGTTGGGGTGACCTTGGTGGTTGGTCCACCAGCCAATGGGTGGCGATTGGTGGCTGAGGTGGTGCACGATGGTGGAATGGGTGGTGAAAAAGCCAAAAATAAGGAAAGGAGGAAGAAGAAGAAGAAAAGAGAAGGAAAAGAGAAGAAGGAAGAGGGAGTGCTTGGGTAGTGCTTTTGGACACAAAGATTGGCAGAATGGAGGCAAACCAAAGAGAAGGGAAGAAGAGTGTGTAGTATACACACACACACACACATGTGTGCGTGTATGGAGTGAATTAGGGAAGGAAAAAAGGGAGGGGAGGGGAGACATGTAACACCCCAAAATTCACTAATTTTTTTTTTTGAAAAGCGGAAGCAATTAAAATAGAAATACTTAAAATCTGTGAATTTTGGAAATGTTACCGCCACACTTAGTACCAGACCGGTTCTCTCCGACCATTCAAGTACCAAGTACTAAGGCTAAAGAAAATAGTAATCCATCAATTACAAATCAATACAACTAAACTCCGAAAGCATTAAACGGTTGTAAAACAAAATCAGAGTACGCATGAAGAATTATTATTCAAATTAAAAAGAGAATTAAACTTACAACCGATAAAAGATTAACAAAAAGAATTAGGATCATATAAAGACTGAAATATGGCCACAACTCTTTCGAACTTGAGCCAACCACAAACTCAACACACAGCCCTGACTTATGTCTTGCCCACCTGCACAAAGTCAGAAGGGCATACTACTTGTGGGAATGAGCAGCACTCATGAAAAGGGTGACCAGTACGCTACGTACTGAGTAAGGTAACCGAGCACTAAGGCCAACACATAAGCACATAAAATCATGCATAAGAATAAAAGAACACAATCACAAATGCATATGATCAACCAGGTAAAAGTACAAAGGCCCATATAATCCGGATTAATTACTTAATTAATCTTTTATCAAAAGTCGATACACACCATGCCTTTTATCAAATCCATGTAAGTACAGGAACACCCCACTATTATTGCCGGTGGGCCGGTCACTTGCGGGACAAAGTCCACACCACTATTATTCGCCGGTGGATCGGTCACTTGCGGGACAAAGTCCACACCACTATTCCTTACCGGTGGATCAGCTGGTTCTTGCTCACATGGTGTTTCACTGTAAGTAATTAGTACCTTTTAAGTATCTTTAGCAAACTCTAGTTTGTGTTTATTGAGCTCGAGTCACCCCACTATTATTGCTGGTGGGCCGGACACTTGCGGGACAAAGTCCTCACCACTATTATTACCGGTGGATCGGTCGCACATAGAGTAATAACCCTAACCACTATTCCTAACCGGTGGATCGGCTGGACCCGGCTCAATAATCTTCCACTTTAAATGATTAGTGTCTTAAGTATCTTATTCAAAAGCTTTCACCCTGGACATACATAAATCTTCACACAACAAAATCATAAAAGTCCACCATCATAATTACACTTTAATCACCACATACACATGATAACGCAAAAACCCTAATCAGCCACCACAGACCTCAATCAACCACAATAAACCATAGTTAACCACTCCAAACTCTATTTAACCATAATAACCGTAATTAGCCACTCCACGCCTCAGTTAATCATAACAAACCACAATTATCCACTCCAACCCTAGTTAATCACAACAACCCAGAGTTCATTACTCTAAACCCTAATTCAGTTTCTTTCGTACCCTCATAATGCTCCACGTACTATTTTCCGTCCAAAATAGTTCAACACCCAAATAACACTTACATTACCTTCCTTACATCCCAAATTAACTTTCCACACGTAAATTTCATACTCATGCAGACATTAATCTCCCCATGCAAACCTTCGAACCTTTTTCATGCACACCCTAAAATTCCACGTGAACCCTAAATTCGACCATGCAAACCCTAATACCACCATTCAACCATCAATGCCACCATGTAAACCCTAATACCACCATACAACTATAATTACCACCATACAACCCTAATACCACCATACAAACCATAATTACCACCATGCAAAACCCTAAATTCAATCCACACAAAACCAAAGATTCACCCATACCAAACCTAAATTCAAACCATATAAAACCCAAAGATTTGTCCATACCAAACCCTAAATTTAATCCATACCAACCAAATATTCATCCTTGCCAAACCCTATATTCAAATCACATAAAACCGAAGATTCATCCTTACCTTAAAATTGATTAGATTCTCCCACATAAAATCATAAATTAGAATCTCCCAAGCAAAACCATAAATTGGATTCCCCCAGACAAATCATAAATTAGATTCTCCCAATCAAATCATAAATTTAAATTCTCCCAAATAACATCATAAATTACATTCTCCCAAATAACATCATAAATTAGATTCTCCCAAACAAACCATAAATTCGATTCTCCCATATAACATCATAAATTAGATTCTCCCAATTAACATCATAAATTAGATTCTCCCAAACAAACCATAAATTCGATTCTCCCATATAACATCATAAATTAGATTCTCCCAATTAACATCATAAATTAGATTCTCCCAAACACTCAAACCATAAATTCGATTCTCCCATATAACATCATAAATTAGATTCTCCTAAACACAACCATAAATTCGATTCTCCCATATAACATCATAAATTAGATTCTCCCAATTAACATCATAAATTAGATTCTCCCAAACACACCATAAATTAGATTCTCCCATATAATATCATAAATTACATTCTCCCAAATAAAACCATATATTATATTCTCCACATAAAACCATAAATTATATTCTTCCTCATAAAACCATACATTAGATTATTCCTTATAAAACCATAAAATTAGGTCAGCTCACTTCCCTTAGTCAACTTCTTTCCCCATCCTCCATTTTTATCCTTTATCCCACACAAACCACATCGACATCCTCTCATGCATGTCTTACAGGGTCACAACACACATCATCACATACACATAGTACACATGCCATACAAAAACATACTTCAACTCCATGTCATACCACATACAAAATAATTAATAATAATAAATATAGGATACATAGCATGCGAAGCACATAATGCACATAAGCACATAAAAGACCTTAGCACCCCTTACCTGAAACGACACCGGTCTTGGAGCACGCTCCTACGCCTCCTTAAGGTTTTGACCAAATAACAACATACTAATACAAATAATATTAATAAAATTCTAACTTTACTAAAGATATAGAAATAACAGAAATATTATAAAGGTTGATAATATAGGGTTAAATACTTTACCCTAATAATAATAATGATACTAAAATAATATCAATGAGAATATAAATAAGAATAATAATAGTAACAATAATAATAACAATAAAAAGGACATTATTCAAAAATAAGGTGAAATAAATGCTTCGGCCCCTTTTCCAAGATAATACTAATAATAAAATAAATAATCAAATTTAGTAGTAGTAGTAGTAGTAGTAGTAGTAGTAATAATAATAATAATAATAATAATAATAATAATAATAATAATAACAACAACAAATTTAGTAGTAGTAGTAGTAGTAGTAGTAATATATATATACTTATAATATAAAAAGAAATAGTGCTAAAAATGATAATATATTAGTAATAATGTTAAAAATGCTAATAATAGTAATAAAAGGCAAAAGTTGCGAGGCTTAATTAAAAATTTAGGTTTCTACGCCTCCTGAAATAATTACACTATTAAATAATTAATTACACTAATAATAATAATATTAATTATATTAGTAATAATAATATTAATTATATTAGTAATAATAATAATAAACATGTACTAATTCTATTAAATAACTAAAATTCGAGAATAATAGTTTTTCTAACTCAAGAATACTCCCAAACATGTAAAGAAGATTTAACCATTAGATTACAGTTGGTAACAATAATAATGATAATTATAATAATAATAATAATTAGAATCGAATTAACATTAAAAATTAGGATAAAAGCATAATAATTATCAATAAATCGAAAGTAACTGTTTAAAAGGTCTAGGGTTTCACCTTGAGTTGGAGGGTATGGGTGGAGCCGGTGGTGGTTCCCGGAGGTGGCCGAAAAATGGATCTAAGAGAGGTAAAGATGAAGAAAAAGAGGGAAGAGGAAAGGAGAAAAATAAAATAAGCTTATGGTTCGGTGGAGGAAACTTAGCAGGAGATATTGGGTGGTTTAGAAGGTGGTAAAAGCGGCGGATGCGGTGGTGGATGTTGGTTTAATGTTTCAGGGTGGAATTTTCTAGCGAGAGGACTAGCCAACTTTGCACGATAATGGAGGCTCGTACAAGGTGAATTGAAGGTCGAAAATGGTTTAGTTAATTAGAGGGTGTTTCAGGGAAGAGGTTAAGATGGAGAAGAGGCGGCGAGGTTAGCTAACAGCGGAGAACAAGGTGTCTAAAGGGGCGGTGGCGGGCTGTTGTCACTTAGGGTTTCGAGAAAGAAGAAGCTCCGAAAACGTCCACAACTAAGCTATTTATAGAGTTTAGATGGTTTAATATGGTTTTTGAGGTCGGTAGGATATTATTGGATGTTAGGGTTTGGGTGGTCGGTGGCAGAAATTGGTCGTCGATCATTTTGGTCGGGTCAAAGCTTCTAGAAGCAACAGAGAGGGAACGAGTGAGAGTTGATGATAATCGATCATTCCAAGCTCATGTGCGGGTCGAGAGGGAGAAAAAGAGAGGTGACTCGGCCGGTCAGAGTCCTCGTAGCCGGCGCCGCCATTTTCGGGGATGGGAGTTGCAGCAGCGTCGACGGAGGAGAGGGGAGGAAGAAGGAAGGAGGAGGGGGAGTGGACCGGGCGGCCAGGAAAGAAAGAAAAGACAAAGAAAGGCGGCGAACCGGGCCGGTCGGGCGCCAGGGGTGCGTTTAAATGAAACGACATGTTGCGAGAATAAAAGGGACGAAACGCAGCGCGTCGAGGGGCGGAAGAAGGGCGACGCCGCGCGGGCTGGGCCGCGGGAAAGGGAGAAGAGAAACTGAGTCGCGAGCTGGCCCAGTTCGGGTGAAGAAGAAAAAGAAAAAGAAAAGAAGAAGAAAGAAAAAGAAGGAAAAAGGAAAAGGGGGAAAAGGAAAAATAATTATATTGGGTATTTAAATTAATTAAAATATTTGGGATGTTTAAAAATAATAATATTTAAATAAAATAATATTTAAATCATTTTTTTGGCTAAATTAGGATTTTTGAAAGATTTTCCATAAATTATATTTTAATTAGTAAAACACCCTAATTTTCTTCAATTAGATTATTTATAAAATTAATATTAATTTGAAACTATTTTATCCTTCTTATTTTAAATAAAATAATTTATTTAATTAATTGCCAAATAAAATCCTTAATTAGTTAAAACACCCAAATTCCTCCTAATTAAAATACTTATAAATCTCTTTTTGATTTTCCCTAATTAAATACCCTTTTATTTTAATAAAAAAAATATTTAAATAATTTTTCAAATAAAACCTCATTTAAATATAATTTATAAATTTAGAAATTTTCGGGGCATTTCAAGACATGTGATCAATGGTGTAGGGTGGTGTAGAAGAAAAGATGGTTGAGTGTTGGGGGAATGGTAGGTGATGAGGATGGTTGTGTGTGTGAGTATTGTGTAAGGATAAGAGAAATAGGAAGAAGAAGAAGAGTGGCAGGGTGTGCGCATGGGTGTGCAGGTCTATAAAGATGGAAGAAGGTGAAGAGCAAGGAGAAAGGTGATGGTGATGGTGCAAGTGGGGGTTCAAGTTGCAACATTTTTCAAAGGTTTCAACTTGGTTTGATGGAAGGAGGAGAAGAAAGATAGAAAAGAAAAGGAAAAAAGAGAAGGGTTGGAGGATTAGTTTAGGAACGTTTTTAGATTAGCCATAAGTAATTAGGATTGGTGGAAATTTTAATGGGTTTTGATTTTGGTTTACGAATTACGATTTATCTGAGGCAAGGTTTCAGTTTCGGTTAAAGTTTTAAGATTAAGAAATTAGGTTAAGTCTAAGATAAGATGTCTTGATATTAGAATCAAATTAGGGCATTAATGATGTGGGATTAGGCTAAGCAAATTTTTGGGGTATTATGGATTTCAACATAAGAATCTTACTTTGTTGATCAACATTATACTAATATATGAATATCTCTTGCTAACTTTCAAATAAGAGTGAAAATTTTGCATATAATAGGGAGGGACAAAAAATACAAACAATGAGATAAATGGGACGGTGAAGTTAATGGATTCAGAACTTCCAAGAGTAATTGGTTTTTCATTTGCTTCAAGGAAGTGTTCATTCACAATTTTCACGATTGTATGAATCTTCTATTGGAACTTAAGGTATGTACCTTCACATATTCTCTCTTTGATCAATATTGGTAACTATTATACTCAAAATTTTATGTATTTCATCTTTATACTAGACTTTATTCACTAGAATAAAAATATTGGTTAGTTTTTCAAAATAAATAATATTTAAAATAATTTTTGAAAAAAATTAATGATATCTAATATATCATATATATTTTTGATATGTCTTCAAAAATAAAACAAGTATACAACTAATACTATTATATCTATATATATATATTTTAAATAGTCTGTATATTGATAGATGAAAGGATTGGGAGTATATAAGGCAAAAAACACTTATCTTTAGATTTGAATCGATTTTACATAATAAATAATACCTATGTAACCTAATTTGAGGTGAGTTCATCGTCACCTCAACTTGATAATGTATAAACTTGATGTTACCAAAACTAATAAGACCTACCTAATTGTGACATGAACTCTATTAGGTCAGCCATGTTCAAAAACATTTGAGTTAATATTGATTGAAATATAATAAGATATAATCTAGTGTTGGCCTAAGATAATGAAATTTTACTGAATAATAACATAAACCTCTTAATACCATCTCAGATATTGATTTCAATCCATCAAGACTCCATCCAAACCAAGGTTAGTTAAACCATATTTCTAATTTTTATACATTATAATATATACTTGTTGTTACAATTAGTCTCGATAGTCATAAATGATTACACGAAAATAAACAACCAATCCTAACTAAAGTAGATCAAGCATATACATCTATACATAATTAAATCCAATTCAAATGACTTGAAATTATTAGACTTTTTCTTTAGTTGTTAATTATAATTTTATTAGCAAAATTAGAGTTATGTATATCCTTTGGTATATATATAAGAGATGTTAACCAAGGGATATTCCGCTATTCTAGTTATGTATTTATCTAGCTATATTTTCCATTTGTCTCTGAAGAAAAATATTTAGAGTAATCTACAATAGTGCTAAATAAATAAGAAGTGATGTGTTTAAAAATAGCTTTGGTGTTTTTGAACCTACTGAGACACGAATTTATTTCTCTACATCCATATGTGGTATAACTTAGCATTAAAGCATTGAAGGGTTCTCTCCACGTAATTTTATTTTATTTCCCTTCCTCTAATATTGATAATAAAAACAATATGTAATCATAGAAAATGCAACGTATCCCTTTATTAGCAGCTACACATTGTACTAGTTGGTGGCTTTCATTGTCTAGCTTTTCCTTATACATGTCACAAGTATCATATGATACAAACCCCTATCGAACAAGCTTAGCCTTGACTACTATTGAATTTGTGACATATAATGTGATAAATTAACACATGTCTTAGCTATCTTATATGCTTCCAAAGAAGATCAAAACATGGAACTTGAGCTCCAATAACTCTATATTTTAGTTGAACTTCACTTAAAGCTCCTCATTTTTTATACATTGTGAATAAATGTCTCAGATCTTATCTTATTCCCTTATAATATTTTGAACATCCATGAATGATCATAAATGGGTATAAATATCTAGCTCTCTTATGCTAATCAATTTCAAACATAGTTTTTTTTTGTGAAATTAATTCCTACACATAACTTACAATACATGTAATGAATAATACAAAATCCACCTTCCTTTTTAAACAAAGTGCCCTTTTTCTAGGCTACAAGAGCTTTCTTTTTGTTTGATTATATGTTACCTAAATTAAATCCTCAGCAAAGATTCTTGAGTTGTTAGACTACATTTTTAGGTAACATAAATATCTGCATCTAGTATTTATTGATCCCAAAATATCACTAATTGTAGTAGTTGCATCTTCCAAGCAACCTCAAGAACTTCATGGTTTGTGAAGCCCAACTTATGTGTAATTTTATCAATTAAATATTGGTATTATGTAATGGACAGAGATAAGGGTTTTAAAGGTACTAGAATAGATATTCGAAAGGAACGTGTCACTTTACAATGCCCAACATTTCTAATATCAAGTATTTTGTTTGCCTTCTAACTCTTTGAAAATATACATTGCTCTTGGATGCAAGGTAGAGTAAAATCTTGGTAACTCAGTCACAAATAACTTGGTACATTGTAAGTGGCATTTACAAAAGACCAATATTTTATCAAAAAGCTCAAGTGTACTATTTCTCCCGTCTTACAATTAGTGTGTTCATTAAAATGCTTCATAAGCCCATAACATATTAATACCATGTGAATGTACTGTATAGCTAGCACAAATAAGAAAGGTGACACAGGGATTTAACCCAAATTTCTCAAACCATGGTTCAACCAACCTGATATAACTAGAGCTCAAAATATAAATGGCACAAACATAAGTCCAATAAAGTGTTTAACTAGCTTTGACCAACGTATAAAAAAACATAACAATTCACAATCTTGTCCAAATTAATAATCTTATAATCTTATCCAAAAGTGATATAAAACCTATTTGAATGTAACCCTATATAATACCTCATTTGTAGAAGACTTAATTATAAATTGAAATTATATGTAAGTAGTTATAGTAATTATTATAAGATGTTTTACATTAAATATATTATTTGTATGTATATTATTATGGCATATTATATATAAAAATTTAATTAGGTTAAAACTTGTATAGAATTTGGGTTATTAGTTTTAACCATAGTGGCACCCCGACTTGTATTTATTTTATCGAGGAACCTTAATTCTGCTAATCGGATGTTTTTTCCCAATTCAGCTTTCCCAAATAGCATCCCTACCCTATTGTGATTTTGATTTCTATCACCCTTTTTACCCAAAACATAATTATCCCCCATGCCATCTTTCCCCTGCGCATTTTCCTCTACCCCGTGTTCCCCTCGTGCATGTTTTGCTTATACATGTTTCCTTGCTCCATCACACACCATTATCTATATAAGCTTGCCATCCCTCATGTTTTAGTGTATTGAATCTCAATAATCCAAGTCCCTACTATATTATCCTTAACTTTGGTTCTTGTTCAAACTAGCACCACCAACCATCATCGCAACACCTCGCCACTAAAAACCACTAAGCACCACCATGTTTCTCTATAAACCATGAGCACCACCTCCCTATTAGTTCTCTTTGTCATTACCCAACCATCACCACCTTAAACCATTTATTTTCTTTTCCCACTTCATGCTTTGTTTTGATGCTTGTTGAGGATCATGGTTGTACACCTCCTCACGCTCCCTTGGTCGTGCCTATCTCATATGATGCATAGAAGGCTTTGCGCATAGCCCGTGAATGCATTTTCTCCTCCTTTGTGCATCTTCCACACAACCCTTGCACTTCTTTTCTTATTTTCTCCTTGCACATTCATGTATATCATTCACAAACCATGTGTCCCCTTTCTTCTTAATCCATGCATGCGCCATCCTCGCACGATTGTGGTTATCCTGTGCATTCTTCACCCAACCCCTTGTTGCGTGACTTTATGCCATTTCTTCATTTTATTGGTTGATTTCTAACCCCTTTTGTAATAACCCATTTTTAAAAACCTTAATTATAAATTAATAATCATATGATTGGTTATAATTATTATTTCAAGAGGTTTAATATTAAAAGTTTTATTATTATTCCTATTATTATGATGGTTTAAGTATAAATTTAATAAGGTTAAAAATTTGATAGAAATTGGGTTATTTAAATTAATCCTAGTTTATACCTATAAATCTTATCCTAAATTATTTTACTAATAATCTTTTGATCCATAACCCAAAAATAAATTTCTAAAATTTATTTTCAATTATTTTACTATTTCCGACCCTTTTTAAACCTATCCTAATCTGGATAATTTTTCACGAATTATTTTTCTATCTAGTACCCTAATCTATCCAAACTAAACCTAAAAATAAAATAAAACCGACCTACTTTATCCTACCATTTTTACCTAACTAAACTTACCCGTTGCTTGCCCCAATCTCCTCCCCTAATCACTCTCCCTATCTCTCTCAACTCAGCTCCTTACCTCATGCTGCACTTTCTGCATTTTATACATGTACACGCCACCAACCCTCATGCACACATACCTCCTTCCAGCAACTCCCCTTCCCTGCCCCATTTATTTCCCATGCACAAGCCCCCCCATTCCTTTCGACGCACCAATCACAACCCCCTCTTTGCATACACACGCACGACAACCAACCCCCCAACAAAACAACCCTCCCTACCCCCTTCCTTTCTCTGTCCCTTCAATACCTAGCACAGCTCCATACCACAGCCCATCACCACCACCAACCTTCACCATCACCAGTCTCCCTTCTCCCCTTCTAACTCTTCTTCCTTTGCGGCCCGTTGCCTAGCCCTATAGTAACTGACTACCACCATCGCCTACCAGTTAACCCAGCCCATCGAGCCATCCCTACGTAGCTAGACTCCACTCTCCCCTTGCAGCACCACAACACCTAGCCACCACCAAACCAATGCCTTCTTCCTCTTCTCCCTTCTCTCCTACGTTGCATGCAATGCCACATCACCACTCCCGTAGCTCTAGCCCACCACCATTCTCCTCCTCCTGCATCATCCAGCCTTTGCACCATCACCTTCAACCTAAGAGTATGGAGCAGCCATCAACCCTCCAGCCAACCAACACCACCACAGCCAACAGCCCTAAGATACCCCAAAACCCTAATTTTAGAAATTATGGCTAAGTAAGGAGTTATGAGGAAAACTAATTAAATAAATTATTTTATTAAAATATAGGGTGAGTTATTTAGGGAAAATCAAGAGAAAAATGATAAATAATTTAATTAGGGAAAATTAGGGAGTGTGCTAATTAAAATGGGATTTGGAAAAAAAATATTCAAAAATAGCCCAAATTAATCTAGAAATGACTTAATTATTATGTTCTATATATTATTATTTTAAATAACCCAAAAACACCAAAATACTCCAACCCACCTATTTTTTCCTTTTTTTATTTTCTTTTATTTTTCTTCCTCTTTCCTTTTTTCTTTCTTTCTCTCTTTCCCCTTTTCTTTTTTTTTTCCTTCTCCCCCTGACCTAGGCCAGCTCACCCTATACGGCCTTGGCCCACACTAAACCTCCCCTCTTCTTTTTTTCTTTTCTCTCCCGATCAATTTGATTTCTTTTTTTTTTCTTTTCTTCTTTCTTCCTCCATGGACTGCCTAGTCCCAACTCTTATTCTTCCTTGAGGAAAGGGCAGCAACCAAGGCACTGCGAGCCTGCCTCCCGCCGGTCACCACCATAAACTGTCTTCCTTCCCTCCTTCTCACATCGCTTTCTTTCATTTTTTTCAACCCCAACCTACCTCTTCCCCTCTCCCAAGCACCCTACCACTTTCCATTTTCCTCTTCCCTTGACCTTGTCACCCTACCATGGTGGAACTACCTTGACTGCAACCACTGACGGGCATGCCTGGCACCCGCACCCCTCTTTTCTTCTTCCCCTTGTCATTACCCACCCAATTAGGTTTTTGGGTTTTTTATTTCAAAACCTAGAAATTGCCCCTTCTCGTCGTCACCCTATCAAACGAGCATTCTGCCATCGCTCATCGCCACCGGCTGAACCACCCATATAACTACTCCTTACACCACCCTCTATCTAACTAAACCTTCCTCGTCCCTCGATTTTCCCTACACGAGCCACCCCGGCCGTGCAAAATTTCCCTCCCAATCAACCCCTCCTCAACCCTTGATGCCCTTTGCACCATCGTCCGACACCAATTCCGTCGCAAATAACACCACCTCTACCCTCCAAAACAACCAGGGGAGCCTCCTCTACCTCCCTGTACCTCCCTTTCTCCCTACCCCCTCTCCTTCTCCCTCCTTTCTCCTCCTTCCACCACTCAAATCCCCACATTTACCACTGACGCCGCTGTGCGCCACCGCTGGTGCCACCACTGTCCCTAGGTGGTGCTCTAACCTTCCCAACCCCTAAACCTATTTTATACATGTATTAGCTATTTTTAATAATTTTAATGGTATTATCTATATTAATAATAATATTATTATTATTATTATTATCATTATTATTATTATTGTCATCATCACTATTGTTATTATTATTGTCACTTAATGTTACTTCAGAACTTGCCTAACTAGTAATATTATTATTATTATTATCAATGGTCTACAACTTTAGTGTTACTATGATTATGATTTTCATTGTTGTTACTACTATTACTATTAATGCTAACTTTGGCCTATTATTATTACTTTTGTTGTTATGGTAAATATTTGGACCCTTATATTACTATACCATTTTGATTATTATTACTATTAGTATTATTCTTAAAATTATTGTTATTATTATTGTTATTGTTGTTGTTGTTGTTGTTGTTGTTGTTGTTGTTAATGTTATTGAAACCGAAGTTGGCATATTATCATTTTGTTACTATAGAAGAAGAATACTTAAGCCTTAATATTATTATTACTTAATATTCAAATATTGCTAACATTATTCCTAATGCCTTTATTATCAACATTGTTACTATAGTGTTATTATTATTACTATTATTATTGTTATTATTGTTGTACTATTATTATTGTGACAAAAATATTTGAACCCTTATATTATTATTATTCTAAATATAACTATTATCATTATTATCTTTAGCAATAATAGTACTTTGTTGGCATTACTATATTATTATATTATTATTTTAAATCTAACACTATTATTAGCCTTAGCCATAAAAATACTAGGGTTTTTATTACTAGGAGCATTAGTATTAGTATTACTAGTATTATTATTATTATTATTATTATTATTATTATTATTATTATTATTATTATCACTATGTTGCTATAACTAGTATTATTACTATTATTGAAAGAAATATAGCTATAAATATTAACATAAATATATTTTGACTAGTAATATCTAGTAGGCTAACTTGAGGATAAAAACCCTAGTTTTCAGTTATAAAGCTCCCTTTTAATAATAATAACTCTAATCTTAGACTAAAAAGAGAAATAATTGTATTTTTGGTAGGAGGAAAAATAATCCTTAGTTTTTTCCTCTTATAGGTAAAGCAAGCCAAAATCCTAAGGAGGCGTAGGAGTGTGCTCTAAGTCCGGCGTCGTTTTAGGTAAGGATGTAGCTTAGGCCCATGTGTGTTGCGTGACTTGTATGCCTTAGATGTTATGTATCATGTTATGTTGTGTATCATATGGTTATCATTAACTTGTCTTATTTATAGCACGGCTTGGAGTCAATGTATCTTTATGTGTTTCCTTATGGCATGGGCATGATATGTATATATGGTTATTATGATGTGATATGATATGACCCTCTAAGACATGCATGCTAATATGATTGATAATATGATATGGAGATGAAATGATAAAAAAACGGGGAAGTGAGTTCACTAACAGGGATATGAGGTTGATCAATCTACCTCATGATCTATGAGAGGAAAATAAAGAAGAAAAGGTGATCAAAATGAATGGGAGATGGGAACCATACATGGGAATTCTAGGTTTTGCATGGGGACTTTGAGAGATTGCATGGGGTGGATGAAGCTTGCATAGGGATGATCCTTATATGAGAAAAGTTTTTTTAGGGTGTAAGTAAGCTAAGGGGAGAGTTGTGGAGTGATTGGAGACTTGGGATGAAAAATAGTACATAGGTTGGTGTAGGGGTATATAGGGGACCTGATTAGGATTTTAGGAGGAAGCACTAATCTAGGAAAAAAATGTGTGGAAAGTAAAAACAATTAAGGGAGAGTAGAGTACGGGTTAAGAGTGAGAATTTATTGTATAAGGGGCAAGCATGGGTGCCATAGGAGAAAAGGGATAATAGGTAGATAATAGAGAGGTTACTTGTGGGGGAAGAAATGTATTAGGGTTGAAGTGGCCAACTAGGGTTTTTTCTGGTCACATGTGAAATCGAGGAGTAAAGTGATATGATTTGGGATTGAATCTAAATAAGATAAGGTGTGGGGCGATAAATGAAATAATGGTAATATAAGTGAGAGGAAATTGGGCCACATAGGTCCAATTAGGGTTTTCAAGGGAAAACCCTAAGGGGTGATAGTAGGTGAAGTTTGATGTCATAAGGTATTAGGCCTTAACCCACACCCTTAGGAGTTGGGATTTCATTATGGCTAAGTGTAACGGGGAAAGGATGTCGGGGCATGATAAAGGGTGCAGAAGTCTCAAGATATGGGGCGAGCCCCTTTGAGAGGATAGAAGTAGAAAGTTGGTTACATGCATGTCAAGGATGAAATGCTTATCGAATAAGACACAAATAAGATACTAACCATTTAAAGAGAAAGATTGTTGAGCTGAGCCCAGACCAGTCTACCGGCGAATAATAGTGGTCAGGAGCATTTTGTCCTGCATGACTGATCCACCGGCTATAATAGTAGGGGTTCCTATGCTCAACAAACCAAATGTAATGATGATAAGACATGGGAAAGACACGAAGTAATTACAGTGAAATGCCATGTGAGTCGGGGCCAGGAGCATTTTGCTCTGTGTGACCGATCCACTGGCGAATAATAGTGGCCAGAAGCATTTTGCCCTACATGATAGATCCATCGACTATAATAGTGGGGTTTCAGCACTCGCATGGATTGATAAAGATTATAATGTGAAACGATTATATTTACCAAAGATACAAAGAATAAATCTATCTGGACCATAGCCAGCCTTCATTATCTGTATTATTGGATGTTGCTTATATGATCATGTCATGTTGTATGCTTTACTTGTTTGGCCTTAGTACATGGTTACCTTACTCAGTACATAGCATATTGATCACCCGTTTCATGGATGTTGCTCATTCCCACAAGTGGAAGACCCGTCTGAGTTTATGTAGGTAGGGAACGACATCTTTGATGCCTACGAAACCTACGAGGCATCAGTCGGGGTTGAGAGTTAAGCCTAGACCTGACCTAGGGATCGAGAGCGATCAGCCAAACTCTATCATTCCTTTGATTTTACCCTATATCGTTTTTATTCTAGTTATGTCATGTCGTATGGTATTTTATGTTTTTGGAAAAACTTTAGCTACTTACTCTTTTGGTTGTAATTCTTAAATCACACTCTGATTTCTGTATGACTATGAGAGAGTCCTCTCATGGATTCTCATTATTTTATTAATGACTTGTGTTTGATGTTAATCCTATTTAGCCTTAGCACTTAGTACTGAAATGATAGGAGTGAACCAGTATGGTACTAAGTGTGGTGGTAATATCCCCAAAACTTATAGTTTTGTTATTTCACTTCTGTTAAACCTTTTTATTAAAATAAAATTTTTTAGTAGTAAATTTTGGGGGTATTATAAGCCCCTTCCCTCCTCTTCTCCCCGCCTTGCCCTCGTAGCCATCCAACACCATGCACCAGCCACCACCGAGCAGCCTATCGTAGCAACCAATCACCACCACTGCAGCTCCAGCCCTCCATTTTAGCACACCTTAGCAACCAACCATGTCCACCCTTCACACCAAGCACATCCCCGCCACCCTTTTCGTAGCCTAACACACCCTACCGGAACAACTACCTTATTCCACTGCCGACCCTACACCCATCAATCGTCCACCCAGCACCCTTACCCATCACCGCTCGCTGCCATCTCTCCTGCCTCACTCTACCACCCCAACCAACCCTAAGCTCGACCAACCCCCCTCTTCACGCACATGACTCACGTTGCATGCAGCGTGAGTTGTGTGGTGAGTTTTAAAAAAAAAATTACCCATTTTAAGTGTAAGGGTATTTTGGTAATTTTTGAAAAATAAATATTTTTATATTATAATTATTATTTTACCTAATAGATATTAATTTTATAATTGTGGTATTATTTTTAGGTACTAAAGGTTAATTAGCAGAATGTGATAACTTTAATAGGATACCGCTATTTTTACGTTTTTGTTGGAATTCCGGTAAGCGTTGTACCCTACTAAAATTATAAATATTGTGTGATAGCACATTAGGGTTTTGGTGTATGAAATATGTTAAATATGATTGTTTTGTTATAATTATGTGTTAATTATTATTATCATGAAAACGGGTAAAACAAGCATGTTATTTGATGTAAATTATGTGGGGTACGAAAGCATGATTAAAATAATTCTAATGATGGAAAAATAATTTATATGATAATTATGTATAAAATAATAGGTTGAGCATACTTAGATATAATTATGGAAGAATTTTTCCAGATAAGTACCCCAAGGGTAATTTAGTCGTTTTGAGTGTGTTATGATTTTTATCCCGAAAAACATTTTTAATGTGGATTAGCTATTGTTGAGTATATGAGCATATATTTTGGATGGATTAAAGGTGCGAAAAAGGATTTTTTGTATAAAATTATGTATAAGGGCAAAATGGTCATTTATCATATATGATAATTTAAGTCACTTAGTAAATAATTTATTTATAGTGTTTTAGCCTTTTTATGAAAAATGAATAAATTAAGACGGAATTTGTATTTAAATAGATGATAATCTACAAATTTTGGTCTTAAAGGTATTTTGGTCATTTTCGGCCTAAAGTGTCCAAACGTGAATAATTGAACCTAAGATGACCTTAGTATATTTTAATGTTGGCCTCTATGTTAACCTTGATCATGGTTTTCTCAGATGATTGGGAATAAGCAAAAATGGTTAAGTATGGGAAATAAGATTTATCTGTATTGTATGTGATTTCACGATCACCTTAATAAAATACTAATACTTAAAATGAAAGACCTCAAGATCGGGAATGGTGGCTTCTTAGGGGTCACTACCCTAAGGACGTTGTAATCCCCCAAAATTTTAGAAAACCTATAATTAAATAAATAGCTTTTATTTGAAATAAATTAGCTTTTAAAATTATTTAGTTTAATTATTTTATTGATTTAGAGTATATAAATTTGGATAGGAGTATTTAATAAATTAAAAATAAATATTTTGTTATTTTACCATATTATTATTTTTTTACTAAAATAAATTTTCAAACTAATATTTTACTATAATTATCCTTTTTATGCCCATAAATTTAATTATATTAAATTAGATTATTAAATAAATTTATTATTAAAAAAATATTACATCCTAATATTTTATAAATTCAATTATTTTAAATTTTCCCATTTTCCATTTTCCATTTTCTTTTCCTTCCCCTTTCTCCTTTTCCTCCTTCCTTTCTTTTTCTTTTTTTTTTCTCTCTTCCTGGCTCAGGCTGCCAGGCTCCTCCTCTCTCCCGCCTGGGCCAGCGGCCTATTCCTCCCCTCGCCCCAGCCACGCACAGCCCGACCCCCTCTCCTTTTTTTTCCTCTCTTCCCTTCACCCTGGACCGGCCCAATTTTTTTTCTTTTCCGTGCGCCGGACCGGTCCGGTCTCCCTCCCTCTCCCTTCTTTCTTTCTCCTTCGACCACCCCGAGACCCCGACTCATCGCCATCACCATGCCTGCCGCCATGCCCGACCACCGAGACGCCGACCACCACCCCTGCAACCACTGCCACCACCTGCATCCTCCTCCTCTCTCTCTCACTGCATTTTTCACTAAATTAGAATAGGGCAGCCATGCACCCCGTCCCGCATGGCTTCCCCTTACCCTCTTCGCCAACCTCCCCCCTGCCACCCTACGACGCCTTGCCACCCTAGACACTGCCGCCGATCAGCCCCTGCCCCCTCTCTTCTCCCTCTTCTTTTTCTTCTCCCCTTCATCTCTTTTCTACCCATCACTTCGAGCTCCTTACCCCGATCCTCCCTTCTCTCTCTCATTTTCTTCCCCTCCCATTTCCACCCTATTTTTGCGTCGCCACCACCGTCTGCCGCTCCTGCCGCCTCACCAACCCCCTGCACCGCTCCCTACCACCCTCCACCTCAGCCTTGCGCCACCACAACGTCCCTCCCGAGCCATCCCGCAGCCCTCTTCCTCCCTTCTTCATTTCCTCCCTGTTTTTCACCCTTCTCGATAGCCACCTGTGACGCCGCCGATCGCCACCTCTTCCACCGCCCAAGCCACCATTCAAAACCCTGCAACCCCCTCTACCACCACCATGCCTTAGTTGGTCGAAAACGGCCCTTTCACCTCTCCATTTTTCCCTCCACTTTTCCTTCCTTCTCAGCCCTTCCACCCCGACCTACTTCAGCAGCCACCTTCGCTACCTCTCCGCCGCCGCATCCGCCGCCCTTAGCCACCAACAACACATCCCTAGTATCCACCTACACGGCTACACCCCCTCTTCACTCCTGCACCATCACCTTACCTTGAAACCTCCCCCATCCATCTTCTTTTCTAGCCTAAAGACCCCAACCTGAAAATAACCATCTTTGCTCCTATCACCCCCTCTTCGAGCCCTTTTTCCTTTTATTTTTGCATGCAGCTCATGCTGCATATGCAGCATGAGTTCCTGCATTATTTGACCATTTTTATTAAAATCTTTAAGGTATGATAATATTTAAATTAACTATTTTCTTAAGCAAAATTTATAAAGTCTTATATCTTGACTTCCTTATTTCTAATAAATATTGATATTATTTTTAGGTATTGGTTTTTCTAATCAAAGCTTGAATCTTTAATCGGGATACCAGTAAGATTTGATTTTTGCGGGAAATTAAGGTAATCGTTAAACCCCACTTAAACGCATGATAAACGTATGATTACACATTAGGAATTTTAATATGTTATTATGGTTGATATATGGTTGTTGATATAAATTATATGTGTGCTTGTATTCCTTAATAAAAAGGAAAGTATGCTCTTTTATGTGATATGTGTGGAGATATGGTCTAAGGGAAGAATTTGAGTATTAATGAAATTGTTAATTACTTATCTATGTTAGTTTATGTTATCGTGACCACTTATGCATTAATAATATTATTGTGAGCCCTAGGGGCATTTTTGTAATTTTCCTTATGTTAGATTATGGCCTAATATGTGTAGGTGCTAATATGTATTATGTTAAAATATAATAGCTGCTGGGTTGGATATTGTTAATGGAGTGTTAATACTATTATTTCATGTGGAAATGTTAATTTAATAAAAGTGGAGTAATAAAGGGGGTAAAGTGTTAATTTTGAAGGAAAGGGCAATATGGTAATTTTACAAGTGAGAAGGGGTATTGTGGTAATTATGGAAGTTAGGGATATTATGGTAATTTTATGAGTAAAGGAAAAGATGATAATTTTTCAAGTAAAGGGGCATTATGGTAATTTTTAGAGGTAGAAGGGCAAAATAGTAATTTTATAAGTAAATGGTAATATGGTAATTTTATAAGTGAATGGCGACATGGTAATTTTATAAGTAAGGGGTATTATGGTAATTTTGGGAGTAAAGGAGGTAATATGGTAATTTTGGAAAGGAGGGAAAAATGGTAATTTTGCAAGGAGAGTTAAAAATGGTAAATTGGATGTAAAAGGGTAAAATAGTAAATTGTAAAGTGAAAGGGGTAATATGGAATTTTTATAAGTAAAAGGGTATTGTGGTAATTTTGTAAATAAAAGGATATTTATGGCAAACTTGGGAGTAAGGGGTAACTTGGTAATTTTGATAATAATGGAGGATAATTTGGTGATTAAATTATGATCAAAAGGGGGCAATTGAATAATTATAATAGATAAGGATAATTTGGTATATTAACCAACAAAAAGGGTATTATGGTAATTTTAATAATAGAGAAGGACAATATAGTAATTATAATAATAAAGAGGTGAAAATGGGTAGTTATAATTATGGAAAAGGGTAAATTAATAATTATGAATATGGAGAAGGGTAAATTGATAATTATAAATATGGAGAAGGGTAAATTGATAATTATGAATATGGAGAAGGGTAAATTGGTAAGTATAATTATAAAGAAGGGTAATTCGGATTTATAATAGTTGAAAAGGGTAAATGGCAATTGTAATAATTGAGAGGGGTAAAATGGTAATTATGATAGAGGAGAAGGGCAATTTGGTAATTTAACCGACTAAAGGGTAAAGTGGTAATTATTTAACCAACCAAAGGGGCAAAATAGTAACCATGATAATGAAGGAGGGTAATTTGGTAATTTATCCGAATCAAGGGCAATTTAGTAATTATAACAAAGGAGAAGGGCAATGCGGTAATTTAACCAACCAAAGGGGAAATATGTTAAGGATAACAATTATGAAGGGTGAAGGGTGATCTAAAAAGCGTAGGAAATAACTTGGTAACCTGAACCGAGTAAAGGGTAATTTGGTAAATAAGCAACCTAAAGTGTAATATGATAATTTGTCAAGTAAGGAAGGGATGACCTAGCTATTATATAAGTAAGGGGTAAATGAGTAATTTGTACCTGACATATCGCTGGGATTGTTGAATGTTTTAATATGATTCAAATAACGTTGATTAGTAAGGTAAGATTTTTGATAATTAGTAAGTAACATGAGAATGAATCTTAATCCAGAATTATATGAGATTATGACGGCCTTAATGGTTTCTCTGTGATATCTTGGATAACCATCTGAATAAGAGACGATTAATGATATCGGAACGATTGAAAGTGAATAAGTATCTGATTATTGTGCTTTTGGTGATCACCTTAATTAAGACACTAATACTTAAAGTGAAAGACCTCGAGATCGGGAATGGTGACTCTTTAGAGGTCGCTACCTTAAAGACGTGGTTTAGTCCACGATTATTCTGGTATTTGCTGGTGTGCCTTTGTGCCCCAGCCAGGCCCTATATCTTACTCTTTCTAGCTCTACGAACCTAGTTAGGGGGTATGCATACTTATGGATTAGGTGTCCTTGTCGGTAGGGTACTGAGTATCTTTATGTACCAGTACGACCAGGGTACCTTTGTGTCCTTGGGTTCTTGGTTGAAGGGTACTGAGTAGCTTGTATGCATCGGTACGACCAGTGTACCTTTGTGTCCCGAGTTTTTGATCTCCCATCCGAGGTAAATAAATGGATTTGTTGTGTCGATTAAGAAAGGAAAAATACTAATCATGAAAGTGAAAGATTATGAGCCGGGCCCAGTTGGATTATGATATTGATTACCATCCACTTGTTATAATAGTGGCCCAGGAGCGTGTTGCCCTAGCAAGTGATTATGAGTACCGATCCACCGGATATAATAGTGGCCCAGGAGCGTGTTGCCCTGGCAAGTGATTATAAGTACCGATCCACCGGTAAAAATAGTGGGGGTCCCGAGCTCAATAAAACTAGTTATATATATGTGAATAAAGTTATGGATATAAAATATGAGATTGAATGAATAATGGTGGACTAATGGCTTAAGGCCGAAGGTATTGATTTTGCACTATGAAATGGTTTAAGGCCCGAAAGTATCGATTGTTCATAAATACCTATTGATATCTAATGTGATTGTTAATCATGTGAATGTTTTATATACACATCTTTTTATATATGCACGTAGTTTTGTATCATGTGTGACATTACGGGCCTGCTTTTAAGTGTGACTTTAAAGGGTTACTCAGTACCATAGTACTGAAGGGTTCCGCTCGTGGGGCCCCTGCCTATTCAATGGGCAGTGTCCCTTGCAGGTCCTTGCAGGTGCTATTCAAGTGGGCAACAGGAAATAGCGTAAGGATTATCCGGCCTTTAGCGTTTCATTCCTCATCTTCTAATGTATTGTTTAAATGTAATTTTATTCTTGTAACCACCATTGGTGGAATCTATTCTTATAAAATATTTAATTGCGCTACTTTGATTTAAGAATGGTTTGAATATCTAGCAATTGATATTTTGTTCTTTAGCCTTAACAATTAGTACTGGAATGGTATGAGTGAACCGGTCTGGTACTAAGTGTGGCGGTAATATCCCCGAAATTCACCGTTTTATATTTTGCTTCCGCTAATTATTTTAAATAAAACGAAATTTTTCAGTAGTGAATTTTGGGGGTGTTACAGACGTGGTTTAGCTCACGGTTGATATTGGATTTTTATTGGTGTGCCTTAGTGTCCCATTAGTGTCCTAGTCAATCCCTACATATTACTCTATTCTATTCTACAGACTAATAGGCGGTATGCATACCTATGGATTAGGTGTCCTTGTCGGTAGGGTATTGTGTTACCTTCATGTACTAGTATGACCATGGTACATTTGCATCCTTGGATTGATATTCGGTAGGATACTGTGTTGCCTTGGTGCACCGATATAACAGGAGTACCTTTGTGTCTCCAAGTTGATTGATCTCCCTTTGAGAAAGTAAATAAAAATGAAAATGATATGATTTGATTGAAATAATGATGATTAGATTATTGGATTGTTTGGTAGCAGCCTTCATGCCTACCTGTGGTTTCGGTAGGCACAAAGCATGTGGTTTGGGTAGCAGCTATTGTGCTTACCTATGGTTTTAGTAGCAGCCTTCGTGCCTACCTGTGGTTTCAGTAGCAGCCTTTGTGCCTACTTGCAGTTTCCCGTGGTTTTGATAGTAGCCTCAGTACCTACATGTGTTGGTCTTATGTCTGTGAGTATACTTGGGATATCATGGATTTTATTATGTTGTACCTGTAAGTATACCTGTGATGTCATGGATCTTATTATGTTGTACCTTTAAGTAAACCTAGGATGATATGGATCTTAATATATTATACATGTGAAATACCTGTGATGTATGTAATTGGTTGGGATTTATGCTGAGACATGAATTATGCTGAAGTCATGAATTATGCTGAAGTTGGGTTTTAATTATTGCTTCGGAGAGTATATCTAGGATTTTCATTAATGAGTTCATTTATTTTAGATTAAGGAATATGAGTAGTACGTAACTTTGATGGAATTTTATTATTTAAATGATTATTGTATCTCAATCATCGTATGTATATGTATATGTCTTATACCATGATTAGTTGTATGCCTTACATGTGCTCCCTACTATTTTATCATATTATTTTGGTATAAAGGGTTGCTCGGTATCGTAGTACTAAAGGGTTCATTCTCGTGGGCCCCTACCTATTCAATGGGCAATGGACTTTGCAGGTTAGTTTCCAAGTTCAGTCAAATGCTTGTAGTTCGAATTTGAGAGTGTAGGGCTATCCAATGTCTCGTTTTCTGTCTTATTTTCGATTGTATTTGGACCTTTATGTCCTCCTATAATTCCTCTCTTGAGTTTTGTAAACTGCTGATATTGTTTTTAATTAGCATGGTATTTATATAACGTTCTCTCTATTCTGATTTTTATAATCATGTTATTAATTTAAGCGGAGTAATGATTTCAGCCTTAGCACTTGGTATGAAAATGGTAGAGGAAACCAGAATTGTACCAAGTGTGGCAGTAATACCCTTCATTTTAATTGTTTTAGCTTCCGCGCTTAACTCTGCAAACAAAATTTTTGAGTAGTAAATTTTGGGGTGTTACACCTTTACCAAGTTGGTTTTAGTTAATCTTGGTTATTGTTACGTTACATTAGATGCTAATATATGTGTTGTTGGGTGTTGATTACTTAGGTAATCCTTAATGTATCATGGAGAAGATGATATTTTGTGTTTTTTATAGCTTATATTTAGGTAAATATAATCATTCATGAGATTGTAGAATGTATGTGCAAGCCTGATAGGTTGTTTAGATCTAGAATAATATTATGGTTTTATATTATACAAGTTATGAAATGCATGATAAGATGATGATCCGCTCTTAAATAGTTAGTACATACGTTTAACCTCCCAATAATTATGAGTGATATGCATGTGTAATTTATTAAAATGTTAACATATGCATGTCTAAGGTTTTGACCTAGCCAAGATATCATGTTATTGCAATGTTAAACATTCCATGGTTATCATTGCATGTATAACTACAGTTGATATAAATAACATAAAATTATGCAAGCATGATTAAGGTTAAAACATGAGCATTACTATTTGCATGTTATAGGGTATAAATGTTCCCTTACATGTACCATGATGATAATTATCATTTGAAATGTCATTTCACGCTAAAAATATGTTTGTATGTGTTGCATGGAATATATGACAAGTTAGGAGTATATGATTAGGATTTGTACATGTAAATGGCTAAATGAATGCTAATTATAAAATATAACCAATCGTTAAATTTTATAAAAAAATTACCTACATGCTAAAATATTGTAAATCATTGTCTTTTAGCATTTTTATGACAAATTGTCATAATAAAAAAATTTTGGTATGAAAATGGATAATAATGGTGAAATTTGGGTTTCGAGGGCATTTTGGCCATTTTTGACCTAATGCATCTAATGAGAATAATTGAACATAAGATGACCTTAGTGTTGACTTTGAACTTGACTTGGACCGTTGATCTTGAGGCTAACTTGAATAATTGGAACTAAAGAAAAAATGGTTATGTATGTAAATGGAAATTGTTGCGTAATATGTGATATTGGTGATCATATCATAAATCATTAATACTTAAATTAGAAGACATCAAGTTTGGGAATGGTTGTTCTCTAGGATTAGCTACCCTAGAGATGAGATTTAACCCTTGTTTGAGTTTGGTTCTCCAGTGTGTCATCGTGCATCAGTAAGGCCCTAGTCTACTCTATAAGTAACATACGAGCCCTATAGGGGATGTTAATACTTAAGTATTAGATGAGTGAGGTTGGAGGATAATGTGTTTCCTATGTGCCTCAATATAACCAGGAGTACCACAGTGTCATTGGGTTATAGAGTAAAGGTATTATGTTGTCTCTATACATCAATATGATCGGGTATACCTTAGTGTTTCTAGGTTGATTGTATCCCCCTTGAGTGAATAAAATAGAAATAATTATTGTGTAAGAATAAGAATAAAAATGGATTGTCGTTGTTGTGGTAGTTTCCTCTATACGCTACTTAGCTTGATTGGTTGGTTCAATAGTCACCTCAGTGACCTACCTTAGTATTTGGAAATGAATTGAATAGTCAATTTTGGTCATAGATATTGATATGGCTATCATATACTTAAGATGATGTGAATTGCTTAAGTATGATTGGTGGATAAGCATGAGACTTTATTGTTGTATATATATTATCCCATAATTATCATATGTTGTTGTGGTTTGTGTGTTATGTTTGAACATGTTTTTAGATTGTTGACTGATTATGTGCAATTTGTTCATGCTATCTCTTATGAGATATTGTGATTTACTCGGTATGAGAAAGTCGTATTGATACTACATTTGCAGATGACTATGTGAAGGTCATGGAGTGACACAAAGTGTATAAAAGCGGCAAAGATAAGTGGAGTCCCTAGGAAGATGTTCCATTTTCAAAATGGGCTTATGAGTCTAAGACTTAGGACAAATCGTTGTATCTTTGAGTTTTGGTTTTTGTTATATTCGATTTTCCTTTGGACTCTTATGTTCCATTTTGTATTTTTATTTCTATTGTTGTACGAAGAATATTTATCTATAACTTTTATCTATATTATTTTGAGTATGACTTCTTTTGAGCCTTAGCACTTGGCTAAAGAAATGTGAGGGAATTGAACTTATGTTAAGTGTGGTAGTAACACTCATATTTTTTTAAAATTAACGCTTTCATAAAAAAAATTAAGTATTAAATTGAGGGTGTTACGCCTTACTCTAAATATAAATTAATCAAAGATTAACCCAATTAAAAAGGTGACTTAAAATATATTTCAAACCCAATACATGCTTGTAATCTTCATATTAGGTTTACTTAGCTTGGTTTTAAAAATTTTAAACTAGTTTTGAAAAACTATAAAAAAGTCATCAAAGTTTTTGAGCCAAAATTAAAAATGTTTAACCATCCCCACATTATCATCCTTATCCCCCAAGCCCCCAATCTCATCATGTAATATCCCCAAAATTTACTACTAAATTTTTTTATTTTTAAGCATAAGCATTAACATAATATAGTGGGTATCACCTCCACACTTAGTGTGTGTCTAGTCCATAAGTGTGAGTCTCATCAATACCTTTCTTGTACTAATTGTAAGGCTAAAATGTTATGACAAATAAATCAAAACTTACAAAAATAGATATAAATATTAGAAGACTTTAATAATGTAAACATAATAATAGAGTATGATGTATATGCTCCAGATAATAAAATACATAAAAAGAGATAAGAAGACAAAAGAGATGAAGAATCCAAAAGAGATATCCATAATCTAGGGTACATAATATGTGTGACCTCGAATAGATATAACTCTACACCCTAACACCGGGGTATAAACCTTCATCACTCCACCTGAAAAACCTCTTCAAAGTTAGTAGAATCATCATCATATACCTACAACACAACATCTATAAATGTGTAGTTTGAGCATGCCTCTTGTATTGAGTAACAAACATATCCTAAAGATATAGAATTATGTATAAGGCCCATGCAAAGAAATCAATAGAACATATAATAACAAGATAATAGCATGCTGACGTATATATGTCAATTGAGCAGAAGAAAGCTCAACCATCAAGTATAAAATAATGTAGTACAAATGTACGAATAAATGATATTCTTTGATTATTAGATTTCATTGTTGTGATCACAGTCAATACATTATATTAAATTGAGGATAGAGACTCAAAAAAACCATAAAAACTAATCTAATACTTGAATGGTACTATCCCTAGCTAGCTTATCTAGAAACATAACCAAACCACCAAGTAATGAGGCACATAACCACTTAAGTTTGCATCCCCCCCAATAGAGTTGAAATATATCAAGACATCTATAGAATATAATATGGCCTCGTAAGGCACTCAATATTATAGAATAGAAAACACTAGAATGGTACCAAGTGAATACCAATCTTAACTCGGACAACTACCCTGAATGGTACAAGTCCCGATTCAAGATCTTTCAATTTAAGTGATTAATGTCTTATCAAATATGTAGGTTAAAAACAAAAGACCATAGAATATCACTTAATCACTTATATGAAAATAAGTCAATTATTTTAGTAAATTATGATATTATCTATGCATATGATTTGTAGAGGAATCAAGGAGCATAGAGGCCCATTAACATGATACTGAGGTCCAATTGAATGTATGAAGTATTAAAGTCCAAGGAAGATTATTGGGTTATTAAATCCCAAGCTAGATTATTGAGGTGTTAAAGCCCAAGTCCCATGTCATAAAATACCCATTAAAAATAGACTTCAATGTACATTAACTCCAATTATTCAAGACAATGTTCAATACCCAAAATCCAAGTCGACCAAGGGTTCACATATAAGGACAAATCAAATAACTAGTCTGAAGGCACGTAAAATGATTAAAATATCTCTAACGTCAACTAACTTACCTTAATATTAAGAGAGATGTATTTAATGCTAAATGGATTATAAGTTAAATAAATATAAATATGGACACCAATATAAAATTATAAGAATACTCAATGTATCCAAAGTGTATATTTCTCCTTTTCTTTTTCTTGGTTAATTAATCATTTTAATTAAAATCTCTAGGTCTACTCATCAAATGTCACCTAAGTGTCAAAATTATCCATTTAATTTATTTTATTAACATAATATTCACTTAGGTCTTAAAATTTTTAAAATTTACATGTAATGGCCAAAATGACTTTATTTACTTACAATTATATTTTACTCTAAAAAACACCATACCCTAACATATCATGTACAAAATTTTATATAAAAGACCTAATGAAGACAATGGTACACTTAAAACTTTCAAAAATAATATGTAATGTCCAATATAACCATGGTCAAATATGTCAAAACCTTAAAAAAATTCATTTCAACTCTAAATAATCTAAAATTCATAACCTAGCTTCTATGTTTTATTATACATACAATCTCATACTTGATAAATTTAAAACAACCAAAAATCACATAAAATAATAAGGAAAAGAGCTAAACTACTCAATCTAACAAATATTCATCATGACTCTATTGAAAATTCAGCACGACTCCACTGAATATTCACCACATTTTGAAAGGCATAAGAACATGCGAAAATCACACAAATCATTCTCTCATAAAATTTTCATGCTTATACACATAATATAGAAACATAAAAATGTCATAAAAACTTTCTAATAAATATTTCATGCTTATAATTAAAGTAAAGGTAATCATTCATAAGATAACATATAATACATCTGCCACAAAATCCTATTTCTAAAGGTTAGTTTAGTTATCAAAATTCCCAAGATCCTCAGCAAAGCTAAAATAAGAAATCTAGCAACTATGTCTCTAAACCACTTGGTCACCTTCAAGAATATAAGATAAAATAGTTAGATAAACCAAGATCAATGATTAGGTAAAAGGGAAAGAGAGGAAATGGAATGGAAGAAGTGAAATAACAATATTACTCTAGAATATGAAGACTTGGAAACCACCACCAAAAACCACCAAGGAATTAGAGTTAAAGGTGGTTGAGGGTTAATATGAAGGGGAAAAGGGGGGAAAAGGAGAAAAGAAGGGAGGAAGGGCACAAAATATCTAGTACAATACATGTAGCAACAACAGAAAAATTCTAAGGTTACTCGACAAGGTAAATAGAAGAGGAAAAAGAAGAGGTGAGGGGCATGGTTTCATAAGTCAAAATGGTTCCTTAATGAAGTATAACATGCAAGAAACAAATCCCAGCAAGTTTTAAAGGTAAAGGAATCAAAGTATAGGCGTGGTAGCTGTTGGAAGCCACACAAAAAATTAGTTTTACTGTCGTTGTATAGTTGGTCGTTCTCGCTCAGTGTTTGCAACAACTGGGAAAGTAAAAATTTAGTTTAGAAGATACTTGAAGGGGCTCGATTTAAGGAATGTAAATGATATAGATTTTTAATATACAATGCAATATTTTAAATGAAACAAAAACCAACAAAATAGAATGTAACAATCCCAAAATTTAGTACTGAAAATAAAACATCCAATCATGAGAGGGGTATTACCACTATAATCGGTACAAGTCTGGCCCCAGACCATCCTTATACCAACTACAAGATAGGAAAAAACAGTACGCAACCATGATAAGGTTAGCAAAATAACAATCCAAATCATAAATAAGAGTAAGATGTTCGTTCACAAAAGGAGTACTGAAATACATAAACAAATGTTCAACTAAAAACATTAATGTGAAGAAAAGCGGTAAAAATAACAACTGGATGTCATACTCTCAAGTCCCCATCCTTGGACACAATAGCATCATTTTGCCCCAATCAAAGTATCATATGCAGCAATGTCATCTAGCAAGTCCTCATTCACCTAAACAAGCTTAGAAGGGGTCTCTACTTGTGGGAATGAGAAGCACCTACAATAGGGGTGATCAATATGCTATGTATTGAGTATGGTAACAATACAGTGAAGTAAATCATAGATAGTAATAACACCACAATAAGGAATGACATGCGTATAATTAAATCATACCAACTCATTCATTATTATCTAAACTTAAGGTATTAGTGCAATAAATAATCAAATTATGATTTTACTTAAGCTGGGTTTAGGGTTCCCACTATTATTAACTTGTGGAATGGTAAATAAGTACATCTAAGGTAGAATGCTCTTAGCTACTATTCTTACCGGTGGATCGAAAATCAAGGTACAACCGGTCCTAACCCATGTGTTATTCTGCTAAAAGTAATTAGTATCTTACCAAGGGTTACTGTCATCCAATAATTCAATGTACTTAAGTTTGGGACCCCACTATTCTCACCGGTGGAGCGGCATAGGATACAACTTCTAGGAAAAGATGCTCTCGACCACTATTCTCGTTGGTGGATTAGCAGGTACAATTGGGCTTGACTTAAGATGTGATGTTCTACTTTAAGTGATTAGTGTATTATTTGTATTTTATTTATTCCATATTCAATACACAAACATCCACACCTACCCCATGCATGTCTCCATCCCTACTACTACCCTAGGACAACCTTGTTCTCTTGGAAACCCTAATTTCACAAATTTGGTACATCCTTACCTTCAATATCCCTTTTGAGTCACCAGTCTATCCAACAGATCCTAACATCATTAGAATCCTCTAGTCAAGAGTTATGGCCTATTACCCTTGTTCCTCACATATGATAGTAACTAGCCTCTAGGGCTACTCCTCAAAATCCTATTTTTTCCTAGTTGGCCTAGCCCCTCCTCTACTACTTGTCTAGCCCTAAATTTCCATACCCATGTATATAATATTATGGTTAAACATCCTCTCAAATATCAAAGTCTAACTCCCTTATTTTGCATATGTGCTAATACCCTTCCTATTCAAAACCCATTCAAAAAATTAATTCATTGTTATGGTTATAACTAATTCCATTATCCCCCATGGCTATTTTATTTGGTATACAATTCAACTCCCCCATTTTGTACATGTGATAATAGCCTACCCCTAAGGTTGCATGCATTGGCCTCTTAAAACCCTAGTTTCACTTTTTGGTCATCTCTCTTCCCCTAGTGCTCAAAGGACATCCCATATTTGCATGGATCCCAAAAATGCCATCCTTGACCCCACATCATTTTTTGGTAACCAACCCCCACTCTACTCACATATGATCATCACTTCCCTTAGGTTTTACTCTCCCTCATGCATGGTTATTCACCCCATACTGTATTTACCCTAAACCTTATTAATTTTGTTACACTCACTTTATATAGTATCTCCGACCTATTTTAGGCCATTTTCACCCTAAGGTACCCCATATGTTATTATTCACAATATTGATAAAAATTCCCTTAGGCCATAAAACCCTACCTAAGTCACAAGCCATCCAACATATGGACTCTCCAAACTTTACACACATGCAATGTCATATAATATGGATATGCATCAGCACTGGAAATCAATAGAATCACATCCACACAACTTCTTATTTTTAACTATTGTTAAGCCAGACCGCACATACAACATGATAACCATTTATTATTTTATGCATATCATCACACAATAAGGACGTATATATTAACACAATGAAACCGTAACTATGCTTGTATCTTTACTAGAGCGGATCTGATCTCTAATCCCGTATGACCTATACCTCATTTTCTACTATACCTGGAATAATGCCTAGAAAATGGGAATATACACAATTTAGATTTTATTTTCTTTTCTTTCTTTTTTTTCAAAGAATAAAAAGGAACCTAGACTAAATAAAACTTAAGGAGAAGAAAGGAAGTGGAGATGACCAAAATGGGGGAGAAAATGGCGTAATAGCGAAAACGGTTGATTTTTGGTGGAGAAGGATGAGGGTTGGCAAAACAAGGTCGAGGGTGGTAGTGGCACTAAGACAAGCTAGAGTAGGTGGTGGTTAGTGGTGGTGGAGCTGGTGGTCAATGGTAGTGTAGAGTGGCACATGGCTGATAGGGAGAAGGAAAAAGAAAGGGAGAGAAAGGAGATAAAAGGGGTTGCTAGGCGGTTGTGACGTGGTGGTGGCAAAGAGGGATGAGAGTGGCCAGCGATGGTGGTCGGAATAATGTAGCTTGTAATGGCTGCAATCTCAGGGGAAGAGGAAGAAAGAAGAAGGAGGGGAAGGGTGGCCTTGCAGGTGTAAGAAGGGTGTAGATAGGAAAGGGAGGTGGCACGGGAGGGTGGTTGGTCGTCGACAATGGTGGTGCGATGCTGAAGTGGGTAGGGATGGGGAGGCAAGCAAAAATAAAGGAGGGAGGAAGGTGGAGAGGATAAGAAATGGGGAGTTTGAGGGGGTATGTATAGGCGGGGAAGGAGCTTAGGGAGTGAGGAAGACGATAGGGAGCTCGGTGTGCATGATGTAGCGAGGGAAGGGATGTAGGTATAAGGAAGAAAGGGTGCAAGGGAGTAGGGGTTCATGCTAGCATGCATGGCCCTGCATGGCTAAGAAGTGAAAGGTGGGGAGGATGGGCGGCATGCAATGGTAGAGGTGTAGGGGACAAAAATGGAAGGGGGAGATGGCGACGTAAAGGGGAAGGGCGCAAGGAAGAAGAAATGGAGAAAAAAGGAAAGAAGAAAAATAGAAGAGGAGAAAAAAATAATGAAGAAAAAAAGGAAAAAGAAGAAGAAAGAAAAGGAAAAAAAATGGGGAAAGGAAATTTATGGGATTTAGGTTAGATTTTAGAGTGAAATTTTGGCTTAGTACCAATAATAAAAATATATATATATATTGCCTATAATTCTTTTAGGCTCATTAAATAAAATAAAAATCTCCAATCAAGTTAAATTAATTTGTTGATAATTAAATTTTTGGATTTCAAAATGTTGGGCTATTACAGAGAACTACGAGAGAGAGAGAGAGAGAGAGAGAGAGAGAGTTGTTATAAGTTGGAAAGAAATCAACTTTGAGATCAACTGAAACACTATGAATTTATGTGAGTTTTGTAATAGGATGCATGATTGGCAAAAATCGAGTGAGATCTGATAGGTAGGAGTATGGAATGAGTTTTGTTTTAACTTTTTCCTTATTTAAGCGCTAGGATTAGGGGCGTAAGAGATAGGTCGAGCTATAGTTGAATGTGTAAAAGAAATGATATAAAATCATAATTATGGAACTTGGTGCACTTTTTATTTGAGTGAAAGGTAACCAAGTTATAAATCTCATTTAGTTTGGTTAGGAGACTAGTTAGGATTGAAATATTAATTAGAATATTAGATGTAATTTATTTTGGTTAATTAAAATGCAAAAAAGTTCAATAATTGGTACTTATTAGAAAAAAATATAAATTGAAGTTTAAAAATCATAAAAATTTATAGAAAGGTCCAAAATGATTTTATAAACTCAAATATATACAAATATTGGGTATTAGAGTTGGTTTGAAGTTTGACGGATGGAAAATGAGCGAAAACAGTGAAAACGAATAAATCACATAAATACATTCTTCTATAAATACACAAAACGAATAACATGTGTTTCAAATTGTCAAGGATTGATACAAAATATTTTTTTAAAATCTAAATATATAAAAATATTTGGTCTTGGAACTCATTTGATGACTAATGGATTGAAAATAACAAAAATGACTAAAATTATCTAATCAAGTAAACATTATGCAATTTAACAATTTGGAAGGAAAGGGAGAAACATGAATGAACATAATGGATGAATGAATTCAAAAAAAAATTGGATTTATTAATAAATTTTGAAAGGGTCAAAAAGAGTAAAAACACATGAATAAGAAGAATTGCAATAAATGTGTTCACCACAAACAAGATAAATGGTCGATGAAATATTTAAAAATTAACACTAACAGAATGAGACTTGATAATATAATATATGTATGTGTGTGTTTAAAACGTGTTACTAGACCAATCGTATATAATAATTAGAATTTGAGATAACAGAGTATTACGTATTGTCATCACCATTCAATTACCACCTCTCCCTAACTCAATGCTACCCTCCTTGCCACTATGTCACTACTATCAATTTCATTATGTCCCCCCATCACACCACTATCATCTCATCCAATCACCACACCACTAGCCCCATTAACCATCAACACTACCTCATGACCCCACATCACCCAATGATAAAAATATGAAGCATAAAGTTTATGTGACAAGGTCTCAAATAACGGTCCAATCAATTTGATTGCGGTTTAGCCGAAATTTTCTGTTATGGTAGAAAATAATATAGCTATGAAAAAAATACAAAATAGGACTATTTAAGGAATGAAGAATTAGTAATGTAATCAAATACTATAGATTTAATATCCATATATTATTATTTCATATATAAAAAAGGAAATATTAAAAATATAAATATGTAAAAAGTAGGGGTTAAAAGTGGTTGAACCAATCAATCGGTTGTACTAAATGTATTAGATGGTTGAAATGCCCGTAGCGGCTTGATCAAATCGATAATACCATAATTAACTTGATTTTATTTGAATGGTTTAAAAAAGTAGTATTTTGGCTCTTTAGCATCAGACCCCTTATGAATACTCGGTTGCACTATGATAAATAGGATTATTGTCAATGACTTTATCACCGACGACAATGAACCACCTATAAATACACTTAAAACATTAACAACTTTTTGTTAGTAAAATGTTCTTTGGGAAAAAAATAATGTTGAGAAGGAAAATTCATCTAGAAAATTTATTACTGGAGGCATGTTGTTGACGAAATATGGTGTAAGTTTTTCCTGCCAAAATCTAGAGGGAGGTAAAAAAAGGAAAAACTTACTACTAATGACATGTCGTCCATAATAAGAGGCCCAAATTTTCCTCTACTTCAAGCAGCAAAACATCTCACCTTACTTGTCCAATAACAACTTTTCATCAAACGAAGGGCTTATTATCAATGAGATGTCATCGGTAATAAGAGTCCCAAAAATCAGCTCCCTCTTAGAGCAGAAAAGAAGTTCACTTTACTTTTTTTTTCAATTAAAAGTTTCCCAATACCGATGACATATCATTAGAAATATATTAGTACCAATGATAGTAAAATATAACACTTCATTTAATAGCCCTATCATCGATGACTTATGGCCATAATATTGGTAATATGTCGTCAATGCTATAATCCACTATAAAAAATAACAATTCTAAAATCCTAGCCCTCCATTCCCCATTATTTTCCTTTCTTTCATGTTGTTTATATTTTTTCTCTCTCGACCACAACCCTGTCTCTTTCCTCCTCCATCAACCCTCCATTGCTCCTTCTTCTCCATTTTTATATTCCTTCAACTAATTATTGTAAATTTTTAATGTATTTTACTTTTATTCTCATTTTTATTGGTTATTTTGCAAATTATATATTAAGTTATTTTTGTTATGTAGTTTGTGGTCTTGTTGAGCCAGCAAATCTTGGTGGTTTCACATCATTTTCCTTTCCCTTTCACTTGTTGTCGTTAGCTTTTAGTATATTTTGTTTATTTCATTTTGGTTGGCCATTTTGAAAACTAATAGCTCATTTTGTTGTAGTCTAAATAATCTCACTAGAGCATTGTCGAAGAATCATTTTTTCCATTTATTTTGTCTCTCCTTATACTTGTTATAATATTTTTGTCTAATTTTTCACACATATTAATTATTTTTTATTGTTGTATATGTTGTTACACATGATAATTATTAATGCTACTTTAATACAAGTATTGTTAGGTTGTATAATTTGCATGATTAAAAAATTGTATATAATTTGGTAGTATACATGTGAGCATATTCCTATTTAATATAATTTTACTATCATCATGTGTTAGATTATGTAATTAATTAACATGTTAGTATGTGCACAAGTTGGATCATGCAATTTGGTATAATAAATATTATATTTTTTGTATTAATGAATATATGAACATGTTTATATATTTTTATGTTTTTATATGTAAGCATATTAGAATATATGTTTTAGTATATATCTTAATGTTAATGTATGCATGTTAGGACATTAATATATACATAGTATGCTAATTAATATAAACATCTAACATAAAAGGAACATTTATCTTAGATAAATTAAATATTATCTTTAATAAAATTTAAATATGCACACTTTAAGGGTATGATATAGAAGATAATAGATATTATTTATACACTATTTATACACTTTAATGATAAAGTAGAAGAAAATAAATATTAATTAAAATTAACTTAAATAAATATGAATTAAAAATAAATAAAATAAATATCTAACATCATAAAAGAAATTTCATCTTAGATAAAATTTAATTTATTTATACACTTTAATGATAAAGTAAGAGAAAATAAATAATAATTAAACTTAAGTAAACTAAATATGTAGCATAAAATAATATTTAATCTATTTGAACACTTTAAGGATAAAGTAGAAGAACATAAATATTAATTGAACTTAAATAAAACAAATAATTAATGTAAATTTTTTTATCTTTGGTAAAAAAATTGATCCATTTGTACACTTTAAGGATAAAGTAGAAGAAAATAAGGATTAATTAAACTAAATGAAAATAAATATGCAACATAAAAATAAAATTCATCATAGATAATATTTTATCCATTAGTACATTTTAAGGATAAGGTAGAAGAAAATAAATATTAATTACAATCAAATAAAATAAATATATAATGTTAAAGAATATCTATCTTAGATAAAATTTAATTCATTTGTACACTTTATAGATAGAGTAGAAGAAAATAAATGTTAATTAAACTTAAATAAAGTAAATAAGTAACATAAAAGGAAAGTATAATATTTGAAATGTATAGTAGTATTCTCTAGAAATTAATTTTTTTATAAGTATGTAGTATATTATAGATGAAAAAACATTTGTACAAGCAAAAATCACCAAATCTTAAAAGTATACACAGAATGGCTAGCTAAAACAAAACTAAAAGCTATCATATAAAAGACTTAGTGGCCTCTCACAAGACTTGCACTGGTTTCTACTCTCGATAAGGCTTGTTATCTCTTTGATTATAACTATTGTGATTTGAGCTAGTGTGCTAATCTTGTTATGAAAAATATGTTGGTTCTATTCCAACCAGAGATGGTATATGGCAGAAGTTAGCAAATATCTCAATACTTGTGATCTATATGGTGGTCCCAAACCTCCCCTTTATATCCATATAAAAATTCTTAGGAGTTTGGTAACAATATGAGCACATTTAAAACCTATAATGAGAGATTCCCAAACACGCTTCAAAAATAACATGCAATGAAAAAATGATGATTAGATTCCTTATGTAGCATGCATAACGAGAATTTAGACTCCACTAGAATACCTATTTGAATCATTCTATCATTTGTATACAGTCTCTAATGAGCAATAAACTAGACATATATCTGTTATTATCGGAGGGAAATTAGATTCCATGCCAATTTCCACGAGTTTACCTTATTTGAAATACCCTAAAATCTTAATTTAAAAAATTATGTTAAAATAGGAATTTATTAAAAAAATTAATTAAATATATTATTTTATTAAAATAAGGGGATTATTTAAGGCAAAATCAAGAGGAAAATAATAAAGAATTTAATTGGGAAAGATTAGAGTATTTTGCTAGTTAAAAGTAGAATTTAGAAAAAATTACCTAAAATATCCTAAATTAATATAAAAAGGAATTTAATTATTATTTTACTAACTGTTATTATTTTTTAATACTCAAAAATACTAAAATATTCTAAATACCCCAACCAACCTATTTTTCCTTTTTCCCTTTTTCCTTCCTTTTTCTTGTTTCATTCTTCTTTTTCTCATTCCTCCTTTTTCTTTTTCCTTCTTCCCCGAATTTGGGCTGCCCCCCGGGCCCCAACTCCCCTCCTCCTTTTCTTTTCCCCCTAGGGCAGCCTAGCCCGCTGTCCCTTCTTTTCTCCCCTCACCCGCCTGGTTCCCCCTCCTTTTTCTTTCTTTTCTTTTTCCCCCAAACCAGTCAGCCAGCCTGTCTTCTTCTTCCTCTCCCCTCCTACACATTGTAGGTCGAGCCTGCAACTCTGCACCGCCCGACCTACCCTACCACCGTACCATCAGCTAACCACTATCCTCTCTCTCCACCCTCCCTTTCCTTTCCAAAATGAGCCCAACCCCCTGCACCCGCCCTCACGTGTGCCCATTCTCCTTTCCTTTTTCTCCTCCCCGACCGAACCTACCTTGCAAAATTACAGGCTTGTATCAGCCTGCCACAGCTAGCCGGTGAGCTCTACCTCACCTTCCCTTTTGTCCTCTTCCCCCTTTGTCTTATCCTCTCTCCAATGACCTATAAATACCCCCCCCCAATGGATCCCGTTCAATCCCTTTTCCCTTGCTTAGAAAATATAGCATCCTTGCAACACCGCAGCTTTAGACGTCATCCCTGCCGTCGTCGCGCAACACCGCTGCCCGAAACACCACCCAAAATCCTCCCTGCATTACCCTCCAGCAAATCATACCACTCACCACCCCTAGTTCCCCCTACATGAGCCACCCCAACCTTGCAAAGTTGGCTGGCCAATCTACCACTTTATACCCATCGCTTCCCCAGGCCACCTCTCCAACCCCCACTTCCTCCACCACCTAGCTGCCACCATCACTAGGTTGTGCCCTAACCTTCCTAACCCTTAAGTATAATTAATGTAATTATTCGTTTATTATTATTATTATTATTATTATTATTATTATTATTATCATCATCATCATCATCATCATCATCATCATCATCATCATCACCATCATCATTATAATTCTTATTATTATTATTATTATTATCATTATTACTATTATTATTATTAACATTGGTGTTCCTAGCATTATTATCATCATCATCATCATCATCATCATCATCATCATCATCATCACTATTATTATTATTATTATTATTATTATTATTATTATTATTATTATTATTATTATTATTATTATTATTATTATTATCATTATCATTACTATTTTATTATTACTAGTACCATTATTATTATTATTAAAATTATTATTATGTTTATCTCTATTATCATCATCATCATTTTTTTATTATTAAATTTATTATCTTTAGTATTGTTAATATTTTTAATAATACCTTATCATGGACCAATATAACTACCTAAACCTATTTTGACTAATAATATCATGAGTAACCATTTTAAGAATAGTACCCTTATTTTCACTAATAAATCTACTATTATTATTAATATCCCTAATACTAGGTTTTGAAAAAAGTAAGTAAGAAATAATGATAATGTTGGTAAAAGGGAAGTTAACCCTAGTATTTCCCTCTTATAGGTGACCTAAGTCCAAACCTTAAGGAGGCGTAGAAGCGTGATCCAAGCCCGGTACCGTTTTAGGTAAGGATGTAGCTAAGGCCTAATATGTGTGTTATTTGACTTGTATGTCATGTGTTACGATATGTTTGTGTACCTTATGTGATTATGACCACTTACTTGTAGCGTAGTGCGGAGCTAAGGTAAGTATATGTACTCTCATTATGGCATATGTAAAATGATATGTACATTTTGCCTTGTGGTGCTTATGTAATATAATCCTTTAAGACATGCATGCTAGGAGGCTTTAAAGCTGTGGTGTGGTGATGGAAATATGAAAGGGGTAAAGGAAGTGAGTTAATTAGAGAGAAATGAGAATGACCTAATTACCTCATGACTTATGGGTGGACCAATCAAAGGATAATATGAATAAAATAAGAGAGTGAAGTGAATCTTGTATGGGGAGTCTAAGGTTTGCACGGGATGGATAGTATTTGCATGAGGATGACCCTTACGTGAGAAAAAGTGACGTGAGGTTTAAGTAAGGTAAGGGAAGAGTTGTTTGGGTTTTTGGAGTCCATGGGTGAAAAAATAGTACGTAGGTTGATGTAAGGGTGCATAGGGAACTTGGCTAGGGCTTAGGAGGAAACCCCTAAGTGGAGGAGATTGTGGAAGGGAGAAATAATGGAGAGGATTGAAGTATGGGATGAGTGTGGAAGAATGTCACATGTAGGGTGTGTGTGTGTCATGTGGAGGAGGGAATGGTAAGTGGGAGTGATGGGGGAATAACATATGAGAAAAGAGAGGTACTAGGGTTTGGAGTGACCAACTAGGGTTTTATGGTCACATGTGAAAAATGGGAAGTAAAGTGGTGTGGTTGGGGACGAATCGAGTGAAGTGATGAGTTGGGGGAAAAGGAGCATGGGTTGTGTGAGATAAAGGAAGGTCTGGTCATATAGGTCAAATTAGGGTTCTGAGGAAAACCCTAGAGGGCGATAATGAGTTGACTCAGACGTATGAGGTAGTGGGCCTCGACCCACTCACTTAGGATTTAGGTATTCGTGGTAAGTGAGGAGAAGAGGGAAATGATGTCTGGACGTATTAGGAGGCGTAGAAGTCCCAAGATATGGGACGGACCCTTTCAGAAGATTAGGAGTAGACGGGCTATGTGAGCTGGTAGTCCAAAGGACATGCATGTCTAGGGTGAAAACATATATTGAATAAGACACAGATAAGACACTAATCATTTAAAGTAGAAGATTATTGAGCTAGGCCCAGATCGATCCACTAGCATAATAGTGGCTAGGTGCTGGGGTGCCCTGGAGATCGATCCACCAGTAAATAATAGTGGTTGGGAGCATTTTGCCCTGTATGTTTCCGATCCACTGGCTATAATAGTGGAGGATCCCGAGCTCAATAAACCAAACCTTGAGTTATGATAAGACATGAGAAATATACTAATTACTTACAGTGAAACACCGTGAGCATTGGGGCCATACTGATCCACCGGCATAATAGTGGCCAGGAGCACTTTGCCTCGGAGACCAATCCACGGGCAAATAATAGTGGTTAGCAATGTTCTGCCTTATATGTTTCTGATCCCCTGGCTATAATAATGGGGTTTCTATACTCGCATGGACTTATAAAGAGCATGGTGTGAAATGGGTATATTGACCAGAGCTCTAATGATTAAGTTTAATCAGACTATAATATGGCCTATACTATCTGCTCTTCCTGTATGGCTTATTTGTATAGTTACCTGCTTATGTATATGTCTTTTGTGTATGGCCTTAGTTGCATCGTTATCTTGCTCAATACGTAGTGTACTGACCACCCGTTGCATGAGTGTTGCTCATTCCTATGAGTAGAGATCCCTTTTGAGCTTGTACAAGTAGAAGACGTTGTTTTCGATGCCTATGACACTTATGAGGAGTTAGGCGGGGCTGAGAGTTCATCTTCTTAGACTTGGCACGTGGGCCTAAGAGCGATGTAGACCGAACTTTTCCTGTTCTTTTTTGTTTTATTATGTTGTACCTTTTATACCCATGGGGGCTTTGACTACGTAACTCTTTTTCAATTGTAATGACTTTTAATCACACACTCTAATTTTCATGTTATGAATATTTCAATTTTCTATGGATCTTTGTTTTAAGTGTGTTTAATGTTGTTGTGAAATTATTCTTAGCCTTGTGGTTGGTATGAGACTGGCTAAGGCCGGCTTGTACTGATTACGGCGGCAGCACCCCCGTACTTGTGTTTGTTTAATTAAACGAAAATTCTCAACTGTGATTTTAGTGTTGTTACATTATTACGTTGTGGTCTTATTGTCTCAAAACTTTTATAATACTAAAATGATCAAGAACTCGCAACTCTTGCCCATTAAGAGAATGGAAAGACTGGTAAAAAAAACTTGCCTTATATCGAGTAATCTTCTTAAAATCTATGAAGCTACAATAGTATCTTACACATGTTGTAGATATCTACCTTTAATGAAGTAGGAGTGCACCCATTTTGCCCATATTACATCATTCTCCATATGTAAGTTCCACAAGAGTTTACCCAAAGCTCCCATATTCCATCATTCAAGATCAATAATTCCTAAGCCCCCCTCCTATTTAGGCTTGCAAACTTGTTACCAAGCTACATACATGACTATTTTTAGTGTTGGGATTACCTAGCCATAATAAGGTTCTGCATATAGCATTGATTGTGTGAATGACATCTTTGAGAAGCAAATACATAAGACTTCAATATGCTTCAATTCCAAGGTGAATAGTTTTGGTTAATTGAAGCCTTCTTGCGTAGCTTAAAAGCTTGCTCTACCATATTGTTATTCTATCCATAAATATGTCTAGGAGTGGTTGGTATTGTGAGATTTCCAAGCTTCATCCAAATTGGGGGAGTCCTAAATATTTCACTATCCCTCTTCAATACATGGAATTGTTGGTAAACTTGCGTCTATGCCTCATCTATCACTCTTCCTCTGTAGAAAATATTACTCTTTGTTAAATTAAGCTATAGCCCATGTACATCAAAGAAGGCGGAAAACATATCAAGTAAGGCCTAAATGGACATTTTATCTCCTGAAAATAATAATAATAATAATAATAATAATAATAATAATAATAATAATAATAATAATAATAATAATAATAATAATAATAATAATAATAATAATAATAATAATGATGATGATGATGATGATGATGATAATAATGATAATAAACCATTTGCAGATAATAGTGACATCAATCATATTCTTTTACACTTAGGGTGAGGTTTGAATTGAGAATTCTCCCAAACTGAGAATAGGAGCCTATTTAAATACTCCATAATAAGGATAGATAGCTAAGGTGAGATGGAGGAATTGTATTATTATTACTCATAAATAAATCCTTAGGTTCAAAAGTGCCATAAATATTATTGTTAAGTGAGATAATGACATTTATCATAGTTCACTTAATTTACTATGATAAAAATTATTAAAAATTAGTTTCAATTAGTAAGAGGAGTTTGTTATAGCTTATAATAATAATAATAATTACTTGAGTAGTATGATTAAGTTCAGAATAATTCTAAAAATTGGATGTAATAATAAGAATATAACAAGGAATTGTATCTTTAGTTTTAATAATAATATAAGTTGTAAAATAGAACATCAAATAATAAATCATATTATAACTTTAAGGTTATAAAGTAATGGAAAATAAATGAAATAAAGTTGATCTTAATTAAAAATGGGCATAGATAATAAGGTTTGAGTTGTTTTACGCCTTTATAGGTGGTAATTGCTATGATGTTTTTCTTAATTGATCCATACCTAATTAAAAGATTGTTTTGGTCTCTGAGTGAGGATATTAAGTACCACATGATATGTGTATGTGACTGCATGGCAGAGAAATGTTTGTATATGTGTATATGAATGTTCATGTCATATTATCTTTTGCCAACTACATATTCGGTCATGGTTAAGGGAAAAGGATTGATATATAGAATTGTTTTTCCTTAATGTTCCACACCCTAGGTGTAATACTCTAAATTTTAACTAAGAGTAATCTCAAGTAATTAATATCATAACTTAATTCTAATATTAGCAAATTAATATTTCTATCTTACCCTAACTTCCTAATCCTAAATCTTAGCCTAACCCTAATTTTTATTCCAAGTTATTAATATATTTTCTCACCTAAACTTAATCTAGAATAATTAATTAACTAAATTATCCTAATACTCTAACCTAAATTATTTTAACCTAAACCTAAATCTAAACCCACACCTTTTCTTTTTCTTCTCATTTCCTTATTTTATTTTCTCTACTACCGGTCCTCTCCTTTCATCTCCTTCTCTCTTCTTCTTGCGTGCACACCTTCCCTGCCAATCCTACCTCTCTACCCCCATCAACTCGCCCCTCATTAGTTCTAAGGTCGGGGTTGAATTTGTTTCCTGATCACCACCCTACTCTCTTTTTCCTATATGTATATATGTTTATATAAGACACATTTAATGCTTGAACCTACCCCCCTTCTCCCTCTAGTTTGTGCCAAAATATTGTACCACAAAAATAAACTTCCCTTCCTTCTTTCCGTCGCCCAAAATTGCCCAAGATCACCCCCACAAGTGATCCCAACCGAGGCACCAACACTAGCACCACCAACATTTTCCATACCTTCACCCCTAACACTGCCCACCTTTGCTATTACCTCACCCCACCCTCCAGCCAAACCCACCACAACCTGCCCCCAAGCACCGACCAAACCAGCTAATCCTACCCCAACTTTTGGCCAAACCCACTGTTACTACCCCCTTCATTTGGTCATTTTCACCACAACACACCCACTACCTTTTGGCCATTTCCACAGTAGTCCACCACCCTCCTTCAACCAAAACCACCGGTCCTCATCCCCACCTTTCGGCCAAACTAGCTCTAACACCCTCATTTTTACAAACCGATTTTTTTTTATAGCAAAAATATATACGCAAAATATTGGGTGTTACTACCATAATTGACATAAGTATGGTTTGTCCAACCATTCCTACATCAATACACAAGAATAAAACCATTCAGAATAATAATAATAATAATAATAATAATAATAATAATAATAATAATAATAATAATAATAATAATAATAATAATAATAATAATAATAATAATAATAATAATAATAATAATAATAATAATAATAATAATAATAAGAAGAAGAAGAAGAAGAAGAAATTAGAAATGGAAGAAATTTTATAAATAGAATACAATTTTGGAGGTTAACTCCAAATTACAATAACGAAATGCAAACTAAGGGATACCATGGATCAAAGAGTCCAAAAAGGTATTTAGGTAAATACATCAACCGAATAGCATGATTATACGCCCATAACCCTGATACCAAGTCACTCCTTCACATATAACTCATCAAAGCCTGCAAACTCATCCAATGGGTCATTCTTGACCTACACAAATACATCCAGGTTATCTACTAAAGGAAATGAGCGACACTCATAAAACGAATAATCAGTACGCTACGTACCAAGTAAAGTAATAATATAGTCAAAGTAAAATTACACATAATACATGAATTCATATCAAAGAATAAGTGTACATTAGATAATATAAAGTAGTTCCAGGTAAATAATGATTTCAAGTTTTTCTGTATAAATATACCATAATATAACATTAATCATATTTATATTACATGTCCAATAAAATCACATACATGTAAATTCCTAACTACAACATGTATCCTTATCAACAAAGACACCAGGTTCTATGGACGTAATCCTATACCTCCTCCTTAGAGATCATCGGAAAATCACCTACGAAAAATAAGATAATACATGATTAGGCTCGAAGATTATAACCGAGGGAGAAGTTAAGGTAAAGGAGGGTAAAATAGAAATAAAAAAGAAGAATAAGGAAGAGAGGGAGGCTCGATATGGGTGTTTGACAGATAGTTTAGGCTACAAATAGCAAACAAAATTGAGGGATAAAGAGAGAGAGTAATGTATATATATGTGTATGCATGGAGGTGTGCAAATGGGGTGTGTAGAGGTCATGGTAGTAGTAGCACAGGGGCATGAGGGGGTGGAGAAAAATTCAATGGAGAGGATGGTTGAGAGTGATGGTAAAGTGTTGGGTGAAAATGGCAGGGCTATGTAGGGTGAGATGGTGATGGTTGTGTGTGTGTTGCGTGAGAAAGAAATGACAAGGGTTAAGCATTCAATGGCAGCAACAACACGAGATGGTGATGGTGAGGCTAATGATTTATGATGATGGCAGCAAAAGGAGGTCAGGTTGATGGTTGTGTGTTGTAAGTTGTAAGAATACAGACAAGTATTACAGCGTAAGAGGATGCAGAAGAAAGGAAAATAGGAAAAAGGTTAAGTTAGGACTAGATAAATTTAGATTAGCTAAAATAGGTAAGATTAGTGATAAAATTTACCGGAATTAAGATTGGGTTCCAAAAAAAGTATATGGGTTAAAGATTTGGATTAGGTTAAGATATTAGGTTTAAGAAATTTAGTTAAGATATTAGGTTTAAGAAATTTAGTTAAGGCTAAAAATAAGTTTTTCTTGAGATCAAAATCATATTAAGGTATTCATAATACGATATTAGATTCAGCAAAATTTCGAGGTATTACATCACTACCCCCTTAAAAGAGACTTTGTCCCTAAAGTCAAGGTTAGAGAAGAAGAGAAAAAGGATACAAGGAAGGCAATCTCAGTAGTCAATCCTATTGAAGTTGTTACTATACTGCTGGGGACTACCCCCTTAGAAGAGAGAGAAACCAAAATCTTAGCACACCTCAACTAAAAAGCTTGGGATGTGATTAGAGCATGTCTTTCTTGGACTCCTAGGTCGCTTCCTCTACTCCATGGCGGATCCAAAGAATCTTTATGAGCGGTACTAAGCTCGTCTAGGTTCACCATAACTTAGTGTTGAGAATCCTCAAAGGTCTCTCCTCATAGGACAAAGAATAGTCGAGATTGATCTCATATGGTCTGATCACGTGGGACATATCTGCGATGTACTCCCTCAACTAAGAAATGTGGAAGACGTTTTGAACTCAAGCTAACACCATTGGAAGGGTGCAATCTCACCAACCCTATCAATAATCTTACATGGAACAATATACCTTAGGCTTAGCTTACGCTTCCAATTAAATCTCTACACCCTCTTGGTAGGTGAAACCCTCAACAAAACTCAAAGAGTGTGATGTCTTCCTACTTAATGCATCTGTAATGACGTTAGCCTTGCCCTCATGGTAGGTTAACTTGATATCATAGTGCTTCACCAACTCTAGCCATCTCTTCTGCCACATATTCAACTCCTTCTAAGTGAATATATACTTGAGTCTCTTATAGTCGGTGTAAAATTAGCATTGATTCTCGTACAAATAATGCCTCCAAAATTTTAACGCAAAAACGATGGTTGCCAACTCTAAATCATGAGTTAGATAGTTATGCTCATGCTACTTCAAATTACGATAAGTGTAAGCCACTATTTTACCATGTTGCATCAAAACACAACCCAGTCCATACTTCAACGCATCACTATAGACCTAAAATCCGTTTGTACCTGAAGGTAGAGTCAAATTGGTGTCATAGTCAACCACTACTTTAACTCCTGAATAGATCCCTCACAAGCATCATTCCATTGAAATCGAGTCATCTTCTTTAGAAGGTTCATCAAGGGATGAACTATCTTTGAAAAGTCATGCACAAAATGGCTATAGTACCTGGTTAAACCCAAGAAACTACAAACCTTAGGAATGCCAGTGGGTGTCTTCCACTCGGCAACTACCAAAATCTTCACCGGATCCACGACGAATCCTCTTACCAACACCACATGACCTAAAAATGCAACCTCCTGAAGCCATAACTTGCACTTAGAGAGTTTAGCATACAACTTGTGCTCTCTAAGGAGTGAAAAAATTGAACAAAGATGTTTTTCATACTCATCTCTACTCTGAGAGTGTATCAAAATGTCGTCAATGAAGACCATCACAAACTAATCAAGGAACAACAGAAAAATCATTGCCATCAAACCCTTGAATATGGTAGGCGCATTAATGAGCCCAAAAGGCATCACCATAAACTTGTAGTGCATGTACCGTGTCCTAAAGGTCGTCTTCATGATGTCTGCCTTGGCGATGCACAACTGATGATAACCCAACCTCAAGTAGATCTTTGAGAAAATTAAAGCACCTTAAAGCTGGTCAAATTGGTCGTCGATCCTCGAAAGCGAATATTGGTTCTTCATCGGCAACTAGTTCAGACCTTAGTAATCTATGCACAAATGAAGACTCTCATCCTTCTTCTTCACAAATAAAGCTGGTGTTCCCCGCGGAGACACACTTGGACGAATGTACTCGTGTTCCACCAAGTCCTCTAGCTGAGACTTCAACTCCTACAACTCTACCGAAGCTATCCAATAAGATGCCTTTGAAATAGGTTCAACCCCCAATACTAACTCAATGGTAATATCTATCTCCCATATCGGCAGTATACCTGAAATCTCCTCAAGAAATAATTCTAGAAACTCTCGAGCAATTGAAATGTCCTTTATTGCAGATACATCATTGTCTAGCTCTTGAACTCCACATAAATACATAGGGTAACCCCTTTGCACTAATGAACAAAATGTATGGATAGATACGACCTTTATCGTAGGCCTAAGCTTACATATCTTGTAAGAGAACCTAGCACCCTAAGGTCCCCGCAACACAAACCACTATTATGCGTAGTCTATCACAGCCTAACATCTCCCCAACATATCCATTCCCATGATAGCATCAAATTCTTGTAAGTCCAACTCAACCAAATCCATTAGGAAGTCTACCCCGTATATCTCTAAGGCCAAGTATGAGTAAAGCCTAGTGCAATCCAATTTATTCCCATAAGGCAACATCACAGAAATAGATACAATAGAATATGGAGACAAGGAAACTCTAGCAAAAAAAAGTAGTAGACATAAAAGATAGAGATGCCCCTGAATAAAAAAATATATATGCTAGTAGCAAATGGATGAAAAACATACCGATAACCTAACCAACTGCCTATCAGCCTCTGCCTGGCTAATGACATTCAGGCACCCACCTGAATGTCCTCCCTAGTGTCCTCCATGACACCCTCCTAGACCCTAAGTGTAACACCCCCAAAATTCACTACTGAAAAATTTCGTTAATTAAAAGAAAATTAGCGGAAAAAAAATTAGTAAACCGTGAACTTTGGGAGTATTACCGCCACACTTAGTACCAGACCGGTTCACTCATACCATTACATTACCAAGTGCTAAGGCTAAGAAAAAAATGAATTACAATTTGAAAGAAATTCAACATGCATAAATCAGAGTAGCGCTTCAAATCATTTATAAGGATTAAAATCCACAAATGGTGGTTACAGTAACAACATATGCATTTAAAACCAAGAATTTAAATGAGAAAGAGAAAAAGCCTAACGATACCGGATAATTCCTTACTCTCTTTCCCGCAGCCCAATTGAGTAGCACCTGAAAAGACCTGAAGGGCACTGCCCATTGAATAGGTAGGGGCCCCACGAAGGGAATCCCTTCAGTACTACGGTACTGAGTAACCCTTTAATACCACACTTAAACACAGGCCCGCAATGCAACACATAATACAAGCTATATACATAAGTAATAAGAGGTACATACATAACAATCACATATATGACAAGTTATAAGTCACAATCATTACTTTTGGGCCTTAAGCCATGTCATAGTGTAAAATCAATACATTCAAGCCTTAAGCCATTATTCCATCATCATTCAACCAATCTCATATTTTATATCTATGTGAGTGCGAGAACCCCACTATTATAGCCGGTGGACCGGAAAGTATACACTCAGGGCAGAACGCTCCTGACCACTATTATTTGCTAGTGGACCGGTCTCTAGGCCAAAACGCTCCTGGCCACAATTATTTGTCGGTGGACCAGTCTGGCCCCGACTCACATGATGTTCCACTATAAGTGATTAGTATTTTTCCATAACTTTATTCACATACACAACTAGTTTTATTGAGCTCGGGACCCCCACTATTTTAGCCGGTGGACCGGAATATATATATATAATCATCATCCAGGGCACAACGCTCCTGGGCCACTATTATATCCGGTGGACCGGTACTCAATATCACTTGCCAAGGCAACACGCTCCTGGGCCACTATTATAACCGGTGGATCGGTAATCAATATCATAAGTCATCTAGGCCCGGCTCATTAATATTTCACTTTTATAATTAGTATCTTTCCTATTCTTAATCAGCACAACAATCATATTTAATTGCCTCGGATGGGAGATCAATAACTCGGGACACAAAGGTATACCGGTCGTACCGGTCGTACCGGTGCATATAAGCTACTCAGTACCCTTCAACCACGAACCCAAGGACGCAAAGGTACCCTAGTCGTACTAGTGCATAAAGCTAACTCAGTACCCTACCGACAAGGACACCTAATCCATAAGTATGCTGTTGTGGATCGATACCAATTCGGAAAAATAAGATCTAATTAGAATCAATTAGAACACACAAGAATTGAGAAGAGAATAACACTCAAGAACACAGATTGGGGAAACAGATGATCTTATTGATGTGAAGTAATTGTGATTACAAAGAATCAAAGAAATTCTCACATAAATCACTCAATACATCAAGGAATTACAATAGAACTCAATAGGAGAAGAAGACGGCGTTCGCTCTTTGATTAGGGTTCTAATCGCATGGTATTTATACTATACGAGATTGTCATTAGCGAAAACCGAGGCAGAGCGAAAAACCAAAAAAAAAACACGGACCGTGTTAATAAACACGGTACCCCCGTGTTTATTTTCTATCTCTCGGCCTCTCCCGGAAAACATAACATATTTTCCTGATGAAGAAACACGGATCGTGTTTCCAAAACACGGGCCCCCCGTGTTTATTTCCGGCTTTGACAATCTTCAGTATTTCAGCTACAACTTCTTCATCGGACCTCCGATCGAGCTGATTCTTGATGCGTTGGAAATCTAACAGAAAGATCTACAACTTTCATGTTTAGAACATTTCCAAATTCTAATTTCTTCAATGTAAAATATTCACATCTTTCCAGAACAGCTCACAGTTCTACTTCAAATTTCTCCGAAACACTTCACACACCAATCCAAGCTATTCTACACGCCAAATACGAGTCACAAGCTCACAATTCTCCACCTTGATGACGTATTTAAAGTAGCTAGCACCAAGAACAAAAAAGACCATCTGTAAAAACCCCTGGGCCCCAAAAGGCCCTCATGGTACACAAACACCAACCAAGTCCGAGCAATGCTCGAACTTGCTCACTGTCAATGGCTTCGTTAGCATATCTGCTGGATTCTCAGCAGTAGCCACCTTCTCCAACACAACCTTGCCTACAGCAATAGTACCTCGGATGAAGTGGTACCTGATATCAATGTGCTTCGTCCGATGATAGAAAGAATTCTGATTCTTTGCCAAACAAATAGCACTCTGGCTATCGCTACGAACAACGGGAGCACCATGACCAAATCCAAGCTCATGAACAAAACCACCAAGCCACGAAGCTTCTTGAAAAGCTTCCGTCATAGCCATATACTCAGCCTCAGTAGTGGACAACGCAGTCACATCTTGCAAAGATGACCTCCATCTAATTGCCGAACCACCAAGACAAAACACATAACCTCTAGTGGATCTCCTATTACCAAGATCTCCACCATAATCAGAGTCAACGAACCCAGTCAACGCATCAATTGACCTCCCATACTCCAAACAAGATGATGCAGTACCCTTCAAGTACCTCAGAATCCACTTCACTGCTTGCCAGTGAGCCTTCCCAGGATTCGCCATATATCTTCTCACAACACTCACAGCTTGAGCAATATCCGGCCTGGTACAAACCATAGCGTACATCATGCATCCCACAGCATTAGAGTAGGGAACTGTGGCCATAAACTCCTCCTCATCTTTAGATTTGGGGAAATCTAAAGCAGACAATCTGAAGTGAGTAGCCAAGGGAGTACTAACCGGCTTGGCATCAATCATATGAAACCTCTCCAACACCTTGTTCACATATTGCTCTTGTGACAAGTAAAGACGCTTCTGTCTGCGGTCTCGAATGATCTCCATGCCAAGGATCTTCTTCGCAGCTCCCATATCCTTCATCTCAAACTCAGTCTTCAGCATTGTTTTCACCTTGTTAACTTCAGACAGATCTTTTGCTGCAACAAGCATGTCATCAACATACAACAAAAGATACACCAGAGAACCATCACCAACCTGCTTCAAGTATACACATCCATCGTACTCACTCCTGGAGAACCCATGCTCAATCATAAACTGATCAAACCTCTTATACCATTGTCTAGGCGACTGCTTCAGACCATATAGTGACTTCTTCAATAAGCACACATGATCCTGCTTGCCTTCAACAACAAAGCCATCTGGTTGGCGCATATAGATCTCCTCCTCGAGCTCACCATGCAGAAAAGTTGTTTTAACATCCAATTGCTCTAACTCCATATCCTGCATAGCCACAAGCGCAAGCAAAGTACGAATAGAAGTATGCTTGACAACAGGGGAAAATACCTCGTTATAGTCTACACCAGGTATCTGACTAAACCCACGTGCAACTAAACGAGCCTTGTACCTCGGTCCCTCAACACCAGGAATTCCCTGTTTGAACTTGTACACCCACTTGCAGTCAACTATTTTCTTCTTCCTAGGTGCCTTCACAAGTTCCCATGTCTGATTCTTCCATAGAGATTGCATCTCCTCCTCCATAGCAGCACACCACTGATCAGAATCAGCACTAACAATGGCATCTGAGTATGACACTGGCTCCTGTACATCAACTACAGTCTCAGCACTAGCCAAAGCATAACCGGCTAACTCCTCAAAGCCATACCTCACAGGAGGCTTCACAACCCTCCGTGGTCTACCAGGAGCAACGCCCCTTTGCTCCACCTGCTGCTTGGATCCACCCACTTCAGGAATAGTGGGTCTTATACTAGAAGATTTTGAATGATCCAAATCAACCTCTACCTCCACCTTATCCATAACACCATGCAGATTCTTCTGCTCCACCTCTTCAGACAATCTATCAGAAGAAGACTCGGACTTTTGGAGGAATACGGACTCATTTAAGGTAACATCCCTGCTTGTCAAAAACTTGGATGCAGCTGGATCCCATAACCTGTATCCCTTTACACCGGATGTATAGCCAAGAAAGATGCACTTCTTAGCTCTAGGCTCGAGCTTCCCGTCATTCACATAAGCATAGGCAGGACATCCAAAAACATGCAAATCAGAATAATCAGCTGGTTTGCCAGACCATATCTCCTCAGGTGTCTTCAAATCAATGGAACGATTGGGTGACCGGTTCACCAGGAATGCCGCCATGTGAACTGCCTCAGCCCAAAACCCCTTACCTAATCCAGCTTGTGACAACATACATCGAGCCTTCTCTAATAGGGTCCTATTCATCCTCTCAGTAACCCCATTCTGCTGTGGTCTTCCAACACAAGTACGATGCCTAGCAATACCATGGTCCTCACAGTACTCAGTGAAACTACGTTCCACAAACTCAAGGCCATTATCTGTCCTGAGACACTTCACTTGTCTCCCAGTCTGCTTCTCTAATAAAGTCTTCCAATGCTTGAAAACTTCAAAGACATCATTCTTATTTTTAATAAAATAAGTTCATACCTTCCTAGAGAAGTCATCAATAAATGTCAGTAGGTATCGCGAACCACCCTTGGAAACCACCCTTGCAGGACCCCACAAATCAGAGTGAACATAATCCAGAGGCCCCTTTGTACTATGTGTAGCCTTTGAAAAACTAACCCGCTTCTGCTTGCCAAACACACAGTGCTCACAGAAATCCATAGTACCTGTACTCTTTCCATCCAACAACCCTCTCTTGGAGAGTTCAGTCAAGCCTTTGACACTCATGTGTCCAAGTCGCATATGCCAAAGTTTAGTAACATCCGAGTCAGACATACTCGATGATGTTACCGCAGCTGCCCCCTCAACAGTGGAACCAACAAGCTCATACAGTGTCCCGATCCTCTTGCCTTTCATTGCAACAAGAGCCCCTCTAGTAATCCTCATCGTGCCATCCTCGATCACACAACGATATCCATTACAATCCAAAGAACTCAATGAAATCAAGTTCTTGGTCATCTCAGGGACATGTCGAACATTAGACAGTGTTCTGACCACACCATCATGCATCTTCACCTTCCCTGTCCCAATCCCAGCAACTTTGCATGCAGCATCATTACCCATCAGAACTACTCCACCTCGAGTCGTCTCGTAAGTCTGGAACCAGTTCCTGTTGGGACAAATATGGTAAGAGCATCCAGAGTCCAAGATCCACCTGTCCATAATCTTGGTCTGACTATTAGTGACAGTCAACACACTACCATCACTATCATATTGAGCTATAGTAGCATCATCCTTTGTGCCAGATGATTCACCAGGTTTATCTCCAGATATCCTATTAGGACAAAACTTCTTGATATGACCCTTCTTGTGACATCCATAGCACATGACATTCTTGGATCTATTATTCCTCGACTTCGACCTATACTTCTTCTTCTTATCACCAAAACCCCGTTCCTGAGTTCTGCCCCTAGCTACAAGTCCCTCACTATGTGAGTCACTAGAACCACCTCCAGTCAACTGATTCTCAATCAGTTCCCGTTGTAGCAGGGCAGTCTTGACATCATCAAGAACCAACTCATCATCCTTCCCATACAGTATGGTCTCTCGAAAATGTTTGTAATCAGCAGGCAAAGAACACAACAATGTAATAGCAAGATCTTCATCCTCCAATTTAACATCTATATTCCTTAGATCCATAATTATAGAGTCAAATTCATCAAGATGAGATTTAAGGGATTGTCCCTTACCTAATTTTAACTCATGCAACTTGCTCTTCAATAACAGACAATTTGTCACCGACTTCGTCATGTATAGAGACTCCAGCTTGAGCCATAGGGATGACGTTGTTGTTTCTTTAGCCACCTCACGCAAGACCTCATTAGACAAACACAACTGTATGGTGGAAAGGGCATTTTGATCTATCTCCTCGAATTTCTCATCTGTCATCAAATCGGGCTTCTTTGATATCCCGAGTAACGCCTTCTCCAATCCATTCTGAATCAGGATCGCCTTCATCTTCAACTTCCATAAGCCGAAGTTCACAGACCGATCAAACTTCTCTATATCAAATCTTGTAGACATCCCGAATACGAACCCAACGCTCTGATACCAATTTGTTGTGGATCGATACCAATTCGGAAAAATAAGATCTAATTAGAATCAATTAGAACACACAAGAATTGAGAAGAGAATAACACTCAAGAACACAGATTGGGGAAATAGATGATCTTATTGATGTGAAGTAATTGTGATTACAAAGAATCAAAGAAATTCTCACATAAATCACTCAATACATCAAGGAATTACAATAGAACTCAATAGGAGAAGAAGACGGCGTTCGCTCTTTGATTAGGGTTCTAATCGCATGGTATTTATACTATACGAGATTGTCATTAGCGAAAACTGAGGCGGAGCGAAAAACCAAAAAAAAAACACGGACCGTGTTAATAAACACGATACCCCCGTGTTTATTTTCTATCTCTCGGCCTCTCCCAGAAAACATAACATATTTTCCTGATGAAGAAACACGGATCGTGTTTCCAAAACACAGGCCCCCCGTGTTTATTTCCAGCTTTGACAATCTTCAGTATTTCAGCCACAACTTCTTCATCGGACCTCCGATCGAGCTGATTCTTGATGCGTTGGAAATCTAACAGAAAGATCTACAACTTTCATGTTTAGCACATTTCCAAATTCTAATTTCTTCAATGTAAAATATTCACATCTTTCCAGAACAGCTCACAATTCTACTTCAAATTTCTCCGAAACACTTCACACACCAATCCAAGCTATTCTACACGCCAAATACGAGTCACAAGCTCACATATGCATACCATCTAACTAGGTCCGTAGAGCTAGAAATAGTAAGATATAGGGCCTGGCTGGGGCACAAAGGCACACCAGCAAATACCAGAATAATCGTGGACTAAACCACGTCCTTAGGGTAGCGACCCCTAAGGAGTCACCATTCCCGATCTCGAGGTCTTTCACTTTAAGTAATAGTGTCTTAATTAAAGTGATCATGAAAAGTACAATAATCAGATACTTATTCACTTTCAATCATTCCGATATCATTAATCGTTTCTTATTCAGATGAGTATCCAGGATATCACAGAGAAAACCATTAAGGTCATACTAATTATCAAATACTCTTACTTGGCTAATCAGCATTATTAAATCATATTATAATGGTCCACAATCACAACGACATGTTAGGTACAAATTACTCATTTACCCCTTACTTATATAACTACTAAGTCATCATTTCCTTACTTGATAGATTACCATATTACCCTTTTGGTTGCATAATTACCAAATTACCCCTTATCCAATTTAGGTTATCAAGTTGTCTCCTACACTTTTTAGATCACCATTCACCCCTCATAATTATTAACCTTAACATATTTCCCTTTTTGGTTGGTTAAATTACCAAATTGCCCTTCTCCTTTGTTATAATTACTAAATTGCCCTTGAGTTGGATAAATTACCAAATTACCCTCCTTCATTATCATAGTCACCATTTTACCCCTTTAGTTGGTTAAATAATTACTAATTTACCCTTTAGTCTATTAATTACCAAATTGCCCTTTTAGTTGGATAAATTACCAAATTGCCCTTCTCCATCATCATAATTACCATTCTACCCTTCTCCATATTCATAATTATTAATTTACCCTTCTCCATATTTATAATTATTATATTGCCCTTCTCCATTATTAAAATTACCATAATGCCCTTTAATTGGTTAGTTTACCAAATTACCCTTCTCTGTTAACATAATTATCCAACTGTCCTTCTATACTCATAATTTAATTACCAAATTATCTTTCGTCGTTATCATAATTACCAAGTTACCCCTTACTTCCAAGTTTACCATAATATCCTTTTATTTACAAAATTACTCTTCTACCCCTTACTTTCAAATTACCATAATATCCTTTTATTTATAAAAATTACCACCATACCCTTTTACTTGTAAAATTACCATAACACTCCTTTTACTTTACAAATTACTATTTTACCCTTTTTCATCCAAAATTACCATTTTTATCTTTCCTTACAAAATTACCATTTTGCCCTTCTTTTCCAAAGTTACCATATTACCCATTTACTCCCAAAATTGCCATAACGCCCCTTACTTATAAAATTACCATTTCGCCATTCACTTATAAAATTACCATATTACCATTTACTTATGAAATTACTATTTTGTCCCTCTACTTCCAAAAATTACCATAATGCCCCTTTACTTGAAAAATTACCATAATGCCCTCCTTCATCCAAAATTACTATTTTACCCTTACTTCCAAAATTACCATTCTTACCACTTACTTACAAAATTACTATATTGCCCTTTGACTCCAAAATTACCGCTTTACCCCTTTTCTCCAAAACTTACTATAATACCCCTTTACTTATAAAATTATCATTTTACCATTTAATCATAAAATTACCATATTATTCTTTTACCTCAAAAATTACCATAATACCCTTCTTTCTCACAACTTACAATTTTATCCATTTACTTATAAAATTATCATTCCACTCCTTTCTTTTGAAATTACCAAAATACCCTTTTTCTTATAAAATTACCATCTTACCCCTTTCTTTCAAAATTTACCAAAATACCCTTTTGCTTACAAAATTACCGTTTTACCCTTTTCTTCAAATTTACCAAAACACTCCCGTACTACAAAATTTCCCAAAATACCCTTTTCACTTATAACATTTCCACTTAACCCTTTTATTCACAATTTTTATGAATTTACCAACCCTACATAAAATAATGATATTAGTACTTCATTTTTATCATCTAAGTTCACCAACTTGTCATTATTCAACATAATACTCATTAGCAACTACATATATTATATCACATACTTCACAAGCATATCATTAAAATACCCTTAGACAATAATATTATTCATGTATTAGCAACATAATACATCATAAACAAGCATTTAACATTTCCATCAATAATCAAACTCCTTCCTTAGTTATCATATCTACACATGGCACAAAGGCTATCATACTTTTCCTTTTTCTTTCAATCAATATAAAAAAACCATTTATGTATCATGCTAGGCACACAAAACATGCATAAAATCATACTAAAATCCCTAATGTGCTAGCATACGTTTTTCCATATATTTAATTAAGGATTAACGATTACCTTAATCCCGCAAAACTCAAACCTTACCGGTATCCCAGTTAAGGATTCAAGCTTAATTAGCAACTCAACACCTAAAAATAATATCAATCATTATTATGTTAGAAATAAGAAATTAAAAGGATAAGACTTTATAAAAATTTATTTAATAATAAAACACTTTAATTAATTATTAATATACCTCAAAAATTTTCCAAATAATTTCCAAAACAAGGGAGAGCTCATGATGCATGAACAGCATGAGTCTCATGCAGAAATGAGAGGGGAAAAGGGCTCAAAGAGGGTGAGATAGAAGGGAGGAGAGGTGGCTCGGTTTAGTGACTTTAGGCTAGAAAAAGAGATAGATGGGCGAGGTTTCAAGGCAAGGGAATGGTGCAGGAGTAGAGAGGGGGTGTAGGTGGAGGCTAAGGGTGGTTTCACGGCGGCATAGGGCGGCAGAGACGGCGGCAGCAAGGCGGCAAAGTTGGCTGCCGAGATGGGTCGAGGTGGAGGGGCTGAGAAGGAAGGAAAAGGAGAGGGAAAAATGGAGGGGTGCAAGGGCTGTTTTCAGCCCAACTAATGCATGGTGGTGGTAGAGGGGGTTGCAGGGTGTCGAACAGTGGGTTGGGTGGCGGCAGAGGTGGCCGGATGACGGCGGAAGTGGCGGTTGCAGGTGGCTCGGCGGTAAGGGGAAAAATGGGGAGAAAAAGGAAGAGGTGGAGAAAGGAGGAAGTGCAGGGGCTCGAAGGTGGCTTGGGGAGTCTCGTGGTGGCGCAGGGTGGTAGTAGGTGGAGGTAGAAGGTGGCACATGGGCTGGGTGCGGTGGTGCAAGTGGCGATGGGCGGTGGTGATCAAAAACCGGGGAAAAGGATGGAGGAGGAGAAAAGAGAGAAGAGGCTCAGGAGGAAGAGATGAGGGTTCAAAAATTATGGGGAATGAAGGCTGGTGAGGGTAAGAAAAATAAGAGGGAGAAGAGAGGGGCAGTGGCCGGTCGGCGAGAGGACAAAGGGTGGCAGGTGGTGGTCGGTTGGCAGGGGAAAGAGAGAGAAGAAGAAGGAAAGGGAGAGAGGCACGTGAGCTGTGGTCCAGGGGCCGGTTTAGCTTAAAAAAGGAAGGAAAAAAGACGGGGGAAGAGAGAGAGGGAGAGGGAGGTAGGTGGTGATGGCAGGTGGCGGCAGTTGCAGCGGTAGGTTGTGCTCGACCATGGCAGAACTGGTGGTCGGGCGTGGGAGAAGGAAGAAAGGGAGGGGAGTGCGAGCGATGGTCGGACCGGCACAGGAAAGAAGAGCAAGCCGATTGGTCCAAGGGAAAAAAAGAAGAGGGACGTGAGCTGTGCTGGGCGGACGTGCGAGGAAGAGAGGGGAGGAGAATCGGGCTTGTGGCCCAGCAAGCAAGGAGGGGGGAAGCAGGACAGCAGCCTGGCAGCCCAAAGCCAGGAAGAAGGGAGGAAAAAAAAGAAATAGGGGAAAGGAGAAATAAAAGAAAAAGTAGGAAAAAGGAAAGTGGGAAAATGGAAAATTTTAAAATAATTAAACTTATAAAATAATAGGATGTAATATTTTTTGATAATAAGTTTATTTAATAATTTAATTTAATATAATTAAATATATGGCTTAAAAAAGGATAATTATAGTAAAACACTAATTTGGAAATTTATTTAAATAAAATAATATGATAAATACCAAAATATTTATTTTTAATTTATTAAATACTCTTATCCAAATTTACATACTCTAAAATCCATAAAATAATTAAAATAAATAATTTTAAAAGCTAGTTTTATTTCAACTAAAAGTTATTTATTAAAATATAGGTTTTCGAAATTTTTGGGGTATTACACTAAGTCAAACCTCCTCCCTTCTAAGGGAAAGGGTGAGGCCCTTGTGGTCTCCCCTGAATCTCTCTAGGTTATCCATTGGGTGGGTTTGGTGCTCTCTACTGAAACTATTACTGAGGTTGCTGGTAGGTCCTCTGCCGATATGCCTACTGCTAAGGTGCAAGTGGTCCCCATTATTAAAAATGACCTTGCCGATGCTGATATTCAAAAGATTGATGGCCCAACTAACCACACGTCATACACCGAATAAGAGTGCCCTAACAGTCTCGCCCTAAATGATTCCAGCTGCAAAAACAACACATGAAGAAACTCATTGGTCCAACAGGTTTGCTTTGTCCACTAATCTGACCCTTGGGCTGATAACTCGGAGGTTCACTTCATAGAACTCAATCTAACCCCTAAATCCTTATTTCTCGAGCTTCCTCTTGCCCATAATAAAAGTATTCTCCTAAACCATGGTAGCTGATATACACGCCCGCTTATACAATGCGACCAAGTTCTGGAAAGCCACGACACCCATCATTCTACAAATGCTGAAGTGGAGCCTCTACTCAAACTGATAGATAACTGTATAATGCTCCTGGTCACTATTATTCGTCGATGAACCGGTCTCCAGGGCACCCCGACTCCTGGCCACTATTTTTCGCCGGTGGACTAGTATGGGCCCGGCTCAACAATCTTCCTCTTTAAATGGTTAGTATCTTATTCGTGTCTTATTCGATAAATATTTTCACCCTTGACATGCATGTCCTTTGGACTACCCGTTCACACAATCTATCTACTCCTATTCCCCTGAGAGGGGCCCGTCCCATATCTTGGGACTTTTGCACCTCACAATACATCTAGACATCATTTCCCTCTTTTCCTTACTTACTACGAATACCCAACTCCTAAGGGTGTGGGTAGAGGCCCACTTCATTATACCATCTAAGGACAACTCACTATCACCCTCTAGGGTTTCCTTGAAAAACCTAATTTGACCTATATGGCCCATCCTTTCTCTAACCCACACAACTCATACCTCTTTATCCCCAACTCATCCTCTCACTTAGGTTCAACCCCAAACATTTCACCTTACTTCCCATTTTACACATATTACCACGATACCCTAATTGGTCACCCCAAACCCTAGCCAAAATCCCTATACACCCTTATACCAATCTACGTACTATTTTTCGTCCAAGGACTCCAATCACCCCCAACAACTCTTCCTTTACCTTACTTAAACCCCAAGGTAACTTTTCACACATAAGGATCATCCCCATGCAAACACCATCCATCCCATGCAAACCTTATACTTCCCCATGCAAGGTCCACTCCACTCTCTTATTTTGTCCATATTTTCATTTTAGTTGTCCCCTCATGGGTCATGAGATAATTAGGTAGTTCTCATTCCCCTTTAGTCAACTCATTTCTCCTTTTCCCCTATTCCTCATTTCACCCCATGTCATCTCATTAAACCATCCGAGCATGCATGCCCTAGAGGGTCACATCACATAATACCACAAGCACAACATACACATCATTTTACACATGCCATAAGGAAGTCATGTAAATGTACCTTAATTCCGCGATGCGATACAAGTAAGCAGTCATAATAATATAAGGTACACAACATAACATAAGACATATCATACAAGGCACATAATACACATAAAGACATAATCGACCTTAACTACATCCGTACCTAATATGGTACTGGACTTGGAGCGCGCTCCTATGCCTCCTTAGGGTTTTGACTTTGTTCACCTATAATAGGGAAATACCAAGGGTTAACTTCCCTTTAACCAAATTATCATTATTTCCTACCTTACCCTTATCATAGCCTAGTATTAGGGTTAATAATAATAAGAGTAGTTTTATGAGTAAAAGTAAGGGTATTATTCTTAAAGTAGCTAATCATACTATTACTAGTCAAAATAGGTATTGGTAGTTATATTGGTCCATGTTAAGGTTTTACTAGCAATATTTATATTACTAAATATAACCACTTTAATATTAACAACAACAACAACAATAACAATAATAGTGATAATACTCATAATAACCTAAATAATAATAATAGTAGTAGTAGTAATAGTAATGGTAATAGTAATACTAAAATAGTGATAATAAAGATACTCATAATAATAATGCTAGTAGTAATAGTCATATTAGTGATATAGGTATTAATAACAATAATGATAATAATAATAATAATAATAATATTATTATTATTATTATTATTAATAGTTTGAATCTTAATAATGACAATAATAAGGGTTCTAATAATCATAATAATTGTAACATTAGAAATAATAGGGCCAAAGTTAATAATAATAATAGTAGCACTTCAAATCTTAGTAATAATAATAGTAGGGTTTCGACTAATTATATTAATAATAGTGCCCAAGTTAATAATAATAATAATAATAATAATGATGATGGTGATGATGATGATGATGATGATGATGATGATGATGATGATGATAATGATAATCATGATAATTATAATAATGGTTCAAATATTAATAATAATACTAGGGTCATAATAATACTTATGCTAACAACAACAACAACAACAACAATAACAATAATAACAATAATAATAATAATAATAATAATAATAATAACAATAACAATAATAATAATAATAATAATAATAATAATAATGGTAATAATGATGATGATGATGATGATGATTTTAATACTGATAAAATAAATAACCGTTACATTAATTATGTTTAAAGGTTAGGGAGGCTAGGGCTTAACCTAGAGGCGAAGGCGCTGGCCGCTGCGGTGGAGGAGGAAGTGGGGTTGGAGAGGTGGGTTTCTAGGCTAGAAGAGGGAGAGTGATAGGATGGTTGTGGTAGCGGTGCATTCTCTAGATTTAGAGGTTTGGAATGGTGGCAATGTCATAGTAGAAGGGGCGGCACAAGTGGTGGTTGTTGTGGTGGCGGAAGGTGGTGGAGGGGGAGGAAGGGTGAAGGAGAGGGAGGCATGGAGAAAGGAAGGTAGGGGGAGGTAGAGGGGCTTTGCTAAGTGTTTTGAGAGGTAGGAGAAGTGGTGGCTGTAATGGGGATGGCGATGCACGATAGCGAGAAGGACGAGGAGGGGTGCAAAGTGGTAGATTGAGCAGCCAACTTTGCACAACTAAGGTGGCTCGCACAGGGAGAATTAGGGGTGGTTAGTGGTGTCGTTCGATGGATGGGATGTAGGGAGGAGTTTGGTGGTTGTTTCAGGCAGTGGCACCTAAAGTGGTGGTAGTACAAGGGGGTGAATTTCTATAGGCAAGAAAAGAAGGCTGGTTGAGGGGTTGGTTAAGGGTATTTATAGGCTAATGGTGGGAGGATAAGACAAAGGGGGAAGGGGAAAAGGGGGGAAGGTATGGCAGGCTCACTGACTGGTAGTGGCAGGCTGGTACAAGCTTGCAATTTGTAGGTTTGGTTAGGTTAGGGAGGAAAAAAAGGAAGGGAAGAAGGGCACGCATGAGAGGGGTACAGGGCAGGTTGGGGTCGGAAAAGAAAAGGAAAAGAACGGGGAAGAGAAGGGAGGTACCAGGCTAGGTAGGGTTACAGGTACCGACATGCAATGTGTGGGAAAGGAGCGTGAGGAAGAAGAAGAAGAAGGGGTCTGCCTATCGGTCAAGGAGAGAAAAATAAAATAAATAAAAAGGGGGAGAAACGGGTTGTTGAGTGAGGGAAAAAAAGGAATGCAGGCTGTGCCGCGAGGGGCGTAGGCCCAAACTAGGAAGAAGGAAGAAAGAAAAGAAATGGAGGAATAAGGAAAAGAGAAAAGAAAAGGGGAAAAGGGGGAAAATGGATTGGTTGGGGTAATTAGGATATTTTGGTATTTTAAAATATTTTAAAATAATAAAAATTAGTAAAATTATAATTAAATTCCCTTTTTATATTAATTTAGGATATTTTGGGTAATTTTTTCCTAAATTCTATTTTAATTAGCAAAATACTCTAATTTTTCCTAATTAAATTCTTTATTATTTTCCACTATATTTTGCCTTAAATATTCCCCCTTATTTTAATTAATTAATTAATTTAATTAATTTTCCTAATAAATCCCTATTTTGATATAATTTCCTAAATTAAGGTCTTGGAGCATTTCAGTATAATTGTGTAATAAAGGGGGTATGAAATTAAAAGGGGGAATACTAGGGTTTTTGGGGGTGACCAGTTAGGAGGTCATTATTACATGTATAAGTTGAGGGAGTTGGGCTTTAAGGTTTGGAGTTGGTTTGAGTATGGTGATAGTACATGAATCGGGGAAGATGTGCGATAAGTAAGGAGGGGAGAGGCAAGGGCCATATTAGGGTTTTGATGGAGAACCCTAGTGGGCGATGGAGATCATAGAAAGGGAAAAAGGAGAGCGAGCAATGATCCATGAATATGAGGCTTCTAAGGTCACTCTTAGGTTGGTGGAAAATTTTTGGGGGTCCTAGAAGTCATTGGAGGATGTGGATGTTCTGATTCAAGGGATTAGGGTTTCCATGGAGTCTAGGTTAGTCGAGTGGTAGTAAGTTAGGAGTGTCACTTGGGTTATGCATGGATGGGTGTGTGATACCTGGAAAATAAGACACGAATAAAATACTAATCACTTAAAGTGGAATATCATTCAGCAGGGCCTGGATTTAGGATATTTACCGATCAATCGATTATAATAGTCATCAAGAGCATTTTGCCCTGGATAGTATATTTATCGACCCACTGGTTATAATAGTGGTCAGCTGCCTTCTACCCTGGAGTTTATATTCTTGGTCCACTGGTTATAATAGTGGGGATCCTAAGCTCAATAAGTAAAACCCTTAGATAATAATAATTTATGGAAAAGATACTAATCACTTATAGTGGAGCACCACGTGGGTCAGGAATGTATGTAGTATATTTATTGGTCCACTGGTTATAATAGTGGTCAGGTGTGTTATGCCTTGGAATATATATTCCCGGTCCACCGATCATAATAGTGGGGTCCCCAAATCTACATGGATATAATTTGAGAGATGTATAAATATGGTACTAATGGCTTAAACTCCGACAGGGGTAAATGATCCAACAAAATCTACTATGTGCATTATATTTGTATTCTGTGTTGCTATGTCCTAACTTGAATATATTGTTACCTTACTTAGTATGTAGCATACTGATCACCCTTAGTATGGGTGATGCTCACTCCCACGAGCAGTGGCCCCTCCTAAGTTTGTACAGGTAGGTGATGAGGCCTTTGAGGATTATGTTGCATATGATGATATGGTCGGAGTAGAGTGATGCCTTGGTGTCCCAGGTGGGGGCCGAAGAGAGTGTATCCCGGCCTATTTTTCCATTAGTACTTTATGTTCCCTTTTTCCCTAGTGGTTGGATACTATCATGTATGTTTGTTTCTTTTATGTACTAACATTTGACTCTCGCTTGTTCTAGCACTTTTTGTATTTCAATGTTAGACTCTTTCATGTTTTAATTGTTTTTTGTTATGGTTCTATATTTGTATTGATAATTTAGTCTTGTAATTAGTATGAGGTTGGCCAAGGGCTAGACTTATACTTATCACGGTAGTAGCACCCTCCTTTTTAGTGTGTGATTTTCTTTAAACGAACTAAATTTTCCAATGGTAATTTTTGGGGGCTGTTACAAAACCAAACTTATGTCAATTACTATGGTAACACCCAAAATTTTGCTTATATGCTTTTGTTGTAAAATAAAATATTTTGGTTCTTAAAAATTGGGGTGTTACACCAGCCATTGCCACCCCCTTAGTTTTCCCCTTCAATTGATCCCCCCTTGTTTCACACAAGCTTAGCCAGGACTCATTCGAACCTTTTTTCGATTTTTCCCACTCTTTCACCCTTCCATTACCTTAAACCCTCCTTAATTATATCATTTAATTATAATTATGTTTTTTTAATTATTCATAGGTGATATTTTGGATGTCCCAAAAGAGGCGGGAAAGGACAAGCATGCTTAAAGACCGGAGCCTTTTCGTAAGGATACTAATTGATGTTTTAGAGTTTTGTGTTAAATGATTTCATGGCTATGTATATTGTCATGATATTGTTATTATATGTTTAAATGCATGTTGTTAATGATATGATATGATCATATGGATTATATGATAAGAAGATAGTAGGAATGACGAAAGATGTGCTAATATGATATTACTACGCTAGGTTGTATTTTTGTTGAACGGATTAAAACACCTTATGAGGAACAACACACCTGAGCCACTATTATCATCCAGTGGAACAGATCTAAAAACATCATCTTCTCAAGGTAAAACATTCACGAGCTACTATTATCATCCAGTTGAACGAATATGAAAACATTACCTTGGCCTAGCTCACATGATTTTTCACTTTAAATGATTAATGTCTTATTCATGATTAATTCATAGGTACAACACACATTAAAATAGGTCAACACATCACACAGGTCATAAGGTTGTTCTCTAGAGTTAAGATCCTTATTTTCCAAAACCTTAATTTCACAATTTAGGCATGTCTTCCTCAATTATTATTATTATTAACATATTCAAAATTCAATGTCTAACTTCCACGTCTTACACATGCAATAATAGCCTAATCTCAAAAGTTATTATTCATAAAGCTCCCAAAACTCTAATTCACGAGTAAGTCATAACTTTTCCCATAATACTCATAAAATTAAAAAATTCAATATAAATCCCTAAAATGATAATATTAACAATATATCTAAAATTCGTGGTCTAAATCCAATGTTTTACCCATGTGATATTAAGATTATTCCTAATTTAGGTCTTTTTTCTGATTTTGGAAAACTTATGACATTCATCATCACTCCAATAGCTCCACATGATATTATTAGAATATTTTAATACTCTAGAAATTTTCAAATACCAAAATTTTCATATTAGCCCATATTGACCAAAATTACCCTTATAGATAGCCGAAAGCTCTTATTTTATGAAATTCTTATATCTCCAATATCATTACTTCCAAATTCTCAATTTATCATCATACATATTAAATATACTTATTTCTCACTTATCATGCTCTATTAAAACCATACTACTCTTCCAAAATTCATATTCATCCACAAACATACAACTTAGTGTGGTAACGTTGTACTATAACATCTTGCGTTATTCATACACTCTTTCTATCATATAATCCATTTTTTATAAGTAAAGTAGATTATATTCATTCCAAAATTGAATGGAAAATTCAGATTATACATAACATAAGAAAAGCATACAAACTATCATATCTCACTTAGTAGCCACCCACGTAAGGAGGAGATAATGACTACCTAACACATCAATGAAGGATGTGAGTTTCTTAAAAGAGTTACAGTTTGAAAAAGCTACATATTTGGTAGCCAAATCAGTCAAAATTTATCTTGTGACTATATGACAAGGAGGGCTGGTGTTGTTAGTGAAGAGCCTGACATTCCATTCCCTCCAAATATGATAAACAGAAGCTGCAAACATAAATCTAATAAGTTTACTCCTCATCTTTCCCCCTCTTCTTCCATTCATGCTCCATCTGAGCAAAGCATCCCACTCGTGTATAGACTGATGACATCCTATTTTGTGTAGCATAGCTGTCCATACTTCCTGGGAGAATGGACGGGAGAAAAACTGGTTGCATGAGAGCATAAATTACAAACATTTTCCTCCAAAATCCCAAATTGAATAAGTTTATCCTTAGTTTGTAGTCTGGATTGTACAACCAACCAAAGTACAAATCTATGTCTTGGGAGGGTGAGTGAATTCCAAACTACTCCTGACCAAGCAATAGGTTCACTCTTAGGTCTTATATATTCATAATATTGGGAGATGACAAAATGGTGCTTGTTCTCTGCTTGATCAATGGTGCAAAAAAAAGTTGGAAAACTTGTCTAAGTTATGAAGATACAGGAAGTAGAGGGTTTAACCTCAATGAGCCATCATATCATATCATAAAAAACATACCTTTAACAATATAATAATAATATCATGATAATACACATATCCATGCAAGCATTTAACACAAAAAATCCTAAAATATTAACTAGTATCTTTACAAAAAAGGCTTTGGTCTCTAAGAACGCTTATCCTATCCCATCTCTTCTAGGAACTCTAGAGTATTGCCTAAGAATAATTAACAAAACATAATTAGATTTTAAATGATATAATTAAGGAGAGGTTAAAGTAATGGAAGGGTAAAAGAGTGGGAAAAACTAAACTGAGGTTCAAAGAATTCTAAACCAGGTTGTGTGCAACAAAAGGGGGATCAATTGAAGGGGGCTGAACAAGGAGGGTGGAAACAACAAGTTTGGCCAAAGGGAACTAGTGTGGATCGGTGGTTTTGGGAGAAGGAGGGTGGTGAGCTACGGTAGGAATGATTGAATGGAGGTGGTATGCTATGGTGGTTGTTACTATAGTTAATGTAAGTTTAGTTTGGTGAAAATGGCCGAATAGAAGGGGGTAGTAATGATGGGTTTTGGAAGTGCTTGTGGGCAGGTTGTGGTATTTTTGGTTGGTTCTTGGGGTGAGGTAATGGAAAGGTGGTTGGTGCTAGGGGTGAGGTAATGTAAAATGCTTTCGTTGTAGGTATTGATGCCTTAGTTGGGCTCACCAGTGAGGGTGATCTTAGGTAATTTTAGCGATGGCTAGAGGGGGAAATCTATGTTTCGGGTGCAATATTTTGATAGAAAAATAGAGGGAGAAGGAGGTAGATGCAGGCATTAAATGTGCCTTATATACACATACACACACATAGGAAAAGGGAGAGGAGAGGTGAGGTGATCGGGCAACAAAATCCATCCCGAACCTAGAAATGAGGAACGACGAGTTGATGGGGGTAGATGGATAGGCTTGGAAGGGAAGACATGCACGCAAGAATAAGAGAATATAAGATGAGAGGTGATGTGAGGTAAGGAGGGTGATCGGCAGGGGAGAAGTAAAGTAAAATAAAATAAGGTAGGGAGAAGAAAAGAAAAATGGAAAAGAAAAAGGTGGGTTTAGATTTAGGTTTATGTTAAAAAAAATTAGGTTAGGGCATTAGGTTATAGGTAGGGCTGTGTAGAAAAATTGGGATCCGAAAAACCAATCTGTTATCTGAAAAAATTGATCCAAAATTTTAGATATTCGATCCAGTTTTTGAAAATTGGAGAGATATCTAATCCGATCCAATTTTTTATTAGATAATCCGATACACCAAAAATATATGATTTTAAGAATAAGTTAGTTATATTTAGGTATAATTTAATTTATAATCTATTTTTTTTTCTTTCGATCTTCAAGTTTGGATCATTTTTTTACTATAGTACATAAGTCCAATAATAATTTACTAAACTAAAGTCTAAAAAAAATATCCACACTCTACAAACAGTCAAATAGATTACGGTCCACACACACGCAAGCACCTAAACCAGAAAAAAAAAAACTCCTAAATTTACTGAGCCTCTTAACTTAGGCCATTCCACAGTTCTAGAGTGTCATTGTTCACAAAGCTTGATCGCTAATTTTTGTGTATATGATTAATCATGTATTATATCTTTTTGTATGCAGGTTGAATAATTAAACAAGTGTTTCTACAGAAAAAATTTAGTTATAGATTATGTATGTAAAATTAATAATCGATTTTTTTTTTCAATAATCGGATATACGAAATCCGATCCGATATTTTAGATATTTGGAGTATTCGGATGCTGATTCGGATATAGGATATCGAAATATCCGGTCGGATTGGATATCTAAAAAAACTATCCGTTCGGATACGGATATCCGACAATGCACACCCCTAGTTATCGGGGATTAGGTTTAGGTTAGAAAATATATTAATAACCCGAAATAAAAATTCGGGTTAGGGTAAGATTGAAATACTAATTTCTCGATATTATAATTAAGTTATGATATTAATTACTTAGGGTTAGGGTTAGGTAAAATTTGGGGTGTTACAATAAATCCTATTCGGCCATTAATGACATCGCTCCATATTTTGCTAGATGTATACACAACATGTTTGGAACCAAGATACCATAGTGTTATAGGATCGAAGTGGCCACATGTTTCTCATCACTAAACAACAATGATATTCCCTTAAGTTAAGGTAACGTTTTTTTTTTATCATCTTTTATTATAATTAAGCATATCTAAATGATATCATTTCTAGCATGTTTTTTTTGTCTATATGTATAGGAATATTTTGATTTGTCTTCGTGGAATAAAAATCTATAGTGGGGAAAGATCTTGATAGACTTTGTTTGGTTGATGGATGATTTCTACTATTCCATTAAAAGTGATCATAAGAAAGATTAGACCAATGTCAATCATTATAAGCCTTTATTTTCTAAGTCATACACATGACAAATATATATCAACGTCTGAAACTTGTTAAAGGAAAAAAGTAAGATCAAATTTAATTAGGTATATATGTTAGAGAAAACTTTTCTATATAATAAAATATGATTTCTTTTTTGTGTGTGTATGGAAGTTCTAAAGTAAATTAAGCAAAGTTGGGGAAGTGAAGCATTCTAAGCTATTGCGATACACAATCATTGACACAACTTCGGTATAATAAGGTATTTTAAGTCATTTTTAAACCTATAATTTTACTTTTATATATTAACTTCAAATATAATTTCATATAAAATACAACTAAATTATATCTCAAGGTCAAGACCTACAAAGACATGTACTTTAGGAAAGGAAAATGAGTCACTCAATAGATAGAGAATAATTTTGTGAGTTATCTAACATTAATTATAATGTTGTAAATATTTGTTAGAGTTATGTATTCAACTTTTATTTTTACATGTGTAGAACATGATGTTGAGGAAGTGAGTAGAATATAAATTGCAAATGGCTAGTAGATGTGGTGCTTTTGTTAGTTCTACAACCCTTACAGAGATTATGAGACATCAATACTTGAGGAGATCCTTGGTAGTTGAGGACATAGGGGTTGTAATATTGCTCGCATGAGTTAGACATAGACTAGTTCAATACAAGGGCAACAATGGAAATCACAAATGGAGGAATGGTGTAACACCCCCGCTTTTACGAACCGAAATTTTTTGTTTTAAGCATAATCATATTATCAAAAAGCTGGTATTACCGCTATAACTGACATAAGTTTGGCTTACCATACCATCTTTATATCAATCACTAGGCAAACACAAATAAGAATGTAAAACATAATAAATAGAAGTTGAAGGAACTTTCATAAATATAGATAAAAGTTTGGAGATTTACTCCGGGTACAGTAATCTAAAACACAAAAGATATACCATGAATTTAAGAGTCTAAAAAGGTATCAGGTATGAACAAACATCCAAATAACATGACTCTACCCCTATAACCCCAATACCAAACTCACTCCTCCATATATAACTCATCAAAGGTTGCAAACTCATTCGATGGGTTGGCCTCGAACTGCACAAAGACATATGGGTTATCTACTCTAAAAAATGAGCAGCACCTATGCAACGGACAATCCGTACTCTATATATTGAGTAAGGTAACAACACGGTCAAAGTTGGATTACACATAATATATGAATTCACATAAGAAAGCAAGTAGATGTAAGATAATATAAACAGTGATAGGTAGATACTGATTTCAAGGTTCACTATATAAATATCATATTCTAATCTTTTATTTACATTGAGTTCAGGGACCTTACTATTCTTAAATCAATGGAACAGTCTAAAATAGCTCTCAAAGATAAAACACCAAAGCCACTATTATTATCATGTGGAACAGACTCAACACCTCTTAGAGCAAAAATGCTCATGAGTCACTATTCTTAACCCAGTAGAACAATTTGAAACACCTCTTAGGGACAAGACACCCGAACCACTATTACTTATCCTGTGGAACAGATTCAACACCTCGGTCCTAACTCATAGTCTTTTACTTTAAATGATTAGTATCTTTCCATTGATACTTTATCTCTGAATTGTATATATATTCATGTTGAGTATTAGATTTGGATTAGGTTAAGATTTTGGGATTAAGGAATTTAGATAAAGCTAAAATAAAATTTTCTCGAGATTATAATTGAATGAAGGTGTTAATGATATGGGATTAGGTTTAGCAAAATTTTGGAGTATTACAAATAGGCAACTACATTTAATGAATGTCTGTGCCAGCAACAAGAAGCAAATGACTGACACCAACTAATGTTATAAATGTTGATCTCAAAATCAACCTAAGGTGTTAATGATATGAGATTAGGTTTAGCAAAATTTTGGGGTATTACAAATAGGCAACTACATTTAATGAATGTCTGTGCCAGCAACAAGAAGCAAATGACTGACACCAACTAATGTTATAAATGTTGATCTCAAAATCAACCTAATGTAGTGGTTGACATGTATTCCAATTGACTTGGTCGTGATTAGATTGAAAAATTGTAACACCCCAAAGTTTCCTACTGAAAAATTTTTGTTTGCAGAGTTAAGGGCGGAAGCTAAAACAATAAAAACAAAGGGTGTTACTGCCACACTTGGTACAAGTCCGGTTTCTTCTACCATTCTCATACCAATTGCTAAGGCTAAAATCATTACTCCACTTAGATTGATAACATGATTACAGAAATCAAAATAGAGAGAATGTTAGATAAATACCATGTTAATGAAAAACAACATCAGTAGTTTACAAAACTTAAGAAAGGGATTATAGGAAGATATAAGGTCCAATTACAACAAGAAATAAGATAGCAACAGAGAAACTAGATAGCCCTACGCTTTCAAATCCGAACTATCAGTATTTAATTGAACTTGGAGGCTGACCTACAAGGTCCACTTCCCATTGAATAGGCAAGATCCCACGAGAATGAACCCTCCAGTACTACAGTACTAAGCAACCCTTTATACTAAACTAATATGATAAAACAACATGGAACATATACAAGGCATACAAATAACATGGTATAAGCTATATACATACACATATGAGGATTGAGATATAATAATTATTTAGATAATCAAATTTCATCAAGGTCACATACTACTCATATTCATTCATCTGAAACAACTAAACTTACAAATGAACATCCCAAAGATACTCTCCGAAGCAATAATTAAAACCTAACTCTACACCATAATTTCAACTTTCATAGCATAATTCATGTCTCAACATAAATCCCAACCAATTACACGCATCATAGATATGTTCACAAGTATAATACACTAATATCCATATCATATTAAGTATACTTACAGGTAAAATATAATAAAATTCCTAACATCACAAATATACTTACATGTACAATATAATAAAAACTATAACAACACAGGTATGCTCACAGGTACAACATAATAAAATATATGACATCACATGTATACTTACAGGTACATTATATTAAATTTCATAACATCACAGGTATGCTCATAGGTATAGCATAATAAAATCAATGACATGACATATGTGTTCATAGACATAATACCAACACAAGTAGGCACTAAGGCTGCTACCAAAACCATAGATAGACATAAAGGCTACTACTGAAACCACATGTAGGCACAAAGGCTACTACTAAATAATCCAATAATCTGATAATCATTATTTCAATCAAATCATATCATTTCCATTCTTATTTACTTTCTCAAGGGGAGATCAATTAACCTAGAAACGCAAAGGTACTCTAGTCATATCGATGCACCATGGCAATGCAATATCCTACCGACTATCAACGCAAGGACACAAAGTTACCCTGGTCGCACTGGTACACGATGGTAACAAAATACCCTACCAACAAGGACATCTAATCCATAAGTATACATACCCCTTATTAGTCTGCATAACATAATAGAGTAAGATGTAGGGCCTAACTAGGGCACTAAGGCACACTAACAAAAATCTATAATATCAACTGTGGGCTAAACCACATCCTTAGGGTAACAACCCCTAAGGAGCCACCGTTCCCGATCTCGAGGTCTTTCACTTTAAGTATTAGTATTTTATTAAGGTGACAACGAAATCGCATACAATACAGATAAATCAAATTTCCATGCTTAACCGCTTTTGCTTATTTTCAATCATTTGAGAAAACCATAGTCTAGGCCAATATCGAGGCCAACATTAAAATATACTAAGGTCATCCTAAGCTCAATTATTCACATATGGACACTTTAGGCCGAAAATGAACAAAATACCCCTAAGACCAAAATTTTCAGATTATTATATATTTAAATACTAATTCTATTTTATTTATTCATTTGTCATGAAAGGCTAAAACACTATAAATAAATTATTTCTTACGCGATTTGAATTATTAGATATGCCAAATGACCATTTTGCCCTTATACATAATTCTACAGATAAAATCCTATTATGCACTTTTAATCCATCCAAAACACATGCTCACATACTTAACAACAGTTAATACACATTAGACATGCTTTTGAAGATAAAAATCATATCACACTCAAAATGACCAAATTACCCCTAGGGCACTTATCCATATTAATTATTCCAAAATTATGTTCAAGCATGCTCAATTTATTATTTTATACATACCTATTATACGAAATATTTTTCAAACATAATAATCATTTTGATCACACATTCGTACTCGATATAATTTATATCATATAAAATGCTCATTTTTCTGATTTTCATGATAACAATTAATAATACATTATTATATCATAACAAATCATGTTTAACACATTTCACATATAAAAAAAACCCTAATATGCTATCACACAATATTTATCATTTTAGTAGAGTACGATTACCTGAATTCCAACAAAAATATAAAAATAGTGGTATTCTACTAAAGTTATAGGATCCCGCTAATCAATCTTTCGTACCTAAAAAAAATACCATAATTACCAAATTAATATCTATTAGGTAAAATAATAATAATAATAATGATGATGATGATGATGATGATGATGATGATAATAAAATATTTATTTTTCAAAAATTACCAAAATACCATTACATTTAATATGGGTACCAAAATTTACAAAACCCAAACATTTCTCATGCTGCGCATGCAGGGTGAGCCTCGGGCAAAATGGGGGAAGGCTGGACGTCGCTGGAGGGCTACAAGGGTAAGGCAGGGAGATGGGTGTAGGGTGGCAGCTGGCGGCGTTTGCGGATGGGAAGGTAGTGCTGCTGGTCGATGGTGATAGTTGGTGGTGCTTCATGCGACGTAGGAAAGTAGAGGGACAGGATGAAGAGGAAGATGGGGAAAGGGAGGCTAGTCGGTGGCGACATTTGGGACGATGCCTGTTGGGAGCTAGTTGCAGTAGGGGCGGTGGTGGTGTGTTCGGGTGCTGTTGGGTTGAGAGTGGTGGTGTAGTGGTTGGGCGACGCAGGAGGAGGAGAATGGTGGCTGGTGCGTGAGGGTTCTTGGCTGTAGGTAGGTCTGCTAGGTGCATAGGGGACTGTTGGTTGGGGAGAAGGGTTGCTGCTGGACAAGGAGGTGCATGCAAGGGAGAAGACCGGTGGCTGCGGTGGAGGGTATAAGGAAAAAGGGAAGGGGCTGCGATGGGGAGAAGATGATGGTGGACGGTGGTTGTGGTCGCTGGGATGGGACCTACGGGAGTTGGTGCGCGTGTGTGTATATAATACAGGGTGCTTGTTTGGTTGGAGGCTCGGGGAAGGGTGAGCCAAAAGGAATATGGGGTTGTTTGGGTGATGGGCTCTGTGTTAGCGTGCATATGTATAAAATGCAGATAATGTTGGGTTAAGTGAGGTAAGGAATTGAGGGAGACAGGGAGAGTGATTGGGAGAGGAAATTGGGGCAAGCAATAGATAAATTTAGAGGATAAAATAATGGAGTAAAAAGAATAGTTTTATTTTTATTTTTGGTTTAATTCGGGTAGATTAGGGTATCGGGTATAAAAATAAATCAGAAAAAATAATCCGGATTATAATAGTTAAAAAGGAACGAAAATAGTAGAAATAATTCAGGATAAATTTTAGAAAATTATTTTGGGTTACGAATCAACGATTATTAGTAAAATAATTAGGATAAGATTTACGGATATACTAGGATTAAATTAAATAATCCAATTTCTATCAAAATTTAATCTGATTAAATTTATATCTAAATCGTCGTAATAATACGAACCATAATAACACTTTTAATATTAAACTTCCTCAAATAATAATTATAACTAATCATACGATTATTAATTTATAATTAAAGTTTTTAAAAATAGGGTTTTACAACAATGATTTGGCCAGTACCCAGTCATATTAGTTTAATAAGTATGTGCCCAAATAATGAAAAAGGAGACCTTGTTTTTGTTTTGATTTATGCCAAGTTAGATTGGTTCGATCAATAGAACCATTTTCTTAGGTCTTTTTCTTGGTCGGCAAGCATATTCTAAAATTAGATAGTTCGTATAGGGAAAACTTTTCGGTATTTGGCCGGATTGATTGGACCAATCCAATTTATTTTTTATTTACCGGCAAAAATGAGAGTTAGAGGAAATTAAAGCATTTATATCTCAGTTTAATCAATCTCGTCCACCTTCAACGTCAAATCCTAAAGAAAATGAAGATGATCTCGGTGGTAGATAGGTTTTAGTATTTGAACACTTCGTATTATCTTTGTATCAACATTTATCTTCTAACGAGTTTTCTAGTTAATTCATTATTTACGTTAGTAAATATATAGAATTATTTTCTATTACATATACTATATTATTATTTTAAATTTTATTATGTTAAATATATAATTTTAAAAATAAAAAAAACTTATCATCGGTGACATATAGTCACCAATACAAAGATATATATATATATATTTTATTAAAAAGATAGAAGTATGTTATCGATGATAGACTTATTTTTGATGATTATGGCGTTGTTATTAAGCATATATGATTTTTTTTCTTTCTTTTCTTTTTTACAAGCACATTGATAGACTTAACTATGATGACGTTGGTAATAATTTTATCACAAACTGCCTTAGAAACATTTTTATCATTGACTTAGTTGTATCAATAATTTATTGTTGTCGGTAAATCATATCATTGACATTTTTTTTTGCTTATTATCAATACGACAACATTAAAAGTCGTCAATATTTTTCTTATTTTTTATAGTATTAGATGAGTTTGTCTGGTTTAATTTTCAAATAATTGATATCACCCTACCTCACCTAATTTCTATCATTATTACTACGTAACCACGATAGAAAATAAGATATATAGACCATTGTATTTTAAGTAGAAATTGGATTTAACATTTCATCAATTTTTTTTTTCTTCAAACAATATAAAGGGCTAGTATATTATCATTGTCACTTACTGATTTTAAGCGAAAAGTAATGGTTTCAATAACCAATTAGGTTTTAAAATTTGAGAATGAGTTTTGACAAATAAGAAAATATAATTTCTCAAATTTTGGATTGAAAAAGTTTATCATTCTTTTCAACAACTATTATCCCACCACCAAGACTATCCTTACACCTCCTATTACAAATTTTATATGTTCACATTTCTCATTGCCATTACCATGCTAGAATACTACCATCACCACCATATTACCAAGCTCCTGCCTCCGCCTCATCTTATAATTGTCACCGCCACTTCATCCTATGGTCATCACTCATTGCCATTGTATACCAACATCCCCATCTCACAACTTTTATAATCATTACCTTATCACTTGATACTGTTATATTACCGCTCCAATCCATTACTAAATCATACCATTGCCCCTCTCTCTATCACAACCCCCTATCCCATCTACCACCACCCTCACTAAATAAGATGTATGTTTGAATGAGTAATACTTGTTGGCGGTTATTTGTTATTGTTGTCTATATTAATATATTTAAAAAATAAATTTATTAAAAATAATATATTGAAATCCAAAACACTTCTCCAAACATACACATGAATTAATTTTAAGCCTCTAAAATTGAAAAACATACACATGAATCAATAAATTTATAACAGCTATATCTTAAAATGAAAAACGGTTCTAGATGAAGAAAACTAAAAAAATAATAATACAGGACTCTCCGAGCCCCAGGTTTTTTAATCGATTTCCTTCGGTCTTTCACAGGACATGTAGACAGCTTTCGCCACGTAGGCATGATCTCTCAAAATATCTAAGTGCCCGTAAACCCTAATAATGCACACACAGCCACCCCATGCCGAGTTTGAGTTATTGAACCGTTCTGTTTCCCATTTCCTCGCCCTCGAGTTTTGTCTTCTGTATGACTATAAAAGCGAAGCATCACGTTAACACAGCTCCTTCTCTCTCGCAAAACCTCGTCTTTAGGGTTTTGCGCCGGCTACACTAGTCTTTTTCAAAAAACCCTAGCAAAACCCCGAGAGTCCAGTGTTCATCATTCAGATGGGGAAATCAGTGAAGAAGTCGGCTTCTAAGGTATGCGTTTCTCATAGAATTCCTCTTATTCCCCGCCCCACTTCTGAGCTTCATTTTGTTGATTTTAGTTCCTCGTGGTGTAGGTTGATGCTGCACCTATCGCTGCGGCTCAACATACTAAGTCAGGAAAGAAAGGTTTGAATTTTTTGGAAGCATTTAATTTTCTTTCCGCGTTTTGAATGTTTATGCTATGTTTAAAGAGCTGTGTTAACCTTGATACTGATATGCTGATGACTTGTCAGGCAAGAGGGAGGCAGATGTTGCCATTGAGAAGTTAATTAGCGCAAAGAAGCAGAAGGTTGAGAGAGATGAGGTTGTGGTCGCTAAGCAGAATGCTCAATCTAAGGCTCTCAGCAAGAAGAAGAAAAAGGAGGAGAGCAGTTCTGACGAATCTTCTTCTGGCTCTGATGAAGAGCCCAAGGTCTGGGAGTTTTTGAATTTTTGGACACTATCATTTTGGTATTTTTTGTATCCCTTTTCACCATGAAATTACTCCTTGAGGTCATAATGTTCTGACAACTGCATTGCTGGGTGATACAGTCTTCGTGTCATTTTCTGCTTGTAACGTTGTCATGTATTATGTTTGGCTTGCGTCCTGATAATTTCAATTGGAAGTTAGCATTCGACGACACTAATGCATCGATTTTTTTCTCCTAAGACCTATTTTGACCAAAAAATAACGGTCTTGCTTGAATTCTGTTCTGGTAAGGGTGTATCTAGAAGTGAAATTCGTTGTCGTTTATTGATAGCGGAAGTGCCTAGATATTATGCATGGCATGTTTTGTGTTGATGCGATTATTGTATTAACATCCATCAATTTTAAACATGTGTTGTTTCAGGCCAAATTAGCCTCAAAGAAGGGATCAGTTGTTAAGAAGCCTGCTCAAGAATCAAGTACTGATGACTCATCATCTGACGATGTTAGTAATACGTAAAAATCTTCCTTCTTTTATGCATGTCACTTATTGTCAGTATAAGCATTTATACCAAGGATGCAAATTTGTTCAGGAGCCTGTTGCTAAGAGTGCAGTTCCTAAAGCAAAACAAACACCTGCTAAGAATGGTACTGCAGTGAAAAATGGCAAGAAGGATAGCAGTTCAGAAGAGGAAGATTCTTCAAGTGATGATTCAGATAGTAGTTCAGAAGATGAAGTTGTAAGTATACAAGTGTATCAATTGATACAATAGCAGTGAATGCAACCTTAACGAAATTTTTACCCAAAGTAATAACTAATCTGTATGTTATATGCATTTATGGATTTTGGTGGGTAACTATTGAGAATTTGCAGGAGAAACATAAGGGAGCTGCACAGAAGAAGCAATTGATTAACAATGCTGTGAAGAATGGTCCCATTGCTTCTTCAAAAAAGAAGGCCCAGTCAAGTGATAGTTCTGACAGTTCAGATGATGAGGATGAGGTGAGTAATTAGTGCCATCCAATGTGCCACTTTTGATGGGAACAGTGGCTATTGTGTAGGCCCTTTGTGCTACTTGGCGGATTGGATGGTGTTTTTGTGCATGATTAATCACATAATTGGCTTTAGTTTGTAGGTTATGCTAGATTGTGATATGTAATAGTACTGCAGTAGCATGAACAGAAAGTGGTTGGCTTTCACCTTTTCTAGTGAATTTTGTAATGCTAGCTAGCAATCTAGTTGACTATTTTGACTGTGTGGATGATGTGGATTGCAAGGTTTTTCTTTCTTCTATTTAAATGTTAATAGGTGTGGCCAAGTATGTGTACTAATAAAAGTTGTTTGTCACTTGGTACTAAACACATGTTTATACTATTTTATGCCCTTTATTCACGTCAATTTTATTTCACATAGAACCATCTGTCATTTGTCATGTTTCTATGCATTTCTCTTGGTTTTCTTTGGAATTCTGTCTCTAAGGCCATTCTCTTATTTACAGGGTGATGTAAAGACTAAACCAGCTCCAGCTTCTGAGAATAAGATGGAGACTGATGATAGTTCGTCAGATGATAGTGATTCAGAAGACGAGAAGGTATGCTCTGCTGTTGTAGGATATAACTAATTTTACCTTCACACAAGTGTAATGAACTTTGTTTTGGGATTCTTGTTCTAATGAATGGTGACAGAAAGTTGCTTCTGCTGCTGCAAAGAAGCCAGCTAAGAAAGATGAATCCAGTGAGAGTGACTCTGACTCTGAAAGTGATGAGGACGAGGTGAATATTCTTCATTATCATGTGTATCAAGGTGGTATCAATTGTTAATGTGTATTAAGGTGTTATGGTTTGTTAACAAGAATCTGTTAGTGATGGGAGTGACCTTGATGAGGATGAGCTGCACATATTCTTATACTTGTGTTATTAACCATTATAACCAACACAATTATAAGAAGATCACTTTTCTCTACAGTATTGAGCTTGGAAAGCTCATACAGTTGGTTGATCATTTTATCTGCGTTGTTTGATCTGCTTTTGCTTCTTTTCTGTTCGCTTAATTTTAATGTTTCCTTGACTGATACAAAATTTTCTTTGCAGGCTCCAGCCAAAGTAGCTGCTGCTTCATTGAAACAGGCTTCCACAGCCCCTGTATTGAAGGTGAATGTCCTCCCAAATACTTGATTTGTTGTATTATAGCTACTATTATTATTATGTTGATTCTTGCTTAAAATCTATTGCTTGGTATTGTTGTATTCTTGGTTCTTGTTGCAACTGATATCTGAAGAGATTTGACCTTTCCTGTTTTGTTCTCTTTGAAAACCAGTTTGTGCATTTGTGGTTTCTCATTAATTTATGCATTTTCACTATTGAATTTAGTTTATGAAATGACGTAATCAACTGAAAAGAAATACATTCTGTCGCTTCATTGGATGATTACAACTTGGAAGACCCTATAACACAAATTTGTCAATATGATAATATTAATCATCGAACAGAATGATGAAAATACATGTCAGCTCGTGTCATTGGATGATTACAACTTGGAAGACCCTATAACACAAATTTGTCAATATGATAATGCTAATTATCGAACAGAATGATGAAAATACGTGTCAGCTACAAGAAAATAATTGAAATGAAGTTAGGTTAAATGCCTGATGCTTATTTATGACACTGATTGAATCATGCAGCGGACTTCACTTAGTGGGATAAAGGTGTGGATTAGCTTGGTTTGGTTTACAGTTTATATTTTCTTCAGTATTTATAAATCATAATGTAATACACTTGTTATGTTTTCTTATTTTTTCCCCCTATTCAAATTGGTTTGGTTTTACAATTTATGTTTTCTTCAGTATTTATAGATCATAATGTAATACACTTGTTATGCATGTTGAAATTGGGCACAGCTTATCCCTGTGTAATAATATGTTGTGTGTTCGTGCTAATATAAATGCCTTTTCCTGTTGTGATCAAATTTCTGTATTCTTAACTTTGTAGGCAGCAGTGAAGAAATCTATTGAAAAAGCTGCAAATGATGATAGCAGTAGTGAGGAGGAAACCTCTGATGAGAGCTCTGATGATGAACCATCTAAAACTATTAAAGCAAAGGTGGAACACATGCCATGGTTATTTTGAAATTAGGCTTTCAAGGCATGATCTTCTTGACTCTTATATATGCTCTGGTTTTCTTCTCCATCAGCCAGCAGCAGATTCCAATAAAGTTACTGATGATTCTTCTGATGAAGAAAGTGAAAGTGAAGATGACAAGCCGAAGGTTAGAATTTGCTATGAGCAAGTTTCCATTTCTCTTTGAAGTCTTTTATTGGCTAATGGTGCATACCAGTGCTGTCAAGGTTGCCAGGTACTCTGAACGGTATATATACTGAATCATTCTTTTCTATGCTTACTACTTGTTTTTCTGCATTCTCCTTCAGCCAGCAGAAAGTAGTGATGACGACTCTGATGATGACAGTGATGAGGATAGTGGAGATGAAGCGCCATCAAAGGTCTCAAAGAAGGTTAGAATATATTCATGAATTTATGTTAAAAGGCTTTTCAAATGATCATTTTCTATTGGCTTTATTTGTGTCCAATGCTGATTATTGTGTAATATTGATGACTACGGGTTTTGATTGTGTATGTTTTCCCTTAGAGCATACTACTATAGAGTGTGGCAAGGGTGGGCTAAAGTTTCAGGCTGGGTGCTAGATCTACCAATTATCTAAAGTTTTGTTCTTTCTTGGGTAGCTTGATAAAAGATATATTGTAGTAATATGTAAAAGATAAATTTTATTATACAGAACAACAATCTCTTTTTCTCTGCTAAATCTTGGGGAACATATTTTGAAATATATGAACATTGAATTCTGCAATATCTAGAAATTGGTTTTATTGTAAAGAAATAAACTGGTCCTTTATTAGGCTGTTATGAAAGATATGGAAGTGTGATTGATACATGGAATGATGTCTATAGAAAGAAAATGAGATTGTATGGATAATAACTGAGTCCCTGGTTTAGTAACCATATTATTTTCATCTTAATCATTCATTCAGTTGTGCGTGTGACCCATCACTTCTTTCGTAAAATGTCCAAAAAAGTCATAGATCACTTAATTTTATCAAATTTACTTTTAGTTTATTTACTTTGCGGTTTGCATTTCCTTTTAATAATTAAATCATCCTGTTACTTGGATGACTCATCCTTGGTAGTGGAAAAACCTATGTTGGATATCACATTTAATCATATTTTGGTGTAGATTGTGTGTCCGTGTGTTTATTTCAAATGCCTTTAAATTAGTATATTCTCTTAAAAAGTCTGGGTTCATGCACCCTTGGGGTCTTTACTAGATTGGTGGCAGGCGTTTGTTATGTTTCATGAATCTTGACCTCAAAAAATGCAGTTACCCTTGGCATCAATGTAACATGTGTGTATGTGTGTGTACTGTGTATTGTTTGCCTTTACTGGGTTGGAGGCAGGTGCATCGATGTGAGAGTTCTGTTTCACAAATCTCCACCTCAAAAAATGGAGCGACCCATGGCAGTTGGCATCAGTTTAACAGATACCTTTTTCTATATTGATTTTATATTGTATGCCTTTGTCAGTGTAGTTTGATCATCGTTGGTGATTGTACAACTAGTTGACATTGCTTGAAGAATTTTATACTTTTGGACTTGGACTTGACTTTTTATTTGCACACATGTGGCTTTGCTAATGTGATTGACATGTTAAATTATTTGATTCACTTTAGGAATCCAATCTATGGAAATACCTTCTGTTAAATTATTTGGATATTTTCCTGCTGATGTTCGCAGGACAAAGATGTAGAGATGATAGATGCTGCTACTCCAAAGACTAAAAGCAAGCAAACTGCTTCTGGAACAGTGACCAAGGCAGTGAGTGTTTATATAGCTTTTCTAGCAATTGGTGTCTGCTAGGGCCATTTCTATGTACTTTGTGATTTTAATACTCTGATTTATTGTGTAGCCCCAAACCCCTGCCAATACCAATGCTCAATCTGAAGGCTCAAATACTATTTTTGCTGGAAACCTAAGTTTCAGTGTCACCCGAGAAGATATGTAAGTACTAACTAAAGTAATTTCTACTAATAGGATGACGATCTATCCAATTTTAGTTTACCCATACTTGTTATTCCTTATGTGCAGGGAGAATTTCTTTAGCAAAGTTGGTGTGGTGGTAGATGTGCGTCTTGCTTCTGATCCAGAAGGACAGTTCAAGGGCTTTGGCCATGTTGAGTTTGCTACAGTAGAAGCAGCGGAGAAAGTAACTTTTGATTTCATTTATATTTTTTTATGGCTGCATATGATTTACTACAATGTGGATGTTTTTTATCCTTGCAACTGTCTTATGTCCCTTGAGTTGCTTCTTTTCTCCATCGCACTTTTGGACATCCTTTCACATGATCTCTGTTATTTGTCGTGACTGATTTTAAATGTTGATTTTTTTCTTGGTATTGAGTAATCTCAAGATCATTGTTTTAAATATTGGATTACCACCCGCCAACAAATTAATGTGAACTTGATTCCCAGGCCTTAGATTTGAATGGTGAGCTTTTGTTGGATCGCCCATTAAGACTTGATATTGCTCGTGGTCGTAGTTCATACACTCCCAGGTACACTAGTTCAGTGACATTACATTGTCCCATTTTTGCTGTTTTATATCTCTCTATTCCTTTCATGTTGTGGGCTGAAATTCTTGCTGAATGCAGTACTGGAGGGGGCAACTCATTCCAGAAGGGTACTAAAGCATCAGCCAAGACTGCATTTGTCAGAGGTTTTGATAATTCTGTGGAGGAGAATGAGGTATAAAGTCTTGGTCACTATAAAATATTACTATATAACATCTTTTGCTCTTTCTGTCCCTGAAAAAATCATTGTTAATCGTAATATTGTGCAGATCAAAGATGCTCTGCGTAAGCATTTTGGGGGCTGTGGAGATATTTCAAGACTAGCTGTTCCGACAGATCGTGAATCTGGTGCCATCAAGGGGTAAATGTTTCTCAATTTTCATCCACTTGGTTATAAGAATGTTTGGGATTTGGTTGCACTTGTGCCCGCCCTCTTTTTCTTTTTTGCCCTTTCTATTGTCTTTTCCTCTCTAAATTTGCAAGCTGAATATCTAGATGCTCATGTATTGATTATAACAATGTGTATATGTTTGGTTTTGTGTGCATGTTTACACACAACTCTCTGTTCTCCTACCTTGGGAAGCCAGCCACATTGCAGTTTATTGAAGGATAAGATTATAAGATGTGTTTGCATTTGGTGTCTTTGTGGCCATTTTTTTTTAATGCTTCAGAAGTCAATTCATAGTTATTCTGAGAGATGTTTATTGGATGACACTTTATTTTCCTCCTTTCACCATCATTGTCAGCAAACAAAACAGTTTTGTTTTGTTAAGAGGTTTACCAGTGACGCACATGTGACTTGCCTTCTAAGGAAGTTGACTTTGGAGAAGGTTTTCCACTGAATTGAACTCAAGAGAGGCATATATGTTGAATTTTCATATTAATCAGTACTATCAGGCATGATGGACCTTAGAAATGGATATGGTCTCCTTAGGTTAAATTTTTCATAGGCTTTCTCATATGAACTTGATCGTATATTCTTTTGCAGAATCTCTAATCTCTAATAATAATAGTAATCACTACAACAATCATGAAAATACAATAATCAGATTAGATTAGCAAAACTAGTACAATGATAAACATTGACATAGCCTAATCAAATTTCCTTGTCTCATATATTTACCGTCCTTGAAGTTCTTAATTGGATTCTTGTAGTTGGCCTAAATGCGAGCCTGGTGTACTTTGTTTTAGCTTTATTGGGGTGCAATAGTGTGTAGGTTATCTTGGTCTGTTTGGCTGCTAGTATATAGAAGTAAAAATCATGTTGACCCAACCCCCCCCCCCCCCCCCCAAAAAAAACGTGAGCCTATCTTCCATGGCTGAAGGCACTTTTTTTGTACACAGCCAAATGTTGGCGGTGATGTCCTCGAGATATTTCATGTATGTAAATGAGCCTAGCAGAATACCCTGGCTCAGGCCTAACTCTTTTGAGTAAATGAGTCTAAAATAAGGTTTGAATTCGGCTCATTTAACTAAACAAACGAGGCGAGTCGAGCTTTAAACGAGCCGAGCTCATGAGCTAAAGCTAAAAAATGAACCGAGCCTCACTTTTTTGGGTTCGAGTTCGGCTTATTTAACTAAAAAAATGAGCCAAATTGAGCTTTTAATGAGCTGAGAGAGCCTGAGCTGAGTCGAATACCAAACTTGCTGAGGTCATTTACAGTCTTAATTATATGTGGCGCAAAATGCTGACTTGTTATTGATGCCTGCATTCTGGCTTGTTGCTTGATGTGTTTGCCAGTTTTTGTTGATCTCCAGTTTCATTTGGACTGCAGGATTGCGTACATAGACTTCCTGGACAGTGATAGCTTGAACAATGCGTTGGAACTCAATGGATCTGATCTTGGTGGATATTCTCTGTATGTGGATGAGGCAAAGCCACGAGGAGATAGCAATGATGGTGGTGGTTGGAGTGGTGGGAGAGGAAGTGGCAGGAGTGGTGGAAGAAGTGGTGGAAGGTTTGGTGGAAGGGATAGTGGGGGTCGATTCGGTGGTAGAGGCCGTGGTGGAGGAAGGGACAGTGGGGGCCGATTTGGTGGTAGAGGTCGAGGTGGTGGTAGGGGCCGTGGAGGTCCTAGCATGACACCATCAGGTTTGTGCTTTCTGTACCTTCCTATTAAGACAATTATCTGATCTATTCTTGTGCTCCCCAAGTGGCGCTTGACAGTTTTATGTACTGTGTTTGTCGTTGGTACCGTGCATATCTTAACTTGTGGCGCATTTATCTGGTGCAGGCAAGAAGACAATTTTGGCTGCTGATGATTAGTTTCATCTAATTCGAGGTGGTTGAATGCGAAATGTTTCGTTATGTAGAATTTTTCGTATGATTACAGATTTTCTTCTGTTTTTTTTTTCCTTTTTGGTCATGGATACTTTGGTCTCATAGTAGAGATGTTGAGTTTTGGTTGTAATTTTGTGCTGTTAGCAGCTAAGTTCCCTTTTCTTGCTTTATTGCACTATTATAAATCCTCCAACCATGTGGTTTCTAGTTATGATGTTATCAGGTGAAAGGTCTGACAAGAATATCCAAGCTCAAATATTTTGGAGCTTGTTTGGTTTAATTTTTGATAAGTAATTTTTTATAAAAGTAATTATTAAAAGTAATTATAGATTAAAATAAGAGTTTGATTTTATTTCTAAAATATTATTATAAAAAGATAATTATTAAAAATTATCTTCTATAAGTAATAAATTAAAACAAGTTTTATCTACTTTTAAAATAATTTATGCATGGTATTTTTTTTAACAAAAGTCGTTTATAACAGAGTAGCAGTGCTTCAGCTTGCTTCACCTTCAGCAAGCGACAGAGTGGGGCATTCATTGTTAGATGTTAACCTGAAAGACTGCAAGCTTTACGGCGGAAACAGAGTTTGCGGCTCCAAAAAGATAGTTTTGCTAGTAATTATATTGATATTATAATTTAATTTCTCCGGCGACTTTAATTTAAAGTTCTTTAAGTTTCATGCAAATTCCACGCTCAATTTGTCTTTATTTGTCAACTTTTTTGGCATGAGCAATGGTGAAAAAGAGCATTAAATTCTACACGGTATGTACATTACAATAATGTTAGCCTTATAGGTATTGAAATTAATTATAAAGATGAATTCAAATGAAGAAAATACTTGAGACAAGCACGGATAATATTAATTTATTTGCAGGTTGATGCATTTATAGAATTCCCCTTTATTGGAAGTCTAGTGGCCATTCTTCTTTTGTACAAAGAAACGGACCACGAGGAGTGGATGCGAGTGGTTGCTCGTGAATTCAACCTTTTTGCAATTTGCTTCATGACGGCGAAAAAGAATAATAGCTTGGGTTTGGTCAAATTACATTGGAATCTAAGAGGGGAGTTGGGAACGGATTTAATGGGAGAGAGAATTTAGGGTTCGAAGGTGTGGCTGTGAAGCATCGACGGCTAGGTAAAGGGTGTGACCACGAGGAGTGGATGCGAGCGGTTGCTCGTGAATTCAACCTCTTTGCAACTTGCTTCATGACGGCGAAAAAGAATAATAGCTTGGGTTTGGTCAACTTACATTGGAATCTAAGAGGGGAGTTGAGAACGGATTTAATGGGAGAGAGAATTTAGGGTTCGAAGGTGTGGCCGTGAAGCATCGACGGCTAGGTAAAGGGTGGCAGCCACGGAGGATGAGGGATTCAACTTGGTATCTTTTGAATAGATGGATAATTGGAATAAAAATATTTTATAATTTTTAGTACTTTATATATATATTGTAATACCCCAATTTGAGTGGAGTGTTATAAAGATTGATTTGGCTACTTATACCAACATGGTATACCATTTTTTGGTGATTCCGTCCTAAGAACTTCACAGTTAAGCGTGCTGGCCGTGGAGCAATTTTAGGATAGATGACATCCTAGGAAGTTTCGGAAATTTTATAAAAATTTCTCGGGAAGCACGTGAGTGAGGACAAAGCGTGCTGAAATGACTCATGTTGATCTGTGGGGTCAGCCGATCAATTCGAAAGTGCCCCAAGGTAGCCCCCGTGTGGTCGTGTTGACTCGGGGTGTTACATATATTTCATATGATTTTTAATATTTAATATTATAGAATTTATATAATAATAATTATTATCAAAAGATATATATAGGAAGATAAAAATTAAAGATGAAAAATGAAAAGTAAATTTGAAGAAAAATAAAGATCAAATACTAATAAAGTACAATAAATAATTTTTTTATATTATTAATTACTTATATAACAAAAGTAAAAACAAATATATATTTTACTTGTTAAAGTATTTTTAAAAAAGTAGATTTATAAAAGTAGTTTTTATCTAAAGGTAATAATTAAAAATAAGTAATACCAAACGACACCTAATTTAGTTTTGAGAAGAGCTTGAGAAGGGGCGAAAAAATGCAAGTTTTAGGTAGATTAGTTGATTACTCCTCAAAATTAATTAATTAGTTTATTCTTACATTTATATTCTTATCTTAAAAGAACCATTTAGTTGGTTAGGAAAACTAAATTAGTGAAATCAATTGATTAGTTTTTAACCAACTTATTTTGTTGAATGCTCAAATATTTTTCTTAATTTGTCTCAAATTTTCACCAAATATGTTGTAGTATATTGGGATAATTTTTATAATATTCTAATCATTAGTTCATGTTATTTTACTAAACTCTTCAAAAATACCTTTTGAATTAATTTTCTCACCAATCATCTTCTCAATCCATTTCCTCACTCCTCCATTAATAGGAATTGGTTGTAGAAACTTTTGTTGCCTACCCCATCATTTGATCTTGGCTCTGAATTTTTCAATCCCACCCACACTTCATCATTTTGTCTCCTTAAGCTTGTACTACACACTCCACTACCCCCTCATTTGGCTACTCTCTCTTCTCTTTCCTATCCTCCCTTATGTTGACTAAGAGGGTTGTGGGTAGGGGTGTGCATTGTCGGATATCCGTATCCGAATAGATATTTTTTTTGGATATCGGATCTGACCGGATATTCGATATTCTATATCCGAATCCGCATTCGAATACTCCGGATATTCAAAACATCAGATATCCAAAATATCGGATCGGATTTCAGATATATCTGATTATTGAAAAAAATATCTGATTATTAAATTTACATACATAATCTAAAACTATTTTTTTTTTCTACAGAAACACTTGTTTCATTATTCAACATGCATACAAAAAGATATAATACATGATTAATCATATCTACAAAAATTAGTGATCAAGATTTATGAACAATGATGCACTAGAACTGTTGAACGACCTAAGCTAAGAGATTCAACAAATTTAGGAGTTTTTTTTGGGGTGCTTGCGTGTGTGTGGACCGTGACCTATTTGACTGTTTGTAGAGTGTGGATGTTTATTTTAGACTTTAGTTTAGTAAATTATTTTTGGACTTATGTACTATAGTAAAAAAAATGATCCATACTTGAAGATTGAAAGAAAAAAATAGATTATTAATTAAATTATACCTAAATATAACTGGCTTATTCTTAAAACTGGATATTTTTGGCGGATCGGATTATCCACTATAAAATCGGATTGGATATCCAAAATTTTGGATCGATTTTTTCGGATACCGGATTGATTTTTCGGATTCCGGTTTTTCTGCACAGCCCTAGTTGTGGGGGCCTTCAATATATGACCTCATCTTCATAACATACACTCCCTCATGTTCTCTCATTTTCCTTCAAGCAAAATTTGCAAAGTGTTGAAGAGTTTTCTCCATTCTTTTCTTCTTGCATCTCGGGGCTCCTATCCCTTTTCCTTCTCCACTGTTGAGCTTCCATTGTAGTTTGATCTTCTTCTTATTCATCGTTATTTTCATTCTTCTTTGTTTTCTCTAAACAAAGGAGGATAGAAGTTTAGAGTAGATTGAATATTTATAGGTTTTACTCCTTTTGGATGTCCACCATTTTGGGAGGTGGTTGATTGAAAATGATTTTCCTTATTTTACATTAATTGTGATGCATTTTTTTTATTGATATTGGGTTCTTGATTTCTTAAGGTAATCAAGAGTTCATGGTAGTTGACCATCAAGTTAGGAGTACTTCTTAGTTGTTAGAAGACTTGCTTTAAGGTAAGTCAAATCTACCTTATACTGTGGCTTAAAGTTTGATTGTTAACATAGTTTTTTTTACCATGATTTTAGGCATGTTTCTTCTTTAAGCATGAGTTATAGAATATTGTTGAACTTGAGTATAAAAATGGATAATATGTGTAAGTTGGAGGCCCTCGAGACATGATTAAAGAAAGTTTTGGGTGACTGAGCATGATATGTTCATCTAAATCCATGATCTAAACATGATAATATTATACATCATGTTTCGATCATTTGATTAACATATGATCATTATGGCCTTCCCATTAAATCTTGATATTGATGTAAATCATAAGCATGGTATTTGTGTTTTGAAACTTTAAGGTCGAGAAATGCTATCTTGATAATGTATGTATGTTCAGACCCAACTCTTGTGTTTTAGTATGAGTGATGTTATTTATGAGCATGTTTAGCATGTACTTATGTTATTGGAAGTGTGAGCATGAATACGATAAGTATCATGAGATATTGAGTATGATTTAGCCGTTATGGCCTTGGGATGAGCTTCAATGAAGTAACTTGAGTAGTGTTGCTTTAATTTAACCCTGAGCATGACCCATTTATCCAATGGGTTGAGCATGTTTTTACCTGATTTTTCATAGTTTGGAAGCTTGCTAAAATTGATAGTTTAGATTAGAAGTTATTTAAGTCAAATTGTATGATTATGTATATGTGTTTCCCAATAAAATCAATGAATTGGTAGGGAAGAAACCAATCAACTAATTAAGATAATCCTTATAATGTTGCTTTCGACCCTACACCAATTAACTAGTTGAAGGCTTAAGTAGTTAATTGGTTACACTTAAACTTGTTAACTAGTTTCTCTAATATGTTTAATCCATGTTCTATTGTCAGTTCCAAACTAATCTAATAGTTTGTGAAATCAGCCAGTTGGTCTCTTGAGATAGTGTGTGATATTTTTAAGATTTGACCCATGTAGTTTGACGAAGCTTTGGAATTAGTAGTTGGCATCAATTATGATACTGACCTTGAATAATTGAATTCAAAGAAATGTTAAAAATTGATTAATTTTGTAGTTTATTATCTTGGTTTGTATTCAGTGTTATCCCTTAAACACCCAAATGGATTAATAGGTGGAATTTGGATTGTATTTGTGTTATCACTTGTAAAAAACTAATATGATAATAAGAGTATGTTCGAGTTTATTTCTCCATTTCTTGGGGTAGCCAACCAGAAGTTAGTGGGCTTTTTGCCCCTGCAGTATTTATATTTTCACTTATAACCCTTCCTATTCTATAAGGCTGTATTCTATGAAGGATATGCACATATCCTAAGGATTAGGATTAATATCATGGTAGAATATCATAACATTGGTGCTCTACAAGGTTGAGGCTTGTAGAGCATATGCCATGATTGGTGGGTTTATATTTTTTTAACATTTGATGTTATCACCTAAACACTCATTTTGGAAGAACTTGATGCTTTGGATGTGTACTGTAATCACTATAAAATACTCAGTTGTATGATTCTATACCTTTTGTCCATGGTAGAGAATTAGGTGTGGCTTTTTGAATATCTTAAATAATTGGATTATGTGGTCACATGTTGTATGATAATAATATGGATGATTCTTATTTTAGATATATTATTTATTATGCATTATTGTTATGCTATGCTTAAGTGTTTTAAGCATGTTCATAGGCCATGTTATTGTGTGATCTTTATATGTGGCATGAGCCCTTCCATATAATAGGATAAAATTATTTTACTTGTACTTTACTATACCGATGATACTATTTATGGTCACTGCTTATCCGATAGCTAGATGATGTTGATTTGTAGGTTTTATTAGCTTAATCTAGGTTAGTAGCTATCCATGCTTGGAAATTTATTTTGGTTTGAGGGAGTTAGGCTAGGTGGCATAGAATTTGTTCCTATTGTTTGGGTACTTTTGTTTCTTATTGGTTTTAACCTCTTTCTTACTCCCCTACTCTTGGAGTTGTATTTTTTTCCTCAAAACTTCATTATTATCATATTGTATGTCTCTCACTTGCATCATCTCTTATGTTTTTGCATGGTTTTGTTGAGGTTTAACCCTCGCATCAAGCATGAATTAGATAAATGACTACACCTTTTTAATGTTAGATATAATGGTAAAATTCTTCGATTTTGATTTTCATTAGTGTCTACATATTGTTAAATTTTTTTAAGTTGAGAAAATTGATAATGTTATAGAAAGTCTTTGGATAAATTTGATTTGTGAGGTATTAAAGGGGTGTCTATTAAGCAATGTGATTGTAAACAACACCACTTATAGATATATAAGAATATCATGAATCTCTAGAGCTCATTGTTGCTACATCTTATAAGCTATGAAAGTGAAATAGCTTGAAAGATTAGTATGTTGAAGTTGTATGAGAAAGTTAAGCCACGAACCTTTATTATCCTAGACCATGATGGGAAACCAAGACACAAAATAATTATGTGGTTAATGTGCCATCAAGAAGCCCTAATTGGAGATAAATTACCGATATTGAGAGTATCCTACAATCCAAATGGTGGAGTGTGTGGGATGGAATCTAAGATAGCGGCTTATTTGTTGACTGTTATATGCACTATAAAAACAGTTGTGATGATTCATATTATTAACTATATTATAACAACATTAATTTGAGATGTAACTAATCATTAGATAACAAAGGAAAAGCTAAGCATTATAAAAAAACAACAATATTAAAATAGATTGTCCCATTAATTTTATAATTAAGAATACTTTTTTTAAAATAAAAAAAATAATATAAATAGAAAATACCTCAAAACTATAATATATAATATCATATTATTTGATTAAATTCACATCACAATATTCAAATGGATGAAAATAAAGTACACTTATAAATAATTTTTTATTATATTATGATTTTAAATTATGTAAATTAATTGTGCATTAGTGTAATGGGAGATAGTAAAATAATTTATCATTAAAAAAACCATTATTAAGTGCCTAAGTAGAAATTTCATTGAGTAAAAAATCATTTTTTAAAATTGGAAAAATAAACTTACATAATTTTAAATTATGAAAATAGAAAAAATATGATAAATAATCATATAATATATTGTAGCACTTCTAAAGTATAATAATTACTAAAAATTTCCGAATACTTGTTCTCAATGAAGAGTTTCATAGTGTAAATGAAATTTTATTGTTCCTCCTTTTTTTGTGTTTTGTAATTCTTTTTATTTCATGAGTGATTATACTTATTCTATAAATTGGAAAAAATTACAATAAATATGTAATATATGATGTTGTCCTAATAAATCATATACATAAAATGTAATAGATATTAAAATATTTAGTAACTATATTCATTGGAAAACTATATTTTGAAAATAAAATGATTTTCTGAGGAGAAAATACAATGATATTATTTGTGTTAATAGTGATAATAATTCATAATGTAAATATGATATTTCTAGGTATAAATAATTTAATAACTAATAGTGTTATATTAATATTAGATGGATATTAACATTAATTACGAGAATATTATATTAGAGCATTCAAACCATTCTATATTGTAATCTCAAGAGTTTTTAAACCATTCTTTTAAGATCAAAATGCAATTCAATACATGGATTTGATAATGCATCAAGATAGAAAATGCCACATCAAAATACTCATTCATTACCTTGCACTCGGTTGATCAACCAAGCAAAGTAAAAGAAACTTATGACTAGTGGCCGCTTTACAATAACAAAAGAAAAGCTCCCCCTTCTTAAAAACATGTAAGCCATCTGCCACTTTGAACTTGCATTGAGATGTGCAATTTAGTGCTCTAAAAAAGCATCATGTAAGTTAAACATGAAGCCAAAATCTTTTGAGAAGCATAGTAAAACAGGCAATTTAAAATTATTACCATAAAACATACAACTTTATCAAATATTCTAAAAAAATAATAATAAAATACATATTAGATGATAATCTAATCGATATATAATCGATACAACATGACTATAGAAGCAAAACTAATAAATAACTATCGTCTGTATCAATAGGTAAATTCCCAAAAATGCAATAGTTTACTTTTTTCTTAAAATGAAGCTTGATGAATATTTGTAGGTCTAAATCAAACTACATCATGAGATAATGAAGACAAATGGCATTTGTGTTGTTTTATGATGGCAGTTAAGTGAAACAACAATTGTAATCAAGTACCATTCAAAACAACTGTTTTTCTTGAGGGTGTTAATAATTTACATGTAACTATGAAGCTTTACCATCTAAACCCCACAAACCAACTTAATGATCCATGCACTTGACAAAATTTTACCCTTTCATCACAATAGAAAGTGCCTAAAAACATTTTTTCGCTATCTTGCCAAAATTGTCCTAAGAAAGGCTCGAATGTGCCTAGAAAAATACCTATTGTTGTCTATCCTCAACAAAAGGTACATAGAGAAAGTAACTTTAGACTCGATGCTAACTTTTATCATTGTCTCCTCAATGGCAATAAAAAGACCAGCATAACATAAGTATAACCATGACAACAAAATACCCTTGAGCTGAAAGTTGTAAGATGGAAGCATAATGTCGAAAGATAAAAAGCCTTGAATGCTAAATCCAAGCCTTTCAACATTGAGGTATAAAATTCCACTACCTTTTAACGAATGCACTCACCACACACACAAAAATGCTTCATTGAGCTTGGTGAAATACATTAATGATTGTATAATTGTAATGTAGTTTAGGAATCCAAAACCCTATTCCCTTAGCTAACTATTGTCAAAGTGTAATTCATCTCAATCAAATATCTTCACATTTTAGATAAAAAGAGATATTAGGTTTAGTTTTTAATATCATTAGAGTATCATACCTCTACAATAACTCGTAAGATGTGCTACTGAAGGAAGAAAAATACTTCCAGTTCTAGTACAACCAAATTGACCATTAGAGATAATCAAAATGCTAGCAAACAAATTAGTGGGACAATGTATCAAGCATAGTCTGAAACATTAAGACCCTCATGTACCTTAGGTGAAACTAACAAAGAATAATGCCTTCAAAAACTTGTAGAAAATTACAAATGGACGTGCTGAATCAGTTATAATGGAAGCCTGAATTCATGCAAATTGCAAAATAATACAGAACAATTTACTAATATCAAGAGCTTGCAACACCATACCATCCACTAATTCAACAAATAAATTGATAATAACCATTGTGTTCATATGCAAATGAGAAAAATATTATAAAATAGCGTGCAAACATTGAAAATCATCATTGCTTGCCACCAACATATGCTCACTCATGCGCCCAGCTTCACCTCAAAACATGTAAGCTGAGAAGTACACTCAAAAACTCATTTATGATGATAACTAGGGGTTTGATGCATGGTGATATACATGGTAAATTAGCATATTCCTAAGAGCTTTAAGACGGTGATATACATGGTGTATGATGATAACTAGGGGTTTGATGCATATATACACATTTATGTAAATCACAATGTAAAAAAAATTTACATCAAGCCTATGAATATTCCATCCATATGATACAATAAGAGCAAGAACCAAGTGATTTGTAGCAGGTTTAACCAGTAGGCTAAAGGTGTCATAGAAATCAACACCAAGTTGTTGATGGTTACCTTGTATGACTAACCGAGCTTTGTAACATTCTATTGTTCTATTAACCTTTCTTTTAACCTTGTAAATCCACTTGCAACCAATTATATTAGCACCAGGGGTGGGGGTATTAAGATTTAGGTATTTTTAGAGATAAGATCTTGATATTCATGTTCTATGGCAACATGCCATTCAGGATATTGTGAGGCTTTTTTTATATGTGATAGGCTAAAAATATGCAAATGAATCATAAGGTAGAGGATATTTAGTAGCTAAAAGAGCTTTGGGCTTGAGGTTATTAGTGAGATCTCGGGTGATTATAGGATGTGTAGATGTGTTTGTAGGGTGTAAATGATTTAATACGGGAGGCAGCTATTGAGGGGGAAATAGTGCAAGGTTGGGAGAACATAGGATATGTGGACGTGTGTGTAGAGCATAAATGATTTAATATGGGAGGCAGCTACTACGAAGAAAGAGTAGAGATAGAAGTTGGGTGAGTTGGTGTAGGAGGGTGTGTGGAGGAGGAAGTTGGAGATGCTTTATGTGACATGGGACAAATAGAAGATGATGATGATGATATAGTGGGTGCATGGGACAAATGTAGAGATTACCGTGGGAAAATTAGAGAAGGTATAAATTGAAGAAGTGAAGGCATCATGAAGTAATTGTAACACTACTCCAGAAGCAGGATCACACAAAGGATTGGTAGAGAGATTAGGAAGAGACTTGAAAGGGAATATATTCTTGTCAAAAACCACATGTCAAGCAATGTAAAGCCGATCGATTTGAATATGAAGGCAAATATAGGATTTATTTTTCGAGCTATACCCGAGAAAGACACATGGTTTAGAATGATATTCTAGCTTATGAGTAATATAGGAATGAATAAAGGGATAAAAAAGACATCCAAATGTTTTAAGTAATTTGTATTCTACAGTACGATAGTAGAGACACTCATAGGGAGATTTAAAATCAAGAAGAGGAGTAATGGTGCAGTTAATAAGATAGACGGTGGTGGGAAACACATAATCCCAATATGTAATAGGAAGAGAAGCATGAGCTAGAATAGCTAATCATTTGGATATAATGTCTTTATGATGATGCTTAGGGGCACCACTTTGTTCAAGAGTGTGAGGACAAGATAATCGATGTTGAACCCCATGGTCAGATAAAAAATTGGTAAATTTTATATATTCACCAACCTCATCAGTTTGTAAGTGTTTCATTTTGTATCCAAATTGAGTTTGAGTCATGATATAGAATGTTTAAAGATAGTGAAAACTTCATCATGACTACACAAAAGAAAAATCCAAATGTATTTGGTATAATCATCTAGAAATTGGACAAAATAATGGAAACCACTAACTAAAGTGATGGGAGTAGGCCCTCAAACATCCTTATAAACAAGTTCAAAGGGCGTTAGAGTTCTACGATGAGAGGAAGAAAAATGAAGTCTTTTGACATTTTTTGGTTGAAAAGAACCACAAAGGACTGCTCTTTGTCATAACAATAGGTAAAGAAAACTAAAAAATCGTCTTCTGAACTTTCTTATCATTAGGATGTCCTAACCTATTGTGCCAACCAAATTCAAATGTTCTTTCACCAACAAAAGTAGAAGAGAATATGGTAGGAGACAATGATGGCTTAGTAAAATTTGCGGATGGAAGAGTTGATGGCAACTTATAGACACCTCGATAAAGGTACCTCTCAATGGAACTTTTCCCTAAAATCCTTAACAACACATGTGTTAGGATAAAATTCCATAGAAACATCATTCTCACAATTGAATTGGAAAATGCTTAATAGGTTTTTAGTGATAGATGGCATGGAACATGTAGAGAATTATGAAGGACAAACTTGTGATGAGAGGTGTAAAGGGAGTTTGTGCCAATATTATTGATTGCAAGAAGCTTACCATTTCCTATACGGACTTGATCATCTCCCTGATTATAAGAGTAAACACTCAAATTGTTGAGATCTGAACTAAGATGAGCTGATGCTCCTGAATCATCAATCAACTAGGTTCGACCGCATTATTCGTTGGAGAAGCTATCATGGAAAAGAACTTATGTGGACTCTCTATTGAGTATGCACGATCAAATTTGTGATAACACTCTCTAGCAGTATGTCCTTTTTTGTTACAATTCTAATAGACAAAAACACCTTTGCCTTTGTTGTGATAGCTATTATTTCCATTATTGAAGCTATTGTTTCCATACTTATTCTATCCATATTAATGATTTTTTTGCTCCCCCATATTGTTTCCATGGCTTCGAGTTTGATTAGGATACCGATTGGAATTTTCCTGATACATGTTAAAGCTTCTGTTATTGTTGTTTCCTCCATGATGAGAGCTAGTGGCATAGGCTTCATGAATTACCTACTTTTTTTCTTCTGTATTCAAGTGTTCCTACTCATCAAGTAGTAATCCCAACAAAGAGTCCATAGAAGTAGGATTATCTAAAGAGAAAACACTGAGAGCTGACTTAAATTCTAAATACCTCAAAATAATTCTGTTGAGGATATGCTGAACTAATTCTTGATTTGAAAATTTTGTTCCAATAGTAGCCAATCCATCTGCATAAGATTTTTTCTTTTGAACATAATCAAGAATACTCGGTAGTGAGCAATTTTCGAAGACGCATCCCCCTGGTACAATTTTGTGATTTAAACATGGTCCCAAGCTTCACCCAAACTTCATGAGATGTTTCTAATTTTTCCACCAATGGAAGGGTAGCTTCTATCATACTGATTTTGAGTCACATGCATGCTATAATGTACTTCTTTATCCAGTTGGTAAAGAGAGAATTACTAGTACGTTGTCCAGTGACTTCCCTATCACCGGTAGATAAATATTTTTTAGGAGCTTTTGCTTCTTCGTTGATAACAATTTCTAAATCATAAGTAACAATAAATTTTTTTGGCAATAGGGGCCCAAGTATCATAGCTTTTCTTGGAAAGTTTGATGGAGATGGAAGGGATTGTATTTTTTGTATTTGCGATAGATGTCATATTGAAAAAATGAAAGGATGAGGACTGCTAGTCTTTCAAGCTCTGATACCATGAAAGAGAATGAGGTTTGTGTGATCTCTCTTTGATCCATCTGGAGTAGACTTAATTGCTTATATAAAGTAATCAGTTAAGAAATACATCATCAACTAGTAAATAGGTACAACTAAATGCCTATATACATGGAACTAAAGATTAACAAGTCAAGAGAAAGAATTTGGTACTTATATTGTTAAGAGATATTAGGAGATAAAGTTTGCTGACTTCGTAAGTCAGTAGACTTTATCAGACTTTCCATATATCTAGAGGACAACCATCGAAACCTAAAACACCTAATCACATAAGCTTTAATTTAGAGGCCCAAAAAATCACTATGACTTACCCTCTAGATTTTTAGCTTTGACTTTGGATTGAAAACAATTCCGAGTTGTGTGATCAAGTCAACAATCAAACCTTAGTGTATGTGTTTGAGTCCGCCACCAATTCTGTTACTTCTATATACGGTAGTTGTCCATACCATCCATTGTCGGCTCTATCTCTTACTCTCTCATGGCAAAACACACCACAAAATTTCAACAATATATAATAAGCAAAACATTGAGAGCGAAGTGTTTGAATAAATGGAGGATCAGATTTTCTAGTTATGGTTCGATTTTGTCTACAATATTTCCTCAAACAATTGGTGTGCATGTAAGAAAAGTGTATTCTTCTTGGATGTGATCCCTATTTGTTATAGTGGTAACATACCTCGTTCACCGGTGTTTGCTTGGTGGAGTTTTTTGAGACTCCAAAGTCAGCCTCAGATATTGTGTTATTGTTGTAAGCTCCTTCTCAATTCTCCCCTCCTTCAATTTCATTTCCAATATTTGTGATATTGAATATTAGATTATGCTATTTTTTCTTGAATCGTTTCTATACTTCAATGGTGTGAGTTTGTGACTCATATTTGGTGTACACAATAGTTTGGATTGGTGTGTGAAGTATTTTGGATAGGGATGTAAATGGGGCAGATTTTACCTAAAACCTGATGGATTTTATCCAATGGATACTTAAACGGATATAGATATGGATATGGAGGATGAAAAAAATATCCATTGGATTTGAGTACGAATACGGGTAAGGGATATCTATACCCATACTCGTAACCATACCCATATCCATATCCATATCCATATCCATATCCATTTACCCGATATATAATTACCCCTTTACCCTTAATTTTAAAATAAATATAGTATAAATTAAGGTTAAAATTATCATTTGGCTTAACTCTAAATGGGTTTATCCGTCGGGTAATGGATTTATCCGCTAGATAATATCCATTAATGGGTAAACGGATATCCAATGGATATGGATATAGTTGTTTTAGCGGATACCCATTTGGATATGGGTATGTATTTATCGGGTATAGATACATGTACGGATATGCCCTTCCCAAACCTGCCCCATTTACATCGCTAATTTCAGAGGAATTTGGAGGAGAATTGTGAGATATTCTAGAAGTATGTGAATATTTGACCTTGATTCAATTAGAATATGGAAAAGTGTTGAACATGAAGTTGTAGATCTTTTTGTTAGATTTCCAACACATCAATAATCGGTTTGATTGGAGGTCAAACGAAGAAGTTGTGGCCAAAATATTGAATACTGTCAAAGCTAAAAAAAATACGGGGCCCCATGTTTAGTATAAATACCATGCGATTAGAACCATAATCAGCATAACACCGTCCTCTTCTCTCCTCTTGAGTTATCTTGTAATTTCTTGGTGAATTGAGTGATTTAGGTGATGATTTATTTGATTCTCTTTGTAATCACAATTACTTTACATCAATAAGATCATATGTTTCCCTAATCTATGTTCTTGAGTATTCTTTTCTTATCAATTCTTATGTATTCTAATTGATTCCAATTAGATCTTATTTTTTTTGAATTGGTATCAATCCCCAAAAAATTGGTATCAAAGCACAATGTTCGTGTTCAGGATGTCTACAAAATTTGATATAGAGAAGTTTGATTAGTCTGTGAACTTCGGCTTATGGAAGTTGAAGATGAAGAAAATCCTGATTCAGAATGGATTGGAGAAGGCATTACTCGGGAATTCAAAGAAGCCTACTTCGATGACAGATGATAAATTTGAGGAGATATATCAAAAGGTCCTTTCCACCATATAGTTGTGTTTGTCTAATGAGGTCTTGCACGAAATGGATAAAGAAACAACGACGTCATCCCTATGGCTCAAGATAGTGTCTCTATATATGATGAAATCAGTGACAAATCATTTGTTATTGAAGAGCAAATTACAGGAGTTGAAATTGGGTAAGGGACAATCCCTAAAATCTTATCTTGATGAATTTGACCCTATAATTATGGATTTGACTTTGAGGAATATAGATGTCAAATTATAGGATGAAGATCTTGCTATTACATTGTTGTGTTCTTTGCCTGCTGATTACAAATATTTTCGTGAGACCATACTGTAAAAGAAGGATGATGAGTTAGTTCTTGATGATGTCAAGACTACCCTGCTATAGCGGGAATCAGTTGACCGGAGTTGGTTCTAGTGACTCACATGGTGAGGGACTTGTAGTTAGGGGTAGAACTCAGGAACGACATTCTGATGAGAAGAAGAAGAATTCCAAGTCAAAGTCGAGGAATAACGTATCCAATAATATCATGTGCTATGGATGTCACAAGAAGGGCCATATCAAGAATTTTTTTCCTAATAGGAAATTTGGAGATAAATCTGGGGGATCATCTGGCACAAAGGATGATGCTGCTATAGCCCAATATGATAATGATGATGATGTGTTGACTTCCATTGATAGTCAGACCAAGATTATGGATATGTGGATCTTTGACTCTAGATGCTTTTACCATATTTATCCCAACAAGAACTGGTTCCAGACTCATGAGACAGATTGAGGTGGAGTAGTTCTAATGGGTAATAATGCTGCATGCAAAGTTACTGGGATTAGAGGAGTCGGTGAAGATGCATGATAGCGTGGTCAAAATATTGTATAATGTTTAACATGTCCCTAAGATGACCAAGAACTTGATTTCATTGAGTTCCTTGGATTGTAATAGATATCATTGTGTGATCGAGAATGACACAATGAGGATTACTAGAGGTGCTCTTGTTGCAATGAAAGGCAAGAGGGTTAAGATACTATATGAGCTTGTTAGTCCCACTATTGAGGGAGTAGCTGTGGTAACATCATCTAGTATGTCTGACTAAGATGTTACTAGAATTTGGCATATGCGACTTGGACACATAAGTGTCAAAGGCATAACTTAACTCTCCAAGAGAGGGTTACTGGATGGGTAGAGTACATGTACTATGGATTTCTTTGAGCACCATGTGTTTGGAAAGAAGAAGTGGGTTAGCTTTTCAAAGGCTACACATAGTACGAAGGGGCCTTTGGATTATGTTCACTCTTATTTGTGGGGTCCTACAAGGGTGGCTTCTAAGGGTGGTCTGCAATACCTACTGACATTTATTGATGACTTCTCTAGAAAGGTGTAGTATTGTTTTATTAAAAATAAGAATGATATCTTTGGTGTTTTTAAGCGTTGGAATACCTTACTAGAGAAGTAGATAGGGAGACAGGTGAGGTGTCTCAGGACAGATAATGACCTCGAGTTTGTGGAGCATAGTTTCACAAATTACTGTGAGGACCATGATATTGCTAGGTATCACATTTGTGTTGGAAGACCACAACAAAATAGGGTTGTTGAGAGGATGAATAGGACCCTATTAGAGAAGGCTCGATGTATGTTGTCACAGGCTAGATTAGGCAAGGAGTTTTGGGCTGAGGCAGTTCACATGGCGGTGTTCTTGGTGAATAGGTCACCAAATCGTTCCATTGATTTGAAGACACCTAAGGAGGCATGGTCTGGCAAACTGGTTGATTATTTTGATTTGCATATTTTTAGATGCCCCGCATATGTTTATGTGAATGATGGAAAACTCGAGCGTAGAACCAAGAAGTGTAGTTTTCTTGGTTATACATTAGGTGTGAAGGGGTACAGGTTATGGGACCCAATTGCATCTAAGTTTTTGACTAGCAGGGATTTTACCTTCAATGAGTCTATATTCCTCCAAAAGACTGAGTCTTCTTCTGATAGATTGTATGAAGAGGTGGAATAGGAGAACCTACGTGATGTTACAGATAAGGTGGAGGTAGAGGTTGATTTGGATCAATCAGACTCTTCTAGTATGAGGCCAACTATTCTTGAAGTGGGTAGATCCAGGGAACAAGTGGAGAAAATGGGCATTACTCCAAGTAGACCATGGAGGGTTATAAAGATTCCTGTGAGATATGGATTTAAGGAGTTAAAAGGTTATGCTTTGGCTAATGTTGAGACTGTGGTTGATGTACAAAAGCTAGTTTCATACACAGATGCCATTGTTAGTGCTGATTCTGCTCAGTGGTGTGTTGCTATGGAGGAGGAGATGCAATCTCTATGGAAGAATCAAACACGGGAAATTGTGAAGGCACCTAGGAAGAAGAAAATAGTTGATTACAAGTAGGTGTACAAGTCCACAGGGAACTCTAGGTGTTAAGGGACCGAGGTACAAGGCTTGTTTAGTTGCACTCAGGTTCAGTCAGATACCTGGTATAGACTATAACAAGGTATTTTTCCCTATATTCAAGCATACTTCTATTCATAATTTGCTTACGCATGTGGCTATGTAGGATATGGATTTAGAGAAATTGGATATTAAAATAAATTTTCAACATGGTGAGCTCGAGGAGGAGATTTATATGCGCCAACTAGATGGTTTTGTTATTGAAGGCACGCATGATCATGTGTGCTTAGTGAAGAAGTCATTGTATGGTCTGAAGTAGTCACCTAGACAATGGTACAAGAGGCTTGATCAGTTTATGATTGAGCATGGGTTCTCCAAGAGTGATTATGATGGATATGGATACTTTAAGCAGGTTGGTGATGGTTCTCTGGTGTATCTTTTGTTGTATGTCAATGCCATACTTATTGCAGTAAAAGATTTATCAAAAGTTAACAAGTTAAAAACAATAATGAAGATTAGGGATGTAAATGGGGCGGGTACCCCCATACCCATACCCAATACCTGATAAGTATATTATACCCGAATCCGTATCTGTACCCGAATGAATATCCATTAATATATCCATATCTGTATCCGTCGAATATTCATTACCTGATGAATAATCCGTTACCCATTTAAATTACCCAATGGATATTACTCGACGGATAAATCCGTTATCCGTTTAGATTTTCACTTATTCTATCATATACAAAATCTATAATTTTAATCAAACAACCTGTTATTTAAATATCAAATTTTGAATCTGCTCCAACAAGTTCAAAATTTCAACCTACTCCAACAAATCCATATTATCAATATCACCATTCACCACACTATCAAACAATAAAACAATAAACAATAATACAAGTATGGTTCAAAAACACCATAGCCAATAATATTTGTTTATAAAAATATAATACTTCCACAAATAAAAATAAAATCAATAACTACTAAAACATAATAATATAAATTTGATTAGCTAAAAATAGCATCAAGAAGAAGTTGTTCGTGTTGAGCTCCAAAAATTACATATCACCAATTTATCTTTCCATATTCAACTTCCATATCTTATGGCTTATGCTTTCATCTGAAAAATAAATAAAAAACATAAATAGTTTAAATAATTAAGTATAATCAAATATTTTAATCACTAATAATATTTATATCAACTTTTACCTCATGCTCACTAACATCTGAGTCAGATTCTTCATTTTGCAAGGTAAACCTACGATAAGTTGAGTTCGCAGTACAATCGTTATCTAACAAAAACAAAAAATTAGAACATTAGAATTAAACAAATATAACAATAGATATATTATAATTATTTAAACATCAAATGTATAAAAGTAAATATTACCTTCATTCCTTATAGTAGCCTAAAGCCAATATCTACAACACATTAATGCTTCTAGAGTCTTTGGGTGTAATTGGTTGTGATGAGGACTTACAAATCTCCCACTTGTGCTAAAAGCCAACTTAGAAGCAACTGTAGAAATAGGGATGACAAGTATGTTTCTGGCCATTCTTTGCAAAATAGGATACTTAGTATTTGTCTTCTACCATGATAACACATCAAAGTCGTCCATCTGTGGCATCACAGGCTCCTCCAAATAACAATCTAACTTGGTCTTTTGTGGCACACTATTCATGTCTTGGTTGGCCAACCACTGATTATAATGAAGCTTAAGGGAGACTCTAGAACCTAAAGTTACACTACTAACACTTGAACCACAAATTTGACTACTAACACTAGAATCACGCGATATTGATGAACTTCTCTCCTTACGCTTATACTTCTCTTCATACTCATGAAACAATTCATAGCATATTTTACAAACATTATATACCTCTTCACCATAGGTGCTCCCATAAATGATAGAATAATAACACTCTACCAACTTCAATTTATACCTTGGATCTAAAATAGTTGCCACAACCATCATTTCATCAATCACACTCCAATATTTTTCAAACTTTTCTATCATTTTTGTTGCCATACCACTAATAATTTCATCTTGATCAAGAGACCATTCAATCAAGGACATTCTAACTTCACAAACCTTGGGAAAGTATAAATTGGTAGTAAGATATCTACTCCCAGAAAACATCAAAGTGACATCATAAAATAATGACAATCTCTCACAAATAGATCAAACCAAATTCCATTCATCAATTGTAGGACAATAATTAAAATTAGATTTCAACCGTGCCAAATGAGCAAACACATATTCATACATTAGAGCAACATCAAGCATAAAAAATGTATAATTCCATCTTATCCTACAATCATGTGTTAAGGCTCTACTATACGGAATTTCTTTGACGACAAACCTCCATAAACTTTTCCAGCCTTTTTGGTGTGACTTTCCAATACATAACACTCTCACGTATGTTCTCAATAGCTTTTTGAATGATCTCTATACCATAGATAATAATAATATTAAGCACATGAGCAGCACAACGCATATGAAAATATCTCCCACGTAATAAAAAACACTTCGACTCAAATCTATTTTTCAAATCTCTGATCAAATCATCATTGGTAGTACATTTATCGACGTTAATGTAGTAAGTTTTGAATCAATATTCCATTCCATCAAATAATTGACCAAAACATCACACAAAACTTCAGATGTATGTGAACTTGGAACATAGACAAACCTTCAACAAAATACAATGATACAAAAAATGAACCAAAGAACAACATATAATTACATAATATTAATATTTTAGAACTATAGATGAATATGAGTTTAGTATACCTTATTATTCGACTTTGTAAGGTCCAATGATTATCAATCTAGTCAGTCGTGATAGCCATGAAACCCTTTTTTTGATTCTGAGATGTCCACATACCTTTTGTGATTGAAACTTGAATCTTGATACTACTCAACAACGACATTATTTTGTCTTTTTCATATTCAAACAACTTGAAAATATTGCTTCGTAGAGTGTTCCTTGTAATCATTTTAAAGGATGGTTGAAGAGCTGCTGAATATCTTCTAAAGCCTTCATGTTCCACTATATAAAGTGGATATTCATGCATAACTACCATATTACATAGCTCACGCCTTGCAACTTCTTGATTAAATTCCACAACCATAAGCTTTCCTTTTCCTTCCCCCTTCTGATCAAAACTCAACTTAATTTGCCCTACCCCCTGTATAGGCTTTAAACGTACACATTTCCTCATGTGATCATGAAAATGAGAAGTACCATTTTTTGGATCACTGCTCAACCTCTTATTACAACCTTTACAAATTGCCTTTTTCAAACCATTAATTTCTATAGCATTAAAATGATCCCAAACAACTAAAGTTTTCTTCCTTTTTTTCACTAAAGAAAATGGATTCATTTCTTCTACCTCATCATTGGTGGATGGTTCACTAGGTGTAGCATTACTAGCTGCGCCGGAAGAATATGGTGGTAGACTTTGTGAATCAGTATTCGGTTGGCTACTTGATGCCATCAAACAAATTAATAATCCCAAACACTACACAACAAGAGAACATAATATATACTTACTCTCACTTATTTATATTTACTTACTCTTAGTTATTTATTGTAAAAGGTATTATGATAAAGAACCTAATTACCTAATTTACCTAAACATATTATATAGATAGCCAACAATTACCATAAAATTCATAAACTAATGCAATACCAAACAAAAGAAGATTCAAACTTTATAGATGCCTGCATTTAAACCACTATCTAGTATTCACTACATTAAAATTTTAAAAAAAAATTACGCCTACTTTACTCTTGTTACAGCCAAGACGACATTTTGCCTATAAAGCGTGATGGCTATTTTTACGTTTTTTAATTAGAACTTTGTATGGTCCCTTTTCACACTGCTTTCCATTTGTTACATTTCAAAATATTTACCTCAACTGCAAAGAACGAATCACTTTTTGGATGGAGGTTAGGAGGAATTAGCGGGGGTTAATTTTTATGCCACTTTCGTTTGATACCTTTCTTGGGATTTAGTTTAAGTTAGGTTAATTCAAAGTCAAACATTTATCTCATTTAATCTTGATTTATTGTAACACTAATATGTGTATATCATATCACTAAAGATTGTTCATTTTAGTTAAGGATATGTGCATTTCTCTTATATTACTACTAATTAATATGTATTTTAGTTATATTTTCAATTGGCTTGATGGCTTCTATATTTATTCCTGCAGCCTGCATATAAAGTTTTAATATTATAACATTCATCTATAATATTTCCTAAAGGGGGCGCTTTATGAAAGATTATGGATAGAGATTTTATTCTAAAATTGTAATGCCCTATATATAAAAAAAAATATTTTGTATACTTTTTAAAGTAAAAATGAGTAATGAAAATGAGTTTCAAAACATGGGAGCTAATTTTTTAGTGTTCTTCTCCTCTCAATTCTTGTGTGTTCTAATTGATTCTAATTAGATCTTATTTTTCCAAATTGGTATTGATCCCCAAAAAATGGAAATTGCAACGGGTATATGGAAAAAGTGTTTATTTCTTAGCGTTATTGCTTTTCCTACATTGGTTTCTTGTGTTTACAGGATCATTATAGAGTAAATCAACAAAAGCAATCAAAGTTTCTTAAATCTAGAGGAAATCAACCAAAACCTCAAACACCTAATCACACAAGCTTTAATTTGGAGGACTAAAAAAAAATACTCTGACTTACTGTCTTGATTTTTTCGAGACGGAAGGAAGTTGTGCCTGTGAATTCACCCTCGTTTTGTGATCTACTATGTTCTAAATGACCGATGGATGAGGTTTGAATGTTAGACCACTACTCAACTATGTTGCCATATTTTCTTTGTCTCTCTTTTGCCACCCCAATGCAAGATTTATTTTTAATATGTTGATCTAAAATAACATAATTAATGACCATACAACTAAACAATAACCTTTTCTAAAATATGACAAAAACATTATTCCATACAACTAAAACTAACTTGAAAATTGGAATAAATATTATTTTAATTCTTTTTAAATCAAATTGTATGAATTTTAAAAATAAAATAAATGAAATATCTTTCATAATATATATATATATTAAGAGAGAGTATTTTTTTATCAAATTAGTTAATAGCTTATTTTATTTATTTTTCTTTCACCCGATTATTCTACCTATATTAGAGGTTAATAAAAATTATAAAAATTAAAATGAATAAATATAAAAATTTCAACAATAATTAATCTAGATAATTTTTTTTGTTTTTATAAGAAAACAAAATAAATGAGTTGAATCACTTATTCCACCCCCATTTATGTCAAACTAAACCAGCTATAAAACTAAGAACAACCTTATAAGCGGTTTGAGACAACAACAACACACCCTTCTCTTCAACAATATTACCAATAAATTTAGCTTTTTACTATACCAGGCTAGTTGGGCAATACACATTTTCCCAAAACTTTGAAATACCTATACTGAGTAACATTAATTATGGACACATTATCTTTAGTCATTTTAAAATTCACATTGGTAAAAAATGACTTATCAATATTAACAATTGGCTAGAAAAAATTGTTGTGGAGTTAGTGGAAATAACATATACCAACTTATCCGAAGTACCCGTGATTGTATTTGTCAAAGAGAATATGATGGTGGTGCATATCTCCACCAGGACCTCTAGGATGCTTTCTTTGTAGATATGATCGTTTTCAATGGATTTATGACCCCCTTCATTCTTATTCTTCTTCTAGAATTTGGTCATCGTATTTAGGTGAGGCTAGAGGCTGGCCGCGAGGATTCAGGATCAAGCTTTTAGGAAAGAGGAACAAGCTTTTTGATGCAATATTTATTACTTTATTTTTTTATGAAAAAAATATAATATTTATATTAAATAAGAACACTTACAAGTCTTGAGAATATAATTTCCTTACGGTCATATCATACACAAAAGTATGGTTGATATCCAACAAGATAAAGTCATCAGACCTACGATTTCTAAAAGTGACAAGTCTGTCTAGTTGTTCTATTTGCTTATTTGAAAGCATGAGTGGTCATCTTTTCATAGAAATGTTTCCCAAGAACCCTACAATCCAAGATAAAGCCAAGACATGGGCGAGTGGCATGATTTGAATGCAGGAGATGAATCATAGACAATGCATCACATTCTACATGTAGTTTTTTTAAAGATAAAGATAATAGCTAGTTGGAGCCCATCCCTTACCCCCTCCATATTTTCTATTGTAGATTATTCTTCACATCTATGTTTCAGAAAAAACCTCCTATCCATCTACCTCCATCGTTTCTTAGAAGTCCTCCTACCCCAGATTTATGCTCGTTTGGTTAGATGGATCCATTCGTGTTGAGTTTTTATTAACTGTAGTCATGTGATTCCCATCCAATCATAATCTATTTTTTCCCTTGTGGGTGTGCTTTCTTGACCTATTTAATGATAAGAAAAACCATTCAAACATCCATCTTGAAAGAAAGGTGAAGATATTGTCAGTTTCTTACATTTTGAAGATGATTTTATTCCTTCAATGCCAAAGAGCTGAAATGGCAAGAATAAAAAAGCAACCCTAAGGGATTTTCCAAATTTTCTTTTGTTTCTCCCTATAATTTATTTTAAACCAGTTGATAGAATTGCTCTAGTTGGTAAACCTTGGTATGTTCGATGTTTGCAATTCTGACTAGATTTTATGTAAAGAGGTGTAATTACAAAACCTATGATTTAGGTTTTCTACCTATGTGACACATATTGGGCAAATATGGTTTTGGATATTTTTCATGCTAAAAAGTGGTTCTTTGGATGGAAATCAACCATGTTGACTTAGCTAGGCCATGAGCTTCATTCAGTTTGGTTCTTCTATCTACATATCCAAGTCCAATCTCCATCCATGCCTCTCATGTTGCTGCATAGAATCTCATTGTATGTTGATCTAGCACTAAAACAATATGTTGTTGTGAATTTTTGTGCTTGTGAATCTTAGAGGCTATGTATATGTCCAGAGTCTCTAGCCTAAGACCAAAAGATGATCCTTACTTTTGAGGTTTGCAACATGTACTCCTAGCCCTCTTTGTTTTTGAAGAGTGTAACAGTTTACCATGATATACGGTGAATGTTTTTTTTTTGAAACATCATCACCCCTATGAAAACCTCTTGTTATCCTATCCATTGCATTTTTTTTCTCTTAGGGATAACACCCACTTGTATTTTTAATTATATGATTGGTTTAAGAGAAGCATTTGCAAGAATGAGTCTTATTGCTAGAGAAAGTGAGTTAGCTTTCCATTTTTTCAACTTGTCTTTAGCATGCATACCAAATAATGGAAATTGATAAAGGATGCTCTATGATGAGGTGTTGGATATCCTAGGTATTTGTTGAGGTAAAAAACTAGAGCAATACCCATTGTGTATGCAATCCTTGCCTTTTTTGCACGTTGCATATCACTTGAGAAGATAATGCTAGATTTTTCTATGCTAATCATTTTACTTGAATCCTTGCAAAACTTTTATAGAGCCTCTTGAAGTATATTAATGCCATTTTTATTCATTTCAAAGAAACTAATGGCATTATTTGCAAAAATAAAATAAAATATAGATGTGAAAAAGCTATTTTTTTTACAATGGGACTAGGTGCCCACTTATTTCTGTCAACTTGCAAGGTGATTGATGCATACAATAATTCCATGCACATGATGAACATATAGGGATATAGTGAGTCCTCTTGCCAAATACCCCACGATGTACCAAATGATGACGTTATACTTTTTTTGACAATAATTTAAAATGCGGGTGATGAAATAAAAAACATGAAGAGATAAATCATGTTGTTTTGGAGATTGAACCACTCAAGTTTTTTTTTATTGATGAAGCCCCAACTCAGTCTATCAAAGGCTTTTACAAGGTCAATTTTGATGATCATGTAACCCTATTGACTAGTTATTTTATGTTTGATGGTGTGGATAGGCTCTCATGTAAATAGGACTTTCTCATTGGCTTTATGATGCAGGAGCATCCTCATCTAATGATAACACTCTTACCCTTAAGTTTCTTAAGTTTGAGAGTTACAAAACTATCCTTAATTGGATAAATTAATCACTCCTAAAAAAAATAGCCATGCAAGACAAGAAAGCCATGCAAACATTATCAACTTTTATTACCTCCACATAATAAAATTCCCACCTTTTTTAGCCACGTTTTTTCCACATTTTTCTCACCCTTTTTAGCTCCAAAAGTACTCCAAAAACACATCCCAATCTGCACCTACAATAGCCACACAAAACAAACCAGAAGTTCTTCTCAAGCCACATAACATGTCCTTTTCAGCACTTGGGAAGAACAATGCAGATTTTTGGGAAGAATAAGGAAGGCTAGACGACATTCTTTGCTCTTTTTTGTCCCTTAAAAGATTATAATGACCCTTGTATCTTTCCTTATGAATCAAGTAGCATCTTCATGAGTTGGACACATGAAGAAGAGATCAACCATTTCAAAATCATCATGGAGAAACACCTCATGGCCAAGTGACATAAGGTGGTATATTAGGTAGTTTCTTTTATTTGTTTTAGCTCAAATAACTTTCATTAGTTGTGTAAATATTAATCTTTAATAATAAACTCCATATATAAGTGCAAAGGAAAGAATGAAAGAGGGATCAACTTGTTTTTGGCTGCACATTTCTTCTCTTAAAACCGAGAGTCCTCAACCTTCAACTCTAGTGTAAGAGTTTGAAGTTTAGCAAAAGTCTTCTAAGATTTATCCTAAAGAGTTTAAAAACTAGATGGTTCTTGTAAGTATTAATTCAAGGATTTACCAAGAATCAATTTCATCTTCTCAAATCTCTCCCCATTCTACTCTTAATTTTTGGTTGATCTAATCTTAATTAGACACCACTTCCTAGCATGACCCAAGTTGGATCTCTTATGCGTCACTCTACGTCCTAGAAGGAAAACACCTTGTATTAGGTAGATGATATTTCTTAGAATTGGGCAAAATCAGTTTGCCACACCCATAGATTGTGTTGCATGGGATGATTGGTCTAAAAAGGGTGATTATATCTACACTATTGGCTTTAGGTATCAGAGTAACAAAGGTGTGATTGAGAGTTTTATCAAAATTTGTGAGAGTCCATGCATCTCTAATAAACGAACACAATTTTTCTCCGATAATGTTACAAAGTTTTTGGAAGAAGTAGGGATGAATTCCATTTGATCCTAGAGCCTTTTTTGGGTCGATGCTAAATAATGCTATGTAAATCTTGTCGTTTGATGATAATTGTGATATAGTATCCTTTTCACTATCTAAGCAAGCCTTTATAAACTAGATTTTATTAAATGAATTTAGCTTAGAAGTGACAACCACCTCATTGAAGAGTAATTTGAAGTAGGAGAAGAATACAATCTTGATGTGCAACAGGGAGGTGAATCTATCTCTTAAGGAGGTAAGTAGAGAACATATCACATTACATCATCTTATTTTTATAATAGATGTTTGGAATAATTTTGTATTAATATCAAAAAAGAAATTTTTTTATATTTTGGCCTTGTTTCTCCAAAACTCTTCTTCCATAAGAATGTTCTATTCTAGTTTCATTATTAAGTTCAATTAACTGATAATACTGGGTATATGTTGTTTTGGTAACAATAATAGGTATATATCTATGTTTAAAGCTTTAAAATAGGACATGAGCCATGACCATGGTCCTAGAATTTTTTTTAGAAGCTTGTAAAAAAAATAGGTAGGAAAATAATATTTATAAAACTATTTATATATATATATATATAAAGAACAAAGTATTAGAGACAAATAATGAGCTGGTTAAAGCCTTGAATGTCAAATTTCACCAACCTCATGTAGACCTTGTGTCAAGTGGTTGAACAACAGTACCAAAGGCTTACATGGAGTGATCAAAACTAATATAATAATGTTTATTCATAGAATTTAGTGGGCTTTATGCACAACTGCCATATCCTACATCAATTTGGCATTATTTGTGAATAATATTCATATGAGATTAAGGAATGTTATAAAGCACGGGTTGTAAAGGGAAATGATAAATTAGATTGATGGATATGAAAAGCCATAATGTAGTTCTTAAAAATCAAAACAATTAGTGAACTAATATCATCATTAGTTCATTAACTTATTAATTATACTAGTGGTTTATATTAGTTGGATTAGTATTACATGCTTGGTAAAAATATAAAACATGTAGAAAATTAAACCATCCTTAATGTTTACTTTCTCTTAACTAATTTTTTAGTTAATTTCTTAACCAATTAATTGGCTCTTAATTGACTCAATTTAAGGTTGTTAGAATAATTTTTTTTTACCTAAGATTGATATGGGCTATTAACATTAGATATATGACCCTAGTGTATTTGTAGAGTATATAACACCATTGTTAAAGTTAAAGAACACTAAAAATAAAAATTTTAGGCTCTTATTGTAACATTATTATTTTCATTAACTTAAAAAATTATTTAAAAGACATAACACAGAAGCTAAAACAAAGAATGCGTATGAATCCACAACATCCAACATAGAGGGAGGTGTATACACCACCTAATTTATGCCAAATATAAGGCTAAAACAACACAAACTTTGTGTTCTTATACCTTTACAAACTTTGTATTCATAACCATTTGTTCCAAACAAGTTACAAACACACAAGATCTTAAAAGCTAGATAGGGGGCTTAAGTGTAAGGGAAAAAGGACGTATGAGCCCAAAAGATATCCAAAAAAATAGAAGCAAAAGAAGAATACCAAACATCCCTTACATTCATTCCACTATACTTAGTGTTACAACTTATATATAAAAAAAAGTAGAGATCCCTAGGCCTCTGATCTTCCTACCTCTTAGAGTCCTTTGAGTAATGCATATTTTGCACACAAGTCCTTGGAATGGTGTAACACTAGCATAGATTCCTTGTAGTGAGTAAACCACAACTCTAATAAATAGGTAGTATGCTCACATATATGGTTCATACAAACAAAAAGGTTTTAAACATAGCATAGCTCATGCATAGAACCATATGATCAAATGCCATACCAAATATTATGACATAATGTTGAAATAATCAACAAAATACAAGATATTTTCTATTTTCTTATATCAAATAATTTGGGAAGAAACTAGATATCGTAAAGGTTAGATATACTTTTAATAAAAAGCGAATAGAATATCCTAAATATTTGATTTGATTTTTTGGATACCAGATTAGATTTTCAAATCTCAAAAATTTCAGACAACCTTTTGCAGTGTTAAGTTTTTTAAAATTTATTTATTTTTGTAATTCAAACATTAATAATAATATTTTAATAATATCTTTATATAAAATAAGATAATCACATGAATATATATATATATATATATGAATTTTAACTAATATATGATATTCATTTTCAAAAATTTCTTACAAAATATATCAAAATTGTTAAAATAATTTTTTTATATGAATATTAAATATATTTCATATCTAATCCATATATAATCTACATTTTTGGATATTAGGGAATTCAGATATCCAATGTAAGGGATGAAGGGAACAAATCTGATTTGGAAGATACATATATCAAATCATAAACACCCTAGAGGTTACTGTAGTGTCTACTACTTATACTAAGTACATGGCTATGACTAGAGATGTAAATGAGCTGAGCCAGTTCGGTATTAAGATAATTTCAGCTCATTAAAAGATCGGTTTCGTTTAGTTAAATGAGCCGAGCCAGAGCCTCACTTTTAGGCTCGTTTATTAAATGAGTTGAGCTCGAGCTGAAAAAAGCTCGGCTCGGTTCAATTTTTGGCTTTGGCTCGTGAGCTCGGCTTGCCTCGCCTCGTTAAAAACTCGGTTCGGCTCATTCGTTTATTTAAATGAGCTGAGGCCAAACCTTATTTTAGGATCGTTTAGTTAAATGAGCCGAGCCTAAGCCTAGGGTTATTCGGCTCGACTCGACTCGTTTATAGCCCTAGCTATAACTGAGGCTTTTCGGGTAGCTACATAACTTGGTGTAACATCTCCAAAGTTACTACTGGTTTTATTTTCATATTTTTATGGAAGATAAACATAAAATATTTGGGAGTTACCACCACACTTAATATATGTTTGATTTACCTTACCATTCTCATATTAAATACAAGGTAAAACATTTATGAGCATTAAATAAGATAACAAGGGGAATTTTCATGAAGCATAGAAGAGTTTGGAGATAAACTCCAAGTACAATGATAATCAAAGTACAGTAAAATGGAATATTATGGAACTAAGATTAAGGTATCCAAAAAAAAATAGTATCTATCAGATAACCTAAACTATACATGCAATACCCATTTAAAAGTTACTCCTCCATAGAAAGTACATTAAACTCATAAAATTAGTCATTAGAAATCTACACATCAATGTGTATATTATTTGATCATGAGAATGAGCAACACCCATAAAAAGGATGAAAAATATTTTCACATCGAATAAAGTAACAATGCACATCACATAATAACCATACAATTAGATAGATACTATATATGCACACACGTTCATGATACAAGGTAACTCAAGGGAAAACTAGATTAGGGTTCCATATTAGGCGAGTATACCTTTTTAATTACTTTATTCACTTGAGTTTAGGGATCCTATTATTCATAACTAGTGGAACTGTATCAAGCCATATTGACCCCTATAGAGGAAGACACACTTGAAAAACACTACTAATATATGGTAGACTGGAATGTAACCATTCTAGGGCATAACACACTTAGGAATCACAAAGTAGACACCTAATCCTTAAGTATGTATACCATTATAAGATGGTGGAATAGTTAATATAGAGTAGATATAGGGCCATCCTAACTATCACAATAACTGAGAAATAATAATATAATTAGTACAATGATCCTTACTCACGTGATCTTCCACTTATTTTATTAGTGTCTTATCACATGGGTTATGGTTTATCACTTATTACATGGAATACCATTTATCATAAATTCATTCTAACAATTGTGATTATTTAATAAGTTAGTAATTGAATAGTGAAGAAAATTTGTGGGGCTCTAAACTCCTGCACTCCCGATAATGGCTAAGAAGAATAAGATCTTGCCAAGGAAGCCACTAGCACTAACCTCGTCGATGCCTCAACCTGTTCTAGACAATGTTTTGGATTGTGAGGATTAGGATAACCCTAAATTGAATTTAGAAACTACAAAATTGATGATATCTAATCTCCCAATCCCAAAACTTGCATCGCAAAATGTGCCATCAACTTTAGTAGTACCTTCAATCAAAGTTTAGGAAGCTATGACTATTTTAAAGACTCTCGTGAAATGGAGTGATATTGTTTGTAATAACAGACAACCATAACACCTAATCAAGCTTGATTACTCCCCACCTTCTACAGTGGATGAGAAACCTATTGCAGGACTTTCCGCGGAATATATAAATAATGAATCCATGGCCTAGAAATACTCTCTTATTGGATTGATATGCGGATACTAACCATCTTTCTACCTAATGGAGAATTTTTTTAAGGCAAATTAGTCCCATGTATCCCCCTTGCATTAAGTCACATGAGAATGGATATGTCTTATTCATGTTTAACAAAGAAGAATACTGTATGGAAATCCTTTAGGCTGGTTATTGGTATATAAATGCTAAACCTCTACTTTTCAAGCATTGGCATATAGATTTTACCTTTAGTAGAGAAGAATTCCAATTACCACCTCAATAGACCAAATTGCATAATCTCCCTCTTGTTATGTGGAGCAATAACTCACTCAGCTGAATCTGTAGTTGTGTTGGTAAACCTATTGGTATAGATCCCACTACCTCATCTAGACAAATAATTTCCTTTTCTAGAGTCCTAGTAGAGATGGATACTCATCAACCATTCCTTTCTTCCATTTCAATTAAGATACATAACGGTGTGATCATGGATCAACGGATTCTCTTCGAATGGAAGCCAACATATTGTTCTCCTTGTCACAAGAATGATCACAATACTAACTCTTACCCTTTGAAAGCACATAAACATGGAGTTAAGAAACAACATACCCAATGGGTAGTTGTAAATAATAGAAGAGCATCTCAAAATGCCCCCAGCTATAGAGAATGCAGTTGAACCAAAGAGAAAACAAACTACCTGAGTCATCTCAAAATGCCTCATCATCCATTTGAGTACCCTTATGACTCAGGATTATCAATTAAAACCAATTTGCTCAGGCAAGCTTACTGCTAGCATAAGTAACCTAAGTAACCATAAAGTAAACTCCCTCGATGACCAGCAACACGTTGAATCTTCCAACATGGATGAATTCCCCATTCAAGATGGATGGAAAATGGTAACTAGAGGTTCTAAGGGGTTCCATTACTTGCTTGAATTCCATATCTGGTTAGTATGAAAGTAGGATGTTGGAGTATTAAGGGACTTAATGATCCCCTCAAACAGATGGAGGTGTGTGTGTGTGTGATGTGTAAATAATAAAATTCAACTTGTTGGAATTTTTAGACTAGAATAAAAAAAAGGCAATTTTAGAAACATTTTTAAAAAAGCTTATGCGAAACTAGAATTGGATTCATAATTACTCTTCCTATTACAATGGTATAGTATGGGTTGGCTGGGATCCTAATACCTATCTTATTGAGGAGTTATCTTCTATTGACCAATGTATACTTATTAGAGTGAAAGATGTAATTGGTATTTTCAAGTTTTATGCAACCTTTATCTATTCCCATAACCATGGCATAGATAGAAAACAATTATGACATTGGATGATACAAACAACAACACCATTTTTCTCACCATGCCTCATTTAGGTGACTTTAATGTAGTCCTGAACAACTAAGATAAACTATAGGGAGGTAACCTTAATGATCAAAATTTAAGGGAATTTAATGCATGTATCTCACATCTTTATATTATTGGCATGAGATTCATAGGCCAGTTCTATACTTGGTGTAATAAGCAGTCAAGCTTTGATAGAATTTTATGCAAATTAGATAGAGCCCTAGGAAATTTCAGTTAGTTTGGTCATTTTGGTGGAACTATAACAAATTTTCAAGTTCCATGTATTTTGGATCACTCATCTATTATTGTGAACATTGGTCCTCTCTCCTCTAGATGTAATAAAACCTTTAGGTTCTATGATATATGGGCTGAGGGTAGTATGTTTGATTAATTTGTGGAGCAAGATTGGTCTTCCCATGTTCAATAACTCCCTTATATCATATTATGTAAAAAATAAGACTCCTCAAGGTCTCTATGAAGTAACTGAACAAAATAAAATTTGGTAAAATTTGTGACAAGGTCACTAATGCGAGAAAGGAGCAGTTTTAAATTCTGGAGCAATTTACCCACCATCATTTAAATGAAAATCTAAGTAAGCAAGATGCTATACTACCTTGAAAACTTTAACATATATCTAAATGTGAAGATATTTTATTCTAATATAAGTCTAGGTTTACCTATCTTAAACTTGGAGATGCAAATACTAGATATTTTCATGCTCTGGTTAAAGGAAGAAAATAAGTAAACGAAGTCCACTCAATCACTGATGACCTAGGAATTGTCCACACAAATCAAGATGGTATGTTTAGGGTTTTCTCTGAGTTTTATAGTAAAATCTTGGGTGAAACTGTAACACCCCGAGTCGACACGACCACGTGGGGGATACCTTAGAGCACTTTCGGATTGATCGGCTGACCTCACAGATCAACACGAGTCCTTTCAGCACGCTTTGTCCTCACTCACGTGCTTCCCGAGAAACTTTCAGAAAATTTCCGAAACTTCCCAGGAGGTCACCCATCCTAAAATTGCTCCACGGCCAGCACGCTTAACTGTGGAGTTCTTAGGATGGAATTACCAAAAGGATGGTATACCATGTTGATATAAGTAGCCAAATCAATCTTTATAACACTCCGCTCAATTTGGGGTATTACAGAAACTTCTCAAAAACCTGCTTCATTGGAAAGAGACACAATTGACAAAATCATTATCAATGATCAGCTAATTACTGAGGTTCAACAACACACATTGCTTACACCTATCTCTAAGGAGGAAGTGAAGAATGCAATATTCTATATGGGGAATAATAAGGCCCTAAGAATAGATGGATTCAATACCTATTCTTTAAGAGATGTTGAGATATTATAGGAGATGAAATTTGGAAAGGAGTATATGAGTTCTTCTGATCAAGAAAGTTTCCTCATAGCCTTAATATCACATGTATCAACTTGATCCCTAAAGTTCCAAATGCTACAAAACTAAGAGAATATAAGCCTATTAATTGTTGTAATACCTTATATAAAATTATCTCAAAGATCATTACCACTAGAATCCAACCTATTCTACCACTTTTGATAGGTGAAACCCAATAAGAATTTGTTAAAGGTAAAAGCATTGGTTATAATATCCTTTTGGAAACTATTATTATCAAAGGTTATTCTCTAAAACATTTATCTCCTAGATGTATGATCAAGGTCGATCTAAGGAAGCCCTTTAAAACTGTGAGATGGGATTTCCTTAAATATATGCGGTGTGATCTCCATTTTCCTATTTCTTTTGTGAAGATTATTATGTAGTGTGTCACCACTATTAGATTTTCCATCATGTTTAATAGAGTTCTTCATCCTCCCTTCCTGGAAAAAAGAGGATTGAGATAAGGGTATTCCCTCTCCTCCAGTAATTTTGTTTTATTCATGGAATTCTTGAATAGAGCACTACCATCTCTTTGGTCCAATCCTAATTTTACTCCTCATCCTAAATGCAAAAGAATACAGCTCTTGAATATGATGTTTGCAAATGACCTCATGTTCTTTTGCAAAGGGGACCAATCATCCATTGTTGCTATTTTTGATATATTCTAGTCCTTATCTTCATTGTATTCTTTATATATTAATACAACCAAGAGTTCCATTTATTACGAGGGTTCTGTGAGTACTCAACTCAAAGAAAGGGTGTTTGCTACTTTTCAAATCCCTCAATGTCATCTCTCTTTCACTTACTTTGGAGTACCTATTGATGTTATGCATATGGGTTTACATTACTACAAGACTCTCATTGAGAAGTATACAACAAAAATCAAGGCTTAGAAAGTATCCCTCCTCAGTTATGCAGGCATAATACAACTTGTCAAGTCAGTTTTGACGAGTCTTCAAATCTATCGATGATTAGTCTTTCCCCTCCCCTAGCAAGTCATTGATGAGATTACTACCATCTTCAAAAGTTACTTATGGATAGGGACATGTGAGATAACTAAGAAATCTCTTGTTTCCTGGTCTAAAGTGTGTAAACCTAAGTCAGAAAGAGGTTTAGGATTTACGTGGAATGTTGTTGCTATAGGATGACTTCTTTGGTCTTTGACTAAAAAGAAAGACCTTTTATGGTTAAGGTGGGTGCATTCTTACTATATTAAGGATCATGACTTATGGCAAATGAATATATTAAGCACCTACTCTTAGATTCTTAGAAAAATTTAGAAATTAAGGCCCTTGTTTCATGACTTATTCACCATTGATATTGAACTTCAAAAGGTTTCCACGGAAATAGATTTACTATCTCCATGGCGTATAACACTGTCTGACCTAAGGTTGGGAAGGTTCCCTGGTGTGTAGCAATCTGGAACCCACTCTCCTTGCTTAGGTACTAGTTTATCTTCTAGCTTGCAATATTGGATTACTTCCAAACTAAGGATAAGATAGTTTCTTATGGAATTATCCGATCAAACACATGTGTCCTCTATATCGTAGAGGAAGAAACTATACCCCATCTTATCTTTACTTGCCCATACACAATTGAGATTTGGATTCCAATGCTTAGAAAACTGGGAGGCACACAACATATTACTAATTATTATTCCTAGAAGAGGTGGATAATTCAAGGTGGTCGCAGTCCTAAGATAAGAAAAAAAATGATTCGTTCCCTCCATACTAATACCATCTACCACGTACGGAAGGAATGAAATGGATGCATTTTTGTAAATAATTCCAAGCCTAGCTCTTGTACTAGAAAGCATATTATTAGTGATTTAGCTAGTTCTTTTTTTTTTTTTAACTTTCCAAGGTAGTAAGTCCTTTAGAAATATTATGAATTGTGTGGATGAGTTAGGTTGCTTTGCCTAACTATTTCCCCATGTTTAGTTTGTACTTATCAACTTTTATTTGGAAATAATAAAATTTACTCACAAAAAAATTATGATTATTAATAAGTGTATTTTATACCCTATTTTTATGGTGATAATCCTTATACTTTGAATTAATTTTCCTTTAAGAAAGTAAATTTAACCTCTCTTAAACCATATGCACTCATTTGGTATCAATCATAAATAAAAGGAGCATAAACAAGTGATTTAGGAGAGAAATACAAGAAACAATGGGTTAAACATGCATGGTTTGACAAAAAAAATGTATACTTGTGAAGAATAAAAATTTTAGCCATGATATAATACCAATTTGGAAAAATATCAAAGATAAAAGTTGTATATACTTTTGTTACCTTTTAAATACATTTTGAATCATCTTATTCTAATGTTGGAGGAGAAAGTTATGAAAAAAATATTAAAAACTATTAGAGTGGGCAAAAATGTTGAAGTCGAGATGAACACAACCAAGGCGTGTTTCTCAACATAGTTGTGTCAACCCTAAATCTCCCCAATGAATATCTTTGATCCAAATATTTTCTAAATCCATAGTTTATTTTTATGGCCGAGCTATAGTATGATCTAAAGGTCTCAAAACCCTTATCCAACATATATTAATACATCATAGACTCAAGATCCCTACACACACACACACACACACACACACACACAATTAGCCTCTATCATTATTATTACATCTAGGGAGGTCTTCATCTTCACCTTTCATACTGCCCTATTTTTCAATTCAATACTTCATCAAGATTAAACATTTTCTTAATAAATCCATCAATACATCATCTAGATTTATTTTTGTGCCCCATAATACATAAAACACTATCAAGATTCAAGCTTGCACTAAAGGAGTTTATTTAAGAGAAAACCTTTATTTATTTATTTTTGGTTCTTTCCTTTCCTATACTTATATGTGTTTTGTGTAATTAATTTTCCCATGATGTGTGGATGAATTCATTTTTGTTTAGGAGGAGATTAAAACCCTTGACTATAGTTTGAGATATTAATAATATTTTCTATGTTTTGCTAATTTTTTTGAGATTAACATTTGACTCTACTTTAATTGTTATCAATTATATGTGTGATTCTTTCAAGTGTAATTTATATAGCGCATTCCTTATTATGGATTTATTATAGTGATAGGTGGTTATATAAGCATGCTATAATTTATGTGTATAAATTTTAGCTAGGTTAGATAAAAAGTACCCACTAGTTTTTAATTAGATTAGTGGAATATTCAGATATATGTGGGTTAAAGGTGAAAAATATAGCTAGACACACTTAAGATACTATTTTGAATACTTAGATTGACACCATTCTATTTATGCTTAATGCTTTACATCTAATTAAATAAAGGAGCCCTGTGTTGAGACTGTACTATTAGAATTTAATAGGATTTAATAGTGACACTTTATCATATTAAATTGGTTTAGGAAAGTAATATAAAGTATATAAAACCACTCATTTAAAAAAGGCAATACACTTGCCTTATGCATCGTTGCCAACCCTGCCTTAGGCTAACGTGAATATTAGGAGTGTAGGGAACACATGCTTGCGACCGTGGGTACCCACAAGGAGTCGACTCTCTGACTAGTAACTTTTAATCACTAGTAAAAATCAAACTCACATACTATGGCTGCCTAGCTTATTGTAGCAATTTTACTTCAATAGGCCCACATGTCCTTTCACACTTGAGATATGCATCGGGGGTGGTGTAATTTCAACTCGGGACCTCGTGGAAAAGATTCGAAGCCCTTTACACTAAACCAAGGAAGGAACCATATGTATAAACCCACTCGTGGCTTGAAACTTGATTGATCTCTTTCTCGTGATTAGTAGTGGAAATTGACTCCCTAGTATGTTTTTCATATTCACATTCACTCATATTTGCTTTCTAATTTAACTTTTTCTACATTTAAATTCCCATTATTGTTGTTGTTGTTGTTGTTGTTGTTGCTGCTGCTGTTATTATTTATTCTTGTGTGATTTAGATTTTATTATTTTATTATTTATGTGCTAGCTAGACTTAGGTGAGCTCTCTCAATTTTTATCCTAAAATGATACCATTCTCACTAGTACTATAATTGTGCAAAAAGAGGGTCTAAACTATGTGTTGACTACAATTACATCAATTTTTGTTACAATTTATGAGAATTGGTAACTTTGCCTTTTATTTTGTTAATATTTTTAGTGCATTTTTATTTATTTAGGATGTTTCCTTCCATCTTTTGATTGATAATTAAGAGTGATTATGGACACTTAAATCTCCCAATTAATATGATTTTTAGGGCTAAGTGTGTTTTTAATTTGTGTCCTTTTCTTTTAGTGTTTTTGTGTTTGCGATTTTTATTGTGTTTTGATGCACCTTTTAACCCTCTCTTTTGAAGTGTTTATATACATCTAGGTAGCTATGACAAGATACTTAGGCTACAACCACACCAATTACTATAAACACTTAGACTTGCGTCATGGTTAATCAAATTGTACATGTTGATAATCACATTCAGTAATGATGATGCATAAGGAAAGATAACAAGAACAATGGGGGATATTACATAAATGAAAATTTCATAATGCCCTCACAAAACCATAATTTATAATTATGCCACCGCTTATTCTATAAGACTTTCCAATTTACCAAATTCAACACGTTACCCCAATATAACATTATAAACACAATATAAAAAATAAGGACCTAACTCTAATATTTTACTATAAAATATCGACGATATCTTTTAAGCTATTATTCCTAAATTAAATTGTTTCTTTAATACCATCATTATGCTACCCTAAATTTCCCAAGTGCTTCAAATACCACACTCATCAAATCTACAACTAAAAAATATTTATACAACCTCAAATCCTCATATTTCACCCAAAATGGCCATAATGCTCCTAGTTTACCTAAACACCTTGAAAACTTCTTATTAAAAAAAATTTAAATGTTAATCTATCATATTATATATTAAATTTTATAAAAAAACCTCAATGATTATAATGAAATACTTATTTTATATAAAAAATCACAAATTCGACCCAAATATTATAAATTGAGATTAACACTGAAAACTATCAAATTTCAATTTTTACCAAACTTCACCCAAAATTACAAAAAACTCCCACATATTATTAAGACATATAATGGTGTAATTTACTAGATTTAAATTAGTCCAAGGCTCACCAACCAACAAGGCCGAGACAACCAAGTGGCCAAAATCATCGACATTCAAGGCCACATAATGAATTTCTCAACATTACTAAAATGATAATATACATATACAATAACATGCTTATTAAAAAAAATACCAATATGCTTGAGATTTTATGACAAAGCCTAGAAAGACCTAAAATAAGGAAAATCACTAAAATCTACTACAAGAAAAAGATTAATTAGCAACAACCAATAGTTGCTAAAAGTAATTTTGGAGATCATAAAGTTCCTAAAAAATTTTTATCCCCAAAGATTCGTCACTATATAAGTGGTGGAAAATTTTCCTCCAAAGCTTTCCATTTTTGAAAATACTATTAGTAATGACATAGTGGTTATTTGTGATGACATATCAGTGAAAAAATTGCGGGCCATTCAGAGGAATTTCCCCCCAACTAACGTTGCATTATTAATGATGACATGTCACTGCTAATAACCCTAATGTCATTGTTAATGGGTCACGTGCCTTATACACTTAATTTTTTTCCTATAATTAGTGACAACAATTTGGGTACTAGTACACATTTGTTGTTGCTTAAACTCTTATAAAACCCTAGCATGACTCATTTTTCTTGGCCGTCTCTTTCTTTCTTTCATCGTTGCGACTTCTCTCCTCTCATTGCCGTTCGCCTCTTCACTATCATTTCCCTAATCTAAGGTAAGTAAAGTTTAGCTTTTTGCTAATTTATTGTGTTTATGATGTGTATTATCATTATTAGTTGATTTTGATTTAGTTTTTCTATGGTTTTTGTGATTTTATGATCTTCTGCCATTGCCACCACTGCCTCTGCTGCTACTATTGCTTCCTCCACTATTGGTGCCACCCATTTGTTCATATTAATTTGGCTATTTTGTTTGGATAATTAGTCAATGAATAATTTGTGAGTTTTTAGAAAATTTTAGGTCATAGGAGATTGTTACCTCCCTCCTCTGCTACCTTCTGTCAGATATTGTTTGTTTTTTTTCAAGTAAGTTGTTAAATAATATATACATGTGTGTGTGTGTTTGTATAAATGTTGTTATTAATTATTATTTTATAAATTTTGGGGGAGATAATTATTATATATAAATATTAAATGTTATTATAATCTTGTTGATGTATATATTGTGATTATATATATGATGATGATGATAATTGTATATGTCTATTGGTAACTATGATTAAATGTATGTGTTGTGATTAAATAATTTATTATTAGAAATATATAAACATTGGAGTGATAATTATTTATGTAAGTTGGTAATTGTGATTAAATAATTAATTATGTATATGGTATACAAATTGTGGTGGTAATTGGGTATGAAATGAAATGTACAAAATAAAATTAATTTATGTGAATGGAACACCTACAAAAGGAATAATTAAAAACATATACACTTGATGCAAAACTAATAATGCATTTGAAAGATGGAAAATTAGCTAAAAAATTATAAATTATAAACTAATTGAAATAGCTTTTTCAAAATTAAATCAAAAGGTACTTATCAAATATAAATTTTAAAAAATAATTAATTAAAAAATAATTAAAACTTACCAAACACTATAAATGACAATGAATGATAAAAAAAAAACTTCTAAAAACAAAAAGAGCTTATCTTGCAGGAAAATAATAGTAGAGAGAAGAAAGTATTAAAGGGGTTATTAATAAAATGACAACTATTTTCATTAATTAGAAAAATTATGAATCAAAATTTTCCTAAACTTCCACATTTAAAACAACTTTAGGAAATACTTTAGAATTGCCTAAATGGATGGAAATTGATCCACCCTTCCTATATAGATGTTACAATCATAAATTGCACATAATCATAATAATTATAATTATAATAATGTAGGGTAATAAAATAACAATACTTTGACCTAATAAATTATTTTAAACCTTAGATAAATGATTATTTAGTAGCTAATTTGTCCTTTTGTAAGGCTAGAATGCATCAGTTACTTGACAACCACCCTCTCTACTACTATAGTATGTCTCCAAATGGAAATAATAGAAAATATATTAGTTGGGTATGTGATGTGCTACATCACATGGCGGGAAAGGGTTTGTATTTAGGACCATTTAAGTTTAGGTCATATTATGTTTTGCTGACCTTACCACAAATTCAGCTATAGACAGCTGCGAGACAAAGATATATGAATTTATTTGTCACTGATATTTCATATCATAGGCTAACACCTAATTTACTACTTAAAACTTTATTTTATTGAAGCATTTATTAAAATAATGGATGCTACCACCACACTTATCATAAGTCTAACATCCTCTACCATTGTTATACTAAGTGCGAAAGCTAAAATGTTAATTTGCTTAAATTAATAATTACATCATAAGCATAAGATATGGTTTTTTTACTAATTAACCTTATCTTGACAAATACAAAAGATTAGACAAAAGAGTTCCAATATGACAAAAGAAGAAATATAAAGGGACATAAGGGTCTAATGGTCCATTTGGATTGGGGTGAATTAAGGAAAGGATAAATATTAAAAATTAACCTAGCTGAAGAGGATAGAAATGAATTGAGGTGAATGTTTTAAAATAATATTTGGATAATATTAACCTAATGTGGGTGAATTGGAGTAAATATTTTAAAAATCTCATTCGAATTGAAGTGAATGAAGGTTAAAAATAAAATAAATGTCATTTATACCCTTGTATTAAGTTGATAAGCTCATTTCATAACAACTTAGCTAGCACATCCACTACGAATGTCGTTACCTCCACCACCACAACCAATTCCTCATTCTCCACCACCACAAACTCCATTGCCTCCTCCTCCTCCACCACAATCAACTACTCCTCCACCACAACCACAACCAATCCCTCTTTCTCTACCACCACCAACACCACTGCTACCATCACAACAACCACAACCTTCCCCACCACAATAACTTCATCACCACTACTGCCTCCATCACAAATTCAACTCCTCCTCCACTACCACTACCACTACAATCACAACAACAACAACCACCACTAGCATCACAAAAACCACTACCTCCTCCACCACAACAACCTCTTCACCACCACTAACTCCATCACATCTCCACCACCTGGTGTGGCAGTAGCCGGCACGCAATTTAAACCCTCTTATTGGCAATTGTAGTACTGGTAAATAAGGATATCGTTCTAGGCCGGGGATTGAGAGGGCTCACCTCTAATTAACTAGCTTGAAAATAAAACTAAAACTAAAAATAAAAAATCCTAAATAATACAGAATAAATAAATAATAAAAATACTAATGGGGGTTATAAAAATAATAATAAAAGGAGTAAATAAAATAAAGTAAACTAATAACAATAAAAATAATAGAAAACCCGCAGATATGATAAAGATGCTAGGGAAATCAAAATCCACCACTAGATTAAAATCATGAGAATGAGATCGACCAAGTTGTACACCAAACGCAGGTCCATACACCATATATTACTTCCCTTAATTAATTAATACGACAACGTACCAATATTAATCCTATTAAATACTAGCAGTATAGAAGCAACAAGCGGCTATTATATTTAACTAGATTTAATGCATTAAGTGTAAGTAGAAGGCTATCAATCTAAGTACCCATACTAGTATACAACTCATGTCTAGTTGTATTTCCTTTCCTTGACCCACACGTATCAAAACATTTTACTAATTCGGTTAAAATCACAAAACTATTAGGTGAATTGCTATCAAACCTAGCTGTAATTTATACATATAAATTCTAGCATATTTAGATGGCCACCTAGTAGGCAAATAATCCTACATACTGTCACTTATGAGGAAACCAGAACAAGGCATGCACCAAATAAATTATACTTGACAGAATTATATATATAAACGACAACAATTAAAATAGAGTCAAGAAACAATATCACGAAACAAAGAAAATAAAATTATATCTCAAACCCTAATCCAGGGTTTCAATTTATTCCCTAACCATAAATAATCAGCTAGCCATAATCATAGAATTAATTACACAGAAATATATATCTACAATATAAATTAAAATAAGAGAAAGAAATAATCGAAATTAATTTTAAATAAAAGATTAAGAATTTATTCAAATAAAAATTAATTTTATCTAAAATGAATTCTACCGGTATTAATGTTCCTCTAATTTTCTTCCTTCTCGGTGCTGAATTCTGTGCAACTATTTCTTTTTCTTTTTCTTTTTCTTTTTCTTTTTTTTTTCGGCTGACAGCGTTGGCGGGGCCGCACTCTCTCTGCTTTGCTCCTCGTCTAGCCTCGCTACGGCTTCTCTGTGATGCACCCTCCTTCACCTAAGGTGCGGCTCGTTCCCCTTTCTCTCCTTTTCGGCCGAGCCTTCTTTGTGTCTCTCACGGTCATCACCTGATGTGCGGCTCTGCTGCACTCCTCGTCCGAGCCTGTGAAGGCTCTCGCCCTTACTCCTCTCTGCCGAGCCTCTTCTTCTCTCTTTGCAGCACTGCCGCCCCCTTTTTATAATTTAAGTTTGCTGCCTTCTTTCCACCTCAGCCCTATTCCGTATGTTTGCTCCTTCGACCTGTGCGCTCACCTGCTTGTTTGGCTTCATTTGGCCTGCCTTTTGTTCTAGGCCTTTGGGCCTTTGGCCGTTGGTCCAAAGGTCCAATTTATTTTTTTATTTTTCTTTTATTTAAAAACAATACCTGCAAAATAAAATTAAATAAATATTAATAAATAATATTTTATTCTAAATGTACTTAATTATTATCATTTTAGCTCAAATAATAATATTTATGCAATTTTTACCACTTAAGCATAAAACAATAATTAGTCACCTATATTAGTTAAATAAAATACTAAAAACTAAGATTATAAGGGTATAAAATGTGTCAAAATATGAACTTATCACCACCTTATCCACCATAACCACCTCCTCCTCCTTATCCTTCTCTAACACCACTACCACCTCCTCCTCCATCATAACCACTACCAAAAATGTTAGAAGTCGAGTAATTTTTGGCTATAACATCCATTTATCCAACTAGTTCAAAGAAAAAAAAATGTACGAACAAAATAAATCTAACATGACCGATTGAAGAAAGACACCCATCATCCTTCATTAAAAACAAACTTAATAAGTCAAAATACATTCATCCTCCTATGTTTAACACAAAATATATCCATCATCATCTACAACATAAACTCAAAAAGTGCACAAGATTTTCATCAAAAGGTGCACAAATGTTTCACAATCAACAAAGCATGAATGTATATATAAGGAACATATTCTAATTCACTAATGATCTATGCTTGCATAAGTATAAGCCATAATGCATACCAACATTGTCCCAATCGATTCATATTTAACATATCATAGTTTGTATGATTCTTTAAAATATAGAAAGCATTTTGCATCTTGTACCTTGAATCAAAGTTAAGCTCCTCAACACACTTTATAGCCTCCACAGGATCAACATGTGAGCGTTTATCCATACTTTTGACACACTTCTCTACCCGTGCACTTAGCATATTAGAACATGATGTAATAAATGCATCAATTTTCCTCTTACCCTTGTTGCCTTTTCCATGACTCACACCTGCTTGTGGTATACTTATATTACTAGCAACAAAGTCTTGATGATAATGAGGTGGAATCCTAGAATTTATAACATATGAACTAAACCCCTCAATGTGAAATTTGTCTTGTGAGACCATATTATGACTGTCATGAATCATGTTACCAGCTTCTCTATGTTGTCTTATAGCATATCTTCTTCTTGCTCTTACTTTAGCAACAATTATAACATTATCCCCAGTTGCTCTATCCTTAGAAAAAAGCTATTCCAACTTTTCATAGAAGGGAATTATTTTTCCCTTGCATTTCACAACCTTTGGATTACTATATGACAAACAAACAAATAAACAAAGTAAATAAAACTAAAAAAATTACAATTCCATCAAATTGACATTATACACACTTCAATTAGTTGATTCCATACTTCATCTTTGAAATCCCACATTTGAATGGTAGGATTAAAACCCCAACCACTTTGTGAAATATTCCTAAATATGTCATAATATTCAAAAAAAAATTCCCTTTAGATATTTTATCCTATTGTGAAATTGTTCCTTGTTCCATGAGGAGTTAGGAAACTTTTCTTCTAGTTTGTTTATCACGGAATTATAAGCTACTATAGTAAATGTACCACTAGAATGATCACCTATCCACATCAAATGTAGTAAAGCATCAAGAAGAATTCCATCTATCTTGCGTATCCAAATATTTCTCTCACCTTGATGAGGAGGCATTGTTGAATCTATAAAAAAAAGGGTGACAATTACAATAGGTATAAAAAAAGTAAGAAAAATTATATGTTTCATGGCATGTTCAATGTACACATGCTCAAAATACATGTTCTCACGATTTAGTACACATTTTCAATGTAAAATACAACATATTGTAGCTAATTGACGAAGTTTCACACAAAACAATACATGAGTTCAAATTACATGGCCCAAAAGAAATTCTCATGTATCATATCCACATTACCACCATTGATGAATTCCTTATAAATTCTCATCTACCAACATATTCTTCTTCTCTAAGATAATCAAACCTATTTTTGCACTCTCCATCATCCCAATCGGCAAGCTATTGATCTGCCTCTCTAATTATAGCTTCATCCAGATCAACACCCATTAGAAATTTATGCACAACCCAACATGATAATATAATCCTTGTATATGTATATGCATCATAATGGGGTTCATTTTCACTTTCCATATTTGGATAATTCTTTCTTACAACACTAAAAATTATTTCAATCACATTTCTTAATGAAGAATGATGCATATTAGAAAGCTCCGCAGGAGTCCTTCATGGATTGTGCAAGTAATCTTTCAGATGATACCGATGTCCTCTATAAGGTGAAATCAAGCCACTCATAATAGGAAAACCAACATTACCAAGATAATATTTACCTATGAAAAAGCTAAAATATTATTCATCTTTCAACAAATTAAGTAAAAGATATTTTCCAAGTATGGTAATGTAGTTACCATGTGAAATTTTGAGGTCATATTGTTGTCTTAATGCATCTTTTAATATTTGAGCATCAAATGTCGTTCCTTCCCAAACAATTAGAACATAGGTAAAATTTAGGTTAAATGTACAAGATGTTAGTACATTTTTTGTGGTGAAATCTTTTCTTCCTCGATTTTTAGGAGCATCTAACTCAAAAACTTTTACTCAGATATAGGTACCATCAATTGCTCGTACACAATCCTAAAATTAACTACTACATTATTAAGAATCTAACTACATCATTTATTAACTAAAAAGAAATAAAATTTCATAATAGACACCTTAAAATAAGGATAGAACTTGGGATTGTCCTGAATTTTTGCTAGTGTTGATGATCCATCTGGTTGTCTAATAAACATCTCTTCTAATTCTATAACAACTCTTAAGACATTGTGGAAATGATGATTAATAGCTTCTCTAGACCTACCAAACACTATTTGCACCTACCTATTTATTGTGGCATGCCCCAAAATACACAAAAATAAAACAACTTGCTCTTCAACATTAGCCCATTTAGCTGATTGCAAGCCACCATGATTCACTAATAATCCACAAGATGCCTCAAGACCTATACGAATCATATCTTGACATATTACTCTATTTGTTATCACCTCTCTTACCAAAAATCTCATCTCTAGATTCTTTATGAATATCATCATTATCCTCATCATCTAACATGTTAATTTTGTCCAAATACTAATAAGTTGCCACCACCACAACAAACCAATTAAGGATTGTAAAGTAAAACATAGTAAGAATATCATCACCATTATCCATTTATCGAAAAATAAATATCATTGTTACTAAATAAAAAAAATATATGGCTAATATAAAACATCCAAACTTACTAAAACAAACATATGGAGGTCTTACAAAGCATACTATATAATTTGGGACATTGTAGATAGGGTTCTAAATTTTAATGTTCTTCACTATCATTATTGATACAAAAAAAATTTCTACAAGACTGAGAGAAAAAAGAACAAACATAATATATCATATAGCAAAATGCAACTTGATTGAAATTGATTCATATTCAAACAACAAAACGGAGAGACAAACAAGACCACACTAGCATAATAAATGCATTCAAACAAGGCTGACACTAGCATCACCAACAATACCTTATAAACATTCTCACTATATTGGCATATTAATACCAACACAAATAATATACATTCTCACTATATTGTACAAAATAAGTTTAAACATCCCAAAAACAAATTTGTAGTGAAGCAGATTTGAATTGCATTGAAAGAAAAAAAAATCTAAATCTACCAAATTAGTGGTTAATGGCAGTACTAATAATATACATTCTTACTATATTGCACAAATTTAGGCAAAATTTTGCATTTGAGCAAGGAAAAAAAAAGGGTATGTCGACAATGCCTTGGTCTCCGATTGCATTCGAATTCCATTGAAAGGAAATTTTTTTTTTACTAATTTTCCAAATCAATGGAGGATATCGAACTCTGTTACAATATATTGCACAATACATTCTCAATATAAGGTAAAAAAATGCACTCGAACAAGGCAACAAACATTCAACCTAGGCATTTGACCAAGGCAGCAGAGGATATCGACCATAAAGATTTTAATGGGCAGCAAAGGATATCGAATAGATCCATGAACAACACAAGTTAAGATGCCAATATTATACTTGATCTATTACATGGCAATTTAGACAAGAAGAAGAAAAGGAAAAAACAAATCGACTAGAAGCATATCCGATGATGATGTGTGAGGAGAATACACGCTGTGAGAGGAGAGGAGAACGTACACCCAAAATTGGTCATCGAAGCTGCAACTCTAGACATTGATATTGGAAGCTGCTGCTACTGGGATGAGGTAGGTCAACAAAGCATAAGGAGGCAAGTGGGAGAGCTAGATAATGGGAAAGAGCATGAGTAAAAGAGGAGGCCAATTCATTTATATAAATTAGGAGGATTTTTTTGGTCAATTAAAAAATATTACTTATATGTTAACCTTCACCTCCATTACCTCTGAAATTAGGGGTTAACAAAATGAGGTTGATCGGGGTAAACGAAGGTGAAACTTTAACCTTGATTCACCTCGTCAAGGTTAAGAAAATTGGTCCACATATGGGATAAATCAACTGATTCACCCCCATTCACCCCAAAACAATTAGTCTATAAGGGATATCCAGATTAAAAGATGCTAGGATGAACACTAAATAGTCTTAACTCTCAACCCCTACCAGAAGCCATTAAGTTGAACCCTTGAAGTACTTATATAAGGTTAAGACTACCCATTTAATAAGCAAAAGACCATAAAATGAAACCCATTAGTACATCGATACCTAGTAAACCACTATATGACTCTAACATGTAAATGCCACATGAGGCACATAAGTAGTAACATGGCATAGATACAACAAGGAAATCATGCGATAATGAAACATAGTAAATATGCTCTAACATATACATATTCCAAGCCATATGGTCATCATATCATCATTCTTAAACAAAAGATCCCCATCACAGAAATTTAGCACAACCGTATCTAAGACAACCAAAATATAACTTACCACAAAGAGAGGTAAGATACTAGGGTATCTACCGACCAACCAAAATATATCATTTCCAAACCAATGGTAGCACACAGAGGCAAATACCAAACTAAGGATCCAATCCTAACCCAACAATTCCAAATTCCACTTCACAAGTTGCTTTCTTTTTATTACTTGGAGGATACAAGTGATAAACCACAAACATAATAATACATAGGTTATACCCACTCATGAGGCATCACTGTATCCTCCCAACCATCTAACCCATAGGCATAACAATACTTTGGTCATACTAGTGTAAAAAGGCTGCACATTATCCTCCAAACTTAAGATACCTAATCCTTAAGTATCAATAACCCTTATAGGGCCCCTAAGTCACCTATAAAACATATTAGGGCCTTGTTGGGGCATGCCAACACACTAACGAACCAAGAAAAAAACTAAGGCTACACCTAGTCCTTAGGATAGCTAACCCTAAGGAGCTACCATTCCCAAACTTGTGGTATTTCACTTTAATATTAATGTCTTATAAGGTGATCACAAATATTACATATTACACAATAATCTCAATTCCAAACTTAACTAATATTCATTTATTTCCAATTATTCAAGTCAAGCCTAAGGTCAATGGTCTAAGTTAAAGTCAAAAGTCAACACTAAGGTCAACCTATAAATACGCTAAGGCCATCCTATGTCCAATTATTCATATTAAGCACATTAGGTTAACATCAACTAAATTATAACAATCAAGCATACTAAGTTGTGTGAGGTTATCACTTCACCAAGGTAGATAAGGGAGAATCTCACGCTGTTAAGGATTAGCAACATGAGGTCTTCACATAGGGAGTACCTAGCAATAACATAAATTCATGCAACCAAGGGTGTGCAGCCGCACAACTTCACGTAACTAATGGGAAGACAGTGACACAAGGTCATGTAGAGGATGGATGGGAAATGTTCTACATATGGCACAAATATGACTATGAAAAGGAAAGGACACATAGTTCATGCAAAGAAGGCACACAAGAAAAGCATAATGAGTGACACAGTCATGCATGTAGCACATATATAGGTTGAGGAGGAAGGACGTGCTCACGTGTGCTAGGAGAAAGTACACATGTTGTGTGATGAGGGATGTACAAAAATGGAGATTGGATAGTAGTGTCGGGCATTTAGTTACCGAAGAAAAAGAACCATAAGGTGTCGGTTATGATGGTTGGTGAAGAAGATGACGGTAAATGGTTGATGGTGTGAGGGTTGCAGTGATGGTGGTGATATTAAGAATGAAAACCAAAGGAAGGAGTTAGGGAGGAGGAGGAAGAAGAAGAAGAAGAAGCTTAGTGATGTTGGTATAAATCAAAAACACCAAAATGAGAGAAGAGGGAGGCTTACATAGGATATTAACGTGTGGCCAAAGAGAAAGAGAGGGGTTGGTGAAGAAGGCAGACACGTGAGTCAGCCAGAGATGAGCAGACAAGCATGACAACAAATAGGCATGCATTCGGCATGCAAATAAAAGCTTATAAATAACCATGAAAAATGGTTTAGTTGGGTTGTTTAGTTACATAAATTGAACCAAGAAATATGGGAACTGGGTGTGCAAGGTTCATGGTTCACGATTCTAGTTCAATATAAAGGATAATTAATCTTACAAAACCTATCCAAAATCTAATATAATTAAATTTATATCTATTCCGCTATATTTCATATGCAAAATAATAATCCATTTAATATAGAATATCCTAAAATAATTATATTAATTAATCACACATAATTATTAATTTATAATTAGAGTTTTTAATGATGGGGTAATACACTAGGGTTATTGATGGTAAGTGATGTATGAGACACTATGATGGCTAGATAGCAAGAAAGTTGACAATGATTGATGATGAGGCATAGGATACCCAAGGGTGCATACCCTAATTATCTTAGTGACGTGCTGGATGCACCTTCATTTAAAGAATAAAGAGAATAGAGGATTCTATGAGAAGATTGGACTGAATGGCTGATCAAGAAAATTTGACAAGGAACCCTATTTTAAGTTATAGTATCTTTTTTATTATTATGTATAGTGATTATTATATAATGGTTAATTAAGGTCAACAATTTTTATACTTTGTAATATTTTTTTCTAATGTAAATAAACAATTTATCTTACTAAAAGCAACATTTTATACTCAATTATTCTTAATTATATTATGTTTAGATAAAATAAACATCAATAAACCTTAGACATTGGTAAAGAATCGACAGTTAAATAAAATTTGCAATTATCCCAACATTTATTAGAATGGCAAGACCATGTATTCAAAAGGAAGATGGTTACATTCATTGTCCATGTACAAAGTGTGATAACATAGAGTGGCGAGCTATAGATGATATTGAGTACCACATACCATGAAGTGGGTTAAGAGAAAACTATGATGTGTGGGTATATCATGGTGAAGTGGAACTTAAGCCAGAATGAATATATATGATTGAGGATGGAAAAGATAAGATGGAAGATATACCAGGTGATTTGGTTGGTGATGGTAATGAAAGAAAAGCTAATATTGATGATGAACTACATGGTTCTATAAATAAAAACTTAGCGGGAAATGGAAATGATGCCTATTATGATGGGTTATTCCAAGAAATAAAGGCTGAGTTGTATCTTGGATGTAAGAATTTCTCATCTTTTTTTTGTGAAGTTGATGCATCATTAAGTATTAAATAATTAGATGAATAAGTCTCTTTATAGGCTTCTTAAATTGCTAAAAGAAGCTCTTCCTAAAGAGAATAAGTTGGTCAAATCACGCTACAAGGTAAAGAAGAGGATGGGGAAGCTAGATTTAGGCTGCAAAGTTATTCATGTGTGAAAATATGATTATGCTTTATATTGGAAGGAAAATATAGATTAAGATAACTATTATGTATATGGTATATCTCATTAGACAGATGAAGCTATAATAGGTAAGAAAGTACCTTATAAGGTTATGAGGTACTTCCCTCTAACACCAAGGCTAAAGAAATTGTACATTTATAGACACACATCTTATGATATGAGGTGACATTTGAAGGGTTGATCAAAAGAGCCAGTGATATTACACCATGCTATTGATGGTGAAGCATGAAAGCATTTTGATGCAAATCACCCAAATTTTTTAGTTAATCCACAAAATATACGATTTAGGTTAGCATAAAAAAATTTTAATCTATTCGACATGAGTTCCAGATATAGTATGTGGCCATTTATGTTAACCACATAAAACTTACCCCTTGGGGTTGCATGAAATACCCATTTTTAGCATTAATGTTGTTGATTCTTAGTGTAAGTTCTCCAAGTATGAATATTGATAAGCTCCTTTGGTTTTTAGTTGACAAAATTGAATGATATATGGATGATTGGGGTAGTTACAAGAGATGATGTTAATAACAAAGTGTTCAAAATGCATACAACAATGCTTTGTACCATTAATGATTTCCCAACCTGATCTTATCTATCAGGTTGGTTTAGTCAGGGGTATTTAGCATGTCCAAACTGCAATAAAAACACTACTTCCATGAGATTGAGGAACAATATAAGATATCTTAGCCACCAATGATTCTTCCACACTAGTAATCCATTTAGGGAAAAATTATCAATTCCATAAAAAACTTTAAAGAAGGGAACCTCCGATGAGATTGTCTTCTGATGATGTTTTGATGCAGTTGAGTTATATCATAGAATATGAACTTGGTAACATTCTTACTATTTAAAGAGAACAATAGGTGTTGATGATTTGAATTGGAAGAAGAAGAGCATATTCTTTGAGTTGATCTATTGGTCAACAGATTTTTTGAAACATAATTTAGATGTTATGCATGTCAAGAAAAATATTTGTGCCAATTTTCTTGGGACAATAGTCCTTAATGAAGAAAAATTAAAAGACACCAACAATGCAAGACATTATTTAGAGTACATGAATATCATAAATAATTTATGGTTATATTATGAAGGAAACAAGTTTATGAAACCTAAGGTACAATTTACTCTTGATTATGATGATTAGAGAAAGTTCTTGAGTTTTTTAAGGAAGTGTAGTTTCCAGATGGGTTTGCTGGAAGTATCAAGAAGAATGTTAGTGATAATGATAAAATATAGGAGTCCTAAAGTCACTATCATCGTGTGCTTATATAACACCTATTGGTATTTGGAGTTCATGGATTCTTGAGAAAATAGGTTGGGAATAGAACTATATAACTTCTTTAGTCAGATTTATTCGAGGATATTTTGATTGTCTGCCTTAGAGAAGGAAGAAGATAATGTTTTAGTGTTCCTTTGTAATTTTGAGTGAATATTCCCTCTAGAATTATTCAGTTAGTCAACATGGTGAATATTGAATTATTCAGTAATACTATATCATCAGTGATGGTATTATTGAATTTACTAAATTGTTGTACTGAACATATTACTGAAATTAGCCAACATGGTGGTAATTTGGGTGATATTCAAAAGAAAGAGTTTGTATATTGGTTTGAATCCAAGGTAAAATGTTATGGATTTGTGTACATTTAGTTAATATAATACTGGTTATAATATTTTACAATATCACTTTATTTACAGATGTACAAGTTACAGGAATATGGATTAGCTGAATGTAATGATGAATTATTTACATTGTCTCGTCACCTCAACTTATCATGGTTGTGTGATTAATGAAGTTAAATATTTATAACATTGTAGAAATATGAATCGATGACACTTTTTTCTATGGACAATTACTGGAATTCATTAGATTATCTTACTTTCATGATTTTTATATTCTATTGTTCAAGTAAAAACAGTTTGACACTAATATGAGAAAGAAAAGAATCACGCAAGGCAACAACATTACAAGTGCATATACGAGGTCTGAGTTATATAAAAATTATTATTATATATTGAGATCTCAAATAAAAACAAGTTTGGTATGTTGATGACCCTCTTAATAGGTCTAATTGGAAGGTGATTTAAGAAGTGAATCAACACCACATTTGGGATATGAATGATGATGATGAGATTGATGTGGTGGATGTGGTTGATAGGATTTACTCTGCTACTATAGTGCCAAACAATGGAATTAAAGATATGGATGTTGATGAGACCACAAATGACATTGCTGATGATGAGATACCAAAAGACAACATAGAATACGAGGGCTTAGGATATGGATGATATAGAGGAAGAGAACTATAATGATAATTTTGGTTTTGCTTCTAACTAGTGTGTATTTGGTGTAATTTTCTTATTGACCCTTATCATTAAACTAAACATATGTAATATAGTTTTACAACATGTGATATACAAATTTGATATAATTGATCTATTTGTATTACTATTTTAACTTTTTTGATACAAGATATAGTTAGGACTGACAATGATACAAGATATCACAGTGGAGACGCATTATATTATCCCCCTCCCAAACCTCATGGATTACATTCTTCATGTGATTTTGGTGAGATAATATATAAAAAACACTTTTTCACCATTTGAATATATAACTTTGAATATCTATTCAGTGGTACTAATCTTGATTTTGAAATTTATTTTTTTAGCACCACCAACTTAAAAAAATTTAGGGGGAGGAAAAGGGAAGGATCTATATCTATATGATCCAACTAATTGAAAAAATCCATAACATATAGAATATGCTAATAAAGATGACACATATCATTATGTGGGGTGAATAGACCATTTTTTATACTATGCTGTAAATGCCATAGGGGAATTCATTTTTCCATTGTATAAATCATGGACTCATGTTCCTAAAAATTTAAGTTATAAGATTCTTCCACAAGTTGAGGTCTTTATGTAATAGCCAACTAATTAATAGACTTTCATTGCTGTTTTATGATTTTTTATGAAATAGTTATTTTATAATATTCCATCATGTACTTTCTTTTTCTTGTATTTATCTGAAATAGTTGTCGATTCTATAGGTTTTATTGTGGCTTAGATTTACTTATGTTTATATTAGCCTAAAAGGGAAAAATAAGTGAATTATGTGCATGACTTGAGTAATAGCAGAAGTGTAGATGTTTAGTGGGTCTTTAGCTAAGCTAACAATAATGAGTAAAAAAAAGAGAAATTAAATTTAAAATTAATAATTAATGTTTCAGGCAGATACATACACAATCACTAGTGCATATTCTAACTTGTATAAGGCAATTTACATGATAAGTCCATGATGACTTAAATAACTGACAAGTTATTTAAATGATATAAATTAAATAGAAATATAATTACTACAATCAATAGAGTCAAGTACCTATATGCTGAATTGGGTGCTGGGATATAAGTTGACCACAAAAGTATTTCGATAATGGTTCATTACTTTCTCTAAGATGGATAAGTAATGGTCTGGTATTTTGGATGGGGGACAACTAACTACATGTGTTAATGGGATATAGGGGACGTTATGGGTAGTAACGAATGATAGGTTTCAATAAAAAAAAAAAGGTGGAATCAATTAAGAGCAGAAGCTAAAAACAATCAACCATCTCAATCGTACTATAAATTTTGAAATTCATGTGTTTACAAATTTTATGGGTTTTATTAGTTTTATAGATATTTATCTATTAGAATATACTATATGTATTTTAATATGTCAGTTTCAAAGCATTGGTACTATTTGAAATTTGGTGTTATAATTTAATGGTATGTGTTTTAACACTTACATGATTTCATTAATATTTATGTTATTAAATTTGTATAATTGAATATTGGTGAAACCTTTTATGGTGGTTATTTTGATAATTTATGTTGATGAGCTTTACATACTCGAATCTTGAAAGTAGGATTTTCCCTAGACTGGTGGTATAGGGTGGAGTCTTCCTATGTGCACCAAAAATAACTAGTGCTATCCTATGTGCCAACGAGGTGGTGTGATGTCTTCTGAGATATTTGGTGTGATTGGTCTCAAATAGTTATGATGGATCGGTGAGGGTAGATTTTATTAAGTGTGCAAAAGTGAGATTGACTAATGGTGATAATATATGGTTTTATGAGCTAACTATTGAATTTTTGCATGAATTAATTTTTGAGGTGTTCACATTGTGTCATATTTTCCACATGTAAATTAAAAGGTAATAGTTTTAAATGGATATAGTGGTTTCCTATTGAGTTGTGGTTTATTTTTCTGTGTTTTCTATTTTCCACAGGTAGAGTTGATGCATGCATGGGGGAAGGGTTAGCATAGAAACATTTGGTTGGTTTTCAATCATTATAGAGGATTTTTTTCTTATTCTTAAATTTAATGTATTCAGATATGTCTTGCATATTTATCACTTTATCTTTGGTTCATTGATCATGAACTCATTCCTTGATGATTTTTCCCTTTGTGATTCTTCGAGAACATGACATAACACCCTAGTATTTTTATTTTTATTTTATTAATCTATAATATTTATCTATTTTAAATTTTAGGAGGTGTTACAATTTATATATTGTTGGTTTAAATATATGAATTATATTAGTTTATACATTACTAATATGGTATACAATAATTTTGTAGCAATATTTTGATCTCAATTATTGGAGGCACATTTGCGTGTGGGATTAGATTTTTCTTGGTCTTACAAGGTTGTTTCAATGCCAATACAAGACCAGAAATAACAAGATGAAGACGCAATGGCTAAAAGAAAATAACTAGAAGTTGGATAGCTTTGACCAAGAAACCTAGAACAAGTGTGAATACAACCGGACATTAGATGAGACAAAGGTAAACAAATTATCTCTTATACTGTAAATGTTGAAAATTTTAAATCATATATTAACTTTATTTTATATGTGTAGGTAAAGTCTAAGAAAAATAAGCAAAATAGGTCTAATTTGATAGACCTAGTCTCCACATGTCTAGATATATTTCATCTTATCTACATACAAAAGTATATATGTATATATAACAAATTAGTTCTTGTTAACATTGTTAATGCATTAATTTAACCAAATATGACATGTTGATCAACATAGTAAACAATTGTTATCGCCAATGGAAACCTATAAGGATCTACACATAAAGGTTGGCTAGTAGATCACTTAGCAAGTGAGAAAAAATTATGTAAGATTACTAATATTATCTTTCATTTTATAAAATAATATTTGTAATTTTTTGTATTGATGTAATATTTTTTAATTGCTAGGATGAGACGGTGATGTTACATGATGAGGCTTGGACAAAACTACAGGAAGATGGGGTTAGGATCACCAAGGGCCCCTCCACTAGTTCTATAGACTCATCGATGATCAACGAGACTAGGATAGTAGATGGGGTTCTTGATCATTGACGAGGCTTTAGGAAGGGTGTTGGGCACATATTACCAAGTGGACATTTATTATCTTCTGTTGGCAATCGCCATCTACCGTCAAAGACTAGTACACCATCATCCACTACCGATACCCCTTTTCCTACAATGATAAATATTTATGAGATTGTCCAATCTCAACAAACGTAGATCGTTGAATTGCATAGGATAGTGACACAAACACATTGATCTACATTTGCCTCTTATCCATCAATCCAGTTTTAGCTTCTCTATAGCCTACCCCAATACCAAGTTCAACTTTTATATGGTTATCCCCAACAACATATTCATCCTTTTCAAAATCTCCCTATGTAGGAAGACAATGATGATGATTTATTATAAATAATTTTCATTTTGAACATTTTTATTTGTATTTAATTCAAAAATTCCTTGCATTATACATATTTATGTGTTGTTATAATAAATATTTCTAGAATTAATGTTTTGACTGCTAATTATTTATAAATATTTTAATATTCTAATTTTATGTGATATTGTATATTTTATGGAATAAAAAAAAATCATTGGGGTTTTCATTTTTATAGAGGCATAAAATTTTAGAGGTTAGTATTAGGGATGGCATGTTGTTGATATTTTTTAAACCTTTTAGCTAAGATTAAAATTTCCTAGGAAAGTAAGAAAACGTCCTTGCTAGAAAGGATATTAGAGATAATATGCCATGACAAAAAGTTGTATCTTTTTAAATTTTCAATCAAGATTTAAAATTTTCCAGTAAATTTTTTTAAAACTTCACCACTAATACCCTTATTAACAATGATAATATCTTCCCAAAAAAAATAAATTAAAATTTGAAATTGGCCAACCAAAATTTAGCCTACATTAGTCACTAATGGTGTAATTGGAAACAACATTGTCGTCACTAAAAGTTGAATTGGTGATCACCGTTTTGTCATCTCAATTTTATCTTCTAGCTACGAAATATTAGAAATGACGTTTTTGCAATGTATTGTCATCACTAAAAAGTAATGACGACGATTAGGAGGTTATTAACCACGATACATATTGTCGCTAAAGATACATTTTCTAGTAGTGAACACATAAAACTATGATCTTGTCAAGTAATGCACGAATATAATTTAAAATAAAACCTTGCCATGAATTCTAAAACAAAAAACATACTAACATGGATTTGCATAAAAGACACATATCAACAAAAGATCCTAAACTAGAGATTTGCATTCGTACCAAAATGCTATTATGGTCTTTAAGCAAGCCAAAAGTACTCCTAAATACCTCCTTTGCCTTATCACCTAAACAAATCAAACACATAGAATTAGAAGTCAATAAATATGCAAGGTTTATACTAGAAGGAAATAAATTAAAGAGAAGGAAAATGACTCCTTTGCTAGGGGTGTGCACCGGGTCTAAGGATGGCAATGGGTCTCGGACCTGACCCAGACCCGCTAGACCCGCCTTATTTTTAGCGGGTCTGGGTCCATGATTTTTGGACCCAACGGGTCTGGGTCTGGGTCTAGGTCCAGTAGTTCTAGACCCAGACCTGATCCAAACCTAATCTAGAAGACCCATTTAATATATATATGGGTGTGTGTTTATATATATACATATATAAATACATACTAATATTATGTTTGTTATTATTATCATAATCTTATTTAATCTCCTTATTAATTTTTTTAATTTTATTCTTATATATTTACTTTATAAGCAATATGTACAATATTGTATTCTAAAAGCATTAAAATACTATTTAAAAAGTTAACGTAACTATTTTAATATTAAAATAATTTTTCACATGGAGGATTTTTTTAACAAAAAATACATATTAAGTTATATAAAAAATAAATATATTTTTATTTACATAGATTATTAATTATTTTTTTAAAAAAATAGCTTGACCCATTTAGGACCCGTTTACCCGCTAGACCCAGTGGATCTGGGTCTGGATCTGAACTTTTGAGACTCGACGAGTCTGGGTAGGGTAGGGTCTAGATAATATAAATGGGTCCAGGTCTGGGTATGGCTGGACTCGGCCTAGACCAGACCTATTACCATCCCTAACCGGGTCAAACCCAGACAAGACCAGCTTGGAGACCTGATTTTTAATAAACTACGACCCAAAACCTAAATCGATTCTACACTTGGACCCTGAACGTAAAAATTAGGTTAACCCTAGACCAACCCGATTTCGACCTTGTTTTTAAATGACCTTGTTTTCACCCAATTTCAATCCCATGTGCTGAAAAAAATTACAAAATGGGTTGAAATTGGGTCAAACCAAAAAACCCATGTCATACTCAAACTAACCCAAATGTCCCTTTTTTCAAAATGGTCCCACCCTAACCCCTGTTTTACCTGTATGGTCCGGTCCAAAATTTCAGCTTGACCTAATTTGTGCATACCCCTACCCTTCAGGGTTGAATATAAGGGCTTGGCCAATCTTGAATATTTTTCACTAATTTATGAATTAACTCTATTTTGCTTAGAACAAGCACTAAAGAGCTAATGTTCAAGATTTTAAAAGTTGAAGGGTGAAAGAAAATGGAGTGGAGAAAAAGGAGAAAGCTAAAAATAAGAATAAGGTAGGAGATATGAGGGAACAGAGGTAGAGAAATTATGACAATTAGCTAAGTGTGAATGAGAACCAAAGGGTGTATACTCTCTTATGTATATAAAAAATTAGGTGATATGGTTGATATATATATATATATATATATATATATATAGAGAGAGAGAGAGAGAGAGAGAGAGAGAGAGAGAGAGTTTAAATAGGAGAATTTCTTACGAACAAGGTGAGTGATGTGAATAATTAGTATGAGTGTAAGAGAATTGGTGGAAGGTGATAGAGTAGATTATCGATGAAAATTTGATTGATTAGGTAAAGACAAGATAAGATTTGATCATGGGATGTGAGGGAGTCATATTTTCAAAGTTAACACTTTTTAAAAAGTCAACAATGAATAAAAATGATTTAGGTTAAAAATAAATTACAATAAATAGCTCACTACTTGAGATTACCCTCCTCTAACATTATTTTAGGTATGATAATGGAGAAAAGGATTGGGCCTTAGGGTTACCTTGAACCTGGAAACTATAATGCCTTTTTCAAAGTTCAACAATGCACTAACTATATTTCACCAAATAACAGATAAGTGGTGAAATATCCCAAAACCTTAATTTTAAAAATTATGGCCACATAAAGAACTATTAGAGAAATTAATTAAATAACTTATTTTATTAAAATAGGAGGAGGAAATTAAGGCAAAATAAAGAGGAAAATAATAAATAATTTAATTAGAAAAAATTATGGTGTTTTGCTAATTAAAATGGAACTTGAGAAAATTATTCAAAATAGCCTAAATTAATCTAAAAAGGGATTTAATTATTATTTTTCTAAATATTATTAGTTTAAATAGTCAAAAATACCAAAATATCCTAAACACCCAGCCAACCTATTTTCCTTTTCCTTTTCCTTTTTCTTTTTCTTCCCTTTTCCCCTTCTTTTTCCTTTTTCTTTCTCTCCCTCCTTTCTCCCTTCTTTTCTTCCCTACTTCCCTAATTGGGCCAGCCCCTTGTGGCCCAATTTCCCTTTCCCCTTTCTCCTTCAGCACAATCCAAGCCCACACACCCCACCTCTCCTTTCTTCTCATCGCCCAGCCCGGTCGGTTCCCTTCTTTTCTTTTCTTTTTTCTCCCATGGACTGGCCCAATCCAACCGCCTTATTTCCCGACCCCGAGCTGTAATTCGCAGCCTACCCCTACATCTGCCCAACCGCCTCCACCAACCAGCCACCTGCGCCGCCTGCCTACCTTCTCTCTCTCCCCCACCATTCCCCTGTCCCTTTTTGACCCGACTGACCCTCCTCTCTCCTAACGCGTGCCTACCCCTGCCTCCTTTCTTCTCTCTGACCAAATGCAGCCCTACAATGGCAGACTTGTGCCAGCCTGCCATCGTCGCTGCTCGATCCACCTACGAAACCCTTCCTTGCATCACCCTCTCCCAAACTAAGCCTCCCTCCTCCCTCTGTTTACCCTGCACGAGCCACCTCGGCCATGCAAATTCCCCCTCCCGATCAGCCCCTCATTGACCCCGCCGCCCTTCGCACTACTGTCCACCACCAATCCCGCCGCAACCAACACCCCCTCTGCCCTCCAAAACAACCAAGGGAGCTCCCTTTACCTCCCCATACCTCCATTTTTCCCTGACACCCTCTCCTCCTCCCTCCACCCCCATCTCTCCACCCCCATCTCTCCACCTCTCTTCTCCCTCCATCACCGCCATTGCCACCGCCGGTGCTTCCACCATCCCTAGGTGGTCCTCAAACCTTCCTAACCTCTAAACCCTTTTTATACAAATGTTAGTTATTTTTAGTAGTATTATTATTAATATTAATATTATTACCATTATTATTATTATTATTATTATTATTATTATTATTATCTTTATCATTATTATTATTTAACCTAACTTCAGAATATTTATAACTAATATTATTATTATTAATGGCCTACAACTTTAGTATTATTATGATTAACATCATTATTATTACTATTATTACTATTACTATGATTATTATTATTGTTGTTGTTGTTGTTCTTGCTATTATTATTAATGATAACTTTGGCACTTTATCACTTTTATTATTATTGTAAATATTCGAATCCTTATATTACTACTACCATTTCTATTATTATTATTATTAGTATTATTCTGAACATCATTATTATTATTATTGTTATTATTATGACTATTACTACTACTACTACTACTATTATTATTATTATTATTATTATTATTATTATTATTATTATTATTATTATTACCTTGTCACTATTGTTAATATTTCATATATCACTAACCTTACTATCACTACTAATATTATCATTATTAGTGTCATTATGGTCACTACTTTTACATCACTAATATCACCATTATTATTATTATTACTAGGGTTTGGGTCGATATTAGTATTATCACTACACCTATTATTATTATCATTATTACTAATATTGAAGCTATTACCTTTAATAATATAATTATTGCTATAATTACCTTAACATAAACCGTTGTAGCTATTAAGACCTATTTTTGATTAGTAGTAGCATGATTAGCTACCTTAAGAATAATAACCCTTCTTTTACTTATAAAAGTACTATTATCATTATTAGCCCTAATAGTAAGTTATGATAAGGGTCAGGTAGGAATAATGGTAATTTTGGTTAGAGGGAAGTTAACCCATAGTTTTTCCCTCTTATAGGTGAATCAAGTCAAAACTCTAAGGAGGCGTAGGAACGTGCTCCAAGACTGGTGTCATATTAGGTAAGGATGTGGCTAAGAAAAACTATGTGGGTGTCATGTGCCATGTGTTATGCCATGTTTTTTACTTTATGATTAGAATGACTAATTACTTGTAGTGCAGCTTGGAGTTGAGGTATGCTTATGTGAATTCCTTATGGCATGTGTATAATGATTGTTATGCTGTGCTTATGATGTTATATGACGTGACCCTCTAGAACATACATGCTAGGATGTTTAATAATGCGATGTGGGGTGAAAGGATAAAAAGGGATAAAGGGAAGTGAGTTGACTAATGGGGACATGAGATTGACCTGATTATCTCATGATCCATGAGGGGAAAATAAAAGGAGGTTATTATCAAAATGAATGAGTGATGTGAATCTTGCATGGAAAATTTCTAGGGTTTGTATGGGATGGATGTAGTCTGCATGGGGATGATCTTTACGTGAGAAAAGCTGTCTTAGAGAATAAGTAATGTAAGGGGAATGTTGTGGAGTGACTGGAGACTTGCGGTGAAAAATAGTACGTAGGTTGGTATAAGGGTGTATAAGGGACTTGATTAGGGTTTTGGGAGGAAACCCTAATCTGAGGGGAAATGTGAAAGTAAAAATAATTAAGGAAAAGTGAAGCATGGGATAAGAGTGGAAAATTATTATATGAGGGATGAGTATGGGTGCCATAGGAAAGAAGAGATGTTAGGTGAAGAATAGAGAGGTGACTTGTGGGGGAAGAAAGGTGCTAGGGTTGGAGTGGACAACTAGGGTTTCTCGGTCACAGGTGTAATTGGTGAGTAAAGTGATATGTTTTGAGTTGAATCTAAATGAGATGAGGTTTTGGGCAATAAAAGAAATAATGGTAGTGTAAGTTAAAGGAAGGTTGGGCCACATAGGTCTAATTAGGGTTTTTAGGGAAAACCCTAGAGAGTGATAGTAAGGGGATTGAGATGTTATAAGGTGATGGGCCTTAACCCACACCCGTGGGAGTTGGGTTTTCGTTATGAGTAAATGGAAGGAGGAATGGATGTCGTGTTGTGATAGGAGGCGTAGAAGTCTCAAGATATGGGACGGGCCCTATTGGGAGGATAGAAGTAGAAGGTTAGTGACATGCATGTCAAGGGTGAAATAATTATCGAATAAGATACTAACCATTTAAAGAGGAAGACTGTTGAGCCGGGCCTAGACCGGTCCATCGATGAATAACAGTGGCCAGGAGCCGGGGTGCCCTGGAGACCGGTCCACCAACGAATAATAGTGGCCAGGAGTATTTTGTCCCGCATGATTTCCGGTCCACCGGCTATAATAGTGGGGGATCCCGTGCTCAACAAATCGAATGTAATGATGATAAGACATGGGAAAAACACTAAGTAATTACAGTGAAACACCATGTGAATTGGGGCCAGATCGGTCCACCGGCAAATAATAATGGCCAGGAGCGTTCTGCCCTAGAGACCGCTCCACCGGCAATAATGGTGGTCAGGAGCGTTCTTCCCTATATGTATTCCGGTCCACCAGCTATAATAATGGGGTTCCCACACTCGCATAGATTGATAAAGAGCATGTGTGAAGCGAGTATATTGATAAGAGATCTAAAGAATAAGTTTAGTTGGACTATAATTTGGCCTTCATTATTTGTATTGTTGTATGCGGTCTATATGATCATGTTGTGTTATATGCCTTATGTGTTTGGCCTTAGCTGCATGGTTCCCTTGCTCAATACGTAGCGTACTGACCACTAGTTTCATGGGTGTTGTTCATTCCCACGAGCAGAGGGCCCACCTGAGTTTGTGCAGGTAGGAGATGATATATTTGATGCCTACGATTCTTACGAGGCATCGGGCAGGGCTGAGAGTTGAGCCTGGACTTGGCCTGGGGACCGAGAGCGACGTGGCCAGATTCTCCTTTTCATTTCGTTTTACCTTGTATCGTTTTATTTTAGTTCTGCTCTATCGTACGGTACTTTATGTTCTTTAGGAAATTTATTTATGTACTCCTTTGGCTTGTAAACCTTTTTACGCGTACTCTAAATTTTGTATTGTGAACGATTTAATTCCTTTATGAATTCTTGTTTTAAGTATCCTCTTCAACCTTAGCTCTTCGTACCGAAACGGTAGGAGTGAACCAGTCAAATACTAAGTGTGGCGGTAATATCCCTAGAATTCACAGTTTGTTATTTCTCTTCCGTTAATTCCTTTAATAAAATGAAATTTTCTAGTAGTGAATTTTGGGGGTATTACAAGTGGCCTCTGCCATTTATAATTGAATTTAGTCGAATTTTATCTTCAATTGTTTAAATGAAGTGTATGATATATTTTGTTAGTGAGGGATGGTCGATTTGATGATTCAAAGGGGAAAGACTCTAAATACTATTACTTATAATAGTTTGGTGGATGAATATTGCTTGGGAGGATAGTTATATGATGCATTAATCATAATTGATCTAACATATAGAAATGGTTATCAAGTTAATGTTATTAGCTACAATATCTTGATCAATGGACACTACAAGTAGTTTTATTGATACATCATTTGATCCATTTCATAACATGTTTAGTAAATGACCAACTCCTGACATCGTCTCATATAATATTGTTTTTTGATGTAATGTGCAAGAAGGGCAAACTTCAGCTTGCTTGAGAACTACTCTTGACATATTTTGAATGTTGTTACATATAGCTAGTTGATAGATGGTCATCATAAAAATCATTGAAAATATATCTCTGGATGAGGCAAAAATCGTGTTTCATGAAATTGAGTGTAAGGCTTTAGCCACAAATATTGCCGCTTATAATATTCCTCATTGATGTGTTGTTAGAAGCTGGGAGACGTGAATATGCTTAAGATTTTTTTTTAGATATTCCTAGTAGAGCCTTGAAACCTTATGTTCGAACTTATAACATTATTATTAAGAGATTTTGTAAAGCTAAGTTACTCAAACAAGTTGTTGAATTCTAGGGAACATGGTAGATAGTGGTTGCTCGCTAATTGGGGTCACATATGATAGTCTTCATAAGGTTTCTTGATAACAATAAGATTTTGAAGCAAGTATAGTTTATTTAGAAAGATTTTTCTACAAGTGCATTGATATGGGACAGTAGAAATGAAGGGCAGGTCAGCGCAAGCAACCACATGGAAGAGACACACAAAAACACCGGTATTTTTTACTTAGATAATCATTGCCATTTTCAATTTTGTTTTCCATTGTGTTCTTTATGTCCCAGCTATACTAACTGAATTTGATTCTGTTAGAGGGAGGAATTCAGTTATTATATATTTAGCATTAGTTGTAATGCATAAGATGATATTAATCAAAATCATACTTCCTAGCTAATTCTCTCTATGTCTATTTGTGTAGTGCTTGGCTTTAATCCTCAAAATTCATTCTTCCCCTAAATTCTCTAGATTCTAGCTCTTCATTCTTGAATCATATCATTGGTATCAAAGCATTATCCTGGCAGTGTCAGAAGGAAATAGAGTGGTGGAGTTACGAAGAGAGGTGGAATAGATCAAAAATTCCATAGAGGAATGGAAGTTAGCAATGTAGCAGGAAATGATGCAATTGCTGTTAGATTCTCAGTAAGAAACGGTGGCAACTTTGTAGACACTGATGTCTCAAAGTCTAGCCATGGCAAGTGGAACCAGGTAGACTTCAACCCATCTTCTTCTGGAACCACTCAACCCATGCTTGATGTAACTCAAAATATTCCACCCACTTTGATTCCCCAAAATTCCCTTGTCAATGCAACTGGCCAACCACCCTACCCAATGCCTAATAGACTCAATCTAGCATACTTCCCCAAGTTTGATAGTGATGATGTTTAGTGGTAGATATTTAGGGTGGAATAATTTTTCAAAATGGACAACACCCCTAATAATGTTAAATTGGCAGCCATTCACATGGAGGGTAAGGCATTGCAATACCACTAGGACTTTAGTAAAACCATACTGTACCCTGAATATTAGGACTGGAATGAAAATGTTGAGGCCATTTCAGCTAGGTTTGGTACTTTACAATATGATGATCTGATGGTTGAGATTACTAATTTAAAGCAAGGGAATAATCTAATAGAGTATCGGTCTAAGTTTGTCTCCCTTTTACATAGAGTCAACTGACTAGAGGAGTATTTAGTTAATTGATATCTGGGAGGATTAAATCCGGTAGTGCAGCACTAAGTTAGGATGTTTAAACCCAAAACCTTAGCTCATGCTAATGGCCTCTCTAAACTCCAACAAGCAATGATACAATTACAATCTCGAGAGACTAAACCATAACCCATAATACCTCCCTTAATTCCCACCCTAAAGTTGGCAAACAACAATCTAAATGTAACCACACATGACCTAAGACAGAAAAATCATCCATCTTGAAGAGGTTGAGAAACTTGAGTCAAGACGAATAGGTTCTAAAAGAGACAGAAATGAATGCTTTTGGTGCACCAAGAGGTTTTTTTAGGGGCACAAATGTTCTAAAAAAAGATATATAACATTAAATTTGTAGAGGAGGATGTGTAAGGAGAAACAATGGTAGCAGAAGAAGTGAAATCAACCAGAGTGGTGGACAGTCCACACATATCGGTACACGCTTTGAGTGGTATTACCATTTATCATACTATGAGAGTCATGAGTTTTATAAAAAAGAAATCAATGTGTACTAATTGACAATGGAAGTATGCATAACTTTCTAGACATGCATGTGGCTGAGCATTTGAGGTACAAGATTGACTCAATTCAGCAGCTAACTCTTCTGCCCGAGGCATTAATTTGGCAGTAGGATCCATAGGAGTCTCAACTGCTTACAACCACTTATACACGTTTCTTGTAGGAGATCCAAAACATACTTACTTTGTGTAACTGCAATTCCTTTACGAGATATGGCCACCTCCATTCCTGGGAAGTATCTTAATTGTCCCAGATCTTTGATTTCAAACTCTCTAGATAATAAAATTTTGAGTCTTGCTATTTCTTCTTTGTGATATCTAGTAAGAAATATATCATCAACATAAACAATCAACACTGTGATTTTGTCCATCACTGAAATGTTTAATAAATAATGTATGGTCTACTTAAGACTGTGAATAACCATCCTGCTTGAGCACCTTAGTCAATCTAGCAAACCATACACGGGGTGATTATTTTAGTCCATACAATGCAATGCCTTTCTTAGCTTGCACACATTTCCTTTGGTATGTTCAGTTTCAAAGTCTGCTAGGATATCCATATAGACTTCCTCGACTAGATCCCCATTTAGAAATACATTCTTCACATCAAATTGGAATAGAGGCTGATCTTGATTTAATGCAAGAGCTATTAACACGTAGATGGTATTGAGTTTGGCTACAGGGGAAAATTTCTCTAAATATTCAATTCCATACTTCTGGGTGAACCCTCCAGCTACTAATCGTGCTTTGTATCTATCAATGTTACCATCTGCATTATACTTTACTAAAAAAAAGCCATTTACATCCCACAGCCCTTTTACCAGGTGGTAAATTTGCTAAGACACATGACCCATTCTTCTTAAGGGCATTATATTCTTCTAGAGTAGTTGTTCGCCATTCTAGAATTTGTAGTGCCTCATACACTGAGTTGGGAATCATAATACTATCCAAGGACATTACAAATGCGTTGTATTTTTGTGATAGGTTTGAGTAGGAGATTTAGTTGTCAAGTTGGTGTTTGGTACATGAACAAACTCATTTTCTTTGAGCAATGGGTGGATCTAACTCCGGGTTATATTCTGCCACTTTTTCTGTGCCTGACAGTGGACTATCATCAGCCTTATCTTGTGTCCTCTCAAGATCAATTGAGCTAGGAAAGGCCTCTTGGTTTTGCTGGCTTGGTTCAGGTTGCATGTGAATCTTTCTTCTTGTGTAAACTTTTATTGCTTCTTCAGGAATATGGAGGTGTTTAGGATAGATGGTTGATGATGGTACATGATTGGTTTCATAAGAGGAAAAGGTTCATTTAACAAGTGAAGACTTGATGGGCTGGAATAAGAAGAGTGATATGGATAGGTTTCAATAAGTGTAGACCAGTCCCAATTTTGCAATTCTTGAGTATTATTCTCCCCCTGAACTGCAGAATTGGAGAAATATGGTTGGTCTTCAAAGAACTTCACATCCATGGTGTGGTAGAATTTACAAGTAGTAGAAGAGTAGCATTTGTATCCCCTTTTATTCGATGAATACACTAATAAAATGAATTTAAGAGCACGGGCATTGAGTTTGCCATGATTTTGATGATAAACATGGATAAATGTAGTGTAGCCAAAGAGTTTGGGAGGAATTTGGGATACTAGCTTAGAGTTTGGATAAAGGTGATGGAGAATTTGCATTGGTGATTTATATTTGAGTACCCGTGGGGGCATTCTATTTATGAGGTATGTACCTATGAGGACTGCTTCATCCCAAAAAGTCTTTGGGACATTAGATTGAAAAATTAAGGAACGAACAACTTCAAGTATGTTAACGCATGAACTCTGGTGAACTATTCCATGGGACTTAAGGTATAAGTCTAATTTTAAATTGAAGGAATCTCTAGCATTATCTGTCTTGAGAATTTGAATTTTATTATTGAATTGATTTTGCATCATGGCATGAAACTGCTGGAAAATATAAGTGGTTTCAGATTTATCTTTCATAAGGAAAGTCCAGCTTATGTGAGTATGGTCATCAACTAGCAGTAGAAACTATCAAGCACCTGTAATATTTAGGATTCTAGTTGGTCCCCAAATATTACCATGGATGAGGGAAAAAGGATGACTGGGTGTGTATGGTTGAGGATGATAAGTGCTTTGTGTGTGCTTAGCAAATTAACAAACTTCACAATGAAATAAATGGGAATTTTTATTGATAAATAAAAAGGTAACAAGTGTTTCATGTACGAAAAATTAGGATGACCCAAAAGAAAATGCCACATCATGATAGCACTATCATCATTTGATTGGTAAAGAGACTTAAGACTATGAGTGGATCTGTTTGAGTACTGACTTGGCTTCTAGTAGATCGAGGGGTGGATGATGAAGTGCTCACATCAAGGAGATAGATACCTGAATGATGAGTAGCATTTCCAATTGTCCTCCCCGAGCTCAAGTCTTGAAATACAAAGTATTTGGAAAAAAAATTATCTCCACATTTCAGGTCATTGCTCACTTTACTAACTAATATAAGAGTGCAATCAAGATTAGGCACAAATAAGACAGAATATAGAGTAATAGTATTTGAGAGACAGATGGTCCTTGTTCCTGCTACTTTGGCACGTGTACCATTAGCTATGAGCACAATGAGATGATCATGACAAGGAGAGTAGGCTGTAAATAAGGATCTACCATCTGTTATGTGGTTCAAAGCACCTGAGTCCACTATCCATGAGGAGGAGGGTCCTGGTCAACATGGTGTGCAAAATTACCCTAACTGTTTGTGGAATTATTCTCAATTGTGTTAGCCTTTGAATATGTGAACATATGGGCTTTAAAAACTAATTGTTGAAGCAGCTCTATTTGGTCTTTGGTGAATGGCACTTGATTGTTACTTCGTGCTGTCTTAGTAATGGCCATGTTTCCTCTAGATTCACGGTCATGATTTGGATTTCCATGGAGAGGTTTTCCATGTAGTTTCCAGCTTGTCTCTTTGTAGTGTCCTGGTTCCTTACAATGATCACACCAGGGACAACCTCTTCTTGGATGATTTTCTCCATTCTGTGATATACCTCGAGAAGCCAGTGATGCCAAATCTGGAGAATACATGTAATTCTTGGCTGAAAACAATGCTAAACCATCAAGGGATGAGGAGTGATCAGATTGTCCCATCATAATTCTCTTGTGACTCTCCTCTCTGCGTACTTCAGAGAATATTTCTCGCAGACTTGGTAGAGGTTTAGTCCCATTTATTCTGCCTCAAACCTCATCTAATGACCTATCCAGACCTGTTAGAAACTTGAAGATGCGTTTGGTCTCAATGATCTTATTGTAATTTGCACGATCATCCAAACACTTCCATTCATAAGTCTTAAAAAGATCTATTTGCTGCCAGTACCGAGTGAGAGCAGTAAAATATGCAGTGACAAAATTTTCTCCTTATCATAGATCTTGGAGAATACTTTCCACTTCAAAAAGTTCAATTGTGTTGTCGCTGGTTGAAAATGCATCTCTTGCAGCATCCTAGATCTCCTTTGCTAATTTGTAGAGCAAGAGATTCTCTCCTATCTCAGTTGTCATTAAGCTAATCAATCAAGTCATGATAAGATTTTTTTCAGCCCTCCACAGTTTGAATTTTGGGTCTCTTGAATTAGGTTGAGAGGCTACACCAGTCAGGTAATCATCCTTGCTTCGTCCAATGATGAACATCGTGATTGACTGGGACCACTGGAGATATTTATGGCCATTGAGCTTGTGATATGTGGTGGGGACGACACTATTTTCAGATGTGGTCTGGGTTAATTGAGGAATAGAGACATGAGGAGATGACGAATTGTCTGAGATTTGATTAGAATTTGCCATAGGAATAGTTTTGAAAAAGATGAGAAAGATGCCAGCTATGAGATGAATTTGGTTTGGAAACCTACAACTCTGATACCATGAAGTTAAAGGGAAAACTGAGAAGAATCACACATTTCTCCTTCTCTCTTATTTATTAAAATCTACCAGAGATTACATGGATAAATATGAGCATATTATGAGACCACAACTCCTGACCTTTCTCCTACAAAATAGGAGATACTCAGAACAGAAAATAAAGAGATATTTTTCCAGATAATAATCGACTAACCAATTCCTAGATATCGGCATAGATATGGGTGATACTCGACTAGTTTGATTTCCTAAAAAAGTCAGTGTTGAAGAATTTACCATTATACTATGTATCTCTATTCAATATGCCAGTAGGGGAGGTGGAGAATATAGAGAAAATAATGAGGAGGTTTCTATGGAACAGTCATGACATTCAAAGAAGGAAAATTCACCTGGTTAATTAATTTTGGTTAGATGTGTGGATAGAGGATAACCCATTGAAGGTTAAGTTCTCTCAGTTATTCGGCCTCACAACTAATAAGCAGTGCATGATTAGCAGTATGGGTGAGTGGTAGAAAGGTGAATGGAGGTGGAAGTTTATTTGACATAGACAGTTGCGATCAAGGGAGGAAGAACTAGTAATGCAGATGTCGGGATTGCTTAAGAATGTAAACATGGATCATAATGTGGAAGATGCTTTATGTTGAAGCTATGATTGGAGAGGGGATTTCACTGTCAAATCAGTAACTACAGAGATTGCAAGAATTTTTTATCCCATACAACAAAGATCGACAATAAATGTATGGCTGAATATTGTCCCACAACAGATTGAGATGTTTGTGTGGCTGACAATTCGTGAGAGGATTCCGACATAGGTGTTCTTGCAAAAACAAGGCATATTCCAAGAGTTTGAGACAGATTGTGTCTTTTGTAGGTTGTAGAAAGAGGATGCACAATATCATTTTTTGAGATGCCTGGTTGTAAGACAGATGTGGATTTGGTGGCAACATCTCACAGGATTAGTACACTTGTTAAGGTCTGTGATCAGTGGACAAGTCCCAAAAATGATAGATTTCAGAAAAAGCTTTGGAAGTTGCCTTCTATGTTATCATTCGGTCGATATGGAGAGAGCGCAATTTAGGCGTTTTAAAGAATTGGGTAAGTAACCTCGTTGTTGTACATGACCTGATTTTACTTCACATTAGATGGTTGATGAGATCTTGGTTCCCAGCCTTCCCATACACAACAGAAGGAGTGATGAGGACACCGGAATGTTTGCTTGATTATCGCAACACACAATGGGTGCAAATTAGGGACAGTCCAGTAGGAGTGCAGTGAACGGCTCCGGGACATGGTTGGTTAAAATGGAGCGTTGATGCTTCAGTGCTTTTGGAGGATAAGAAGGACGCAATTGGAAGGGTATTACGTAAATGGCATGGAAACTTTAAATGCTTTTTTTTTTTTCCATTGAATTCACAGAAGTATATAGGGTGGAATTAGTGGTTATTCATATAGTCTGCATGCTGAGCCTTAATAAAGGTTGGCTTTGATCCTTGGGACTGGTCATTGAATCAGATTCGAGGAATGTTGTGGGGAGGATTAAAGAGCCAAAAGAGGAGCCCTGGAAAGTTGGCTTTTTAAATAAATTTCATTAGTAGCATTAAACTGCTGTAGGGTGATTTCCAGGTGCAGTTTGAGGGTTGGGAGGCAAATTCAGTGTCCGACTCCTTAGCAAGATCGGGGCATTCAAGGACAGAAGCATCCATAGCTTGTTTGTGATGAACTTCAAGGATTAGTTGTGATAGAAGAAGGGAGCAAATGGAGGCAGAATAGTGCAGGATGATTTTTTCTTGGCCGGGGGGGTGGATACATCTGGTAGTGTATTTGATTTCTGGAATTGGTTGTGGATGGGTAGCTGCAGTTGGCTTGTTCTTTTTTTCATGGGGAGGTAGGCAATGAAAAGGTAGCATTTGTAATGGGGGCTGAAGGGTGGTATGGTTCTGTTTTTTACTCTTGAGTTCTTGGGGGTATGTTTCTGTAGCTGGGTTTTATTTCATGAGGGGTGCTGCTTTGAAGCATTTAGCATATTGCAAGTATGGTCCTGTATCTGGTTGATGGAATTGACTGAGGAAGTGTATCTGCAGCTGGTGTGTTGTCTTATGTCATGGTGGTTTGGTGCCTTGAATAGCCTTTGTAATGGGGGTTGAGGGTGGGTATGGTGTTGCCTTATGTTATGATTTTTTGAGGTTATGGCTATGCAGCTGGATTTTATTTCATGGAATGTGTTGTTCTGAGGCTATTAGTACATGTCATAATGTTTGAGGTGTGGTTAGCAAATGATGGCTTGACCTATCCTTATCCAACTGGGGGAATGGCCATGAGCAATGCTTATACAGATCCTCCTTTATTAATAAAATTCTATTACTTATCAAAGAAAAAAATTTCTCTGTTCTTCCATCCCTGTTTGAGTACATATGAAGTTTGACTACTAACATGTTGACACGCTGCATCCGCTTACTCTTATATTCATCAATGAATACTATAAAGAATTTCCGACATCCTGAATTTAATACTCAGGGTGTTTGAGTGCATCAACCTTAGAGGGGGATTATAAAGTTTTGAGACATCAGTGTTGGAAGAGGATAGACAGGCATACACTAGATTAGTTTCGTATGTAGTCATTTACATGCAACTGTTGTGACATTGGGCTTGGGCAGGATTGCCTAGCTATATAATGCATGCATGGACACCCGGCGAAATACTAAAGGAGAAAAAAAAATGAAAGAATACATGGTTGACAAATCCTGATTCATAAATGGGTAGGTAATTTCTTATACCCCCGGCCCTTTCAAAAGTCGTCAGTGCAGCTGACTCAATTAATACAAATAAATAAATAAAATCTAACTACTCTCTCTCCCTCTCATCAGGCAGTTCTTGCCTATCTGGTTGGGTATAGCTTACGCCAAGCCAATTGTACACATCAAACCTAGTAGTGGGATCATCAATATATACTGGAAGCTTTTCTTAGCTCGTGCTGCAGAGATTACTGGTTCAACAAGCTCAACTGCACAACCAAAAAGGAAAGAAAGAAAAAGGAAGTTGGTTGTATTCAGATAATATTGGCTCTGCTTGCTTAGTTTTATGCAGAACGCTTTGATATTTACTTCAACTTTGGTATATGAAATGGAATCAATTTATAATAAGGCATCTTACATGCTACTGGGGCAGGTGAAGGAGATCCATGCTCATCAGCAAAACCTACACAAAATGATGAGTATTTGATTAGTTTTTTAGATTGTTAATACTTCTTCTGTGAGAAGGAGCAAGACTAATTACAATAAAGCAGATAGCTGGGAAGCATCATTTCATCTTGATCTCTTACTTGGTGTTACGGGTGGCTGAGATGGTGATGAGATCAAAGTAGAAGCATCTACAAGTGAAACAACAACGATATACGTTGAGGCAATGTTAATTTTATAGAAAGAGAAAAACGGAATGAAGATCTTATGGTCTCACCTGGTGGTGTACTTTGCTGATCCACCGTGTCTTCAGGACTCGAATCTGTTTTCACCAGGAAAGTGGAGAACCATCAAATAAAGCAAAAGAAGCAACAAAATGGCCGAAAAATTAAGCTTAATTGAAGGAGCAGCTGTGTGTGTGTGCGTGTCTCCAAGTGATCTGTTGATTCATTTGACGTCATCCGTCTTGTTCTCCAACAACAATTTTCCCGAACTCTACATCTTCCCCAAACTATATATACAGGAGATTCAAACAACTACTTAGATATACTACTGATCTACTCCCCTGCACGTCACTTACTTGGTATAGCATTAGATGGCTGCGTAGGTGTAGCCTTGTATGGAGTTTTATAACCTGCCAGAAAAGAGAAGGAAAAAGAAAGGATTTATAAGGGAGGGAAAAAGAAAACAAAACAAAACAAAAAAGAGGACTCGTTATTTTTCTCTTCTTAACGTAACTATGTATGAATGATATAAACCCAGCTTTACAGCAATGAAGAGAACTGAATTAAAAACCTGAACTTGTTGATACACTCTGCATCTTAGCGAACAGACCAACAAGAGGCGCAACAGCCGAGGTAGTAGGCTCATTTTGATTGTAATTATTTCTCCGATCAGAGAAATCATCACTGCTATCAGGGCCTCCCACCAGGGCACCATATAGAATGTTAGGGTTTTTCCCCGGGTTCTTGAACCATTCAGAATAGCCTTGTTTGCATCCAACTTTGCTAGGAAGATATGAAATGGAAGGAATAGAAGAGCTTCTGTGGTGAATGCGCATTGGGTACACCTCTCCATAGCCTACTAAGTAACTCATCGACTTTGGATTCTTACCGAGGATATACTCAGCCTAAAATCAATGGCCATGAGGAGTCTTTATTAACGGTTGAATGTATTCGTGTGAACTGTGGCAGCATGCAGGAACTAAGTATACATGCATATATACGGTGAAATGTGGCAGCATGCAGGAACTAGGTATACATACAGATATACGTGTGAATTGTGGCAGCATGCAGAAACTAGGTATACATACATATAGTAAGAAAGGAAGCAAGCAATTAGCAGCCAACCTGTGATTTTGCGAAGGTTAGGAGGTCTTGCGGTTTCATCTGAGCGTTTGGACATTGGACCACGGCGTTTGCTCGAGATAGATAATCGGAATAAACGGAGAGAAGGAAAGCAGCAGATGCAGCATATTGCAGATTGTTTGAAGCTAGAACAAAGGCAAGTCCCCCTGATATATCATTCATATGGATTACTCCCTTCTACATCACAGATATACATACTTGATAAAGGTTAAATGCTTGTTAGAGGGAATTACTATTTGATCACCTGGAGTCCTTGGAACATCAAAGCCATTGTTCTTTTGCAAATATGCACACACAAAGTAATCTGCTTTCTCCTTGTACTGCTTTAAAGTATCTGTGTAGGAAGCTACTTCTCCGTCCAAGAAGAACTATTATATACAACCAACTGTTAAAAGAGTTAAGGTGATCGATCTACATGATGACTCATGTTATCAGGAGAGAATCATGCATGCTGCTGGACGGGTATATACTATTATGCACACATACTTTTGACATAAGTATCTGTACACCGGCATATTTGTTGTCCCAAGAAAATATTTTAACTCCATTGGTAGATCCTCCCAATTCAACACCGTTGTACGCAGCGTACTGCAAATAGTAATCGTTGGTTGTAGCTCGGTAGAGCCATACAGCTGCCCACAGCAATTCATCCTAAACCACAAAACACAGCATCGTTTCAGAATGAATTGATTACCTTATACATCATCAAAGACTGGTATTCGTTAACCGGGAGGACAAATTATTACGATTGTAACAAACGGATTAATACACATATTATATATATATATATATATATAGATTTAGGCTCTTGTACAAACCATTATTTAAAATACAAATGTAGGAACTTTTAATTACCATTAGATCTAGAAGATTGAAGGGTCAAGATTAAAATAAATTCAAGTTAGTTATTTACTAAATCTTGATCATTGATCAAATACTAATCTAATGGTTATGATTGGTTCCTACAAATATATTTTAAAAATAGTGTGTATGGGACCTTCACCCTATATATATATATATATCTCGATACACACACAGACACAGACACAGACACACATACATATATATATTCACACATGGACGCCCATGCAATTTTTTTTATCCTATATAATATATATAATATTGAGTGCAACTATGTAGCGGTGTTGTATGGTTGTATTGTTGACCATAAGATTTGTCTAGCTCCATTTTTCTTTCATTAAATTTTGTTTCACTAAATAATCATTTTCTATATTTTATGTTCCTATAGTAATTAAATCAATTTTTCACTTTTTAATAAAGTAATATAGAACCTTATTGATTCTTTTAAAGCATTATATAAAAGTCAAACTAATTTTGTTTTAAATTGGGGTTTATGTTTTTATTAACTAATCTAATTTCTATTAATTGGTTAATTTGTTATTTAAGCTTTGTTTATTAGCCTTAGTGAATTTAGATTAACTTGATCCTAGTTTTATATTTCACCATGGTGATAGATTATTATTTTGTGCCAAATTACTATTCAATAAATGTAAACAAATTATGAGTTGACAATAAAATGACATTTTATTAGTTTAAAGATATATAAAATATTAGACACCTAGTAAGTATTATAAAAATAGTAATTGATTTCGTTATTCATTTAGTTGTATTAATAAGAAAAAAGGATACAAAAAATGATAGTTTTGCTATTTAATTAGGTATTAGGGAACCGAAGATACAAAGAGGTATCAAGTTATTGACTAGCTATATAAGATTTCTTGCTACTTTTACTTTATGCTATTTTTTAAATATCAATTTCATTCACCAATTTGGTTATTCCCACAAAAAGATATAATAAGGACTACAATTTCGTCAGAGAAATGGCTAGAAAAATTATGTGTTGTGTTACTATTTTTCCTTATTTGAGCAAATAATAAATTTGTTGTGGCAATTACATAAAAAATGTTGACTTATTAGATAATAAGGTAAAATGTTAGTTATTTTATATAAATGTATCTTAACTATATTTTTCAATAAAAATGTGATTTAACAAAGATATAAAAAAAAACTATTGAAAGAAAGTAGTCATAATTCAAAATTTAAAGTACCTCATTTGATAAATTATATAATAATGATGATGATGATGATGATGATGATGATGATGATGATGATGATAATAATAATATTTTCTTATATTACTATAATATATATCATCTAAAAACATGTTATTTTGAAATATATATATATATGCTTAATTACGTACTTACCGAATAGCCTGAGGAAGGATAGAATCCTTTGGCATTAGGGATGCTATCAGTGTACTTGCACCTGAATGAATCTGCAAACGAGAAAAGCTGCAGCAGCGAAAGGAAATTGACGAAGCAGAATAATTATTAGATAGTGAATTCAAGTTGCATATATTTAACCCCTTATTTGAAACTATTTTTTAAAAAGTTAGTATTCAAAATAATAGTACTACTTTTTTTTTTTGGGAAAAAAAAAAATTTAGGCTAAAATTTTTTAAAAAGTACTTTTTTTAGCATCAAAGAAATAATAGTTTTTGATAACTGTTTTTTTCTTAAGGTTGCTCCATCCAAACAAGGGAAAAGTCATCTCGGTCATTACCTTATCAGCGAGCTAGAGTGTACGTACTAATAATGAATGGTACGTTACTATACCAACCTGTTTTGCATGGTGTAGTAAGACAGCAGAGTAGGAAGAGTTGGAATGCTTGAAAGCCAAGGATGCTGCAGCTAAAGCGGCGGCAGTTTCTGCGGCAACATCAGAACCAGGAGTAATGGTGTCAAGCTTGTAAGCAGTTCTTGGTGTGTCCATATCCTCAGGTCGTTCCCAACAGTGATGATCAGATACGCCATCCCCTACCTATGTATATATACAGACAACAAACGTATATTATTTATAATGAAGGTTAATCCTTCCTAGGTAAGATGCAGTGGATCATTTATGTACATATGTATGTATATACCTGTGCCCAGAGTACGTTAACGTCCGAATGTGTTTTGATGAAGTAATCAGTTCCCCAACGAATGGCTTGTAAAGTGTATTCCATCTGATTAGCATCTATGATTTGCTCCTTGAAATCAACTGCTGCCCAACCAAGCATAGTTACACTATATGCCATTGGCAATCCAAACTTTACATTATCTCCGGCATCAAAATATCCTCCAACCAAGTCAACCTGCATTCATTCATACATATACCAATTAAGGTAAACAAAGGGATTCCTGTACTAGTAATTAAATGAACATATATGAGGCAAAATGCATGAGATATAGCCATGTACATTTTGGGAGGACCCGTCACGGAGTGCGGAATCTCCGCGCCATTGGACCCGTCGATTGGAAGGCAGTTTACCTGATCTCTGTCCTTCAAAAAACATCAAGGACTTATCAAGTGCATCGCCATAATCTATCTTCACCGACGCCCCTAATGTGGCTTGAGACGCAAACAGGTAGTAGTGAACTTGCAAGGCTACAAACAGGAATTTGTGTATACTAGCCATTGCTGTGTGTGGTGGTGATGGGGCTCGACGAGTATCGGGCAATTAAGCAATATTTGTGCAAAGGCTGGATATTGTTCTTCAGCCGGCATACTTATAATCAAAGAAGGGTCAAAAGGCAACGGACGGCAGATACTTATGTAAATAATATATATTCCGGGAGGATGAATGACTAAATGAAATCTTGTCAGCTTTTTGGTTTTATGTCTCTGTCACCCCGGGGGTACTACGGAACTCCTGCAGGCTTGGTAGCCTTCACGTTGCTCTAAACTCAAATTGTTGAGCTTCCCACGTTTACTTACCCATCAAATTCATATGAGATAATGTAATAAATGCCATCTCTTGACTGGTCTGTATATTTGTGAATATATGTATTAAAAATCAGTAGAATGCTGACTCCAGCGTCTCCGACCATAAACTGAATATAAACGTGTATATATATATATATGAGATGATGTAACAACTAATACCAATATAAATTTCTTTAGATCCAATTCACCCTTCCCAAATCCAATTCGACGAGGTGTAGATAGAAGTGAGCCAGGCCCCAATCCAAAGAAATCGGGTGGGCCATACCCTAACCCAACCTGACATTCACACAAAGTGTAATATTTGACCTGAATCTACCCAAAACCCAACCTGGTCCATCATAGCCTGAAATAGACCTGATCGACTCAAAATGGCCCGACTCGTAATGATGAACACTTTAGGAATCGTTACAACTACTGTTGAACGTGATGCATTTACAATTATTCAAATTCTTGTGCTTAATGTATCTAATTGAATGTGCATTCGTATATGTAGAGACTTTGGGTATTCTAGATTATTGATAAATCGAACTAGAATAACCCAATAGATAACACGTTGGTTATCTATATATATGGTCATGGTCCCTTAGTCACACATACTTCGTCCTATTCGATTTTCATAAGTCAATAGAGACCGACGAGCGTGTGTATGATTCAGAAAACTATAGTATTACTAGTACGGTTATCGTCCCAAATTCATCGGTATACAATCATTCCCTCGCTATGCATTCAGGTACGCTTCCATATTTTTCTTATATATAAATCTTGATAAAATCGCGTACGACGTTTTCGATCCATAGATCACTAAAAGACTATTAGTCAAGCCTATATTTCTAGCAAATCTAGCAATCCATTGACCGTGGACCCATGGTCATTTCTAATAAGGCCTCCAGCACCAGCTTTGTCATCGTTATTAGGATTAGATCGATATGCATTCAATTTCAGCATATTGTAATCCAGAGGTTTCCATCTAATGTGGAAAAATGTGTTAAGGCTGTCATTATATGTTTGATCCTTAAGAGCACTGTTACTTTTGTTGATCTGGCTATATGAGTTCTGAAGGGTGTTTTCCTTATGTTGATCACAAAGATTTTTTTTAATTGTTATTATCTCTGTTGCCTATTATCCTGTCTTTGTGAGGAGGGAGGATGGGGTCATGATTCTCAGATGGAAGTTGTTGTGAACTTTGGCTATGCGTGATGATTATGCTATGTTAACTTGCATCTTGATGGGGTGTCTTGTAGTTGTTGAATTCTAAAAGTAGTGTTTTCAGGTGTTTGCTGCGGGTAAGTACGCGAAAGCTGTCCATTCGGCATTCGTAACATAAATATATATAACTTCATATTTAGGATTTAATTCATCAAACAACACTTCAAGCATCACTAGCTAATACGTCAAGGGAGAATCAAATCAAGCTAGCTTTTGTCAATTTATAATTTTCATGTATAAAGAAACTGGAAATCTAATTAAGTTATGGAAGAATTACTATATAAATTCCCATTGCTTTTGACCGCTGCAAGTGAAAGAAGCAAAAACGCGTCACCGGAGGTGCATCTGGCTAATCGGCTTTTAGTTGGGTGGTTTGATGAGATAAGCAGTGGTCATGTTGTATCATTCTATTCATTGAAGAAAATTTTAACACGCATTATATTTGAATTGAAATTTTGATATAAGTACTTGAATGAACCCAAATAGATACAGGTTCAAAAAAAATGTAATATAAGTTCTACAAAATATTGAGAGGGAGAGGAAGAATGTGTTGTCGTGTCTAGCCTTGTTGCTGTACCTGAGCTCATATAGTGGTGATATAACAGGTTCCAGTCCACTTCACCATGCCTTGTTTTTCCAATCCAAATCATTTTCCCAATCCAAATCTTATTCCCCTTCACCATTCTATCCATCGTAACACCTTCCCTAAGAGTACAAAACATTTTAATCCTAACCAGTTTAGCCACTACCAAAAGACCCATTTTGATCACCATAGGGGAGTAGAGAGGCGCACTTATGAAGCAAGATGGTTGGATAGGAAGGTAGGTAGATAGTTAGTCACTATTTTTGTGGATAACCTGGCAAAGGACGTCTCGGTGGGGGAAGTGTAGGAGATCTTTGTAGTGGTCGGGAATGTGGTATATGTTTTCATTAGTAGGAAGGAGAGAAGAAAATTAAGTCTGCGGTTTGGTTTCATTCGATTTGCAAGGATATGTGAGGCAAATGAGGTGGTGAGAAAGACCAACAATATGTTGCTGCATGGTCTTCGACTCTAACTGCGCAAGGCTTTGTTTGGAAGGAAACAAAGGGCGATAAATCATTCGCGTGAGCTGACGAGGAAAGAAAAGGAAGGCTTGGAGCAAGAAGGGGGAATGAATGCAACAAGGGATTCTTGAACTTTCGCTATGGTGGTTAGAGGCTCTAGTTATCCTACTCAATAGAAACAACAACATAAGATGAATTTTCAAGAAGAAAAAGAGGCAGTGGAGTGGCTCGATTGAAGTGTTGTGGTGGAGTCCTATCAACCATTGATGCCGGATCTTGTGGTACTAAAGCTGATACAGTATTGGAGTAATGCAATATAGGTACGTGATTTTGGCCAGTTCAAATTTATGATCACCTTTGAATCTAAGGAAGACTGTTGTACAACCATGGAGGAGGATAGTTTGTTATTTGACCATTTTCCGATGGTAAGGAGATGAAGGAGGGAGGAAGCTTGCATGTTGCGTAGAACATAGGTGGAGATAAGGGGTCTTCCTCTGGTGGCTTGGAGAGAGGATGTCCTGCGCTCTTTGGTGGCTCCATGGGGTCGGTGGGTGTGTTGGGAGGAGGAGGGGGATTATGGGATATCATTGGAAGCAACAAGGGCGTTGCTGGATACTCATCACTTGGAGAATGTTCATGAGAGAGTAAAGGTAAGGTTGGAGAGTCCGTAGTGCTGGTGGTGATCGAAGAAGTAGGACAGCATTATCTTCCATGGTAAAATTCACACAAAACTGTGCCAAGAGATTGCCCGGAATGCTCGACAGCCGAGGAAGAGAGTCGATGGAAGTCACCTCCGGGAAGTGACGTGGGGAAGAAGCTGAGTTTTTCTAGCAGTGCAAGTGTGCAGGGATCGCCGCACATGGGGAAGCAGGACACGGGAGCCAAGAGTCGTTGGTGTGGGGAAGAGGAAGAGCCATGTATGTGAGGGACGGGTGACGATTGTATAGTAATGGCTCCATGTTCGAGGTGTAGTAGCAGTGATGGGTTTGATAGGATGACAGGAGGGGACATGACGGGTATGCATACTGGACCATTTTCAGAAAGGGTTAATTATGAGCAAGAGAAAAGGGTGGGAGAGCAGGGGTTAGGGGATGCTGTGGGAGCCAAACAGATTGTCTCAACAGGTGGCTGCTTGGCTAGAGTTGGTAGGGTGTTGTGTAGGAAGATAACTGGGCAACAAGTCGGTTGTGAAGGAAAAAAGAATTGCGGTTGGGATTCTCAACAGGCAGGAGGGGTGTGCAGCTCGATAAATTTTAGAACAACAAAAGTGTCTTCGGTGGATGTGGGGCTGCAGAGAAGTATAGCATGCAGGCCTATAATTTCGAGGGGATGGGGCGAAGAGGAGCTATTAGAGCAGATGGGGATGAAGGAAAAAATAGGAAAAGACATGGGGATGGAAGAATTCGTGAAGGGTGCACATGATGATCAATTAAGGGCATGTTTGGATATTATGATTTTTCAAAAGGAATCACATATGTTCTTTGGCAAGTGGGGAAGGAGGAAAGGCCGGAATGAGGGTTGAAAAGAAAACAAAGGAAGGGGAGAAAAATGGGGGTTGTGTGGAGTATGGGAAAAGGAGGAGCCCAGTGGAAATAAGGGAAAATGGGGGCAATATGGATGAGGATATCGTGAGTAGGGCATGTTTGGGGAGAGACAAGGGGGAGGAGTCTGGATTAGAATTTGCGAAGTTTGCAGGTGTGGCCCATGATTTCGAAGGAGAAAAATGGTTGATTGGAAACCGGAGGAGGAAAGGTGAACTCCAGAAGGAGTTAGATCATGTGGGGGTTTTGTGGCTTAGGAATTCAAATTGGTGGAGAATTCAAAGTAGAGGAGTCTCAAGGATCCATAAAGGAGCCTCCTCCGGCGTTTGAGAGTGTAGAGGTGAATTTACTAAGACAATTGAAGTAGAAAGTTGGGGAAATTGTGGCACCAGAAAAGGAGAGAAGTATGGAAGAAGAAGTCTTAATAGAAGCAAAGGATACGTGGCAGTTCGGAAAGGCACTAGGGCTTACCTCTAGGGAGGAAACCAAATGTGAAGCCAAATTAAGAAGAAGCCAGAGGAAGATCAGGAAAAGGAGAATATAAGTGGATGATGTGGTGGAGTAGGGGAGAGGTAGTTACAATTTTTATGATCATCATTAGTTGGAATGTAAGGGGGATTAGTGCGTGGAGTAAAATATCTAGTATTCATGGCTTTTTGGCGAAGTAATGACCTTGGATCTATGGTCTGGTTGAAACAAAACATCACTTGTTGAAGGATTCTTGGAAGAATAAGATATGGAGAAGTGGCTCAATTGAATGGAGAGAATCTGCTGCTCAAGGTAGGAGTGGAGGCTTGGTGATCGGCTGGGACTCGCAATTCTTTACTTTACAAAACTTTAGAAGTGGCAGTAGATGGATCTTGATCGAGGGAATTTTAGGGCCAAAGTCTTTTGAATGTGGTGTGTTTCTTGTTTATAGGTTCTCTGACAAAAGAGCAAGGAAGGCCCTTTGGAAGGAATTATGGGATGTGGGCAGTCATTGCAATAAATCGCTTTTAGTTATGGGGGATTTTAACGAGATTAGATGCCTAGAGGAACGGAAAGGGGGTTGGATGGACCCTCAAAGTGTAAAAGCTTTCAACGAGTGGATTGATAAGATGGGCCTTATTGACTTCAAACTTGCAAACTTGAAGTTCTTGTGGCGCAAAGTGGACTCTGCTTGCCTTTTGGACAGATTTTTCATTAGTCCTCCTTGGTTGACACAGTTCCCAGGGCTCTCTTGCATAGGGTTAGGAAGATCCTTATCGGACCACAACCCTATATGTCTCAGAGTGGATTCTACCAGGGATGGGAAGAAACCCTTCCGAGCTTGGGATATGTGGTTTTCTCATCCTCAGTTTCTTGATTGCTAAGGAAGTGGAATAAAGAGGTGTTTGGGGAATTGGATTCGAGGATTAGTGCACTAGAGATGGAGCTGGCAAAGGTGGATAGTGGTCGGCATGATGGAGTGTACAATGAATTCGAGCTTGCTAGAAGGTCAGCCCTGCAGATGCAACTTTGGAAATGGCACAAGAGAAAGGAAGACTACTGGATACAGGTCTCTAGAGTTAGAGGTTTTAGGGATAGAGACAGAAATACAAGGTTCGTTCACACCATTGCTGCTGTAAGGAAGAAGAAAGCCACCAATCAGCAGACTCGTAGTAGAGGGACAAGAGGTTGTTGAACCAGCAGGGATCAAGGATATAATCATATCTTTTTTTAGGGATTTGTATCATCAAAATGATCTTCCAAGTATTAGCATGACTGCTGATGGGTTCCACAGGCTTTCGGGAGAGCAGAGGTTGAGGCTGGATAGCATCCTTTCTAAAGAGGATGTTCGGAAGGTGGTGTGGGTGTGTGAGCCGTTGAAAGCACCTGGGTACGATGAATATCATATCGGGTTCATTCAAAAGATGTGGAATATAATTGGAGAAGAGTTCACTAAGATGATTCTATAATTTTTCAAGACAAGCAGGTTATCGTGCGTGCTCAATACCACTTGGATTATGTTGATTCCCAAATTAGAAGGAGCGGAAGAAATTAATAAGTTTAGACCAATCAGTTTAGTGGGGTGCATCTATAAGGTAATTTCAAAGATTATGGCTAGCAAGTTGAAACAGGTGACTAGTGGGCTGGTGAGTGACTCTCAGTTGACCTTTATTGAAGGAAGAAGTATTCTGGATGGGGCTTTGGTAGAGAATGAGATTGTTCAGTGTTCTACAAACAGGCAAGGATCAAAAGGTGTAATGATTAAATTAGACTTTTAGAAAGCCTATGACAGCATCAGATGGGATTTTGTGGATAACATCTTATAGATTATGGGTTTTGGTAATGTGTTTAGAGGATAGATCAAGGAAAGCATCACAACTACAATTATTTCGGTTCTTATTAATGGTACCCCTTTAGAGCCTCTCAAGATGGAGAGGGGACTAAGGCAGGGGGATCCCATATCCCACTTTCTGTTCGTCTTAGCTGTGGAGGCCTTTAATCAACTTATTAGAAGAGGCATGGAAAAAGTTTTGTTGTAGGGTATTACAGTGGGAAGAGACAATTGTGAAGTCACACACCTTCAATTTGCAGATGACACGATGATCTTTTGTGGGGCATATATGGATAATATCAGGAACTGGAGAAGACTTTTGGATTGTTTCTTCTTATTATCTGGGCTCCGGGTTAATTTTGATAAATCTGAAGTCATTGGTCTGGGTGTGGATTTAGATTTTCAAGTCGAGGCGGTAGAGGTTATAGATTGCAAGATTGGAGTGTTACCTATTAGCTACCTTGGTCTTCCACTGGGGGAAAATGCTAGAATAAAAGAAGTGTGGAAGCCTGTGATTGAAAAGTTAAAGCAAAGACTGGCGGGTTGGAAGTCAAAGGTCCTATCCAAAGCTGGCAGACTTGTCTTGATCAAAAGTGTCCTGAATAGCTTACCATTGTATTACATAAGCATGTTTGAAATCCCCAAGGGGGTATTGAAGGAGATCATTAGTATTCAGATGAATTTTTTTCTATAGTAGTAGGGGAAATAGTCATAGCTTACCTTTGGTTAAATGGGACATGATTCAGAAGCCTAAAGCCTTGGGGGTTTGGGTGTGGGGGATCTACTTTTGAGAAATAATGCTTTGCTTTTTCAAATGATGGTGGAGGTTCTGTACTGTGGAGGGAGCATCATGGAAAATGATCATTTCCTCTATCTACTCCGGAAAGCACTGGAGCTCTCTTGATTTCCCGAATACTCACAGAGGATGGACACCTTAGGGGGATATTGTTCAAGCTAGTCGAGGGAATCCTACTTTCATGTCAGATCTGAAAGTCGAGCTTGGTAATGGGCAAAGTATCAGATTTTGGGTCGATAACTAGTCAGGGCAAGGAGCATTGAGAGATCTTTTTCCATGGTTGTTTATGGTGTCAGAACAAAAGGACAAAAAGTTGGCGGATATGAGCATATGGGAAGGGGCGCAGTGGATTTGGGACCTCAGATGGCGAATATGTCTTTTTATTTGGGAGGAGACTCAAGCATAGCATTTGCATAATCTCATTCAGTAGTTTCATCTGAGCAAGGATAGACAAGATTCAGTCAGATGGACTTTTGATGCTATGGGAGTTTTCTCTGTGAAATCGTTTTGTCAGGTGCATTATCAGAGAACGGCTGGGGAAGAGCAAAACCATAGTGTATCAAGTTTATTGTGGAATAGTGTAGTACCTCTGAGGATGACGATTGTGTCATAGTTTGCAGTACAACATAGGCTCAACACTAGAGACAGACTGGTTAGACTACGCATCATTGAAGCAAGTGAATCTAGGTGCCCTTTTTGTGAGCTAGAGGATGAAACAATCAATCATATTTTTCTGCACTGTACTATCACAAGAAGGATATGGTATGAAGTGTGTGAGTGGATTGGCCGTGACTCGGTGGTATCTCAATCTGTTCATGAGAACGCTATGGCTTGGCTAGGTGATAGGAGAAAAGGGCTGAGACAGGAAATTTAGCGAGTAGCTTTCTTCGCAATAATGGGGAACATCTGGGAGTTAAGGAATAAAGTTGTATTCAATAATCATAAAATTTGCACTAAGTGGATGTTGATGACAATCAAGATGAGAATTAGTTTATGGATTAAGTAGAGTAGAAAGGAGTTCCCATACAGAAGCGATGAGGTAGTTTATAATCAGAAAGCTATTTTGGGTGTCATCATAAGTTAGTTTCTATGTTTCTATGTCGTGTTTGCGCACCTTTTGTTGATGACTTTTGTCGGTTATCTGTACCAACTATAAAAAAATGGAAGAATTACTATGTTATTGTAATCCCCCGAAAATTTAAAAGCCTATAATTTAATAAATAAATTTTATTTGGGATAAATTAGCCTTTAAATCCATTTAATTTAATTATTTTATGGATTTTTGAGTATATAAAATTGGGTAAAAATATTTAATAAATTAAAATAAATATTTTTTATTTTATCACAATTTTATTATTTAAATAATTTTTCAAACCATTATTTTACTAAAATTATCCTTTTTAAACCCTTATATTTTAATTATATTAAATTAAATTATTAAATAAATTTATTACCCAAAAATATTGTATTTTATTATTTTATAAATTAAATTATTTTATTTAATCATATTTTCCCTTTTCTTTTTCCTTTTTCCTTTTCCCTCTCCTTTTTCTCCTTTTCTCTTTTCTTTCTTTTTCCTTTTCTTCCCTTGGACAGCCGGCCTTGGCCTGCCTCGCCTCCCTCCTACACGTTGGGCCGCTGGCCCATCACTCTTCTCCTCCCCCTCCATCTCCCTCGTCATTAGCCCAGGCCGCCCCTCCCCTTTCTTCTCTTCCTTCCTCGTGCAAGCCGGCCTGCCTTCCCTCTTCCTTTTCTTTCCTTTCTCCCCTAACCGAGCTGACCCACACCCTCTTTCCCTTCGGCGGCCCGTCGCACCAGCCCCCTCCCCTTCTTCTTTCTTTCTTCTTCTTCCTTTTTCCCCAGCAAAAAATCCGACCACCCTGCCATCTCTGCCGCCCAACCTACAACCCTCTCCCCCTACCTCTCTCTCTCTCTCTCGTCATTTTCCTACCTTATCCCGGCCCCACCACCTCTCCCTCTCCTTGCCTATACCTCTCTCTTCTCCTCCCTCTCCCTGCCATCACCATTCCCCTACCACCCCTGTCGCCACCCTCGAGCTCCCCTATCCCCTCCTTTTTCTTCCTCTTCTTTTTCTTCTTCCTTCCCTACCTCATTCTGCATATTTTTGAAGCTCCATATGCATTCCCCGACCTTCTTTTCTTTCCCTTTCTTCTCCTTCCCTCATCCTCCCTGTTTTGCTTTGTCGCCGCCATTCCGTTGCCACCTACACCACCCCTGCCACCCTCTACCTCACCCCTGAACCATCACAACACCCATCGAGCCACCCTGCAGCCTCCTTCTTCCTCCCCTCTTCTTTTTCTCTTCTTTTTCTCCCTTCTCAACATCCACCCTACACCACCCTTTTTCGCTGCTGTTCTGCCGCCTCTGCTGCCACCTGAGCCACCAAACCAACCCCTACAACCCCCTCTACCACCCCAAACCTCCTTTGGTCGAAACCACCACATGCATGCCTTCATTTTCCCTCTCCCTTTTCCTTCCTCCTCAACCCCTCCATCTCGACCAACCTCGGCAACCTCCTTTCACGGCCTTGCTTTCGCCGCCTCCGCCACCCTTGGCCACCAAAAACCTATCCCCGACCACCACCTACACCCCCTCTCCACTCCTGCACCCTTCTCTTGCCCCAAATCCTCCCCCCTCTACCCTTTTTCTTAGCCTAAATACCCTAACCCGGAATTGATTTTCCCTTCTTCACCTTATGCTATTTTTGAGCCCCTACCCTATTGTTTTGCATGCAGCTCGTGCTGCATGAGCAACAGAGTTGCTGCATTTCTTGATTTAGTTGGGTAATAATTTTAAGGTATAATAATATTTTAATTCAAGTATTTTATTAATTAAGTGTTATAAAGTTTTATACTTTAATTTTTATTATTTCTAATATAATAAATCTTGATATTATTTTTAGGTATTGGTTTTGTTAATCAAAGCTTGAATCTTTAACCGGAATACCGGTAAGGTTTGTTTTTGCGGGAATCAAGGTAATCGTTAAATCCCACTTAAACGTATGGATTAATGTATGTTAGCACATTAGGATTTTTAATATGTTATTATGCTTAATATTTGTTTTTTTAATAGCATATATGTAGTTTCTTGTGATATTTGATAAAAAGGAAGCATGTTAGGTTATATGTTATGTATGGAAATATTGTTTAAGGTAAGAGTTTGGTTGTTAATAAAAATGTTAAGTATTATCCATGTTGTATTATGCTATTGTGATCTTTGATGCATGGTTAATATTTGTGTGAGCCCTAAGGGTATTTTAGTAACATATATTGTGTAAGAATGTGGCCTAATATGTGTGGGTGCTAATGAGTATTATATTAAATATAAGAGTTGTGGATGAGGTATTAATATTAATATTTTATGTAGTGATGATAATTTAATATAAGTGGTGTAATAAGGGGGAAAATGGTAATTTTTAATTAAAAAGGGTATTAAGGTAATTTTGGAGGCAAGGGCAAAGTGGTAAAAATGGTAATTTTATAATAAAAGCGCAAAATGGTAATTTCATAATTAAAGGCCAAAATGGTAATTTCATAATTAAAAGAAAAAATGGTATGGTAATTTCTTAATTAAAAGGCAAATGGTAATCTTGGGTGTAAATGGGCAAAATGGTAATTTTATAAGTAAATGGGTGTTATGGTAATTTTTGAAAGTTAAGGAGTAAAATGGTAAATTTGAAAGCAAAGAGGTAAAATGGTAATTTTATATACAAAAAAAAAGGGTAAAGTGGAAATCGGAAAGAAGTAACTTGGTAATCATAATAATTGAGAAGGGTAAAATGATAATTTAATAAAAGAGAAGGGTAAAATGATAATTTAATAATGGAGAAGGGTAAAATGGTAAATATGATAAATATGAGGGGCTATTTGGTAATTTAACCAACTAAAGGGGTAATTTGGTAATTAGGATGATGAACAGGGGTAATTTGATAGTTTGACCAACTAAAGGGCAATTTGTTAATTATAATGAAGGAGATGGACAAATTGGTGATCTAACCAAGCAAATGGTAAATATATTAAGTGTAACAATTACAAAGGGTGATTAGTGGCGTAACAAGTGTGGGAGATAGCTCGATAACCTAAACCAAGGGTGTAGCTAAGGCAAAATGTGTGCTATGTGTCTTACATGCCTTGGATGTCCTATATAATTATATGTCGTGTTCTATATGCTATTATCTTAACTATTTCATGTGTGGGCTGGCTTGGAACAGAGGTATGTTCATGTGCCCTCTTTTGGTATGTGCTAATATGGATATACTGTAAGTTATGATGTGATGTGATGTGGCCCTTTAGGACATGCATGCTAGGATAGTTAATGTGGTGATGTGGGATGGAGGCATGAAAAGAGAAATGGGAGAGAAAGATAATGAAGGGGAAGTAAGTTGGCTAACGTAGGTAAGGATGACCTAAATAATCCATGAACCATGAGTGGATGAGTAAAAGGGTACTTAAATAAAATGAAAGAGTGGGAGAATCGAGGGTTTGCATGGGATGGTTAGAGTCCGCATGGGGGCAAACTTTACATATGGAAAGTTGCATCGGGGCCTGAGGAAGGTAATAGAAGTGTCGTTTGGGTGTCTGGGGGCTTTGGACGAAAAATAGTACATGGAACAGTATAAGGGTGCATAGGAGACCAAGATAGGGTTTGGAAGGAAACCCTAATTTGAGAAGTTGGAAAAAGAAAAAGAAAATAATAAAAACCCTAGGGAAATACTTTGGGATGTGTAAGGTAGAGAAGGATGGGCCACATAGGCCTAGATTAGGGTTTCTGGAGAAAACCCTAGGGAAAGGCGGTGAGTGGACCTTGGGGTATAAGGTGGTGGGCCTTGACCCACACACTTAGGACTTAGGCTCCCGACGTGAGAAAGTGGATTAAGGGAAGGATGTCGGGGCAAGTTAGGAGGTGCAGAAATCTCAAGATATGGGACGAGCCCCTCTTGGGAGGATAAGTGTGGATATAGTTAGCCATGCATGTCTAGGGTGAAACTCTTTCGAATAAGATATGATTAAGATACTAATCACTTAAAGAGGAAGATGTTGAGCCGGACCCAGACCGGTCCACCGGTGAATAATAGTGGCCAAGAGCCGGGGTGCCCTGCATGACCGGTCCACAGGCGAATAATAATGGCTAGGAGCATTTTCCCCTACATGACCGTTCCACCTGCTAGAATAGTGGGGGATTTTGTGCTCAACAAACCAAACGTAAAAACGATAAGACATGGGGAAGACACTAATTGATTATAATGGAACACCTTGTGAGTCGAGGCTAGACCGATCCACCAGTGAATAATAGTGGCCATGAGCGTTTTGCCCTGCATGACCGGTCCACCGATGAATAATAGTGGCCAGGAGCATTTTGCCCTATATGACCGGTCCATCGGCTATAATAGTGGGGTTCCCGCACTCACATGGACATTATTAACCCAAGATGATTGATTAATGATTGATTAATGATGGACTAATAGCCTTAAGGCCCTAAAAGTAGCGATTGTTCATTATGGCCTGTTAATATTTGGTTAACTTGTCAAGTATGCGAATGCCGAAAGCGAATATTACTTATACACCATTAACATCCGATTGTCTTGTTGAATATGTGAATGTATGGATTTGAATATTATGTTTACACCTATCGTTATATATGGATATAGTAGTATATCATGTGTTACATTGCGTGCCTACTTTTAAGTGTGTTTTTAAAGGGTTACTCAGTACCATAGTACTAAAGCGTTCCATTCGTGGGGCCCCTGCCTATTCAATGGGCAGTGTCCCTTGCAGGTCGTTTAGGCGTTATTCAAGTGGACCCTCGGGAAAGAGCATAAGGAACTATCCGGAAAGTCCTAGGGTTGTATTCCTTCCCTTTTTAAACCTTGGTTTTGATATGGCCTTCGTTTTCTTGTAACCACCACTGGTGGATTATATTCTTATAAAATGTTTACTTGTACTACTCTGATTTAAATATGTTTGAGCTTCTCGTAAATTGTATTTTACTCTTTTAGCCTTAGTACTTGGTACTGAAACGGTAGGAGAGAACCAGTTTGGTACTAAATGTGGCGGTAATATCCCTAGAATTTACAGTTTTATTATTTTGCTTTCGCTAATTCTTTTTAATAAAACGAATTTTTTCAGTAGTGAATTTTAGAGGTGTTACAGTTATGTTCTACATTAATTCAATAGTGTCTGTATGAATCTATTAATCAATCAATGTACATATGGAAATAAATAGAAACCATGCACATGGACGCACGGGCGAGATTCTGATTAATCAACTTATTATTATTATTATTCTTACTACAACGAAGAAGAAGAAGATGATGACATAAAATTCATGCACATGGGTGGCTTCAATCCAACCAAATTAACAAGCGAACCAGGCAAAGTCCAAATCCCATCACCGCAAATCAAATCGGAAGCTATAGTGGAAGAAAATGCACCAGCCTTAGCCTTGTTGGTCTTCCTCCATACAAAAAGGATCAAGCTCCCAACACACATGTTAATAGCAAAGTAACCTCCAATGTAGAAAGGTATAGCCATAGCCATAGGGAGAGGAATATATCCGACAAACTTACTAGGAGCAGCATCCTTGATACCATTAATAACGACAGAAACAACAAAGAAGGCATATCAAAGGAAGAGGCAGTTGTGTGATAGAGAAGAAAGGCCTTCCACACCTAACTTGGACATGTTCCTATACATGCTTGTGTAAGGCGTCAGATACTATGATTCATTGATGCCCATATCAGGGTATAATTTGTAGAAAAGGCAAAACACACAAGGAGAAATCAAGCAACCCATGCGGTTCCACATCACTTGGCTGATAAACATAGATCTCGGTGAAGCTAAGGTCATGTAGCCTGTCTTGAAATCTTGTGTCAGATTAAAAGATGTAGAGATAATATTCATCATAACATTACATGCAGCGAGGCCGGCTAGGAATCAGTCGTGGTTCGCACCGGCCCATGCACCGATAATGAAGATTGCGAGCTTCCCGTAGGTAGAAGCGAGGGACTAGTCGGTGAGGCTTCACCCGTAGGTGTTACAGAAATCAAGGATTGGGGCGATGACATAAATGAAGAGGACGTGATACCATTTAAGTTAAGGGGAAATAAGAGGTAGGCACCCTATTGATATTGAAGCGATGGTTGCATAACCGAGGGTTGCTATCCAATTTGGGATGCTGCCCTTGAGGAATGAATCAGTCCTAATCTTGTCATCGTATGAAAGGGATGGATGTTTCTTGTTTACATCTCTGGAAGGTGGGCCTTGTACTGGAAGAAGGCTCTTTTCACGAGCCTCGCGGTATGATTTAGTGAAGGTTCGACTTAGAACCTTAATGAATTTGTAGGGTCCATCTCCAAGGATCACGACAATGCCAATAAAGACCTATACATGCATACATACACATATAAAAATGGATGTTAAAGCTTTCATGAGAAATGGGGAAAAAAACTATATATATACGCGTGCATGCACACATAGATCATGTACATAAAAGAAATTGATGATTAGATAGGTATTTGTGTAATTGTACACGTATATACCCTTTATCCTTAAATAACATGGAGGTTGCCAGGTGCAAAGTTGTCTAGGTACCACAAGCCTTCTTGGTTTCAATACGCTACCACATTATGCCCCAAGAAAGAATGGATTCGACCAGCAATGATATGTTGATTAAGTAAGGAAATCATCCCAACACCAACATATGTAGCTGAGAAATCAAAGTAAAACCTATGTACGTACGTAAAAATGTTCACGATTGATCGACTTAAAACATATACATGCATTATAAAGTCAGTATTCGATGATTGCTTGGAAATGACTTCACTCATACCAAAGAGGTATCTCCCAAATCCTCCTATATATTCATATATCATGTCGTTAGATCATCATGCATGTATAGCAATTTAAATTTATGATCAAACAGTCGGATGGGGTAGGCTGAAGATCATAATGGATTATATATAGATAGATTGATTAAATATCACATACAAGAGAAAAATAATTATATGATTGTCTTAGCTAGAATTAATAAAAATGTGAGAACATTGAATGCTTTTAATACCCTTCCGTTGTGTGATTGTGGGTGTGTATTTGTTTATGAATATGTATATGTATGTACGTGTGTACGTACGTACTGCTGAATGTCATGCTAGAGGCAGCAACAAAACAAGTCTGAATAGCCATGTTTTCTTGCCTGGTAAAAGGCTACTTCAATAAACCCATCCTGTCCGCTATTTTGGTCCATGTCCTGACAAAGAAGAAGCCTAACAAACCAGTATATACGTTCAATGAAGGTATAATGCCACTCGTCAAATTGAGCTTCATCACTATGAAGCTAAACAAGATACATAGTATGAAGCTAAGGAAAAAGGCCCTGCAAGTAAGCTAATTCTACCATAGAGGCACCTTCTCAACCTTGGATACCATCTCAACCGATGATGATACACCAACATCATTCTTAATGTCATTTGAATCGTAGTCAAGATTGGGATCATTAACATTGTCTTTGCCATCCTCAGAAGCGGCGAGTGCCATTTTGTTGATTCAATTAGCTAGCATCAAGTAAAAAAATCAAACAACAACATCTAGCTATCGGTGGCTAAATAGATCGGTTATATAAAGATGAATCTGGCAAGTGATGATCAAAGAAAATAGTAATTAAGGTATCTAGGCTTAGTTTCTCCTGCTTGGGTGGGGGATATATCATATATATGTTTATTATGGCCTTCTCTTTTCCCTAATTATTTTCTTTGTTTGTCTATGATAGATAGCTATAGTGGTGATTAACCTTCTTGTTTAATTGGGCCTCCATCAATCCGTAATACCCATTTGGAGATAATTTAATTTTTTTAATTATTAATTTAATTATTTGTGGAATTTTGGTTTATAAAAATATATATGATTATTAAATAAATTAAGATAAATATTTTTTTATTTTATCATACTCTTTTTATTTAAATTTTTTTTCAAATCCGTATTTTACTAAAATTATCCTCTTAAATTAATTCCTTAAATTTAAATAAATTGCTTTATTAAAATAATTTATCCATCTAAATAATTAAATACCCTAATTCCAAAATTTATTTCATTTTTATTTTCCCCTTTTTCCTTCTCCTTTTTCCTTTCTTTTTCCTTTTTCTTCTTCCTTTGCACCGCTCGACTTGCCTCTTCTTTCTTCTTCCCCCGCTAGGCCACTAGCCTCCTTCTCCTTGCCACCCAACCTCACCCGTCTATCCCTTCTCCCCCACTTCCCTTCTTTCTTTCCTTTCTTTCTTCCCCAGTTGGGCCAGCCCAATAGCCCCCTTCCTTCCTCCTTCTCCCTCGCATGCAGGTCGGCTCATCTCTCTTTCTTTCCCCTGCCTGACTAGCCTGCCAGCCTCCTTCTCCTTTCTTCTTCCGTCTTTCTCTCCCCTGCATCGACAAGCCATGCCAGCCCCTCCCTGCAGCTCGCCTTCAACCACAGCCCTGCCATTGCAGCCTTGCTCTCTCCCTCTCTCTCCCATCCCTTTCCTTTCCATTTCGAGCCAGACTTCCCCCCTCACAGCCCCTCTTGCGTGCCCGTCCTTTCCATTTTCTTCCTTCCTTTCCTTGCCACCCTGCACCCAGAACTACAGCCTCCCCCTGCAACCTCCTAGCATGTTCCTTTGCCTTCCCTCCTCTCCCTCTTCTTTTCTTCTCCTTCTCCACTCATTTCTTTCCTTCCTCAAGCCCCCTTCTTTCCCTATAGAACCCCTCTTCTCCCTTATTTCCTCTCATGTTTTGTTTTTCCACCTTCAACCGCCGCCCAACCAACCACCACACCAACCCCTTAATCTCCCCTACTTCCTCCCTGCACCACCTAACAGCCACCACTCACCCCCTACAGCCACTTTTCCCTTCCTTTTTCTTTTCTTCTCCTCTTGGCCCTCCTCCCTACACGCCACCTTGAGCCACCCATTCCCCCTCTTTTACCTTATTTGAAGCCACCCCTCAACCACCTGACACCTCCCCTACCACCTCCCTACCTCACTTTGCCTAAAATCCCCCTACAACACCCTCCTTTCTCCTCTTCTTTTTCCTTCCTTCTCTTTCTTCTCCCTTCCTTTACACCACCTTTCTAGCCCTGTCATCGCCATCTCCGCCACCCTAAGTCACCAATCTCTGACCCCCAACCACTACCTACTCTCTGCCACCCTCCCTGCACCTAGCCACCACCCTCAGTCCCCTTCACAAGCCCTTAATCAAAACCCTTAACCCTCACCCAAGCCTTTTTCTTTCCCTTCTCCCGACTCTCCTCTTCGCCCATTTCCCCCCTATTTTTGTACATGCAGCTCGCATTTCCATGCAACGTGAGATATATTGCATGGTCTAAGCCTACTTAACCAAATTTTAAGGTATAAATATAGTTATCATTTATATGTATTTACTAAGATTTTTGATAAAAATTTAGTCTTTTAATTTTCTACTACTAATATGCTAGTTTTGATATTATTTCTAGGTACAAATAGTTACTAATCAAAGCTTAAACCTTTAACCGGGGTACTGGTAAAGTTTAATTATTGTTGGAAATAAGGTAACTATTATATCCTACTAAAATGTGTGTACATACGTATACTAGCACATTAGGGTTTTGAATGTGTTTGTGTGCATATTATATGATATTAAGTATATTATGATTTGTAGCATATGTTGGTAGTTGAAATGAAAAGCATGTTATATTATGTGTCATGTGTAGACATGATGGTTAAAAAATGAGTCTTGTTATTAATGTTGATATGTGATACATATAATTGTTATGTAAGCAAATATAGTCGTTTGTAGTGGAGATAATATTAATATGAGCTTTAGGGGCATTTTAGTAAATTTTCTCATACAAAGGGTGTGGCCTAAATAAGTATGTATGGTAGGTAGAGCTAGCAATCGGGTGGGTCAGGTTACTATCGGATCGGGTTAAATGATAATCGGGTCATATCAGTTTTGGATAATCTCAGATCATTTTATCGGGTCGGGCTGGGTCGGGTTTGATACCGATCAACTCAATATCGGATAATCTCAGATCATTCTTCAGGTCGGGTTGAGATCGGATGAACTCAGATTTGAATAAATTTGGGTTATTATAATTTTGATTCGGGGTCAGATCAGGATCGGGTGAGTTCAAATTATTATATTTTCGGGTAAAGTTTGGATCAGATTCAGGTCATTTCAATTTTGAGTCATACTTGTGCTATTTTATTTCTTTTTTATTCCAAGATGTTATTAAAGGCTAATTATTTTGATATCATTTATTTCAATTTGTCTTATTCAATTAAAAATGAATTATTATATAGATTGTTTTGGGGCCTTATAATTTTTTTGTCATTATTTCATCTTTGGAGATGTATTTGATGCTTCAAATTTAAAAGTTTTCAAATCGGATCACTTTCTTTTTAGGTTAAGGTATAACTTATAATTCAACTCCATTATTAGCTTGGTCATATCATATTGAGTTCAAATACTATTTTAAATGCATATTATATTTATATCTTGTATGGTCCTTACATAATATTAACTTACAATAACCATTGATAATTGATAACAAATGAAGGCTTCTAAGGTTGTACTTCTCATTTTTATTTTCAAATAGATTGATCACATCATATCAACATAATTTTAATAAATATAATGATAATATTAATAATAATAAAACAATGATAACAATAATAGTAGTAATTGATGAATATCCATAATGGGAAAAATAATACTGACAACATATTATTTTTTTCTATATTTTGATTTGATCATATCAAGCTAAATCAAATAAAAATTAAATAAAGTAGGTAATAATTAATGACCATTATTGACAAATGACCAACTAATATTGACTCCTTACTATTTAACATAGTTTATGTAATAAAAATATATTAATCTTTAATTTTTATAATGAATAATTAATATCCTCACTTTAGATTTTTCCTACTTTCCTATGATACTGTAGGTCTTATATTGCAAGGTATAGATACTAACATATAATGTTTAAGGCAACAAATTGTTATTTATGTATACTTATAATAGAATTGATAAAACGTTTCCCTAATTTGATTGGATTTTACTTATGATGCAATCTTTATTATATATATATACTTTTACATAATTATTTCAAATATTTTAAATATTAGAATTAGTATTATTGATAACTACATTTTGAATAACTGAATAGACTATGATTATGTAATATTCGTTTTAAGCTACAACAACAATTGGTTCACATTATAGTTGTTGTTTGGGTTTTGGTCACTAAATCGTGGACTTGAAGACTTTGTTGGAACTTTTGGTGGACTTGATCAATCGAAATGTGTTGGATATCATATCACTTGTGGCCCATAGGGCATGTTCGATAGTCACTAGGCTTAATATTGTAATAATTAGTTTTTAACTCAAACGTCATATTGTATTATTAATTAGTTGGGGTAATTGATAATTCAAGATTATTTTTTTAGGCTAGTGTATTCAGTTGGTTTCAACTATTTATCTAGACTATGTATTATATTGTTCTTCTATAAGCTAAAATGCTCATTACCAATTTCAGTTGTATAGGATTGAAGTTATGTATTTTGTATTTGGTTTAGACTAGGGTTGAAAGAAAGCATATGTGTTTGGTTCAACCCAAGCTATATATTAAAGCTTTGTTCTTCTTATGCCATTTAGAATTGGTAGAGTTATGCACTCAATTTAGTTAATGAAGGTTACATGCCATTGGTTTTTCTTCTCTCTTCTCTTCATCTCTTTTTGAACAATGTTGTGTGAGTGAAATAATACCAATGATGATTGAATAAAATATCTATCTTCAATATTAGTCCATAGCTTGAGTTGAGAAAGGTTTATAGTGGAGGATGTTTCTTCCTATTATCTCCAATTCCTCAATGTTTTTTTGAACTCACTTTGGTAATGAGTTGCATTTAATGAATCTTTTCTATATTTTTTATTTTTCCTTCAAATATCTTCATCATTACAAGCATATTGAAAATATTTATATCACATATATATCATTACAAGTATGTTCTAATATTTGATAAATTAGATTATAATGTTGGCTTTACAAGCAGTCATAATACCTTGACATTCCCAAGTTGAATAGATGATAAGAATATATCACTTAAGTTGGTAAACTCGAGTAGTCTCATCCATGTTTGATAAGAATATATATGGGGGTGTATCTAGTGAAAACTACTACTTATAATGAGAATTGAGAACCATTAGTTTCATAGAACAATTATGGTAGTTTCATCAACTAAAATGATTATTTTTCCTAAATAACTTTAAGTAGTTTAATAAGCCGAGACAAGTAGGAAATTTAGAGTATTATAAATATGCTATAATGACTAGTTTCATAATATTAAATGAGCAGTGTTATTAGAAATGTAGAGTAGTTCCATTAGAAACTTAGAATACTTTTGTAAGCTGAAACGAGTTATTTCATTAGCCAAATTGATTGTTTCATAAGCTAAAGCATGTAGTTTTATTAGAATCTTAACCTAGTTTCATAAGCTAAAGTTAGTAGTTTCATTAGAACCTTATAGTAGTCTTACAGATCAAAATGAGTAATTTCATTCTAAACTTAGAATGGATTTTATTGATAGAAATTAGTAGTTTCATTATAAACATAGATTAGTTTCATAGACAGAAACTAATAATTGCCTTACATTCATAGAGCAGCTTTGTAGTTTCATTAACCTAGTGGAGTATTTCAATACCCTATTTATATAAACCCTGATTTAGATACCTTAATTTAAAATTTTATTATTATGTATAATTAAGTGTAAATTAAATTAGGGTTGGATAACAATAATCAAAATAATAATAATAATAATAATAACAACAACAATCATAATAATAGTAATAATAACAACAATAATAATCTTATAATAATAATAATAATAATAACAACGATAATAATAATTATGATAATAATACTTGTAATAATAATATAGTGAGTTTGGATAGGATAGTTATATATTACATATTTGTATCATCTAATGTCTTTTCTTTGTTGAGGTGAGAACAGTATTTAATGTGGGATAATATGTTGTTAGGTTGTGTGATTTATGTAGGTTAGCATCAAGTGGATGCTTATATTTTGATGTCGAAGCTTACGTTTTGATGTTTTGTGGAAAGTGTTAGCTCCCAAGGCTTGGTAGGTAAGGGATCATAAAAAAATTTTGGTCGATCACCTTGCTTACAATGGTAGAATATAGATTGTATCTACTCATTCCATGTTGTCTTAGCTATCATATATTATCTTTTGTAGAAACTTTTGTAACTATCATATCCAAGATTGTAGAAACTTTTGGATATTAGAGCTAGTTTAAATTGGTTCAGTTGTACAGATTTTGTTTTGTTATTAGAGATACCAACATGTGGTAAGCCAAATACATTTTGATCTTCTAGGAATATAGAAGTGTCAATTATGTAGTATTTTGATACTAAAGCTACCAACATGTAGTAAACTCAAGTTTTTGATTAGTTTAGGTATGCCCAGTAAACTAAGTGTTGGATGTGTGACTTTTGAGGCTTTTCAAAAAGTTATACGGTGTCTTTTGATGCTTTTTTTTTGTATTTTGGGTTATAGATGTTGGATATATTTGCATTATTATTATTATTATTATTATTATTATTATTATTATTATTATTATTATTATTATTATTATTATTATTATTATTATTATTATTATTATTATTATTATTATCTTATGGTTCTTTTTAAGACTTGTATATTTGTGTATTAGGTTAAACGGGTACTTGAACTACTTACATCGTGCCTTTTGAGGTTTACATATTTGTGTTTTGAGTTATCGATGTGGAAATATACATTTTGAGTATTTTTAAGTGCTTATATGGTGTCTTTTAAAGCTTTTTATATTTTTAACTTGAGTTTAAAGTGTTGAATGTATTTGCAATATTATTATCTTATGGTACTATATAGAAGTGAACTAATATTTAGATGACATAATAGAGTTTTTCTTTTTTTTTCTCTACTTTTATTTCTATACTTCAATATTGGTATCAATGGATATTGTACTTATATATATATAAGATGTGATATAAATTTTAAGAAAGTATATTGTTTCTAGATTTTGACGTAAGTACTAGTAAGGAATAGTTGTACATAATATAATTTCTAGATTTTAATATAAGTACTAGTATGGACTAGTTACACATCTATATTTTTTTTTATGTTTTATAAAGTCTTGAAAATTTTGAATAATGGGTTAATGTTAATTTTTGGGTAGTATCGGGTTGAATATTTATAGATTAATAATTTTTCGGGTAATATCGGGTTTCGGATAAATGATGGATTGGGTCGGGTAATTTCAGATGTATAGTTTTACGGGTTATATCGGGCTTCAGATAAGTATCGAGTCGGGTTGAGTTTATTTCAGACTTATGATTTCTCAGGTTATATCGGATATCAAATATGTATCGAATTGGGTCGGATAAGTTTCAGGCTCCTAATTTTTCGGATAGAATTTCGGACGTATCGAGTCGGTATTCGTCAGATTTTTCGGTCAGGTCAACTTTTGCCAGCTCTAATGGTAGGTGATAATGGGTATTAATAATAAATAATAATAGTTGGTGGTGCTAGATGATGTATATGGGCCATGGGTGTTAATATTTTATGTGGTAAGGGTATTTTAGTAAATTTGGCATAAAAGGGTAAATTGTTAATTTATATGAGTAAAAGGGGTAATCTGATAATTTAAGGAGTAAGAAGGGAATTTTGGTAAATTTAGCATGGAAAATGGGGGTAACTTGGTAATTTTATAAACATAAGGGGTAATATGGTGAATTAATAAGTAGGAAGGGTATTTTGGTAGCTTTGGCATAAAAGGGGGTAAATTTGTAATTTTATGAATAAAATGGGTAAAATGGTAATTTAGTAAGTAAGAGGGGTAATTTGGCATAAATGAGGGGTAACTTGGTAATTATACAAGTATGAGGGGTAATTTGGTAATTTAACAAGTATAAGGGGCAAAGTTGGTAATTTTAATAAGTATAAAGGATAATTTAGTAATTTGACAAGAAAAAGAGTATTTTAATAAGTAGACAAGTAAGAGGGGTAATTTAGTAATTTTGTAAGTACGGAGGGGTAAATCAATAAATTGTATATAACATAACAATAGATTTAATAAGCCTCCATAATAAGACATAAGGGATATTAAATAATAGAATAAGATTTTATGGCCTTAGTAACACTTATTTAAGTATAACCACGTATATTACAAGGATAAGGGTATTTTGATAAATCGGTAAATATCATAAGGATAATGCATGGTATAAGGTTGAATGGGTAATTAAGGGTATGATATGATGTTTATTTCGTATTCATGCAAGAGGTGCCTTAAGTGTTAATTATGCATAGAAATGTGTGTTGGATGTGTTAGAAGTGCAAGCTAGGGTTTATGCGTTTAATGATCCCTTGGTATAGAGTACTTGATTCTATGACCAGTATTATAATTATGATATGATAACCTATTATGGCATGTGAATAAATGGAAATGAATTCTGTAATGGAAATAGATGATAAAAGGAAGCCTTAGCCTTAGGGGCATTTTGACCTAAGGTGCCTAAATATAAGAATTGGAACCTAGGATGGTCTTAGTAGATTATTTAAGTTACCAAAGACAATATTACTAATAAGGATTTCTTAATAATAACATAAACAACTAAAAATGATTAAGTATGGGATTGATGTGTTTCTCATGGTCACCATAATTAAGACACTGATATTTAAAGTGGAAAACCTCAAGATCGGGAATGGTGGCTCTTTAGGAGTCGATATCCTAATGGCGTGGTTTAGCCCACGATTATTGTGGTTTTTGCTGGTGTGCCTTAGTGCCCCTATCAGACCCTACATCTTACTCTATCTAGCTTTACGGACCTATTTGGGGGGTATGGATACTTATGGATTAGGTGTCTTTGTCGGTAAGGTATTGTGTGCCCTCGTGCACCAATGTGACTAGGGTACATTTGCGTCCTTGGGTTGATGGTTGGAGGGTACTGTGCTGCTTGTATGCGCACGTATAATCAGTGTACCTTTATATCTCCGGGTTCATAATCTCCCCCTTGAGTAAAATAAATGAACTTGTTGTGTTACTTAAATGGAAAACACTAATTATTAAAGTGAAAGATTATTGAGTCGGGCCTAGACCTATCCACCGGCAATAATAATGGCTAGGGGCCTTTTGCCTTGGAAACTGGTCCACCGGCAAATAATAGTGGACAGGTGCGTTTTGCCCTGGAGTGCATTTTCTGTCCATCGGCCATAATAGTGGGGGATCCTGAGCTCAATAAACCAAACCTTGGATGATAATAAATCATGGAAAAGATATTAATCACTTATAGTAGAACACCATATGAGTCGAGGCCAGACCGATCCACCGATGAGACTAGTAGCCAAGAGCCTTTTGCCCTAGAGACTGGTCCACAGACAAATAATAGTGGTCAGGTGCGTTATGTCATGGAGTGTATTTCCGGTCCACTGGTTATAATAGTGGAGTTCCCATACTCCCATTGATATAATTCAAGAGATGATGTTGAATAATATTTGATCTATTGCTATGGTATAAATATGACATTGGTGCCTATCTCTCATGATAAGTGTTGGAAATGCTAAGTAAATGGACTTGTGATATATGATTCTTGTGATACGAGTCTATCATGTGTTTGTTGCATTTATTTCTATGCCTTGTGTACGTATTATTCTTATATATGTATGATGTGTAAAGGGTTACTTAGTACCATAGTAGTGAAGGGTTCCATTTGTGGCCCCTTGCCTATTTAATGGACAGTGTTCCTTGCAGGTTAACGGGTACTATTCAAGCTATCATCGGGTGAGAGCGTAATGACTGTCCGGGAAGCCTTCTTCTTATATCTTTTAAACTTTAATAATTCTTTATGTAATTATTATATTTTCTCATAACCACTAATAGTGGATTTTATCTTTCATAATATCTTTACCGCGCTACTCTGATTTAAATGTACTCTTGGATTTGTGTAAATTGTGTTATGTTCTTTTTAAACCTTAACACTTGGTACTAGAACAGTAGAAGGAAACTGATCTAATACTAAATGTGATGGTAACATCCTTGAAATTTATCATTTTTGCTTTTTTCAATTTTTAATTAAAACAAAATTTTTTTAGTAGTGAATTTTGAGAGTGTTACATGATATGCTTGTTAACTAATCATCAGTTTGTTTGTACCTATTGTTATTATAGGTCATAGATGAGGTGTCTTAGAGTTGTGTTACCTACTAATTATGGTCAAACAAATAAATCAAGAAAGGCGATTATTATGGGCTTTATTATGCCCTCCCTTCCTTTGGTAGAAAAATAGAAAGGCTTGCGCATGTGCATATATATATATATATATATATATATATATATATATATATATAACTATATATAACATGAGTTTCATGTTGTTCTTGCGAAATTTGGGCACACGCATTGAAACTCTAGTAATTAGTTAGCCATACTTAAGATGTTGACACATGGAATGGAACCTATCCACTAATGCCCACCCTCACAAATTACTAACCATTTGTGTTGTTGGATGTTGATTTAGCCGATTGGATTCGTTATGTTAGTATGGCTGTAACACCCCTAAAATTCACTAATGAAAAATTTCATTAATTAAAAGAAAATTAGCGGAAGTAATTTAATAAACCGTGAACTTTGGGAGTATTACCGCCACACTTAGTACCATACCGGTTCACTCACACCGTTCCAGTACTAAGTGCTAAGGCTAAAGGAAAATGAAATACAATTTGCAAGAAATTCAACATACTTAAATCAGAGTAGCGTATCAAATCATTTACAAGAATAACATCTACCAATAATGGTGTCTTTAACAACATTAGCATTAAAACCAAGAATTTAAAAGAGAAAGAGAAAAGCCCTAACGGTACCAGATAATTCCTTACTCTCTTTCCCGTAGCCCACTTGAGTAGCACCTAAAAAGACCTGCAAGGGGCACTGCCCATTGAATAGGCAGGGGCCCCACGAAGGGAATCCCTTCAGTACTATGGTACTGAGTAACCCTTTAATACCATACTTAAAAACAGGCCTGCAATGCAACACATAATGCAATCTATATACATATGTAATAAGAGGAGCATACATAACGATCACATATATAACAAATTATAGTTCACGATCGATACTTTTGGGCCTTAAGCCATGTCATAGTGTAAAATCGATACATTTGGGCCTTAAGCCATTATTCTGTCATCATTCAATCAATCTCATCTTTTATATCCATGTGAGTGCGAGAACCCCACTATTATAGCCGGTGGACCGGAAAGTATACACTCAGGGTAGAACGCTCCTGACCATTATTATTTACCGGTGGACCGGTCTCCAGGGCAAGACGCTCCTGGCCAATATTATTTGTCGGTGGACTGGTCTGGCCCCGACTCATATGGTGTTCCACTATAAGTTATTAGTATTTTTCCATAATTTATTCACATACATAACTGGTTTTATTGAGCTCGGGACCCCCACTATTTTAGCCGGTGGACTAAAATATATATAAAATCATCATCCAGGGCACAACACTTCTGGGTCACTATTATATCCGGTGGACCGGTACTCATAATCACTTGCCAGGGCAACACGCTCTTGGGCCACTATTATAACCAGTGGATCGGTACTCAATATCATAAGTCATCTGGGCCCGGCTCATTAATATTCCACTTTCAATATTAGTACCTTTCCTTTCTTTAATCAGCACAACAAGTCTATTTATTTGCCTCGGACGGGAGATCAATAACCCGGGACACAAAGGTACACCGGTCGTACCGGTGCATATAAGCTACTCAGTACCCTTCAACCACAAACCCAAAGATGCAAAGGTACCCTGGTCGTACTGGTGCATAAAGCTACTCAGTACCCTACCGACAAGGACATCTAATCCATAAGTATGCATACCCCCTAACTAGGTCCGTAGAGCTAGAAAGAGTAAGATATAGAGCCTGGCTGGGGCACAAAGGCACACCAACAAATACCAGAATAATTGTGGACTAAACCACGTCTTTAGGGTAGCGACCCCTAAAGAGTCACCATTCCCGATCTCGAGGCCTTTCACTTTAAGTATTAGTGTCTTAATTAAAGTGATCACGAAAAGCATGATAATCAGATACTTATTCACTTTCAATCGTTCTGATATCATTAGTCGTTTCTTATTCAGACGGTTATCCAAGCTATCACGGAGAAACCATTAAGGCCATACTAATTATCAAATACTCTTACTTGGCTAATCAGCATTATTTGAATCATATTATAATGTTTCACAATCACAATGACATGTTAGGTACAAATTACTCATTTACCCCTTACTCATATAATTACTAAGTCATCCCTTCCTTACTTGGCAATTTACCCTATTATCCTTTAGGTTACTTATTTACCAAATTACCCTTTACTCGGTTTTGGTTACTAAGTTATCTCCTACGCTTCTTAGATCACCATTCACCCCTCATAATTGCTACACTTAACATATGTCCCATTTGGTTGGTTAGATTACTATTTTGCCCCTTTTCTTTTATTACAATTAACAACTTGCCCTTCAATTGGATGAATTACTAAATTACCCCTCTTTGCTATCATGATTACCAATTTCCCCCCTTTAGTAGGTTAAATAATTACTAAGTCACCCTTTAGTCGATTAATTACCAAATTGCCCTTCTCCATTATCATAATTACCGAATTGCCCCTTAGTTGGTTAAATTACCAAATTACCCTTTTTCCATTGTCATAATTACCATTCTACCCTTCTCAATTATTATAATTACCATTTTACCCTTTTCAATTATCATAATCTCAAATTACCCTCCTCCATAATTATAATTACCAATTTACCCTTCTCCATATTTATACTTATTAATTTACCCTTCTCCATTATTATAATTACTATATTGCCCTTCTCCATTATTAAAATTACCATAATGCCCTTTTATTGGTTAATTTACCAAATTACCCTTCTCTATTATCACAATTATCCAATTACCCCTTTTTAATCATAATTTAATTACCAAATTATCCTTCGTCGTTATCATTATTACCAAGTTACCCCTTACTCCCAAATTTGCCATACACATCCTATTATTTACAAAATTACTCTTCTACCCTTACTCCCAAATTACCATAATATCCTTTTATTTACCAAAAATTACCACAATACCCTTTTACTTATAAAGTTACCATAACACCCCTTTTACTTTACAAATTACTATTTTACCCTTTTACATCCAAAATTTCCATCTTTATCTTTCCTTACAAAATTACCATTTTACCCTCCTTTTCCAAATTACCATATTACTCCTTTACTCCCAAAATTACCATAATACCCCTTACTTATAAAATTACCATTTTTCCATTCACTTATAAAATTACCATATTACCATTTACTTATGAAATTACGATTTTGCCTCTCTACCTCCAAAATTACCATAATGCCCCTTTACTCGAAAACTTACCATCTTTTCCTTTACTCATAAAATTACAATAATACCCCTAACTTCCATAATTACCACAATACCCCTTTTCACTTGTAAAATTACCATTTTGCCATTTAATCATAAAATTACCATATTGCCCTTTAGCCTAAAAAATTACCATATTACTCGTTCCTCTTACAACATATAATTTTATCCTTTTTCTTATAAAACTATCCTTTCACCCCTTTCTCTTGAAATTACCAAAATACCCTTTTGCTTACCAAATTACCAAAATACCCCTTTCACTTATAAAATTACCACTTAACCCTTTATTACACCACTTTTATGGATTTACCACCAATACATAAAATACTAATAATAGCACTTCCTTCTTTTCATTTAATTCCACCAACTTGTCATTATTCAACATAATATTCATTAGCAACTACATATATTAGATCACATACTTCATAAGCATATTACTAAAATACCCTTAGACAATAATATTATTCATGCATTAGCAACATAATACATCATAGACAAGCATTTAACATTTCCATCAATAATCAAACTCCTTCCTTAAGTATCACACCTACACAGGGCACAAAGGCTATCATACTTTTCTTTTTTTATCAATCAATATAAACAACCATCTATATATCATGCTAGGCACACAAAACATGCATAAAATCATACTAAATCCTTAATGTGCTAGCATACGTTTTTCCATGTATTTAAGGGAGGTTTAACGATTACCTTAATCCCACAAAATATCAAATCTTACCGGTATCCCGGTTAAAGATTCAAGGCTTAATTAGCAACTCAACACCTAAAAATAATATCAATAACTATTAGGTTAGAAGTAAGAAATTAAAGGATAAAACTTTATAAAAATTTATTTAATAATAAAACACTTTAATTAATTATTAATATACCTCAATAATTAAACATAAAAACTCCCAAATAGTTTGGAACTCACGCTGCATGAGCAACGTGAGCCACATGCAGGTTGGGATGGGAAAAATGGGTCGAAGGTAGGGGGTAGAGATGAGGGATGGTCATTTTTGGGTTGAGGTCTTTAGGCTAGGAAAGAAAATGGATGGGGGAGGTTTCAAGGCAAGGGAATGGTGCAGGAGTGAAGAGGGGGTGTAGGTGGTGGTTGGGGATGGTTTCACGGCGGCAAAAGGCGGCGGAGATGGCGGCGGCAAGGCGGTGAAGCTGGTTGTCGGGCTAGGCGAGGCTTAGAAGGAAGGAAAAGAGGAGGGAAAAATGAAGGGTTAAGGGGGATGTTTTCGGGAAAGTAAGGTATGGGGGTGGTAGAGGGGGTTGCAGGGTGTCGAACGGTGGGTTGGGTGGCGGTAGAGATGGCCGGACGGCGGCGAATGGGGCGGTTGCACGTGGCTCGGCGATAAGGGGGGAAAATGGGGAGAGAAAAAGGAAGGGGTGGAGAAGGGAGGAAGTGCAGGGCTCAAGGGGGCGGCGTGGTGGTACAGGGTAGTAAGAGGTGGTGGCAGAAGGCGGTGCAGGGGCTGGGTGCGGTGGTGTAAGTGGCGGTTGGCGGCGGCGATCAAAAACCGGGGAAGAAATGGGAGGGAGGAGAAAGGAGAGAAGAGGGAGCTCGGGGAAGGAGAAGGGGCTCGAAAATATGGGGAATGAAGGGCTGGAGAGATGAAGAAAAAGAAGAGGGAGAAGAGAGGGGGCAGGTGGCCAAACGGGCTACAGTAGGGTGGCAGGTGGCGGTCGGTTAGCAGGGGAAAGGGAGGGAAGAAGAAGGAAAGGGAGATGGCATGCGAGCTGTGGTCCAGGGGTTGGTTTGGCTCAAAATTGGAAAGAAAATGACGGGGGAGAGAGAAGGAGTAGCAGGGAGGTAGGTGGTGGCAGCTGCAGGGCAGTGGTCGAGCGTGCGCAGGTTGTCGGGCATGGTGGCGATGAAAAAGGAAGAAGAAGAAGGAAGAAGCCGGCCGGTCGAAGGGAAAGGAAATAAGGCTGAACCGGCCGGTCAGGGGAGGAAAGAAAATGTGGGCTGCGATGGCCGGGCGAGGGGAAGAAGGCAGGGACGGGCCGCGCTAGAAAGGGAGGAAGAGAGGGGAGATGGGCTGAGGCCTAATGCGCAAGGGAGGGCTGGCCTAGTGAGGCAGCCCGAGGGAAGAAAAAAAGGAAAAAAGAAAAGAAGAAAGAGGAAAAAGGGAAAAGGGAAAAAAGGGAAATGGAAAAATAGGGAAAAATAAAATAAATTAATTTATAAAATCATAAAATGTAATATTCTTAATAAATTATTTAATTTAATAATTTAATTCATTATAATCTAATATATTAGTTTAAAAAGGATAAAGTTAGTAAAATATTAGTTTGGAAAATTATTTAAATAAAAATAGCATGATAAAATAACAAAATATCTATTTTAATTTACTAAATATTTCCGTCCAAATTTATATACTCAAAAATCCATAGATTAATTAAATTAAATAATTTTAAAAGCTAATTTATTTCAAATAAAAGTTATTTATTAAATTATTGGTTTTCTAAAATTTTGGTGGATTACAATGGCATACCCTTATTAATTTGGGAAATACCTTTTATTCTATTTACTGCTTACCAACACTACTACTACTAATTACACATGGTCGTATCCAAATATAGATATGAATGAATAGACCCAAGTATTTAGACCCATCTTAGTACGACTTAGCTTACAAAAATCTTACAAGCCTTTTTCCCAAAGTGGTAACAAGAGGTGTTGATATAGCATATGATTTTGATAGTAGTGTTATTCCTTTAACTCTTTATGTTTTTGTTGGTTCAGTGGGGTGTGTGTAGTGGGACATCACGTGCGTCATGGATTTTCAATTTTTGGACTTTCTTGAATTGATATTTAATGTAATGAACTTTTATAAAATAGCATTTTTAATATATTAAAGATCTCTTTATAGAAGGTCGTGCACATGTTTGGTGGAATAACCAATATTTTTTTAGATCATGGGAATATTTTATATGTGTATTGGAAAGAAATAGCTCCAAATAGGTTGTTTGGTATATCGATGTGTGTGATTACTATTAAACCAAATGCTAAAATAGTCATTTGTTACGTGGTACAAATAATAGGGTTTGGTGTAACAACCTAATTTTTATTGTTGAAAAAATGTTGTTTTACAATGGAATGTCACACATCGACATCTTTACTAAGCGAAGATACATACAGACTTAATCTTTTCTCACTCCCTGAGAAACTAAGTCGACCTTCTTCCTTTAAGTGTATTCAACACTAGGGTGAAATATTCCTTCGAGAACACAACTCCAAACACATTACAAGAGAGAAATTTTAGAGAGAGAAAGAAGTATATATTATAGAGAAGGAAACTATGAGCATAACTCTTGGTGAATGATTCCCAAATGCCTCCACCCCTCCTCTATTTATAAGTGAAGCTCCACCCCTTCCCCTTCTAGGAATATTCTAGAGACGTGATTAATGGATCTCTCCATAATGGCTCAATAAGCCATCTAGGGTTTTAGAGTCCATTAGGTTTTTTAGAGTACTCCTTTAGAGTTTTTAGAATGCTCTATATTTATCTATACAAGTGTAAAAGGATCTAGAGACATCCTCATATAGAACCATCTAGGAGAGTGTAGAATCTTATACATCTCTCTATACTTATCTAGACAATACTATAGCATTCTAAATTATTCTAGAACTCTGTGGAACCTCACCATAAGTCTTGATATGATTTATGACATCCTCCCCACCAAAACCATCATCGTCCTCGGTGATGAAATAAGAAAAGTAACTCTGGATAGCCTCCTTGAATTGCCACAAATCTTTATCTTTTTTCCTGCTGTTCCAACTATTAGGTAGTCCCTTCCACTTGATGAGGTACTTCTTATAATTTGGCATCCTTCTTCTCTTGACTACCGAATTGGAAAAAATTTCTTCAATCTCATGGTTAACAAAGTCACATTCACAAGCAGTGCACGGTTGCTTTCTCCTCATATCAGATCTTCCTTATATTCATGGTAAGGCTTGAGTAAACTCTTATAGAAGACCAAATGAATCTTCAACTTCAATGGTAGCTCTACCCGGTAGGACACATTCCTTACTTTCTTCAAAATCGGGCATGGCCCTTCATATCTTCTCACCAAGCCTTTGTACACTTGGTGATAAGCCTTGAATACTTGAGGTAACAATTTAACCATAACCAAGTCTCCTTTAGTGAATTCCAAAGGTCTTTGATTTGCATCCGCCCACATCTTTATCTTCTTCGAAGCTTTTTATAGATGTGTCTTGGCTAAGTCAAGTTGATTATGTCATCCTTGAGCAAATAAATGTGTCGTAATACTACTCCCTTTATAGCCCTGTTGCATTTTGTGTGGAGTGAGAGGTTGTTATCCCATGACAAGCTCAAAAGTACTATGCCCTATAGCTTCACTCCACTGCATGTTGCATAAGAACTGAGCCATGTCCGTCAAGTATGCTCAGTCTCTCTGATTTGCACTCACAAAGTGTCTCAAATACTTCTCTACTAAGGCATTCACCCTCTCCATCTGTCCATTTGTATGTGGGTGAAAGATGGTATAGAAGTGCAACTCGATCCCCATCAACTTAAATAGTTCCCTCCAAAATTTGACGATGAAGCGGGGATCTCTATCACCAATGATACTATTTGGTAATCCCCAATAATTCACTACATTCTTAAAGAACAATTGAGCACATTGATCCATCGTACAATCTCTTGGGGCAAGGATGAATGTTCCATGCTTGCTTAGTCTATTGACCACCACCATAATCGATCATTTTCCCTCAAACATTGAGAGTTCTGAGATAAATTCCATAGAGACACTCTTCCAAGGTATTTTAGGAATTGGTAAGGGTACCAGCAAACCTACAAGACTTGTATGTTCATTCTTATATTATTGGCACACAAGACAAGTATGTACAAACCCTTTGATATCATCCTGCATCTATGGCTAGAAGTAAGCATCTTCAACCAAAGCTAATGTGCGTCTCATCCCTGGGTGTTTAGCCCACTTTGAGTCATGGCACTCCTTCATCATATCCCATTAAAGGATTCCCCATCGAGGCACATAGAGATGGTTTCCTAGTGTAAAGAGCTCCATCCTATTCCTAAAATCTTTGAGCCTTCCCCTCTTTTTCCATCTCCAACAAACTCTTAGCAAAGGGATTGTGATACATTCCCCTTTTTACTAGATCTAGGATGTTCCTTGTAGGTCTGGTCATGCTCACAAGCATAGTATTCTGACTCAATGCATCTACCACAATGTTGGCACTTCCTAGCATATACTCCATCTTATAATAAATTTAGCCAATAAATATATCCAATGAGCCTGCTTAGGACTTAATTTATTCTTTTTATGGAAGTAAATTTACAAAGTTATCGGTCTTTATCACGAACTTACTTCCTAGCAAATAGTGCCTCCATACCCTTAAGTAATGAATGATAGTTTTCATCTCCTTATCATACAAAGGATACCACCTCTCATTATCATTTAGCTTTCGTCTCTCTTAGACGATTGAATGTCTCTCTTACATAAGAAACCCTTTCGTTGGCATAATCGGAGAAATCTGTGTGAACTTCAAACTCTTTCAAGTAGTTGGTTAAGCATAGGACTGGCTCCTCCATCATGACCCTCTTCATATCTTTGAAAGCCTTCACATAACTCTCATCCCAACTCCATGGAACCTTCTTCTTCAAATAGTTGGTGAGAATCATAACTCATCTTGAGTACCCCTAGGATGAAACCACACTAATAATTAACCAATCCAAGGAAACTTTGTAGCTCTGACACATTCTTTGGGGCTTCCTGTTCCTGAATAAGTCAAACATTGGTTGTATTCATCCTGATCTTTCCTAATTTGATGTAGTGGCCTAAGAAATTCACTTTTGTGAAATCAAAGGATGACTTCTCCTTCTTATTATATAATTTGTTTTCCCGGAGTAACTAGAAAACAACTTTCAAATGCCCTACATGTTCATCCAATGTCTCACTATAGACCACAATGTCATCGAGATAAATCACCAAAAACTTATCCAAATGTGAGTGGAATACCTTGTTTATCAAGGTACAAAATATTTTTGGGGCACTTGTAAGACCAAACGGCATAACAAGGAACTCATAGGAACCATACCTTGTTACACATGTCGTCTTTGCTTCATCTCCACTAGCAATCCGCACTTGCCAGTGTCCCAAGTGTAAGTCCATCTTTGTGAAGTACCTTAATCTCCCAAGAAAATTGAACTAATCATCAATATGAGGTAAAGGAGACTTGTTCTTTACCATGATTTTGTTAAAGGCTCTATAGTCCACACGCATCCGCAATGACCCGTCATGCTTCTTCTGAAATAACATGGGAGCACTGTAAGGAGCTTTCGACAGTCGGATAAACCCTACATCGAATAAGTCTTTCAACTACCTCCTCAACTCTTCTAACTCTAGAGGAATCATTCTGTAGGGAATCCTTTCGTGTGGTGTTTGTAATACCTTGTATTTTTTAAATCCAATTTTATTAAGGTTAATGATTTTATTTGCAAAATTTGATGTAAATATTTAATTATTTTAATTTTGATTCATTTTATGGATGTATCGACGATTTCGACTTCATATTTGAATTTAATTAATCATTGTCGTTGCGAACCATTCTAGATAAATTCGTTCACGACCATGAGTTTATTATATTCATATGATTTTGATTTTCGGTTAAAAATATGTATTCTCGTTCTTTCTGGTATTTTAATTTTTAATATTTTGGATTCGTTTTCGATTATAACTTCGTCGTGTGATTACGACTTTATTTTGGGGTTATATTTCGTTAACGAAATATATTATTTAAATTATAGAATTTCTATTTAAATAGTTAAACTTATTTTAATGAGTTTATCCGTAGAAAATATTTTCGACTTTAAATTTATTCCTTTTCGGAAATCCTTAAGATTTTCAGGAAGTTTTAAATTAAAAAAAAATTCGGAGCTTATTTATGAATTTCTTTCTGAAATTTATTTTCTTTCGTTTTACACTTTTGGTTTGCAGAAAACCAGTTTCGGAAATTATTTAAATTAGTCTCGGTTTATTAGAATTTAACTTAAATATTTTCTTATATGTTTTTAAATAATTTTTCGATGTCTTATAATGTATTTCCATAAATAACATAAATTTTTACGTTCGTTGGTAAATTCTTCCAAAAATGTTTCCGAAATTCTTTATATAGCTCTTTTATCAATTTTAAGCTTTCATATTCTTACGATATGATTTTCATTGAATAAATTTTAGATAAATCTTCCAATAACAATTTTAAATATTTAGTATTTTATTTTGTACTTGTAATTGTAAAAAAAACGAGCCTAACCCCGATCGACCCCCCTTCTTTTCCTTTTCTCTTTTCTCTCCCTTCTCTTCTCTTTCCCTGCTCCCGACCGTTGCTCCCTGTTTGCAACCCCAAACCCCAGCCTCCTCCTTCTCCCCAGCTGCCTCCTCCTTGCTTCGCTCCGCCGGCCGACCTCCAACCAGCTGCCACCTGCGACGCTGTAGCAGCAGCCACCGAAGCAGCGTAGGAGCAGGAGCAGCAGCAGACCCCAGCAGCGATGAGCCATTCTGGTTGTGCAGCCGTCCGGCCACGGCGAGCGTCGCTGACTGCCGGCGAGCATCCCCCGACCTCCGATGAAGCTTCTCCGACCTTCCCTTGTTCCGATTTGTTGATTTTCGTTTGCTATAAATTTCTAAAAACCCTAATATTGATTTGATTAATTGAGTATGAATTAGCTTATGAAAAGCTAAATTCATTGTTTGCTTATGTATATATATGTTGTATGATTGATTTAGAGTGGTTGATTGTAGTGTATTTGAATGATTTGTGAAAATCGGATTTTTGGCCGGGTTATGCCCGATTTTTTTAGATTCGCCTAATTTGGCGATTTTGGATAAATTGATTATACAATACTTTTTAAAATGTATCTAATTTCATGTCGGAACCATCAATTTGAGAAATTTATGCGGAATCAATCGGAATTTGATTCCTAGGTCAAAATTCGTGTGTAATAAAATTGGGTCGCAAAATTGAGTCGTTTCGCTCAATTGATTTTATAATATCGTTTGAAATGTATTTAATTTCATATCAGAAGTGTTGATTTGGAAAAATTGTGCGCAATTAATCGGAATTGAATTTTTGGGTCAACACTCTTGCGGGACTAAATTAGATTGTGTAATCGGGTCGTTTTATTCAATTGATTATATAATTTACATTAGAATACATTTAATTACATTTCCAAACTGTCAATTTACATATTTTAGTAAGAATTGATCAGATTTATATTCCGGGCTCAAAAACCCTAATTGTGCTAAATTGGGTATCTCTTTTATTAGTTTTGATCAATTGATTTTATGATATGTTATAAAAGGTGTTTAATTGCATTTCTAAACATTAAATTTAATTTAATTAATAGAAATCAACCAAATTGTATTTTCGGGCCTAAAACCCTAGATTTTAAGTGAACTTATGAAATTGATCATTTGTATAGTTATTTTTCTAAACATTGAATTTATAGAAATAGTTGAAATGGTCTTAATTTCATTCTAACACTTTTAATGGGAGTTAATTGATTTGAATTATTCGAGTTTGTGCATTGGGTTGTGAAACCCTAATTTTGGAAACCGATAGTCGTAAATTGGCTACTCAGAATATTATTTTTGTTGAAATTGATTATCTATATTTATTTAAAATTTATTTTATCGTACTATTAATCTATCAAATTGAGATAATAAAATTTAATTAGTTGGTTCGTAGTTCGGGCATTAAAAACCTTGATTTTCGGAGATGATTTTATGAAATTGATTGTGATATGCTTCTTTTCCTAATTGATTTTCGGCTTTGATTTTAAATCATTTGAATTACATTTTTACGTTATCAAGTTGGATTTGGTTCTATAAAAATGGTTGGTTTGTCTTCTGGGTTGTAAAACCTAACTAGTAAATCATTTTCGAGAAAATAACTTATCTTCTATCGTCATTTCCCTAGCTTCCAAATCAATTTAAAATACTTTAAGTGATATGTATTTAAACCGATTTGAGTAATATTTAACCTTAAATCTTAATAGAGCTATGCTCTTGAGTCCTAGGTTTTGGACACGTTTTCCAAGAAAAATTGTTTGTGTCTCTTTGTGTTGATTTAATTATAATAATTGAATTATTGATCGATAGGATAGTTTCTAACTTAGTTTTCGATTTCTATCGGCGATCTAGGAAAGCTTTATTGTGGATCCTCAAGCCAGTGATATCTCTCTCCCTCTTATCTCGCTTAGCTAGCTTCGGATTTAGGTAAGTCTCTACTTACCTCCACTTATGGGTGTTTTGTAAGGATGTGGCTAAGAACAACTATGTGTGTGCTATATGCCTTGTGTGCCATGTGTTATGCCATGTTGTGTACTTTATGTTTTTAATGACTAATTACTTGTAGCGCAGCTTGGAGTTGAGGTATGCTTATATGAATTCCTTAAGACATGTGTGTAATGATTATTCTGTTGTGTTTATGATATTTTATGACGTGACCCTCTAGGACATGCATGCTAGGATGTTAATAATATGATGTGGGGTGAAAGGATAAAATGGGGGAAAATGTGGAAGTAAGAACAATTAAGGAAGAGTAGAGTAATGGGTTAAGAGTGGAAATTTAATATACGAGGGATGAGTATAGGTGCCATGGGAAGTAAGTAATGTTAGGTGAAAAGTAGAGAGATTACTTGTGGGGGGAGAAATGTGCTAGGGTTTGGAGTGGCTAACTAGGGTTTTCGATCACCTACGAAATCAATGAATAAAGTAATATGATTTGGGATTGAAGCTAAATGAGATAAGGTGTTTGACGATAAATGAATTAATGGTAGTGAAGTAAGAGGAAGTTGGGCCACATAGGTCCAATTAAGGTTTCAAGGGAAACCCTAGAGGATAATAGGGATGGAGTTTGATGTCATGAGGTGTTGGGCCTTAACCCACACCCTAAGGAGTTGGTTTTCATTATGTGTAAGTGTAAAGGGGAATGGATATCGAGGTGTGATAAGGGGGGCAAGAGTCCCAAGATATAGGACGGGCCCTCTCGGGAGGGTAGAAGTAGAGGGTTAGAGACATGCATATCAAGGGTCAATCGCTTACCAAATAAGCCATGAATAAAATACTAATCATTTAAAGAGAAATATTGTTGAGTCGAGCCCAGACCGGTCCACCGGTGAATAATAGTGGGCAGGAGCCGGGGTGCCCAGCATGACCGGTCCATCGACGAATAATAGTGGCCAGGCGCATTTTGCCCTGCATGACTGTTCCACCGGCTATAATAGTGGGGGCTTCTGTGCTCAACAAACCAAACATAATGATGATAAGACATAGGAAAGATACGAAGTAATTACAGTGAAACATCATGTGAGTCAGGGCCAAACCGGTCCACTAGCGAATAATAGTGGCCAGGAGCATTTTGCCTTGCATGACCGGTCCACCGGCGAATAATAGTGGCTAGGCATATTTTGCCCTGCATGACCAATCCACCAACTATAATAGTGGGGTTCCCGCACTCACATGGATTGATAAAGACTATGATGTGAATCGATTATATTTACCAGAGATTTAAAGAATGAGTCTACCCGGACCATAGCCGGCCTTCATTATCTGTATTACTACATGCTACTTATGTGATTATGCCATGTATGCTATATTGTATGTTTTATATGTTTGGCCTTAGCTGCATAGTTTCCTTACTCAGTACGTAGCGTACTGACTACCCGTTTCATGGGTGCTGCTCATTCCCACAAGTAGAGGACCAGGGCTGGACATGTCCCTAAGTAATATCCGTGGGGCTAAATGCCCGATTGGTTTGGTTTGGCATTGCCCATAAATTCCCGCTTGGTAAATGCCCGATTCGGCTTGGTTTGATTTGGCGTTGTCCAAAAATGCCCGGTTGGCTGGTTTAACATTGTCCATAAATGCCTGGTTGGTTTATCTGAATCTCTTATTGGTTTAAGATGTTGCATCCGAAATTGTGTGGCCATGTAATGAGTTGTCAATAATATGGATTATTCCTACCTGAGGCGCATGAGCTACTTTATATTCCGGGCATACCACACTTACATGTTTAAATAGGATGTTACATATGTTTCGCATGTTATTATATGTGTATGGTAGGACTTATGATATAGGTATTGAGTATGCATAATATTGTATCAACGTAATGCACCATGATTCAATATGCACTTGATGTTATAGTTTACGTCTCTCCCATAAGATAGGGCAGTCGGATTTACTCAATATTGGACTCGTACTGATACTACCTTGGTTGAATGGGTCCTGTGATGATCCACTGATGGTGGGGAGCAGACCTCTTGTGCAGGTTTGAGATCGGATATTGTATTTGGGTGGAAGGCTTGGTTTGAGAGAGTAGGCAATCCGGAATTTAATCTATCAGGATTTGTCTTGTTTGACTGTATTTATTTTTGGAAGTTTCAATTGTTGTATTTAAAATATCAAGGGCGTTGTAATTGGCTTTTAATTCCTTATACTCTAATAAGCTTTTAAAATTCGGATTTATTTCACAGGTTCCGCTGATTGATTCCGCGATAATTTTATTTATTTAATCTATTCATTTTCCATCTGCCTGTGGATATTTCCTTGTGGGAGTTTATCCTCACGATATAGACGTTGTTTGGAATTTTATTCGACTAGTTTTAGCCTTGCATCTAGCATGAGATAGATGGTGGACATTTATCTTGTGTTAGATGTGGCGGTAACATTCCCCAAATTCTCTTCTAGCTTCCGCTTTATTCTTTCAAAAAAAAATTCAGGAGTGAATTTTGGGGGTGTTACAGTGTTGCACCTAGATCTAACTCAATAGCATGATCCACCTCCCTCTTAGGTGGAAGCTTCTTTGGTATCTCCATCGACATCATGTCTTCAAATTCATGAAGTACCTCCTTAATCTCCTTGGGCACTTCTATAGGTTCCAAATACTCTTCCTCTACCAAATTATCCAAATAGCAAGAAGCTCCCTTCTTGAAACCTTTAGAGAATTGCATAGCTAAAAGCGAACGAGACTCTACCTTTGTTCATGCCAAGGGAATAACGTGACACTATTGTCCCTTCCCCAAATGCATGGTGTTATATCTTGGAAAGGTAAGTAGAGCTTTCACATCCATGGACTCCATACTGAGTACCATGTCATAACCATCCATCTTGGTGACCGTGAAATTCACCCTTCCTTACCATGATCCAAGGGTGAATGGGACTAAATAATCTACCCCGAGGATGGGTCTAGCATTGGAGTTAAACACTTTCATTTTGTGGCCTCCTTGGTGACTCTAAATTCCATACTCTATGATTCCTTAGGACTGATGAAATTGTGAGAAGCACCGGTGTCCACTAATGCTTTGTTGATGATGCCCTTAACCTAGACCTCCGTATACATCAAGCTCATTGCTTGATCCTTAGGTTTGGAATTGATGGAATTTATTAGAGTTAGGGACCCCATTTATGCCTCATTCATTCCCTCCTTCTCATCTTAGTCTACCATCATAGCACTCAAAGCCTTCTTCTGGGGGGAAATCTCAAAGGATATGATTCGCTCCACACAAAAATCATTTCTGCTTGAACTTCAAGAAATCTTTGCCACCTGTACTCAATCAAGGATTCAACTTCTCAATATGATATAGAGAAATCTTGGACATTCCTCCTTCGAATTTCTTATTTTTCCTATGATTGTAACCCATCAATGAAGTACAAAAATTTCTCCTTCAATGGTATCTTGAAAATGTCAAGCATAAGGGAACCGTATGCCTTGATATACTCCTTCATAAATTTGGTATTCTTTAGATTCCTCGGTCTCCTCATTACATCCAACTCAACATTTGCTGGGTAGAATTGTCTCTTCAATTCTTCCTTAAAATCTTCCCATGCTTTTATTACACAGGTACCCCTTTCAATCTCCTGAGACGAGCACGCCACCACAGCATGACATCTTCCTCTAGGTACAATATGGCCTATGTAATACGTAGATTATCATCAAGTAAATGAGTGGCTACAAAATACCTCTATATGTCATATAGGATGTTATCAATCTCTTTTGCATTCCAAAATCCCTTGAATTTATGTAGCCAGGGTGTGTCCTTTGAACTTCCAACTCCGAGTGATACCCTTTCCTTGCATCGAGCACAATCAGACTCAACGTTTGCAAGTCAATCCTTGAGTACAATTTTCTCTACCATCAACTATTCCATTCAAGCCATCACATCCTCTATGAGCTTTTGGTGTGTCTCTATCATCTTCTAATGGAGTTGGGTGGCTAAGGCATTGACTAACCCATGCACCTCCTCTTGGTTGGTCAAGGCTTCCACATCCTTCTCCAACCTGTCCACCTTTCCATCTAAGGTAGCAACATCTTCCTAGCACATTGCCATGTAGCAATCCATTCTTTTAAGGACTTCCTTAAAAATCGAGGCATAAGGCTTGGAGGTAGACTTCAATCTCTTCCTATTATCAACATCATCGCCTTGTATGATCTATGATGCTTTGGGTTTTTGTGTCAACGTGAACCGAGCTCTGATACCACCCGTCATGTACCAACTTCTTTACTGAGCTAAGATACGTGCGGCCTTAGTATTTTCTCACTCCTTGAGATACTAAGTCATCCTTCCTCCTTCAAGTGTATTCAACACTTAGACAAAAGATTCCTTCGATAACACAACTCTGAATACTTCACAAGACATAACTTTTAGAGAGAGAAAGAAGTATATATTATAGAGAGAGAAGCTCTAAATACAACTCTTGGTGAATGATTCCCAAATGCCTCCACCCCCTCTATCTATAAATGAAGCTCCGCCCTTTCCCCCTTCCCAGGAACATTCTAGAGGCGGGCTTAGTGGATCTCTACAGAATAGCCCAATAAGTCATCTAGGGTTCTTAGAGTCCATTAATGTTTCTATAGTTCTCATTTAGGATTTCTAGAATGTTCTATACTTATCTATAAAAGTGTAGAAGGATCTAGAGACATCTCCCTCTAGAACCATCTAAGATAGTGTAGAATATTATACATCTCTCTACAATTATCTAGACTATACGAGAACATTCTAGATTATTCTAAAACTCCATGGAACCTCACTATAAATCTTGATGTGGGTCATGATAGGAAGCTCATAACCAAAATATCAAGTGTTAGCGTCATAATCAATGTAAGCATAGCTTACCATACCATCCTCACATCGATCATAAGGTTAAAACCATTTAAAGTAAAATAGAGTAAATAGAAACAGGGTAGCTTTATAAATATAATTATGAGTTTGGAGCTTAACATTGAGTACAATAAAATACAAAAAAAAAGTAGATATTATAGAGCTAAGAGACCAAAAATGTATCCAAATAAAACCATTCCCCAAATAACATGACTCTATGCCCATGCCCTGATACAAAATATCACTCTACCCCCATACAACACATCATAGGCAGCAAAATCAACCAGTTGGTCCTTAATGACCTGCACAAAAGCATCAGGGTTAATTGCTTGTGGAAATAGGTAGCATCCATAAAAAAAGATGGTCATTATGCTACGTATTGGGCAAAGTGACTTTTTTTATCAAGTCAGGGATACAGCTAAATACATGCATTCACAACAAATAATAAGTACACATGAAAAACACATAAAATATCACAAGGTAATTAATGATTCAATCTCTTTATTAGATATAACAATTTTTATTCTTTAATTTACATTGAGTTCAAGGATCCCACTATTCTTAAACCGATGAAACAATCTAAAGCACCTCTTAGATACAACACACCTTAGCCACTATTATTGTCTCATGTAATGGACCCGACACCTATCAAAGCAAAATGCTCATGAGTCACTATTTTTATATAGGTGGAATGGTCTGAAGCACCTCTCAAGGACAACAGACCTTAGCCACTATTATCGTCTGATGGAACGGATCCAACACCTTGGTCCTAACTCGCGCATGCTTCCACTTTAAGTCATTAATATTTTATCCATTCGGTTACTTATATCAAATCTTATTATCTTCCACATTGATTTTAGGGCCCCTCTATTATTAATTCTGTGGAATGCACTGATGCACCTCTCAGGGAAAAACACTCTTGAGCCACTATTATCATCTTATGGAATGTACCCATAAAACACCTCAGCCCGACTCATATGATCATTCACTTTAAATGATTAATGTCTTATGAATTATTGACTTGAAGAGTACATAACATATTTAAAGCAGCTAAGGCACATCACAAGATCATAAGGTCATTCTCTAGGGTTAAGACCCTTCTATTTCCTAAATTTAACATTTTTTGTCATAAATCTTCTACTGTTACTCTTTTACCCACCATCCTTAGTACATCTTCCCCAAATATTAGTATTATCAATATGCTCAAATTTCAAGGCCTGACTATAAGTTCTTACATATGCGATAATAATCCTATCTCAAAAGTCACTATTCTTAGAGCTCATAAACCCAATTTCACAAGTTCACCATAACTTCTCCTGTAGGGACCATATAATTACCATATTCAATATACATTCCCAAAGCACCAATACTAAAAACATATCTAAATTTCATGGTATAAATACACCATTTCACACATGCAATAATAACCTTTCCATTTTAGGGTTCTTATTCCCAAATTAGGTCATTTCCATACTTTATTAAAGTTAGACCATTCATGACTGCACTAAACACTTTGTATAAATTCCTTAGCATACTTTAGAGAATATAACACATTAAAATACCATTATTCTTATATTAAACCCATATTGACCAAAATACCCGTACCGATTACAAAAACCCTTATTTCATACAAATCTTATATGTTTTTGTGACATTATTCTCAAATCCTCCATTTATCACCACATACCTTGTAATACTCATTTACCCACTTATCATATCTTATTAATCCATATTAAAACCATATATCACACCAAGGGTTTTCCAAATAGAATAATGATATAATATAATCTCCACTTACTTATTTTCTATCATAGAATATCAACCTCACATCATATCATTAACAATCAATCATACATTTAATCACATGATAAAAATAACATGGTATAACACAATCATGCATAACACTTAGCAACCAAAAATCCTAGACTACGACGAGTATTCTTATGAAAAAGGCTCCAATCTCCAAGTACGTAAATCATATCCCACTTCTTCCAAAACCTCGAGAATATCACCTAAAAAAACACAATAAAATACCATTAGGATCAAACCAAAAAATTAAGGAAATGTTAAGTAAATAGATGGGTAAAATAATGGAGGATTAAGTCGAGACAAACCACTTTGGAAGAACTTACACAATTGAGAGGAGGAATGGCAACAAGTGGTGGGCCAAGGGGGTGGCAACAACACAAGCTGTCGTTGCTAGGTGGTATGCACCGTGGTAATGGCTAAAGTAAGTGGTGGGTTTCCATGGATGTAACTAAAGGTGGAGGATGTGGTGTGGTTTTTTGGCTGAACAGTGATGGTGTGGTGTGGTTGGTTTAGTCGAAGGGTGAGGGTGGTGTTTGGTTGTTGGTGCCACAACTAAGGAAGAAAAAGAAAAGGGGGAATATGCGGTGAGTTTGGCCAATCGATGGGAGTAGGAACGGTGGGTTTGGTTGATGCTATAGGTGAAGGAAAGGCAAAGGTGACCGAAGGTGGTGGAGGTGCTTTGGTTGGGATCGTCGGTGGTGGGTTTTTGGGGTTTTTTTATACTCTACTTAGATTTATCACATGATTACAAGAAACATCATAGAGGAGACAAAAGATAAGTATTGTACTACATAAAAGCAACATCATAGATGTACAAAACTCAAAGGGAGAAAATATAAAGGGACACAGGCATTCAAATATAATTGAAATTAATATACCAAAAGACACCTGAAATGTAACACCCTAATATTGATTACTGAAAAATTTTATTTTAAATAAAATTTAGCGAAAGCAAAACTAGTAAATTTCGGGGATATTACCGCCACACTTGGTACCGAGTTTCCTCCTATTATTCCAGTACCAAGTACTAAGACTAAAAGAAACAGAATACGATTTATATAAATTCAATTTAAAATAGAGTAGTGCACTAAATTCGATACAAGAGATGTAAACCCACAATTAGTGGTTACAAGAGTAAAATCATTTACCAAGGAATTAAAAATGTGGAAGAGAAACCCTAAAAGTTTTCCGGATAATCCTTACGCCCATACCTAATGCCCACTTGAATAGTACCTGTAATAGACCAGCAAGGGAAAATGCCCATTGAATACGCAGGGGGCCACAAATGAAACCCTTCAGTACTATAGTACTAAGTAACCCCTTTATACCAAACTAAAAGGCAAGGCCCGCATGCAACACATCGTGCATAAAAAGTATAAAATGATAACATACGGACTAATACACCATTCAACACCACACATACAATAAGGAATGCATAGCACAATATCCACGTACTTAGCAATTCCATCATACACTGAGAGAGATAGGCACCAAGGCTGAACTTATATTAACAATATACCATGAGGATGATAGTAACTCATTTGGTCTCAAGCCATTAATGAATATCATTATTCAATCATCATTTCTCAAATTATATCCATGTGAGTGCGAGAACCCCACTATTATAGCCGGTGGATTGGAATATACATCAAGGCAGATTGCACCTGGCCACTATTATTTGCCGGTGGACCGATTTGGCTCCGACTCACATGGTCTAACACCTTACATGATCAGCGGTTTCCATTTAATTAGCACACAAATCCATTTATTTAACTCAAGGGGGAGATCAATATTCCAAAGACGCAAAGGTACACCGGTTATACTGGTGCATACATGCTACACGGTACCTTTCAACCATCAACCTAGGGATGCAAAGGTACCCTGGTCGCACTGGTGCATACAAGCTACATAGTACCTGTAATACCCCAAATATTTCGAAAACCTATATTTTAATAAATTACTTTTATTTGGAATAGAATTGCTTTTAAATTATTTATTTTCATTATTTTATGGATTTTAGAGTATTTAAATTCGGATAAGAGTATTTAATAAATTAATATAAATATTTTGCTATTTATCATATTGTTTTATTTAAATAATTTTCCAAACTAATATTTTACCAACTTATTCCTTTTTAAACTAGAATATTACATTATAATAAATTAAATTATTAAATTAAATAATTTATCAAGAATATTATATTTTATGATTTTATAAATTAATTTAATTTATTTCCCATATTTTCCCATTTTTCCTTTTTCTTTTCCTTCTCCTTTTCTCCTTTTCTTCTTTCTTCCCTTTTCCTTCTTCTCCCCCTTGGGCCGCCCGCCCGGCCTGCTCTCCCTTCTCCCCGCGCACTGGGCCTTCGGCCCGCCTCACCCCTCCTCTCCCTCGCGCACCGTCCAGCCTATTCCTCCAGCCCGCCTCTCCTTTTTCCCCTGGACCGGCCGGCTGCCTATTTTCTTTTCCAGCGCCGGTCCACCCGCCATCCTTTTCTTCCTCCCTTCATCTCCCACGCCCGACTCTTCTCTGCCATGGTCGAGCATGCCTGCAACCTCAGCCCTACAACTCCCGTGCCTTCCTCCCTCTCCCTCTCTCTCTGCCCCGTCCTTTTCCTTCCCATTTCGAGCCAAACTAACCCCCTGCACCCTCCATTTCCCGCCTGAATTCTTTCCTTCTTCTTCCCTGTCTTCCCCTGCCAACCGACAGCCCTGCCACCACACCGCAGCACCGATCTGCCGCCTGCTCCCCCTGCCTCACCCTCTTATTTTTCTCCATCTACCCAGCCCTCCATTCCCCTCATTTTCGATCCCTTCTCTTCCCCCGAGCTCCCTCCTCTCTCCTTCCTTCTTCCCCATTTTTCTTCCTCGTTTTTTTTATCACCGCCAGCCTCCGCCGCCTGAACCACCAAGCCCAGCCCTGCGCCGCCTTCTGCCACCGCCTGCTACCACCCTGCACCCCCACACAGCCCCTTCGAGCCCTACACTTCCTCACTTCTCCTCCTTTTCCTTTTTCTTCCCAGCTTTTCCCCTTACCGTCGAGCCACCTGCAACCGCCTCTAGCGCCGCCGTCCGGCCCACCTCTGCCGCCACCCAACCCACCGTTCGACACCCTGCAACCCCCTCTACAACCGCCATCCATTAGTTGGCCGAAACCAACCCTTGCACCCCTCCATTTTTCCCTCCACTTTTCCTTCGTTCTCAACCCTTTCCCCCGACCCTCCTCGGCTGTAACACCCCCAAAATTTACTACTGAAAAATTTCATTTTATTAAAAGATAATAGCGGAAGTAGATAAACAAAACGTAAATTTTGGGAGTATTACCGCCACACTTAGTACCAGGTCGGTTCACTCATACCGTTCCAGTACCAAGTGCTAAGGCTAAGAAAATGAAATACAATTCGAAAGACATTCAACATGCATAAATCAGAGTAAACTGCAAGCTTCAACATATTTAAATCAGAGTAGCGCATCAAATCGTTTTCTAGAATAAAATCCACCAAGGGTGGTTACTTTAACAACGTTAACATTTAAAACCGAGAAATTAAATGAGAAAGAGAAAAAGCCATGATACCGGAAAATTCCTTACTCTCCTTCCCGTAACCCACTTGAGTAGCACCTGAAAATACCTGCAAGGGCACTGCCCATTGAATAGGCAGGGGCCCCATAAAGGGAATCCCTTCAGTACTACGGTACTGAGTAACCCTTTAATACCACACTTAAAGATAGGCCCGCATACGACACATAATGCAAGCCACACACATATAAATAATGAGAGATGCATACATAACAATGACAAACATAATACTTTATAAGTCACGATCGATACTTTGGGCCTTAAGCCATTATTCTGTCATTAATCCATCAATATCATATTTTGTATCCATGTGAGTACGAGAACCCCACTATTATAGCCGGTGGACCGGAAGTCAACACACAGGGCAGAACGCCTCTGACCACTATTATTGCCGGTGGACCGGAAGATAAACACACAGGGCAGAACGCACCTGACCACTATTATTTGCCGGTGGACCGGTCTGGCCCCGACTCACATGGTGTTCCACTATAAGTGATTGGTATTTTTCCATAATCTTATTCACATACATAACCAATTTTATTGAGCTCGGGACCCCCACTATTATTGCCGGTGGACCAGAATATATATGTAATCATCATCCAGGGCACAACGCTCCTGGCCACTATTATAACCGGTGGACCGGGATATATATAACTCATCATCCAGGGCACAACGCTCCTGGCCACTATTATATCCGGTGGACCGGTACTCATAATCACACACCAGGGCAACACGCTCCTGGACCACTATTATAACCGGTGGACCGGTACGCAATATCACATACCAGGGCAACACGCTCCTGGACCACTATTATAACCGGTGGACCGGTACGCAATATCATAAATCATCTGGGCCTGGCTCATTAATATTCCACTTTCAATTATCGTATCTTTCCTTTCTTTAATCAGCCATCAATCATATTTATTTGCCTCGATTGGGAGATCGATAACCCGGGACACAAAGGTACACCGGTCGTACCGGTGCATATCAGCTACTCAGTACCCTTTAACCATGAACCCAAGGACGCAAAGGTACCCTGGTCGTACTGGTGCATAAAGCTAACTCAGTACCCTACCGACAAGGACACCAAATCCATAAGTATGCATACCCCCTAACTAGGTCCGTAGAGCTAGGAAGAGTAAGATATAGGGCCTGGCTGGGGCACAAAGGCACACCAGCAAATACCAGAATAATCGTGGACTAAACCACGTCCTTAGGGTAGCGACCCCTAAGGAGTCACCATTCCCGATCTCGAGGTCTTTCACTTTAAGTAATAGTGTCTTAATTAAGGTGATCACAGAAAGCACGATGATCCGATACTTATTCACTTTCAATCGTTTCGATATCATTAATCGTTTCTTATTCAGAGGATTATCCAGGATGTCACAGAGAAACCATCAAGGCCATACTAATCATTAGATACTCTTACTTGGCTAATCAGCATTATTTAATCATATTAATATTCCACAATATCAAAGGCATGGCAGGTACAAACCACTCATTTGCCTTTTACTTATATAATTGTTAAGTATCTATTCCTTACCTGATAAATTACCACATTACCCTTAAGGTTGCATAATTACCCAATTACCCCTTGTCCACTTTAGATTACCAAATTGTCTCCTACACTTTTTAGACCACCGTTCACCCCTTATAATTACTACACTTGTCATATTTCCCTTTTGGTTGGTTATGTTACCAGATCGCCCTTCTCCTTTGTTATAATTACTAAATTGCCCTTGAGTTGGATAAATTACTAAATTACCCTCCTTCATTATCATGATTACTATTTTGCCCCTTTAGTTGGTTAAACAATTATCACTTTACCCTTTTATCGGCTAAATTACCAAATTGCCCCTTTAGTTGAACAAATTACCAAATTGCCCTTCTCCTTTATCATAATTACCATTTTACCCCTCTCAATTATTTTAATTGCCCTTTACCTTTTTTTTAATTATCACAAATCCCAAATTACTCTTCTTCATAATTACCAATATTAATTTACCCTTTTTCATAATCAAAATTACTATATTACCCTTCTCCATTATTAAAATTACCATAATGCCCTTTAGTTGGTTAATTTACCAAATTACCCTTCTATAGTATCATACTTATCCAATTGCCCTTCTACAATCATAATTTAATTGCTAAATTATCTTTTGCCGTTATCATAATTACCAAGTTACCCCTTACTCCCAAGTTTACCATAATATCCTTTCTTTTACAAAATTACCATTTTACCCCTTACATCCAATTTTACCATAATATCCTTTTATTTATGAAAATTACCACCATACCTCTTTTACTTTACAAATTACTATTTTACCCTTTTACATCCAAGATTACCATCTTTATCTTTCCTTACATAATTACCATTTTGCCCTTCTTTTCCAATTTACCATATTACCCCTTTACTTATAAATTTCCACTTCGCCATTCACTTATACAATTTACCATATTACCCTTTACTTATGAAATTACGATTTTGCCCCTCTACCTCCAAAATTATCATAATGCCCTCCTTCATCCAAATTACTATTTTACCCCTACTTCCAAAATTACCATTTTACCCTTCTTTCTCACAACTTACAATTTTATCCTTTACTTGTAAATTATCATTTGGCCATTTAATTATAAATTACCATATTATTCTTTTGTCTCAAAAATTACCGAAATACCCTTCTCCACTTATAGAATTTCCACTCAACCCCTTTATTCACCATTTTTATGAATTTTCTAACACTACATAAAATAATGATATTAATACTTCATTTTTATTATCTAAGTCCACCAACTTGTCATTTTTCAACATAATACTCATTAGCAACTACACACATTGATTTATATACCTCGTAAGCATAATTACTAAAATACCCTTAAACAATAACATCATTCTTGCATTAACAACATGGTACATCATAAACAAGTATTTAACATTTCTATCCATATTCCAACTCCTTCTTTATTTAACCTACCTACATATGGCATAAAAGTTATCATGCTATTTCTTTTTAACAAATAATATAAGAAACCATAAACATATCATGCTAAGCATACAAAACATGCATAAAATCATACTAAACCCTAAATGTGCTAGCATGAGTTTTTCCATATATTTAAGGGAGGATTAACGGTTACCTTAATCCCGCAAAAATATCAAATCTTACCAAGCATAATTAGCAACTCAACACCTAAAAATAATATCCATCATACTTATGTTAGAAATAAGAACCAAAGCATAAAACTTTATAAATTTTAATTAATAAAACACTTAACATAAAATACCATTTTACCTTAAAAATTATCCAAACTATTTTTAAAACCAAGGGGAGCTCATGCTGCATGAGCAGCATGAGTTTCATGCAAAATTATGGGGAGAAAAGGGTTCGAAGGGGGTGAAGGAAGAAAAATAAACCATTTTCGGGTTAGGGTCTTTAGGCTAGAAAAGAAGGTGGTTAGGGGAGGTTCTAAGGCAGGTGAATGGTGCAGAAGTGTAGAGAGGGTGTAGGTGGAGGCAAAGGACGGTTTCGAGGCGGCGAAGAGGCGGCGAAGGTCGGCTTCCGAGAAGGGTCGAGGGAAAGGGTTGAGAACGAAGGAAAAGTGGAGGGAAAAATGGAGGGGTGCAGGGGTTGGTTTCGGCCAACTAATGGATGGCGGTTGTAGAGGGGGTTGCAGGGTTTTGAATGGTGGCTTTGGCGGCGGAAGAGGCGGTCGGAAGGCGGCGATAAGCGGCGTTACAGGTGGCTATCGAGAAGGGTGAAAACCAGGAGAAAAAGAGAAGAGGGGAGGAAGAGGGAGCTGCGGGGTGGCTCGGGTGGTGTTGGGGCGGTACAGGGAGGTAGTAGACGGCAGCAGAAGGTGGCTATGGGGGTCCAGTTCGGCGGTGTACGCGGAGGAGGGTGGCGGTGGAGCAAAAACAGGGGAAAACGGGAGAGGAAGAAAAATGAGAGAGAAGGGAGGATCGGGGAGTAAGGGAGCTCGAAATGATGGGCAGAAAATGGACGAAGGGGAGAAGAAAAAGAAGAGGGAGAAGAGAGGGGGCAGGGGTTGATCGACGGCAGTGTTTAGGGTGGCAGGTTGTCGTAGGGTGGCAGGGGGAGGTTGACGAAGATGGGGAAAAAAAGCCAGAGTTGTGGGATGGTTTGAAGGGCTGGATGGGTTCGAAAATAGGAAGAAAATGACGGGAGAGAAGGAGGGCAGGCGGTGGCAGCGATGGGTGCAGCTGGTGGCAGCGCGCATGGCGGTTATGGCGATGGGGACTCGTCGGGGTCTCGGGGTGATCGAAGGAGGAAGAAAGAAGTGAGGGGGGGAGAAGACCGAACCGGTCTGGCGCAGAGGAAATAAAAAAAGAGAGTTGGGCCGGCCCGGGGGAAAAGAAGAAGGAGAGACGGGCTGGAGGGACGGCTGGGGCGCTCGTCAGGCGTGGGGAAGGAGAGGCGGAAGCGGGCCAAAGGCCCAGTCGCGCGGGGGAGAGGGCTGGCCTGGCGAGGCAGCCCGAGGGAGGAAGGAAAAAGAAAAAAGAAAAGAAGAAAGAGGAAAAAGGGAAAAGGGTAAAAAAAAAGGAAATGGAAAAATAGGAAAGTAATTTAATTTAATTTGTAAAATCATAAAATATAATATTCGTGGTAAATTATTTAATTTAATAATTTTTTTTATAATGTAATATTTTAGTTTAAAAAGGATAAAGTTGGCAAAATATTAGTCTTGGAAAATTATTTAGTTAAAATAATATGATAAATAACAAAATATTTATTTTTAATTTATTAAATACTCTTATCCAAATTTACATACTCTAAAATCCATAAAATACTTAAAATAAATAATTTTACAAGCTAACTTTATTTCAAATAAAGTTATTTATTAAAATATAGGTTTTTGAAATTTTGGGGTATTACATCGGCAGCCAACTTCGCCACCTTGCCTCCGCCGTCTCCGCCGCCTTGAGCCACCTTGAAACCACCCTTAGCCTCCACCTACACCCCCTCTTCACTTCTGCACCATTCACTTGCCTTAGAACCTCCCCTAACCACCCTCTTTTCTAGCCTAAAGACCCTAACCCGAAAATGATGAATCTTGCTTCCTTCACCCCCCTTTGAACCCTTCCACCTTTTATTTTTGCATGAAACTCACGCTGCCCATGCAGCGTGAGCTCCCCTTCATTTTAAAAATAGTTGGATAATTTTAAAGGTATAATGGTATTTTATGTTAAGTGTTTTACTAATTAAATTTTATAAAGTCTTATCCTTTTTAACTTCTTATTCTAATAAATGTGATGGATATTATTTTTAGGTGTTGAGTTGCTAAATATGCTTGGTAAGATTTGATATTTTGCGGGATTAAGGTAACCGTTAATCCTCCCTTAAATATATGGAAAAACGCATGCTAGCACATTTAGGGTTTAGTATGATTTTATGCATGTTTTGTATGCTTAGCATGATATGTTTATGGTTTCTTATATTATTTGTTAAAAAGAAATAGCATGATAACTTTTATGCCATATGTAGGTAGGTTAAATAAAGAAGGAGTTGGAATATGGATAGAAATGTTAAATACTTGTTTATGATGTATCATGTTGTTAATGCATGAATGATGTTATTGTTTAAGGGTATTTTAGTAATTATGCTTATGAGGTATATAAATCAATGTGTGTAGTTGCTAATGAGTATTATGTTGAAAAATGACAAGTTGGTGGACTTAGATAATAAAAATGAAGTATTAATATCATTATTTTATGTAGTGTTAGAAAATTCATAAAAATGGTGAATAAAGGGGTTGAGTGGAAATTCTAAAAGTGGAGAAGGGTATTTCGGTAATTTTTGAGACAAAAGAATAATATGGTAATTTTATAATTAAATGGCCAAATGATAATTTACAAGTAAAGGATAAAATTGTAAGTTGTGAGAAAGAAGGGTAAAATGGTAAGTTTGTAAAAGAAAGGATATTATGGTAAACTTGGGAGTAAGGAGTAACTTGGTAATTATGATAACGACAAAAGATAATTTAGCAAGTAAATTATGATTGTAGAAGGGCAATTGGATAAGTATGATACTATAGAAGGGTAATTTGGTAAATTAACCAATTAAAGGGCATTATGGTAATGTTAATAATGGAGAAGGGTAATATAGTAATTTTGATTATGAAAAAGGGTAAATTAATATTGGTAATTATGAAGAAGAGTAATTTGGGATTTGTGATAATTAAAAAAGGTAAATGGCAATTAAAATAATTGAGAGGGGTAAAATGGTAATTATGATAAAGGAGAAGGGTAATTTGGTAATTTGTTCAACTAAAAGGGCAATTTGGTAATTTAGCCGATAAAAGGGTAAAGTGATAATTGTTTAACCAACTAAAGAGGCAAAATAGTAATCATGATAATGAAGGAGGGTAATTTAGTAATTTATCCAACTCAAGGGTAGTTTTGTAATTATAACAAAGGAGAAGGGTGATTTGGTAATATAACCAACCAAAAGGGAAATATGATAAGTATAGTAATTATGAGGGGTGAATGATGATCTAAAAAGTATATGAGATAATTTGGTAATCTAAATCGGACAAAGGGCAATTTGGTAATTATGCAACCTTAAGGGTAATGTGGTAATTTATCAAGTAAGGAACGGATACTTAACAATTATATAAGAAAAGGGAAAATGAGTAATTTGTACCTAATAGGTCCTTGAGATTGTGGAACATTAATATGATTAAATAATGGTGATTAGCCAAGCACGAGTATCTAATGATTAGTATGGCCTTGATGGTTTCTCTATGACATCCTGGATAATCCTCTGAATAATAAACGATTAATGATATCGAAACGATTGAAAGTGAGTAAGTATCGGATTATCGTGTTGTATGTGATCACCTTAATTAAGACACTATTACTTAAAGTGAAAGACCTCGAGATCAGGAATGGTGACTCCTTAGGGGTCGCTACCCTAAGGACGTGGTTTAGTCCACGATTATTCTGGTATTTGCTGGTGTGCCTTTGTGCCCCAGCCAGGCCCTATATCTTACTCTTCCTAGCTCTACGGACCTAGTTAGGGGGTATGCATACTTATGGATTAGGTGTCCTTGTCGGTAGGGTACTGAGTTAGCTTTATGCACCAGTACGACCAGGGTACCTTTGCGTCCTTGGGTTCATGGTTAAAGAGTACTGAGTAGCTGATATGCACCGGTACGACCGGTGTACCTTTGTGTCCCAGGTTATCGATCTCCCAATCGAGGCAAATAAATATGGTTGATGTGCTGATTAACGAAAGGAAAGATATAATAATTGAAAGTGGAATATTAATGAGCCGGGCCCAGTGATTTATGATATTGCGTACCGGTCCACCGGTTATAATAGTGGTCCAGGAGCGTGTTGCCCTGGTATGTGATATTGCGTACCGGTCCACCGGTTATAATAGTGGTCCAGGAGCGTGTTGCCCTGGTGTGTGATTATGAGTACCGGTCCACCGGATATAATAGTGGCCAGGAGCGTTGTGCCCTGGATGATGAGTTATATATATCCCGGTCCACCGGTTATAATAGTGGCCAGGAGCGTTGTGCCCTGGATGATGATTACATATATATTCCGGTCCACCGGCAATAATAGTGGGGGTCCCGAGCTCAATAAAATCAGTTATGTATGTGAATAAGATTATGGAAAAATACTAATCACCTATAGTGGAACACCATGTGAGTCGGGGCCAGACCGGTCCACCGGCAAATAATAGTGGTCAGGTGCGTTCTGCCCTGTGTGTTTATCTTCCGGTCCACCGGCAATAATAGTGGTCAGAGGCCTTTTGCCCTGTATGTTGAATTCCGGTCCACCGGCTATAATAGTGGGGTTCTCGTACTCACATGGATGTAAAATATGATATTAATGGATTAATGACGGAATAATGGCTTAAGGCCCAAAGTATCGATCGTGAATTATAACTTGTGTTACATGTTATTGTTATGTATGCACCTCTCATTATTTATATGTGTGTGGCTTGCATTATGTGTCGTATGCGGGCCTATCTTTAAGTGTGGTATTAAAGGGTTACTCAGTACCGTAGTACTGAAGGGATTCCCTTTATGGGGCCCCTGCCTATTCAATGGGCAGTGCCCTTGCAGGTATTTTCAGATGCTACTCAAGTGGGTTACGGGAAGGAGAGTAAGGAATTTTTCGGTATCATGGCTTTTTCTCTTTCTCATTTAATTTCTCGGTTTTGAATGTTAACGTTGTTAAAGTAACCACCATTGGTGGATTTTATTCCTGAAAACGATTCAATGCGCTACTTTGATTTAAATATGTTGAAGCTTGCAATTTACTCTGCTTTATGCATGTTGAATGTCTTTCGATCTGTATTTCATTTTCTTAGCCTTAGCACTTGGTACTGGAACGGTATGAGTGAACCGGTCTGGTACTAAGTGTGGCGGTAATACTCCCAAAGTTCACGTTTTGTTTATCTGCTTCCGCTATTATCTTTTAATAAAACGAAATTTTTCAGTAGTGAATTTTGGGGGTGTTACAGTACCCTACCGACAAGAACACCTAATCCATAAGTATGCATACCCCCTAAATAGGTTCGTAGAGCTAGATAGAGTAAGATGTAGGGCTTGGCTGGGGCACTAAGGCGCACCAGCAAATACTTAAATAATCATGGGTTAAACCACGTCTTTAGGGTAGCAACTCCTAACGAGCCAACATTCCCTATCTCAAGGTCTTCCACTTTAATTATTAGTGTCTTAATTAAGGTGACCACGAGAAACACAACAACCACATACTCATGCACTTCCATTTGTTTATGTTATCATTAAGTAATATAATTATCCATGTTAACCTACAGAAACCACTAAGGCCATCCTTATCTCATCCAATTCCAATTTAGGAATTGCTTCCATTTTCTCATATGCCATAAGGGTTATCATATCATAATCATATTATGGTCTTAGAGTTTGGTTAGTTCACATCGAAGGATCATGGCACACATAACCCTAACATGTCCTTAATTCGCACCCAACACACAATACCATACATGATTAATGATTAAGACACCTCCTTCATGAATATGAGATAAACACCGTACCACATCCTTAATTATCTATCCGATCCTAGGTTATGCCATGTTCTTGGGATACTTACTGATTTGTCAAATTCCTTATTTCATTATTCAACGTTACTTATGTCTGATTACAGAAACCTATTTAATTCATTAGCAGGTTATAACCAAGTTATCAATTTATCCCCATCATCCTTACAGAATTGCTGGGATGCCCCTTATTTGTAAAATTATCAAGCCATTCCTTTTTAATTGTCAAATTACCATATTACCCTTCACGTTTGCATTATTACCAAAATGGCCCTTACATTGATTAGATTACTAAATTATCCTCCCATACTTATTAAATCACCAACTTGACCCCTTGTACTTGTTAAGTTACCAATTTACCCTTTTAGTTGGTTAAATTACCGTATTACCCCTTTATACTTATTCAAATTACCAAATGGCCCCTTAGGCTTATTAAGTTATCAAATTATCCATCATACTTGTTACATTTACCAGATTGCCCATCAAATTACCAAATTATCCTTCCTACTTATCAAAATTACCAATTTACCCTTTTGGTGGATTAAATTACCAAATTGCCCTTCTTAATTGTTACAATTACAATTTTAACTCTTTACTTTAACAAATTACCAAAATACCCTTCCTTTATGCCAAATTACTAAAATACCCTTTTCTTTTATTAAATTACCATCTTACCTCTTTACTTTACAAAATTACCATAATAGCCCCTTCCATTATACCAAATTAACAAAATACCCTTCTTCTTTATTAAATTACCAGTTTATCCTTTCCTTTACAAAATTACCAGCATACCCTTTTCTTTATGCCAAATTACCAAATTATCCTTCTCCTTTATTAAATTACCATTTTACCCCTTACTTATAAAATTACCATTTTGCCCTTATTATGCCACTTTACCAAAATACCCTTGCTACATAAAATATTGATATGCATGCTCCATACACTTTATTAGAGCTGGCAAAAGTTGACCCGACCCAAAAAATCCGACGAATACCGACTCGATCCATCAGAAATTTGATCTGATACATATCCGATATCCGATATCCGATACAACCTGAGAAATCGTAAGCCCAAAATAAACCTGACCAGACCCGCTACTCACTCGAAATCCGATATAACCTGAAAAAATAGAAATCCGAAATGACCCGACCCGATCCATTATTTATCCGAAATTCGATATTATCCGAAAAATTATAAATCTATAAAGATTCAACTGGGTACTATCATAAAATTAACATTAACCCATAACTCAAATTTTCCAAAACTTCATAAAACATAAAATAATATAGATGTGCAACTAATCCATACTAACATTTACATCAAAATCTAGAAACAATATACTTTCTTAAAATTTATATCACTTATGTGTATACAAATACAATATCAATTGATACCAATATTAAAGTATAGAAATAAAAGAAGAGAAAAAAGGAAAAACTCTACTATGACATCTAAATAGTAGTTCACTTTCATGATTCCATCTAGTACCATAAGATAATAACAGTGCAACCTTGAACACTATATGTTAGTATCTATACGGCCATACCTTGTAATATAGCACCTACAACATCATAGGAAAGTAGAAAAAATCTTGAGTGAGAATATTAATTATTCATTATAAAAATTGAAGATTAATATTTTTTATTACATCAATAATATTAAATAGTAAGAAGTCAATATTAGTTGGCATTTTGTCAATAATAGTCATTATTACTTTATCTAATTTTCATCTTATTTAGCTTGATATGACCTAATCAAAATACATATAAAAAAAACTAATGTGTTGCTATTATTATTTTTTCCATAATTGATATTCATTAATTACTATTATTATTCTTATCATTATTTTTGTAATAATAATAATACTAATATTATTATTATTATTATTACTATTATTATTATTATTATATTTATTAAAATTATGTTGATATGATGTGATCAATATTTTATAAAAATAATATGAGAAGTACAACCTTAGAAGCTTCATTTGTTATCAATTATCAATGATTATTGTAAGTTAATATTATGTAAGGAGCGTACAAGATATAAATATAATATAAATTTAAAATAATACTCGAACACAATATGACCAAGCTAATAATGGAGTTGAATTGTAAGATATACCTTAACATAAAAAGAAAAGTGATACGAATATGAAAACTTTTAAATTTGAAACGTCAAATAAATCTCCAAAGATGAAATAATTACAAAAAAATTGAAGGCCCCAAAACAATTAATATAATAATTCACTTTTAAATGAATAAGATAAATTAAAATAAATGATCTCAAAATAATTAGCTTTTAATAACATATTGAAATAAAAAAATAAATAAAATAACACAAGAATGACTCAAATATGAAATGACCTAAATCCAATTCAAATTTGATCCAAAAATATAATAATTCAAACTCATCCGAACCCGATCCAAACCCAAACTGAAATTAGAACAACCCAAATTTACCCGAATCTGAGTCCATCCGATCTCAATCAAACTCGATTCGAGAACTTAGAATGACTCAAGATTATCCGACCAAACCCGACCCAACAAAATGATCCAAGATTATTCGAAATCGAAATGAGCCAATTATCATGTGACCCAACCTGATAGTGACCCGACCCGCCTGATTGTCAGCTCTACACTTCATCTAACACCACCAACTATTATTATTTATCATTAATACATATTAGTACCTACCACACATACATATTTAGGCCACACCTTTTGCACAAGAAAAATTACCAAAATGCCCCTAGGGCTCATATTATCATTATTTATGCAACAAATGGCCACATTAGCATATCATATCATACATATGTACTTAACATTATTATTAACAACAAAAATCCTTCCTTAGGCATTATTTCTACACATGACATATAAATTAACATGCTTTTCTTTTCATCAACCAACATATGCCACCAAATGCATTATAATCAACAACATATATCATGTACATAAACATATTAAAAACCCTAATGTGCTAGCGTATGTATATCCATACGTTTAGTAGGGTATAATGGTTACCTTATTTCCCACAATAATCAAATATTACCAGTACCCCCAATTAAAGATTTAAGCTTTGATTAGTAAAATCAATACCTAAAAATAATATCAATACTTATCATATTAGAAGTAGAAAAACCAAAAGAATAAACCTTTATCAAAACTTAATTAAAGATATACTAATGTTAACCATTATTATACCTCAAAATTTAAACCAAACATGGCTCAAATGAATGTAGAACTCACGATGCATGAGCAACGTGAGCTACATGCAAAAATGAAGGGGAGAAGGGATCAAAGAGGGAGAACTGGAGAGAAGGGAGAGGTTGGTTCGGATGGGATTTTAGGGATTAATTAGGGGACTTGTGAGGGGAGTTAGGGTAGTGGCTAAGTGCAGGGAGGGAGTGGGGATGTAGGTGGTGGTCGGGGGTCAGTGATTGATAGTTCAGAGCGGCGGAGGTGACGGCTACAGGCTGGAAAACGTGGGTGCAAGGGTGGAGGAGGAGAAGAAGGAAGGGAAAAGAAAAGGGGAAGGGAGGAGCTGCAGAGCTAGGTTTCGGCCAAAAGAGGTAAGGTTAGGGATGGCAATTTTTTCCGCGGATTTGGGGCCCCGTCGAGGATTCTCCGTTAGGGTTCGGGTTCGGGGAGAGAATTCAAGGATGGGGTTTGGGTTTGAGGATTTTTTCGAGGACTGGGCAAGGACGGGTTTGGGGTCCCCATCCCCAAACCCGCCCTAAAAATTTTGTTATATATATTTATATATATATATATATATATATAATTTTTTTATAGAATATAAATTAAAAATATAATATAAAAAAATAGTTTGAGGATTGGGGATCGGGTTGGGTTTTAAGAACGGGGAATAAACCAGGGATAAGAAATAGATCGGGATCGGGTCGGAGAATCCCCGATAAAAAAATATCAGGGATTGGGTCGGGTTCGAGGAGGTTCCAGGGAGTGGATTGATGGTTGTGGTGGCGGCGGAAGAGGAAGGAGGGTGGCAAACGAGGGTGGTGTAGGGTGGAGGCCGAGAATGGGAGGAAAGAAAAGAGAGGGAGGGAAGGAGGCTGTAGATGCATATGGGGGTGACGGAATGGTGCAAGGAGGTTAGTGGGGCATTAGGGAGGTGGTGTAGGTGGTTGTTTGGGCGGCAACAGCGGCATTTGGGGATGGCGGAGCAAAAATAGGGGAAGAGGAAAAGAGGGGAAAGAAGGAAGAAAGAGGGCTCGGCAGGTAGGGAAGGAAGGAGTTCGAGGGAAGAAAATGGGTAGGGGAGAAGGAGAAAAAGAAGAGGGAGAGGAGAGGAGGTAGGCGTTGGCTAGGGGTTGTGGTTGCAGGTGGTAGGGTGGTAGGTTGTAGGGAGAGGGAAGGGAATAAAATGAAAGAGAAGGCCACGCGAGGGAGGCTGTGTTTGGCTCAAAAATGGAAGGGAAAGGGACGGGGGAGAGAGAGGGAGAGAGAGTAGAGCCGTAGGGAGAGGCAGGTGGTGGCAGGCGGCTGTAGCAGGCCAGCCATGGTGGGTGGTCGAAGAAGGAAGGAGAAGGGAGGAGGGGCTATAAGTCAGTCGGGCGAGGAAAGGAAAGAAGGGACCAGGTAGGCCATGTGCTCGAGGGAGGGGGAGAGAAAAAAATAAGTTAGGCTAGCCCAACCGGGGGGAGAAAGGAAAGAAAAAAAAGAAGGGGGAGGACCGGGCTGGACGATCGTGCAGGAGAAGAGAGAGGGGATGGGCCAGCGCCCCAGCGTGAGGGGAGGGGGAAGGAGAGTAGGTTAGGTGGCCTGAAGGGGAAGAAAAAAGAAAAAGGAGGAAAAGAAGAAAAAGAAAAATGGAAAATGGAAATAAAATAAAATAAAATAATTTTTGGAATAATGGAATTTAATATTTTTTATAGATAAATTAATTTAATAATTTAATTTATCATAATATAATATATTGGTTTAAAAAGGTTAATTTTAGTAAAATATTAGTTTGAAAAATTATTTAAATAAAATGAGTATGACAAAAGAATAAAATATTCATTTTAATTTATGAAATAATCATATCCATTTTTATATACTTAAAAATCCACAAAATAATTAATTTGAATAAATTTAAAACTTAAATTATCCCAAATGAGGGTTATTTATTAAATTCTAGGTTTTAGAATTTTGGAGTATTACATGAAAGCCCTAGGATCTCTCAACTGAACAACCAGTTTAATTGAACTCAGAAGGTGACCTGCAAAAACCACTGACCATTGAATAGGTAGGCACCCACAAAATGAACGCTTTAGTACAATGGTACTAAGAAACCCTTTATACTAAACCGAATTGAAAAACTAGCATAGGACACATGTAAGGCATCAAAATACTACATGGTATAGAAATCATGCTATACATGCATCAATTAACCATTCATATAAGCACATACCACCAATACCACATACTAACCATACTCGTTCATTTAGAGTTAACTAAAAATTATAAATGCAACACCCAAGAGATTTTCTTTGTAGTATAATTAAAAACAACATCAACCTAAGGCCAATACAATAACCACATGACACATACCTTATCATCAATTCCGACAAATCTTATAACACATTTAGTCTCACAAACACATATCAATAACAACTCATCGTATCACAGGTAGGTATGAAGGCAACTACCGAACTACAAGTAGGAACAAAGGTAGATACCAAACCACACCTCTTTATTAGTTATAACCATTTTCATTCTTTTCTTTATGTTGAGTTCAAGAACCCCACTATTCTTAAACCGTTGGAACGGTCTAAAGCACCTCTTAGTAAAAATATACTTAAGCCATTATTAACATCACATGGAATGGATTCAACACATCTTAAGGTAGAATGCTCTTGAGCCACTATTATTAAACCAGTAGAACAGTCTAAAGTACCTCTTAAGGAAAACACGCCTAAGCTACTATTATTATCCGGTGGAACGGATCAAACAATTTGGTCTTGACTCACTTACCCTTCCACTTTAAATTATTAATGTATTATCCATTAAGTTAATTATCTCAAATCAAATTCTTATTCACTATGAGTATAGAGCTTCACTATTCTTAATCTAGTGGAATAGATTAAAGCACCTCTTAGGGAAAACACACTTGAACCACTATTATCATCCGGTGGAACGGATCCATAAAAACACCTATCAGGGAAAAACTCTTCTAAGTCAATATTTTTAAACCAATGGAATGGTCTGTAGCACCTCTTAGAGACAACACACTTGAGTCACTATTATAGTCAAGTGGAACAGACCCATAAAATACATCAGCCCAACTCACATGATCTTTCGCTTTAAATGATTAATGTCTTATTCATGATTGATTCAAAGGTATAAAACACATTTATAATAGTTAAACACATCATGAAGATTATAAGGTCATTCTTTAGAGTTAAGCTCCCTATAGTTCTCCAAAACCCTAATTTCACACTTTTATCATAGCTCTTCTTCTTTCACTCTTTTAATCACCAAACTTAGTACCACTTACTCAAAAGTTATTATTATCAATCATAATCAAATTTCAAGGCCTAACTCTAAGGCCTTGCATATACGATAATAACCCTACCCCAAAAGTCATTATTCCCAAGGCTTATAAACCTTAATTTCACAAATCGATCATAATTTTTCATGTAGGGCTCAAAAAATCACCATACTTAATATAAATTCCCAAAACACTATTATTAACCCTTTTTATAATTTATTAAAATCAGTTCATTCACAACTACTCTAAACCAAATTCATGGTCTTAATTTAGCATTTTGCACATGCAATAATAGCCTTATTATTTTAGGATTACTATTCCCAAATTAACCATTTGTATAATTTATTAAAATTAGGTCATTCACAACTACTCTAAACCCTTCATATAAATTCCTTAGAACATTTGGATGATATAACACCTTAATATACCATGATTCTCATATTTAACCCATGTTGACCAAAATACCTTCATCGATAACAAAACCCTTATTTCATACAAATCTTATATGTTTAGTAACATTACTACCAAATCCACATTTTTCTCTATAGACCTTATGATACTCATTTAAAACTCATCATATCATTAATAAGCCCATAATACATCAATATTTCACACCAAAGACTTTTCACATAAAATAACAATATCGCATGATGTTTACTTACTCATTTTATATCATGTAATATCAACCACTTATCATAGTATCCGCAATAATATATTAACTCACATAATAACAATAACATAGTATAACACAAAATATGCATAACATATTTCAGACACAAAATCCTAATATGTTATCATGCAAAATTTACCATTTTAGGAGAGTGTAAAAGTTAGTTGAATTCCAGCAAAAGTGCAAATACAATGCTATCCTATTATATACTAAGAGATCCTTATAATCAACTTTCATACCTAAAAATAATACCAAAATATCGTATTAATATTTCAACTAATGAAATAATAATAATTATTATTATAATAATAAAATATTATTTTTTTTAAATTACCAAAATACCCTTACATATATATATATATAATAATACCAAACTCAACTTAAAAACTAAACCCAACTCACGCTGTATGTGCAGCGTCAGCCATACACACACGAGGGGGAGAAAGGGTGGATCTGGTCGGTTTGCTAGGTGAGGTAAGGAGAGATGATGGTAGTGGTGGAGACTAGTGGTGGCTAGTGTTTGTCAGTGGAGATGGTGGGTTGGTGCAAGAGGGACAATTTTTGTGACAGATGATGGTGCAAGGAGTTATGAACAGTGGAGGTGATGGAGAAAAGTTTGGTCGGTGTAGGAAGGAGAGGAGAGAAGGATGTGGTAGAGAGGGACCAAAGGTGGTGGTGGTCGGCAATGCTGAAGGATGCAAGGAGGAAGGCAGAATTGCTACAATTGAGGGCTTCAAAGGGGAAGGGGCAGCAATGGCACTAATTACCGTTGTCTAGGGATGAGTTATGGTAAGTTTTTTCCACAGTGGGGTTGAGGATCGGTAAAATTTGTAGTAGAGAAGGAGAAGAAAATAAAGGTTGTGGCGGCAGGGAAGAGGAATAAGAGGAAGAAGAAGAATAAGAAGAATAAGGAGGAGGAGGAGGGTGCAAGCGATGGGTGGTGATGGTGATGGTTGTGGTTGGAAATGATGAGATGTAAGGATGCAGGTCGAGGGTGGGGGTGGTGAGTGACTAGTGGTCGAGGACTTGGGAGCTAGGGAAACGTCGGGATGGTAGTGGTTGTTGGGTGTTGGTGTCATGGTGTTGCGTAGGCTTTGGTGGTTGGCTCGGCAAAAGGCGGTGAAATGGAGGGAGCAGCAATAGCAATAAAGGGGTGCTACATGAGATTTAGCCAAGGATTAAGGGTTGGGGGTTTGGTAAAATCCATCGTAGGGAAGGAGAAGAAAGAAATAAAATAAAAGGAGACGGGCAGCAGGGAAGAAAAAGAGGAGGAGGAAGAAGAAGAAGAAAAAGAAGAAGGATGAAAGAAATAAAAAGGGGAGGTCAGCAGTGGTGGTGTGTGCACATAGGGGAAATTGTAGAGGGGGGGAATTTTCAAATTAAAATGAAAGGGGAGAAGGTTGGGTACATGAATGTATATATGTATGTATGTATTGCTGAGGATTTCCTTGTTCTCAAGTAAGAAAGGATGAGGCAGGCTAAGGATATGGTTAACATAGATGGGGAATATGGGTATGGTTCTATAGAGGGTTAGGGATGGTTTGACAGGGTGTTATGTGAGGGAAATGAAATATAGGGGAAGGTGGTCGGGGCAACAAGAATAACGAGACACGCAAGGGTAAATTTGGGGAGGGTAAAATGGTAGGGTAGTTTTATGAATATTTTATTATTTTAGTTTTAGGTTTATTTTGGATAAATTAGGTTATCGGGTAAAAAATAAAAAAAAATAGGTTTAGAATAGGTCTAGCAGAAAGGAAAGAGGTAAAAATAATCAAAAACAATGTTTAAAAATTTATTTAGGTTACGAGTCAAAGGTTATTAATAAAATAATTAGGCTAAAGTTTAAATGTTGGTTTAGAATAACAGGCTAAACATTGAAAAATAAAGGTTACAAAATTTTGGGGTGTTACAAAGAAAGAAGGAAAGAAGAAAAGGTAGATGGGATTTTAGATTTTGATTTAGGTTAAATAGTTTAGGATAAGGTAATCGAATAAATTAATTATCAACCATTTGGTTTTAGGTTTATCTTGAGAAAAATATTATTAACCCAAAATAAAGTTTAGGGTTAGGGATTTAGAATCAAAAATTTAGGAAAGGATAGAAATATAAATTTCACGAGGTTAAAGTGAGGTTATGATATTAATTACTCGATATTAGAGTTAGCTAAAATTTGAGATATTACATATGGTGTTCAAATAATAGGATATGAAGTAAAAATAATGGAGTATGGTATTCAAATAATAACAAATGGTGTTATATTATATAATACAATAATAATAAATTTTTCTATATAATATAATAAAATATAATAGTTACAAAGTATGCAATATGATAATTAAAAATTCTACAACCCCATCTTCTCATAGAATAGGATAACCAATACTCATTTCATAGACAATACTTGTCTCATATTTAAGACATCTTCCTAGAAATTTTTTTAAAAAATGTTATTTTAAATGAACGGTATGAAAATAAACATAGTTTTCAAAATTAAAAAACATAATGGTTAAAATTAAATTATTTCTCCACTAATAACAAATGATGCCATGAATGTCAATATGTACACCCCACAGTCATTCCTACAATAACTGTGCAAATGTTATATTGATTAACATAACTACATAAATCTAACTTGTTAACCTAAGGATACATACATGACACCAACTTACCCATTTGATTGTTGAGGCAAATCGAAACCAATAATAATAGTCCAACTATCATCGTCGATCATTTGGTAGACACCTCTTATAACATGATCAAACCACGAGCATGCCTAGAATCCAATAAATAAAATGTCAGATAATTTAATTATATTTTAAAAACTACATCAATATACCATTTCTATATACTTACCAAATTATTTGTGATCTTATGAAACATCTTACTCTCCATTGAATTAAATCAACAAAAACATCTATCATCGTGGTCGACAACAAACATCATCCAATGCCCCTTATAACATAATGATATAAAAAAGTGATACCAAAGATGCAAAATTTTTAAAAAATTAACTAAATTTGTCATTTTGTTTAATTATAAACTTATTAATGTTCATACCTTTGATGGACAAGGTAACATTTGAGATTCAATGGTGCTAAACAAAATCAATGTCATCTCTTCTACATTATCAATATTACATGACACTTGTTCTACACATTGAAGGAAAAAAATTTCAATTCAAACAATATAATTTTACCATTACTAACTGCATAGTCTAATTATAAAGTATTACCCAAAACATTTCATCCACAACACATGAGTTGTTATCTTGGAGTGATTCTAGCTTTATCTTTAGCATATGTGTATATGATTAAACAATAGGTGTAGCTACCTAGTTATCTATCTCCTATAGCATCTGCATGATAGATTTCGCAAGTAGAGTCATATGATTCATTCCAGGCATAATCAATAACCTATATAGCAGACACATTATTATACATAATGGGATATCAATATAACACTATTACTTCACAACCTCACTTACCTGTTATTAGAAGTTTGTAGCCAACTATTGACTGATTGAATTTCATGACTATCAACTTGGTAAAGTATATGCAACATAGACGATCAACATGTATATAAGGCCAAAAAAGGTTAGAGACAATTAATGCAAGACAAATCATACATAGGTTGAAAAAACATACCTCATTATAGTTTTTTTTAAGCTCATTGCATTTCATATTGGTTGGCCTCATAGGTTAATCAACCATTTTTTTGATGATAACAAACTCGAATATGAATTTGACTTATCTTGTTAAGAATGCATGTGTATCATAGCAAAAAGTGAAGTATTTAACACTTAAATAAGTTAATGAGTGCTAAGGAGATCAAGTTTATAAAAAATATCCCAAGAACAAGACAAAGATCAACAAGGAGGACAAAATAAGACTCTAGCTTCAAGTACTTCAATTTCATATGTGTAATACACAAACCATGAAGAGATAAGTAAGTGTGCTCAAGATTCTAAGACTCAAGCTTCAAAGAGTATGTTGCAATCTTAGATTTTATGTACACATGATTTAAATATTTAGCACTTAGATGTTTCAATGATTTGATATTTCTAATTCTATTAAAAAATTATTTTGAAATATCTTAAACTGATTTCATGCATCAAAAATATCTACAAGTATTTGTGCAAAAGGTTGTCTTAAATTAATTTTGTTTTAAGCAGTTTTCCATATGATCTGACTTGAAAATTCACTATAAATTCCATAGACATTATTTTTGGATGAATAATATGTCTTTGGAAATCTTAAGATGACTACTTTACATCAAATAAGACGGCATACAATGTCGAGCTCTATAGCTCAAGTTATGGCCTTTTTGTAAAGGTGCACAATGCTGAAAACTGACTCTACCGATCAACTAGTATGTCAACACCAGTCAACTAATTTGAATACCAATAGACTAGTCTTGGCATTCTAATATTTTTTACCTGTTGGAATTTGATCTTTAGAGTACTTTTTACACCCAATGGCTAGTGCCAATTTTTCTCATATTTTAGCACTATAAATAAGAGTTGTTAGACTTCAATAAACATCAATCAACCTAGCACAACTCTTGTAAAATCATCATTTTTACATCTTACAAAAAATCAAAGAGACTTTTTTTTTACACTTCCAAATCCAAATCAAACTACTCTAGTACCTAATGTGTTCTTCAGATTTAGCTAGAGTGATCATACACTTATAATTATTATTTTTCTAGCTAAATAAAAATCTTCACTAGTGATTAATCACTTTAATATGCTATATAGTGAATATTTTCATTGTATTCACTCAAACTCATCATCTCAAACACAAGTGAAGAGTGGTGTGTTGCCAGCATTCCTAATAGAGGTCATTGATATTGTAGTCTCATAAACCTAGAGAGGATATCTAGGTAAAGTGTAAATCATCTCCTAGAAGGTCGTTGAGATTGTAGGCTAATAAACCAAGAAAAGAGTGATCATCATGAAACACCCACTATAAATAAAGAGATATTCAAATCCAAAAGGAAAAACCTTTTGGTAGTAGATGTAGAGAAACTTTGTAGAGTTTCTTGAACCACTATAAATCGCATATTTATTATTTTTCATCCTTCTACTTATTTCTCACAAAATTATAATTTGGCATCAATGTTACAAAATACCCTATTCACCTCATCTAGAGTATCCATACGAGATTTTCATTTTCATTGCTAACTTTTTTTTTCTTCAATCTTTCATACGGACTACAAAGAGCCTAACTTGGTTTCAAAGACCGAGCATGATCCTTAATTATTTTAGCAATTTTAGAAGCGAAGTGATACATGTCTTCAAATTGATCATCGTCGACATTTCCTCCAAAGTCTATAAAACTTTCATATCCATGATGGACTTCATTAATTGGGGTGGGCATAGAAATTTCACCCTCAAACTTGTACCAACTTCCCTTTGTCATCTTATTCATATACCATGCTTTTGTTGTAATAAATTATATTCAATTTCTAGTTTTTGATACTTCAACTTTTGGTCAAAAAGTGTAGGCTAATGATGAGAATATAGTGAACATAATGAAAAATATTAGTGCAAGGACTTACGTATAGAGAGAAAATGAGTTACTAAAATGTCCATAACTATATCTAAAAATATATCATACCAATGTTGATGTTGAGCATGAAAAAAAAATTGTATGCATAAAATTCATTCACAATCAGGTTACTCATCTCTTGTTCAATTGGCTCTAATTGAACAATAATCTACAAACATATCATAACACCATCGGAGTTTTTATTAACAATATTTCAAATGAAATACATTGATCTATAACCAAACTAACCTTTTTCTCAAAATCATTCCTATTTTCCAATGCCTCTATTGATTGTTTAAATATCTTCCCCCTCTTATAACTTTTCATTTGAGGCCATAACTTCATATCAGAGGAAGGATTATATAGTGATAAATGATCGATAGCCCAAACCTGACACATTGTTAAAGCCATATATATAAATACTATATATATATATATATATATATATATATATATATATATATATATATTACAACATAAACATTTAGCTGCGTTTTTTGGGGGGGTTTATTACCTTCAAGACATAAGCACATCCACACAAGCAGAATTATGATTTTGCATTGCTGCTCTGAAATATATTTAAGCCTTGTTCCACTAGAAACTCATACACTAACAAACTCCATACATAGTCTAACTAATGTTTAAAATCCTATAAAAGTCTTGTAAACTTACGCAACATCACTCGAAATGGTGTACCAAATTAAAATGTCACAAAAACATAGAATAACATAATAACAATTTATTTATTAGTCTGGTCCAATTGAAAATTGGTCGTTGCTTCAATGATCCATGGTGTCCAAAGATACGAATCTAGTGTTATGTACCCTTACAAATAAATTTCAAAAATCACTAAGTCTGTAATTAGTACCTAACTTTATTGGTATGCTGCATACTCTAAGTTCTAAAATTAAAGGTATGTCCGCTACTTTAAAAAAAATGCATATAATTCCTATGTTGAATCATTTATTTCCTTCATTCCGAGCAGATGATAATCAACTCAATAAGATATCGCTTATGTCCATATTAGGCAGTTATGTTAATACAGCAAAAAGAGTCCTTGAAAATATTATCTTTTGCACATTTGGTATACAATTATAAACATTGCTTAATTCATTAATTTTGCCCAAATGTCTAATTTAGTTTGCCATGATTCCACAACAATCAAATTTTACTATTAATTACAGCAAATATACTAATCTTAATATAACATTTAAATTTAAAATATTATAAATAAATTTATAGTAGCACTCAACATATGTTAATAGACTACCCATATCAATAAATATTTTTTTATTGAATAAAATCTACATTTCAATTAAGAGTCTTTAACAAATATTTAGATCTACAACCATGAGAACATATATATATTGATTGATTGATTGATTGATTGAGAGAGAGAGAGAGAGAGAAAATAATACTAATATAAACTAAAATGTATAATAACAAGAATAATCTATAATGTAATTTAATTAAGCCATATGTAGCAATATAGTCATAAATTATCAAATTTTGGGCAAAAATTATTAAAAATTATAAAACATTATATAAACAAAATAATTAGACAAATCATTCTAAACTTAAAAACATTGCCTAAAAGTAGTGGATGAGAGTGTACGAGTGAGATGAAGTGTGTAGATCTAGTCATATAGGGTATAGAAGAGGGAATTTGAGAGTTGAAGTTGAAGTTTGAGAGATAGTTCAAGATGAAGGTGTCGAGTTTGGGAAGAAGAGAGTTAGAGAAAGAAAATGAATAAGTGTCTGATTGAAGTAAACTGGCGTGAATTTAGGGCTTACCAAATATGCCTAATGGATAAGATTGTATACGCCTGATATTTTGAAAAAGTTTGCTAGATTTTTAATGAAACAAGCCCAATCATAGAATGTTTCGTCCTAAAGTAAAAATAAACGGTGTTTACAATAAAGCTATTTACGTTATTTTTAACCGAAAAGGCTATTTTAATATTTATTGAACAAAAAATTGATATTTTAACATTTGGTTCGAATACTATTGGTATGTGTGCATTCTAAGCTGAAGAGGTCATCAACAACAGTAATACAACCGCAACAAAATTTTGTAGACAATGGTTTGTGACCACATTAATAGTTGGCAAGTCATCCTATTCACCAAAATCATAACTTAGCTCTTGCAATTGAGGACACTATTTGAGGGATCCCAAACGTTACAAACGCCTAGTTGGACGCATATTACCACTACTCGTCTTGGCTCCCTATTGCAAACATGTTCTTGCTGTATGTAAGAACAAGCATTGGGATGTACGTTTTTAAGAGTGGTGCAATATTTGAAGGGCAAAACCTGGACAAGGTATTTTTACTATGATTAGGTTGATTGTGATTTGGAGCTACATGCTTATTTCATCTATGATTAGGCCATCTATCCTTTAATCCGATGATCTTTGACTGACTATTTATAATCTTAAGCAATTCACTTATATCAAGGAAAAGACTTTAGGCATCGCTCTTCCTACAAACCTATCTCATACTACTTTTATTACGATAGCCAAGTAGCGCTTCATGTCCCTACAAACCTTTTTTTTTTCGTAGGCACACTAAACATATGGAAGATTGGTTGTTATTTTGTGCATGATACACTTCAAAATGGGACCATACAACTTGTTGACACCCTAACAAAATCTTTAGGTAAATAATAATTCAAGCATTCCCTTTACGAGTTGGACATTCATCGTCTTCATCCTCCTATTTGAGGGAGGTCTGCTTGAGTTGATACTAAAGAAAGTAGCATTAGAAGCGGTACCAAAACCCAAACAGAAATTAGCCAGCTGCCTGGAAGAAGGAGAAGAAACATATAGCTATATATGTCTCAACAAACATATAGATCTTGTCCCCAAAGGACGGAGGCTTTGCGTGAGATGAGAATTGCCAAGGAGCTTGGAATGAGTTGATTGAATCGGGAAGTGAGAGAATGAAGGCTAAATCCAGTACAAGAATCGCTAATTTTATTTAGTTAGCAAGCGTTTTAGAATTGTTGTTACTTTATTATTATATTACTGATTAATGTTCTTACATTTTCAATTACCAAAATGATTACAATGTCAGTAATATTGTGTGCTATACGAAGGAAGAATATGGTAGTACAACAATAAACAAAAATGGTTTTATCCTTCTATCATAATGACCCCGTTATTTAATTGACATTAATAGAAAAGAAACCACAATTTCATTAAGTTGAAACCCAACTTGTATAAAACTCTCCATAGTTGCAAGGTAAAAATTATTTATTCTTAGACTTCTAAATAGTATCAATTATATACAAAGGGTGAAAGAAATTGGAAAGGATACACTATAGAAGCCCATATCATGGAAGATGATTAACGAATTGCAAACACAATTATGTTCAGACCTTAATGTACAGCCGTACAGGTTCATTCACAGCGACCAAAACAACGGCCATGTCCACTAAAAATATTGACTGCCGAGAGAGATGTTACCATTCGGTTCGCTCGGAACAACAAAAGTGAACAGAAATAAAAACAAAAACCAAACAAAAAAAAAATTACAGCATCGCTACAAGCGGATGAAACAGCAAACCTACCAGATTTGGTACACTGGGAACCGCAAATATTTACCATACGAGGCACCCAAAAGAAAAAGCTACAGCAAGGACCATTGATACCTAAGCGTCCAAAGAAAAAAGGGGACTTGAAGCTTAATTACAAACCACCAAAGATAAATAAAAGACAGATACAGTCAGAGATAATGGCTTTGAATCACAGAATTGTGTTGATATGAAGTGCTTTCAACAGTGAAGTAGCCATCTGCTTGACCAGAACTTGACCACCTGATCTTTGTCCATCCCTTCTTTCCTCGATCAAATTCTGAAGTTTGCGAGGCAGATCATTTTCAACAATGAGCTGCTTCGGCCGTGGATGATGCTCATAAACCGCCTGCAGCATTTCAAGAAAATGTCAATCAGCTGTGCTTAATGAGTTTGCACAACTCATTAAAAAACCTCCCTCAGGCTATTTAATAGGAGTACTGCAATAATAGGGACTTCTCAAATGGACAGATTTATGAACAGACTAGGTGACGAACTGAGATAGACAAAGCAACAACTACCAGATAAATATTTTTCGAGCCCATGAATAAAATCAGAACAAAATATAAAAACAGATCAGAACAATTCACTACGATAATGTGAGAGTTGAAATCAAGTTAATGCACAAGTCAACAGCAAGAAAGCAGGGGCGATCCAGTTAATGCGGAAGGCAGGTTACTGCCAAAACATAAAAGCTAATCAAAGATGACTTGGCAGGCAAATCAGTGAAGTTTGAGAGTAAAGTTGATGCAGGAGCATCAAATAGTTTAGTTACTTTTTCTGTATCTGGAGGACCTCAAAACCTCCACATTTGGACTAATTAATTTAACAAAACTTTAAGCTACGAAGGGCCATGCAAGCCTCAACCCAACCATCCCCTTTTGTCAACCTTAAGTGGCTAATAAAATGGCTCAATCATTGGCTCATTTTTATCCAAAAGGCTCGAAGACAGCAGTAGCCGCAGTTGACTGCAGGTCCAGCGGCAACAAACAAGCTGCCACTGCCAGTACTTTATATTCAGCTTTTGAAGTATTTGGGTCAAAGAAATGAAGGGGTAAAGTCAGTAGGACAGCAAGTGCAGGGCAGCAGTGATTATGGAAGAAATAATAAGCTTTATTGTGATTTTCGAAGAAACCTAAACTCTAAAATCATAATTGTACTCTCAGGTCTGCAGCAGAGTACTGTTGCTTTTTGCTTTCTAATGATGTTTTTAGCCTATAAAATAGCTTGCTAGATTAGGGGGGGGGACCTAAGTCGGAGATATAGGGTATGGGAGGGCTATCATGTCAAGCTTGAAATTCAAGTCAGAAAGTCCCTCAAGACTTGATTCACCTTTTTGTTTAGGATTGAACTAATAAAGTTAGTTTCTTTGACAACTAACTAGTTTAATTAGTTAACCAAAATCAATCTTTTACTTTGTAGAGTTGTATTGTAGCTAAATGAGAGGTATCACTATCCTATAAGTGTAAGCTCACATTGGAATGAAACACAACTCAGAATTTAACTATTACTTGTCTTCTGAGAACAGCTCCTTCAACTCTATTGCATGGGTTTGAAGTTTGCAATCCTAAAATCTCATAAAATTAATCCTAAATGTTAAAACCTTAGGTGGTTCGTGTATGATTCAAGGAGATACCAAGAATCATATCCAACTCTCTTCTCACCTCATTTCTGTTTTCTCCCAGATTCGGTTATTCCCTAATGATAACCTCTTTCTAACTTGCCTAATTTGTATTAACTTATGCATTAAATTGGTATCAAAGCCTTGGCTGATTTTAATTGGGCCATCCTCTTCCTTTACTTTCCTTTCATCACACCATTTGTCAAAAACCAAATACACACACAAACACAAACACACACACAGAAAAAAAAAAACAAAAAACAAAACCACCCTGTTATTAGAATTCGATCACTTATTTCTACCATCACAATTCTGTGTGTTTTTGAGATTCAAACTCTCTACGGGTGATCCATCATATCTAGAGACTTAAAACTTGAAGACTCACAAAATGTCTATGTGAGAAGAGATTGGGCCATTGAAACTTTACAGCAAAACACACGAAGACTTGAGCAATCCAAGGGGAATTTACAAAAAGAGATGAGGCAGATGTGTGCCATGCTGCAGCAGCTCCTGACAAACGCCACTCACCCAAATCCTAGAAGAAGAATTCTAGCACGCCATGAAGATGAAGATGCCTATGAGGTTGAAAATGGTTCAAATGAGTTTGATTCATTCTCTAGTGAATCCTCGCATGAACCAAGAAGAAGATGTAAGAACTGAAATCCCTAAGTTTGAGGTGTGTTGAGGCTTATTTAAGCCAAAGGGTACAAAGATGACAAGGCTTTTAAAGTGGCTATTTTAAAACTTAAAAGCCATGCCTCTCGCCCATCAAAGAAGAAAAGGCGGCAATCTAAGGTGAAATTATGGGTAAAAATGAAGAAGCTCGTGAAGGAGAGATTTCGACCCTCCTTTTTCACTCAATACCTATACAACAAAATGTCTTCTTTAAGACAATGTCCTATTAGTGTGGAATTGTATTGTAACTGAATGAGACTTAACATTACTAAGAACAACCAAGCAATAAAATTACGGTCGTGATCGCGTTTACGGTTGTAGTCACGATATCGGGGTGTCGTGGACAATATTTTATATATCGTGGTTGTCACAGCGTAATATTTTTCTCACAATAAATATTAGCAAATATCGGTAAATATCGACAAATATCAATCAACTACTATATCGCTGATAAATATGTAAAAGTTTAAAACCGTTGTGTATTACTAATTTCGAGTATTAGGCTATTAGCTGACCCAAAATTCAATAAATATCGGCTGATATTGCGTATCGGGACCAATATTTAATTGTATGAGAACAACTCCTTTAACTCTTGGAGACTTAACACTCTCCTATAAGTGCTCGTTTGGTATGGGGATAATAAGGGTGGAAAAATTACCCCTATATTTTATATATCTTGTATAATCTATTTAAAATTAAATATTTTTATTCTAATAGATACCCATTTTAGATCTTAATTTGATCTAAAACGGGTATTTCATTAAAAATATATTTATTATTATTAAATACTTAATATAAAATATACAAAATAAGGGGAAATTTTTTCCACCCCTATTACTCCCATACCAAACAAGCCCTAAGTGTTAAACTTTGCAATGAAACACAACTCAGAAATTGGCTATTATTTTATCTCCCTACTGAGAACAGCTTCTTCAACTCTACTGAATGGGTCTGAAGTTTGTAATCCTAAAATCTCACAAGATTTATCCCAACTGTTGAGACCTTAGGCTTTGTCACTAGTGGCCAGTTTCCTGTAGCTAGAGCAGCTCCTCCCTCCCCCCCCCCTCTCTCACAGAAGATGAGATCAGGTCAAAGGTTCTTGTTACTGTATGATTCAAGGAGGTAACAAGAATCATATTCAACTTTCTTCTCACCTCATTTCTGTTTTTTTTTCTCAGCTTTGGTTATCCCTCATTGATAATTTCTTCCTAACTTGACCCAATTTGTATTAGTTATGCATCAAAGGTTGACCAGAGTGGTGGGATTAATTTGGTAAAGCAACAGCTTCGCAAAGTCCAAAAAGTGACAAATGCTATCAAAAAATGCTTTGCCAGGCTATCTAGCCCTATGAAATTATGGACAATGAACAGCCCTTAGCTGAAGAACCTAACAAGCAACATCAGCTGCGCATTCTAAGAAAACACAGCATATAGTAGGTAGTCACACCAATTATTATGAGAACTGGAACAGTAGTTATGTGATGAATGCAAATTAGACAAAAACAAATCTGTATCTGCACCTTAATCAGCTTCAGAAGATTAAGACGAGCTATGGCATCTTGGTGATCAAGCTTAGCAATGAGCAAAGGCGTCAATCCATTGACAGCCAGCGTAGTATTTATCCGGGATGATTTTCTGCACCAAAGAAAAGTTGTTGAAATCAAGTAAAAAGTGGTCCTGAAAGCCTAGACAATATATATATGTATATATATATGTATATATATATATAAGCAACAGCATATCAACCATAAGAAATCTAGAATTTGCAATATGATAAAAAGCCTTGACATTTGACAACACCTAATATTCAAAGCCTAAATGCCCTGTTACAAAACTAGAAAAGAATACAAGAGTGCCTCTTTTTGAAGAAAATACAAGAAGAAACTATTACAGTAAACATTATGTGGTCCAAATAATGAGCTCCTTAAAACAAGAAATACTTAAGCATAGGTAGGAGAGATCATACGTTATTATTTTCAGGAAAGGTTCCAGTATGTGCACAAAATGTTGTTCAGGACAGTTTTGGAAGAACTTCACCAATTTTTGAACAGCATCCTTCTTCAATAATGCTTGCTCAACTTTCCTATTGTCATTATCATGAGCCAGACACACAGCGATAGAATCTAATGCAGTAACAGACCAAAGCTCATTATCAAGCAGGCTGAGATATACATCCAATCCACCATGGGCTCGTAATTGCTCCCTTGAATTCCGTGAAGCATGGGCCATGTCGCAAAGCAATGGTAAAGCATATTGTTTCAATGGAGAATCTGACATAATAAAGTTCATCAAGTGAGGAATTATTCCATTCTCGGCTGCTTGCTCTTGCCTCCTCTTGTTAATTTTGCATAGGTTGAAAAGTGCATTGAGAACCTATAGAAAAAGAACCAAGTTAGGAAAATGCTTTCACTCAGTATTTTAGGCCTGGCTTATGCACTGTATCCGGAAATTACAAAAGTAGTACAATTAAGAAAGAAGTACAACAGAATCACATTACAAAGTAGGATACAATGATAGGAAAACGAGGTTTGGTTCTTCAATGGAGGATAATTGTGCCAGCCTCAAATAAAAAAGCCAAGCAACTAACATAAGGTGTTACATGTAAACACCAGCTGCTACGGATAGAGTAATTTTATACTGAAACTAAACCGACAATCGGTTACAAAATTCCACAGCACAATGGATAACCAACTGCTTCTAGTTTAAAGATCTCAAATACGATGTCATTCTAGACAGAATTCAACAAAACCAATAGTTGATGAGAAACCCTGACATAATTTGAATTATTCCTGAATAAGCAGTCTCAGGTCCAGACATGCATCAATGGTCACATAAGGATTAGTACACCCTCTTCTATCATGTTCTACTCTGATATCTAGATCTAGCTGATCCAAGAAAAGAAAAGCAAAAGGTGCAGAAAGATTATTCCATTCAAGAATTCCGTAGCTACGTGGCAGTCCAGCGAACAATGAAAAGGCTAAAGATTTGGCCAGGACATCACCAGCAAGCCATTCCTTCATGTTAACACGGATGAGATGGGTTCAGTTCACTACAGGTGTTTGTTTTCTCACTGAACTCCATCAGCCAACCAATCTCAAGTGATTTTACTGGCTCCTTTTAAAGATTCTACATTTGTTTTCTCAATCAATGCAACATAACTCATATGAGACTTTATACAGAGCGTTCAGCCTGGAGGTAACTCACCTCATCTTGAATCTGTGAAATAAGTGGCCCTTCCTTAAGTTCAAGGTTTGGAATAAGATGTTTGATAGCCTCAGCCCTTTGCAGATTCTCCAAGCAGTTTGGGTCAGTTGAAAGATGGTTTATACACTTCAATAACTGTAATAACAAATACCATTATAATTATCCAGAACGACACAGCCTTCAAATATGAAAACCACCAGAATTCGTGCAATTATGACAAAGGAAGAACTTTGTGTACCTTTAGGAGAATGGGAGGCTCTACCCTATTGAACATATGGAACAGACGAGTGAGCAAGCTTTGATTGCACATGTAAGACTTCACTGTCGTATCTGCTTGAGCAAACACAAGTAATAGCTCCGCTACCTTCTCTAGATACTCCCTCGCAACATCAGCACTCATTGCTGATGCCATGTGAGAAAGTAACCCAGATGAAGTAGCACTTCCAGGCCTAGCATTTAGAACACCTGACCCAGAGAGAACACCTGATGCTGTCTGAGATACTAGGCCAGAAGTAGATGCAGTTCCATCATTAGAAGCTATTGATCCCACCTTCTTGCTGATAGCTTTATTTGAAATTCTAGATGCTGCTTCTGCATTCCCATTATCTTGTCCACGTCCAGAAGCCTCTGAATAGCAACAGTTGAAGACTTTAAAGCCCAAGCCATTGTTTTGGCACAGCCCAAACACTTAACAAAGCCAAACATTAAACTCATAGGTTGGAAAAGATACCCTTCACTTTTATGTCTTTTGTATAGCATATAAGGAACTAAAAATAAAAAATAAAAATTGGGGAATACCCATTTTTCACCGAACAAATATCTAAAATGGGTTCTTCCTAAACGTTTTCATTCCGTTCCCCATACCTCATACAAGAGCCATAAAGGACGAGGGTACATACCAATATTGCATATCGGCTGATAGTTTGTGGTTTTTGGGTCAGTAAATATGTAACACAGCTAAAACAAGGTTGTTCTACATTTATCGTTGATATATTAGTCAATAAAATACGTTTCGGCCGATATATACCAATATTTTATCATATTTGCTGATATTTAATGATACTTGAGAAAAATCATAAAAAAATAAAATAAAATAAAAATAAAAATAAAATCATGTTATGAGAATGGTGACATATAAAATATCCTCCAAGACAACCCTGATATGGCAACGCCTTGGCCGCAACCAGAGCCATGGTTGAGGTTTTATTCCGTGCAAGGGTATATCTTTTCCCATTCTGTTACCCCATGCCAAACACCGTCCAAGACATAGAGAACCATAAAAGGAAAATAATATGCCAAGCATGCTCAATAATTGATGATTTAAGATAAACTTCACAAAGTGCTGTTCTTTTACAAAATGAAAGTGTCATCACTAAGAAGATAGAGATATTAATTGAATGTTTAATAACTGCAGTCAAAAGGTAAACATTTCTCAATATACAAGCAACATGGACTGAGCCAAATCCTCAAAAGAGAAGCCAGAAACGAAAGTAGAAAGGCCAAAAGCCTACAGGTATATATTGGGTCTTCTAGCAAATTTTCAAAGACGCATTAGCAGGAACTGTGTCAGAGTAGTTCTGAAGATATTTCATACCATCAATGTCAAATCTAAACAGTAACATTTTAATCGGCACAGACAGCACAAACATAATATATGAGATGAGCTTAAGATATATTAGCTTAGCTCTTCATATGATGTTGTCACATGTGTCTCCCCCGGGGGAACTGAGTGGACTGTTATTACAAAATTTCCATAGGAGCTCCATAATAGATTTCTTGCACGATGCAAAGACAGTTTGATATGTTTTTTCAGATACGTCTTAACCATCTTATAATCTTCTTAAACATTTCTGGCCTACTCACTACATTGAATCTTCACTGTTATAATATTCCGTCTTATTAGTGGATGTGAGAATGGTAATGTGATGGTTTGGTGGATGACAAGCCACAAGAGAGAACTAAAGAGTAAACTCTAATGAGATATCAAGAGTCATCAGGTTTCTGGCAGATGTTCCCATTTCCAGTCAAGCCATTGAATCACCGTGTAGCAACAATAGTTTGAACAAAAAGATTAGAATCATCAGCCATATCCCAAACCACTAGCTTGGCCTTAGTCAACCCATCATTTGTAATATATGCCGGCACCAGTATAATATAAAGAGTTTCCTCACAACAAACTACCCCTTGTGAGTAATTCTACACGCAGCCAGAGAAATAGGTAGCCCATGGAACATCCTTATAAAGATTTTGGGTATCCATCAGGGTATCAATTGATTTTGGATTCAGAAGAACAACACAATCAAATTACTTTATGTCGTACATAGTTACATAAACCAAACTCCTCTAAGATTTGTCCCGAAGAAAAGTGAATAGATATACAAAAATACAATGCGAAGCAAACAACCAACAGGAAAAAGCTTCACTTGAGACAGACAAATAAAGATTATTTGATTTTATTTATGATTCAGTTAGCTAGGACTGCCACCCTTTTTTTTATCGTTACTTACTAAGGCAAGCTTAGTCAAACAAGCCTACACCATCATATGGTGCTCTCAAACTTTGAACTGTCATGAGATGGTATCTGTTTTGGAGGTTTACATTTCCAATATATAGCAGTTGCATTGCTCACCCATGTTCTGATGATTTGCATTTCAGTCATCCTTTTACATCCATTAAGCAGCTAGTTTTGTAGTAAGTAGTAACATCATACTTGATTTAATGGTTTCCCCCCTCACATGAGAAAACCATCACCAGGTATTATTTTAAAGGACCTATCTGAGCCCTCAGAACAATATGCTCTATCAACAAACGTAGCTGTGACACTTTGGTGCATATGACATACACCAAAATACAGACATGTAAAATTATATACAACATTTGAACCATAATGAACATGTCTACAAATATCTAGTTGCAAAAACAAATCCTTGCACATCTATCGCTGAAACTAACATAAACCATAGCAACATGCAAAACGGTAATAGAAAAGCATGCATGCAGGAGACAGAGCTTCTACCTGCAAATTGAGCCATCAGCATATCTAGCTCACCAATTGTCTTTCTCTCATTTGATGCATGCAGCAACGGCAATATACTTTCATGTCTCTCAATGCCAGTCAGGTGGCGAACATATTCCAGCTGACCAGAAAAATGCCGTGATGGAGGTTCCTTTTCTAGCAAACTAAGAAGAGGTCTAACTTGTTCCTGTTGACCAGCTACAACAGGCATATCAGAAGCACATTCTACTGTTTTGGGATGTCTGTCTAAGGACATCCTATTCGAGGCACCAACTCGTTGTGACCTAAGCTCCACTTCAGCACGAGAAAGCTCTTTAGATGCCACAAGTGCAACTTTTTCCGAAGATTCTGTTACACTAGAACCAACTGCAACATCATTGTCACCAGACAAATATCGTGACTCGGGTTGATTTGAATCTTGCCTCTGAGAAACTGAAATAGAAGCCCGTGAACTTTCCTGCAGACTAGGTGGCTGAACAGTTGCACCATACCTTGTCCTGATATCAACCTGATCATTCCCAGATTGCAAAATCTCATTCTGGGTAAAAGCAGGATGAGTAGGATCAAGTGGACCTGAACGTGGCCTTGCAGCTGAACAGTCAGTGGAGAATCCACCACCAGCTGTTATGGAAGCAAGGCGAGTCGCCTCATTCAAGCTATAAAGTGTATTGATAAGCCTCGAAAGAATTCCATTTTTTGCAGCTATACGGCAGAAGTCATTGCGGGGCGTTGATCGCTGAAGCTTAAAGATCTGCCACATACCATCAATGGCTAGATGCACCATTTCCCTGAATAGATTAGCATAATTAATCAAAACTTGCATCAAATATCTTATCACCAAGAGAATTCAAGAGTATAATAAAAGATTCAATGGGAAACGAAAAGATTTGCCAGTCAACAGATTTAGGAGGAAACAAAATGAGAAATCATTATTTGATGCTAAGCAAAAAAATTGTACACAACATTGAAAATAAGTGAATGCCGTAAGACAGCTCAAAGCAAGGGCCAACAGATTCTAGGCATCAGGAATAGTTTGGTTCCTTCTACATTGTGTAAATCAAATATAACTTTGGTATCACCACTAAAAAAATATGCAAACAAATATATAGACATATAGCTGCCATTAAGAAAGATGAACTCTGAAAAGAACGCCCATAAATATAACTAAAAGTGATTGTAAACATAAAATTGAGGCAGAAAAACATTAAAAAGTATAAAATGGCATTATCTTTCTCTCCATCTTAACGGAATCACAGAAGGCAAGCCTGTAAATGGTTTCCTGCTTGGGCTTTTCTATTTATGCAACCATAATATGAGAATTGCTATTGACAATTTATTGCTTGATATGCTATAGTCATATGGACATTGAAGAATGATCAATGAATGAATATTTAAACTTCACACTAAGGGAGATAATCAGCAAAAATATATCAATAAGCACAAGGAAAATCGATAGTTCCCCCAGTTTCTTTGAAACAAGATCAAATACCTGGAAAGGTAACTATGCACAAGTTCAAGAGAAGAAATAACTTTGGTATTATGCCTTCAGTCTGTCTAAAAACTCTTTAAGTATTTGGAACTTGGAATTCGTCTGCTGCCAGCATGGTGATCTCATTGATAAGGGCACTGGACAGCAAGTTATATCTTTTTAATTTTAAGAAAATACAAATCAAAACACAAAAGCCACCAATCACAATTAAATGGAAGAATGCAAGAGTTTTCAGGCATTAGAACAATAAAGGGGAAGGAGTTGGTAAAGACCGCTCTAACGGAGTAGATGTCTGGACAAAAAATAAAGGGTAGATCTCTTCAACATAAACTGGAAGATTCAAACACTAAAGGTTGCCAGCATTTAGCGAATGCTCATTGAATATCCAACCTTTTTACATGGGAATCAGAAGAAAAATGACAAGGCCTTGAAAAGATGAGTTCAATAATTCTACCCCAACACTATCAAAGGACCACCCCATGGAACACCATCTCTTGATAACAGAAATTGTGCATCATTAGATGATCAGGAGGTGCTTGAAATACTGATTGATGAGAAAGCAATTGTAGAAGCTCTTATGCATAGCATTGAAAAGAAAGCACCTCACCAAGATAGAACATGTATGACATTTTGCAAGTGAATGAGTAAAATAAAAAAGACGTCGAAGGTGTTTCATGATCGCAGATCATGGTTGTGGACGGGCCCACCGCCAAGCTCGTCAAGGTCAAGCCCAGTTTCAGAGACAAGATTTGGGTCCATTAATAGATATTAGTTTTATTAAATTCTTCGCAGGCCTTAGTTAATTAAGTGATTATGTATTAGGGTTTAATAAGTTTTATTAATAAAAGGCTTGTTAGATTCTAAGCCCACAAGAAACCCTAGCTCCCTCCCCAAGTTGTAATAAGCCATAAATAAGAGGTCATAGCCTTAGAAATAAACAAGTTGGGAGAATTAGCAATTAATAATTGCTAAATCCCAGGCTCTCTCCTTTCTCCTCCATTGCCCCCCTCACCTCTTCTATTTCTCTCTTGTGCTTTCTCTATCCCAAGTATAGGGAAAAACAGCCTAATTCTAAGCATCCATATATTCAATTGAGTCTCCCAATTAGCCCATTACTTAGATCCAAAACTCAAAACTACCATTTCTAGAATTTTACAAATCATCAAATATTTGTTTTACATTCAACGCAGCTTTAACCTACCTTATTCTAAAAAATAAGTAGGGCAAGAAATTTAAGGAATTTAAGACTTTCAGTTTGAGGTTTTCGCTTCAAGATTGAAACATAGTTGAGTAAGCCATCCCTTAGTGCATCCTTGAGGAAGACATGAAATGGCTAGATTCCCTTTGAGGGGAGATTTAATGGAGGCACGCAGGTTTTTCGAACTAGTGGTTCGAGTCCTCGGTGTAATATTACCCTAGGGTTGTGCACATGTCCCGAAACGCTTTAATTGAAGCAAGACAAATTCTTAATATGATGTATATTCTAATAAAGACCTGGATGTAAGATTAAGAAAGATATTTGAGCCTCTTGAAGCATAAATGTAAACCAAAACAACAAAGGAAACATGAATATTATTAAGTATGAGGCTGAGTAATTAGAAGTGAGAATACCTAGGCTCTGAGACTGAGACTGAAAAACAGAGAGAGTTGTGACCCATTCCCCCAATTGTTAACAAGGCTTCCTATTCATAGGAGGTGGGAAGAGACCAATGGGCTTGATGGGCCCATTGTTTCTTTCTTCCCTGGTCCAAATCCAAATGTTCCCAAGTTTCTATTTATGCAATAAGTGAGCCTTCAAGGAGCTTTTAGCAAAATTGATTGTATAAACATGTAAAATATGCATTATCTTGGTGAGTTTCAATCATAATTTATAGGCGTTTGATGCATATTTGTGTTAAAATAGAAGGATGTTGCTTTGGTTTGTATTCCTATGTGTAGGTATTGGATCAAGATTGAAAGATTCGATTATCATTGAAAGTTAACAATGTTTTGGAGCCACAACAAGATTTAAAATGCATGGTTTGAGAAGAAAATGGATGCACGTGTATGAAAAACTGAAATTTCAAACATGATGCAATGTGAATCTGAAAACAACTCAAAATACAAAAAATTTAGGTTTCTTCAATAGATTTCCAACGCAACTTGAATCACATCAATCCAAGGTCGGACGAAAACTTTACAGATAGAATACCAAAGACTGTCCAAACAAGTACAAATTAAGCAAGACGGCACGTGCCACACATTTGGTTCAGTTATGACATTTATGAAACTTATTTATTTCTTTTCATATTTTTAAGATCTATATATATGTATTTTGGCTTAGGGTTTGGAGGATCTTTTTTGGCTTTCTCCTAGCCTTCAAATAGCATCTAGATCTAGAACTCAATTATTGAAAAAAAACGAACAATTTCTTATGCAAGATTGGAGTGCAACTCTCTACCTTAAAGATTTTAATCAAAAGATTGGTTCTTTCTTTCTTCCCTTTAAATAATTTCTTCTTATGATTGAATTGCATATTTATTTGATGTGTACTTTATTTCCGATCATGTGAGAGTAGATTCTTTGTCCGGAATTAGGAAAGAACCCAACCTTTTGATAATTGATGATGAATCGGTATATATTCTTGGTGAAAATATGAATCATTAAACTTAATTTCTTGTGATTGAACTTTGTTGACTCACTTGATCACTAAATTATCAATCATAGGCAATTAATTGAAGGACAGAAAGGTGAAAATTAATACCGGACTTTTAGAAATGAAAGAGGGAATTTGAATCACAAAAGTAGGCTAGATTCCTTAAGTCTTTGGATTAGCAAGAAGCTTAATGGGTTTAATTTAATCTTAATTCCACAAAAGTATGTAATTGAACTTAATTAGGCACGATCTTTACACCTTGAAAGTGGCTTTAGATTAATTTAGGCTACTTCACCCTTTTTAGTTTAAACCAACACCGAGAACTAAAATAATTCATCATTGAGTACCGAAGTTGTGGTGAAAACCCAATCCTACCCCTTCATTATATTGAATTCTACCTTATTAGCTATTTATTTTATTTTTATTATTTAACCTTGAAAATTTTATTCACTTTTACTTTACTCATTAGTTTAGCTAGTCGAAAACGTATATTTTAGTAATTAACCCCTAGGCTCCGTTTGGATTGGGGTGGAAGAAGGTTAATGGAGGTGAATGAACTGATTCACCCCGTTTGGATATCAGGTTAATAATTTTACCCAGGTGAATCGAGGTTAATGTTTCACCTCCATTCACCTCGATTAACCTCGTTTTTATTAACCTCCGATTTCGGGGGTAACGGAGGTGAAGGTGAAAGAATAAGTAAATATTTGACTTGATAGGACCAACATAACCCTCAATATGACTTATTTATTTAATATAAGGGTATAAATATCATTTGTTTTATTATTTTAATCTTCATTCACCTCAATTTAAATGAAAATTTTAAAACATTCACCCCGATTCACCTCCATTTCCTTCACCTAAGTTAATTTTTAATGTTTACCCCTACCTCGATTCACCCCAGTCCAAACGGAGCCCTAGTCTCTGTGGGATCAATCTTGATAGCTACAACGAATCCGTGCGCTTGCGGGTTTTTCTATCATTAATAAGATACGCATGGAAAGAATGGAATATGAACATCAGCAGAGGACTAAGATTTCTACCTACCACATCTCTTATGTGCTTGTCATCAAAACCCCATTGAAGTTCTTCACCAATACTCAAGGAGATGGACTTCTCGTGATCCTCTCTCTTTTCAGTCTTGAGAAGGGTGATGGATGAGAATAAAGTTTTTAACAACGGAATTTTGATCTTTAGAAGTCAACTATAGCTCATCTTCTCCTTTCTAGTGGCAACATGATCTCTTATGGGGCAGATTGCAAACCCTTATCCTCCAAATTATGCTTTCCAGCTAAAAAGCGGCATCTAGGCCAACAACCACCATTCTTGAAGGTATATTGCAATGCAAATCCACCACTTATTCTGGCCTCCTTCAGCCATGAAAGGCTAGCTAGGAGGAAGTCACACTAGCGCTACACAAGAAGAAGGTAAACCCTAACTAAAAGTGTTTTATTGAGTATTTATATGTAATACATGCCCCTATTTCATATCCCATCTTCAGCTGCCACAAAACAAATTCTAGAGCGTTTCTTCCGAGCCATGTTCGGGAGGCTTTCAAGTATCATCTGGTCACATGGGATAGAATGAAGAAATTACTACAATCTACTGGTGAAATGTTCTTTGGAAGAAATTCAACTTTGTGCAATATGGGGAGACTATGCAAGTGGGATGCTTAACTATTCCACGAGGTGCTTTATGAAGATTAATTGCTAGAAGGCAGAACAGTATTGCTTGTTTCATTCACGAGCTAGAAGCGCAAAACATGCATTGGCCAACATTGACCCAAGTGTTACCCAAGTTTTCTCAATATTTGTGGATAGTTTCAATATATAACGATATTTAGTGATATTGAATTGTGGGGGGAAAAAACACACATTTATCCTTCACATTGTATGATAAAATGAAACTATGACCAAAATCACCATCATGACTATGACAGCAATTTTATTTCATTTTAAATAGACAATGGCTCATCACTAAGGCCCCATATTTGGTACGGAAAGCCCACAAAGATCACAGCATCCTGCAAAGAAGAAATGGACAATGATTTGAATATATGCTCACTAAGAAGAACAATTTGGGTCTCTTGTTTTGATTTATTTCCAAGTAATTTATCTCCATGATCATTATGACCAAGCAAGGTGGAAGTGGTCTATGGAAGGATGTTTTTCAGCCAGGTCTTTCCATACAGCCATTTTCCCCAAAGATGCATAGATTTTTCTTATTTTGATAGGACATGTTGGCGGAGAAGATAGGTCCCATTAATTTCAAGAAGAGAGCCAACAAGCAAATAATAGTTTGAGGCAGTGTAATATTTGGGAAATCCCTAGGTTCACTTATAGAAGAATCATACACGGAACTGCCAATGCGTATACCATGCAACCGGTTGCACAGTGAGTTTTGTCACTAAATGTTCTACATATCCTTCGCCACAACCATACATATAATTCACCACGTATTAAGTATCTTTCACCAATGTTAAATATATTTTTTTGCCATCATTTTCTATAAAAAAAAATCAACATTAATCTAAGTTGTGTATCTTTCACCACAACTACACATATTTCACCACACATTTAAGTATCTTTCACCCCTCATAAACATATTTTTTACCAATATTTTCTTGAAAATTTTCAACATTCATTTAAGCATATATTTTACCAACCCCTTGTGTATTTTTCCCTAAAACTATGCATATATAATACTTTTTTCACCATATTAAACATAGCACCGCTATTTTTACCAAATATTTCAACATTGATCTATGAACTCCGCATATTTTCAACCACTACTACACCTATATTTCACAACGAATCCAAGTATATCTTTCAACAAAACTACACATTTTATTATGCATCTAAACATCTTTTACAATTGTTATACATATTTTTCACCGCTACTTTTGTAAAATATCTCAACATTAATCTAACCATGTATCACAAATCATTTATGTATCTTTCACCACAATTATATATATATTCACCACACATCTAAATATATTCACCATTGTTAAATATATTTTCCATTACTAATTTTGTAAAATATATGAACATCGGTCTAAACATAAATTACAAATCATTTGCAAGTATTTCACCATAACTACACATATATTTTGCATGTGGTTAAGTATCACCATTATTTTCACTCAATTTTAATTATCCATGATCATTTACTACTAATATAGTAATATACCAATATTTCTACATTGATTTAGGTATATATCACCACTTCTCTCAATATATTTTACCATAACTACACATATATTTCACTATGAATCTACGTATATTTCACCATTATTTTCTAGAATTTTTCAACACTAATCTAAATCCTATGCAGAACTTTCGCCCCAACTACATAAATATTTAGTATCACTCACCACTAATGAACATATTTTTAACCATTATTTTTGAGAAATATTTCAAAATTCAGCTAAGCACATACTATAAGATGAGTACGTTTCACCACAACTACACACATAATTCATCCATGATCTATCACCATAATTTGTTGTTAGAAGTATGCAATATAGATCTCTACAAATAAATAAAATTATCAGGAACATTATGATATTAGTTTTTCATTTTTCAAATATTTTAAATAAACGATATTTTATTTTTTTAAATTTCGAAAAAAAGTGTCGACGTCAATGTTTGTACAGTGCCAACTACGTGAACGGTGGCGCGGTATATATGGTTGGGGTTGAAAATTGGTCGTACTAATTTCATCAAGAGAGCTAATGGGCAAATATTGGTGTGAGGTAATGGAATATTTCAGCAATCGCTAGGTTTGCTTATAGAAGAATCATACATGGAACTCCTTGGCGGAGTTATAAAGAAGATGGCCTTGCATTTACTGTTGGGGATTTTATGGAAGGAAAAAAATCTTAAAGAGTTTTTTGAAGACCCAAAAAAAGCATTGACCTAAGAACAATTTTTAGAAGAACAAACATGTAGCTTGCTTTTAGAAATTGTAAATTTTTTCACTTATAAAATATAATTTATATGGTTTTATAGCCATTTTGGAAGTTGCAATGGTAGAAGTCTTTCTCATACTTCTTATCTCTTCTTTTCTAAGTCTAGTAGTCTCCAAGAGCTATATTATTGAAGAATATAAGGTATCTTGAAACTTTTCCAATTTTATCTACTCATATATTAGCCCAATAGGAGCTACATGCCTGCGCTGTCCATCACAGACATAAAAGTGAAAGGAAGTGCAGTACACTGAGGCACCTCAACTAGACATTTATTCAATGACAGTGGATGATTCAGTTCCCTGACTTAGCAAATAGAAAATACATAGCTATCATAACTTATCCATCAATGAATTGGATCATTGCACATCTCTATACAGATTGAATCACACATAGGCACCTGTTACCTATGCATACAAAGGCCCCCTACATAATTGGATTTACCATTCTCAAGTGCGAATCTAACAGCCAACATGAACTGAATAATCATACCTGTATTTTGCATAATCAGCTTCAAGAAAGCCTACCAAAACGGGTATCCCACGGCAAGCAATGAACATTTGCAAGGTCAAAGAGCTGCATAGTAAACTATTCATAATCAGCAACCATGATACGCACCTATATAAAATCTGCCCTCCTTGGAAGGTTTCGATCCAGATGAAATTAGCATAATATCTTTGTAGAAGAAATGTACATGAACACTTTCATTAGATTGTGACAAGCATAAAAGGATATAACTCCTCAACCAACATCTGCTTCCTACGCATCCTAGCATTGAACAAATCTACACATCATAATAATACTTTACAGTCAGCTACTGTCTTTTTTCCTTTTGGCTCAAATAGAGATTGCCATTGCCTTGAAATGTATCTATAAATATCAAGAAACCGTTGACCTTATTATCAATTTTAAATTTAGTTCCTTCTCTATTCAAGCAATAAAATTGAAGATAAACTCTATTTAGATATCCTGACATTAAGAAGAATATACAGGTAGCATTTGTTTTTAAACATCATGAAAATGTTTTTCATTCTTAGGATGAATTCCATGCAAGTACCTTAACATCAGACTTGGGTGTGTTTTTAAACATTACACAAAGATACCTTTGTGTTTTAATTTCGGGCCTATTTTCTTCAACTTATTTTCAGATACTACAATCAGCAAAATTTTGATAATTGATAATAAAAAATAATATAAAATTAATTCTAATAGTTATAATAATGATAACAGTGATAACAATAAAAATAATACAATATGCAAAAAAATTAATTATGATAATAATAATTGTATAATAATAATAATAACAACAACAACACATTAAACTTTAACAAGCCTAATCAGAAAAATCACGCAACAAATTGACCCTTACTTTCAAGCGAGTAACTGAATAGAATTAAAAACAGATTTATTATTACAACTTGGGCAATCAAGTGAAAAATAAATTAAAAAGGGAAGGTAACCACAACACCTTGGCTTTCTGTAAGACCACATCAGAGAATGTAAGCAGGAGGACGAACACTATACCTAGACTGACAAAGCTGTTGCAGGAAGTAAGCTGCTTCCATACGAACTTCACGAGGACGATCCGGAACTGTAAAACTCATCACAACAGGGATCTGTGGAGTAAACTAACAGTTATCACCCAAGTGGAATAAGGATAGATGCATAACAACAAATAAAACAATTTACAGGCAAATGATGGGAGGAACCATAAAATAAGCATGCTAAATGCCCGAATGCCTCACACTCACACTTCCTCTCCCTTTTTGTTGATGTGAGATACATATATATATAGTAGGACTAGGCCCCTTATGATATATATATATACACATACTGTCTGTGAGGAGTTAATAATAGCCATTAGTAAACACTTTGGGTGACCCTTCTTCTGCTTTGTTGTCATTGTTTCTTATTTTCATTATTTTTGCCCCTTCCTCGCCCATCCAGCCCTTCTCTGGTTCGTTATCTCTCTGTCACATACTCTTGCTTGCCCTACTTAAGCCTTGTCCCAGCAGCAAATTAGCAACAAAATCATTCCTTTCAAATTCTCAGTCATCACTCATCACTAACCTTTCAGCCCTCTTGTTGCCGATTGCTCAAAACACATGACAGTCTGCTCTTCAATCACTTGCAGCAATAAAAAGAATCAAACTCAATCATATGCCTAAGTAAACTATAAATAGCACCACTGCCCTTTGTTATCCGACCATAACTTGGTAATAGCTTGCTCTCTCCTGTCATGGAACTTGATTGTGAGCCCAGTCTACCACCGAGCAAAGACCCAGTTGCGATCCTAACATGTTTGATTTGAGTTCATTAATATGTAGCAGGTCTTGGTTTTTATTAATTAATAGCTGGGTTTAGTTAATTAACCTATTAAGGTAATAGTGTTTATGGGTCTTATTAATAAAAAGTGTTAGCTATTTATCAAGCCCCGAGTCCATTAGCTTATAGTAGCCAATATATAAGAGGTTAGGGCCTCGGTAATAGATAAGCTGAAGCATTAACTAATCAACCCCTTTTGGTCTATCCTCTCTCTCTCTCTCTCTCTCTCTCTCTCTCTCTTGCTTATAAATTCTAATGGTACTTTTGGATTGGGGTGAGAGGGGGTTAACGGAGGTGAATCAATTTATTCGCCCCTTTTGGGTACCATTTTTAATAACTCCATCTGGATGAATCGGGATTAATGTTTCACCTCCATTCACCTCGGTTAACCTTGTTTTTATTAACCTCCGATTTCGGGGGTAACCGAAGTGAAGGTGAAAGAATAAGTAATTTTTTGACCTGATAGGACCAAAATACCCCTCGAACCCTTTACCCCTAACCTGATAGAACTTATCTATTTAATACAAGGATATAAATGTCATTTGTTTTATTTTTTTTTAACATTCATTCACCTCAATCTAAACAGAATTTTTAAAACATTCACCCCGATTCACCCAGGTTAGGTTAATATCATCCAAACAGCATTTTAAAACATTCATCCCGATTCACCTCCATTCCCTTCACCTAGGTTAATTTTAAATATTTACCCTCACCCCAATCCAAATAAACCATAACCCTAGTCATCGGCCTCCTACACGTAGGGAGCCGCCTTCCTCTTCTTCTTCTCTGGTTCTTCCAAATTTTTCACTATAAAAAGTGAGAACCCTAGTTCTACATACTCACATCCTCAATTAATCATCCTAATTACCCCAAAACATGATCCCTAATCCTGGATCATATCAATTGGCACTAGAGCCGAAAGTTATGGGATTATCACTGAACATGCATAAATCCCTCAAGTTGGATGTCGCAAACAATGCCTAGATATATGCCATGCTTGAGCAGATTCATCACATTTTGGAATAAGAGAAGCAAAACAGATTATTCAAGCAGTACAACAAACTTTTTAATACAACCACCATGACACTAAAGGTACTAACTATGCCGAAAAACCATTGCCCATCACCCATTATTGCTACCACTCAGCCACGGCAAGCCCTTGCCCTAGCCCCAAAACTCACGTCGACCGCTACCACCATCAACTATAACCCTACAACAACCTCACTAGCCCCTCAAAACCTCATCAGCATCCGCCACCCCAGCCCCCACGCCTACCGCCACAACCACCACAACCCTTGCTACAACTTAAAAATCCACAACAACCCCCTACACTATCATACCACCCTCCCTAGTGTCGATAAGCTTCCTTAACCACCTGAAATCTATCATCAACCACTGTCGGCCTAAGGCCCTTGTCATACCCAAGCACCCCTCTTCTGCTTCTAAGCCTCAAGATCACTTGTTACAAGCTATTACCAATCTAACCATCCAGGCAGCAGCTATTTTGTGTCTGAAAAGAAGTTCCAGATCCTGTTAGGGGCCAACCTAATGTAACTATCAGTTCGGATTACACAGGATATAGCTAAAGAAGGCCCACTTTTGTCAAATGTTCTTTTGAGACGCTATCAGATAATATAATGGTAGCTATATGGCCCATAGGAGTATAGGACGCTCTTCGCCATCGACTAGTCCACCAGTTTAGCCTTCTTGGTCCCTGACACCCCAACCACCCCAACTGCCTAATCTGCAGCCACAGCATGAAACTTCAGGGTGCATTGTCGAATATTTTTGTGCTACAACCATTCCACCAAATATTTGCTTCATATTGAGAAATTACAAGGATCTCATGGTTAAGTTAAACACTAAAGTAAATCAGTGCTGCCAAAGGTTGAAAAGCTATGTTCAGCCACTAATAAGCTAGATTTGCTATTGAAGTCTAGAGAAAAATGCACAAATTTAGGTCATGACAAAGAAGACAGGTTACGCAACTCGCTAGATGCTCATGTTACCCCGGCTATCTTTCTTAAATATGGCTTATGTGAATTTTAGTTTTCACCATGTAACTACTCTTGACATATTCAGTCGCTCACAGCATGGATTTGCTGGTCAAGCTGAATGAATACCCCACAGGTCAAGGTACCATAAAGTCAGTTGTTGTTCTATGCTGCTCATTTCTTTATTGCGAGCTTAAGGACAAGCTTGTTTTCCAAAGGGGGGTAATATTATGGATCTTAATCATGGGTTGGGCCTACCATCAAACCCATCTGAGCAGACAATAAAACTACGGGCATAGTGTTGTGGTTGTCATAGCATGACATTTTCATTTCTTTCCCCAACAAATATGGGCAAATATTATCGGATGACCCAAAATCCAATAGATATTTATCAATATTGTTGTATTCACCTAAGCCCAATGACCAAGTTTTAGTCCTTACACGTTCAATTTGAGCTTATTAAAAACTAGGATGCCCTGGTTTTTATTAACTAGAAACGGGCCTTAGTCAGTTAGTCTATTAATGTATTAGAATTTGTCTCTTATTAATAAAAGACATGTTAGTTAATTAGCATATTATTGTATTAGCTATATAGCAGGGCCTGAGCCCATTTGCTTGTAATAGGCTGTAAATAATAGGCTAAGAATACCAGAGAACTCTCCAATCAAGTTGATTTCCTGGACTCCCATTTTGCTCTCTCCTCTCCTCTCTCTCTTGCGCGCATCCCTAAACCCTAACCCTCGAGGTTGGCCTCCAACTCTAAAGGGATTGTCAGCCTCTTCTTCTTCTGCTCTTTGGTTATTCTACTCATACAATTAAATATCGGTCCCGATACGCTATATCGGCCGATATTTATCGGATTTTGGGTTAGCCGATACGCGAAATTGGCGATACGCGATGGATTTAGAATTTCACGTATTTATCGGCGATATATCAGTTACCGATATTTACCGATATTTGCCGATATTTACTGGTATTTGCTAATATTTATTGTGAAAAAAAAAAAATCACACCGCGACATATAAAATATCGTTCGCGATGTTCCGATACCGCAATGCCGCAACCGCAATCGCGACCGCGACCGCGATTTTATTGCTTGATTCTACTATGCCACTATAGGGAAGAGTAAGAACCTTAGTTCTGAGCAATCACATCCTCAATTAGTCCTCTTAATTAACCCACAACTTGATCCACAATTACGGACCATATATCTTCTCTAATACATATATAGAGATGACTATGGCTACGAACTTCTCCACATTAATTGAACCAAAAGCAGTGGAATCTAATTGAACAAATTCCTTCTTTCAATCCTGTAAATAAAAAGTCTGTTGTTGCTCCTTAAAGCAAGAGGGTTGACATCAGATGTGGCTACGGTTATTGTTTGGCTGAAGTCCATAGCATGATGCTTTAGAATGGCAGATGCATGCTGAGCAAATATTAGTGGGAGGTAACGCATGAGATTTCAACAAGTTCAGAGGTAATCTTATCAGGACTACTGAAGGAAGAACACGCGAACTTTTTCTTTGGTTAGATAAAGGAAAACCATGCAAAAATAGGGGATGGGGATTTACTGTAAACAGGAAAATAACAGCTATGTATGACTTTATGTATGCATGTGCGCAGAGGGCATTTCATTTAAGAAAGCAACTTATTGAGAGAGTGAGAGAGAGAGAACCCTCACGGTTAGATTGAAACAATAATCGCCATTTATACCTTCAAAAAAAAAACCCACCAAGAGAGCATATTTCATTCTATTCAACAAAACACTCATTTATATAAAAGTACCACAGTCCAGCTAAGCTAGAAAATAAGTTGACTAAACAGATAAGGCTTGGGAACTACATTTCAAACTATCAGATGTTAATATAAGATGATGATTGAATAATTATAAAATTAAAAATAAAAACTTTGGAAACACAGTTCAAAATTATATCCTTGAAAAAATGATTATTACTCTAATAATTTGAGTGCATTTTTCAAGACTGCTTTAGATGTTACCATATGCATACACTTCACAACATAGACAAAACTGCCTTCAAAATAGAATACAAAAGTCAAAGGCCTCAAGGCTGCTTTAGTTATACCATAAAATTCTTAATAAAGTTACTTGCAGACTCACCAAACCAACTAGGCAAGCATTCTCCTGGAAATCGATGTTATCTTTGATGACCCGATTTATGACTTGCAGGACAGAACATATTACCTGCACAGCAATGAAACAAACCAAATAAATAAAATAAGATCAGACATTAAGGAGTATCAGGAGCCAGGGAAAAGATTCAATAAAGCTCTAAATGGGTGAACATACCCGGGGCCTAGGAACTTCAAGTAAATCCATGAGGGGGAGCAAACCATGCTGTGTAACAAAAACAATTTTCTGTTCTGGACGCTGATCAAAGAAGCCAATTAGCTTCTGACATGAAGACACAACTGTATCCTCTGGTGCCTCTGGCCTTAATTGCGCCATTAACATTCTAAACTCAACAGCCTAGAGTGAAAATCGCATTAACAATCAGTATGTTCTGAATAAAAGGAAAAATACAAAGGACAACTTCTGTTGAAATAGAAAACTATCAGAACTGGTATAATATTTCTGCCAAAACCGAAAAAACAAAGAATATAAAATAATACTTCCTAGACCTTTCTGTTTCAGATATGCCAACAAGAAAAACTATGCAGAAGAAAACATGGGCAGAATAACAAGACAGACAGCAACCAAAAGCAGTTTTCTCATTCATTACCATTTGATGCAAAACATTTTCATGGCAGAAGAAAGCAGCTTCTGAAGAAACATATTTATTCAAAACTTTGTTGAAGTTATCAAAAATTCACTTGTCATATTGGCTTACAAATTAAGCATTTCATGTAATAACCTCCATAGCATATCTCAATTGAGGAGCTGAAAATCAAGGCAAACATGGTCTGGTTAATTAGAGTTTTGCTGGAAGGCATGATTCTCCTAACTTTTCAAACCAGCAGGCACCGAAGGAAATGTCACATTACCTTCATAAAAATTATCAAACCTATTAACAGCAAGTCAGAAGAACATTACCAATGAGTAGTACACACCTGATGGGGAAAAAGGTTTTCCGCAGGTAATTTTTCAGGAAAAACCTAAAAAGCAGAAAAGGAAAAACCATCAGTCAAACAGATTCAGTTTCATGGTCTAACATACAAGAAAGAGCTCCAGACACACCAGACTGCTATCTATATCAATCACATCCTCCTTCAGAGCACGCATCACCACTCGAATCAGGTCAACTCCGTTCGCTTGTCCCATTTCATTTTCCATTTGTTTTTGAGCAATAGTAGCCCTTAACTTTGTCGCCAGATCATTCTTTCCAGACTTGTTTACAATAGCATTTACGTTATTAGCCACTGAAGTGGATGCAGAAGCTGACGTTTCAGCTATTGGATCTTCTTGATTTTTATCTAGAGGATGAAATAAATCATCCAAAGAAGCATCACCAGGCGTGTCACTAAATCTCGTCAACCCATTTTCTCCAGCAGCACAGGACATTGCAGCCTTCACAAAAAATAATCCACGAGAACAAATGAGGAGATATATGGTAATAGAGGAGGCACTGCCACCTCATCTATTTTCAAACATAAATATTTAATTAAGTGTCGATGGACATGAAGTGCCCTTAGATATAATGAAGCAAATATCGGCGATGAGATATATATCAAAAGTCTATCGAATTCAAAATGTTTCTTCAGAAGACTACTCCATAGAATACTTGAAAACACCATTGAGGGTTGAAGATTTGACACGAATGCTATTCATGTAAAATTCTAGAACCCCAAATGGTAATGTAATACTCCTTCCATTTCATAATAGGTCACTTTTGGCTAGGGACACACTAATTAATAAATTTAAGAAAATAAATTGTATAAGATGACTAATATATCCTCCCACATGTATACTTTTGGCAACTTAATCAGTAATTAAGAAGAGAGAATAGGATATAGTATAAAATTTAGCATTTAATTTGTATGAATTTCGGTAATAGAGCTAATATTTTGAAATAATTTTTTACAGAAAAAGTGACCTATATTATGAAACGAAGGGAGTAATAAGTTTCAATCATGTCTAATTTCCATAGAAGGGGTTGCATTTCAGTTGTTGCTCAAGAAACTACATACTATAAGACCTATAACATTTTGACATATATTAAGAAGTAATAAGTTTTAGAAATGTTGAAACCTAAGTTGACTAATATGACCTTCCATTAATTGTTCTTCTCTAATTAATACTCTAACTTTATTTGTAAATACCAATGAAATTAGAGGGTCAAAATAGGTAATAATACATTTAACACTATATACTTTTTGTAACATGCCTTGTATTGTGGAAAAAAAAAGGTTATAGGCCATATATTGTACAACGGAGGCAATATTGGGTAGCCTAGGACTGTGGGGGTCATTTAAATAGAAAAATATAAAGTTGCACTATAACAAATCTTGCTGGAATGATGAAAATCTAAGAGTGCAAACTGGTTCAAGATAAACTACAAAGCAAAATAAACAAATCTGCTAATCATGCAAATCAATTTTCATAACAAGACAGGTCGTAATTGAGGAGTGATTTCTACCAGAAAAGGAGGGGGGAAATGTTTCAGAATGGAAAAAATAGGCACCATATTATGCTTATAGAGAAATCAACAGCAAAATCATTGAGTTTTAAAAAATGTCAACAATGGTTATTGAAAGGGAAACCTCACAAGAGAAAGGGAAGAGTGAAACTAGAAAAGATTGCATTATGCACTGGTTACTATTGTAATTGTTTCTAACAGACCAAGATTGGATATACAAAATGGTGAAGATGCTGTGGTTGAGATAACATATAATTAATTTAAGCAGTAAAAGAATAATGATGCAAGAAGGAATCTCTCTATCAATCTGCGTAAAATCACAAGACAACATCAGATCATTCGTGTTTAGCAGAAGTGAGAGACAACAGTCATGTGGACTTCAAGGAATGGGAATGGAATTGCTGGTTGGATGTGTGAGAAACCTTGAAATTATTAAATTCATAATATAAACTAACTGGGAATAAATTACTCTAATGACACTAAATAATCATGGAGGCATGCCCATATATTGCATAGATCGAGATGCAATGATGGGAAAATAATCGACACTCCCTTTGTATCAAAAAGGAAGCCATTTTAAAAAAAAATCATGTTTTTTAGGAACTAATAAAATTAATTTTAAAATTCCATATAAACCCAACAACAAAGCATTTAATGCATATATAACAAAAGAAAATATGTCAAGACAAAAGTGGAAAGTAAGTTTTGACTTTTCTAAAGTAACTTCTTTTTTTATGCAAAAATTTAGTGCTAGAATGACCTTTGTTTTTATATGGAGGGAGTAACTTACTGGGGTGAGAGAATATGAATGGTCATATTAGAATGGTTCCTTTGTTTTTTTGTATAACTTGCATCTCATAAAGATTGCATTACTAAATATACTGATTTTCTGGACCAATCCAAGAATTTCAGATAAAGAATATCTGCTGATTTTCTTTCTGGTGACTTATCTTTAGAAAAAATACTGGCCAAAGAATCTCAACTTGAGCATGATAAGAGCAATTTCATTGGGGTATTCTTTACAGTAATAATCGTTTCTACTGAAGTATGAGAATTGCCAAGAGCATTGTCTACCTTTATACAATTATGTTCCTGTATCACCTACAAGATATAGAAAGCACGGATAGGAGCCAAAGACGGCAAACATAGGAACCTGCAGTGTTATTCATGATTACAAAACTAGATGAGTTTTACAAGGCATTAATTTTTTTGGTGGCATTTTGAGAAAGAAAATTTTGTCCACACTGTTTATCTTTAATTCTCTGGTATCACCAAATCTGCTAGATGACATTGAACGATGTGCCACACCATTTTGATACTATGTTTTTTGTTTCATCTTTCCTTTACAAACCAAAACCCATGAACATTAGAAAGAAAGGATATAATAATCAATTTCTTGCCTTTTACCCTTTGTATACCACGGCAACTTTCTTCATTGGCTAAATCTAAATTTCTGCTCCTGAAAGAAAATATTTCGAAACAAATAGAGCATTTATCAAAGATAAATAGCAAGTACACTCTTCAAACATAGATAATTATTGTCGACTGAGGACACGCACAGAAGTCTACACGGTTTTGTCTTTCAATAATCATTAAGTGTGGCATCAACATAATGGTTTGATAATAAATAAAAATAAAAAAATAGCAAGAACCAAGAATGTCAAATAAACTAATTCTCCCAGCCAGGTCAGAGAAAGAATCCTCTAACAAACATCACAAGTAAAAAGAGCATGAGATGCGTGAGCAATTTTCTGACATACCTTCTTAAAACTTCCATCCTGACTTCTTGTTCCAAAACTGAACAGACTGTTGACCTTATGTACAGCACTTCCTTTTCCCTCGTGTTTTCCAGTCGTGGCACCATTCTTTTTCGGGTCACCAGCTCTAACATCGCCATTACCCAGCATTTGATCATGGTCCACATTATCTGATTGTTCATGATGCTGTTTAGATGGAGCTTCTTCTTCAACCGCATAAGTTTGGGGAAGACCAGACTCAATGGATGGTTTCTCATGAATAGCTAGAGTCAAAACCTGATCTGACGGCACCTCAGCAATTTCTTCTCCTTCCTCCACAGTAGTACAACCTGGACCATGGTCTCCATCAGATTTATCTGAATCAGCCACGTCCTTCAATGATTTCACTCGCTTAGAAGCCTGCAGGTCCATTGATCAGGCTTGTAAATTACAAAGATAGAGATAGAATAGAGATCCCCAAAATTCACAATTTTCTCATATTCAGGTATGGTTAGAACTTAAAAAGCAACTATAGTTACTATACTTGCCTTGGAAACAGTAGGGCTCTCACCATTACTCTGATCTTCACCGTTAGGTAATTCTTCCCCAATCAAATCATCTTCCTGAGGAGCTCTGTATTGCATGCAACAAGATGATGTGTATTATTATATTTGGGATGATCGCAATACATACACAAAAAATCAACACTAATAATAACTGTATTTTATCACAAGCCAAGTTTTCCATGTGCAGTTGTGTTTCCTCTTCCACACAATAAGCTTTTGGATCTACTGTCATACATTTTACAGTCTGATCAAACCAAAAGTTTCTGCTAGAAAAGTATTCTTAGACAATTGTCATTAAGATCCACAGAACACTCAGACTGATCGATCTCCAAATTCAACATCACAATTGATCAACATACATGACCCAACAAGGAGAGATGCTAAAGAGGCAGGAGGGGAGACATAAACTAAGGAAAACTTCATATATACCCTTAGCGTTTACCTTACAACACCATCATGAGCAAGTGATGGCTGCAAAGTACGCCTATAATTCTGTATCCATGGGTGAGAAAGCATTGTCTTTGCGTCAGGCCTATGCCTAGCATCCTGAAACATACTATACAATTTTATGTTCAGGAAAGAAAACTTAAAAACAAATAAAGCGCAAGAAGGATTTTTTCCAATCAAGGCCAAAAGACCACGAATTATTAACACATTACAAGTATATAAGCCATTCAGGGCCAAAAAGACTGAAACAAAACAAAGAAGAAATATAGAGAAGATGGCAAGTCGAATATCAAGATAACTAGTAAACGTGCTATCTCTGGTCTGGTAATCGGTACATGTCTAAATAGGAATGCAACTTGTATGATATCTTCAACATTACTACTTTAACAAGATAACAGATGACAGCACTGCAGATGCTAAAACTAACAGGAACAAGAACTCCAAAAGAAATCAGAGAAGATAAAAACAGCAAGCATATGGTTCCCACTTTGACATTTTGCCTGTATCATTTATCACAAAACAAGTGTGAGCTTATCCCACTAGCTCTTAATTCCAGCTTAGTGTAACTTGGATCCTCATAATCAGCACAATAGCTATTTTTTTCTATGGTTCATATTCCAGATAGTGATTCCTCTTAAGAACATATATTGAGCTTGATTAATTGCAAAGATTCAGCAGTTCATCTACCAGATGATTCAGGTCCCAACTTAGTAAAAAAAGAGTAGGCTGACAAGCCTCACCGGAAAAGAACAGAAGAAATGAGAAAATATCCTATGGCAACAAAGAGCATGCAATACTGCATTCAACAGATCCATGGCCTCTTCCTTCGAGAATCGATAACAATCATACAGCCTTTTAGTATACACAAGGCCATGCCCAAGTCCATAGAGGACCAGATGACTGATGGCATCTATGGCCTGAACAATCTAAAGTAGCAACAAGAACAAAGAAGACAACTTCTCAAGCTCAGGGTTTGAAGTATTGAAGAAGAGCAGCAAAGATTTCTCAGTAAGTAATATTCCCTAAAGATTAAAAAATAGTTTCACAGACTAAAGGGGAATTACATGATTAACGGGTCCTGAAAACATTTCAGAACAATACAAAAATAATTGGTCTTGCTGCAGCCAGTTGACAATCAACTGGCAAGTACTGCATTCAATAAATGCTACTAGACTTAAAAGAAGTATCATGAGAGTAAAGGAAACAAAGTAAACCATCTATTCACAGCGGAATTCTAAAAAACCAAAACTACGGAATTCAGACAGTGACTGCTGACCCTTCTTGCTTATACTAGTTTTGTTCAGGGCAGTCCGTTCACAGCAGAAATCTGTGAACAGAATATAACTTTTGACCTTTCTCAATCATGCCCTCGGCACATATAAGATGATTTTCACTCCTATTCCAGGATAAAGTCCACTATTACCCACACACACCGGCCATACATCTGACTTCTAACTGCTCAAACACTGATCAGGAATTCCGAAGTGGGCTGCCTATGTTTAGCCGATAGAGTCAGTAGGCCCATGGCATTCTTTTTAAAGTACCATTTGAATAGCAGGTGAACACAAGCATGTCAGACAACTCAGACACAATATGCTAGTCTAACAACGCATGAATTACATACGAACAGAGGAAACAACGAAGACTCGTGCAGTCTTTGTGGACACAGGCTTGTCAAATACCATTAACAGAGAAAAAATAAAGAAGAAAAAAAAAACTTGAGTACAGCTGCCAGCTATATCTGCCAAAGAGAAAAACTAGCATAGCATTGCATCATCCCAAGGTTCACACACCTAAAAGAACCATCATTGGAACCAATCAAAACAATGTTGAGAAATCTGCAAAAAAATATAGATGTAATCACACAAACCTACTTCAAAAGCATATAAGTATGGGAAAATTGGGCATGCCAGCAACATTTTTCCATAGTAGGATGCATTGTAGCAAACAGTATCAGCAAACCCATCTCTGGCTATATATCAAAAGTTGACTACTCCATAAACTGTTAAAACTACTAAAACACTCCTCCATGCTTGATGCAAAGACCCGTATGCATCAAGCAAGGTGTTGAACGGTGTCAACTACCACAATGGTTTACAGCAACTGCATTATCTAGATCATTGAAATATATGCTTTTGTCAAACTCCCGAGTTTCATTAGTCATATTGTATTCCAAGGGATGGCCAAGATCGTTGAAAGAGTAGGATCAAACAACATATCAGGCAAATGGCAACAACAGCACAACCATAAGTGATATAACCATGGGAAATAAAATAAGTGGATTTCTCATTGATATGATCTTACCTTTTTGAAACATTGCCGGAGGAAATCAGTAATGTCGGGAGATAAGCCATCCGGAAGTGGAGGATGCTCATCCTGGATAGTAACAACAGGAAGAAAAACAAATATGATCAATACTGTCAACTAGTGGCTTGTTTGGAGCTACTTATTAAAGGTAGCAATCTAAGATACTTACTTATTTTTAAAAAAATTAAGTTAAACTTTTTTTAAAATAAGTAGTCATCTTTAATAACTACTTTTGATAAGTAGCTCCAAACAAACACTAGATGATCAATGAAGAACTAAACGTACAGAATAATTAGAATAGTTAACACACCAATTCAAACAAGGTCCGCTTATGTTTCTGTTTCCTTTTACTAAGTTTTTTAACTGACTTTTTACGATTAGCAGCCAGCATCACTAAATATTTACTTAAGACTGCCTACTAGATAACACTGACTCCAGCTAGTAGATCAAAGGAGCAAGCTCAAGAGAAAAGAAAGAAAAATAGGCAGAAAGACTTTCCATTTCAGAGAAGATAAAAACACATTCTTCATGCTCAAAACTCATTAAACAAAAGTTACTACAAAAGGAGGTTGCCTTCAGGCAACAGAGAACAACTGGCAAACATATGCTGTGGTTTATACACAGGAAATCTATACTGCAATATACTGTGATCATATCAATTTTCAGAAACTTGTGTTGTGCCCACAGCCCACCCAAGAAGGGGATCAAAACGTTAAATACATTAGAATAATAATGCTTGGGAGAAGCTGCATTACAGCGCTGTATTACAGCCTCAAGAAATTCTAATAAACAGGAGAAAAATCATAAAGGCTTATTGGTATGCATCAAATACCTTCCTAAGAAAGTCCTACTCCAGTGAGGTAACTTCCTGAAAAGTTGTTCCCCCAAAACTAAATGACTATGTAATTCCAGACAAGCATTTACATCAAGATCTAGTCTTGCTTGGTACACCACCGTTTTTACAAAGCAAGTAGACTTGAATGATAATAAAGTCCCTGTGACAATAAATTCCATTCAAGATTCCTTAATCCCATTTGACCAAGTATACTTGTAGGGAAAACAAAAGGAGGATAAGCACTTGACTGAGTACACATCAATTCTGGTATGATTATGAACATACAGTGATTTTATGACAGATTCGATGCTCTCAATAGATATAAATTAACTCTATTAGCTTTTGTTCACTGATGAACGATTCTTTTTATCTCCATCCATTTGCCAGGGAAATATCTGTGCCAAATCTACACTGCCGAAAATATAACACTTCTGTTCAACTTTTTTACTTTTCCTCCAAAAGTGTTAATGGGTCATTGTGGAAACAGCCTCACACTACTATTAAAGGTGAGGCTGCAGGCAACAAACGGCAGGCACTATCATCAGTGGTGAGATTCAGACTGATTTGTTGTTGTTGTCTCATGTTGTGCTATGTGTTGTAGAATTACAGACCAGAGCAGCAGCTCCTTAGGTTGCAGGGCATTAGTCTAAGCAAAGCCTCCAGAACTAACCATTTCTCAGTAGACTACACCAATTAAAGGGTATAAAATCATTCACATTAAAACATCCCCAAGTAATTAATACAGGAAAGAAGAGAAAAGGTACCATCAAGGAGAAAGATAGTATACACTAGAAGCAACAGACAGTAGAAGGTAGTTAAAAATTCCACAGCGCTTACTCATGCCATGCAAGGAACTTAGCATGTGCTATCCAGATGGAAGGCTTCCATCAAAACAATTGTCTAATGCACTCAACGGAAGAATGCTGGTTGAAATATTAATATATTTCAAAGTCCTTAAACCTAAAATCCGTTACCATTACCACAAATTTATCCAATACAAGCATTGGTTCCTAATCTCACACTAGAACAAACTCCAAAGATGCATGGACAAGTGAAACTATGCAACCAATTAAGGTGGATCAAAAGCCAATTCAAATCCAAGCAAACAAAAATCGAACATAAACAGCCTGATATCAAAAATAATTTGGGAAATTTAGACCAGAAATTTAAGTACAGAGAAGGGCATGAATAGAAACCCAAAAAAAAAAAAAAACCACTGCAATCCAGGTGATAAAAGGGGGCCTGATCAGGAGGATGACTCAACTGAGGAGAAGATGATGATAAATCAACTTAAGGAGAGATTAATCAAGGATGGCACACTTCAGCACCTTTACCTAATAACGAAAAACAAATCAAATTGACAAAACTATTAACGGTGAGAGATTTGTCAGAGTACAAGTGTAGACAACTCGTACCCCAAAATAAGAGAAACAAACTAAACAATGCAAAACCATTTAGTTGCAAACTCGCAAAAGCATTGGCCAAAGAAAGAGAACTCTAAGAATTAGCTTAGTAGTATATTGCCCTGCCGGCTATATTTATGTGCAAAGGGGTAATCGTGAACTCAATAATACAACTTCAGAAAAGAGGGGCTTGGAAAGGTAGTTTTCTGGGGAAAAAGGAGTTGAGGGGTCAAAAGGAGATTCTGCTTACTTTTCCTTCCACATATTTTATATCAAGCAAAACAAATTGTAGCATTACTTTTGAAGTATGACACCCTTAGTCTACACTCTACATAACTCATACAAACAGACTGGTATGATTAGGAACCAGAGATGTGTGGAGGAAGAGGGAGAATTCGGGCTATCATCGATAGGGTAACAAGGATGGCAACTTATGGATTAAATAGTGTCAGGAAAAACAAACACATTAAACATATTGAATAATAACTGGGAAAATGAAACAGAGAACACAGAGGTATTATGAGGAAACACAAAATGTGTCTTTTTTTGGTGGGGAGGGAGGCGACCTTGAAGATCCACCATGGAATAATCTGCTACTATATTAAGCCAACTATCTTTAATAACAACCCTCTCTAATACACTATTTTTTCAATATTAAAAGAAATGAAAAAAAAAATTTCAACTCACAGTAATCTACCGTAGCATTTATCTTAACTGTACCCCCTTTCAGCACCTTTTCTTTCATTTACTTTTTCCCATTTGAATGGCTGTAACTGCCCCAAAATTCTCCAACTCTTTTCTATCTCTCCCTCTCCACGGCATAAGAAATCACCCGCTTTTTTATCGGAAATTTTTGAATGAAAAAAGAAAAAAATGTTACTAACCACTTAATTGTAATAAAACATTTTGGGTAAAAGATGCTCATCTCTTTTTCAAATATGACCAACGTGAGATACTTATCTCTTTTTCAAATATATATAATCTGTAACTACTTTTAACCAATAAAAATTAGTTTCAACCCATTAATCTCTCATTTATCTCTGAAATTTGGCAGCTACTTATGTCCTTTTCCATTGTTTGACCAATACTGCATGAAAATAGTGAGAAAATTTTTCTTCACTCAAAATTTCTTCACTCCTGGCTTTTAAACCAAGAACATATAGCTAGAATGTGTAAGTAATTAAAAATATTTCACATTTTCTTCCCACATTCTCTTTTCAAGCGTATATTAAAATCACACTTGAAAAAAGTTGTAGTTAAATAGATAAATATTCCTTAGAATTATCATTGAAAAAGATGCAATTCATAAAATTTACAGATTTTATCGTTTAGAAGAAAATTTCTATGAGTTAAACAATACTATAATATATAATAACGCGAGCATAGCATGCTCCCACAATCTAGTCATAATTAAGGCTACAATATATTCTCTAAATTCTAGTTTTACGTCCATATACCCAAACCCCAAAAGAAAGACCGCCTTTGCAGTACCATGCAGGCTGTGGGTCCACACATCACAAGTTATTCAAGGGCCATAATCTCTCTTAATTGCACCACGTTTTTCCATCCACAACCCCTATGAGCCTGCCCCTTTTGACTCAAGGAATTCATCTAAAATAATGAGTCATACTTAACACAGTGAAAAATGTTTACACCATTGGTTCAACAAACAACTAATAGTTGGAAGAACACAGCGTCCTGATCTTCAAGAAACAGCTCAATGAGCACTTCCTATCCACAAATATGAAGATGTAGAGCAGTAGTCAAAAGAAGCTTGGGGAAAGGGAAAAAAAAAAGGTAGAAGAATAGTAAATAGGCACTAAAAGGATGAAGATGCAGCTAAGAGACAAAGCAGTGAGAAAGTTTCTGCATCCTTCCATGACAAATAACCCAAATAAGAAAATATACGGTGTTTGGTATTACTTATTTTTAATAACTACTTTTAGATAAAAACTACTTTTATAAATCTACTTTTAAAAAAGTACTTTTATAAGTAAAATGTATGTTTGTTTTTACTTTTATTATATAAGTGATTAATGCTAAAAAACTACTTATTGTACCTTATTAGTGTTTGGTTTTCATTTTTCTACAAAATTACTTTTTCTTTTCCATCTTTAGTTTTTATCTTCCTATATATATCTTTTAGTAATAATTACTATATAAATTATGTAATATTAAATATTAAAAAGCATATGAAACATTAACAAGTATAAAAAATATATAAAGATATTACAAAGTACTAAAAATTGTAAAATAAAAATCATAAACTTATTAAAAAAAATTATGAACAACCACTAAACAAACTTTATAAAATTCACAAACATCTAAAACTCAAATAGTCACAATGATCAAAGTTTATATTAACAAAATAGATTTTTCCCAATTGGCATAGAATCAAGGAATGATGTGGGAGTTGTTGCCACTCAATAATGGTTACTTCAATGGAATAACAGATACAATCAACGGACAAAGAGCGAGAGACCAAACGGTACGATGACAATTAGTAACGCAACGAAACATATCAACACTACATTGGCAGCCCTCATCGCAACACCTATGGGAGATCAAGAGCAAGCGCATCCAAAGTGTCTTATGTCTAACATAAGACAATACACGGTAGACATCTATATATGTTTTTATTTTTATTCTAAAAAGATTCTGTATTTGTTTAAATAAAATAAAAAAAGATTCATAGCGGAAAAAAAAATAGAACTACTACACCCATTACAATTGTAACTTGGCTAAGACATTACAATTGTACTATATATCATTTCCTTCATTGTGTTCTTAGGTTAGTATCATTGCCCTAGCATTCTTGTGGCAGTATATTAAGAGGTTAGGATATCTCGTTGGATGTGTGTTGGTAAAAAGCGGAATAAGCTAGCTCACATAAGATCTAAGGTTTACACCAATTTGATTGAGATGCATTTGCAAGTAACTTGGCAAGACACTTATCAATGAAGCCTATCCCTAATGCAGATTCTGGAAATAATGGAGCAGAAACCAATTCAAGGACTTGGTTGTCCAGCAAGGAAACCATCATCAAGCAATCAATACCCACAGAATAACCACTCTGCATCTGGCCTTTGTTAGTCAAGAATGTTCCCATCCTACTAGCCAACCAGAGTCTGCTAGAGTATAAAACTCTTGATTCCAACTTCTCCACTATGAACAGAACGGATAATAATGCCCATTTATCAAGGCCTTTCAAAAAAAATTTCCTCTAAGAGCTAGCTGCAAGAATTTTGCCGATCATCTGGAAAACTAGACCTTAGTACAAAACATCAACATGGATTACGTACTTGTCCTGTACTAATTTCAGGGATGGGTCTATCCTTCTGCAATGATGCCGAAGCAGAAGGGCTGGCAACATTTTCCCGAAATTTGAGTCTCTTGAATGGTTTTCTGATGAACTGGAACTTCAACCCTCTTGGTTTGATCTGTCCTAGTAATTTCATTTACTCCCTCCTGAACTTCCTAGTCGCATACCACTTTCCACCCCACCAACCCAAGGAATACCTGCATCAGGAAACGCAGCAAACTGACATGTATGAGAGAGTATGACCATCCACCCTAAGCTCTTGACCTGAGAGCTGAAAGGTCAGCGAGAGATAAAATAAATAAAAAAGATTCACATAATCGAATGGAGAGAGAAAAGAGGCTTGCTTTAACATAGGGGCCAAGGCAAAGGTTACTATACCGGTGACAACCACCACCTAGTCTTCCTCTACTGCCCGCCACCACCGCAACAAGCACAACATCTTCCTCCTCAATTCCCAACCTCACAATGTATGTCTGCCACACTCGAATAAGCCTATTCTCTTTAACTTGGTCCCGAAATCTATTGGGCCGCTCCCTCCGGCTTCGCCTCCTCTCCAATGACCACCGCTCCTCTCCTGCATCGTCCTCCCGCTCCACCCTATCCTTCCACCTCAACATTAAACCCATGTTATTCTGCAACACATCTGGATCCAAAAAGCTCACATTTTTTCCTGACCGAACCAATCCTGAAACCCCCAAAATCATCCTCCTCCATTACGACTTCAGCAGATCTACATTTGGGTCAGGTCTGGAACCTGATTCTGAACTCTACATTGTGGCTATGTACAACAATCAGCTGAGCCTTTTGGTTGGGGATTCAGATAAGGAAGCGTATTCGAAAAAGAAAGCAAAAACCCATGGAAAAACCACCTCAGGCATTAGTGGTCAGAAGGGAGCATGTTTCCGAGAATAGGTTATTCGCAACGAAGACGAAGATCGGAGGCGAAGAGAGGGAAATGTTGATCGATTGTTGCTCAAATTCAATGGATCCAAGACTATCCATCAAGATCGATTCGAAACGAGTGTTACAGATCAAACATTTGAAGTGGAAGTTCCGAGAGAGCGAGTGGATCGAATTCGACGGGCAGCCTTACACTTATGTTTTAAACAACTTTTTAAATAACTTTAGGTACCGTACCGGTCTGATATAAAAGTAACTTTTAGAAGTAGATAGAATCTACTTCTTAATTTTAACTTCTAGAAAGTAGTTTTAAGTAATTAATTTTAAAAATAATTATAATTAATCTATAATTACTTTTTATAATTAATTATACAAAAAACTACTTTTTTTAAGTAAAACCAAACAAGCTCATAATGGATGAATCCATAAAAAGAAAATAGTCATTCAAAAGCTTAAAAGTCTAAAACACGAATAGAGCATAAATTCTAGATTAATATAAAACGGGCAGCATCATTAACCAACAAGAGAGATGCATCTGAAACAAAGATGAGATATTATGGAGTACCTGAACAATGCGAAACAGAGCTGGCATAGGCTGCAGTTCATAGTACGGAGGTACACAAGTCAGAAGTTCTATCACAGTACAACCAACACTCCAGATGTCAGAGGCGGCACAAACTCCTGACATTTCAATCACCTGAAACATTTGTGAACCTCAGAAAATTAATTTAAGCTGTAATTAGAATGACAACCCCATAATCACCTATCGCCCTCATAAGTCCAACCTAACCTGACTACTAATCAAAAAGAAGTCTTAAGAATAAAGTGCTTATAAAACTCAAAATCTTGTTTATCCAGATATGCTCAATACTGAAATACATGTGAGTTTGGCAATCTCGTCCAACATGAGCTACAACCGGATGAAATGTCCACCTCTAAATTGCTGCCTTCAAACTAACTTCAAATTATATGGGAGAGCAAAATTCCACAATACCACCCCTCAGTTCTTAAATGAACAATTCCAGCCCTCATTATTTTTTCCTTCCTTGTCCAGAGACCAGCCCTCGGTTTTTTTTTTTTCCTTTTTCCTTTTTTCCAACTAAAAAACAACCCTCTTTTTTGGGTTAATAGCCTACAACCTTCAGACATTTCCTGAAACATAAAGTGAAAACTGGCAAAAATGTACCTAACTTCTTCAGTTTATTGAAAGTTGAGAAAAACAAGACCAAAAACATAATTCCAAGAAGAGAATAATTTTTTTTTATCGTCACTTTATATGGCTTAGGTCTGACAATGTAAAGGAAAAAACAGTGGGTGTTTGGATCCCCAAAAGAAATAAGGGTAGCATTTCAAAACTTAAAGATGGTTTTGATGACTTAGAGTCTACAAAGAGTTATTTGCAGCTCTCAAACTGATGACATAAAAGCAAAATCAACAATCATAGGACAATCATGACGCCATCTTATAAAAAATGTTAGAAAATAATAGTTGAAAGGCACTAAAAAGGAAAAGAAATTCTTTATAGAAATGACACAAATGGCAGCATTTGAATCTTGGACGCCTTCTTCAATTGGCTTTCACAGGATTCCTCAAAACGTCAAGTATTAGGAATTCCCTTCTTATTTTTTATAAAAATCTAAATATTGATGGATGTATTTTGAGAACTAAAACCTACCATATACATTGAGCGACACGGTGCAAAAGCAATGTTACAGGCATGTGAAGGGTGGTCACAATCGAAGCCAAGGGTACAGCCACATGTACCAGGCTGCCTCAGAGACACAAACACATAAACATATAAGCAGGCTTTTTACAATATTGCTGTCACTAAGCACCAAAATCAATCCTAAGCAACATTCCAGCAAACATATAAGCTGATAGATTCTGAGAGTTAAACATTGCCTCATCCAAAAAACCTGAGGAAAGTCAAAATAACTGAGTAACCAAGATACCTCAGGAGCCATCCAGTATGGTGTTCCAACTACGGAATGTGTGTTGACATCTGCCTCAGTTAGTTTTGTGGCAACACCAAAATCAGCAAGTTTCACTAAACCCTGAAAACAAATTAATCATTTTAGCAAATTTCACTAAGCACTGAACGTTTGATAGGGAAGAAAAATAAGTATTCTGAAATTTACAGAGCAGGATAAACTATTTATAAATGCATATCCTTAACTTTGAATGGAAATGCTAATCAAATGGCATGGTATATAAACATGGCAAAAGTGTTATTCAGACCGAGGCACAGTTGATATAGCATCAAATGATCCACAATGAAAAGGGTAACCAAAGACCAGCTTGATTGATCACTAACTGAACTTTAATTTCACAATGTTAGGATAAAGCAGAAGTGAGACGATGAAGCAATTACTGCACTACCAAACTCAATGACTTGAGGGTAATCTCAAGGCTCTCAACGGTCGCATAGAACCCACAAAGCAATGAACATAGTGAACTGGACCAAAATTGATTTTAAGTTGTCATAAGAAAATGCATTATTCACAGTAGAAAACGTCAATATCAGCATGCAGCCTCATCAAATGTACCATTTGAGTCCAAATGAAGACAACTCAGTGCTGAAAACATGCACAACTACTTAAATATCATCTTCTACTTTTACCTGTCAGCAAACTCCATTTTACTTCATACATTTTTTTTTTGAATTAGATTAATAAATTCAACTAATTACAAGCCTAGTATTAGTGTCAGTTACATGAGCAGCAAGGCAACAAAAGGAACAATGACAGCACTGACACTTAAAAGGCAAACTAAGTGATCGGATAACAAATGATGGTTGCAATTCAGAGGGATGGGGAGGACAGACACAAGCCTTTATCTCACAATCCATAGAGCAGAGTTACCTCTTTTGTGGTCAAAATATTGGCACCTTTAATATCGCGATGAATTACTCCTTGTTCATGAAGATAAACCAAACCTTCCAAAACCTAGTCGCATGAAAACATAGTGGTTACTGATCAAGAAGTCACCTTTCATAGCAATAATCGAATACAGGACTGAAAGTAAACCTGGGCAATGTAATGCGCAACCAATTGTTCTGGAAATGGTCCAAATTTGTTCGGCTTAATAATATTGGCCAGTGATCCATTTTCCACATACCTACAAAAAATATTAAACAAATATAAGTTTATTTTCTCCATGACATCTTGGTCTGTGAAAAATGTGACCCATACATACTCGAGTATAATGTGAAGATGAGACTTTGTCTTCAATGATCCAAGATATTTTACAATATTTTTGTGGTTCAGGTTCTGCAAGGAAAAAAAATGGTGCTTTAGTTGACAAGGACCTAGATATTCCATCTCGTCAACATATATTACATCATGATAGAAGGGAAGAAATATTATTTGGTCATCCTCGAGCTGAACCTGAAACAAGCATGCTTCCAAAAGACTGCAAAACCAGTGCTCTCTATACATAATCACACCTATGCAGAAACCAGTAGAATTCCATGGAACATCAAAGATGAATGACATTAGGATTTGATATTGTCTGCATTTGCAGATTACTATTTTTATTTTTTGTAGACACATCCAATAAATTAGGTTCCCAGAATAGATTCCAGCACATTCTTAATCACTTAAAGTTTACAGCAGTGTTAATGAGGCTAGAATGGGCAAAACGGGAACCAACCAGAGAAAGTCAATCCAATTAACCCTAACCCAACCCAATTTATCCCAAAAAAGTATGCACTAATAACCCATCCTGATCCACAACCCATACACAATGTTACACAGACTCAAGGCGAAAAAGATCCTTTCCAAATGTGATAAGACCCGATTCAATGATGACCCAAGCCAGATAAAACCTTATCTAATATTAACACGAACCCAATAAGACCTAACATAATATTGACCCAAACACAATAAGACCAAACCAATGGTATTTACCATACAAATTCTATCATAATTATTGGTCCTTTTCTAGCAATGCAAACTGCTTAGCTTACAACAACCCAGGTTGAATCCCACCAACGGTATTTACAACACAAATTCTATCATAATTATTCATTAGTATGATGAAAAATAAAAATAAAAATGAATAAATAAATATTTTCATTGTAATCATAAAAATACCATCAAAATTATATAGTTCCATATTTTATATGCTTACAAGGACTGAGCACTCCATATATTTATTCTATTTTCAGACATTGAAGGATGGTATTCTGAAACAAATATAATTAAACCAAAAAAAAACTGGCTTCAATCGACTTGAAAAAAAAAAACTAAAAACAAAGAGCCGAAAAACAAATCTAATGGGACATAAAAAAAATGATTGACTTTCACATACTATAAAAGGTTACTTAAAATTCAAAAACTTTGAACAAATTAAACTAGATTGAGTGTATGCATCTCTAAAAATCAGAGGCAACCAAGACAGGACTTGATTAGACCTAACCTGACATAAGCCCCAAATGAGATTCAACCTGACATGTTAAAATCTGACACATGAACCAACCCTGTTTAAACCTGATCTGATAAGAAGCCGAAACCAAAAGCCCATCAAAGCCACTGAATGAACCCTCCTAGCATGGAACCAAAACAAAAACAACAACCCAAATCCAACAGAACTTATAAGAACATTTCTGAGAGCAACCTGAAGCTGAAAATGATAAGAACCTGAATTGAGCCGAACCTGAATCCAACGAAATCCTAGATACAAAATGACACAACCTGAAAAGTCACCAGACCTGAAATGACCCAACCCAAACATGACCCATTTGGACCCAACTGCCACCCATGAATGAGACAACCCAAGTGAGCAGTCTAGCCAACACACCAGACCCAAGTCAGAACAATTAAGCTGCTTCAACTGCTGATTCCACTGACCTACTATTTTATATATCAACAATTTTACACAGGGAAATTTATCTTCAACCTTATACTTGACTACTCCGGGAGACTTTCATATTTCTGGTCATTAAATCTGCCCTGGCAACCCCTCATCGTACAAAATCCAATAGCAATCAATTTACCGGAACATTGAGGCATAGTATTAAAAATCGGACAGGACCAGTAAACCTGACGAGTTCCAATCCCTAATACAAATCATCAAAACTGTTCGGACCTTTGAACCAATCTGAACCAGTAATTCTTAATTTTTTTATATTTTTCATATTTTCCAAATAAATAATATGTAACTCTAGTCTGATCAATAAACTAATAAACCAGTAATGAGTCTAATGACACCGATCCGATGACCATTGCAATTTTCAAACTATGCGTCTAAGCCTAAAGTCGCATGAAATATCATGTACATCCACTAATGTCACTTCAAACAAGAAAAGGACCAGTTCAAATGCCAAACCATATTCTGTGGACCACTCACTTCTGACAGTCCTGGTAATACTGGTCGAAGCTCATACGGCAAGTCCATTTTCTTACAGCCACTGAATTTCTCACTGCCTCCCATTAAGTAAGCCAAAATGACAAACTATTCTTTCACTTGGAACTCCTTTCATAAGTCTGCTAAGTATATTGATATATACAGAACTCCTTTCATAAGTCTGCTAAGTATATTGATATATACAGAGCAAATGTGAGTTCTAAAAGAAAAAAGCAGCAGCAGACCTCACTTGTAATGGAAAGTGATGCCAAACTCTTGAAACCATTACCAAATACTCTTGCGTCTTAACAGTATAGGGCTACTAATTTGAGTCACCTGAACTAACTTTTGCATTCAATTCAGATAAAGGTTCGCTGTCTTGAGCATTCATGTCTTATTATTTTCTGAGGAAATTCCGGATAAAGGGATCTCCAAAATTCAGACATGTTTGGGTTGATATGTGAGGTTATCTCATCCTAAGATCTAAAATGCTTCTCAATTTTCAGTGAGGATATCCAATCAATGCTGCCTTGAAATACTTATTCTGACTTCTGAGAACCCATATAAAAAATATGATATGGTGCATCTTCGCTATTAATGCACCAAAATTACCTGGGTGCACATTCTAATCTTGTCTCGTTAATGATCATATGACAAAAAGTTGATCTAATACATAATTAGACAGTAATTATTTCAAAAACTAATGCTTGAATCAACATGTAAGTAAAATCACAGCACAAGTAAATAAAGCGATGCCATAGCAACCAAAGAAGACATTTTTGCATTTTTTTTCCTTTATTCACCTCACTTTGGTTGTACCCACTTTGCATAAAGCAGTCCAGATCAAAGTGCAAGGAAATAATTTTAGAGCAAGAAGATCATCATAAAATTCCAGAATCTAGCAGAGAAAGTATTCAAAATCATAAGGGGAAAAATCAAAGAAAAATCAAAGCAATAAATTATCAAACAATCCAAAGATGGTTCGAGTCTGTAGTACCTTGAGAAGATCAATCTCTTGCTGCAAGCAGATGCATCCGACAACCCAAAATGAAAACATAAAGGGAAAAGTGTGAAAAGTGAAGTCAAACTACAAGGACTTCATAATACATAGAAGAAATACAATATGCAAGAACCTTTGAAAACATTTAAACTGATAAATAAGTTAAACAGATACCACAGACAGAAGATCTAAGTCTATATTACTACACCAATGTTCACATCATAATAGTTGTCTTGCAGGATTCCCAACTACAACATTTGCACCGACCAAAGAGATATTGTGTCGTGGTTAAAGCCACCATATTGTCCATCTATCAACAAATATGAAGTTTTCTATTAATTTTACTTTTGCGAGAGTATTGGAGGGCAAGATGTCAGAAAATTTTATTGTCACCTAGACATGAGAATCCAATATTCCGAACATTAGCAAAATCCTTTAAGCATTTTCGGTAGTTAACTAATGCTGGTCAAACAAGCCAATTTCTGCCATCATTTCAAGCTCTCAGAGTGTTCATTTCTGCTATTCTGATTAACAAGGGAAGTCCAGCCAAGTAAATTATTCTAATTGATACTGATTCTTTTAACAGATTAACTGTCAACAATCAATGAATCCAACTTAACATAAAACAGTAGACACTTCATGTATCCAAATGTTTGTGTCAAATTGTCATGATCTAAGAAGAATCCCATAGGTCAGGCTAGGTTGCTCCACCATAGCCCAACCTGTTGGCTCTTGTGGTAGAAGATGTTATAGACTATGAACTACTAATGAGGGTGCAAGCCCATAGCATGGCAAGGTTGATTCTCAGATTTACATCCCAAATTTGATCCCATGGTTTTTACACAATTCGATTTCAGTGTAAACGGGTGTATTCTCTATCTTTTTTGCTGTTTTAATTCCTCAAATGATTTGCTTCCTCCATCAATTTCATGCAACAAAATGGAAATTGCTTAGTTCAAATTAGAGCTAGACGTAACATATTTTGTTTTGCAACTCACTGCTTTAAAGATAGTGTTCCTGGATGCAACTAACATCAGTCCTTTTTATGATGAAGAGAGCCAATGCAATTGACCCCATGCAAGCTGACCTGTCCAATAACTAATCGCTAGAGAGGCAGCCTCCAACTATCTTTCTTTGATTTCTACACATTTAAAATCTCACATTATCTTTATCAATGAAAGCATAATGGTTGAGCTTAGCACTAATTTACCTACAACAACAGTAGAATATTTGACCCTCATCCCACAAACAATTTTATTTTTTATTTTTTAAAAAGAAAGGTGATATCATCCCATAAGTGCATTATTTCTTAAAACATGCCTTCAACCTATGGGTCATATTTGATATTATATGCAACACCTCATTATATTTATAACGACATAAATGCTAGTAAACCCAAGTACCCAACTTTTGTTAGGGTCAAATGGCCTAAATGTTGCAATAGGACGTCCCATTGCTGGGTTTTGCACAATTATATCTTTGACCAGTTTTGGAACTAATATAAGTTAATTAGGTTAAGTCAAAATAGGTTAAAGAAGATTAGTGCGATAAATTATGATTACAATTAATATAATTTAATCTATTTGAAAATACGTGCATGCAAGACAAAGACAGTGAGAGTGCAAGTGAAAGTGAAAGTGATCCTGAAAATTGTGGGACATATGAAGCTAATCCTTTAGATGAGATACTTATTACAGGTTTACCTAAAAGACACCATGCATGACTTGTCTGCCACTACATTTTACAAATAGACGGTCAAGCAAGGCAATGAAGGGTGGTGGAGAGGTATGTGTCATAACAAAAGGATAATCTAGAACGAGCAAAAATGAAAGACGAGGAGAGAGAGTTAGTTTAAGCAAGCAGAAAGAACAAAGATAAGGGAGTAATGCTATAGAAAAGAAAGGAAAGAGAGAAATGGGGGTATATTAGTGTCTGCATTGCACTACAGTCACAGGGAAAAAAAGCAGAGGAGGGGAGCAGGACCAGGAGATTAACAGTAGCAGTAGCACAAAATGAGAGGAAGGGGGGAGGCAGCACCGGATGGTGAGAGGAAAGAGAAGAGAATAGGGGTGGGAAAATTCGAGGGCTGCCCTATATTAAACATAAGATCAGATCCAAAAAAATTAACTTTGCCAATATAAGGTTTTTTTTTTTATATAAATAGTTGATTACAAATTTTGCATTGCATATTTTGCATATGCAGTGCCTTCTTTTTGCCTCGATGTTGCTGAATTTGAATAGATTAAACTTTCTCGTATTAAGCATGTTTTCTATCATACTTTAATGAAGTTATTTAGAAAAAGCCTATATATTCATAATGGTAATATGGTGCTCCCTTGTTTTAAGTTTTAGCTAAGAAGATTTGCTTAAGGCTTGACATGAAGCTTAAGTGCTTAAGAGGTGATTAGTTTTGTCATTATCAATTACCTCTGTGATATGTTTATCTGCAGGAGTTGGGTGCTTTCTGATATAATTTTGATCTCAAAGTTAATTCATGTCAAAACAGATTTGGTCAAGGGTTTTTATTATGTTCATCTGTTGGAAAGGGCATGGTCGCTATTGTTGGCATTTTACTGGTTTCCCCACACAAGGATAATATTTTGAGCCTTTGAATGTCTAAGAATGTTTGGCTCAGCTTGAGAGTACTTAAAAACCATGAATTTTCAAAAAAAAATAAAAAATAAAAATAAAAAACAGTGAAAACATTATGTAATGTAATAAATGTTCAAAAGCATAAGCTTGGAATGATTTAGGCACAATATTAGTATTGAGAAGACACATATACTTATGCGTGCAGTAGGACCCATGATGAGCACACGCTAGGGTCCTAAGTCAAGCTGATGGACATAGCAGTGGAGGCTGAAGGATATCCTACAACATGAATATGCTGAATTTATTTCATGATCTATTGAACTTATTCAATGATCATCTCTCTCTCTCTCTCTTTTTGGTGGCGGTTGTGGTGGTGATGGGGGCCTTGGGTGGGTGGGGGGCATAAGCAATGGCAATGTAGGGCAATTGGCTCCAGAATATATAACACCTTCAAGCCAATCTGCATCTTAGCAATAAAATTTGGTATATGAAAGCTAGGTAAATAAGAAATATTTGTTCATTCCCCCCCCCCCAACCCAAACATAGAATCAGAATTACATGAATTCCACATTGTCCCAAAACCTTTGCAGTCCACATCTTACCAATCCTACATTTGGGAACCAGAAAAAGGTGGCTTCAAATGTGCAACCACCAGATTCATAACACGAAGGAAATCTACCAGCTTTGCTACAAGTCCAAAATTAACGTAATGTGCTTTATATGTATTCCCATAACACCCTCACCCGTTAAAAAAGTCTTGTTTCCCTTTGATTTAAAAAAAAAAAGAAAAAAAAGGCTTAACAAATTAATAGGAAACAAGAAACTAGCACATTGAACTATATGGAGCACAAGCGACAGGATGATTTTAATCCATAACAGAGACGTGAATTAAAAAAGAGAAAAAGTCCATAGTTATTAGTCGAATGATTAGTTTTGGAAGACGCATAAATAGCAAGGTAGTCAGAGTAAGCAATTAGAAACAGACCATAATAATGTTAAGATCCTCTTGAGCTATATTCTCCAGCGATACTTGTTTAATTGCAACAAAGTCTCCATTTTCCAGGTCCAATCCTTTGTAAACACGGCCGTACGCTCCTTTTCCGATCTCATCTCCCAGCATCTGTCCAAGAATCCCCACAAACAAGTTGTCAATTATTTGCCCCATAAAGAGGCATAAATTTAAACCCTAAAGCATATTATTAAGAAACGTTTCCTACAAATCAATAAAATGATTCCATTAAAATCCAAGAACTAATAACCATAGTCACATGAAAAAATATATATATATCAAATTCGCAAACATCTGAGCAAGTTAAACAGCTGACTTATGCTGAACTTAGTGCAAACTCCTGCCTTGCGTCCAAGGAAGCAAGCAAAAATAAATTCAACCAATTTAAATTGGATTTTGCCTGGGCAATTCGACAGAAAGGAAAATACACCAAAAGGGTAAAGGAAAGAACGCATGGAACGTCAGTGAATGGGAAGCTAGCTTGCTCACGTATTTGTTCTCGAGGGTCTTTGATTTGTACGACGTTGTCTGGCGCGACATTCTGCTTGCTCCAGAACCTCTTCTTCCTATCAGTGAATCAATATGAGGCCGCACAGCAGTCGAATTTGGGGATTTTGTAGTAGTACTAAGGCTGCATTTTCTTAACTCTGATAAATAAAAGCTGATCGCCGATACTCCGAGAGAGCGGAGGAAGCCCCAACAATGAGGAAACAGAACAGGAGAGAGACAACACTGGAAATTTTTTTAGCATCTTTTTCAAAATATGGAGGACAGCTCGTAAATGTATTATTGTCAATGGACGTACTAAGGCAGCGTTTGGTAGCATATTATTTCCGACTTATTTTCTTTCTACATAGAAAATTTTAAAGGTAATTCTATTTTTTATCTTAACTTTTTAAATAATACATATTCAAAATTATTAATATATATCACTTCAGATAGAATATTAATTTATCAACTAGTACTTAAGTATGTATTCTATTCGGCTCATTTTTACTCATAAATTGTATTGATTTGATCTTATTTGTTTTGAATTAAGAAAATTAATAACTTATTAGTGGTAGTTATTCATAGGTGTGTAGTATAAGGTCATTTATTTAATATGAAGGTATATAGACATTATATTTGATAAAAATTAAAATATAATTTCTATTATTCTGCTATATTTAAACATGTTCAATGTTAAACGTGTAACACACCGTTCTTTGGAAATCTAATTTGCATTTATATTGATCTAATTAATTTTCTTCCTTTTTCATTTTTATTTATGGACTTTTTTTTGAAAATTCTATAGTAGCTCAAACTTTTATAAAATATTCTCTAATGCATTTTTAGTAGTATTTTGAAATCATACTTCTATTTAAGTAAGTGTTGTGAATTTATATACATTATATCGTTTAATCGGATTAGTCATGTAGTTAATACATTTTTGTGAGACTATTTCTATTAAAATTTATTGTATAATCAAATTTCTTTTAACTTTTTTATTTTTAAATATTTTTTTTGTATGTAGATAAATTGTATTACTTCTAAAAGAAATGAAAACAAAAATTACATTAGTTCAAATGACAAAATAACTAGAATTGTCTTAGAAAACGCATAATCTAGAGCTAAACTAATATATCTATGTATCTTGTCAACTTTATGTGAGATTTACAAGTTTTAAATTTCGACATTCTTCCCACAATATCTTGAATGATATGTTGTCGTATACCATCAGCGCCCCTGTGCTCTTGAGAAAATAGTTGTTTGTTTCTTTTACACCAAAACATTGCCGATAGTAGTACAAAGCAAAGCTTGAATGATGTGTTTTTTTTATTTTTGGTCATTTCCCTCCTCCTATTACCAATTGTTGTACCTCTTGCCAATAAAATAGATGTTGTTTGTGGCCTAATTTGTTGATTAAAGGCAACAAAATAACTCTTAAAATGTTATATTCAAATAATAGATATGAATGAGTATCAACTTATTCAACACATAAAACATAATTCTCATCAACCTACAATCCAGTAGCTTTTAATCAATATTTAGTATGAAGCCTTTCTTGTATAACAAGCTAGCTAATGAAAGCAAGCATTTTCATGGCATATCTAGGCTATACCAGTGGACACCAATGAACCTGAGCATGTTGAGGTATGAGTAGATCATATGCTCTGGCTATTGAAAACTTCCCCCTACGCCCTGCACCCCTGCCTGTGCCACCCACCGCTGACCAACGCTTGCACCACCCTCCCCCTATTGTCCTTCCTTTTCATTTTTAGCCTAACAAACCCTAGTCCCCCCTCCTTCCCCATATGCTTGCCCCTCTCCCTTTTGTCTATGTCAATGCCATGCCCAACAGGCGATAGCAGCAACCCCCTACACCACCTACCTCACACGCCTCCTCCCTCTCTTCTCCTCTTCCTTTTCTTCTTCTTCTTCCCCTCGTCTCTACCTCAATTCTCCCTCGATCCCTCCCTTTCCATGCCAACCCTCTATTCTTTTTCTTTCCTTCTTTCCCCTATTTTTCCTTTGCCAGCCCTACAGCTCCCCTCCGCTTTCTCCACCACACCACTCTCCTCCTACACCCTACACCCTCCCTACATCGCCTTGAGCTGCCAATGCCAACCACCCTATGGCCTACCCCTCCCTTTTCCCTCCTTCTTCCATTCAACCCCCTTGTAATACCTCCTTATACACCTCTTCTCCTTCCTTCCGCCATCGCCTCAGCCTCCCCTCAACCTCCAGACACCACCCCAACACCCTCCCCGCACCACTTAACCCGAGCCACCTGCCCCTCCCCCTTTCCTCATCTCCTTCTTTCCTTTTCTTCCTCTTCTCCCTCCCTTCGCTACACCCTCTTCTTGCAGCCGTCATCTCCACCCGCCTAAGCCGCCACACTTCAACCCCCCAACCACCCCCTACACCCTGCCTCACCCCCGCACACAATAACCACCCCCTACACCCTGCCTCACCCCCGCACCCAATAACCACCCCCAACATTCCCCCCTCAAGCCTACCCGAGCCCCCTCCTCTCCTTCATTTTCCTTACCCATTTTGCCCTTTGCATGGTTCACCCTGCATGGCAGTGTGAGTTATGCCATGCCATTTGACACCTATTAGCCATAATTAAGGTATTAGATAGTTTAATTATGTTATATATATATAATTAGTGATTTTTAGTAAAAATTGATCTTATATTTGTCTAATATTGATATTTCACTTGTAACATTAACTTAGGTACAAAATTTTGGTGACATTAGTACTTCATGTTTGAGCATAAATGGCAATAATATATGGTATATGGGTATTTTGGAAATTTTGAAGGTGTGAGGGTGATTATACTAATAAATGTACATGCGAAGTGTTAAAGGGTGTTTAAGTGTGAAAATAAGGTTTGGTGGCATTAGTACTTCGTGTTTGAGTATAAATTGTGATAATATATGGTATAGGGGTATTTTAGTAATTTTAAAGGAACGAGGGTGGTTATACTAATAAATGTATATGCTAAGTGTTAAAGGGTGTTTAAGTGTGAAAATAAGGTTTGGTGGCATTAGTACTTCACGTTTGAGTATAAAAGGTGATAATTTATGGTATATGGATATTTTGGTAATTTTGAAGTTGCAAGGGTGATTATACTAATAAATGTATATGCTAAGTTTTAAAGGGTGTTTAAGTATGAAAATAAGGTTTGATGGCATTAATATTTCACTATTGGGCATAAATGGTGATAATACGTGGAATAGGGACATTTTGGTAATTTGAAGGTGCAAGTGTGATTATCCTATTAGATGTGCTAGCTATGTAAATGGGTGCTAAGTGTGAAGACAGGGTTTACTTGAACTAGTAATGCATGTGTTGAGCATGATTGATGAATTTATATGGTCTAAGGGTATTTTGGTAAATTTGAGGATGCAATAGTGGTTATGCTAATAAACGTGCATGGTAAAGGTTAATCGGTGTTGGGTGTGAGAATAGTAATTTATGGTCTCGGTAGCATCACTTTCAACATGGTTATCAATATTACATGGCTCAATGACCTTTAGTAGTTTGGGCATGTATTAGGATAATTATTCTGATGAACACATATGGGGAAAGCCCAACCCAATGGAGCTATGACTATAGGTGAGAAGAGTATAGTTGGTTGCTATGAATGGATATGGAGGTAAATGGTGATATGGCTGAGCAGCTTGTCCATTTTGGGAGCCCATGGAGTGTTAAAGAATAAGAGACTACCAAAAGAGTGGAATTAGGGTTTCTAGGAAGGCCTAATTTGGAATTTTAGCATAACACGAGCAAGATGGGAGAGTTAGGTTACAAAACCTTACGGGATGGATAATATGGGTAACGTATGCTTGGTTGTGGGAGTTTTGGGTCAATTAAGTAGTAGAGAAGGGGTTAGGTCTATTTGGGTCAAATCAGGGTTTTGGAGATTAACCCGTAAGGGCAAGTTGTTATCACATGTGAGGAACGGGGGAAATGGGCTATGGCCCATGAGTAAAAGGGTTCTAATGGCATGTTTGGGTTGGTGGATAATATTGGGGACTCAAGGGATCAGTGGGGAGTGTGGATATACTGGGTTGGGGAATTAGGGTTTCCATGAGGTTAGGTTTGGCCAAGGTGGTAGTAGGTCAGGATTCTTACATGGTTTGTGCATGGATGTGTATGTGATATATGAACAAATAAGACACTAATTATTTAAAGTAGAAGATCATTAAGCCAGCCCATGTGTAGGATATTTACCGATCCACCGGTTATAATAATGGATAGGCATGTTCTGCCTTGGATTGTATTATATCACCGATCCACTGATTATAATAGTGGTCAAGTGCGTTCTACCCTAGATTGTAGTATATCACCAATCCACCAGTTATAATAGTGGTCAGGTGCGTTCTGTCCTAAACTGTAGGACATTCTCGATCTGCCAGTTATAATAGTGGGGGTCCGCGCTTAATAATGAAACCCTTGGATGATATCAATATACAGAAAAGACACTAATCACTTATAATAGAACACCAAGTTGGTTTGGACTGTGTGTAGTATATTTACTGGTTCATTGGTTATACTAGTGATCATATACGTTTTACCATATATTGTAGTATATCACTAGCCCACCAGTTATAATAGTAGTCAGGAGTATTTGGCCCTAGATTGTATTAGGTTACTGATCCACCGATTATAATAGTAGCCAGAAGCGTTTTACCTTAGATGATATAGTCACCGGTCCACCAGTCATAATAGTGGGGTCTCTGAACCACATGGATATAAATCGAGTGATGGCTAATTATGACACTAATGGCTTGAATACAAATAATAATGAATAAATTAACATGTCCTACTTATGTGTGTGGCAATCTTATAGTGAAATTGTTGAGAAGTTTTATGGGTTGATTATTCTAGTTGTATTACAAAGAGCATCATTTGAATATTCTCATAATAAGTTGTGTTGCTTCTAAGTAAATGAGCATTGTGGCATATGATCTTGATGCATGTAGCTATCTAAATGGTTATTGTATTTCATATGACATATGTATTATTCCGTGATTATGTGTCTAACGTGTTGCATCTGATGGGTTGTGTGTGAGCCTTACATGTTAGTCTCGTATAAAGGGTTACTCAATATCTTAGTATGTAAGGGATTCTTTTCTTTGGCCTTTTCCTATTCAATGGGCAGTGGCCTTTACAAGTTAGCTTGCATGCTCCATTCAGGATTTATCTTTGGAATTGAGAGTGTAGGGTTATCTGGGGTGCTAACTAGTGTTTCGAATCGGGAAGTCTTTTTGTGTCTTTCTTGAAACTCTTTATATTTATTTTCTACTTACATTTTCTTTATAGCCACAATTAGTGGGTTTTATTTGGAATGTGAGTTAACCTTCCTAACTATTTGCGCTACTCTAATTTGTAAATGTATTCTTGAAATTTAATTATAGTATATTTTCTAGCCTTAGAACTTAGTATTAAAACGATTGAAGGAAACTGGTCGGGTACTAAGTGTGGCAATAACACCCCAAAATTTAGTGTACCTGCTTCTGCATAAAACTTTTTAAAACAAACTTTTTTCAATAATTAATTTTGGGGGTGTTACAGTATAGCGGTGATTTGCCCTGAATCTTAGATGTGAAAGCCCATTCTAAGAATAACACCTCTTCCCAGTTGATCCACTTACCATTGCCTTTATTGTATGCTTCAAACCACACCATTCCGTTCACATAATCATCAGCAAAAATAGTGTGAGTACGAGAAAGTCATACCGAGTAAATCACAATACCTCATAAAAAGGTAGCATACCCATATTATACATAATCACGCAATAATCCAAAAATCATGCTCAAGCAAAAAGCACAAGCCATGGCAATATATAATAACCATAGGATAATACATACAACATCACAGACTCATGCTTCGCAGTTAATCATAAAATCCACCTTACATCATAAAGATGTACACATTAGCCATATTTGACCAATCAAATAAATCCCAAACATCAAGGCTAACAAAATGAGGCAACTACTAACCCCATATTCCAAAACAATTCCAATTACTAAAAGTAAGGCACTGAGGCAACTACCAAACCAACAAATCCAATTCAAATACTTTTTATATTATTACATAATAGTTGCTTCTATTTTTAATTACTTAAGGGGATACAGTCAACCCATGAACACTGAAGTACACCCGATCATATTGATGTGCAGAGGCAATACAATACCCTTACTATATAACAGAGGGATATAGTAGTAAGTCTAGTCATACCAATATTAGCACAGAAAGGCAACACAATATCCTCTGAAATCGGTCACCTAATCCTTAAGTATCGATACTCTCTATAGATGACCTATAGGGTCCATAGGTCATCTATAGAGTAGATTGGGGCCTTACAAGGGCACAACAACACATGAGCAAACCAAAATCAATGAGGGATAGCTAATCCTAGATAATAATTATTTCCAACTCGAGGTATTTCACTGTAAGTATTAATATTTTATGAGCTGATCACAAATATCACATGCTACACAACAGTTTTTGTAACACCCCCCAAATTTACTACTAAAAAATTGCATTTTTTTAAAGTTTCAAGTGGAATCTAAGACAATAAACTTTGGGGTGTTACTGCTACACTTAGTACTGGACCAGTTTACTCTACCGTTCCGATACCAAGTGCTAAGGCTAAAACATTCCTTTACTTAAGTTTCAAGAATACAATTACAAATAAGAGTAACACAATATTTAGGAAGGTTAAATCACCTTCCAAATAAAACTCGATAAATGTGGTTACAAAATAAAGGCAGTGGAAAGGAATATATAAAAGAATATAAGGGAAAATACAGAGACCTCCAGTTCAAGTAACTGATAGAATCCCAGATAAACCTATGCCCTCAATCCCGATGAATAATCTTGAAATGAGCTTGTGAGCTAACTTGCAAAGGCCATTGCTCGTCGAATAAGCAGGGGCCCTGGAAATAAACTATAATACCTCCAAAATTCACTACAGAAAATTTTTTATTTATTAGAAGGTTCAACAGAAGCAAGTAAATCAAAACTTGTGAATTTTGGGGATATTATCGCCATGATTAGTACAAGCCCGGCCCCCGGATAGTCTTGTACTAATCATAAGGCTAAAGAAAGATTACCAACCATCGTAAATCAAACTCAAATCAAGGATTCATAAAAGCATTGAAACGTTCATAATGTAAAATTAGAGTATGTGTAAAGAGTTTACAATATAAGAGTACATAATTAAAATTCATCAGAAGGGATAAAAGCTACAGTATGATAAAACTAAGTCTGAATAAACCGATAAAAAATAAGGAACATAAAAGGGAAATCCAGCCACATCACTCTCAATCCCCAGGCCAAGTCCAACCTCAACTCTCAGCCCCGCCCGATGCCTCGTAAGCATCGAAGGCATCGAAAATAACATCACCTACCTGCACAAACTCAAAGGGGCCTTTTGCTCGTGGGAATGATCAGCACCCACAAAATGGGTGGTCAGTACACTACATATTGAGTAAGGTAACCATGCATCTAAGGCCAACACACAGAGGCATATAATACAAGCATGATCACATAAACAACATACAATCATTACACAGAATAAATGCCAAACTATAGTCCGGATAATAATAGTCATTAAACTCTAATAAATACTCATTTTTACACCATGCTTATTATCAATCCATACGATTACGAGAACCCCACTATTATAGTCGGTGGACCGGAAATATACAGGGCATACGCTCCTGACCACTATTATTTTTGGTGGATCGGTCTCTAGGGCAAAGTGCTCCTGGCCACTATTATTTGCTTGTGGATCGGTCTGGGCCCGACTCTTATGGTGTTTCACTATAAATACTTAGTGTCTTTCCCATGCCTTATCATAATTATGTTTGGTCTGTTGAGCACAAAATCTCCCACTATTATAGCTGATAGACCATAAACATACAGGGTACAATGCTCCTGACCACTATTATTGCCGGTTGATCGGTCTCTAAGGCACCCCGGCACATGGCCACTATTATTCACCGGTGGACCGGTCTGGACCTGTCTCAACAATCTTTCTCTTTAAATAATTAGTGTCTTACTATGTCTTATTCAACAAATTTCACCCTAGCCATGTATGTCACACTCCGTCTACTTTTATTCTCCTAAGAGGGCCCATCCCATATCTTGAGACTCTGCACCTCCTAACACTCCCTAGCATCATTTTCTTCTTCTCCTTACTCACACTAGAGGCCCAACTCCTAAGTGTGTGGGTCAAGGCCCACTACATTATGCCCTCCAAGTCCACTCACTACCTTACATTAGGGTTTTCTCCTAAAACCCTAAATTGGGCCATTATGGCCCATCCTTCTCCACCTTGCGCAACTAAGGTCGTTTAACACCCCAAACATCATATCCCTTGGTCAACTCACTTCCCCCTTTTCCATTTTCATCATTTCACCCCATTTCATTACATTAAATATCCTAGCATGCATGTCTTAAAGGCCCACATCACATAATATCATAATCACAACATATATATATATATATATGTATGTATGTATGTATTATACACATGCCATAAGAAAATACACGAGCATACCTCAACTCCAAGTTGTGCTATATATAAAACAGTTATAATATTTATCATAAGATACACAACATAACATGGTATATGGCATACAAGGCATATATCACACATATAGAGGGCCTAAGCTACATCCTTACCTAACACGACACCGGTCTTGGAGTACGCTCCTACGCCTCCTTAGGGTTTTGATTGGGTTCACCTATAAGAGGAAAAAACTAATGATTAATTTTTCTCCTACCAAAATTACTATTATTTCCTACTTTACTCTAATATTAAGGTTATTATTATTAAATAAAACTTTACAAGTAAAAATAGGGTTTTTATTCTCAAGTTAGTCTACTAGGTTATTACTAGTCAAAATAGGTTCATGCTAAGGTATTTATAGCCATATTTATATTATTAAAGCTAATAGCTTTAATACTACTAATAATAGTAATAATATTAGTTATAGCAAAAATAGTAATAATAATACTCATAGTAATAGAAACCCTAGTATTATTAAGGTTAAGGCTAATAATAGGGTTAGTAGTAAAAATAATAATATAATAATAGTAATATTAACAAAAATAATAATATTGCTAATGAGAATACTACTACTAATAATAATCGAAATAATGACAAGGTAAAGGTTCGAATATTTACAAAAATAATAATAGTAATAATATACTAAGGATAGCACTAATCACAATAATAATAAAAATAGTAATAAAAGTAATAAAGATAATAATAAAAAATAAGGATAATCATAATAATAGTTAAAATAGGGTTTCGACCCCTTTAATAATAATGGGATAAACATCTCGAGGCTACACTTAGTAATAATAAAAATAATAGTCATGATATAATAATAATAATAATAATAATAATAATAATGAGGATAATAACATAAATACAAATAAAAGAGATAATGATATCATAACTAGGGTTTTAAGGGTTAGGGTACCACCTAGCGTTGGTGGCGACCAAGCGGCGGCGGCAATAGGGAAAAGGAAAGAAGGGTGGAAAGTAGGTGGTTTAGGATAGGAGAGGGGGATTTGAAGTGGTGGAGGATGCCTAGGTTGAGAGGGTTGGAATGGTGGTGGTGGCGCAACCAGAGGCGGCGACGGTGTGGTGGCTGAGAGTGGTGGAGAGGGAGGAAGGGAGGAGGAGAGGGAGGTAGGGGAAAAGGAAGGTAGGGCGTAGGGGAGGCTCTGCTGGTGATTTTGGAGGGTAGAGGGAGTGGTGGTTGCGGTGGAAGTGGTGGCGGACGACGGCGTAAAGGGCAGTAGTGGGTGAATTGGGGTTGTTCGAATGGCCAACTTTGCACAGCCAAGGTGGCTTGTGCAGGGAGGATTGAAGGTGGTGAGGGATGTAGCTCGGTGGTGGGTGGTGTGGGGAGTAATTTGGGTAGTGGTTTGGGAAATGCCCCGAAAATTTCTAATTTTAAAAATTATATTTAAATAAGGTTTTATTAGAAAATTTAATTTAATAAATTATTTTTATTAAAATAAAAAGGAAATTAATTAGGGCTATTTAAGAAGAAAATAATAAATAATTTTTATTAGAAAAGTTTTGGGTACTTTAGTTAATTAAGGATATTATTTTGGAAATTAATTAAATAAATTATTTTATTTAAAATAAGAAGGAGAAAATAGTTTCAAATTAATGTTAAGTTTATAAATAATTTAATTGGAGAAAAATAGGGTGTTTTGCTAATTAAAATGAAATTTATGGAAAATCTTTCAAAAACCCTCAATTGGCCTAAAAAGGGATTTAAATATTATTTTATTTAAATATTATTATTTTTAAATATCCCAAATATCCTAATTAATTTAATTAACCCAACCCTCCTATTTTTCTTTTTCACTTTTCCTTTTTCCTTTCTTTTTCTTTCTTTTCTTCTTTTTCTTTTTCCTATCATTTTCCCCATTTGGGCCTGCCCTTCCCGCAACCCAGTTTTTCTCCCCTCCCTCCTTCCTTCGGCGCGGCCCAACCCGCACAGCGATAAGCCTCCTTCCTTCTCCCTCATCGCGCCGCGTTTTACTTCTTTTTCCCCTTGGACGCTGCGTTTTATTGCCCGTTTTAGTGATCGTGCCCGACCGGCCGGCTCCCCTTCTTTTCTCCCCCGAACCGCTGGTTCGCCCCCATCTTCTTCTTCCTTCTTCCCCAACCTCGTTCGACCTGCACCATTTCCACCGCCCCGTCCCTGGTTTTTTGCAGCCAATCACGCAGTTAACCGGCCGATACTCTTTTCCCTCTCCCCTTCTGACTCACAACCCATTGAACCAACCAACTCTCCCCTTTTCCTCGCGCAGTTTTTCCCCTCTCCCTGGCCTGCGCAACCATCCCTGCCTTTGAATTCCACCAGCCAAACAATGCCACCGGTGAGCCCAAGCCAACCTTCCTTATCCCCTCACCGATCCACATAACCCTAACCTCTCTTCTTTTCTCTATAAATACCCCCTTACACTACCATGTATCAAGTTTTTGGTCTCTAACCCATAAATCATCTCTTTTCGCCGCCTCCCCTTTAGACGCCAATTATGCCGCCTCCGGCCAACTTTGCCACCAACTCCGCCTACCAAACTCTTCCTTGCACCGCACTTTAGCTAACCAAGCATCCCATATCCCTCGATTCTTCCTACACAAGCCACCCTAGCTGTGCGAAGTCCCCTTCCCAATCAAACCATTTTTTGTCTTTGCCACCGCCGCCGCCGTGTTCCACCACCTTTAGCTGCGCCACCGCCTCCATTATGTCCCTCTCCCTCTAGGTAGTCTCAAACACCCCAACTCCCACTTTAATTCTCCCTATCTTTTTTTCCAGCATTCAACTTTTACCTTTTTCTTCCCTTTTTTCAGCCACTGCCGCCGCCGTCGTGCATCATCGCCGGTGCCGCCTGTCCCCACTAGCCTAAGGTTGAACCCTAGACCCTCTCAACCCCTTTCCCTATTTATTCAAGCCTTATTTTATTTTATTTCATTTATTTGAATATAAATACTATTATTATTATTATTATTATTTTCATTATTAATATGTATTATTATTATTAGTAGTATTAATGTTTTGATTATTATTTTTGTTGAGAGCTGAAGCCCTATTGTATTTTTATTTCAATTTTATTATTATTATTCTTATTATATCTATTATTACTATTATTAATATTAATATGTTATTAATATAATAATAATAATTATTATTATTTCTATTTCAAAATTGTTATTATTAATATTCCATTACTATTATTACAACTATTTTACCATTAGTGTTGCTATTTTTATTATTATTGTTATTTTTGTTGTTGTTGTTGTTGTTGTTGTTATTATTAGTATTAGTATTAGTATTATTTTAGTAAAGGGGCCGAAGCCTTTATTTTACATTATTTTTGAATAATATATTTATTATTATTATTATTGTTACTATTATTATTATTCTTATTATATTAGTACTTATATTATTTTTAGTATCTTTGATATTACTATTTTAGTACCATTATTATTATTAGGGTAAAGTCTTTAACCCTATATTATCAACTTTTATAATAATTCTATTATTTCTTATATCTTTAGAAAAGTTAGAAATTAGTTAATGTTATTTTTATTAATATGTTATTATTTTGTCAAAGCCCTAATGAGGCGTAGGAGCGTGCTTCAAGACCGGTGTCGTTTTAGGTAAGGGTATTACTAAGGCCTTTTGTGTGTTTATATGCATTATATGCTTCATATGCTATGCATTCTATGTTTATCATTATTAATTATGTCGTATGTGGTATGACGTGGAGTTAAAGTATGTTTTTGTACGGCATATGTACTATATGTGATGAAATATTGTGGTATGTGATGATATGTGTTGTGACCCTGTAAGACATGCATGTGAGGATGTTGATGTGGTTTGTGTAGGATAAAGGATAAAAAAGGAGGATGGATAAAGAAGTTGACCAAGGGATGTGAGTTGACCTAAGTATTATAATGATCCATGAGAGGAAGAGTAAAATGGGCAATTTATGGTTTTATAAGGGAGAATCTAGTTTATGGTTTTGTGTGGGAGAATATAACTTATGGTTTCTTATGAGAGAATCTAATTTATGGTTTCGTGAGGGAGAATCTAATTTATGGTCTTGTATGGGAGAATCCAATTTATGGTTTTGTATGGTTTTGTGTGAGATAATTTAATTTATGACGTTGTATGGGATAATCTAATTTATGGTGTTATGTGGGAGAATCTAATTTATGGTGTTATGTGGGAGAATCTAATTTATGATGTTGTAAGAGAGAATGTAATTTATGATGTTATATGGGAGAATCTAATCTATAGTTTTGTATGGGAGGATCTAATGTAGGGTTTTGTATGGATGAATGTTTGGGTTTTATATGGTTTGAGTGTAGGGTTTTGTATGGATGAATCTATGGTTTTATATGGTTTGAATTTAGGGTTTGGTAAGGATGAATATTTGGTTTTGTAAGGATTGAATGTAGGGTTGGTATGGATGAATCTTTATGGTTTGAATTTAGGATTTGGTATGGATGAATCTTTAGGTTTTACATGGTTTGAATCTAGGGTTTGGTATGGATGAACCTTTGGTTTTGTGTGGATTGAATTTAGGGCTTTGTATGACAGAATCTTGGGGTTTACATGAAAGAATTTAGGGTTTCGTATGGATGGACTTAGGGTTTTGCATGAAAAGTTTGAGAGGCTGCATGGGATGTGTAAAGTCTGCATGGGAGTGGAATTTATGTATGGAACGTTGATTTGGGATGTGAGGAAGGTAATGTAAGCGTGGTTTGGGTGTTTAAACACTTTGGGTGAAAAATAGTACGTGGAGCAATATAAGGGTGCATAGGAGACCGATCTAGGGTTTGTGTGGACAATTAGGGTTTGTTGTGGCTGCTTAGAGTTTTTGTGTTATCATGTGTATTTGTTGATTAAAGTGTAATTATGATTGTGGAATTTTATGATTTGTGATGTGTGAAGAGTAAAGGGAATGATTTATGCATGTCCAGGGTGAAAGCTTCTGAATAAGATACTTAAGACATTAATAACATAAAGTGGAAGATGTTGAGTCGGGCCCAGACCGATCCACCAGCGAATAATATTGGTTAGGACATGATGTCCTATGTGTTTCTGGTCCACCGGCTATAATAGTGGTCAGGCTTTGTACCTGTGCGTTTTCGGTCCACTGATTATAATAGTGGAGAATCCCATGCTCAACAAAACCAAACATATTTGTGCCAAGACATGGGAAAGACACTAATTACTTACAGTGGAACACCATGCAAGCAAGGGTCAGACTGGTCCACCGGCGAATAATAGTGGTCAGGTACTGCGGTATTCTGGAGACCGGTCCACTAGCAAATAATAGTGGTTAGTGCATGATGTCCTATGTGTTTTTGGTCCACCGGCTATAATAATGGGGTTCCTGTACTCGTGTGGATTTGATAAAAAGTATGGTGTGAATCGACTTTTGATCAGAGATTAATTAAGTAATTGAATCGGATTATATATGGGCCTTTATACTTTTACCTGAATGGTCATATGCATTTATGTTATTATGTTGGTGATTGCGCTCTTTTATTATTTTGCATTCTTTATGTGTTGTTATGTGTTGGCCTTAGTGCTCGGTTACCTTATTCAGTACGTAGCGTACTGATCACCTTTTTCATGGGTGTTGCTCATTCCTACGAGTAGTATGCCCTTCTAACTTTGTGCAGGTGGGCGAGGCTGAGTGTTGAGCATGTTTTGGCTCAAAGTTCGAGAGTATCGTGGCCGCATTTTTCTCTTCATGTGATTTTATTTCATTATGCTATTTCTTGTGTATCGAATTTACCCTCTTATGATTTATTACTCAATTGAGTATTTTAAACGAACATTTTATTGGTTGTAAGCTTATTTCTCTTTTGTAAATGAATTACAATTCTTTATGCGTACTCTAATTTTTGATGTATGATTCTTTCTAGTTCTTTTATGAACTTTTGGTTTGAATTAAATGTTAATATTTTCTCTAGCCTTAGCACTTGGTACTAAAATGGTCGGAGAGAACCGGTTTGGTACTAAGTGTAGTGGTAATATCCCTAGAATTCACCGGTTTTAATTTAAGAGTTTCTATTTAAAATTCTTCAGCTTTAAAAAAAAGAGTAGTGAATTTTGGGGTGTTACAGTTTGGATGGGAGCACTGAACGGCGGCGGTGCAACGGGCAGTTGAACAAGCGATGACGCACAAAAGGGAGCAGATTTCTAGGTTGAGAAAAATGGGTTGAATGGGGGAGGTTGAAGGGTATTTATAGGCCATGGATGAAGGAAAACAACAGAGGGGGAAGAGAGAAGGTGGGCGGTACGCGTGCAGGTCGCTGACTGGTGGCGCAAGGCCGGTGCAGGCCTATAAATTTGCAGGACCTATCAGCTCGGGATGGGGGAACAAAAAGGGGAGAGAGGCACGCATGAGGAGAGAGAGAGGGCATGATTGGGTAGGGAAGAGAGAGGGAATGATAGGGAAGAGGTTAGGGGTGGCAGGCCAGCGTACGACGGTGCAGAGGGCGCGTGCCTGCACCAGGAAATGGAGAAGTCAAGCGTCGGGGAGAGGGAAGGTCGGGGGAGAAGAAGGGTAGGCGGCCGGTTGGTCCAGGGAGAAAAGAAAGAAAAAGAAAGAAGCTGGACTGAGCCGATAGGCTGACGAGGGAGAAAAGGAGAGGGTAGCGGGCCTAGGTCGCGAGGGAGAAAGGAGGGGTTTGGGTCGCGAGGGTGGGCTAGCCCAGTTCAGAGAAGGAAAGGAAGAAATAAAAGGAGAAATGAGAGGAAGGAAAGAAAAGAAAAGAAAAGAGAGGGGAAAAAGAAAACGGGAAAAAAGGAACAAAAAAGAAAAATAGGTGGGTTGGGGTATTTAAAATATTTTGATATTTTAAGATATTTAAAAATAATAATATTTTAATAAAATAATAATTAAATACCCTTTTAGGTTAATTTAGGATTTTTGAAAGATTTTTCCTAAGTTCCATTTTAATTAGACAAACACCCCAAAATTTTCCCCAATTAAATTATTTATTAATTTCCTCTTGATGTTGCCTTAAATACTTCCTCTTATTTTAATAAAATAATTTATTTAATTAATGTCCCTAATAAATCATTAATTTGCCATAATTCTCTAAAGTAGGGTTTTGGGGTATTTCATAAACCCTTTAGTACAATGGTACCGAGTAACCCATTATATAAGACTAATATGTATGGCTCGCATGCAATATATCAGATGCATCACATCAATCACATGAACATTAAGTTATGCATATATTAACTAAAATGTGATAACCATTCATATGACCACATGCATCAAGATCATATGCTAACCATACTCGATCACTTAGGAATAACAAAAACTTACTGTGGGAACATTCAAGTGATGCTCTGAAATTCCCCAAAAAGTTTTTAATTTTAAAAATTATAGTTAAATAAGATTTTATTAGAAAATTAATTAAATAAATTATTTTTATTAAAATAAAAGGAATTTCATTAGAACAAATTAAGAAGAAATTCATAAGTATTTTAATTAGGAGGAATTTGGGTATTTTAGCTAATTAAGGATTTTATTTTAGAAATTAATTAAATAAATTATTTTAAGAAGGATAAAATAGTTCTAAATTAATATTAATTTTATAAATAATTTAATTGGAAACAAAATTTGAGTGTTTTGCTAATTAAAATGGAATTTATGGAAAATCTTTTTAAAATCCTAAATTAGCCTAAAAAGGAATTTAAATATTATTATTTTTAAATATCCAAAATATACTAATTAATTTAATTAACCTAATCCATTATTTTTCTTTTTCCTTTTTTTCCCTTTTCCTTTTCTTTCTTCCTTTTTTCCTTTTTCTTTCTTCTTCTTTTCTTTTTCTTTTTCTCCTCCCCGACCTGGGCCAGCTTGCGGCCCAATTCTGCTTTTTCCTTTCCTTCGGCGCGACCCAGCCCGCGTAGCCACCCCTTATTCCTTCCTTTTCAGCACTGCATCTTGCCTCTGGTTTCCCCAAAACGCCGCGCTTTGTTTAGAGAATTTTAACTAGCGCTGCCGGCCGGTTCTTCCCTTTTTTTCCTTTCTTTCTTTTTCTTCTAGACCGCCGGTCCAACCCCCCTTCTTCTTCTTCCCCAGCCCGATCGCACCTGCAGCTCCGTCGACATGCACAACCGCCCTTGTGCCCTGGTTTTTCGTCGCCGTTGACCGGTCGTTTCGCTCCTCTCTCTCCCCTGCTAACTCGTTGACCTTTTCGCCCAACTAACTCCCCTTATCTTCACACGTTTCTCCCTCTCCCAGTCAGCCGACCCTGCCATGTTCGACCTAGAATTTTGTCGGCAATTATCGCCATTGGCGAGCTTAACTGATCTACCCTTAGGGATGGCAATTTTTCCCGCGGGTCCGGGGCCCCGTCGGGGATTCCCCGTTCGGGTTCAGGTTCGGGGAGAGAATTCCGGGATCGGGTTCAGGTTCGAGGATTCTTAATGGGAATTTTTTCGGGAATGGGGCAGGGATGGGTTTGGGGTCCCCATCCCCGAACCTGCCCCGAAATTTATATATATATATATATATATATATATATATATATATATATTATAATTATATATATATATATATAATATAATTTTTTATAGAATATAAATTAAAAATATTATATAAAAAAATAGTTTGAGGATCGGGGATGACATTGGGGATCGGGTATAAAGTTGAGTTTCAGGGATTGGGTCAGATTTTAAGAACGGAAAATAAATCGAGGATTGAAAATAGATCATGGATCGGGTCGGGTATGGGGATTTGATCCCCGTGGGGATCGGGTCGAGGAATCCCCAATAAAAAAATCTCGGGGATCAGGTCGGGTTTGGAAATTATTTTCCTTATAGGGTTCGGGGATGGGGATGGGGTCCCCGTCCCCGACCCGCCCCGTTGCCATCCCTACCTGCCCCGATTCCCCTGTATCCCCTTCGACCTTATTCCCCACCCTTAGCCTATAAATATCCCCATACCAACCCTGAAATCGAGTTCTGTTTTCGAACCCAGAAAAATGACCATTTTCGCTGCCGCCCTTTTAGACATCATTTCCGCCGCCTCCGACCAACTTCGCTGCCCTCTCTGCCAACCTTACTCATTCTTGCTCCACCCTCTAACTAACTAAGCCTCCCTAATTCCTCGATTTTTCCTGCACAAGTCTCCCCGACTGTGCGAACTTCCCTCCCTAATTAACCCTCTCTTCTACCTCTATCGCCCTTCAAACCACCATTAGCCACCTCTTCTGCTGCTTCCGTCGTTCCTTTCATCTTCCAATCTATTCTACAGACCCTCCTCTACCTTCCCCTATCTTTCTTTTCCTCTCCTTCCCTCTCCTCCTCTCTTTCTCTTCTTCTTCCTCTTTCGGCCGCCACCTCTACCGCTGTGCTCTGCCGCCCCTCGTCACGCCACCACCTTCACTTTACTCCTCTCAGCCTAGGCTACCACCATCACCTCAACCTCCACCCTTTCTTCTCAAACCTTAACTTTTCCCCTTTTACCCTCTTTTCCAGCCACGGCTGCCGTGCACCACCGCCAGTGCCACCCATCTCTACCGACTCAATGTGAAACCCTACACCCTCTCAGCCCTTCTTTTCTATTTATTGAAATTTATTATGTTTTTATTCTAATTTCCAATATTTATTCAATAATAATAATAATTATTATTATTATCATTATTATTATTAGATGTAATATTATTGATAAATTTTGTTGGTAGGGTTGAGATTATTCTTGAGTTAATTAGATTGTTAGTTTCAAATTTTAGGAATTTATTTGAATTATTATAAGTTTATTATCATTATTAATATTAATATTATTAGTATAATTATTTTATTATTTTAGTAATTATTTAAGGAGGGGCGAGACCTAAATTTTTAATTAGGTTTCTCACCCTTGTATTTTTTATTACTATTATTACTATTTTTACTATTATTATTATTATCATCTTTATTATTTTTAATATTATAAGTAATATATGTTATTAATATTATTATTACTATTATTGAATAGTACTTTCATTATTTGGGGTAGGGTCGAAAACCCCACCTTGTAATTTTAGGATTATATTATTATTATTATTATTATTATTATTATTATTATTATTATTATTATTATTATTATTATTATTATTATTATTATTATTATCTTACTAACATTATTTTGGTGAAGGGTAGAAACCCTTATATCACCATTCGTTTTAAATTACATTAGTATTTTTAGTAGTATTTTGTATAATTAATTCTAGTATAGTATTATTTTAATTAAAAATTAAGTCTTAGGATAAGTTAGTAAATAATAGCATTTTTAGGAGGGAACCTAATTCTAGCATTTTCCCCACAATAGGTGAGCCCAGTCAAAGCCCCAAAGTGGTATAGGAGCATGCTCCAAGACCAGTGACATTCTTAGGTAAGGGGTGCTAAAGCTATTTGTGTAATATGTGATTTATATGCCATGTGATATGAGTTATAGTGTACGTTATGTGTTTATTGTATAATTATTATGAATGCAACATGATATGGAGTTGAGGTATGTTTGTGTAAATAAATGGTGGCATGAGAATGATGTGTATAAATGTGTAATTATTATGGTATTATGTGGCCTTGATACATGCATGATAGGGTTATAAAATAATGATGGGGAGATGCATGGTGTTAGGGTTTTGCATGGAATCGCATGGTGTTAGGGTTTTGCATGGAGTAGTGGTTGCATGGTGGTATTAATGGTTGCATGGTGGTATTAGGGTTTGCATAGTTGTATTAATGGTTGCATGGTGGTATAGGGTTTGCGTGATGGTATTAATGTTGCATGGTGGAGTTAGGGTTTTGCATTGAAGTTAGGGTTTGCATAGGAGTTAGGGTTTGCATGGGAGTAGGGTTTACGTGGAGTTAGGGTTTGCATGGGTGTTAGGGTATGTCGTGATTAATTGTGGTGGTGGTGGTTAACTAGGGTTGGAGTAGTTAACCTGAGTTGAAGAGTAAGCATGGTAGGAGTCTAACTTGCATGTCTTAGTGGGTTTTATGAATAAGAAACTTAAAACACTAATTACGTAAAGTGGAAGATGTTGAGTCGGGCCCAGACTGATCCACCGGCATAATAGTGGCTAGGTACTATGGTATCCTGGAGACCGATCTACCGGCGTATAATAGTGGTAGGGTATGTGACACGTTCCTACCCGCAAGTGCACGGGGTCAGAGTAGTAGTCAAGGTCGATCCCACAAGGATTGGTGAATGACCACTAGGACAATGATAGAACATAACTATGTCTAAACTACGAGATGATATGAAATAATAAATTGTAAGCTAAAATAACTAAATAAGCTAAAAAGAAAGGAAAATAGCACTCAAGTCACTCAAATAAATAGAAGAGCTAAGGTTCCGGTTCATCGCCCCCGATCCTCACATGTAATTGAAGATCACATCACAAAATAATTCAACAATCATAATCAATCATGCCAACAAGGATAGAAAGTGTTGTGCTTTCTCAAGCCACAACCACCCTATTACATATCTATGGCCCTAACTATCTCTAGCTTAGAGTCTAATAGAATGTAATGCATTAAAGTCTATAAAGTTTCCTCCTTTATTGTTGAAGAGGTCAAATCGATCGTCTCTCGACCTACAATTTAATCTCCCGTTGTGCTATTGGGTCTAATACTGGATTATCTCTCGATCTCACCGGTATTTCCCACACCGAAAATCAGAACCCGGCCGTGGTTCAAAAATTCGACAATCAATCAATAACACAACACATACATTATGAATTGAATAAAAAAGGATGCAATAATTCAACACATTAGGATCGGGGAAAATTCCCCTTCACCTTAGCACAAGATCTAGCCCATCAAATTCATAGCAAGAATATTAAAAACAATAAGAGATTCCATAGATAAAGAAAATATCATTAGATAATACCCTTGATGTTCACAAATTCTTGCAAAAATTAACTTCTTGAATCTCCGCCTCTAATTTACAAGAGAGATCTTGATGAATTGGGGAAGAGGATAGAGAAGAGAGAAAAGAGAGGGAGTGGAGGCTGCCTCGAGCTATTAGAATAAGAGTTTTTTACACTACCGCCTCGTGGATTGCTAGGGTTTCCGTAACGATGGGCTTCCCGTGTCAGCTTTGACCATAATTCGTATTTTGACCATAACTTTTTCATCTTAACTCCGATTAAGCTGATTTTGGATGCGTTGGAAAGCTATTAAAAATATCTAAAACTTTGATGTTGAAAGCTTCTCCAAATTCAGACCTTTTCTTGGTCTAAATTTCACTTCTTTCAGGCCCATATACTTTAAATATGCATTCTTTCTTTTTCCACTTTAACTTTTGCTCCTCTTTGCTCCTTTTTTTCTCCTTTCTTCTCCCTTTAAGGTTATTCTTGTTCTTCATCCTTCATGATTATTTTTGTTGCTTGAGACCCTGCAATTTTCACAACACAAAGGCAGTAACAAGAACAAAAAGGGAGAATTCTGACTGAAATTAAAGATAAAAACTCTTATAAACCTTAGGAATAAGATGTAAAAGTCACACTTATCAGTATGTTACCCTAGTGACCGATCCACCGGCTAAAATCGTGGGGGGTCCCTAGCTCAACAAACCAAACCATATATGTTGTTAAGATGTGCGAAGATACTAATGACTTACAGTGGAACATTGTGCGAGAAGGAGCCAGACCGATCCACCGGCATATAATAGTGGTAGGGCATGTACCCTAAGTGATCGATCCACCAGCTAGAATAGTGGACAGGAGCCAAAAGTGCCCCAGAGACCGATCCACCAGAAAAAATAGTGGGGTTTCCGTACTCGTATGGACTTGATAAAGAGTATGGTGTGAAAATAAATTCGATAAAGGCTTGATGAAGTAAATAATTTGATCTATATTGAATCATGGTTTTTCACATGAGCATTTATTTTACCTTATGCTATTATGATTGAATTCTATGCTCCTTTATTATTATGCATTGCTTGTGTGAATTTTGTATGTTGGCCTTAGTGCTCGGTTACCTTACTCAGTACTTAGCGTATTAATCGCCCGTTTTATGGGTGCTTATCATTCCCACGAGCAGAAGGCCCATCTGACTTATTGTAGGTAGGAGACGCTTATTTCGATGTTATTGATGTCTATGGGGCATTAGGTGGGGCTGAGTGATTATGGGCTGGATCTGGTCCTAGAGTGGTGTGGTCATTTTTCATTTGAGATTATTATTCTTATTTTCTTTAATTATGATTGACGCTTCATAAAAAATTTTATTATTGTAGTTATCTCTTTTCCCTGAAAAACTAACTCTCATATTTTGGATTGTGTAAATACTTATGCGTACTTTAATTTTCGTATTTATGAATTTGGATTATTAATGATGTTATATGTAATGTTTCTTAGCCTTAGCACTTGGTACTGGAACGGTATGAGTGAATCGGCCTAGTACTAAGTGTGGCGGTAACATCCCTAGAATTTATGGTTTTAAATTATAAGTCTTGTTTTAAAAAAAAATGTGTAAATTTTGGGGGTGTTACATGCTCTTTGTAGTATAATTAGAAAACCACATCATCCTTAATTGGAGGAACAACTCACCTAATCAGCCTACACCTTCTTGATGACATACACATCAGTATATCATATTAGTTCATTCATTATTATCTGGACTCATGATATTAGTGTAATAATGTAGTCAACTCATGAATTCTATATCCACATGGGTTTAGGGACCCCATTAATTTCATCGGTAGACCGATCAACAAGGTACAACCCCAGGGTAGAACGCTCCTGTCCACTATTCTCACCGATAAACCGATAATAAGATAGAATGCTTCCGACCACAATTCTCATCGGCGGATCGGTAACAAGGTATAACGTGAAATGCCCCGAAAATTCTAATTTAAAAAAAATTATAGTTAATTAAGGTTTTATTAGAAAAATTAATTAAATAAATTATTTTTATTAAAATAAAAAGGAATTAATTAGGGCAAATTAAGAATAAATTTATAAGTATTTTAATTATGAGAACTTTGGGTATTTAGCTAATTAAGGATTTTATTTTGAAAAGTCATTAAATAAATTATTTTATTTAAAATAAGGAGGATAAAATAGTTCCTAATTAATATGAATTTTATAAATAATTTAATTGAAGAAAATTAGGGTGTTTTACTAATTAAAATCTAATTTATGAAAAACCTTTCAAAAACCCTAAATTAGCCTAAAAGGAGATTTAAATATTATTTTATTTAAATATTATTATTTTTAAATATCCCAAATATTCAAATTAATTTAATTAACTCAACCCTCCTATTTTTCTTTTTCCTTTTTCCTTTCCTTTCTTTTTCTTTCTTCTTCTTTTCTTTTTCTTTTTCCCCCCGAATTGGGCTTGTCAGCCGTCGGCCCAATCCCCTTTCCCTTCCTTTTCCTTTCTGGGCCCAAATCCTCTGTTCATTTCTCCTTCAGCGCGGTCCGCCCCAGAACTCCATTCTTTGTTCCTTTTTCCACCGAAACGCGACGTTTAATTTAAACGCCCCTCACCTCGTGCCCGGCCGATTTTCTTTCTTTCCTTTCTTTTTTTTTGACCGACCGGTCCACCCCCAACCTTCTTCTTCCCCAGCCCTTCACACCTGCCACTCCAACGACCTGCACCGCCGCCCCATCCCTAGTTTTTCACCACCGATCGCGCCATTGACCGATCGTTTCGCTTCTCCTTCTTCCCTGCTTACTCGCCAACCATTTTGACCCAGCCACATCTCCCATTTTCTTGCTCAGTTTCCCCCTTCTTCCTGCGCATACCCTACCCCGAATTTAACTACCACGGGCGACCAAAAACCTACATGCCCTATTCCCATGCCGACCCACAGAACCCTAACCTCTCATCTAAGATCTATAAATACCCCTCACTATCTCGATCTCGGGACTTTTTCCTACAACTCAGAATTTCCCGACCTTGCCACTGCCGCCCCTTCAAACGCCATTTTTTCTGCCTCCGGCCAACACCGCCGCCCGTTCTGGCCACCCGAGTACTCCCTACACTGCCCTTTAACTAACTACGCCTCCCATATCCCACGATTTCCCCTGCATAAGCCACCCCGGCTGTGCAAAGTTTTCTTCCCAATCAATCCATTCATCTACCTCTGCCGCCCTTCGAACCACCATTAGCCACCACTTCTGCCGCTGTCGCCGCTCCTTTCACCTCCCAACCTGTTTTGCAGACCACCCTCTACCTTTCTTTTCCTTTTCCTCCCTCTCCTTCTCTCTTTCTCTTCTTCTTCCCCATTTGGCCGCCACCGCCGCCACCGCCTTTGGCTGCGCAGCCACCTCCATTATGTTCCTCTCCTTCTAGGCAACCATAATCACCTCTACTCCCACCTTCATTCTCCCTATTTTGTTTCCAGCCTTCAACTTTTCCCCTTTTCTTCCTTTTTTCTGGCCACTGCCGCAACCGCCATGCACCACAACCGGTGACGCCTGTCACCACCAGCCTAAGACTGAACCCTAAACCCCCTCAACCCCTTTTCACTATTTATGCAAGCCTTAATCTATTTTATTTAATTTATTCAAAATATATTACTATTATTATTGTTATTATTATTATTATTATTATTATTAATGTTTTTATTATTATTTCTATTGAGGGCCGAAGCCCTATTATATTTTTTATTTCAATATTATTATTATTATTATTATTATTATAATTGTTGTTATTATCTTTATCATTAATATTAATATATTATTATTATTATTATTATTACTATTTTGAAATTATTATTATTATTATTTCATTATCATTATTACAACTATTTTACTATTAGTGTTGCTATTATTACTATTATTGTTATGCGATTATTATTAGTATTATTATCCTTATTATTATTATTTTTTTCATTGTTGGTATTATTTTTCTATATATTGTGCCTATTTTGAATTGTAGTAGTGGTATTATAAATATCAAGTTTTATTATTATTAGTGTTATTATTATTATTATTTATTAAGTTTATTATTATTTAATGTAGGGTTGGAACCCTACTTCATTTTATCTTCGATTGTTATCATCATCATCATCATCATCATTATTATTATTATTATTATTATTATTATTATTATTATTATTATTTCAATATTATTATGGCTTTTATGATTACTATTATTACTATTTCATTATTCTTATTGTTACAAAATTTTGTTATTTATTTTACTAATGTTATTATTAGTATTATTTTGGTAAAAGTGGGTCGAAGCCCTTATTTCACTATGTTTTTGAGTAATGCCCTCTTTATTATTATTGTTACTATTATTATTCTTATTCTTATTAATATCATCATCGTTATTATTTTTAGTATCCTTGCTATTATTATTGTGGTATCATCATCATTATTATTAGGGTAAAGTCTTCAACCTTATATTATCAACTTTTATAATGTTACTATTATTTCTTATATCTTTAGCAAGATAGTAATTAGTTAATGTCATTTTTATTAATATGTTATTATTTTATCAAAAGCCTAATCTTAGAATAAGTTAGTAATTAATAGTATTTTTGGTAGGAGGGAATCTAATTTTTTAGTTTTTCCCTAATATAGATGAGACCAGTTAAAGCCCTAAGGAGGCGTAGGAGCGTACTCCAAGACCAGTGTTGTTTCAGGTAAGGGTGTTACTAAGGCCTTATGTGTGTTTATATACATTATATGATTTGTATGTTATGCATCATATGGTTATCATTATATTGATTTCATGTGTAGTATAGCGTGGAGTTGAAGTGTGTTCATATGTTGTTAAATGGCAAGTGTATTATGTATATGTGATGAAATATTGTGGTATGTGATGATTGGTTTGTGACCCTTTAGATGTGTATGTGAGGATGTTAATGTGGTTTGTGTGGGGAAAGGATGAAAAAGGAGGATGGGGAAATAAGTTGACCAAGAAATGTGAGTTGACCTAATTATTTTAATGATCCATGAGTGGAAGAGTAAAATGGGGAATTTATGGTTTCGTGAGGGAGATTCTAATTTATGATGTTACATGGGAGAATCTAATTTATGGTTTTGTATGGGAGAATCTAATTTATGGTCTTACATGAGAGAATCTAATCTATGGTGTAACATAGGAGAATATAATCTATGGTTTGTATGGATTGAATTTAGGGTTTTGTATGGAGAAACCTTAGGTTTTGTGTGGATTGAATTTAGGGTTTTGTATGAAGGACCCTTGGGTTTTGCATGAAATAATTTAGTATTTTGTATGGATGAATCTAGGGTTTTACATGGCGGATTTTATGGTATTGCATGGGAGAATATAATCTAGAGTTTTGTATTGATGGATTTGGGGTTTGCATGGGTGAATCTAGGGTTGCATGAGAAAGTTTGAAGGTTTGCATGGGAAGGTTAGCGTCTGCATGGGAGTAAAGTTTACGTATGAAAAGTTGACTTATGATGTAAGGAATGTAATATAAGAGTTATTTGAGTGTTTGGAATTTTTGGGTGAAAAATAGTATATAGGACATTATAAGGGTATGGAGGAGACCGAATTAGGTTTTGGAGTGATTAACTAGGGTTTGGAATGGGTAATTATGGTTTGTTGTGGTTAATTAGGGTTTGGTGTGGTTAACTAGGGTTTTGATATGGCTAACTAGGGTTTGGTGGTAACATGTGTGTATTTGGGGAATAAAGTATGATGATGAATATGGGATCGATGGTTGTGAAAAATGGGGTGTCAAAATGATTTGGGTTGTGTGAGGTGGAGTAGGATGGGCCACTTAGGCCTAAATTAAGGTTTCCAGGAAAAACCTTAGAGTAAGGAAATAAGTGGACTTGGAGGTGTGTAGTAGTGGGTCTTGACCCACATATTTTGGTGTCGGAGTTCTGGTGTGAGTTTGAGCATAGAGGAAAGGTTTTTGGACAAGTTAGGAGGTGTAGGGTTTTCATGATGTGATACAGGTCAGTTGGAGGATAAGTGTAAAGGGAGTGATTCATGCATGTCTAGAGTGAAAGCTTCTGAATAAGATACTTAAGACATTAATTATGTAAAGTGAAAGAGTATTGAGCCGAGCCCAAACCGATCTACTGGCATAATAGTGCCCAGGTACTACAGTATCCTAGAGACCGATCCACCGACGTATAATAGTGGTAGGGTATGTTACCCTAATGACCAATCCACCGTCTAAAATAGTGGGGGATCCTGAGCTTAATAAACCAAACCCTTCAATTTGTTAAGACATGAGAAAGATACTAAGTATTTACAGTGGAACATCGTGCGAGAAAAGGGGTCAGACCAATCCACCGGCATATAATAGTGGTAGGGCATGTACCCTAAGTGACCGATCCACCAGCTAGAATAGTGGCCAGGAGCTGAAGTGCCCTGGAGACCGATCCACCGGCTAAAATAATAGGGTTCCCGTACTAGTATGGACTTGATAAAGAGCATGGTGTGAAAATAATTCGATAAATGATTAATTAAGTAATTAATCTGGACTATATTGGATCTTGGTGTATTCACCTGAATGTTCGTATGCCTTTATGTTATTATGTTGGATTATACTCTTTTTATTATCCTGCACGGTTTATGTGAATTTTGTGTGTTGGCCTTAGTACACGGTTACCTTACTCAGTACGTAACATACTAATCACCCTTTTCATGGGTGTTACTCATTCCCACGAGTAGTAGGCCCTTCTAGCTTTGTGCAGGTGGGCGAGGCATCAGTCGGGGCTGAGTGTTGAGCTTGTGGTTGGCTCAAGTTCGAGAATGTCATGGCCATATTCATTCTTTATGTGATTTATGCCCATGTGTTAATTCTTTTGTATCGGATTTACCCTTTTTGATTCATTACTTGTATTGAGTATTTTAAATAAACTTTTTATCGATTGTAAGATTATTCCCTTCGAGAAATTTTGATTTCGCACTCTGATTTCTTTCTTATTATTGATTACAATTCTTTACGCGTACTCTGATTTTTTATGTTAAGATCTTTCTAGTTCTTTTATGACCTCTTGGTTTGAGTTTAATGACAATATTTTCTTAGCCTTAGCACTTGGTACTAAAACGGTCGGAGAGAACTGGTCTAGTACTAAGTGTGGCGGTAACATCTCCAAAATTTATAGGTTTCCAATTTTAAATTATTCTGCTTTTTTTCTTAAAAAAAGTAGTGAATTTTGGGGTGTTTCATAATGGGTCTCGACCCACATGGCGTTTCCCTATAAGTAATTAGTGTCTTTTCATAGGTTATTATTGTCCAAGAGCTTTATTACATGAGTTCGGGACCCCACTATTCTCACTAGTGCATCGGTAAATAAGGTACAACCCTAGAATAACATGCTCTTAACCACTGTTTACATCAATGGATTAGTAAATAAGGTACAACCATCCTTGAATCAAGCGATCTTCCACTTTAATTAATTAATGTTTTTTCATAGTTATTATCATTCAATGGTTTTAATTACTTGAGTGCGGAACCCCACTATTTTCACCGGTAGATTGGTAAATAAGGTACAACCGGGCCTGACTCAAGTGATCTTCTACTTTAAGTGATTAGTTTCCTATTTGTGTCTTATTTATTTCAAATACCACACACAATTATGCACAACTCGAGTACGACTGCTACCCTACTACCACCCCGGGCCTACTATCCCCTTGGAAACCCTAGTTTCCTAATCCTGAGCACATCCTTACCCCCTAATGATCCTTTAAGCTCCCAAATTATCCAACAAACCCAAATCTATCATTAGAAACCCTCTTATCGTGAGCCATAGCCTATTTCCCCTATTTCTCACATATGACAACAATTGGCCTACGGGGTTACTCCTAAAAACCTTAATTTTCCCTAGTTAGCCTAGCCCCTTCTCTACTACTTGTTTAACCCAAAATTTCCACAACCAAACATATTTTACTATGCTTATTCATCCCCTATAGTTCAGTAGCCCGATTCCTCCATTTCATACATGCGATAATAACCTCCAAAAATGGCCCCCTCTCGAAATCATGATTTTCCCATGGTAGTTGTAATAGCTCCCACTTATCCCACCTGGCTATCAAATTTAGTACACAATCCCCAAATATCATGATTAACATCATAGTTTAGAGGTACAACCTAACTCCCCATTTCATACATGTGATAATGACCTACCCTTAGGGTTCGCTCTCTGACCTACCAAAACCCTAGTTCCACCTTTTTGGTAAACTTTCATCCCTTAGTACTCCAAGGACTTCCTCAAATGCGCAGAGCTACCCAACCATGTCATCATAACCCCCCATATCCACTCTTAATCGACCCCTACTATTCTTATCGATGGTCATAACTCCCTCTTCGTTTGACTTGCCCCATGCATGCTTATTAGAACAAGCACCCTAGTACATGTAAAATTACCAAAATGTCCCTATGCCATATAATATTGATAACCATACTAACATAGATGATACCAAGATAATAAACTCCTATTGTCATATCCAACACCAATTAATACTTATCATACATATTTATTCGGATAACCACCATTGCACCTTTAAAATTATCAAAATGCCCTTAGGCCATATAATATCAACATTCATACCCAAATACATGTCACTAATACCATAAACCCCTATTTTCACACTTAGCATCAATTATTACTTATTATGCATATTTATTATGGCAATCATCATTGCACCTTCAAAAGTACCAAAATGCCCCTATGCCATATGATATCAACATTCTTACCCAAACATGTGTTACTAATACCACAAACCCTTAATTTCATACTTAGCACCAATTATTACTTATCATACATACTTTTTAGGATAACCACCGTTGCACATTTAAAATTACAAAAATGCCCCTAGGCCATATAATATCAACATTCATGTCCAAACATGTGTTACTAGTAACTCAAACTCCTACTTTCATATTTAGCACAAATTATTACTTATCATGCATATTTATAATGATAATCACCGTTACACCCTCTGTAACACCCCAAAATTTACTACTCAAAAATTTTGTTTTATTTAAAAATTAGTGGAAGTAAAAATCGTAAATTTCGAGGATGTTACTGCCACACTTAGTACTACACCAATTTCCTCCTACCGTTCCAGTACCAAATGCTAAGGCTAAATATCAAATACGATTTCCTCAAAATCAGACTTTATCTAAATCAGAGTAGCACAATAAACTCTTTATAAGAATAAAATCCACTATTAGTAGTTATAATAATAGAGATCATTCTAACAAGGAAATAAAAAGGCAAAAGAGAAACCCTGAATCATTCTCGAACAACCCTTACACTCTTACCCAATTCCTACTTGAATAACACATGTAAGGGAAACTGCTAATTGAATAGGCAGGGAGCCACAAATGGAACCCTTAAGTACTATGGTAATGAGTAACCCCTTTATACCAAACTAAAAGGTAGGGTTCGCATGCAACACATCATACATAAACAATATAAAATGATAACATACAGACTAATACACGAGGTAACACCACATACAATAAGAAATACATAACACAACATTCATGTACTTAGCAATTCCATCATATGCCGAGAGAGAGAGACATGCACCAAGGCTGAACTTGTATTATAGCAATAGATCATGAGGATGAAAGTAACTCTTTTGGTCTCAATCCATTAAACGAATATCATTCCATATCATCTCCCGAATTATATCAATGTGAGTGCGGGAACACCACTATTATAGGCGGTGGACCAAAATATTCATCTAGATAGAGGGCACCTGGCCACTATTATTTGCTAGTGGACTGATCTCCACGGTAGAAGGCTCCTGACCATTATTATTTGCTAGTGGACCGGTCTTACCCCGACTCGCATGATCTATCACTTTAGATGATTAGCGTTTTCCATTTAATTAGCACAATAAGTCCATTTATTTAACTTGAGTGGGAGATCAAGATCCCGGAGACGCAAAGGTACACCGATCATATTGGGGCATACAAGCTACACAGTACGCTTTAACCATCAACCTAGGGATACAAAGATACCTTGGTCGCACTGGTGCATACAAGCTACATAGTACCCTACAGACAATGACACCTAATCCATAAGTACGCATACCCCCTAAATAGGTTCGTAGAGCTAGATAGAGTAAGATGTAGGGCCTGGCTAGGACACTAAGGCACACCACCAAATACTAGAATAATCGTGGGCTAAACCACGTTTTTAGGGTAGTGACCCCTAATGAACCACCGTTCCCGATCTCGAGGTCTTCTACTTTAATTATTAGTGTCTTAATTAAGGTAACCACGAGAAACACAACAACCACATACTTACTTGTTTCCCTTTGTTTACGTTATTATTAAGTAATCTTTATTCATACAGTTATCCATGTTAACCTAAGAAACCACTAAGGCCATCCTTATATCATCCAATTCCAATTCAGGATTTGTTTCCATTTACACATAAGCCATAAGGGATTCATCACATAATGATCATAATACGGTCTTAGAGTTCAGTAGTCTACATTGAAGGGATCATGGCACACTTAACCCTAACATGCCCTTATTCCACACCCAATACACAATACCGTGCATGATTAATGATTAAGACACCTCTTTCATGAATATGAGATGAACACCATATCACAACCTTAGTTGTCCATACAACCTTAGGTTATGCCAAGTTCTTGTGATACTTACTGATCTGTCAAATCTCCTTAATTTATTATTCCATGTTACTTATGTCTGATTACGGAAACTCATTTAGTCCATTGATATTTTATATGCAAGTTATCGATTTACCCCCATCCTCCTTGCCCAATTACTGGAATACCCTTTGTCTATAAATTATCAAGTCATTCCTTTTTATTTGCCAAATTACCATATTACCCTTCATATTTGCATAATTATCAACTTTCCCTTGCATTTATTAGACTCCCCAATTATCCTCCATACTTATTAAATCACCCACTTTACCCCTCATACTTATTAAATTACCGAGTTATCCTTCTAGTTGGTTAACTTACTGAACACCCATTTACACTTGTTTAAATTACTAAATTGCCCCTCAAGCTTATTAAGTTACCAAACCACCCTTCATACTTTTTGCATTTACCATATTTTCCATTTAGTTAGTTAAATTACCAAATTGTCCTTTATACTTATTAAATTTACCAAGTTGCTCTTTTGGTTGGTCAAACTACCAAATTGTCCTTATTTATTAAAATTGCCAAATTGCCCTTTTGATTGGTTAAATTATCAAATTGCCCTTCATACTTATTAAATTTACCAAGTTGCCCTTTTGGTTGGTCAAACTACCAAATTACCCTTTTCATTGGTTAAATTACCAAACCACCCTTCTCCTTTATTAAATTACCATTTTATCCCTTTACAAAATTACCAACATACCCTTTCCTTTATTCCAAATTACCAAATTACTCTTCTCCTTTATTAAATCATCATTTTACCCCTTTACTTTACAACATACCCTTTCCTTTATACCAAAATACCATAACACACTTATCCTTTATTAAATTACCATTTTACCCCTTTACTTTACAAAATTACCAACATAGCCTTTCTTTTATGCCAAATTACCAAAATACCCTTCTCCTTTATTAAATTACAATTTTACCCCTTTACTTTACAAAATTACTAAAATGGCCTTCCTTTGTTATTAATTTACCACTTTACTTTCTTACTCACAAAAATTACCAAGTTATCCCCTTTTCCATGTAAAATTACTAACATTTCATCTTTACTTATCCATTTACCCTTTGACCCCCTTTACTCTTATAAATTACCATTTTGCCCTTATTATACAAATTTTACTAAAATACCCTCACTATATAAAATATTGATATACACGGTCCATGTATATACATACATACATATATATATATATATATATATATATATATATACCACAAACTATTCTCATTTATCATTCATACTCATTAGCACCTACAACACACACTTATTTAGGCCATGTCTTTTACACAAGCAAAATTACCAAAGTGCCATTAGGGCTCATAGTAACATTTCCTATATAATAAGTGGTCACATTAGCATATCATATCATACATATATATTTAACATTATCTTTAACAACAAGGCTCTTTCCTTAAGCATTATTTCTACACACGACACATAAGTTAACATGATTTTCTTTTCATCAACTAGCATATGCCACTAAATACATTATACTTAACAACATATATCATGCATATAAACATATTAAAAACCCTAATGTGCTAGCATACGTATATCCACACATGGTAGAATGGTTTACTTATTTCCTACAATAATTAAACCTTACTGGTACCCCAGTTAAAAGTTTGAGCTTTGATTAGTAAAATCAATACCTAAAAATAATGTCAACACTTAGCATTTTAAAAGTAGAAAATCAAAAGAATAAATTTTATCAAAACTTAATCAAATATATACTAATATTAACCATCATTATACCTCAACAAAAGTACCCAAAATGCTAAAGGGGAGGCAGCAGACTCACGCTGCCCATGCAGTGTGAGCTTCATGCAAAAAGGAAGGAAGAAGTGTTGAAGAGGGAGAAGTAGGGAGAAGGGAAGGGGTGGCTTAGGTTGGGGTTTTGGAGGTGAGGTGGAGGGCTTGTGGAGAGGAGTTATGATGCTGGCTCGGTGCAGGAATGGAGTAGAGGTGTAGGTGGTGGTTTGGGGTCGATGATCGGTGACTTAGGGTGGCAGAGATGGTGGCTGTAGGGCTGGGAAAAGTGGATACAAGGGTGGTGAAGAAGAAGAATAAATAGAAATAAGAGGAGAAGGGAGAAGATGTAGGGCTGAGTTTCGGATATGGAGGTTGCAGAAGAGGAAGGAGGGTGGCGGACAGTGGTGGCTATAGAGGCCGAGAAGGAGAGGAAAGAAAATGAAGGAAGGGAAGGGGGTTGTAGGGGTGAGTGGGGGTGATGTGGTGGAGCAAGGAGGTTGAAGGGGTGTCAGAGAGGCGGCTTAGGTGGTTAAATAGTCGGCGGTGGCGGTTGTTGAGGGTGGCGGAGCAAAAATAAGGAAGAAGGAGAAGAGGGAAGATGGGAGAGAAAGAAGGCTCGGCAGACAAGGAAGGATGGAGCTCGAGGGAAGAAGAAGAAAAAGAAAAGGGAGATGAGAGGAGGTAGGCGTGGCCGGCTGGGAGGCTGTGGTTGCAGGGTAGGGTGGTAGGGAGAAGGAGAAGGGAATGGAAGGCACATGGGGGAGGGTTGCAGGGTTGGTGTGGGTAAAAATGGAAGGAAATGGACGAGGAGAGGGAGTAGGGTTGCAGGCTACAATGGCAGGTGGCAGGGGAGTTGGTGGCAGGATGAGTTGCAGGCTACAACAGCCACGACATGCAACGTCGAAGGAGAAGGAAGGAGGAAAGAAGAAGAAGAAAATGAAATGAGAGGCAGGCCCACCGGGCGAGGGGAAAGAAAGGAAAGAAAAAGAAGAAAGGGGAAGACCGGGTTGGACGCGCGAAAGGAGGGAGAGGAAGGGAGTGGGCCAGTGGCCCAACATGAGGGAGAAGAAGATCAGCGATGTGAAAGAAGAAGGAAGGAAAAATAAAGGAAAAGGAGAGAGAAAAAGGAAAAAGGAAAAAATAAGATAAAATAATTTTTGGAATAATAACATTTAATATTTTTGATAGATAAATTAATTTAATAATTTAATATATTGGTTTAAAAAGGGTAATTTTAGTAAAATATTTGTTTAAAAAATTATTTAAATAAAATGAGTATGATAAAATAACAAAATATTTATTTTAATTTATTAAATATTCATATCCATTTTTATATACTTAAAAATCCACAAAATAATTAAATTAAGTAAATTTAAAATTAAATTATCCCAAATGAGGGTTGTTTATTAAATTATAGGTTTTAGATTTTTGGGGCATTACACCCTCAAAATCACCAAAATGCCCTTAGGCCATATAATATCAACGTTCATACCCAAACATGTGTTACCAATACCATAATCCCCTAATATCCTACTTAGCACCATATAACATTTATCCTGCACATTTATTGGAATGATTATCATCATACCTTAAAATTACCAAAATACCCCTAGACCCTTAAATATTGATATTCTTACTAAATTGTGTGTTTATGATATACCAAACTCCTATCTCCTACTTAGCACCATATAACACTTATCCTACACATTTATTGGAATGATCACCATCATACATTAAAAATTACCAAAATACCCCTAGATCCTAAAATATTGATATTCATAATAAATTATGTGTCTATGATATACCAAACTCCTATCTCCATTTCTAATAATATTTATAACACAATTGGAACCCCTAGTTAGGGTTAAATATCATGATGTATCTAAATGACCAAATTGTCCCTAGGGCTCATAGTAGTAATATTTTACTACAAGTTTCCATATATACTTAACCTAACATTTTATATACACATAACATACATCACCATTTTCCAACATTAAACCCCTTATCAATCACCACTTTCACACACATAACATATTACATAAGATAACATGCATTCTTTTTTCATTTTCCAAGATAACATTAATAATCATGGGATTATTTGTACTACATCATATCTACATAAATCACATATCAAAAATCCTAATGTGCTAACATATGACAATCCAAACATTTTAGTGGGGTATAAAGGTTACCTGATTTCTAGTAAAAACTAAATTTTACCGGTAATCGGCTAAAGATTCTTAGGCTTCGTTTAATACAATTTTATACCTAAAAATATTATCACAGATACCATATTAATATTAGATAAATGAAATAATGATTTTTATTAAAAATAGTTATTAAATATAGAATTACCAAACTACCCTTATACCTTAAATATTATCCAAATATATAAAAATTTACACTGCATAACTTATGATACATGTGTAGCATGAGCCATGCAACAATGGCCAAAATGCAAGGGGGTGAAAGGTTGCTCAACCGAGGGTTGTGAGAGATGGTGGGAGGTGTTGGTTTTGGTAGTTGGGTATAAGAGGTGAAGGAGGAGGTGGCTGGTAGTTGGAGGGTGTGGTGTAGGTGGATCGAAGACAGCAACACAGGTTGTAGGGAGGAGGGTGCCGAGAAGGGAAAGAAGAGGGAGAAAAGGAGATGAAGAGGAAGATAAGGGGGATGGCAGGTGTAGGTGGTGTGGGGTAGCTGTGGGTGATGGTGTAGGAGGTGGGTGGCTGGCAGCAGGTAGTTGGGAGGAGCTGCGGTGGTGGAGGAAAGGGAGGGGTAGAGGTGGTCGAAGGAGGGTGGTGGTTGTAGGGTGGGGCGTTAAAGGGAAGAGAAAGGAAAAGAGGTAAGGTTTTAGGAAAAGGTAGGGTGTTTGCTACTCGGTCATGAAAGGAGGATGTAGGGCGAAGGAGTTGGCGGTGGCTGTGGTGGAGGAGGGGGCATGCAAGGAGAACAGATGATGTTAGGGGGAAAATTGGTAGGGATTGTTGTAAGGGATAAAGGAGGAGATACAGGGCAATAGAGGATGAGGAGAAAGAGGGAAGGAAGGAGAAAGGGTGGTGGCCAACGACAGAGTCTAGGTTGGTGGTGGAAGTGCTGATGGTGGTTGTAGAGAGAATGATGGGGCAAAACAGGGGCAGGGAGAAGAAGGGAGAAAGGAGAAAATAGGGTTGAGGGAGAGAGCAGTCCACGAGGGAGAAGAGTGGAAGGGGAGAAGAGAAGAAGAAGAGGATGAGGAGGAGAGGGGGTTCGGTGTGCAAGGTAGGTGGCGGTGTAGGGGAGGTGGTAGGCTGGACATGCTGGCATGGTAGGGTATGGAATGGTAGGGAAGGGACCAAGGGCTGTAGGGCCAAAAAGGAAATAAAAGGACAAGTGGAGGGTGTTAGTGCAGGGTGTTTGGCTGGAATAGGGGGTAGCGTGCAGGGGTGCAAGAAAAGGAGGGGGCATGCGCAGGGGATGTCTAGGATGCGTTTGGCAGGGGTGTAGATAGGGGAAAAAGAAAGGGGAAGGCTTGAGCCATGCAGGGAAAAGAAGAAAGGAGAAGGAAGGCTGGGCTGCACGGGAGAAAAGAAGAGAAGGAGGAGGAGAGGAGTTGGGTCATGCGGGAGAGAAGAAGATGGATAAGGAAGAAGTTGGGACAGCCTGGGGGAAAAGGAAAGAAAGAAGGGAAGAAGCCTTGGGCTAGCCTGAGGGAAAAAAAAAAGAAGAAGGGGGAGGATGGTTTGGGTTGGCCCAAAGGACGAAGTATGAAGGAAATAAAAGAAAAAAAGGGAAATGAAAGAAAATGAGGAGAGAGGGAAATATATTTAGAGTTAGGATTAGAAATTAGATTAAAATTGAGCTATTGGAAAAATATTAAATTAAATTATCCAAAAATTAAGATATTAATTTAAGAAGATAGCTTTAGTAAAATTATGGGTTTAGGGTTTGTTTAATTAAAAAGGGTAAGATAAAATTATAAAATAATTATATTAGTTTATTAAATAATATTATCTATTTTTGTAAGTCAAATGTTCACAGAGATGATTAAGTCAATAATTTAAAGATTAAATATTTCCAGATAAAATGTTAAATATTCAATTTTAGGTTATCAAAAATTAGGGGTGTTACAGTCAATTTTCATACTTAACTATTTTTCCTTTTATTTCCAATTATTCAAATAACCCTAAGGTTATTGATTTAAGTCAACCTATCAAAAGTATAAAGTCGTCATAATATCCAATTATTCACAAAAAATGCCTTAGGTGAAAAATTGCAAAAATACCCTCAAAACCCTAATTTTTTCATTATATCCAGTTTCATACCAAACACCATTATTATGATAAAATTTTCATGAAAAAGGTTAAAAGATAATAATTCACATTATTTTATCATGTAGGTAAATTTTGCGATTTAGCAATTGGATATATTTTCTACTTTTCATGCATTTAATAAGTCACACTCACAAACTCTAATCATGTGTTTCTAATGTGTCTTAAATTCCAAAGAGCATGTATGTACATTCTATAGCATGATACAACATTTAACCGGGCAATTAACATCATGGTGCATGTAAAAAAATATTTATAACCCTAGACACATGTGTGCATGTTATATGCTATCTATCATGGCATTTACTTTATAATGTTACAAGATTTCAAGCTCTAACAAAACCTTATGCATGCATACATGAATCATTTAACATATTCCTCATGCATATAACTTAACAATAATTTATTTAACATATTATCATTTTATCGTGCACATCATAATACTTGAAAAATATATAATCCTAGCATAATTCTAAATACAAACAATCCTAACATGCTCACATATAATAATTACCATCTTATGAGTGATTGGATTTACCTAAATTCAAGCTTACATAAAAAGGTACAAAAAATTATATTCTCCAAGGTCCTCAAGGGTTACGTAAGAAATTAGCACGCAAATAATACATATATTAGCATATGAAACAACACAACGATAACTAAAATATTAATCAAATCACTCAGGAAAAGGTTAATAACTAATTGACCAAACAAGGAACAACAACAACTCACGTAATAAAGGAGGTGGCAACAACGTGAGGTGTCAAAGAAAAAGAGTGAGTAAAAAAACCTTTAGTCGTTGCTTGAGGGTGTAACTTGCAGAAATGGCTGAAGCCAAGGGGAGGGGATTGACACAAATGACCAAATGAGGAGGGAGGTGAATGATGGGAGTTAGGGTGCTTCAATGGGTTTGGGTATAGGTTGGTGGGTGTCTTTGGCAAGGGATTCTAAAGGTGGGGGCGGGGGAGTGGTGGAAGTGGGCATTGCAATGGAAGAGAAGTGGTGGTGGTGTGCATTGTAGATAAAAAAAAGACGATGAAAATGAAGGCAACAAGGAGGGCAATGATGTAGAAAGACGAGGCTTTTTTTTGCTTGAGGGAACTAGGGAGGAAGGAGAAGAAGTGTAGGCTTTGCTTGGGGCTAATACATGACACAAAAATGGGAGTATGGATGCTTAAACGGATTGTGGCCTGAAGAGGGAGTCATGCCAAACATGGGAGAGGGAAACAAGGGGGATAGGGAAACATGAAAGAGGTAAGGCATTGAGTATGGTCACGCCGAGGATAAAGGGAACATGGTATGGCCACAATCTAGTATAAGGTAGGGTAATAATTTATGAAGATTCACTAGGATAAAAACATATGTTTAATTGGAGTAGGGTTATTCAATTTTGGTTGGGCTATAAACTATGATTAAATTTAGTAATCTAATTAAATTTATGTATAATATTTTATAATAATACATATATCAATAATATATATAATACAAAACACCCTATAATAATTATTACAACTAATCACATGTAATTATCGGTTTATAATTAGGGTTTAATTAATTAGGGTATTATATGTACAACTATCACTTTATTACATATGGCTATTTTCAGCATTCACGATCGTATCTAAAAAGCTTGAGAATCTCGCGAAATTATCTATGATAGCTCTAACCGAGTCTTTAGAGCCATTACAAAAGACGAGCAAGCCATCTACACATCAGATTTACTAGTTTTAGCTTATTGCACATGTGACAAGGAGTGAAATGATGGTTGGACCATAAGTTCATCATGGACCCATTTAAATACTCCATAAACAAGACAAAGTGTTAAGGTGATAAAGAGTTGCCTTACCTTAACCCCTTTTTTTGACAAAAAGTGGAGAGTGTACGATTTCATTAAATTTAATGGAACAATTGATACTGGATATATCGAATATGATGATATTCATGAAATGGGGAGGAAAGTGAAGGCCATATGAAACATTTTATAAGTAGTCCCATTTGATTGAACAATAATATATTTTCATGTCTAATTTGATCATAATTTTGGGCGATAAATGTTTTTGATTATAACATTTAATATTCTTGGTATTGAGACCTTAATTTTACAAAAGCAGACTGGCATTGATTAATTAAAATAGGTATTATTTATTAAAAAAATCTCCATATACACTAACCCTTTACCCTTTTCCCACTTATTTATTTTTTCTTGTTCCTTTGTCTATGATGCATGAAAACTCAAACTTGATAGAACCAGGGATCTTGACCCTAGCTCCATACCCCCTCTCATCCTCCTCCACCTCCCGTCATCTACCATATCTAGGCCACTACACCCACTAGCAACAACACATCTAGCAACAACCAGTAAGCTACAATAATAATAGATGGAGAGCAACGGTAGTGAACACACCAGTGTAGTGTGGTAGAGAGCAGTCCTCATTGTGCACCACTAGCAATGACTAAACGACGACATCTGAACTTCGGCTAGTAACAACAAGAACCCCAATAACTTCATTCTCCATCTTCTAACCATTTTTGCTTAATATAATCTCTAACCCTTCCATTTTCATTTATAATTAATTTGTGTGATATGGATTAATTTAAGTAGGGTCAATTATTATAATTCGGTTATATGTGTTTGTTGTGTATTTTGGTTTGATTAGTGGTTGTGGATTTGATTATTTTTTAGGTTTTTACTTTTTAACTGAGATTAATTTGTATAGCTCGGGTTCTACCGATTTTTAGCTATTTAAGATATTGATTATGTAAAATATTTTAAAATAAGATAAATTGCTTATTGAAATAACCAATTTAAGTTAGCTACTGAGAATTGATCAAAGTTGAATTTTTAGGTCAACACTCTTATCGATTTGAAATTAGTTTGATTTTTGAGCTATTTTATTAAATTTATTATATAATTTGTATTATAATATGTTTAATTTTATTTTCATACTACCAATTTAAATATGTTAGCAAGATTTAGCCAGATTTGCATTTTGACATAAAAAACCCTAATAGTATTAATTAGGTCATTCATTTATTATTTTTAATCAACTGGTTATATAATATGTTATAAAACGTGTCTTATTATATTTGTAAACTTTTAATTTGAAGAAATGAATAAGAATTGACTGAATTGCATTTTGGACTAATTTAGAAAGTGATCTTCTAAAATTGGTTAACATTGTGATTTTGTTTGCTAAAATTGATTTTCCATATTTATTTAGAATTTGTTTAATTATGCTTTCAAGCCTTCACTTTGGGTTAATTGATTTGGAGTGTTTGGATTTGTAGTTCGGGCTTAAAATGCCTAATTTTTTAAAATAGTTTCTAAACTTGATTTGTGATTGACTCTTTTACTTGTTGATTATTAATTTTGGTTTTAAAGTGATTAAACTGTATTTCTAAATTATTATTTTGGATCAATTATTTGAAATTTAATAGTTTGAATTTTTTTTATTAAAATCAAAGTCACTTTTGATAAAATTGATTTATTTTCTACTATTTTGTTGATAAGATTAATTTTTCCAACTTGGTCCTTTGATCTTCCGTTGGTAATCTAGGAAGGTATTCTCGTGAATATATAAAGGTAGGGTTTCCTTATTCTTGTGCTAGGATAGCTAGGAATATAGGTAAATGTCCTAAACTCATAATTAATAGATCCTTGTGTGTTGGTGTGTGTTGTTCCATATCTTGGCTATGTTGGGAGCACGTTAAGGTTTGTTAGGGAAACATGTATTTTACGTGTTATAAGTATGCTAAGGGTTGTGTAAATGCTTCATGTTGAACATGAAGGCATGGATATTTTATATTCTAATTGTTTCAAACATATATGATATTATATTAAGTTGTATGTCAAATAAACAAGTATAATCGTGTTTATATGTCTCAACCATTTGGTTATTTTGACGTTCTTATGATGTATTCACCTTGTGGTGGGATATTTTTAGTTCTTCGTGAATGTGAATCATAATTCTTTATAATTATATTTTTTAAGATAAATATATTCTTGGAAGAAATGATGATATGTAAACAAGAGAGTATATGGTTAGGTGTACCATGATCTATAATTTCTGGTATCATGTTCATTAATGGTAACAAAAAGTGGTTGATTTAATCATTTTAATCAAGTATTGTAATAATATGAATTTTAGCTAACCCTAATCCTAGGTAATTAATGCCTTGATCAAATCCTAATATAAAAAAATTGCTATTTTTTCTTACCTTAATTTATTAATCATAGATCTAAACCTAACCCTAATATTTATTTCAAGTCATTAATATTTTTAACCTAAACCTAACCTCGATGATTTCTATTTTGAGCTCACCCGAAATTCTTAATCTAAAATATAACCCAATTCTAATCCTAATCATAAGCTTATTTTCTTTTTCTCCTTTTTTCCTTTTTTCTTATTCTCCTTTTCTTTTTTTTTTCCTTTTCTTCATCTCCTTCTCGACTTCCTTCTTCTTCTTCCTCCTCCTCCTCCTTATTTCCTTGTGTGATTATATCTTCTCCGAACCAAATCCCTTATGTTAAGCGTCCACCCCTGTACCTACCTATCCTACATTCCCATCACCACCATGGTTTTCCACATCCTAAGGGATTGGTTTTGTTGAAAATTTTTCCCTAAAACCTCTACCATCGATCACGTCTCACCCTCCTTCTACCTCTTGTTTGTTCCTCACCATTTTAAAAACCATGGCTATGTACACCCTCCAATATCTCTCATTACTTCATTTATTGCTTCACCTAACTCCTTCTCCAACTCCTCCTCTCATTGTCTTTCATCTATGTGTATTGTTCCACCACCATCATCCTTTGTCTGCCATTTTCATTCTGCGAAGCTTTAAGTAACTTATACAATCTCACGCAACTCATCCTTACCAACATCAACATCTCACACAACTCATCCCTTGGCAACATCAACATCTCACTCAAATCCCTTATTATCTGCATCTTAACCTCCTACAACAATCCACTTCTCACTCAACTTAGGCTTGCTATGTAATACCCTAAAACTTTATTTTAGCATTTAAGAATGAAATAAGGTATTATTGGATAAGATTTAATCATATGAGTCATTTCTAATAAAAGAAGAATATAATAATACTAATAATTAAGGCAATAAAGGAAGACAAATGATGTAGGGATATAATTAGTAGAGGCTAGATTTATTTTCTAACTTAAGATAAACTATAAATGAATCATAATAATTTATAAATTAATAAAAATTATTTTATTATTCCTAAAACTCCAAAAAAAATCAAAACCACTATACCACCCCCTTTTCCCTTTTTCTTCCCCCTTTTCTTCCTTTTCTTGTTTTTTTTCCTTCCTCCCCCTTCTTTGGTTGGCTAGGTTAAGCCTAGTTCCCATTTCCCCTCTTTTCTTTCCTTTTCCTTCCCTAACCCAGTTTTTATTTTTTTTCTTTCTCCCCCCCGAGCGGCCCAAGCCCACATGTAATCCCCTCTTTTCCTTTTCTCTCCCTCCCTTTTTATCTTCTTTCCCCCTTTACCCATGCTTCCTTTCTTCTTCCCCCTATCAGCGCTGCTATGCATGGTTGCTTCGCAACCCTCCCTCCTCTCTCCCCCTCCTCCTTTCCTCATTTGGGCCTATAAGGTGTGTAGTAGGCACGACCCTGCATGGTCCCCTCCCTCTCACAAGCCCTCACTCCCTCACCTGACCCCTAACCCCCCTATGAAACTCCGCCCCTATCCCCCTACTGCAAAGCTGCATCGACTTGCACACCAGCCGACAGCCACCAACCCCCTTCCCTCTCTTGTCCACTTCTCCCAGTCCTTACACCTATAAATACCCTCCCCACTCCCTCATTTTCTCTCTGTTCTCTATCGAACATCCACCCCAGCCCTTACACACACCGCCCAGTCATCGCTACTGTCGCCACTAGGTCGTGCTACCATCATTGCACCCTCCCTTCCTCTTCCCTGCATCACCCTATACCCAACGGATCACTCTCTTACCCTTCCTTCTCCCTCATCTTCACTCCCCACCCGTACAAAGTGGGCAGCTCGAGCTACCTTTTTCACCTCCCTCTGCCACCTGTGTCACCTTGCACTTCCACCACCACAACTACCACCACCTTCCCTACCTCCCTTCATACTTATAAAACCCTCCCTTACCTTACCACACCACCACTTCCCTTTTATTCCCTCTCCTCCCTCCTTTTTTCTCTTCTTTCCCTCTCGGTCGCCGCCATTGCCACCACCGCCACCACAACCCCCTGATCCAGGGAACCCTACCACTTAGGAAACCCTAACTGCCCTCCTCATTTTCCAACTCCAAAATCCCTCTTTTTACACCATCCACCACCACTCCACCCCGTCGTTTGCTATCCCTTCTAGTTTTTCCTTTCTCTCTCCTACCTACTTAGTATATTTTATTTTGATATTTTGTTATCATTAAAACTATTATTATTACTATCACTAATATTTTATTAATAAAATAAAGAAAAAGGAAAAAAGAGTAGAAAGAAGGTGAAATTACTAGTTATACTCTTTTATAGGTTGTGAGCAAACCCTTCCCTGTGAGGAGGCATAGGAGTGTGCTTCAAGTCCGAAGTCCTATTAGGTAAGAATATGGTTAAGGCTTGGGTTATGCTGTAAATATTCTATGTATGGATGTATTAGTATGCCTTGTGTGAATGTATATGAATGTGAACTAAGTGTGTGTGATACGGCTTGGCTTGTAAGGAGCTAAGGTATGGCGAGAATGATTGGCATTATATGTAATATGTGTGATATAACTTGTATGGATGACATGTTCTTATGTATGTTTGAGATGTTATAACTTGTATGCTTAGAGGCTTTAGGTAGGTTTGAGTGGTTGTGGGGAACTAAAAGAAATAAAGAGGGTGGAGTGAGTAAGGAGAAGTAGGGGAAATTCCCTAAGGGTATTAAGAAGCATAGTTGAGAAAGCAATGGAAGAAAATAATAAAATGAAAGGTAGGGATAAAATTTTGCATGGGGAGTGTGAGCTTTGTATGGGGTGTATGGGATTTGCACAGGGGAAAAGCTTACGTGAGGAAATTTGTTTTGAGGGTTGATAATAGGGAGGAAAGTGTATTTTAGGTGATTGGTTTGCTTGGGAAAGAGTTAGAATGTGGGTTGATGAAAATATGTATAGGAGCATAACTAGGGTTTTTGGGGGAAAACCCTAAGGATAGGGGTATTGTGGGAAAGGTTAAGGAGGTTGGTTAGACATTGGTTTGTGATAAGGGGCATGCCATATGGAGGGTGTGAGTCAAGTCAAATGGAGGGTAGAGTTATGTATGAGAAGAGGGTGTGGAAGAAAAAGGGAAAGACTAGGGTTTTTTGGGGGTGACTGACTAGAGTATCATTATTACATGTGGGAGTTGAAGAGTTGGGCTATAAGGTTTGGAGTGGGTTGAGTATGGTGATGGTGTTGGAATCAAGGGGGAATGTAGGTTGTATAATAAGAGGAGAGGCTAGGGCCATATACCCTATATTAGGATTTCAAGTTAAAACCCTAGTATGCGATGGTGAGACTAGGTGGAGAAATGGGGAAGTGGGCCTTAACCCACATATGTGGGGGTTTTGAATTCGTGGTGAGTATGGTGGAAGGTAAAAAGGGGTCCTGGAGTATTTCAGAATGTAGAGATCCTAGGTTAAGGGATAAGGTTATTTAAGAAGTCTAGTTTGGAAGAGTGATAATGAGTCGGGGAAGCTCATTGGGGTGTGTGTGCATGTCTAAATGGGGGTTACTTGTTGAATAAGACATGAATAAAATACTAATAACTTAAAGTGGAATATCATTGATTCGGACCCAGACTTAGGCTGATTGTCTTTTCACCGGCTATAATAGTGGCTAGGAGCGTTTTACCCTAGAGACAGTTCCACCAGCTATAATATTGGTCATATGTGTTCTATCCTATAGTAGTATTCCCGTTCCACTGGTTATAATAACGACGGTTCCGAACTCAATAAGATAAACCATAGGTGATAATAAATCACAGAAAAGACACTAATTACTTATAGTAAAACACTACGTTGGTCGAGGCCAAACTTATGATGATTATCGTTCCACCAGCTATAATAGTGGCCTTGAGAAATTTTCCCTAGAGACTATTCCACTAGCTATAATAGTAGCCATGTGTGTTTTGCCCTGGAGTAACTATTTCCATTCCACAAGCCATAATAGTGGGGTCTGTGTATTCACATGGATATAATTTGAGAAACGTGTAAAGATGATACTGATGGTTTAAATTCTAATGGTGGTTATTAATATAATAAACCTACTACTTGCATAATCTATAATTTATGTGATATGTTCTGCCTTAACTATATAGCTACCTTACTCAGTACGTAGCGTACTAATCACCCCTGTCATGGGTGCTTCTCATTCCCACGAGCAGTAGCCCCTCCTAAGTACGTGTAGGTAGGGGATGAGTGTAATACCCCAAAATTTCAAAAAACCTATATTTTAATAAATAACTTTATTTGAAATAAAATTAGCTTGTAAAATTATTTATTTTAAGTATTTTATGGATTTTAGAGTATGTAAATTTGGATAAGAGTATTTAATAAATTAAAAATAAATATTTTGTTATTTATCATATTATTTTAACTAAATAATTTTCCAAGACTAATATTTTGTCAACTTTATCCTTTTTAAACTAAAACATTACATTAAAAAAATTAATTAAATTATTAAATTAAATAATTTACCACGAATATTATATTTTATGATTTTACAAATTAAATTAAATTACTTTCCTATTTTTCCATTTTCCTTTTTACCCTTTTTCCCTTTTTCCTCTTTCTTCTTTTCTTTTTTTTCTTTTTCCTTCCTCCCTCGGGCTGCCTCGCCAGGCCAGCCCTCTCCCCCGCGTGACTGGGCCTTCGGCCCGCTTCCGCCTCTCCTTCCCCACGCCTGACGCGCGCCCCAGCCCGTCACTCCTTCTTCTTTTCCCCCGGGCCGGCCCAACTCCCTTTTTTTTTTCTTTTCTCTACGCCAGACCGGTTCGGTCTTCTCCCTCCCCCTCCCTTCTTTCTTCCTCCTTCGATCACCCCGAGACCCCGACCAGTCCCCATCGCCATAACCGCCATGCCCGCTGCCACCACCTGCACCCATCGCTGCCACCGCCTGCCCTCCTTCTCTCCCGTCATTTTCTTCCTATTTTCGAACCCATCCAGCCCTGCAAACCATCCCACAACTCTGGTTTTTTCCCCCCTCTTCGTCAACCTATCCCTGCCACCCTACCACCTTCCCTGCCACCCTACCACCACTCCTACCACCCTAAACGCTGCCAGCCGATCAACCCCTAGTCCCCTACCCTTCCTCTTCTTTTTTTCTTCTTCCCTTCATCCATTTCTGCCATCATTTCGAGCTCCCTCACCCCCGATCCTCCCTTCTTTCTCTCATTTTCTTCCCTCCCATTTCCACCCTGTTTTTGCGTCGCCACCACCGCCCGCCGCTCCTGCCGCCTCACCAACCCCCTGCACCACTCCCTGCCACGCTCCACCTCAGCCTTGCGCCTCCACAACGTCCTCCCCGAGCCTTCTCGCAGCCCTCTTCCTCCCTCCTCCTCCTCTTCCTTTTTCTTCCCAGTTTTTCCCCCTTACCACCGAGCCACCTGCAACCACTATTTCCGCCGCCGTCCGGCCGCCTCTGCCGCCTCCCAAACCACCAATCTCCTCCCTGCAACCCCCTCTACAACCGCCATGCGTTATTTGGCCGAAACCAGCCCTTGAACCCCTCCATTTTTCCCTCTCCTTTTCCTTCCTTCACAGCCCCTTCCCCTCGACCCTTCTCGGCAGCCGACTTCGCCGCCTTGCCGCCGCCGTCTCCGCCACCCTATGCCGCCGTGAAACCACCCTTAGCCTCCACCTACACCCCCTCTACACTTCTGCACCATTCCCCTGCCTTAGAACCTCCCCTAACCACCTTCTTTTCTAGCCTAAAGACCCTAACCCGAAAATGGTTTATTTTTCTTCCTTCACCCCCTTCGAACCCTTTGCTCCCCATAATTTTGTATGAAACTCACGCTGCTCATGCAGCATGAGCTCCCCTTGGTTTTAAAAATAGTTTGGATAATTTTTAAGGTAAAATGGTATTTTATGTTAAGTGTTTTATTAATTAAAATTTATAAAGTTTTATGCTTTGGTTCTTATTTCTAACATAAACATGATGGATATTATTTTTAGGTGTTGAGTTGCTAAATATGCTTGGTAAGATTTGATATATTGCGGGATTAAGGTAACCGTTAATCCTCCCTTAAATATATGGAAAGACGCATGCTAGCACATTAGGGGTTTAGTATGATTTTATGCATGTTTGGTGTGCTTAGCATGATATGTATATGGTTTCTTATATTGTTTGATAAAAAGGAAAAGCATGATAAATTTTTGTGCCATATGTAGGTATGTTAACTAAGAAAGGTGTTTGATTATTGATGGAAATGTTAAATGCTTGTTTATGATGTATCATGTTGCTAATACATGAATAATATTATTGTCTAAGGGTATTTTAGTAATTATGCTTATGAGGTATGTGAATCAATGTATATAGTTGCTAATGAGTATTATGTTGAATAATGATAAGTTGGTGGACTTAGATGATAAAAATGAAGTATTAATGTTATTATTTTATGTAGTGTTAGTAAATTCATAAAAATGGAAATTTCATAAGTAAAAAGGGCATTTTGGTAATTTGGTAAACAAAAGGGCATTTTGGTAATTTCAAAGGGAAGGGGCGAGATGATAATTTTATAAGTAAAAAGGATAAAATTGTAAGTTGTGAGAAAGAAGGGTATGATGGTAATTTTTGAAACAAAAGAATAATATGGAAATTTTATGATTAAATGGCCAAATGATAATTTTATAAGTAAAGGGGTATTATAGTAATTTTTGGGGGAAAAGGGTAAAGTGGTAAATTTGGAGTCAAGGGGCAATATGGTAATTTTATAAGTAAGTGGTAAGAATGGTAATTTTGGAAGTAGGGGTAAAACAGTAATTTTGGATGAAGGAGGGCATTATGGTAATTGTTCAAGTAAAAAGGGCATTATGGTAATTTTGGAGGTAGAGGGGCAAAATCGTAATTTCATAAGTAAAGGGTAATATGGTAAATTGTATAAGTGAATGGCGAAGTGGAAATTTATAAGTAAAGGAGTAATATGGTAAATTGGAAAAGAAGGGCAAAATGGTAATTATGTAAGGAAAGATAAAGATGGTAATCTTGGATGTAAAAGGGTAAAATAGTAATTTGTAAAGTAAAAGAGGTATGGTGGTAAATTTCATAAATAAAAGGATATTATGGTAAAATTGGATGTAAGGGGTAAAATGGTAATTTTGTAAAAGAAAGGATATTATGGTAAACTTGGGAGTAAGGGGTAACTTGGTAATTATGATAACGACAAAAGATAATTTAGCAAGTAAATTATGATTGTAGAAGGGCAATTGGATAAGTATGATACTATAGAAGGGTAATTTGGTAAATTAACCAACTAAAGGGCATTATGGTAATTTTAATAATGGAGAAGGGCAATATAGTAATTTTGATTATGAAAAAGGGTAAATTAATATTGGTAATTATGAAGAAGAGTAATTTGGGATTTGTGATAATTAAAAAAGGTAAATGGCAATTAAAATAATTGAGAGGGGTAAAATGGTAATTATGATAAAGGAGAAGGGCAATTTGGTAATTTGTTCAACTAAAGGGGCAATTTGGTAATTTAGCCGATAAAAGGGTAAAGTGATAATTGTTTAACCAACTAAAGGGGCAAAATAGTAATCATGATAATGAAGGAGGGTAATTTAGTAAGTTATCCAACTCGAGGGTTTCTCTGTGACATCCTAGATAATCCTCTGAATAAGAAACGATTAATGATATCGGAATGATTGAAAGTGAATAAGTATCGGATTATCGTGCTTTATGTGATCACCTTAATTAAGACACTATTACTTAAAGTGAAAGACCTCGAGATCGGGAATGGTGACTCCTTAGGGGTCGCTACCCTAAGGACGTGGTTTAGTCCACGATTATTCTGGTATTTGCTGGTGTGCCTTTGTGCCCCAGCCAGGCCCTATATCTTACTTTTCCTAGCTCTACGGACCTAGTTAGGGGGTATGCATACTTATGGATTAGGTGTCCTTGTCGGTAGGGTACTGAGTTAGCTTTATGCACCAGTACGACCAGGGTACCTTTGCGTCCTTGGGTTCACGGTTAAAGGGTACTGAGTAGCTGATATGCACCGGTACGACCGGTGTACCTTTGTGTCCCGGGTTATCGATCTCCCAATCGAGGCAAATAAATATGATTGATGTGCTGATTAACGAAAGGAAAGATACGATAATTGAAAGTGGAATATTAATGAGCCGGGCCCAGATGATTTATGATATTGCGTACCGGTCCACCGGTTATAATAGTGGTCCAGGAGCGTGTTGCCCTGGTATGTGATATTGCGTACCGGTCCACCGGTTATAATAGTGGTCCAAGAGCATGTTGCCCTGGTGTGTGATTATGAGTACCGGTCCACCGGATATAATAGTGGCCAGGAGCGTTGTGCCCTGGATGATGAGTTATATATATCCCGGTCCACCGGTTATAAAAGTGGCCAGGAGCGTTGTGCCCTGGATGATGATTACATATATATTCCGGTCCACCGGCAATAATAGTGGGGGTCCCGAGCTCAATAAAATCAGTTATGTATGTGAATAAGATTATGGAAAAATACTAATCACTTATAGTGGAACACCATGTGAGTCGGGGCCAGACCGGTCCACCGGCAATAATAGTGGTCAGGTGCGTTCTGCCCTGTGTGTTTATCTTCCGATCCACCGGCAATAATAGTGGTCAGAGGCGTTTTGCCCTGAGTATATACTTTCCGGTCCACCGGCTATAATAGTGGGGTTCTCGTACTCACATGGATATAAAATATGATATTGATGGGTTAATGACAGAATAATGGCTTAAGGCCCAAGGTATCGATCGTGACTTATAAAGTATTGTGTTTGTCATTGTTATGTATGCATCTCTCATTATTTATATGTGTGTGGCTTGCATTATGTGTCGTATGCGGGCCTATCTTTAAGTGTGGTATTAAAGGGTTACTCAGTACCGTAGTACTGAAGGGATTCCCTTTATGGGGCCCCTGCCTATTCAATGGGCAGTGCCCTTGCAGGTATTTTCAGGTGCTACCCAAGTGGGCTACGGGAAAGAGAGTAAGGAGTTATCCGGTATCGTTAGGGTTTCTCATTCTCATTTAAATTCTTGGTTTTAAATGTATACGTTATTACTGTAACCACCATTGGTGGATTTTATTCTGGTAAATGATTTGATGCGCTACTCTGATTTAAGTATGTTGAATTTCTTGCAAGTTGTATTTCATTTTCCTTTAGCCTTAGCACTTAGTACTGGAACGGTATGAGTGAACCGGTCTGGTAATAAGTGTGGCGGTAATACTCCCAAAAGTTCGCGTCTTATTTATCTGCTTCAGCTAATTTCCTTTTAATTAACGAAATTTTTCAGTAGTGAATTTTGGGGGTGTTACAATGAGGCCTTTGCGGATTTTGATGATTATGATGAGTTGGTTGGGGCAGAGTGATGATTTGATATCCAAGGATGGGGCCAGAGAGGGTGCTCTACGAACTACCTATCTTTTTATTTTTCTACCGTTTTTATTTCCCCGTAGCAGAGCGTTGTTTTGTATTACATTTCACTCATGTATTAATCTTAACATTTACGCACTCGGGTTTTGGTATTTAATGTTGTACTGTTTATATTTTTAATCATCCTTGTTAATGATCCATGTATCTTTTAGCCCTATGGTTAGTATGAGACTGGTTAGGGGTCAATCTTGTACCGATCACGGTAGTAGCACCCCTATTTTAGTGTATGATTTTCCTTAAAAAAAATGTAATTTTCCAACTGTAAATTTTGGGGGTGTTACATGCTACATCAACCCTCGACATTACCATCCTCCAAGATGCATCATTTTCTCACACCACCACCCTCCTAGCTGCACCACTTCTCCACACTAACCCACCCCAAGCATCACCACACTTTCCTGCCACTCCACCACCACCAACATCATACTTTTAGACCACTCCACCACCACCAACGTCACACTTCCATGCCACTACACCACCACCAAATTCACCACCTCATGACACTCCACCTCCTCGGCATCACCACCTCATATAGCACTCCCTAGCTGCATGAGTCCCCCACGCTAAACCCCCTTTGTTGCACCAACATCCATGTCAACTAGTTCAACCCTTGCATGCCTTGGTTTATTTCCACCCTCTCTTGCCTTAGATTATGCTTATCATTAAGTTCTAACTATATATTATTATTGTTTCTTAGGTGATTTTTACGTGGTCTCAGATGAGGTGGGTTAGGCTTTAACATGTTTAGAGATCATAATCGTTTTTCTTGTAAGAATATATGTTGTAGTCAGGCCCTTTTTGCATGTTATGTGTACCTTGTGTAAAATCACATATTCAGTTTTATTATATTGGTAATACCATGTTGTTAGTGTTATTATGTGATAATTTGGTATCATATGATGGAAAATAAGTGAGATGAGAAAGTATGCACTTACATGATATTGTTACAATAATTCTTATGTTTTAAACCCCAAGTGAATTGGTATGATGTATTGTACTTTAATATGGGGCTGATAGAGTATTTTAAGTAGGAAATGAGTATAGTTAAGATGTACAGTGATATAATTAATTGAGGATTGGAAAATAATTATATTAGAAATATAGAGTTTTTTTTGTAAAATTTGGGTATTTTGGTCAGTATAAGGAAACTATGGAAAATTTGGTATTTTAATATGTTAAATGGTTTGAAATATTCTCAGTATATCATGTTGAATTTTTTGAGTAATTATGAATGGCTTAAGTCCAAACAAATTTAGAAAATAACTTAAATTGGGAATAACAACCCTAGAGGCGGGTCACTATCGTGTGTATAAAATATTGGAGTTAGACCTTGATTTTTAAATATGTTGATAATAATAATATTCAAGGAAGGTTTTCTAAAATTGACGGATAAATAAGTAGTATGTATTGGGTTATGTTAATAATGTGAAATTAGGGTTTCTTGGAGAAAAATGTGATTTTTTTCCTTGGGGTTTCTTCGTATGGTTGGGTTTTACGTGTTTTCGATAATTGTTTTAATCTATATTGTGTGCCTTGCACATATATATATATATATATATATATATATATATATATATATATATATATATATATGTCTACTCGATGACGTGGAGATAAATTATCGTGAATAAGGGATTAATCACTTAAAGCAAAAGATCACATGAGTCAAGACTGAGATGTTGAGTTCATTCCACCGTCTTAATAACGGTGGCCAAAACCTCGGAAGTTGTATCATACCATTTGAAATACCCAAAAACCCTAATTTAGAAAATTATGGCAAAATAAGAATTTATTAGGGAAATTAATTAAATAAACTATTTTTATTAAAACAAGAGGGAATTAATTAAGGCAAATCTAGGATAAATTAATAAATATTTTAAATAGAAAAATTTGAGTATTTTGCTAATTAAAATGAAATTTAGAAAAAATCTTTCAAAATCCCTAAATTAACCTAAAAATAGAATTTAATTATTATTTTAATATTAATATTTTTAAATATCCCGAAATACCCAAAATATGTTAATTAAGCCCAACCCACCTTTTTCCTTTTTCTTTCTCTCTCTCTCTCTCTCTCTCTCTCTCTCTCTTATTCCTTTTCTTTCCTTTTCTTCTCTTCCTTCTTCCCACTTTTTTTTTCTCCTTTCCCCAACTTGGGTCGGCCCGCCTTCGGCCCAATTCCTCCCCTTCCCCCTACGCGACCCAAGCCTGTGCCGCCAGTTCTTTTTCTTCTCCTCCTGGCCGGTCCAGCTTTTTCCTTCTTTCTTTCTTTTCTCCTGGACTACTAGTCCAACCCCTCCCCATTTCTCTTGCGTCGTCTTCTTCCTCACGCCGCCTGCAACTCCCTCAATTGGCACCGGGATTTCTGCCACCGATCACGCCGGTTGACCCGTCGTTCTCCTCCTCTCTTCCCCGTCATCTTCCCTGTCACTTCATTATGGCCGGCCATCCCCTCTCCTGCGTGTGCCATCCCCTTTTTCCCTGTAAAAAATGGCCTACGAAGGTATACCTGCGTCGGCCTACCCTCGCCGGCCGGAGCGCCATAAATCTTGCCCCCCTACTTTCTCGCTCTCTTTTATCATTTTCCCTTCAAATCGATCTACATATAGCCCCGAAGGCCGCCATAATCGGGTTTTAATTTTGGTAGCCCAGAAATTTGACCCGTGTGCTACCGCCCAAACAGACTGTCGTTTCTCCGTCGTCGGCCGTCACCACCGCCCACTCTGGTCACCAAAACCTTCCTTGCACCGCTCTCTACACAATTGAGCCACCCTCCTTCCTTACCTTGCCCTGCACGAGCCATCCCGGCCATGCAAAGTCCCCCTCCCGAACAACCCACTTCAACCCTGCGCTGCCCCTCGTGCCACCATCTGCTACCGATTCTGCCACCTATAACGCCACCTCTACCCCCCAAAACAACCAGGGGACCTTACTCTACCTCCCCACACCTCCATCTCCCCCTACTTCCCTCTCCCCTAGCCTCTACACCCATCTCTCCACCTCTCTTCCTCCTCCACCGCCGCCGGCTCCACCACCAAGCCTAGGTGGTATCCCAATTTCTTAACCCTTAAACCTTTTGTGTAAAAGTGTTAATAATTTTTAATATTAATAGTATTATTATTAACTATTATTATTATTATTACTACTACTACTACTATTATGTTCTAACTCTTATTCCGCAGAGATTTCTAATTAATGATATTATTATTTAAAAGACTACAACTTTGTTATTATTATTATTAATATTATCCTTATTATTATTACTACTACTACTATTATCATTGTTTTGTTACTAATAATATTAATACTAACTGTGGCCATTATAGTACTATCACCCCTCTTCATACTTAACATTATTATTATCATTGTTGTTGTTATTATTAACATTATCATTATCGCTATTATTATTATTATTATTATTATTATTATTATTATTATCATTTCTAGCATTATTATTATTATCATTATCATTATTATTATTATTATTATTATTATTATTATTATTATTATTATTATTATTATTATTATGCTATTACACTTGACCATATTATCACAAGGCTACTATTATTATGATTTCTAGAACCTTATTAGCATTATTATCAAGATTGAAACTATTATCACTATTACTATTATTATTATTAGTATTAGTAGTAGTAGTATCATTATTATTACTACTACTACTACTAGCATTATTAATATAAGTATCATTATGGTCATTACGTTTATATTATTTTCATCACTATTATTATTATTACTAGAAGTTGGGGTTGATATTAGTATCATTACAAAAACTAACAATAATATTATTATTAGTAATATTGAAACCATTACTTTTAATACTATGAATATTACTAAGACTTACTTTGGTTAGTAGTGGCATGATTAATTATTTTGAGAATAATAACCTTACTTTTAATTATAAAACTACTATTATCATTATTAGCCTTAGTAGTAGACCATGATAGGGGTGAGATAGGAAATTATGGTAATTCTGGTAGAGGGAGATTAACCCATAGTATTTTCCTCTTATAGGTGAATCAAGTCAAAGCCCTCAGGAGGCGTAGGAGAGTGCTCCAAGCCCGGTGACGTTTTAGGTAAGGGTGTAGCTAAGGCCGCATGTGTGTTATGTGTCTTATATGCCTTGGATGTCCTGTATAATTATATGTCGTATTCTATATGCTATTATCTTAACTGTTTTATGTGTAGCGCGACTTGGAACCGAGGTATGTTCATGTGCTCTCTTCTGGTATGTGATAATATGGATATGCTGCAAATTATGACGTGATGTGATGTGGCCCCTTAGGACATGCATGCTAGGGTCTTTGATGTGGTGATGTGGGATGGAGGCATGAAAAAGAAAAATAGGAAAATAAGATAACCAAGGGGAAGTAAGTTGGCTAACGTAGGTAAGAATGATCTAAATAACCCATGATCCATGAATGATGATAAAAAAAAGAGAGGGGAATTTAAATATAATGAAATAGTGGGAGAAACTAGGGTTTGCATGGGAACTTTAGGGTTTGGCACGATAAATATTATGGGTTTTGCATGGGATGGTTAGGGTCCGCATGGGGGCAAACTTTGCGTATGGAAAGTTGCCTTGGGGCATGAGGAAGGTAATAGTAGTGTCATTTGGGTGACTAGAGGCTTCGGGTGAAAAATAGTACGTGGGATACTATAAGGGTGCATAGGAGACCGAGCTAGGGTTTGGGAGGAAACCCTAATTTGAGAAGGTGGAAAAAGAAAAAGAAAATAATAAAAATAAATGAGGATGAGTGAGGGGAGAGCTGAGTTTAAAGGTCATGACATGTGAAGTGTTAAAATAGTTTGGGTTGTGTGAGGTAGAGAAGGATGGGTCACATAAGCCCAAATTAGGGTTTTTCTGGAGAAAACCCTAGGGAGGACTATCAATGGGCTTAGTGGTATAAGGTAGTGGGCCTTGACCCATCTGCATCGGAATTAGGCTTCTAGTGTGGGTAATGGAATATGGAAGGGATGTCGGGGCAGTTAGGAGGTGCTAGAGTCTCAAGATATAAAACATGCCCCTCTTGAGAGGATAGAAGTAGAAGATTTGGTGGCATGCATGTCAAGGGTGAAAAATTATCAAATAAGACATAAAAAGAGGAAGATTGTTGAGCCGGGTCCTACCCAGTCCACCGGTAAATAATAGTGGTCTGGAACTGGGGTGCCCTGCATGACCGGTCTACCGACGAATAATAGTGGGGTTCTCGCACTCGCATGGATTGATAAAGACTATGATGTGAATTGACTATATTTATCAGAGATCTAAAGAATAAGTTATCCTGACCATAGCCGATCTTCTTTATCTGTGTTACTGCATGCTATGTGACTATTTCATGTATGCTATGTTGTATATTTTTGCATGTTTGGCCTTAGCACATGGTTACCTTGCTCAATATGTAGCGTACTGACCACCCGTTTCATGGGTGCTGCTCATTCCCACGAGTAGAAGGCCCTTCTGACTTGGTGTAGGTCGGTGATTCTATGTTCGATGCTTACGACACTTATGAGGCATCGGGCGGGGCTTAGAGTTGAGCCTGGATCTAACTTGGGGGTCGAGAGTGACATGGTCGGAGTCTATAATTCATTTTATTTTTCATATATCATTATATGTTGTTTTATTCTGTTGTATGATGTTTTCGGTCATTTGGTACTTTAAAACTGTACTTTTGGGTTGTAGCTTTTGATTACCGCACTCTGATTTCCTGTACGGTTAACGACTCATTTCTTTTATGAATGCTCGTTTTAATTACTGACTCGTGTTTGATGTCTATCCCAATTAGCTATAGCACTTGGTATTGGAACGGTAAAAGGAAACCGATCTAATACTAAGTGTGGTGGTAATATCCCCATAATTTACATTTTTGTGATTTCGCTTCGGCTTAACCTTTTCATTAAACGAAAATTTTTAGTTATAAATTTTGGAGTATTACACCATTATACCTGTTTAAGATTAGTGGACAGGAATGTGTTACCATGGGAGGTGTTGAGTCTGTTCCACTAACTAAATAATATTAGTTAGGCCCTTGTTTCTCTAGGAGGTGTATCAATCCGTTCCACCACATTAAAAATAACAGGGTCTTGAGCTCAACATAAATAATAAAAAGGTTGGTGATATTACTTAATGATGAAAATACGGATTCAATTATTCTCTTGCACCATGTCATGTTTAAGCTTTTTACTTGATGAGTCCTTTATGGGATCTTATGTTTTTGTAACCTTACTATGACTCTACGTTCACCTTACTTGATACGTAGCGTACTAACCATCCTTCTCTTATGTGTTGCTTGTTACCATGAGCAAATGACCCATAGTTTTTATGCATGTCAATGAGGATTGAGGACACATTGGATAACTTTGATGTTTATGGTGTCTTATTTATAGAGGAGTGATTCTTAAGCATCGGGGTTGGGCATAGAGTTGTGTCATTCGGTTATTGCTTTTAGTCTGGATACCTCTTGGGACTCTTAGTTTTCAATGTATTCATTTTTATGTATTTTGATATGGTACTCGGAGTTAACCTCCAAGCTCGTATATAAGTTTATAAAAGTTATCTTATTCTCTGTTTATCATGTTTTTAAGTCTTAATTATGTTATCTTGTATTCGATGTAAGGATGGTATGGTAATTCATAATTATACCATCCTTACATTGAGTACAATGGTAACACCCAATTATTTTGATATTATGTTCTTGCCAAAAAAATCAATAGTAAGTTTTGGGGTGTTACATATCTAATTTTACCAATAACATTAGTGATGGGTTGTGTTTGATAGATCATGTGGTCATAGGTATAAGTGATGAATAATTCAAGTGATAAGTGAAAATATGAAATAAGTGTGTCCTAAGTGGTAGTGTTGATCATAGTTGTAGTGTTATAGATCATAGTGTTTGCCATAGCTACACAATTATATGTGACATGTTCATAAGGTTTTCTTTGGTCATTGTGCCTTAGATATCACATGGTTTCCTTAGCCACTGAGATACAAGCATTTTTGTGGGTCCCTTGGTCATGTATGCCTTAGGTATGAGTAATATGGGTGAGCTAGCTAGGGATAATATCCTTTGTGTAACATATTAGTTGCTATGGTTTTTTAGTGTCCATTATCATGTTAATATAATTAATTGATTATGATCACAATAATGAAATATAATAATCGATGGCTCTTATTCATTCATGGGCTTTATTTATGATTATCCTACGCATGTCACTTATTTGACTTCTTCACAATGGTGACACCATATGATGCATTAATTGATTGTATTATCCCATGATATACTATTTTAATCGCATGTTGAGGAGTTGTGTTACTCGGTATGAGTTGGTATTTAGTTACATACTCGTACCCCTATGGGTTGTACGTCTAGTCATGTATTTATCCATGCCCACATGCTTTATCGTATGTTATCACATGTCTCTCATATCCTCTTGTATTATCACATGTAACCATGTGCACCTTGATTTTATAACTATGATATTCCATATGAGCATGTCCTACTCTAGTTATTGCATGTGTGCCTTGATCTAATCATCACATGTGTGCCTTTCCTTAATACTATATGGGTGAATGATAAATGTTATGCCATTTATTCCTGATATTATATGAGTTGTTATTTAAGCGTAATAGTGCATGTCATGTGTGCATGAGTACCGTAAGTTAAATATTTATTGTGACTTTATGTACATCATGTACCCTCCATGAGTTAGGTAGATTTGATTTACCCAATATTATACCTATACTAGTGTTATATTGGTTGAATGGGTTATATGAAAATACACTTATGGTGGGGAACAAACCTCTCTTGCATGCATGATATTGAATGCTACATTGTCGGGTTGAAGAGTTAGGCTTTGAGAGAGTTAGGACACCCAAAGTCGTATCTCTCATAAACTTCTATTTATATGTCTGCACCTATTTTGGAAAATTTCAAGCATTGTATTGAAATTTCAATGTGTTGTAATTGATTCCAGTTCCCATTAGTCTGTTAAGATTTTAAAACCGAGAGTTATTTCACAGGTTTTCCACTGATTTTATCAACGATGATTTAGTTATGTGAGATGATTTGCTTTCCATCTACCATTAGATAACTTGTTATGATTAGTTTATCCTTTTGGTATGGATGATGATTCAATTTTGGTTAGACATGTTTTAACATTACATCTAATATAGGATAGATAATGAACATTTATTTTATATTAGATATGAGGGTAACAGTCTCTATTTTTCTATTTTGGCTTCCACATTATTCTTTGAAAGAAAATTTTTAGTAGTGTAATATATTGTGTTAAACTAGGAGTTGTTGATAATGACAAACCCCTATGAGCTAATGAAGATGGAATCAGTGCATCAACTATAAAGGATGGCCAATTTGCAAAGTCAGCTAATGTTAGCGAACTAGGTGTCTCACGATCAGTACAAAACTTATCGTGGACCTTCTTCCCTCTAACACCCCTAATTTTAGGATTTAAAATTTTCATTTAAAGAGTTAATTACATATGATAAAAAAGTAAAAATGCAAGGTGTTACCGTCACACATGGTACAAGTATAGTTTCATTTACCATTATTATATCAAGTGCCAAGACTAAAAATATTAATTTGCTTAAATTAATAACACAATTATAATAAAAAAAACATGAGAACAATGTAGATTAATATCATTATGATAAAATAAATGGTTGGCGGTTACAAAATTTAAATGGTAAAAAATATAGAAGGACATGACAATCCAATAATATATGAATCAAAAGATATCAGATAGGACACTAGATAATTCTAACTCTCAACCCACAGTACTAGCATTTAACTGAACTCACAAGCTAACCTTCAAAGTCACCATTACTCATTGAATAAGCATGATCTTATGAAATGAAATCCATCAGTATAACGGTATTGAATAACCTATTATACAAAAGTAACATGAAAAACTCTCATGGAACACCTAAAATGTATCATAATAGGACATGATATAAAATATTAAAATATACATGCGATGACCAAAATACGATAATCATGCTACATAAACAACTATCACAGAGGTCGCGTACTACTCTTCCTCGTTCATTTAGAACATAATAAAACCTACCAACCAAGTATCTAATAGATGTTCTTTGAATTCATGATTATAACTAATATCAACCCAATGACCATAACCTTCACAATATATCAAAATTAATACCAATAAATTCCATAACACCACAGGCATGGCTAAAAAAGGTAACTACCAACCTCAGATAGGTACTAAGACAATTACCAAACCACAGGTAGGTACTAAGGCTATTGTTGAACCACAGGTATGCACGAAAGCTACTATCGAGCCATAAGTAGAGATAAAGGTTACTACCAAAACAACCTAAAAATAATTTGAACCAATAATAATTATTTCATTCTTAATTTGTTCAAGGGAAGATCATATTAACCCTGACACACTAAGGTACTTCGATCATATCGGGGCCCAAATGCAACATGGTATCCAATAAGAGATCATGTGAGAGGTGGTTCATGGCTCAAAGAGAAAAGGGAAAGGCATATTGATCATGATAAGGGAGAAGGAAAAGGGGAAATAATAAGGAAATGGAAAAATTAGGGATAGGATTATAATTAGTTTTAAATCTAAAATTAGGAAATTAGTGTAAAATTAATTTATCAATCATCTTGGCTAGAGTTAGGTTTAAATATTAATTAACCAGAATTAGGATGAGGTTTAAGAATAAATAAGAATAACATGATAATTTGGAGAAAATATTTAAGCATTTATTTGGATTATGGAGAAAGGGTTAATAAAAATAATTAAACCAATGTTTTAGGGTTAGGTTTTGAATAAAAAGTTAAACATCCAAAAACAAATGTTACAAAATTTTAGGGTGATACATTTTTCTTGTAATTGTTCCAGGGCTACTTCTTGTACAATAGCTTGTTTAGGTGCTTGTTGTGCACATTTTTTTGCTATGTTGTAGCCCTTTAATGAATGATTATGTAACATTCCCTAAATGATGGATCAATTATTAAAATCCTAATTCAATCTTATGATCCTATGATCTAAAAATGATAAATGATAGACAATCCAAGGTAGAATATTAAAGTAGTCGAATAGTTATAGAATTTTACAATATCAGGTTAAATCCTATGACTCTACATAATAAATATATTTTATTATCGATTTATATCTAAATATATTTCCTATCTTATTCCAACTATATTTCTTCACCGACCCTTTGAATTTTGATCATATATTATTTTACAGTATGTCTTGAAAATGAGATGATGTAAAGAATGTACGACTTAGTTGCCACTAAAATAATGAAGTTAATTATTGATGCAAAATGTTGACAAAAGAATGTAATCTCCATTTAAATGATAAAATGAATATATATTAAAATTTACATTAGTATTAATTATTAACTTATATTCAATTCAAAATTAATATTTTTTTCTTATTTTTTAATGGCAATTTTAGTTTTATAATGCAAACAAGCTTTAGTTTATGGTATACATATGGCTCATATAGTAACATATTATGTGTGCATATGACCAAACTTTATTTTCTTCATATATTGATTCATCAAAATTTTGAAAGCTAATGTACAACGTTTTTTGGTTATATTTTCTTAAATGATAGAAAATATTGTTTTCTTATCGTTGCCTTCACTATCATCCACTTTCTTCATTCCTTGTGTGTTTTTCTTAAGGCTAATTGTAATTCCCTGAAATTTTAAAAGCCTATAATTTAATAAATAACTTTTATTTGGGATAAATTAGCTTTTAAATCTATTTAATTTAATTATTTTATGGATTTTTGAGTATATAAAATTGGATACAAATATTTAATAAATTAAGATAAATATTTTGTTATTTTATAGTACTTTTAAAAAAAAATTTCCAAACCAATATTTAACTAAAATCATCCTTTTTAAACCCATTTTTTATTTATATTAAATTAAATTATTACCAAAAAATATTACATTTTATTATTTTATTAATTAAATTATTTTATTTTGTCCTATTTTTCCTTTCCTTTTCCTTTTCTTTCTCCTTTTTCCTCCTTTCTTTCTTTTTCCTTTTTCCTTCCCTTGGGTTGCCAGTACCCCGGCTTGCCTTATCTTCCTCACTCCTGGGCCGCCGACCCATTTCCTTCCTTTCTTCCTTACCTCCCCCGCCTGCATCGTCTGGCCCAAACCCCCCTCCTTTTCTTTTCTTCCTTCCTCCCCCACGCGAGCTCGGCTCGTCCTCCCTTCTTTCTTTTCTTTCCTTTCTCACCGACCGGGTCGGCCCACTCCCCTCTTCCCTTCACCCGGCTTGCACGCAACACCCCCTTCTTTCTTTCTTTCTTTCTTCTTCTTCTTCTTCTTCTTCTTCTTCTTCTTCTTCTTCTTCTTCTTCTTCTTCTTCTTCTTCTTCTTCTTCTTCTTCTTCTTCTTCATTTTCCCCGACGCTCGCCCGACCACCTCTGCCATCTCCGGCCACCCTACCTGCAACCCTCCTCCCCCTACTACTCTCCCTACCTCTCTCTCTCTCTCACCATTATTCATGCCCCATCTCGGCCCCACCACCTCTCTCTCTCCTTGCCATGCCCCTCATTTCCCTTCCCTCTCCCTACAACTCCCACACCCCTACCACCCTCCTGCCACCCTACCGAACCCCTTATCCCCTCCTTTTCTCCCTCTTCTTTTTCTTCTTCCCTCCCTACTTCATCCTACCCACTTGAGCCACCAAACCAATCCCTGCAACCTCCTCTACCACCCCCACACCTCCTTTAGCCAAAACAGCCACCTGCAGGCCTTCATTTTCCTCCTCCCTTTTCATTCTTTCTCTGCCCCCTCCACCTCGGCAGCTAACTTCGCAACCTCGCTGTTGCCTCCACCGCCGCCCTTGGCCGCAGTCAACCCATCCCCAACCACCACCTACACCCCCTCTCCACCTCTACACCCTTCCTTTGCCTTAAATCCTCCTCCACCTACCTTCTTTCCTAGCCCCAAAACCCTAACCCAAAAACACCACTCCCTTCCCCCTTTCTTGCCATTTCAATCCTCTCTCCCTCATTTATTTGCATGCAGCTCATGCTGCATGAGTAGTATGAGTTGTTGCATGCCTTGGTATATTTTATTTAAAAAGTTTTAAGGTATAATAATATTTAAGTTAAGTATTTCATTAATTGAGTGTTATAAAGTCTTATGCTTTGGTTTTTCTTATTTCTAATATAATAAATATTGATATTATTTTTAGGTATTGGTTTTGCTAATCAATGCTTGAATCCTTAACCGGAATATCGGTAAGGTTCGTTTTTGCGAGAATAAAGGTAATCGTTAAATCCCACTTAAACGCATGGATTAACGTATACTAGCACATTAGGGTTTTAATATGTTATTTTGCATGATATATGTTGTTTAATATAATATATGTAGTTACTTACATTGATTGATAAAAAAGGAAAGTATGCTAGTTTATGTGCTATGTATGTAAATATTGCTTAAGGTAAGAGTTTGGTTATTAATAAAAATGTTAAGTATTTATCCATATTTTATTATGCTATTGTGACCATTAATGCATGGTTAATATTATTGTGACCCCTATGGTATTTTAGTAATATGTCTTGTGTAAGAATGTGGCCTATTATGTATGAGTGCTAACGAGTATTATATTAAATATAATAGTTGTGGAGTTGGATAATGAGAAAGGGGTATTAATATTAATATTTTATATAGTGATAATAATTTAATATAAGCTATGTAATAAGGGACAAAATGGTAATTTGTAAGTGAAAAGGGTAAAATGGTAATTTTGTAAGTAAAGGGTAAAACAATAATTTTGTAAGTAAATGGTAAAATGGTAATTTTGGAAGTAAAGGGTAAAATGGTAACTTTGGAAGTAAGGGGCAAAATGATAATTTTGGAGGCAAGGGCAAAATGGTAATTTGTAAGTAAAAAGGGTAAATTGGTAATTTTGGAAGTAAAGGGTAAAATGGTAATTTCGGAGGTAAATGGGCAAAATGGTAATTTTATAATTAAAGGGCAAAATAGTAGTTTCATAATTAAAGGGCAAAGTGGTAATTTTGTATGCAAAAGGGTAAAATGGTAATTTATAAGTGAAAAGGGTAAAATGGTAGTTTTGTATGCAAAGGGTAAAATGGTAATTTATAAGTGAAAGGGGTAATTTGGTAATTTTGATAATGGAGAAGGGTAGTTTGGTAATTATGATAATAGAGAAGGGCAATTTGGTAAATTAACCAACTAAAGGATAATTTGGTAAATTTGATAATGGAAAAGGGTAGTTTGGTAATTATGATAATAGAGAGGAGCAAATTGATAATTTAACCAACTTAATGGCAAATTGGTAATTATGATAATGTAGAAGGGTAATTTGGTAATTTATCTAACTAAAGAGGTAATTTAGTAATTATAACAAAGGAGGAGAGCAATTCGATAATCTAACCAATCAAATGGAAAATATGATAAGTGTAATAATTATGAAGGGTGATTAGTGACTTAATAAGTGTGAGAGATAACTTGGTAACCCAAACCGAGTAGGGATGTGGCTAAGAATAACTATGTGTGGGTTACGTGCCTTGTGTGCCATGTGTTATACCACATTGTGTGCTTTATGCTTAATGATTAATCATTTGTAGCGCAACTTAGAGTGGATGTATGCTTATGTGACTTCCTTATGGCATGTGGATGATGATTATATATGTTGTGCGTACGATGTTATATGATGTGACCCTCAAGGACATGCATGTTAGGATGTTTAATGATAGGATATAGGGTGAAAGGTTAAAAAGGAAAAAATGGGGAGTGAGTTGACTAAGGGGACATGAGATTGACCTTATTATTTCATGATCCATGAGGAGAAAAATAAAATGAGGTTATAATTAAAATGAATGAGTGATGCAACTCTTGCATGGGAGATTTCTAGAGTTTGCACGGGATGAAACTTACGTAAGAAAGGTGCTAGGGTTGAGCGACCAACTAGGGTTGAGCAACCACGTGTATAATTGGTGAGTGAGGTGATAGGGTTTGGGTTGAATCTAAATGAGATGAGGTGTGGGATGATAAAAGAAAGGTTGGGCCACATAGGTCCAATTAGGGTTTCAAGGAAAAAATCCTAGAGAGTGGTAGTGAGAGAATTTGAATGTCATAAGGTATTGGGTCTCAACCCACACCCTTAGGAGTTGGGTCTTTGTTATGGGTAAATGTAAGGAGGAATCGATGTCGGGGTGTCATAAGAGGCGTAAAGGTCCCAAGATATGGGGTGGGCCCTCTCGGGAGGATAGAAGTAGAGGTCGGTGGCATGCATGTCTAGGGTGAAATACTTTTGAATAAGATACGAATAAGACACTAATCACTTAAAGAGGAAGATTGTTGAGCCGAACCCAGACCATTCCACCGGCGAATAATAGTGGCCAGGAACCGGGGTGCCCTGGAGACCGGTCCACTGATGAATAATAGTGGTCAGAAACATTTTTCCCTACATGATTTTCGGTCCATCGGCTATAATAGTGGGAGATTGTGTACTCAAAAAACCAAACGTAATAACGATAAGACATGGGAAAGACACCAAGTACTTATAGTGAAACACCATGTGAGTCGGGGTTAGACCGGCCCACCTACAAATAATAGTGACCAGGAGCGTTTTGCCCTACATGACCGGTTCACTGGCGAATAATAGTGGGTTTCCGCACTCACATGGATATATATAAAATCTGAAAAACGATTGAATAATGATGGACTAATGGCTTTAAGGCCCTAAAAGTATCGATTATTCATTATGACCTATTAATATCTGATTGACTTGTCAAGTATGCAAATGTATGGATGTGAATATTATGTATGCACCATTAATATCTAATTGACTTGTTAAGTATGTGTGTGCCCAAGTGTGAATATTAAGTATCTATATGTTATTATGAACATATATAGTGTTGTATCATGTGTTACATTGTGGGCCTACTTTTAAGTGTATTTTAAAGGGTTACTCAGTACCGTAATACTGAAGGATTCTATTCGTGGGGCCCCTACCTATTCAATGGACGGTGTCCCTTGCAGGTCATTTTCAGGTACTATTCAAGTGGGCTCCCGGAAAAGAGTGTAAGGAACTATCCGAGAGGTCCTAGGGTTGTACTATTTCTCTTTTCAATTCTTGATTTCAATGTAATCATTGTTTTGTAGCCATCATTGGTGGATTATATTCTTGTAAATGGTTTACTACGCTACTCTGATTAAATATGTTTGAGTTTCTCGTAAATTGTATTTTACTCTTTTAGCCTTAGCACTTAGTACTGGAATGGTAGGAGTGAATCGGTCTGGTACTAAGTGTACTAAGTGTAGCGGTAATATCCTCATAATTCACAGTTTTGTTATTTCGCTTCCGCTAATTATTTTAATAAAACGAAAAATTTTCAGTAGTGAAATTTGGGGGTGTTCCACTAGCAATATTGTATATTTTAAACACAATAAGTTATATGTTTCATATATCCATAATCATAATGTAATTTTCGCCTTTCATTTGTCAATTTATTTTTGATGTTGCTAACTTAATATAGTTTATAATATGTCAAATGACTTCAACAGTTTATTCTAGTTGTAAGTTATAGAATTCAAGCAGTGATTATAGAAGAGTTTAAGAGTGCAATTTTATGTTCTTTTAACTTATAATGTGCTATTTTATAACGTATAAGTATATAAGTTTCATATTTTTACAATTTTTGTAAGATCCTATGATCCTACAACCTGATGCTACAAGCTAATCGCGAGTCTCCAAATCAATTATAGGTAGAATCTCAATTTTAGCAACATGTGTTATACTTCATTTATGCGTCACGTAGAGGCAGCAGCTCCACATCCCTTAACCCTATATGGAATTTTTCATTGTATACAACTCATATGAAATATAAGGAATATGTAATATTAGTGCCTCCATTAGCAATGTCCTAATATACAAATATATAAATCCAAAATTAGGGATGCCTTTATAATTTAACAATTCAAAAAATCACGCTTGGTATAAATACTCACTTCTTGGTATATTAGCCTTAATAAGTAAAGCATAACATATGTCCCATTCTAAAGAGTATACTAGTTAGAGGAGCTTAAGTCTATTTAATGCATTTATGCATATAGATTTGCATGAAATGTCATATGCATTTTAATTAGAATTTCTAACCTCAATCATCACATGCATCAATATCTACATTGTTAATACTTCAATTCAACTCACTTACATTAATTTCAAGTGAATCTCAATAAGAAAGATACTTCAATTATAATCTAGTAATGCTATGGGATATCACTGTCATGGTAGTGTATATATGGGAAAGGAATGTAAGTGAGGCTACAAATATGTTACAAATGGCACAAAACTTAGGTGTGATCTTCGATGAGAAAGCTTACTTTTGACTAATAAGTGTGTATGGAGAAACTTTATAAAAGTATCCATTAAACAACTAGGATGAGACATAAATTAATGATAACTCTGTATAAGAAACCATATGTTCATCAAATAATACGTACAAGCATCAAGTGATTGGAAGTCATGTTAACATCTTGAAGTTATGGTAAGGAGTCTAAATGCTAGCTTCAAGTCACACCGCCAACTTGAAGCTAATTCAGGGACTCACACTGCGTGCTTAATGTTGCAACAATGATTATCGTTGCTCAATTTAAGTTATAGTAGTGTCTCACACTACTTGCTTCAAGCTATGATAGTGATTATCATTGCCCTCTTCAAGTGTGCTAGTTCAAACACACATTCACTTATACAGATCTAGAACATATTTCAAATTAATGCTTAAATATGAATATGAGTAATAGATCTAGAACATAATTTAAATTAATGCTCAAATCTAGGTGATTACCGTTATATATCTACCTTAGATTATGGTATAAGATGTTGAATTGAGGTTCTTTTATTAGTTAGCGGAGAAGGAGAGGAAGGATATTGAGAAGCTCAAACATAGAAGACTTGTTAATGGAGATGGGGAAGAAGGTTGAGAAGCTCAAATGCATAGAAAATATGAAAACATGAAGGAGCTATGTTAATAGAGAAATTGAAGGAGGAAAGAGGAAGGGGGAAAGGATCATGTGTCAAAAGGGGGTAACATGTGTGAGGTGTGTGCGAAAAGGGGTAGGATTTTTGTAATCATGTCAGTGTTTTAAGCTAACAAAATGAGGGTAGGTTGGGTACTTATACTCATATTTCCATATACCAACTGGGTCATTTTCCGAACAGCAACATCATTTATTTAATACTATATAACTATGCTTTTTTTGCCTATTACTGGTTACTTACATGGACTCTGTGCATTGATTTTGCTTAATCTTATTGCACCATCTAATCTTCTCGGTGGTGTTATCTACACCAGTTTTTTTTACCAACTTCTACGTTTTGTTCATATTTCTTTTAGCACAAAGTTGTGATAGATAGAGATAATATTAGGCAAATACTTCAAATGTAATGCTCGCGTACTACCAATTAGGCCTCAATATTAGGAAGTGATATTAAATTATAATAGTGTTAAACTTTAGTGGCATCTTGCTTTCTTGAAATTGTTAAAAATCGCTTATCATGCATCTTATTAGATTAGTCACCTTACAACATGTTTCTAGGCTTACAGCTGAATCAAGTATAATTGATTTGGCCATTAGGAGAATGGAAATTAATTTGTACTTAAGTCTATGAGAAGTTGTGGTCTAGCCTTATAAATGTATCTTTCCGTTATCATATCAGTAAATCGTGACTTTTGAATTCGTGATTTGATGTTATGGGGGTTAAGAAGTTTTAACAAAACAATGCTTAAAGGTTATATTTTTCCTTTATTCAACATTTTCATTCTTCTAAACTACTATTGTCGTAACATTATGGATATAAATGCTTAGTTCGTCTGGTTATGAATTAAAATATAAGCATTTCATAACATATACACTAAAGGTGGCTATATATAACTTATCCATAACATAAAAAGTTCCTAAAATTAAAAGTCTAATCAACATAAGAGGAAGTATTTTTTTTTACTTTCTTATCTCTTTTATGTTTTTATTTATCAATTTTTAAATTTCTTCCCCATTTTGTTTGTTGTAGTGAAAACATTTACCTGAACATTGAGTGACAATATACAGTTGTAGATCCTCAAATAGAAGGTCCATTGTAGACTTACTATTACAAATTTTCTTGATGTTTTGTTTTATCTTGTGTAATCATAGAGCATGATCTTTTGTTGTAATATTAACCTTGAGAAGTATCCTAAGTGCATTGAAAATTGAGTGTACCACTCTTTACAATTAGTACAATTATGGTGTACTTTTAGTGTATTTTGCTGTACTTTTATAAAAATATATTAAAAGTAGATAATAATTGTACTAAAGGTACAAGTAGTTGGATGCATTAGGTTCACCTAATAATTTATGCTTAGAGAAAATATTTATGAAACGAAAGTGCCATGCCCCTTTGTTGATGCAGTGCATCTAATTTCATGTCATGAAGGGAATAGTTTTGTGTAATGAAATGAGTAGTTTTGTATAAATTTTAAAATATCTATCCTGATAATTTTCTAAATACGTGTTATTTATAGTTTTATATAAACTTAAAATTAGTTTCGTATAAGGAAATAAGTAGTTTTATGTAGTGAAGTGAGTAGTTTTGTGTATGAAATGAGTATTTTTATATAATAAAATAGCAGGTTGTTATTCAAAACTATTTAAAACTACCCACTTTATTATATGAAACTATTTGTTTATTTAAACAAAATTACTCTTTTCAGTATGTGAAATAATTTTAAGTTTATACAAAGCTATGAATGAAATGACATGTCATACCAAAACTTTTATGTTAAAAACTATAAAATTTATATAAAATTACTTGCTATTAGCACAAAACTAGGTACACCACATCAGCAAAGTGACATGCTGCTCCCATTGCTAACTCACTATTTCAACTATTCTTGATGCTTGCTCTTATCTTGCGTGGTCATATAGCATGCTCTCATGTTGTACTCTTGATCGTTGTTCTTGTTTTTCCCTCACTAATACTTCATGGCCTATTTGTGGTTTGCTTTCTCAAGTTAAACTTTTTTGTTTGCTTATCTTGTATAGTAATTCTTAATGTTACCCATGTTGTCCCCTTATTTTATGGGAAATCTTATTTTTAGCCTCCTTTTTGCTTTCCTTTTCTTTCATCATGTCACAACCCATATAAATCATGGCTAATTGTGGATCCTCTCCTCGGATGGAGTTGATGAAATTTGGGCTTTAGGTAATGCATGAACTTTTTGGAATATAAGGATTTTGTGAGCATGTAGTGATAAATTAGCTTATATCGATTATCTAGGCATCATTCACTTGATAATGACCTCTTTTATCTATTTACTTATTATATATAATTATTCTCTCCTACCATTGTGTCATTGAATGATAACCACACCAAAATCACATTTTGCTCTGAGTTTTGATAAGTTTCCTACCATGTAGGAAGTTATCCCAACCTAATAAATCATTATTGTTATAATTGTTGGTATAAAAGTTTTTATTGCTAAAACATTAGAGTTATATATTATAATCAAGTAAATGGTTTTTAAATGGTAGATGAGTTTCATGTTGTTGTTCCTTGTGTTGGTTGAATACTTTTTATTGTTCTATTTTGGGTAATTTATTGCATTTGCTTTACAGCTAGAGTGGGAAACCTTTTTTGGATCACCTTATCATATGATTCTAGTACTTCACTCTTCCCCCTTGCACATTTCTGTGTCATCTTCTAGATTATTATTATTTCCTTTATTGATGTTTTAATTACTAATTAATAAGTAAATATCTAATTTTGTTGCTACTCCTTCCTCTATGCTTGTAGTTAGTTAGTTGTTGAATTTTAAGACGATGATGGTTATTGTTCTATGTGTGTGTGTATTTGTTGCTAATACTATTATTACAAATACTAGTCACTCCAATATCTACTTCTTCTATATAGATTAATTTCATTACCACATCCTCATATCAGAACTCTTCAAACCATTTTCATGGCTCTTTAGGAACAATGTGTGTGAGTGTGAGTGTGCCTATATATGTTATTGGAGGTTTTGTATGTTTCTATTTTTCTAGTAACTTTTAAAGGTGAGAATCATATTAGGTTGTTGTGGTGTTGTAGCAAAAGTATGTTTCATGATAGTTTACTTAATGTTGTATATTTGATTAAAATAGGGAATTGGTACTAAAAAGCTCGTTGTAGAATTTATTGTTGGGTTACTTCTCCACTTAGACAACGAATGGGGCATACTGGAGGTATTGCCTTTGATGAAATACTTAACCCTTCTTCTCTATCAGCACTTATAAAAAAAATCCTTCTTTATATAAATATGTATGTATGTATCACTTTCCCCAAAAAATATATTTATTGTTTATTTCTCATTATTAAACCTCAATGTTATGCTCAACTTATTATGTCATCTTATAATTTTGAAAGGGTTTGCTAATTTTGTGGTTTTAGAAATAAACATATTTAACCTATTTAGTTGGATATCTTTATTTATTGTAGGTTAGTTGTCTCTGACTTTTGTAAGTTATAAATTACTGCATAGAGGTTTTAGTTGAAAGATATCATCATTGCTATTTCACTAAAACCGGTATGTTTTGTGCCAAGTAGGAGCTTGAAATTCATCATCTTCTTCTTCTTCTTCTTCATATTTTCCTTTTTCTTGGTAGGATGGTGCTCAGTTGTGGTAGCCTAGTATGAGGATGAAGAGGATACGAATAAAATGTATAATCTTTTTCATTTTGTGTGCTTCTATATTTTTATTTCTTTATTTACTTTGGTTTAGTGCTAGTTAGAATAGGAGGTGCAGATGAAGTTGAAATTTTTTCTTTTAATCGTGCTATTTGTGTGTCAGTGATTACTTATTTTACTTCTTTTAAAGTTGGCATTCTATATGTGATGTTTATGGATGCCTTGTTCAAGGTAACAGGGTTGCGACCTTATTTCATGTGAGAGTGGTGGGGCCTTTTGCAATGGTTGGGTCTTGTTAGTTTGTGTGAAGTAATTGGGGTTTATGGAGAATAGGCTAGTAGGGAAAGATAAGTCATGTTGGTCTAAAATGTATGTGTGTGTGTGGATTAGTTTAAAACTGTCTTTTAGTTGTAAGTGTGTAGACTAATAATATTATGGTCATCCCTGAAATTGTGAGATAAATCTATGTGATAAAATGTTGTAATAATATCACAATGAGATTGTAATATACTATATTTTTATATAATGAAAGGCTTCTCATTACGGTGACTACTTAAAGAAAATGTATTGCAAACTTATGGCATTATCATCTTCTCAAATTAGAACCCATGTAGTTATGTTTACTAATTAATGTAAGAATGAACTTCCAAACAAATATAGACAAGGGCAAAAAATAATACCCATGTAAGGTGCACATGAAAAGAACACCCCTATGATATCACATTCCGTTAAAACTTTAGTTCATTTAGAATTTGGATATATGGAGATAAAGTTACACTGGTTTAATGTTTTCTTACATCATTTGAAAATTTTGAAACTTTAGTTGTAATTTTAGGCTTCATAATATTGAAAGCTTCTTTTGAACTTGCATAAGTTCCGATGATTTTTCTCTACAAGGAAAAAAAATTAGTTTTTAATACTTTTTTTGGATATTTAATTTATTATTTAAGATATTTCAAACATGTAAATAGGAATTTTTCATTTTTCACATACACATATATTTGACTGCACTTTTCCATTAGTCACTATTTATGTTCAGAAGCTTTGGATTAAGATTTCAAATTCTTATTGAGCAATCATAAAAATTATATTTTTGTGTCCCAAATGATTCTAGATATAGATATGACATATTTTCAATTTTTCAAATGCTTTATTTCTATTTATTTTGATTTTTTAAAGTTAGACTTGATATTTTTCTGCAAAACCCTGTTCAATAAATTTTTTGATATAAAAAATACAAAAATTTACATGTGATGTTAAAATAATATTCTTTAAAATCTCCTACATTTTTTATTAACTTTAGAACTCATTTGTTCATTAATTTATATTTTTTAACTTTTCTACGTGATGGACTCCAAAATGAGTCTTTGACCTATCTAAATTTTACAAAACTATGGAGATTACTATATTTTGATGTTTTTGAGTGATTATTCACCTAAAAAAAATTAATTGAAGCTTGTATTAATTCTAAGTTTTACCTATAAAATTTCAAGCATAATTACATACTAAAACACATATTTCTTATCCAAACCTTATTTAAACTTTGTAAGAGTCCATTTAAGAAATTTATTTATGATAATGATATATCATAGCCATATATTTTGGTCTAAAAATGGCTTGATCCGTCATCCATTAACCCCCTTAAAGGTTCTTTAATCTTTGCAGATATTCCTAATTCTTACTAATTATTCCTTAAATCTCAGCACCTCCATACAGTACCTCCCCTCCATTTTTCTCCTTTCACCACATGTGACAAACTCCATGCTTTCCCTCATTCTTGGTGTAAGGCGCACCCCCCTTCTAACACAATAATTTGAAAATATAATGTAATATTCATTATCATCATTTCAAGGTTAAATACACTTCGTCTAATATTATCTCCACCGCTTTATTCTCCATTCAACCATGCACTTCTTATTCTCTTTTTACTTAGTGTGGGCTCCTCGTCTTCTTCTTATTCTTGATGCCACCATTACAACCATTAGACCTCCATGGTTGAAGCTTCAATTTCTCCAGAAAATTAAAGATTAGGTCCATCTTTCTCTTCTCTTTAGTCTATTTTTATACATTTAAGCTTTAAGAATGGATTTATCTAATCCTTCCTTCTAATTTCCTAAGTTCAAGAAAGTGATTAGCAGGGATTGTGTTTGGCTCTTAATCTTTTATTTTTATTAGTTCTCTCCCTAAATTCTTAGTAAATAGATTTGGCACATTGTTATGTGGTCTGCCATGTTACCTTTGTGTTTGAGTATGACTATTGGTTAGTATTATATGGTGTAGTCATGTTATTTTTTTGTCTTGATAAGTTTATTTATTTAGATCCAAAACCATGTTGTTATGTTGATTTAAGTCCGTTAAATATATATATTCTTATATGAAGATAATAGTTGAAATCATGGATCTTTTTTCCTTGGTGCTCTCGGCCTCATGGCTATTTATGGTTTTCTTTTTGTCTTTAGTTTGTATTGATGATTCCATCATTTCTGGCAGTTCTTTTACATTAATTTTCATATATCATATGTTAGGTTTTGAACATGTATATTATTTATGATGAATTGTATAAGTTTAAGCATGCTTAAGGGTATTTTTGGCAAAACACTTGTGTTCTATAGAAATTATAGAAAATTTTGGATTTCAATGGTGATCCTCGCAATGAAATTGATATGTGTTTAGATTTTCATGATTTAATTCCAAGCACATTGAAAGTTATGATTTTTTGAAGTTTCTAGTATTTTATGGAGAGATTGGTCATTTCACTAGTGTGCCATTTTTTTAGAGATGAAAATTTGGTTATACTATGTTATATTTGGGATAATCATGCTTGTATTAAATTTTCATGAATTTATATAAGGGTTTTCTATTTTATTTACATTTTTTAAGTTTATGGATGGTAAGGGCATACTAGCCATTTTACATGTTTTCTATTTTTTTAATTAATTTATAAGTTTGAATATTTTATAAATGGTATAACTAAGCTTGCACTAAATTTTCATGAATTATGAAGTTTGTTTAGTTAATATTTAATAGGTTTTATGATAAAATAAAATAAAATGGGTATTGTAGAACATATTAGATATTCTGTGATATTTATGGTGTATTTAGGAGGATTGAGATGTTTTGATGATTTGACCTTATTATAAATAGTAATCAAGCATTAATAATAATTATTGGCAATAATTCTTTATACTTTTTTGCCAAAAGACTTATTGGTGTATGATTCGACGCCAACGATTGACCATTAACCATTAACCACTAATCCCTAATCATTGACTTCGATAATTAACCATCAACCATAAATAGCATTTATTCTTAAAATAGTGTGTGGCTTTATTTTATGGTGATATATCTTATTATATTCAAGAATTGCTGTTAAAAGAAGCATTTGATATATTTAGGTAAATTAATTTGTCTGAGTGTTGAATAAAGAAAAGAAGGTTAACCTTAGTTGACTTATAATTAACTTTAGGTATTACCATTAACCTTAGTTGAATGATTGAAATTAAATGACCAAGTTGGAAATTAATTGGTTGTTATGAGGTCTTGGCTCGTTGCCTAATCTTTAGCCTTTTATGGTTAAAAGTTGATTTTGACCTTAAGTGGATAAAGTCATGGCAACTTAATTTAGATATTATTTAGATCTTGGGATTTCTAGTTGAATGAAAATACTAATCATTTAAGGTGAAAAGCTATTTGAGTTGGGAAGAAATCTCATGCCTTGGGATAAGCCCTAAGTGTAATTGGCCTTCGGGTTGAAAGTTCCATTGTTCTTTTATAAGTAAAATCACAAATCTTATGTGGGTGTGTGGGGGGAGGGGGTGTACACATACTTATTTTAATTTTCTAAGCAACTAGTATGCTGCATCAGCTTCTTTAATAGCTATATTGGAAATATGTGAGTTGTGTTGCCTCAACGCTCTTTGCCACAATTGAGATTATAATCTCTCTCATGTTAAATTTAATTATCTCGCTTGAGAAGCACACAACTAAGTGGTTGTATGACTTTATTAGGTAACCTATCTTCGAAGTGAGTGAGTTACATTTAGTTTGATGAATTGCTCACAACCATGTGGTGATGTGGCTTCCTTCACTAGTTTATATTGGGAGCAAGTGATTTACACATGGCTAGGTAGTTGTATGACTTCCTTAGTTAGTATATATTTAGAGAGGCTGAGTTACATTTGGTTGTGTTGAATATATATTGATAGCTAGTGAATGATATCGCGTTTGAGTGGTTGAGATAAGTTGTGGATATAGAATATGAATGTTTGTATTATTCTTAAGGCATATATGATGTGAAGTTTCACATGTGATGGTATGCTTTTTTATGCATGACCTTAAGCTTTTGTATGTTAGATGTTATGTGAGCATATTTTTTGCTTTGAGGTCGGTGCATTTACTCAATACTTTTATGTTGAATAAGTTATTTTTTAGTAGTCTTGGTGCAAGTGTTTAGGTTATTTCTATAGCTTTGGATTTGAATTAGGGAGTAGAGCTTAAGTTGTTTTTGGTACTATGTTGGAATTTCTAGCTTTATTTCTTATCAATTTGATTTTGCTTTCATAACCCCTATTTGAGACTCTGTAATATAAATAGTTGTACCTTGCAATGTTGTCTCTTTTCTTGTTGTTTGGTTTTCAAGCGTAGTCTTACATCTATTACAGGTTAGAAGAATGATCACACCTCTCATCATGATAGATATGACAGTAGCATTTCCCATTTACTATTTTAACTTCTATGTACTTATTTCTAAACAAATTTTTTTAGTTGGCAAAAATGAAGGTATCACAACCCCTTTTAGCAAATATTTCACCATTATTGTTTCTCATCCACTATATGAAATGGATGAATGCATGTGGAATATTATGTAACCAAAAAGTACCACTCAAACTTATGAATTTTTATTGACTACTAAACAAACTATGATTTATGAATTGAACGTTATTGATTAGTTAAATCATAGTTAGTAGGCTACTTGGTTGGATGCACAATCATACTAGAAGATATCTTGGACGAATGTTCACAATTTGATATTATTGATTTGACTATCTGTGATGAGTTTCTTGTAGGAACATTTCATGAAGAATCCAAGTTGTTTGATGCAGACCATCTAGAGTGCAACTACCCTAACCGTTATCCCAGAGAGCACTATGAAAGGGAGATGGTAGGATGCATCTGGATAGATCACTCAACACCTCGAGAACATATTGGATTAGACCAAAGAGAGATACAACCATTCAAATCTTTAGTTATGGAGCCTCCCACGCTAGAACTAAATCCATTACAAGCCCACCTAAAGTATGCTTATTTAGGTAAGAAAGACATCCTACAAGTTATTATTTCATTGGCCTTACTTGAATCTCAATAGGAGCAGCTAGTTCAATTGCTACAAAAGCACAAAAGGTAGTAGGATGAACCATGTCAAATATTCACGGAATTAGTCCGATGATATGTATGCACAAGATTCTACTAGAGGATCCATCTAGCTCATCGAAAGAGAAGCAGAGATGACTCGATCCAGCGATGAAGGAGGTAGTGAATAAGGAAATCATTAAATGGCTTGACACAGTTATCATCTATCCAATTTCCGACAACAATTGGGTAAGTCATGTTCAGTGCATCCCAAAAAAAATGAGGTACGACGGTTGTTCACAATTCTAAAAATAATTTGATCACAAAGTCCAAAGGTGACACATTTACATGGATTATAGAAAACTCAACAAGGCCACCCAAGAAGACCATTTTTTTCCTCCCTTTTATTGACCAAATATTGGACAAATTGGCAGGAAGGGCCTTTTATTGTTTTCTGGACGGATATTCAGGCTACAACCAAATAGCCATTGCACCTGATGACCAACATAAGACCACATTTACTTGCCCCTATGGTACGTTTGCTTTTTAGTGGATTCCTTTCAGTTTGTGCAATGCACCTGCTACTTTTCAGCGATGCATGATGGCTATTTTCACTAATATGGTAGAGGACATAGTAGACATTTTTATGGATGACTTTTTCTGTTTTTGGGAACAGTTTTGAGGAGTGCCTGATAAACTTGGAAATAGTGTTGGTGAGACGTGAAGAGAAAAACTTGGTTATTAATTTGGAAAAATATCACTTCATGGTTCAAGAAGGTGTTGTGTTAGGTCATAGAGTCTCACAGTAAGGACTAGAGGTTAATAGGGCAAAGGTGGATATTAGCAAAGCATTACCTCCTCCCACCACTATTAGGAGTGTGAGAAGCTTCCTTGGACATGCTGGATTTTACTGAAGATTCATAAATGACTTTTTCCAAAATTGCTAAACCCCTTTGTCAACTGTTAGAACATGATAGAAAATTCAAGTTCAACGAGTGCTGTAAGGCAGCCTTTAAGAAAATAAAATTAGCACTCACCGGAGCCCCTATTATTGTAACAGCAACTGGACTCTCCCCTTTGAATTAGTTTGTGATGCAAGTGATTATGCGATAGTAGCAGTCCTAGGATAACAGAAGAACAAGTTCGTCCATAGCATTTACTATGCTAGCAAAACACTTAATGAAGCTCAATTCAATTACACAGTCTCTGAAAAAGAGTTACTAGCAGTAGTGTTTGTATTTGATAAGTTTCGATCTTATCTCGTAGGAACTAAAGTGGTTGCATTCACCGACCATGCTACTGTTCGTTATTTACTTGCCAAAAAAGATGCCAGACCTAGATTGTTAAGATGGATCTTACTCTTGTAGGAGTTTAACGTTGAGGTTAAGGACTATCAGGAGAAGGACAACTAGATTGCAGATAATCTTCCCAGACTGAAAGGGTATGCGAAGGATCAGACACAAGTCTAGATAGAAAAGGACTTCCCCGATGAAAAACTCTTAAAGGTCAGACAGGGTTAGCCACCCTGGTAAGTGGATATAGCCAACTACTTAGCATGTTAAATGCCAAATCCTAATAGATCTCGCCAACAAGTGAAAAAATTCTTCCATGACCTTAAGTACTACTACTGGGATGAACTGTTTCTATTTCGACAGTGTGCTGATGGACTTATGCGAAGGTGTGTAAGTGAGGAGGAGGCTAAGGAAATCTTGGTCGCCTGTCACCACGTAGCCTATGGAGGTCATTTTTGAGGGATAAGGACAGTAGCTAAGGTCCTACAAAGTGGATTATATTGACCCACAATATTTAGAGGTGCTAGGGAGAAGGTCTAGAAATGTGAACAATGTCAACGCATCGGAAACATCTCGACAAGGAATGAGATGCCTCAAACGGGAATCTTAGAAGTTAAATTATTTGATGTATGAGGCATCGATTTCATGAGCCCATTTCCATTGTCCTTTGGTAACGAGTACTTCTTGGTAGCAATGGACTAAGTCTCCAAATGGGTAGAGGCCATTGCGCTACCAACTACTGATGCTAGGGTGGTGATTCGCTTCGCAAAATATTATCACACTGTTTGGGACCCCAAGGTAATTATCAGTGATGGTGGTATTCATTTTTGCAGCAAGTTGCTTCAACAGCTAATGCAGAAATATGGAATCCATCACAAGGTAGCCACAGCCATTCACCCATAGTCGAATGGTGACAGAGTTGGCACCGAGAGGTGAAGATACCCTATCATTAATCCTTCGACCCTTATTGTGTGGCATTGCCAAGGCCCATGCACCTTGATGGAGAAGTCTTGAGAGTATGTGTTTGCCATTGAGGAAACCCAATAAGGTTAAGAGGATTAATATCCATCGAACTCGATATGCTATGAATCATCACAAGGTACACACACTTAGAGCTAATGGCTCTACTCTCACGACTCTACATCCTTATTCCCCTCAAGTCCATCTTGCATTGAATCTATTAACTCTCTTTGTACTCAATTATTTCTTATACCGGTAACATCACCCTACTAGCATTTCATTACATTAGTAGATTCATAGGATACTCAACCTTAGCTAGCATAATTCACCTCTCTTAGTCCCCGTGGGATCAACATCCTATTACCTCTTTACAACTAGGGGAGACTGTGTATACTTGCATGAGTTGTATTGTGTTTACTTTAATAAAATCACCCTACCAACTCTTTTGACTGAGCTAGCACCTACACACACTAACATGCACCGATCACCCTTTAATATTAGGTATAATATACTATGATTTTTCTGTAGTATATGTAATACCCCCAAAATTTACTACTGAAAAATTTCGTTTAATTAAAAGAAAATTAGCGGAAGCAAAATAATAAACCGTAAATTTTGGGGATATTACCGCCACACTTAGTACTACACCGGTTCACTCCTATCGTTCTAGTACCAAGTGCTAAGGCTAAAAGAGTAAAATATAATTTACGAGAAATTCAACATATTTAAATCAGAGTAGCGCGAGTAAACATTTTATAAGAATATAATCCACCAATGGTGGTCATAAGAAAACGAAGGCCACATCAAAACTAAGGTTTAAAAAGGGAAGGAATACAATCCCAGGATTTTCCGGATAGTTCCTTACGCTCTTTCCCGATGGTCCACTTGAATAGCGCTTAAAATGACCTGCAAGGGACACTACGCATTGAATAGGCATGGGCCCCACGAATGGAACCCTTTAGTACTATGGTAGTGAGTAACTCTTTAAAAATACACTTAAAAGTAGGTACGCAATGTAACATATGATGTACTACTATATCCATACATAATGACAGGTATAAACATAACATTCAGATCCATATATTCACATATTCAACGAGTCAATCAGATATTAATGGTGTATACGTAACATTCACTTTCGTCCATTCGCATACTTAACAAGTCAACCAAATATTAATATGCCATAATGAATAATCTATACTTTTAGGGCCTTAAGGCCATTAGTCCATCATTAATCAATCGTCTCGGATTATAAATGTCCATGTGAGTGCGGGAACCCCACTATTATAGCCGGTGGACCGGTCATACAGGGTAAAACACTCCTGGCCACTATTATTCGCCGGTGGACCGGTTATGCAGGGCAAAATGCTCCCGGCCACTATTATTTGCCGGTGGACCGGTCTGTCCCTGACTTACAAGGTGTTCCACTGTAAGTAATTAGTGTCTTCCCTGTGTCTTATCATTTTTAAGTTTGGTTTGTTGAGTACAGAATCTCCCACTATTATAGCCAGTGGAATGGTCATGCAGGGCAAAATGCTCCTAGCCACTATTATTCGTCGGTGGACCGGTCCGGCTCCAGCTCAACATCGTCCTCTCTAAGTGATTAGTGTCTTATTCATGTCTTATTCGAAAGTATTTCACCCTTGACATGCATGGCTAACTATATCCATACTTATCCTCCCAGGAGGGCCCGTTCCATATCTTAAGACTTCTGCACCTCCTAACTCGCCCCGACATCCTTCCCTTAATCCACTTTCTCACACCAGGAGCCCGACTCCTAAGTGTGTGGGTCAAGGCCCACCACCTTATACCCCAAGGTCCACTCACTGCCTTACCCTAGGGTTTTCTCCAAAAACCCTAATTTAGGCCTATGTGGCCCACCTTCTTTGCCTTACACATCCCAACTATTTCGACACTCTACACGTCATGACCCTTAGATCCAACCCTCACTTTCTACCCCACTCATTCTCGTTTATTTATTTATTTTTATTTCCTTTTTCTTTTTCCACCTTCTCAATTTAGGGTTTCCTCCTAAACCCTAGCATGGTCTCCTACGCACCCTTATACTGTCCCACATACTATTTTTTGCCCAAAGCCCCCAAACACCCAAACAAAACATCTATTACCTTCCTCACACCCTGAGGCAACTTTCCATACGTAAAGTTTGCCCCCATGCAGACTCTAACCATCCTATGCAAACCCTCGATTCTCACACTCTTTCATTTTATTTAAGTTCCCTTCTACTCGTCCACTCATGGATCATGGATTATTTAGGTCATTCTTACCTATGTTAGCCAACTTACTTCCCCTTGGTTATCTTATTCTCCCATTTTTCTTTTTCATGCCTTTCACCCCATATCCTGTTATTAAACCCTAGCATGCATGTCCTAAAGGGTCGCATCATATAACATCGTACACAGGCCATAAAGAAGTTACATGAGCATACATCCACTCCATGTTGCACTATCAACAATTAATCATTAAACATAAAGTACACGATATGGCATAACACGTGGCACACAAGGCACGTAACCCATACATAGTTGATCTTAGCCACATCCCTACTCGATTTAGGGTTATTAAGTTATCTCTCACATTTATTAGGCCACTAAACACCCTTCCTAATTGTTATATTTAATATACTTCCCATTTGGTTGGTTAGATTACCAATTTGTCCTTTCCTTTATTATAATTAACAAATTACCCTTAAGTTGGTCAAATTACCAAATTATCCCTATTTATTATCCTAATTACTAATTTACCCCCTTTAGTTCACTAAATTACCAATTGCCCTTCACATTTATTATATTTACCATTTTACCCTTCTCTTTTATTAAATTATTATTTTTCCCTTCTCAATTATTATAATTACCAAGTTACTCATTTTTGATTTCCACTTTACCCATTTTATTTACAAAATTACCATTTTACCCCTTTACTTTCAAATTTACTATTTTACCCCTTAACTTCCAAAAATTACCATAACACCCTTTCACTTATAAAATTACCATTTTGCCCCTTCACATACAAGATTACCATTTTGTCTTTTAATTAAGAAATTACCATACCATTTTGTCCTTTAATTACAAAATTACCATTTTACTCTTTAATTATGAAATTACCATTTTGCCCTTTTATTATAAAGTTACCATTTTGCTCTTTAATCACAAAATCGCCATTTTACCCTTTTATTACAAGATTACCATTTTACCATTTTATTACAAAATTACCATTTTACCTTTTATTATAAAATTACCATTTTACCCTTTAATCACAAAATTATGATTTTACCCTTTTAATTACAAAATTACCATTTTACCCCTTCACTTCCAAAATTACCATATTACCCCTTAATTACAAAATTACCATTTTAACCTTTTTATTATAAAATTACCATAATACCTCTTTTAATTACAAATTACCATTTTGCCCCTTATTACACCACTCATTTTAAATTATCATCACTACTTAAAATGTTAATAATAATACCTCATCCACAACTATTATATTTAATATAATACTTTTAGCACCCACACATATTAGGCCACATTCTTGTATAAGATATATTACTAAAATACCCCTAAGGCTCACAAAATATTAATCATGCATTAAGATCACAATAGCATAATACAACATGGATAATACTTAACATTTTCATTAATAACCAACTCATACCTTAAAAAATATCTCCATACATAGCACATAGTTTATCATGCTTCCTTTTCATCAATCAACACAAGAAACCACATATATCATATTAAACAACATATACCAAGCATAATAATATGTTAAAAATCCTAATGTGCTAACATACGTTAATCCATGCATTTAAGTGAGATTTAATGGTTACTTTGATTCCCGCAAAAACGAACCTTACCGGTATTTTGGTGAAAGGTTCAAGCTTTGATTATCAAAACCAATACCTAAAAATAATATCAAGATTGATTATATTAGAAATAAGATAAAACCAAGTGTAAGACTTTATAACACTTAATTAATCAAATAATTAACTTAAAATATTATTATACCTTAAAATCATTAACCAATTAAATCAAGAAAATGCAGTAGCTTATACTGCTCATGCATCATGAGTTGCATGCAAAGAAATGAGGAGGAGGGGCTCGAAGGTGGGTGAAAAGAGGAAAAATGGACATTTTTGGGTTAGGGTTTTTAAGCTAAGAAAAAGGGCATGCGGGGGAGGATTTAAGACAAGGGAAGGATGCAGAGGTGGAGAGGGGGTGTACGTGGTGGTCGGGGATGGGTTGACGGCGGCTAAGGGCAGCGGAGGCGGCGGCAGTGAGGCTGCAAAGTGGTGTTGCCGAAGAGAGTCGAGATGGGGGCCGAGAAGGAAGGAAAAGGGAGGGGGAAAACGAAGGCCTGTGGGTGGTGGTTTCATCCAAAGGAGGTTTGGGGGCGGTAGAGGGGGTTGTAGGGATTATTGTGGTGTCTCAAGTGGTGGCAGAACGACGGCAGAAAAGGGTGGTGCAGGGTGGCTGGCGAGAAGGGAGAAGAAGAAGAGAAAAAGAAGAGAGGAGGAAGAAGGAAGCTGTGGGGTGGCTCAAGGGGTACTGTGATGGTTCGGGCGTGAGGTAGAGGGTGGCAGGGGGTGGTGCAGGTGGCTGGTGAGGCGACGGCAATGGCAGAATGGGACGGCGAAGTAAAAATAGGGTGAGAGATGGGAGAAGAAGAAAGGGAGAAAAGGAGGTTGGGGAAGGCATGTGAGGCTCGAGAAAATGCAGAATGAGGCAGGGAAGGAAGAAGAAAAAGAAGAGGAAGAGAGAGGAGGGGATAGGGTGGAGACAGGGTGGTAAGGGAATGGTTATGGCAGGGAGAGGGGGAGAAGAGAGGGGAATGGCAATGGCAGGGAATGGGGAAGGGAGAGATGGTGGGGCCGAGATGGGGCGTAGAAATGGCAAAAGAGGGAGAGAGAGAGAGTTAGGGAGATCAATAGGGGAGAGGGGGTTGCAGGTAGGATGGTGGAGATGGCGGGTGGTCGGGATTTTAGCCGGGAAAAGAGGAAGAAGAAGAAAGAAAGAAGAAGAAGGGGAGAAGCTGAATGCGAGCGGGCGGTCGAAGGGAAGAGGGTGTGGGTCGGGCCGGTCGTAGGAGAAGGGAAAGAAAAGGAAGAGGGGAGGCAGGTCGGCGACGCTCGAGGAAGGAAAAAATGGGTTATCGGCCTAGGCACAAAGGAGAAGGAGAGGGAGGAGAGGAGAGACAAGCCAGCGGCCCAAGCGTAGGGGAAAGGGCCAGGCCAGGCTAGCCGGCGGCCCAAGGAAAGAAAAGGAAAAAGAAGAAAAGAGAAAAAGAAGAAAAAGGAGAAGGAAAAGGGGAAAAAGGAAAAAGAAAAGAAAAATGGCATTAGATAAAATAATTTAATTTATAAAATAATAAAATATAATATTTGTGGGTAATAAACTTATTTAATAATTTAATTTAATATAATTAAAATATAAGGATTTAAAAAGGATAATTTTAGTAAAATAATAGTTTGAAAATTTATTTAAATAATAAGAGTGTGATAAAATAACAAAATATTTATTTTAATTTATTAAATATTTATGTCCAATTTTATATACTCAAAAATCCATAAAATAATTAAATTAAATATATTTAAAGGCTAATTTATCCCAAATAAAATTTATTTATTAAATTATAGGCTTTTAAAATTTCGGGGGATTACAATATATGTGTAACATCCCGAATTTTAGCTAATTCTAATCCCAAGTAATTAATATCTTAACATAATTCTAATCTCAAGAAATTGATAATTTCACTTTACCCAAATTCCATAATCATAAATGGAATACCCTAAAACCCTAATTTAGGAAATTATGATAAAATAGGGATTTATCAGGGAAATTTATTAAATATATTATTTTATTAAAACAAGTGGAGTATTTAAGACAAAAAAGCGGGACAATAATAAAGAATTTAATTGGGGAAGATTAGAGTATTTTGCTAGTCAAAAATAAAATTTAGGAAAAATTACCCAAAATATCTTAAATTAATATAAAAAGGAAATTAATTATTATTTTTAAATATTTAAAAAAACCAAAATATCCTAAATGCCCCAAGCAACCTATTTTTCCTTCCGTTTTCCCTTTTTCTTTCTTCTTTTCATCCTCTCTCCTTTTTCTTTTTCTCCTTTTCTTCCTCGAATTGGGCCACGCCCGGACCAACTTCCCCCTCCCTCTCTTCTCTCCCCCGCATGACCCAGCCACCTTTTTTTTTCCTTCCTCCCTCACCTGCCGGTTCTCTCCCTTCTTTTTCTTTCTTTTCTTTTCTTTTCCCCCAGACCGGCCGACCCAACCCCTTCTTCTTCCTCCTCCCTTCTCCCCGTCCTCGAGTTGCGAGCAGTGGCGGAGCCAGGGCTTCCGCATGGTGTCCCAAGACACCACGGAGCCTTGGCTGAAATATAAAATGTTTGCTTGATTTTTAGGTATTATATATAAAGAATGTTTGTAGGACACCATACAAACAATTAAAATGGATGAGCGGTAAGGCAGGTGTGGTTCCCATGTATTGCTTCCTGGACGTCACAGGTTCAAGTCCCGTGGTCCGTTTATTTTGAATTTTTTTTGCGACATCAAAACGACGTCGTTTTGATGATTTTTTCCTCCCAAACCCTTACCCTCCTAGACTTCTCTTTGACTTCTAGTCTTCGACCATTGTAGCGCCACCACTAGCTTCGACTTCGACCCTCTCCAGCTCCTTCTCTCGAGTCTCGACCAGTCCACTCTGACTCCAGTGAGTGAAGACGCACGACGACAACAAACACTGCCAGAGGACGGGAGGAGCTCGCCATTTCTGCTCGTTGTTTCTGCCCGCCGAAGTCTGAACTCTGAACGTTGCCATTTCTTCTTCTTCCAAGTTCCAGCAGCTGCCTCTGTGACTGTGAGTGTGGCCTGGTCTCCGAAGTCCGACCCCTCTTTACTCTGTTTCTCGCATTTCTTCTTTCGCTCTATACATATCTTCAGACTTCAGGTAAAATTATCCGAAACTTGAAAATGGTTGTTGCTTCTGCAATTGAGTGTTTTTCGTTGGCTGGCTACTACTACTTCCTACTACTTGCCTTGCCTTGCCTTCTTCAAAGTTCAAACCGAGCCAACCACAGCCAGCCCACAGCCCACCACAGTCGACAACTACAGTCTACAAGGTAAGATTTTGTTTTGTTAAATTATTTATCATAAATTATTTATGTAATTAGGTAAAATTTAAGTTAATTTTTAGTTTGTTAAATTATTTATCATAAATTTATAAATTTATGAAATTAGAATGGAGTATTAATTGATTATATTTATTGTATTAATTGATTATATTTTTTGGTTTATAGAAATTATAATTTACCTTATTAATGTAGAAAATAGAAATTGGCTTATTAATTAGGTAGAAATCAAAATTAGTTTGTAGAAATCAAAATTAGTTTGTAGAAATCAAATTTTTTAGTTTATAGAAATTCTAATTTATCTTATTAATGTAGAAAATAGAAATTGGCTTATTAATTAGGTAGAAATCAAAATTAGTTTGTAGAAATCAAATTTTTTAGATTTATAGATTGAATTGTTTAATTTATTAGTTAGTTTTTGAATTAGTTCGTTATAAAATTATATTATCAATTAAATTTTAGTAAATTCCTTAGTTAATTCATTAAATTGTTTGATAAGTGATTCTAGTAAATAAATTGATTAGCGATTCTAAATATTTGATATTGTTATTATTAAATATGGATATTTCCTTTATCATTTTTATAATATTTTTATTGTTTGATAAGTCGTTTGAGTTTTAATTGAAAGATACAAAATCAAGCTAATTATTTTAGTCACTAAATTGTATGAAATAAATTACCCCAATTATCTATAGTTTTTTTAAGATCAAGGTATAAAATTTAATGAGAAATCAGTAAGTGAATATATTCTTATGATAATTGCAAATACATTTATATTTGATGTCATTTGCTGGAAAACTTATAGCTAATATGAATTTTTTTTTTTTTAAATGAAAAAAATATGTACTAATTTTATGGGTTCATACATGACACTACAGGACACCATGAAATTAAAAGTCTAGCTTCGCCACTGGTTGCAAGTCACCCTGCAACTCTACTGTTGTCCTTCCCCTACTGGCCTACACCTCCCTTTTCTCTCCCTCATCCTTTTCCTTTCCCTTTCCAGCCCTGACCTACCTGTAACTCCTTCTATGCGTGCCCCTTCCCCTTTCCCTTCTCTCCCCTTTGCCAACCTACGGCCTGCAAATTGCAGGCTTGTATTGGTGGTGGCGGTGAGCCTTGCCTTACCTGCCCCTTTGTCATCTTCCCCCTTTTGTCTTATCCTCCCTCCATTGCCCTATAAATACCCCCTACCGATCCAATTTGGCCTCTTTACCCTGTCCAAAATTTTCCTGTGTATTTGCACCATTACTACTTAAGACGCTACCCCAGCTGCCGTCGTGCAACACCGCCACCCAAAACACCACCCAAACCCTTCCCTGCATTACCCTCCACCAAAATAAACCACTCACCACCCCTGGTTCCCCCTACACGAGCCACCCCAATCATGTAAAGTTGGTTGCTTGACCTGTCACTTTGCACCCATCACCTCCCCTCTCGACACTGTGCGCCACCACCTCCCCTGCCACCCAATCAACTCAACAGAGCCTCCCTTACCTTCCTTTATCCCTTTCTCCCTCTCCTTCATCCTCCCTCCTTCTCTACCACCCTCAACCACCACCACCTGCACCACTACCCTTGTTGCACCACTACCACCACTCCAACCCTCTCAACTCAGAGAGTCTACCACCACCACAACCACCATCTCACTCTCTCTATTATAGCCCTAAAAGACCACCTTATCCAACCCCCACTTCCACCACCACCGCCATCGTGTGCCGCTACCTTCACTAGGTTGTGCCCTAACCCTTCCTAGCCCTTAAGTATAATTTATTTAGTGTAATTATTATCATAAAGTTATCATCATCATCATCATCATTGTTGTTGTTATTATTATTATTATTATTATTATTATTATTATTATTATTATTATTATTATTATTATTATTATTATTATTATTATTATTATTATTATTATTATTATCATCATTATTATTATTATTATTATCATTATTATTATTATTATTATTATTATCATTATCATTATCGTTACTATTATTATTATTACTATTCAAATTATTATTATTATTATTATTACTATGATTATTATTATTAATTTATTATCATTATTATTACAAATATTGTTAATAATATATTGTCATTGACTAATATAGCTACCTAAACCTATTTTGGCTAATAATAGCATGATTAACCATTTAAAAGATAAAATCGTTATTTTTACTAATAAAGCTACTATTATTATCAGTGTTTTATAATATAATCCATCCGGGTCTAGCTCAATCGTCTTTCACTTTTATGATTAGTGTTTTCCCTTTTAATTAGCACAATAGTTCTATTTATTTGCCTGGAGGGGAGATCAAGATCCTGGAGACACGAATGTACATCGGTCATACTGGTGCATATAATGATGCAGGTGCATCTAAGGTATCTAATGTTTCTAATGATTCTCAATGTAAGGAAGAATTAGCATTCTTAATAATGGAGTCAATCATCTTAAATGTTCTTGATAATATTTCTATACTTAATATTGAAAACACTTCAAGATATTCTTGCAGGTATGTTATATATTTACAAGGTGAAGAAGTCAACACACAAAAAAAGACTTAACGTGTACAAGCATTCAAAGCATGCAAGGCTATGACATACATGGGATGACATTGCAATAAGATATAGTTGGTGATATCATTAGTTATATTAAACTTGTTGTAAACCCTAAAGTATATTTCATGTAAGCTAGGATTTTGTTGTAATTTCATGTATGTACCATAGTTGATTGTAAGGCTTTGTAATGATAATTATTAATATCATTTAAATGATGATATTATGATTGAGATTAAGTATTATATAGGCTTAATTCAAGTGAGTTAAATCCAGCTTGACTTAAGAAGATAACCGGGTGGGGTTAAGTCCTTTTAGTCAGCCACCCTCCTCTATATATACTTCATCCTTGTACACGCCTATGAAGAAGAAGAAGAATAGAAAATCATTTGAATAAAAATTCTCAAGTTGATACTTGCGTTTTCCTCCCTTTGGAGTCCCATCTAGACAGGAGATTGCCTGGGGTATTTCTTCCTATTTAGACCCCTTTGAATGTGCACTAACATTCAAAGTTTATCTTACCATTGAAACCTGCATATACTCGAGTTTAATATTCCTTAAACCGAGCCATTCTTCTTCAACTTCAACCTGTTGTTAATCAAAACAAAGAAGTGATTCGATCCTGCACTTTGATCCACACTATATAAGCTACTTAGTACCCTTCAACCATCAACCCAGAGACACAAAGGTACCCTGGTTGCACTGGTGCATACAAGCTACAAAATACCCTACCGACAAGGACACCTAATCCATAAGTATGCATACCCCCTAAATAGGTTCATAGAGCTGGATAGAGTAAGATGTAGGGTCCAGCAGAGGCAACAAGGCACACCAGAAAATACTAGAATATTCGTGGGCTAAACCACGTCTTTAGGGTAGCGACCCCTAAAGAGCCACCATTCTCGATCTCGAGGTCTTCCACTTTAATTATTAGTGTCTTATTTAAGATGACCACAAGAAGCATGACAACCACATACTTATTCACTTCTATTTATTTCTCATATCATTAGTTAATCCTTATTCATACAATTATCCATGATAACCTAGAGGAATCACTAAGGCCATCATTATCTCATCCAATTCTAATTCAGGATTCATTTCCATTTGTTCACATGCCATACAGGTTATCATATCATAATCATAATACGGTCTTAGAGTCTGGTTAGTTCACATCGAAGGATCATGGCACACATAACCCTAACATACCCTTAATTCACACCCAACACACAATACCATGCATGATTAATGATTAAGACACATCCTTCCTAAATATAAGAATAACACCATACCACACCTTTAATTATCCATCCAATCCCAGGTCAGGCCATGTTCTTGTGATACTTACTAATTATCAGATACCCTTATCTTGCTATTCAATGTTGCTTGAGTCTTATTATGAAACTCTGTTAACCCATTGACATATTAGATACGAGTTGCTGATTTACCCCTATCATCTCTACAAAATTACTGAAATACCCTTTGCTTGTATAATTATTAAGTTATCCCTCTCTACTTGCCAAATTACCATATTACCCTCCATGTTGCATAATTACCAAATTACCCCTTACTCGTGTTAGGTTACCAAATTATCCTCCATACTTATTAAATCACCAACTTTACCCCTTATACTTATTAAGCTACCAATTTACCCTTCCAGTGGATTAAATCACTGTATTATCCTTTATACTTATCTAAATTACCAAATTGCCCTTAGGCTCATTAAGTCACCACTCACCCTTCATATTTGTTACACTTGTCAAATTTTCCATTTGGTTGGTTAAATTACCAAATTGCCCTTCTCCATTATTATAACTATCATTTTGCCCATCTTCATTATTATATTTACCATTTTGCCCCTCTTTCTACAAATTACCAAAATACCATTCATTTACACCAATTTACCATTTTACCCTTCTACTTTATTAAATTACCGTTTTACCCATCCTTTATACCAAATTACCATTGTACCCTTCTACTTTATTAAATTACCATTTCACCATTCCTTTATACCAAATTACTACCATTTCACCCTTTCTTTATACAAAATCACCATTTTACCCTTCTACTCTATTAAATTGCTATTTCACATTTTTTTATACCAAATTACCATTTTACCCTTCTACTTTATTAAATTTTCATTTTACCCCTTTACTTTACAGAATTACCATAATGTCCTATCTTTATATCAATTTACTAAAATACCATTCTCCTTTATTAAATTACCATCTTACCTCCTTTATAAAATTTACCAAAAAACCCCTTTCCATTATATTTAATTCACCAAAATACTTTCTTACACCCAAAAATTACCAAGTTATCTCCTTTCCATGTAAAATTACTAAAATGCCCTCCTTCACTGTCCATTTACCATTTTACCCCTTTTACTCTTGTAATTTACCATTTTGCCCTTATCATGCTACTTTGAACAAAATACCCTCACTATATAAAATATCAATATCAATGTTCCATACCCATCATTCAAACTCCACCAACTATTATCAATTATCATTAACACATATTAGCACCTACCACACATATTTTTAGGCCACACCTTTTGCACATGCAAAAATTACTAAAGCTCCCCTAGGGCTCATATTAACATTACTTATGCATCAAATGGCCATATTAACATATCATAGCATACATATACTCTTAACATCATTATTAACAATAAAACTCCTTCCTTAAGCATTAATTCTACACATGACACATAAATTAACATGCTTTTCTTTTTATCAATCAACTAAATACATTATACTTAATAACACATATTATGTATATAAACATATTAAAAACCCTGATGTGCTAGTATACGTATATCTATACGTTTAAGTAGGGTTTAACGATTACCTTATTTTCTATAAAAATAAACCTTACCGGTACCCTAGTTAAAGGCGTAAGCGTTGATTAGTAAAAATTAATCCCTAAAAATAATATAAAAAATTAGCATAATAAAAGTAGGAAATAAAAGGAATATTTTTTTTATCAAAAGCTTAATTAAATATATATTAATACTAACCCTTATTATACCTTAAAATTTAGCCAAAATCATAAAATAGGAGCAGCAAACTCACGCTGCAGGAGCAGCATGAGCTGCATGCAGAATGGAAGGGGAGAAGGGATCGAAGGGGGGAGGTGGAGAGAAAAAGGGGGTTGGTTCAGTTAGGGTATTGGGGGCTAGGAGAAGGGCAGGTTGAGGAGAGTTAGGGTAAAGGCTGGGTGTAGGGGTGGAGTGGGGATGTAGGTGGTGGTCAGGGATGGATTGCCGACGGCTAAGGGCTGCAAGGGTGGCAAAGGTGAAGGAAGAAGGGAAAATACGAAGGAAAATAAGGGGTTGCATGGTTGGGTTTTGGCCAAAGGAGGACTTGGGGCTGTAGAGGAGGTTGTAGGGAGTAAGTTGGTGGCTTAGGAGGCAGCGGAAGCGGCTGGACGACGGCGGATAGTGAAGGTATAGGGTGGAGGCCAAGAAAGGGGAAAAGAAAATAAGAGGAAGAAGGGAGGCTGTAGGGGCTCGAGGGGGTGGCTTAGTGGTGCAAGGTGGTAGTATGGGGTGGTAGGAGGTGGTGCAGGTGGTTGGTTGGGCGGTGGCGTCGGTGGTCGAGGGTAGTGGAGCAAAAATAGGGGAAGGAAATTAGAGGAGAAGAAAGGGAGAAGAAGAGGTCCGGAGGGGGAGAAAGTAGCTTGAACAAGGAAGAGAAGGGAGGTCAAGGAGAGGAAAAAGGAAGGGTGGGAGAGGGCAGGTGTGGCCGGTTAGGTAGGGTGCGGGAGGGTGGCTCATAGGGTGGCAGGAAGTGGAGAAGAAGAAGGGAAAAATAGGGCATTTTGGGGAGGGTTTGTAGGGGTTTTTTGGTCCAAAAAGGGGAAGAAAAAGATGGGGGAGAGTGAGAGCAGGCAGCAAGGAGGTAGGTGGTGGCAATTTTAGGAGGAGTTGCAAGCGACGTGCTCGCTGGTCGGGGAAGGAAGAAGGAAGAAGAAAAGAAGAAGAAAAGGAAAGAAGGAGAGTAGGCCAGTTGGGAGAGGGAGAAAGAAGAGAAGCTGGCCGGCCCACGCGAGAGGGAGAAGGGGGAAAAGGAGAACTAGAATGGCCCAGTCAGGGGGGAGGAAGGAAAGAAAGGAAAGAGGGAGGCGGGCTGGGGCGAATGGGGAAAGGTTGGGCCGACCAGTAGCCCAACATGAGGGGGAGAAAGGCCATAAACTTGGTGGCCTGAAGAAGAAAGAAGAAAAGGAAAAAGAAGGAAAATGAATAAAAAATAGAAAAAGGAGAAAGAAAAAAAAAGAAGAGGAAAAGGAAAAAAGGGAAATGGGGAGGAATAAAATAAATATTTTTTTTTGTAGAATTTAATATTCTTGATAGGTAAATTATTTTAATAATTTAGTTTATTATAATTTAATATATTGCTTTAAAAAGGTTACTTTTAGAAAAATATTGGTCTAGAAAATTATTTAAATAAAATGAGTATGATAAAATAAAAAAATATCTATTTTAATTTATTAAATATTCATATCCATTTTTATATACTCAAAAATCCATAAAGTAATTAACTTAAATAAAGGCTATCTATTAAATTATAGGCTTTTAAAATTTTTGGAGTATTACAATAATAGTGGCCAGGAGCACTTTGCCTTGCAGACCGATCCACCGACAAATAATAGTAGTCAGGAGTGTTCTACCCTGTATGTTTTCGATTCATCGGCTATAATAGTGGGGTTCCCATACTCGCACAGACTTATAAAGAGCATGGTGTGAATTAGGTACATTGTTCAGATATCTAATGACTAAGTTTAGTCGGACTGTAATATGACCTATACTACCTGTATTTCTTGTATGGTTTATTTGTATAATTACCTGCTTGTGTTATCTATATTGTGTATATGACCTAAGTTGCATGGTTACCTTACTCAGTACGTAGCGTACTGACCACCCGTTTCATGGGTGCCGCTCATTTCCACGAGTAGAGGTCCCTTCTAAGCTTGTGTAGGTAGGAGACGTTGTTTTCGATGCCTTTGACACTTATGAAGCATCGGGCGGGGATGAGAGTTGACCTTCTTGGGCATGGCATAGGGGCCCAAGAGCGATGTAGACTGGACTCTTTTTATTTTTGTTTTCATTTTATTGTATCATATCTTTTATCCCTTTAGAGGCTTTGACTACGTAACTCTTTTTCAGTTGTAACGACTTTTAATCATGCACTTTGATTTTCCTATTATGAATGTTTCAGTTTCTATGGATCTCTATTTTAAGTGAGTTAATATTCTTGTGAAATTATCCCTAGCCTTGTGGTTGGTATGAGACGGGTCGGAGGTTGGGCTTATACTGATCACGGCGGTAGCACCCCCTGTGCTTGTGGTTGTTTTAATTAAACGAAAATTTTCAACTGTGATTTGGGGGTGTTACAAACCCTAATTCTGCTAATTGGATTTTTTTACCAGTTCAACTACTCTAATTAACAACCCTACCTTATTCTAATTTTTATCCTCTTCCTCATCATCCTTCCCCTGCACTTTTCAATCTTTGATGTCATCCTCTCCTTTTTACCCCATACCCCTACCTCCCATGTTCTCTCCATCTCTGTTTGCTTGTCCATTTGCACTCCCGTCGCCTACATAAGCCCTCCTCCCTCTCTATTTTTATGTCTTGAATCCCACCAAAAGCAAAGCCCTTAGTCTTTTAGCACGTGTTCTTCTTCTCCATCCTCCCAAGCTTCCATTCGTAACCCAATGTCCTTCTTCATTATTTTTCCATACCATGTCGATTGTTACCACCTCATGGTGCCTCCCCTTACGTAACAACCCAAAAAATCATAGTTGATTTTTTTGTTTTAAATGTAAAAACATACACCATAAAAGGGGGTATTATCACCATAATTGGTATAAGTCTGGCCCCAGACCATCCTCGTACCAACTACAAGGCTTAGTAGAAACAGGTGCAACAATGATAAACACATAAAGGAAAGTGTTTCATGATATAATAAGGGTTAAACTTTGTTATCAATAAAATACCAAAATACATAATATTGTTCAACCAAAGTAAACATTAAACTAGATAACTGAAAGGTAAATATCCAGTTGACACTCTCTCCATACCCCAACCCTAGGTTACTATAATATCACTCAGCCTCGATCATATCATGATAAGCAGCAGAGTCATCTAGGGCATCCTCAGTCACCTACATAAGCTCAGGAGGGGACACTACTCATGGAAATGAGTAGCACCCATAAAAAGGGTGCTACGTATAGAGTAAGGTAACAATACAATCAAGCAAGAAACAAGCAGTTAACGATATCACAACAAGAAACAAAATGTGCATAAGTAGATCATAATGGTTCATTATTATTATTATTATATAGACTCAAAATATTAGTGCCATAAATAGTCAACTCATGAAAGATGCCCACGTGGGCTCGAGATCCCAATATTCTCACTGGTGGATTGGTAAATAAGATATAACCCCATGGCATCACACTCCTGACCACTATTATCACTGGTGGATCAATAAATAAGATACAACTCTAGGGCAGCACACTCCTGGCCACTATTCTCATAGGTGGATCGGTAAATAGGATACAACCCTAATGCAGCACGCTCTCGGTCACTATTCTCACCGGTGGATTAGTAAATAAGGTACAGTCGACCCCAACCCATGTGGTATTCCACTGTAAATGATTAATATCTTCATATATATTAACATTATTTGAGGGTTTTATTACTTGAGATCGAGACTCCACTATTCTCACCAGTGGATCAGTAAATAAAGTACAACCCCAGGGTAACACACACTTGCCCATTATTCTCACCAGTGGATTGGTAAATAAGCATAACCCCGACCCAAGTGATCTTCCACTTTAACTAATTAGTGTCTTCCCAGAGTTATTATCATCCAATGGTTTTAATTACTTGAGTGTGGGACCCCACTATTCTCACAAGTGGATTAGTGAACAAGGTATAACCCTAGGACAACAAGCACCTGGCTATTATTTTCATTGGTGGATCAATCAATAGGTACAACTGACCCCGACTCAATCAATCTTTCACTTTAAGCGATTAATGCCTTATTTATGTCTTATTCACTTAGATACCATACACACAGCCATGCACCACTCAAGTACGACTCCTGCCCCACTACCAACCCAAGATAACTCTAACCCCTTGGAAACCCTAGTTTCCTAAGCCTGGTATATCCTCATCTTCTGACGATCCTTTGAGTACCCAATTTATCCAACAACCCAAACATGCCATTAGAAACCCTTTTATTCATGGGTCATAGCCCATTTTTCTCATTCCTCACATATGATAACAACTGACCCCTAGGGTTACTCCTTAAAATCCTAGTTTGGCCTAATGGGCCTAATGTCTTTTCTACTACTTATTTAGCCCTAAAATCCTACAACCAAGCATACGTTACCATGATTATCCATCCCCAAAATTTTTGTAGCCTAACTCCTTCATTTTGCACATGTGATAACAACCTCATAAACAGACTCTTCTCAAAACTCTAATTCCCCCCTTAGTTGTTGTATCTACTCTTACTCACCCCACCTAACCATCATACTTAACAAACAATCCCCACAACATATTCAACATCATAGTTCAGAGGCACAACTCAAATGACCCATTTCCTATGTGTGATTATGACTTACTTCTAAGGTTTTGTAACTCCAAAACCCTAGTTTCACCCAATTAGTACTCTCCCATCTCCTAGCATCCAATGATTCCCCAAGTGTTGCCAAGCTACCCCAACAATACCATTATCTCACCCATAACCATTCTTAACAATCATCCCTTAGTTAGTAATCCCCAAACATAGATCATATTAAGTTTGACTCACCCATGCATGGTCAACCCTTTCCATGCGATATATGCCCTAAGTCCTCTTTTATAAGTATCATACTTATTATTTAACATTTTCCAAATGATATTTGACTAACGCTTTACCTAGGGCTTCCCCATATGCCATTTCCCACAATATTAACCATAATGCCCCTAGGTCTTGAAAACCCTACCCAAGCCATCATAGTTTAAAATACAAAAACTTCTCAACAATCCTCAAATATGTAGTACCACATAATAGAATTACACATCAACATATGAACCAACACAGTCATGTCCACACATACTCTTACCTTAGATCCTTGAAAGTCAAGCTACATAAGCAACCCTAGAACATGTAACATTTCATGCAACTTTTCACTTAACATATAGCAAATCAATCCTTACCAAAACGGCTCCGATCTTGAAGCAAAAAAAACCATACGCCTCCTCTCCTATGTTCATTGGAACAATAACTAAAAATGGAAATTCCCAAACTTGATGTGGCAACTTTCATGGTGGTAGCGGTAGCGTAAGGTAGTTTTTAGTTGGGAAAAGAGTGGGGGTTTGTCTTTGGGGGGATGAGGGTGGTGTTGGCACTAGGTTGGCTAGTAGGAGGGGAGGTGGGTCACATTGGGGACTAGTGGTGGCGTAGTCGAGAGGAAGGGAGGGTAAGAGGGGAAAATGGAAGGAAAAGGGGTGGAGAGGGTTGGATGCATAGGTTGGACACTTATGCAGGAGGTGGAGGTGTGGCGGCAGTGTAGAGAAGGGGGAATAGGCTGCGGGTGGTGGTGGTGTGAGGTGGTGTAGGGTGGCGTGGCCTGCCCACTTTGCATGCTCAGGGAGAGGAGAGGAAGGGGAAAAATAGGGGGTGATGGGCTTTGTAGGTGTAAGGAGATATTAGGAAGGGCGAGGGGAAGAGCTTGGATAGCAATGTGCTGTGGTTGCGGCGGCAACAGAAGGCAGGAATAGGGGAAGGGTGCAGGGCAACGTCAATGAGGGAGAAAGAGAGTAGAGGTAATGCTGGGGGTATTTATAGGTTGTGGGGGAGGATAAGGAAAAGAGAAGAAGGGGATAAGGGTTGTCTATCGCTTGGTGACATAGCGGTGGTAGGTAAGGACGATATGCAGATCGTGTGGTGCAAGGGGTGTAGGACCGTGCAAGGGGTGCATGGGGGGACTGGCATGCCCTATATGGCTAGAAAGAGAAAGAGGGTCATGCATAACTAGAAAGAAAAAGGGGGAGGAGAAGTTGGTTGGTGGTAGGTTATGGGGGGTAGGAAAATGGCAAGGGGGTTATGCAGGTCTGCAGAGCGGGAGGTAGGGAATAGGGAGAGAAAAGGAAAATGAGAAATAAGGGAGGGAGAAAAAGGGAAAAGAAGAAAAGAGAGGAGGGCTTGGGCCATCACTCGGGGGAAAAGAAAAAAGGGAGGGGGGTAGGGAGAGTTGGACCGGTCGAGAGAGAAAGGAAGAGAAGAGAAGAAAGGGAAAGGGGGTGCTTGGGCCACTACAACGCAACTTGGGCTGGGAAAGGAAGAAAAAAAAGAAGAAAAAGGAAGAAAAGGAAAGGAAAAGAAACGAAAAAGGAAGAAGAAAGTAAATAAAAAGAAAAATAAAAAAAGAAAAGAAAAAGAAAGAGGTGGTGGGATTTTTGGATTTTTAGGGAATTAATAAAAATAATTAAAAAATTATATTTACCTATTATTTATTTTAGGCTAAATAATTAAGATAATTTTTCTAAATAATAAATTTTAAATCTCATATTATTATTATTATTATTATTATATGTACCTAAATTTTATTTCATCTATTATTTATTCTTAGAAAACATTTTGGGGTATTATACCTTGGTTGCATGAACCACCACCATTGCACCCCTTTTTCCTATGGCCAACACCATCGTTGCACCCCTCCTTTCTACGGCTAACACCACAGTTGTACCCTTTTGCATTACGAAAAGCACTAACATTTCCCCCTCCTTAGCAATGACAACAAGTGATGTTGCCCCCTCTTTTTTCTACGACAACAAGTGACATTACCTTCCCCTCTCCCACATGTCCTTCTATCATTTCCCCTGCCCTACTCGACTTTGTGGTGTTCCACTCTTGTTGTGTTGTTGCCTTGTGTAGTTTCTTTTTCCTTGGTTATTATCTAACCTTTTTTCGATTTGGTTTTAGTTAATTTTGGTTATTATTGTGTTGTATTATATGCTAATGTATGTGTTGTTGGTTTTTATTTTCTTGGGTAACTCTTGGGGTATCGTGGAGAATACAAGCTTTTGTATTTTTGTGTGGCTTGGATTTAGGTAAATCTAATCACTCATGAGATGGTAGAATTTGTGTGCGAGCATGATATATTGTTTAGATTGAGAATCTTGATAGGGCATTTATGTTATGCAAGTGTCATGAAATGCTTGATAATATGATATCATCCTCTTAAATAATTAGTACGTACGTTCAAATTACCATTAACTATAAGTAATATGCATATGTAGTTTGTTAAATAGTGAATATATGCAGATGCATAGTTTTGCTAGAGTTTTTGACCTTTCCAAGATAGTATGTTTTATTCTATGTTAAGTGTTCTATGATTATTATTGTGTATGTAGTTAGGGTTGATATAAATAACATGAAAAGTATGCACACATCGTCAGGGTTAAAACACGATAATTACTATTCACATGTTTGGAGATAAAAGTGCTCCTTTATGTGCACCATGATGATAATTGCCATCTTAGATGCTTTGTCATGCTAAGAATATGTATGCACGTGTTACATGGAATATATGACACATAAGAAACACAAGATTAGGGTTTGTACATGTAAGATGCTAAATGCACTCATAATGGAAAATATAGTCAATATCCAAGTCTTCAAATTATCTACATAGTAAAATATTTTAAATTATTATCTTTTAGCCTTTTCATGACAATTTCTTATAATAATAATGTTTGGTATAAAATTAGGTAATAATGGTGTAATTAGGGTTTTGATAGCATTTTGATCATTTTAACTTAATGCACCTAATGTGAATAATTGGATATATAATGACCTTAGGCTTTTGATAGGATGACCTTAGTGTTGAATTTGACCCTGATTTGGATTATTGACTTCATGTTTGACTTGAATAATTAAAAATAAAGAAAAAGTGATTAAGTATGCAAATTAAAATTGTTATGCAATATGTGATATTTGTGATTACGTCATAAGTCATTAATACTTAAAGTGGAAGACCTTCAGTTTGGGAATTGTTACTTTCTAAGATTAGCTACCCTAGAGAGGAGACGCAACTCTTGATTAATTTTAGTTCACTGGTGCGCCGTTGTACCCTAATAATGCCCTAGTTTACTCTACGGATGACCTATACGTTCTAGAGGTAACCAGGCATACCGTAATGTCCTTAGATTCTATAATAAAGGTATTGTGTTGCCTTCATGCACTAGTATGACTGGGTGTACCTAGGTACTCCTAGGTCGAGTGTATAACCTTGAGTAATTTAAATGGATTGTTTTAGTTTTGGTTTAGTAGTTGCATCTAAGTGCTACTTAGTTTGATGGGTTGGTTCAATAGCTGCCTTAGTACCCTACTTTTGTATTTGGAATTGAATTAATTAGTCACTTTTGACCATTGATTTTGTTATGGCTTGTGTACTTTAAGAAGATGTGAAGCAGTTAAGTATGATTATTTGTCGAGTTTAAGACTTTGATGTTGTATATATTACCCCATAAATATTGTATATTGTCATGGCATGGGCTTTATGGTTTGAGAATGTTTCCGGATTCTTATTTGACTATGTGCAATGTGAGCATGCTACCTTTTGTGATGTATTGTGATTTATTCAGTACAAGGAAGTCATACCGATACTAAATTTATAGATAACTATATGAAGGTCATGAAGTGGCATGAAGCGTATAAGAGTGGCAGTGATAAGTGAAGCCCCTAGGAATAGCTTCCATTATTGGAACAAGCTTATAGGTCTAAGAGTGAGAGCAAACCGATGTTGCATCTTCGATTGTTAGTTTTTGTGTAATCGGTTATTCTTTGGACTCTTATGTTCAATACTGTATATGGATTATCATTATGTATGGAGTATATTAATTCGTAACTTTTAACTATGTTATTGTCTTCTATTTCTAATGATTTATTTTGGATATGACTTATTTTGAACCTTAGTACTTGGCATGATAAATGTGAGGGAACCATAATTATGCAAAGTATGACGGTAACACGCAATATTTGAGATTAACGCTTCACCAGAAATAAAATTTTAAATAGTAAAATGAGGGTGTTACAGACATGTTGTTTATAAAGCTTTCTCCTAGAATGATCTTAGACGCTTTTCATGTGAGAGTATGCACCTTATGCTCTCCATCAATGTATGGTTAACTTGTTTTGTTGCCCTATTATATCGAGGGGTTTTAGAGACAGTTTTCTCATGTCGTATTCTATGAGCCTTACAGTATTTTTCAAACAAACTAAGGTATTTGCCTCCACTTTTCATTTGAATACACTTCAAAATCTTCTCAGTTTCATGCCCTATTTTAGCATAAAATACTTTAAAGTTGATCAAAATTGAATCATCGGTCTTTATGGGATATACTTAAAGCTTTTTGGTGAAGTCATCGATGGATGTCGCAAAGTATGATGATCCACCTAATGACTTCACCTTCATCAAACCATATATGCTTGAGAAGACAAAATTAAGTTTCCTTACTGACTGTCTGTTAGCACCTTTGACAAAGTAGGCTTGTTTTTTGCTTTTCCATAACATAGTGAGTGTGTTGGCCAACCTTGCCCCCTCAAACCTCTAGTAGAATGCCTTGACTATTGAGAAGCTTTACCCCTTTTTCGCTTCTATGGTCAAGTTTGATATTGTTCATGCAGTTGGAGTTTTTAGCAAGTTTCTTTCTAACTTGGGTAGAGAGTATTGTAATGCAATGAAGTGGATCTTTAGGTGCCTCTATAGCATTTCTAGTTTGAGACTTTGTCTTAGGAGTGACGAGGAATCCCTTAAGGAATATACCGATTCAAATATGGATGGGGATGTTGACTCAAAAATCTCTACTTCAGGTTATTTGATCACTTTTGTAGGGGGGCAATGCCATAGCCGTATAAACATTAAAAATGTGTTTCTTTGTTGACTACTAAAGTAGAACTCATTGCTATGACTACATTTATCAATGAGTTGTTATGGATAAAGAAATTTCTTTGATGGATTGATTTTGTCTGAGAAAGACACTTGTGACAACTAAAGCACTACACATCTTGATTAAAATCCTACATTCCATTCTTTATCAAAACACATCAATACATGGTATCATTAGATGTGTGATGTTTTGGATGCTAAGTTAATAGAGGTTGAGAAGGTACACATCGATGATATTGGGGTTGATATGTTGACAAAATCATTGATAAAATGGAAGTTTGAGGTTTTCTATATGATTGATAGGATGGCAATCACCTCTACATAGTTAGGAGAAGAAATTTTTGTCTGGGCATTTGGGATCCCTCCTATATGGTAAAGCTCATTTTTAACTAATGCTATTTTTTTCATTTTTATTAACAACCAAACTTTAAGAAGGATAAGCATCGGCTGGAAAGTTGATGTGTGAAGGTGAGTAGATGAGAGAAAAAATGAGATTTTGAAATCTTGTACGTGTGTGAGAGAGAGAACCACAATAATTTCTATCATTATTCTCTTCAACACAAGTTTGATCAATTAAAATACTTGAAGTTATTCATCATTGGATCTTGCAAAATTTTGTAACACAGGCTTTTAAAGACACCACTATTGATTCTGAAAGGTGGAGATATGGTTTTGAAATCTCCAAATCAGGTTTTGTTGGTATTTTAGTGGGCATTTTATTCAAGTTAATTTATGCTTGGTATTGGTTTTAGCTTCAATTTGATGGTCTATTGCACTTGATTTTGGATGAAAATTTGTGAGGTTTCTATTCATATTTTTTTGTTGATTACTATAAAAGGGCTCGTTGTTTTATGGCATGTAGATCAACCTTTGGATGTATTTACAATAGATTTGTGTTTAGGGCTACAAATTATTATCTTTAGGTGTTGTAATTGTTGTCTAGCTGTGCTATTTTAGATTGATGAGTGTACTGTATAATTAACACTTGAAAACTAGACATTATATCTCAATTTTATCATAGTAAAAGTTTTATAAGTAGACCGAAGTGTCTCATTGTTGGTTTTTCATATAAATCATATGTTATTGATTTTTTATTGTTTCTATTTTATAGTTAGTGTTGTTGACCCATTTTCCCTTTCCCCTGACAACTCAACTATTAGATTTGTTGACGTATTAGATAAGGCTAAAAGAAATCATTATTAGGGGTTTGGTGTCACTATTAGGGACACACACACACCTTTATTAGCTGATGCTAATGTAACATCACTGGCAATGGAGTTAGTGTCATCATCAAACTTAATGTGTGTAACATTTGAATCAAACTACTACAAGTTAGTGGAGTTATTAAACAAAGTCGACTTGGATCCTCCTTAGCGAATCACACAAGTTACTAGAAAATGCAAAAACTTACCTAGCTTACAGCTTCATTGTGTTCTCTAGAAGCACTAATTTGCTAAGTTAGCCTTAGATTCGTGGTCCAAAGGTCTTGGGAACCAAATCTATTCGGATGAACTATTTACATCACTTGTAACTAATTTGAATAATCTATCAATGTCATTTCTTCCTCTAAAAAAATAATATCGATATATACTTGCATGATTAGTGTACTATCTAATTGGTTATACTACATCTATTAACAAAAGTGCAGCAGGAAGGAAAATATTCCTTTCCTATTTTTCAGCCACTATTCAATTTTTATTATAGATAAATCTAAAATAATGTAACAAATATTCTTTCAAAGATTCATATGATATTGACGTTGATTAAAATTGTATGTTATCTATCAAACTTACTTGTGGAATGCCAATATGAGGGTTTCAATATAAAAATAAAAGATCGGACACACATTTATGTGTTCTTAGAAAAATGTAACAGTGCAAAAGCCCAAATATCATTATTAATAGTGATTAAAATAAAAGATAGAAAAAGGTAAGAAAAAAAGTAGATAGTTTGAAGAGAAGTTGAATTCTAAGAAATTTATTACAAATCACAAACTCTAGCATAAATTGGCATTGTGTTTTTTTTCTTAGATTATTATTATCATCGGCATCATCATTGTTATTAGTATGGTTATGCATGATCTAGTATGAAAATAGTAGGAGATAAATAATCCATAATTATGATGGTGAGAACCAAAATATTTCTTGATGATAACATAAAAGTAATGGTGTGAAAAATCATCATAACTATTTTTGATTTACTATATTTTTTAATAAAAAAAATTTAAAACTCAACGTAGCATTAATTTATTTCATTTTTACCGACGTTATCATTTTTCAGTGATTATCTTTCTGCTTTGATAGTGTGCTTGGATTGGAGTAAAAAGGAGTTAATAGAGGTGAATTTATTGATTCACCTCGTTTGGGTATCATTTTTAATAACTCTACCAGGGTGAATCGAGGTTAATGTTTTACATCCATTCACCTAGGTTAACCTCTGATTTCGGGGATAACCAAGGTGAAGGTGAAAGAATAAGTAAATTTTTGACTTGATAGGACTAAAATACCCCTCAAACCCTATACACCTAACTTGATATGACTTATCTATTTAATATAATGGTATAAATATCATTTGTTTTTTTTTAACCTTTATTTACGTCAATCTAAACGAAAATTTTAAAATACTTATTCTAATTTACTCAAATTAAATTAATATTATTCAAATAATATTTTAAAATATTTATTTTTATTTAAATTAATTTTTAATATTTATTCTTATCTTAATTCATCCCGTCCAATGGAGCATAAAAATGGATTCGTAAAGCTTCCGGACTAGCGGAGCCCCATAAACGCACGAACAAAATAACCCATGAACGCACGAACAAAATAAGCATATTCCTGGATCCTAGTCACGACTCACGAGTAGACTCACTGCAGTCTCCTGTATTCATCTGCGCTCCGAAACTCAGAACTTACCCAAGATCGCTCGGAGAGGCATTGGACCCTAACAGCTTGGAATTGACATGATGGCTAGACAAGCTAGCAGATTGATAGCGAATCTATCTTCTAAGATTTGCTCTGGCAAACCCTCCATTTCGCCATCTACCGCCGCACAATTATCTTCCTCTCGCTTGAGTCAGAGTAGGCCCTTCGCGGCCGCTCCTCCGCCGCCTCCGGCTGTTTTTGTTGACAAAAATACTCGAGTTATTTGTCAAGGTATCACCGGTAAAAATGGTACCTTCCACACTGAACAGGCCATCGAGTACGGCACTAAGATGGTAATATTAATTTTGTTTTCATGATCCTCACCCGCTTCCTTACATCTCCTTTTTCGAAGTCTTGTGGTCCTTTATTTTTTTTTTTATTTTTTTATTTCCTGCTGGTACTATTTTCTGTTTTATTAATTACATTTTGGACGTGCTATTTTGGGCTTTCTGTACTAATTTCATCGAATCCCCTCGCATCATCTAAACTTCTCTATTCTTATTACCCACGCCAGTCCTGTACGAGGCTATGCATTTAATAAAATTTTCGATTAGCACATGGCAGTGACAGTCTGATAGATATATAGATGATCTTAGGTGGTTGTTTCAAAGTTGATGTGCGCGTATTGTCAATTGGGCATAAATATTTGTTAGTGATTTGTTTAGAGTGTTGGCCGACTTCAGTGGCATCTTGCTTTTCTGAAATTGTTAAAGATAGTCTGCTCATCATCTTATGGGATCAGTTAGCTGTAGCATATTAATAGCTGAATCATGTCTAGTTGATATGATCATGAGGAAAATGACAAGTTTAAATCTTTGAGAAGCTATGCTCTAGCCATTTCAATTGACATTTCTATTAGCATACCTGTGAATCATGACTTCTGACATCAAAATTTGTGGTTTCTCCTGGGGAGGGGGGAGTTTTGATGAAAAAAGGCTTAAAGGATATACCTTTTCTCTATTCTACATTCATATTCTTCTACACTATTGTTGCTATAAAATCGTGGAAGAATGTGGTGTGTTAGTTCCCTCGTTGTTTTTTTTTGGTTAAAATTAGAAGCCTTTTATGACATATGCACCAAGGGTTCCTATTTGTATCATATTTCATAGCATACGAAATTCCTGAAATCTTCTATTTAATATGAGAGGTTATCTTCTTTCCTATTTATTTTCTCCATTTCATTCATTTATTTAGCTATCTTTTAATTTTCTACCCTATTCAGCATTCACTTTGTTGTAGTGAGAACAAGCAATTATTTTAACCTTTGGTCACTGTTTGACATTTTCCTCTCTGCATTTGTTACACCAATTATTTTATTATCTGTCGTGTTTCTCTGTATTGAGTTATGCTTGGTTTTTACGTTATGTTCTGTACGGACTTCTTGAATTTAGAAGAACGTGTATTTCTGTTCAACTTATTTAAGTTGTCTTGTCTTACCTTTATAAGGTTGGTGGTGTAACACCGAAGAAGGGTGGCACTGAGCACTTGGGACTTCCAGTGTTCAACTCTGTTGAAGAAGCTAAGGCTGAAACTAAGGCTAATGCGTCTGTTATATATGTTCCCCCGCCTTTTGCTGCGGCAGCCATACTGGAAGCAATGGAAGCTGAACTGGATCTGGTTGTCTGCATCACAGAAGGAATTCCTCAGCATGATATGGTAAAGCTTTCGTTTATATTTTGGCTGTATGGCGGAGCTTCTCGGATGAACTGAAAACAATATGCAAAGTTGGCATTCTTTTTCTTCTTCTGTTTTGTGTAAATAATGCAAGCAGTTAGTGGTTAGAAATGTATTCATATTATATGCTAACAAGCATGTCAAGATGTAGACTTAACATTGTTTAATTGTGCCATATGAAGAAATATCATTTGAACAAACAAGACTGAGGTTCAGATTGGGAAAATAATTGCTGAATTGAAGATAAAATGAAATTATCTATATTCACATTTTTTAGTGTGTACATTTTTTTTTTGATTTATTTGAAATTTTTTCTTAGTAAATTTTGATTGAAGGTAAGGATACTTTTGAATTTATTTTTTTTCAAAAAAATATCAGGTAATATAAACTGAGATAAAGTAATATTTTGTGAATAATCTTGTGACCAAACAGAGCTGGAGGGTATGAAAAATTATGTGTGACTTTGCTTTATGGTATACATGCATATCACTCACAGGAAATATGAAAAACAATTATGTATTTCTTCTCTAAGCTTAGTTATGAAAAGAAGTTGGGATGTTTGAGTCAATGGACACTTTTCATTGAATTCCACATGGAACATTATAATTAACAAGTTCTTTGTCTTTGTTTAAAGCATGTTTTATATGAATCAAGTTTCATAATTGACAAGAGGAAACAATTTTTGAAAGATCTAATATTGTCTCCTCAGGAATTCCTTTTCGGCTCAAAAATAAGGGGAAAAAACATATATGCTCAAAGTATCCTTAGTAAGTTGTACCTAAAAGATGCTCAGCCTTGAAAGGAGAACTTTGTTTATGTGAAATTTCTTGTTTTTCAGTGATTGTTTGTGCTGAAAAATTTGAGTGAACACTGTTTATGATAGTATGATGTAATCAAATAGATTTTAAAATTAGTCTCTGTTGATGCTGCCAATTACAGGTTCGTGTGAAAGCTGCCCTTAACCAGCAGTCAAAGACCAGGGTGATTGGCCCAAATTGCCCTGGTATTATCAAACCTGGAGAGTGCAAGATAGGTATAATGCCTGGATATATTCATAAGCCAGGTCGTATTGGGATTGTTTCTCGTTCTGGCACATTGACATATGAAGCGGTAAGCTTCTACTCCTCACCTGGTATTTCTCTCATGTAAAGCATGCATAATAAGCTTTCTTGTCGATCTTCTAGTTCACTTTATCTTTTTGATCGAATGCTCTGCTACAACAAGTGTTAGAGCTTCAGGCATAGTGAGCGTTGTGACGGCCGTATCCAAGAATTAGTGGAAATATCTTCCATCTTTGAGAGATTTAGTTGTCTATTTCTACATATCTCATAACATGTTGATGGAAACTTAAATCTTTCTGGTTTGATTTCACTTGTCCAATACTGTGAACTTGACCACTAATTTAAAATATATTGATTTACAATGTGAAAATGATATTGCCATATATTTCTTTTAAAGTACTTTCAGGTTTCAGCAAAATATATTTTCTAACTTTTACTAATATGTTATGATGGAAAAATAGCAATAAACGATCTGTCCGAAAGGCTAAACAGAGCAACTGGGAGGAAGATTTAAGTGGGATGATGAGTGATATCTAGCATTTAAATGCTTGAGATAAATACCTGTTGTTTGGGTCATGCATACGCTATCTATTCAACCATATAAAACTTAATTTATTATTTTAAAAGTGAACCTGGTTTATCTTTCAAGTCCTTGTTCTGAAGTTAAGTTTTGGATATTTGTTTACATCATTTTGTGTGCGTTGGGGGGGGGGGGCTGGGGGGAGGAAGGAAGATTATCATCCTTTATTACGACCACAATTGGAGCAGTCTGAAAATATATCAGAAAATTTGAGTAACCTTAACTAGCCTTGGTTGTTGATCTTTTTTACTCGTGTATTAGACTCCCTTACACTTGGTATTTTCATTTGCAAGTTTGTACAGTCTGAGGTATCAATGGTTTACCTATTGTTGCAGTACTTTTTTTTGTTTTTGTTTTGGAATGTGTCAATTTTGGTTATTTGACTTGCATATGCCCTTATGGTTTAGTGAAGGGTCAAATGAGTTGTCCCCGATGATATGGAACAATATATTTTCGAAATGGCTTTTCTAGCTTATTGATACTTTGATTTCCCTGTCTAAAGCCCTAAATCTTCAACTTGGCTATCAGACGTCTTTTTTCAATCATTCTGTACGAAGTTCTGATGATATTTGTGCCATGTGATAGGTTTTCCAAACAACTGCCGTTGGTCTAGGGCAATCTACTTGTGTTGGTATTGGTGGGGACCCTTTCAATGGGACAAATTTTGTTGACTGCATTGAGAAATTCATTGCAGATCCTCAGACAGAAGGTCCATTGCTGACTCACTCTTTTACTTTTTGTTAATACCTTTATCTTGTGTAGTCATTGAGCGTGATCTCATGTTGTTCTTTCACTGCTGTTTTTGTTGTTTCCCATGATCATATTTCCTGCTCTCTTTGTGGCTTGTTCTTTCAAGTTTCAAGTTAGATTTTTTTTTTGTTTACTAATTGTGCCACAGTAATTTTCAACTTGTTTGCTACCCATATTGCCCTTTCTTGTGTGTAGAAATTTGTGTTTGGGACCATATTTTTGTGTTAGCCCTCAGCTTTCCATAAATCATAAAAATCACGGTTTATTGTGGATCATCTCTTTGAAGGTAGTGATGCACTCTATGAACATGGGGTCAGGCATTACATGAACTTCTTTGAATCTGGATTTTTTGAGCATGTGGCGCTAAATCAGCTTTTAATGGTTTTGCAGGTATCATTCTTATTGGTGAGATAGGTGGCACCGCAGAAGAGGATGCAGCTGCTTTAATCAAGGTGTGCTACAGTTAAACTAGTTAAAAGAATGAAAAAAAGGGAAGGACAAGAAAGAATATCGTACCAGTAATTAATGACTAGCACCCAGACATGGCTGGTAGCAATTAATACTTCTAACCGGAGAAGTTTTATCATTAAAGTATTGAGAAATTGACTTGAGCATCCGTCACATCATGTGGCATAGGATATGTATTTAATTTTTAATGAGCAAATGAAGTTCTTATAGCAGGCTTCTATTGGATTATCATGCAAATATCTGTTGTGGTTGCTATTATTAATTTACTACTACTATTATTAATATGTACGTGGATTTTTTTTTTTTTTTCTATTTGTTACTGATACTACCAGTACTGTCACTACAATATCTACTGTTATATTGTCAAGTGTTCTCTCTCTCCCTCCCTCTCTCTCTCTCTCTCTCTCTCTCTCTCTCTCTTCTTTTTACATCTTTCCTTCAAAACATTTTCATGGTGCTTTTGTGGAACAATTTTTTACTAGATATTGCATGCTTCTGGACTTTCCTTAACACTTTGAATGGCAAGTTTCATATTGTGTTGTTGTATTGCTGTGGCTAAAGCATCTTTGATGATAGTTTTACTCAATGTTGTTTGCTTGAAACAGGAAAGTGGGACTGAAAAGCCAGTTGTAGCCTTTATTGCTGGGCTAACGGCTCCTCCTGGACGACGAATGGGGCATGCTGGAGGTACTGCCTTTGATGAAGGAACAATCATTCTCTCCTCTTTGCTCTGTTGATTATTTTTTTCATTTGAAAATTTATATTTGCTGCAAAATTATGTTTATTGTTTGTTTCTTATTCTCAAACCTCATTGCCCTGCTCATCTTGTTGCATCTTCATATGGTCTTAGATGGGCTCTGTAATCTTGGGGCTTTAGAAATGAGCAATATTTAAAATATTTGGCTTCATATCTTTATATTTGTTCAGTTTACTGTTTCTGACTTTTGTAAGTTGTGGATGTCTGCATTATTTTTCAAGGAAACTTTTAAGTTTTAATAAAAGATATCTTTCGGAGTGTGAAATTCCTTTTTTTCCCCCTATATATATTATTATACATAGAAAATAGGAACATAGGAATGAAATGATAAAATAAATCCGAACCGGCTTATGTATGATGGTTGTGGTTTATTTTTTTGTGTTTTTGTAGGCTTCTAGAATGATGCTTAGTTGTGATAGGGGGAGAAGAAGAGGTGGAGATGACACAAAACATCTCTTTTAATTCTATTTTTCTTGAATGTGTTATTTTTTGTGTGGCTTATAGACTTATAGTTGTTAAAATCTTGATGTTGCAATTAAGTCGCTAATCCTAGGTAGAGTATTAAAATAGTAAAATTGTGGTATGCTTAATTGGTATAATCTTATGATCTTAGGTACAATCTTACGATTTTATATACTTACTAAAATTTTGTATCTATTTGCCTTGAAAAAAAGATTCTCTTTTTTTCATTATATATCTAATCTTAAACCTCAACCCCACCAATCAAGGTGAAGGAAGTACGAATAAGGTTTTAATACAGCAACAAACAATTGTTGGAAAAATTTACTTATGAAATAATCCAAACTCTATATGCTTAGTAAAATAAATATAATAAATTTTGAGATGTTAGTTGTATATAATTTTTATTTTGTTCATACTTATCTTTTTTATTTTCTTTTATGGTCTTAACTCTTTTTTTATGTATAGTCTATATACCAAAATTTTTTTATGCATATTATTTGACAATATGTGTTATTTTTTATTTGCTACAACTAAATTAGTGATGAAAAGGGCTTAAGAATGAGTTTTGTATTGTTTTTTTAATTTCAAAAATAGGATTTTGTAGTATACAAGTGTATCGGGGTCATTATTTTAAGATATTCAGATCTTACGATGTTAAAATCTAATTTTATGATTCAATTCTGATGCCCATTACTAATTCTAAGTATAATTCTGATTTTAACAACCGTAGTGGTAGTGGTTGGAATAGGAAGTGCAGATGATGCAGAACAATTTTTTTTTTCTTGAACATGCTATATTTTTGTGAATGTTTACTTTTATTTCTTTTGAATTTGGTGCTCTAAATGTGATGTTTGGGGATACACTGTTTAGGGCAATGTGAGACAATTGGGGGCTTATTTTGTGGTGCTAGGGTATTGTTAAGTTGTGGAAACTATTGGGTTCAGGAGAACAGGAGATGAGGGAAGATAAGTCATGTTGTAATTTGAAGTACATATATTTTGTTGTGCTAGGGTTGTTAATGTGTGGAAACTATTAGGGTACAAGAGACCAGAAGGTGTGATGTAATTTGATGCTAACATAGGAACAATGTTGGCCCATTAGATTAGAAAAACAGTCATAATAGAAAGTTAAAGAAGAAAACTGGTAGCATAAACACTGGTATTGTCGTAATAAAGGAGTCCACGCACTTAGTGTCATGAATGTTCTTATATTTTAATGACAATGAAATATCATCAAAGTGGGCTAGGAGTGCTGGCTGTTCCATTCCCTTTGTGTTGCTTCACGTGTTATCGATTCTTGAGACAAGCATCAATGTGCTGTTTTTTTTTTTTCCTTTCTTTTATCATTTCCATTCTTTTTAATGCTTTTTGTTTTTTTCCTTTTTAATGCTTTTCATTTTCCCTCTTATGTTGATGCTTTTCATTTCCTTTTTATTTGAATGCTTATCTTTTTCCTTCTTGTTATGATATTTTTATTTTTATCATTATTTGCATTTATGTTTAATTTCATCTAGGTTTAGGGTTTTTAGGTTTCTCCATAACTATATAGTTAAATTTGATAATCAAAATTTTCCTTGATTTACGTTTACATTCATCTCAACTTTGGGGGGGGGTTGATGTTTTAGGGTTTTTAACTTTATTTAAGTTTAGGTTTTTTAGATTAATATGTGGTTAAGTTTAGTTTTTCTAGGTTTTTGTTTAATATTATTTGAATATAAGGTTTAGGGTTTTTAAATTTACTCAACTTTAGGTTTTTTAGATTAAATTGTAGTTAAATTTGTTTTTCCTATTTTTATATATTTTTATGGATGTAGGGTTTAGGGTGTTTAGATTTATTTGAATTTAGGGTGTAATCTCCAAATTTTATGGGTTTTAAATTCATTCAAATTCATGGTTTGTACTTTATGGTTTGTGGGTTTTTTTTGGTCAAGTTTACTGTTTATTCTATTTATTTAGAGTTTTTAGATTTGTTTAGGGTTTATTCCTTTTATTTTGTTTGGGTTTAGGGCTTTGAGCTTTGGGCTATGGTGCAGGGTTTAGGGTTTTGCATGTTTCAGAGTTAATTAGGTTTTGGGTTCAGGTTTAGGGTATAGGTATAGTGTTCAGGGTTTGGGGGTTTAGGGCTGGGGTTTGGGTTTAGGGTTTAGGGTTTGGTGGTTTAGGGGATTTAACCTCGACTGTGGAACGAACATTGAATTGATGGTTAAGATTGGTTTCTAGTTTGTATTTAAGAGGGGTTAGTATTTTAAGAGGGGATTTTGTATGTGAACCTACTTGAAAAAGTGAGACATTTACTCATCACATATAAATATTTCCAGCTTGCATGGCATCGGGAAGTTATTGAATCCAAGGGCTAAAATGCTGTGGCAATATCATAATGAAACTGCAATAGGCTCTACTTTTATATAATAAAAGGCTTCTCGCTATGGTGACTGCTAAAAGAACCTGTGCAAATTATTACATTACCACCTCCTCATCCTGGAATCCATATTGTTCTGCCTGCTAATTTTCTTGTTATTATAGATTCAATTCCTCGCAATTTGTCACGGGTTTGGAACAACCTGGGACGGGCCTTAAGATCTGTCTGTGTGTTACTGCAATACTGGATAGTAACAAATCCGTCTCTTTGTTTTGGTGGCTGGTATTATTTGCTTTGTCAGGGGATGCGTAAATATAATTGATGTGGTATTGGAGATGGATAATCTTGCGGGGATAATTGAGCTGTGAGGTGATTGGGGGTGTATGATGTCTTCATTTATCTTTCCATGGCATTGTGTGATCATAGACCTAAGATATCAATGCAGTGAACTAAGGCGAAAAGTAAGCTCCGAGAATGAACTTCCAAACAAATTTAGAGGAGGCCTGAAAAATAAAATAAAATTGCACACAGATATTTCTCTACAACCGTTTCATCAATATTGCTTCCAGCCTTACTCGTAGGGTGTTTGAAATGACGGAGTGCATTAGGAGTCTTGGGTGATCAACTTAAACCTCAAGTCAAAGATCTATCGACTATAAGACTAGCTATGAATTATTGGATAAAATGTCGCAGATTAGTCAAACTCAAGATAGGATGATACTTGTTGGGATGTGCGGCTGAAGATATAGAATCAGGAATGAAGTAACAAGAGATGCAACCTATATTGAAGATAAAATACGGTAGGTTGTTCATATATGTTAAGTGATGACCCTGTAAGAAGTTACTAGAAGCTTATATTGACAGATTCTAAGAGAAGAGAGGTGATTAGAAATGATTTGTGGGATGAGGACCCAGCGACTGTGTTTTATTGTGGGATGTGGAAGAACCAGCGACAATAGGTGAAATTTATTTAAAGTCCACGGGGCCTGAAAATTTTGTAGCTGTGATAGAGTTTGGTTTTAAAATTTATCACTGATATATAATTTGGGTTTGCCAAAATCTTTGTAATGTTTCTAGGAGATGAGAAGGTATTATTAAATGCGGGATAGTTTATTTGACATGAAAACGATGCTTTTGGGTGACTATAGTTTTGAAAATTTAATATTTAACATTCTTAAACTGTGAATGCAGCTATCGTATCGGGGGGGAAGGGTACAGCTCAAGATAAAATCCGGACTCTCAAAGAAGTCGGTGCTACCGTTGTGGAGTCTCCAGCGAAGATCGGCGTTGCGATGCTTGACGTCTTCAAGAAGAGGGGTCTCTCAAGTTAGGGCAGACCTTACGTGCCTTCGCAGTTGGTGGAAGCGCTGATCACTGTTTTGGCATGGCTGCATACGCTACCAAAGATTTTATTTTGTTAGGCCAATCAAGGTTCAAATTCTATTTACTTTTCCTGCTGAGATTTCACGGCGGAACTTTGAGAATGTGCCGTGCCGTGCCGCGGGGGTATAAAGTTCTGTACATTTGGACTCGGTGATATTTGATGACAATAATTATTTGACCACAGAACCTGTAGGTCCGGAACGAGTCTGTTTTGTAAGGCTTCACGTGGTTTAAGAAAAGTGTTTAGGGAAGAATTTTTTTTTCTTCCTTTTTCTCAGTTTGGTTGCTGGGTAAAAGAATCGGAAAAAATATATTTTTAGAAAATAATTTCTTATGGAGAAAAAATACTAAGAAAATTTTTAATTACTTATTATTGTATATAAGTGCATGAATCATCTTATCACTCCACCTCCGCCTTTACCACCACACCATCTTAAATTTTCTATCCATTTTTCTTTTAAAGGTGATGTTGTAATGTCAGTCATAATTATTTTAATTATTATAAATTTAATATTTTATATATATGTTTAAAAGACTTAAATTTTCATAAAAAAGGATCCCTGCACGCGTGTCTATATATATAGTTTGGAGCGCTGGTTAATCAGAGGTCTTAGACATGAGCCTACATTTGCAGTACTCGGGACCCGCCCAATCCATATAGATCCATTAGTTAAAAGTATTAGATATGCTACTACTGATATATGGGCATTGAAACATTTTGTTTTTAATGGAAGATTATCCAACCATAAGGAAAGGGGTGATATTGCCGTAATTAGTATAAATCTGATTTCAGGTTATCATTATACTAACTACAAGGCAAAACAGAAATGGCAAGCAACACATGATAAACATAGCAAAGTAGCAATTTATAACATAATTAGGATTAAGTGTTTGTTTCTAAAAGAAATATTGAAATACACCATCGTTCAACGAAAGTAAAATATTAATGCGAAAAGGCTGAAAAAGACAATAGCTAGATGTTACTCTCTTCAGTCCCCAACTCTGGGCACAATAATATCACTCTATCCTGATTATATCATCATATGCGACAAAGTCATTTAGAGAATCCTCATTCACCTATACATGTTCAAAAGGGGTCACTGCTTGTTGGAATATGTATCACCAATAATAGGGGTAATTAATATGCTACGTACTAAATAATGAAACAATACAGTTAGGTAGGTTAGAACAATTAATAATGCTACAATAAGAAATGAAATGCACATAGGTAGATCATATCAACTCATTCATTATTATATGGACTCAAGATAATAGTGCAATAAATAGACAACTCATAAATTATATCCACGTGGGTTCAGGGACTCCACTATTCTCACTGGTGGAATGGTAAATAAGGTACAACCCCAAGACAACACGCTCTTGACCACTATTCTCACTGATGGACCGGTTAACAAGGTACAACTTTAAGACAAAACGCTCCTGACCACTATTTTCAATGGTGCACCAGTAAATAAAATACAACCAGTCCTGACCCACGCGGTGTTCCACTGTAACTAATTAGCGTATTTACATAGGTTATTATTGTTCAAGAGTTTTATTACTTGAGTTCGGGATCCCACTATTCTCACTAGTAGACCGATAAATACAATACAACCCTAGGGTAACACACTCCTAGACATTACTATCATTGGTTAACCGATAAATAAGGTACAACCGACCCCGATTTAAGTGATCTTCCACTTTAAGTTATTAGTGTCTTATTCACGTCTTATCTATTCCAGATACCACGCACAAACATACACAACCCTAAGTATGACTCCTGCCTGCTACCACCCCAAATCTATTATGTCCCCTTTGAAACCCTAATTTCATAATCCCTAGTACATCCATAACCCCTAATGTTCCTTTGAGTCCCCAGTTTACCCAACAAACACAAGCCTGTCATTAGAATTTCCTCATATCATGGCCTATTATCCTTGTTTCTCACATACGATGACCATTGGCCTCTAAAGTTACTCCTGAAAACCCTAGTTCTCCCTTATTGATCTAGCCCATCCTCTACTACTTGTTTAGCCCTAATTTTCCACCACCTGGCATATTTTACTATGATTATTCATCCCCTAAATTTTTGTAGCCTAACTCCTCCATTTTGCAATTGTGATAATAACCTTCCAAAATGGAACCCTTCTCAAAACCCTAATTTTCCCATGATAGTTATATCTGCTCCCACTTATGCCACCTAGTTATTAGATTTAGTACACAATCCCCAAATAGCATGATTAACATCATAGTCTAGAGATACAACCCAACTCCCTCACTTCCTATATGTGATAATAATTTATCCTTAGGGTTTCGTGCTTTGACCTACCAAAACCCTAGTTCCACTCATTTAGTTATCTCCCATCTCTTAGCACTCCAAGGATTCCCCCAATTGTGCCAAGCTACCCAACAATGTCACCATTAACCCCCACATCCATTCTTAGCAACCAACCCTCACTTTAATCACCCCTGGTCGTAGTTATCATTAGGTTTGATTCACCCCATGCATGGTTACCCTCTCCATACAGTGTTTACCCTAATTCTCTTTATATTTACCATATTTTTTTTAGCACCTTCTAAATGATATTAGGCTAACTTTCACCCTAGGGTTTCCCCATATACCTCTTTTCACAATGTTGACCAAAATACCCCTTGGTCTCAAAACCCTACCTAAGTCTCATAGCTTCTAACACAAGGCCTTCCCAACATTTCAAAACATGTAGTATCATATAATAGAAATACACATCAACACATGGACCAACACAATCATGTCCACACATCTTCTTACCTTTAGTCCTCGCCAAGTCAAGTTACACATATAACTCGAGACCATCTAATATTTAATGCATGTCTTCACTTAGCACATAATAAAGTCACATTTTAACAAAATAAGGCCCTAATTATGACTGTATCCTTACCGAAATGGCTCCGGTCTCTAAGCACGAATAACCTACACCTATCACTGGAACAATACTTAGAAAATGGAAATATCCAAACTTAGGCTATCCTTTTCTTTTTCTTTCTCTTCCTTTTTTTAAACAAAATAATAATGAAAGGGAATCTAGTCAAATGAAACTCAACGAGAGGAAGGGGAGTGGTGGTGACCAGAATGGGTGAGAAAAGTGGTGCGGTAGCGACGTAGGGTCTGTGACTAATTATTTTTTTTTGTGTGAAAATTGGTGGGATTTAGTAGCTTAGAGGTCAAGGACGGTGTTGGAACCAAAAGGCTAGTGGGGGAGAAAGGGTTATAGTGGAGGGACTAGCAACCGATGGTGGTGCAGCAAAGAGGGTGAAGGATAAAGGAGGGGAAAATGGAGGGGAGAAAGGGGTGGCTCGGTTGGCTACATAGGTGGGGGAACCTATGCAGGGTGACTAAGCTGTGGTGGTGGCATGGAGGGGAGGAGTTGGTCAACGGTGGTGGTGTAGGGGGTTTTGCCTACATGGCTGCAGGCTCAAGGAGAAAAACGAAGGGGGTAGGAGGGGGAAATGGGGCTTAGCAGGCGCAGGTGGGTGTAGGGAGGGAAGAGGGGAGGTACTTGGAGGGTAGCGTAGCCTGGCGACAACCACAGGCTAGAGTGGCTAGGAAGGGGGTGGTTACATAGAATAAGGGCACTCGTTGAGGGGGAAGAAGAGGAGAGGGGAGGCATCGAAGGGGGATATTTATAGGTAGGAAGGGGTGAGGATGTAGGGAAGATGATAGGGATGATCAGTTGTAGGGTAAGGACGGTGTAGGCGACAATAGGGCAGAGGTAGGTGTAGGGTATGGTGGCAGGTGCTAGGGGGTGTAGGGGGACGTGTAGGCGCATGCTAGTGTGCATGGCTTATATGGCTGAGAAGGGAAAGGGGGGAAGCTTGGTTGGGTGTAAGGGGTATTGTAGGGGACAAAAATGAAAGGGGGAGGATGGCGTGCGAGGGAGAATACGAGAAGAAGATGGGAAAGAAGAAAATAAGGGAGGTAGAAAAAAGGAAAGAAAGAAAAGAGAGGGACGGGTCAGTCACTCGAGGAGAAATAAAAGGGAGAGGGGAAAGGGTTGGGCCGCCTAGGGAGAAAAGGAAGAGAGGAAGAAGGAGGGGGGCTTGACCGGTATCGGCGCAGCCCAGAAGGAGAAGGAAGAAGAAAAAGATAAGGAAGAAAAGGAAAAAGGAGAAAAGGAGGGAAAAAAAGAAGAAAGAAAAAGGGAAGGAAAAAAGAGAGAAAGTTGTGGGATTTTAGGTTAGATTTTTGGATAGATTAATGGTAATTATATAAATAATTAAAATTGTTATAATTTTCCTATAATTTATTTTAAACTAGATAATTAAAATAATGTCTCGGAATTAGGCTAAATAATAAATTATATATTTTATATTATTATTATTATTATACATACATATATATATATATATATATATATGAAAATATTCAGGGTATTACGCATATACCAGGACAATATGCTCTTGGATACTATTCTTAAACCAGTGGAATGATCTTTAAAACCTCTTAGGATAGAATGATCCTAAGCCAACTATTATTGTTTAGTGGAACATATACAACACCTTAGTCTTAACTCTCTTAATTTTCTCTTTAAGTGATTAATGTCTTATCCATTGTTATTTATTTTAAAATCATCATGCAAACATACATGTAAATATGCAAGACACACAATCCAACTTGACATAATGATCCGAAATATGTAAAAAACCACCGCATGCATATCAGGATATTCCCCAAGGAAAATGTCATATTTTTCTTAAGAAATCGTAATTTCACAAATTAAGTATAACTTCTCCCGTGATACTCATTTTACAACCAAATTTACTAAAAATCCCTAAAATATTATTATTAACAATGTATATGAAAATAAAGGCCTAAATCCAACATATTACACATGCGATAATAGTCTACCTCTACTATTACTATTCACCAATCCCTACGGAATCCTAATGTTACAAATTAGACATAAGACTCATATAAACACCTAATTTAGTACACATTCCTAAAATTCCAATATTAACAACATATTTGAAAATAGAGGTCTAAATCCAATATTTTACACATGCAATAATGGCCCCGCCTCTTGGGTTACTATTTCCAATTTAAGTTATTTTCTCATTTTATTAAACTTAGGCCATTCTTAATTACTTAAAATATTTCACATAATATACATTGATTATTTTGAACCAATAAAAACATTAAAATACCAAAGATTTCATATTTTACCCACATTAACCAATTTGCCCTTAAAATAGCCAAAATGTCCACATTTTCACCAAAAACTTTGCGAGTCTCCAATATGAATGGTTTTCAACTTCCTACACATATTATCATGAAAATACTTAACCACAAGTGTGTGTGTGTGTGTGTGTGTGTATCCTAATTTAGATAAATGATTCATGCCAACATTCTTGACTTGCAAAACAAGACTTAACCAATAATATACACAATTACATGTGTTCACATTTTCTCACCTTTTTCATCATACAATACTACATTTCATACCAAAAAATTAACATAATGAAATTATCCATATAACAAAACCAAACATGATACTTCTGACAAAAATACATATTGCACACAAAACCCTAGTTTCGAAGTGTATCCTTACAAAAAATGTCTCTGGTCTCTAAGTGCGTATAACCTAATGTTCCTCCTTTGAGACCATTGAAAATTCAACTAAGAATCAAGGATACTATAATATTATAACCTAAGTAAATAAAAAAGGAAAAAATAAGGTAAAGGAATGTGAAAATGGAGCAAAATCGATGTAAACCAAGTCATGCAAGACTCGAACTAGATATGGTAGAATTTGATGCAGCAATAGGGGGTGGGGTGTAACATCGAATCTTTGACATATCCAAGGGTGTATTGTCAACTCTTGATGAAATTAGGAGGGTTTTGGCATGGGTTCATGACGTTGGAGATGGTGGTTTGGCATGGGTTTATAATGCAATGAGGTAGTGGTTGTGTGAGGTTGGAACTATTGGAGAAGAAAGTTGGTGAATGGTTGAAGGCCACGTGAGTGAACCATGTAGCTAAAGGGGTTGTTGCGTGGGTGCTTGACACATCTAAGGGAAGAGTTAAGTGAGGAGCGGTAAGTTATGCACAGCTTCAAGGGATAAAAATGGTGGACGGATGATGAATAAAATACATAGGGGTTGAAGGAAGGAAGAGGGAGGTGTGGGGGAGTATGTGGGAGTTGTAAAATGGAGTATGTAGTGGAGAGGAAGGTATTTATAGGAGGTGAGGTGAGGTATGTGAAATGGGAATGGTCGAATGGTGTAGGGTCGAGGAAGTTTGGTTCTCTCAACAAAGGCTAGGGGAAGGATGGTGAATTGGTGTACCCGGTGGTTGTAGCGTAGGTGAGATAGAGCAGATGTAATATCCCAAAATTTTATTTTATTTTAATCTTGAATAATTAATATCTTTACCTAATATAAATTCTAATTTTTGAGTCATTATATATTTTTTGTACTAACCCTAAACTCATATAATTGATAGATAAAATTCTAGATTAATTCCCTAAATTTGAAACCTATTCCTAATCCTAAACCCCAAAATTTCCCCTTTTCCTTTTATTTTTTTCTATTTTCTATTTACCTTATTTTCATTTTCCTTTTTTCCCCTTTCCTCGACATGCGCCCCATTCCCTTTCTCTTTCCCTAGTCTACACAACTCTTTGCCTCATCTCCTTTCCTTTTCTAGACTAAACACCCCCTCTTCCTCATACATGTATATCCCTTTCTCTTCCCCTTCTCAACCATGAAACCCCTATACCACCCACTGCATTGCACCAGCCTCGTGCACTACACCAACCTCTACACCACTTGCACACAGACCTATCACACCATCCATGCTAGAACAAACCACGACAAGCCCTCACCTTTCTGCTTCCATCTCCCTACCTCATTTTGTCCTATACCTACCTCCTCTCTTCACTTCCTTTCTCCTCTTTCCCTTCCCTCCTGCCTTGTTGATAGGCCGACCACACCCCTCTTCATTTCCTCCATCTACTACTTTGTTGGTCCCCTCCCCTCCCATCACCACACCACTCATCACCATCTTCTTGCCCAACTATCACCACCTTATCCCTATCAACCTCCTTTGTTGTTACCCGACCATCACCACCCCAAATCCAATTCATTTTCTTCTCCCTCTCCTTATCATAAATTTTATTTTTGTTGAGGCACACCCAACCCATGTGCACCTAGTGTGCTTGTGCACACCTTGCACAACCAGCTCTTGCACGCCTCACTCTCAACCCATATACACACTTTCTCCTCACACGTTATGGACCTATTTTATATATGTCTATGCCCTGCAACACCACCTAAACCTAACCCCTTATCGATCTTTGGTTGTGATGTACTACCCCATTTGAAACACCGCCTTCACAACCTTCTCCATTGTCGACCATCACCAACCTCACCGCCAACCACCAACCTCTCTATTTCCCTTATTTCCATTATCGACAATCGTGCCATGAAACTTCCTTACACCACCAACCCACACACCCCACTACTTTACGCTGCACAACCTCCCAACGTTGAGCCTTCACGCCACTCCAACCCACCATCATCACCTTCTCCCGTTTCCACCCCCACCCAAAGGCAAGGAGTGTCATTGTGACCACATTAGCAATGGTAGGGAGTTTCGTTGTCCCCTCCTTTTGTTGCGTCAACTTTCATCGTAGATGTTCGACCTTGCAACTTTGGTTTGCTTTTGTTTTTCTCCTTTTTCCACCCTTCATTACCCTAGTTTTTCCTGTTTTGATTTCATGAGTTCTAACCTTGTATTATTATTGATTTTTAAGTGTTTTTACGGTGGTCTCGGAGGATGCATCTTAGGGTTATACATTCTTAAAGACCGGAGATGCTTTGGTAAAAATACATATCATAGTTAGGTATTTTATGTGCAATATGTGTATTTTTGTTTGTGATATCATGCTTGGAATTGTTGTATGGAAAATAATATCATGATAATGGTGTTGAATATTGAAAGAAAAAGTGAGAAAACTATGAATTTGTGTATATTGTTGGTTGATATGAATTGGGATATGCGAAATCTATATATAATTGTGACTATGCATTTTTTGATTATAGAATGTATTGGAGGTTGAAAAATCATTCATATTGGGACTTATAAGATTTTTATGAAAAATGACTATTTTAGCATTCTTAGGGGTATTTTGATTAATATGGGTTAAAAATAAAATATTGGGTATTTTAATATGATAATTGGTTCAAAATAGGTTAATTATATTTTATGAAATGTTTGGAGTGAATACAAATGGTTTAAGATTAATAAATGAGAAAAATGGTTTTAAGTGAGAATAATAATCCTATGGGTGAGATTATTATCACATGTGTGAAATGCTGGGATTTGACCTTGAATATTTGAATATGTTGTTAATATTGAAATTTTACGGATGAGTATTAAATTTGGTGGTTATCTGAGTCTTATAAAAAAAAAGTTATGATTAAATTGTGAAATTGGGTTTTTTTTTGATGAATTGTAAATAGTAAACCTAAGGGTAGGCTTTTATCTCATGTGTGAAATGTTAGAGTTAGACCTTGATATTTAGGTATGTTTTCCATAATAATATTTTAAGGATTTGTATTGAATTTGGTGATGTAATGAGTACCAAGGAAGAAGCATGACTAACTTATAAAAATTAGGGTTTCATAGGAGGGGAGTGGCACTTTTCTTAGGGAAATATATCAGTATTCATGTGGTTGTGCTCTATATATTTCAAATGATTATGTTAAGATGTATCATGTGCATTGTATGTCTACATATGCATATGTATGAGGATATTAAGATAAACCACTATGAATAATATACTAATTACTTAAAGAGAAAGACTGTGAGGTGGGGCCAAGGTGTTGTATGACTATTCCATCGGACAATAGCAGTGGTTTTAGTATATTTTTTCTGAGAGGTTATTTAAACTGTTCCATTGGTTTAAGAATAGTGGGGGCTCCTAGGCTCAATGTAAGCCAGTATATGATCTTGGGATAAGTAATAATGAATAAGAAATTAATTACTTAAAGTGAATGATTATGTGAGTCAAGAATGAGATCTAATATCTATTCCATGGAACGATAAAAGTGGCCTAGGAGCATTTTTTCCTGAGAGGTGTTTCAAACCGTTGCAATAGTTTAAGAATAGTAGCTAAGAACATGTTGCATTCATAGGTGTTGGGCCCTTTCTACCAAACAATAATAGCAGCTCAAGTGTATTTTCCCCGAGAGGTGCTTTAGATTGTTCATCATGGTTTAAGAATAGTGGGATATTTGAAGTCAACGTGTTAAGAATATGGATTATGATTGTAACTAATGACGGGCTTTTGGAATCAGTATTATCTTATGTTATGTTATTATGCTTGCTTATATTTCTATATGATTTATGCTTTCTGTGTAACCTGATTATGAATGTATTGTTACCTTACTCAGAACATAATATATCGATCATCCTTTTTTGGAATTAGTACTTAGGGCTGTAAATGAGCCTAAAAATGAAGTTTGAGCTTGGCTAGCGAGCTTTTGCGATAAATGACCCGAGCTCATGAGATTTTGTATTGTAAATAAGCTTGAGCCCAAAAATTTCATGCTCAAGCTCGGATTGTTTATTAAAAGAGCCAAGCTCAGGCCTTAGTGTTAGGCTCATTTAGATAAATAAATGAGATGAGCTGATCCTAAAAAGCTTACGATCCAGTTTTGTTCTTTTACAGTCCTAGTACTGCCCATTTCCATGAGCATATCTGCCTTGTTTTGCCAAATTTTTTATTACTACTTTTAATGTGCCTGCCTTCAGTGAATGTATAATTGAATTATTAAAGGGATGGTTATCCGATTATCTCTATCTCTCTATGGACTCTTAGTCATCTAATTTCATTATACATATTTTCTTCTTTTTTTTTGTATCCTACATCATGGTAGAATCAAATGCTTTCCACTATTGATTTCTAGGTACGAGTTTACTTTTACCTTACACCAGACATAAACTATATTTAGGGAGTACTTCTGCTACGATGGATGTAACGTAGCACCTCTACATTTTGTATTTTGGCTTCCGCAATTAACTCTTTAAAATAAAATTTATAAGTGCTAAAATTTTGGGGTGTTATAGTAGATGGGTGCAAGGCATGGGTGGGAAGGGAGCCATGCAGGAGTAGGTTGCATGGCTAGAAGAGGAAGGAGGAAAGGAACAGACCCGATAGGGACAAGGAGGAAGGGAAAGAAAAAAAATAGAAAAAAGGAGAAAGAAAAAGGGAAAAGAAAGAAATAATTTGGAGTTAGGATTAGAATTAATTTTAAATTTATGATTAGGAAATTAGGGTAAAATTTATATATCAATCATCCGATACGAGGGTTAGGTTAAAATATTAATGACCTAGAATTAGGATTAATATTAGGTTAAGGTATTAATTATTTAGGATTAGAATTAGATAAATATTCTAGGTATTACATTTTTCCCTATAAGATATCTTGGTGTGCCACTAGCTGCTGGTAGGCTATTTGTTTCTCAATTCCAACCTCTCCTGGATAGAATTTTGGAAAATATTCACCACCGGATTGTTAATTACCTAAGCTACTTAGAGTGAGACCAATTAATCTCTTCAATTTGGTATGGCATAAGCAATTTTTAGGATCAACTATTTGTACTATCAAAGGTGGTTATAAAGAAAGTGGAAGGTGCATGTCGAGACTTCTTCTGGTTTGGAACCACAAGGCTAGAATTTCATGGAGTAAAATCTATCATCCTAAGAAAGAGGGAAAGTTGGATATAAAAGATTGTATGGTTTGGAAGAAAGTTGTTGTTGGCAAGTTCTTATCGCAATTAGTAAAGCTTAAGGAAAGCATATGGATACAATGGATCCATGGGGTGTACATTAAAAAGGCTGATATAACAAACATCCAATGTGCACCCAATCAGTCCTGGATGCTTAGATGACTTTTGTAGTTTATGATAGAGTTGATATCTCTGGGAAGAAGACGTAATCAAAATAGCTAGTATCCAGATGGTATATGGGGATCTTAGACATAAAGCACTAGCACAACCATGGTTCAAAATGGTTTGGCTTCATGAAGGTATGCCCAAACATAAACCGATCACATGGATGGTACGCCATTCAACATTACTAACTAAAGCTCAACTATAGAGATGTAATATTGTGAATAGCCAAGTTCGTGAGTTATGCCAACAAGAGGATGAGAATATTGACCATTTGTTAACACAGTGTCTTGTAGTTGTTCAATCATGAAAGTTGATGTTAGGTTAGAATAAATTTTATCCTCCCATATATAACTAATATCAATTACAAGAGTGGCTAATTAAAAATACAAAATGGTGTGTAGTTGCTCATTCCTAGAAGCTGTTGTTGAGCTAAAATAAATTTTATCCTCTTATACATAACTATCAATTACAAAAATAGCTAATTAAAAAAAAAGTGAGGTTTCAAATGACTACTAAGGATCACAAAGACTTGTATGTCAGATATTTAGCAAATTGCAGTATAGAGATAACAATATTACAGAGATAAATATTATTCTAAAGGATTTGGCTACTCGGACAGTTGATTTTAATGAATGTAAATCATACCATCATATGTTAGTTTTGGTAGATCACATGTCACTTTGTTGATGTCTTGAGAACTTTTGATGTACTCAATTTCTACCTTTTGGCATCATATATATAATCCATACATTACTTACCAAAAAAAATATTATAAATATTATATATATATATATATTAATTAACAAAATAAATTTAAAAATGAAGATTAAAGTGGAAAAGGAGTACGTTTCAAAAAAGGGAAAAACAGGGCAGAGAAGTCGAGTCAGAATTTTTGGGTATCGGACTATCGGTAGATTCGGTACTCTAGACTCACGGCAGCCTCCTGTCTCCGGTATTCATCGGCCCGCCGAAACCGAAAACTTACCCCAGATCGCACAGAGAGGCACTGGACCCTAACAGCTTGGAATTAACATGATGGTTAGGCAAGCGAGCAGATTGATAGGGAATTTATCTTCTAAGATTTCCTCTGGCAAACCCGCCATTTCGCCATCTGCCGCCGCACAATCATCTTCCTCTCGCTTGAATCAAAATAGGCCCTTCGTGGCCGCTCCACCGCCGCCTCCGGCTGTTTTTATTGATAAAAATACTCGAGTCATTTGTCAAGGTATCACCGGTAAAAATGGTACCTTCCACACTGAACAGGCCATCGAGTACGGCACTAAGATGGTAATACTAATTTTGTTGTCGGTCCTCACTTGCTTCCTTACATCTCTTTTTTCGATGTTTTGTGTTTTTTTCTTCTTTTTTCTTTTTTTTTTAATTTCCTGCTGGTACTATTTTCTGTTTTATTAATTACATTCTGGACATGAATTTTTGGGCTCTCTGCACTGATTTCACAGAATCCCCTTGCATCATCTAAACTTCTCTATGGTGCTTACCCGCTCCAGTTCTGTACGAGCCTATGCATTTCATACATCTTTCTATTAGCATATGGCGGTGACAGTCTGACAGATATAGCGTTGATCTTAGGTGGTTGTTTCAAACCTGATGTGCGCCTATTGTCAATTGGGCACAAATATTTATTAGTGATTTTAGTTAGAGTATTGGCTGACTTCAGAGGCATCTTGCTTTTCTGAAATTGTTAAAGATAGTCTGCTCGGATCGGTTAACTGTAGCATATTCACAGCTGAATCTAGTTGGTTTGATCACGAGGAAAATGACAAGTTTATATCTTTGAGAAGCTAGGGTCTATCCGTTTCGATTGATGTTTCTATTAGCATACCTGTGAATCATGACTTCCGACAACAGAATTTGTGATTTGGGGGGAGGGGGAGTTTTGGTGAAAAAAGGCTTAAAGGATACTCTTTTTCCCTATTCTATGTTCTTATTCATCTACACGATTGTTGCTATAAAATAGTGGAAAAAAGTGGCGTGTTGGTTCCTTAGTTTTTATGTTAAAATTAGAAGCATTTTATGACACTACACCAAAGCTTCGTCTGGATGAAGGAAATTCATTTCAAAAGAGAATTTATAAACTTCTCTAACCTAAATACTTTGTTTGGGTATAGTGAAATGAAATTTGGATATTTCTCAAAAGTTTTGAAATCCATATTAAAATTCCATCAAATAAATTCACAAAACTTCCAAATACTCTATAATTTGTTAAAATAGTGTGTTTACTAGGCACATGGATCAAAACTAGAAAAGTATTATAAATCCTTCATAGGTTTAAAAATTCTATGTTCAAATTTTCTATCCAAACAATGAATTTATAAGCATGGAATTTTAAAAGTGAATCCCTTTTGAAATTCCATCATTTCTAAAACTTTCCATCCAAACAAAGTCCAAAGGTTCCTATTTGTATCATATTTCATAGCATACGAAATTTCCTGAAATCCTCTATTCAACATGAGAGGATATATTCTTTCCTTTTTATTTTCTCCATTTCATTTATTTATTTAGCTATCTTTTAATTTTCTTCCCTATTCAGTATTCACTTTGTTGTAGTGAGAACAAACAATTGTGTTAACCTCTGGTCACTGTTTCTGACATTTTTCTCTCTGCATTTGTTACTCTAGTTTATTGTCCTTTCAGGATTATTTTATTATCTGTTGTGTCTCTCTGTATTGAGTTATGCTTGGTTTTTATTAGATGTTCTGTACAGACTTCTTGAATTTATAAGAATGTGTATTTCTCTTCAACTAATTTAAGTTTTCTTGTTTTACCTTTATAAGGTTGGTGGTGTAACACCAAAGAAAGGTGGCAATGAACACTTAGGACTTCCAGTGTTCAACTCTGTTGAAGAAGCTAAGGTTGAAACTAAGGCTAATGCTTCTGTTATTTATGTTCCCCCGCCTTTTGCTGCTGCAGCCATACTGGAAGCAATGGAGGCTGAATTGGATCTGGTTGTCTGCATCACAGAAGGAATTCCTCAGCATGATATGGTAAAGCTTTAGCTTATATTTTGGCTGTATGGTGGAACATCTCTGATGAACTGAAAACAATATGCAAAGTTGGCATTCCCTTTCGTCTTCTGTTTCGTGTAAATAATACACGCAGTTAGGGCTGTAAATGAGCTGAGCCAAGCCAAACACTCCTGGGCTTGGGCTCGTTTAACTAAATGAGCCTAAAATAAGGCTCGGGCTAAGCTTATTTAACTAAACGAACGAGCTGAGCTCATGAGCTAAAGCCATAAAATGAACCAAACCTCACTTTTTCGAGTTTGGACTCGGCTCATTTAACTAAACAAACGAGCCAAACTGAGCCAAATACTGAGCTGATTCAGCTCATTTACACCCAACACGCAGTTAGTGGTTAGAAATATATACATATTATATGCTAACAAGCATGTCAAGATGCAGACTTTTCATCGTTTAATTGTGTCATATGAAGAAATATCATTTGAACAAAAAATACTGAGGTTCAGGTTGGGATCATAATTGCTGAATTGAAGATAAAATGAAATGATCTATATTCACTTTTTTTTATTATGTACTTTTTTTTTATTTGTTTGAAAATGTTCATAGTAAATTTTCATTGAAGGTGAGGATAGTTTCGATTTTTTTTTTCAAAAAATATCAGGTCATATAAACTGAAATAAAATAATATTTTGAAAATATCTTGTGACCAAACGGAGCCTGAGAGTATGAAAATTTATATGTGACTTTGCTTTATGGTATACATGCATATCAACCGCACGAAATATGAAAAACAATTATGTATTCCTCCTCTAAGCTTAGTTATGAAAAGAAGTCATAATTTGTATTAATCAAGTTTCATACTTGAAAAGAAGAAACAATGTGCAACAGATGTAATATTGTCTCCTCAGGACTTTCTTTTTGGTTCAAAAATAGACGGAAAAAAACATATATGCCCAAAGTACCCTTAGTTGTACCTTAAAGCTGCTCAGCCTTGAAAGGAGGACTTTGCTTATGTGAAGTTTCTTGTATTGCTGTGATTGTTTATGCTTACAAATTTGAATAAATACTGTTTATGATAGTATGATGTGATCAAATAGATTTTAAAATTAGTCTCTGTTGATGTTGCCAATTATAGGTTCGTGTGAAAGCTGCCCTTAACCAGCAATCAAAGACCAGGGTTATTGGTCCAAATTGCCCTGGTATTATCAAACCTGGAGAGTGCAAGATAGGTATTATGCCTGGATATATTCATAAGCCAGGTCGTATTGGGATTGTTTCTCGTTCTGGCACATTGACATATGAAGCGGTAAGCTTCCACTCCTCACCCAGTATTTCTCTTGTGTAAAGCATGCATAATAAGATTTCTTGTTGATCTTCTAGTCCACTCTATCTTTGGGTGAATGCTTCGCTGCAAGTATTAGAGCTTCAGGCACAGTGAGTGCTGTGGCAGTCTTATTCAAGAATTAGTGGAAATATCTTCCATCTTTGAGAGATTTAGTTTTCTATTTCTACACATCTCATGACATGTTGATGGAAACTTGGATTTCTGATACTCTCTGTGTCCCACTTAAATCTTACTGGTTTGATTTTGCTTGTCTAATACTGTGAACCTGACCATTAATTTATTAAAAATATTTTGATTTACAAAGTGAAAATAATATTGTCATACTTTTTTTAAAGTACTTTTTGGTTTCAGCAAAAATATATTTTTTGACTTTTACTGATATGTTATGATAGAAAAATGGCAGTAAACAATTTGTCCGAAAGGCTTAAAGGAGCAACTAAGAGGAAGATTTAAGTGGGATGATGAAGTGATATATAGTATTTGAATGCTTGGATAATGACCTGTTGTTTGGCTATGCATCTTTTATCTATTCAACCATATAAAACTTCACGTATTATTTTGAAAGTGATCCTGGTTTGTCTTTCAAGTCCTTGTTCTCAAGTTAAGTTTTGGATATTTTCTTAGGTCGTTTTGTGTGTGTAGGTAGGGGTGGGAACTACCAACCTTTATTACCATCAATTGTGGAGCAATCTGAAAATCTATCAGAGAATTCAAAAAATGTATTTTCCGAATGGCTTTTCTAGCTTCTTGATACCTTGTTTTCTCTATCTATAGTCCTGACTATTCATTTCGGCTATCCGACAATTTTTTGCGATCATTCTGTACTAAGTTCTGACGATATGTGTTTCATGTGCTAGGTTTTCCAAACAACTGCTGTTGGTCTAGGGCAATCTACTTGTGTTGGAATTGGTGGAGACCCTTTCAATGGGACAAATTTTGTTGACTGCATTGCAAAATTCATCGCAGATCCTCAGACAGAAGGTCCTTTGCTGATTCACTCTTTTACTTTTTGTTAATATTTGCTTTTATCTTGTGTATTCATTGAGTGTGATCTCATGTTCTTTCACTGTTGTTTTTGTTGTTTACTATGATAATATTTCCTGTTCTCTTTGTGCTTTGTTCTTTCATGTTAGATTTTTTTTTTTTTTTACTGATTTTGCACTGCAGTAATTCTCAACTGGTTTGTTACCCATATTGCCATTGTGTGTAGAAATTGGTTTTTGGGACCATATTTTTGTTTTAGCCCTCTGCTTGCCATAAACCATAAAGTTCATGGTTTATTGTTTGGTCATCTCCTGGAATGTAGGGATGGACTCTATGAACATAGGGTTTGGGGCACTACATTAACAGTGAACTTCTTAGAATCTGAATTTTGTGAGCCTGTGGAGCTAAATGAGCTTATAATGGCTTTGCAGGTATCATTCTTATTGGTGAGATAGGTGGCACGGCAGAAGAGGATGCAGCTGCTTTAATCAAGGTGTGCTACAGTTAAAGTAGTTTACAGAATGTAAAGAGGGAAAGACAAGAAAGAATATTGTACCGGTAATTAATGACTAGCACCCAGACATGGCTGGCAGCAATTAATACCGTTAATTGGAGAAATTTTATGACTAAAGTAGTGAGAAATTGACATTAGCATCTCTCGCATCATGTGTTATAGGATATGCATTTAATTTATTATGAGCAAATGAAATTCTGATCGGAGACTTTTGGATTATTATGTGAATATCTGTTGTTGTCACTAATATTAATTTATTATTATTATTATTATTATTATTATTATTATTATTAATATGTACGTGGATCTCTTTTCTATTTTTAGTGACACTACCTGTACTGTTACCAGTTACTGCAATATCTACATTTATCTATGTTTATCTCTCTCTTCCTCACTCGTTCGCTTGCTCTCTTTTCTTTTTGCATCCGGCCTTCAAAAGATTTCCATGGCACATTTGGGAATAGTATGTTACTAGATGTTGCTTACATCTGGACCTTCCTAAACACTTTGAATGACAAGCTTCATATTGGGTTGTTGTATTGTTGTAGCTAAAGCATCTTTTATGATAGTTTCACTCAGTGTTGTTTGCTTGAAACAGGAAAGTGGGACTGAGAAGCCAGTTGTAGCATTTATTGCTGGGCTAACTGCTCCTCCTGGACGACGAATGGGGCATGCTGGAGGTACAGTCTTTGATGAAAGAACAATCACTCTCCCCTCTTTGCTCTGTTTTTTTTTTTTTTTGAAGTTTTATATTTGCAGTATAATTATATTTGTTGTTTGTTTCTTTTTCTTAAACCTCATTGCTCCACTCATCTTGTTGCATCTTCATATGGTATCATATGGACTCTCTATTTTTGTGGCATTAGAAATAAGCAATATTTAAGATCTTTGGCTTGATATCTTTATATTTGGTTGGTTTACTGTTTCTGACTTTTGTGAGTTGTGGATGTCTGCATTACTTTACAAGGAAACTTTCGGGGAAAGATATCCTTTATTACGATTTTACTGAAACCAGTATGTCTTGTGCTATGCAGGGGTGTGAAATTCTTTTTTCCCCCCTATATATATTATTATACATAGGAAATTCGAACATAGCAGTGAATTGATAAAATAAATTCGAACCGGCTTCAGTATGGTGGTTGTGGTTTTTGTTATAGGCTGTTAGACTGGTGCTTAGTTGTGGTAGGAGGAGAAGAGGTTGAGATTACTTATGATATATATAGAAAATAAATCATGTGTGAATTACTTATGATGCAAACGTAGGAAGGACTTTGGGCCGAGTATGGTGACAAAGTACAGTGGCATTGTCGTAATAAAGGAGTCGACACACCTGTTGTTATAAACGAGAATTCAGCACACATTTCCTACTTCACGTTATGTTCTTATTCTTTTAATGACAAGGAAAGATCAGCAAAACAGAATTGGAGTGCTGGTTGTTCCATTCCCTTTGTGTTGGTTCACGTGGGGTCAAATCATGGGATTGGCATTGATGCATTGTTAAATTTTTCCATTTCCATTCTTTTTGAATGTTTTTCATTACTTTTCCTTTTTAATGCCTTTTTGTTTCATTTCTTTTTCAATTCCTCTCTTTTTGTTGCTTTTCATTTCCTTTTTATTAATGTTTATCTTTTTCCTTGCTGTTAGTATATTTTTATTTTTGTTATTAGATTCATTTATGTTTAATTTCATCTAGGTTTAGGGTTTATCTTTAAAGTTTAGGGTTTTTAGATTTATCCAACTTTAGGTTTTTATATAAATATGTAGTTAAATTTAATTATCAAAAATTTCCTTGAATTACATTTACATTCATCTCGATTTGGGGTAATGTTTTAGGGTTTTTAGGTTCATTTAAGTTTAGATTTCTTATATTAATTTGTGGTTATGGTTAGTTTTCTAGGCTTTTGTTTAATATTATTTGGATATAAGGTTCAGAAATTTTTTAATTTATTCAAGTTTAGATTTTTTAGATTAATTTGTGGTTAAATTTTGTTTTTCCTATTTTTATATTTAAGTTTCTATGGATTTAGGGTTTAGGGATTTTATATTTATCTGAATTTAGGCTTTAAACTTCAATGGATTTTAAATTTACTCAAATTCACGGTTTATACTTTACAACTTATGATTTCAAAAAAAAAAAAAATAAATAAAATTAGGGTTTAGGGTTTATTTCATTTATTTTATGTTTTTGTAGATTTGTTATGATTTAGGGTTTATTTCATTTATTTTAAGTTTTTGTAGATTTTTTAGGGTTTAGGATTTAGTTGGATTTAGGGTTTAGAGGTTAGGGTTAGAGTTTAGTTGGGTTGATGGTTTAGAGTTTAGGGTGTGAGAGGGTTAGGGTTTAGGGTTTAGTGTTTGTGTTTTGGGCTTATTGCTTGGAGTCTAGGGTTTAGGGTTTGGGGCTAGGGGCTAGGGTGTAGGGGTTGGGGCTAGGGGCTAGGGTTTAAGGCGTAGGGGGGTTTGGTTTTGTGTTAGGTTAGATATTAAATCTTGACTGTGGAATGAAATATTGACTCGATGATATTATGTGTTTCTAAGGTTATATGTTAAAAGGGGTTTATATGTGAACCTCAGCATATATATATATATATATATATCTGTTTTGTAGTTGCACGTGTGTAGACCAGTGATGTTCTGTTCATCTCCAAAAATAAGCGAGGCATTTAGTCATCACATATAAATATTTCCAGTTTGTATTGGCTCAGGAAGACATTGAATCCTAAGGCTAAAATGCTGTGATAATATCACAATGAGATTGTAAATTGTAATAGGCTTTACTTTTATCTAACAGAAGGCCTTCCCATTATGTGATGACTTAAAGAACCTGTGCAAACTATGGCATTATCATTTCTGCATCTCAGAATCCGTGTTGTTCTGCCTGCTAATTTTCCTGTTGTATTAGATCTGATTCCTTGCTATTTGACTTGAGTTTGGAACAATCTAGAATGGGCCTTAAGCTTTATCCCTATCTTATTACAATACTTGGTGTTTTCTCTTTATTTTGGTGGGCGGTATTGTTTGCTTTGTAAGAGGGTGTGCAAATGTAATCGATGTGGGGTTGGAGATGGATGATTTTGTGGGGATAATTGAGCTGTGAGGTGATCGGGGGTGTACAATGTCTTGGTTTATCTTTCCATGGCGTTGTCTGATAGACGCAAGATATACTAGAGACAAAAGTAAGCTCCAAGAATGAACTTCTGAACAAATATAGAGAAGGCAAAAAATAAAAATACACAAGAAAAATCTGGAGGGGCGCATCTGGAGTCTTGTGTGACCAGGTCAAACTCGAGAAAAATCTATAGACTGTAAGACCGACTATGATTTATGAGGTAGAATGTTGCCCATTAGTCAAACTCGAGTTGATATGATACTTGGACCTATATTGAAGAGAAAATGCAGGAGACAGGACTTAGATTGTTCAGATGTATTAAGTGATGACATCCTAAGAAGTAACTAGAAATTATACTGATTCTAAGAGAAGGGAGGTGGACCTTGGGGAGAGGTTATGACTTATGAGAAATGATTTGGCCCTGTTAATATTCGCGGAGGATATGTTTGATGATAGGAAGCTGTGGCGCCTAAGGCTTCCTGAGGTCATATATACCATCTTAGCCCTGACCCCTGAGCTCTATTATAGGGTGCATCTTTTCCTTTTCAAAACGTTTCGGCGGTTTATCATGAATAGTCAGGTAGTAGAGGTGAGACTGCATATATTTCGACCTCCTTCCATACTTTGGTTGTTCTTGTTCTCCGCAATTATAACTGCATGTTTCCACTGGACGGAACACTTAGAGATGTGAACATTGCATGCAACAAATTAGAGCAACCGTTGGAAGGAGACTAGATGACCCAACAGTTACGGCCGAAATTTGTTCAAAGTCTATCTGGGACCTGAATTTTATAGCTGTAATAAAATTTGGTTTTAAACTTTTATCACACTGATATAATTTGGGTTTGCCAAAATCTTTTTAATGCTTCTAGGAGATGATAAAGTATGATTAAATTTGGGATAGTTTGTTCGACATGAATACAATGCTTTTTGGTGAGTTTATAGTTATACAAATTAATGTTTTACATTCTTAAACTGTGGATGCAGCTATTGTATCGGGTGGAAAGGGTACAGCTCAAGATAAAATCCGGACTCTCAAAGAAGCCGGAGCTACCGTGGTGGAGTCTCCAGCAAAGATCGGTGTTGCGATGCTTGACGTCTTCAAGCAGAGGGGTCTCTCAAGTTAGCCGGGCTTTATGTGCCTTAGCCGCTGGTGAAAGTGCGGATAACTGTTTTGGCATTGCATTGGTCGCCGATGGCGGCTGCATGCATTACCAATGTTTTATTATGTGAGGCCAATCGAGGTTCAAATTCTCATTTCCTTTTTCTTCTGAGATTTCAGGGTTTTGGCCATTGGCCCTCGGCATCGGCCGTACTTAGAGAATGTGCCTTGCGTCTTTAGGTATAAAGTTCATTACACGGCGATATTTGATGACAAATTATTTGTTTGACCATAAAATCTGTAGGTCTGGAAAGAGTACGTTTGAGAAAATTGTCATGGAAGGAATAAGGAGAGGAAAAGACAATAAAGGATTTCCTCCCCTCCGTTTGGTTGTTGGAACAAAATCTGTAGAAAATATATTTCTAAGGGATAAAGAAGTACGAAGGATTCTTTTAATTATTTATAAAAAGCACATAAATCATCCTATCATTTCCACCTCCGCACCACTAGATCCATCACCACTGCCACCTCTACCACGAACATACCACCACCATGCACATTACCAACCCATCTTCCTCCATCTTGTTGAAATTAATTGTTTAGATACATCTGCAAATTCTGTCCAATTTTCTTCTAGAGATGAAATACAAGAAGGTTTGGATTGTTTATTTTTAACTATTAAAACTTTAATATTTTATTTATATGCTTAAATATTTAAAATTCCAAAGAAAGATATATCACATGACCATTATTGCTAATCATTGGACAAAAATAGGACAAATCACTCCACAGAGCTCTTAGATTGTGATAATATCGAATGTTGATGCAATGATGCCACAAGGTCCAATTATATTTTAGCCACTGTTTTTTTTCTCAGGTCAATCTATTACAAAAGTAAAAGTATATTTTCTCATCAATATTAAAGACTCGTATTTGTCTAAGATAACACACTTTCTAATTTTAAAAACAAAATCAATCATCATAATAGCAACTATAAACATCAACATCAAAAATGCTGAAATCCAATTCCACATGCAATTATATTAGTTCACTAATCACATGTAAGTAATAAAACAATGATTAAAATTATAGTTGTACTATCAAGATATTGTAAATAACATTTTATATATTATGATTGTCACGACGTAATTTTTTTTAAAGTAAATATGGACAAATATTATCGATAAATATATAAAATTCTAAATATGTTGTATGTCGCCTATCGTATATTGCCTAACCTAAAATTCCAGAAATATTGGCCAATATATAATATCGGAACCAATATTTAATTGTATGATCAAGTCATTTAAGGGCCTCGCTTCCTTGCTTGCTCAATAGTCACCCATGGAGGCGCCTAACCCTCATCCGACGCATTCAAACTACCATTACAACACCCATCAAAATTCTTCCAAGCTTTTTGGCAGACAAACTAACCCTCCAGTCAGTCTCGTAGCCAAACCCTCCTACAGAATAACCTGTTGTGGAACTCACTCTGGCTCTCAACCTCATCAAAATGATAGTAGGAAGGTTTTTACTTCAGCAAAAGGAGATGAACGCCAACAGTTTAGCCGAGCAGTGTTGCAGCTGGGTAAGAGGCTTTTCTCTGTCTTCATTGATAGCATTGTTGGTGACGTCAATGTAGGGGAAGTGCAGGAGATCTTTGAAGTGGCTAGGAAGGTGGAGGATGTTTTCATTAGCAGAAAACTTAGGTGGGGGACGAAGGCTTTGTTTGGCTTTGTGCGATTTGGGGATGAACGAGGAGCAAATGAGGCGGTGCGAAAATGTAATGAAATACTACTGCATGGGGCGAAGATTTACGTAAAGGTGGCAAGATTTGGGAGGCAGGGGCAGGTCGTGCAGTATAGGATGGCGAGTAGGAGTGTGGCGAGGAAGAATGTGGTCTCTGCGACGTGGAGAAATGCATGGAGGGATGATAGGTCTTATGCAATGGTCGCTGGGAGAAAGAACGAAAGACTAGGTATACAGATACGGGTGGATAAGGAGGAAATGGAGTGGTTAGAACGAAGTATTATAGTAGAAGCAGTGTGACCCATGATGGCGGATCTGGTGGCTCAGCAGTTAATGGCGTCATGGAGCACGCTTTGCAAGGTTCGCGACCTCGGACGGTACAAATACCTTCTTACCTTTGAAACTGTGGAGGCATCTCTTGCTGCAATGGACACGGGTAGTCTCCTGCATGAATCTTTCAGTGTGGTTAGAAAATGGAAGATGGAAGATGCATGCTACATAAGGAGGACGTGGGTTGAAATTAGAGGTCTTTCGATAGTGGCATGGAAAGAGGAGGTTGTGAGGCAGGTGGTGTTTACGTTAGGACGGTGGGTGTGTTGGGAGGAGGACAAAGATTTTGGGGACTCCATGGAGGCAACCAGGGCCATGGTGGACACGGCAAGAGTGGAGGATATCGGGGAGCAAATGAAGCTAAATGTTAATGGGAAGGAAATGTTGTTGCAGGTAATTGAAATCGGGCATGGCTACTGTTCGTGCCAGAAGTCGGTGACAAACAAGAAAATGTTCTGGCCATGCTCGACGGATTTTGACGAGGAAGTTAAAAGGTTGGCGAAGGCATCACCGAGTAGGGGAACGTGCATGGAAGGTGAAGAGGTTTGCAGCAGCTCGGTGAAGGTGCTGTGTCTGAGGGAGGAGGCGGCGTTGGAGGATGTGCAGCTGTTAATTGGGGCTGACGACGTTGATTCCACAACAACGTGGGAAAAGGAAGAATTTCCACAGTGGGGGGGGGGAGGAGGAATTAATGCAGGCGGTGTACGACATTAGTTTGGGATAGGAAGGAATGAATCGTAAGCCTTGGGAAGAGGAGGTGTGGCGGCTTCACGCGCAAGAGAGAGAGCTAGTAATGGAAAGAGAGGGTGCTGAGGTCGCATGGAAAAGTGGAATAGAAGGGGTAGAGAAGACTTTTGGGTGAGAGGATGATGGAGGAATTATGCTGCAGGGGCAGGGAGTAGAGGCCGGTCGTGCGCAGCATGAAGGTAATGGGCTGAATCAGGAAGTTGGTGGCTTGGGTGAGGAACCATCCGCTGGATCTAACAGGACCATTCTGGCAGGGGTGGATCGCGACCTTGAGGAAGAAAGAATGCTCGTGAGATGGTGCAGGAGGAAGGAAGGATCAGGGGGAATAGGGGCAGAAATAAAAGAGGAGGTGATGAGGGGAGTGGAAAGGAAAAGATCCCGGATGAGTCTCCTTCTAGTGATGATAGGCCTCCATCCGGTTTTGAAGGATGTGATAAGCATAGGCTTTCAGTACATCAAGGGGAGAGGGCCCGAAAGATTAGAATTGGAGATGATGGGAGAGAAATGGAGGAGGAGGGATTGGTAGAGACGAATGAATGTTGGAAGCTAGGGAAGGAACTTGGGCTTTCATCCAAAGAAGAGAAGAAGTGTGCTGAAAAGTTGGCAGGTCTTAGAAGGAGCCAAAGGAAGATTAGGGAGAGGCAAAGGTAAAGGCAGAGGAGAAGGGGGGGTGTGATCAGTTCATCAATGGTCGTAATTAGCTGGAATATAAGGGGGATTGGAGCTGTAGGAAAGATGTCGTATTTGCAAGCTTTGATTGCAAAGGAAAAACCGTGGGTGTGTGGTTTGGTGGAAACTAAGCATTAGGTGGTCATGGATTCTTGGAAACATAAGGTGTGAGGTTCTGATGTGGTTGAATGGAGGGACTCAGTGGCACAAGGAAGAAGTGGGGGTTTGATAGTGGGGTGGAACACTCAGTTTTTTGAGATGAGGAAGTATAGTAGTGGTAGTAGGTGGGTCTTGATCGAAGGGCGCTTCTGTTCTCTAGAGATGGATTGTGGATTCTTCTGGTCTATGGAAACCCAGTTTCAAGGGATCAAAAGGCTTTGTGGGAGGAGTTGTGGGCTGTGGGACAGCAGTGCAGGGGTCCCCTAATTGTCATGGGGGACTTCAATGAGGTGAGATCTTGTGTTGAGAGGAAGGGAGGATGGGTGGATAATAGCAGTATTAAGGAGTTTAATGAGTGGATCAATAAGATGGGTCTGGTTGATTTGAAGCCATCAAATTTGAAGTTTTCCTGGCATAATGCGAAGTCTGCTAGTCTTCTGGATAGATTCTTAGTGGACCCTAGCTGGTTGATGTCGTGCCTTGACGTGGAGTATGTTGGACTAGGTAAGTCTCTCTCGGACCATAACTCTATCCGTATTAGCTTCTTGAAGTGTGGGAAAGGACCGATTCCGTTTCGATCTTGGGATATGTGGTTCTCGCACCCTCAATTTCAAGGTTTTGTGGCTAAGTGTTGGGCTAGTTTGGAGGGGAAAAGATGTCAAGATAAGCTGAAGGTTTTGAAGGGAGAGCTGAGGAAGTGGAATAAGGAGGTATTCGGCGATATTGATTCAAAGATTAAGACGTTTGAAGCAGAGTTGAGTAAGTTGGAGAGTTCTAGGCATGTGAGTGATTGTGATGAAGCAGAGCTTGCTAGACGAGCGGCTTTACAGAGTCAGCTATGGAAATGGCATAAGAGGAAGGAGGCATATTGGCTACAGGTTTCCAGGATAAGAGGTTTTAAGGAGAGAGATAGGAACACTAAGTATTTCCATGCTTTTGCAGCGGTCAAGAGGAAGAAAGCGATCATCAATAGGCTTATTCACGATGGAAAGGAGTATACAGATTCGGCAGAGACCAGAGCGATCATCACATCTTTTTATAAGAATTTATACGAGCACCAGAATCTTCCTGATATTGAGATTAGTGAGGAAGGCTTTAGTAAATTGGCAAGGGAGAAGAGTTTGGCACTGGAGAGCCTACCGGTTGAGGAGGACGTTAAGAAGGCAGTCTGGTCATGTGATCCTCTGAAAGCACCAGGATATGATGGGTACCATATGGGATTTATCCGGAAGATGTGGGGTGTAATTGGGAAGGATTTTATAGAAGTAGTCTTGGATTTCTTTCGGTTTAGCAGATTATCGTCGGCGTTCAATACAACTTTGGTAACTTTGATCCCCAAAGTGGCTGAAGCAGAGGAGGTGAACCAGTTTAGACCCATTAGTATGGTAGGATACATTTATAAGGTGATTTCGAATATTCTTACTCAGAGGTTGAACCAGGTTGTTGATGATTTGGTAGGGGATTCGCAATCGGCTTTCATTGAAGGAATAAGTAATTTGGATGGGGCCTTGGTGGCTAATGAAATTGTGCAATGGTCCAAAAGGAAGAAGAGTGTAAGAGGGGTTATGGTCAAATTGGACTTCCAGAAGGCTTATGATAGCATCAGATGAGATTTTGCGGATAACATTTTGAGGATCATGGGCTTCGGTGACAGGTTTAGAGGATGGATTAAGGAGTACATTTCGACAGCTAGTATCTCGATTCTTGTGAATGGGTCTCCTGCTCCACCTTTCACAATGGGGAGGGGACTTAGACAAGGGGATCCTATTTCCCCTTTTTTGTTTGTGATAGCTGTCGAAGCATTTAATCAAATGATCAGGAGAGGCGTCGATAAGGGGTTGATTCATGGTATAAGAGTGGGGCGACAACGGTGTCATGTGACACATCTACAGTTCGCTGATGATACAATGATTTTCTGCAAGGCATCCATAGAGAATATCAAGAACTAGAGGAGAGTTCTAGAGTGTTTTTACTTGCTCTCGGGTTTGGGGGTTAACTTTGCTAAGACGGAACTCATAGGTTTTGGTGTGGATGATCAATTTCAGAGAGAGGCGGCTGACTTGTTGGGATGTGCCATTGGTAATTTGCCTTCCATTTACCTTGGCCTCCCTTTAGGGGTAAATGCTGGAAGAAGTCAGACTTGGAAACTAGTAATCGACAAAGTGAAAAAGCAGTTATCAGGGTGGAAATCGAAAGTTCTATCTGGAGCAGGAAGATTGGCCCTCATCAAAAGTGTGCTCAACAGCTTGCCCGTGTACTTTATGAGTCTTTTTAGGATCCCCAAGGGCGTGGTCAAAGAAATCATTAGTATTCAGCGCAATTTTTTCTAGGGTCAGAGTGGGAACAGGAAAAGTTTACCTTTAGTCAAGTGGAGTGTGATTCAGAGGCCCAAAAGCTTGGGAGGACTCGGAGTGGGGGATATCACAATGAGGAACAACGTGTTATTGTTCAAATGGTGGTGGCGGTATTACTCGATCGATGGTTCTTCATGGAAGAACTTTATCTCCTCAATTCACTATAGGGAACAATGTACAGGTGGTCAGAACCTAGGTACTCGGAGGGGTTGGTCTCCGTGGGCAGACATTGTTAAGTTAGGGAGAGCGGATCCTACCTTGAAGGAGGGTCTGTCGGTTGTTGTAGGGGATGGGAAAGCGCTTAGCTTCTGGCATGATGATTGGACAGGATCAGGAGACTTGAGGAGCTTATTTCCAAGGCTCTTCTCGGTGTCTGGCCAACAAGGGGATAAGATTGCTAGCATGGGGAGATGGGAAGGACCACTGTGGACTTGGAGTTTATGGTGGAGACGGGTTCTCTTTGATTAGGAGGTAGAGCAGGTGGAGCAATTGAAGGGCCTCATGAATCAATTCCCCCTGACCAGAGATAAAGAGGATGCATTCAGATGGGCATATGAAGATAATTGGATTTTTTCAGTCAAGTCGTTTTGCCAGAGGACGTACCAGAAAGAGGAAGAGGACAGTCATCGAGAGTCGAATCTCAGTTTGATTTGGAGCGGACTAGCGCCCCCAAGGGTCGAGCTTATCTCTTGGTTTGCAGTGCAGATAAGGCTTAACACAAGAGACAGATTGGCTAGACTTCATATTGTGGGTCCTGGGGAAACAGGATGCCCATTTTGCAAGGAGGTAAAGGAATCGGTGAATTATGTTTTCCTCCATTGTACCGTGGTCGGGAAGATCTGGTATGAGATTAGCGAATGGTTGGGGGTTTCATGGGTGCAGTCTGGTTCTATGGAGGAACACGCTTATACTTGGCTTGGCGTTTATAGAACTGAGTTACGGGGAGATATCTGGCGCATAGCTTTTTTCGCAATTATTGAAGCTATTTGGGAGTTTAGGAACAAAGTGGTGTTTGATAATTTTCAGGTGTGTAGGAGATGGCTGATTCTACTCATTAAAGTGAGAATTGGTTCTTGGATCAAGGCAAAGAAAAGGAATTTTTCCTATAGGATTCAAGAAGTGATTCATAATATTGCTGCTTTTTTATAATTTTGTATTGTCTTGATGGCGCGTGTCGCTATCTTACTTATCAAAAAAAAAGTTATATGATCGAATGAAAGACCAAAATAGGCCCAAGCTATAGACATTATTGAAAGCTTGGTATAAGAGAAACTTCAATTAGTTCTTCAATCTTCAAAAGCTCCTAGAAAAGTTCAACATGGGTAAAATTTGTGGGTTTTTTCATCTAAAGCTGTTCCATCTATATCTATCCCGCCTAGATAAGAAAATTTACAATATATTTGCCTATATTGCCTAGTCCTATAGAAGGCAAAAACAATAAATTCTTACTACAATTAGGTAAAATCCAGGACAAAAGCATAAATAGAGGATCCAAACTTTTGGAATCAAGAGAGATTCTCGCTTCTATGACAAATCATACTACAAAATTACTCCATATGTGAACATTCAACTCTGGAATCCAGTCATCCAAAAAAGAAACAAAATCAAGACCACACGAATGACCCCACTTCTTTGTTCCTCACTACTCACTAGCACCGCTAGGCACTAGCTGCTCGCCTATATGATAAATTACTAATAAAAAAATTGACTAATCACCACCCCATATAGTGTACTATAGTACGTACAACATTACGAACAAATTCATGAGACGGCAAAGCCATGAATCCCTACCATCATCACCAATTTCTTTACCGAATTGCAGGGAAGAGACAACAGGGATGCAAAATTTAATCTATCGAGCCAAATACCACCTTCATTGAAAATTGAGAATAGAGCCAGGAACAAAGGAATGGATTTGTAAGAAAGAATTAGCACGCAGGCATGCACACAGAGAAACTAGCTTCTATGAGCATTTCGTGACATTTGGACATCAGGGTAGTAGTCAATAGCTGGTCACAAAAATAATAAAGTGCAAGTTTGAGGAGAGTTACAGCTATTGTTAGCTATTTTACTCTATTTATAAAACAAAATCCTAAAAATGATATAAAATTTGAAAAATTGTAGTTAAAAAACAGTCGTTTAAGTTCAAAGACATGCACAAAGCTGAGGCGTCCAAGGGTTAAAAAATTAGTTAATCAAGTACCATGAATGAGGCTTAACAACCTAATGAGTTGAAACATGGGAACCGGTATGAAAAGTAAGGCTATACGACAATTCATCTTTGTTATTTGGTAGTATAAAAAAGGGAAATGAATAAGGTACTCATCACTTAAATGGACATGATCAACTCAGCTTCCCTTTGATACTAGGTTCTTGAAATAAGAAATCATTTGCCTCTCAATAATCAATAAAAGAAACCCACTTAAAATCACCGTTTAATCAAGGAGCAGGGCAAGCTGATCAACATAAATTTGCAGCACACTGGCAGCAGCACAACACGGTTGTTATCGACACCAAGTTCCTAGAGGGAAGGGAAGACAAGATGTACCAAAACCGACATTCAAGCTTAATCAGCATATGGGAGCCAATGAAGGCCAAAAGGTAAAATCGAACATACAATATAACTCGTTCTTTGATAAGCTAAAGAGAAGCTAGTCATTATTTTAAGACTAACGCTCCGATAACTGAAAATATTTTGACCTTTCTACTCATTCACGCCAACAAAATTTTTTAACCACCCCCCCTCTTTTTTATCAGAAACAATGCATTAATTAAAAACATTTACACTTAGAAGCCTGTAAACATACAATTAAATAGCGATCCCACTATAAAATAATAGCCGCTATTTAGTGAATTTTAGGTTTCCGCGACACGAAATTATCGATACGCTACGGTTTTAAAATTTTACATTTATCAGCCGATAAATTGTCAGTAAATCAGTTGATAAATCAATATCGTCGATAAATTAAAAAATATCACCGACAAATCAACGATTTATTTAAAAAATTTAAATCTACTGAAAAAAAAAACATACATGATAGATTTTTATTTATTTATTTACTACATATATCTTAAACTAAGTTACTATTGAATTATAATAAAATATTACTATTTTTTATCTTCACATTTACCATTAAATAAAATACCTTTTTTTATTCTAAGGTAAATTTGGAATTACTAAAAAAATTTAGCATATAATAACTCACTTTAATACTCCTAATATAATATAAAACACTAATTTATTAAATATTTATATTCAAATGATCATTAAATAATAATTAGAGTATATAATGAAATAAAAATAAAAATTCGCGCCACAACGATTGCGATACATAATTTATCATTTGTGATATTCTAATACCGTAACACCGCAACCGTAACAGCAAATGCGACTATGATTTAACTGCCTGTCTTGTAAAATTACATTTAAAAGAAAAGAGGAACACAAATTGAAAAAACCGTCTATCAAAAATTGCACAAAGTCAGCAAAAACAGCCTACAATGCGCAACTAAGACATCTAAGAATAGCACATTTTCCTTCAAAGGTAGCTAGCTGTGTAGGGACCAATAACCTGAACCTATAGTAGCCAATTATCGTTCAGTGCTATACCTACACGAGTACTAAACCTACTCCTAGGACCATGTTTATTCACATGTCTTTCCAGAGGAATGTTTAAAAAAAAAAAAACGGAATCAAAAGACAAGAAAAAGATAATGAACCCCAAGAACCAAGTCTAAGAGTACTCTATGTCATGCAGTATCCAAGAAATAGAGTATACTAGACAAACTGGAGCATCAATATATAAAAAGAACACCAGTAAGAGATTGATCATCACATCAGCTAGAAAAAGGTACAGGAATGATGAATATGAATTGTTGGAAGCTATTAACACGCCAGCTGATCATCGCAATTCTTCAAAACATTTTGGAACATAATAGGCAGACACCATCTTTCTTGCACATTAATTCCAGCAACCCTCCCTCTTTAGACACGTTGATATGTGAATGTCGAAAATAGATGTCTGCTGCAGATGAGCGATAGAATATTTAGAATCATAAGGAACTATAGGATAGTGATCTACTGTTTTCAGGACTATAACTTTCGAGGAGCACGATACCAAAATCAACAGGGTATTCTACACACTGTCATTTTTGCTCCCTTTTTTCCAAAAGATAATCATGTTAAAAGATAAAACCATAGAAGTCGTATGCCAAAGAATTTCAGCATTCCACTAGGGTGATATGGGAGCAGGACAGACGATAAAGGTAGCACCAGAAAGAGGTGGGGAGCTGGTAGCTTGAGTCAAGTCAGAACAGAGCTGCTGCTCCCATAAATAAAGTGCCTCTAATACTCAAATTGCCCAAGACACTAGTGAACCAGCTGATCAAAACATACAAAGAGCCATGCTATTGATAGCAGTAGATTACCGGATCAAAATCTTCCATACTAATCCTAAATAGTCAAATTTAGATTCAACAAACTAAAATCTTCTACAATTTACAAAATATCACTGTTGTTGCCCATTACAGCAATGACTGTAATCAAAGGATACCTAGAACAGCAAATACAACAACATAACCCTTAGCAAATTGAATTGTATGAGGTTAGGAAAAATCTGCAAGGTCCAACCAAGGGATGAAAAACTGTAGTAGGTTGCATCTTAGTTATCGCCAAATAAAAACACTTATAAATTTTCCTGTCTTCCCCATAGTCTATTGGAGATGGGCAATAGAAGAACTCCATCCGAGAGATGCTCTACTTATTGAAAACTCCTTGGTGCAGCTTTGAACTCTGTCCACCAAGGTAAATTATGTTATTATCTTGGTCTCTAGCTTGTAATCCTGTCCAAATTCCAAATAAAGTCACAGAGATTATATAGAAAGTTACTTGCCCGCCCTTTCCAAATAAACCATGTATATATGAAAGATAGCAATAGAAAATATTGTTTGAATGAAAGGCCACTCTTGTTCAAATCCAGAACGTTAAGAGCGCTTAAAAATTTTGATGGAGGAAACGGTGGAAATCTGGAATGATTGTCTAAAGCATTGTCGTCCACCGCCAACTAATATGCCATGTTATAAAGTACTTGCCCTTCAAATGTGGCATAAAATGTCTTTGCAATGTTCAAACGCTGAACTTTTTTACTGGGATCTCACCTTTGTTACACTTATAATCACCTTTTGCACTTAGACACGATTCTTGCTCTCTAGTATATTCCGTCAGAATCATACTGAGAGCCAATGGAAATGTGGTAGAAATTGTTCTTTATAAGAATCCAACTCTTTCCAAACTCAACAATCATTGTTTTCTTGTACTCAATATTCATGATGTTAAGATTATATTGTACATCAAGACTTACTCAAAGTTATTTAAGTTTGCATTCAAAGTTTGTTGTATACTTATCCAAAGTCATAATATAGTTAAGATAGTTATGCTAGTTATTGACCAATTCAAATGTGACTTGGTCAAAAGTTGTCACAAAGATTGTTAGTTGAATTAGCCAACCTAGGGCTATATAATAATGGGTGATTGAATGGTGCTCATGTCATGGATGTTGTTGAATTTACAAAAGCCATTACCTCTCTTTAATAGTCTTTGCCTGCAAAATTTTGTAAGAGAATTTTGAAACCCTGTTGAAGACCGGTGATTAACTACAATCACAAGTCCTAGAATGCTGGTGATTAGTTCTCAAAAATCCTAGTTTGTGTTCTTCTTTGTTTGATTCAAAGTAAGACACCTTCATACCCCTATCCTGTGCTCTTCTGTGTGATTCAAATTAAGATAACTTCATATCCTTTTCTTGAAACCCAAATACCATTCAATTCTACACAAAGACCAAGCGCCATATTTATCCATCCACACTGCACGATTGTCACATTCCCCTTTGCATGCTTCCAACATGCATCACATTGTCCATTGCACATGTATTTTTTCTTGTCTAATATGCATAGGCACATCACTCCATGTCCCTATGCAAAAGCATCAGATTTTCTCTCAGTTACCTCTTATTTCCATCTTTTGGTCTTTCCTTGTTGAATATGTGTTAATTTAAATAGTTGTCACAGTTATGATCCAGATGAACACACTGTTGCTCCGGAAATTTAGTGCTGTCTTTCAATTCATGTGTTTTACAAAATATCGCTGTAGCATCAATGTGCCCATAACTTGACCATGATCTACTTGATCTACAAAGTGCTAATCTGCAGCTGAGCACTTTGTGACGGTGTTTGGGCTGCTAGGCACCAAACATTATCCTCATTTTTCCAAGCCTGAGACTAATTGTTATAAAGATTGTTAATACCCGGCACAATCACAAGCATCATTGTCCAAAGCTTCAACGCTCTTTCCAATAGCAGGCTATCAGCCATCAAAGTTAGCGCCCCCATAATCAACATTTTAGTCATACATCAGCAAAAACCACTACCGGAGCGAAGAAAGAGGTACAACAATTTACTCATGGAACAAAATAAGCCTAACTCAAGATTAAGCTACTAAAATGAAGCATGAAAAATTTCCTCTCTCGAAATAGTGTCTTGTTTAAACATCAGGAATAATTAAATTCGAGATACCTAACAGAAGGAATAAAAGAAAGTTACAAAAAAAAATACCTTATTAATCAATCAATCGTTCAATTGTTGAAGCTCAGCCTTCAATTGTTCAATCTTCAACCCCATTGACCTCCGCACTGCATCTCTTTCTTTGTCCTCTAGCATCCCCAACAAATCCTCAAACATGTCCAAGACTTCCTTGACAGCAGCCCTGGCACATTCAGCTTCTTCATCAAAATAGACAGTTTCTTTGGAATCCAAGGCGGCCTCTATCTCCTCCCTCGCTTCTGCGAACTTGAGGTTAATCTGGTCTACAACTCTATCCTTGTCGAAGTCGCCGGATGATTGAGCCTTGAAGTGTCTCATATTCTGAAGTCCTCTGAAATGGTGGGAAGGGCTGCAACTAGGTAAATAGAGAAGACGGCGCATGGGTTCGCCAGAAATCGTTGTTCTGGGGACTGAAGCTGCTTGGGATGAAACTGTACAAACTGATTTTGACAGGAATGAATGCTTGGGTATGGAATACCAGTGGAAACGCTGCCTGAGGAAGGACTTGTAGAGAGAAAGAGATGATCGTTGGTGCATTTTGCCCGACACAAGGAAAACGATGATTGGAAGCAGAGAAGAGGGAAACTGGGAAGACGAGCCTTCGACCGACTAATGCCGAAGAGAGCGTCTGCTATCGGGGCCCTTTCAATGAAATGAAAAAGACGCAACTGAAAAAAAAGAGATGGATCCGGTGTCCCGAACGTAACAGAATAAGTGAATGGAGATATTTTTATTGGAAAATTTTGTTTATAGTCTGTTTAGATATAATAGGATAAAAATTAAAATAATTTTAAAGTATTTAGTTTTAAGTATTAAATATTATTTATATATAATTATATTAATATGTACACGTAATTATATATAAATGTATAGGTGATATTTTTTATACATATATGTATATTGAGATATAAAAAAATGGACTAAATATCAAATATATTGACTAATTTTAATTATTTTTATTCAAATGGACCACAAACTATTTTTTTCTATTTTTATTTTTACATTCAGGAGAGTAACTAAAAAAAAAATGTATCCGAAAAGTGAAAATGGAAATAAGGAGAAAAAAATTAAATTATTATTATTATTTTTATATATTACAACAACTCATGTTATATATATATATATATATATAATTATCGTATCCAATTCATAAGCCTTTACATACCCCTTGTAATAATTGGGTGAGAATATGGACTTGTTAATTCCATTTTAATTTTAATTTTTACTATCTCATGTATTAATAATGTATGTCTTCCTCCCTATTTTCATTCCCAATGTTCTGATTCCTTAAAGCAAATGTGCCGAGAGAGGAGAAAGAAAGATGACACATCATTAGAATTTATCCAAATATCTGTTTTTATTTGTATTACTAGTTTACTTTATTATTAAGTATTATTAGATCAAATAATATATAATAATTGTTGTTAATGTAATAAAAAAAATGACTCAATTTATTCCTATTTGTGGTGACATAACATTTAAAGCAACATAGTTTTGTATCACATACATTAATTATTACTAAAGTTATATATACTTTACTAAATATAATAATCACATAATTTATTATTATATGAATCATAAGATAGTGATTGATCTGTCATTAAACTAGATACAAATATGCTCTTTATCAATATGATAACTTGTATTTATACAAAATTCAATAATATAGACTGTAGATAAATTTAATGCAATAAGTGTATAATAATTTTAGGTACATTAAAATGAAGATATTTTTAAATATAGTTGTATGGGTAAAATTTATTCATTTAGGTCAGCCCAAAACGTCAACGCCTAGATGCTCTATACACCTTGGATAACCCAAGGCTCCATAGGGAATTCCTTCTTAATTTGGTTGAATCAACCCACATTGCAGCACTATAAGCAAACATTATACCACCAATGATCAACACAAATGATTCAAAGCCAGTTAAACTCCATTACATTTGAACGTGACCTAACTTCCCTATGATTTCTTAGCATCAGCCACCTCTAACGTGAGTTTATCTCGCTTACATAGAGGAAAGTTGCAAGTTTGGGCCTTCATAAATAGTGGACCCCAAAAGCCCCAATGATAGATGAAATCTAGAGAAAATGATATTAACGTGATATATCAAACAATCATCATTAACTTCAAGCAATTTGTTCTAACTCTTTGCCATTCTTCCTATTTATAGCTTAGATGACGCTCCTATGAATGTCGTCGGCTAGGGACCATGAGTCCCTCATCAGTGGTGGCTACATCTACACAACTCATTTTGCAAAATCACTTTAACTCATTCCTTTTATATTTCGCCTTATTCATGTCCTATGTTGCTGAAGTGAGCATTGAAGTGCCCTTAGGCCAGTACTATATCAGTGTCTCTCTGATGTTTGAAAGGTTCTTTCCTAAATTTCTTGTAGGTAAATTGGTAGTTCCCCACCTGAACCAGATCCAATATATTTTGAAGTTTTACAACTTGACATCCACTATAGAGCCCTACTGATTTTGATTCTTGTAGGATACAAGCATTCAACACATTTTGGCCATGAGCAACAACTCCCACTCCCCCTCGAAGATGACAAATTTTCCACACTGACCCTTTATGGAGATAATCCACCTTATGAATGAGCCATAGACTAGCATAAGTGCCACTGAGTGCTAAATGGAGTTCTTAACATGGCAAATGGAATAATACGCAAATCAGATCTAGGATTTAGAAATGGAGAATCAAATCCTATGAAGCCAAAGCACAACATATTTGACTTAAATTTCACAAATCATCCTACCTCCGTCGTTGTTGCTGCCATTGTCGGGCACACAATTATTGATATGTAGTATGGTGACCTGTAATGAAGTGTTTGGGGCTTTCATTGAAATCTATGGATCATCACTTGGTGTGATGAATTTTGGACAGCCATGCGTCCAGCTCCATCACATCCCTTTAGAACTCGAAGTTATAGGAAATCCTTGTGGGACTAAAGAAACAGTGATTCTGAAACATGGGAGTCTAAACCCTTTTGCTTAGCCTTATAGACCTCAACCTTAATCCACATTTGGTGTTGTTGTAGCTATTGAGGTACTTTTTGGTGCAACAATTGCTAATATCAATTATTCTTATCCTTCATATGCAAGGTACCAATCCTTGGTTGTGTCGTAGTACACCTAAGAAGATATCTCTCAAAGAATACTTGACCTCAAGAAAATGATACACCTAATCCCAAGTGTACTAACTCTAATTAAAAAGAGTCTCCTTGTTAGCCTCACAGACTCTCCATTCGCATACTTTACCACGATGGTGGAGATGCCACAAAAGCTCTTACTCCCTCATTTTAGGATGTATGATGGGACAACTAGCCCCAATGACCACATCACCCAGTACAAGTAACATATGGGCTATCAGGTGTGAATTTAAATTAGTTAATAATAAGGTTAAATATGAAGAACTTATTGTAGGGTTGCATTTGGCAGATGACATGGACATAAAAAAGCTCATCATCTCCACCGATTCACAATTAGTAGCCAATTGAATCAACAAGTCTTACTAGAATAGTGACCTCAAAATGGATAGCTACCTTATAGTGGTCAATTCAATATAGGTATATTTTGATGAGTGCTCAATCACGTAACATCCTAAACTCGATAATAGCCATGTCGATGCCTTGGCAAGCCTAAGATTGGCTAACCTAACCAAATGCCTCCAAACCACCCTACTAGTGTGTATGTTGTGGCCTTCCATATGGCTCATGAAGAAGGAAATCACCACAACAAAAGCTTTAGTAGCTTAGATGACTCCTCTCTGTATTGACATTGTGTGCGAAGAACTCCCGGGTGATAAGGTTGAAGCTCAAAGATCTATACATTAGAATAAACCCATTAAGTCCCACCAATTTAATAGTCTCTAAGAAACAAACGTCTACTTTTGTGATTGATTGTTTTCCTATTCATATGCTAAGTTCCAACATTGATTCCAACATTTAACCTATAGTCAATGTCCAAGTGAGTTTAAATCTATTTAATTTGTTGACCTCAATTCATTACAATCATATCTAACATATGAAACAACAAGTAAGAACTATATATACAATGTGCACATCAATCTGTCATCATGATATCGAAGAGGACTCAATTCAACCTAGAGGAGACACTCTACTAACTCATAATTGTAGTAAAATGTAAAAAATAAAATATAGAAACATAAAAAATGACAAACATATTAAATAACAAGAGAGGGATAGAGAAATCAAATCATAGATTTAAACATTAAATCTATTATCAAGTGTAAGAAAAAGAGTTAAAACTAATACTAAAACTAAGATTTAAATGAGGAAATCAAAGTTACATTAATGGATTGAATCATGGCTTTAAAATGGGATCATCGAATGACGATGGCCATGTCTAGCTTGCACAGCTAGATCATGAAGCTAAGTCTCTCTCGCAAGGTGAATAATACATGTTGCATGATCGTGCTAGGCTTACACGAGCAAATCATGTACATTTCTCCTTTCCAACTTTTTGCTGCTTTACTTTATTGGTCGGTGCATGATTATGTTGGGTCTACGTGCAGCCAGTACCTTGTCTAAAATATATTTTTTATCCTCTCTTAGACTCCACGGTCTTTCTCCTTGGTCCCTATGCTTGTGGAGTTGGTTCCTCTCCTTCAATGTCTTCCATAAGTATTCCTTATTTTGATTCCATGCTCCAATTCTTAAATTTATGCATTTCGTGCAAATCCCTAAAAAAACACCGAGAGAGAAGTATGAACAACAAAATACCTAAACTACCACAAATTTTGTGAATCATATAAAAAAAGGTCCCAAATGGAGGTAAAATAAGGTGAAATATGGAAAATAATTGGTTTATCTTAGTCTTAGTGCCCTAATAAGAGCTTAGTTTACTATATAGGAGACATACACGTCCTATAAGGGGTATCGATACTTAAAGATTAGGTGACCTATGTTAGATGATATTATGTTACCTTAGTGCACTATTAGTATGACTGGTGAACTTTGTATATCTTCAGGTTGTATGGCTAGAAGGTATTATTCTACCTTTGTGAGCTGGTGTAACACCCCCAACATTCACTACTGGAAATTTTAGTTTTGAATAAAAATTAGTGAAAGAAAAAACTCATAAAAGCGTGAATTTTGGGGATATTACTGCCACACTTATTACCGGACCAATTTACTCCTACCATTCCAGTACCAAGTGCTAAGGCTTAAGGAAACATAATACGATTTATACAAAGTCAATTTAAAATAGAGTAGCACATCGAATTCATTACAAAAGATATAAACCCACAATTAGTGGTTACAAGAGTAAAATCATTTACCAAGGTAATAAAAGGTGGAAGAAAAACCGTAAGAATTTTTAGATAATCCTTACGCTCATACCTAAGCCCTCTTGAATAGCACTTATAATTGACCTGCAAGGGACACTGCCCATTGAATAAGCCAGGGTCCACAAATGGAACCCTTTAGTACTATGATACTGAGTAACTCCTTTAAACCAAACTAAAAGGCAGGTTCACATGCAACACATCATGCATAAACAGTACAAAATGATAACATATGGACTAATACACCATTCAACACCACACATACAATAAGAGATGCATAACATAACATCCACGTACTTAACAATTCCATCATATGCCAAGATAGATAGGCACTAAGGCTGAACTTATATTCTAACAATAGATCATGAGGATGATAGTAACTCTTTCAGTCTCAAGCCATTAATGAATATCATTATTCCATCATCATCTCTAGAATTATATCCATGTGAGTCCCCACTATTATAGTCAGTGGATCGCAATACACTTCATAATAGATCGCATATGACCACTATTATTCACCAGTGAACTGGTCTCTAGGGCAGAAGGCTCTTGGCTACTATTATTGCGGATGGATCAATCTGGCCCTGTCTTGTATGGTGTTCCACTATAAGTGATTAGTATTTTTTCATGATTTATTCACATCAAAGATTTAGTTTATTGAGCTCGGGACCCCCACTATTATAGCCAATGGATTGGAATAGACATATACATCTTCCAAGATAAAGCTCTCCTAGGCCACTATTATAATCGGTAGACCGGTACACATATACATCTTCCAAGGCAAATCGCATCTGGGCCACTATTATAATCCATTTGGGCCTAGCTCAATCTTCTTTCACTTTATATAATTAGTGTTTTTCCTTTTAATTAGTACAACAGTCCCATTTATTTACCTCGAGGGGGAGATCAAGAATCCAGAGATGTAAAGGTACACTGATCATACTGGCGCATACAAGTAACTCGGTACCCTTCAACCATCAACCCAAGGACACAAAAGTACCCTAGTAGTACTGGTGTATATAAGCTACACAGTACCTTGATGACAAGGATACCTAATCCATAAGTATGCATACCCCCTAAATAGGTCCGTAGAGCTAGATAGAGTAAGATGTAGGACCTAGTTGGGGTACTAAGGCGCACTAGCAAATACCATAATAATCGTCGGCTAAACCACATCTTTAAGGTAGTGACCTCTAAAGAGCCACCATTTCCGATCTTGAGGTCTTTAATTTTATTTATTAGTGTCTTAATTAAGGTGACTATGAGAAGCACAGCAACCACATACTTATTCACTTCCATTTGTTTCTAATATCATTAAGTAATCCTTATACATACAGTTATCCTTGTCTCATCCAATTCCAATTCAGGATTCATTTCCATTTGTTCATATGCCATAAAGGATTTATCACATCATGATCACAATACGGTCTTAGAGTCTGATTAGTTCACATTGAAGGATCATGGCACACATAACCCTAACATACCCTTAATTCATACTTGCACAATACCATACATAATTAATGATTAAGAAATCTCCTTAATGGGTATGAGATAAACACTGTACCACACCCTTAATTATTCATCCAATCCTAGGTTATGTCATGTTCTTGTGATACTTACTGATTTGTCAAATCCCCTCATTTCATTATTCAACGTTACTTATGTCTGATTACAGAAACCTATTTAATCCATTGGTAGTTTATAAGTAAGTTATTAATTTACCCCCATCATCCTTATAGGATAACTGGAATATCCCTTATTTGTAAAAATTAAGAAGCCATTCCTTTTTAATTGCCAAATTACCATATTACCCGTCATGTTTATATAATTACCACAATACCCCTTGCATTAATTAGATTACTAAATTATCCTTCCATACTTATTAAATCATCAATTTTACCCCTCATATTTGTTAAGTTACTAATTTACCCTTCTAGTTGGTTAAATTACCATATTACCCCTTTATACTTATTTAAATTACCAAATGGCCCCTTAAGCTTATTAAGTTATCAAATCACCCTCCATACTTATTATATTTACCAGATTGCCCATCAAATTACGAAATTATCTTTTATACTTATCATAATTAGCAATTTACCCCTTTTGGTGGATTAAATGACCAAAATTACCCTTCTTATTTGTTATAATTACCATTATACCCCTTTACCTTACAAATTACTTACATGCCTTTTTCTTTATGCCAAATTACTAACTTTCCCTTCTCCTTTCCTTTACCTTACAAAATTACTATAATACCCTTTTTGTTATACCAAATTACCAAAATACTCTTCTCCTTTATTAAATTACCCTTTTATCTTTATACTTTACATAATTACCATTTTACACTTTTACTTACAAAATTACCATTTTATCCCTTTACATACAAAATTACCATCCTAACCCTTTACTTACAAAATTACCATTTTACCCTTGTTATGCCACTTTTATCAAAATACTCTTACTATATAAAATATTGCTATGCATACTCCAAACACTTTATCCAACACCACCAACTATTATTATTTGTCATTAATACATATTAGCATCTACCACACCCACATATCTAGGCTACACCTTTTGCACATGTAAATTTACCCAAATTCCCCTAGGGCTCATATTTACATTACTTATGCACCAAACGGCCACATTAGCATATCATATCATACATATACACTTAACATTAATAATAATAATAAAGTTCCTTCCGTAAGCATTATTTCTACACATGACAAATAAATTAACATGCTTTCCTTACTATTAATCAATATATGCCACTAAATACATTCTACTTAACAATATATATCATGTATATAACATAATAAAGACCCTAATGTGCTAGCATATGTATATCCATACGTTTCAGTAGGGTATAATGGTTACCTTATCTCTTGCAATAATCAAGCCTTACCAGTGCCCTGGTTAAAGGTCCAAGCTTTGATTAGTAAAATTAATACCCAAAAATAATATCAATATTTATCATATTGGAAGTAGAAAAATCAAAAGAATATCAAAACTTAAGTAAATACATACTACTATTAACCATCATTATACCTTAAGGTTATCAGCCAAACAAGTCAAGTGGAGGCAGCAAACTCATGCTGCTCATGCAACATGAGTTGCATGCAAGACAGCAAGGAAGGAGGGGGTCGAAGAGGGATGGAAGAAGGGAGAGGTGGCTCTTTTGGGTAAGGGTTTTGGGAGTGAGATGGAGAGTAGGTGGAGGGTAGTTAGGGTAATGACTGAGTGTAGGGAGGTAGTAGGGGTGTAGATGGTGGTCGGGGATCACTAATTAGCGGCTCAAGGTGGTAAGGCAGCGGCTGTAGGATGGGAAAAGTGGGTCGAAGGTTAGGCGGAGGAGAAGAAGGAAGGGAAAAGAAGGAGAGAAAGGAGGGAATACTAGGGAATTTTAGGGCAAGGAGGTGTTGGGGAATAGATTGGTGGCTTTAGAGGTGGAGGACGAGGCATAATGGCAGCAGACAGTGGTGGTGCATGGTGGAGCCGAGGAGGGGGAAAGAAAAAGAAGAAGAATGCTGGATGCAGGGGGCATGTGGGGGTGGCTTGGTGTTGCAGGGAGGTAGTAGGGGTGGTAGGGAGGTGGTGTAGGTGGTTGTTTGGGCAGTAGCAGCGATGGTTGGTAGCTATGAAGGGAAAATAGGGGAGGAAGAGAGGAGAAGAAGAAGAGAGAAAAAGGGGAGGTCTGTAGGGGGAAGTGTGGCTCAAGTAGGGAGGAAATGAAGTAAAAAAGAAGAAGAAAATGAGAGGGAGAGGATGCAGGTATGGCCGGTTAGGTGGTGGTAGGGGGAGGTGTGTAGGTCGACGGGTGTAGTGTGGTAGTTGCAGGGAGAAGGAAGGGAAGAAAAAGGGAAGGAAGGGGCATGTGTTGCAAGGCATGTATGGCCTAAAAATGGAAAGAAAGTGACAAGGGAGAGAGAGGGAGAGAGAGTAGACTGTAGGGGGAGGTAGCTGGTGGCAAGCGATGGTGTAGGAGACTACCATGGCGTGTGGTGGTTGACATCGAATACAAAGAGAAAGAAGAAGAAGAAGGAAAGAAGGAGAGCATGTTGGCCAGGTGGGGAGGAGAAAGAAAGGATGGGCTAGCCCGTGTGCGAGGGAGAGGGGAGAAAAAAAAGATTGGGATAGTCCAGTCGGAGGAAAAGGAAGGAAAGAAAGGAAGAGGGGAGGCGAGTTGAGGTGTTGTGCGGGAGAAGGAAGGAGGAAGGGAGGGAGTGGGTTGGCTAGTGGCCCAACATGAGGGGGAGGGTTCGCAGGCCTAGTGGCCTGAAGGGAAAGAAAAAGGAAAAAGGAGGAAAATGAGAAAAAGAGGAAAATGGAGAAAGAAAAAGAAAAATGAGGAGAAATAAAATAAAATAATTTTTAGAATAATGGAATTTAATATTTTTAATAGATAAATTAATTTAATATTTTAAAAAAGATTAATTTTAGTAAAATATTGGTTTGAAAAATTATTTAAATAAAATAAGTATGATAAAATAATAAAATATTTATTTTAATTTATTAAATATTCATATCCATTTATATATACTCATAAATCAACAAAATAATTAAATTAAATAAATTTAAAAGTTAATTTATCCCAAATAAGGGTTATTTATTAAATTCTAAGTTTTAAAATTTTTGGGGTATTACAGCTTGTATGACCAGTGTACTTTATATGTCTTCAAATTGTCTCTTTGGACAACAATTTAAATGGTGTTATGTGTTAAAGTGGTAAGAATTGGGCACTTGTAGAATTGGGTAAAATTTTGGTGAGCCTCAACTATAAAGATAAAATGGCATTTTTGTAAAATTTTATAGAAAATAAATTAGCCATTGTATTTCTTGAGGTTTTTGCAATAAATTTGGTATACAATATGTTAAGTTGGATGAGGATGGCTTAAGTTTTGAAAATAATAAAACCAAAGATGTTTAGGTGAACTAAATGTATTTTGGTCTTTTTAGTTCAATCTAAAAATTTGAATATTGTAGAGATAAAATATAGGTTGAAACATGAAGATGATGATTTGTGAATTATCTTGATAAATTATGAATAAACACAAGGTATGAGATTAAGAAATGGGGTTTAATTTGGTAATAATAACCAAACATGTAACATCGCCATTTTATGTATAAAAATTTGGAGTTAAGTTATGATTTTTAGATATGATATTTTAATAATATTTTAGGTTGGTGTGGCAATTTTGGGTAAGTTGTAAATCCTTATAGATAAAGTTATGACGTACTTGTGAAATTAAGGTCTATAAGAGTATTATGATCTTGTACCTTGTGAAAGATTTCTTTATGTATTTAATAATCACGAGTATATCTTACCTTTACTTCTGTATCATGTTCAATGTGTATTAATGATGCATTATAAGTGTTGGATACTATCAATTGTGAAAATAAATTCATAATAATCAGGGATCGTGGTAAGCAATTTTCTTCATAATAAGCCAATAATAACAATGCTTTGGATATGTGCTAAGTGTTGATTAAGGTATTAATAAGAACACACGAGTCAAGAAAAAATACTTTAAAATTATTAATATTAATTACTTGATCCTACTGAAAACAAATGGCCCTAGTTTACTTTATCCAACCAATGTATTAGCTTATAGGGATATGCATACTTACATATTAGCGCCTCGGTCATATTTTACCATGGATGTGAGAGTATCCATACTTTCCTACATCAGCTAAGAAAGGGAGAATTATTGTTACTATCAATTCCTTAACCTCAATGTGTTAATGAGTTAGTTTTGTGGATTACCTAATTATGGATATTTAATATGGTTGCATTTAGGTAGTTCTCCATCATGATTGTGTAATTTTTCTCTTAAGGTGATCTTATGTGATGCTTGCCTTACCCTAGTGATATATATCTATTACCTTACTCAATACATAAATTTTGATCATCCTTTTTATGGATGCTGTTTATTCCCATGAATAGATGACCATATTGTTGGTGTGTAGGTATTCGATGATCAACTCACAAACTTTAGTGACTTTGATGCTCTGTTTGTGGAAGAATGAATTGTTGGGATATGGAGATAGAGTTTAGGATATCTGGTATTTAGAATTTTTATCTGGATGCTTTATAGACTCTTAGTTCAATGGGGTCCCTTTTATTGTATTTTGAATTAACATCGTACTCGGAGTTTATCTCCAAACCTTTATCCTTATTTTATAGAATTTATATTGTTCTCTCTTTATCTTATTTATATTGAAATTATGTTTTTCCTTATACTTGGAACAAGAATGGTATGATAAATCAAACTCATATTAGGTATAGCGATAACATCTATTTAATTATTTATGTTTAGCTTTAGAAAAAATCAAAAAAATTATATAGTAATTTTTTGGGTATTATAAATTGGTAATGTATTTTATTTTCAAAAATTTGGCTCTCAAACAACCCCATATCTAATTTTATAGGTATATTTGTAATACCCCAAAACTTTATTTTAGGATTTAAAAATAAATTAAGGATTATTGGATAAGGTTTAATTATATATGTCATTTTTAATAAAATAATAATAATTATTGCCATAAAATAAGAAAAATGATGTAGGGATATAATTAGTGGAGGCTAGATTTATTTGCTAAACTAAAATAAATTATAAGTAAATCATAACAATAATTTCTAAACCACTAAAAAAATTATTTTATTATTATTACTAATTTTTATTATTCATAAAACTTAAAAAAAATTATAAACCACCCTATCACCTCATTTTTTCCTTTTTTTTCCCTTTTTTCTTCCCCTTTTTCTTCCTTTTCTTTCTCCTTTTCATCATTTCCTTTTTTTCTTCCTTCCCCCCTCGATCGGCTGGGCTATACCTAGCGACGACCCACTTTTTCCCTTCCCCCTCCTTTCTTTCCTTCCCCCAAGGCCAACTTTTCTGTTTTCCTTTCTTCCCTTGCACGCCCCAACACAAGCACACCCCACTCCCCCCTCTTTCCTATTTTTGCCCCTCTCTTTTTTCCTCCTTTCCCCTTCTATCCCTATCTTCATCCTTCCCCCTTGATCGGAGTAGCTACACATGGCTGCTTTATAGCTCCAACCCTCTCTCTCCCCTCCTACTTTCCTCATTTGGACATGTAGGGCATGCAGCAGGCACTATCTTACATGGTCCTCCTCCCTCTTACAACCCCTATAGCCCCCACCTACTCCTCTGCACACCTATAAAACCTTGCCTCTATCTCCCCTAAAGCACAGCTACGCCGACCGATAGTCAATCACCCCTTCCCCTTGTCTTCTTCCCCCTCTTGTCCACTTCCACTAGCCATTTGTCCTATAAATATCCCTCCCACACCTTTATTTTCTCTCTTTTTCCCTACCGTTCACCCTTCCCTAGCCTTACTCACTCAACCTGATTAGTCGCCGCTACTAATTTGCCACACCGTCGTCACCACACCCTCCCTTCCTCTTCCCTACATCACACTCCACCCAAAGAACCACTCCCCTGACCCTGAATCCTCTTCCACTTCTCTCCCCATCTATGCAAAGTGGGTAGTTTAAGCTACCCTTTTGCACTTACCACTGCCACCTACGCTGCCTTGCGCTTCCACCACTACAGCAATCATCACCCTACCTACCTCCCTTCCTACCCAAAAAACCCTTCCCTACCTTACCACACCACCACTTTGTAACACCCCCAAAATTTACAAGGTTTTTTTTAAAGCGGAATCATTTACAATAGAAATATTTTAAATCGTAAATTTTAGGAATGTTACCGCCACACTTAATACTAGACCGATTCACTCCTACCGTTCTAACATTAAGTGCTAAGGATAAGAGAAACAACTCAAAACCTTAATACATAATCCAAATTCATAATAAGGGAAACCGAATACCACAAGACCTTACACCATCCAAAATACGAGAATTAGTTTTTCAGGAAAGAAGATAACGACAATAACAAAATTATTTTCAAAGTACTAATCATAAATAAAAGATAGGGTAATAAAAATTGCAAAGAGAGCCGACCACGTCAATATTGGAACGGATCCCGCCCCATCATCACTCGACCCCTCTTGATGCCCCATAGACATCAATGTCATCATAAAAGACATCTCCTACCTGCAGGAAATCAGATGGGCCTTCTACTCGTTGGAATGAGCAGCACTCATGAAACGGATGATCAGTACGCTACGTACTGAGTAAGGTAACCGAGTACTAAGGCCAACACATAGCATACAAAATCATAAAGGCAATGCTCAACTTACACTTTCAAACCACGTATATGATTCATAAAGACATACAGATAATTACACAACTTAATAAAGATTAAACCCACACATAAAGGCCCAAATAGTTTGGATTAATTATTTAATTAATCTTTTTACCGAAAGTCGATACACACCATAAATTTTATCAAATCCATGTAATCACAGGAACACCCCACTATTTTAGCCGGTGGCCCGGTCACTTGCGGGACAAGGTCCACACCACTATTATTTGCCGGTGGGCCGGTCACTTGCGGGACAAGGTCCACACCACTATTATTTGCCGGTTTTCCTCCTTGCCTTTTTAGTCACCACCACTAATTCCACCATGTGTCGCCGCCGTGAGGCCACCACCACCACCAAAACCTCCTCTAACCCAAGAAACCTTACCACTTAAGAAGCTTAACTCCTTTCTTATTTTCCAACCCTAAAAACCTCCTTTTACACCACCCACCACCTCCACCACTGTGTGCTGCCGTTGCCGCTCCTTGCCTGCTATCCCTTTTGGTTATGCCCTTCTCCCTCCTACTCACTTGTTATATTTTATTTTAATATTTTTATTATTAACATTATTATTATTATCATCACTAATATCTGAGTAAGAAAGTAAAGGAAAAGGAAAAAGGAGTAGAAAGAAGGTGAAATGACTAGTTATACTATTTTTATAAGTTGTGAGCAAACCCTTTCCTGTGAGGAGTCGTAGGATTCATGCTCCATGCATAGAGCCAAACTAGGTAAGGATAAAGATAAAGCTTTGGGCTATGGTATGAATTATGTAGCTATGGGTGTATTGGTATGTGATGTGTACTTAAATGTGAATGTGAACTAAGTATGTGTGTGGTGCATCTTGGCTTGCAAGGAGCTAAGGTATGTTAAGTATGATTTATATTTTGTGCAAAATGTGTGATATGACTTGTTATGGATGGCATGCTCTTATGTGTGGTTGGGATGTTATAATATGCATGCTTATAGTCCTTAGGTGGGTTTAAGTGGTTGTGGGAAACTAAAAGAAATAAAGAGGGTGGAGTGATTAAGGAGAAGTAAGGAAAAATTCCTAAGTGTATTATGGAATATGGATGAGAAAATAAAGGAAAAAATAATAAAATGAAGGGCTAGGGAAAAAATCTTGCATGGGAAGTATGTGCATTGCATGGGAGAAAACCTTACGTGGCAAAATTTTGTTTGAGGGTTGACCATGGGGAGGAAAGTGTAGTTTGGGTGATTGCAGTGTTTGGGGAAGAGTTAGTACTTGGGTTGGTGGAAGTATGTATGGGAGTCTAACTAGGATTTTTGGGGAAAAACCTTAAGTATAGGGGTATTATGAGAGAGGTTAAGGAGGTTGGTTAGACTTTGGGTTGTGATGAGGAGTGTGTTACAAGAAGGGTGTGAGTTAAGTTAAATGGAGGGTAAAGTTGTGTATGAGAAGAGGATATGGAAGAAAATAGGTGTATTAGGGTTTTTGGGGTGACCAACTAGGGTTCGTTATCACATGTGGAATTTGGAGAGTTAGATTGTAATGTTTGGAGTGGGTTGAGTATGGTGATGGGGTTGGAATCAAGGGAGAATGAGGGTCATATAAGAAAAGGATAGGATAGGGACACATAGGCCATATTAAGGCTTTAAGGGGAGACCCTAGTGGGTAATGGTTAGTTTAGGTGCAGAAATGGGAAAGTGAGCCCTAACCCACATGTGTGGGGGTTTTTGAATTCATGGTGAGGAGGGTGGAATGGAAATGGGTTCATAGAGTCTTATAGAGTATGGAAGTCCTAAGTTATGGAATAGGGTTATTCAGGAAGTCTGGGGTGGGAGAGTGACAAAGAGTCGGGAAAGCCCATTAGGGGAAGGCATGTATAGTTGGGAGTTACTTGTGGAATAAGACATGAATAAAATACTATAGTTGGGAGTTACTTGTGGAATAAGACACGAATAAAATACTAATTACTTAAAGTGAAAGATTATTGAGCTAAGCCCAGGTTTAGGATGTTTTTTGTTCCACCGCCAATAGTGGCCAGGAGTATTTTTGCCCTGGAGGCCGTTCCACTAACAAATAATTGTGGTCAGGTGCATTTTATCCTAAAGTAGTATTTTTGTTCCATCGGCTATAATAGTGGGGGTTCTGAGTTCAATAAACCAAACCTTGGATGATAATAAATAATGAAAAAGGCACTAATCACTTACGGTGGAACACCACATGAGTTGAGGCTAGATTTTGGAGGGTTTTCGTTCCACCAGCTCTAATAGTGGTTAGGAGTGCTTTTCCCTAGAGACCGTTCCAATGGCTATAATAGTGGTCAGGTGTGTTCTATCCTAGAGCAGTTATTTTCATTCCACCGGCCATAATAATGGGGTTCTTGTACTCATGTGGTTATAATTCAAGAGATGGGTAAATATAAAACTAATGGCTTAAATTCTGATGGTGGTGACTAGTCTAATTAACTTATTGCTTGTATTATATGTCTTTTATGTAATGTGCCCTATATTAGCTATACGGTCACCTTACTCGATATGTAGCATACTAATCACCCCTATCATGATGTTACTCATTCTTATGAGTAGTGGCCCTCCTAAGTCTACATAGGTAGGTGACAATGCCCTTGCTGACTTTGATGCATATGATGAATTGGTTGGGGCAGAGTGATGATCTGATATTCCTGGAGTGGGGCCAGAGAGGGTGCTCTCCAAAACTTTTTTTTTTTTATGTTTCTACCATTTTTATTTCCCCATAGCGGGGCATTATTTTGTGTTTTATTTCAATTATTTATTAACCTTAACATTTGTGTACTCTAATTTCTTTAATTAATGTTGAATTGTTATGGTTTTTAATCATACTTGCTTATGATCTTTGTGTTTTTAGCCTTGTGGTTAGTATGAAACTAGCTAGGGGTCAATCTTGTACTTATTACGGTGGTAGCACCCTCCATTTTTAGTGCATGATTTTCTATAACAAACAAAAAAATTTCAACTGTAAATTTTGGGGGTGTTACAATATTTCTTATTTCATAGAATTCAATTCTTCAAACTTGGATTATCTTATAAGGAGTTGAGAATATGTAGTCTAGGTGGCCTTTAAATGTGTTATGTGTTTATGTTATTAGTAATATAGAATTGATTATCTTAACATGTTTTTTTATTTTGTCACTAGCTCACAGGGATCTAAATGGGTGTGTTTATCATTTAGAGGTGGCATTTAAGACCTTCATTGAGTTTGTTAGGTATCTACCACCACCACCTTTGTATCACTCACTGGAAGGTGTTAGAGAGAACTAGCTTCAGAGGGTATCTAATCATCACCTACAATATACACTAGAGAAGATGACCTAGTCATCCTGGAGGGTTGGATACAAGACTTTGATAGGAACTTTGAGGGATTTAACTACTCAACGGCTATAAGGGCAAGCATAATTGTGTATTCCCTTTAGATATAAGTGAACACTTGGTGGTTGGGTCTTTGTGGTTAGAAGGAACTAATGATGTCTTGGGAGGACTTCAAGATGATAATTCACACACTATTTTACCCCCCGAGAACCTTAAGAGAGATATGCTTAAGAAGTTTATGTAGTTGATTTAGGGGAGCTTGATGGTGTGAGAGTACCACACACACTTCACAAAGCTATTGATGCTTGCCACATGCATATCAATGGTAAGGCTAAAATAGTATTCAAGTTAATCCATGGGCTTTATTTTAACATCTAGAGGATGATGGATGCGATGGTCTTCTATGATCTAGCTACCTTATACGAGTGAGTTTGTGTCACTATTGCCATGGTTCAAGAGCATGCTTCTATTATGGGAAAGAGGAATCCCTAGATATAGGATTTTAAGGGATGATTTAATATCGTGATGGTAGATCTTTGAGTTATTAGACTATGGATCAATTAGGTGATTAGCTCAAATATTAGGGGCAGTAAAGGCATTTTATTTGTTATCTTTATGGATTAGATCATCTAGAGAAATATTATCAGGGCAGCCTTAATCATTGCCCTAATTTGTGTGTTTATGGGGCACAATAACTTTTAGTGTTTGCAATGACATAGGGGTTGATATCAGCCACAATGATCACTTGTGTCACTAAAATAGGCCTATCAGTAGCAAAGCTTTTGGTCACAAGGTTGTAAATGAGTCAAGCTAGGGTGGGCTCAGACTTGACTTGTTTAATAAATAAGTCTAAAAATAAGGTTTAGGCTCAGCTTGTTACATAAGTTGAGCTTTTAACTATATAATTTGAGTCACTTCATGGGATTTTGAGCTTTGGAAATATAAACGAGCTCAAATTTAAATTCTCCATGCTCACGCTTGGATTTTTTTATTTAAAAAGCCTAAAATTAAAGGCTTTTGCTTAGCTCATTTAGCTAAATGAAACTAATACGGAAACAGGAAATAATAATGGGACATTAATAACGGTGGTTCGAAAACCGTCGTCAAATGCATGAAAATTAATGCGCGGGAAGTTTTAATAACGGTTTTAGGTAATAACCTTTATTAAAAGTGCAAGGTGAAATTTTGCACCGGAATTTTAATAACGGTTGACGTAAAACCATTGTTAAAACATGATTTAATAACGGTTCAAACAAGAACCGTTGTCAAAATTGGCAAGGTTTTAATAATGGTTATTACAGGAATCATTATTAAAAGTTCCTTTTATTTCGATCTCTTCTATTTCGTGCCAAAAATTTCAGACTCTGTCGCTTCCCTCTCGTACTCTCTTTATATTGCGAACCCTTGCACCACCGCTCCGGCTCCTCTAAATTAAGGGAAACCGTCGCACCGCCATCTCTCCACCACCCCTCTGCCATTCTTGCGAACGTAGCCAGCATTTGTACCTTTGTCGTTGCCGTTCTCAACTTGCACGTCGTCGCTCCCTTTACGTATGTGTTTTTCTTCCTTCATTTCTTAATTTGTCTCTACTGATATGTATATATATATATATATATATATATATAAATGCATGCATGTTGCACCGAAGAGGTTGTGTTTGATGTGTTGTTCGAAAATCTGTTGTTTGATGTGTTGGTGAAAAATTTTGCTGTGGCCTTTTTTGATTGTGGTCGGCCGAGACCTTAATTTATATATATATATA